>OY998122.1:5000000-10000000 GCA_963921985.1 Agrilus biguttatus
CCTTTTAACGAATTGTTAGTTTTGAAGGAGACGAAACGATTATTTATTCTTTTATGTTATTGCCAATTACTGTAGAGATATTTCCTATATAAGTAAGGCTGTCGGATTTTGATGGTTTGACCTGAATTTGTAGGTATATGTAATTAAGCCATTTTTGTTCTTAAATGACCAAATAGATTGTAATAATTCACCTCTATTAAATATATTTTAATTTATTTTTGAAGTGTCCTCCCCTCTTATATTTTTAAAATTATCTGTAATATACCTATAAATAGTGTTGTAACTAAGTAGGGTTTGTTAACTCATCACCTGATGAAGTCACAATTGTAGTGATACAATAAAACATTTTCTTGAAACTTTGTGGTTATTTTACAATTTATTACATTATGGATAAGTTTCAACCAGTGTTAGCTTCTATCATCAATAAATCGTTTACTTGTTAGTAAAAATTTTCAATTAACTTTTTGAAAAACAATCGATGTAAAAATAGCTCGGATTAATTGGAATACAAACGCAATATACTACTTTTCACCTGTACGAAGTTCTCGAAATTTTTTGCCATTGACGTAATGTGCAGGTACCCATTTGACAACATTCATAGTTCAAGGTGATCTCAACAACTTAGTCGGTATTCGAGTTATATAAAAGGCTAGAAAAAAATTACACACTTCAAGTTAAAAATAATTCCCAGTACGGAAAATTTCCAGCGATAACTGTTGAATGGTTTAAATAGGTATAAATTGTTTATAGTCACCCATTTCAAAAGGTGTAATTTAATTCTCACTATAATGCGAAGAACACGTCATTTATATAAAATATTTAAATAATTAGAACTTCGTTCTTTACCAGAAATCACGTGAAAACTGGAAGCAGTGGCGGCTCGTGGATTCAAAAATAGGTGACGTATCTCCACTGAAGAATTGCAAAAACCCGAGAAGAACTAAAATGGAATTAGGTACAGTATACCCCAGAATTTATCTCAAAATGTGTGCCAAGGAATATGTCGAACAATACGAATATTTCCAGTTAAGCGTAGATATATTAATTTTTCCGGGGGGAATAAAACATATGTAAAATACATACATACACATAGATTAAGTAACGTACACGTACAAACAATATGCAAGTGCAGTACGTTGGACGACCCGCCGCTATCTCTTCCCTATTCGGGAAAGGATGCAGTAACGCCACTTAAGTCCTAACAAGACCATGACCAGGGCTATTTAAAATATAACAAAGCAGATACATTGATTTTATTTACATTTTTAAATTAAGTCTTGTGATAGAAATAAATCTGAATGCTATCCAGAAAGTAGATAAAGACAATATGCACCTACCTCACCTCAGTAGCCGCCACTTCCTTGAAGTACAATTAACTTGGGGGTCAAAAAAAACTTTTTGTGTTTCATTCCCACCAGCTATTCGTGCTGGTGAGCCGGCAGTTCCTCCGACCTACACTGTAGTGCAAAGCCGGAGGGTAGGGCGTAAGGCCCTCTTCAGCCTCCTTTCAGGACTCGTGGGAGTGGGTGGGTGATGTGGTTAGGGAGAGAAATATTAGACGGACGAAATGAAGACAGAAGAGAAGTGAAAGATTATCTGTGGAATATTACTGCCCCAGCATTTGCCTAAACGATCCAAGGAAACCACAGAAAAATTTGGCCAGATCAGCCGGACCCGGTTCGAACCGGTGACCTCCGGAATGCTGAGCAATGATCTAGAGCACTAGACCACGCCGCTCAGTAACTTGGGGAAATACCTACATACCAATACATTACATTGCATTAATTGAGTCTAACGAAGTACCTATTGAGACACTTTTATGGTTATCTACTGTATCCAGGGACCAATATTTCTTTCATTGGCCTGAAAAAACTAATTAACAAATGAAAAAATAGCCATATTTTTGTTCGTTTATACCAAACGAAAAAAAAAAACATTTAAAACCAAGTAGAGCTTAATTTCCAGGTCAATCTGTCACACCATTTTTTATCTACAAAGATTCTTCAGAATACAATAAACAAGAATACCAAAGAAAACGCATTTTTCAAGTCAACTGAAAATCCATTCACATAAGAAATATATAGATTTGTAGATACTTTTTGATGTCTCTATACCAGTTTTTAGTTGTTCGCGTTAAATTGACCTTTGATTTAGGCTGTTCACATCAAGTCTTTATTTCCGATTGAAATCGGTTCAGCTTCGCATTGGGCCGTCAACATCATTTTTCTATTTAAGCAATAAGAAGACCATGGGATTAATCTGAAATACAGCCCGCCAGAAGTGCTTCCACTGGAAATTAGGCGGCATCAAAACTTTATTAAGCCGTTGGCGTTTTTATTGCAAACATCTAAGTAGTTATTAAAAAAAAAAAAATTAGTTGCAAATTGTAGGGCAGACATAGTGGGTCATTGACTATAAAAAATAACCAAAAGAGAAAACAGCCACTGGTGACATCCAAGCAGCAAGTGTTACTTTTAACGTTTATTGATGTCAAATAATAAGACAGACAACAATAAATAACATGCTTGCACATTATTTTTGAGAATCATTACTTAAATCGTACCAATGCGTTATGGCGATTCATACAAATTCCATCCCAATAGTTTGAAAGTTTCGCAAAGGCATATTTCAGAAGTTCAAAAGCGTAAACTTTGATGATGGCGTTTATTATTATTACTAACCATTATTAGCATTATCTGAAGACCCAATAAATCTGATCCTGTTAACTTTCGGTCGACAAACGATTCTCCTTGTCCTAATTAGTATCGTGGATGAAACTCTACAAGCTTGATATTGTCCGCAGTTAGAATCACGGGTTTAACAATTAGTAAAACAGGTTCAATTAGGAGCTAGTTTGAATGCCGATGAAAATTCGCTACACTGTTGCAGTCAATAATATTCGCATACAAAAATACGTATACGCACATATCTGCATTTGTGTGTATGGGCATTTGTATGTGCTCATCTAAACAAATAAATTACTGTTGGCCAATAACGATAAAGGCTAAGCTATTACGCAAATGTAATTGGTTATTTCAGTCGATGTAGTTAATCAGGATAGGAACCCTGCTTGGAACGTTAATGGATTTCACGAAAATTTCTAACCAATCTTGACCTAGTTACACATGTGACAATTACTTTAAAACTTAAATACAAATATATAATTGATTGATTCTACTTGTACTTGATGGAAATTCACTTTTCAATTTTTTTTTTAAAAGTGTGGAAGTTTGACAAGTGTTTTCTATATTATAAATATATTCTGAATATTATACGACTATTTAAAGAATACATCAAGAAGTAATGGCAATAGCTGTTTCAATTTACTTGGATCACTTAGGCAAATGCTGGGGCAGTAATATTCCACAGATAATCTTTAACTACTCTTCTGTCTTCATTTCGTCCGTCTCATCTTTCTCTCCCGAACCACAGCACCCACCCATTCCCACGATTCCTGCAAGGAGGTTGAAGAGGGCCTTACGCCTTACCCTCTGGCTTTGCACTACAGTGTAGGTCGGAGGGACCGCTGGTGAGAATCAAACACCCAAATGCTTTTGTTCTTTATCATTCATACCGAAAGTTCTAGTTTTAGAGAAATGCGAAAATTAGCTTAAGATAGGAAGGAGTGGTAGTGCGGGACCAACCAGTTTTCGGACTGATGACTCTTTGATGATAAATTCATTTATATTATAATCGCATAACTGAAAGTTTGTTAGTAAAGTTATTTCAAAAGCTTGGGGTCTAGAGTCATATTTGCGCCCGTTGTTAACTACTGCCCAGTTATAACCTCCGCCTCGCCCGCCTCTCGTGAAATACCTCTAAATGATTTTGTTTAATCCTTTTGATAGTGTAGCGAATAACGCCACTTACTTCAATATAAAAACAATTCAAACAATAAATATTACATGTAGTAGTTGGCATACATACATATATTATGCGTTCGGTTCTGTCCGCAGTACAGCCATGAGAGAGCGCAAGGTACCTTCGTCTGTTGCACAACGCATCATCATATGTATATTATCCATTGTAATTAATATTTTTAATGTTTAAGTATTTAGAATAAACTTTGAACACAAATAAATTCTTACTGATTCGTAACACGACTTCCGTATCCAAATAGTCATCCCAAGAAAAAATAGAGAGGAATTTGTATATCTGCATTTTGGGTTAAAATAAATCTTTATCACTAGTTTATTTTTCTGGAAGTTATGTCGGATTCCAAAAATTGTTTTAGATTAGTAGCTTCAGAGAATAATGTTTTTGGAGATATTTCACATAAGAATAATTAAAAATGCACCACGTCAGGAAAATAAAAAAAGGACACTTAAAATTTTCAAAGAAAAAAATCATAAGTATTAGCCATTTATAAAAATATTCATTATACGTCATGTAATATACATAGGTCCTATTTTATTTTTAAAATAATTTCTTTTATGGTGTATTTTCGTAAAAAAGTATGAGGATGACCGTGGTTATTTTTAAGAGACCGTCAGAATCAGTTCAGATGGAATATTTCACGGTATTTGTCCCCCACTGTGGCAGTTATCGATGATACAGAAAAAGAAAATTTACCAACTCTAATACTTTAGAAGGGAGGAAGTTTTGGTTGTCTATTACTTGTAAACAATGTGTAGAACTGATGAAAGTTCGGAACTTTAATGAAGCAAGTTCAGATCGACGCGATATCTCGGCGGAATTTATTAATTACTAACGTAAGTAGAGGAACCGAAAATGGTTATGAGAGTTTCATAATTGCAAAGAGATTATTTCAAATACAGTCATTAGTACAAGAAAAGAATAGCGAAACTTTTCTATCATTATTTTTAATTACAATATAAAACATGCCAGTAATATAATATCTCATAGTGTTGAACTGAATTAAAAAAAGGGCTTTTCTGTGATTAAAATGGGGTAGAATCTACACAAATTTATTAAAAATACAGTTTCAATGATAATGACACTTTTCTGAAAAAATAATATTTAATAGTAACATAGAGGAAATTGTTGCCATCTAGTGGATTTTAGCTGCTAACAGAAGATATTAAACTGGACAAGGCCTCACTGAGGTATTTAAACTTGTCCAGTTGAATCAACACCGCAGCCTACATACGTGAATTCACGTAAAGCTTATCAAAAACAATTATTATGTTTTTGGTCAGAAATTTATCGAGACCACCAGACACGGATCGCGATTTCGCTTTTATCAGAAGCTCATCAGCATGCCATAGGCTGTCTCGATAAATTACTGACCAAGCTGTAATGTTCCGTAAAGAACAGTTAATGTAATAGTAACATAGATGTTGATTCAACTGGATAAGTTTAAATACCTCAGTAAGGCATTGTCCAGTTTAATTTCTTCTGTTAGCAGCTAAAATCCACTAGATGGCAACAATTGCCTCTATATTACTATTATATTAACCGTTCTTTAAGGAACATTACAGCTTGGTTAGTAATTTATCGATACTGCCTATGGCACGCTGATGAGGTTCTGATAAGAGCGAAATCGCGATCCGTGTCTGGTGGTCTCTATAAATTTGTGACTAAAAACATAATAATTGTTTTTAAATTAATATTTTAAACGTATTTTAGATCGTAACAACCCTCGGCTCTAGCGACGTTGCTGGTTCAATTTTATGTCATTTACATCTTACATAACGTTACATAGTTCCAAATGCGTACTCAGAACTAGCGATTAGCTACCTACGATTTATGTAAGTTACTTATCGCAACTTGAACAATTTCCTTTAATTATTTCTAACTGCTTTTCTGTTACGTGATAATTAGTGCAGAAGCTCCCCGAGCCATTAATGGTTTTAAATGCGCTTGATTACCACTTGACAGCCCATTTTCGATTGCCGCATTAGTAATCAACTATATAAAATACATGTTTGCCAAACCAATTAACATTTCTTGTCCCTTTTACCCGTAAATGCGGCGCCTTCATTTCTAAAAGATTATTTAATAATTTTTAAATTTTACTTATACTTTCATGTAAGTAATTACTGTGTAATAATCTAAACGGACCATTTATAAGCATATTAATTGTATTATTTGTTTCAAATATTAAAATGCAGAAGGTTTTGTACTAATTAAGATTACACGTTTCTTCATAATTACTTTACGAACAGTATAATGTTTATACATTTTATTTTACTACCTTCTCACTTTCTTTTAAAATAAATAAATAAATAAATATAAATAAATAAATAAATGTAAAGCATCCAATCAGTATCATTGAACCCGATTTTATTGAAGATCTAAAAACGGTATCTGTTGTGGTAGGATATTGACCGAAAACAAAGCAAGTAATAAAAACGAACGACCAAGGGTCAAAGGTTAACTTCAGTAAGGGGAGACGGAATGTTTATTGTGGTAAATTATAGCAGTAATATAATTTTAAAACAAAAGTTTAGTTACATAAAGGAATACTTGTTTCATCCTTTGAAAATATTTGATCAAGAATTGTGTTTTCACTGAAGAGAAAAAATATTAACCAAAATAAGTGTGGTACGTTACTCTACTGTTTCAAAGGGGTTATGTGTGAAATAAACATAATTTAATTTAGATGCAGTGTATTCTTCCGCGCTGTTTTGCCGTGGTCCATGGAATTTTTCTTTTCCAGACGTTTCGCCGTGCTTTGCTGACGGCATCTTCAGTGGTGACTTGGCAAGTGCTTGGTCGTAACTCATGTTCATACTGTATAACTATTTTTATGTTCAGACAAACGTTTTTTGAAGCTGCTCCCTGTTTGTCCTACGTAATTTGTTTGGCCAGACCCACATGTTAACCTACATAAGACAAACAGGGAGAAGCTTCAAAAAACGTTTGCCTGAACATAAAAACAGTAATACAAAAAATAATCAATCAATTTAATGATAAATTGGACATTTTACATATAGAAAGCAAAAATTAAATTAACACCATTAGAAGCTTTGGAAACGATCGTCACGTGTGTGAATAAAATTGTGAAAATCAATACCTTTGTTTTATTTATACAAAATTAATTTTGTCTTTTCTTGATTTGGATAAACTAACTGTATTTATATTTGTAAAAGTTATATGTGGCCCAATTCGAAAATAACAATTTAACTACAATTTATTAAAGCAGCGATCATTACTTAATTCAAATACTTAACAGAATCGTACATCAGCTACTTAAAGTCTTAAGAACCATTAATTATTTTTGATTATGTTGTACGTACTGTTACACAGATTCTAGTCACATACAATCGATTTTATCTCTCTAAATTTGACATAGAATAATTTGTGACAGTTACAACATACAAGAAGAACATCCTGCCTGCAATGGGTTTATTAAAAGCTGCGCTAGTTCAATGAGTCTTCAGCTGGTTGTCAAGCCGTTGACGCCAAACAATTATTTACTGTTAATTACCTGCAACTGGGGACAACTTTCTGACGACACACCACCTTGACTTCCACTGAAAAACGAAAAAGAAAACATACTTTTATTAATGATGAAGAACGGAGCACTTGATCTCTTGTTAAAAATTATAATTTTGTGCCCTTTAATTAGCAAAGGTAACTAAGCGTAATGCCTTTTGTCTACTGCTCTCTGTTAATCACTCTTTCTCGAAGTTTAACTTTATAGCGATTTTCATTAGTAATTTCCGAATAAAATGCTTTTTGCTCTCTGCAAAAGGAAAACCATGCGATGAAACATGAAAGATCCTTTTTTTTTAAAATTACCATTATAAATTCTATCCTACCGCCAGACTGTTATGGTATTTGTACATATGGAAACAAGAAATCCATAAAGGATTTATGAATATATATGAAGACTCTTTAAAAATGATAACGATGAAAAGATTAATTGTCAGTTGAGGGTAAGTTTACGGGTGCTCAAATGTATAATACACTTATGGTTTTCAATATTATGATGAACATTGCCCTACCAAATCAAGAACAGCCTAAATTTTAATTATCGCACGCTGCTCTCCACCATCATGTTGAAATCTAGAAAGCTTCTTTAGATTGAGACTTCTTTAAACGAAATTTCAATGAATGAACAATAAGTTCTTGGTCAGTATTCAGTCAAAACTGTCAGCAATGGATCGAGATTTCAAACTTTTCAGTTTCTATGAGCACGTCATAAAGAATTGCGATAGAAGCCGCTGTTGGTTGACGACTAGTTTAATAAATAACTGCAGACAACACAATTAACGCCATCTGTAGATATTTGCCACTAACCAACAGTTACAAGTTATTGATCATTAATAAACCCACAATTAGTAGCAAACCTCTACAAGTGTTTATGGGAATAAGATTGAAAACACCGAGTATTGTAGCAAAAATTTAGTGCAAATTAAATCGCTAATGAACCAAACATGCCGACAAGTTCCTAGTCCTATGAGGCATGGGCATGTTTTCAGTTTCATGTAGAGAAGGCAATTGAGCCTGTTCACAAAGTTCTACATGCAAGTTTGAAGCCGATATCCTTATTAACAAGAGACCTTGTTTAACATTCCTGAATACCACAAACAAGTAGCAAATTTCGACAGATGGCATTCATTACGCGGTCTATATTTATTTAACAATCACAGTTTATAGGCAGCAGGTGGGTTGAATGGTGTTTTGTCACCGAGCAGCGTGGTCTAGCGCTCTACATCATTGCTTAGCATTCGGGAGGTCGCCGATTCCAATCGCTTTGCTCAAAGTTTTCTGTGGTTTCCTTAGATCAGATAGGCAAATGCTAGGGCAATAAAATTCCACAGATAGTCTTTCATTTCTCTTCCGTCTCATCTTTCGCTTCCTAACCACACCACCCACTTACATCCACGATTCCTGCAAGTAGGCTAAAGAGGGTCTTATGCCCTAACCTCTGGTTTTGCACTACAGTATAGGTCGGAGGCGTGCTAATCAGAACCAATTAGTTCGAAATCGCGATACACATCTGGCAGTTTCGACAGAACACTAACCAAGAGCATATTTTTATTTTTGACTACCACATTTGTTAAGCTAGTTTAGTTGGTGATATTATTTTCTGTTATGAATTTTTTACTATTTCTGTTTGTTATTATGTAAATAATATTTATGTGGATCTACGACTACACAACATAGACGAACTGGTTTGTTTGATACACCATATCATTATATTAAATGGTTTTAAATATTTAATGTGACAGTGTCATTATTTAAATGTACTTTATAGATATTAAATATTATGGCAAATTAAATCAGATTTTCTGTAATCTGTATTCCCCATGTATATAATTATGTGAGTGTATTTTTTTTCTTTTGTTAATATTCATCTTTTAATGTGACTGAAGATCAATATTAATTTTACACGTTTTTGCCTTTCCACATAAGGCCCACCCGGTGTTGATAACGAAGCAAAAAGATGGATATGACAGTCAAGTTACTTATGTCATATTATCAAAATATAGATCCGACTTTCTCGCTGATGATCTCGACAAAAAACCTTTGGTCACAGAGCGAGAACCCAGCCAGAAAATGAGCACGTAGAGGGGGAGAGAGACACTTTTTATCCCGCTCAACAGATCCTGACGGATGGCAGTGGCAGCAGCTTGTCTGGATGAAAAAAGACGCCACGTTTGCATCGACTGTGACGCTCTAATACGGTTTCTATTCAATATACTCGATTCTATATTTTAGTTAATCTGAGTAAGCGAGATTTCACCTAAAATTTAATATCAAAACAACTGCCAGATAAATCTTCCCATATACTTTAACTAACTTTTTTTACCGGAGGCAAGTCCTAAAATTGACCGATCAGGTCGGAGTTATGGTTCTTTGTCCGGTCCCATCCGATCGGTAATTTGACTATGGGAAATTTTTACTTTTTAAGTACCTACTATTTGAATTCGCTTGTGTATGTATTTGCTGGTAACGAGGATCAAATACCTTTAAACTGTTGTTGCCATTTTTATTAAGAGACATTCGGGTAGCGACCTTTGTCGAACGCACAATATCTTGTTTTATCAATATTCCCCTTTTGCATTTCGTTGTAGTGTTTCATTAAATCCAATAGTAGTAGCAGTTATCCAGTTTTTTATTTACTTACAATCTACAGAAATTACTGTGTCAAATTAATTTGGGGGGCTCATTTGTGGTCTACTGTATATAGGAGACTTACAATATCCTTGGGAACTCTCTGTATGCTAAATCCTCAATTATTTCCAAATTCCGTTGACTCCTATGCGTATTTGGATTCAAGGATTGGATGTCCTTCTGTTTAAGGACTTAAATTTATTATACTCATTTTTACTTTTCCAGTATTGTTCCATACAAATTATATTATTTGTAGTGTAGTAACTTTTAGCTCTAATGCGAATTTCCCAATTTAAATATAACATTGCTTTTGGAAGGCTCCACGTTAATTAAACTAACGCGAATTAGGAAGTATGCTTTTTTTAAGCAGTTCGTTACGAACCTTTTGCTAATGATAACAAAGACCCAGCAACGAAACTAACGAGTTCATTTACACCACAAACGGATGTCGCCTAACGATATTACGATAAGCAACGTGTAAAGTTATACTCACATAGCGGTAACGTACGAGGGGCGCTGTGAGTTCAAATGCAGTTTCCTTCGTATCTTGTGGACCTTGTCGTTGCAAACCACGGGCTTGGGGCTTCGCAGAAGGCAACGGTGCGGGTAATTTAATTTCGAAATAAGTCTTCCCGAAACGACACGGTATCACTAGATATGAAAAGGGGCAAGTAAGCGAAACGCCCAAGGAACAGCCTCGCAATAGAGGAAAAGATCTGTGGGAAATAAAGGACGTAATATCGGAACTGCTGAACCGATAAAAATTAAAGACACCTGCCTTTGTCTGGATTAGATAAAGAAAGCCAGCTTTCGTAACATAGTCCATAAATGAACTAGACAACATAACCGCAATATATCTGATAAATCCCTAGAGTATAAAAGCATGGAGGTACCATTTAATACTACGAGGGTGGATCAAATATAAACGAGCCTTTTTAAATTGCGCGCCGGATACTTGTTCAAGGCGTATCCGGGCGTTAGGGAATATTAGGTGGCATGGAAACGACGCGTTGTATTTCGAGTGAGAAAGAGGTGCACAACAGCGTTGCGCAACGAATTATTATTAAGTTTCTTACACGTGAAAACGTAAAACCAGCTGAAATTTTGCGCAAATTGCAAGCACAATTCGTAAATGAAACGCTTTCGTGGCCACGTGTAAAAGTTTGGTGCAAATAACTTAACGATGGGCGTAATCGTGTCGAAAACGTAAATCATCCTTGTCGTCCGCGCACCAGCATTTCGCGGGTTAACATTGCACGCGTCAGAAACCTTATTGAAGGGGACCGCCACGCCACGCCACTGTGCTTCAGATATCTGGTGAACTCGGCATCAGCTATGGGAGTGTCCACATAATCATAACGAAAAACTTCGAGTTCGCATTTCTCAGACGCTTCTCACTCGATTTAGAGAGGAAAGGGATTTTTTTTGCACAAAATTGTAACCTGCGATGAGATGTGGGTACACTATTACACTCTAACATTCAAACGAGCTGGTATGGAGTGGCGGCGCAAAGATGAATCAAACCCAATGAAGCCGAAAATACGTTTATCTGCAGGCAAAGTTTTAACTTCGGTTTTTTGGGACTGGAGAGGGGTGCTGTTGATCGATTTTTTGCACGAGCGAAGAACCTTAATGCAGCCTACTACTGTCTGTACTACTAACTTCTCAGTCAGGTAAAACTTGCTTATCCCCGAAAAAGGGGGACACACCCCATTCGTAACGTGTTACTCTTGCACGATAACGCTAGGCCTCATACCGTAGCTTTAACGCAGGTCCAAGTTGGTGAAATGCACTGGACTCAGCTGGAACACCCTCCATATAGTCCAGAGCTATCCCCTTGTAATTTCCACATGTTTGGGCCCCTCAAAGAATCACTAGGAGGCGAGCAATTAGCGATTTCAGACCGATGAACAGGTGGAGGCGATTGTGCGCAACTGGATATACATCCGCCCTGCTTCTTTTTATGAAAATGGGATGAAAAAACTACCAATGCGTTAGTAAAAATGTATAGACAAACAAGGGGGATATGTCAAAAAATAGAGAAATTTGTGTTTTTGTAAAAATTTTCAAAATAAATGTTTTATGGAGAATGGCTCGTCTATATCTCATCCATGCTCGTATAACATAGCAGTGTTCCTGAAATAACCAATAATAATGGTCCGACATTCTCGTTCTAACGCGGCCTGATTGGTATTTTATGATCATTGCAATGGAATAAAACGCTGTCTCCATGTTTTGATGCTCTAACTAGTGTGCTGATACAAGTCTAGTAGCTTCGATAAAATAGTGATCAAGAACTTAACGTTATTTGTTAATTTAGTTTACGTTCTTATCCGTATATAAGCTGCATCATACATTCAGTTTGACAATTAAATACCTTCGGAAAGCCCTTGTCAAACATTAAAAATACTACACTTAGCAATAAAAATTATAGATGGCGATATACTGGCTGTAACTTGATATTACATCAACTTGCTTTTACGCAACAACTTTTGATCAATGATTCAACTAAACTGACTATGGCATGCTGATGATAACTAATAAGTTCGAAATCGCGATCCACGTTTGATAGTTCCTAAAAATTAGAACTTAATTTTCTTTATTATATCAAGTAAATGTTTGAATCTGTTCGCTTTTTTGCAGATGCTTCTGTCTAAATTGTATATATAGTTCTATATAAAAAATTATTTTAGTTTGAGGAATTTCAAAGGGTGCCTACACAAGCACGTTTATTTGACACACTGTGCTTTTTTTATATCAATTGTGATGGATTGTCCCATTTTAATAAACAATAGGTAATTGTTTTTGAACATATTTGATCAGTATTTCTTTTCTTTCTCTTGATGAAATCGCCCACCGTGCTCATTGTTTGTAGAAGATACCTAAGTTTAAATTGAAAACTGCATATGAGAATTAAATAAACTAAATTCCACTTTCTATATACATACATCTATTATATCCATTTATTACAAAACTGTATTACCTATTACTATTTAAACTTAAATTAATTGTAATCAAATTGTTGGTTGGCTTAAATACATTTCCTCCAATAACAAAAAACTGGAAGACTAAACAGTAATACCAGAACCATACACAGGGACTTTGCTACAGGTTTTCGTTGTTGGAATTAAATGAATAAATTGCCTACCAGTTTAATAATTCGAAGTTGTTCAGGAAACGGAAAAGTAAAACTGGTAGATGCAAATTTTGGGTAGATAGGCAGTCAGTCAGACAGTTAGTCAGTAAGTAAGTGGTGGCCCTTGTTCTTTATTCTCTTTGGCCTCCGATAAATTACGATTTACCCTCCGATAGTATCTGTGCCACCGCCCGCCGTCGATATGCCGCCCCCAAGGCCAACGCGCTGCTTTCCACCGTCGGTCGTTTCGACCGCTTGATGCTCTCCCTAGCGTCAAGGGCCATCCATCCATCTTTTTCTCGGTCCCAGTTGTTTGCCACGTTCCCCCCTTTCATTTTTCATTACTTTTTCTCGCCAAGATGAGCTTAAACGGGACCGAAGCCATAAGCTGCTCTCCAGAGGATTTTATTCACTACGAGCAACGTATCCGTTTTATAACGGTAACAGTTTAAAGGAGTTTATTCGAAATTTTATGAATACCAAAACATGAAAATGTTCGCTTCAAGAGACGAAGAAGGTGGATAGTAGCTAACAGGGATTGCAACCTCCATGAAATCATTTATTTTAAAAGCCACTTTATCTGTTTTGACAGATTCCCTTTCATTTCAATCAAAAAGAGCATCACTTATATAAACTTTCAAACATGATGGGGATTGTCAAATATGACGTTTCATTGATTTGTGTCCCAAATATTTTTTTGTTGAACTTTCTATATACAAAGCACTTAATTCTATAGATACATCGGAAAGGCTACAGTACATTCACCTTTAATTTCTAGCTTAAACTCAAAACAAAACAAATGACTGGCTGACGCAAATATTCCATTCATAAAGGTCATGGCTTTAAGGGTTAAAATTTAAGAAAACGACGATAGTCTCCTTAGAAATAATTCTCTTTAATTGCATGTCACCTATCAATTTTAAACATTCCACAAGGCCATTGAAAGTCTTTTCAATTTCTTAGTAGGTAATGCTGTTGGGGTGGATTATGCGTCTTCGGTTCTGTAGTCAGTAGTTAACTAAATATCCAAGTTTCTTTAGCAAATTAATTTCTGTATAAGTCAACTAACTACGTTCCCCAGAAACGGTCCCTTAATAGAAATAATAAATTCCGAGATGGAGTCTGTAACTCAAAACTTTTACCGAGCGAAAATTCTATCGCGGCTTGATCTCCATTCGAAAATGCATAAATAATACTGAAGAATAACTAACTCCATTCTACTAAATTCGGAATAATTTGAAACACTGCAGTCGGGCGGGCGGTCTTTTCTTTCGCACCGAATGATCACCATGAGAAACTTTGAACAGTTCATTTCTGGTAGCCTTTTCATCGTCAACATTTCCTCAATGACTCCGCTGTTTGAAACGGTTGATATTTTATCTTCCAGTGGCGGCGCATGCATTACTCTCAACTAAGCAGGAGGCCGACAATTAAAATATTTCATTGCCAAGACGTCAACTTAGATATCACCTTTTTATTTCCAACTTTTGGTCTTTGTCGCCTGCAATTGTCTGTCTTTGTACCCTGCATAAACCCCCGTAATTTATGACCTGACCTACAGTTCCTATGTTTTCTCAATATCCAGCTATTTTCTAACTATCTCTGTCCTTTTTTGCCGCCTCTTCCGTTCTCTCTTTCTTCGGCTTCTTACTATGTACCCTTAAGTTAGTCAGTACAAAATAGATAGTCAATAAGAATTCACCGCATCGCATCGATTCTCCGCGCCATAGTTTTAATAAGAAAGACATTTAAATAGTTTTTTTTAATAAACAAATACTTGCAAAACTTTAATTAGGATTGTTAGGAAGTTTGGCATGATACACTACAGAAAATCAAATTTCGCATCAGATTACCTACTCATCAACATCAGAAAAGCCCTTCTGATCAACGACAAAACATCGGCACCAACCAACATCAACTCAACTTATTGGGCCTGTAAACATTTCATTTGTTTGTAGTCATCCTTAAATTTCAGATCCGAGATGCCAATGATCACACTGAAGATTCCATCTACTAAAAACATGATGAAACGTTTTCACTGAAGCAAGGAACACGCCGGTACAATTCAGCAATTTCAGGTAGATATTTGTTTAATCTAAAACCAACCGTGAAGAACGCCACATCCCATGTCTCCGCCACTGGATCGTTCCAAAAGCGCCAAGTATACACCACTTTAAATGTAGATTTAATTTCGAATGCAGACGATAATGGTGAATGGGAATAGTAGCGGCAGCGCAGGTTTCGGTCCAAATTAGTTGGTGCAGTTTGTTGTGCCATGGAAAGAATAGAAACAATAAGGAGAATGCTGATTGTTCGCTTACCATCGCCGTCTTTTTGTTTTGGGTTGAATACGACCGGAATGATCTCACTAATTCATCCCTAATTTGTCCGTTCGATTTGGTAGCGGTGTGGTAGTAGTGCAGACACTAAAACCTACCTATTTGTAACAGCCGAATAAAACGGCGCCGCCGGTGTAGTACACAGGAAATGGATAAATGGATAAAATAGATAGTGGCTGTTATCAGTAGGTGCTCGATTTACGAGTTACTAATGACAAATAGAAACGGTTCGGGTTTTAATCAAAATAATTATTTTCGTTCGCGAACAGCCTTGATACGTAATTACTATTTTGCTGTATAAGCAATTTCCGATCTGTTGCAACATGTTCTTCGTACATTTAATAATATAAATATTATGCTCTAAGCGATAATTTCACTATAATAATAGGTAGCGTAAATAGTTTGCAACACAACAAAATTTTATAATTACTGTAGGTATCTAACTATTTATTAAGAGAGGTTAATTGAATATAGGTAGATGTTTTTATTAAGGCCAGATATTTAGAATGTATATATATATATATGTATAATATATATATATATATATATAGCGCTATCCGACCCTGTACAAAATTGAATAATTTTTAAAATATTTCAATTATAATATTGTTTGAGGAATGTGAAATTCCATGTCCCAATATCTAAAAGTGAACAAAATCTACGATTCCGTATTTCGTAATACATTACAGTGAATGATAGGGACAATAAAGCATTGTAATGTTTAAGTATTTTGTACAGTGGAAGATCTATTTATAGGTACAGTGGCCGGCACCAAAGGAGATTCAGCGACGGTGAGATTGACAGGTAGGTAGGCGGAGACTTTTAGCATAGCAATAAATGAAAGAGCCAATAAGAATATAGCTGGACCGAAGCGTCAACTTGTAGTTCAGCGGCGCGTATCACTGAGAGAAAAAGTACTGAACACGGAACACAAATGAATTCATTCAACTGATTTACTTACCCTAACAACCCCTTCTCTACTCTGTTAATTTGCAACTATTTGCCACTACGCTACTGAACTTTGCTGAGCAGTTATCATTCTGCCTACCGGACGATTAGCTTTGCTAGTGCGCATCCGATGACTTATGGCTTTTGAATCTCCTTAGGTGCCGGGCACTGTAAGTAAGTATATGATATATATTCTGGTTGATCTTATCTCAAACAATACATATATTAGAAGCAACCAACGTACACAAGTGCAGTAGACCGGTCGGCCCGCCGCGATCTCTTCCTTATTTGGAAACGGATGGGATGCACTCAGTATTATTACAAGGGCTACTTAAAATATAAGAGCTCTTTAAGCAGATACAATAGTTTTAAATACTTCTTTACATGAAATTCCTTCATTTATTGTAAAAACAATAATAATTGTAAGAGAAAATATTGTTGTTTTGTGATATTCGATGCTATACCGAAAATAGCTGAAGAGGTTTTTGCATAGCCGTCAATGATAGGTACGCTTATGACTATTATAGATACAGTTATAATGATTGACAACTTATGTAGATGTGCGAGATATATTAGTAACTTAATCAGCATATTCGACGATAATAACAAATCGAAGATCAAGTTTTTTGGCGCCATCCTAACTGTTAATAATGTAAATTGAAAAGTAGAAGCCGCAAGTTATCTACCGCCTTGTCTGCAGCAATTACCAAATGGGTTGTAATATTACATATATATCTGGGTATTAAAAGTTAGCAGAAAAGTATTCCAAGCGAGTGTTAATTAATTCAGCAACCTTGTAGAACGTTTAAAGCTGTAAACGGAGAGAAAAGAGCATCAAAGAAAGTATTTATTTTGCAATTATTTGTTCAAGGTGTTTCGCGAGCAACAAAAATCTTGTTTCCAATAGACACGAATTTTGCTTTAAACTAATAGACCTTTCAAGGACCGTTTTGTTACCTTGCAAATCAATTTTTATTTTATGTGCCCATACCTGTTGACCTTTTCGAATAAAATATCAACTTGTGTGCATAAACCACAAATAAGCAACTAAACAACTTCATTAACATTAAAAAAATGAACTAGTGTGAAGTGGTCTTTATTATTATCTTTTTTCTATCTATTCATTTATTATTTATTATTATTATTTGTACTCATCATAATACCAAATATACGAAGCACGCTTTTTAAATAAGTACCGTTTTTAAATTAATAAAAGACGTGCAAAGATATCTTAATAATTTTAGTTTTACATGAAAGCCTGTACCTTAATCTACTTTTCTACATAATTTCCTTCAATTTTGAGGAACTTGTCATAACGTTTGACCAGTGACCAGTTTTTGAATACCCTTCTCATAGAACTCTGCCACCTGACTTGTTAACTGTTAACCACTGCATCACAACTGTTTTGACTTCGTCATTGTCTTGAAGACGCTGACCGTCCAGATGTTTCTTCAAGTGTAGGAACAAATGGTAGTCACAGGGCGCCAGATCAGGGCTGTACGGAGGATAATCTACAGTTTCCCAGTCAAAATATGTGATGAGATCTTTGGTCCGATTAGCCAGATGCAGACGGGCATTGTGATCCATATTTGTGCGGCCATCTTTAAATGCTCTCATCCAGTTCCTTACCATTCCATCACTCATAATATTTTGTCCGTAAACTACACAGATCTCACAATGCATATCAATCGGTTTTAGTCCTTTAGCACAAAGGAATCGTATAGCAGCCCGGACTTCACAGTCGGCGGGACTTATCGGTGGCATCTTGAACACTCAGTAAACAACGTAAACAAGGACGAATCGCAGCGCTGCGGCGGCAGAAATTTAAAACGGTACTTTCTTAAAAAATATGTCTCGTAAATGACAATTGATTCCTATTTCTTTTCTTTATTTCCATGATACAGAAAATTAGTTTATATTTAATATTTACCGGATCAGAGAGGACTTCTATGCCAATTAAGTTTAAAATTATTAAAACGTATGTCAATATTTTCATCAATTACTATTTATATAAAATTTTAAAACGTGCCATTTGATGATACATAATAAAATTTCATTGAACTTTCTTTTACCTTGGATATAAAGCAGGTATATTATTTTACTATCAAAATATTTTATAAGATAGTATACACGATATCCATGGTATTTCGATTCCGCTATGTTTGGAAAATCCAATATTAAATGAAATGTTTGGATATTTGATCGTCTTGACTTCTACTTGGTGACAATTCAGATTGTCTAACATTACATATAAAGGTAGATATATGTGGTACATAGAAATTTTTGTATTATCATCATGATTAAAATATAAATGTTACGCGGCATCAATAATGATACCCATCCGTTCAAATTTGAATGGGTTCAACTAGTAAGAACAATAATTGAGAAAAACTAACGGATTTAAGTCACTATTCTGTATGAGTTTATTATCAGAGTATATTTCAAAAGGCTGAACAAACAATTCATACCTTTTGTGACAATAGACTAACATTATTTTGCCAAACATTTACTTAACGTTTGTCTTATGCCATTAATTGGAAAATATAACGTTCAAGTATAGCATTGTTATGATTTCAGATTATGTACGACAATTGCTTCGAACTGAATGAAAAAACAGAGATTTACGTCTTCCTCTACAAATGGAAACACAACAGATATTATTGTATTGTTTCAAATATTTTATTAGAAATTAAACGATCCCGAAAATGGTATGAAATTATTCCGGATGAGTAATTCATTTACGTTATAAGCGTTTAAGAGCCTATTAAGTGGTTTCGGATTATCCGTCTTTGTGAGGGTTCAAAGTGACCTGTTTGATAGTTTGTGGCTGTTTGTAGCCCAAAATCGATATACGCGGGCAATTAACCTGTCAAAGGGACTAAACTGATTTATACCTGGGCCATCGAAGCGATATTAAATGAAGACGAACCTAAAGGAACTTTTTGTGGCAGACAAATGTACTCAGTTATAAAGAAAGCTGTTCATCAATTTCTTGAAACAAAGGGAAAAATTGCTACCTACTGATAATTCTTATTTTTTGTGGGGAAAGATTTACAATACCAAGATCCATACTGCAGGATAAATACTAATGCATGTTACGAAATTGAAGACATTACAAAACTAACAGGAAAAGACCATGAGGCTAAACGTATTAAGTCAAAGATCCCAAGCTTCCCAAGATCCTGGATGTCAAGCAGCAGCAATTATGGAGAATGCAATAACGACTCAATATTAAATTTTGATGAAAGTTGGGAAAAACTCAGGAAATTGCGGAAATTTTGAGGGCTCCTTAAAGAAATAGCGCACTAAAGAGTTCTTGCGACTTCAGTATGAATATTTACTGAACAGACCACGTAGTTGAAAATTAAAAGACTAGGAATTGTCTGTAGTAGAAGTTAGTTCATTTCGAAATCGGATAATAATTCGGTCTAGCACCTTATGACCATCACAACACTTATATTAAAAGAATGCGACTACCAAAAACCATGAAGTTTTTATGAATATGATTGAAGACATGTACATTAGAAAGTACAAGTTTCAAAATTATGAAGAAGGAATGTGTTGAATACGAAGTCTGAAATAAAAGATTGATTTTTTGTTCATTATTTATTGAGTCTTTTAATACCACAAACTTAATGACAACATTTGCTGATGAAAAGTCTTCTATGATGGTTGCTTACTTGAATACCCATGTGAAAGCATTTAAAAGTCTATGCATATGCAAATTAGGACTACAACATACAACATTTTAAAATGCAGTAAATTAATCTACTAAAGCATATTTATATTCCTTAAGCATACCTTACAGGTATAATAAAAGTGACAGTATGTTAACGGACCACAACTGAATTTATTACTAAAACTCAACGACATCTACTACTTCATCGTGTAATTTAAAAGTCGTACAATATTCATATCAGATTAGACCATTCGTAGAAATAGCGATGGATGCTAAAGGATGAATAATTTAGTTGTAAACCGAAGAGTTTTTGTATTACCGCACAGAAAACATTAAAATCAATTTCGGCATCACATTATCATAACGATAATCGGGCCTCTTCCGAACAGAAGTCAGCGTGAAGTGCCCATTCTTTAATCACCTGCCTAGTATGTGGCATTTTATTTACTTTCAAAGAAACGAATTTATTTCCCAAGTTGCCCTGTCCAAATCGGAACTTGTGCTTGCCGAGGTGACAGCTGCTATTAGTCAAAGAGGCATGAAGTCAAGGTGGCCAACCGAGCTCTTCAACCTTAAATCCCTACTGCGTTGCGGTTGTTTTTATTAGTTATTCAGGAATAACTTATACTCCCCTGTAGAAGTTAATGGTAAATGTGTTCTAAAATACCCTGCGTGGAACCTGATGACAAAATTAAGATGTGATGTGGACACTAAAAAGAAGATAAAATGTTCTATTCTTCTAATAGAGTATTATACTTTAGCACATTAATCAAACCGAAATGTGAGATATTTATTTAAATAACATTTAAGAAGTTTTTTGAAACTACCATCACATTTTCGAGATATGTTATATATTCTACACAGAAAGCTTCCGGTACATGCATAATTTGTAGAATATATTAACGTAAATCATTACAGATAATTATATTCAGATATGCTGATTATTACAGGTGTAATTTACGTATAATTACATTTAGCAGATTTAGCTAATTATAATGTAATTTTGGCACGTTAATTGGCAATGTGGAAAAGAAAAAAAAACAAAACATTTCCGTTGATGTTAGGAAATGTAAGCAACTTTACAAACTGGCAGAATAAGTTTTAAAATATTAATTAAGATTTTCAAAAAAAAGAAGGCATTAAAATCCTTTTTCGTCTAAATTTTAAGGATCACGATCGAAACCGGTCGTGGGATATGGTTTCTGTACGATGTGCCTACTGTGTGAACGTATTCGAAATGTGGGATCTGTGATCCTTAAAATTTAAACGAAAAAGGATTTTAATGCCTTCTATTTCTTTCTTTTTTTTAATATAGTATATCTTTGTCTAAGAATCCATCGGAATAAACAGTGTAATTCAATGCAGGTAGGGGTATTAGCCCTCGGAGTAGTTGTTTCTGTTGATTCCATACATATATTTATGTTTATTAATCAAGACTTCATATACACCGCCGTCTGCTATAATAAGAGAATAAAATAAATCATCAGTTCTTGATTACCACACTTTTATCGCGATTTCGAAACTTATTAGTATCCATCAGCACGTTCTAGACAGTTTTGGAAACGGAAATTTTTTTTTTTACTTGTATTTTTGTTCGGCTATGGAGGAGAGTCGTGTTCTCTAACCAAATTCGGTATTCGGGGGCTGCTTTTAGACACAGACCCCCTGGAAGTTCGTCGCAGAGACATTCTTTTGTCATAGACGCCTGTACTCTCGATGATAGGCACTTTTTCACGGCTATCGCACACATGTTTTATTTTTATCATACTTCTACTTAACATTGTTCGCGTTTTCTATACCGACGTTTCGTACTCTATTATACAAGACACCTCTATTGGAGGTGAGATCTGTCGCTGTAAATTTACACATTTTCATCACGGTTAATCAAAATTAAGGATAAACAATTAAATACGCAAAGTATTTATAATAATTTTAATATATTAAAAAAAGAAGGAATTAAAATCCTTATTCGTCTAAATATGAAGATGAGACCCGATAGGTCGAAACCGTTCGTGGGATATGGCTTTCGGTTCGTTGTGCCTACTTGGTAGGATGCGTCCCAAATGTGAGATCTTTGATCTTAAAATTTAGACGAATAAGGATTTTAATTCCTTCTTTTTTTAATGTTATATCTTCGTCTAAGAAACCATGGGAATCGACACTGTAATTCAATGCCGGTAGGGGTATTAGCCCTCGGAGTAGTTGTTTCTATTGATTCCATATTTATATTTATATTTTTAATTATTTTAATATTTATCAATACATGAGAAAAGACTTTATATTTTTCAGAGAATTCTTATAACAAAATTGATTACTCAGTAACAATCCAGTAAAGGTTTATTTTCAAAAATGTTCATAAAGGCACTTGTGCTTGTGCATTCAATTTTTACATAAGCTGAAGTCAGAAAAGTAATATGTATAGGTATATATAACGGTTCAGTCGTATTAATGTTTCCTTCGATTCCTGAACAAGGCCCACCATCCCGTCTTGCAATTCGATATCCTAACCGCTTAAAGGACACATGCATTCACAGCTTGTAAAAAGGCATGCAGAACAACACACAACGACTTCGTAAAACTAGCTGTAGCTGTAGTTCGTTCCGAAGAACAACCTTTGAAGAGGGAAAATAAGAAATGCCGCTGGCGATGCGACATGGTGGTTTATATATAAATAGTATATGGTACGTCGACGTAATTGTCCACAGATAAAAAACACGTTCTGTTTGATGCAATAAAGAAAGGGATGTAAGAATCAAATTTCACCACATATAAAAGAACATTTACTATAATATTGTATAGAGTCGGGGGTAAACTTTCGTTTAGCCGAAATGAGTTATAAATTTAAAAAATTAAATATTGCGTTCTAAGAACCTTTGCGAAAAGTGAATCAAAAAAATTTTCCTGCGGAAATTCGTCATTTTCATTTTCCGGACTTTAGAATAACCGAAATCAGTTACATAATTTTTGTTTTTTAATTTGGATTTTAAACGTTCCTTTGAAGAAAAAAATACGAAAATTATCCTGCGGAAATATACAGTTTTCATTTTACGAGCAAATTTTGTCGACTTTAGAATAATCGCATCGGTTACATAATTTTGGTTTTTTGCGTTAGATTTTAAGCATTTCTTTGAACATTAAAATACTAAAATTTCCCTGCAGAAATATACCGTTTTCGTTTTACGAGCAAATTTAGTCGACTTTAGAATAACCGAAGTCAGTTATAATTAAAACTTTTTTCCTTTTGAATTTAAACGTTAAACACAAAAACACGAAAATTTAACTAACCTAACCTAACCTAACCTAACCTAACCCAGTATTTTACTTATTGTCTCTAAAATCCCCATATTCTACTCTAATAGCTCGTAAAAAGTCCAGAAAACCGTCTCCATAAATATCGCACAGTTTGTCGGCAAATTCCTCTTCTGGAACATGTTGACCTCTCTTTTTTTTTTTTTGCAGCATTCCATTGAGATTCAATTTTCTGCGTATGGGTACCATCATCAGTAACATACTCAACGCTGTGGTTAACAGTTTGATGAACGTAACCATTCGCAGAAAGTTGACTGTACCCTCTCCATAAGTCCGTATGTATTAGATCCCGGCTCAACATTAGCTATCATATATAGATATAGATATATCAATTATATCAATTAATGTGGTTGAATCCCTGTTATTATTCGGACAGACAATCAACCTTAAATCTTCGGAATTTCCCGCAATCATATGACCTTTAAGAATTCGCCCCCAATTATATTTGCCTGGAAAATGAAAATTATATATTTCCGCAGCAAAACTTTTATATTTCTGTATTTAGAGAAGTCCTTAAAAGCAAAAAAATGCAATGTCTTTTATATAACTCATTTCGGCTAAACGAAAGTTGAGCTGAGTTGAGTCGGTTTATACACTGCTAATGTCATCATCTTATGACGTCTCTAAATTTAAAATTTTATGGAAATAGAAAGTTGTACACTTACAATAAGCAGTAATATAAAACTACAAGAGACTGCTACAAGGCAAATATTTATTTAAGTTCAATATTAAGGGAGGAGAACATGAAGATGGGCACTAAGAACACAGGACTAAAAGTAAAAGAGAAAAATTGCAAGACCAAAGCTAAATGTAAAACTACAAAAGTAAGAATAAAGGGCTAAGACTAAGGTCACACGGCTAAGATTAATTTAGAAAAACAACAATTTAAATGTATGAACCGGAGCCGCTAGTCATACAACTCATTCAATGGCTGGTCGATTCGATTAATCAAGCTCAGGCAATAGCATTTTGGTCTTTTAGGCATTCATTTTTAACTACTGGGTCATTCTATTTGTCTATGTTTGGCAGATTATCGTTTGCAATTGCTGGACCCATATTAGGTTCCAGACATCAACTATGAGTATGCCAGGATAGAATGAATGCTGGCCGTTCATAAAATCAAATAACAGGAGTAACACAATTGTGATTAAGGGCAAAAATTACAAGCTCGTGACTAAAACACCTACATTTAATACATCAAGTAGTTAGCAAAGTTCGTAAAGTACAATTATAGTGAGTTTTAAAATATTAATAGTAAGATAAGATAAGTAATGCCAAACTTAAAATATGAAGATCAGAACAAAATTAAGTTCCTGATCAAGTAATTTATCGAAGCTACCAGACGTGAATAGCGATTTCGATCTTATTAGATCTCATCAGCTCGCCATAGGCAGATTCGATAGATTACTGACCAAATCGCTGGAACTCGGTGTAAAGCGGATTTAAATAAGACGTTGATATGGCAGTACGTCGCCAAAAACGTTATGAAATACGGCAATACCAGCAAAAGAAGGTAGATGGCGACGTAGCGCCATATCAACGTCTTATTTAATTTGAAGATCTTTTAAATGTTGAAAGGTATCTCAATAAAATATCGCATTAGCACATCTTATGGTCTAGAGTAATCACGAATATTATGAAGACATTTCCTTGAAATATTCTGGTCCCATTACGTTTCATTGTCACTGCATCATACAATCCATCATCCCTGAACGTCCCCTAGAGTTTTAAAAGCTACCAGAAGTTTGTCTAAATTTATTCTGACATCGAGAGTGTGTTGACCAGGAGTGATACCAAAAAGGGTCTTATAGAAGGCAAAAAACAGACAAGGGAATATTTATTAAAAAACAATGTTGTAGGGTAAATTTTTCGAATTTCTGTATGGATCAGTGCATTTTGAACGTTGTCTATGCATGATTTTCATCCCTTCCTAATCGTTGACCTTATTTCTTTCTGGCATAACATGCAGAATATTCGTTAAACGCAATTAGCTACATACTTATGCTCTTATTTCATGTTTACCTTCCTATATATAAGCAAAATTGCAAATTAACTTTCTCCGCTAACAATGAAATACGTTCCGTTGTGTCACTAAACTAAACACGTTAACGAGTAGGTACAATCGAAAATAACGAACACAATGGATTTTCAAATGTAGCTCTTTTATAATCGCGTTTCATTCCAACTGTGGATGGTTCTGTTAAAACACATCGACCTCTTATAATTGACTATAAAACCATTTTATTGCTTTCTTTTGTGTATGTAGTACAATATAAGTACAACATTTCTGATACGATTCTAAATCTACGCAGATGGAACTGATGATTGAATTGAAAACAATCGACAAGGCACCGATGTAGGAATTGCTGATAAAAACGCAATTATAATATTACGAAATTAATCGTTCTCTTTAGAAACAATAATTGTAGTAAATTCTGTACTTAATTTGGAATGTAACGATAACGATGGCAAATGTAGCCAACTCATAGTTGCAATGATTCAATAATTCTGGTACTTTGCACTTTTATTCAGCAGTATTTTCTTTGTTTCTGTCTTACACTAACATTAATTAAAAAGGTAAAACTATTATGATATTCTTGCCTTATAAGAAGTTGTTGGAGATATTTCCCTCTCTAGTAAACATGCACTTGTGTGTATTGTATTTTGCAGTTCTACTGACACTGGCTATGTGCGTATCCATGAAGGTGACCAGTGTATCGATTATATTTCTTTTTACCCTCAGTTACCCTCTCAGTCGTCACTCTACTATTCCAATAATGTACTCTGTTTTCATAATCAACAAAAGTTTTACAATTTCACCAAAATATCGTGCAATCCATCATTTGTTGTTCAACAATTTCGTTTTTTCATTATGACATCTAATTCAATCAATAAAATATTGCAATTACATAAGTATACTATCGTATGTTTATAAATAAAAGGCAGTGAAAAAACCAATAATATTATTAATATTTATTATTATCTCCTAATCATTTATTTTTGTTTAATAAAATAGTTGGGAAGCTACATATTGTTCCTTTGGTTACAATAGCCAAATTAACAAGTTAGTATGTGCTATTATATTTTCAAAGCCTAAGTAAGCTATTCGTGCTGGTGGGCGGGCAGTCCCTCCGACCTACACTGTTGTGCAAAGCCGGAGAGTAGGGCATAAGGACCTCCTTGCAAGAATCGTGTGAATGAAAGGGTGGTGTGGTTCGGGAGAGAAAAATGAGACGGATGAAATGAAGACAGAAGACAGAAGTGATCCAAGGAAACCACAGAAAACTTGGACCAGAGCAGCCGAACCTGGACCCGAAAAAAATACTACCGAAATTTATCAGGAATCGTAAGATTTAGAAGTCAGGGTAGTGGTGTCAGGCAGGCCAGAAACTTGGGTCGGGAAGAAACTAGTGGGGTGACAAGCGGACTATGTTACATTGATAAAGAACGGTTAATTCTAGAATTTTCCATAACTTTTTTCTAATTCTTTCCGATTCTTGTTTAAAATTGTTACTTCTAACAGCAAACCGACTTTCAATAAAATCCATTAACTTTATTTCTTATTCCGTTAACTTCATTATTTTAGAAAACCGGTCATGATAACACTTAAACGAAGTTGGCCCTACAAATTAAAAATTACTTTTTTCACAAGAAAATTAATCATGGATATGCCGCTGGCACAAAATACTTTTACGGGTATCCTTTTTTTTTGTTTTATACACAATTTAATTTGCAAATATTTTTGGTACAATCAATACCCAACTTTTCGTAACTCCCATTAATATTTAAAAAGGTTACATCACTGGTTTCTAAAATGTGTGAATACTGATGAAGATTTCGAATACCTATAAAATCGCCTCGTATCAAAAACATTATAATTATGCAAAAAAGGTACCTCTATATTAAAATTCAATCGAATTAAATTACGCTAAAACACAAATTGAAGGTCTGCCAGCGTTATTACATAATAAACGGTAAATAAAACAAGCTGTTAATAGTGATATACAAAAACTTTGTTGGCAGATACTCGAAGAAATAATACAATGAAATTGCGTTAAGGACTAATTTATAAATGTCCTTAGGTAACCAACCGACTGCGCTAACTGTCCGTCTCGAACTATTCTATATACACATGCCTTACTCTACCTGACCTATCATAAAACTACCCTCTTTCCAAATTAAACATGAAACTAACAATATTTTATATCCATAAGAAACATCCACTTATCGTTGTTACTAAAAGATAACAAACTTGTTATTGAACTACAAAAAAAATAATACGGATTTATTTTAGTTAAGATCGAAATGAAAATTAAGGGTAAATACTAATCAATACCCTTTTTCGTAATAATATATCTCGATAAAATTAATTTCCTACTTTCCACTTAATCATTGTTGCTCCAAATTCGCTGACGCAACAACTTTCAGGCATGCATCCAAGAGAAGGGTGGTAGGAGCGATCCCACCCTCCACAACATGACTCCGGAGCAGTTCTCTCGAATGAACACCCAAACGTCCCCTACAAACCCAATAACCCAGAACAAAAAAACAATCTTTTGGTGTTTCATTCCCACCAGCCAGTCTCTCCTACCAACACTGTAGTGCAAAGCCGGAGGGTAGGACTGCTGGAGCAGTAATATTCCATCTTTCACTTCTCTTCTGTCTTCATTTCGTCCGTTTCATCTTTCTCTCCCTAACTACACCACCCACGATTCCTGCAAGGAGGCTGAAGAGGGCCTTACGCCCTACCCTCCGCCTTTGCACTACAGTGTAGGTCGGAGGGACCGCCCGCCCACCAGCACAAGTAGCTGGTGGGAATGAAACACAAAGTTTTACATATACGCCTTTCCATGACCTATTTCATTTAACTGTCTTGTACCTACCCTTCAAATTGTCGTCGGGTTCAAAGGTTTCTCGCTTATCAGTACTTTCCCATTCCTTTCTCTCCACCGCTCAGTTGTGTATACTTTGCATTTGTAAGCATTATAATTCATCAGAAGACATTTCCTTTTGCTATTTCTCAAACTTATCGGCGACAATAATCTCGTTGAGCGCTTTCTCCGAAGTGCTGCGGCGGTTTAAGTACGATACAAGATTAGTGGGTACAAATATTGGAAGCAACTCTTTACACTTAGGCTACCCTGTCTCCAATCTCTCATCCATGTAAACCGCAAGACGCCTTCCGTGTTGTTACTACTTACTACTACAGGAAAATGCAATGCGCTTTATCTGTACGATGCAATCTCGTAATGTACCGCACGCGGTACTGTAAGTACTATCTACCAACCGTCTATCGTATACCTATGTACATTGATATAGGTATTTACACTTTCATACGCTGGCAACTGCCAAGCAAAGCACGGCTCTAATTTTAAGTGATTTGCAAGTGATAACGTATCTGTGATGTGTCATGTCATGTAAATGGTGACCTAAATAATCGTCAAACTGTTAGACATATCAAGCGAACGATAGAATAGCAGCTGCTTATCGTGTTCTTAGATGTTACTTCTTTCCTACAGACAAATACAATATAACATGTTCTTATTTAGTACGTGGAAAGCTATTCTCCAGTCAAATGATCCGATTTATTGCCAGGTAGTTGTAACCTAACTTTCTAACCTTGAACCTCAAGTTCCTGTTATTTACATATACCTACGTAATATACTACGTATAAGGCATGTCATTAAGCGCAAGTTTGAGGAACAGCGAAAGGAAATGTCTGTTGATGAATTATAATGTTTACATGTTTACCACTGGGCACAGGCATGCATACAAAAAGACTTAAAAAGGCATTGTACCAATTTTGCAAATTTAATTATTTGTGAGGAACTGCAATATACTCACGACAAGAAAATTATGAAAAGTCACAATAAGAATCACTTAGTATACGTATAATGCACTTTACTCTACTGAAGAAATGTCGAAGTACCCTATGAATGGAATAGGTGGTGACAAACTCAGTATACCATCAGAAGGATACGGTTAGCTTTGCTTAGATTAGAATGCTACTGTTGAAAGAAAAATCAATTAAAGTAAGGTGAAGAATGACATGTAGTCACTGCCGATGTTAGGTAATTCCAATTAACAATTGTGACACGCCATGTTAAAGGCGAACTTATTGAAAAAAGCAAAAGATGTATCCTGTGTGGTCTAAGTTATTAGCCTTTACATTGCAAGTTGTCTACCACGTTTTGCTAATATTTCGACTTGGGCTGCATTTACAAAAAGACCATAAACTAATCAGATTCAGTTCATGTAGCGTACTATTTTAGAGCAGATAATAGTACGAAGCAAAAAAACAAGGGAAGTCGAATTATTTGTCTTAGATGTTAATGTTATGGTACGCTATTAAGGGAACACAAGGGTAATTTAATTTGAGAAGAAGACAACTGTCTAAAATAAACTCATCTAGCTCGTGCACAATATCCAACATCTTAGCGCCGCTTTGACGCCTGTAAAAGTGGCATAAAGGCCTCTTTTCAACCCTTACTTGTGCCATTTTCTGAATTTCGCAAAAAGGTCCACGAAGGAAAATTGCCGAAAATTATCAAGAACGCAGCAGAGCGTAATCACCATCGTTACTTCTATCGTCGTTGTGTCGGAAGATTCAGGAAATTGAATTTATTATTTAGACGTCTCCCAAGAGTCTAAAACGATCCATCCAAGCCTTCGGTAAATAACGAGAATAAATTGAAACTTCGACCAGTTGGAGTTTCCTACGACGTTACGGTGCGCTGTCGACATCGATGACGACAGCGTCATAAAAGAATTGAAATCAAGCAAGGGTTTAATAAATGGAATAGTATCCAATGATCAGGATATCATAATTTCAATCAAAAGGACATTATAATAAAATTCATTTGGGTAATAGGACACATGACCATTTTTCAAAAAGCAATTAACTACTGTGTCCTATGATATTTCAATTCGACAAAAGAAGGATGGAAAGTGAGATGTCTAATTTATTCAAACATTTCTTTAAATATTGTTCTTCGTACGTTTCTACAAACGGTATTGATTGTTCAACAAGGAGACACTTCAATAAAATCAAAAGATTAATATTCATTTTCTTAATCAAAAACTTTTCCATCGCCGAGTTACTTGATCTCCAATAAAAGTATAGTGTAACGTCTAAAATTTCTGTAACAACAATAACAAATATTCTAAATCGTGAAAATATCGCTATCAGTTAAAGAATTTAAAACAATCATAAATTCAGCACCTATGTAACTGTTTACCGCAAACCTCACGAGGAAAATCTCAGTGTCTAAGTGCTGATGTAATTCTCTGCGAATATCTTGTAAGTGGAGAATTAATATATGCTGACAAGGACATAAAATAAGCATAATACAGCTATCCACACTTTCAAATAACTATACAGTGTTCAAAGAAAAAACGGTTAGGTTAAATAAATATTTTAAAATACATCACGACTTCATCGACATCACGTAAGGAACGTTCAACGGTTTAGTGAAATCAATTTCATGATAATTTAAAAAATGTTTTTCTGAAAACTGATTAGTGATTACATATGTATAAATAATCCATTTGTGGTAAAAATATGATAAAACCTGTTTGATTTACACCATTGGTTAGCATTCCCTCATGGGTTGGGCAAAGATACCATTTCATAAGTGGTTTCTATTCATACAGTAGATAAATAATAACAGATCGCGAAAAACAAATTTTTATCTTTTAAAATACCACATTAATCCACATATGAATCACGCTACCGTACAGCAAATTCATTGAGTAATTTTCAGGTAATTCAAGTAATAAAAAGGTAGCAAAACTATTCTAGAGGCCAAATACAACGTTCTAAGGAAAAAAACAAATTTCAGATCAGCCACCTTGCTAAAAGCATTTTGTTTTTCAACTCAAAAGACAAAATAAACAAGTACGAAAGAAATGTCCTGCATGTGATATAGGCCAAATTAGCAGACAGTTTGAAATCCGTTTTAATGAACACTTGCAAACTACAAATACGGACTAACCACTGCATCAATAGTAAACACCGCTTCCCCGACATCGAAAATCTTGAGGTTCTACGTCTTGCAGAAAAAGGAAGCAATAGAAATTCATAAGTCAACAAAACTCAAACAAAATGATCTTAAACGTGCAAATAGATTTATACCAAACACCTCTGTACAAACATTTTATAACATTACTTATAAAACTACTAGTTGCCCTAAGTTCATTTAAGTATATAAACCCTTCAACAGGTATCTGTATCCATTCGTTAAGAATCGCTTGATAATGATACTCGTTGTATCGAACCTATAGTAGCATAGATAGCAGCTAATTAAAATGATAAAACAAAGTAATTTGCATTTGTTTTGAAATGTTTAAAAAAGGTAATCCTACTAAAATATGCATTGTAACACCAAAGCTCCATCTTTGGACAACTTTATCTGTTACTGTTACATTTGTTTTAAAGAATCTCCAATCTTCAACCTCCTCGGTATCTTAACGATAAATCTAACCGTGGAATCTTCTGAAGACCTTTTTACCTACCTAATTTTAAACAACTAAAACAAACTTGAGATAGATACGTAACGATAACGCCACTAATCGTAAAATCGACCGTTAGACGTTTGTCAATATTTTTTTAAACATTAAACCTGCTTGTTAAGCATTCGGTGGCCGCCACTTCAAACATAATAGAACGGCTTGTCTGTCAGTTATTCAAATTCCGATTTAAATTTCCCGGCAATGCGTTCAATACAAGCATTGTAGTAGATATCTTACGTAACAAAAACAGTACGAGTATTAATAAAAACAAAACCAAAACGTGTCATGTAGGAAGACGGTGCGAAGTAGTTCGATTCTTTTATTCGAAACGGATTCCCAACCAACTAACGCGATTACGATAAATAGAGGAGAGAGTGACAGTTTGACAGGTCCATCGACTGAACTGGTATAACTATGCCTGTTATCGCAATGGACATGTTAGGTTGGTATGTCAGTCGTGACAGCCACAAGATGGTAAATATTATTAAATTATTAATAAGACAATGTGGACAAACAGAAAGGAGCACTGTGATTACAATGCACCAAACGGGATGAGGTTTCTCCTACATTATATCACATATTTTTAAAAAGGCAACAAGTGTTTAAACAAAAAAACAAAATGGTAGATAAAAAAATTCGCAAACATTTCTTTCTACTACACCCTTTGGCGTAGACGAACATTCTAAGGATAGGAACGTAAAGACATTTGAAAAATAAATATTTGAGATCAAATTGGGAAGCAGAATCCGTAACTTGGGAATTCGGAAAGGGAAAAAGAACAAATAATCAAATCTAATTAATATTCGAGGCCTGTATAAAAATAAAGTAAGTATGAGGAGCAAAAAATAAAAATAAAACGAAACCTAACGCGTACTACAAAACTTCAGAATAGGAAGAAAGTACGTGGTGCGCTAATATAAGCTAGTGGCAATACTACCGTGAACGCAATAGTGAAAGGCTCGAGATATACAAGCCTTAACTACAAATTTTGTATCGTTAAAGTTTTTTAAAATATATTTAAAACTATGTGAAGATGCAGAAATAGAAAACTAATAAAGGTCATCCCTACGTATTTTTAAACAAGACCAAAATGTACAAGGAGATGGTGGTCACGGTAACCGTCCTATTAAACTTGAATAGGTATTTTCCTCCCTTAACTATTTTGAAAAATTTTAAGTTACAAAATGATTTATTGACCACAATGATTATTTCGCCACACCGCGGCTTCTTCAGGTGGAAGAATGACTAAACTAAAATTATTTACAAAATAATTTATATTAAATTAAACCTACTAACTAAAATTAAATCGAAAAAAGGAGGGGAGGAGGAACAAAGAATATTACCTACGATTAATAACAGTTAGTAGTGGTGAAAATTATAGGATTTATAAATTTAGAAAAGGTGAATTATTAACGTCAATTTGGTCATTTATAATTAATTCTAACTTATTTAATTTATTTTTTTTATTTACCAATAAAAACATCAAAACAGGTGTTTATAAACTACAACAAAACATATATTGGCCAGACTGGTAGAGCCTTAAAGGATAGGATCTCTGAACATAAGGATAGTTTCATTAAAAAAGCTTCCCATTCTACTTACGCAGAACATTTATTATCAGAGGCACATCAATTTAATGAAAATTTCGAGATTTTACATATTGAAAAGAAAAGCATACAAAATTAAATATTAGAGTGTTTAGAAATAAATAAATTACATAAGTTAGGATTAATTATAAATAACCAAATTGACGTTAATAATTCACCTCTTCTAAATTTATAAATCCTTTTTTCGATTTAATTTTAGTTAGTAGGTACCTATATGTGATTTTGTAAATAATTTTAATTTAGTCATTCTACCACCTGAAGAAGCCACGGTGTGGCGAAATGATCATTGTGGTCAATAAATCATTTTGTAACTTAAAACTTGGTGTTTTATTTGGATTTGTGAATTTGGAGTTACAACAATTAAAAGCTTCCTCGATTGAATTTTTAACTATTTCTTCAACCCTCGTCAATTTTATTTTCGTTAACACCGCGACCCCACGTCTTAAAGTCACCTTATTCGTTGCCTTAGTTCAGTTCCGCGCCCATTTTTAAATTGCAAATAAAAATGCTCCACTCAATAAAGCAATAAAGGTTCGACTAGTTTTTCACATACAGGTAAAAGTAATCTACAAACTAGATATCTGTGGCCATGTATCTTGGTAATTGGATCCTATAAAAAGCACGAGTCGATATTTAAGTGGTTAGCATTCAGTAAAGTGTATTAAAGAAGAAATATGAAACTGATACCGTTCTAAAGTGTATTAACTTTGAAATGGACGAAGTAAATTGGAAAAAGCACCGAACAAAACCCGACAAAACAGAAACGGTCGAAATGCCTAAGAAGTGGCCCACATTGCGAATTTTTAATTTATTCCCCACAAATGTTTTCATAACGGTATCCGCAAAATTGAAAGCGAATAAATGTATCTACACTAGTTTTACGGTAAAATTATTAATAATAAACAATTTTCCACTTGATTAATTTTACTATATATAAGTTTCCGTAATGAAGAATAATCAACGGTGAATTAACTTCTAGAGGAATGTTATTATTTATTGCCAATAATTGCAGTAATTTTAAACATCAGTAGTTACTTTAAATACGTATTATGGTACTGATAATTTTCAATTATAATATGACTAATTATCTCTGGTACACTGAATTATGTTAATATTAATTTTTGTACACTATAACCTATTAGATCATAATATCTATGAACTCACTTCATAAATACATTAGCTAATAGTTTTCTATATTTATCATACCGGATCTACATAAAATAATTTGAATAAAAGTTTATAATTCAGTTTATCTATACTTAGTAAGATAGTGTAAAATAAACCAATTATCAATTAGAGATAATTTTAACTTTTAGTAATCACTTTGTACACTCTGAAAACGGTGTAAAAGTTGAAATAATTATCAGATCCCCTGATTAAATTAATTATCAATTCGGATTTTTCGAAAATAATAATACCAAAAAATGTAACCATAATTCTGATCGTTCTTGTTTCAGCATGACACTAGAAAATGTTACCTGCATAATAATTCCTTAAATTAACCTAACCTATACAACCATTATAAACATAGACATACATAGTAAGTTCATCATTATGCTTGACACATTAGAAATTTAGTTTGTTCATGTCAAAACAATTCCCCTACAAAATCAACTACTAAATTAATTGCCCTACCTTCATTGTACATTGATTGTTTGCCACTTGATTGGAAACGATCTTTAAGTACCTACTTGATTGCAAATTTATTATAGAAACATAGACATACATAATAAAGTGTTATTCTGTATGGCTACTAAAAAGCTTTAGGAAAGTGCTTCAATACCCCCTTCGGCCAAACTAACACGTTGCGTCGTTATTAAATAACCTATGAAAACGTTATCGTCAAGTGGTATGACAGAGGCAACAATAAAGCCAGCCGCATAGTAACAGTCAAAGTCATAAGTATCTCTACCTGAGGGTCGTGATACCCACAAGTATCCGATTAACTCCAGTGGCCACTTTACCTGCCGAATAAAATGGCCTGTAGTTAATTAGCTCTCTCGGAACTACATCTGCAGCTTTATACATTCCTCCATACACTAGGTAGTCATCGGCGAACATTGCCCAATGGGCTGACACTCGGAGCGGTCCGTTGGTTGGTCAGTTGTTGCCAAACGATCCGCCGACTGACGCAAATGACGTGTTGCAAATACACGCGGAACTAACACTATTTTCAAGGACATAAGTTAGGTGCAACAGTAATACGAGGGGAGTAAAAGAAATTGAAAGCACATAGATTTTGAAACATTTGCAACATTAATATGTCTGAGTCCTTTCTTGGTTGGTTACTCACTTGACGAGAGGAGTTTTTAATAAGTAGTTTTTACCTCGATCGATTCTGAATAATCTAAAGGATTATTCTCGTTGAAAGGACCATGAAACTTTCATCTGCAACCATTCGCACCACTATTGAAAACATTTCTAGTCAGGCTTCTTTGATGATTTGGTTAAGATCTTTGAAGGAATTATTTGACAGGCAGAGTTCAAGAGTTACTCTCTGGTGAAGATCTTTATCAGAAGACCCCCTAAAGATGCTATCAATTTTTTTAAAACAACGGCTCATAATAAGTAATATTTTCATTCCACATTGCCCAGATAAATTCCGAAATGGCCAGATTGTAAAGATAGGGAATATTAGAGAAGAAACAGATTCAAATTATGACACTGACTCCTATTCAAAACAAGTTTTTGAATGTACCTTTCATAAGCTGCCAGACGATGCGTCTAAGGACAACAATTCTTCCATATGACAAACCGTCTAAATCTCCAACAGAAACATACCCCATTGGCTTCTATCTTTTGTTTAGAAAAGTGATTATGGTGAAATCCGTTGATAATATAAAGAGCATATTCAAATTACTTTTATGGGAATAATAGTCTCACGAAAAGCACTGAAATTTTCTTTTATGCTTCTCATATAAATCTCTTTTAAGTACAGCTCGGCAATTACATTTATAACTAACGAAACGCGAAAATGAGTAGAGGCACAATACACACCATCCGTGACCAATGTTTCGATTAGTACCGCATACGATGTTTGCCATCGTGTTGGTAGGGTATACGACCTTAATTACCAATTAAATGTACTCAGCTGGGTTAATGACTTAACTACACATCTACTCGATGTGTGACGGTGAAAATTGTAAAGTGAAACTGTTACCATGAAACCCATTGTCTCCCACCGGAGAACGTTCGCGAACGATTACAATCTGTTTTTTTTTTGCGACATCTCAAGAACAAATGAAATAATTACGTTTCGTAGTTTAATTACTGGTCCACTTATGACACTGCCTAAAAAATTGATGAAATTAGTTAGTAAACAAGACGCAACATAAAAATTGTCTTAATTGGAAGACAACCTAATGATGAGTGGCATCACTATCAAACACAAAAAAAGATGATCATCAAGAACCACGTAGTTTAGATAAATAACAACTGCTTCGTTAATCCTGTTCTTATAATCTTTAGATTTATAACTCAAAAGGAAGGATATATTTATATGATTATAGACTACAATAACAATCATACGGAGGTTTACAGGTTATATTAAAACACAAACCAAAGTGTAATGATCTCACATTTGGAACGCGTCCTATCAAGTAGGCACAACGAACCGAAAGCCATATCCCACGACCGGTTTCGACTTATCGGGTATCATCAGATGGACTCTGGCAGAAAGGCCTTTACAGGCTATTTTTTAAATATAAATATAAATATTGAATTGACAGAAACAACTACTCTTTTTTGAATATGTATCTTCGTCTAAGAATACGTCGGAATCAACAGTGTAATTCAATGCTGGTAGGGTTATTAGCCCTCGGAGTAGTTGTTTCTATTGATTCCATATTTATATTGGTATTTATATTTAAAACCAAAGTGGTTCATTCGTAGCGAGTTACAATAATAATTTAGCATACGAAGCCTTAGCAGCACCGCCACTGATTAGGAATTCGCAAAAAGTGGTTTGCCTTAAACCTGTGACCGTAGCAGTGTGGTCGAGAAGCGGCCAAGTCTCGTAGTCCGTTGCAATCTCAGACGGCTTGCGGCTTATTGCTATGCATCACGTGCCAAATATTTCTATTGTCATCTTTATCAAGTAACATTGTAACCGAGACCTTCTCACCTCTCCAATCCTTAACAAATAAAAGGTTTACAACGGTTAACAGGCTTTATTTAGAAGCTTTTTATTTATGGCCACGTTGCTGGTGAGTAAATATCTGGGCATCTGAAAGGTCCCAAGAATACCTACCGATACTTTTGTAGTATTTTTAGGCACAATTATAATCGCTTCTGATAGATACACAACCACTTGTCTTGTTAGTTTTGTCTACGGAAAAAACTGAATGTTGAAAGGAAGCTATTCGTTTTTGTAAACTAATTTGTTTCAGTTAGTAAGCTAGCTACAGTTGTTAAGTAACCTAAATGGATTATTTAAAGAAATATGATACAGTACTAATAAATCCTTCTTCTGTTTAAACGACTAATTTCTAACATAAAAAACAAATGTACCTATCAGTTTTGAGTCTTTAAATTCGTATACAAAATTAGGTACTTGTGTATATCAAAATATATTTAAACAGATTAAAGTTTCTTTATCTCCAAGCAAGTAAGGTCAAGTTCGAATCTTCTAATCTAACTTATCGTTAAGTAATGCCTTTTAAATAAAATTAGATTTCAGAAAGCAACAATTTAGTACATTTCTTCTTGTACATGTAGATTTGGAAGTTATGATAGGCATCTTCATATTAGGATTTCATGACTTGAATGTAATTTCTCTAACTTTTTCACTTTTCTACATTAGTTGCAGAGAGGTATGTACGTATATCAGTGCAATGAAATATACGTGTTTCACGGGATATGATAGATTGGAGCGGACTTTGATTTTTTGTTGTGTATCACGTCAAACTTCCTGATAATCTTAATTAAAGGTTTGCAGGCATTTTTTTATTAAATAATTACAGAATTATTAATACGTCTATTAAAGTACAATTTACAATATCCATAATAAATAGTAAATGTGGCGCGGTGAATTGTTATTGACTATCTACATAGTACTGACTAATTGTGGTCAGGTCATAAATTATGGTGGGTGTATGCAGGGGACAAAGACAGACAAGTGCAGCAACGTAAATTAAAAGTTAAAACGAAAAAGGATACACAATTTTGATATTTCACAACAATATGTATTTTTCGATTGTAAATTAAAGACTACTTTATATTTGTTATATATTTTATGCATTTATAGGGATACGTATTGATTGATAAGGAACCAACATTATCCAAAGGAAATGAAATTTTCGACCTCAGAATTCATAAAATTCTTAGCAACTACCGCAGCAGCTTGTCATGTAATAAAGCAAACAACTAAGAAATGCGAATGTATTGATCGTTTTAAACGACATGTGTGAGGATTATATGGAACAGATCTACCCCAACTGTAACCCATGGGGGCAGTCTTCTCGCATCATAAATCTTGTCATCAGTTGACCTCACTTACACTATGCGTAGATACGTTAGAATAGCGAGAGGCATAGCTACAGGAAATGATACAGTTTCAAATGTTACTGATAGATTTTACTATTATTACTAGGTACATGGCATTCACACAAAACGCATTTAAATACGCCCAACCAACCGTGTAAGAACATGTTAACAACATGTAAAGTTCATATAAAATAAATATTAATATTGAATGATTAAATACGGATGATGATTCTAATGCATATTAAGAACCTACTTGTTTAACGTACATTAAAAATTGTAGAGATGTCTAACAATAATGAGAACTTGCGTGATGACAAACCATTTTTTTGTTTGTTTCTCTTAATGGTAATGTAAAAATCTTTTTCTTTCATTATTAATAATTCATAAGATCCATTCTATAAATATCTACAACACCATACAAATGCATAGAAGACCAAAAACAGAAAACGATGCATCGTCTTAGCAACAACCATTACGCACCTTGACCCTGATAAGCAATTATTTTTTTAACACTTCTTTAATTGAAAATCCTTATCTAAAGATAACCAATATACTGACTCAAATCGAAATTTTTACAAACCATAAAACGTTATTATCGGGCCTACACCAAAGTGATATTGTAAAAATAGAATTTTATCGTTTTTCATATTCCCACAAGAAAAAGGGTCAGAAGTGTTATCGGCGTAAGCTCAGTGACATTTTGCAAAATAGTGATAAAAGTAATACCATATACATAAATCTGTTTGTCCAACAAATATTGACAAGGATAGTGGAATTAAACCTTTCGTTACGGTTAACACCCAGTTTAGAGTGCAGCACTTTTTCATAATACTTATTTAATAATTATTACACTATAATTGTATTATGCTGGGTCACGAAAATGCCAACATGACCTACGGTAAACCATTTAATATATGACAAGTTGGTGTTTACATTCCGCTTTGTTTAGTGAAGTCGAATTAATAGCTTGATGGATAAAATGTGTTCATGCGATAATATCCTTGATTGGTTTTCTCTTCCACCCTCTTACCCATTTTCGTGTGAATAAGACCAGCATAGACAAAAGGCTTTTTACGCTCTTTATTAAATCTACCTATAAATATATATATGTAGGTACCTACACACGTATGAAACGGCACAATAAATAATAATAATGGCAGATTAAGAGACCAACCTTTTTTCCATCTCGAAATTTCACCGAGCCTTCGATAACGCAAGTGTTATCGAGCATTGCAAAAGATCGTCTCACTTCAACTATCACAACTTTTTGTTTGAATAGTAATTTGTTTCCAGACCGATGACGCACAAAAACAAATTCAAAACAAACGAGTTCATAGCAACTCAGCGTAGTATCACTTCAAATCCCCCACAGCAGAGAACCCATTTCACTTGTCTCCCCTTCGTGCACCTACCACGCTCGTATAACCCTTCTTAGAGACGCGTGCACCGTAACAGATATATTGGCACCCAGAAATATTAGCAAAGTCGATCCTGTATGAGCACACATACGATTCTCCCGCGCTCTACACGCACAAAGGGTGTCTCGGTCTACTTACGAATTTCTTTTCCCGAACTTATCGCGCGCGCTCAGTTTGGTGGGTAAATATAATGTACGTTTTATTCATTAAATTTTATTTATTATTATGGGCATCAATGTAGTTTTCGTCACTTAATGGTCGTAGTTAGCTTGGCATGTTTCCTTCGTAAGGTGCGCGTGGTTTGTTACGATCGTAGAATGGCTGATGTGAGTGAGTGGCAGTATGGTACTCGACCAGCCAACTCCACCTGCCAGAAGAACACTGGCAATAGGCGAATTGCCGCTCACGAGGAACGAGGAACTTCACGGATTGCGCACGCCTGCGCTGATGTTGCCAAGCCAAGAATGAAAATGAATGATAGCATTTGTTTTTTTTAATACTCTAACTATAATGGATAAACGAAATAACCACGGGGCACTTTTCAAATCCCCAGTGGAATTTGATTCAATAACAACCAACCGATCCCGTCATTCCATCAATTGTTAGAGAATAATTGAAAACTTCTATTCCCGATTTTTTTTTGATGGAAAATGTTTTTTAACCCCTGACTGAATAATTACTAAATGCCCGCACATCAACATTAATGTCGACTACTCTTCGCCTACCAGTTGAAATCCCCATGAATCCTCAAAATAGTACAGAAAGTTAGCTTTGATGATCTCTGAGGATAAATATAGAAAAAATCACCATTCCTTTGATTCATATTATCTTAATATTAATGGAGAGGAATTCCAAGAGGAAGAATCTTCTAAAATAAATTAATTTCACCAACCCTTTATGCATTTATTTAAAAATTTATGATTCTTCAGACTATGGTACTTCTTTAATCTGACTTTGTATCTTTACTGAATAAAAAATTCACTGCAATTTCCTTCATCTTTACAAAAGAAAAGAAAAACTAAACTGGGTAATCATCCTTCAAAGTACAATCAGCACAGGGTTGCCTAAACTCCATATTTCACTAAGTTCAAAAACAACTTAAATTATAGCGTTTGATAAGTACAGTTTGCGAAATTGTAATATTACAAACTTTTGAGACATTCGATAACCTAACACGAAATACACCATTATATTGATTTTACTTACTATCTCCTTTAACCTTTAGCCCTTTGTTATGTTCTCGTATTAATTCAAATATTTTTTAAAGACCAAAGACAGTACTTCTATGCATTGAGTTCCAGTACGTCATATAATTTTGTAATTAATAATGTTTAACAGTCATTTTTCAAATTAATCAACTAAATACATGTGTAGTAGTCTAATAATTGTTGATATTAATTCAACAAAATTACTCAAGTGAGATCGAATTTTAGACTTTGGAATACCGAGGTATTGTTTTTATAAACAACCAAAAAGTTTTTTTGTAGTTAAATCATTAATTTGAGCAATCCTTTCTGTTGTTATCTGAATTTCGTATTTATTTGGATTCACAAATAGAAGATAACATTTTTGAAGTTAAATTAATTTAGATTGAATTTCTACCATTAACGTCACAAACAAACCACTTTAAAAAGCATTCGGCTGAAAACGGTTAAAAGCGATAAATCTAAAATAATATTGCTGCGTGTGACAACAGAGCGCATAGTTTTTATCAACCTGTATGCACTTTGCCAAAGCGATACGATAATAAATAAACAATGCAAATGGAAAACGTTTATACGTGTGTGTATAATACGGACGTGTTAGCTTCTTTTGTTATCTTATCGTGAATATTAAAAAAATAACAATCGACAACTATAAACTCTACACATCGTATTCCCATTATATTTCCACGAACAAATTTATCAATTATAAAAACATGAAATATGAACTGTGTGTTCCGGAAAATGCATTAAATAAAGATCTGAAAATTGTAATCTTATGGACCAATTATGGAATTGTAAAGACAAGAAAAAAAACTTGGTTGAGGTAGTTGTCGTCTCAAAATCAGTAAGTACCATCAACATGGCGGATTGATATCGTGGTAGCCATGTCGTGGTTGGTAAACGATGGTACGTGCCTCTAATCGCACAGGACAGTTTGCCTGAAAAAAAAAATCTTTTTTGTGTTTCATTCCCACCAGCTACTCGTGCTACACAGTAGTGCAAAGCCGGAGGGTAGGGCGTATGGCCCTCTTCAGCCTCCTTGCAGGAATCGTGGGAATGGGTGGGTGGTGTAGTTAGGGAGAGATAGATGAGACGGACGAAATGAAGACAGAAGAGAAGTGAAAGGTTATCTATGGAATATTATTTTCCCAGCATTTACCTAAATGATCCAAGGAAACCACAGAAAACTTGGACCAGAGCAGCCGGACCCGGTTTCGAACCGGTGACCTCCCGAATGCTAAGCAATGATCTAGACCACGCTGCTTATCTTTTCATGGGAACGTTTCTACAAAAGGACACACAATTTTCGAGGTTTTATTTGACTGTGAACCTGATTGTGGCTACATAACTTCCTTAGCACATTGGAGTTTCAAGAAATCCTACCTCAAACTAAAACAAACTACATTAGCATCACTGGGATTGTGAGGTTATGGTATTTCTAAATCTTTATCTGCTGGGGTAATTCTGAGGCTATATTCAAATTCAGCGGCAAAAATTCTTATGTCTACTACTGACTAATGACAATTACTACTACTTTTTTTGCTTTGTTATTAATTACACTATAGTAGTGGTCTCAAAATTTCCAAAAATAGCCATTTTTACAGTTTTGAGGTTAGGATATGTTGAAATCCCCATGTTCTGAGAAAATTCTGAGACAGATTTAGACTCGGACCTTTCATTCTAATAATAAAATAGAATACTGATGAAGAAACAATTATATTTTTTAAAACAGAGAGACGTCTAATTTTTGTTAAATTCTGGTTGTATTAGTAGGTTTCAAAAATAGTATGGAGAAGAAATCATATCGCTCTAATTATTTAAACGCTCGGCAATTATATTTTAATTAAACGGTAAAAGGGGCAGTCATAAATTGTGAAATGACGATGTCAATGCTTTCATATTATTATAGCAAGCCTATCGTAAATTTTATCGCCTATTACTACAGGTACGCCTACTCCACAACAATTTTAATTATAGTCCCTCATTAACAGAGCTCAATGGCCCGAAGTGTAAACTGTTTGAAAATATTTTTGTGAATCTACTTTGCTGTTACACATGTAATCAGCTAAAATGTACGCAATAACGTTAAATTTAATATTATATCGTTATTAGTACAAACCGTTTGGAATATCGTAGCAACTATAACGGCATTAAACGCACAAATAAATAATAACTTTCCAATGATGAACATCAAAACTAGCGTCCGGTTCCTTAGAATTTTCAAACAATTTCACAGTTGAACAAAATAGGTGATCAATTATTATTATATATATTTAAATTTGAATTATTAATTTCATTAAATACTTGTAACACCAAAAAAGGCCCTGAAAAAGGACTGCAGCTCTTTCAGTACTCAGGGTGGCACTCCTTGCGATGAGAAAGAAAAAGTTGTTTTTGTTTCATTCCCTCCGGCTACTCGTGCTGGTGGGCGAGCAGTCCGACTTACACTGTAGTGCAAAGCCGGAGGGTAGGACATAAGGCTCTCTTCAGCCTCATTGCAGGAATCGTGGGAATGGGTGGGTGGTATGGTTAGGGAGAGAAAGATAAGACGGATGAAATGAAGACAAAAGAGAAGTGAAAGATTATCTGGTATATCACCATCCTGATTTTGGTCTTAGTTTGAGTCGGTTGAAGTTGGCTCCTCCAAAAATTTCCCTATTCCATTAAGTTATCATTAACAATTGAAATTTCCTTGGGTTTCTAATAATATTTTTATTGCAGGATCGTAAAAAGTCGAAAGAGGGAGGTATCGTAGCAACATAACAGAAGAACAAATATGAAATTTATTGTAGTTTTAATGCGTATGATAATATCGGTATATGGATTATTATTATTAGATATTTCGTTCAGCTACGCGTTCATATGCAGTCGGTATCCCCGCAGAGTAGAAGGGCAGTAAATCCTAACATCAAAACCCACTAAATTTTTAATGTTTGTTTCAGTTCGCAAATATAGGTTTACTACCATAATTCTATAACGTCTGACTTTTTAATTTATATTGCAGTCATTGCAGGATTTCTCCATATAATACTAGGAATATAGGTGTAGGTATACCAGTGGCGGCTGATCAATAAGGGTACAGGTACACGCGCGCCCACTTCTATTGGTGATCTGTCAAGTTTTGGTTTCGTTGGAATATTATCGAAGTCTTCTGTTTTTTAGGAAATAATTTGCAACAACTGTTCTGATCGAACTGTAATGTAAGTTTTCGCAGCAGGATTTCAAGTGTCGTGACTTTTGGTTTTTAATACAATCAAACATTTCACCATCTCATACTAGACCACCTCAGTCTCGACCACCAAACCGCTGAAGATGCTGATGGTATAAGAGCTAGCTAAGCATTTGGTCGTGTTAAAAACCAAAGCCTTGACTATGAAGTAGAAATTCTGCTGTTGTTTTTGCAGGCCATCCAGTGTTAGTTTTGATGAAACCAAAATTATTGCCTCGCATAAATAACTTCTCAAATCTTACATTTTGAAGATTTGTGTGGTATTTTTCCCATATTACAAGGTACGTATTATATTAGAAAAGCTTTTCCCGGAAAAATTTTTGTTTCGGCATGAAGTGCCTTCAATTCTATAAAATCCGCAACAAAAGGTACAACCACCTAGTGTGGATATAAACTTTTTAATAACCAACAATCTTAAATAGCTTACACGCTTTTCATCTGATAGCGACTGACGTAAAACAAGCAACGCGCGGTAAGGGTGGTGGTTGGTGGGTAAGTGTTCGTTCCATTATAATAAACGTATCAAAATATCTCCCCTAGTTGAACGCCTTTCCTCTCTCGTGAGCTGATTTTATTTCGGTTGAAAATAATTTAACAAAGTCGAACTCATCGCGGATTCGAAAGGCTTTAAGTTTTAACGATTCATAATCCTTTTCAAAACTACCTGGGTTCTCCGAACGGCATTGAAATAAATTATTTCTTGTGAGCCACAGCCGAACGAAGTTTGCCAAGTGAGTTAGTGAGTTAGTGAGTATATATATATATATACTTAGTGGAGAACCGTGTGTTACCGGTGGTTATACGTAAGTCTGTCGTAAAACCTTACGTGAAACGTAGAACGACGAACGTGAACAATAATTCATATCCATCTCTCTTTCTCTGTCTCTCTCTCTCTCAGATTACACCGTTATTAAACTGTTTATATGTCGGCCCGCCGGTGGAAGAAAAGAAGCTCGTACAACGTTTCGCTCTTGTATTCGTATCCCATATTTCTATTGTTTCCTATATTCCAGCACGCTGCTGCTGTTTGGGCCCTAAAGCGAGCACACACAATCAATAAATGGGGAACCAGTCTATGTGTGTATATATGTATGTGTGTGTGTGTGTTTGAGAATGTGCGACTGATGAGCGAGAGAGAAAGTCTGCAAGAAACGCTCAGTAAGTCCATAAAGAAACGATGAGAAACAATGATCGATTGTTTATCTAGCACACTTTGACTCGTTCGTTGTGGCGAAGTGGGCGATGCTCCATGTAGCACCCCTTACTACATGAATGGACAACATGATGGGGAAGCTAAAAGAGAATCTATTACATCAAATAAACCATCGATATATACTTTGGCCGAACGTTTACTAAAGGATATAAGTATAACAGTACCATGTGACATTGAACCAAAGTTTCATTAGCAAATTGAGCTTGTGTTACACGAAACTGTTGACAAGATGCCAAGTATCTTTTTATGAGGAAATTAAATTTATATAATGTCGTAATAAAGACTACTACTTATTTTCCTTTTATTTTATTAGCTTCAAAGGAATATACTTACTATTGGTTCGGTTCTGAAATGGTGTTAGTGATCAGTTATTGTGATCCTTACACTAATCTGTTGTAAGAGAAATATTCTCCCTGACTAAACTATTGTAACCACAAAACCGAATGGGATTATCAAATGAAGAATCTTTTTTAACCACAATACCTACATGCCAAAATATTAGAGGTACAGAAAACAATTCCTATTCCCTCTTCATAACAAACACGAATAAGTTCATATAGACAATTGAGAACAGCTTACTCATAGATGATTTTAACTAAATTTACGAATTTTTGCGCACCTCCCACTTGGAATTCTGATATTGTTTTAATATGGTTGAGGGAGTCAATTTTGACGATTCTTGTAGAAATAACCAGTCAAAATATATTTGGTATTTTACTGACGAATTTAAAGTTCTTTGATTCAGATTATCTATCAATATTTAATAGAAGCATAAATAAATAAAACAACGATGAAAAATTCGTTTTGTTTCAACTGTTTATTTTAAGAAAGTCTTACAATTGTTTCGATCAACAGATCATTATCAAATAGACAGTTTTGAGTAGAAATGCTAAAATTAGAAGCTATTACACGAGTATATATACCTAATCTACCTTACGACTGCCTGATATGGAAAAGCCTTTACTTAACTATAATGTTATAAAGTTATCTTTCTTATTCTTCAAGGCCTTTTGAATTTGTAAATTTTCTAAAAGGTTAAGCAATCTGCCTTTGTTTTGATAATGTAGTACCTTGATGTTGTCTTCATCTAAAACATCACTATGAGAAATGCAATGTTCTGAGAAACCCGTACTGCTAATTTTGTTTTTTATGGAATGTTTATGCTCCCGAACGCGGCTTTTTATGGCTCTCCCGGACTGACCAATATATGTGGCATTATAATTTTTACAGAATAGTTTATAAATCCCACTTTTTGGATATGTATCTACTCTTTCTTTATTATTGACTAACAGATTCCCTAAATTGACTTTGTTGACCTCAATAATGTTCCAATTAGGGTTTGATTTTTTTTGTCCAAATCAGAGGATTGACAAAAAAATAGCTAATAGGAAAAGTTGTTAAAGAATAACTCAACATTGTAGTTTCCCATAGCATGAAATGCAAGACAGTAATATCAAAAATCGAGTCATTTAAAAGACAAATAAGTTACTACTTATGTATATGATAACCTAACGTTGATTGACAGCATCTCAACAGAATGAGGACAGATGAAAGAAATAATTCCTCTGAACTGTTGCAGACCTACAACATTGTGAAAGATCGTAATTGATAGAAGTTTCATTTGTCTTTCATTACAAATAGATAAATTTCGAAGAAACTAATATCCACATAAAAACGCATTCACTGATAAGTCCTCACTATTCATGCAAGAGGATTCAATTACCTATCTACTCATCGTCTGAAACCCTTTAAGTAAACTCTTGTAGGTATTTCATTCCCAACAGATGCCTAACATTATATCTTTGAATTAACCGTACTGGTTAACGTTATTTTCTTTAGAGAATCATTGAACTTCGAATATAAACATTACGCTTATGTTGTGCATTAGTTTTGAATAGAATTGCGCGGTTGAAGATATCTGTTTTTCATTATTTACGACAGTGTGTGCACTTCTGTTGCTGATTCATTTCCGACATATGTTTGTAATAATGTGTGCAAGGCCCAGGTTTCCGATAAAATCGTGACTATCAAAACGTGTCATGCACTTTTCTACCTTTATGTTTTCAACCCTAACGTGTTGTGCCCGGCTCTAATAATAGAAAGGCGGAGTGTGCGGTGTCAGTTGGGGTGAGGAGCAAAATATAAACGTAAACGTCCTTAAAAAGCGTGGTCGTGGTGCGATGTCGATGCATAACAGCTGGTAGTCATTACTCCTCTCCTCTCTCTCTCGGTGTTTCCCTTCTTCTTCATCGTTTCGTACGTAATTCACGTCCGCCAGGGCCAGGGCAGTCCTCCAAACGACCTGGAGGAAATTGCGGCTTCGAGGAAGTTCAACTAATTAGGATTTTTTATTTATGTTCCGTAAATAAGGCGGTAATAGGTCCTTTTGAAACGCTAAACTGTTACAGAGTTCTCTATTTTCACTTTGCGGTGCACGTGTCTGGGATACCCATACCTTTGTTTTATTTATGCGTCCAGACAGTTCCCTTTTTTCTTCCAAGGAATAGGAAAGAGCTCGCATAAAGTTTGCTGGAAGTTAATGGCCCGTTTTAAATCTTCCGTTTTATAGTTTGGGTTCCGTTTCATTTTGTGGCATTCCTGACGGTGTATACGACCAAACCAAACGTAACGTTTAACTCCAAAAATACCTAATGTATTATACATACATACGGGATGTTTCAATGAGAATGAGCAACTCAGAATTTTGGGCGTAAGAGGCTAGCTTACATGAGGTTCCAAACACTATCTATTGTAGAATAAAGATTCTGGGTCATAGCTTCACCCAGTCGCTGCCGAGACTTTGAGATACAAGCTACGTTTAACGTTGTCAATGCAGTACTACTACGGAGGATGTCAGTCGCAGTAGCCGACGAAACGCCTGGACTTAGACCACGGACCTACAGCCCGAATCTTTATGCTACAATGGATTCCGGCCGTGAAAGCCTTTGTTCTTATACAGTATCTATTGCTAAAATGAGTCAAAGGTCAACTTCTTTTCCCCGCATTAGGAATGGCTTCATTCGAATGGTATTTTCGACCTCCAAGTGAGTGGGTCTCTTTCGGATACTTGGTAAAGGCGTTATAAAGAGAAACGGCAGCCTAAAAGGATGGGTTACTTATGTTACATCCTCTACAATAAACTAAAGATTTTCATGGTATATAGTTCTTAAATGATTAAGGCTGGCATAATTGGGTTTTAAGCTTTCTTTTGGAGTAGTTTTATTGTGGTTCATGCAATTTTTTTTCTTTAGACATTTTGCCGTTCATTGCGGGCAGCATCTTCAGTGGTGACATCGCTGGGACTAGTTGAAAATTCTTAAAGTTTTCTATGACTCATAATAACATTAACCTGTAGATTTTGAATTTGAAATTCATGATGTTTTTTGAACTTGTAACACATGTAACACCCTGTACCTCTCGAAGAATTTGATCCACTGGTCCCATAAATAGAAACCATAAAAGTTTATTGTAACTAAAGAAGATTTACTATTTCAGAATTAATGTTTTATACTGGAACCGTCGTCTATGTTCGCAGTTAAATCTTCCGAAACAATGAAAGTCACAGAACAAGAATAAACAAGAATAGTTAAAACAAAGTTTTGTTTAAAAGCATTTTTAACTCGTACTTCTTACGTACTGCAAAGTAAGAACGTGTCCAATTAGTGACAGTAATGTAGACTTGATTTCGCCACTTTTGTAATATTCACAAACATTTCAGCCTGTGATTATTCCATTACCGGTAATCACGACACAGTCAGCAACTACCAAACAGACAAAATTTATTACGTTAGAGCAACACGTGAGCTTTGGGTCACTGGTTTCTTTAAGAAATTTGTTCCAATTAAAACACGAACTCTAATAAAGGTCACACGTTGCCGTGTTTTAAACGATTTGTTGCAAAATAAAATGATCGAGATATTATGTACAAGCACGAACTACTTTATTGTTTAAATTTGAAATTGATAACTCTATTGTACTTAAAACTGTTAATACATGCACTAGATTTTTATATTAATACAATAATTTTTGATTAGAATTATAGTAAAAGTGATATTGGTCAGGAATCTGATGTTGAGTTCAGTAGTTTTGTACTTCAGTTTCAGTTTATAAAACCATGTAGCTTGAGTACCAACATTGAACTTGATCAAAAATTGGATTGAGGAAGCTTTCAAATATTGTAACTCCATATTAATAAAATGAAAACACCACTACGGAGATAGTTACAAGTAAATTTTTATTGTACCACGATGCACATTTCTTCATACAATAGCTTCCTCAGGTGGAAGAAGTATTATAAACTTAAACTAAAAGAAAAAAACTTTTTTGAGGTTCATTCGCACCAGCTAGTCGTGCTGGTGGGCGGGCAGTCCCTCCGACCTACACTGTAGTGCAAAGCCGGAGGGCAGGGCGCAAGGTCCTCTTCAGCCTCCTTGCAGGAATAGTGGGAATGGGTGGGTGGTGTAGTTAGGGAGAGAAAGATAAGACAGTCAAAATGAAGACAGACGAGAAGTGAATGATGATCTGTGGAAAACTACTGCTCCAGCATTTGCCTAAATGATCCAAGGAAACCACAGAAAACATGGACTAGAGCAGCTGCACCCAGGTTTGAACCGATGACCTCCCGAATGCTAAGCAATGATCTAGAGCACTAGACCACGCCGATCGATAAATTTAAACTAAATGACAAATTACTTATATACTAGAAACATGAGGTTGGGAGGATTTCTCTGAGTAATAAACTACAAGTAAAGAAATGGAAAATGATTGACATTTAGTTGATCGTTTAAAATTAAGCCTATCTTATTTAATTCATTAATTTCGAGACCTTCCAATAAATTTAATTTTAGATCTTTCTTTTCGGTATGTAAAATTTTAAAATTTTCATTGAAACTATGAGAACTTTCTATTAAGTGGGTTGCATATGTTGAATTAAATGTTTTATTTTCGAAACTTTTTAGGTGTTCATTTATTCTTTCTCTAAAGCATCTACCGGTTTGACCTATCTAAGCTTTGTTACAACTCCAACACATCAACTTGTATACGCCTGATTTAGATCCTTTGTCTGATATATCTTTGTTGTTTTTTTTATATATTTACTTATAGAATTATTTGTATTAAAAGAAATCACAGCATCTGTTACATTTGACAAATATTTTCCTACTTTTACAGAAATATCACCTAGGAATGTAAGCGATTGATAATTACAATGTTTAGTCTTAATTAAAGGTATACTAAATTTAAGTTTTTCTTTGTAGTTTAGTTATACAATTGATGTATGGTAACCATAATTGATAGCGATTACATTTATCCTATTTAATTCTATATTGCTTATGCTTCTGCTCATGCGCGCGTATCTATTACCCGTCCTAAACCACACCACCTCCCTTAGAGTGACCACTTTTGTTAATGAATCAAAACAAAAATGTTTCGAATGAAGCTTGTTAAGTGTCTTTTTCTTCTCTTATAGTATGTTTTACGTTTATCTAATTGTAAAATAACATGTTCTATATATAAAGAGAGTTATTTGAATGAATTGATGGCAGTACCTGCTCTAGTGTCAAATTTAGGTACTCTTCTTCTTAAAGAACTTTGATGTTAGACGATTTTTTATTGTCATCTTTTTTATGGGGTATCATATAATTTTTTTACTAGAACTGACGTTTCTAAATGTCTTTTAGTTATCTAAGAAAAGCAAGATCGTCCACAGATTCCCTTGCGGGCTTATATATCTGTCAACAGAAAATTTTAAAAGGGATTATCGTTATTACGAGTCAAGGTTAATGCCGTGGAATCGACTATTTTGGCCTTACAAAGACACTGATGGGGAAAGTAATCTCGTAAATATCTGTCTGTGCTTCCCGTTCCGTCGGCCGCAGTTTTAACCCTCGTGGGGTCAGACGGTTGGCTTTTAAATTTCTCTCTACGTGTTCGTGTGGATGCGTTTTATCGCCGTTTCAGCGTTCCAGGAGGAAACCAAGCTGCACACCAACCGGTGTAATGCCTCACCAACCTTTATCAACTACCTACTTTAGGAAATCCTTAATAAATCAGGCAAAAAAACAACTTCCATCCATTGCTTCTTAAATTACTTGAAACTTTTATGAGATTTAAGCAATGAACACTATACAGATACAATCAAAATATGTTAAATAATATAACGAGTACATAGAACTTGTAATGCTCAATCAACATTAACCTACAATTATTTGTATAAAATTTATATTGGACAAACTGGGCGTACTTATAAACAAAGGATAAAATAACATAAAAATCTCTTGAAAATAAAAAACTAGATTATAATTACGTCAAACATTTGATTGCGGAAGGTCATACTTTTAACGAAGATTATGTTATATTACACACATAACATAAAAGTTCCAAACTATCATTATTGGAAACCCTCCAAATCAACAAACACAAAATTACTAATTGTTTCTGCCTTTACTTTATGGAAATTAGGAATCGTATTGAATCAAATAATTGAGTGAAACACACTTAATTTCCACTTAATATATTTATTAAACTCTTTACGATCGTTTCACCCTACAAGGGCATCTTCAGAAGAAGTATTGATACAAATTTGCATACACTATTTCTTAAATATTATTACAATCTTGGTGGGGATGCATCTACTATTTTATCTATAATTTTTTGAGCTATATTCATTTTCGATTTTATTTAATAATATTAAGTTGCTATTTTTCATGTATTTTTTGATTTCTAAGGTTTCCAAAATGTGTAGTTTTTTACCTTTCTTCTCTTGATGTAAAATATTGAAATTTTCTTCTAATTTTTGTTATTAACGTGGTTTATGAATGAATGAATTTTCATTATAATTTTTCACATGTTCTTGAATTCTTTCTTTGAACACTCTTTCGGTTTGTCCTATGTACGTTAATAACAAAAAACATGAATTTAATTCTTCTGAAGATGCCCTTGTAGGGTGAAACGATCGTAAAGAGTTTAATAAATGTATTAAGTGGAAATTAAGTCTGTTTCACTCAATTATTTGATTCAATATCACAAAATTACTTCTTAATTTGTAATCCCCTCCCCTATAAACACTACATAAACAACTTTGGTATTGTTATTAGTTCATTGTAATTTTTCTGATGAAGTCTTAAACAACGCGAAATAATTGTCAACTGAATTTAATAAATATTATGAAAATTAACTTCGTAATATTGTGTGTGAAATGAATTTCCATCAAGCAAATGTAGAAACTATTAATAATATGCAAAGTTTAAATTGTCTCAAATGTTTTTTAGGAGTAGGAAATATTTAGTTGTTTATTTATGTCCACTTCTTCTACTTTAATTTTATTTTTATGAGACGAGATAATATTTAATTTGTTAATAAAACGCTCTTTATTAGTACATTCGTATTTCCATACGTGTTTTTTTCGCGTAATTCGATAAAAAAACATCAAAAATCATAGCAATCCACTGTATTTGATATGTACATGTAAAAGCTGTTTGAAAATATGCTTTTTACTGTTTGAGGTTCCTATATCAGGTGACGTTAAATAAAAACCCAATTTCCGCAAATACTTTTATCTCTGTTGTTTGTAACAACAAGCTTTCTTTTCAACTCAATAGTTCAGCTTTTCAACTAATCGATTGATTTTTACAAACTATTTGATTTCAATTAACTGCTACTCCAAACAATTGATTGCTAACAACCAGAAAATGTCACCTATTTGTTTGTTTTCGTTTATTTGTGAGTTTGCATTGGAATGAATGAATGAACGAATGAATAAATGACACATGAGGATTAAATGAATAAAGATTTCTAATGTTCCACAGGGATATTTGTAGGTAGATTTTTTTTTAAGTGAATTTATAAACATCATAGGTATATAGAAGTCTTCTGATAATATTGTAGAATGTGAAAGCATTCGTATAGGTGTCGTTGTAAAAAATTAATTACCTAAACCAAACCAGCTAAAGTTTATACATGTTTAAAAGCCTAATAAGGAAGAACATGTTTACAGATTGTGTTAGCTTGTTGGCGAACTGCTGGAATTACCGCAATAACTGTGTTCGCAGAAATGTATTAGGTATTACGAACATTAAGCACAGGATACGTCGCTGATTTCCTTTTCCAAACAGAATTTGTTCGTTTCAGAGGTTTAGTCGTTTTGTTCTAATCGTACCTCCTATGTAAATACTGTTTCAGAAGCGCCAAATTCATTTAAGTAGCTAAGTAAATTTACATAAATAAACCACGATGATATAAATTTACTGTAGTCACTTTGAACTTTCCCTATTAGATATACAGAATTTCATAGAAAATCCTCTACAATAACAGATGGATTAGCTTGTAATATTCATATCACAGCTATTGTGAATCATTCGCTACTTTCAATTCCGCCTAGCCGGTTTCTAAGCGGTGGCTCGTGATAAAATTAGACATTTAGCCAAAATAAGGTAATATTAATAAATACAGACAGATGGAAGGAGGTTCGATATTTATTTAAATTGGTTGAGACATACGTATATTTATATATATAGGAGGGAAATTTCTATCATAAATATCTGGGCTAGTCTTTTAAACTCGTTAAATTGTTTAGTACCATTGGATGGTTGTGAACGTCACGGAACCATTATCATTAATTCTTTGGATGAAAAACGTATGTTTTGGTGTGAAAATAATTATTTCGCCACATAAAGACTTCATAAGAAATTATCTTATTTTTAAACTGTGTGTTTTATTATTGTAAATCTGTTCCAAGAATTAAAAGCCTCAACTAATGAACATTCTTCATGTATTTCCCTGTGTGTCGGGCGCCTTCACCTGTTTTATTTAGATTTCCATATTTCATTTTGATATCTTCTTTGAAATAATAAATTCAAAAACATTGTTTGTGTTAACGTATCTAAGAGAAATAACAATATTTTATAACAAAATTGAGTTCAACACTTGGCCATATTTCACTGAAGATTTTATTAAAATAAATACACTCAACAAAGGTTTCGGTCTAAGGCCATTTTCAAGACTAATTTAATAATACTAAGGGTGTAATTGGCCTAGGAAACTATTTATATTCGTACATACATATATATGCATGGTGTAGGTAATTGTAATTACCTGTTTACAAGAATCAGATAATAAGTATTCTAAGAAATATTAAATGTGTATAAATATCTAGGTACTGACAAAATTGAAATTAGTTACTAGAAACTTCATAATAGAGGGGAATTTGTTGCATATAGTTCTGTTTGGTTATTAACTAGAACTTTTTTGTTATAGATGGCTTTTTTATTTCGAGTTTTTCCAATAACTTCATTTTTTTACCCGTACATTCTGTGTGTAGAATTTGGACGCTGTCATCATCAAAGCTGTGGTTGATGAAAATGCAATGTTCTGTCAGTCCCGTAGTTGTTATTTTGTTAGCTAAGTTTTTTTGGTGTTCAGCCAGCCTTTTTTTATGGATCTGCCTGATTGTCCAATATAAATGGCTTCGCAATCATTACATTTAATTTGATAAATACCACTATGACTTAAAGTTTCCTTTTTGACTTTATTATTCATCTGAATATTACTTAATTTCTTTTCTTAGTGATGCTGGCTGTTATATCTGATTGTTTTAATTTATTTTTTATGAAATTGGTCGTATTGGGTATGTAATTAAGGTATTAATAGCTTTCCCCGTTGTTTTTTTTTTGTATAGTAGTTTTATATTTGTTTTAATAAAAACTTTAGTGAAATATAGCCAAGTGTTTGATTCAATTTTGTTATTAATCATATTTCACAATGAATACACCATACAAACTTGGGAATATTTTATAGTTGAACCTGTGCATTTTATGACCGCAAATATTGAAAGAGATAAGCGAGGGCCATGAAAAGCGTACTCCCTTCTTTTTCCGCCCTTTTGTAATTTATTTGATACGCGCCATTAGAGAATTTCCAAAAGTTGCCCCCGTTAAATGTTTCTGCCACAGTTACGAGTGTTAGCCAGCGTTAGAAGCGTTGTATTGAGCACGTACTACCGGTGACGTTGACGACGCGTCGCGACGCGACGTTCCGTCCCGCTTAATTGTCCCCATTCCATGCTCCTTGTGTCCCGTTTAACTGCTGCATTAAAAAAAAGAAGTAGATTATCGTGACAAATAAATGAGCTTTCTGATACTGAAAATCACCCATGAAATTTGAACGAATTATCAACAAAAAAAAACAAAAGGTATAACTATGTTACTTTACTCAATGGATGGATTCCTGTTGAAAAAATTTGAAAGGCAAACAATAATTTTGCAATTACATTCAACGAATAACACAATATAATAGATGCACACACAATGATGCAATATATTTTGAATCAAGTAAATCTGTATGGCTAATTGCGTGCTAGCCAGATGCACACGATTTGCTTTTATAACGATTAATTTTTAAATTTACATGTTTACTTGTTACATGAAATAAAAATTTAAATTCGATGCATCTCAAAACCAAACAGGGGAACTAATTCATACAAATTAACTCGGGCGTCACTTTGCCAAAACAAGAAAATTAAAACACAAATAAATTGCCTTAGGATAGGACAGCCAGTGGTTCTTGAATCCATCCGACTAAAGAGAACTTAAAGTTCTTTGCAAGGATAGCACATAAAAATAAAAACAATGCAACAGTTTTTTTTTACTTGTGTCCCATGGGCTTCAAAAGCAACTGGGTTATGCATTTAACCTACAAATTTGAAGGTCGGACTTCAGGACCAAATAATGATTCATTCAAACCAATGGGAAGCAAACTAAACTTGAAAACATAATGTAAAAACTATTTCTAATAGTTCAAACCAAACTACTTATCCTGGTGAGTCTTGGATGTAAGGACAGAAACCAAAACGAATCAAACACAACAACTCGTATTATTTTTTGAAAGCACTGAACAATTGTCAGAAGAATTTTACTAGTTTCAAATCAGGAAAACATATTCAGTTCAAAATCAGGAAATCCTGACCAGGAAAATATATTCAGTTCAAAATCAGGGAATCCTGACTAGGAAAATATATTCAGTTCAAAATCAGGAAATCCTGACCAAGAAAACATATTCAGTTCAAAATCAGGGAATCCTGACCAGGAAAACATATTCAGTTCAAAATCAGGGAATCCTGACCAGGAAAACATATTCAGTTCAAAATCAGGGAATCCTGACCAGGAAAATATATTCAGTTCAAAATCAGGAAATCCTGACCAAGAAAACATATTCAGTTCAAAATCAGGGAATCCTGACCAGGAAAACATATTCAGTTCAAAATCAGGGAATCCTGACCAGGAAAACATATTCAGTTCAAAATCAGGGAATCCTGACCAGGAAAACATATTCAGTTCAAAATCAGGGAATCCTGACCAGGAAAATATATTCAGTTCAAAATCAGGAAATCCTCACCAGAAATACATATTCAGTTCAAAATCAAGAAATATTGACCAGAAAAACATATTCAGTTCAAAATCAGGAAATCTTGACCAGGAAAACATATTCAGTTCAAAGTCAGCATATCCTGATCTGAAAAACATATTCAGTTTAAAGTCAGCATATCCTGACTAGAAAAACATAACCAGTTTCACATCAGGCATCAGGCATTCCCGACTAGTTCCTCAATATTCATCTGGGTTGCTTGTCTTACTTAATTCGTCCTGATCGAAAATTTTTCTAGTCGAGTTGTTACGTTGAAACTGTCTAGGGCGTGCTGATGAGAACTTAAGAATTCGAAATCTCCACGTCTGACAATTCCGACAAAGCACTGACCAAGAATTTATTGATGTGTTTGGCATGTGTCCCTTATAACTTAGACATAAGGGTATAACATAGACAATTATGCTGTGGGTTCAGTTTGACGAGCCATTATCCTTACAAGAAAATGATCTTGTTCAACATTAACAAATCTCACAATAAGGAGAAAATCTCAACTGATGTTGTTTACAGCGCTGTCTGTACTTATTCATTAACAGAAGTATTTTAAACTGAAACTGATCGTTATAGCTACTATTACTTCAATTAATCAAATATATAAGTACCGAATAATACGCGAATTGATTTGTTTTTCTCTTTATTTTATGTCTTTAAACTTTATGTATGTAAACACGAGTTATTTTACGGGGACAAAAATCTTGCATCTCGCAGTTATAATTTTATAGAATGTATTTTTGAAAGCTTTCAACCAATACAGCAGACGTACGAATATAGTAGATGTTGGCGCCGATAAAGCAGCTTATTTATAAATGGATTTGAAAAGTTATAAAGGGAAGCTGTCGCGAATAATTTCGGGAGAATCTAATTTGCCACGTAAATTTAGTTTCACTTGTCAAAATTGTTCAGAAGTCCCAACTTCAATAGCATATTTCGAAGAAATACTACAGTAAATTTACATAAATATCGTCAACAATTTTAAAATAACAATAAAACCTACATTATGCATTTTATTAATTAGCTTAGGTGTTTTGTTAATTCTATGGTTCTTTTTAAAACAATTACACGAACGATTTAATATAAATATGGAATCAACAGAAACACCTACTCTGAGGGTTAATACCCCTACCGGAATTGAATTACACTGTTGATTCCGATGGACTCCTAGACGAAAATATAACATATTCAAAAAGGAAGGAATTAAAATCCTTATTCGTCTAAATTTTAAGATCAAAGATCTCACATTTTGAAGGCGTCCTAACAAGTAGGCACAACGAACCGAAAGCTACATCCCACAACCGGTTTCGACCTATCGGGTCTCATCGCGTGGGCGCTGGCAGAAAGGCCTTTACAGGCTGTATTATGAGTATAAATATAAATATGGAATCAACAGAAACAACGATAATGTGAGATCTTGGATTTTAAAATTTAGACGAATAAGGATTTTAATTCCTTCTTTTTTGAATATGAATGATTTTTCGTTTATAGCAAAAGATTGAAGCTCCAAAAGTTAGTTTCAGATTCTGGGACTCACTTTACAGGTAAGTTTTTAATTCGTCATGATTTTGTGATCAATTAATACTAACATTACCCCTGTACGGCTACCACTTACAAAAATAGATCGTGTATTTCGTTTTGAAAGTATCACGAATAATAACATTATGCACGATTTGCTTCTGTTTATAGCTATCCTTTATCTCTCATATGGTAATGAAACATGTCAACCGAAAAGATAAAGTTTTTTTGCGTGTAAGTAATGTTAGGTAAATTTATAATATGTGATATACACCAACTTTCTTCACGAAACGACGTTGTCGTAAATAGTTATACTGTAACATATGATATTTTATCAGTTTTATTACTGTGATAGCTTCGACATTTGGCAGTGCTAGTGTATCAATATTGTTAAAGATGTTCAACTTACTTAGAGTGCCATATTAGCTTTCTAAATTGCCCGTTATGTGTAAGATATTAAAACAAAAATGTCTCCAATATGACTGTGACCTTACTGTTTTACATTCTTTTATTATCCATCTACTGATGGTGATCTATTATTATTATGCTATTATACAACAAAAACACACCTTTCTGGTATAATAGGAGAACGTATTCAGAATGACATGTAATGGATGTCAAAATTGTAAAATTTAGGTAGGTAGGTTTTGTATACCTAATAATTATTAGATTCTAATTCAGAGGCATGAAAAGCCCCATTAATGAAGCTTTGTTGCTAAAGAACAACAAGGAAATACAATTGAACAGAAGTGAAATCAAAAATGTATAATCCGCTTTTTTTTAATTAATTACACGGCTCATAAAAATATAGTTACAAGAATTAAACATAAAATTGCAGGTAGGTAGAACAAGCACTTGGTGCCATCTAACGTTAGGGAATTGAATTGCCTCCGATTGAAACGGATTCCTTTATGCCTGGAGGTTGAATTTATGTAACACCTATCGAGCATGAAAAAGGGGAATAATTGTAAAAAATTGTTTATAAAAATAAAACGCTTTGACCTCCTTCTAGGAAGTTTCTTCAGGTGAAGGTAATGTTTACCGAAACAATTGTAGTGATTGTAGTCAATATATTCTTTGAAACTTTAATGTTTTTTATTTTATTTTCTATCCAATATTTACGAGTTTCAACAAGTATCAGCTTCCACCATTAACAAAATAAATAAACACCAAATAATAAAACAGATAATACTACACTGTAATTGCGTTCCTTAGATCTTTAAAGAACGCGTCACTGTTCACAGTTCTTCATTGGCTGCCTATATAAGTAATGATGACAAAAACAACTGCTAAAACAATCTGGTATCCCAGATGTTGCAAACATTTAACAAATATTAGATCACAGAAGGCGACTTTAACTGAGGGTTTCCATTTTCTGGTTTTCCTTTACATAACCTTCTACATATTTTATCCTGTCTGCAGATATAAATGAGATAATAGAGGAGATAGTGAAAACATAAAAAACGACCTTTAGGTTAGAAGTTGCTTGATTATTAACGAAATAGAAAAGCAACAGATAAACACTAAAATGGTTTTTGCTTTTGAAGGTATTCATATGAAAGAAACTTTGCAGCTTTGCCTCATCCAGGCTTCTGATAATTAAATTATTTATCTAGGTACATGTCAAATTTTGTATAATTAATTTTGTCCATATGTACCTAAAATAAAAGTCTGGAAAATTTTTGGAAATCCATAATTAAATGAATGAAAAGTATCTTCTGTAATAAGACATAATTTCGACGTTGTTAGCAGCGTGTTCGTGAAATGCATCACACGACTGACCTAATTATTTACCACATAAATAACACTGTCAATAAAGTGAATACAAACGATATTCAGCCATTCATTAAAGCTGTCAAACTGACCACTCGCATATGCCTACCTATGAAGGGGTAAGTTATATATATATTTCCATTGTGGAAAGGGGAAACACTGTCCGGATTTGTTGTCATGATAAGCCTTTAGCGTTTAATTAACTTTACATCCCAAAGGTGGATAATTAATTCGTGTAAATTATTATTATTATTATTAGGTCACATGTGTTTAAGCAGCACGTAAACAAATGGTTTCCAATATGTATCAAACTTTTTTAAAAGAAGAAAAGATCACAAGAATTATTGAATAAAGTTATTTGGATTTTACAGAAGGGTCATTTAGCCGATTTAATCTTTAAAATTAGTTGAACATTACTTTCAAAATCAGTAGTGGTGCGCGAATAAAGATTAACTGCGAGAAGAACAATCACAACCGATACTGGAATTGCATATTTGAGGTTTTTTATATTTATGGTACTTGAAGATCAGAAATAGAAAATTAATTTATAGCAGCAGTAATGCATAATATTGATACATTTTCGAGAAAATCGATTCTAAATAATACAAGGGCACATAGCGCAATTGGGCCAAGAATGAATATCGAGAGGATTAACCATCCCTTACTGCGAACAGGTAGGTATATTTATAACAAGTAACTATATTAATTAATTACGAGTAGAGTAATTTGCATCAAGATTTTATTTTGATTTCAAAAATAATTTGCAACAACTATGGAAGTGAAAGTAGGTGTTAATGACAAGCAGGGCCGTAGTCACGGGGGGGGGGGGCTCCATGGGGCTGAGCCTCCCCTAGAAGGATCTCAGCCCCCCTCAGTTAACAGCCGGCAGAGAGTCGAGTTTAATAGATTCCATCAGGGTCGTCGACGCAGTCATTCAAACTTTGGAAGAAATGAGGAATGATACATCCTTCGATAGCATCTTTCATTAAGTGACAACAGTTCTTAATATTAATTCGGATGACATATCTCAAGATGGACCGAATCCGAAGAGAGAAAGAAAAGCAAACAAATTGTTGATGGATTTTATAATTGCTGATTAAATAGATTAAAGATCTGAAACCGATGATGATCCGTAGCAAATTTTGAAAGCTTTTTACATGGAAACTTTGGATTTGATGCTTGCGGAACTGCACTTGAGATTTTCTCATCACAAAGATCTTTGCATGGCCATTACAAATGTCGAGAAACTGAACATCGATGAAATAGGAATTCTGAACAGATTAGAAATCCAGGTACCATCACCATGCGAAATAAATGTCGTGAAGAATTATTGCTCAAAGTACAACCCTGACGAGATGTTCGCTGAAATTTATAATCAACAAACTTGCCGTACTTGTAGTACAACTGTTTGCGAGTTAGCATTTTCGGTACTTACAAGGATCAACCATCAACAGACCCCAAAGAATATCTATGAAGCACCAACGACAAGCTAGTTTAATTGATTTGGTGTTTGAAAAACTTTATACGAAGAATATTGGTTTGTTTGAGTTAATGCGACAAATTTAATGACTGTAAATTGCGAAAATTACAACTGTTTTGAGACTTTCCAATTATTTTAATGGCGCCCACCCAAAAAGTCCCTCCCTGGTGACAAGGGGTAACACACCTAACCTAACCTATCCTAACAAGAATCAGTCGATTCAATTTGCAACAACCATGGAAGAGAAACTAGGTGTTAATGAGAAGGGGTAACACACTTAACCTGATCTATCCTAACAAGAATTAGTCGACATTCAGTGTTTGTTTAATATAATTAGTGATAAATGGTTTTGCAACCCTCACAATGTAGTCATTGACAAACAAGGTTTTGATACTATGTTGCTTCCTCACATTGCCCAATTCAACGATATAACCTTAAAAGAACTCCGACTGATTTGCAATATTTGGCAGCTAAAAGTGTCCAATTCCAAGATTCTAGAATACAGTACACTTTATGTACAATATAAATTGTAATTTTTGACATCGAGTAGCATGACTCAGGGCGTTTCATTCTGGACGTGTAAACGTGAGGTTGCTGGTTCGAGTATTACAATTAACACTTTTATTCATTCATTTTCAACCACTAGGCCATTCGATTTACTCATGTTTGGCAGATTATCGTTTTCCATGGCTCGGAACATATCAGATTCCAGGTATTAACAAAAAAGTCCTGGTTGTTGTGACTGAACCAGGATTGATTTCCTAGCACCCAATGCTGACCCAATTCTTTTCCGTTCATAAAATCTTCTTAATTATGATTAAAGGCAAAAATTACAAGCTCAAGACTAAAACATCTACCTTTAAAAGAACAAGTAGCGAAATATCCGTAATATTGAGAATAAGAAAACAAGGCTAACCTTGAAAGATCCTTGCGATATACAATCATCGCAGAATCACCTCTAGAGTTTTAAAACCGACTATAAGTTTATCTGAATTAATTCTGACATCGAGAGTTTGTTGATTACACGTTATACCAAAAAGGGTCTTACAGAAGGTAAAAAATATACAAGCGAATCAACACTTTTATTCATTCGTTTCTAACCACTAGTACTATTTGCCCATTATTGGCTAGACCCATATTAGATTCTAGGCATCAACCATTAATTCTTACCGTAAACCCTATAATCTCACACTTCAACTTACTAAATCACGTTTCATATTAAATAACACTTACAAAATGTGTTTCACTGTCTGTAAACTAACAGATGTACTATCTCTATCAAACTTGTGCCGATTGGAGCAAATAATTGTAGTCATAATTTTATTCTACATTTTTTTTTAATAAGGTTGAACGTTGTATCATATTAGCATACTAACACAGTAACCTCTCTACAAATTTTCCATTTAACTGACGATGAGTGTGAGCAGTGGAGATGAAGAAGATCTGTACGTTCGGTATATATAGTACCTGAAAGGGTGGTAGCCTCGTTCTATCGCACGTTTGTATATGTGGTATTGCGTATAAGGGTAGGTTGCACAATACCATCTCACGGTCAAATTGTAATTCTACTCAACCGCTCTTGTAGTCTACTGGCTGTCGTATCGCACAGGATGGGGGTCGAAACGCTAGTGAAATACGACTGTGCTCTTATGCCCCAAAGGCAGGGATGTTGACATAAATCAATACGACCGCTGAACTGCCTTTACTAGCATCCCTGTAGTAGCCAACCCAAGAACCTTTCTATACCAATACTAGCGCTACCATACAAAACTCCGAATTATCATGACCGAGCGAAAATGTTTATATTATTATAGAAACTTTTAATAAGGAAATTAATTTCATGATAACACGGTTAACAAGTTTGCGAAAACCGGAAAATGGAGCTTCTCAGTCGACGGATAACAATTCTAATTATTTACGTATATTTAATAAAGCAGTTTAGAACGAACATGCCCCAGAGAACTGTACAATTAGTTCTCATTAATAATCTCATATTTGTGCAAATTATATTACAAGATAAACAAAATGTTGTTAATAATATTTACAGCGAGTGACAGTTGGTCGGTTTTTGCATAAACACGTGAAATTGTTTACAGTAATTAAGGTACGTGGAAGTTCAAGCGTACTACAATGAATGACCTTTTATTACTCTCGCAAAATAAATTATTTTTATCAACTGATAAAGTTGTGAAGTTCATGAAATTGGAGTAAAAGACCACTATCACAGCAAAATACTGATAAATCATCATGGCCAGTAAAAGGTGTATGAAACCTTAACAATGAATATTAAAAGAGAAGAAATTACAGGATCATAGAAATAAAAAAGAAAATGGTTTACAGTTCCTTGTTATAAAAATATTAGTCGACATATACGTTGTAAATTAAAAAATTTAGAAATTAACACAATAGGAACCAACAGAAAGTTGTTGATTGATAACAAAACTGATAAAATAGACGAACATAAATAATTAGGAGTTACTTCTAATGACTTTGATGTGATATATATAGAGCAAACTGAACGCAATTTTAAAGCACGACTTAAAGAACACAAAAAATGTGTCTCTGATAGAAAAAAAAAAACATTTACAGGATTATCACAACATTGTCTTGCTTTAATACATTTTATTAATTATGAAAGTCTATCTATAATTTACATAGATAATAAAGGCTACAAGCTAAACATTTACCTCTCCCTATAAGTTAACATTATCTTCTAGATAACGCTATCAATTATGATTTGTATTTACAAAAATTGTTATTGCGTGTTATTGTAATTCGCAACCTGCTTTCATTTAATTGGTTACAGAATTTTGTATGGATAATCAAAATAAAATACATTCCATTAATATACGAATGAATTAACTGTAACTATTGACTATTTAAAACAACGAAAAGTGTAAAATTGTTACAATCGGAACAGTCCGCACCTACTCGGATGTGTTCGGATCCTCCCTGGACAGCTTCTTTATACATAAGATGTTCGCTTTGATAGTGTATTTCGTTAAAAGCAAATTGTTATTATAGTAATGAGCAGAATTGAAATTAAATACATTAAATATTGTTTTAACAACATACAGAAGGAACCAAAATGAAAATATTCTCTTTATTATGTCATGAATCCATAAATTGTGGACTTTAAGCAGCTGGGTAAACTTTGCTGAGATAGGGTTCGTATCTAGCAACATGTATTATAAATACTTGGTTTGTTTAATTTTCTAAAAACCAAAATCTAGTAGTTCTTACAATCTCGATTTTATCGACTGGTCTTTTAATGGTTTCGTTGTCCCCTGGTAACTTTAATGTAGTCTTTCCCTACACCGCAGCCTCTTTAAAAAGTTACCAAACAGTATACAATTACACGTCACTATTCTAATATTGTTTAATAAACAACCGACGGTTTACGATTCATAAACGGTGACATTAAAACGTTTTACAATAATGTGTAGATGATGTTTCACGTTGTTGCCTCTTTAAAATTAAAATTTAATGAATACCGTGGTTTATGTATAACGTTATCCTATGTTCCACGGACCCCGTTGATTAACGCATTAAATAACTGCTTAATTTAAATATTTATTTTTCGTTTAGTGAGTTATTGTGCCAAGTGTTTGAGTATTTTCAAAACAATGGATTAAAAACAATTTCGTGTTTTAATTTTACATTGCTTCTTGATGGGAAAAAATACAAAATTCAAGCGAAGCAATGTCTTGAAAAGTGGAAAAGTATTATGGAGACTCCGCTCCATCGGAAACAATCGAAACAAAATAAAACATTGGTTTGCTGACTTCAAACGTGGTCGTAGAGACACTGACGATGCAGAACGTCCACTGCGTCAAATGAGGCGGTAACACCAGAAAATATCAAAAAAATCCACAAAGTCGTTTTGAATAATCGAAAAGTGAAATTGCGTGAGTTAGCTGACATCGTAAATTATAAGAAATCAAAAGAACGTGTTGACTTTATGTTATATTACATGAGCATTTGACTATGAGAAAGCTAAAGCTCTGTTCAAAGTGGGTACCGCGTTTGCTCACTGTTGACCAAAAACAAGAACATGTTGATTATTCTGAGCAGTGTTTGGCCATGTTTAAATGTAACAAACCGGAATTTTTGCATCGATGTGCGACAATGGATGAAACATGGATCCATCACTTCACTCCGGAATCAAAACGATCGTCATCTGAGTGAACAAGTCAATCAAAACAATTAAAAAACTGGCAAAACTACACGAATTTAACTTTGAATTGCTCTCACATCCACCGTATTCTCCAGGACAATAGCTGGTGAACCTCGTTCAATGCGTCCGAGAGCAAAACAACTATCTAACAATGAACTTTTCAGCCCATGTGTTAGGTGGTTGAGTTTATAAACCAATACACGAGAAACACTTATTTTAATTACTTATTCAATGATAAAGAATGATAAAATAAGTAGGAAAAAGTAGTTGAAAAAAATCCAGGATGTAAGTTTCAATAAAATCTCAAGGATTATAACGCTAACTGGAGGAAAGCAATATTCTAATGTATAAAATAGCGAAAGCAATGTGTTTTTGTCCTAAACTAGGGTAAAATACGAAAAAAGCAATCTGCTATGAGCCATCCTATAATTTTCCGTTGTACGGAGTCATTACATTTAATGGAAGTCCTTGATCGAAAAGGAGGGCAAAATTCCCGTTACTGCACTTTACATTTATAACAGTAATTTCTAGAATTGTCTATTTTTGCATTTATTTACCAACGCTCCAGCAACACTTTAACAAATAGCAATCTCCTAACTAAAGATTCAGGCCATTATAAACCATGAGGCTAGAAAATTATAAATTCCAAACCAAAACAAAATAACTAAATGAAAATGCACTGATGATTTTCAACTTTTTTATTGATCACTATGCCAACCACCTCATTTGTAACAACCACAATTTCGACGATAATTTCAAAATTTTGCATATAAAAAATAAAAAACGAAAATTATCATTTTTGGAAATTGTAGGAATTAATAGATGTAAAAATAGCAATAGATTAATCAATGAACAGACAGAATTAAGTAGCTCCCCACTTCTAAACTTGTTCCCTGATATCACCCTTCCAGCTAATATATAAGACCAAATATTGTTAATAGTTTTTACCGAGCGGCGTGGTCTAGAGGTCGCCGATTCGAACCCGGGTCTGGCTGCTCTGGTCCAAGTTTTCTGTGGTTTCCTTGGATCATTTAGGCAAATGCTGGAGCAGATAATCATTCACTTCTCTTCTGTCTTCATTTCGTCCGTCTCGTCTTTCTCTCCCTAACCACACCACCCACCCATTCCCACAATTCCTAAAAGGAGGCTGAAGAGGGCCTTACGCCCTACCCTCCGGCTTTGCCCTGCAGTGTAGGTCGGAGGGACTGCTTGCCCACCTACACGAGTAGCTGGTTTTTTTTTAAATAGTTTTAAGTTGACTACAAACTTCCGACGAAGCCAAAGTTTGGCGAAACGATCGTCAAGTGATCAATAAAAAAGTTGAAAATCATCAGTGTATTTTTATTTAGTTATAACATGAATTTCAACCAAATAACGGTAGACTCGATTACGTATATACAAAATAGCAAGGGCTACAAAATTCTTAGTAGTAATAACTTAGTAGCTACATAGTTTTACCCTACCAATGATTTATAACATTAGAACACATTGCAACATAAACATTACGAAAATATGTACTGATGCTTTATTAAGAAAAACAACTAGGGATTTTGCAAATTTTCGAGATTGACATGTAAATAGACTAAGGAATGTCTAAAAGTGAAAGAGTGCTAGGAATTCGAAGCATTTACTTGTTTGTTTATTAGTTGTTTTATTACTGTATAATGCATTTATTAGTTAATTATAAACAGCAACAATTCGTTTTAATGGTAGGTACTTTAAACATATTTGTCACGAGAATGGTTTATAACATCAAATCTTTAAATCAGATATAACAACTGTACAGAATTAACGTCATTTCCTGTTGCACATTTCCGTTGCAGTCCACTAATTAAACTCATACTCACGCATAAGAAAGTTTATATAAACAGTTTTAAAGGAAATTATTTAGGCTGTGTTAGTTTTGTCTATCAGTACCTACCCTGTTTGTATTTAGGTAGAATATGAAATAAAATACGCTTGATGGTAACATAGGTTAAGTAATTTCTAAGGAATAAAAACTCTAAACAAATAGATTTTCACAAATTTTATTAAAACATGTAACATGTTTCGCCAAACTTGGCTTCATCAGACATGCAAGTATTTACTACTGAACTTAATGTGTCGCCCAACAGTTTAAATAGTTAACTAATGGGGGTTGAAATACATTTAAAATAAATTTCGTAGGGGTAATTATTGCCATATATTTCGTGGTTCAGTATTAAATTGAGTTTTTTATATTTATTTATTTCTAAAATTTCCAGTAAATTTAATTCTTAACTTTTATTGTATTTGTGTATTTCTCATTGACTATTAAATATGCGATTTGAGGCAAGACCCACAGGTTAACTTGTAAACTCCAGAGCATGTTTTATTATCGACTTTGTCTTTGTTTTTTTAATTAATTTTCTTAATGAGTGATTAGTTTTATAGGCAATATTGAGACCATACTTTTGTAACGAAGTACAAACTGTTACGTGATACTTTAAGTTTAGTAGTAAATACTCGCATGTCTGATGAACCAATGGTTGGCGAAATATGTTACATGTTTTATTTAATAAAATTTGTGAAAATATACTTGTTTGGTGTTTTTATTGGATTATGGATTTTCATTAAGTGAAAGTCGAAACCATTAATTTTTTAAGTAATTTCTATACATCAGTAACGCTTACTTTTCGACTGTGCTATCAATGATTTCTTTATCTGACAATTTCCGTTTATTTAGTGGAAGTATGACTTAAAGAATATTTGGTGTGTAAACGACACGTTTATACATTAATTTTGTGGATCAGAAGCTACCATTTAATATTAATATAAAGGGCAATATTGAAAAATACAGTGGAAGTAAAGAGCTGAATGTAATATCATTATTTCTGTATAATCCATCATCAAGAGATGTGGGCGAATCTTCACGTTTAATAAATTTTAACTGAGACTCAGCGATGTAGAAGACGTTATCGTTATTAAAGTCGATCCTTCATTGCCTTATACAAGAGGAGAAAAGTTGAGACATTCTATTATCTGTTAGCCCTTCTACTGTGGAAAGAATCTTTCAGATTCTCGTTCGCCGTTTGTACTTCTGGATTTGCATTATTTCCATCCAAAATGATTCCTTTTCCCCTTTATCTCCGTGGACTTTTTAACGTTGCAAATGCAAAATCCGGGCGCATCTCATTTATCCTTCTGGATGACACAGAGAACTAACGACACCCGTACCCTCTTACATCTACCAGTTTTCTTCTTGCTTGCTCTTTAGCTGCTTCGGACGGGCACAAGCGTTATTTGAGATTTATGAGATAATCGGGATAGGGTGCACTTTGTTCCTTATTGCTCCCGGCGAGACAGAACTGTAAATGGGCGTAGCCATAGACCAGCCATTTGCAGGTAATGTTTCACTGAAAATTGAAACTGTAAACTTATTATTGCACAAACACGTGTATTGCATGTTTCCGCTTCGGATTTGGAAAACATCCAAATCATAATGGGCAAAATTCATAAATTCTTATAAATATAAATATAAATATGGAATCAACAGAAATAAATACTCCGAGGGCTAATACCCCTACCGGCATTGAATTACACTGTTGATTCCGATGGATTCTTAGACGAAGATATAACATATTCAAAAAATCAACAGTGTAATTCAATGGTGGTAGGGGTATTAGCCCTCGGAGTAGTTGTTTCTGTTGATTCCATATTTATATTCATATTTATATTTATAATGTAGCCTGTAAAGGCCTTTCTGCCAGGGCCCACCTGATGAGACCCGATAGGTCGAAACCGGTCGTGGGATATGGCTTTCGGTTCGTTGTGCCTACTTGGTAGGATGCGTTACAAATGTGAGATCTTTGATCTTAATATTTAGATGAATAAGGATTTTAATTCCTTATTTTTTGAACATATCATAAATTCTTACAGTAACAACTAATACTCTATAACAATAATAATAAATTTCATTAACAGTTACTTTAGATTAAAAAGGGAAATGGGAAACTGTATTCTTCTTTCATTTATGGTCACGCTATATTTAGTGATCTGGATCATGACCGGTTCGATTCATGCTTCATCCCAGTTGGACCAAGCTTTTCTGTGGTTTTCTTGAATTATTTAGGTAAGTGATATTTGTCTACCCCCAACTACCACCCAGCCATTCCCACGATTCCTAAAAGGAGATTGAAGAGATCATCCTTCCTAACCTTCGACACCAGAGTATAAATTAGAATTAATCGTTCAAAGTTTGTCAATTGATTGATTGACCTATAAACCCATACATTAGCAGATCGATGTTCGCGTGTACCAAGATAAATACAGTTTCATTTATCTAAAGAAAGTTAGTTTTACTTATTACTTTTTGAAAAGAAGATAATACGAGCAACGAATTAGGGTCCAACATTCCAACTACTCCTTGGGTTAATGTAATTCTGGTATTAAGTTTATCTAATTAACTAGTTATTATTTCTTCATTAGCTAGCAGTTGTAGTAAGATACATGATCAATATGACCCACATATAAACAGTTATTGTCCACAAATATACTGAAATCTAAAAATACGTAGAATACGAGAGGTCCATCTAGTAAAAGAAAGGTTTATTAAAATTTTGCGTTAGAGTTCGATAATTCGGCCAAGAAAATGATATTAGAGCAGCTGCCCTATTCCTTGAGGTGAAGAATTCACAGTTTGAGTGTGTCAATGCAACATAATCTAAGTGACTTGATCCAGAGTTTTGCGTCCGATATTTTATACCATTCCTTAGATTCAATTATACTTTTCCTCGAAGGGTATCAATAAGAACGGCTTGATCGTTTCCTTATGTAATCCATTTATATTTATTAACAGAAATCGGAATTACCATCTGTCTTAATGTTAACGCATTCTTTCACGAAATCCTTTATACGATTTCCTACGTTCGTGTCAAGGGAAAGAGTAAAACATTCCGCGGAGAGATACGGCGCTCTGAGTGGTTTTTCGCTTTGGGGCGTTACGTTGTCGATTATGTGATGTAATATTTTATGAAATAAGGAAGCGCGAAGAATCCTCGTTGGAAAGCCATCACGTTCTACAAATTTATATAACTCACTCAAAGAGATATCAGAGCTTAAAGGAAGGAAACCAAATAATTGCTGAATGCATTAACTCCCCCCAGTAGCTAGTACTTAAAGAAAACTGTCTTTCATCTTCGCAGCTCTCTTGCTGATGTGAATCTCTCTTTCGACAACATAAAAAAAAATGTTCTTAATAAGATTAGAAACTTTACTTTGCTTAATTACGTGAAGTGAATTAAATTTCCATGTATATGCAGTGTGAATAATATTTATTTCCAATTTACTTGATCAAACAGCAATCTTAGTTAGCTAGTTAATTAACCTTTGTTAGTTATTTGTTGTTTAACTGTATAGAATACAAACTATCTATAATCGGATTTATTTACTACTTCCAAATTTGTCAGTTTTTAGAACTCAGTCGGAAAAATAATCGTTAGATAATTCCAATTTTTTTGACATTTATGAATGACGAGAAGAAATCAAGGAACCAAATGCATTTGGTGCAAACAGGAGAAGTAAGGTGGAATTATTTACTTTCTAGATTTAATTCTGTTCCTATTTCATCTCATCCTTCATTTTCGTGTTTGGGTTGGTTACCCCGTGGTATATAGGACTTTACCTTAATGTACTTTTTGGTGTTTGTTGTTACATACAATCTTAGATATATGTTTCTGATAACCTTTTTTGAACAACCTCGTTACTGATATTCTCTAACTTAATGGTCCCTTGCGAGACTATTAAACGTAAGACTATGGAAATTTAAAAGTTCCTGTCTCGAAATCGGTTCCTCATACCATTATCCGTCTCCCCTGTTTTATTTAATACGGGTAAGAAAAGGGAAGCATACGTCACAGACGCGTTATAAGCTGTCTACAGGTGATGCACTAACGATGTTACCACTTAAAACGATGAACGAGAGAAGCGATATGTATCGTGGAAGGAGCAAGCGTCGGATGGGTACGACGCGTCGTAACGGGCTCGCCTTTAAACCCCATTTCGACGTCGACGGTGCTGACGCCGAAACGGCGCCGTCTTGGTAAAGCACTACGACGAACATGACGACGGCTGTGCTTCTTTATACGTCGTCGTACTAACATATTTGTCGATGCCACGCATTCGCGCACTTCTGATAATAGATTGTCAAGCTCCCGTCATAAAAATGAATTGCGTAAACGTATATTACATATACATATACAAACATTCAAACACATACTTTGCATACTCGTGGCTGCTTCTATCGTACCGTGAGCCAATTTAATTTAAGTAGAAAACGTTGCAATTTTAGATCGTAAACAGACTGATAATAATATTATTGCAAAACGTTACCTTTTCAGTACTGTGTTGACGCTGGGAATTCTAATATTGTTATCTATCGGTCTGTTTGTACGCATGCGTCATATTTCATATGACACAGCTATCAATAAAAACCAATAGATGGCGGCATACTGTCTGTAATACGATATCAAATCAAGTTTGTTTTATGGAACAATTTCGATTTGGTCAATAATTTATATGTTTCCCTTTTTTAGCGCGAGTGCCCACCCAACCCATCTGAGGTGGGCCAACGTTACCCTTCCCCCAAAATTACCTCTCCTCACCACCACAATTAATCCATTTCGCGTTCCCAACTATCTCGAGTTGATCTCCCTTTTCGAGGAGGGGTTTTAGTCGGTAGGCGCTTCGGTGAACCCGACACTACCCCCCCCTTCAGGGGGTGTTTTTTGAAGAATTCTCCTCCTCGAGGATAAACTAGAAACAAAAGAAAATGGATAATTTATCTGCCTATGGTGTGACTGATTGCACAAGTGGCGAGCTTTTTCAGAGGTCTGTTGGCCTTGCACCACAGTGTAGGACGGGGGGGTACGAGTAGCTGGTGAGACAGGGCCGTAGCCACGGGGGGCTCCAGGGGGCTGAGCCCCCCTAGAAGGATCTCAGCCCCTCCTCAGTCAACAGCCGGCATTTATAGGAAATTTGAGAAATTTTGAAATTTCCACATCGAATTTATATTTAAAAATAGCAGGACGATTCGTCGCCGCATCCCCCCTCCCGTTTGTCTGTGCGAAGCGATCTGTTTACGCCGGTTTTGTTGCATATTGCGCGTTTACAGCGGTCTCCAACTCACTGTAATAACACTTGCCATTGCGCCAATACCCCAAGCTTCATTAGCTTTCGGCTCGAACGGGACGGAATAGGAGCGATCGTCACTACGACGAGATCAATTATTATTGTGTGTGGTAGTGTTGTTTGAACGAATTCGAGGAAACGAAACTCGTTGGCAATGTATATGGGTCGCGACGTGACGACATGTTCGCTGAAATTTATAACCAACGAACTGCATTTGAGGACACCTACAAGCTTTTAGCGACTTGCCATACCTTCGGATGTAATACAGCTGTTTGCGAGTCAGCATTTTCAGTACTTACACGGATCAACCATCAACAGACACCAAAGAATGTCTATGAAGCACCAACGTAGCTAATTTAATTGATTTGGCGTTTGAAAAAGTTTATACGAAGAATATTGATTTGTTTGACTTAATGGTAAAAATTTTATGACTATAAATTGCGAAAATTACAACTGTTGTGAGACTTTTCAATTATTTTAATTACGCCCACACAAAAAGTCCCTCAGCCCCCCTATCATGGGCTGGCTACGGCCCTGTGGTGAGAATGAAACACCCAAAAACAACATTACAAAGTAAATGAAGACTTTAATTATAGATATACGCAACTTTAATAAGTCGTTGTATCAATGACATAAGAACAATAGATACCAGATGTATTACTTTTAGTTGACTTGCATCAAATTATTTACTGTATTTTTGACGTTAGACTTTTCAAAATAATAAATACGTGGTAATCGTTGTTTTTCAAAAAAGAAGGTGCCCTGTTATTTTGAAATAAGTAGATGTTATATTTGCTATTAACAGAATTTAGTTTAAACGCGAAAGAAAATAAACAATGTTTTTATCTCGGCCTTTCCCTTACATGAACGTGTTGTCTCTATTTCTATAAGAAACAATAAAAACAAAAAGATTTGATTTTTTTTCTGTTTTATTTCTTAGAAGACCTGAAGGCATCCCATCCGGACTGCACATTATCTTTTTCCGCATTGTAGTTTATCTTCAATTCGCGTGAGTGCGTCTTCTGCCTTTATCTCATTCCCGTTGTCGTTCGTTTGGTCTTTTTTGTATTAATGTAAAAATCGATTCACTAAGAGCCTTCCCTTTTTATTTATTAGTCTCACTTGGCCACACATAAATCCTTAGTCGTATAATATCTAAAAGAAGTGCCCACCGTAGAGAATTCCGTTAAGATCAATGATTTTGTTCTATCTACATAAAAAAAACGAAAACTGTTCAAAATACTGCAACAAAGCAGAAATGTGACCTACTAAGATTCCATTGGTATAAAGCTTAATTAAGTACTCTAAAATTAAGAATGGAATGCTTTACGTGAAACATTTTTGTTTTACTGAAATATACGGTAAAATAAGGTTCTAGTTTTATTCTGAACGTGAGTTTCCAGAAAGCAATCGCTGAATTATGAAATCGTTTGTTTTTTCGTTTCCAATTTGTGCCTTTTCGTTTCGTGTTTCGTTGAAATATGCATGTGATTAGTCAAAACTTAATAAGTTAGGTGAATACAAATTCCAACACGGAAAACAAGGCCTACCTACTGCTGATAAAAAAAACAATAAGCAATATTTGTATCATGCCCTAAGCTTCGTATCAAAGAATAAAAATCTACTAGGGCATCAGTTTTGAAAAAATTATTATATACGAGGAATGTTTTTTAAGTAAGTACCGTTTCGAAATTTTGCCGCCACAGCGCTGCGGTCAGCGTTCCGCGCTTGCGCACTGAGTATCTACATCTCTCACCTACGCACTGACGCCATTACAGTCTGATTCGCCCTTCTTTACTTTGTTTACTGAGTGTTTAAGATGTAACTGATAATCGTGAGTCCCGCCGACTGTGAAGTCCGGAGTCCGGGCTGTTATACGATTCCTTAGTGCTAAAGGACTAAAACCGATTGATATTCATCGTGAGATCTGAGATCTGTGCAGTTTACGGACAAAACATTATGAGTGATGAAATAGTAAGGAAGTGGATGAGACCATTTAAAGATGGCCGCACAAATGTGGATTAAAATGCCTGTCTGCATGTGGCTAATCGGACCAAAGATCTCATCACATCTTTTCACTGGGAAACTCTAGATCATCCTCCGTACAGCCCTGATCTGGTGCCCAGTGACTACCATTTTTCCTGCACTTGAAGAAAAATCTGGGCGGTCAGCGTCTTTAAGACGATGACGAAGTCAAAACAGTTGTGATACCTTGGTTGACAAGTCAGGCGGCAGAGTTCTATGAGAACGGTATTCAAAAACTGGTCAAACGTTATGAGTATTGCCTCAATATTGAAGGAAATTATGTAGAAAAGTAGATTAAGGTACAGGCTTTCATGTGAAAATAAAATTATTAAGATATCTTTGCACGTCTTTTATTAATTTCAAAACGGTACGTACTTAAAAAACATGCCTACTAAATATCTTTATTGACCTCAGGTTTTTTCTTTTCTTGATTACAATCTTAATTATGGAAGAGCTGCAAAGAAATTTGAATCTATAGTAATGTACAAAGGTTAAGTTTTCTTTTATTTGATTGTTAAGTATAATCTCTGCAACTACATAGATTTTGGGAAAACATTTAAACTGTTATAATTGCGCGATAGCAATAATAAAAAGATGTAAAATAAATAGAAAAGTAACACGACTGGAAGATTTTCGTATCTGCTTGTAAACTCCCTTCACTACTACCCTCAATTATATTTATTTGAGGCTTTAATGTACACGTTATCTTTAGTACTGTTGTTTGATGAAGCCAATTTGGCACAAATGAATAAAGATTGTTGATAATCATTCATGAAAAGTTGTTTTTCTTTTCTGGTTAGTATGGATTCTTATCAAGTTAAGGTCGAGACTATCCAATATTTAAAATATGTCGACATCGTTTTGGAATAAAAGAGGGAATTTAGTTTGATATGCCGTTCTGCCAAAATGTATATATTATCGTGATATTAAAGTTCATTAACAAAACAACTTGTTTTTCGTACTTTGATTGTTGCGTAACAAAAACCTGAGAATAAAAGGAATATGATTAAATTAATCGAAGCTGTGGCATACGTCAATAATCTGTTTAAAACAGAGTTACTCAGTTGTTGCTTTATAAGGGTTTCGTCTAGAGAATTTTTCTATTGGAGATTTTGTTTCGTTTTGTTTTTGTTTTAATTGATTCTCTGTTCATAATTCCTGAACGATTACTCCCCGTGCAAATACGCAAAACATTTCATTCAAAAATTAATTCAATATTATTCATGACTTAGCTTCAGCGATACAATGTCCAGATGCAATATTTCGAAAATCAATACTCGTTATATGTAGATAGGTCCGTTGTTAGTTTTAATAGAAACTATATTTCCTTACATTCATATCAGATTACATACTGAAAATTATATAACAACGTTATTAGTTCAGTAGATACATAATAAAAATCAAAATGGCAAACTGCTAGCAAGATTGTTTTTGATCAAAATTGGCTTTATTCATCAACGTAATCTCCATCAAGAGCAACACAATGATTCCAGCGCCGCTCTAACATTTCAATACCACATTTGTAGAACGATTTATCTTTTGCCTCAAAATAGGCCTCAGCTTCAGCGATAACCTCTTCATTCTATCGAAATTTCTTGCCGGTGAGCATTTTTTTGAGCTCTGCGAACAGCCAGTAGTTACTGGGAGCCAAATCCGGAGAATACGGTGGATGTGGGAGCAATTCGAAGTTTAAAAAGCAACTTTATTTTCGTTATTAGAAATTGTTTTTGATCGATTGTTTTGAAAATAACAAAAGTAGCTAGATAATGTCACTTTCAGCACTATAACTCAAACTAATGAGTAGAATATCACAAAATTCTAACAGCTGCCTTTTGAAGGTTAGTACTAACTGAAAAAGAGGTGAATGCAAGAAAACTAGCGTCATCTGTGTTAGACTCGGTATACAAATACGCCACGAAATAATAATATATCTGTAATCTTATAGTATGTCCTCTATGGAACCTGACAGACATCCCAGTTTTCTGCTTCAGAATCATCGAACTCAAATTTTCTATCGTTTTAGGATATGCATTAATGATATGTTGGCGGATCGTTTTGAGAAATATACAAAGCAGTTTGTATATTTATTAAAGTAGAATGAGGATGTATGATTAACATGAACAAAAGTTCGCAATAGAGAACAGCACAGGATGTTTATAAAAAATGTTTACATTCCGGTTCTAATTGGCCGGCCTAGCATTGGCCAAGAGATATTCCTGCGTATTAGTCATTTAAATAGCATTATCTTTTACAAAGCTTCACGTGAATTAATTCAGTTCATAGACTTCTGCAAATACTGCACATTGAAGCCAACATTTTCAACATTAACTTACTAAGTAGAAAGCCCGCTACGGTTTTATGTTGTCTGTGTTTGTGTATGTCTATAACTACGCATTTCATAAACTTTCCAACTACCGCATTTGCATCCTGTTAGCTGGCATCACCATAGGCAGAATACGACTTTTTCCTAATACTGACATGCCTCACATGTGAGAGGCGTTGTCTATTTGTGATTAAAAGTTACGAACATTTTCAAAATAAGTTGTTAGTAAGTTGAAAGTGTGGATGCGACGACGGGTTGAACGGTGGCACTGCAGCAACTCCTAGACTAGCAACTCAAAATTTGCTGCAGATTGGTCGGCTATTACGTGCGCAGAATTCGCCCGGGGAGTTCCCGGTAGTAGGTCCCTAGTACGCTGTCGACAATGCATGTGCAACACACGACAGTTCAACCAGCGTCAGACCGATGCGGCGACGATTTTAAACTTAAAACAGCGACGTCTCGTCGACTTGCAGTTTGCAGTCGATCGTAGATTGTGACACGACGTGAACAGAAATGTACCGGCAGGAAGCGAGGCAAACTGATGAAAATGAAGGGAAATTGCAGAGGTTATCGAGTTGAGGGAGACGGGAAGAGAAAATTTCATCCTTCCCAGTTACATCTTCCATTAACGACTCTGATTCAGCGTGGTTTCCTTTAAAAATAGATTTTATTTATTAATTCAGATGCTTTACCCACGTTTTTTTCAGATTTCAGTCGTTATTGAATTTGATATTGTTGTATTTGTGGTGTTGCGGGTGATTATTTAATACTATATTTATTTAAATAAAACTTGATGATGGTTGATTGATGGTGTTTAATTTACAGACGGTTAGTAGTGGAAATGATGAAAGAATAGAAATGAATTTAATATTGAGTGGTAAAAAATGAGCAAATGGTTGTGACGAGTATTATCTGTAGCGGTCGGTGAAGAAGTGTTGATTTGAAAATATAGAAAGTTAGTCTTCAACGGTAAATGTTTATTGGAAGCATGCCGAGGGTAGCGAAACAAGAAGCAGTAGTTTTATTAGGGATCGGCAACGGTACTTTTTATGATTGACCGTTGCAAGCGATCGGTGACAAGGGACAGGAATTTTGGATTGTGTATGAAAGATAGACAAGAAAAGAAGGCTGTTTCTCAGAATTAAAAAAGGCAAGACAGTAGAAAACATGTTTGAGAAAAGGCATGCTCAAGGGTGTTAGTAATTTTATACAAAATATTTACAGAAGACAATTTATACAACGTTAAGAATTTTTATGTACAAAAATGTTTTTACAATAGTGGGACATAAGTCCCCACATATTCATTTAGCGGAAGCCTATCCAAAACAATTATAAGTCTCAAAAATGCTACCTATACACTTTTTTAATCCTTTAAGGATTTAAACTATATTATCAATTATTTTAATAATCAAAAATGAAGATCCCATACCGTTAAAATATCAAAACGACACTAACCTCAATGACAGAGTGTTTAGCAGGTAAACGCTGTTTGCAAGGAAGTAATCAAATTATTATATGCGATTTAACACCAATTGTTCCAAGGTTTGTCAGAACCTAAAATCTAGAACCTGTTTATTTATATCGTGTATCGTTTATTTATTGAAAAAGTCTTTCCCAATACGATTCTGAATATTACGCGAACGTTCTATTCCAGAATAACCAAATACAAAATCTGTTCTTGAAGAACACATCAACACGAGAGAACATCTACTGTGAAGTCCACGTATAATCTATTGAAGGCCACATGCTATCCAATGTAATCTATGACATCACTTGCAATTTCTTAAATCCAATGCTACTATCTGGCAGTATAACACATGGGCTGAAAAGTCTCAGGCCTAACACATAGATGGCGCTAGTTTTGTTGCATTCATCTCTTTTTCAGTTAGTACCTAAGGTTAGTACCTTCAAAAGACAGCTGTTAAAATTTCATGAGGCTGACGATAAGTGACGCAACTTCTATTATTTTCAAAACAATGGATCAAAAACAATTTCGTGTTTTAATTTTACACTGCTTCTTGATGGAAAAAAATACCGTTCAAGCGAAGCAATGAGGAATGGCTTCAAAAGTGTTATGGAGACTCCGCTCCATGGGAAACAACTGAAACAAAATAAAACATTCGTTTGCTGACTTCAAACGTGGTCGTTGAGACACTGATGATGCAGGACGTCCACTGCATTAGTGAGCTAACACCAGAAAACATAAAAAAATCCACAAAATCGTTTTGAATAATCGAAAAGTGAAATTGTGTGAGTTAGCTGACATCGACATCGTAAAGATGTCAAAAGGAAAAGATATCAAAAGCATTTATATTGCATGATCATTTGACTATGAGAAAGCTAAAGCTTTGTTCAAAGTGGTTGCCCCGTTTCTGAGCAGTGTTTGGTGTTTGGCCATGTTTGAACGTAACACACCGAAATTTTTGCGTCGATATGTGACAATGGATGAAACATCGATCCATCATTTCACTCCGGAATCAAAACGATCGTCGTCTGAGTTGTAGTACTCTATCGCCTATTTCAATAATTTCACTTTTTAATTACGTTGATGAATAAAGCCAATTTTGACAAAAAAAAAACGTGTTTTCTTTGTTAGGCCCGGGACTTTTCAGCCTATGTATTATATATCTTACTTCATATACAGCAGTCATCGCTCCAGATTTCGAGTACCGGTAAAGTGTTTATCAGCAACCAAAGTAACTATAGTCTACTGAATAAAGCCAGAAACAGGTACTGTAATGAATGAAACAACATGAAAATCAAAAATTATTTGATTGATTTATTTATAAAAACAGAAAGAAAACTAACTCTATTTCTTGAGATAGTTGCTTCACTTCATAACTGGAATAATTAGCAAAATAACCTGGATCCTCATTCGGAGACTTAGTAACTGGATCAACCTCAGTATCACAGTATCACTGGAAGAATCACGCTGATTTCTCTGATTCTTAGTGATAACACCTGAAGTACTAGAAGCCCGCATTCGAGCTTTCTTGTTGAGTAACGTCCTTTTATAATTCTTTCTCATTTGGTATCTCAGATTCTATATTTTCCTCTACCTTAGTTTCCGGTAACACACTGGGTTGATCTAGGTCATCTTTATGTTTTATTACACGAGTTATAGCTATCGAACTAAGAGGAACATAACCACAACTTACTTATTGAATAACAACATTATCTTTATAGGGCACTTCAGACTCCAAAGTTTTTTCAATCCCTGTTTCTTGTAAATGAGTCTGCTGTTCAAATACAAAATTAACCATCTTTTTCATCTCGGGAAGTCATAATTTACATATATATTTTAAAACAGTAACAGTAAGAAGTTCATACACTCGATTATACCAGATACGCCTGTCTTCTGGTACAAATCGTGAGAATCAAGCAGAGTTGTCTAGTGCTCTAGATCATTGCTTAGCATTCGAGAGGTCATGTTATTTTGTGGTTTCCCTGAATCACTTAGGTAAGTGATGGGGCAGTAAAATTCCACAGATAATCTTTCACTACTTTTCTGTCTTCATTTTGTCTTATCTTTCTCTCCCTAACTACACCGCCCACCCATTCGCCCGATTCCTGAAAGGAGGCTGAAGAGGGTCTTACGTTTTATCCTGCGGCTTCGCACTATAGTGTAGGTCGGGGGGATTGCCCGCCCACCAGCGCGAGTAGCTAGATCTAATGGATGTTTTGTTGTCACTGTTAGATCTACGAGAATTTATTATTTTTATATCATTATATCAGAAGTCTACTTTCCAGATACATACATATGACTGGTAACGTGTTAATTAAAAAAACAAAAGACGAATAAGAAGCATGTGAGAAGAATATTTTGGCACTAAATCTGCCCGAAGTCCAATAAAATCGAAGGGTATATCCTATGAAATTCGATAAAGTCATTTATCAATGACATCCACGTAAAATGCAAAAAGAAAGTCTTATAAAATCTACTGAAGTCAAATTTGATGTGAAATCCGTCACGAAACAACATTTTTTCCAATGGTTACCCCCTTACCTCAACATTTCTAATCATTTCACCGAAATAAAAGGTGTGTTTTGAACTACATTCTCTTTCCGGCGGACAGTAACAATTTTTCTTTGTCTCATTAATGTCGTATCCGTGCCATGTCACCTTAAATTCACCGGGTATCATTAAAATGAATCGTTATTTAACGAAAATGTTAACAACATCTACAAACCTATCTTATCCTGAAAATACGCCTTGTGGCACGAGAGAAGTGATTTACGTAGGTTCCTTTAGCTCAATGTACTTAATACATGATGGCCATAATTTATTTTTGAAAGTGTTGCGTCGCGGGACCTGGAAGCGTCGGAACGTCCTTCGCATATACATACATGCAAATTCAAGCTCACACGCATATCCACGTTTATGTTCGTTTTTGAACAGGAGCTGGCACTATCGTTGGAAATATGACAAGAAGTGACAGTGTTGTTTTATGTTTAGTCGGCAGCGCGATTTATGGTGTTCCTTCGTAGAACTGCGCCAGCAGCAGCAGCAGAGTAGGAATGAGGTACGAGAGAGGAAACGGGTTAGAAAGCTACAAAACGCGGCCAACGAATGAACGAATAGCGCAGCGATTAATTACGAATTCAAATTGCAGAAATGGGGTGGATAGAGGGGAACGGCGGCATTAGCCGCAATCCAAGAGTTACGAGACGAAACGAAACGAAAACAGGCGATTACGAAAACAATCGAAACTTTTGGCAATTAATAAGGAACTTGCGAATGGCAAATAAGGTATTTTCGATTTAAACCCGGGATTTTACTAATCAATTTGAGCCTTTGCCATTACGTGTACTACGTATCCACCTGTTACTGTTCGAATATGAAATAGTAAAACGTAACGTACTGTGGGTGTGTTTACTAAACTGGTTCAAAAAAAATAGACCATTGGTTTTCAACGTTACATCTTTAATAGTTGTAGGAAGAAGAAATAAGACGCTTGTTACGAGGCATGTTTTTTAAGTAAGTACCGTTTTGAAAATCTGCCGCCTCAGCGCTGTGATCAGCGTTCCGTGCATGCGCACCGAGTACCTACATCTCTTACCTACGCACTGACGTCATTACAGTCTGATTCGCGCTTGTTTACATTCTTTACTGAATGTTTAAAATGCCTCCGATAATCGTAAGTCCCGCCGACTGTGACATCCGCAGTGCGGGCTATTATACGATTCCTTAGTGCTAAAGGACTAAAACCGATTGATATTCATCGGGAGATATGTGCAGTTTATGGACAAAACATAATGAGTGATGGAATGGTAAGGTGGTAAGGAAGTGGGTGAGAGCATTTAAAGATGGCCGCACAATTGTGCATGACAATGCCCTCCGCATGTGGCTAATAGGACCAAAGAAACTAGATCATCCTCCGTACAGCCCTGATCTGGCGCCTAGTGACTACCATTTGTTCCTGCATTTGAAGAAACATCTGGACGATCAGCGTTTTCAAGACGATGACGAAATCAAAACAGTTGTGATGCAGTGGTAGTAGTAAAGAAGTCAGGCGGCAGAGTTCTATGAGAAGAGTATTCTAAAACTGGTCACTGGTCAAACGTTATGGCAAGTGCCTCAATATTGAAGGAAATTATTTATAAAAGTAGATTAAGGTACAGGCTTTCATGTAAAAATTAAATTATTAAGATCTTTGCACGTTTTTTATTAATTTTAAAACGGTACTTACTTAAAAAACATGTCTCGTATATTTTGAGCCTTTAATATGAGTATTTAATGGTACCTAAACGCATTTAATTTTAGTTGTTGTTATAAAACTTCGAATGTTCGTTTTGTCTACAGTAGATACGTTCCTTATCATTTTTAGAAATGCAATTTTGCATCATAAAGCTCACTGCTTATTTCTTGCTCTGTATTTATAGATTTTTAAAATGATTACGTATCGGGTGTGGTAAAGCATCAAAACAAACATATACTAGTCAATATTGATCCTATGATTTTCAATAAGAATATCAGTGGAAACATTTGATTTCTCTGTTCTATCAAACCTAGCATGAGTCAAATGCTTTTTAAACCTAATTTGAATACAGCGTCTTGTTTGAACTATTTACTGTGTTCTACAACACCACCAACGTTTTCTTCATTGGCTAATTGATGTATCAAAGACAAATGGAGAGAAGTTTAGAAAAGTCTAATTTTCTTCAACAATGAATTAATGATCTATTTAGCTTCATTTATCTATTGGTTTCTCTGCTATTCTTTTACTAGTTATTAATAGATATTTTACTATTTAGTTTAGTTGTAATTCCAAACAAATTTGAATATAACTACAAAACGCATATGTACGATGTTAATAAAAAATTCGTAAAAACAGGTACTTCTGAACACTGTACCCTTTTTATACATAAAATCAATTTAAATAATGTAAAATTGTTACAAACGAACGTTAATAACAGCAACAAACTATCAATGCTAGAAAGTCTAGAAATAAATTAATACGAAATAATTTAAATGTAGATTTAGGTAATTTTTCTTTCCCACTCTTACTTAGTGAACTTAGTTAGGTTAATTAGCATATATATATATATAACATTTGTTACACATTTACTTTAGTATTGTATTACTCTTGATAATGGGCAAAGCCCGAAACAATTGTCGAGTTTCAAATAAATAAATTGGTGAACATTACTTCGTTTCTCTTTCTTCGTTTATTCAACAATGTTTCACAAAAAGTGCACCGTAGATAGTTTGAATATAATTGTGCCAATTGTTATAAAGGCACATTTAAAAGAAATGAATATTTTGACTACCCATAATCGTTATAAATTAACCAATTTTTGACTGAAATTGCTACAGCCAGCCAAAAAGAAATCAATTAACATTACAGTAGTTTTGCGCATCAATCTAAAAACATTCTCTGTTGTAATAATCACACACAAAATAAATTACAGCGATGGATGGCGCGATAGCTGGTGTCGCCAGTTTTCTTTTGTTTTCCCTGCTCCGAATCTAACCTTCTATCGAACCGCAAACACGATTTATCTGGTGTATTTCTCGCTTAGTCGTAGCTTTTGTCGACAATTCCGATAAACTCTCTGAGATTTACACCATTCGGCATTGTGCCGTTAACCGAAAAACACGTTGACGTTCAGAAATTACTGAAAAAGTTTATCCAGGAGAAAATGCACTAAATTATCACGAAAGTTCCGGTTTAAAGTCATGGACATACAGAAAACAAAAGCAATCAGGGAAATAGAAATGCTTACTCCTCTCTATAACGTCATTATTAACTAACCACACATAATTCCTCGTAGAGAAATATCTTTCGAAACGAAAATGGATTTTAAACTACTTTATTATTTTGACGTAGGATTAGGAATATTAAGGGGCAAAAATTTATAGTTTTTGTTTCTTCTGCAAACCTATATAGGTATAATTGTCAGAAACGTCATCTTCTAAGTAGCTTCTTAATTATTTTAGATCTATCGGCCTAAAACTTTCGTGGCTGTGTAATTCTTTTCATATTTTTGGTCGTAAATCCTTAATATATTTGCTTAATTTTATTTGTTTGTTGTATATGTGTATGTATGTATTTTATTTACGCCCATTGCAGCACATTATATATACAAGGGTGACTGTGTTTTGCTACTATGTCAAGTTTTCCTTTTGAGACACGAAACTCTAATATAATGTCAATTTTTTCTTAGTTCGCAGCTGCTGTATAATTCTCAATATAATTATGTTGCATTATGGATAACAGTTTACTACATCTACTTTTTAAGTTATGTTTCATTCTCGTTGTCGTATGTAACTGATATCGCAACGAGTATGGGCTATCTGGATTCAAGTTTATTTCAAAGAATTCTACCACCTGGCTTATGGGATTGCAAAGATTGTTTAGTCTTTCCACAACACACCTAAAAATAACACAGATATGACAAATCTGGTGACACAATTTTGTAAGAAAACAAATTGTCATCCAAATCTCTAAAAACAACTAATATTTGTTACATATCGATTAATTTTTTGTTTGATTAATATTACTAATATTCTCAACTATTTAATTATATCTTAAAAAGAACTTAACTTTTTTGTGTTGCATTCCCACCAGCTACTCGTGCTGGTGGGCGGGAAGTCCCTCCGACCTACAATGTAATGCAAAGTCAAAGAAGGAATTAAAATCCTTATTCGTCTAAATTTTAAGATCAAAGATCTCACATTTGGAACGCGTCCTAACAAGTAGGCACAACGAACCGAAAGCCACATCCCACGACCAGTTTCGACCTATTGGGTCTCATCAGGTGGGCGCTGGCAGGAAGGCCTTTACAGGCTATAGTATAAATATAAATATAAATACGGAATCAACAGAAACAACTAATTTAATTCCTTCTTTTTTGAATATGTTATATTTTCGTCTAGGAGTCCATCGGAATCAACAGTATTAGCCCTCGGGGTATTTGTTTCTGTTGATTCCATATTTATATTTATATTTAAGAAGTTGTAAGTCTACAGATAGATTTAGAAAATAAAGATGAATATTTACAAAATAAAAATAATATTTATAAAAACAAGAAAAACAGATAATAAAGTAATTAAAACGCTACGGTACAAATCATAGTTTGAATAATACTATGATATACAAATAAACTAATTAATTAAAAATAACACATTTGAAAAACTATGCCACGTTCTCCTTATTTAGGCTTTGATTTTAATAGTAATGCAAACTTTTCTGTTTTCTGCCCACAACTATCATCAAACGTTAAACTGTGCCAGTTATAGTCCCCTAAGCTCCACAATAAATATCTTTTTGCAAATTACAGACAGCGAATTCCTTATCCTTTATCTAAATGGTTGTCACGATGCTTTATATCGCGCTTTACCGCCTGCCATAAAAGGAAGGGCTTTCTCTCTAGCTGGGAAATAACCAAAAAACGTTCGCAGCACCAAATGGACGCATTTCTATGCAAATGTGAGTTCGTATGAAGTGCGAGAAAATGAAATATTCACTTCGTGTACTGATGACGTCAACAGCTACGACGTAAACGTCGCACATGATCATCACTATATAGCAATGTGCTTATATCTATGGTGATAGCTTATAGACAGGTTTGTAAGGCATCTGTCTGGAGCTATTCCCTTTCATCATCCAAAATTGTAGAACTCCCTCACTATTAACACGTCTAATTAAGGGATGAGACTAGTTAACGCGTTTATTTTCAATATCGAGGATGTTATTGTTTCATGGGAATTTTTAACTGAAAATCATCAATCGAAGGGTCATAGATATGGTGTGATAGTGACTGTAGCTAAATGCCCGTCGACGGAATCATTGCGTTAAATTAGGTTGCGGTATAGATAGAGGAACGCCATGGTTAAAATTTAAGTGCTATGCACCATCTATAACGTACAAATATGGAAGAGCTATAAAATAGTTGGCGTTACTTATATTTAAATAACTTTTCTACCGCTATTTCGGTTTAATTCGTAATAAAGCTTACCAATAATTTTAAGAAATGGTTCAGTCGTAGGCTCTTGTGGGGTATCGTATTGTACTTGATTCAAATATGTAACATATACAAAATCAATTTATTTTTTATAGTTATTATATGAATGATAAATCAGCACGATGTCAGGTTCACCGATGATATGTCAAGCAAAAAACATATAGATGTTGAAAAATATTTTATTGATAACCGTATTTAATAAAAAGTAATAATAAAGGAGGTTTGCATTGTACAACAATAATATTTAATTAAATTAAAAGTCCACAGATAGTCTTGTTGAATAAAAATTAATAAACAGCTATACTAGATAACAGTTCATTCATAAATGTCTTGGCAATAACAGATACATAACGCAAATAAACGGTGCTTGGATGAGAAAATATATAATCGAAGGAAACATCGAGATCCACAATTGAAAATATAAAAATGAACCGTCCGTCGATGATCACGTTTTAACAATCTATATACATGGTCCCATTTCTTTTATATATATATATATATATGACTTAATAAGGTATGTGAAATTAAAAATATTCAGTTGCCAAGTTTTCATGGTAGTGATTTTAAAGTTCAGTATTAAAATTTTCAAAATGGCAACCTGAAACTTTACTAACTATGCTGAATTTAAATAAAAAACTAATCAAATTATATTGTGGCTTCTACATTAGACGATGATTCTCGGGATCAATTTCAGGAGAAAAGGATTTGTAAATTTTATTTTTATTCATTCATGATTTTAATAGACTGAAAAGTAAAAACATAATATTTACAATCAAATATTTATTGCGAGATGTGTACTGTATAGAACAGCTTCTATTTATACACAAATAGTAGTTTCCATAAATCTAATTTAATCTAATGATTTCGTTGGCGGATGTTTAGCCGCAGCCACTACAACATTCTATCTATGGACCATACGACGACAGAATTAACTCGTGAACATTTTCATGCGATGATTTTTTACGACTTTCGACTTGGATTATCAAGACAGGAGTGCATCTATCAGATTTATTCGACTTTTAGTGATGAAGCCCCATCCCTGGCCACTGTGAAATGCTGGTTTAATGAATTTAATCATGGCCGCAGTTCGCTCAAGGACGAAAGTCGTGAAGGTCCTACAAAATCAGTTGTTGGTTGTTGTGCGAGAAGACATTGATACTGCGAGATCGTCATGTGACTTATCGTGAGATTGAGTCATTCTTGGTTATTAGTATGACAAGCATCGATTAGAAATTACATGAACATTTAGGTGTGAGGAACATTTGTTCGCATTGACAGAAGCTCAAAAAGATGCTCGTGTCAATTGGTGTACAAAAAATCTCAAGAAATACAATCGCGGTGCACCAAAAACTGTGTATAACATCTACACAGGTGATGAATCTCGGATCTATGCCTATAAACCTGAAGCAAAACAGCAATCCCCCGTATAGGTCTTCCAAGACGAACCAAATTTAACAAAAGTGATTCATGCGCGGATCACTTCAAAGCAAATGATCGCCTGTTTCGGCGAAATAAGTGAACAACGCAGAATGGCGAATTCTGAATGGTACACAACCATTTATTTGTGAGAAGTGCTTGGTCAAATACGAAAAAAGAAACGGCAACGAAGGATCATTCTTCATCATGACAATGCAAGCTGTCGCACATCTATTGAAACAACCACCTATTTAACTGGCCAAAACGTCGAATTCATGGATCATGCTCCGTACAGCCCCGATTTGCCACCAAATGACGTCTTCTTATACTCGCATATTCAAAATAAATTGCGTGGCCAACGTTATTCGGCGTCTGAAGCATCCGTTGAGGTATTCAAAAACCATTTTTGTAGATACCTCAATCGGATTAGAAAAAGTGTTACGAAAATTGGTATGGGCAAATGCAAAAGTGTATTGATCATCATGGAGAATACTTCGATAAACAATAAAGGCATTTCCGGTAATAAATTCCTGACTTTCCATTATTAAGCTCAAAATATAAATAACTACCCTCGTAGCATTATTATATAGTGAAGTGATTCCTGCGACATACACAAAAACAGATCAATTTCCATGATAGTGGTGAGACAAGCAAAAGGAAGTTCAGTATAAATACATATAGATAATCAAACAAAAACAAATTAAACCGCATACCACTTCTGTATATTCTCACAAACTGAACTATATAAGGTCTGTTGTGCTACTTTTTTTTCCAGTCTTGAAAGCCATTGTTTCTCGTTTGCTTCGTTACGAAAAACAAAAAACAAAAAACAATCCCCTAGAGTTGTCTACAGTGATATTATCGCATCCTCATTTGCATAATGATCGGCTAGCGAGGGTAATAAACGATATCAAATTTGGTAAGAGAATATGGTAGAAACATAAGAAAAACGTGAAGGCGTACAAAGGGCTACGGTTACCGTTTGTAGGCCCATAATATAAAATAAAGTAAAATACAACAGACATTCGATTCTTATCTGTAGCTAAACGCTGAAGCTTTCTAAAAACTTAAACAAATGCTTAAATTAGCTTTTCGGGGTACAACGAACCCATCAACTTTAGTACACATAAATAAAGCATATGCTTCTATTCTATGGAAAAGGAACTACTAGGTACGCCAGCTTTTAAAATATCTTATTTATAACAAATGATTAATTAATTTTTACATAATGCAATTTTGAACTATGATGTCAGTACAGATTTACCGTCGTTTTGTGTCATATATAGTAACATCAAATAAATGGTTCGCTTCAGGGTCTGAAAATGAAAACAATAACAGGGCAGTCGTTTACGAAGTAATTTGCGAAGCTAATTTCAAATTTAGTCTCAAAAATGCTTCAGCATGTCAGGATATTGTGATGTGCTAACCTCCAAAATAATAAATTATACGTTTTGTGCTTTTGAGGATAATCCCACGCGAATAGGATAAAATGACCAACAAAGTAGTCATTTCCAAAGTAGTTTTTGTTGCTCAATTAGATCTGGTCTTAGAATTGCTTCAGAACATAAAGATTCTTAAAGTATCTTAATTTCAACATTCAAGTGATGCTAATTTCGTTTATATTTTTTGAGATAATGATATATCTCGAAATTTGAATATGCTACGGTAATTCTGGAGACAGATTCGAATTCGCATCTGAATAATACATGGAGAATGGTTACCCTTCACGTGATTTTTTTCCAACGCGCCATTGTAGTTCCCTCTTTTTCGAGACATAGTTTGATATCTAGACTACTACCAGGAAGAGCTGAAAGATGAATCAGAAAAAAAGATAATCACGTTCGATATATTTTTCGACGGTGAACTCAAATCTGACCCCAGAGTTGCCCTAGCAGATTGAAATTTGTAAGTATCCTAATCTGAAAACCAAAAAAGTCAAATTCACATCATTCGGATTTTGAGGTTAAGATATTTCAAAGTTTAGATGTGTTGGAGAAACTCTGAGGCCAGATTCTTGTTAGGATATCTCGGAATTTTGACGTGTTGAGGCAACTTCAAGAATAAACTCTATCGGAAATGGCATCTATGATCTTTGCAAAATAAATTGAAAGAAAGAAGAAACTCAAAGAATCACTGAATCCTTGTAAAAAATAGTACTAAGGAGGTTAACTCCAATATCCCTTTCACATTGCTGGTTGCAGTAGCTGATGTTATTGCATTCAATTACAATTACAAGATTTCCCTAATTGATACTTCTTTTTATAGTTGATATGCACGTATAATACATAGTAACGTTAATTATTTACGGAATATCCAATTAGGGAACTTTATAGCGCGTCCTTTCGTGCGTGGTATCACGCAACATGTATGAATTACATTAAATCCGTGTAATCCAATGAGAATCGTATGCGAGGAAGACTTTAAACTGTTGATTATTTTATCAATAGACGTATTTCGGACTGCTGAACTCTTTATTGGATTAGCGTAATACGTACAAGATTAAATGAAATTAATTTAATTCTCCCGAGTATTCAATTCGCTTCTTCATATTGATAATCACAGTTGAACGTTTGTTTCGACTTTTTTTAATCGACTAGTATTAACCTATAAAAACGACTGATAAATAAATCGTAATTCTGGTTTACTGCTTATTAGCTAACACAAATCTGTTGTTGTGTTGTTATTGTTGTACACTTACAATGCATAAATAATTTAATAGACTAGATACATTATCAGTAGCGTCTTTAATCAATAAAATGCTTCGGGCTATGAATAATCCTCCCAAGTTTCAATATTATCATGGTTACCTCATGAGAATTTAAGTATCACTAATTGCAAGTTTAGTACATGTCTATATTACCACGAAAGCAAATATTTCTCCATCTAATTTTCTATTCATGGTACTTACATAACTCAGGTCAACTTTGATCAGGAAACAGACCATAGATGTTTTACCCAATGTAATTTGCTATGCCAAGTCCGAATCATAGGATTGTGTCGACATTTTTCTAGAGCATTATTATGTGAAATTAAAGGTCAAAACAATTAATATAGTACATTTTGTGAATCATTTTTTAATATTTAAAAATTAAATTTAAATGCACTTAAATGTCTATTAAATCTTATGATACCATTTCGATCTAAGAGTACAGAAATAATACTAAATAAATCCACGTGGCATATAATATTCCTCTAAACAAAGAGAATTTCAACATTGAATTCAACACTATTTCTTTATATTGGTTAGTCAGCGAGCCATAAGAAGTACGATAAATGAACATAGAAGACATCAAACAAAAATTAGGCAACACGGGGTTTTCAGGTCATTGTGTGCTAAACAACCACGAATTATCGAAAAACACAAAAACAGCATTTTTTTTTGGGTGCTTCATTCCCACCAGCTACTCGTGTGGGCAGCCCCTCCGACCTATACTGTAGTGCAAAGCCGGAGGTTAGGGCCTAAGACCCTCTTCAGCCTCCTTTCAGGAATCGTGGGAGTAGATGGGTGGTGTGGTTAGGGAAAGAAAGATGAGATGGACGAAATGAAGACAGAAGAGATGTGGAAGACCATCTGTGGAATTTTATTGTCCCAACATTTGCCTATTTGATCCAAGCAAACCACAGAAAAGTTGGACCAGAGCAGCCGGACTCGGGTTCGAACCGGTGACCTCCGGAATGCCAAGCAATGATCTAGAGCACTAATCAATCCACTGATATTTAGAAAACATAGAAATAAAAAGGGCGTTAATGTAAAATAAGAATGTTACAAACAACCAGGTAGAATTGTACACAACACATACGCCTTTAATATTTCCAATGGTATAATAGATGGTTTTCCCAAAATACCCAAAACATCTACGTTCCTTTGTATATAATTTAAGAAACGTGTACTTAGATTTAGTACCATTACTGCACTCTATTTAAATGACACCTAGGTCGAAACGGGATCGTCAGTTTTAATAAATAGTTAACTGAAACAAACACAATTGCATTTTTCATTTAATTTTTTTAAAATTAAAAGAGTACTCATTTCCTAGATTTCCTTTATCGCTGGATATATTAACCCCGAGATTTGAATGATGCTAATTAATTGAAATTTGGAGATATTCTAATAGGCCAAATCAGCTTCATTTGGATCTTGGTGTTGATATATTTAAAAATACTGAGGTAATTCTGAAATTAAGTTAAGTTATGTTAGGCAAGGTTGAGTAACATCGGAAATAAGATAACAACTATATCAATAAAGTTATAAAATATCCGTTGAAAATTTATTCAAAAAAGAAGGAATTAAAATCCTTATTCGTCTAAATATTAAGATCAAAGATCTCACATTTGGAACGCGTCCAAGTAGACACAACGAACCGAAAGCCTATCGGGTCTCATCAGGTGGGCGATGCCAGAAAGGCCTTTACAGGCTATAATAAATATAAATATAAATATAAATATAAATATAAATATAAATATAAATATAAATATAAATATAAATATAAATATAAATATAAATATAAATATAAATATAAATATAAATATAAATATAAATATAAATACAAATATAAATATAAATATAAATATAAATATAAATATAAATATAAATATGGAATCAACAGAAACAACTACTCCGAGGGCTAAAATGAACTCTTAGACGAAGATATAACATATTAAAAAAAAACCGAATGCCATATTCGGTTCGTTGTCCCTACCTAGTAGGACGCGTTCCAAATGTAAGATCTTTGATCTTAATATATAGACGAAGAAGGATTTTAATTCCTTCTTTTTTGAATATGTTATATCTTCGTCTAAGAGTCCATCGGAATCAACAGTGTAATTCAATGTCGGTAGGGGTATTAACCCTCGGAGTATTTATATTTATATTTAGATAATTTGGTTAGATACCTAAAAATGGGTTTAAAAGTAACTTATTGAGCAAAAAATTAAAATCAATTCGAACACGTTCTCCATGTATAGTATCTATCTGTATCTGTTGGTTAAACATTTGCCAATTAAACGTTTCGAAGAGTCTCTTTAGTACGCCTGAGTGAGCAGTTTCTGGATAATGTTCATATTAATTGAAATTGTGCTTCAAATAAATTAAAAAGTGAATTGGGTGTTCACGCTCAACGCACAGGCCCGCATATAGAGGATGCGTGCGCCTGACAATAAGTGGGTATTAGTTGATTTGTATCCAACAGTAGCATTCCAAACATATATATGCACCTATATCCCTATCAATATCGTAAATATCTATGGCTATATATAGCAAATTGATTTGATAAACAGAATGCACCAGCGAATCATATCTGCAAGAACAAAACTATATAAATTGTGCAGTAAAGAATTATTTATTTTAAACAGGTAAAAGGCAATGAAGACAGGTGTAAGAGCTTTTAACATTTAAAGAAATTAATAAAGGATTTTGGCTATCGGCGGTTAAAGTTAACAGAAATTTAGCTGGCATCCTAAAACTCTTGAAAAAGGGATTTATAAAAACTCAAAGAAGCTAAAAACTTTTACTTAGTAGAACTTTCCAACATTGTGAGGATTATTGTAAAGCTCTCTTTTGTGTTCTCCAAGATATTCGAAGCAATTAAATAAGTGTTGCATGTACACTAACATTTCAAACGATGTTACCAACGCCATAACTTATTAAATTTTAATGTCAAATTTTAAGTTTGTGATTGGTGGAATTAAACGTTCAAAGTACAAAATGTAATTTGTGTTGTTTAACTTATTGATAATTAATTAGGTATTCATTCCAACCCTTCAAGAAACCATCCCTTTTTGAGAGAATTGTTCCTTGCTTAAACAATGAAACTATGTAGATCTAAATTGTGGTGCATTTCTTGGTCAAATCCACACTCTAATTTCGCCGACAAGAATTTATAAAACCTACAAAGGCCTTCGAGTTATTAAAGCACGAGAACTGTCAAACGTCAGACGCACGACCCTTTACAAATTACGTAGCTCGTTTGTCATTGTCTTGCGGCGGAAAATATGTCGTTAATGTCAAATATCTAACTATGCTCTAACGACTTCTTTAACCCACAAGAAGCTATTTATAAAACTGCTCCAACTCTAACAGAACTCTTGTATCTGACGCTATTATTTTCGCAATGTCACACAAAAGCATTTAACTACCGAACAGTAACATATTGTGTACCTATTAATAGATTTAGTTTGGTATAATGTTATTATTAAGAAAAGTAGAGAGGAAATGGGGTGTAGAAAATTTTAAGGGTTGGTTCTCTATTTGGAGGTTAGACGTAAAGAGAACTAAACGTCATATCGCCTGTCCTACAAATATGTACAAATTACAGGTAACACTGGCGTCAATATATTGTCTCCAAACAGTAGTACTACCCAATTATGGACATATATTCTTGTCAATGTAGCCAATAGTAAAAGAACACTACCTATTAATGCTTCTCTAAATAGCAATCGTTCTCCTTCACTCTAACTTCCATGGTATCACCTGACACGAAACGTGCTGAAGTGTTGTGAAAGTCATAGGCCATATGACATACCTCGTTCAGCATAAGTTAAGTAGTTCAAATACATCAACACATGAAAAAAAATTTTGGTACTGAGTAATTTGTTAAGGATGCATAAGATACGGAAGTTGAAATAGACAAAAATGACTGTTCTTGTCAAATGTTGATGAAAACTGGTACCTTAATATCCTGTTCTGTAATCAGTAGAAATTCCTATTGCTTTGTTTAATGCGCTATTCTATTTCTTTTAGAACTCAAATTTTAATTCATTAAGGAAACTGTTTTTTTGTCGGGCTCCAGTTCAATTAATCACTTTTATACAATGATCGTATCAGAATTTTAACAGCTGCTGCATTTGGGTCGTGGCACCCCAATTACCGAGAATCAATTTTGCCGTGTATGATATGTGCCATATATTGGTCATTTATTGGCCCCACAGTTGTACACTCCATACGTTAACCATCCCCTAACATCGCTTCTTATCGATAATGTGCTATCTCAAAGGCCCTATCAAACGATTTCGAATCAGCCATTATTGATATTCATTACGTCCCCTCATGCTCAATTTCATCCCTCTCGACGTGTTTCCGAAAATGAGTCATTTACCCCGAAATGGACTCGTAACCTGGACACTTAAAATTAATCGAAAAAAATATTGCCAAGTGACTTTTTGGGACCGTATTCATTAATACGGGAAAATATAGCTGAGGGTTTGACAGGGAATATGAAACCATACACTTTAAATCTACTATTTAAATTATTTATTTTGTTGATAGAAGTTATAAAACGAAAAATGTATTAAAATAATGTTTGGTAATTAATTTACTTGCAAGCGACATGCATGCGCCATCTGTTTGATAGAGATGAAAATACAGAAGAAAATAATGAACCTGAAAAGTAGATACATGAGCTGCCATCTCTCCCTTGCAAGATATTAACGCTATTTTGTGGATTGCGCTGTTGCAGAACGTATTGATTTTGTTGGCTAAGCTTACGCTACTTGATGGTTGATGGCGCTTAAGATAGGATTTGAACTACAATTGAACTTAAGGGGTAGCAAATTTGAATTACGAAATGTACATTGTAAACTAATTCAAAACCATTAGGTATGTCGCAAAATGTAATTTCAACACAAGAAAGGACTTTGTTTTCATCTAAAGAACAAAAATTAAGAACTATATCTCCGTTATAAGCATGCATACAATTTATCTAAAACGACTAAGAAGATAAACGAAATTTAAAAACAATAATTAAGAAAAGAAGCGTTGAAAAAAAGTAATTTCCATAAAAATTAGTAATCAAGGGATCGTATAGTAGAATAATTTGAATACCTTCTTTTATACAATGTTTTGTTTCACCAAATGTTAAATATGAAATAAAGAAATAAATAAGAAAATACCCTCTGAAGTGAACAACTGGAATTATTTAAAGGTAAAAAGCAACTGTTTCAAAAATTAATTTGATAACATGTACTCCAACGATAATTTCTTCATTTTATTGTCTTGACATACTAATTTCTCATGTGCTTGTTAAGGGGGCAAATTTTCTAGAAAATCAAACGAGAGAGACCGGATAAGTTAATTTTTCTATCTTTCAATAAAATTGCATCCTACGTTCAGCACCGTATAATTTAATTCTACTTTGTGGCATTATCGTAATTTGTTCTTCATGATCCATCGGTAATGCAATAACGGCTAATTTGCATATGAAAGCGAACGGGGAGAGGATTAATCCCCTGCTGATAGCGTGATTCAATTTTATTATCAGTTGAGGACAAAAGAAGTGATTTTGTGGACTTAAAAAAGTTGAAATTGCTTGGATATGTTAATTTAATTTTTCAACAGAAATTTACTAACTTATTTTGCAGGAATAATTAGTAACTTTGATATTGGAGAACCGCAAGTTTAAACAGTTGATTCCACTATTAATTAGTGATAGTTTAAATACTTTGTTGTTATTTTTATGTACAATGGGATGTAACTGCACTTGGCATTATATCTTTAATTTACAATCTAGTGTGCATAGACCCATTTCTTGTACTTCGTAGTTAAAGTCATCGGGATGCATATGGGGAAGTTGCTAATTATATGCGGATTGTCCTCTAGTTCGTGCTAATTAATGTATTTCAGCATGTTGATGACAAGAGAGGATTTTCGTGAGACTGCCGCTCTTCAATTATACCCCTTTATGCGAAGACTACATAATATGTTTGATCTTACTATTTAGCCATGTTTAACTTAAAGATAATGGGTAGTATACAACAAAAAAGTATATAACTATAACCGAATATATATATATATATATATATATATATATATATATATATATATATATATATATATATATGACTTAAACAGAAATAACTAAAGATAGCTAGGAAAGATAAAAACAAAACTGAAACTCTACCATTTTAGTCCATTAAAATTATGCAACAAAATTTTATGTATGTTTTTATGGACAAAAATGCTATTAAGGGGTTCACTTTTATTATTTTAAGATGGGAAACCCTTGATTTGTTTTCTACTATTTATTATACATTTTTATAAATGTCTGTGGGTGACGTTCATTTGTCCGTACGTTGTCATAAAATTCAAGATCCACTGGATGGTCTCCAATGCCGTTTTAACGCCGCATAAAGATTTAACTCCGTATGGATGTAGATTATTTAAAAGAAATTGACGGAAATTTCATCATTGCAAAGGATAATTTGGAATGAATTGAAGGAATAGGATAGTAAGGGTGCAGTTCATATAGAAGAAGCTACAGGTATATAAGTGCAAGTAAGAGTTGCGCTCTGAGTAGTGTTGGATCTAGAGAGGGGTATATGGGGGGATGTAGAACCCCTTTCCCAACTTTAATTGACGTTGGGTAAGTAACTCCTTACATGTGGTTTGACCGAGCAACCTAGTCAACTTGTTTAGATTATTGCTTAGCAATCAGGAGGTTCGATTCCAGGTTCGTCTGTTCTGGTCTAATTTTTCTGTGGTTCCCTGGGACCATTGAGGCAAATGCTGGGGCAGTAAAATTCCACAGACATTTACATTTCTTCTGCCTTCACTTCGTCCTTCTCATCTTTGTCTCCCTAACTATCACTCCCACGATTCCTGAAAGGGGGAACTGCGTCGTGGTTTCAGTTTGTCAAGTAGATGTTTTCATAAAACCTTGTTAAACATATAAAATACCATATAACTAGCAGTAAATATCTGTAGAGGGCGACACACTGCCTTTAAATCAACTTCTTTTTACAGAAGAGCTTCAGTTTGGTTAGTAATTTATCGATGTTACCTATGGTATCCTGATGAGAACTAATAAGATCGAAGTCGCGACCCACATCTGGTATATTCGATAAAGTTTTGATCAAGTACTAAATTTTCTTTATGAAAATTTTTAATTGCTTCGTTTTTCTTTATAGACTATGGGCCGAAGACCTTGACATAACTAAACTTCACCTTATCTATAGCTATGCATGAGGGAAAGAGTCGACAAAAAGACGGATAATATTGTGATCCATATTCTCATTTTGGGTTGGGAACCCTGCAAACTGGAAATATGTGAGCGACATAACGATCAGTTACCTACCCAAAACATTCGATTGAATGTTTCTTAGTTAATAACCCGTAGTACAGAAGGCAAACCACCCGTCCGTAAATAGTATTTAATAAATTGTTGGGTTGTAAAGTTCTATCATTTTATCATCCAAATAGGTTTAGTTCCTTGACCTGTCGACTAACGGCTGAAACTGAGCAAAAAAAAATAAATAAAAGAAAAGTCCGAGACCTGCGGGAACAATTTTTGCTTTCCTTTTTCCTTCGCTCAGTCTGCTTCGTAACGCGAAAGTTGGAACTTTTTTACTTGCGGATTAGGCAAACGTACTACATCGACTTCCGGATTACTTTTAAATCAATCGAATCGTTCGTCCACAGTGGGGGGGAGGTAGTTTGAAAAGTGAAGGGGGCTGCCGGGAAGTGAGCGACGTGAAGAGAGATAGAAAACGTTCTCTGGACGGTGCGAATGAAAATAAATGACGAACTTCTTCCTTTCTGGTCGACGTTGGCAAGGGTGGTAGCACTGGCAGAGCACTAGGGATGACTGAGATAGGATAAGGGATCGCTGGGCAATTTCCTGACTGTTGTTTTCACATGGCGATTCCCTGGCAAAAGCGGGCCTGCACCATTTCACCTACTTAATGCGTTTAACACATCCCAATTCCAATGATAAATAATAAAATATGGCTTCAACTATATTAAAACGAAGGGATGGCGAAACTTTAAGCCGACCGCTTTATTTGAAACATCACCCTTCAGCCCGGTAAATGATCTAAACACCTGGGAACATTTAACTTGGAAAAGTTTTATCCACCAAACTTTAAAATATAAGAATTCTTTCTTCAATTCTTCCTTATAATAAAAATGATTTTTCGTTTTTTTTTTCATCAAAACTGTACGTATACCCATGTTTTATTAATTGGTAACTTAACTCAGGCGGAGAGAAAGTAGCCGAAAACTAAATTAGGCTTTAGCAGGCAAATCTATAATTCAGAGGTCAATATTTGTTCAACTGATTGGATTGTATGGATGTTCTTAATTGCATCGTTATTATGTATGTATACTCATATTTACAATGCATAAATGACGTTCGAGTGATATCAGTTATAACTATGGAATTAATTAAAGATTAACTCTATGCTCCGATATAAACGTAAAATTTTAAAGAGTATGCAAAACTTTTCCCATTTTTGTAATTTAACCTCAAAATGGTTTATTTGTTTGATTCAGGTGATGAGCTTTGACCAAACTTTACTACCCTAGATACAAGTTTGACAAACATGTTTATTGAATGTTTGAAGAGACGTCGGTATTCACTGAAAAGATAGACATGGCGGTCACCATGTTAGAGCAGGGACAGACCACAACTTCAGTAATTTAGAGACAGCTGTCAACATTGAACCGAAAGTAACAGTCATCATCAATCAGGCTAATTACTACTCGGAAATCTGTCTCGTTTTCACCTTTTGGTTTAAATACTTCAACGATAAGACATCGTACTGTTATAAATGTGTACATAAAAGGATTTTAAGGGAAGTTTTGGTAATTTCGTGATTACAACGCATTTAAATTTTCCAAGTCATATTAATATATATGTTACCGGTCAAACCCGACTTCAGGACAAACTAGTTTTGCCTAGGCTATCATTCATTGCCTTCTTACACTAGCATCTTACACTAGCATCTGTTTGTGGAACAGTTTTTTTTGCAGCTGATCTCACAAAATCTATCTATCGTAACCTAAGCTATTTGTATCAGGAAAAATCAGTTTGGACTAGTCTAAACTGGTTTATCCTATCGGGCTTAGGACAAATTAGTTTGGACAAGGCTATACTAGTTAATCCTATCGCGTATAGGAAGAACTAGTTTAGCCTAGGCAAAACTAGCTTGTCCTGAAATCGGGTTTGGGTAACTTATATATCGAATGCTATGTGTGCCTTATTCAAATTATTGCCGTAAACAATAACGAGTAGTACAAAATTTTGAATGAGAAATATCTTACTAAACACTTAACAGCAGGTATATATAGAAGATTTTAACTTATCCGGATTGAGAAGGAGTAGACTAATTTACATCTCCAAGATTAGGCGTGAAGGGAACTGACTTTCTATCATTTGTTTGTTCCCAATTTGTTAAAGAAATGATTTGCTTTGCTAATTCTGCCATTATTTTTTTATCCCATAAATTAATTAATCTCAAAGCTTAAGCTAAGGGATGGTAACCAAGAAACAACTTTGGAAACTTCATGAACTAGTTGCCATCAACTTAATTTCATTTCACCGTTTCTGACGTAGGGGCACAGAGGGATGGAGGGGAGTAAGGACGATTGTGGTCTGCGAGTATCTTGACGTTGCATCGCGTCGCGTCGCTACAGAGTGACGGACGTCGGATTAATTTTGGCGAACGTGCGCGAATCGCAGGCGGTGTGGCGGTCCCCTTGACTATGCAACTTGTCACTGGGTAACAAGTGCTAGTCGCGGATGATTGTACCAACACAAGATGCAAATATAAGAAAAGACCCTTCGGTTCTGCGTGTGCCGTGTGACAGTTGACATTGAAGAGGGATAAATAAATCCACCGGCTGCCCACGATTGCAACTTCCTAATTGATAATTACACACTGCGACCAGGGAACGAAACAATTGCACCGGAAGCATAACATTTGATATTTTAACAATACTTGGAGATAGAAATAAACATTATTGAATGTATTTGTTTAAGTATTTGTCAGTTAAATAAAAAAAGGGGGATTCACCTCAATTTATTACGATGAACTTTTTCGAGCGAAAATGCGTTTCGCTGAACCAACACGAGACTGACGTTCACATCAAATTCGTTGTGGTAAATTTTGGGGTGAGTACCTCTTGTTGATTTATTTGATTATCACGGTCTCCTTTTCTCTATCTTGTGGGTTAGTCAATTATTTAGAAATGTGTAACAAACAAAAATTACCGAGTTGGCTGGCACCTTAGGGCATAAAAATTTGGAGACAGCATTTAATATACAGGGATTAATCCGATTCTGAAACTTGGGCTCATTTAGTTATTGTTTATGCCGCTTCTTTTAAAAATATTTTCAAGTTCGATTTACATCCGATTATACCGGAAGTATACGTTAACTTTCTTATTTTAAATGGAATGCATACTTTTTTTACATTTTCCGATAGAAAATCTCAATTAGTGTATATTTTATAGGAAGCACTACCCCGAAAATAAATACTTGAAAAACCCTGTATATGTTACCAGCCAAACCCGATTTCAGGACTACAGGCTAAACTAGTTCTTCCTATACGCGATAGGATTAACTAGTACAGCCTAGTCCAAACTAATTTGGCCTATGCTCGATAGGATAAACCAGTTTATACTAGTCCAAACTGATTTGTCCTGATATAAATACGCACACTCTAGGATAAACTGGTGTGAACTAGTGTAAACATTATAGTAACATTATAAACATTATAGTAACCTAACCTATCCTAACCTAACAGGAGACAGTGATGATAACGTTGCCGAAGTTAGTAATTAAGAAAAAGTTTTTTCATCTGAAATTTTAATAATTGGGATATGATTATTGCTTCTATTAAAAAAAACACTTATTATTTGTTATAGTATGATTGTTTGTATTACCAATTATCCATAACTTTTAATGACGAATCATTATGGTTTTAATAAAAATGATTAAGTATTTTGTTCAGTTTATATAGATATACTATAATTTATATCAGGACAAATCAGTTTGGACTAGCCTAAACTGGTTTATCCTATCGGGCTTAGGACAAATTAGTTTGGACTACGCTATACTATCTTATGATGTAGGCTTTGCTATGCTAGTTAATCCTATCGCGTATAGGAAGAACTAGTTTAGCCTAGACAAAACTAGTTTGTCCTGAAATCGGGTTTGGCCGGTAACATATACATAAACAATTGTGCAGAAATAAGGATATGCTCTTGGTTAGCGTTCTATCGATTTTGTCAAACGTGATTCGCGATTTCGAACCCATAGGTTCTCATCAGCATACCGTACGCCAACCAATCAACCTACAAGCTGTAAACAGCTTTTGATCAATAAATACAGGCAGTGTAATGAACGCCATTTCTAGATGACCAAATAGACCAGGAACTTATGCTATGATTCTTGTTCTATCTGGTTATGTGCCTACCAAATAGTTAACTATCTACGTTGTGGGTTGATAGCCTTATTAGAAAGAGACCTCGTTTAAATTTAATTGATCATAAAAATAAATAGCTAATATCTACAGACGGTCTCTCTTGCTCAAACGCGACCTGGTCTGTCCATCTCTTCCCTAGCAACATCTCTTTGTACCAATCAGGCCGCATTTAAGCTGCGTTAGAGCGAGAAAATCAGACCACAACTATTTCCTATTTCAGAATCATTGCTATCTCCATATTATTATGCTTTAAAGTTGGCACGGATCTCTGATAGTAAACAGAAGTAGAAGAAATAATAATGAATCATTCGTGTAAACAGCATTGCTACTTAATTTATGCACGTTTGCCGTGATCAATTTTTATAACCTCAAATTGCTTAAATATTGTCGTTTTTACTTTCAAACTTCGTCGCAAAGTTATTGATATAGGTCCATATCGCCGGATAAGGCGCTTACACGTTAATAATAATAATAATAATATTTTCTTTAAGGTGTTTGTTAAGGTTAATTCCAATGTTTAAAAATAAAAATATGTATTTTTATTTTAAGGCTATCTCTGCTGCATTTCGTCCACATTCTGTTGCACAGATGTCACAGGCGTCAACTCGACCGAGATCAGCAGGCGCAATTTTCTCTGCTTTTTAATGACGAAGCAAAATTGCGTGTAATCAGAATTTCCTTAACGACACTCGACTATTCGAGTTTTAAAAACGTCAAACCATTATGTTCTTAGCACAACGTAGATTTACTGAATAAAGCTAAATCGATTTAGTAGGATGATAAATTGAAATGCCAATTGACTTTTGTTGTTGATTCGTATGCTTTGCTTTTATGTGAACAATGGCTGGTATAATTAGGTGAATTAATTTGTCCATTGTAATTATTTGGATTTTATGAAATACAGCTTCAACATATAATTAATCATTTTGCACGTATTGGACCTGCCAATTAAACATATTTCGGTACTTTGTCTCTCAAAAATTGTTTTTTTATTTTCTCCCATAAAACCACATTTTGTTCATTAAAACCATTTATAAAGAAAAATATTATTTTTCATTTAGCGGTGACTGGTGCCCATGATCACAAGGGCTGCACTCATCTCTATATTTCAAAACGTTTTCTATTAATTTGGGAGTACCTATTATAACCTTAAAATTCGTAGATAGGAGACACTATAAACAAGTCACTATTTTACTCTATGAATTGTGAGGTGATCCAATCATCGCGTATGGAGGTAACATTTTGACATTTGGGAGGACACCTCACCGATTCTAAGACCGGTTCGATGCTGAAATCATGTTAGCAAATGCTTACTTTCTCTTATCGATTGTTTTCATTTCGTCCGTCTTGACTTACACTCACCTGGTGGTAGCTAAATTGGATCAGATTACTCTTTCTCGCAATTCCTAATAGAGATCTTTCCCTCCTACTAATCACTTTGAACCATAGTGTAGATCGGTGGGGCAACTCATCTATCAGGATCAGCTTGTGTGAATGAATCGCAATAAAAATTCTCTTTGAAGAGAAACACAAATATATGCGTTTGTAGGCACAGTAAGTGGTTGACAGTCAACGTTTCAAGTTAAATAATTGGATTATGTAAATTCGACTGCTCTCATTATAAGTATATGTCTATATCTATGCCCTGCGACGATTTATTTATTTTACTTAAAATTGATAAAATGATAAATATCGTTTCATTTACCTTTGCTCATTTGGGATGTTATAGAAAGACGTGAATTTTTCCATATTGCTATTATCTAATTCGATTTATTATCTTATCAGATATAAGAGACTTTCGCCTCTATTTTAAGCCACAAAAGGGTATATAACCTATTATTTTCGTGCATAATAAGGTATGGGCAGGAAAATAAAGAGGTTAGGGCAGACGGCTATAAATCTCGCCATTCAACATATTCTTTCGCCAAAATAATATTTCTTCGTTAGCGCACGCAAACGAACCATTTCTTGTAGTCCTTATAAAGTTGGGGGTCTGATAATTTCATCTAGACGAACATAGTGCCTTATTCCTCAATTATATCAATGGATTTACTATACGGATTTGGTCGAATAAAGAGAGTGAACGCAGTCGACTGTTGTGCCGTTCCTATCGTTCCAAAATATGAATGATATAATTTCGCGTGCGCATTTGGGGGAGAAAATCAAAGGCCGGATGAGTATAATTGTATTTTATTTTAAATAGAATAATCCTATTGCCGATTCTCTCTCGACAAGGACATAAATCCTGCTTAACTTGATCGGCTACAACCTCGAGGAAGTTGAATAACTTGGTACAGTTGTGAACAAAAATTTTAACACTATTAGTTTTCTATTGCACACCGAACACAATTTAATTTAATTTATGTGTCTGTTTGTAATCTCACACAATAGAATGAATGTTAAAGTATGGCATTAAAATAAATAAGTAAATGAACCTAAAGATGTAGAATTGTATAATAAAAGAAAACGATGGTTACGGATATTATTTGTGAAACATAAGTTAAAGATACGCAGAGTGATCTGTTAGTATTCTGTGAATATTATACCAAAAATATATCTAATTAATTTAAAAGTCAGGGTAGAAGTTCCATGTGCGAACAGTCACATCGTTCGCGCCGTAGTGTTTTCACCCTTACTGATATAGTAACTAGAAATACACTAGTATTATATCTATGGTAAGCCTGCTGCCAATATTAATTATTTTCGAACACTGCGACTAGAAATTTGAAACCAATCACATCTCTGCACAATCGATCTCATGACTACGTTCAAGTGGAGATAAGATTGGTGTACTCTATTTCTATGGTTCTATGATCATAGTTTAATGTTTCGGTGTTATTGAATTACTTATTACTATCACGCGTAAGGTAATTTTGAATTATTATATTACAACAATTTCAACATGTCAATCTTTCATTCCTATTTTCCATTTATTTCTCACTTTTATCATCAAACCAAATCTTTTAGTGAGGTGTACCTGACTTGTTAGCTTTCTAACATAACCTAATCTATTTCACATTCGCATTCTTTTTACTGCCATGAATGCTTCAGTATTTCTTTACATTACCGTACATACAATTTGTGTATTCGGGTATTCCATGTCTTTTTATCCACAAATCTTCCTCCGCAAAACGCATTTCTCGGCAGAAAGTGTTTGTGCATTCGGGGTAACAAGATTACGTTATCGATTTGCCCGTTTGTACCTTACTTGAATCAGCTCTTCTTGCAGATTATAAGTAGATTTCGATTTCCAACACATTCGTATCTTTAGGTACGGATTTGTTTGGAATCATAGATGACATCTCAGTATACGTTTCAGATATTTCACGTTATTACCTTATCATAGTATTCCATGAGGGTTAAAATGCCAACTGTCTAACCTTCCTTGTTACCTATCTACTGTTTAACTAACTATCCTTTTCATGAGGAGACATGTCTCAAGAAAATGGTTATCAGTAGAGGAAACCACAGAGTTGTACCGTAACCTCAATCTTTGTACATAATTTACAATTCTTCCAATATATAAACTTTTTTGTTATTAATAGTGTTTATCCCAGTATTTGCTAAATTACAACCTGTGCCTACCATTTTCAATTGTCTCTCAACTATATTGACGTCCTTTTTATTTGAGAAAATCACCGAGTTTTTGTTCGTTCCGGTATTTGAGCATAGCAAATTGCTGCTTCCGTGCCCATATTCCATTAAACGTTGAAATGCGGATATGTTTTGCAAAAAAGCGAGCCCATTATGAAACCAAATTGACTGTTGAAAATAACAGCTAACGCTCCTGTACAAAATTTATTGACTTTAGCACCAGAAATTGTCAGTAGGTAGGTACTAATTTTGCCTTTTCATTTAATTGTTATCAGCTTTGTTAAAAATATATTTACTATCCAATAAATTTTCTGCAGTTTTGTACTCATAATCAATTTATTGTTTGGAATTCGTTTATGCTCCAAAAGAATTTCTAATATTTAATCTTTCGTTATATGTCAATTACCAGTGTTTCAGTAATTTATTTAGTTCTATTCTTTCGTGAACCAACTGACTTGATGGATTAGGAGATAAATTATAAATTTATAAATTATACGTTATAAATTTCAGATTTTGGGAAATGATTGAAAAATACTTTTTATTTCTTATCGCTACCAATCTACCTTTCCGAGAGGTCCCTAAGGAATATAATCGTACGAAAAATGTCAATACTGAGTCTCCTAACGCAAGGATATGTACACATCATTATTATGTGGTCATCAGAAACTGAATACTATTTGACAGACGGCCAATTAAAAAAATTAATTCTGTACATGAATATGAAGAAAAAACTCAAAAGTTGCTGAGAAACTGAAACCATTACGCAAATATGATTGAAGCAACATTTTAAAGCAAATTTAATTTAAAATATTGAAATGCAACAAATATTTTGAACTGAAGAACGTTCCAGATAAGTTCAAGGATCCATGAAAAGAACAAAAAACTTATGTTTCATAGAGTCACCCAAACAAGAAATTTCGTCATCCATCTGGATATATATTTAACTTGTGGATAATCTCTATCTGTTCTGGCATAAAGAGAATAAATCATTTTGTCACAAGTAGATCAAGTAAAAGTCATAAATCTTCTGCAAAAGCTCTCGATTGTATTAATGTGCATAAGGGATGATTCGACAATTTGTATGCTGTAATGGACCAGGAGCTGACATCAGGAACTACCCGAGATGAAATACATCGCAGCAGATAGGAGAGCACCCCCTTCTTGGACTATGTAAATTGACGTAACTTTATGGTCCAGAACGTCATGAATTTCGCTTCATTATCGTTACGATAAAAATTCTACAAGAGAACCAGAGACCAGTCCATTCCCTCTTAACTTGTATGCTGGAGCACGAACGAGGGAGGAAGATTATCAATTTTTATTTCCAACTTTTAGGTAACTCATTAACGCCTCCTCTTCTGAAACTTTATTCCAACTCCATCAAGGAATGATATGATAAATGGTAATTATCGTGCCAAATAGAAGCAGTTTTTCTCATTTCATGAGCGCCTAATATGTATTGCAAAATTGAGTAAAAAGTTAGGACTGCGATACCATGCACCTAATTTTCATCCTTTTACTACGAAAAACATAGTGGAGTAAATGTAGATTTAAGGTCTACGGGTGGAGGGAATTTTCTTTAAACAAATAACAAAACTTGGAGGCAGGCATTCATGTTTTTATGGAACACATTAACGCCATCCGGACGACAGTTTCCGAGCAACTTCTGAAATTCTAAGTTTAGAATTTTTGATGCCTTAATCAGGACAGCACAATGGGGCAGTGTCAGTGGTGTTCTCGCTCCAGTCGGCTCATCCGGTTCCATGCGTACTTTGCATGTGATTTACATTTGTTCACAACGGTCATAAAGCCGCTCGTTACCACATCTGGCTGAAGAAACAAACGGGAACCAAGTCGCACGTTCGCACTGCAAAACATGTACAGTATGCGCATCATAATGGAACGAACGACCCAGTGTATTCATTACCGCCCCCACCAATGCCGCCTACGTTAAGCGATACGTATCATAACGTTTTCGCCTCGTTAGTTCAGTGTACTGCATATACTGGGTACGGCGTAGCGTCGCGACGCATCACGTCTCGTTCCTGTACCCTAAATGCAGACAGCCGAAGGTAATAAAGGAGACGCAACCAAATCACCTCCTTGACGCGCCAGAAAAACGATTTATAACATTGCATCGTTAAATCTGAATGAAGGAACGGTAATAAACAAGAATATTACGTATAAAATCCTACCAACCTAAAGGTACTATATATTCATAGAGTTGTCTTCTCAATTGGCGAATTTGCAGCACGAGATCTAACACAGCCTCGTAAAATTTATGACATGAAAAATCGATCTTGACTTGCGCTTTCAAAAAAACTTGATTCTTGTTTAAATTTAGAGGTTAGGTTATGTGAGTTTTAACATGTTATCATTTAGTTTTTCGGACATCTAGATACCAATCCGGATGGATTGATGTCTGAAGATCCTTGTTCATTTTTCTACAATGTAATTGACAATCGTAGCCCCTATATATACATATACCGATGTAACCTATCTACTTGGCACCAATCAACTCTAACTTTGTAATGTTACTAACATTAAATTGTACCTAACCTAGAAATAACTTTCAGCACCGATACCTGTTGAGTAGCGCTTCGTATGGGGATATAAAATTCGTTCTATTGAAAATCGATATGTGCCAATTCATCAAAGTGTATTTGGGTAAGTACTTAGTTCGGTTTTAGAGCCGTGCAAAGTTTTAGTCAGTTAGCAGTTCATCGACCGATAAATGTAGGTACAGTTTGTTGGTCAAAGTCGTCGTGTAGAGTTAGTTGGTAATGTGAAGAACATGCTAAGTGATCCACCCCTGTTTGTCCACCAACACCTTTGAAATAGTTAACTAATTGACGCGAGGAATTTAGGAACTATGAAGGAAGTGGCGAACCGAGCAATTACTCTAAAATTTATGTTGAGCCGGTAATATACAGCCACGCGAGTGAAATATCACTAACCGGCGAAAGAAAAGTAAAACGCCAAGTGAATTATCATCCATCATAGAGACAGATTCTATACCATACTTATAATATTCCAACTGGTTCAATATCAGAAACTACTTTCACCACCTGCGGTTACTTAATGTTGATCTGTTTTATCCTGCCTATCTATCTAGATAATCTGGCTTCTTTAATAATGCTAAATGAGAAAGTACTTGATTTAATATCGTATTACAGGCGAAATGTCGCCATCTACCGATATGTGCTACTAGCTGTAGCATTTCAAATGTTTGACAAGGCCTTACGAGGGTATCAACTTGACAAACTGCATCCACGATGTAGCTTATATTATATGATAGATACGCCATTCAAATTAATAAATAACATTTAGTTATTGGTTAAAAATTTATCGGATTTTTAATGGATCGCGATTTAGATCAAATTAGATTTCATCAGCTCACCATAGGCAGCATCGATAAATTATTGACCAAACTGAAGATGTTATCATATATATCAGTAGATGGCGGTATACTGCATGCAATACGATATTAACATAAATCAACTTCCATTAATGGAACAGCTTCGATTTTGTCGGTAATTTATTGATGCATGATGTTTAATAAGACTATGCAATGTTCAAATGCAAATGAATCAACGGAAAAAATAATTATAGATGCAGCTAATATTTTCATTAATTCCTACTTAGCTGGGTTTACAACATTCGAGAGACCACAGGAATAAAACATTAATTGACTTTATTAAGAAAAAAAGGAACAAGTGAACAAACAAAATAACAACGTCTTTTCTTCATTAAATCTACAGAAACTCTGCTATTCTTAAATTAAAACTAGCCACAGGGGGTTATACCATCTTAACCACCCCGCACTCCTACATTCCTAACCTACGGTATTTCTCATCCATCCATCCATCTCACTCTCGTACAGTCTCTTCCTCGTTCATACTTCAACACAGCTCTTACTTACATTCTACGACATCTGCTAATCATCATTCTCACAAACAACACTTGACACGTTCGACACAAAATTGGAAACTTAAATCTACCTACCCTAATCCCTAAATTTATGACTTAAATCTACATAAACACAAAATGTTGTGTCCATTATTTCCGACACTACATAGATACCTGTATATACTTCTGAATCAGCTAGAAATACAGTAAATATTACGAAAAGTCACTAGGTCAACAGATACTAGCGCTTATTTCAGTTTAATCCCCAATAAATTTCGAAACAGAATAGATGTAACACACTGGAACGATCGTCTGAGAAATAAGAAAGTGCCTGATCAACGAGAAACGTATGTATATTGGTACGTTTGTGTGTACGACAGCACTCGACAATTCGTCTTGGAGCAACAATCCGACTAATACTCGTTTGTCGGAGTGTTATGTGTGACCGCGGTTTGTTGGCATCAGCCCAGAATCGGTCGCATCTTCCCGCCGATCCTGGCCGTTCCACCGTGTTGTTGTCGGTAGTGGTATGCATGGCACGTGCGCGAAAGCTCGTTCTACTAGAGTGGATGATGACGCGTCAGGCTGCATCACGTAACGACCGCGACTTTTGCACCACTACCGCCACCAACCACTACCACGAACACCAAGTCCCTCATGCAGCCGACGCGATGGATGCAATAAAGCTGCAGTGAACACCATCGCGAAATAAAATTATTGTAATAGATGAACGGATGTGCGGCTGCATTGAAATAAAATGACCCGCTACGAGTGTTCAAGCAAGTCAGTTGAACTATAACGACTACGTAATTCTTGAAAGTTTATTAGAATGGATTGTATGTCTGTCGAAAATGTATTACAGAAATTAGACTAGTACTTCCGAAACTACTATTGAATTTTTCTTGTTTCCCATTATATATATATATATATCTCTTTCTCTTCTCCCTCCAACGACGTCCACAATTTAGTAAAAGAGTTCACTCAATCTTGATATTAACCATCTTATGGCTGAAATTGCATAGGGCTGAAGAGGACCTACCCATGTGTTGGACGCGTTTTAATTGATGGATTCCACTTGGAAAGAATCTAAAACTACCCCTAGGAGTATTAGAAAAGTTTTCCGCGTTTCATTTCCATTAGGTACTAATGACCATATGGCGTAAAACCTCTTTAACCTCCTTTTAGGAATCATGGGAAGAAGTGGGTGATGGTTGAGGAGAGAAATATGAGACCAATGAGTTTTAGACAGAAGCGTATTAAAAGATTAGCTGTGGTACATTACTGCCCCAAATGATTTAAAGAAACCACACAAAACTGGGAGTAAAGTAGACGGACTCAGAATCAAATGTGCTCCAGAACGATAAGGGATGATTCAACTACTAGACTTTAAGGTGGTTGGTACAGGCAGTATTTTTTAACAATATGAAGAGAATAGCCATCAAATGTCCAATCCATTCAGGTCATTTCTTTTTGGCAGGCTACCTCTTAAATTGGAAACAATATCAAACAACTATATTACCAGAATGTAGATTTATAGATAAAACCATTCTTTCAATCAGACGTATTGATATTCTTGGGTTGCTTACCTTTCACCCAACAAATCAGCTATAAAACACACCAAATCAACATTTTCGACCGAACGTTTATAAGCTTCAGCATAAAAAGTTGCTACTTTGGCAGATCTTTAAAATCCACATTTTACAGAGAAGTTTTCCATTTTTCCCATTGAATTTTTCCACAAGACTGCTACATCAACTTTGCAGAGCTTTCTTGCCGTTGCTGGTAAGATTGAAAGGACGGCGATAAAATAAATAAATTCCCATGGAAGTGACATTAACATACCAATGGTTCAAACGTTTAAGGAGCCACACTATAAAGATTTGGTTCCCAAATTGACGCAATCGCATCAAAATGTACGATTACGTTTTTTTAACAACTCAAAGTAAGAAAGTCATTAGATTAATTGGACGCTTACAGCACCTGCTCTCTGTCTTATTAAATCCTTTTCCATTTAATCCAAACTTCCTCTTACAGTTCGTTCAGGAGAAGAAACGATACGATTAAATGTGCTTAGACGTTTTAAAACATTTCTTTGTCTTTTGTCTTCACTTTTTCATCTCATTATTTGTTTGAAACTAAAATGGCACCATTGTTGTTCCATCAATTTACATTAATTACAGATTGAGGAGGAATGATTAATTCATATAATCTAAGTATTCCTGACGAATTTATTTTCAACTAATTTAACAACTGAAATCTTCTGTATTCAACAACAATATTCTCCCAAATTGCACAATTCGGAAATTGTAACTTTAGAAATAAGCTTTATCTCCGACATAAAACTTCTTTGTATGTCGTCTGAATGTTGTATCGACTTTATTTTTAATGGCACACATTGCGATTAAGGTCACGTCCATCTCTTTAGTTTAACAGTGTTCTAAAGTGGATGGTGGAAGAGATACTTGGCTTATAGGGAAAAATCTTGGCAGAGCGAAAATCACGCCAGTGGCACGTACCAACTTAGACAAGTTTACAAAGACCTGACATCTAACATTTTTTCTCAACAACAGCAATAAAAATATAACTATAGTACCAAGGAGCAAAGTTGTTATTATTTGTAGGGTGTATCTTCAAAGTTATTTTGTATACCGAAATTGTTTTTAAAAATCTAAATGTACATCTCACTAGTGATGGGTCCAGGGTGGGATATAATAAACAAAACTAGAACATTCCATTATCTAATTTCATAGTGTTCTGATGTTAACAATTTTAAAATGTTTGCCTGTGTTTAAATAATTTAAAAAAAATTAACCTTTTACAACAACCCATTAGAAGTTTTGTGGTTTATTTGAAAATAGTTTATTTTATACATCGGTATAGCTACTTTGTAATAAGTAGACTAAGGGTATTTTGTAAAGATATAACTTGTTGCTAAATTTCTCGTTGGAATTAATAAATTAAGTTGAAAATGTAAAATGGATTATTGTTATTTGAGAGTGGGAGTAAGCCCAGCAGTGGTGTTGTTTTTTGTTTTTCCTCATATGGGACTTGCACCAAGGGTAAGTTGAGAGTTTTGGGTAAATATTTGGTTAAGGGTGCATGTTTTTCTCGTACGATACCGAGCGACGTGGTCTAGTGCTCTAGATCATTGCTTAGTATTCAGTAGATCGCCGGTTCGAACGCGGGTCCGGCTGCTCTGGTCCAAGTTTTCTGTAGTTTCCTTGGATCACTTAGGAAAATTCTGGGACAGTAATATTCCACAGAAAATTTTTCACTTCGCTTCTGTCTTCATTTCGTCCGTCTCATCTTTCTCTCCTTAACTACACTATCCACCCATTCCCCCGATTCCTGCAAGGAGGCTGAAGGGGGCCTTACGCCCTACCCCCCGGCTTTGCACTATAGTGTAGGTCGGAGGGACTGCCCGCCCACCAGCACGAGTAGCTGATGAGAATGAAACACAAAAAAAGAAATGAAGGAATCTCGTATGGTCGATTATCGTATTTTTTAAAATATTACAGTCACATGGTATTCATACGTCCATGAACTAAATCACGTGCAGCAAGAGTCATTAAGAACAAAGTAACGTTAAAATTTGCTCTGTGAGCACGTTTTGCTTATCTGGTTCTATCCGCTGCAAATATTCGATGTGGCTAACGAGTACAAATTGTGAAGTAAGGTGTACATTATAATCTAGGTAATTAATTAATTATTTTTATTGGTATTGTTTTATTTAGAAACTCCGCAGTTCTTAATGCCAAACCGCCGCTGTTTTAAAGGGATTTAAACAAGTGAAGCAGAATTTCATTTGCATGCTTTTATCGTGGCCATTAAACTTTCGGCATAAAGTTCAAAATTTCTCGGATAAACATCACTTTCGGATGATAGCAAACCGGGACTTTCCATCAAGTTGTGCGCAAACATTTCGTGAAATGGAAAGGATTTTCACTTAGTCTGCATCACTACTAATCGTACTTTAGTTTGGTTTGGTTACGTCTCTCCTCCTTCGTTCGTCCTGTCGTCAAGATTGCTAAAGTTGGCAACTCAACGTTCTTGAGCAACGTCAGACGTCGCGTCGCGCAGCATCCCGACGCGGAATAATCGGACAAAATGTTATTTGTAACAGAAGTGAGTATACATTACTTCATTCATATGTATGGAGGTCGATTATTGTCAGGAACTCTAGGAGCACTCGGGTTCTTATCGAAAAATAAATGATTTATAACGCAACACGCATTCAGGGATATACACAATTGCAAAATGCTTCTTTATGGACCACCAATATTTCTAAAGGTAGATTTATATCAATATGAGAAAATGAACTTTTATTAATACGGCAGAACATGAAATATAAAACAAAGGTAAAAAACGTAATAACAGTAACCAACGTCTTTCATACCACGCTGAACTTGAGAGGCGCGTTACTCACGTGCCCACTAACACTGAGGTTCACTATTGGATCAGGTGCATTCGCTATACTACTCTATTCATCAGTTTACACTATAGGAGTAACGTTCCATGATCTGGTGGTATTTATTAATTTATTTAAACTAGAAATAGTACAAGTACCTATTTTTTTAATGTATAATAATATATTTAAACTTTTCGGGTTATTAACAGATAAAATCGTACTGCATATCAGTTCAAGAAGTTTCCATACCAATGAGATATTTAATGGGAAAGAGGAAGGACGATATCAAGATGGATGATAACAATTAACCATACTTAAGGCCAGTATTTCTCACAGATCTGCTAATATATACTTATTTTGCGAATACGACTGATGGAATTAGGATAGGGACCAATAAACTTAAAATCTATGTTCATGTTTTACAGTGTCGACAGAAAACTGACCAAGAACACATTTTTGTATCTGATAAACAAAATTTACAAATCTTGTAAATTTGATCGTTATATAATGCCCTTTTGACTTGGATCTTGTAATTTACCATCATCAAGAAGATTCAAATCCGGAAATTTATCTGCATTAAACTTTGTTGATGGGGTAAAGCTCAGATAAAACACGTATTCCTCAGTAAGTGATCTACCTGAAAAGGTACCAAATCTACGATTAGTTTAATAGCATTTGATATATCAAATTAAACTGCTTGTGAACAAAGCAAGAATGGTGTAACTAATTGTGTTTTGTTCAGTTTCAGGTTGTAGTTTCTCCTCCCATCGAGTTTAAAATGACGAAGTACATGGTGAAGGGTTGTCCACTGTTTATTTAGAGGGAGTGTTTGAAACTGTTGACCAATCCATCTGCATTTTATGATGGACTTTTTTATTTGTGCCTTATTTTTCTGTGACATATCTGCTGTATGCGAATTAAATTAATAAGCCAGGCATTCGACCGAAGCAGGTTGAAATTCCTGGGGATATATTGAGTCCGGAAGAATTCGTCAGCTTCTGAGGTGTTGTTTATTATAGAGAACGCACAGTCATGATATCCGTCGTCATCGAAACATCGAAATGCACTCTCGCCAAGCGCTCTTTAGTCGGTTGCTGTTCGTGATGAATGCTACCGGTGTGTAAACCGTCACCATTATCGTACCGCCACCATCTCGACGCCCTGCGTTCCGTTGTACGCGACGCTGGCGTCGCATCCACGTTAATTAATGCGCGACTAAAGCCGACCGCATCCATTTACGCTTTAAGGCTCATTGTGGGCGAGGGTCTTGTGTGGAGATGAAAGTGGATCATGGAGAATTTCCGCGTTGATGCGCTTAACAGAAAACGAAGAAGTTCAAAACGCACTTCGTTATCATTCTTTGTTCCGTGACACCCTCGTTTTTGGCATGACATCGCGAAATATCTTCTCTTTGATGATACACTCACTGTATGTTTCTTCTAATGGCCAAAATAGCCATAGAGTAAAACCAATGGCGATTGGTACACAGGGTCAAACAAGAAATCGGACACCTTTTAGAATATTATAATGTTCGAGGTCATACATTTGGAGAGCCCCCAGAGAAATCACAAATACATGGGTAGTTGTCCGTTGGAACAGTTAATAAAATAGATAAAATTAATTTAAATGTGGTCATGTTTCTCTACATAGATTCCCATATTTACGATCCACCACTGACTAAACAACACAGCCCTTAGTTATCTCTAAACTTTTCAATACTGTTTTGATTCACTATGAATCGTCCTGGACTGCAACATGATGAAGTCCAGGTTTTTGTGTTGAATTTTTTGATTGAAGTAAGTCGTTTGAATTAAAGTCTTTGAGCAGGTTATATATACATTCATTTACACTTTTTACAACGAATAATACTGGTAGCAACTACCGGGAAGCGTTGCGTCATGATTGAGTTATTGTTTGAATATTATTAATTGATTAAACTTGGTTGTTGAATACAGCTGATAGATAGTTTGATATGAATTGATATTGCTTGTTCTGATGTGTTTTTAGAAAATGGTTATGTATAGATTTTAGAATAAGGTGGAAAGGGATGAAGGGGTGGTTAAATTTGATGAGGACAATGGATGATTGGTGTTACAAGTGAGGAAGGTGGGATTCGAAACTTGTTGTAGCGTATTGGTTTATGGTTATAAATGTGACAAAAATTTGACACAAATTGACGGACGTTAGGATTAAGGGGTTGACAGTTACAGCTAGAAAAAATTATTGGAATTTATGGGCGATTTATGGTAGTGCAATTAGGAAAGGATTCGAAACTAAATTGACAAAGGATAGAAACTGGTAATAAATGAACAAAGGACCTAAGAATAATAATTTGAAAGTCAGTGTGAAAACGTTACGCATCTTACAATGATAACAAAGTAGTTGGTGGTCCAAGGGACGGAAGAAATAGTTTAATAGAAAATAAATAGTTTTATTGAAGTTATACACCTGAAGGGTATAAGGGTTCTTCTCAAAAAGATAAACATAAGATTTAGGATCAAACAACATTCTTTTACCGAAAATATTCTCGCAAAATTATGTTGTGTTATCTTTCCGTAAGGTATGGCAATTTTAGAGTTGCAAATGCTCTAACGTAAGCATGAAATAGCCTGCGAAGTTGTATGAAATTTCCCAATCCCATTTCATGCCCCTTGAGACTTAATGTTGACAGAAGGAGGAGGAACAAATTCAAAGTATAAGCAGTTTCCAAGATTTCGACTAGCTCGTATTTGCTATATTTCTGTCAGCAAGTATATGTAGTTATGTTATATCAGTATGTCATGGGATACTAGTCGGTCGTGAATAGCCTTCTCGATGTCAGCGACAGTCAACCGGTAGCGACGTAACAATGACAGATTGCGAAGGCGTTCCCTACTTTCTCGCAAACACAGACGGAGAAACCACCCTTCGAGAGAACTACAACAACTAAACTTCCAAACAGAAGGTGTTACGTTTCTGCTACTTCTACTACAACATCACTACGCTCATTCTCTCAAAAGATTTTATCTTCATTGTTTATGTCTCCAATACGCCAAGGCTGCAAATTGCCTTTCTCAAGCTCCCAGAGGGCAATTTCGTAAAGCTGTTCAACGACTCACAAAGAGTAATTTAGAGGACAATAACGACTCTAACGTACACCATTATTGCCCTTCTCAATTGAAATTTATACTTTAGAATAAATTTTGTCCACGGATGACGAAATTGCAACCAATGCAACTCGTAAACTGGACGAAACCAACCTCTAAATCTCATCCTAACAAAACATTATTATATTGCAATTGGAATTTCACCAAAAGGTAAATTTCAAAAATTTATTCTTCATATAGTTATATAGATAACTGAATTTGAAAGACTTTCAGGTAGAATTATAATGATATATATTTGATTATTACTCAACATGAAGTTGTTAGAACAACCCTCAAATCTATTACGAAATTGTATTACGTATGTACATATGTTAATTTCGATTGAATAAAAAAAATCCATTTTTAAAAATTAGTAAACAAAGTAAAGTACCACAAACAGAAATTTTTAATATTATACATATATAATAACGTGCATAGATCGAGATCGTGACTGTAGTCAGCATTCATTGCTGTGTTGGTCAGGAATCCGTTATATCTCGAAATGATCACTTTTTCAATTAATTCCAGCTATTTAGAACGCTCCAGTAGACCTTTTTGGCGAATACATGCGAACATTTCAAACCCCAAAGGTCCATTATCCTGATTGCAGAGCCCATCTTCTTTCAAACACGTCTCAGCTAGTACATAGTTGGCGAACGATAGAAAAATGGAATGTAAATCGTGACCGGGCATTTGCCAGTCGCGTACCTCGCTTGTTATTGAACAATGTGCGAAAGAACGATGGTCTGGTTGGTCCTTACATTGAAAGATGAGGCCATACCCGGCAGGACACTAAATCGCTACTCGTTTTGTCATTTCCCTTCACTTCAAAAGATATAATACACGAATGTATGTGTATATATATATGTCGTTGAGGGAGAGAGCGAAAGAAGAAGAACGGGATGGTACACATCGTCTATATAGTGAGTGCTGTCTACTCTGAATGCAGCCCATATTTCACGCAGACATCCGTCCGGTCCCGAAGGACCTTGCCGGTAACGTACGGCGAGGTGAAGTTCGCCATGTCATATATTCTTCGCTCCGCGGCCAGACGCTCAGGCCAAGCTGAAAATTTATAAGTGGATACATAGAAATTCAAATGAAACTACGAGCATGTGTGAATTTGTACTTTACATCGAAACTAGAGAACAAAAAAGAAAAACGATCATCTAAACCTAAACCATAGTGGCATTGCTGAGAAATTGGAACGTCCAAGAGTCAGCGTGGATTACTCGAGTACAGAAAAATCGAAACATGTCGCAATATAGAATGTTTTTAATCGTATATATTATGTAAGTAACTTGAAACCAGAAGTACCTATTGTATACCGACTGAAGAAGTTCGTGTCAAACAATTAATTAGATATATATTTTGAATTATGTAAGACGATAATGGCTGTTTGTTTGAAGTTTGGTACGCATACATTCGAGTAAAGGAAAATAACATAGCAGAAATTTTTGTCGTTTAACACTCGGGAAATCCCTTATTACAAGAGAATATTTTAAACCCCAATGAACTGAGAATACCGTCTTGACACATCATTGAAACATCGAATAAGAAGCAATCATTTACCAAGCAATGCTTTTAAAGAAGATCTCCTTGACGTAACATTTTTAATCAATTATTCATGGCCAGATATATTCAAAACCAATTATAAGTATTTGAAGGATTTTTCCAAAATGTTAGTATTTTATATATTACGAAGCGACTGGAAGAGGAAGTCAGTTTATGAACCCCCAGTCACTCAGACTTTTCTGTGTAACTCGTTTTCGTCTATTATACAAGCTGCAATGTTGCGTTCATTGTAATAAAGGATTGCCATCAAGTTTTCTGTGAAAGTGACCTCCACTTCCTCTATAATGTCATTACAAGTGACGAGTCTTGAGTGTTTGAATACAACCCCGAAACAATGAGGTAAAGTGCCGACTGACACACCTCGTCGTTACCTCGCTCTAAGAAGGCACATGCTATTTGTCACATGGTGCAATCGTCAACTCGAAATTCTACATGGAAGTGCTCAAGAGACTCAAACGAACCCGGCATCGCGGACGATTGAAACTTTACCATCACAACGCGTCAGTCCAATCCTTCTTCTCGTGACCCGCTTCCTGATCGTTTTAAAGGTGCCAATAGTTCTCAAGCCGCTCTACAGTACTGCACTGACTTCCCCAAACTTCCTTTTATTTCCGCGCAAGAAAACTGTCTTAAAAAGATATTATTTCGGGACAGCCGACAAAATTAAAGAGGCTTCTACCAAGGCTTTAAAGGAGATTCTGGAAGTGGTTTACTGTGACCACTTGGATGCCTAAAAGTCTCGCTGGAAGTGATGTAGCAACGCAGGAAGAGTCTGTTTTGAAACCTTTTAATCTGGTCAATATTCTTTTTCATAGACTTACAGCCATTATTTTTTTAATAAATCCTGTAGATATTTGTTACCTGCCGTATGTACATAGACGCCATCTTCAATTTAAAATCTGTACTAGCAAAAAAACTAAACTCTTTTGTGTTTCATTACCCCCAGCTACTCGTGCTGGTGGGCGGGCAGTCCTTCTGACACCTACACTATAGTGCAAAGCCGGGTGGTAGAGCGTAAGGCCCTCTTCAGCCTCCTTTCAGGAATCGTGGGAATGGGTGGATGGTATGGTTAGGGAGAGAAAGATGAGACGGACGAAATGCAGACAGAAGAGAAGTGAAAGATTATCTGTGGGATATTACTGCCCCAGCATTTGCCTAAATGATCCATGGAAACCAGAGAAAACTTGGACCAGAGCAGCCGGACCAGGGTTCGAACCGGCGACCTCCCGAATGCTAAGCAATGATCTATAGCACTAGACCACGCCGCTCGGTACTAGCATCATTTATAAAGGTATATGGTAGAAATATGTACTTCTTTTATCTAAATCACTTTCATAGAATCTAAACTGAATTGTTACAGCGGTTTAGAGGTACACACAACTAATTTGTTTTTATGTTTTACTTAAAAAGAAACTGGTTCTAATAGAAGACGTACAACTTTAATCATGCTTCTTCCTTAATGAAGAACCGTAATAATAGCTTGAGTTTGAAAAGTGATATTTTCCTGTCATTTCTTCTTAACAATGGTACGAATCTCTTTGCTAAAAGCTTCCCCGAGGGAAAAGAAAACCTGCACCCCTGTAATGATGTCACAAGTCCTTCTTTTTTCTTCGAAATGATAACATTGTACCGTCTCCTCCTTATAAACATAAATCACGACACACAAAATACGAGAATGACAAAATCTCGACAAATTTTTCGATATTACACATGCATGAACGGGCTTTTGCGAATACGCAGAAACGCAACTATTCAAGGACCTAAACTTGATTTCCTCTTTTTTATATAGGTACGAAGTACATCGTTTCCGATTTCTGTAGGCAGAAAGAGGGCCGTGTTGTAAATGACTGGATGAAATCGTAAAACAAATACAACACCAGAACACGACAGTAAAATAAAGGAAAATGGAGAGGTGGCGTGGACGAGGATAAAGGCGACAAGCGACGTTCAGCCTCCGGCTGTGATGACGGTTCTGTGTAAATTCCGACCGTATGAATACAGGGCTAAATAAATCCCTGCGCTCTATTGAAATATTAGATTTAAACGCTTCGTTCGGTACATAAAGTGTCTAAATTTACGTTGTCAAATAAAAAAACTTGACAGTTTTTGGTTACTTTGTCTATGTAAATTTTAAACACAGAACTAGCAATGAACAAAAAAACTAATCATACTAATAATTGCTGTAAAAGTCTTCAACAAAACGATGTAAAAACAATAAGAAGTAGTCGAGTCCGAGTTTTGTTGTCATTTGTAGGGATAGTATTAACAATAAAACACAATGTTTTAGGTTACAAAATATTTATTTTAGATCACAATGACCATTTCAACTTACACAGTCTTCTTCATTTATACTTCACCTGAAGAACACTTTGTAAGTTGAAATGGTCATTGTGATCTAAAATAAATATTTTGTAACCTAAAACTTTGTGTTTTATTGTTAATACTGTTAATATGGAGTTACAAGAGCTAAAAGCGTCGTCTGTTCAATATTTGTAGGGATGTTTCTCTGACATCTCTTTTTACCCATAAACCCATTATCCATCGTCCTTTTATAGCTTGAAAATTGTGTATTAACCTTTAACATTACAACACTTATAACACTACAAAACATACAAGCGAAAGAAGTTTGGTGTGAAAACGAATACAAAATCGACTATTATCATAAATCTTTCACAAAATTCGGTAGGTGATAGTTCTATCGAGAACAATGGGATTGTTTCTGTTTTAAGCATTTCATTGCTCAAAAGTGATTGATGAATCTCAAAGGTCAAGTTCCACAAGCGAGGATTTTTTATAGAAAACAATAACATTTTGGCTCCCCTGATACATTCATTTTTCTTCCATTCAAAATCTCTAACGAAGTATTCGGTCAATTTAAAACAACAAAGACGCATACCGTTCTTGACAAGGAAGTCCATTTGATTAATATAGGTGGACTGCGTTTTTTTTTTTGTTTTAGTGGAAGGACATATGACTTCCATTTTTCCAACGGTCTCAAATGTCACAAACAGAGTCAGTCGGAAAGACCCGTTTATATTACGTCAGTTTTTTAGAGGGGTTAATTTATGTGCCGTTTAATTATTGAAGAGGCCAAACCATACGCTAACTGCGCAAATATAAATTGTATTTTTCTTTTTTTTTATTACTGAACCTTATCAAACAACCACTGTCAGATTAAAACCAAAGAAATGTGGGAATGCTGTCAAAGATGGCTGAATAGTAAGTATACTTCTTACACATAATTAGTTGAATAACGTACAAGAACGCTGAAGTAGATAAAAAAAAACAAAAATTGTTTATTTAATCAAAGGCTATAGACATGACTGCCACTTTTCTATTAAAACACATAAGGTGACTCGATTGTCGCAGAAGCAAAGAAGGAGAGGGAACGGTTTTACATACCTTCGCGAGAAGGTCGATACTCGACTGAACGGACAAGACTCGCCGTGTGCCGCGTCTACCACCTATGGAATTATGGCGGATCATAACGCATAATTCTTATATAATTTTTCTATCTCAAGCCACCTTACGGCGTGGTCTAGAGGTTTAGATAATTGCTCAGCATTCGGGAGATCACCAGTTCGATTCTGTTCTGGGTCCGACTGCTTTGGTCCAAGTTTTCTGTAGTCTCCTTGGATCATTTAGGAAAATATTGGGTCTAAAATAATCCACAGATAATCTTTCACTTCCCTTTTGTCTTCATTTCGTCGGTCTTATCTTGTCTCTCTAACCAACATCCACCCGTTCCCACGATTACTGAAACGAGACTGATGAGGGTCTTATGCTCTATCCTGCGGCCTTGCACTACAGTTTAGGTCGGAGAGACTGTCCGCCTACTAATATGAGTAGCTGGTGGGAATGTAACACCCAATGGTAGGCTATCTCAAGGCAGTCCAGTTCAGCTCGCCTACAAATCTTCTGCTAGTAGGTATGTTTATTATTTATATTGTTGTTTTATAATGTACTTTTTTGTTTTCAAAATTTTCATCTGTTGTACATATTTTCATCTGCTTCTGTTTTGTGTTTCCTACTCTGTTTCATTTAGTACATTGTTAATTGTAGATAAAAACACTAAAGAATGTAGTTGGACGCACGACTTGCATTATATATTAAGGCTCCGTACTAGAAACTTCTGTATTAATGGACAATTTGTAAGTAGAAAATGGGAGACTGTGGTAAAAGAATAATTAAATAAAGAAAGACTCACCCTAATTACCACTAACTAAATTTGATATGAGCGGACACGTGTTTCGCCCACTTCACGTCAGTCTCACGTTGATAATGCCCACGTGTCAAGTGGGCGAAACACGTGTCCGCTCATATTAAATTTAGTTAGTGGTAATTAGGGTGAGTCTTTCTTTATTTGATAATTTCTAATTCAAAAATTGGATTATTTCAACATGTCACTGATGTATGCATTTTATAGATAATAAAAACGTACAAGCAACTTTTTCTAATAAAAGGATTAATCTACTTTTATGGTTGGTCCACATCCCAGTTTTTCCAGGAATACGAAAAAATTTTGCATTAAATTATTTTCTTTATTAAGTTTAGCATTCATCATTAGAGCACACCGTTTGTTTAAATTTAAAATAACCTTAAACGTATTTCGTGATTGTTCCTTTGTAATAAAGTTGAGATATCGTGGAAGAAACATAATTTCGTTTTTCATATTTAGAAACGACGGACGTAGTGCAACTGAAGGTGGATATAACTAGAAAAAAGATGAAAATCCAATTACCTGAAAGCTCTTACCGCCATGAAGCGGGTTTGTTTCGTCGCTTGTCTAAGTGGGATTCTTCACAATGAAAAGTGGGTAGTAACTGGTCGAGTTGTGGAAATTCCCGTTTTCTAAGGTTATAAAACGTGGCTTTACGATTTCTACAGTTGTTCAGAATTAACTGCGCCAGGGCAATAACATTCTTTTATTTCTTTAAGAAATGACAGAAGAATAACATTTTGTATTTAGATAGTAAGTATTGAGCATCTGTCCATATAAAGTGCCTTAAAAATTTCCTAAAGCTTAATAAGCTCAAAATAATTGAACGTTAACGTACTTAATTCGGTAAGAGATAAAAATTTGAAGTTGAAAATCTATTTTACATCGACGTAAAGACGTTCTGGCTGAGCAAGTTCCAACAAATCTCAATTTACCAACTCGCACCATTCATATCATATGGCACGTTCTAGTACCGATGAGAACGGGATATTACTATGGACCTTGTCCTGCGGGAATTGAGATGTAATGGGGTATAACGACATTCCTGTTCGGCGTTCCATGGCAGTAGACGGTAGTCATAACCATAACCGTTCGGCTTTGAGTGTGCATAGGGTACTATGCTACCTATTGCGAGATGCACCCGTATCGAAAGGGTAAGTTTGTGATCATCCCATCCACTTTCTGTCAACTATATCACGCTTGTAAATCAAAGAGCTAACCATTGTGCGCCGTCTAAACAAAGAGGAATGGATAATTTGTGACATCGCGGATTAAAATGTGAATAACGGCCTAGGGGGATCCAAATTCGTGAAAACCTTAATGATCAACTACATACATGTAATTATATATACGTCTATTTTATAAAAATTTATTGCTTTAATTTTACTGTAATGTAAGCTATTTTATATACGATATCTTACCAGTTAAACTCGATTTTAGGACGAACTAGTTTAGCATAGGGCACAGCTTAGGTTATCCTGATTTGAATTTAATCTTACAGTTTATTTATTATTCTGTTGGTTTGACCTAGGCAAAACTAGTTTAGCCTGAAATCGGATTTTGCTGTAATACACACACGTGTTTATATAAAACGTGCTCTGGTTCTAAAAAACTATCTCGAGGCTCTTGATAAGATCTTCATGGCAGCGACAATAGAAGCTGGTCTTGCCTTTGGGAAATATCACTTTTAATAATAATAGTTGCGGTAGAATATATTTCTCTCTGTATTAACTATTTTATCTTTAAATAATCTCGGACAAAGAGTAAAGAAAAGTTTCGTTACACTAAATTAGTTGAATAACATAAAAGAACGGTGAAGGAGAAATAACAAAAATCTAAGTTTGTTAATTTAATCAAAGTCTGTAAATAAAACTGCCACAATGTCTTCAATTTACTTCAGATGGATCGATTGGTACAGAAGCAGTGAATTTGAAAGAAGAATAGGTCGAAAGTCGACTGGTGCAGCGGACAGAACTCGCCGTACGCCGCATCTACTACTCATGAAACGTAGTTGGACGTCCTATGCACGTTACAGTCCATTAACAGTTTCATTGGTGCATTTTAAAATAAAGTGTATTCATTTAAAAAAAGTAGTAAATTGAATGAAAAGCTATTTCAGTAACGATTGAGATAAATATAGTTAAATCATCGAAATATTCAATATACGGCTTTTGTTTTAAAAAGAATTTGTAGCAGAACTGCTGTTTTAATCACTTATTCAACTTTTAATTTAAAGGTTCTGATAAGTCGATAAAGTAAAGGTTATTGGCGATAGAAAATTTATTTGTCTATTATTTTACAAATAGTTAAAAAGTTTAATAAAAGCTATAGAATTTCTGTCAATGAATAAAAATTACCACTAGTTTAGAAATACAAAATATGAAAAATATTTGAATCCTGAACTATGGCTTTCAACATGGGCTGCACCGTTTAGATAACTTAAATCCAACGCATCGTGAGTAAATCAACTTTTCAGAAGATTGAAGATATTACAGAAAACTATAAAACATGAGAGAGGGGCTATGTGACAATTTCTACTCCAGTTGTCATCTGTTTTCGATAAAATATTTTACCGTAAACTTTACTCACAGTTTGAGAAAAAAAGGAAAATGCAAGACTTTCAAAGATGCAAAGTTATTTACAGGTAGGAAGGCAACAAGAGAAAATGAGCAGACGTTGTGAAATGTATAAACTTAATTGTTTACACTTAAAGTGTTATTTCTGACACTAGAGCAGTTCAAATTGATGCGAGTTAACTGCCTTTCACTTTTAATTATTTAATAACATTTAAAACTACAGTGGTAATTATAATAAGTGCGATGCTACTGCTGATCTAAAATGGAGTTTCATTAAGGTCTGCCAATTTGAATATTAATGAATGTTTTTGAAAAATATCTTGAAATGATTTTTATATGAATGTTTAAAAAGATTGTTGTATGAATGTTGAATGATGAATGGTGAATGATTGATGAATTTGTTTGTAAAAAAAAACTTCTGTGTTTCATTCCCACCAGCTACTCGTGCTGGTGGGTGGGCAGTCCCTCGAACTTACACTGCAGTGAAAAGCCGAAAGGTAGGGCGTAAGGCCCTCTTCAGCCTCCTTACAGGAATCGTGGGAATGGGTGGATGGTGTGGTTAGAGAGAGAAAGATGATACGGGCGAAATGAAGACAGAAGAGAAGTGAAAGATTATCTGTGGAATATTACTGTTCCAGCATTTTCCTAAATGATCCAAGGAAACTACAGAAAACTTGGAACAGAACAACCGGACCCGGGTTCGAACCTGTAATGAATGATCTAGAGAGATTTTGTTTATGGTGTTTTGAAGGTATAAATACTGATAACGCTGAAGATCAGTAGTCGTTACTTAACATTTTTAAACAAAATAATTGGATCTTTAAAAATATACGGTGATAAACGCCCCCTTACTTCTATGAATGTTGATATCTTGCCTAGGTAATGTTGTTGACCTAGATGGTAAAATTATATCTGGTGCTATTTAATTTTATGATAGACGGACTTTCCAAAATACCCGGTTCGTGCTCTAACAATAGGCTCAGTTTTCAATAGAGCATCTTATAAAATTAATGATCCTCAATAAATATAATAATAAACTTAATATTAGGTTGGCTTAAGTATTTATGAATATAATAGCTATTTATATGTGAAATGTACAGAACAGACGTAGACCTTATTTTCTTTAAATCAATCTTTGTATTGAAAATAGAAGGAAACTCACTTCACTACCGGAACGAATACAATTATTATTGATATTATTATTGGAAAAATTGCCTGCGAAATATTACATTTGAAAACGATCACTGAAACACGAAACTACCGTATTCCAAGAGCATAAAGCGAATGTTTTTACAAGCAACGTATTCTCTTGAGTACGTACACGTGTATATTTATTATATATGTACACCGTGCATCTGAAACCTATTCTAAAACTTTAAAAACAAACTTATAGCCGCTATGCTGTATTCACAAAGAACATGTAGTTTGGTTCAATTTAAAAACCGAATCACATTTACCGTCTCTACCTTCCTACTGTAATTGAATAATCAATCCTACTGTAAATAGTTTTTAATGGAAATTATAGTTCATTCGGATATTAGGAAATGTCTATTAATGAAATATCAATTAGTTACTGATAATATATTAAATATTGTAATATTGGATATAATAGCATTTTGAGAATAATGAATTTTAAAATATTGGTATGTAAGGGAGGCGAAAGTAGGGTTAGAGCTATACCATAATACGGGTACGAAACCCGATCGGTGAGTTGACAGAAAAAGTTGGAAGCGTTTGATATGTGGTGCTATATTAGGTGGTTGGAAAAGGTTAGAAATGAGGGGATTTAGAATGTGTAGGAAAACAGAGGGTACATTGGTCAATAACGAATAGGAGAGAAATATTGGTAGGGCACTTTTTGAGACATGAAGAGCTGCTTACTGCTACTTACTGTTCAGAAATAGTTAGGAATATAAAACATGGGCTGAAAAGTTGCAGGGCTAACAGATTGATGGCGCTAGTTTTATTGCATTCATATCATTTTCAGTTAGTACTAACCCTCAACAGACAGCTGTTAAAATTTCATAATTTCATGATTTTCTATTCATTAGTTTGTGAGTTATTGTGCTGTTGCTAGAGAGTGACGCTACTTTTGTTATTTTAAAAACAATGGATCAAAAACAATTTCGTGTTTTAATTTTACACTGTTTCTTGATGGGAAAAAATACTGTTCAAGCGAAGCAATGGCTTGTTATGGAGACTGCGCTCCATCGGAAACAACCGAAAAGAAAAATAAAACGTTGGTTTGCTGACTTCAAACGTGGTCGTAGAGACATAGACACTGATGATGCAGAATGCAGTGAACATCCAAAATGAGGCGGTAACACCAGAAAACCACCACCATCAAAACAATCCACAAAATCGTTTTGAATGATCGAAAAGTGAAATTGCGTGAGTTAGCTGACATCGCAGAGAACAAGAAATCAAAAGAAGGTGTTGGATTTATATTTTTTTGCATGAGCGTATGACAAAGAAAAAAAATTGTTTCATCAGGATAAAGCACTGTGTCACGAGTCATTTGTCATCAAAACAATGGAAAAACTACATGAATTGAACTTCGAATTGCTCCCACATCCACCGTATTCTCCAGATTTTCCTCCAGCGACTACTGACCTCAAGAAAATTCTCGCCGGAATGAAATTTCGCTCGAATGAAGAGGTTGTCGCTGAGGTCTATTTTGAGGCAAAAGATAAATTGTTCTACAAAAGCGGAATGATTGTGTTGCTCTTGATGGAGCTTACGTTGATGAATAAAGTCAATTTTGAACAAAAACATGTTTTCTTTGTTAGGCTCGGGACTTTTTAGCCCATGTGTTTTCGATAAACGGGAATACTGATTCTAGCCAGTCTTCGGACTGACGACTTAGTGATGATAATGAATTATAGTCAAATTTAAAGATACTTAAACAGTAATTTTCTTTGCATACGCTACGGTAGGAAGTCTCTCTAAGAAGCACAGTAGTACCACATGAAACTTTTATTTTCATGTGTAATACTCGTATTGATTGGATGACCATTGTAGATGCAATTTACGTAATTTGTATTATGCTGTATAAATAATATTCATTAGATAACATGTAACTATAACTGTGAAATGTCTCTTGTAATGAAAACGTGACACAAGAAACGAGACTGTGAAGAACTTCAACCGACGTAGACGTCGGCGTCGTGTGCTTTCCCACAGGCCTCCTATTTCCAGCTTCACACACATATATCGTCTTTTACTCGAGAGATCATTAACAATTTAACATTGGAAAGGTTTCACGAGGAGAATAATGCTTATTACTTCTTCTTGTCTCGTTGGGGTAAAACACTTTTACAGTCTCGTATTCTTCCATCGATTTTTAAATGCAAATTACACCCATGAGGATTTCTGACGGAAGCTTAAGAAATAATTAATATCGTCGTTTTTAACGAGGACATTTTTAGTTAGCTGATTTTTGGAGAATGAGCATTGATAGATAATGACGAAAAGATGAATTAGTTGGTAAAATGAAACAGTCTTCGTTGTGAATAGAATACATTAAACATGTGTATGGACGGCATTGTACAAGAAAAAACAATTTAGAAACAAGAAGAGAAAAAAATGTTTTACAACCACTCATCTTTGAAGAGCATCAGTGCTCGGTTTTTGAAATTCGTCATTATTCTCTATAATATAATGGGAACTAGTCCAAAATTCAAATTTTCTCAAAGCTTAAATTCGTATCTTTGCCAAAATATTTATTACATAGTAGTGTGATGAAATGCATTGACCTTCTGACAATAATTATTTCCCCTTGTACATAAAGTTATTCTTCTATTAATGATTTAGAACAAGATTTAACGATAGTCATAGAAAATTGTTGAAATAGCTACAGTCTACAGAAATACGTTTCTTATTTTCTTAAGAGTGACTGACGTACCTGCTTGGACGTCTGAATTTTTAGAACATCGAAAACTTTGAATGAAAATGTTTTAAGGAATTTACAGCCAAAGTTGCGCCAACAGCTATAAAATACTTTCGTTTGACATCCTTTGATAGAAAAATCCGACCGATGGATGTAAGAGAATTTATGACTACTGCTTGAACCCCGTTACCACACAAAATTCCTTTCAGCGTTTATCCAGAATTTTTAGAAGATCCATCTGATCCTTATATGAAATAAGACCTATTCATAAAAGACGTTTTTGTTTTATTTTGTTCCCTAAGAATATTGAATTTCTTCTAAAAATTTCTCAATTCGGACAAAACACTTCATCTCCAGGAATAAGTACAAAGGACTCAATGCAAAAAGTTTAAGTCTTTTTCAAAGAACGCCACATTATCGACGATTCAATGTCTAAAAGTCATTTCACGGTAAAATTAACTTGCTTTTTCTTTTGCAAAACTGGAGTATTAAAGTCCTGTTCGATCAAGTACATTCTGTACCATCTAATCTCATCTAATATCGTACTTTTATTTTCTCTGACCTCGGTCTTCAGCTTGCAGATCGATTCTCCTCGAGGTTAGGGTATACATCGCGCACACACACACCAACACACACATATATATACACATACCTTCACTACGAGTCGATGAAGGGTGGAAGCAGTTTACCCCCCAACTTTACTACATGTATTGGCTTCATATTTTTCCTTTCTTCCACCGGAGCGACCGCTTCGAAAGGCTTAAGAACAGGCGCAAAAAAATATGCGGGATAAAAGGGCTGCCAACCGAAATCGAAGCCATTATTATTGATGATGAACCCATTCCCAAAATTACTCCCCAAGGAAGTCGGACAGAGGCGAAATTAATATTTTCCATAAGTGGCAGAATAGCGGCTAATTAAGTGAGCCAATGGAGATTTTCCCCTTTGTTTGCCACACGAAAACGACTGTGAAAAGCTTCTTTCAACGCTCGGGTTCTTCCTCTTTATGTAATTAATTTGTCACAAATTTTCCGCACAGAAAAACATAAGATAACGGAAATGTAAGAGCCGGGTAAACACATGATTCACACAATATGTAGGATAGCAACATCCCTAAACGATTAAATAAATGGATGAAAATTTGAGGCTATAATTTAATGTACAAATACTTTAAAATTAGAAAATTATCGTCTCATTTGCCAAAATAGGTAATTGCAGAAAAACTATTTTTTACTCACACCTGACCCAACCTAACATTTTTTAAAGTGTATTTAGTATAATTAAATAATGAAAGTCTCACCCTAATTATCACTAACTAAATTTAATATGATCGGACACGTGTTTCGCCAACTTCACACGTGGGCATTATCAACGCGAGACTGACTCTACAATTTAAAATTATATTAAAAAAAGAAGGAATTTGGAACGTGTCCTATACAGTAGGCACAGCGCACCGAAAGCCATATCCCACGACCGGTTTCGACCTATCAGGTCTCATCAGGTGGGTGCTGGCAGAAAGGCCTTTACAGGCTATATTAAATATAGATATAAATATGGAATCAACAGAAACAACTACTCCGAAGACTAATACTCCTACCGGCATTGAATTACACTGTTGACTCCGATGGACTCCTAGACGAAAATATAACATATTCAAAAAAGAAGGAATTATGACTATTTATAGGGGCGGTGGTTGAGGACCGGAAAGGTAGTGGAAAATAGAAGAAGAGTTGGGAGGAAAACTTGAATGCGTTCAAAAAATCAATGATGTCGTATTTATTCGTATCAAAAATGGTAAAAATATCATCAACGTAACGTAGCCAAACTCTTGGGAATTATTAAATTTAGTTAGTGGCAATTAGGGTGAGTCATTCTTTATTTAATTATTCTTTTACCACAGTCTCCTATTTTCTGCTTTGTATTTAGTATGTGTACACTTTTTATACGTATTTTGCTATTTGACATCTACTTCTTTATAAAAAAATATTGTTGCTATACAGACCTAACCTCAAACAACCTTAGAAATTATATCAAAATAATCAACATCTATTTTTCAACAAATTTGTGTCCTAAGAGGAATGTGTTGCGTATGTTGTTAAAACCGTAATAGTGGCCCACGATCTTATTGTCATATTGAAGCAAGAAACAGACAAAATTGGTGTCGGATATAATTTATTTCTTAATATAAGTTCCATTATAAACTTTCGTGTCCTCTTTTCGATTCCAATTTTGAACTGTCATTGATTTGAATCCTAATTCCACTAAAAAGATCACTGTATAACAAGAGCAAGTGGAATCAATTTCGCACCAAATGGACGAATTTGTACACTGGCAACAATGTAAAAACATGGGAATACGACCGCTTTTCTCCAGGTTTCCTCCTGTCGGTGTGACTTCGAAATGTCGCTTTAAAAGTAATCAGCCAAATGGAAAAAGTTCTCTCGTTATACCTTCGTTGACTCGTTCAGCAGCTCGTACAGATGAGCGTCGAACATGAAATTCGAAAAAAATTATACGGATTCGTAAAAGAAAGGGTGAAAGTTAAAAAGCTGCAGCCTGCCTCTGTAAGTCTGCCTTATGATTGCTCGTGACCTGAATCGAATCGATGTCAATGAATAATAAGACGGATTAATAGACTTTGCTCAATTTTCCGAACTTAATAACTTCGGCAATAAATTAGAGTGCGGCACTGCATGAAATTGCATTTTTTGTACCGCACTAATCTCCAACAATAGCCACTTATTTTTCATCAACTAAATTAATCAAACGATAAAGCAAACTTCAAACTCCATCAACTTTTATAAAGAACTGAATAAGAAAATGTTCATTTGGGTCCATTTTTCTTTTAGGTTCATTTAGTCATATTAGGAGAATTCTTCGTCAACCACTGTTAGAATATGACAGAGAAAATGTCTCTGCTGAAACTTTCCGTAAGCTATTTATGAAATTAAAAGATAACTTCCAAAATCGCATAGCACTTTACACGGATGATTCTGAAAAGAAGACCAGTGCCATTATAAAATCATTAGTAGTCACGTAATTCTCCTTATTCAACGATGTTTTGGCAGTATTCTCAGAAATAAAATCCCGCTCAACAGATGTAACAAACAACTTTAACATAAACCCTTTGACTAATGTGTTCTAGACACAGGATACGATAGTCAATTTGACCATACGAAGATGTTAGCCAGAAAGAGATACTCCTTCTTCAGAGTCAGTAAAGAAGCTCTTAAATCCATAAACGCCCCCAAAAATCTCAACAGGGTACATAGGTACAACCTCGACACAGCCTGGAAACGGGTTTTGAATCAAATAATTAAATAACCACGCGCAATGACGGAACAACTATTTAAGCCTCTGCCAGAGGAGTCTGAGTACCGAGCGGCGTGGTCTAGTGCTCTAGATCATTGCTTAGCATTCGGGAGGTTACCGGTTCAAAACCGCGTCCAGCTGCTCTGGTCCAAGTGTTCTGTGGTTTCCTTGGACCATTTAGGCAAATGCTGGGGCAGTAATATTCCACAGATAATCTTTTACTTCTCTTTTGTCTTCATTTCGTCCGTTTCATCTTTCCCTCCCTAACCACACCACCCATGCATTTCCACGGTTCTTGCAAGGAGGCTGAAGAGGGCCTTATTGTCTACCCTCCGGCTTTTCACTACAGTGTAGGTCGGAGGGACTGTCCGCCCACCAGTACGAGTAGCTGGTGGGAATGTAACACAAAAAAGTTAGTTTTGATTCTGAGTGGTATAGATCACTGCTTAGCATTCAGGAGCTGACATGTTCGATTCTGGTTCCAGCTGCTCTGGTTCATGTTTTCTGTAGTTTGCTTGGATTATCGCCATCCACCCACTCCCACTATTCTCGAAAGAAGTTTTAAGAGGACCTTACTCTCCTGACTTGCACTACAGTGTAGGTAGGAGGGACTGCCCGCCAACCAGTATGAATAACTGGTGGGAGTGAAAACCAAAAATTTGAGTTCCAAAATTGCGAGTCAGTTCAGCCCTAACGTTAGAGACCATGCATTGACAACATGATGTTCCTGAAGATGTCCCTTCCTATAGGAGAAGAAATATGGAACGCTTCTGACATCACCATGGTCCACCATCAACTCCTATGGTTAACTCAACACAAAAGCACCTAGTGAACCTCAGGAAAGAGAGAGAAGCCCCAGTTTACAACCTGAAAACTACGTTAAACACAAAAGAAGAATCTTGCTTAAACAGGATAAGAATTGGTCACACAAACTACACACCTGTCCACTATATCACCAAATGGTGGCCTTAGTCGGAATTTTCAAAGCAATATTTTTCATATACTACCTATAGAATAGAATAACTATCTCTTCAAATATACAGAAACAACAACAATCTCACGCTATTGCACATAGTATCAACACATAGACTGGTCAAAGCGCTATCCGTCAGTTTTTCAAGGACATCGGAGTATTAAACAAACTTTGAAGAGACGTGACCGTGGTTTGTTATAGGTATAACCTTAACTATTTAATAGCAAAATGTGTAACAAAATACAGCACCAGATTTTTTGGGATACGAAAAAAATGATATGAGTATCAAACGCTGAATCAAATAGAAAATTGTACTTCTTTTGGTTTGGTAAAATGGAGTTAGTGTGTAGAAGAAAGCCGTGTCTAGAAGGAGCCCTGTTTTAGATATTTGTGTACTGTATCCATAAAATCACTGGTTCATTTTTTTCCTACATTATGGATGTAATTGCAACACTCATATTCTTAGTGTCCCATATATGAAACTTTAACTACATATGAATGTGATTCATCCATTCTGAGTTTTGATTTTCTTTAACCGACAAAATCTTCTTAAAAACGTGTATACTATTCGGCGTAAATTACTGCCTAGTTTAATTTATAATCTAACACAAACTGGACGTATTTATTTTACGTAAGCGGTTTTAACCGCATACTTTGCTCTTTAAAGTGCATTCACAAAAGAAACCAAACAATGCATTAGTGTACTATTTGCTGAACACGATCGCTGAACAAATAAATCAACAGACGCGAAACATGCATTTCGAAGCAGTCACTGTTTTCTAATTTTACAACGCCAAATCGATACTAATTATCGGTCACTTTCATAGTAGGTTCACTTGTAATTAAGGCTACAAACCAACCAATGGTCGTTCGAACACTTCTATTGTACATTTTTTCGTATTAAAATTGGATATATGAACGAAAGGATTGAAAGGTTAATTGATATGTACGTTGTGAAATTTTGTTAATTTTAACTCAAAATATGAAATCCGAACAAAGAAAATAGAAAAAAAACATGAAGCTAAAATGGATACTTCCAACGTAAAGTTGTTTGTATATTGTATAACTATTCAATACACAAGTATGCAACTTTATGGTCGCCTGGAAAGTGGAGGTAAAGCAGCGGACAGAACTCACCGTACCCTGTGTCTACAATTCTTGGAATGTAGTGGGAGCACTGGTTGTAGCTTCGTTGGTTAATCAAATTTCACATAAGCAGTATTCATTAAACAGAAAATACTTAAACCTCAATAGAAAATAAGGTGTTGACTGAGAAATGGGGACACAATATTAGAAACAAGAGGGAAACTTAAAAGATACAGGAGATCATTGTACTACGGGTTAGTAGGACGCCAAATTAATACACATATAACACATGAGCTGAAGAGTCCCGGGCCTAACAAAGAAAACACGTTTTTCTTTGTTCAAAATTGGCTTTATTCATTAATGTAAGCTCCATCAAGAGCAACACAATCATTCCAGCGCATCCAATACCACTTTTGTAGAACAATTTATTTTTTGCCTTAAAATAGGGCTCAGTTTCAACGATTACCTCTCTATTCGAGCGAAATTTCTTGCCGGTGACCGTTTTTTTTTTAGGTGTGCGAACAGCCAGCAGTCGCTGGTAGTAGTCTCCAAATCTGGAGAATACGGTGGATGTGGAAGCAATTCGAAGTTTAATTTAACACGGTGCGTTGCCTTGATGAAACAATCTTTTTTTCTTTACCATATGCGGTCGTTTCAATAACTTTATATAATTACTACAATTCGCTGTTGATGGTATTTCCCTTTTCAAGATAGTCGATGAATATGGCACCACGCACATCCCAAAATACAGAGGCCATAACCTTTCCAACTGTTATGGACGAGATTTAGCAGTTGCTGTCTACTCAGATGACGATCGTTTTAATTCCGGAGTGAAGTGATGGATCCATGTTTCATCCATTGTCGCACATCGATGTAAAAATTCCGGTTTGTTACGTTTAAACCAAACACTCAGAATGCTCAGAATCATCAACACGTTGTTGTTTTTGGTCAACAGTGAGTAAACGCAGCACCCACTTTGAACTGCGCATTAGCAGTATAAAGCACAATAAAAACACGTTCTTTTGAAATGATATCTTTACGATGTTAGGTTAACTCACGCAATTTCACTTTTCGATAATTCAAAAACGATTATGTGGATGTTTATTGTTTTCTGGGGTCATTTGGACCGCCTCATTTAGACGTCCACGGCGTTCTGATACACTGCATCATCAGTGTAAAAGTAAAACACGAAATTTCGTCACTCTCTAGCGTCAAGCACAATAGCTCACAAACTAATGAGTAGAATATCATGAAATTTTAACATCTGACTTTTGAAGATTAATACTAACTGAAAAAGAGGTGAATGCAATAAAACTAGCGCCATCTATGTGTTAGGCCCGGGACTTTTAAGCCCATGTGTTACAATGAAGGTGATGATCTCTTACTTAATGTCATTATGTTTTACAAGTCTTTAGAAGACAAAAGAAAATGGAGGAAAACTGGGTCAATTGGACAGGTAAGTTGCAGAATTTAATTAACTGATACTTGAAAAACTTGTTGAAGAACTGTTGAAGAAATATGTTTTCACCTTTATTATCCTTATTCTTAGTAGCAATTCATTTTACACCCCAGATAGATATTCAACACCTTTATTCTGAAAGATACTTGGGAATGTAATACAGCTCTTTCTACATAAAGAACCTTGCGATGTCGTTGTTCGCGGTTGCAAACAAAGTGTACGTAGAATTCTTGTCCATGGTTGTTCTCCCTCTGGCCTTGAAAAAGGACATTGTACTTAACCTTACACATGTATCGTGTAAGCTCGAGGGAAATTCAATAGAGAAGGCAGACATTGTTTTAGAGTAAGTACGCCAAGCATAGATTTTAAATACTTAGTCAACGTCTGAAGTAGACCCTCTTACTTTCTTACTCCATGCCCGAATCGATATTTTCTTAAAATCGGCGAGCTTTGCATGCCACATTAGACGAAACTTTTGTCAGCAAAATGTATGTTACATTTCTCCTTCTCCCGAAGCCGACAGAATCCATTTATGAACCACAATGGTTACGAACAGCGAGGGGACTACCACGAAAAGTTCAAATCCAATGCGGTATGCTTATATTTTCCGAAGAAACTTGCGACACTTCAGTTTTAGTATATTATCGAATGCATCCAACTGTAGCGATGCTTTTGAGACTAAGGTTGCACATATTATCCGTGGTTAACGAGCAGTTCCAACTGAATCTCTGTCACATCCAATTGTATAGATTTAATAAATGATTCAAAAAACTATTTCCTTTTCAAACAAAGAAGATATTAAAATCCTTTTTCATCTAATCACAAAGGATCACAGATCCCACATTTGGAACGCGTCCTACACAGTAGGCACAACGCACCGAAAGCCATATCCCACGACCGGTTTCGACCTATCGAGTCTCATCAGGTGGGCACAAACAGAAAGGCTTTTACAAGTTATACAATAAATATAAATATGGAATCAACAGAAACAACTACTCCGAAGGCTAATTCCCTTACCGGTATTGAATTACATTGTTGATTCCGAACGATTATTAGACGAAGATAATAATCAAAACCCAACCTGATGAAACCCGATAGGTCTAAACCGGTCGTGGAATAAGGCTTTCGGTGCGCTGTGCCTACTGTGTAGGACGCGTTCCAAATGTGGGATCTGTGATCCTTTGTGATTAGATGAAAAAGGATTTTAATATATTCTTTGTTTGGATTTATCTTCGTCTAATAATCGTTCGAAATCGATAGTGTAACTCAATGCCGGTAGAGGTATTAGCCCTCGGAGTAGTTGTTCCTGTTGATTCCATATTTATATTTATTATTTCCTTTTCATTTTATTAATAACAAGTACATAGGAATTAGCACTTGATTGAGATGGGGAATATTCCTGCCTGACTTTGTCATTTGTCATCTGCAGGAAATAAAAAGATGGAAGGACACAATTAAAAGAAAATGTTGACAGAAAGCCAATGGAATAACATAAAACCAAGAGAGGATATAAAAATAATATAAAAATCATCAGTTAGATGCTATACATTAGCCATTATCTTCATCGAAAATTAAAATTTTCTTGGCAAATAGAAGAATAATTAGTGGAATGTAAAAGATTATAAAACAAATAGGAGGTGCAGAAATAGAAAACAAAAACTCAGTGTAAGCTAAAACGAAATTAGAGAATGTTATGCTGAAACTCTTTTGGTCGGTAATCCCTCAATTTTGGAAGATACTGATTTACTAATCTTGCACGAATTCGCTTTAAATTTTAATCATCATCTTTAAGATGTTCTTCTGATTGGGTAAATCTCACCCAGGCAACCACCAATAAGATTGAACCCATCAAAGTCTATTTGGATTGGGACTCGATTAGAAAATAAAACTGTGGTATTTATCATGATGGAGTGAATTAAACAAATTAGAAGCAATTATTTTTTCATAGAACCTTTAGTTTTGATTAAAAAATGGGCATGTTTTATGGGGATATCAATTTTTGTCCTTTCCTAGGACGGAATGAATAGGTATTGGAGAATCCAAAAAAATCAAGAATTCTGAATGCTATACAGAAATGGAATAACTATAAAGCATAGTACTGATAAACTTACTAGGAGCATTTCTTGTTTTGGAGGCTAGTTCTATTCAATTAATCAAATTTTGTACAGCAACCATCGATTTACATTCTAAATTAGGACTTAAATTCTTCATATGTACAGAATTCTGCCCAGATAAAGTAATTGTAAGTAAAAGTAATTAAAGTTTGTGGCTAATTTATATCAAAGTCGATACGTTTACCACGAAACTACAAAACCACCGCTGCACGATCGTTGTAATTTCGCTGGCGCCCTTTAAAGGTAGATATTCTAGTCTTGTCCAACAAAACTTGCAGGGGAGTAATTCAGAACACGAACCGATAAAAGATTACGCTTTCATTGTGGAGCCACTTCAGCATCAATAGCGAGGGTGAACAGTAACTTCAAACATCACTTGTTTTTTTATATTGGGGGAGACTCTGGCAGGTACATCATAGCAGATGCTAAAGGTGTTTTTGTTACTCTTAATGGAGGGGTTATAAGAAAGAGAATAACTTTATGGTCACCTCAATATTCATATATATTAATTCGGAGAGGCTTTTATAAGGGAGAAAACAAAAAGGGGTTGCAATAGCATACTTATTGTTATTTTAATAGATAAAATAATCACAATCAAATTTCAACCATTTGCTTGTAAAAACCAGATTATGTAAAAATAAGATACTGAAGTTAGGATTTTCAAAGTTTTATTATAAATCGCTACCATTGTTTCGCCAACTCCTCCTGAAATGTGGATACTGTGAAAGGTATATATAGGACAGACGAAAAGATTCTAAAGGAAAGAACTAACGAACATTTCAAAGCTTTTATGCCAAAAAAGTCACATTTAACTGTTAAGTTTACTAGATAAGTATAAGGTTTAATGTTGTATTTAGATTTATAGTTTAGTATTTTTCTTGGTTCAAATAAACGCTAAGTACAAGATAGTGTAAAAGGGTCGTATTGCCTGACCGACCTTGCCTAGCAGGTAAACTTTTATTATTAGGATTAAGAATATGCCGAATGTTCTTTTCATTTTACACACCATGAATAAAACTCAAAAACTAAACATGACAATTAGAAGTAAGTGTAATGTCATAGTTGCTTCCCTACCACAAAGTATCTCTACCTATTTAAGAAGGATCTAAAGATGTATCAAAATTTGTGTCATTCCTCCTGATGACGTCTCTGTGTGACGAAACAGTCGTGATAATAAAACGTTTCGTCCCCTGTTCAATAATATGTTCTTTAAAAGAGAGGCATTTAATTTTTGAAACTCCATAATTATATAAGAATAAAACGCCGAGGTTTGGAATTTCAAACGTTTTATTATAACGACTGTTTCGTGCAACAATGAGCTAATCTTTATGCGTTGGTCAATATAAATCTGCATCAATTCCCTATGAATTTTTAGAATTATCCTGTAACAAACACATATACAGACAACTAAGTGAATCCATGCCATTATAGCAATTCTCAGAAGAATAAAAGGAACACCAAAAATTAACATTCTTCTCGCTGAGAATAAAATATTTGAACCGGTACTAATTTTTTACTCGTTTAACTTGTCCCGCAGTGTTCGGCAATTTATAACGTTTTTTTAAGAGGAAGATAACGCTCTAAAGTCCAACGTACGACCTTAAAATGCAAATGTGGCCAACACTTATAATGCCCCCGTGGGTAAGGAGCCCCTATTTTTTATGCAGACTGCTCACAAAGAGCTCCCTAATGAAATGTAGACGAGAATTAAAAGTTGAATGAAATTACACAAAAATATTAGTTTGCTATAATCATGTAATCATGTATCAACCGGTTAAAATATTTGAATAAAAATGTTTAGCAACCATTTAGAAATAACCTCTCGTAATACCAATCCATCGACATTAAAAATAGTCGGTACAACCATAATAAAATCTTATCAACTCCTTTAGTAATACAAGGGTAAATCAAGTATAAACGGTAATTTTACTATTTAGCTTAGCACGTAATTCCGATCTAGATGATTCGATGCTCGAGTGTTGTTTGGTTTATGAGAAGGGGAAAACCGGCCTAGGTAGCAGCTGCGCTCGGTTCTGTCCGCAGTACAGCCACGACTGAGCGCAAGGTATCTTCGTCTGTTGCATAATCAGAATGCGCATCAACACAAATTTTTTAACCAATGAAGGCGTTAAACAATCGGAAATTTTCACTCGTTTGAAGACACAGTTTGGGGGTGCTACACTGTCTCAGAATCGAATATATACGTGGGTCAGAGAATAAAGGGATTTCAGGGATAGGCGAGAACGTGTCGAAAATGAAAATCATGATCGCCGCCTAAGAAGTCTCAGAAATAACAACATCTGTTTTGTTCGAGAGCTTGTTGATCGCTATTGAGCAAATCTCATTGTTACAGTCGACAAAAATCGAAAAATCGCGTATCGAAGCAAACTACGGGGTATGCCCATTTGAGACGTCATCCTCTTTCATGACAACGCCAGGTTACACACTGCAGTTTTGACAAGAAATAAATTGGAATTAAAATGAGTTGAGAAACCATCGAGCATCATTATATCATCATTATAACCCTGACTTGTCACCCTGTGATTATGTTTTGTTCGCTCCCTTAAGAGAATCACTTTGAGGCAAAAGATTTGAAAGCAATGAAGAAGTAGGGGAGACGAGTATGTGCGCAATTGACTGACAACTCGCCCTTAAAAATTTTATGAAGAAGGAATATTCAAGCTTCCAAATCGGTGGCAAAACTGTGTACAGCACGGAGGTGACTGGTGACTACATTGAAAAATGTTACATGTTTAGCTTGTGTGTACCATTAATCAATAAATTTATTTCACAAAATTACTGTTTATATTTGATTTACCCTTGTATTTCTCAATTATTTAAAATGATTTACTTACTTCAAGAAGAACATTTCTCCAGCATAACCTAATTTAATTTCTTTGAACGTCACTTCCGTATCTATGAGAGCATTTTAGTGGAATATGTATTAGTAAGAGTATAGCTAATATAAAAATTGGGGAGAAAGGAACCACCGATTTTCTATATTTAAGAAGTTAGATTATTCAGGATGTAAAAGGCGTTGAAGATAAAACAAGGAATAACGCAGGGTAAATTGGCTTTTAACAAAAAAATATCAGTTCTGTAAAGTTAAGAGAGGTTGAGATGTGGTGTTATAAGCGGGTGAATAGAATACACTGTCTACAGAAAAGTTTAAAAATGTTGGAGAACGTAGAAAAACAGAAGTCTCTATGGATGTCAATAAGGAAATGGTTATATGGGATGGTAGGACACTTTAGATTCATAAACTATGTTAAAAAGACTAGTTACAGACATATTAGAAGCAAAAGCAGTAGTAAATAAGACAGAAGAGGGCCTAAAATAAATTAAGTTAGAGATGTGCTGTTTTAATTTTACCTACACTATAGTGCAAAGCCGGAGGGTAGGGCGTAAGGCCCTCTTCAGCCTCTTTGCCGTAATCGTGGGGATGGGTGGGTGGTGTGGTTAGGGAGAGAAGGATAAGAAGGACGAAATGAAGACAGAAGAGAAGTGAAAGATTATCTGTGGAATATTACTGTTCCACTATTTGTCTAAATGATTCAAGGAACCCACAGAAAACTTGGACCAGAGCAGACGGACGCGGATTCAAACTGGTAACCTCCCGAATGCAAAACAATGATCTAGAGCACTAGACCACGCCGCTCGGTGTTAAATTACATTTCTACTTCTCAAAAGTCTAACAATGATCTCCCTAGTGATCCGTATAAGAAGAAACTGCCCAATTCAGTTAACTTAAACAAGTGAAAAATAAATTTGTCCTCATAGGATTAATTTCCAAATAAAGTGACACCACAACTGCGAACTTTCATTTGTATATAATGATAATAATATATAATTTTACTCTGAAGGATTTTAACGAAGAACAAAAATCAACCACTTCCTTCTGACCGGTTTATTTATCCGTGTTGTTGAGGGAAAATCGAACGAAATAATATATTAACCGAGTGGCTCTCGATTGAAAGTAAATGACCAACATAAAACGAACAAATTCGATTTACTGCCGCATCCGAACGAAAACGAGTAAAGAATGTTTACCGATTTATCTCCGAATGCACCCCAGTAATCGAATTAAACCAAATTAATGACTATTATAACAACCCTTTTTATAACCGCTCGTTTTATTGCAGGTGTTATTATCTTCTTGTAACCTCATTTCGATAAAGGTAACGTTTCAGTCTGAATAATTTGTAGCGTGTTTTTTTTTAGATTAATGGTAACTACATTTAATAAAATCAGTACAATTAGAAACCATTTGAAATCATTAAAATCGTCTGTAAAGAACTTTACATGCGAATGTACAGTAAAAAGACATGACTGACTTTTTCCAGCATTTTCTTTTGCGAAGTTAAGAATGTTTGGTACACAAAAGAAAAATGAGCAGTGCCACACACTGTGGTCAACGAATCTATGTTTCAGTAGGTCGGTGGAACTATATTTGCGGCAAATAACTGACTCATATACTGGACTACTCCAATTACAAGTACTTCATAAAAAAAAAATTTTTTTGTGTTTCATTCCCACCAGCTACTCGTGCTGGTGGGTTGGCAGTTCCTCCGACCTACACTGTAGTTCAAAGTCGGAGGGTAGGGCGTAAGGCCCTCTTCAGTCTCCTTGCAAGAATCGTGGGAATGGGTGGATGGTGTGGTTGAAAGACTATCTGTGGAATATTACTGCTCCAGCATTTGCCTATATGATCCAAGGAAACCACAGAAAACTTGTACTAGAGCAGACGGACCCGGGTAGTGCTTCATCGATGAACAGATACGTATGGCTTTATATAACAGTACGTTTCACCAACAGTTTTTTGGTGTCCCTAATTATTAGATAAACTAACAACTAAATACGTAATAGTTGAATTAAGATTCGGAATAATGGGCCGTGGCCTACATGAACAGTTAAATAGAGACGTTTCATGGGCAACTGCGGACGACATTAATCTTAATTCTACTATGGATTCCGACCATGAAATCCAATGATCTTATAAACACGTGATATTTCTTCTAAGGTTTGGTTTCATGCGCAAATTAAAACCTATAAATCATCACAGTTACACTGAAAACTCTTAAATTTCAATTTTTTTTGAAGACAATTAAACCAGTTTTGATAATGTATGTTATAACCTAAAACGCCGATTTATTGTAAATTACAACTAAAGATATGTCGCAAAACAACACAAGAGAAGTACTTGATGAAGGCAGACGGCAAATGATGACACAGCTAATTAATATAAATATATACACAAACATATGTATGAACCCATGTACAATGTACACACTCCAATAAGCTAAACAATCTAAACATTTCGAGAGAAATTTGGAAATGTGTTTAATTTGGAGGACGCCCTTTACTCCCGCAACTGATATTTATTCAGAAATTGACATAACATAAGTAACTAAATAAATAATACTTTGGGAAATATCAAAATTAATTTTATATAGACCTAGAGGGATCAACGGTATGCCTCCAATCTTATAAAGAGAAGATCATTTTGCAAACAAGAACATTATAACTTATATAACATATATATACATTATGAACTGCTTTGGTTAGCATCAAATATCAATAGATGGTGATATATCACCATAATTAGACATTAAATTCATATAAGCGTTCACTTTAGGTTTACATTTGGTTGCGTTCACTGATGCTAGTTTCTTAACAGTGATCCACTAATGAGCCTTTGTGGAAAAAGGACTTTATTTGTTTGTCTGTCTGAGTAACACAAAAGAAGTTCCAAACGGAAGCTTACTAAGGGCTGAAAAGATATTTAAAGTAAAGAAAACAATGGAATTTTTATAACTAAATAAGAACTGAATGCAGAATAACCAAAAATGTCAGCCATACGACATTAAAAAACGTTGAAATAACTTTTACTCCGCATTATAGTTGATAATTAACATAATAATTTCGAGTTAACAGTCTAAAACTGAAGCGAAAATATGATACTTTCATAAGTCTCTTGATAATCCATATGAGAGGATTTCCAATTTAATTAACGACAATGGAGCGGGTGTGGAAGCTACTAAAGTTTATGGAAAGGAATAAAGAAAGTGTTTGAGATAAGGGCATTAAAGTTCGAGTTACGGACACATTCATAACAAAAGTTGCTTGAAAGGGGAAAACAAATATTGGCAGTAAATATAAACCAGCAATAAGCAATAACTTATTCACATTTTGTAAGTAATACATGTACGTATTACAATTTCAATTGCAACCATTTCGTACAAAGTTGTGAAAATTGAAACGTTGAGTTATCGATCACCCGTTCAACAATAGAGGAATGTGAGCTATGAATACAAGCATTAACCTAATATGGGCCACCCTAAATTCTCAAGACAGCTTCGGAACATTGTTGTATGTGGAATTGGAATGCCATCACTTGCAGCTATTAGAATATATGTACACCATCATTAAAATTAAATAAATCGTTATGGGAGACACTGTTTCTGATAATATGTAAATATTCATATATGAAATATGACAGCATGTAGAAAAAAACGGCAATGTGACATCATAGCGACTTCAGTCATTTTCGTGTAATGTAATAAATGTAAAAGGTCGTCAGTCTTAATTTCCCTTTTATTCAAGGTCATCCTTGTTACCAACTTCAGAACCAATTTCATACAATTTCCACTAATTATTATTTATAATTATTGTTCTAATGTTGGGTCATGTAATTTTTTGTAAGTATAATCGTCAATGTTATGTTCTTAACATGAATTCCATTTAATGGTATTGTGTATACCACGACATACTGAATAGTTATATTTCGACTAAAACAACGATGGATAATGTATAACTATTTGGATAGCAAAGAGCACAATTGGGATCAATCCCACGGAAAGCATCTTCTTCCTCCGAAAGCATATCTACGAAAAGCCTTAAGCTACTTCCGGTTAGACTATCTGTATAATCTACGACCACAAGAAAGGGATCGATTAAATACTGTTTACAAATTGTGCCAACCTTCCGGTAAATTTGTTGGTTTAGGTTGGCAAACAATACGAATTTCAACACAAGACGGTTTGAGTAATGTATTGATACCCACTTAAGTATTATAGGAAGTAATAAAAGTCAGACAAAAATGATTTTCAAACCTCTACGAGTTAAATCTTCAACTCGTCATATAGGCATGTAAAAAGTGAACAAACTTCAATACATTTGATCGTTCCAATCACACACTGAACAGATACAGTGATGGGACTGATAAATAAAAACAGAAGTCCAATGTTTTGTACCATACAAATATTATTTGGATTTTCGGTTAATCCTTAAAAATATTTTAATACTGAACATTAGTAATCGAGATTAGTTTCAATCAGCTAATGATCAGCATAGTAAGTATGGTACATTTTGGTTTTATAGAGACCATCTAATAAAAGACAATGATATCAGTCTTTTTAGCATTGAAATGTTAGAAATTTTGTAAAGAAAATCATCGAGAAGAGCTGAATAATCTGCAATTATAGGAAACATTTCAACTGTTATGACAATGAATTACCAAATCCATTAATGCCATGAAACAAGATAGGATAGAAATATGAACCATAATGAAGAGTCAAAGAATGACTCAATTGTAAACAGCAACTGCATTTTGGATAAATAACCCTATCACCAACGCCTATTCTCAAAACAAGATCAGCAGAATTAAGTCAAATGTAAGAGAAAATGTATAAAATTGACATTAGGTATCACTATGTACGTTGTGTTGAACAATTTGAAATTGTCGAAAACTTCTTTGTTTCAAGTTCAGACATAGAAAGAGTCAATATTCATTCCAATAAATATTGCAAACATCCTATGTTCTATTGTATCTTCTAATAATCAGATCATCTGAATTGTTCTTCCATTACTATAATAATATTTTCCATAGATTCAGATCGTTCTCCATTTGGTTCATAAATCTCATCTTGTACCAATGTCTCAACGTTGCGTTCGTGAAATAATGTCAAAAATTGTTTGAACGAATATAGCGTCGCCGTTATCCCAAGTGATGGAAAAATCTGTGTCGTTGTGCCATCAAAATTTTTGGAAAAGACGAGACCATTACTCACCTGCAGCGGGAGACAGCTTGCTGACGACACCCCATCGTTGTTTCCACTGCAACAAAGAAATGAAAAACGTATGAAAGGGGATTGTTATACACACGAACTCAGTTTAATATAGGCGACGACGATGTAGTAGCATAAAGAAAACCTTATCCCAACTGGAATAGATTCCGGGATAGAGACAGGACAATGTCGTACGTCGTATGTAGAGAGAATAAATTTCAACGAAGCCTATATATGTACATTAGTGCCCTGTTATTACACAGAAGTTTTATTACAATAGCTGAATGTAGATATGTGGGTTCTACATGTCTTAATAGTGATCCAGAATATATATTTCAAGTAAATATGAAAAAAGTCCATTTCATTTTAGTCATTCGAAACATCTAACGTAAGTAATTATTTACGTCAATCCAATTAAACAATCTTATAAACAATTAATTTACTTGAGGGATATAATTACTAGAAAAATAAGCTTCAATACAATATCTTTATAGACTTTCATATATAGGAAAAAATAATTAAATAACAGTCTAGAGTATCAAATATCTTCAAAAACCTTTTAGCGTTATTATACTAGTGCTTTGATACTCAATAATATACAGGGTCATTCAAACTGAGTGGTACATTAGACGTTTTAGGAAAACTAAGCATGTTACTGATTTGAAAATTTGGGGGTATGATATATTTAACTAAAATAAACAGTCGGGCACTTCTGGTTATACCGGAAGTTTACGTTAACTTTTTTATTTTTAATGGAATGGTATAGTTTTTACAATGAATTCGTATAAAACATAAAATTTTAAGGTGACTTTGATAACCAACCAACTTTTATGCCTACGATAAATAGTTTCTGAGATAATTTAATTTATTGGAAAAAAGGTTGCACCGCTACCCAAACTAACTTAACATAACTTCTATTAAAAATGGCTTCGAATATTGAAATTAGTTAATCACTAGTTATAGCCAAGTCATAGGGCTAACGTCATACCAAAACTAAGCTTTATAATTTGTACAGGGCGTTCAAAAAATTTCAAAGTTTAAAACTTCATTTTTCATCCTCTTTCGATCCATCTGGATATTTCCTATCCTATTTAATCACGACAATTCGGTAATTATCTAAAGTAAATACATATATAGGGATGGATATAGGGAAGATAAATATCAGTGGTCTATCTAAAACTCAGTTTATTCAGTGTAAAATACAACAAACAACTAATCAAATTACATAACTATTTTTATCTTTATCCATTCTTCAGAAGTTCGGAAAAATATTCATAAAATGTAAAACGTCTAAAATACATCCTTGCTGTTTCAGGTGAGGCTCCACTAGTAATCAGTCTGTAATTCCCAAAAAACGCAATAGGAAGCACTGGTCAGTTCTTAAAATATGGCATTCAGAAAATAAGCAAAAATAGGCTCAAAAAACCGTTACCCATCTTGTAAATGCCCTATTTTAAGATCCGGCAAAGCAATCTTATTTAATTTTGATTCTTTTATGAAGCCATTGCGCATAAAACTAAATAACAATCTAAATAATACTCTGGAGGACAAAAGTATTTTAAAGGCATTATTATCTATATATACTTTGGAATGCAAAAGATTGGCACGGCCAGAGGTCATCAATTCAGTAGGTTATGTATTAAATCTGATTTCATTATATAATCTACAAAAATGGCATTTTATATAATCGCTGTATAATTTTTTTAATTATAACAAGTTTTTGAAAACGCTAGGTATTTTTCAGGAAAATCTTACTAATTCCAAATAAGGAAATCCTGGCCAGGAAAATATTATCAGGAAATTCTGACTAGTTCCTCAGTATTCATCTGCGTTACGTGCCTTACTTCATCCTAATCGGGCACGAGAGGCATATCTGACCAGGTCCAGATCATATTGAAACAAATTTTTCTAGTCGGGAACAAGCCACGTGGTCTAGTACTCTAGATCATAGGTTAGGATTCGGGAAGTCACCTCTGGTCCATGTTTTCTGCGGTTTCCTTGGATCACTTAGACAAATTCTGGGGCAGTAATATTCCACAGATAATCTTTCACTTCTCTTCTATCTTCATTTCGTCCGTCACATCTTTCTCTCCCTAACCACACCACCCATGAGGGCCTTACTCCTTACCCTCCGGTTTTGCACTACATTGTAGGTCGGAGGGACTGCCCGCCCACCAGCACGAATAGCTGGTAGGAAGGAAACACGAAGTTTTTTTTCTTTAGTTGGGTATATGATAAAAAATTCGAGAATTCTCAATACAACAAACTAAGTGACCAAATACCTCAATTACGTTTCGACACTTAGGTTGTATGTTCAGTACAATATTTCTAGTTTTTAGGTTTTAAAGTTCTCTACAGATAGCGCTTACTACGCTGTTGATAGCTATTACCCAATAACAACTAAGTTCTTCCGTGGTTTCCTATATGAAACTATATGTTATTAAATACTATATGTTTAGAGAGATCTTGATGTGATTGGTGCTATATGTTAATGTACTAAAATGATCTCTGCTAAAAATGTTTGATGTTTGAATGGTTTGAATCTCATATGATTGAATGATGAATTGATTCTGCAACTGAATGTAAAAATACTTATTTTAACATGAAGTTAAGAACCGCCTCCCAGAGGAGGGAATAGTTCCGATGCACCGACACTTAAAACAACAAAAAAAAAGAAAGGGAAATGTAAACATACAAAAATGCAACATTGCAAGCTATGTGTCGGTGCATCATCTACGTCCTAGAAATGGACCGATGGGTCAAAAAATTACCCCCAATAAATCTATCGACTAACTTAACTCTAAAAGAACATTTGGAAACAAAGAAAATATAATAAAATAGGGCTAAACGGTAATACCAAGAAAGACAGCAAATGCGCATGACAATACAAAAATTACAAAAATCCAAGAAGTAAAAAATGCATGACTAATAAGGCTAATATATATATATATATTACAAAAACCAAAAATAAAAAGATGAATACAAGCGAACAGTGGGTTTGTGTGGCTTCTGAAGCTAGTTTGCAGTTGGATGATCGTTGTTTGACTATTTCTTCTAGGTGAACGAAATCGACTACCCTTCCGTCAGTAGTATAGCTGGTAGAAATGAAATATGAATATATTTCACCTATTTTAATTGCCAGTGTAAGTTTCTCAATCAAGTTATTTTTATCAATTCGTCGTTTATCCTCTTGATAGATGCGAACACGGGTAGTTTCATTTGATGACAACAAAATTCCTATCCATCTATCAAATGGGTAACCTAGCTAGCTAAGTAATGGTTCAAGTATGCCAACTACAGGAGAAGCATTACCACGTTCCACATAATAATATATCGCATATTGCCCTACGTGCGCACGTTTGCTAAGCATCCACCACCCTGCTTGGCTTTTATTGTGTGCAACGTATATCTAGCCAGTTGCTATTGCGGTTTGCATAGCCTGAGCGACGCATTGCTCTGCATTCCCTATATTGGTTATTCTACCCTGCTACCTACCTTAGTGCACACCCTCTTCTCGACCATTACCGCATGCTCTCTGTCCCTATTCCCGCGTTAAATGATATACCTATCCTTTCTTTTCAACACTGACGCTGACTGTTTGATGCAAGGTCAGCTATCAATTGAACACGAAAATTAATCGATGAAAACGGGAAACATTGACAGATATCTGTAAGTATGTAGGTGGTTTGCAAGGAATATCCACCTACATCAATACGTATGTAACTGAATTTATAGCGAATTCACTTCAATCAAATGCAATAAAATTAATTATAGAAACAAATATCGAACAATACGTTGCACGAGTGGTTTTGAAAACCTATGAACAGTTGTAAAGATATGAAACACATATTTTATCGGCTATTGTATTCATTTATATCAGAAACATGATAAATCACGTTAAAAAGGATTTACATTAAACTAGTTTTACGTTAAAAAAATATTATACAAATAATATAATTCGATGCAAATGAACTAAAATAAATATAAAGTAGAATGGAGTATATACTGCTTGGTATTAAAGGTAACTAATGTAATTTTTATTTTCTAATTTTAATGATATTGCAAAATTGTTACACGTATGTCATTCACCCTTCAGTATTTATTGTTTCTAATCTAACAAAAAACGCAAATATCGGTCTAAAATGGTTTAACGGTTTTTGGTAAATGAACTACTGAAACAATGTTACAACCACAGCATTTATTTTGCATTCATTAAAACAGAATTAACCTTCAATAGTTTCTGTCTGCTTACTGTGAACCCTACTTAAATAAATTGTTAATTCAAATTAATTAAGACACTTAAATATCTAAAGCAGCAACCTCACCTAACCTTATGTACCTAGCGTAACCTAACCTCACATAACCATCCCGTGGACTTCTTTCTCTCTCTCAGTTTCGTTGTTATATAGTACTACTCTTCTTATTTTATTGTTTATAATTAATCAATAACTAGCTTAACCCATTATTTAATAGACGTTGCAAATTATGCTTATTGTTTCTAACACGTTCGTGGTGGTTGGTTAATGGTGCACGTCTGTAGGATGATATTATCGAAAGTAAAAGTCACAAATGTGACTCTTACTTCTTCGGTACGTTTTAAATAAGAAATGCAATGTGAAATGTATGTGAGATGATCGATGGCCTAGAAAAACTGAACGTATAAAAATGCAAAACCTCATTCATCATCCCTAACTCAGTAAAAACCTATATAAATAATAAAAGCCATGTTCAAGACGATAAGCGATTTCATAATTTATAAATAAATACAGACAGCGTAGTGAACGCCATCTGTACGTATTTGTCACTTATTTGTGGGATTCAGCAATTTTAAACAAGGTCCTTTTGTAATAATGATATCGACTTGTTCAACTGAACCCCCTGCGTATCTACAACTACGTGGTAGGCACGTAACCAAATCGAACAAAAATAAAAATATGCTCATTCTTAGCGTTCTACCGAAGGTGCTAGACGTGTATCGCGATTCTAGTAGATATAACAATTTTCCTTTAGTGTGAAGAATTGTAAGCTATGTCCTAGGCTTAAACAATGATCCGAACAGCCAGTTTTTTTATGCTGTTTAAATGTTCATTTATGCGGGTATCTGTAGCTTTACCTATTTGTTCTTATTTTATTAAATAAAGGAAACGAGAGGAAAGTCATAAACTAAGCTTTGAACTAAATCGATAACTTCGTTAGGTGGAATTCTCGAAAATAAATTGCAAACGTCAAATCCTACATTGGACAGACTAGAAGAGCTTTTAAAGATCGTATAAAAGAACACAAAAAATGTTTTGAAAACAAAAATGATCAGTCTACTTATGCTAATCACTTAATTTCTAACTCACACAACTTTAATAATAGTTTTAAAATACTACATACTGAAGCTAAATGTACTAAATTGAACTTACTAGAAACGGTGGAAATAAATAAATTAAATGAATTAGGATTAACCTTAAATGATAAAACAGATTTCAACAGTTTTCCTCTACTAAACATTTAAACTTTTCACTCCTACCCTTATAATTTAGTATTTAAGTCGACTTGTAATTAGTTTTAGTTTAGATTACTTCACTACCTGAAGAAGGCATTGTATGTCTAAATAATATTATTGTGGTATCAATAAAAACTTTCTGTAACTCATCTAAGTTTTATCAATGTGATTATGGAGTTACAATATTTGAAGACTTCATCGATTCAATTTTTAATTGCAACAGTATTAAATGCAGTCTCCATATTGTAATGCTCTGAGGTTGCAAATCATACCACAAAGTAATTTTTGCCCCGAAAGAGTAATTCCTGGATTTCCGTCTTGTTCTACGTTTGTTACGTTTTCGTTGAAATTTTCACGAATAACTTGATTGAAAGACTCTTCAATGTCGAAAGTGGGACGAATGCGGTATTATGGAGTCCTTTTTTAATGATACTCCTAAAGATGTGTATGAAATGATACCTCGAAAATTTCTGCCTCTGTTCATTCTCGTTGCGTATTTATACCGGAAATTTATGTCATATCCTATTAGACCTACTAAAAACATTTTTAAGAATTACTTTTCCTTTCTTGTTCCTACGTGTTTTGTTTTTTGGAAAATGCCTCTGCCACTTCATGTAAGTGCGAGAAGCACACTTCCGCTTTAGCCACACAAATTCAATGCATAATCATGAATTGCTTTGCAGACTTAATTATAATTTCTATTAACTATTCATTCGACTTCACCTACGCATCACGCAACATCCAGTCAGTTAGAATTACAAAGCGTTTTGTAAACACGTCAGAAAACATTTTCCGAAATCAATGTGTCAGTTATAAAAGAAACAAGAGAGAGGCACACCATCCCCTCGTTCTGCTTCGTCAAAATTTTTGCAGTTCCCCCTTCTCCTGTCTCATCGTTCACCACTGTATTCTTCCCGTTCTTGCGCGTGTTTCGTCGATTTTCAATGCATAAAGAATGAGAAAAAACCGCCTAAGTTTATTTATGAACAGGCAGGGAGCTATTTTCACGTCGGCGATGCAACAAAAAAAGAGAATGACGTCAAAAACTACAACCCCATAAACAAACCGGAAGGAGAACTTGTTAGAAAATACCTGCCACACTTTCTAATTACTGCAACTTCGTTAAGTGAATAACAAGGAAGCTCTAAACAAATTCACTTGTTTTTATTAGAACAAAAACCTTCGCGGCACAGCACATTTATTCACGAAACCACAGCTTTTGTGAAGAACTACATTATAATAATTTCACAAAAGCAGTCCGAAGCTATTGGTTCATTGTATACTACAAGAAAAGAAATATTCTCATTCAATTAAGAATCTCTACATAGGTACATACACTGAAATTAAAATTGAATCAGTAAATTTCTGAATAAATCCTATGACTGCAAAATACTTCATTGATAAAAAATAATTTCAACAGAAAAATTATAACTACAATAACTATTACATATGATTGATTACGTTGGCTGTTACTTGGTGAAAGTTTGAATCCATATTGAGTAAAACACAATTAAACATTTCACAAATTTTTTATTTTCACTACTATACTACATAGTATTGCTTAAGTTTACACAAAACAACCTATTTATAATCTAACTTAACTTAAGGGATGGGGAATTTTATTTTGAATAAGTTTAATAATGGTGAATTATTTAAATCTATCTAGTCGTTTAGTAGTAGGTCCGGATTTTTATTTTTTATTTTATTTCTAATAATTCTAGAACATTTAATTTTGTGCTTTTTCCCCACCTGACGAGACCCGATAGGTCGAAACCGGTCGTAGGATATGGCTTTCGGTGCGTTGTGCCTACTGTGTAGAACGCGTTCCAAATTTGGGATCTGTGATCCTTTATAATTAGACGAAAAAGGATTTTATTATTAAAAGGTTATTGTGCCTGACACCTTCACTAATTTCTATTGTAATGACATTTTATGAATTTTAATACTGATTTTATTATTTTTTTTATTATGCTTTACGATCAAACTTGGACTACATAAAACCTTTTAATTTAAAATTAATATGGCCAATAAAGTTGAGGGACCTCTTTTGAAACGGAGTGAGCAGTACGTTCAAGAAGGCCAATTAACAAGAACAACCTACAGGAGTCCTGGCATTAAAAACTGCCAAACGGCAAAAATTTTAATGGTCCGTTGGCATGTTTGACGTTAATCATTGGAAGGCCTCGCCTCGTTCTCTCTCGTCTTGTCTCGCTTGCTGGCCCGCGCCATCGGACGGCCGGCTTTTCTTTTTTTTTTTCTTTCTTTTTCTACTCTTTCCACTAACAATTTATTGTGCATGTTGTATGGAATAGCGGAAATGGCGGAACTTTTGATCATTAAATCCGCATTTTCGTTACTCTAGACGGGTATACCTTCACAAGTCATTGCCACTTATTAAACGAGGCACCAGCAGTTGTTTCGTTACCTACTTGACATTTGAACCTTTCAATAATGAATTTGTCAAAGGGCACAAATTAATTAAAGGGGCGATCTCAGTGCCTAAATAAAAAAACGTATTGAAAGCTGATACCTCCTTTTATTTCTGCATCAAACCCATCGAGTGAATTTAAATGACCAATGGATTCTCAAGTTGAAATTTAATGGACAAATTGGACCAATTTTAACTTTCACTTTTTTCATTCTAATTCACCTATTATTTTAAAAATCATTTATAAAAAAAAGTATGCAATATTGGACATCCAACATGTACGAAACTTTAGCGCTGTACCTTGCTCACAATTCGAATTCTGTATATATATATATCGTAGTCTGAACAATGAATTTCATACACCCCAGATTTACATAGTTTGTCGGAATTTGTAATTTTATTGTTAACTAATAATTTACCTAAATTAACTTTAGTTGAACATATGGTAGTAATTCCTATTTTAGCTAATGATTTACACATACCTGCACTAATACTTTTGTAATGACTAATGAAATGCCAATTGCTATTTTTAGCAAAACATTTACTTGAGTATATTTCCTCAAAATTTCAAAATTTTAGATATCCTTAATAAAAGCAAAAGAATAAATTTGGTAGAAAAATTATAAATCCAAAAAGCCTATTTTCTAAATAAAAATATTAAAAATGAACAGTGTGAAGACCACAATAACCCTATATTGTTTCCAAAAACTGTAAGTGGGGTTACTTCCCCCATCCACATGTGAGGTATAAATAGCTATGTTTGTTTATCTTTAGTTAGTTTCTAATTGACTCTTTGAGAATGGTCTAATTAAGCCAAAACTATTGTAAGAGTATTCTTAATAAAGTTTCTAAAAACTTTGAATGAGTGTTTGGTTTTTGAATATATTAAAAATTTTTTACAAGTTCCCAACCGCAACCTCTCTAAATATTATGAATTACAAAATTAGTAAATAAAAAGTAGGATATTGTCTATGTAGGGTAGGCAGGGGCGAACTCAAAAAATATTGTTTTGGGGAAGGGGGTCTCATAAAGATATTTATTAAGCTCTTTTATAATTGCAGCCCATGTCCCAATTTTATTTTAAGCTAAATAACTCTATAGTGATATAAAATAACTTTTTATCAATTGAAAATACAAACCAAATATTATTTTTAAATCCATCTATGTACTTATGAATTCAGTTTAGACGAATTTCGAAATCAGTTTTTAATCCATGTCTCAAAAAAAAATGGTAGGGCAATGTTTAGAGTTTAAAAAACGATCCACCCCGACTACCCACCCGTTAACTGAAAAGTATTAACGAGAAAACTTCCAGCGTGAGAAGTGCACCTATGTGTTATTGCCTTCGAGAGATAAGATCTTCCCCTATTGGTCCCCCCTCTTAGCTCTACATTAATTCAAAGTGCGCACCCTTGAAAAATCTACCGAAAAGTCGATTTTAAATAATTCACACTTCAATATTAATAACCACTCTTAGATACACTTTTTTCTGAGACTCATAAAAAGAAAATGGAATCGAGTCATTTAAATAGGGTACACTTTTTTAAAAGTATGCTTTCCATTTTTATTGCTCATACGTCAGCAAAATGTTCTAAAAAGAATTTCGTCAAAATTTGTGCTGCTTTAAATTCAAATGTGTGTATGGTTACATGTGGATATTTTCTGACTTATACTGATTTGTGTTCGTGATGTGCATATCAATGAAGTCAAATGCTTTTGGTATTAATAGAATATTCGTGACCAACAAAAACCACAAAAAAAACATAAATAAAACACACCATTTGAAGTAAAAATCAATGGAATGATCAAATTATTGCAACTTATTATAGAAAGCCATTTTAAAGATCAGAGAAACCGACACTTGAAATTGAATTCCAGACAAATTGGCGTGTATGTCATCGTAATGTAGCTCGAGGATTATCCCGTGAATCACTAATAAAATTCATTTGCTACGTACACATATGAGATAATCCTTTTTACAGCCTAGGTCCAGATGATAAGGGCCAAAACCTCAAGCTACACTTTATTATTTATGATAGAAAGGGGAGATGAGATAGAAAACATAAATTACGCGGGAAATTGAGATTGTATAAGGGTGGAAGGCGCCCCGTATGTCGTGAAAATACATACACACGTTCATCAATGGCGGCTTTCTAATTCTACGTCATTTTTTTATATAAATACTTTGCATTTATTATACATGCACTCTCTCAACATCTAATAGCGTTTGGAAAACATGATATTGTTTTCTTGATACAAAATAAAAACTGTTGCAAGTGATACATGACATAATGAAAAAAATAATAAACGTTGAAATTAATAAAAAACGTGCAAAGATATCTTAATAATTTTATTTTTACATGAAAGCCTGTACCTAAATCTACTTTTCTACATAATTTTCTTCAATATTAAGGCACTTGTCATAACGTTTGACCAGTGACTAGTTTTTGAATACCCTTCTCATAGAACTCTGATTTGTTCACTTCACCACTGCATCACAACTATTTTGACTTCGTCATCGTCTTGAAGAGGCTGACCGCCCAGATGTTTCGTCAAGTGCAGGAACAAATGGTAGTCACTGAGCGCCAGATCAGGGCTGTACGGAGGATGATCTAGAGTTTCCCAGTGAACAATGAAAAGATGTGATGAGATCTTTGGTCCAATTAGGCACATGTGGACGGGCATTGTCATGCACATTTATGCGGCCATCTTTAAATGCTCTCACCCAATTCCTTACCATTCCATCACTTACAATGTTTTGTCCGTAAACTGTACAGATCCCACGATGGATATCAATCGGTTTTAGTCCTTTAGCACTAAGGAATAGTATAACAGCCCGGACTCACGATTATGGGAGGCACCTTAAACACTCAGTAAACAACGTAAACAAGGGCGAATCAGACTGTAATGGCGTTAGTGCGTAGGTGAGAGATGTAAGTACTCAGTGCGCATGCGCAGAACATAGTTATTAAGATTGGTTTTATTGTGTTGTGATGCAATTTATGTAGGACAGAGCGGAAGGTCTCTTGGTATTAGGATAAAAGAACAAAACAAAAAAGTAAAAAAGCACAGTTTTTTTGAGACAGTTTAAAGTAAAAAATTTAAAAAAACACGAAACTGTAGAAACACAATAACGGAATTGTCAAAAAGTGACAACGCTGGCAAGGTTTTCAACTGATTAAAATTTAAATTTAAAAAAAACGCCAAGTTTTTTCTTGTAATTATGTGTTGATCGATTTTGTTTTATATCAATCAATTCTACTTGAAATTGGACGTATTCGAAATTAATGTTCAACGTACTTATGTACGTATATAGATAATACATATGTGAACAATGCTTCATCTATAAAGCAGCTTCTAATCTGAATTCATGAATTATGGTATTAGAATGAGTGAAACTCAAGTACATGAGCTAAAATAGGTACCTCAGGAATTAAATATTTGCTTTTAATTTGCGTTCTATGGAGGATAAAACAAAGAAGACGTTCGCTGATAGGTAGACACGCTGATGTTGACGCTTAATACACGAATGTTGTGCCACCCTGATGGCGTACACGAATGATTTTCATTTTGAGAAGTGAGAAGTTAGGCAGATAAATGAATAGTTCAATTTTGTCTTTCTCTCTTCCGACATCGGTTGTTTAGTTTCCAGTCCTCTTTGTTTTCGCACCCCTCGCTTCAAAAATCAATCAAGTTTCTTTTCATTCAAAATCATGTTCGCTCTTTGCTTCAAACAACTGTTGACAGATTATGGCGGTATGTATGATGATTTAGTAGGCATTTGTATACGCGTAATTGAAATTATTACTATTATTATTATTAGGAGAATGGTAATTAACGTCTAAATGGCATTCGCCATTAAAGAAACAAGATGGAATGGCAAACCTCGACGATCAATTTCCTCTAACAAATAATATACGGAAGTACGTAATAATGTGCTATTGTCTGTATATGCTTCTAACGTAGGTAGGTTTGCAAAGCAAATCAATGTAGCTATCTCGTCCTTGTATACAATATTCTGTAATTAGGTGACTATCCAGAAATAACAATTATTAAATATAAATACACAAACACTATTGATAATTTCCACAGTTTTTATTGTTCTTAACAATTGTTTCGCCATTTTGCGGCTTCGTCAGAAGATACAAATATACTTGATACAATAATCAACAATAGTATTTATGTATTTATTACATTACATAAATTTCCATCAAGTAAGAGTAGATTCGATTAACTATAATAACAATTATTATGCTATTTGGTCAGAAATTTATCGAAACTACCAGACACGAATTGCGATTTCGCTCTTGTTAGAAGTTCATCAACGTGCCATAGGCAGTCTCGATAAATTACTGACCAAGTCGAAATGTTCCATAAAGAACAGTTAATATAATAACAACATAGAGGCAATTGATGCCGTCTAGTGTATTTTAACCGCTACAGAAGATATCAAACTAGTCAAGGCCTCACAGAGTATTTAATTTAACCCAGAAAGTTGTCGTTTAATAGAAATTTATAATTAAAAATCACCAACGTTTTCACGCCATATTCGTTTTAGGATCATAGGTAGATCATAGATGGAGTAGTGACTACATTGCCGTCGACGGAATTTTAGTATACATAATAATTGAGTCATTAAGTAAAGGTCGAAACAATTCAATAATAATTCCATTCCATAAGTTTTATGCGGTTTGCAATAGTTATTGACAAATCAGCGTTATGTGTAAATATTGGAAGGTAACATAAATAAGAAGTAATCGCATACGTATAAGAATAAATCTTGAAATGCAACAGAGTGTTAAAGTTCCACTAATCTTCGGTAAAGCAACACAGCCAATGGAATAAACGAACGTTTTGCGATGTAATAAACTTGTGCGAAGCCGTTAATTTTCTACGATCGTTTTAATAGTCGACGTGACCAAAATTCGCAATGCGGCAAAATCCACATGCTTATTCTTAATTATTCGATTCTCTTCCGACTAAACTCGTTAATTTGCACGAACTAACCAAGCAAGTTCGAAGAGTAATCGGGCCCGGTGCAAGTTGAAAATCGATTATGGCCGTAGTCGTTTTTTGTCACAAAAGTCTACTTCCGGAAACACGAAGACTTCCATCCATCGGGCACTGTCAAGAAATTATTTCCAATTCAACACGAAACGACTGCGAATAGTGAACAACCAACCGAAAATCACCCTTTAAATTGGTAATTAACTTACTTACTTTTCACAAAAAGGGTAAAAACATTTAGTTTCTGGTCAGCAAATTGTCGAAATCACCAGATGTGGATCGCAGTTTCGAACTTATTAGTACTTATTGCCACATCTTAGCTGGTTTCGATAGACCATCGACCAAAACGAAGTTGCTCTATATAAGCAAAATGATTAATATTAAGTAAGTGTTAGTTTATCGCCATCTGTAGATATTTGCTGTTAAATATAGTGTTCCAAGGTGTTTGGCAAAACTTTAGGAAATAAATAAAATTTTCGATTTAATTACATTTCATGATTCAAGAAAAATTCTATTCACTACATTTCATTCAAATCGGTTTTTTCATTTGAGGTACTTTCCAAATGACTAAGACAAACAAACCACTCGTTCCTGGTGTCCCAAACTATGCAATTTTAGGGAACACTCAGTCAATCTATAAAAAACAAACGCGCAAAATACACCCATCTCTATATATCTATACCTGTTGGGTATAAAAGTTGCCAGATGCATCTATCTGTCTACCTTGGGGATGATTAGGACGGAGAGGCCAAGAGAACTAGAGCCGAATTTAGGTTGCCGCCAAAACGAAACCAGTAGCTGAAGGTGTCATCAAATTATACCTGATCAAAAAAGGTACAACCAATCTTGCTACTGACCAAAAAGGGTCTTTGAAAAGGTACAAGCGAGTGTGCCACTAACACCTAATAGGTAGAAATTATTCTAACGAGAAATAAAAATACTTTATTGATATTTATTTCTTACGGAGGCATCCTTAATTTTGAAAGGTGTTTTTAAACTTTGAATTTTGACGTAAGTGTCAATTTAAAATTATTTTAATTTCTCGACAAATATATATATATATATTGATGGATGAGCTGTGTAAAAAGATTATTTAAATTTTGAGTGAAATGATTCACACGTGTTTGTCGTTTTTGTAACACAAGGACTACACTTCTTACCACTACCTTATCAGGTAGGTGAGCACCCTTTTCTCTGATGGCAAGATTGGTTGTTTACTTTTAAAACCCCAATTTTGTAGCAGGTAGATCTTTATTTTTGGTTGCAACTTCGGTCGCACCGGTCGGTACGTAGAATCAATTAGCACTGACGTAATCTGAAGGCGGCACGTTTGATGTTGAGACCGATCGATATCGGACAATAAAAGCTCGAGAATCTTCTGTTGAAATAACAAGTAGTTTTCTCTGGAAAGCGGTCGAAATATCTTCCCGTGTTTTCTAGTAATTTCGTTTAGTAAATATATACGTCTCTGGGTTAGCGAGACAGTTGATTTCCGGACGCGTAATATACATATTCAACGGCGAGATACAAAGTGATATAAATAAATTGTATTATTGTTTGTCAGATAAATAAGTAGTTTAAGTTTGTTAGTAGTATTTAAGCGATTAAATAAATAGTTGTAAATAAATAATTGATAAATAATAAATACTAATAATACAAGAAGGCAGCGAACGTAAAAAAAGTGTAGAAACATTGTTTGGTTCAAAAAAAAATTATAAAAAAGAATTAAGGCAATCCCGAAGGTATATTAAAAATTGAGTTTTTAAATAAACTTGAAAAACAAATCATGTATTTTTATATTTTTCAAATGCCTTTGTAAATACCTATATTGCATTAAGTGAAAAATTCAATTACTTTAATGATAACTAAAAGTTAATTACTCATTAACAGATTTTTACTCGAGACAGGAAATCAAACGAATTTATTAACCAATCAAACAAACAAATCAAAACAACTAAACATAATTGAATGATATGATGAAATGCTTTATAGGAAGACTGCAATATTTTATAATTGGTTTAGTAGTTTCACTGCTAATCTCGAAAGAAAGTAAATTTTTAAATTTGAACTTTAACCTTAAATAACTTTTAAAAGAATTGAATTATCAGAAGATTACGAAAGACCTTTTTTACACAGCATTATATTTTCTACACAATATGTATTGAATATAATTAGAATCAGAAAGGAAACACACGAACGTTTTCACCAAATAATTTATTGCCTTGACAATATTGTTTCAGCTGAAGCGGCCATTATCAAGAGTAACAATACCCACTTTATTTAAACTAAATTGTCGGTTTTGGTAGTATCAAATTCATTAATAACTTCAATTTAAAATTTAAAAAATATTTTTCAAAAACTGTAATTGTTTAGTGGCTGAAAGCAATAATTTCAATTTAGGTAACTACATTGTAAATAATAAGAATAAAATTAAGGACCCCACGTTAAAGAATGGTATATATCAGCTATTCTGCAATTCCTGTGAGAAACACTAAAAAACGAATTACAGAACACATATATTATATTAACAAACAGACCAAAATACTGGATTTGTAGAACATTGTTCAATCTTTAACCACTCAATTGATCTCAAAAAATAAAAAAAATTGCATTCAAACATCACAAACAGTAAAAAACTTTCTTTATTTGAAAACTTAGAGATCAAAAAAGCAATCAAAAACAAAGTAAATTTAGTCAACGACCAATTAAAACTGGATACATCCAATTGTCACTCTTGATAATGGCCGTTTCGGCCGAAACAATATTGTCAAGGCAGTAAATTATTCGGTGAAAACATTCTTGTGTTTCTTTTCTGATTCTAATTACATATTAAAAATTGTTTCACAATCTATATACCATGTTTGAATTATATGTGTATTGAACATTTATTATAGTGCCTCATTACTGAGCTACAAAATTCAGAAATAACAAAAGCTTATTTATCACTAAATATTAAGACTAAGGGTTCAAATTATATAATTGATTGATTCTACTTGATGGAAATTCATTGTAAAATATATCAATGAAACACTATTGTAATTTCCACTGATTTTATTAGTTACTTGTCATATGTTTCGCTACTTTGCAGCTTCTTCGGATATTTCATATACATTTAAGCTATGGATTCTTCTCTATCTAACTATATTTATAGGTTAGTTTACATCGATTTGTTAGGGGTAAATTCAGTAGATGGGAATTGTTAAGATCTACTTGTTCATTAAGTAGTATGTTTTTATTTTTGTATTTATTGATTTCCATTGACTCAAGTAAATTTAAATTCTATTAAATGAGTTTCATAATTCGAATCATTTTTTAGATTTTTAAATGAATTGACGTGTTCTTTAATGCGTTTGCCAAATGCTCTCCCTGTCTGTCCTATATAAAATTTCTCACAGGTTCCTCATGTTAATTTATATATACCAGATTTACTACCTTTTTTTTGATTTCAAATTATAGCAGTCGTCTTATTTCCTTCTGTTGCATCTAATGAACATGTGACATTGAAAAAAAAAGTCGATTCTTTTCTAAAAGAAGTCTAGTATACAAACGATTGAAACTATGTATACCCCTGAGCAAAATAAAAGTTAAAATAATATTGGCAACAATTTCGATTTCTATAAAAACTTCCAAACGACTTTTTTATTTAATAATAAAATAGAAAGAAGGTTATGGAAATGTAAGAAAAAGGAAAGAAATTCCTTATTCAAAAGATAAATGGAGAATCCACGATTATATTCGCATGAAACCGAAAAGGATCTCCGACCATTATCCCCCAGATGTTGTTGTGAATTCGGCATAATATTTTCCCGCAGAAGACGACCGAATTTTAAAATAACTGAAAAGCATAATGTTCCCTTAACAAAACCCCCAAACCAGCAACCAACTCCCTCTTGATCTGTCTCATTCTCGTTTCCCAAGTTTTCCATGAAACACGAGTACTTACATCATTTTATATTATATATAATTTTTCTCCTATTATTCTTAATGTCAATTCGGAGTTCCTTTCTCCGTCACTACCCCTGGGACATGTTTGCAATAAATTAAGTGAATTTACAGTTTGATGGGATTACCGTTACATTTCAATTTGGATAACTTTTTGCACCTCGATGAGTTGCTATCATCCCCTCTCCAGTCGTTTCCCCTAAGCCACCCTTTACCCCTTGCACGGGCTTCTATCCCAAGCGGGTGCAGTCGAGTCTGCTAATCTCGCGAATAAGCTGATTTACTAGTGCCACTAGACGATAAAATTTCAAGCTACTGATCTCCCCTACCCCCTTCGGTCCATTTCTCCCTTGAAAAAGTGTTTCCACGGTCCCTGGACAGATGGGATACAACCACCTAAAGCTGCTTACCACAAATTCTCAACGACCGATGTTCAATTGAAATGTTAAAAGAACGTTGATGTTGCTGATGTCGTAACAGGCATTTCAAGGAGATGAAGATGCCAAGTTAAATTTTTTATAAGATCAGAAACGAAGAGACTTCCTCAAAGTATTTACTGCTAATTACCAATCCATTTACAAAACTTCCCCAATCACAAAGTTACGCGAAACGTGGTTATAATTAATTTCTAAACGATCGTTAAAATCTTTATTAATTTTTAATGTTGTTATCCCATTATTTAACTGTCTGATTTGCAATGAGTATGGTATCATCTATTTCCGACAATACAGCTGTGACAGACAGATAGACAGGCGGTGGCATTTGCAAATTTACAATTTTCAGGATAAATAATCCCAAAAAGTGTAAATAATACTTGCAAATTGAAATAAATACACAGTTGATAACTTCCACAATTTATTAAATAAGCTTAACACGTGTTTCGCCAACACTGTGGCCTCTCAGAAGTCCAAATTTTGTGGAAGTTATCAACTGTGTATTTATTTCAATATGTTAGACATCCATCAAGTATCCGCTAATTCAATACACTTGCAAATTCTTATTTACTCCTTATAATACATTTTTTGTTCCATTCAAAATTGGAATGACCAAAAAGTTTATAGCCCTGAATTACCAAATTTCAATAGAATGTTCTTCATTCTAATATTCTTTATTTACAATAATATAAATGGCAGACGTAAAATAATTCATTTAAATGTACAATATAAAATTACTTTTAATGAACGAAAATAAATAATTTCTGAACTAGTTAACAACAATTAAAATTCCAAACCTAGTTAAAACGGATTCAAAGTCTTTGTAGGTCCCTATTTCTCTTCTGAGTGATAATTTTTCAAGATGGAAATAGTTCTTTCTTTTAATTATGTATATTAATTAAAATAATGAACGTCTTTAATTTATATCTAGTAGTACATCTTACTAATAAGGAAATAACGTGTTACTGTTACACGGGACTACAAATCCGACAACAGTTTTTTAAAAAATGGTACTATTTTATAATAAAAAAGGAAATTGCAAAAGGACAAAATGGCTTACTTGTTTAAAAGACGATGTGTTATCCTAGAAGACTTAATAGTTTCTATAACGTGTATATTTTTCCTGTTTTTTTCTCATCTTTATTAAATTTCCAATATAACTTTTCTTCGTCTTCTAAATATTATGTGTAATATTTTTCTTTTCAACCTGTAAATGGGATTATTCTATTGTAAATAGTAAAGTTTAAACATGTACTAGTATTGTTTATAAATTGAAACCAATTACTCTATTAAATAACTTATCTGTATTTATTACAAATATATTTCAATTATAATTCAAAAGGATGTTAACAATTTTTATAAATAAAACACTTATTAATTTCCACAAATATTTAATTTAAAAATTTGACAATTGTTTCGCCTTCTTGAGGCTTCTTCAGAAATATGACTTAAAACTAAATTAATAACACATACTTATATATACTATATATGTGTGTGTGTGTGTGTGTGTGTGTGTGTGTGTATGTGTGTGCTAGGGAGGAGGTTGACAAACAGGTTAAGTAGCGGTGAGTTATTAAGATCGAATTGATCATTCTGGAGTAGCCCTATGTTTTTATTTCAACTGTTTCTAATAAGGAAATCTATAGCTTTTATTTTAAAAATGTAGAATTTCGAGTTTTCATTAAATTTATGGTTTTCATCGTTAAGATGTTTTGCGTAATTCGTAAATTCTTTTCTCAAAGGTACGTCCTGTTTGACCAACGTAAATCTTATTACATGAGTCGCAATTTTAATGTTGTTTTTGTGAAAAAGGTTCTAATTTATTTTTTGTTTGTTAACATTTAAAAATTCTCTAATATTTTACCTGGGTATTTAACATCCGATTTCTCCACAACACTCTTTTAAAAAAAATAATGTTAAATAGTTAATATTGTGCATTTTTAATTTAATATTTATTATTAACGCTTTCTAATATCAATCTGTATGTAACTTATTGTTCTTTTTATTTTAAAATTAAAAGGACAGAAATTATCAAATAAATAATAGTAAGGAAATACAATTATCGTAAAAGAATTCACGTTTACTAGTCGCGATAAGCAAAAACAAGTCGCCTTTATAAAAAACTTTCACTTTTTCTAGCTCGTTGCCATAGCAACTAAATAACAAGAGATTGTTATCGCATGAACGCGATAACACATTTTTGGGTGTGTATTTTGCTCATAGTTACTGCGCACCACAAACATTTCCAGATTTAACTAGATCTATTGCAGAAACAACTTTAGGTTAAAAAGATTTATACGAAAAATTACAAAAAGGAAAACGCAATAAATACACATTAACGAACATAAATACAGCTAATGAAAAGAAAATATATGTATTTAGAATAATCAGAATTATTAAATCATATTATTCTAAATAAGATGCTACAGATAAAAAAAAATAAAAAACTTAGTAAATCAGGCTTCTAAAAATGTCATTTACTTATTTACAAACTCCTACATTATTTTTTTCCTTTGACAATTCCAATATAACAAGAAAAAATAAATCAAAAGATTTATTAGAATAAATACCTTCCATTGTGTACCAAATGAATCGTTTTCCACCTGTTGGGTTTATATTTACGCCATTCGGTTCCATTAATATTTATGTGGACTAATATGTGCATTAAATTGAACATTTTTACACCTGTAACTTGTGAATACGTTGAAGATTGCAATAAAATTCTGAGACAACAGAACTTACACACAACATGCACTGGACACGGTACTGGTCAGAAATGAATACAAGACCTGGCTTGATGCGATGTGCGTCGACAGTCCAATGGCAATCCAGATGACATAATTTTCCGCGTATCAAATTGAGCTCTACGATGTTATGTAGGTGGATGCTCACAATCTGTTGTGAAAATGTATCTAGTCGAATTTTACCGAATTTTACCGACACTGATCTATACAAAGGAAAGTATTAGAAATGTTTTACCGAATAATTTTTCATAATAATAATTCTTTTAGATAATTCAAAAAATTATCAGTGCGATGGCGAATATATTGATTCAATTATTTAATAAGAAATATTGTATTACATACTTTGTTAAATTTATATAGGTACAGCCTATTAGTTGAAATTAAATTTCACTTTTTACAATTATTCTTATGTCCAAATAATTTAAAATTCAAACAAAATTCAGATAAAAATGGCTCCAATGTATTTTTTACCTACTGGAGACTATTTCTTACGGTAGAATTAGAAATTAGAAGACAGGGTAGACCCTTTCGTTATATATACATTCTTATTTTTACTTTTAGGGATTAATAGTATTCTAATAGTACTTTTAAGGCAAACATCTAGTTTTACCCGTAGATAAAAAAACGTTTGCTCTATTACCAAACATTTTTGAGATAATTGAAGATATTTGGTATGAATATGCTTCATAACGGGTAAATATTCCGTTCTTAGGGGTATTAAATCAGGTGGTAAGGATAGGGGTGGTACTTGTTAAAAATATGCATTAAAGCAAATTTATATGGGGGGAAATTACATGGTTTGAAATAGGGATTACAAGAAGTCAGGGGTTGTTAAAAACTGTAGTTAATTACTATTTGACATGTAACAACTGTTCATGATCCTTGCGCCGTTGTTTGAAGGAAAATTTATTCCTGTTATTTATTCCAAGGATATTAAAGGCATTGAAGACTTCAAATTCGGGATAAATTGAGATAGATATAACTACAATATTCTCAAAAAATAGTTCTGCTTCGAGAATTTAAATACGTAGTTTTCCTTTTATTATAGGAAAAAACTACATAGAATAAATTAACGTTGGAATTATATTTTTCATAAAAAGTGTAGCCTCTCAGAATAATCAAAATATCCTTATTGTTATTAAAAAACCATAACAAGATAATTTGAAATTGGCACTTTAGTTTTCCTTAAAAACAAAGGATCTATCCTTTTAGGATAATTATTATAAATTCTACACAAGATAAATGAAACTTCAACCACAGTTTTCATTAAAAAAAAATACCCAGAATAATTAAAGTGTTCCCTTCTTAGCTACAAGAATTGCATAAAATATTTTTTTGTGTAGGTACTTCCATAATAAAAAAAAGAAGCCTGTCGAAATAAATATGAAAACATCTGATGTATTATGAAATTTGGACCAGGTTATTGACGTTATACAAAATGATTCAAATTACTGACATTTAATATTTGTTTATCTATACAAATATTACTCTGTTTTCAGGACGAGATGTAGGATACTCACAAGATAAATTAGCAAGCTGCAGGATAATGCTACAATAATAAAAGTATCCTACTTATTACTTACAGATTAAAAGCCTCCCGATAGGTACTTACCTTACCGTACTAATAAATTTAACAATTTACATTTTTTTTAATGTCATTTAGGAATAAGGTACAAATGCGGGCTTAACTAACCTAACAAATTTGACAGCTATTACATATCACTCTAAAAACATCTGCTTCAAAAACTGACTATCGCCAGTTGTGGTCACAATTATAAACATTACCGAATATTTTCGAGGAACGTGGGTCATTACGTCATAGGGTTACTGAAAACTACTTAGTATAGTGCTAAGATAGTGTATGTTTTGAGTAAAATATTAGTTGTAGGTACCTAATTTTAATTAACCTAACCTAACCTTACAGCCACTACATATCATTTTAAAAGTACCTGCATTGACAAGTGGCTGTCGGCGACAATTATAGGGCACTTTTAATTAGCATCTGTAAATTCAGTAATGTAGTAAATTGCGCATGTTATGAATAAAATATTAGGTGTAATCTTAATTGTATTAAATTAGGTGGTGACTCCACTTCATTGTCCAAAGATCCGTTTATCGACTTTGTCTGTCCATAAAACTCTTTACCCTCTCGAAGATAACTCACTGTCGGACAGTATATTTGATAACACCCTCGACGCCCCTATACACAACTTACCTTCTTGTTGTCCCGGAACTTCAACCATCCGGAAATGAGGACGGTCTCGTTGGGAGAAGTGGACGCAGGGTGGAAATTATTCTCGACGGCTTCGGACGCAGATCCATCGAACTCTCCCTCAGAATCGGTGCTAAAGATGTCGGGGGTGCAACGGGGCAAACTGCGAGCTGGACTACTATTACACGAAGAGGGCTCCTGCCATCTACGAGACACTCTTGGGGAATTGTATGCACTTTCACACATTGTAAATGTTTATGTAAGGGGTTAATGTCCGACACTTTAAATTTACACTGTCAATTATTGGTCCTACACTTTGTTCTATGGAACGGTCATTTGGAATCGTTGAAAGTAAAAGTTTGTTAACCGGATTTACGATTTATTATCCTCCAAGGGCACATGATTAGAGAAAACACTTTTCTACTGAAAGGAAACATTAATAAACTGAAGGTAGTTATCACAAAAAAAAATTAAATTATTTCAGTGACAATTTAAACTTGAATAAATTTGTAAGCATTTTGTTTTACACGTGGGAAAACATGGATACTCGTTTTTGAAATTGTTGTAATATTTTAATAACTAACTCTGAGAGCTCAATTTACGTTTGTATTTTGAGTAATAATAAATAATAATAAAAGTTGAATAACACATTAAAATTTTAGATAGCACCCACCAATTTATATAAATTTATGCAATGCTTATTAAACTAATTATTCATGGAACATGTTTTAAATCTTTAAATGTATCACATATATAATATATTGAATTTTATTCGATAATTGAATAATAACAGTGCTACTTGATCAATTAACTAATAATATAACATAGATACAATGTAGATAACCCCAAATATTAATTAATAAATTACATACGTTATTTACAAATAAGTTTATTTAGAGTTTTTTAATTTTGAATCAACCCTAAACTTTTAAATTACTTGGGATTGTCCCTCGAAACCACAAAATTTTATTAATATTTTTGATGTTGCTTTTTTTCTTACCCTTTCTTTTAATTGTAATTCTTAATAACAATTAGAAATCCTTTCAAATCTGTTTGAACATTCTGCTATGCAGTACACACGAAAGTAGAAAAAAAAGTTCAAATTCTCGTTTTCACGCGGTCATAGGTCGCGTGTTTGTAGCACACGAGCGTGAAACAGTCGTCGGTCCTCACCGCGCGGCGTCGAAACGTTGAATACGAAATAGCGACGCCGGACGTCGATCTGCGTCGTTCCGTTGCTGCTACCACTGGCGCATTAAAGCGTACTTTTTTCCTATGTACGCTTCACGTACGTGCATGCCAACAGTGACAATGATAGAGGGTACTTTTGTCTTCCAAAAGATTAGAGCTAAATGAGAGGAATAGTTGCTGTTTAGTTGGAGTTTTCAAGAAACCAAGAAAATTTAAAAGTTTTACGAAACAAACTTATAATTGACTCGTTTTAGCGAAAAATTGGCTTCCACCTAATAAATTGTAACTTTTACTTTTCAACAAACTTAGTTCTTAACTTAGATTTATTATTATTTCTTAGTTATCAGACACAAAAAAGGTACAAAACAATAAAAAAACTTACTTACCTGTACTTAAAAACATTTTTAATTACAATGGAACACAGAAATATAAAACAAAGTCTTAAAAGTTCTTTCTTGGCTGTTTTTTATGTTATGAAGTAGATGCTAATTTAGATTTGGTTGTAAAGAAAAATTACATCGATTACTCTCCAGAAATTGCAGGTTCGCAAAGAAAGTAATCGAAGTGATTCGCGAAGACTAAAACAGGGGAATGAAAAGTCAGGGTAATTATTTCAGTTGGGGTAACGTTATAAATTGACCAGTACTTTAGATTTATTATACTGTTCGGGAAATAGAAAGGTTGTTAATAACTGTTGTTCCATTAACCTGACCATGCATTTATCATTCCATCATCTATTGGATTTTTCCCTTTTACAAGTAATTAAAAATTTAAGCACAACCAAATTATTTATCACAGCAACAATTACTTTAACAACGCAGTGATTTTAATGCAATAGGGTAAGATAAAAATGGAAATTCTTATATCCTTATAGCATCAGAATTCTTGGAGATAAAAAAAATGTCATGGAAATATATTTGGTAGGTACGTTCGAAATTGTTTTAGATGGTATTAGCAGGATAATGCTGACCTTAAGGTCTCATTTATCGGGGAAACACCTGCCATTTCTTCGTTCAATTTCGACTGCAAACATTTTAATTTCGTTTTACTGGCTGAACGAGACGCCAGTTCGATTCCCAGAAGAGTTCGCTTAATTTAGATGTCTCCTTTCCAAGCTTGTATATACCTTCTATTGAAGCTACTCCAAAATCATATAGAAATTAAAAGGGTAGAACGTTGTTTTCGATATGTAAAATATAAATTAAATACAGGTGCTTTTTAACTGTAACTTCTTCATTTTTCTCCGATACTTTTTATATTTTTTCCGGGTTCCGCAGGTATTTTAGAAAAATTCTTATAACATATTCAAAAAGAAGGAATTAAAATCCTTATACGTCTAAATATTAAGATTAACGATCTCACATTTGGAACGCGTCCTACCAAGTAGACACAACGAACCGAAAGCCGTATCCTACGACCGGTTTCGACCTATCGGGTCTCGTCAGGTGGGCACTGCCAGAAAGGCTTTTTATTTATAATCTGTTGAATATAGCTGTCCTGGAATTTGCCTAAATTTGTGACGTGGCTTAAATTATTTTTATTTACTAAGAAAATGCAATTTGGATAGCTTCACCAATTTATTCACATTTGACAATTTTGTTTGGTTATTATCAGTAGTACTTGTACTACTATGTTAAATATAAAATCTACGGATGCAGCCATTTAAACACACAATCTATACAGGGTCATTCAAACTGAGTGGTGTATTGGGCGTTTTAGGAAAACTAAGCATGTTACAGATTTGAAAATTTGAGGGTATCCATGTATCGAAAGAGTATAAAGAATGAAATCGAATGACAAAATGAAACATGTTGGGTGCCATTTGAAAAAATGAAGTTATTCGTGTTTGAAGTTTTTAAAATTTGTTTCTTTTTCTGAACGCCCTGTACAAATTATAAAGCATAGTTTTGTCATAACGTTAGCCTTATGACTTGGCTATAACTAGTAAAAATTTCAACATGCTAAGCTAGTTTCTATAAATGTTATGACTTTTTATAGTTTAGGTTGCGGTGCAATCTTTTTTCCAAAAAATTAAATTATCTCAGATACTAATCATCGTAGGCATACAAGTTGGTTATCTAAGTCACCTTAAAATTTTAATTTTATGTTTCATACGAATTCATCGTAAAAATATACCATTCCATTCAAAATAGGAAAGTTGACATTAATTTCCGGTATAACCGGAAGTGCCCGACAGTTGAAATTATTTTAGTTAAATAGATCATCCTTAATACACGTACTCCCAACTCCCAAATTTTCAAATCTGTAACATGCTTAGTTTCCCTAAAAGTCTAATGTACCACTCAGTTTGAATGACCCTGTATAGAGGTGGGGTTGAGTATCGACTAAAAACTGTTTTTGATCCTGTCAATTAGTCAATAATCAAATAGAAACGTATTCAGACTCAACCTCACTTCTCCTATATAGGTTGTAAGTATAAATAGCTCTATCTGTAGGTGTTAAGTTTAGTGGCACATGTATATATGAATAAATTGATGAAACTATCCAAACTGTGTTTTCTTAGTCAATTTACATCATGTTTCACAATACTTACACCAAAGAAAGTCTTAATAGAAGTAATTATTTTTATGTTATTGGGAATCACGCAACATTTAAAAAAAAATACATTTAGTTTTTAGGAACTTTTTCCACTGCAGGCCTGTACTATTATTCGTTGATAATGGAACGATGTTTGTCCACTCTGTAGTTAGTAGTAAGCTTTTTACATCCGTTGCAGTAGATTGATGTTCAGCCGTTGCATTTGGTGTATCTACTAGACATCCAATCAAGGATGACTGCGATTCTCGCTACTACCATCCAGCCAGCCCGCCAACGAGCAAGCAAGCAAGCAGTTTTTCTTTTTCTTATTGCATCTCACAATCTCCAAATTGAGTATCAACCAACTGTGTCTTTTTGTCGCCTACTGCGACGCGATGATGCCATCCTGATGGGCTCTAAAAACAGTAGGAGCAGGCAGCGGTAGTTTTACTCTTAGTCTTCTTCGTCAGTAAGTATACGACGACGACATGGGGAAGACGTCGAGGGTGGTTATTACAATTCCAACCTTTGCCACCCTCCGCGAATTCTACGTTCCGGTCCTTCAAGAGTATAATTACGGAATTAAGCATTACAGTGGAGGAGGCTTTTAATTTTAACGAAGATTATGACGGTGTGAAGGGCAAGGAGCGATTTAATTGTCTGATTTCAGAATGTACGAGAAGCAAGTACATTTGTCTGAGGGTGCTTGAAGAAATTTATGGTAATTCGACGTGATAGTTGCCATAAATAAAAGGATTTCAGTCTAATTATGTACCTAAACTTAATTATTAGCTAACATGAGTGAACTTAAAAGAATTTGCAATAAAACATGAAAAGTCTTTTAGAAATTCCAACCTTTCCTTAATTTAAAAATTCCTAAAATAGTATTTGTCGTTCTCCCACTCACTCTGGAACCATTTAGTTACAGTCTTCAGTGTTCCACAACTGTTATTGTAATTCAATCAACTATAGAGAAATGAAAATCTGTACGTAAGTACTTAAATTAAAATCTCACAATTACATGATAGATTGAGTTTCCTGAAATACAAATAACATATGTACAAAAATCAGTAGATGAGGTACAGTCAATATCTCCTTCCAAAAATGACTTTACTCTGTTATTTTCACAAAAATTGGAAGATTTGATTTGAGAATTCAATTGTAAACTATGAATGAATTCTGCTTCACATATTTTCATGAGAAAATTCTATTAGTGGCCGCTTTCGACGTAATTTTATCGATTGTAAGCTTTAGTGACGGATTTAGGGAAGGGCCAAGGGAGTTATAGACCCCCATCGGACATTAATTGACGCTGGGTATATACACGAATCATTGAAACTCATTAAATTTGGTTTGCATAAAAGAATAAACGACGAAAAATCAATGATTGAGAATATTTTTTATACGTACCTAAGTAAAAGCAAGCAAATCTGAGTAGTGCACATACAGATTGACCCTATCTGCACTATATGCTCCCTTCTCTGACTTCCATTTAAGGTAGAATTTTTGAATATTTTGCCTCTAGAGGCACTTATTCCAGCATCATATATATATATATTGCGTTTGAATGCCAAAACTCCAATTTAGTTAACGACACTCAACTTTTCTTGGTGAAGGATTAGAACACGTTGGATATTAAAAACTTTATTAAATAAACATATTTAAAATACGAAGAGTTTGACACAAAGGTACAAAACTGCAAAACTATGATAATGGTAAGAATAGATATCAAGTATGTTTACTGTTGAACAACTTAAATCGTAATCATAGAAAATACTAGATGTTACTTACTTAATAACTACAAAATTTTAGAGGGGTTGACAAGGCAGAGCGTCATGCAACTCTGGTTACACGAACTATTCCCTTGTAGGCAGCGGGTTGAAAAAACTATTTAGTTGCCTATTAGTACCAGTAAAACAAACAAAATAATAGTAAATTTGTATCCTTCGACATCTCTAACCTTTTTGCAAGCATAACCCTTTAGTTGAAAATATTCTCATTGATAATAAAGTCGAACTGACCATCATAAATGAAATCATTCTTCTTTTGGAAATAACAGTAAAACAAAATTACCCAAAATTGAATAATACGTATTATACACAATACGAAGGATTAGCAATGGGAAATCCACTCGGCCCATTACTAGCTGAAGTATTTTTAAACCATCTGGAAAATAAAATATCCACAAATACTCTTTTCAAAAACCGCTTGTATTGGTACCGTTATGTAGATGATGTGTTAGTTTGTTTACCAGTACTAATAGGCAAGTAAATAGTTTTTTCAACTTCCTAAATAAATTACACCCCACAATAAAATTTACTATTGAAAATGAAACAAACAATTAGATTAACTTATTGGATCTCACCACTACAAGGCAAAATAATAAACACATGTTTTCAATATACCATAAGCCCACACACACCGATATGATCATACATGCCAAATCCTATCATCCATATTCACAAAAATAAGCGTCATTCCATTCAATGTTACATATGTTGTTTGCTTTATCTAAAGAAAACTTCAATACAGAATTAAACAGAATCTATGCAATAGCAGAAAATAATGGTTACTTCACAAATTTAATTACAAGACTTTTAAATAAAAAAATAAATAAAAAAACATTAAATCTGGTTTACCCACATAATAAGCACAATAAATACAAATCATTTACCTCACTCACATTTTTTGGCAATATTTCTAAAAAAATTGGGAAAATATTAGAAACAGATAGTGAAAGTCTAGTTAGATATAAAATAAATAATTCTCTAGGAAATAAAATTATTGTTTTATTTGTAATTATTTTAAAATGTTTTGGTTTTAGCAGTACCTGATTAAATATTCTCTGAGATCACTGATAACTTTACATTAATTTTCACAAACTAAAAGACTGCGTTCTTGTAGGATAATAATACGAATTTCCTTGTTCTTCCCGTAACGAGAAACAAAAGAAAGCCTGTCCATCATCTAAGGGTTATTATTTACGGTTAAGCCCAAGGTCCGGCAGCCATAGTTATGCGGGTGACGACGAGACAGTTGAAACACGATCCACTGGGCCATAATCCCCGTAAACACTGGAAGTTTACTTCCGCATTAGTGCTATTGCACACAGCCAACTACATTTTAGTCCTGTTTTCGTCCCAACAGACAAATATTTGTTAGACTTGTTTGGACAAATCGACTGAATCTCTATATTCGTTCTTGGACAGTACAAAATGCCGTAAACATTACTATTTCTTCTAAGAAGTATAAAACGAATTGCAAAAATGTACTCCAAATAGATAATTTCATTTATTTCGAAATTTCACACGATATAGTTTGTTTAACAACGTTTTTAAAGTGCCCTGTATAACATCCCACATTCATAACAATAAATTATTTGACATAAAACGTTCTCGTTTTCTGTTCCCCCTTTTTTTGTTTTTAATATATTTTGTAACTGCTAGACTTTGCAAACTGATGGCAATTTAAAGTTTAGTTCTACTTTGTGCGGCAGGGAATGTTTGTAAAAGTCTCGGCAGCAGAGGCAGACAGAATTGTAATTGCCTTTGCTTTCAGTTTATTAAATACGAAAGATTTGCCTCTAAAGATATCTCATCGCAATAATAAAAATCACAGAAAGTAAACAAAAAAGCAAGAATCGAAATCCGAAATTCAATTTTGCCTTTCTTTCGAAATCTTTAATTACCTACCTTATTTATTTGGACAAGTAGTAGAAACTGCTGACTCTTTTTTTGCAGAACTGGATATCTTTGATATTGTTAGGGTAAAAGCAAAAAAAGCACAATTGTTTATATGTATGAACCCTAAAGCCCCAAAATTTAGGTGTCGAAATGCATTTCATTAGGTTAGGTTTATTTAGTGTAGTTCCACAGAATTCCATTTGGGTTTCTTGTAAATAAATTGTAAATATAAAAAACAATACGGACATATGCGACAAGGACTGTGAGTAACCAAGGGTAGGCATTAGAATTTAATTGTTTATTGTGACTCAGGGGACATATCGTTGGAGTGTTAGGCACTGAAAAACTTGTTTTTATTATTTAAGTGAGACACCAAAAATCTTATCAAAATTGTGAGAAGAAATGCGATGGTGGTTTGATAAGACCTTTACTTTTAAATGAAAACATCAGTTTTCCGGCAAAAAATCATTTTATTTTTCTACATAATCTTCTTTTAGCTCGTAACATTTAGTCCATAATGTTTCTAATCTTTTTATTCCTTCTAAATAATAACATTTCTCAAGGCCCTCAAAACCCACGATAACCTCTTCATTCGACCAAATCTGTTACAGCCCAGCCATTTCTTCAGGTTTGGAAACAGATGTCACATGGTGACTACACACGTATGCACCCGTGCATTTTCTTGGTGGAACAATACCTTTTTTTTTGGCTAAATGCGGTCGTTTCTGTTTCAAAACAGTGTCAAATCTGTCCATCAGCTGCAACTCTGAATAATATTTGCCGTTGCTTGTTTTACCTTTTTCAAGGTAACCAATATGAATTACAATGAGCACCGTGTAAATCACGACTTTGTTAGCCGATACTTACTTACTTATTTGTGTTTCACTCCCACCAGCTACTCATGCTAGTGGGTGGGCAGTCCCTCCGACCTACACTGCAGTGCAAAGCCGGAGGGTAGGGCGGAAAGCCCTCTTCAGCCTCCTTGCAGGAATCGTGGGAATTGGTGGGTGGTGTGATTAGGGAGAGAAAAATGAGACTGACGAAATGAAGACAGATGAGAAGTGAAAGATTATCTGTGGAATATTACTATCCCAGCATTTGCCTAAGTGATCCAAGGATCCAAGTATTTATCAAGCCTCTTCTTGTTTCTTTAACGGATTTTTTGCGCAAAAAGTAATGCTTTATTAGCATACGAAATTCACTTTTTTCTATTATTTGTGGAAATTAAACATCGCACCTTGCTCAAAATTTTACAGTAGTCTACCGAACGGAAACAGTGTTACCAATACAGTTACTATCAAACCACCCTCGTATGTTTTCTCTTCCCATTATTAAATTGAAAAACAAAGAGAAGAAAATAATAACTTTTGTGTCGTAGAAATTGGCTTATGCGTCTCATTTTGTAAGAGTTAAAGGCCAAAATTGAAACGGTGTTGCGTAACTGTCGAAATTAGGAGCAGAAGAAGGGTTCGATGGGCAGACACATCGTACATCTCTCGGCCCTTTGATTACGGCAATTACTGCAAGCAAACCCAACCGGGGACGTTGAATGTAAATAAGCTTTCGCTCAGCAATTAGAAAACGAAACGTAGGAGGAATTTCTATTGTTCATAATGGCATGCACCCCATTTCGTCCTACCGAAACTACCGACTAGTGACTTTTCTCTCTTTGCTCTTTATTGCAATAAACCAACACCATCGAGACTACGATTCACCATTCATCCACCCTTGCACACAATTGAGGGACGAGGATTCACCTAAGAAGTATAAAATCCGATTTATGACAGAAAAGAGGTTAAAAGCCCTCTCTACCGGGCTTCAGAATACTTGAGGGATGCTTTTAATAAGTGTACACACTTATCTAATCCACTCATCCTTACTATCCCTTCTTTCGGATTCTTCGGATTGTTTAATCTGGAAATTATTTTTGTACCCAGTATTCAAACACTTACCTCATTTTTATTCGATATATATAAAATCGTGTTTTACATCTAGTATTCTGGCTTTTAACCTTAGTTATTTTTAGAACAATTATTGTTAGTTTTAGTGAACCAAAAATCGGAATGAATCACAAACCAGATAAAGAAGGTTCAAAGAAAAATTCGAATTATTTAATAGTTTAAGACTGACAGTAAATTATAGTCCCAACAATAATCTGGAATTAACTTCTTTATTCGCTCTTTCTGACTTAACGATTCTTTACAAAATTAAGGGACATTCAAGGGCAGGAAGCAATAGTTCTATACTAACAGTATGTAGATAGAAACTGCATTAGTACGCTTGACCCTTTTTGCTGAACTGTAGAATTTATAGATATGCTAAATCGGTCTTGTTCTAATGTACCTATGCAGTATATTTTTGAACGGTTGACAGAGGATGAAGGGTCTTCCCCCTTGTCTGAAGCGTGATAGCAAGATAATCAACAACAATAGGTTACAATCAGCCGATTGTTCTCAGTTCTGTACTTTGCATTATCATCAATTTAGAAAGAAAATGGAAAGTTAAGAAAGGAGTAATGTTACTAAAGGTCATGAAACTTCCAGAACATCTTTCTATTTTGAAGGCTTCTAAATTTTTCATTTTTGCTTACTAAATTGATGTCTTTGACAAATAACAATAGAAATAGTTTAAATGTATACATCCAATGGAAAGTTGATTTCATATTTGGTAATAAGAAATGGGTATAAATAGGAAAAAAGTTGATTTTTCTTAAATTATCACGAAAGTAACGAATTTAACACGATTTCGTAATCAATTGCGTATAAACTGAGTAGTTCAAATACACCAAAATATAATAAGTAGTGTCATATGAGCGTAAACTATAGAATAGATGGATAAGCCTAACAAATATTTGCGTCAATGAATTAGAGACAATAGATACTATATTTACAGGTAACATTGTTATTTATTTTACACCACAGAACAAGTTATAGATCAGATTATCTACCTTTAATCTCCATTTTTCAAACAATACTATTCATATAATTTCCTTTTAACACATGGGCGAAAATTCATCAACTGGCCGCGAAAGCCTTAATCAAACACGAAATTGTTTTTGATTCATTGTTTTGAAAATAACCAAAGTAGTGTCACTCTCTAGCTTCAGCACAATAACTCACAAACTAATTAATAGAATATCATGAAATTTTAACAGCTGTCTTTTGAAGGTTAATACTAACTGAAAAAGAGGTGAATGTAATGAAACTAGCGCCATCTACTTTTCAGCCCATGTTTTATTAAAAAGGCTATTCTATTTACTGTTATTCTATTAGCCCATTTGCATCAAATTCTTCTAAGACACTGACCTATTGTAAATATAAACCTTGATATCTTTTATTACACAATTACAAATAGGTATATACGCGATAAACGACAATATATTCGAAATAATTCGTGGTGTTCAAAAACAGCCATGCGTTGTTTTGTTTTGGTTAATTACTATTGTTTCATTGTGTTGGATATTCAACTTTTTCGTGTGACAACTAGTAATTCATAAATATAATAACGAATAATAGAATTTTGATTTATAGCAATTTATTTTAAAATCAATTGAATCGCAAACATGCACACAGCCAGAATATATTATGACTAAATAACGTACCCCGCTTGTATATTGTTCGTTTAACAACCCTCCGGTTCTTTGTGTGTCAAAAAAATATGCGCATACATATTTCATTTTTATTAGTAGGATGAATGCGCGTGGGCGACAATAAAATGGACAGGTCCTGTTATACTTTTGGTGGACGATTGCAGATCATAATTAGCAGTTGAATTGTGAGCTGATGGAGCGCAATAATTTTTATAAATGTCTAGCTCAGGCCGCACCGCTACGCATCGCGCCGCATCATCGTACCAAACGGCCACAATAGAAAAACGAACATACACCATCATAAATGCATATGGACGTCTATGTAAAATGCCACAACACGTGTATAAGTACATGCACTAACAGCATGCGTGCATCTTCCCATTTTGTGTTGGAAAAATTCTTGGGTCGGCAATTTTCCGGTCATGTAAGAAATGCACTTCAAACGGTGTGGTGTTATTGTCACAGAGATGATAAAAATCGAAGGTTGATCATATCGAAACGATTTAAGAAAAGAAATACTTTAGAGTTACCAAAAATGATATATTTAATAGAATTTCACATTAACGAAATTTAATTAAAAAAATGAAAACACACAAAAAGATCAAGATGTTTATTTAAATTCACTACAATTGTTTCGCTTAGAGATATATCTTCACCTGAAGAAGGTTAAGCTAAGCGAAACAATTGTAGTGAATTTAAATAAACATCTTGAAACTTATTGTGTGTTTTAATTTTTTAAATTATGAATCAGTTTCAACAAGTAAATGCTTCCACAATCAACTATGAAATTTAATTATTATGTTCATTTATTTTTTATTAATTACATTATGGATTTGTGGCATCTCGAGTTACATAGGAAATACTTCTTGAGACTGAAGATGACTGCCGAAGTTGCAGTCAAAACGTTTGGATCTACAAGTTCCTTTCGACCACGGACCATCAGCCCGGATCAACGTCTTTGTTCATTCAATTCCGGGCGTGAAAGCCTACGTCATTGCAAATCTATTTCTTTTGCGTTGTACTTTGGATCATTCACACAAACACTTCTTGAACTCTTGCTCTCCAAATAAGAATAATTGTCCTGCAATCTCACGCAGACTTATTAGATTTCATCTTTTCAGCTTATATATATATTTTTTACATTTGGTGTGTTATTTGATCTTTAACGCTCCCTCCTTTGTTTGGCATAAATACCATTAATTTCGATTCATATTCTTCTTCTCTTACCATATTTCCATATATTGCATGCAGTAGATTTTTAGAAGTATGGCTTAAATGAGTTTTAGTGGATTCTAATCCACAAACACATGCTATTTTTCGCTGTCAACTACTTCACCTTTTGATGCAATTAACATAACAAATGAAACAATGGTACTGTGCAAGTCCTGATTTGTTTATTTCATATATTCACTAGAACAGTTTAAGGATTTTATCAAATCACTTACTTTTTTAACGAAATGGCCTAAGACATCTCTCGTGAATTAATCAAATCGCTTAAGGATTTGGTCAAATTCCCATTTTCATCATTTCCTTGCAACATATTATATGTAAATGTATATAGGAAATATTTGAGACAATTTTCATGATTGTTCTTTAAAGCAAAATTTTGAAAACAATAATCAATTGTGTTTCCAAAGAACTGCAAAATCAACAGCAGGATATTTAAAATGCAGCTAAAATGTTAAATGTTGCTTTTATCAATTTATGAGACCACTGTTGATAATTTGGCAAATAACTATAAATATTCAACATATTTTTCTCGAAACAGAAAACGTTGTCCCAAAAGACATTTTGGCGAATCGACTCAATATCATCTCATTGAAAGTAATGAAGGTTATTCAAGGGTGCCGGTTTGAGAAATATGGTGAAAAATTTTATAATCGCTTCTTCTACTTTTTTGAGAAAATCATTCTACAATGGCGTTTTCTTTGGGAACCAAGAGTTTTACTTGAAATGTGGGGATGGTATTTGAGGCACAAATTCATGCCAATTATTGTCTTGCAAGGATTTCGTTCTTATAAGAAAATTCTCCTTTTGCTGACTGTTTTTGGCATTTCCAGTTACCATTCTGAAATCAGAAAGGTCTTTCTCATAATTAAAATTAAAGAAAAATTATTTTCTCAATATTATGGAACAAGAACAATAGAGCTGTAATTTCAATTGAAAGGAGAAGGTTGATATTCGGAATTTGGTGGCATGAAGAAAGGTCACAATAAAAAAGACGAGACGTCGCATTACCTATTGTTAATAAATTATTAACAATTATTAACCTACTAATTAATTTATATAATTATAGTGGATATTGTCTTGTTTCGGTGCATAATATATTTCAATGATGGCGCTGGTGCAATTCTTCCGTGTTTTGGATCGTTTCTAGGTAGTGAAAAGTCGCTATCCAGCAGAATTATAGCTGGGGAATGCGATGATCCTCGTAAATCAGGAACGAGAATACAGAGGATGAGGTGCACAATAAATAGAAAGGTATGATGATATCGCACAGAGCAGGACTCAAGGGAATTGACTGCTATTCTGTTATATACGGATAATCTGCCTACTTCCACCGACGCTTTGATACTGGTAAATGTAAATTTGTTCAAAATAGGGTTCTTAAACGTGGCAGATAGATAACGTAGTGTAGGAAAAGTAAATCACTATTAATGTTTTAACGGTTCTGCTGGGCCTCAAGCTTCCTCAACCGAGACGAACATTATGTAGGTATGTGATCGAAAAAAAGTTACTGAAAGGGTAAATTTTTTTTAATTAGTTTTTTTCTGCAAAATAAATAATTTAAAACTTATTTCTTCCGGTTCAATAACTGTAAATTAGATCTGTCGAAAAAAATACTCTTTATTTATTTCAAACCGTCAAAATAAATACTGTATCCCTAAAGAAAAGCTGTTAATTCAAAAATTAGGATAGAATTTTTTTAATTTTACAGTTTTTTAAAACAATAATATGAGAAAAAATATTTTTTTACTCAAATTGATTGAATTCGTGCTTAATAAATCATACTATAACACAATTTGTATAGAACTGGATTCTATACGAAATTGTTCGGTCAACTTTATGATATCTGTAGTTTTTGAAATGGAAATCAAAAATTATGATTGAGTATCTGTGTCAGCTTTTAAGATTTAATTAATGGCAATATTGCAAAAGCCATAGTTTAAAATTCAATAATTCCTTAATAGAGATTAAACTTTGGATGGTATACGGATGGTGAAGCATGTTTTAATAGTTAAGAAAATGAAAACACAAACGAACTTCAACAAATATATTCAGAAATTATTCACTAATTGTTTTTTTTTATGGATTATTTAGAATGTAATTTGTTCGATAGTATTAAAATTTCTCAGTATAGCTACTAAATGTATTGACTTCTGGTGTTGACATTTTTTATGTTTGGTCTGGACTCTGGATTTTCTTTACCTAATAATCTATCATAGAAATAATAAACATGGATTTAAAGTGTTCATAAAATCTGCACAGGCACAATAATACCGACTAATTCCTATAAGTCATTTAATATCAAAGTTACCACTTTTCAAAACCTTTTACATAAATTAGTAAATATCCCACTCGGGATAGAATAAAATATAATAAAACACATAGCTACAAACAATGGATATTGTCTATATATAGTTGACAAATTATTGTCGAAAAATATGCAAAAGTCTTTATAAGACCGATAAAATTGTCACCAATTCTAAAAAGTTTTTCTGTTCTATAAATTATGTCTAAAATTCCAGTCAGTTACAAAATTAAAAACTATTTAAACAAATTTAAATTAACTACAACAGAAATCAATAAATTTAATGTAGGTCCAATGTTAATAAGACAAGATTAGATATCATACAAAAAAGTGAAGTCTATCAGCAAAATTGCCAGAATTGCAATGCCCTATATATCGGACAAACGGGTCGTTCTTTAGAAGTCCGTATCAAAGAACTCCTAACTAATATTAAGAACAAAAAATACATTACGGGTCTGATAAAGAATTGTTAACGAGAAAATCATAATTTAAACATTAATAATTTTTTTTGTTACTCCATTGTCAACCCAAAAGCATAAAATTAACTCTACTGGATATTTTATAAATTGAGAAGGGTATAATAACTGAGAAAAAAAATGAATTGCACTTCCTAAACACCTCACTCCTTTTGAACCTTTAATATCCTTGTAAGTGTACCTACTATATATAAAGTGTTTTCCACATTTTAAATTTAGTATAGTTGTGCTCTAGATGATAGCTATTTAGCCGACACAATTGTTGAATTATTTTTAAATATATTTGTTGAAGTTCGATTGTGTTTTGAGTTCAATAATCTCTGAGATACAAAGAGTTAGAACCACGTAACTTAAGGGAGTTTAAAATGAAATTAAACACACTAAAGCATTACTTATTAATTACTGATCTAAGTTTTCTACTTATCTGACTTCTTAATTAAAAAAAAAGAAGTACGTCATAAGACGCCTTTCCTTACACGTCACATAAATGCTTTATTTTTAACATTGTAACGACGTTTTCATTAAATTGTCTACTATTGTATGTCTTTTTTTAATTTCTAAAGTAACACTTTAGTACAGAAAAACGTCTTTTTTGAGTACTTTTCATACCCCTCAAGTTTTTTAACGTCTTATAAAATCTTTACACTTAATAAGGTAACTTAAGAACACAAGTTATTTTTTATTAAAAGCGTAAGCACTTCATTGTAACTTTTACAGAAACAAAAAACATGTATAACCATGATATATTTATTAAGACATTTTACTTTCCAAATCAACCGGTTTTCCAAAATAAATACAAATAAATAGATACATAATAATAATAATACATTTTTGTTTAAGAAAAAAATACGAGAATAATATATCGTAGAGAAGTAGATATCTCGACCACATAATAATTATTATCACCAACATTAGGTGGTTTTTCTGTAAGTAAAACAAACGAAAAAAAAAATGAATAATACTTAAGAGAATAAATTAATTTTTACTTTATTATTTCATTAATACCTGACGCCACAATCAGTGTTTTGTTTGTCTGTACAAAAAAAGTTTAGTATTTTAAATAAACAGCACAACAAATGAAAATGAAACCACTTATAAAAGCGTATAAAAAAGACATTTGACTACAAACACAAAAAGAAATTAAAATAAAACTATTGTAAGAAGCTAATCCAATCCAAAAAAAAACAAACAAATAATACTGTTAATGAGAAATTAGCAAAAAAATAATAACAATAATGGTAAGGAATAAAACCCAGGAATGTCATAAAAGACAAGAGTACCAGACACTGTTACCCATCATCATCATTATCAGTAACAATAAATTACAATTGCAAAGCAACAAGTCTAGTTACACCTTTTTTGGTATTTTTTAAGAAGGGGGCCACATCACATGTTAGTGCAAAAACAAGCAGCTGTCTGGTAGGTTTTCTTTCACACTAAATTATTTATGATTTTTTATTACCAAACTCTGACATCGGCCTCCACAATGTGGTCGATTATTCTCTGCACAACTTCGGTGCTTTTGTTGGTACCTCCAAGATCTATAAAAAAACACATTAAATAAGTAACTCATTACAATTGCAAAATTTAAAAACAATTGTTTTCGTTTTAATTTCGAAAGATAATTAAAAAATTGAGTCAAGTGTAAATTGAGTCGCGCGCCAAACGTTCTGTACCTTATAAAAACATTGTTTAATATAAAAGATTCGAAAAATTAAGTAAATACAATTTTGCTTGGTAAATAAGTAAAATTTAGTAATCTGAATACTAACCTGGAGTATGAACTTTATCTTCACAGATGGTCTTACGAATTGCACCCTTAATAAGGTTTGCGTGAGCTTTGTGTCCCAGATGTTCCAACATATCAACAGAAGCGTTCAGCATCGCCACGGGATTTGCAATATTTTTTCCAGCAATTGCGGTTCCAGTATTTCGGGTACCAGGTTCGAAAAGTGCATACTTAAAAAAAGATAAAAACACTATTCCTAAATTTTAACAAGTAATAATAAAGGCTAAATAAAACTCTCTATATTGATGATAAAATTTTTGCTTACGTGATCACCATAATTTCTTCCAGACAAAAGACCAGCTCCCCCTACAATTCCACATACCACGTTGGAAACGATTGTACCATACAAATTTGTCATGATCATTACATCAAACTGATGGGGCTTTGAAACAAGTTGCATGCAACAGTTGTCAATAATCATATCGTTGTGTTCAATCTCAGGATATTCTTTAGCGATTTTACGATTTATTTCCAAAAACAGACCATCAGACAATTTCCTGTATTAAAATATAAATATAAAATTAAGACAAATATTTTGCACCCAAATAAAATACATAAACAAGAATGTCAAACTCACATAATATTTGCCTTGTGAATAGTTGTCACCTTCTTTCTGCCATGTTTTTTTGCAAATTCGAATGCCCAACGGGCTACTCTTTCTGAGTTTTCCTGGGTAACAACTTTCATACTTTCTACCACTCCTGAAGCACTCTAAAAACCCAAATATAATATAAAAAAACTGGTTTTGCTGTACTATTGAAAATATTTTATTTCAATATATATTGTAATTCCATGATGTAATGCTACTCCTTTTCATTATTTTTATTTTTTACTAATATATTATGATTTGTACCTCATGTTCTAACATGGCATATTCACCCTCTGTATTTTGACGAATGACCATGATATCAACATCCTTTTGCTTTGCCTGAACCCCTGGATAGGACAGACAATGCAAAACATTTACATATAGGTCCAACTCATTTCTTATAGCAACATTTCTAGACCTTACTCCTGTACTTTGACTGCTAGTTTCAATATTTCCTTTAAATACAAATAACAACTGAAAAATATATAAAAAACAAAAACCAGGAAAACATTCTAATGCCATATTGAACTAATAAAAACAATATGAATATTTTTCTAAGATACAATAGGATTAAAATAATTTTTCAGTATAATTATACCTTTAATTCCAACTCCATTCCTTTTAATAGAAGTAATGGCATATTCAAGTTCATTTGCTTGGTCTGACTTTGGATCAATATCAACAACCTGAAAATCAACTGGAGCACCTGAATACTTAAAAACCTCTTGAACATAATTCATTAGCTCAGGTCCAATACCACTCCCAGGCAACATAGTAACCTGGTGACGACCTCCATATTGAGCAACAGGTATTGGACTCTAAATGAATAAAACAAATAATTAATAAATGATTTGGTGAATACTAACATATTATGATAGTAAGATAAAAATATAAATCTTACTGTTTTTTTCACTAAAGGTGTTTTGTGTTGAATTTCAAAGTCTGATAAGGCTACAGCAGCAAGAGTAGATTGCTAAAATAAATAATTTATTAAGAGTTCACCTGGTAACATGAAGAGATATGAAAGTCTAATCACAATCACTATTTAAAAAACACATTCAGTCGGATTTAAGAATGCTCTACAATAAATACCTTTCTTGTTATTTTACATCCTAAAGGATTTGAAGAGACCTAAAAAACAAATAATTAGTTTTGGAAAAGTTATATAATAGTTGTAATAAACATACCAAGTCGTTAAGTTTAATCTTGAGACAATTCCTGTTGAGAATTCTCCCGGCCATATTTTAATGTTTAATTTAATAAGAAAACCTCAAATAAACCAATAATTTTGTAAAAAATCACTACAATTAATAATTGTAACCTATAATTAATAGACCACTTAATGAATTAGAAGCATATAAAAAGTCATAGATCTCAGATCAGAGAGGTTTGTGTACCATAGCTATCATAACATTTGGTAACGTTGGCATCGATTGTTCAATTGTTCACCTCTCTAATCTGTGATTGTTCACTTTTAGTTTTTCGTTATTTTGTTTACTGTAGGATGCTTTCTTTGCTGTTCGTGGTAGATCATAAATTTAAAAAGTTAGAATTGTGTATCTTTTGAGTTTTTGGAAATTAATGTTATGCTTCTTTGTGTACAAGGTATTTATATAATTTTTGTTTAATTTAATTTTTGTGCGAAAGGTAATTTAATGGGAGCTTTTCAATTATATCCACCTATTCCTATTACCTTATTCAATAAATATGAGTAGGTAATAGTTTTAATATAGAAATTAATTATTGACGCAATTTTAGTTCGTAAAAATTTTGATTTAATAGGAAAATGAGTGATGATGAAAATTTTATTTGCAAGTGTACAGCAATGCCAAAACCGACAAATTTTATTATGAATACATAATGAAAAGTAAGGCTATTGTACATTTTTATTTATTGTAGATTTTAATGTTGTTTTTATTTTAAGCCTCTAGAAGAAAATCCCTGGCAAATAAGCACTACAAATCACTGAACATAGAAAGAATTGCCAAGAACATTTCTAAGAGTAACTGTAAGTTAACAAATTGCTTTTCTAATGAATCAGAATAACAAATTTCTGATGGAAATATGTTAAAAAGGAATAGACATTCTTCAAATGTTAATGGTTTAGAAGACAAAAACAGTACAAATTCAAATGGCAGTGATAAAGACCTTTTTGAACAGTCTCAGAATGATTGTTTTACTGATATATGTATTTCTACCGAATTTCTAGAACAAATAGATAAACTTATTACAAACAGTGGTTCAATGACTAAAAATATAATTTTAAAACCTACATTTATTAATATGAAAGTTAATGAAGTCATACAACATTTCAAGGGAATTGAAAAGCTGTATGGTATGTTCTAATTATAATCTATGAATTGAAATATATAATTGTATTTGATAATTACTTTCTAGATTGGCAAGAGGAATATTTGAAACTACCAGCTATAAAAAATCACTCTTTGATTGCACTTAAAATTATGTAAGCACAATTCACGGGCTTACTTAATCTGTATTAGAAGTGAGTTCAATTTTGAATTGTTTCGACCTTTACTTGATGAAAATCCATATTAAACACTAATAATTAAACACTTATAAAATTGATTGAACTGATTTCTACTTAAACTTGAAATGAAACATTTTCATGCTTTCATTTTTATTAAGGTACTGGTTTTCTGGGAAAGGCATTTTCATTCTTTATGAAACAACATTGTTAAGCAGTGCCTAGATAAAAATTATTACGAAAGTGTTTAAGTATTTCATTTGCAGTTTATATTGATATTATTACTCAGCATTTCATTTTTGTAGAATGTACCAGAGAATGTTTTAACTAGATTTTACGTTTCGCTAATGTTGTATGATTTGTAGAACGGAATACCAGTATTTGACATATCTGAGAAATATCTACCCTTTATTTTTGTTAAATACATTTTATATTGTTTTTTTTAGATTGAGCATGGACTAATGCAGAGTCTAATGATTTCATCTGCAACGTTTGCATCGAATGTCGTCAGTTTTTGTGAGAAAATTCAAGAATTTTGGCCCTTTAGATATTTACTTAAAAGTTTAAGTGAAAGAATATCTCACTGTTCTGTGAGAGAGCTGCTTCCCCTCATGGAATTACCTGCTGTTAAACAGGTAAAACTAATTTTAAATAATTTTATTTGAAACTGCAGTACATAGGTTCATTTACTTTCAAGTCTCGAGCCAAGCAACTTTATGGTGTAGGCTATAAAACTCTTCAATATATTGCAAAGTCTGATCCAAATGAACTTGTCAGAAGTCAATTTATGTCCAAAAAAGTTGCAAATCAGCTTATTGCAGCTGCTAAGGTGCGTTATATTTCTCGTATTATATTTTATGTATTATTTATCATTGTATTGTTTCATTTAGATGTTTTTATTGGAAAAAGTCGAAACCTTAAGAGACGAAGCCGAAAATGTTTTAAATGTTGGATTTATCACTATTTCATTAATGTTCCATTAATATAATAGGTAGTTTTTCATAGAGACAGTATTATGAATTTAAGTATAACAAATATATATGTATTTATTTTTGTTTGTGTTATACCAACGAGTTTATTAAGTTTCTCAGAAATAATAAACTATTTTTGTATTTTTTTATATTTTTATAATAAATTTATTATATATAATATAATAACGTTTTTGTCATATCACAAGGTCGTTAGTTCGAAAAGAGCTTGTATACGCACCTCTACTCTCTAAATCGTTATTTTCAAATAATCCAATCTATCTTTTTTTATAGCATTGGCATGTTCATTTAATGTGACATTAAAGGCTCGACCACTCTGACCATATATCGTCACAATTTTTACAATTTAATAAACTCCTTTTTTGTTTTTGTATTCGTTTATTCTTTACAAACATACAACCTAAATTATTATTGTTTACCACCACAGTATGTAAATCTAATTTCTTACACAATATTCCTATTTTATTTTTGGCTATACTAAATTCATTGAATAATAATTTTATTTTCTATTACTATTGGGGTTGTTGTATATTGAAGAGTAAATTATTGCCCTTTGTTTTTTATTAAAGATGATTACTAGCCTTCAATTGATTGCCTGATTGGTGTTATCTGTTGTCTCAAACTTAAGGTACACTAACGTAAATATTTTCAATATGTACAGCTACGCCCTTGCTTTCATCTTGCAAATACCGATTTTTCAAAAACAATCGAGTACTTTTTAAACATTCTATTAAGTTCCAATGTAAAAATAAAAGTAAAATGGGTTGCATAATTCAATGTAACTAAAACCAAAAAATAAAAATCATATGTTATTTTCGAGTCAATCGAGAATGAACGAAGTTTGACGAACTGAGGGTACCAAAAGCAAAATGTAATTATGTCTACATATTAATACATAGTATTAATACGGAATGTATAAATAAATGGTAAGCCGAGAGTGCCGAAAACTGTGTGTTGTGGTAAATGTGAAATTTCGTTGCGGACTGTTCAAACAAGTGAAAAAGGTAAAACTTTTCAAAATTAATATAATAATTTACAGTAGTATATAAACAATTTAACAGACACAATAAATCGCTTATATTTATGGTTAGCAATGTAGGAAAATTATGTGATGTGTTAAAATCATACAGTAATGTTTGAGTGAAAAAGTAATTTTTTCTGTTTCCTTTTGCGTCGTTCACAGGTGTGATCTACAAAGCTGAAGTTTTAGGAGAATATTTTAAGATACGATGCTAAATTGACTAATGGAAACGAAAAGAGCGTCCTAATTCTACATATGTAAATGTAAAATATTTTTAAAAACAACAAATTTTATTTTTAACATAACTGAACTTATTTCTTAATTTTTACGTAAAATTTACCCCGCTAATATTCCTACAGAGAAATATTTATTATCGCGTTTGTTTTTGTTCAAGAACACATTCGATCATGATATATCTCCATCAAAACCACATCTGAAGGTTAAATGAAGTTAAAATAGAATATTTGAAAATCGAGTTAATTTGTGTAAATATGCAGTTTTGAATTTATTAGACAGTTTCTTTTGAGACTTTAATTACGTACATTAAATGTCACTTATTTAAGTAAAGTTACATTTTCTCTTATCGTTATTAATGTAAGATACTGTTCCAGCCCCGCTTGATAGTAGAAAATATAATAATAATAATAATCAGGCAGTAATTTATATAGATGTCGAGTGAGACTGTTGGTTGGATGTTGATTACAATCTTGTTCATTCTTGGTACAGTCTGCTACAGTCTCTCTGACTGAACGTTTTGGCAAAAACGTCTTTTATATGAATATCTAACCCCTTCTTACATAGGATTAATTAATTGTCATGAGCTATTAAAATTAATTCATGCAAAAGTACTAAAATGATCCATTGAATAAAGTTGATGATGCTAGACTTATGATAAGTACTAAACGGTTAATTAAAGTTAAATGAAGACAGGTTGATAAGCAGTAAATGGTACATTAAAGTTAGATGATATAGAACTTATCAATAAGTGTTACGATGAAATACAAGTACATATGTTAGATGTTAGAATAAGTACATTAAGCATTAGAATATGTCATTCTAGCTGTAGACTAGACTGTACAATTTGTACATCGTAAAATAAATGTTCTTTTTAAAAAGATAATTTCATCATTTGAGTATTTAACAATATGGCGCAGTCGGTAGGATTGTCCAATAGGCGTGTTAAAAAAATTAAACAAGTGGAAAAGCCTAAAATTTCGCGTTCGGTGGTGAAAGTGCGAAGCCGTTTGCTTCTTCTGTAACCTTTCGCGAACTTTATAAATAAACTATTTAAAGTGAAAAACTGAATTTTTTTCCCAACGCTCAAAAACCACATGAATGATTGGATATCTGCTGCTCGATATCAACGTAGTGAGTTACTCAAGGTAGGTGGTTAAAAGTTTTGCCACATTTCCTTATTCTGTTTTTCCTTATTGTTTGCAAAAAAAAAATGAGCGTTAACGAAATCGAAATATTAATTTAGAAACAAATGACGTAATAGAAACTTATTCACGAAAAGAACTCTGAATTAGTCCCAAATTTTTATGGTAACAACATTCCGTTGCACCAATATATTGATACAATAGATTTTGTATTCGAAAAGGCGAATGGCAGTGATTTTGCTTTGGCCAGACATAAAAAAAGCGCTGGTAACAAACTTTGGTCTCGAACGTTCCGCTGAAGGGCTCATTTCCGATTTAATTAGATTTAGAAATAACAGCAAATTATCAATTAAAGAAACGTACAATAAGAGCAAAAATTCGCGATGATCTTACAGCCGCTGTAACAGAAAATATTTCTGTAGATGAAGATCCGATTAGGGTACTTTCGGAATTTATAGATAAAATTGCTAAAACGACATTCTTGAATAATGTTCCAAAGGACATACAAAGTCAGAAACATTAGAAACAGCTTTCTCTCACGCGTTTTCGGCTCACAAACGGTTGAAATAACGCGAAGATCAGGAGAAGTTTAATCAATTTAAAACAAATAAGAATTTTTCATCTAATAAGATTATAACAAATAAAAAACCATTATAAAAAAGAGAATTGGAAGCTCCAAAACGAGAATCGAATAATGATAGGTCTTTTAATAAGGTGACCAACTATACTCTCATTTACTGAGTTTTGTACTCTTTTTTCGCAAACCGTACTCTTTTCAAATCCTGTACTCTGAAGGTACTCATTTGTATAATTTTATACTCATTTGTATTTCTATAACATTTTTTTAGATTATTTTATTTCAATTTTATTAATTAAATATTTAAAATTATCTTGACAGTGATTTGAATTTCACGCGCGCTTGTTGTTTGCCGTCAAAGGACAGAGCAAACATCAGACACGAGTTTGACAGTGATTTAAATTAAAATGAATTTTTAAAAGAAGTTAAAATTTTTTATAAAATTTGCTATGAATATATCGAAGAATGGATAGTGAACTTTAGAGCATTAAATTGTTTCAAATGGACCTTTCTAAATAGTAAAATTGAATGGAAAGAAGTTTCTTCAGCAGTCGAATTTGTAATGAAGGAAGTAAATGTTATCGTTATTAATGTCAATTTTCTCTGTGAAATAATTCGAAGAGTAAATTTATATTTAAATGAAGAAATGGAACGATGAGAAAATAGAACTTGACAAAAGATGGGTAGAAATCTTTCGGCATTTTAGAGTAGAACATATATGAAAATTTAAAAGTTTTAATAGAAATTTCCTTATGTTGACCAGGCACTAATGCTGCTGTTGAAAGGGTATTTTCACTAGGGAATGATTATTGGAGCAGTGAGAAGTCGCAACTTTCTGTAAAAACATTATCTGCCGTCTTAACAGTCAAATTTAATATGCAAGATGAAAGTTGTTCGGATGTGGCTCCATTATTAGACGAACATCCTCATTTAGCAAAAGGAATCCACTCCGAAGAAAAATATGTTTTTAAAAGAAAAAAAAGTTTTTATCGTTTTTTCTTCTTTTCTTTTCACCTATGAAATACTTGCAAAGTGTACTCTTTTTGAACAAAAAATAGTTGGTCACCTTACTTTTAAACACAATACGCTAAACTTAATACCTCAAACTTTAATAGATCAATGGAAACAAACAACAATAGGAACAATCGTTATTCTTTCGGCGGATCCCCTTTTCGAGGATTTCCTCCCCAAAATACAAAAATAAATACAGGTGAAATCCAAAATCAAACTATTGATGAGACATACCAGGATTCTGTAGACGAAATTGACTGACAATTTAAACTTGATAATGAACGAAACAGAAGAGGGTTGTTCGTTCAACTAGATACAAACCCCTCTAACATTCAAAACTTAAGTAATTTTAGAGTTAATCCCGCAAAAATTATAACCGAAATTTTACCAATTGTATTGAATTAGCGGATACTTGATGGAAGTCCAACATATTGAAATAAATACACAGTTGATAACTTCCACAATTTATTAAATAAACTTAACACCTGTTTCGCCAACGCTGTAGCTTCTTCAGAAGTACAAAATTTACTTAAAACTACCTAAGAATAGATGTTTATAAATAGGGTGGTGCATCTTCATTAGAGTGAGGGAAAAAATTTATAAGTGGTGAGGGGTTTATATCTATTTGGTCAATGAGTAATATGTCTGTATTTTTATATTTGTTAATTTCTTTATATTCTAATAGTGTAAGTTTTAAACTTTTATTATATTTACATCTAAATTAAACTTATGATTACCTTCTAACCCATGTTTTGCATAGTTAGAATCGGTTTTTTTTGTTTCTATATGATCTAAACTGTTCGTTCAAACGAATTCTAAAATTTCTTCCCATCTGACCTATATAAATTTTTGAACAAGAACCGCAATTAAGTTGATATATGCCTGGTTTTGATAATTTCTCTACTTTGTCTTTATCATTCTTTATATGTATGCCAAAGTTATTATTCGTTTTGTATGATACATTTATATTGTTGCCTCTGAGAAATTTGAATATTTTCAGTGTATGAAATTTTTTGTAAAAGAGTGTCAATTATGAGCGGGTTGTAATTATTGTTTATGGCGATTTGTTTAATTAGATTTAATTCTTTATTATAGTCTGTTTCTGACAAGGGAACTTGATAAGTCTGTGTAACATGCTATAAAATGCTGAGTGTTTGTGTTGGTAAGGGTGACAAGATGAGTTGTGTATAAAAATATCTGTGTATAAAGGTTTATGGAAGATGGAAAAATTATGTTTGTTATCTTGTTTAGAAATAGTTAAGCCTAGAAAAGTTATTTTATTGTTATTTTCAATTTCCATTGTGAAAATAAGATTTTTATGTATATTTAATTTAGTTGGATATTTTAGTCCTCCTCTATCATTACCTACTAAAAATTAAACTATTCGAAATTATGTCAGCGTTGGTTATCACAAGTTCTTTAGAAATGGTTAAAAAATCTTTACAGATATCACAAGGTAACTTTTTTAAAACGGAATGACATGTGTAACCCGCAATAAAAGTTAAAACTGGAATATAATGTTTAATATTTTCGATATCATTTTCAGAAACCTCTATATTATTAAAACTTGTAATGTGTTGAGACCTGTTTCCAGAGGTTGAACTGGAAGCTAAATCAAAGTCGCAATTGAAATTAGTAATTTTAATCATTTTTGTCGTGTTTTTGTCTAAATTTAATGAAAGCTCCATGATACTCCATTACATGTAAAAATGCCGAAGCGAGATAAGTTTTATAGAAGGTTATTGTTAATCGAAGATAATGTCGGTGGTTGTTAAAATGATAAAGAAGGAATATTCTTTAAAAAAAACTGTAAAGGTGAAACAGTAGAAATTGAATTTTCGCTAATCTTTTGGTGAAACATTTTAATAGTTAAACAGTAAAAAACACTTGGTAATTGTTTTACAAAAAATTTATTGGATTTCTCTAACAATTGTTTCGGTTATTACACCATTTTCAAAAAGTTACTTATCAACTAAAGGTACATTTCCAGGTAAATCTATTTATACTTAACCTATTGTAGTTTCAAAAGGGGGGAATTTCCAAATTCAATTTGGTCTTTAGTGATCGGAAGACCATTAAAGATAAATACAGCGTTATTAAATGGTCTACCGATCACTAACGACCAAATAGAATTTGGAAATTCCCCCCTTTTGAAACTACAATAGATTAAGTATAAATAGATTTATCTGGAAATATACCTTTAGTTGATAAGTAACTCTTTGAAAATGGTGTAATAACCGAAACAATTGTTAGAGAAATTCAATAAATTTTTTGTGAAACAATTACCAAGTGTTTTTTACTTTTTAACTAAAGTGAAACAGTATTGCTAACAGAAGAGAAAGATTGTCGGCATTTCTTAGAAGTCTTAGAAATGTGTAATTCGTATACTATCTGTTGAAGTTTAGAAAAAGTTAAATTTAACATATAGTTGGTAATTTTAATGAAAATTGTTTTAAACACCATAAAAAATAGTTTTTTTTTTTTTTTAATAAAATGCAACAAACTATATTTTACGTTATCTAGGTTCGTTCGAAGAAGGAAACGCGAGCTGGGGAATGGCCGAGGATATCGAGGCATTAGAGGCAGTGTCACATAGTGCCAGGCTTGGTCTTACACAACTGCAACTTAACAAAGATGGAACCTGAAGTAGTAAGTCTTTCAAAAAATTATTATTATTGTTGTTGTTGTTATTGCTGTTGGCTGATGACTTAAAACAGTGTAGAATAATCGTATAACAAAGTAATAAACAGTATACTCTAATGATTTTAATAAACAGAAAATATTGGCTACAATGCGACTGAAACTTGACTACAACGTTCATTTAACACCTATGGCTAAACTTAAACTGAACTTATTGCTCTTATGAGCCTATTTTAATTAACACCATCATTATTTATCGAACCTGTTGTTTATTGTTTAGTCTGGAACCGTTCAACAATTGCTATAAACATCCTAACAAATGAAATATATTATTCACTGTTTTAGCACATATGTATTGAAACTCCATTTTAAAATATTAAATGAAAAACACTTTTATAAGTTTTAAGTTTTTTATTATATAAGTGTTTTTCATTTAATATTTTAAAATAAAATATAATCCTACTATTCGTGGTCAGTAAAATAATAAAAAGGTGCATGCATGAGTGCATAAATCACGCAGTAAAGCGTTGTTTTGATGATTTTGGATATTTACTAAAACAAAACACGTGCAAAATTGTCTCTGAAAATAAAACGCTTGCATTTAAATTTTTTAATTGCAAAAGTTTAGTTAATTATTCATTAAAATAATCTTTCAAAATCCTTTTTTAGTTTACCACTTCCACAAAAATCTAAGTAAAAATGTAAATGTATATAAACAATTTAGCAGATACAATAAATTGCTTATATTCATGGTTATCAAAGTAGGAAAGTGATATGTGTTAAAAAATTATGGAACTGAAAAGAATTAATTTTTGACTCGAACATTAATGCAGGCAGAAGCTTAAAAAATCAAAAATCTTAATTTTTATGTTAAATTTATCTCGTATTACACAACGCTAATATTCCTACAGAGAAATATTCCTTATCGCGTCTGTTTTTGCTTAAGAACACATTAAATCATGATATATCTCGGTCAATACTACGTCTGATGGTTAAATGAACAGTTACAATAGAATATTTTAAAATCGAGCTAATTTATATAAGTATGGAAAGGTTTGAATTTATTGGACAGTTTCTTTTAAGACTTTAATTACTTAATAGGACAGCTTAACATTAAATGTTGCTTATTTAAGTACATTTACTTTTTTTCTTATCCTTACTGATGTAAAATACACAATATGAGAATATTATTGATTTTTTGTTAATTTTTACTATTCTGCAAAGGGATTCTAATTGTTTAATTGCATCTTAAATTGTGAAAATAAATAATAATATATTTTGAGGTGTCAAATTAAAGAGAAAATTGTTACATACATTATTTTCACCATGAAGTTGTATATATATGGTGTCCCATTGCAACATAACCATGTTACAGTAGGAGCTACGAACTTAACCCTGCACACCAAATCGTTTAAGTTCTCAAATCGTAACATTTTTAACAATTTGTCCAGACGTGAAACATTGTCAAATGTTTGTTGTTCATTGGTAATTTTATTGTTAAATTTAAAATTATTTAAATTTTAAGTCTATTAAGTAATCAAATGATCATGGTAATTTACTATGCAATTTACAATTACTATCACTGAACATTTAAAATAGGTCAATCAATTGATACCTACATAGGCTAATATTTTTGGTGTGGGATGTAGTCAGTATAAAAATAAAACTCGTTTAGCTGCCTTCGTGAAGAAAGAGTTCTAATTTGTTTTTTAATTTTTTTTTAAATCTCCGGAACCGCAAGTCGTACAAAAAATCTATACAGCCCTTTTTTGTAGCCACATAAATAATCTATAACGTTCATTATAATACATAAGACTTTTATTGTTGATGCTACGTGAAAATGTATTACTGAAAGTCGAATTGTTTAATTAGCTGCAATTAATTTTTTTAGGGCTTAGAGTTACGGCTATATTTCTAAACACCCAATTACATACACCCCTTTTTCAAGATAACTAAATGGGGTGGGGTGGGTTTGCGATTGTGGAAACCGAGTTTTATACTTACAACTACATCCTGTATATATATTTTAAAATAATAATAATTGCTGTCTACCCAAAATCTTTAACCCTCCAGTCAAGTCTTTTAAAAAGTTATTATTGTTGTTGTTGTTACTGTTATAAACATCGTAATAGATAAAATAAAATCCTTCTATTCGTGGTCAGTAAAATAATAAATGCATAAATCACGTTGTAAATCGTTGATTTGATGATTTTCGATTTAAAAAAAAAACACGTGGAAGATGGCCTCTGACAATTAAACGCTTGTATTTAAAATCATTAAACTATAATTTATTACTCAGTTTATATTAATAATCCTTCAAAATCCTTTTTTAGTATGCCATTTCTACAAAAATTTAAGTGAAAATCTAAATACAAAATGGCTTTAAGAATAATTTAATTTATACGTATTTCTTAAATTTATTTAAAGTAGAAATTCTTTCGTGTTGTATAACAGTAAATTCATATAGAGGAATCTCTTGTATCAGCTTTAACGGTCACAAAAAATCTCGTTTATTCTTGTAACTGCCAACATTCTGGAGGTCAAATAAAAGTACAGCAGAGATACACGATACACAAGATACAATAACATTATCAAATCGAGTGAACTTCTTTATGGTAAATTTTAAATATTCTCAACTGTTAGAAACGAGTGACATAAAATAGTTAGGCCATTTTTATGAAAGTAAAGCAATTTATTTCATGACGTCCAAACTGCATAAATACCTATCTTGATTATGGAATGATATTGATGCGTTTATGTGTCGTAAAATATAATAATATACACTCCTATATTATCGAAGATTTTAAATTATTTCTTGTTAAGCAGTTTTAGTGAAAACCCCATCTGTAAAATCAAACTTTTTAATTTGTGTAAATTTGGAAAGTTTTGAATTTATTGGGCAGTTTCTTTGTAGTAATTTCAAAACTGAAAATGGGTTAAAATATTTGTAAATATAAGTAAAAATTATTATTTAGAAAGTGGCATTTATAATCAAAAACATAAATATGTATTTTGCATTTTAAAAAGAACCAAAAGTACGAGGTGAATTAATAAGAGTTATATTTGGTTATTCTAACCGTTTAGTAGCCCATCTACTTCTACGTAAGCTTATTTATTTAATGCAAAGTTAATGTTTATGTGTTCCATCGACTTGTACGCAGTTGACATCCATACAAACAAGATCATTACCACTTTTATGAATAAAACATTCATTATTATGAAATCAATTCTACTAGGGATTCCGGCCGTGAAAGTCTGTTCTTATAATAACCTATCAAATCTTAAATATGCCTGTTGGTCCGCGAGAGACATTCTATCTCTTACCCGATTTCTGCTAACCGGGCACTTCCCTATCCGCCACCCGGGAACGCGCCCGATGGGGGTTGCAGGCTCCCCACACGGGAAAAATATTACTCACGCTCTGGTCAATGTTGCAAACCAAGCGTGAGGGATCTTTTGTTATGTGGTGGGTCCAAACCACAACTTTTCACAGACATTAATAGCTATTAATTGTCGATGTACGATTTGGAGATTTGAAGGAAGTATTATTATAGAGTAAATAAAACTTTTAATCACGTATAAAGAGTTCTGTTTATAAAACACATAAATAATGGTCAAAGGCTAAAAATTCCTTTTCTCTATACTACATCTACGCAGATAAGCGATCCACACTATTCTACATTACAACATCAACAGTTACCACATAAAATTACGACATCACAACCCTAAATAAGAATATTTAGCCTTTCGAACCGTAGTAAAAAAGCAACTTAAAGATTTTTGTGAATTTTCTTTTGGTTACCACTAAAATATATAATATGAACGTAAAATGGAAGTCACGACTAATGGAAGGATATTCTACGAAAGCTTAAAACATTGAAACGATTTGGTTCGCTTAACGAAATTGAATAATATTCCATGACGAGCGATGTAATTTCCAAATCGTACATAAAAATTTAAAAATTGTACAAAATTATAAAACATCATACCGTGTAATGCAATGTAATGGAAATACCAAACAATTCGTGGACGTTCCGATTTGCATCCTTTCAAACAAATTAACAGGAAAAATTGTAGGAGACCTGTAATCATAAGAACTCACAACCTTAACACAGATTGCTACATTATACAAGTTAATATATTAGATTATGTTATGACCTACCAGAAAATAAAAACAATTCATTCCGGAAATTGCTGTTCACATCTTAGAGTCCATCGCTTCTTCGAAAGAAATCCGTGAAGATAAATCTTGGAATCCATTGGTATTTAATGTAAATACTGTACTTTCTGGAAATTGATGTTTCACATTTTGGAGTTGAGGCTCTTTTTGGAAAACACGTCGACGTACCTCCATTGGTTCCTCAAAAGACATCCGTCGAACATAATTGCGAATCTGTAATCACCACAAGACAGCCAACCTGACAGACTCAGGATGGTATGTCACACATTAGAAAATGAACACAGTAACAGAGAACAGCTTATTCTAAATACTATACTTTCTGGAAGTTGATGCATCACATCTTGGAGCCCGTTGCTTCTTCAGGAGAAATCCGTCGATGATAAGTGCGAATCTGTAATCACAACAAGAGAGACAACCTGACAGATTCAGGATGCCATGTCACAAATTAGAAAATGAAAACAATAACAGAAAGCACCTTATTCTAAATACTATATTTTCTGGAATCTGATGCATCACATCTTGGAGTTGAAGCTTTTCTTTGAAAACACGTCAACGTACTTACATTGGTTCGTTAAAGGCTAAAAATTCTTTTTCTCTATACTACATCTACGCAGATAAGCGACCCACAATATTCTACATTACAACATCAACAGCTACCACATAAAATTACGACATCACAACCCAAAATAAGAATATTTAGCCTTTCGAACCGTAGTAAAAAAGCAACTTAAAGATTTTTGTGAATTTTCTTTTGGTTACCACTGAAATATATAATATGAACGTAAAATGGAAGTGACGACTAATGGAAGATATTCTACGAAAGCTTAAAACATTGAAACGGTTTGGTTCGCTTAACGAAATTGAATAATATTCCAAGACGAGCGATGTAATTTCCAAATCGTACATAAAAATTTAAAAATTGTACAAAATTATAAAACATCATACCGTGTAATGCAATGTAATGGAAATACCAAACAATTCGTGGACGTTCCGATTTACATCCTTTCAAACAAATTAACAGGAAAAATTGTAGGAGACCTGTAATCATAAGAACTCACAACCTTAACACAGATTGCTACATTATACAAGTTAATATATTAGATTATGTTATGACCTACCAGAAAATAAAAACAATTCATTCCGGAAATTGCTGTTTCACATCTTAGAGTCCATCGCTTCTTCGAAAGAAATCCGTGAAGATAAATCTTGGAATCCATTGGTATTTAATGTAAATACTGTACTTTCTGGAAATTGATGTTTCACATTTTGGAGTTGAGGCTCTTTTTGGAAAACACGTCGACGTACCTCCATTGGTTCCTCAAAAGACATCCGTCGAACATAATTGCGAATCTGTAATCACCACAAGACAGCCAACCTGACAGACTCAGGATGGTATGTCACACATTAGAAAATGAACACAGTAACAGAGAACAGCTTATTCTAAATACTATACTTTCTGGAAGTTGATGCATCACATCTTGGAGCCCATTGCTTCTTCAGGAGAAATCCGTCGATGATAAGTGCGAATCTGTAATCACAACAAGAGAGACAACCTGACAGATTCAGGATGCCATGTCAAAAATTAAAAAATGAATACAGTAACAGAGAACACCTTATTCTAAATACTATACTTTCTGGAAGTTGATGCATCACATCTTGGAGCCCATTGCTTCTTCAGGAGAAATCCGTCGATGATAAGTGCGAATCTGTAATCACAACAAGAGAGACAACCTGACAGATTCAGGATGCCATGTCAAAAATTAAAAAATGAATACAGTAACAGAGAACACCTTATTCTAAATACTATACTTTCTGGAAGTTGATGCATCACATCTTGGAGCCCATTGCTTCTTCGAAAGAAATTCGTCGAAGAAAGTGCAGATCTGTAATCATAACAAGACAGACACCCTGACAGATTCAGGATGCCATGTCACAAATTAGAAAATGAAAACAGTGACAGAAAACACCTTATTCTAAATACTATACTTTCTGGAAGTTGATGCATCACATCTTGGAGCCCATTGCTTCTTCAGGAGAAATCCGTCGATGATAAGTGCGAATCTGTAATCACAACAAGAGAGACAACCTGACAGATTCAGGATGCCATGTCAAAAATTAAAAAATGAATACAGTAACAGAGAACACCTTATTCTAAATACTATACTTTCTGGAAGTTGATGCATCACATCTTGGAGCCCATTGCTTCTTCAGGAGAAATCCGTCGATGATAAGTGCGAATCTGTAATCACAACAAGAGAGACAACCTGACAGATTCAGGATGCCATGTCAAAAATTAAAAAATGAATACAGTAACAGAGAACACCTTATTCTAAATACTATACTTTCTGGAAGTTGATGCATCACATCTTGGAGCCCATTGCTTCTTCAGGAGAAATCCGTCGATGATAAGTGCGAATCTGTAATCACAACAAGAGAGACAACCTGACAGATTCAGGATGCCATGTCACAAATTAGAAAATGAAAACAGTGACAGAAAACACCTTATTCTAAATACTATATTTTCTGGAATCTGATGCATCACATCTTGGAGTTGAAGCTTTTCTTTGAAAACACGTCAACGTACTTACGGTTCGTCAAAGGCTAAAAATTCCTTTTCTCTGTACTACATCTACGCAGATAAGCGACCCACACTATTCTACATTACAACATCAACAGCTACCACATAAAATTACGACATCACAACCCAAAATAAGAATATTTAGCCTTTCGAACCGTAGTAAAAAAGCAACTTAAAGATTTTTGTGAATTTTCTTTTGGTTACCACTAAAATATATAATATGAACGTAAAATGAAAGTGACGACGAATGGAAGAATATTCTAAGAAAGCTTAAAACATTGAAACGGTTTGGTTCGCTTAACGAAATTGAATAATATTCCAAGACAAGCGATGTAATTTCCAAATCGTACATAAAAATTTAAAAATTGTACAAAATTATAAAACATCATACCGTGCGACAATGTAATGGAAATACCAAACAATTCGTGGACGTTCCGATTTGCATCCTTTCAAACAAATTAACAGGAAAAATTGTAGGAGACCTGTAATCATAAGAACTCACAACCTTAACACAGATTGCTACATTATACAAGTTAATATATTAGATTATGTTATGACCTACCAGAAAATAAAAACAATTCATTCCGGAAATTGCTGTTTCACATCTTAGAGTCCATCGCTTCTTCGAAAGAAATCCGTGAAGATAAATCTTGGAATCCATTGGTATTTAATGTAAATACTGTACTTTCTGGAAATTGATGTTTCACATTTTGGAGTTGAGGCTCTTTTTGGAAAACACGTCGACGTACCTCCATTGGTTCCTCAAAAGACATCCGTCGAACATAATTGCGAATCTGTAATCACCACAAGACAGCCAACCTGACAGACTCAGGATGGTATGTCACACATTAGAAAATGAACACAGTAACAGAGAACAGCTTATTCTAAATACTATACTTTCTGGAAGTTGATGCATCACATCTTGGAGCCCATTGCTTCTTCAGGAGAAATCCGTCGATGATAAGTGCGAATCTGTAATCACAACAAGAGAGACAACCTGACAGATTCAGGATGCCATGTCAAAAATTAAAAAATGAATACAGTAACAGAGAACACCTTATTCTAAATACTATACTTTCTGGAAGTTGATGCATCACATCTTGGAGCCCATTGCTTCTTCAGGAGAAATCCGTCGATGATAAGTGCGAATCTGTAATCACAACAAGAGAGACAACCTGACAGATTCAGGATGCCATGTCAAAAATTAAAAAATGAATACAGTAACAGAGAACACCTTATTCTAAATACTATACTTTCTGGAAGTTGATGCATCACATCTTGGAGCCCATTGCTTCTTCAGGAGAAATCCGTCGATGATAAGTGCGAATCTGTAATCACAACAAGAGAGACAACCTGACAGATTCAGGATGCCATGTCACAAATTAGAAAATGAAAACAATAACAGAAAGCACCTTATTCTAAATACTATATTTTCTGGAATCTGATGCATCACATCTTGGAGTTGAAGCTTTTCTTTGAAAACACGTCAACGTACTTACATTGGTTCGTTAAAGGCTAAAAATTCTTTTTCTCTATACTACATCTACGCAGATAAGCGACCCACAATATTCTACATTACAACATCAACAGCTACCACATAAAATTACGACATCACAACCCAAAATAAGAATATTTAGCCTTTCGAACCGTAGTAAAAAAGCAACTTAAAGATTTTTGTGAATTTTCTTTTGGTTACCACTAAAATATATAATATGAACGTAAAATGGAAGTGACGACTAATGGAAGATATTCTACGAAAGCTTAAAACATTGAAACGGTTTGGTTCGCTTAACGAAATTGAATAATATTCCAAGACGAGCGATGTAATTTCCAAATCGTACATAAAAATTTAAAAATTGTACAAAATTATAAAACATCATACCGTGTAATGCAATGTAATGGAAATACCAAACAATTCGTGGACGTTCCGATTTACATCCTTTCAAACAAATTAACAGGAAAAATTGTAGGAGACCTGTAATCATAAGAACTCACAACCTTAACACAGATTGCTACATTATACAAGTTAATATATTAGATTATGTTATGACCTACCAGAAAATAAAAACAATTCATTCCGGAAATTGCTGTTTCACATCTTAGAGTCCATCGCTTCTTCGAAAGAAATCCGTGAAGATAAATCTTGGAATCCATTGGTATTTAATGTAAATACTGTACTTTCTGGAAATTGATGTTTCACATTTTGGAGTTGAGGCTCTTTTTGGAAAACACGTCGACGTACCTCCATTGGTTCCTCAAAAGACATCCGTCGAACATAATTGCGAATCTGTAATCACCACAAGACAGCCAACCTGACAGACTCAGGATGGTATGTCACACATTAGAAAATGAACACAGTAACAGAGAACAGCTTATTCTAAATACTATACTTTCTGGAAGTTGATGCATCACATCTTGGAGCCCATTGCTTCTTCAGGAGAAATCCGTCGATGATAAGTGCGAATCTGTAATCACAACAAGAGAGACAACCTGACAGATTCAGGATGCCATGTCAAAAATTAAAAAATGAATACAGTAACAGAGAACACCTTATTCTAAATACTATACTTTCTGGAAGTTGATGCATCACATCTTGGAGCCCATTGCTTCTTCGAAAGAAATTCGTCGAAGAAAGTGCAGATCTGTAATCATAACAAGACAGACACCCTGACAGATTCAGGATGCCATGTCACAAATTAGAAAATGAAAACAGTGACAGAAAACACCTTATTCTAAATACTATACTTTCTGGAAGTTGATGCATCACATCTTGGAGCCCATTGCTTCTTCAGGAGAAATCCGTCGATGATAAGTGCGAATCTGTAATCACAACAAGAGAGACAACCTGACAGATTCAGGATGCCATGTCAAAAATTAAAAAATGAATACAGTAACAGAGAACACCTTATTCTAAATACTATACTTTCTGGAAGTTGATGCATCACATCTTGGAGCCCATTGCTTCTTCAGGAGAAATCCGTCGATGATAAGTGCGAATCTGTAATCACAACAAGAGAGACAACCTGACAGATTCAGGATGCCATGTCAAAAATTAAAAAATGAATACAGTAACAGAGAACACCTTATTCTAAATACTATACTTTCTGGAAGTTGATGCATCACATCTTGGAGCCCATTGCTTCTTCAGGAGAAATCCGTCGATGATAAGTGCGAATCTGTAATCACAACAAGAGAGACAACCTGACAGATTCAGGATGCCATGTCACAAATTAGAAAATGAAAACAGTGACAGAAAACACCTTATTCTAAATACTATATTTTCTGGAATCTGATGCATCACATCTTGGAGTTGAAGCTTTTCTTTGAAAACACGTCAACGTACTTACGGTTCGTCAAAGGCTAAAAATTCCTTTTCTCTGTACTACATCTACGCAGATAAGCGACCCACACTATTCTACATTACAACATCAACAGCTACCACATAAAATTACGACATCACAACCCAAAATAAGAATATTTAGCCTTTCGAACCGTAGTAAAAAAGCAACTTAAAGATTTTTGTGAATTTTCTTTTGGTTACCACTAAAATATATAATATGAACGTAAAATGAAAGTGACGACGAATGGAAGAATATTCTAAGAAAGCTTAAAACATTGAAACGGTTTGGTTCGCTTAACGAAATTGAATAATATTCCAAGACAAGCGATGTAATTTCCAAATCGTACATAAAAATTTAAAAATTGTACAAAATTATAAAACATCATACCGTGCGACAATGTAATGGAAATACCAAACAATTCGTGGACGTTCCGATTTGCATCCTTTCAAACAAATTAACAGGAAAAATTGTAGGAGACCTGTAATCATAAGAACTCACAACCTTAACACAGATTGCTACATTATACAAGTTAATATATTAGATTATGTTATGACCTACCAGAAAATAAAAACAATTCATTCCGGAAATTGCTGTTTCACATCTTAGAGTCCATCGCTTCTTCGAAAGAAATCCGTGAAGATAAATCTTGGAATCCATTGGTATTTAATGTAAATACTGTACTTTCTGGAAATTGATGTTTCACATTTTGGAGTTGAGGCTCTTTTTGGAAAACACGTCGACGTACCTCCATTGGTTCCTCAAAAGACATCCGTCGAACATAATTGCGAATCTGTAATCACCACAAGACAGCCAACCTGACAGACTCAGGATGGTACGTCACACATTAGAAAATGAACACAGTAACAGAGAACAGCTTATTCTAAATACTATACTTTCTGGAAGTTGATGCATCACATCTTGGAGCCCATTGCTTCTTCAGGAGAAATCCGTCGATGATAAGTGCGAATCTGTAATCACAACAAGAGAGACAACCTGACAGATTCAGGATGCCATGTCAAAAATTAAAAAATGAATACAGTAACAGAGAACACCTTATTCTAAATACTATACTTTCTGGAAGTTGATGCATCACATCTTGGAGCCCATTGCTTCTTCAGGAGAAATCCGTCGATGATAAGTGCGAATCTGTAATCACAACAAGAGAGACAACCTGACAGATTCAGGATGCCATGTCAAAAATTAAAAAATGAATACAGTAACAGAGAACACCTTATTCTAAATACTATACTTTCTGGAAGTTGATGCATCACATCTTGGAGCCCATTGCTTCTTCAGGAGAAATCCGTCGATGATAAGTGCGAATCTGTAATCACAACAAGAGAGACAACCTGACAGATTCAGGATGCCATGTCACAAATTAGAAAATGAAAACAATAACAGAAAGCACCTTATTCTAAATACTATATTTTCTGGAATCTGATGCATCACATCTTGGAGTTGAAGCTTTTCTTTGAAAACACGTCAACGTACTTACATTGGTTCGTTAAAGGCTAAAAATTCTTTTTCTCTATACTACATCTACGCAGATAAGCGACCCACAATATTCTACATTACAACATCAACAGCTACCACATAAAATTACGACATCACAACCCAAAATAAGAATATTTAGCCTTTCGAACCGTAGTAAAAAAGCAACTTAAAGATTTTTGTGAATTTTCTTTTGGTTACCACTAAAATATATAATATGAACGTAAAATGGAAGTGACGACTAATGGAAGATATTCTACGAAAGCTTAAAACATTGAAACGGTTTGGTTCGCTTAACGAAATTGAATAATATTCCAAGACGAGCGATGTAATTTCCAAATCGTACATAAAAATTTAAAAATTGTACAAAATTATAAAACATCATACCGTGTAATGCAATGTAATGGAAATACCAAACAATTCGTGGACGTTCCGATTTACATCCTTTCAAACAAATTAACAGGAAAAATTGTAGGAGACCTGTAATCATAAGAACTCACAACCTTAACACAGATTGCTACATTATACAAGTTAATATATTAGATTATGTTATGACCTACCAGAAAATAAAAACAATTCATTCCGGAAATTGCTGTTTCACATCTTAGAGTCCATCGCTTCTTCGAAAGAAATCCGTGAAGATAAATCTTGGAATCCATTGGTATTTAATGTAAATACTGTACTTTCTGGAAATTGATGTTTCACATTTTGGAGTTGAGGCTCTTTTTGGAAAACACGTCGACGTACCTCCATTGGTTCCTCAAAAGACATCCGTCGAACATAATTGCGAATCTGTAATCACCACAAGACAGCCAACCTGACAGACTCAGGATGGTATGTCACACATTAGAAAATGAACACAGTAACAGAGAACAGCTTATTCTAAATACTATACTTTCTGGAAGTTGATGCATCACATCTTGGAGCCCATTGCTTCTTCAGGAGAAATCCGTCGATGATAAGTGCGAATCTGTAATCACAACAAGAGAGACAACCTGACAGATTCAGGATGCCATGTCAAAAATTAAAAAATGAATACAGTAACAGAGAACACCTTATTCTAAATACTATACTTTCTGGAAGTTGATGCATCACATCTTGGAGCCCATTGCTTCTTCAGGAGAAATCCGTCGATGATAAGTGCGAATCTGTAATCACAACAAGAGAGACAACCTGACAGATTCAGGATGCCATGTCAAAAATTAAAAAATGAATACAGTAACAGAGAACACCTTATTCTAAATACTATACTTTCTGGAAGTTGATGCATCACATCTTGGAGCCCATTGCTTCTTCGAAAGAAATTCGTCGAAGAAAGTGCAGATCTGTAATCATAACAAGACAGACACCCTGACAGATTCAGGATGCCATGTCACAAATTAGAAAATGAAAACAGTGACAGAAAACACCTTATTCTAAATACTATACTTTCTGGAAGTTGATGCATCACATCTTGGAGCCCATTGCTTCTTCAGGAGAAATCCGTCGATGATAAGTGCGAATCTGTAATCACAACAAGAGAGACAACCTGACAGATTCAGGATGCCATGTCAAAAATTAAAAAATGAATACAGTAACAGAGAACACCTTATTCTAAATACTATACTTTCTGGAAGTTGATGCATCACATCTTGGAGCCCATTGCTTCTTCAGGAGAAATCCGTCGATGATAAGTGCGAATCTGTAATCACAACAAGAGAGACAACCTGACAGATTCAGGATGCCATGTCAAAAATTAAAAAATGAATACAGTAACAGAGAACACCTTATTCTAAATACTATACTTTCTGGAAGTTGATGCATCACATCTTGGAGCCCATTGCTTCTTCAGGAGAAATCCGTCGATGATAAGTGCGAATCTGTAATCACAACAAGAGAGACAACCTGACAGATTCAGGATGCCATGTCACAAATTAGAAAATGAAAACAGTGACAGAAAACACCTTATTCTAAATACTATATTTTCTGGAATCTGATGCATCACATCTTGGAGTTGAAGCTTTTCTTTGAAAACACGTCAACGTACTTACGGTTCGTCAAAGGCTAAAAATTCCTTTTCTCTGTACTACATCTACGCAGATAAGCGACCCACACTATTCTACATTACAACATCAACAGCTACCACATAAAATTACGACATCACAACCCAAAATAAGAATATTTAGCCTTTCGAACCGTAGTAAAAAAGCAACTTAAAGATTTTTGTGAATTTTCTTTTGGTTACCACTAAAATATATAATATGAACGTAAAATGAAAGTGACGACGAATGGAAGAATATTCTAAGAAAGCTTAAAACATTGAAACGGTTTGGCTCGCTTAACGAAATTGAATAATATTCCAAGACAAGCGATGTAATTTCCAAATCGTACATAAAAATTTAAAAATTGTACAAAATTATAAAACATCATACCGTGCGACAATGTAATGGAAATACCAAACAATTCGTGGACGTTCCGATTTGCATCCTTTCAAACAAATTAACAGGAAAAATTGTAGGAGACCTGTAATCATAAGAACTCACAACCTTAACACAGATTGCTACATTATACAAGTTAATATATTAGATTATGTTATGACCTACCAGAAAATAAAAACAATTCATTCCGGAAATTGCTGTTTCACATCTTAGAGTCCATCGCTTCTTCGAAAGAAATCCGTGAAGATAAATCTTGGAATCCATTGGTATTTAATGTAAATACTGTACTTTCTGGAAATTGATGTTTCACATTTTGGAGTTGAGGCTCTTTTTGGAAAACACGTCGACGTACCTCCATTGGTTCCTCAAAAGACATCCGTCGAACATAATTGCGAATCTGTAATCACCACAAGACAGCCAACCTGACAGACTCAGGATGGTATGTCACACATTAGAAAATGAACACAGTAACAGAGAACAGCTTATTCTAAATACTATACTTTCTGGAAGTTGATGCATCACATCTTGGAGCCCATTGCTTCTTCAGGAGAAATCCGTCGATGATAAGTGCGAATCTGTAATCACAACAAGAGAGACAACCTGACAGATTCAGGATGCCATGTCAAAAATTAAAAAATGAATACAGTAACAGAGAACACCTTATTCTAAATACTATACTTTCTGGAAGTTGATGCATCACATCTTGGAGCCCATTGCTTCTTCAGGAGAAATCCGTCGATGATAAGTGCGAATCTGTAATCACAACAAGAGAGACAACCTGACAGATTCAGGATGCCATGTCAAAAATTAAAAAATGAATACAGTAACAGAGAACACCTTATTCTAAATACTATACTTTCTGGAAGTTGATGCATCACATCTTGGAGCCCATTGCTTCTTCAGGAGAAATCCGTCGATGATAAGTGCGAATCTGTAATCACAACAAGAGAGACAACCTGACAGATTCAGGATGCCATGTCACAAATTAGAAAATGAAAACAATAACAGAAAGCACCTTATTCTAAATACTATATTTTCTGGAATCTGATGCATCACATCTTGGAGTTGAAGCTTTTCTTTGAAAACACGTCAACGTACTTACATTGGTTCGTTAAAGGCTAAAAATTCTTTTTCTCTATACTACATCTACGCAGATAAGCGACCCACAATATTCTACATTACAACATCAACAGCTACCACATAAAATTACGACATCACAACCCAAAATAAGAATATTTAGCCTTTCGAACCGTAGTAAAAAAGCAACTTAAAGATTTTTGTGAATTTTCTTTTGGTTACCACTAAAATATATAATATGAACGTAAAATGGAAGTGACGACTAATGGAAGATATTCTACGAAAGCTTAAAACATTGAAACGGTTTGGTTCGCTTAACGAAATTGAATAATATTCCAAGACGAGCGATGTAATTTCCAAATCGTACATAAAAATTTAAAAATTGTACAAAATTATAAAACATCATACCGTGTAATGCAATGTAATGGAAATACCAAACAATTCGTGGACGTTCCGATTTACATCCTTTCAAACAAATTAACAGGAAAAATTGTAGGAGACCTGTAATCATAAGAACTCACAACCTTAACACAGATTGCTACATTATACAAGTTAATATATTAGATTATGTTATGACCTACCAGAAAATAAAAACAATTCATTCCGGAAATTGCTGTTTCACATCTTAGAGTCCATCGCTTCTTCGAAAGAAATCCGTGAAGATAAATCTTGGAATCCATTGGTATTTAATGTAAATACTGTACTTTCTGGAAATTGATGTTTCACATTTTGGAGTTGAGGCTCTTTTTGGAAAACACGTCGACGTACCTCCATTGGTTCCTCAAAAGACATCCGTCGAACATAATTGCGAATCTGTAATCACCACAAGACAGCCAACCTGACAGACTCAGGATGGTATGTCACACATTAGAAAATGAACACAGTAACAGAGAACAGCTTATTCTAAATACTATACTTTCTGGAAGTTGATGCATCACATCTTGGAGCCCATTGCTTCTTCAGGAGAAATCCGTCGATGATAAGTGCGAATCTGTAATCACAACAAGAGAGACAACCTGACAGATTCAGGATGCCATGTCAAAAATTAAAAAATGAATACAGTAACAGAGAACACCTTATTCTAAATACTATACTTTCTGGAAGTTGATGCATCACATCTTGGAGCCCATTGCTTCTTCGAAAGAAATTCGTCGAAGAAAGTGCAGATCTGTAATCATAACAAGACAGACACCCTGACAGATTCAGGATGCCATGTCACAAATTAGAAAATGAAAACAGTGACAGAAAACACCTTATTCTAAATACTATACTTTCTGGAAGTTGATGCATCACATCTTGGAGCCCATTGCTTCTTCAGGAGAAATCCGTCGATGATAAGTGCGAATCTGTAATCACAACAAGAGAGACAACCTGACAGATTCAGGATGCCATGTCAAAAATTAAAAAATGAATACAGTAACAGAGAACACCTTATTCTAAATACTATACTTTCTGGAAGTTGATGCATCACATCTTGGAGCCCATTGCTTCTTCAGGAGAAATCCGTCGATGATAAGTGCGAATCTGTAATCACAACAAGAGAGACAACCTGACAGATTCAGGATGCCATGTCAAAAATTAAAAAATGAATACAGTAACAGAGAACACCTTATTCTAAATACTATACTTTCTGGAAGTTGATGCATCACATCTTGGAGCCCATTGCTTCTTCAGGAGAAATCCGTCGATGATAAGTGCGAATCTGTAATCACAACAAGAGAGACAACCTGACAGATTCAGGATGCCATGTCACAAATTAGAAAATGAAAACAGTGACAGAAAACACCTTATTCTAAATACTATATTTTCTGGAATCTGATGCATCACATCTTGGAGTTGAAGCTTTTCTTTGAAAACACGTCAACGTACTTACGGTTCGTCAAAGGCTAAAAATTCCTTTTCTCTGTACTACATCTACGCAGATAAGCGACCCACACTATTCTACATTACAACATCAACAGCTACCACATAAAATTACGACATCACAACCCAAAATAAGAATATTTAGCCTTTCGAACCGTAGTAAAAAAGCAACTTAAAGATTTTTGTGAATTTTCTTTTGGTTACCACTAAAATATATAATATGAACGTAAAATGAAAGTGACGACGAATGGAAGAATATTCTAAGAAAGCTTAAAACATTGAAACGGTTTGGTTCGCTTAACGAAATTGAATAATATTCCAAGACAAGCGATGTAATTTCCAAATCGTACATAAAAATTTAAAAATTGTACAAAATTATAAAACATCATACCGTGCGACAATGTAATGGAAATACCAAACAATTCGTGGACGTTCCGATTTGCATCCTTTCAAACAAATTAACAGGAAAAATTGTAGGAGACCTGTAATCATAAGAACTCACAACCTTAACACAGATTGCTACATTATACAAGTTAATATATTAGATTATGTTATGACCTACCAGAAAATAAAAACAATTCATTCCGGAAATTGCTGTTTCACATCTTAGAGTCCATCGCTTCTTCGAAAGAAATCCGTGAAGATAAATCTTGGAATCCATTGGTATTTAATGTAAATACTGTACTTTCTGGAAATTGATGTTTCACATTTTGGAGTTGAGGCTCTTTTTGGAAAACACGTCGACGTACCTCCATTGGTTCCTCAAAAGACATCCGTCGAACATAATTGCGAATCTGTAATCACCACAAGACAGCCAACCTGACAGACTCAGGATGGTACGTCACACATTAGAAAATGAACACAGTAACAGAGAACAGCTTATTCTAAATACTATACTTTCTGGAAGTTGATGCATCACATCTTGGAGCCCATTGCTTCTTCAGGAGAAATCCGTCGATGATAAGTGCGAATCTGTAATCACAACAAGAGAGACAACCTGACAGATTCAGGATGCCATGTCAAAAATTAAAAAATGAATACAGTAACAGAGAACACCTTATTCTAAATACTATACTTTCTGGAAGTTGATGCATCACATCTTGGAGCCCATTGCTTCTTCAGGAGAAATCCGTCGATGATAAGTGCGAATCTGTAATCACAACAAGAGAGACAACCTGACAGATTCAGGATGCCATGTCAAAAATTAAAAAATGAATACAGTAACAGAGAACACCTTATTCTAAATACTATACTTTCTGGAAGTTGATGCATCACATCTTGGAGCCCATTGCTTCTTCAGGAGAAATCCGTCGATGATAAGTGCGAATCTGTAATCACAACAAGAGAGACAACCTGACAGATTCAGGATGCCATGTCACAAATTAGAAAATGAAAACAATAACAGAAAGCACCTTATTCTAAATACTATATTTTCTGGAATCTGATGCATCACATCTTGGAGTTGAAGCTTTTCTTTGAAAACACGTCAACGTACTTACATTGGTTCGTTAAAGGCTAAAAATTCTTTTTCTCTATACTACATCTACGCAGATAAGCGACCCACAATATTCTACATTACAACATCAACAGCTACCACATAAAATTACGACATCACAACCCAAAATAAGAATATTTAGCCTTTCGAACCGTAGTAAAAAAGCAACTTAAAGATTTTTGTGAATTTTCTTTTGGTTACCACTAAAATATATAATATGAACGTAAAATGGAAGTGACGACTAATGGAAGATATTCTACGAAAGCTTAAAACATTGAAACGGTTTGGTTCGCTTAACGAAATTGAATAATATTCCAAGACGAGCGATGTAATTTCCAAATCGTACATAAAAATTTAAAAATTGTACAAAATTATAAAACATCATACCGTGTAATGCAATGTAATGGAAATACCAAACAATTCGTGGACGTTCCGATTTACATCCTTTCAAACAAATTAACAGGAAAAATTGTAGGAGACCTGTAATCATAAGAACTCACAACCTTAACACAGATTGCTACATTATACAAGTTAATATATTAGATTATGTTATGACCTACCAGAAAATAAAAACAATTCATTCCGGAAATTGCTGTTTCACATCTTAGAGTCCATCGCTTCTTCGAAAGAAATCCGTGAAGATAAATCTTGGAATCCATTGGTATTTAATGTAAATACTGTACTTTCTGGAAATTGATGTTTCACATTTTGGAGTTGAGGCTCTTTTTGGAAAACACGTCGACGTACCTCCATTGGTTCCTCAAAAGACATCCGTCGAACATAATTGCGAATCTGTAATCACCACAAGACAGCCAACCTGACAGACTCAGGATGGTATGTCACACATTAGAAAATGAACACAGTAACAGAGAACAGCTTATTCTAAATACTATACTTTCTGGAAGTTGATGCATCACATCTTGGAGCCCATTGCTTCTTCAGGAGAAATCCGTCGATGATAAGTGCGAATCTGTAATCACAACAAGAGAGACAACCTGACAGATTCAGGATGCCATGTCAAAAATTAAAAAATGAATACAGTAACAGAGAACACCTTATTCTAAATACTATACTTTCTGGAAGTTGATGCATCACATCTTGGAGCCCATTGCTTCTTCAGGAGAAATCCGTCGATGATAAGTGCGAATCTGTAATCACAACAAGAGAGACAACCTGACAGATTCAGGATGCCATGTCAAAAATTAAAAAATGAATACAGTAACAGAGAACACCTTATTCTAAATACTATACTTTCTGGAAGTTGATGCATCACATCTTGGAGCCCATTGCTTCTTCGAAAGAAATTCGTCGAAGAAAGTGCAGATCTGTAATCATAACAAGACAGACACCCTGACAGATTCAGGATGCCATGTCACAAATTAGAAAATGAAAACAGTGACAGAAAACACCTTATTCTAAATACTATACTTTCTGGAAGTTGATGCATCACATCTTGGAGCCCATTGCTTCTTCAGGAGAAATCCGTCGATGATAAGTGCGAATCTGTAATCACAACAAGAGAGACAACCTGACAGATTCAGGATGCCATGTCAAAAATTAAAAAATGAATACAGTAACAGAGAACACCTTATTCTAAATACTATACTTTCTGGAAGTTGATGCATCACATCTTGGAGCCCATTGCTTCTTCAGGAGAAATCCGTCGATGATAAGTGCGAATCTGTAATCACAACAAGAGAGACAACCTGACAGATTCAGGATGCCATGTCAAAAATTAAAAAATGAATACAGTAACAGAGAACACCTTATTCTAAATACTATACTTTCTGGAAGTTGATGCATCACATCTTGGAGCCCATTGCTTCTTCAGGAGAAATCCGTCGATGATAAGTGCGAATCTGTAATCACAACAAGAGAGACAACCTGACAGATTCAGGATGCCATGTCACAAATTAGAAAATGAAAACAGTGACAGAAAACACCTTATTCTAAATACTATATTTTCTGGAATCTGATGCATCACATCTTGGAGTTGAAGCTTTTCTTTGAAAACACGTCAACGTACTTACGGTTCGTCAAAGGCTAAAAATTCCTTTTCTCTGTACTACATCTACGCAGATAAGCGACCCACACTATTCTACATTACAACATCAACAGCTACCACATAAAATTACGACATCACAACCCAAAATAAGAATATTTAGCCTTTCGAACCGTAGTAAAAAAGCAACTTAAAGATTTTTGTGAATTTTCTTTTGGTTACCACTAAAATATATAATATGAACGTAAAATGAAAGTGACGACGAATGGAAGAATATTCTAAGAAAGCTTAAAACATTGAAACGGTTTGGCTCGCTTAACGAAATTGAATAATATTCCAAGACAAGCGATGTAATTTCCAAATCGTACATAAAAATTTAAAAATTGTACAAAATTATAAAACATCATACCGTGCGACAATGTAATGGAAATACCAAACAATTCGTGGACGTTCCGATTTGCATCCTTTCAAACAAATTAACAGGAAAAATTGTAGGAGACCTGTAATCATAAGAACTCACAACCTTAACACAGATTGCTACATTATACAAGTTAATATATTAGATTATGTTATGACCTACCAGAAAATAAAAACAATTCATTCCGGAAATTGCTGTTTCACATCTTAGAGTCCATCGCTTCTTCGAAAGAAATCCGTGAAGATAAATCTTGGAATCCATTGGTATTTAATGTAAATACTGTACTTTCTGGAAATTGATGTTTCACATTTTGGAGTTGAGGCTCTTTTTGGAAAACACGTCGACGTACCTCCATTGGTTCCTCAAAAGACATCCGTCGAACATAATTGCGAATCTGTAATCACCACAAGACAGCCAACCTGACAGACTCAGGATGGTATGTCACACATTAGAAAATGAACACAGTAACAGAGAACAGCTTATTCTAAATACTATACTTTCTGGAAGTTGATGCATCACATCTTGGAGCCCATTGCTTCTTCAGGAGAAATCCGTCGATGATAAGTGCGAATCTGTAATCACAACAAGAGAGACAACCTGACAGATTCAGGATGCCATGTCAAAAATTAAAAAATGAATACAGTAACAGAGAACACCTTATTCTAAATACTATACTTTCTGGAAGTTGATGCATCACATCTTGGAGCCCATTGCTTCTTCGAAAGAAATTCGTCGAAGAAAGTGCAGATCTGTAATCATAACAAGACAGACACCCTGACAGATTCAGGATGCCATGTCACAAATTAGAAAATGAAAACAGTAACAGAAAACACCTTATTCTAAATACTATATTTTCTGGAATCTGATGCATCACATCTTGGAGTTGAAGCTTTTCTTTGAAAACACGTCAACGTACTTACATTGGTTCGTCAAAGGCTAAAAATTCCTTTTCTCTATACTACATCTACGCAGATAAGCGACCCACACTATTCTACATTACAACATCAACAGCTACCACATAAAATTACGACATCACAACCCAAAATAAGAATATTTAGCCTTTCGAACCGTAGTAAAAAAGCAACTTAAAGATTTTTGTGAATTTTCTTTTGGTTACCACTAAAATATATAATATGAACGTAAAATGAAAGTGACGACGAATGGAAGAATATTCTAAGAAAGCTTAAAACATTGAAACGGTTTGGTTCGCTTAACGAAATTGAATAATATTCCAAGACGAGCGATGTAATTTCCAAATCGTACATAAAAATTTAAAAATTGTACAAAATTATAAAACATCATAAGTTTGTTGAAAAAGTGCGGATCTGTGATCACAAGAAGCCAGACAACCTGACAGATTCCGAATGCCTTGTCACATATTAGAAAAGGACAAAATTAACAGAGAACATCTTATTTTAAATATTATACTTCTGGAAGCTGATGCATCACATCTTGGAGCCCATTGCTTCTTCAGGAGAAATCCGTCGATGATAAGTGCGGATCTGTAATCACAACAAAACAGGCAACCTGACAGATTCAGGATGTCATGTCACGTATTAGAAAATAAGAACACTCTGTATATTTATTACAAAGTGGTCTTCTTGCTACGCTATTTACAATTAGTATTATCTAGCTAATTGAGGAAGAATCCGTGCTCTATAAACTTTTCGCAAATTATATGCAAATATTCTAGCCATTATTTGTCGGTGATTCTATAATGGTTAAGTCTACAGTAAGTAAGATCTTTTTATATCAACTGGAAAACGTTTTCCATTGATTTGCAATGGATACGTGCTTAGTTAATCGTAGGATAAGAATACGTATTAAATGATTTACTTATGTCATATATAACTGCATGTTTTATTTTGGTGCCACACTTTGATTTGGATCACTAATTATTTAACTTTTAAGTGTACCAGTTTTCATACAATTCTTGGTTTAAATGAAGGAAGCATGGATGTTGCATTGCATTCCTATCATATTCTGATGAAAAATTGAAATTAAACTTTGATTAGTTGCAACATATAGTTTAAGTATGATGCATGTTTATGCAGATTATACAATACCTCCCAGGCAACTAGGATTACACATTTACACATAAGAGGAAATGCTGATTTAGATTATTGGAATTAGTATATATCATTGATACCCGTCATTCACCTATGTCTCTGAATGTTTGTAAGCTTGTACATGGAGAAGATGTAATACGTATGTGGGAATCTTATGTATGCGATTCAATTTCCTTCTTTTTTATCTTTATCTTAAAACAGACCACATATTTTGAAGAAGAAAGATTCATGCGTTAGATAAATAAAAAGCATAGCTCCAAATCACCATAAACTTATAAAAAAAAACTTTAAATGAAATGCTTCTATAAACGCAACAATTCAGTATGTACTTGCTGAAGAAATGCATTTTATGATGTATCACTGATTATGCTGAAATTTAATTGTATTGGGATAATAATTGGACCAATTTGAACCAACCTGAAAAGAAAAAAAAGCAATTGCATGTTGAACCAACTCATCTGTTATATATTTACTCACCCTTTTTTAGTTTTCCTGTGTTGTCTTCTGTCTTCTTAGAACACTTCACTTTCACTACACTTTTCCCCCCAACCCCTTTTCGCGGCCCTATCATTTATTACTACGTCACGAGTACCTACTTTTTACAAATCCGCACATAAGTAATAACTTTTAGCAAGTATAGAACAACAACGAGGGTGATAACCCCTCAAAAAACCATTAAAAAACGTGCATCTTACTTGATAACGGCGATCCCTTCCATGCTAGACGAAGTCTCAAAAGACCAATTCAACGCTCCCTGATTCCTCTCATGGCACTTAAACACGCTACGCTATATTTAATCGGCGCGCGACTACTATACGACACTCCCGAGCACTCCCGATTCATCAAACACAATCCGTTGATGCGGCGTGCGAAACTAACAAGGCACTCCCGAGCACTCCCGATTCATGAAACACAATCCGTTGATGCGGCGCGCGAAAATAATACGGCACTCCCGAGCAGTCCCGGCACTCTTTGATTCCCCACAGGGCACTAAATACGGTACGCTATATTTAATCGGCGCGCGACTACTATACGACACTCCCGGACACTCCCGATTCACGAAACTCAATCCGTTGATGCGGCGCGCGAAAATAATACGGCACTCCCGAACATTCCCGGCACTCTTTAATTCCCCACAGGGCACTTAAATACGGTACGCTATACTTAATCGACGCGCGGGTACTATACGACACTCCCGAACACTCCCGGGCACTCCCGTATTCTCGACAATAGCATTAAGGACGATACCATATTATCGGCGAAGGAAACTACTGCGGGGTTATCCCTGAATACTCCTGATCTCGCTGGAAACCAATACGAAATTCCTGAATGTTCCCGATACTCGTCGATTCCCGAACAGGACACTTAAATACGGATCGATAAAGGTAATCAGTGCGCGAGCACTATGCGATACTCCAAACACTTCCTAGCACTTATTTTTGACAGATGCACTAATAACTATACGATAATATAAGCCTCGAAAACTGTTAACACTTATTTTAACGAATCATATCCTAAAACTCACTTACAAACTATTCGAATGAAGTATTGCACTATATAACGAATAAAGGTACTTACCCCTTGTATAATTATTACCTTAAAATGGTACTATACTTGCTAAAAGACGTAATCGAGCACTCGACGGTAAACCTTTTTAAATTCATTAAAAAAATCAAAAAGATTTATCGCCAGGCCCTTGAAAATCATGCAAATCACTTACTACTTCTCTATCGGCAGCATCTGTAATACAAAGAAACAGAAAAAATTAGAGAAGCTTTTTAAAATCAACAAAAATTTAAAAAATAAAACGTCACTTGAATGGAAAAGTTTTAAAATAAAAGGTTAGTTCTGATTGAAAATTAAATCGAAGGAGGATAGAAATAGTGTCGTAATTAATTATAATTAATTAAATGTACTTAAATTAGTTTAATGTTATAAATTAAACAAAAAATGGTTATTAAAGTCCATGGTACTTACAATTGCTGCCTTTAGGCGTTGCTCTAATCCTCTTTAATCCATAAAAACACTCCCGAAAAATTTGGAAAACGCCAACATTTCAATTTAATAAAAAATATCTAAAGAACGGGTAAACATGCACCTATAACGTAAGGGTAAACGACCACGGCTACGCGACGCGACACGGCTTCATCCCGGAAGCACAGTTAACGTTAGACTGAGTGACTAAAATTTGATGGAGTTTTATTGTACTTGTAATATGAATATTGTGCCTGTTACAAACTAGTACCTATGTTTTGTATCATCTCGAGTAAATATATAAATTTATTTCTAATAAGGCTTTTTTTAATAATATATCACATGTATAGTAAGTCACAATAGAATTGTACAAAATGAACTATAAACTTTGTACAAGTCACAAGTAGTAGATTTAAAAATTAATCATTTTACAGAGTTATTAAACAATTAAATATTTTAATTAAAGTGTGTAGGCTTTCATGGCCGGCGTTATTATAAGAATGACTTTCCGGGCTTGATGGTCATGGTCTAAAGACTTGTTTTCTGCCTAACGTTTCGTCAGCGACTGCGGATGACATCATCAGAGGTATTGAGGTCGTCGAAATAGCTTCCTGTCTCGACACACGATAGCGGGCCGCCGAGAAGAGGACTTCGAGACAGGAAGCTACTTCGACCACCTCGATACCTCTGAAGATATCATCCGTAGTCGCTGATGATACGTCAAGCAGAAAACAAGTCTTTAGACCACGGCCATCAAGCCGGGAAAATCATTCTTATAAATAAATCTTTTGTTATACAATATTGACATTTTTATTATAGTTGTTATTTTCAAATTGTAATATGAGTTTGTTTGTGACATACTGTATATCAAAACATATGAAGACAAAGAATTATTGGGTACTTTTAAAATTAAAAATATAAACAAGCTAGTGAGAGAGATAATTAGTTTTAAATAACACCTTGGAAATATAATAATCAATCCGAAAACTTCAGTTTGTTTGAATTATTTGTAAAATTGAAAATTTAAAATATGAAATAATATAATCAATTCTTGGGTAAAAGTACTTTTCATAGTTTTGGCTGAAAAATGAGATTTATTTACTGCCGAAGTCTTTCGCCAAATATATTTTGCTATGTCTGTCACCTCGGCTTTGTTGATTTTGCGAAGCATTAAGGAATTTGCCTTATTTTGTTGACTGCTAAGATGCGCGGAATGTTTATGCAATTCTGCAAAAGTAATTGTTTATATTCATTAAAATATGTACAACTTCTAATCTACATAAAGTACCCACTGTAAAATTATTGAGAGAATGCATGTACATCATCGGCATAGTATGTACGAACGAATCTAAAAGTAATGAAATCCCTAAAAAATTAAACAAGAACTAGCGAAATTAGGGATTGTCTTAGCACTTCAAAACTCAAAACATGCTGTAGTCGGTCTTTTTGAGAAGATTACAATGTGAAATAAAAGACAAAACAACCAACAGTAGCGATTTCCAGGTATCTTTTGTTATATTAAAAAAAAGAAGGCAATAAAATCCTTTTTCGTCTAAATTGTAAAGATCATAGATACCACATTTCTAACGCGTCCTGCACAGTAGGCACAGCGTACGGAAAGCCATATTTCACGACCGGATTCGACCTAACGGGTCTCATCAGGTGGGCGCTGGCAGAAAGGCCTTTACAGGCTATATGATAAATAAAAATATAAATATGGAATCAACAGAAACAAGTACTCCGAGGGCTAATACCCTTACCGGCATTGAATTACACTGTTGATTCCGATAGATCCTTAGACAAAAGATATAACATATTCAAAAAAAGGAGGCATTGATATCCTTTTTCGTCTAAATTTTAAAGGATCACAGATCCCACATTTATAGTGCGTCCTACACAGTAAGCACAGCGTAGGGAAAGCCATATCCCACAGCCGGTTTCGACCTATCGGGTCTCATCAATCAACAGTGTAATTCAATACCGATAGGGGTATTAGCCCTCGGAGTAGTTGTTTCTGTTGATTCCATATTTATATTTTTATGTATCTTTTGTTGCTGAATTAAAATGCGCACTCATAACTTCCCCAGCACATGAAGATTTTCAAATATTTCAAATCAAAACCAAACAGGCCGAATTAGCATAATAAAATTTTAAAATTAAGAAATGCATTAAAAAAAAAGATCGTGAAAATCCCAGAGGCGGTGGCATAGCCATTCTAGTTAGGAAAATCGTCAAACACAGGCCAGTTCCTTTGGCCACTGATTCTTTCGAATCGGTTGGCAATGAAATCCCAACAACTTCCGGCCCCGTCAGAATCATTTCGTTCTTAAAGGTTTTAGGAACTCAGTTCCAAAGCTAGTTATTTAACTTACAATTAGAAGAAAAGTCATTGAATTTTTAATTTAAATTTAATCGTACTGCTAACAGAAATAGTCCTAAATCTATTTCTTATCGTTGTATTATTAAGTATTCGATCTTATATATTGGATCTTCGTTATTAAATATCTTCCTCTTTTCTGTGTATTGTATATATATATATATCAGTGTCACATAGTGTATATATATATATATATATCGATGTAGTCGTCTGGAAGGTCGTAGGTGATTGCCAGATGTTTGGCGGAGATGCAGGGGGTCCCGTCTTTCAAACATTTTAGCTTGAGGCAAGGGCACTCTTTGGCTCGATAAAACTAATTGAAGTGTACGTTGAAAAAGTAAATTACATGTCAAAATGCCGAAGCGAGGGAAGTTTTATAGAAGGTTATTGTTAGTCGAAGATAATGTCGGTGGTTGTTAAAATGACAAAGGAATATTCTTTAAAAGAAACTGTAAAAGTGAAATAGTATTGCTAACAGAAGAGAAAAATTGTCGGCAATTCTTAGAAGTATTAGAAGAATAAGGAAAAGATATACTTACATTATAACGGTACATGACAAGTCCCTGGTGTAATTTCTATACTATCGGTTGAAGTTTGGAAAAAGTTAAATTTAACATATATTTGGTAATTTTAATGAAAATTATAATAAACACCATAAAAAAATATATTCAAAAAAGAAGGAATTAAAATCCTTATTCGTCTAAATATTAAGATCAAAGATCTCACATTTGGAACGCGTCCTACCAAGTAGGCACAACGAACCGAAAGCCATATCCCACGATCGGATATGGCTTTCGGTTCGTTGTGCCTACTTGGTAGGACGCGTTCCAAATGTGAGATCTTTGATCTTAATATTTAGACGAATAAGGATTTTAATTCCTTCTTTTTTGAATATTTTATATCTTCCTCTAAGAATCCATTGGAATCAACAATGTAATTCAATGCCGGCAGGGGTATTAGTCCTCGGAGTAGTTGTTTCTGTTGATTCCATATTTATATTTATAAACAATAGTTTTTTTTAAATAAAGTGCAATAAACTATATTTATCTAGGTTCGTTCTAAGAAGGAAACGCGAGCTGGGGAATGGCCGAGTATATCGAAGCATTAGAGGCAGTGTCACATAGTGCCGGGCTTGGTTTTACACAACTGCAACTTAACGAAGATGAACCTAAAGTAGTAAGTCTTGAAAAAAATTATTATTGTTGTTGTTGTTATTGCTGTTGGCTGATGACTTAAAACAGTGTAGAATAACCGTATAACAAAGTAAAAAACAGTATAACTTTAATGATGTTAATAAACAGAAAATATTGGCTACAATGAGATTGAAACTTGACTACCACTTTTAATACCTATGTTTAAACCTAAACTGAACTTATTGCTCTACATATGAGCCTATTTTAATTAACACTATCATTATTTAATGAACCTGTTGTTTATTGTTTAGTCTGGAACCGTTCAACAATTGCTATAAACATCCTAACAAATAAAATATAATACTTCTATTCGTGGTCAGTAAAATAATAAAAAGATGAATACACGTGTGCATAAATCACTCTGTAAAGCGTTGTTTTGATGATTTTGGATTTTTACTAAAACAAACCACGTGCAAAATTGTCTGAAAATAAAACGCTTACATTTAATTTTTTTAATTGCAAAAATTTAGTTAATTATTTATTAAAATAATCTTTCAAAATCCTTTTTTAATATACCACTTCCACAAAAATCTAAGTAAAAATGTAAATGTAAAATGGTTTTTAGAATAATGTAATTTATACGTGTTCCTTAAATTTATTTAAAGCAGAAATTGTTTCGTGTTATACAACAGTAAATTCATATAGAGAAATCTCTTATCGTATCAGCTTTAACGGTCACAAAAAATCTCGGTCTATTTTTGTAACTGCCAACATTCTCGAGGTCAAATAAAGGTACAGGGAGATACACGATACACAGATACAATAATATTATAAAATCGAACGGATTTCCTTATGGAAAATTTTAAATGTTCTTAACTGTTAGAAATGAGTGTACATAATTTTAGAAAACTATTTTTAAATTATAACAATTTTTCTTTAAATATAAAATATAAAAATATCATTTGAACCATACTGTTCTACATGTTAATTAATAATAATCTCCTTTCTTGCTTTTCCTCGCCTCTTCCCTCAAATTACCCTCACAACTCCTACCTAGAATGACGGTTAATCTGTTTTATGTTTGTAAACCTCGTCGCCAAATGGTATTGTTTTTATTTTACTATCAATATTTCCCGTAACTCAGCTAGTTGACGTCATCTTCCATTCCCGACAGCTAACACGACCTTTCCTGACAAACTTGGCGACCCCGCCATGTAGTATCAAAATGGTCAACTGAAATCACATCATTTGTATAAGTTGATTTGTTAATAGCTAATTGGCAATAATTTTTGACTCGTGGTCTGATTGATCATGTCAGACCTGGTCACTAATTCGACACTCTATCTGTTAAAGATATGGTCACTCTATGCTCTTGAACACTATGTCGTCACATGGTTCCCTGATTACACAACAAACACTCTATCAGACATGGTCTTAAATCGACACTATATCAGATACGGTCTCAATTAAACTTAATATACTTTTTTATTTTATGTCTTACCTATACTGAAGGTCCCTACGTGATCGGAATTTGTTACTATTTATTATTAACAAAAGTTTATCCAGGTTTTATATTTTCCACTCCAACTGTCCCAAGATAATAAGGAACGTGGGACCTCAAGGAGCCAGGAATATCTCTCACTTCGTAACGGTCATTTTGTAGAATTTTAGTAATTCGAAAGGGTCCTTTCCATTTAGGAAGAAGTTTTTGACTATATCCTGTAGCTGCTGAGGATATAATTTTTAGCCATACCAGGTCACCCACTTGATATACAGGGGCCGGACAACGTTTGGATTCAAACCGACATTTTTCTTCTCTTTGTTGTTGTTCAATTTTATCTACCATTTTGGAGCCAATATCAGTTACATCGATCCGACTCGTATTATTGTCAGTTTCTGCTACTGACGTTAGTCTTATCCGGAAACCCAGTAATGCTTCACTATGAGATGTACTAATAGATTTATTAATAGTACTGTTAATACCAAGCTGAATATTTATAATGTTCTCGTCCCATTGGTCATCTTCTGAATTTGCTCCCATTGTTGCCAGAGAGTCAAGCAATTTTCGATGATAACTTTCGACCTGACAATTTCCCTTTGGTAACCCCACAGCATTGAGGTGTTGAGTCACGCCTATTTTCTTTATATAATCGAGGAAGCTATTTGAAACGAATGCTTTACCTTGGTCAGATATTATTCTACGAGGAGTTCCGAAAGTCTTTTTCATATCATTCAAACATTGAATGATATGCAAAGCCTTTGTACTTTTTACTGGATAAATTATTAGAAATTTTGTGAAGGCGTCGACTATAGTGAGTATGTATAAATTCCCGAGTTTAGATTTTATAAATGGTCCTAAGTGTTCTATGTGAATAGTATGGAACGGTTCCGGTTTCTTTTGAATTGGATGGAGAAAGCCTGCCTTCTTACCGCTTGGTGATTTAAAATAAAGGCAATTCAAACAATTTCTTAGTAAAGTGTCGCATTTTCTTAAATCAATATTTGTTAGATAATAACTCATGGGTTCATTCAATACAAAGATGGGCAACATTATCGTAACATGAACGTAAAATTTGGAAACGGGCCATCTTTGAGACTATCCATTTGTTACCGGTAGTCCTAACTCGATAGACGATATTACCTTTTAACGCGTATTCATGGAAAATTTGTTTATTTAAATGTGATTCCCCACTTGCTAATATATTTTTTTTACATTCTATTTTTTTGGTCATGTTGTTGTGCCGCTAACATCCAATCATTTTCCGTTATGTTTATAGTCAATACACTATGAAGCTTCTTAAGCGGATTGCGACTAAGAGCGTCAACGCGGCGCATCCGCATGTTACAAGGAACTACAGTTTTTCGAAAATCAAACCTTCGTGTGGCTTTTTCGCATGGTTAGGAATTTTATTGTGGAAATTCGAATGGGTCGTTATATGCACCAAAGCCTGCTCTTTGCGCCTGTTTAATCGGATTTTAATTTTGACTTTAAATTAAGGACCTACAGTCCTCCATATTGTCATCCGTTTTTCGAAAATCAAACAAAATTTAAACATTTGCATGGCTTTTTGGCATGGTTGGGAATTTTATTCTGGACATTCGAGTATGCCATTAGATGAACGAAAGTCTGCCCTTTGCGCCTATTTAATCATATTTTAATTCTGACTTTACATAGAGGAGCTACGGCCGTGCAAATTGTCATCCGTTTTTCGAAAATCAATCAAAATTCAAACGTTTGCATGGCTTTTTGGCATGGTTAGGAATTTTATTTTGAAAATTAAAATAGGTCGTTATATGCACCAATGCCTGCTCTTAACGTCGGTTTATTCAGATTTTAATTCTGACTTTAAATAGAGGAGCTACGGCCGTGCCAATTGTCATCCGTTTTTCGAAAATCAATCAAAATTCAAACGTTTGCATGGCTTTTTGGCATGGTTAGGAATTTTATTTTGGAAATTGGGAACGGTCGTTATATGCACTAAAGCCTGCTCTTTGCGTCGGTTCAATCAGATTTTAATTCTGACTTTAAATAGAGGAGCTACGACCGTCCAAATTGTCATCCGTTTTCCGACAATCAATCAAAATTCAAACTTTTGCATGGCTTTCTCTAATGGTTACGAATTTTATTTTGGAAATTCGAATAGGTTTTTATGTGCACCAAAGCCTGCTCTTTGCGTCGGTTTAATCAGATTTGAATTCTGACTTTAAGTTAAGGAGCTACAGTCCTCTAAATTGTCATCCCTTTTTCGAAAATCGAACAAGATTCAAATTTTCGCGTAGCTTTTTGGCATGGTTAGGAATTTTATTTTGGAAATTCGGATAGGCCGTTATATGCACCAGAGCCTGTTCTTTGCGTCAGTTTAATCAAACTGTAATTCTGACTTTAAATAAAGGAGCTACGGCCGTGCAAATGATCATCCGTTTTTCGAAAATCAATCAAAATTCAAACGTTTGCATGGCTTTTTGGCATGGTTAGGAATTTTATTTTGGAAATTCGAATAGGCCGTTATATGCACAAAAGCCTGCCCTTTGCGTGGGTTTAATCAGATTTTAATTCTGACTTTAAATTAACTGGCTACAGTCCTACAAATTGTTATCCCTTTTTCGAAAATCGAGCATAATTTAAACTTTCACGTGGCTTTTTGGCATGGTTAGGAATTTTATTTTGGAAATTGGGAACAGTCGTTATATGCACCAAAGCCTGCTCATTGCGTTGGTTCAATCAGATTTTAATTCTAACTTTAAATAGAGGAGCTACGACCGTCCAAATTGTCATCCGTTTTCCGACAATCAATCAAAATTCAAACTTTTGCATGGCATTCTCTAATGGTTACGAATTTTATTTTGGAAATTCGAATAGGTTTTTATGTGCACCAAAGCCTGCTCTTTCCGCCGGTTTAATCAGATTTGAATTCTGACTTTAAGTTAAGGAGCTACAGTCCTCCAAATTGTCATCCGCTTTTCGATAATCGAGCATAATTCAAACTTTCGCGTGGCTTTTTGGCATGCTTAGGAATTTTATTTCGGAAACTTGAATAGGTCGTTGTATGCACCAAAGCCTGCTCTTTTCGTCGGTTTAATCAGATTTTAATTCTGACTTTAAATAGAGGAGCTACGGCCGTGGCAATTGTCATCCGTTTTTCGAAAATCAATCAAAATTCAAACTTTCGCGTGGCTTTTTGGCATACTTAGGAATTTTATTTTGGAAACTTGAATAGGTCGTTATATGCACCAAAGCCTGCTCTTTTCGTCGGTTTAATCAGATTTTAATTCGGACTTTAAATAGAGGAGCTACGGCCGTGACAATTGTCATCCGTTTTTCGAAAATCAATCAAAATTCGAACTTTCGCGTGGCTTTTTGGCATGCTTAGGAATTTTATTTCGGAATCTTGAATAGGTCGTTGTATGCACCAAAGCCTGCTCTTTTCGCCGGTTTAATCAGATTTTAATTCTGACTTTAAATAGAGGAGCTACGGCCGTGGCAATTGTCATCCGTTTTTCGAAAATCAATCAAAATTCAAACTTTCGCGTGGCTTTTTGGCATGCTTAGGAATTTTATTTTGGAAACTTGAATAGGTCGTTATATGCACCAAAGCCTGCTCTTTTCGTCGGTTTAATCAGATTTTAATTCGGACTTTAAATAGAGGAGCTACGGCCGTGGCAATTGTCATCCGTTTTTCGAAAATCAATCAAAATTCAAACTTTCGCGTGGCTTTTTGGCATACTTAGGAATTTTATTTTGGAAACTTGAATAGGTCGTTATATGCACCAAAGCCTGCTCTTTTCGTCGGTTTAATCAGATTTTAATTCGGACTTTAAATAGAGGAGCTACGGCCGTGACAATTGTCATCCGTTTTTCGAAAATCAATCAAAATTCGAACTTTCGCGTGGCTTTTTGGCATGCTTAGGAATTTTATTTCGGAATCTTGAATAGGTCGTTGTATGCACCAAAGCCTGCTCTTTTCGCCGGTTTAATCAGATTTTAATTCTGACTTTAAATAGAGGAGCTACGGCCGTGGCAATTGTCATCCGTTTTTCGAAAATCAATCAAAATTCAAACATTCGCGTGGCTTTTTGGCATGCTTAGGAATTTTATTTTGGAAACTTGAATAGGTCGTTATATGCACCAAAGCCTGCTCTTTTCGTCGGTTTAATCAGATTTTAATTCGGACTTTAAATAGAGGAGCTACGGCCGTGGCAATTGTCATCCGTTTTTCGAAAATCAATCAAAATTCAAACTTTCGCGTGGCTTTTTGGCATGCTTAGGAATTTTATTTTGGATACTTGAATAGGTCGTTATATGCACCAAAGCCTGCTCTTTTCGTCGGTTTAATCAGATTGTAATTCGGACTTTAAATAGAGGAGCTACGGCCGTGAAAATTGTCATCCGTTTTTCGAAAATCAATCAAAATTCGAACTTTCGCGTGGCTTTTTGGCATGCTTAGGAATTTTATTTTGGAAACTTGAACAGGTCGTTATATGCACCAAAGCCTGCTCTTTTCGTCGGTTTAATCAGATTGTAATTCGGACTTTAAATAGAGGAGCTACGGCCGTGAAAATTGTCATCCGTTTTTCGAAAATCAATCAAAATTCGAACTTTCGCGTGGCTTTTTGGCATGCTTAGGAATTTTATTTTGGAAACTTGAATAGGTCGTTATATGCACCAAAGCCTGCTCTTTTCGTCGGTTTAATCAGATTTTAATTCGGACTTTAAATAGAGGAGCTACGGCCGTGACAATTGTCATCCGTTTTTCGAAAATCAATCAAAATTCGAACTTTCGCGTGGCTTTTTGGCATGCTTAGGAATTTTATTTCGGAATCTTGAATAGGTCGTTGTATGCACCAAAGCCTGCTCTTTTCGCCGGTTTAATCAGATTTTAATTCTGACTTTAAATAGAGGAGCTACGGCCGTGGCAATTGTCATCCGTTTTTCGAAAATCAATCAAAATTCAAACTTTCGCGTGGCTTTTTGGCATGCTTAGGAATTTTATTTTGGAAACTTGAATAGGTCGTTATATGCACCAAAGCCTGCTCTTTTCGTCGGTTTAATCAGATTCTAATTCGGACTTTAAATAGAGGAGCTACGGCCGTGGCAATTGTCATCCGTTTTTCGAAAATCAATCAAAATTCAAACTTTCGCGTGGCTTTTTGGCATGCTTAGGAATCTTATTTTGGATACTTGAATAGGTCGTTATATGCACCAAAGCCTGCTCTTTTCGTCGGTTTAATTAGATTTTAATTCGGACTTTAAATAGAGGAGCTACGGCCGTGCCAATTGTCATCCGTTTTTCGAAAATCAATCAAAATTCAAACTTTCGCGTGGCTTTTTGGCATGCTTAGGAATTTTATTTTGGAAACTTGAATAGGTCGTTATATGCACCAAAGCCTGCTCTTTTCGTCGGTTTAATCAGATTTTAATTCGGACTTTAAATAGAGGAGCTACGGCCGTGGCAATTGTCATCCGTTTTTCGAAAATCAATCAAAATTCAAACTTTCGCGTGGCTTTTTGGCATGCTTAGGAATTTTATTTTGGATACTTGAATAGGTCGTTATATGCACCAAAGCCTGCTCTTTTCGTCGGTTTAATCAGATTGTAATTCGGACTTTAAATAGAGGAGCTACGGCCGTGAAAATTGTCATCCGTTTTTCGAAAATCAATCAAAATTCGAACTTTCGCGTGGCTTTTTGGCATGCTTAGGAATTATATTTTGGAAACTTGAACAGGTCGTTATATGCACCAAAGCCTGCTCTTTTCGTCGGTTTAATCAGATTGTAATTCGGACTTTAAATAGAGGAGCTACGGCCGTGAAAATTGTCATCCGTTTTTCGAAAATCAATCAAAATTCGAACTTTCGCGTGGCTTTTTGGCATGCTTAGGAATTTTATTTTGGAAACTTGAATAGGTCGTTATATGCACCAAAGCCTGCTCTTTTCGTCGGTTTAATCAGATTTTAATTCGGACTTTAAATAGAGGAGCTACGGCCGTGACAATTGTCATCCGTTTTTCGAAAATCAATCAAAATTCGAACTTTCGCGTGGCTTTTTGGCATGCTTAGGAATTTTATTTCGGAATCTTGAATAGGTCGTTGTATGCACCAAAGCCTGCTCTTTTCGCCGGTTTAATCAGATTTTAATTCTGACTTTAAATAGAGGAGCTACGGCCGTGGCAATTGTCATCCGTTTTTCGAAAATCAATCAAAATTCAAACTTTCGCGTGGCTTTTTGGCATGCTTAGGAATTTTATTTTGGATACTTGAATAGGTCGTTATATGCACCAAAGCCTGCTCTTTTCGTCGGTTTAATCAGATTTTAATTCGGACTTTAAATAGAGGAGCTACGGCCGTGCCAATTGTCATCCGTTTTTCGAAAATCAATCAAAATTCAAACTTTCGCGTGGCTTTTTGGCATGCTTAGGAATTTTATTTTGGAAACTTGAATAGGTCGTTATATGCACCAAAGCCTGCTCTTTTCGTCGGTTTAATCAGATTGTAATTCGGACTTTAAATAGAGGAGCTACGGCCGTGAAAATTGTCATCCGTTTTTCGAAAATCAATCAAAATTCGAACTTTCGCGTGGCTTTTTGGCATGCTTAGGAATTTTATTTCGGAAACTTGAATAGGTCGTTGTATGCACCAAAGCCTGCTCTTTTCGTCAGTTTAATCAGATTTTAATTCTGACTTTAAATAGAGGAGCTACGGCCGTGAAAATTGTCATCCGTTTTTCGAAAATCAATCAAAATTCGAACTTTCGCGTGGCTTTTTGGCATGCTTAGGAATTTTATTTCGGAAACTTGAATAGGTCGTTGTATGCACCAAAGCCTGCTCTTTTCGTCGGTTTAATCAGATTTTAATTCTGACTTTAAATAGAGGAGCTACGGCCGTGGCAATTGTCATCCGTTTTTCGAAAATCAATCAAAATTCAAACTTTCGCGTGGCTTTTTGGCATACTTAGGAATTTTATTTTGGAAACTTGAATAGGTCGTTATATGCACCAAAGCCTGCTCTTTTCGTCGGTTTAATCAGATTTTAATTCGGACTTTAAATAGAGGAGCTACGGCCGTGACAATTGTCATCCGTTTTTCGAAAATCAATCAAAATTCGAACTTTCGCGTGGCTTTTTGGCATGCTTAGGAATTTTATTTCGGAATCTTGAATAGGTCGTTGTATGCACCAAAGCCTGCTCTTTTCGCCGGTTTAATCAGATTTTAATTCTGACTTTAAATAGAGGAGCTACGGCCGTGGCAATTGTCATCCGTTTTTCGAAAATCAATCAAAATTCAAACTTTCGCGTGGCTTTTTGGCATGCTTAGGAATTTTATTTTGGAAACTTGAATAGGTCGTTATATGCACCAAAGCCTGCTCTTTTCGTCGGTTTAATCAGATTTTAATTCGGACTTTAAATAGAGGAGCTACGGCCGTGGCAATTGTCATCCGTTTTTCGAAAATCAATCAAAATTCAAACTTTCGCGTGGCTTTTTGGCATGCTTAGGAATTTTATTTTGGATACTTGAATAGGTCGTTATATGCACCAAAGCCTGCTCTTTTCGTCGGTTTAATCAGATTGTAATTCGGACTTTAAATAGAGGAGCTACGGCCGTGAAAATTGTCATCCGTTTTTCGAAAATCAATCAAAATTCGAACTTTCGCGTGGCTTTTTGGCATGCTTAGGAATTTTATTTTGGAAACTTGAACAGGTCGTTATATGCACCAAAGCCTGCTCTTTTCGTCGGTTTAATCAGATTGTAATTCGGACTTTAAATAGAGGAGCTACGGCCGTGAAAATTGTCATCCGTTTTTCGAAAATCAATCAAAATTCGAACTTTCGCGTGGCTTTTTGGCATGCTTAGGAATTTTATTTTGGAAACTTGAATAGGTCGTTATATGCACCAAAGCCTGCTCTTTTCGTCGGTTTAATCAGATTTTAATTCGGACTTTAAATAGAGGAGCTACGGCCGTGACAATTGTCATCCGTTTTTCGAAAATCAATCAAAATTCGAACTTTCGCGTGGCTTTTTGGCATGCTTAGGAATTTTATTTCGGAATCTTGAATAGGTCGTTGTATGCACCAAAGCCTGCTCTTTTCGCCGGTTTAATCAGATTTTAATTCTGACTTTAAATAGAGGAGCTACGGCCGTGGCAATTGTCATCCGTTTTTCGAAAATCAATCAAAATTCAAACTTTCGCGTGGCTTTTTGGCATGCTTAGGAATTTTATTTTGGAAACTTGAATAGGTCGTTATATGCACCAAAGCCTGCTCTTTTCGTCGGTTTAATCAGATTCTAATTCGGACTTTAAATAGAGGAGCTACGGCCGTGGCAATTGTCATCCGTTTTTCGAAAATCAATCAAAATTCAAACTTTCGCGTGGCTTTTTGGCATGCTTAGGAATCTTATTTTGGATACTTGAATAGGTCGTTATATGCACCAAAGCCTGCTCTTTTCGTCGGTTTAATTAGATTTTAATTCGGACTTTAAATAGAGGAGCTACGGCCGTGCCAATTGTCATCCGTTTTTCGAAAATCAATCAAAATTCAAACTTTCGCGTGGCTTTTTGGCATGCTTAGGAATTTTATTTTGGAAACTTGAATAGGTCGTTATATGCACCAAAGCCTGCTCTTTTCGTCGGTTTAATCAGATTTTAATTCGGACTTTAAATAGAGGAGCTACGGCCGTGGCAATTGTCATCCGTTTTTCGAAAATCAATCAAAATTCAAACTTTCGCGTGGCTTTTTGGCATGCTTAGGAATTTTATTTTGGATACTTGAATAGGTCGTTATATGCACCAAAGCCTGCTCTTTTCGTCGGTTTAATCAGATTGTAATTCGGACTTTAAATAGAGGAGCTGCGGCCGTGAAAATTGTCATCCGTTTTTCGAAAATCAATCAAAATTCGAACTTTCGCGTGGCTTTTTGGCATGCTTAGGAATTTTATTTTGGAAACTTGAACAGGTCGTTATATGCACCAAAGCCTGCTCTTTTCGTCGGTTTAATCAGATTGTAATTCGGACTTTAAATAGAGGAGCTACGGCCGTGAAAATTGTCATCCGTTTTTCGAAAATCAATCAAAATTCGAACTTTCGCGTGGCTTTTTGGCATGCTTAGGAATTTTATTTTGGAAACTTGAACAGGTCGTTATATGCACCAAAGCCTGCTCTTTTCGTCGGTTTAATCAGATTCTAATTCGGACTTTAAATAGAGGAGCTACGGCCGTGGCAATTGTCATCCGTTTTTCGAAAATCAATCAAAATTCAAACTTTCGCGTGGCTTTTTGGCATGCTTAGGAATTTTATTTTGGATACTTGAATAGGTCGTTATATGCACCAAAGCCTGCTCTTTTCGTCGGTTTAATCAGATTGTAATTCGGACTTTAAATAGAGGAGCTACGGCCGTGAAAATTGTCATCCGTTTTTCGAAAATCAATCAAAATTCGAACTTTCGCGTGGCTTTTTGGCATGCTTAGGAATTTTATTTTGGAAACTTGAACAGGTCGTTATATGCACCAAAGCCTGCTCTTTTCGTCGGTTTAATCAGATTTTAATTCTGACTTTAAATAGAGGAGCTACGGCCGTGGCAATTGTCATCCGTTTTTCGAAAATCAATCAAAATTCAAACTTTCGCGTGGCTTTTTGGCATGCTTAGGAATTTTATTTTGGAAACTTGAATAGGTCGTTATATGCACCAAAGCCTGCTCTTTTCGTCGGTTTAATCAGATTCTAATTCGGACTTTAAATAGAGGAGCTACGGCCGTGGCAATTGTCATCCGTTTTTCGAAAATCAATCAAAATTCAAACTTTCGCGTGGCTTTTTGGCATGCTTAGGAATTTTATTTTGGATACTTGAATAGGTCGTTATATGCACCAAAGCCTGCTCTTTTCGTCGGTTTAATTAGATTTTAATTCGGACTTTAAATAGAGGAGCTACGGCCGTGCCAATTGTCATCCGTTTTTCGAAAATCAATCAAAATTCAAACTTTCGCGTGGCTTTTTGGCATGCTTAGGAATTTTATTTTGGAAACTTGAACAGGTCGTTATATGCACCAAAGCCTGCTCTTTTCGTCGGTTTAATCAGATTGTAATTCGGACTTTAAATAGAGGAGCTACGGCCGTGAAAATTGTCATCCGTTTTTCGAAAATCAATCAAAATTCGAACTTTCGCGTGGCTTTTTGGCATGCTTAGGAATTTTATTTCGGAAACTTGAATAGGTCGTTGTATGCACCAAAGCCTGCTCTTTTCGTCGGTTTAATCAGATTTTAATTCTGACTTTAAATAGAGGAGCTACGGCCGTGGCAATTGTCATCCGTTTTTCGAAAATCAATCAAAATTCAAACTTTCGCGTGGCTTTTTGGCATACTTAGGAATTTTATTTTGGAAACTTGAATAGGTCGTTATATGCACCAAAGCCTGCTCTTTTCGTCGGTTTAATCAGATTGTAATTCGGACTTTAAATAGAGGAGCTACGGCCGTGAAAATTGTCATCCGTTTTTCGAAAATCAATCAAAATTCGAACTTTCGCGTGGCTTTTTGGCATGCTTAGGAATTTTATTTTGGAAACTTGAACAGGTCGTTATATGCACCAAAGCCTGCTCTTTTCGTCGGTTTAATCAGATTCTAATTCGGACTTTAAATAGAGGAGCTACGGCCGTGGCAATTGTCATCCGTTTTTCGAAAATCAATCAAAATTCAAACTTTCGCGTGGCTTTTTGGCATGCTTAGGAATTTTATTTTGGATACTTGAATAGGTCGTTATATGCACCAAAGCCTGCTCTTTTCGTCGGTTTAATTAGATTTTAATTCGGACTTTAAATAGAGGAGCTACGGCCGTGCCAATTGTCATCCGTTTTTCGAAAATCAATCAAAATTCAAACTTTCGCGTGGCTTTTTGGCATGCTTAGGAATTTTATTTTGGAAACTTGAACAGGTCGTTATATGCACCAAAGCCTGCTCTTTTCGTCGGTTTAATCAGATTGTAATTCGGACTTTAAATAGAGGAGCTACGGCCGTGAAAATTGTCATCCGTTTTTCGAAAATCAATCAAAATTCGAACTTTCGCGTGGCTTTTTGGCATGCTTAGGAATTTTATTTCGGAAACTTGAATAGGTCGTTGTATGCACCAAAGCCTGCTCTTTTCGTAGGTTTAATCAGATTTTAATTCTGACTTTAAATAGAGGAGCTACGGCCGTGGCAATTGTCATCCGTTTTTCGAAAATCAATCAAAATTCAAACTTTCGCGTGGCTTTTTGGCATACTTAGGAATTTTATTTTGGAAACTTGAATAGGTCGTTATATGCACCAAAGCCTGCTCTTTTCGTCGGTTTAATCAGATTTTAATTCGGACTTTAAATAGAGGAGCTACGGCCGTGACAATTGTCATCCGTTTTTCGAAAATCAATCAAAATTCGAACTTTCGCGTGGCTTTTTGGCATGCTTAGGAATTTTATTTCGGAATCTTGAATAGGTCGTTGTATGCAACAAAGCCTGCTCTTTTCGTCGGTTTAATCAGATTCTAATTCGGACTTTAAATAGAGGAGCTACGGCCGTGGCAATTGTCATCCGTTTTTCGAAAATCAATCAAAATTCAAACTTTCGCGTGGCTTTTTGGCATGCTTAGGAATCTTATTTTGGATACTTGAATAGGTCGTTATATGCACCAAAGCCTGCTCTTTTCGTCGGTTTAATTAGATTTTAATTCGGACTTTAAATAGAGGAGCTACGGCCGTGCCAATTGTCATCCGTTTTTCGAAAATCAATCAAAATTCAAACTTTCGCGTGGCTTTTTGGCATGCTTAGGAATTTTATTTTGGAAACTTGAATAGGTCGTTATATGCACCAAAGCCTGCTCTTTTCGTCGGTTTAATCAGATTTTAATTCGGACTTTAAATAGAGGAGCTACGGCCGTGGCAATTGTCATCCGTTTTTCGAAAATCAATCAAAATTCAAACTTTCGCGTGGCTTTTTGGCATGCTTAGGAATTTTATTTTGGATACTTGAATAGGTCGTTATATGCAGCAAAGCCTGCTCTTTTCGTCGGTTTAATCAGATTGTAATTCGGACTTTAAATAGAGGAGCTACGGCCGTGAAAATTGTCATCCGTTTTTCGAAAATCAATCAAAATTCGAACTTTCGCGTGGCTTTTTGGCATGCTTAGGAATTTTATTTTGGAAACTTGAACAGGTCGTTATATGCACCAAAGCCTGCTCTTTTCGTCGGTTTAATCAGATTGTAATTCGGACTTTAAATAGAGGAGCTACGGCCGTGAAAATTGTCATCCGTTTTTCGAAAATCAATCAAAATTCGAACTTTCGCGTGGCTTTTTGGCATGCTTAGGAATTTTATTTTGGAAACTTGAATAGGTCGTTATATGCACCAAAGCCTGCTCTTTTCGTCGGTTTAATCAGATTTTAATTCGGACTTTAAATAGAGGAGCTACGGCCGTGACAATTGTCATCCGTTTTTCGAAAATCAATCAAAATTCGAACTTTCGCGTGGCTTTTTGGCATGCTTAGGAATTTTATTTCGGAATCTTGAATAGGTCGTTGTATGCACCAAAGCCTGCTCTTTTCGCCGGTTTAATCAGATTTTAATTCTGACTTTAAATAGAGGAGCTACGGCCGTGGCAATTGTCATCCGTTTTTCGAAAATCAATCAAAATTCAAACTTTCGCGTGGCTTTTTGGCATGCTTAGGAATTTTATTTTGGATACTTGAATAGGTCGTTATATGCACCAAAGCCTGCTCTTTTCGTCGGTTTAATTAGATTTTAATTCGGACTTTAAATAGAGGAGCTACGGCCGTGCCAATTGTCATCCGTTTTTCGAAAATCAATCAAAATTCAAACTTTCGCGTGGCTTTTTGGCATGCTTAGGAATTTTATTTTGGAAACTTGAATAGGTCGTTATATGCACCAAAGCCTGCTCTTTTCGTCGGTTTAATCAGATTTTAATTCGGACTTTAAATAGAGGAGCTACGGCCGTGACAATTGTCATCCGTTTTTCGAAAATCAATCAAAATTCAAACTTTCGCGTGGCTTTTTGGCATGCTTAGGAATTTTATTTTGGAAGCTTGAATAGGTCGTTATATGCACCAAAGCCTGCTCTTTTCGTCTGTTTAATCAGATTTTAATTCGGACTTTAAATAGAGGAGCTACGGCCGTGGCAATTGTCATCCGTTTTTCGAAAATCAATCAAAATTCAAACTTTCGCGTGGCTTTTTGGCATGCTTAGGAATTTTATTTTGGATACTTGAATAGGTCGTTATATGCACCAAAGCCTGCTCTTTTCGTCGGTTTAATTAGATTTTAATTCGGACTTTAAATAGAGGAGCTACGGCCGTGCCAATTGTCATCCGTTTTTCGAAAATCAATCAAAATTCAAACTTTCGCGTGGCTTTTTGGCATGCTTAGGAATTTTATTTTGAATACTTGAATAGGTCGTTATATGCACCAAAGCCTGCTCTTTTCGTCGGTTTAATTAGATTTTAATTCGGACTTTAAATAGAGGAGCTACGGCCGTGCCAATTGTCATCCGTTTTTCGAAAATCAATCAAAATTCAAACTTTCGCGTGGCTTTTTGGCATGCTTAGGAATTTTATTTTGGAAACTTGAACAGGTCATTATATGCACCAAAGCCTGCTCTTTTCGTCGGTTTAATCAGATTGTAATTCGGACTTTAAATAGAGGAGCTACGGCCGTGAAAATTGTCATCCGTTTTTCGAAAATCAATCAAAATTCAAACTTTCGCGTGGCTTTTTGGCATGCTTAGGAATTTTATTTTGGAAGCTTGAATAGGTCGTTATATGCACCAAAGCCTGCTCTTTTCGTCGGTTTAATCAGATTTTAATTCGGACTTTAAATAGAGGAGCTACGGCCGTGGCAATTGTCATCCGTTTTTCGAAAATCAATCAAAATTCAAACTTTCGCGTGGCTTTTTGGCATGCTTAGGAATTTTATTTTGGATACTTGAATAGGTCGTTATATGCACCAAAGCCTGCTCTTTTCGTCGGTTTAATCAGATTGTAATTCGGACTTTAAATAGAGGAGCTACGGCCGTGAAAATTGTCATCCGTTTTTCGAAAATCAATCAAAATTCAAACTTTCGCGTGGCTTTTTGGCATGCTTAGGAATTTTATTTTGGAAGCTTGAATAGGTCGTTATATGCACCAAAGCCTGCTCTTTTCGTCGGTTTAATCAGATTTTAATTCGGACTTTAAATAGAGGAGCTACGGCCGTGGCAATTGTCATCCGTTTTTCGAAAATCAATCAAAATTCAAACTTTCGCGTGGCTTTTTGGCATGCTTAGGAATTTTATTTTGGATACTTGAATAGGTCGTTATATGCACCAAAGCCTGCTCTTTTCGTCGGTTTAATTAGATTTTAATTCGGACTTTAAATAGAGGAGCTACGGCCGTGCCAATTGTCATCCGTTTTTCGAAAATCAATCAAAATTCAAACTTTCGCGTGGCTTTTTGGCATGCTTAGGAATTTTATTTTGGAAACTTGAACAGGTCGTTATATGCACCAAAGCCTGCTCTTCTCGTCGGTTTAATCAGATTGTAATTCGGACTTTAAATAGAGGAGCTACGGCCGTGAAAATTGTCATCCGTTTTTCGAAAATCAATCAAAATTCGAACTTTCGCGTGGCTTTTTGACATGCTTAGGAATTTTATTTCGGAAACTTGAATAGGTCGTTGTATGCAGCAAAGCCTGCTCTTTTCGTCGGTTTAATCAGATTTTAATTCTGACTTTAAATAGAGGAGCTACGGCCGTGGCAATTGTCATCCGTTTTTCGAAAATCAATCAAAATTCAAACTTTCGCGTGGCTTTTTGGCATACTTAGGAATTTTATTTTGGAAACTTGAATAGGTCGTTATATGCACCAAAGCCTGCTCTTTTCGTCGGTTTAATTAGATTTTAATTCGGACTTTAAATAGAGGAGCTACGGCCGTGCCAATTGTCATCCGTTTTTCGAAAATCAATCAAAATTCAAACTTTCGCGTGGCTTTTTGGCATGCTTAGGAATTTTATTTTGGAAACTTGAATAGGTCGTTATATGCACCAAAGCCTGCTCTTTTCGTCGGTTTAATCAGATTTTAATTCTGACTTTAAATAGAGGAGCTACGGCCGTGGCAATTGTCATCCGTTTTTCGAAAATCAATCAAAATTCAAACTTTCGCGTGGCTTTTTGGCATGCTTAGGAATTTTATTTTGGAAACTTGAATAGGTCGTTATATGCACCAAAGCCTGCTCTTTTCGTCGGTTTAATCAGATTTTAATTCGGACTTTAAATAGAGGAGCTACGGCCGTGAAAATTGTCATCCGTTTTTCGAAAATCAATCAAAATTCAAACTTTCGCGTGGCTTTTTGGCATGCTTAGGAATTTTATTTTGGAAGCTTGAATAGGTCGTTATATGCACCAAAGCCTGCTCTTTTCGTCGGTTTAATCAGATTTTAATTCGGACTTTAAATAGAGGAGCTACGGCCGTGGCAATTGTCATCCGTTTTTCGAAAATCAATCAAAATTCAAACTTTCGCGTGGCTTTTTGGCATGCTTAGGAATTTTATTTTGGATACTTGAATAGGTAGTTATATGCACCAAAGCCTGCTCTTTTCGTCGGTTTAATTAGATTTTAATTCGGACTTTAAATAGAGGAGCTACGGCCGTGGCAATTGTCATCCGTTTTTCGAAAATCAATCAAAATTCAAACTTTCGCGTGGCTTTTTGGCATGCTTAGGAATTTTATTTTGGATACTTGAATAGGTAGTTATATGCACCAAAGCCTGCTCTTTTCGTCGGTTTAATTAGATTTTAATTCGGACTTTAAATAGAGGAGCTACGGCCGTGGCAATTGTCATCCGTTTTTCGAAAATCAATCAAAATTCAAACTTTCGCGTGGCTTTTTGGCATGCTTAGGAATTTTATTTTGGAAACTTGAACAGGTCGTTATATGCACCAAAGCCTGCTCTTTTCGTCGGTTTAATCAGATTGTAATTCGGACTTTAAATAGAGGAGCTACGGCCGTGAAAATTGTCATCCGTTTTTCGAAAATCAATCAAAATTCGAACTTTCGCGTGGCTTTTTGGCATGCTTAGGAATTTTATTTCGGAAACTTGAATAGGTCGTTGTATGCACCAAAGCCTGCTCTTTTCGTCGGTTTAATCAGATTTTAATTCTGACTTTAAATAGAGGAGCTACGGCCGTGGCAATTGTCATCCGTTTTTCGAAAATCAATCAAAATTCAAACTTTCGCGTGGCTTTTTGGCATGCTTAGGAATTTTATTTTGGAAGCTTGAATAGGTCGTTATATGCACCAAAGCCTGCTCTTTTCGTCGGTTTAATCAGATTTTAATTCGGACTTTAAATAGAGGAGCTACGGCCGTGGCAATTGTCATCCGTTTTTCGAAAATCAATCAAAATTCAAACTTTCGCGTGGCTTTTTGGCATGCTTAGGAATTTTATTTTGGAAACTTGAATAGGTCGTTATATGCACCAAAGCCTGCTCTTTTCGTCGGTTTAATCAGATTTTAATTCGGACTTTAAATAGAGGAGCTACGGCCGTGGCAATTGTCATCCGTTTTTCGAAAATCAATCAAAATTCAAACTTTCGCGTGGCTTTTTGGCATGCTTAGGAATTTTATTTTGGATACTTGAATAGGTAGTTATATGCACCAAAGCCTGCTCTTTTCGTCGGTTTAATTAGATTTTAATTCGGACTTTAAATAGAGGAGCTACGGCCGTGGCAATTGTCATCCGTTTTTCGAAAATCAATCAAAATTCAAACTTTCGCGTGGCTTTTTGGCATGCTTAGGAATTTTATTTTGGATACTTGAATAGGTAGTTATATGCACCAAAGCCTGCTCTTTTCGTCGGTTTAATCAGATTGTAATTCGGACTTTAAATAGAGGAGCTACGGCCGTGAAAATTGTCATCCGTTTTTCGAAAATCAATCAAAATTCGAACTTTCGCGTGGCTTTTTGGCATGCTTAGGAATTTTATTTCGGAAACTTGAATAGGTCGTTGTATGCACCAAAGCCTGCTCTTTTCGTCGGTTTAATCAGATTTTAATTCTGACTTTAAATAGAGGAGCTACGGCCGTGGCAATTGTCATCCGTTTTTCGAAAATCAATCAAAATTCAAACTTTCGCGTGGCTTTTTGGCATACTTAGGAATTTTATTTTGGAAACTTGAATAGGTCGTTATATGCACCAAAGCCTGCTCTTTTCGTCGGTTTAATTAGATTTTAATTCGGACTTTAAATAGAGGAGCTACGGCCGTGCCAATTGTCATCCGTTTTTCGAAAATCAATCAAAATTCAAACTTTCGCGTGGCTTTTTGGCATGCTTAGGAATTTTATTTTGGAAACTTGAATAGGTTGTTATATGCACCAACGCCTGCTCTTTTCGTCGGTTTAATCAGATTTTAATTCTGACTTTAAATAGAGGAGCTACGGCCGTGGCAATTGTCATCCGTTTTTCGAAAATCAATCAAAATTCAAACTTTCGCGTGGCTTTTTGGCATGCTTAGGAATTTTATTTTGGAAACTTGAATAGGTCGTTATATGCACCAAAGCCTGCTCTTTTCGTCGGTTTAATCAGATTTTAATTCGGACTTTAAATAGAGGAGCTACGGCCGTGAAAATTGTCATCCGTTTTTCGAAAATCAATCAAAATTCAAACTTTCGCGTGGCTTTTTGGCATGCTTAGGAATTTTATTTTGGAAGCTTGAATAGGTCGTTATATGCACCAAAGCCTGCTCTTTTCGTCGGTTTAATCAGATTTTAATTCGGACTTTAAATAGAGGAGCTACGGTCGTGGCAATTGTCATCCGTTTTTCGAAAATCAATCAAAATTCAAACTTTCGCGTGGCTTTTTGGCATGCTTAGGAATTTTATTTTGGATACTTGAATAGGTCGTTATATGCACCAAAGCCTGCTCTTTTCGTCGGTTTAATTAGATTTTAATTCGGACTTTAAATAGAGGAGCTACGGCCGTGGCAATTGTCATCCGTTTTTCGAAAATCAATCAAAATTCAAACTTTCGCGTGGCTTTTTGGCATGCTTAGGAATTTTATTTTGGAAGCTTGAATAGGTCGTTATATGCACCAAAGCCTGCTCTTTTCGTCGGTTTAATCAGATTTTAATTCGGACTTTAAATAGAGGAGCTACGGTCGTGGCAATTGTCATCCGTTTTTCGAAAATCAATCAAAATTCAAACTTTCGCGTGGCTTTTTGGCATGCTTAGGAATTTTATTTTGGATACTTGAATAGGTCGTTATATGCACCAAAGCCTGCTCTTTTCGTCGGTTTAATTAGATTTTAATTCGGACTTTAAATAGAGGAGCTACGGCCGTGGCAATTGTCATCCGTTTTTCGAAAATCAATCAAAATTCAAACTTTCGCGTGGCTTTTTGGCATGCTTAGGAATTTTATTTTGGAAGCTTGAATAGGTCGTTATATGCACCAAAGCCTGCTCTTTTCGTCTGTTTAATCAGATTTTAATTCGGACTTTAAATAGAGGAGCTACGGCCGTGGCAATTGTCATCCGTTTTTCGAAAATCAATCAAAATTCAAACTTTCGCGTGGCTTTTTGGCATGCTTAGGAATTTTATTTTGGATACTTGAATAGGTCGTTATATGCACCAAAGCCTGCTCTTTTCGTCGGTTTAATTAGATTTTAATTCGGACTTTAAATAGAGGAGCTACGGCCGTGCCAATTGTCATCCGTTTTTCGAAAATCAATCAAAATTCAAACTTTCGCGTGGCTTTTTGGCATGCTTAGGAATTTTATTTTGAATACTTGAATAGGTCGTTATATGCACCAAAGCCTGCTCTTTTCGTCGGTTTAATTAGATTTTAATTCGGACTTTAAATAGAGGAGCTACGGCCGTGCCAATTGTCATCCGTTTTTCGAAAATCAATCAAAATTCAAACTTTCGCGTGGCTTTTTGGCATGCTTAGGAATTTTATTTTGGAAACTTGAACAGGTCATTATATGCACCAAAGCCTGCTCTTTTCGTCGGTTTAATCAGATTGTAATTCGGACTTTAAATAGAGGAGCTACGGCCGTGAAAATTGTCATCCGTTTTTCGAAAATCAATCAAAATTCAAACTTTCGCGTGGCTTTTTGGCATGCTTAGGAATTTTATTTTGGAAGCTTGAATAGGTCGTTATATGCACCAAAGCCTGCTCTTTTCGTCGGTTTAATCAGATTTTAATTCGGACTTTAAATAGAGGAGCTACGGCCGTGGCAATTGTCATCCGTTTTTCGAAAATCAATCAAAATTCAAACTTTCGCGTGGCTTTTTGGCATGCTTAGGAATTTTATTTTGGATACTTGAATAGGTCGTTATATGCACCAAAGCCTGCTCTTTTCGTCGGTTTAATCAGATTGTAATTCGGACTTTAAATAGAGGAGCTACGGCCGTGAAAATTGTCATCCGTTTTTCGAAAATCAATCAAAATTCAAACTTTCGCGTGGCTTTTTGGCATGCTTAGGAATTTTATTTTGGAAGCTTGAATAGGTCGTTATATGCACCAAAGCCTGCTCTTTTCGTCGGTTTAATCAGATTTTAATTCGGACTTTAAATAGAGGAGCTACGGCCGTGGCAATTGTCATCCGTTTTTCGAAAATCAATCAAAATTCAAACTTTCGCGTGGCTTTTTGGCATGCTTAGGAATTTTATTTTGGATACTTGAATAGGTCGTTATATGCACCAAAGCCTGCTCTTTTCGTCGGTTTAATTAGATTTTAATTCGGACTTTAAATAGAGGAGCTACGGCCGTGCCAATTGTCATCCGTTTTTCGAAAATCAATCAAAATTCAAACTTTCGCGTGGCTTTTTGGCATGCTTAGGAATTTTATTTTGGAAACTTGAACAGGTCGTTATATGCACCAAAGCCTGCTCTTCTCGTCGGTTTAATCAGATTGTAATTCGGACTTTAAATAGAGGAGCTACGGCCGTGAAAATTGTCATCCGTTTTTCGAAAATCAATCAAAATTCGAACTTTCGCGTGGCTTTTTGACATGCTTAGGAATTTTATTTCGGAAACTTGAATAGGTCGTTGTATGCAGCAAAGCCTGCTCTTTTCGTCGGTTTAATCAGATTTTAATTCTGACTTTAAATAGAGGAGCTACGGCCGTGGCAATTGTCATCCGTTTTTCGAAAATCAATCAAAATTCAAACTTTCGCGTGGCTTTTTGGCATACTTAGGAATTTTATTTTGGAAACTTGAATAGGTCGTTATATGCACCAAAGCCTGCTCTTTTCGTCGGTTTAATTAGATTTTAATTCGGACTTTAAATAGAGGAGCTACGGCCGTGCCAATTGTCATCCGTTTTTCGAAAATCAATCAAAATTCAAACTTTCGCGTGGCTTTTTGGCATGCTTAGGAATTTTATTTTGGAAACTTGAATAGGTCGTTATATGCACCAAAGCCTGCTCTTTTCGTCGGTTTAATCAGATTTTAATTCTGACTTTAAATAGAGGAGCTACGGCCGTGGCAATTGTCATCCGTTTTTCGAAAATCAATCAAAATTCAAACTTTCGCGTGGCTTTTTGGCATGCTTAGGAATTTTATTTTGGAAACTTGAATAGGTCGTTATATGCACCAAAGCCTGCTCTTTTCGTCGGTTTAATCAGATTTTAATTCGGACTTTAAATAGAGGAGCTACGGCCGTGAAAATTGTCATCCGTTTTTCGAAAATCAATCAAAATTCAAACTTTCGCGTGGCTTTTTGGCATGCTTAGGAATTTTATTTTGGAAGCTTGAATAGGTCGTTATATGCACCAAAGCCTGCTCTTTTCGTCGGTTTAATCAGATTTTAATTCGGACTTTAAATAGAGGAGCTACGGCCGTGGCAATTGTCATCCGTTTTTCGAAAATCAATCAAAATTCAAACTTTCGCGTGGCTTTTTGGCATGCTTAGGAATTTTATTTTGGATACTTGAATAGGTAGTTATATGCACCAAAGCCTGCTCTTTTCGTCGGTTTAATTAGATTTTAATTCGGACTTTAAATAGAGGAGCTACGGCCGTGGCAATTGTCATCCGTTTTTCGAAAATCAATCAAAATTCAAACTTTCGCGTGGCTTTTTGGCATGCTTAGGAATTTTATTTTGGATACTTGAATAGGTAGTTATATGCACCAAAGCCTGCTCTTTTCGTCGGTTTAATTAGATTTTAATTCGGACTTTAAATAGAGGAGCTACGGCCGTGGCAATTGTCATCCGTTTTTCGAAAATCAATCAAAATTCAAACTTTCGCGTGGCTTTTTGGCATGCTTAGGAATTTTATTTTGGAAACTTGAACAGGTCGTTATATGCACCAAAGCCTGCTCTTTTCGTCGGTTTAATCAGATTGTAATTCGGACTTTAAATAGAGGAGCTACGGCCGTGAAAATTGTCATCCGTTTTTCGAAAATCAATCAAAATTCGAACTTTCGCGTGGCTTTTTGGCATGCTTAGGAATTTTATTTCGGAAACTTGAATAGGTCGTTGTATGCACCAAAGCCTGCTCTTTTCGTCGGTTTAATCAGATTTTAATTCTGACTTTAAATAGAGGAGCTACGGCCGTGGCAATTGTCATCCGTTTTTCGAAAATCAATCAAAATTCAAACTTTCGCGTGGCTTTTTGGCATGCTTAGGAATTTTATTTTGGAAGCTTGAATAGGTCGTTATATGCACCAAAGCCTGCTCTTTTCGTCGGTTTAATCAGATTTTAATTCGGACTTTAAATAGAGGAGCTACGGCCGTGGCAATTGTCATCCGTTTTTCGAAAATCAATCAAAATTCAAACTTTCGCGTGGCTTTTTGGCATGCTTAGGAATTTTATTTTGGAAACTTGAATAGGTCGTTATATGCACCAAAGCCTGCTCTTTTCGTCGGTTTAATCAGATTTTAATTCGGACTTTAAATAGAGGAGCTACGGCCGTGGCAATTGTCATCCGTTTTTCGAAAATCAATCAAAATTCAAACTTTCGCGTGGCTTTTTGGCATGCTTAGGAATTTTATTTTGGATACTTGAATAGGTAGTTATATGCACCAAAGCCTGCTCTTTTCGTCGGTTTAATTAGATTTTAATTCGGACTTTAAATAGAGGAGCTACGGCCGTGGCAATTGTCATCCGTTTTTCGAAAATCAATCAAAATTCAAACTTTCGCGTGGCTTTTTGGCATGCTTAGGAATTTTATTTTGGATACTTGAATAGGTAGTTATATGCACCAAAGCCTGCTCTTTTCGTCGGTTTAATCAGATTGTAATTCGGACTTTAAATAGAGGAGCTACGGCCGTGAAAATTGTCATCCGTTTTTCGAAAATCAATCAAAATTCGAACTTTCGCGTGGCTTTTTGGCATGCTTAGGAATTTTATTTCGGAAACTTGAATAGGTCGTTGTATGCACCAAAGCCTGCTCTTTTCGTCGGTTTAATCAGATTTTAATTCTGACTTTAAATAGAGGAGCTACGGCCGTGGCAATTGTCATCCGTTTTTCGAAAATCAATCAAAATTCAAACTTTCGCGTGGCTTTTTGGCATACTTAGGAATTTTATTTTGGAAACTTGAATAGGTCGTTATATGCACCAAAGCCTGCTCTTTTCGTCGGTTTAATTAGATTTTAATTCGGACTTTAAATAGAGGAGCTACGGCCGTGCCAATTGTCATCCGTTTTTCGAAAATCAATCAAAATTCAAACTTTCGCGTGGCTTTTTGGCATGCTTAGGAATTTTATTTTGGAAACTTGAATAGGTTGTTATATGCACCAACGCCTGCTCTTTTCGTCGGTTTAATCAGATTTTAATTCTGACTTTAAATAGAGGAGCTACGGCCGTGGCAATTGTCATCCGTTTTTCGAAAATCAATCAAAATTCAAACTTTCGCGTGGCTTTTTGGCATGCTTAGGAATTTTATTTTGGAAACTTGAATAGGTCGTTATATGCACCAAAGCCTGCTCTTTTCGTCGGTTTAATCAGATTTTAATTCGGACTTTAAATAGAGGAGCTACGGCCGTGAAAATTGTCATCCGTTTTTCGAAAATCAATCAAAATTCAAACTTTCGCGTGGCTTTTTGGCATGCTTAGGAATTTTATTTTGGAAGCTTGAATAGGTCGTTATATGCACCAAAGCCTGCTCTTTTCGTCGGTTTAATCAGATTTTAATTCGGACTTTAAATAGAGGAGCTACGGTCGTGGCAATTGTCATCCGTTTTTCGAAAATCAATCAAAATTCAAACTTTCGCGTGGCTTTTTGGCATGCTTAGGAATTTTATTTTGGATACTTGAATAGGTCGTTATATGCACCAAAGCCTGCTCTTTTCGTCGGTTTAATTAGATTTTAATTCGGACTTTAAATAGAGGAGCTACGGCCGTGGCAATTGTCATCCGTTTTTCGAAAATCAATCAAAATTCAAACTTTCGCGTGGCTTTTTGGCATGCTTAGGAATTTTATTTTGGAAGCTTGAATAGGTCGTTATATGCACCAAAGCCTGCTCTTTTCGTCGGTTTAATCAGATTTTAATTCGGACTTTAAATAGAGGAGCTACGGTCGTGGCAATTGTCATCCGTTTTTCGAAAATCAATCAAAATTCAAACTTTCGCGTGGCTTTTTGGCATGCTTAGGAATTTTATTTTGGATACTTGAATAGGTCGTTATATGCACCAAAGCCTGCTCTTTTCGTCGGTTTAATTAGATTTTAATTCGGACTTTAAATAGAGGAGCTACGGCCGTGGCAATTGTCATCCGTTTTTCGAAAATCAATCAAAATTCAAACTTTCGCGTGGCTTTTTGGCATGCTTAGGAATTTTATTTTGGAAGCTTGAATAGGTCGTTATATGCACCAAAGCCTGCTCTTTTCGTCGGTTTAATCAGATTTTAATTCGGACTTTAAATAGAGGAGCTACGGCCGTGGCAATTGTCATCCGTTTTTCGAAAATCAATCAAAATTCAAACTTTCGCGTGGCTTTTTGGCATGCTTAGGAATTTTATTTTGGATACTTGAATAGGTCGTTATATGCACCAAAGCCTGCTCTTTTCGTCGGTTTAATCAGATTTTAATTCGGACTTTAAATAGAGGAGCTACGGCCGTGGCAATTGTCATCCGTTTTTCGAAAATCAATCAAAATTCAAACTTTCGCGTGGCTTTTTGGCATGCTTAGGAATTTTATTTTGGAAACTTGAATAGGTCGTTATATGCACCAAAGCCTGCTCTTTTCGTCGGTTTAATCAGATTTTAATTCGGACTTTAAATAGAGGAGCTACGGCCGTGGCAATTGTCATCCGTTTTTCGAAAATCAATCAAAATTCAAACCTTCGCGTGGCTTTTTGGCATGCTTAGGAATTTTATTTTGGAAACTTGAATAGGTCGTTCTATGCACCATAGCCTGCTCTTTTCGTCGGTTTAATCAGATTTTAATTCGGACTTTAAATAGAGGAGCTACGGCCGTGCCAATTGTCATCCGTTTTTCGAAAATCAATCAAAATTCAAACTTTCGCGTGGCTTTTTGGCATGCTTAGGAATTTTATTTTGGAAACTTGAATAGGTCGTTATATGCACCAAAGCCTGCTCTTTTCGTCGGTTTAATCAGATTTTAATTCGGACTTTAAATAGAGGAGCTACGGCCGTGGCAATTGTCATCCGTTTTTCGAAAATCAATCAAAATTCAAACTTTCGCGTGGCTTTTTGGCATGCTTAGGAATTTTATTTTGGAAACTTGAACAGGTTGTTATATGCACCAAAGCCTGCTCTTTTCGTCGGTTTAATCAGATTGTAATTCGGACTTTAAATAGAGGAGCTACGGCCGTGAAAATTGTCATCCGTTTTTCGAAAATCAATCAAAATTCGAACTTTCGCGTGGCTTTTTGGCATGCTTAGGAATTTTATTTCGGAAACTTGAATAGGTCGTTATATGCACCAAAGCCTGCTCTTTTCGTCGGTTTAATCAGATTTTAATTCTGACTTTAAATAGAGGAGCTACGGCCGTGCCAATTGTCATCCGTTTTTCGAAAATCAATCAAAATTCAAACTTTCGCGTGGCTTTTTGGCATGCTTAGGTATTTTATTTTGGAAACTTGAATAGGTCGTTATATGCAACAAAGCCTGCTCTTTTCGTCGGTTTAATCAGATTTTAATTCGGACTTTAAATAGAGGAGCTACGGCCGTGGCAATTGTCATCCGTTTTTCGAAAATCAATCAAAATTCAAACTTTCGCGTTATATGCACCAAAGCCTGCTCTTTTCGTCGGTTTAATCAGATTTTAATTCGGACTTTAAATAGAGGAGCTACGGCCGTGCCAATTGTCATCCGTTTTTCGAAAATCAATCAAAATTCGAACTTTCGCGTGGCTTTTTGGCATGCTTAGGAATTTTATTTCGGAAACTTGAATAGGTCGTTGTATGCACCAAAGCCTGCTCTTTTCGTCGGTTTAATCAGATTGTAATTCGGACTTTAAATAGAGGAGCTACGGCCGTGAAAATTGTCATCCGTTTTTCGAAAATCAATCAAAATTCGAACTTTCGCGTGGCTTTTTGGCATGCTTAGGAATTTTATTTCGGAAACTTGAATAGGTCGTTGTATGCACCAAAGCCTGCTCTTTTCGTCGGTTTAATCAGATTTTAATTCGGACTTTAAATAGAGGAGCTACGGCCGTGGCAATTGTCATCCGTTTTTCGAAAATCAATCAAAATTCAAACTTTCGCGTGGCTTTTTGGCAAGCTTAGGAATTTTATTTTGGATACTTGAATAGGTCGTTATATGCACCAAAGCCTGCTCTTTTCGTCGGTTTAATCAGATTTTAATTCGGACTTTAAATAGAGGAGCTACGGCCGTGCCAATTGTCATCCGTTTTTCGAAAATCAATCAAAATTCAAACTTTCGCGTGGCTTTTTGGCATGCTTAGGAATTTTATTTTGGAAGCCTGAATAGGTCGTTATATGCACCAAAGCCTGCTCTTTTCGTCGGTTTAATCAGATTTTAATTCGGACTTTAAATAGAGGAGCTACGGCCGTGCCAATTGTCATCCGTTTTTCGAAAATCAATCAAAATTCGAACTTTCGCGTGGCTTTTTGGCATGCTTAGGAATTTTATTTCGGAAACTTGAATAGGTCGTTGTATGCACCAAAGCCTGCTCTTTTCGTCGGTTTAATCAGATTTTAATTCGGACTTTAAATAGAGGAGCTACGGCCGTGGCAATTGTCATCCGTTTTTCGAAAATCAATCAAAATTCAAACTTTCGCGTGGCTTTTTGGCATGCTTAGGAATTTTATTTTGGATACTTGAATAGGTCGTTATATGCACCAAAGCCTGCTCTTTTCGTCGGTTTAATTAGATTTTAATTCGGACTTTAAATAGAGGAGCTACGGCCGTGAAAATTGTCATCCGTTTTTCGAAAATCAATCAAAATTCGAACTTTCGCGTGGCTTTTTGGCATGCTTAGGAATTTTATTTCGGAAACTTGAATAGGTCGTTGTATGCACCAAAGCCTGCTCTTTTCGTCGGTTTAATCAGATTTTAATTCGGACTTTAAATAGAGGAGCTACGGCCGTGGCAATTGTCATCCGTTTTTCGAAAATCAATCAAAATTCAAACTTTCGCGTGGCTTTTTGGCATGCTTAGGAATTTTATTTTGGATACTTGAATAGGTCGTTATATGCACCAAAGCCTGCTCTTTTCGTCGGTTTAATCAGATTTTAATTCGGACTTTAAATAGAGGAGCTACGGCCGTGCCAATTGTCATCCGTTTTTCGAAAATCAATCAAAATTCAAGCTTTCGCGTGGCTTTTTGGCATGCTTAGGAATTCTATTTTGGAAACTTGAATAGGTCGTTGTATGCACCAAAGCCTGCTCTTTTCGTCGGTTTAATCAGATTTTAATTCGGACTTTAAATAGAGGAGCTACGGCCGTGACAATTGTCATCCGTTTTTCGAAAATCAATCAAAATTCGAACTTTCGCGTGGCTTTTTGGCATGCTTAGGAATTTTATTTTGGAAACTTGAATAGGTCGTTCTATGCACCAAAGCCTGCTCTTTTCGTCGGTTTAATCAGATTGTAATTCGGACTTTAAATAGAGGAGCTACGGCCGTGAAAATTGTCATCCGTTTTTCGAAAATCAATCAAAATTCGAACTTTCGCGTGGCTTTTTGGCATGCTTAGGAATTTTATTTCGGAAACTTGAATAGGTCGTTGTATGCAACAAAGCCTGCTCTTTTCGTCGGTTTAATCAGATTTTAATTCGGACTTTAAATAGAGGAGCTACGGCCGTGGCAATTGTCATCCGTTTTTCGAAAATCAATCAAAATTCAAACTTTCGCGTGGCTTTTTGGCATACTTAGGAATTTTATTTTGGAAACCTGAATAGGTCGTTATATGCACCAAAGCCTGCTCTTTTCGTCGGTTTAATCAGATTTTAATTCGGACTTTAAATAGAGGAGCTACGGCCGTGACAATTGTCATCCGTTTTTCGAAAATCAATCAAAATTCGAACTTTCGCGTGGCTTTTTGGCATGCTTAGGAATTTTATTTCGGAATCTTGAATAGGTCGTTGTATGCACCAAAGCCTGCTCTTTTCGCCGGTTTAATCAGATTTTAATTCGGACTTTAAATAGAGGAGCTACGGCCGTGACAATTGTCATCCGTTTTTCGAAAATCAATCAAAATTCGAACTTTCGCGTGGCTTTTTGGCATGCTTAGGAATTTTATTTCGGAATCTTGAATAGGTCGTTGTATGCACCAAAGCCTGCTCTTTTCGCCGGTTTAATCAGATTTTAATTCTGACTTTAAATAGAGGAGCTACGGCCGTGCCAATTGTCATCCGTTTTTCGAAAATCAATCAAAATTCAAACTTTCGCGTGGCTTTTTGGCATGCTTAGGAATTTTATTTCGGAAACTTGAATAGGTCGTTGTATGCACCAAAGCCTGCTCTTTTCGTCGGTTTAATCAGATTTTAATTCGGACTTTAAATAGAGGAGCTACGGCCGTTACAATTGTCATCCGTTTTTCGAAAATCAATCAAAATTCAAACTTTCGCGTGGCTTTTTGGCATGCTTAGGAATTTTATTTCGGAAACTTGAATAGGTCGTTATATGCACCAAAGCCTGCTCTTTTCGTCGGTTTAATCAGATTTTAATTCGGACTTTAAATAGAGGAGCTACGGCCGTGGCAATTGTCATCCGTTTTTCGAAAATCAATCAAAATTCAAACTTTCGCGTGGCTTTTTGGCATGCTTAGGAATTTTATTTCGGAATCTTGAATTTTAATTCGGACTTTAAATAGAGGAGCTACGGCCGTGCCAATTGTCATCCGTTTTTCGAAAATCAATCAAAATTCAAACTTTCGCGTGGCTTTTTGGCATGCTTAGGAATTTTATTTTGGAAACTTGAATAGGTCGTTATATGCACCAAAGCCTGCTCTTTTCGTCGGTTTAATCAGATTTTAATTCGAACTTTAAATAGAGGAGCTACGGCCGTGGCAATTGTCATCCGTTTTTCGAAAATCAATCAAAATTCAAACTTTCGCGTGGCTTTTTGGCATGCTTAGGAATTTTATTTCGGAATCTTGAATAGGTCGTTGTATGCACCAAAGCCTGCTCTTTTCGCCGGTTTAATCAGATTTTAATTCTGACTTTAAATAGAGGAGCTACGGCCGTGCCAATTGTCATCCGTTTTTCGAAAATCAATCAAAATTCAAACTTTCGCGTGGCTTTTTGGCATGCTTAGGAATTTTATTTTGGAAGCCTGAATAGGTCGTTATATGCACCAAAGCCTGCTCTTTTCGTCGGTTTAATCAGATTTTAATTCGGACTTTAAATAGAGGAGCTACGGCCGTGCCAATTGTCATCCGTTTTTCGAAAATCAATCAAAATTCGAACTTTCGCGTGGCTTTTTGGCATGCTTAGGAATTTTATTTCGGAAACTTGAATAGGTCGTTGTATGCACCAAAGCCTGCTCTTTTCGTCGGTTTAATCAGATTTTAATTCGGACTTTAAATAGAGGAGCTACGGCCGTGCCAATTGTCATCCGTTTTTCGAAAATCAATCAAAATTCAAACTTTCGCGTGGCTTTTTGGCATGCTTAGGAATTTTATTTTGGAAGCCTGAATAGGTCGTTATATGCACCAAAGCCTGCTCTTTTCGTCGGTTTAATCAGATTTTAATTCGGACTTTAAATAGAGGAGCTACGGCCGTGCCAATTGTCATCCGTTTTTCGAAAATCAATCAAAATTCGAACTTTCGCGTGGCTTTTTGGCATGCTTAGGAATTTTATTTCGGAAACCTGAATAGGTCGTTGTATGCACCAAAGCCTGCTCTTTTCGTCGGTTTAATCAGATTTTAATTCGGACTTTAAATAGAGGAGCTACGGCCGTGGCAATTGTCATCCGTTTTTCGAAAATCAATCAAAATTCAAACTTTCGCGTGGCTTTTTGGCATGCTTAGGAATTTTATTTTGGATACTTGAATAGGTCGTTATATGCACCAAAGCCTGCTCTTTTCGTCGGTTTAATTAGATTTTAATTCGGACTTTAAATAGAGGAGCTACGGCCGTGGCAATTGTCATCCGTTTTTCGAAAATCAATCAAAATTCAAACTTTCGCGTGGCTTTTTGGCATGCTTAGGAATTTTATTTCGGAAACTTGAATAGGTCGTTATATGCACCAAAGCCTGCTCTTTTCGTCGGTTTAATCAGATTTTAATTCGGACTTTAAATAGAGGAGCTACGGCCGTGGCAATTGTCATCCGTTTTTCGAAAATCAATCAAAATTCAAACTTTCGCGTGGCTTTTTGGCATGCTTAGGAATTTTATTTCGGAATCTTGAATTTTAATTCGGACTTTAAATAGAGGAGCTACGGCCGTGCCAATTGTCATCCGTTTTTCGAAAATCAATCAAAATTCAAACTTTCGCGTGGCTTTTTGGCATGCTTAGGAATTTTATTTTGGAAACTTGAATAGGTCGTTATATGCACCAAAGCCTGCTCTTTTCGTCGGTTTAATCAGATTTTAATTCGAACTTTAAATAGAGGAGCTACGGCCGTGGCAATTGTCATCCGTTTTTCGAAAATCAATCAAAATTCAAACTTTCGCGTGGCTTTTTGGCATGCTTAGGAATTTTATTTCGGAATCTTGAATAGGTCGTTGTATGCACCAAAGCCTGCTCTTTTCGCCGGTTTAATCAGATTTTAATTCTGACTTTAAATAGAGGAGCTACGGCCGTGCCAATTGTCATCCGTTTTTCGAAAATCAATCAAAATTCAAACTTTCGCGTGGCTTTTTGGCATGCTTAGGAATTTTATTTTGGAAGCCTGAATAGGTCGTTATATGCACCAAAGCCTGCTCTTTTCGTCGGTTTAATCAGATTTTAATTCGGACTTTAAATAGAGGAGCTACGGCCGTGGCAATTGTCATCCGTTTTTCGAAAATCAATCAAAATTCAAACTTTCGCGTGGCTTTTTGGCATGCTTAGGAATTTTATTTTGGAAGCCTGAATAGGTCGTTATATGCACCAAAGCCTGCTCTTTTCGTCGGTTTAATCAGATTTTAATTCGGACTTTAAATAGAGGAGCTACGGCCGTGCCAATTGTCATCCGTTTTTCGAAAATCAATCAAAATTCGAACTTTCGCGTGGCTTTTTGGCATGCTTAGGAATTTTATTTCGGAAACTTGAATAGGTCGTTGTATGCACCAAAGCCTGCTCTTTTCGTCGGTTTAATCAGATTTTAATTCGGACTTTAAATAGAGGAGCTACGGCCGTGGCAATTGTCATCCGTTTTTCGAAAATCAATCAAAATTCAAACTTTCGCGTGGCTTTTTGGCATGCTTAGGAATTTTATTTTGGATACTTGAATAGGTCGTTATATGCACCAAAGCCTGCTCTTTTCGTCGGTTTAATTAGATTTTAATTCGGACTTTAAATAGAGGAGCTACGGCCGTGCCAATTGTCATCCGTTTTTCGAAAATCAATCAAAATTCAAACTTTCGCGTGGCTTTTTGGCATGCTTAGGAATTTTATTTTGGAAACTTGAATAGGTCGTTATATGCACCAAAGCCTGCTCTTTTCGTCGGTTTAATCAGATTTTAATTCTGACTTTAAATAGAGGAGCTACGGCCGTGCCAATTGTCATCCGTTTTTCGAAAATCAATCAAAATTCAAACTTTCGCGTGGCTTTTTGGCATGCTTAGGAATTTTATTTTGGAAACTTGAATAGGTCGTTCTATGCACCATAGCCTGCTCTTTTCGTCGGTTTAATCAGATTTTAATTCGGACTTTAAATAGAGGAGCTACGGCCGTGCCAATTGTCATCCGTTTTTCGAAAATCAATCAAAATTCAAACTTTCGCGTGGCTTTTTGGCATGCTTAGGAATTTTATTTTGGAAACTTGAATAGGTCGTTATATGCACCAAAGCCTGCTCTTTTCGTCGGTTTAATCAGATTTTAATTCGGACTTTAAATAGAGGAGCTACGGCCGTGGCAATTGTCATCCGTTTTTCGAAAATCAATCAAAATTCAAACTTTCGCGTGGCTTTTTGGCATGCTTAGGAATTTTATTTCGGAATCTTGAATAGGTCGTTGTATGCACCAAAGCCTGCTCTTTTCGCCGGTTTAATCAGATTTTAATTCTGACTTTAAATAGAGGAGCTACGGCCGTGCCAATTGTCATCCGTTTTTCGAAAATCAATCAAAATTCAAACTTTCGCGTGGCTTTTTGGCATGCTTAGGAATTTTATTTTGGAAACCTGAATAGGTCGTTATATGCACCAAAGCCTGCTCTTTTCGTCGGTTTAATCAGATTTTAATTCGGACTTTAAATAGAGGAGCTACGGCCGTGCCAATTGTCATCCGTTTTTCGAAAATCAATCAAAATTCGAACTTTCGCGTGGCTTTTTGGCATGCTTAGGAATTTTATTTCGGAAACTTGAATAGGTCGTTGTATGCACCAAAGCCTGCTCTTTTCGTCGGTTTAATCAGATTTTAATTCTGACTTTAAATAGAGGAGCTACGGCCGTGCCAATTGTCATCCGTTTTTCGAAAATCAATCAAAATTCAAACTTTCGCGTGGCTTTTTGGCATGCTTAGGTATTTTATTTTGGAAACTTGAATAGGTCGTTATATGCAACAAAGCCTGCTCTTTTCGTCGGTTTAATCAGATTTTAATTCGGACTTTAAATAGAGGAGCTACGGCCGTGGCAATTGTCATCCGTTTTTCGAAAATCAATCAAAATTCAAACTTTCGCGTTATATGCACCAAAGCCTGCTCTTTTCGTCGGTTTAATCAGATTTTAATTCGGACTTTAAATAGAGGAGCTACGGCCGTGCCAATTGTCATCCGTTTTTCGAAAATCAATCAAAATTCGAACTTTCGCGTGGCTTTTTGGCATGCTTAGGAATTTTATTTCGGAAACTTGAATAGGTCGTTGTATGCACCAAAGCCTGCTCTTTTCGTCGGTTTAATCAGATTGTAATTCGGACTTTAAATAGAGGAGCTACGGCCGTGAAAATTGTCATCCGTTTTTCGAAAATCAATCAAAATTCGAACTTTCGCGTGGCTTTTTGGCATGCTTAGGAATTTTATTTCGGAAACTTGAATAGGTCGTTGTATGCACCAAAGCCTGCTCTTTTCGTCGGTTTAATCAGATTTTAATTCGGACTTTAAATAGAGGAGCTACGGCCGTGGCAATTGTCATCCGTTTTTCGAAAATCAATCAAAATTCAAACTTTCGCGTGGCTTTTTGGCAAGCTTAGGAATTTTATTTTGGATACTTGAATAGGTCGTTATATGCACCAAAGCCTGCTCTTTTCGTCGGTTTAATCAGATTTTAATTCGGACTTTAAATAGAGGAGCTACGGCCGTGCCAATTGTCATCCGTTTTTCGAAAATCAATCAAAATTCAAACTTTCGCGTGGCTTTTTGGCATGCTTAGGAATTTTATTTTGGAAGCCTGAATAGGTCGTTATATGCACCAAAGCCTGCTCTTTTCGTCGGTTTAATCAGATTTTAATTCGGACTTTAAATAGAGGAGCTACGGCCGTGCCAATTGTCATCCGTTTTTCGAAAATCAATCAAAATTCGAACTTTCGCGTGGCTTTTTGGCATGCTTAGGAATTTTATTTCGGAAACTTGAATAGGTCGTTGTATGCACCAAAGCCTGCTCTTTTCGTCGGTTTAATCAGATTTTAATTCGGACTTTAAATAGAGGAGCTACGGCCGTGGCAATTGTCATCCGTTTTTCGAAAATCAATCAAAATTCAAACTTTCGCGTGGCTTTTTGGCATGCTTAGGAATTTTATTTTGGATACTTGAATAGGTCGTTATATGCACCAAAGCCTGCTCTTTTCGTCGGTTTAATTAGATTTTAATTCGGACTTTAAATAGAGGAGCTACGGCCGTGAAAATTGTCATCCGTTTTTCGAAAATCAATCAAAATTCGAACTTTCGCGTGGCTTTTTGGCATGCTTAGGAATTTTATTTCGGAAACTTGAATAGGTCGTTGTATGCACCAAAGCCTGCTCTTTTCGTCGGTTTAATCAGATTTTAATTCGGACTTTAAATAGAGGAGCTACGGCCGTGGCAATTGTCATCCGTTTTTCGAAAATCAATCAAAATTCAAACTTTCGCGTGGCTTTTTGGCATGCTTAGGAATTTTATTTTGGATACTTGAATAGGTCGTTATATGCACCAAAGCCTGCTCTTTTCGTCGGTTTAATCAGATTTTAATTCGGACTTTAAATAGAGGAGCTACGGCCGTGCCAATTGTCATCCGTTTTTCGAAAATCAATCAAAATTCAAGCTTTCGCGTGGCTTTTTGGCATGCTTAGGAATTCTATTTTGGAAACTTGAATAGGTCGTTGTATGCACCAAAGCCTGCTCTTTTCGTCGGTTTAATCAGATTTTAATTCGGACTTTAAATAGAGGAGCTACGGCCGTGGCAATTGTCATCCGTTTTTCGAAAATCAATCAAAATTCAAACTTTCGCGTGGCTTTTTGGCATACTTAGGAATTTTATTTTGGAAACCTGAATAGGTCGTTATATGCACCAAAGCCTGCTCTTTTCGTCGGTTTAATCAGATTTTAATTCGGACTTTAAATAGAGGAGCTACGGCCGTGACAATTGTCATCCGTTTTTCGAAAATCAATCAAAATTCGAACTTTCGCGTGGCTTTTTGGCATGCTTAGGAATTTTATTTCGGAATCTTGAATAGGTCGTTGTATGCACCAAAGCCTGCTCTTTTCGCCGGTTTAATCAGATTTTAATTCGGACTTTAAATAGAGGAGCTACGGCCGTGACAATTGTCATCCGTTTTTCGAAAATCAATCAAAATTCGAACTTTCGCGTGGCTTTTTGGCATGCTTAGGAATTTTATTTCGGAATCTTGAATAGGTCGTTGTATGCACCAAAGCCTGCTCTTTTCGCCGGTTTAATCAGATTTTAATTCTGACTTTAAATAGAGGAGCTACGGCCGTGCCAATTGTCATCCGTTTTTCGAAAATCAATCAAAATTCAAACTTTCGCGTGGCTTTTTGGCATGCTTAGGAATTTTATTTCGGAAACTTGAATAGGTCGTTGTATGCACCAAAGCCTGCTCTTTTCGTCGGTTTAATCAGATTTTAATTCGGACTTTAAATAGAGGAGCTACGGCCGTTACAATTGTCATCCGTTTTTCGAAAATCAATCAAAATTCAAACTTTCGCGTGGCTTTTTGGCATGCTTAGGAATTTTATTTCGGAAACTTGAATAGGTCGTTATATGCACCAAAGCCTGCTCTTTTCGTCGGTTTAATCAGATTTTAATTCGGACTTTAAATAGAGGAGCTACGGCCGTGGCAATTGTCATCCGTTTTTCGAAAATCAATCAAAATTCAAACTTTCGCGTGGCTTTTTGGCATGCTTAGGAATTTTATTTCGGAATCTTGAATTTTAATTCGGACTTTAAATAGAGGAGCTACGGCCGTGCCAATTGTCATCCGTTTTTCGAAAATCAATCAAAATTCAAACTTTCGCGTGGCTTTTTGGCATGCTTAGGAATTTTATTTTGGAAACTTGAATAGGTCGTTATATGCACCAAAGCCTGCTCTTTTCGTCGGTTTAATCAGATTGTAATTCGGACTTTAAATAGAGGAGCTACGGCCGTGAAAATTGTCATCCGTTTTTCGAAAATCAATCAAAATTCGAACTTTCGCGTGGCTTTTTGGCATGCTTAGGAATTTTATTTCGGAAACTTGAATAGGTCGTTGTATGCACCAAAGCCTGCTCTTTTCGTCGGTTTAATCAGATTTTAATTCGGACTTTAAATAGAGGAGCTACGGCCGTGGCAATTGTCATCCGTTTTTCGAAAATCAATCAAAATTCAAACTTTCGCGTGGCTTTTTGGCAAGCTTAGGAATTTTATTTTGGATACTTGAATAGGTCGTTATATGCACCAAAGCCTGCTCTTTTCGTCGGTTTAATCAGATTTTAATTCGGACTTTAAATAGAGGAGCTACGGCCGTGCCAATTGTCATCCGTTTTTCGAAAATCAATCAAAATTCAAACTTTCGCGTGGCTTTTTGGCATGCTTAGGAATTTTATTTTGGAAGCCTGAATAGGTCGTTATATGCACCAAAGCCTGCTCTTTTCGTCGGTTTAATCAGATTTTAATTCGGACTTTAAATAGAGGAGCTACGGCCGTGCCAATTGTCATCCGTTTTTCGAAAATCAATCAAAATTCGAACTTTCGCGTGGCTTTTTGGCATGCTTAGGAATTTTATTTCGGAAACTTGAATAGGTCGTTGTATGCACCAAAGCCTGCTCTTTTCGTCGGTTTAATCAGATTTTAATTCGGACTTTAAATAGAGGAGCTACGGCCGTGGCAATTGTCATCCGTTTTTCGAAAATCAATCAAAATTCAAACTTTCGCGTGGCTTTTTGGCATGCTTAGGAATTTTATTTTGGATACTTGAATAGGTCGTTATATGCACCAAAGCCTGCTCTTTTCGTCGGTTTAATTAGATTTTAATTCGGACTTTAAATAGAGGAGCTACGGCCGTGAAAATTGTCATCCGTTTTTCGAAAATCAATCAAAATTCGAACTTTCGCGTGGCTTTTTGGCATGCTTAGGAATTTTATTTCGGAAACTTGAATAGGTCGTTGTATGCACCAAAGCCTGCTCTTTTCGTCGGTTTAATCAGATTTTAATTCGGACTTTAAATAGAGGAGCTACGGCCGTGGCAATTGTCATCCGTTTTTCGAAAATCAATCAAAATTCAAACTTTCGCGTGGCTTTTTGGCATGCTTAGGAATTTTATTTTGGATACTTGAATAGGTCGTTATATGCACCAAAGCCTGCTCTTTTCGTCGGTTTAATCAGATTTTAATTCGGACTTTAAATAGAGGAGCTACGGCCGTGCCAATTGTCATCCGTTTTTCGAAAATCAATCAAAATTCAAGCTTTCGCGTGGCTTTTTGGCATGCTTAGGAATTCTATTTTGGAAACTTGAATAGGTCGTTGTATGCACCAAAGCCTGCTCTTTTCGTCGGTTTAATCAGATTTTAATTCGGACTTTAAATAGAGGAGCTACGGCCGTGACAATTGTCATCCGTTTTTCGAAAATCAATCAAAATTCGAACTTTCGCGTGGCTTTTTGGCATGCTTAGGAATTTTATTTTGGAAACTTGAATAGGTCGTTCTATGCACCAAAGCCTGCTCTTTTCGTCGGTTTAATCAGATTGTAATTCGGACTTTAAATAGAGGAGCTACGGCCGTGAAAATTGTCATCCGTTTTTCGAAAATCAATCAAAATTCGAACTTTCGCGTGGCTTTTTGGCATGCTTAGGAATTTTATTTCGGAAACTTGAATAGGTCGTTGTATGCAACAAAGCCTGCTCTTTTCGTCGGTTTAATCAGATTTTAATTCGGACTTTAAATAGAGGAGCTACGGCCGTGGCAATTGTCATCCGTTTTTCGAAAATCAATCAAAATTCAAACTTTCGCGTGGCTTTTTGGCATACTTAGGAATTTTATTTTGGAAACCTGAATAGGTCGTTATATGCACCAAAGCCTGCTCTTTTCGTCGGTTTAATCAGATTTTAATTCGGACTTTAAATAGAGGAGCTACGGCCGTGACAATTGTCATCCGTTTTTCGAAAATCAATCAAAATTCGAACTTTCGCGTGGCTTTTTGGCATGCTTAGGAATTTTATTTCGGAAACTTGAATAGGTCGTTGTATGCACCAAAGCCTGCTCTTTTCGTCGGTTTAATCAGATTTTAATTCGGACTTTAAATAGAGGAGCTACGGCCGTGGCAATTGTCATCCGTTTTTCGAAAATCAATCAAAATTCAAACTTTCGCGTGGCTTTTTGGCATGCTTAGGAATTTTATTTTGGATACTTGAATAGGTCGTTATATGCACCAAAGCCTGCTCTTTTCGTCGGTTTAATCAGATTTTAATTCGGACTTTAAATAGAGGAGCTACGGCCGTGCCAATTGTCATCCGTTTTTCGAAAATCAATCAAAATTCAAGCTTTCGCGTGGCTTTTTGGCATGCTTAGGAATTCTATTTTGGAAACTTGAATAGGTCGTTGTATGCACCAAAGCCTGCTCTTTTCGTCGGTTTAATCAGATTTTAATTCGGACTTTAAATAGAGGAGCTACGGCCGTGACAATTGTCATCCGTTTTTCGAAAATCAATCAAAATTCGAACTTTCGCGTGGCTTTTTGGCATGCTTAGGAATTTTATTTTGGAAACTTGAATAGGTCGTTCTATGCACCAAAGCCTGCTCTTTTCGTCGGTTTAATCAGATTGTAATTCGGACTTTAAATAGAGGAGCTACGGCCGTGAAAATTGTCATCCGTTTTTCGAAAATCAATCAAAATTCGAACTTTCGCGTGGCTTTTTGGCATGCTTAGGAATTTTATTTCGGAAACTTGAATAGGTCGTTGTATGCAACAAAGCCTGCTCTTTTCGTCGGTTTAATCAGATTTTAATTCGGACTTTAAATAGAGGAGCTACGGCCGTGGCAATTGTCATCCGTTTTTCGAAAATCAATCAAAATTCAAACTTTCGCGTGGCTTTTTGGCATACTTAGGAATTTTATTTTGGAAACCTGAATAGGTCGTTATATGCACCAAAGCCTGCTCTTTTCGTCGGTTTAATCAGATTTTAATTCGGACTTTAAATAGAGGAGCTACGGCCGTGACAATTGTCATCCGTTTTTCGAAAATCAATCAAAATTCGAACTTTCGCGTGGCTTTTTGGCATGCTTAGGAATTTTATTTCGGAAACTTGAATAGGTCGTTGTATGCACCAAAGCCTGCTCTTTTCGTCGGTTTAATCAGATTTTAATTCGGACTTTAAATAGAGGAGCTACGGCCGTGCCAATTGTCATCCGTTTTTCGAAAATCAATCAAAATTCAAACTTTCGCGTGGCTTTTTGGCATGCTTAGGAATTTTATTTTGGAAGCCTGAATAGGTCGTTATATGCACCAAAGCCTGCTCTTTTCGTCGGTTTAATCAGATTTTAATTCGGACTTTAAATAGAGGAGCTACGGCCGTGCCAATTGTCATCCGTTTTTCGAAAATCAATCAAAATTCGAACTTTCGCGTGGCTTTTTGGCATGCTTAGGAATTTTATTTCGGAATCTTGAATAGGTCGTTGTATGCACCAAAGCCTGCTCTTTTCGCCGGTTTAATCAGATTTTAATTCGGACTTTAAATAGAGGAGCTACGGCCGTGACAATTGTCATCCGTTTTTCGAAAATCAATCAAAATTCGAACTTTCGCGTGGCTTTTTGGCATGCTTAGGAATTTTATTTCGGAATCTTGAATAGGTCGTTGTATGCACCAAAGCCTGCTCTTTTCGCCGGTTTAATCAGATTTTAATTCTGACTTTAAATAGAGGAGCTACGGCCGTGCCAATTGTCATCCGTTTTTCGAAAATCAATCAAAATTCAAACTTTCGCGTGGCTTTTTGGCATGCTTAGGAATTTTATTTCGGAAACTTGAATAGGTCGTTGTATGCACCAAAGCCTGCTCTTTTCGTCGGTTTAATCAGATTTTAATTCGGACTTTAAATAGAGGAGCTACGGCCGTTACAATTGTCATCCGTTTTTCGAAAATCAATCAAAATTCAAACTTTCGCGTGGCTTTTTGGCATGCTTAGGAATTTTATTTCGGAAACTTGAATAGGTCGTTATATGCACCAAAGCCTGCTCTTTTCGTCGGTTTAATCAGATTTTAATTTGGACTTTAAATAGAGGAGCTACGGCCGTGGCAATTGTCATCCGTTTTTCGAAAATCAATCAAAATTCAAACTTTCGCGTGGCTTTTTGGCATGCTTAGGAATTTTATTTCGGAATCTTGAATTTTAATTCGGACTTTAAATAGAGGAGCTACGGCCGTGCCAATTGTCATCCGTTTTTCGAAAATCAATCAAAATTCAAACTTTCGCGTGGCTTTTTGGCATGCTTAGGAATTTTATTTTGGAAACTTGAATAGGTCGTTATATGCACCAAAGCCTGCTCTTTTCGTCGGTTTAATCAGATTTTAATTCGAACTTTAAATAGAGGAGCTACGGCCGTGGCAATTGTCATCCGTTTTTCGAAAATCAATCAAAATTCAAACTTTCGCGTGGCTTTTTGGCATGCTTAGGAATTTTATTTCGGAATCTTGAATAGGTCGTTGTATGCACCAAAGCCTGCTCTTTTCGCCGGTTTAATCAGATTTTAATTCTGACTTTAAATAGAGGAGCTACGGCCGTGCCAATTGTCATCCGTTTTTCGAAAATCAATCAAAATTCAAACTTTCGCGTGGCTTTTTGGCATGCTTAGGAATTTTATTTTGGAAGCCTGAATAGGTCGTTATATGCACCAAAGCCTGCTCTTTTCGTCGGTTTAATCAGATTTTAATTCGGACTTTAAATAGAGGAGCTACGGCCGTGACAATTGTCATCCGTTTTTCGAAAATCAATCAAAATTCGAACTTTCGCGTGGCTTTTTGGCATGCTTAGGAATTTTATTTTGGAAACTTGAATAGGTCGTTCTATGCACCAAAGCCTGCTCTTTTCGTCGGTTTAATCAGATTGTAATTCGGACTTTAAATAGAGGAGCTACGGCCGTGAAAATTGTCATCCGTTTTTCGAAAATCAATCAAAATTCGAACTTTCGCGTGGCTTTTTGGCATGCTTAGGAATTTTATTTCGGAAACTTGAATAGGTCGTTGTATGCAACAAAGCCTGCTCTTTTCGTCGGTTTAATCAGATTTTAATTCGGACTTTAAATAGAGGAGCTACGGCCGTGGCAATTGTCATCCGTTTTTCGAAAATCAATCAAAATTCAAACTTTCGCGTGGCTTTTTGGCATACTTAGGAATTTTATTTTGGAAACCTGAATAGGTCGTTATATGCACCAAAGCCTGCTCTTTTCGTCGGTTTAATCAGATTTTAATTCGGACTTTAAATAGAGGAGCTACGGCCGTGACAATTGTCATCCGTTTTTCGAAAATCAATCAAAATTCGAACTTTCGCGTGGCTTTTTGGCATGCTTAGGAATTTTATTTCGGAATCTTGAATAGGTCGTTGTATGCACCAAAGCCTGCTCTTTTCGCCGGTTTAATCAGATTTTAATTCGGACTTTAAATAGAGGAGCTACGGCCGTGACAATTGTCATCCGTTTTTCGAAAATCAATCAAAATTCGAACTTTCGCGTGGCTTTTTGGCATGCTTAGGAATTTTATTTCGGAATCTTGAATAGGTCGTTGTATGCACCAAAGCCTGCTCTTTTCGCCGGTTTAATCAGATTTTAATTCTGACTTTAAATAGAGGAGCTACGGCCGTGCCAATTGTCATCCGTTTTTCGAAAATCAATCAAAATTCAAACTTTCGCGTGGCTTTTTGGCATGCTTAGGAATTTTATTTCGGAAACTTGAATAGGTCGTTGTATGCACCAAAGCCTGCTCTTTTCGTCGGTTTAATCAGATTTTAATTCGGACTTTAAATAGAGGAGCTACGGCCGTTACAATTGTCATCCGTTTTTCGAAAATCAATCAAAATTCAAACTTTCGCGTGGCTTTTTGGCATGCTTAGGAATTTTATTTCGGAAACTTGAATAGGTCGTTATATGCACCAAAGCCTGCTCTTTTCGTCGGTTTAATCAGATTTTAATTCGGACTTTAAATAGAGGAGCTACGGCCGTGGCAATTGTCATCCGTTTTTCGAAAATCAATCAAAATTCAAACTTTCGCGTGGCTTTTTGGCATGCTTAGGAATTTTATTTCGGAATCTTGAATTTTAATTCGGACTTTAAATAGAGGAGCTACGGCCGTGCCAATTGTCATCCGTTTTTCGAAAATCAATCAAAATTCAAACTTTCGCGTGGCTTTTTGGCATGCTTAGGAATTTTATTTTGGAAACTTGAATAGGTCGTTATATGCACCAAAGCCTGCTCTTTTCGTCGGTTTAATCAGATTGTAATTCGGACTTTAAATAGAGGAGCTACGGCCGTGAAAATTGTCATCCGTTTTTCGAAAATCAATCAAAATTCGAACTTTCGCGTGGCTTTTTGGCATGCTTAGGAATTTTATTTCGGAATCTTGAATAGGTCGTTGTATGCACCAAAGCCTGCTCTTTTCGCCGGTTTAATCAGATTTTAATTCGGACTTTAAATAGAGGAGCTACGGCCGTGACAATTGTCATCCGTTTTTCGAAAATCAATCAAAATTCGAACTTTCGCGTGGCTTTTTGGCATGCTTAGGAATTTTATTTCGGAATCTTGAATAGGTCGTTGTATGCACCAAAGCCTGCTCTTTTCGCCGGTTTAATCAGATTTTAATTCTGACTTTAAATAGAGGAGCTACGGCCGTGCCAATTGTCATCCGTTTTTCGAAAATCAATCAAAATTCAAACTTTCGCGTGGCTTTTTGGCATGCTTAGGAATTTTATTTCGGAAACTTGAATAGGTCGTTGTATGCACCAAAGCCTGCTCTTTTCGTCGGTTTAATCAGATTTTAATTCGGACTTTAAATAGAGGAGCTACGGCCGTTACAATTGTCATCCGTTTTTCGAAAATCAATCAAAATTCAAACTTTCGCGTGGCTTTTTGGCATGCTTAGGAATTTTATTTCGGAAACTTGAATAGGTCGTTGTATGCACCAAAGCCTGCTCTTTTCGTCGGTTTAATCAGATTTTAATTCGGACTTTAAATAGAGGAGCTACGGCCGTGGCAATTGTCATCCGTTTTTCGAAAATCAATCAAAATTCAAACTTTCGCGTGGCTTTTTGGCATGCTTAGGAATTTTATTTTGGATACTTGAATAGGTCGTTATATGCACCAAAGCCTGCTCTTTTCGTCGGTTTAATTAGATTTTAATTCGGACTTTAAATAGAGGAGCTACGGCCGTGAAAATTGTCATCCGTTTTTCGAAAATCAATCAAAATTCGAACTTTCGCGTGGCTTTTTGGCATGCTTAGGAATTTTATTTCGGAAACTTGAATAGGTCGTTGTATGCACCAAAGCCTGCTCTTTTCGTCGGTTTAATCAGATTTTAATTCGGACTTTAAATAGAGGAGCTACGGCCGTGGCAATTGTCATCCGTTTTTCGAAAATCAATCAAAATTCAAACTTTCGCGTGGCTTTTTGGCATGCTTAGGAATTTTATTTTGGATACTTGAATAGGTCGTTATATGCACCAAAGCCTGCTCTTTTCGTCGGTTTAATCAGATTTTAATTCGGACTTTAAATAGAGGAGCTACGGCCGTGCCAATTGTCATCCGTTTTTCGAAAATCAATCAAAATTCAAGCTTTCGCGTGGCTTTTTGGCATGCTTAGGAATTCTATTTTGGAAACTTGAATAGGTCGTTGTATGCACCAAAGCCTGCTCTTTTCGTCGGTTTAATCAGATTTTAATTCGGACTTTAAATAGAGGAGCTACGGCCGTGACAATTGTCATCCGTTTTTCGAAAATCAATCAAAATTCGAACTTTCGCGTGGCTTTTTGGCATGCTTAGGAATTTTATTTTGGAAACTTGAATAGGTCGTTCTATGCACCAAAGCCTGCTCTTTTCGTCGGTTTAATCAGATTGTAATTCGGACTTTAAATAGAGGAGCTACGGCCGTGAAAATTGTCATCCGTTTTTCGAAAATCAATCAAAATTCGAACTTTCGCGTGGCTTTTTGGCATGCTTAGGAATTTTATTTCGGAAACTTGAATAGGTCGTTGTATGCAACAAAGCCTGCTCTTTTCGTCGGTTTAATCAGATTTTAATTCGGACTTTAAATAGAGGAGCTACGGCCGTGGCAATTGTCATCCGTTTTTCGAAAATCAATCAAAATTCAAACTTTCGCGTGGCTTTTTGGCATACTTAGGAATTTTATTTTGGAAACCTGAATAGGTCGTTATATGCACCAAAGCCTGCTCTTTTCGTCGGTTTAATCAGATTTTAATTCGGACTTTAAATAGAGGAGCTACGGCCGTGACAATTGTCATCCGTTTTTCGAAAATCAATCAAAATTCGAACTTTCGCGTGGCTTTTTGGCATGCTTAGGAATTTTATTTCGGAAACTTGAATAGGTCGTTGTATGCACCAAAGCCTGCTCTTTTCGTCGGTTTAATCAGATTTTAATTCGGACTTTAAATAGAGGAGCTACGGCCGTGGCAATTGTCATCCGTTTTTCGAAAATCAATCAAAATTCAAACTTTCGCGTGGCTTTTTGGCATGCTTAGGAATTTTATTTTGGATACTTGAATAGGTCGTTATATGCACCAAAGCCTGCTCTTTTCGTCGGTTTAATCAGATTTTAATTCGGACTTTAAATAGAGGAGCTACGGCCGTGCCAATTGTCATCCGTTTTTCGAAAATCAATCAAAATTCAAGCTTTCGCGTGGCTTTTTGGCATGCTTAGGAATTCTATTTTGGAAACTTGAATAGGTCGTTGTATGCACCAAAGCCTGCTCTTTTCGTCGGTTTAATCAGATTTTAATTCGGACTTTAAATAGAGGAGCTACGGCCGTGACAATTGTCATCCGTTTTTCGAAAATCAATCAAAATTCGAACTTTCGCGTGGCTTTTTGGCATGCTTAGGAATTTTATTTTGGAAACTTGAATAGGTCGTTCTATGCACCAAAGCCTGCTCTTTTCGTCGGTTTAATCAGATTGTAATTCGGACTTTAAATAGAGGAGCTACGGCCGTGAAAATTGTCATCCGTTTTTCGAAAATCAATCAAAATTCGAACTTTCGCGTGGCTTTTTGGCATGCTTAGGAATTTTATTTCGGAAACTTGAATAGGTCGTTGTATGCAACAAAGCCTGCTCTTTTCGTCGGTTTAATCAGATTTTAATTCGGACTTTAAATAGAGGAGCTACGGCCGTGGCAATTGTCATCCGTTTTTCGAAAATCAATCAAAATTCAAACTTTCGCGTGGCTTTTTGGCATACTTAGGAATTTTATTTTGGAAACCTGAATAGGTCGTTATATGCACCAAAGCCTGCTCTTTTCGTCGGTTTAATCAGATTTTAATTCGGACTTTAAATAGAGGAGCTACGGCCGTGACAATTGTCATCCGTTTTTCGAAAATCAATCAAAATTCGAACTTTCGCGTGGCTTTTTGGCATGCTTAGGAATTTTATTTCGGAAACTTGAATAGGTCGTTGTATGCACCAAAGCCTGCTCTTTTCGTCGGTTTAATCAGATTTTAATTCGGACTTTAAATAGAGGAGCTACGGCCGTGGCAATTGTCATCCGTTTTTCGAAAATCAATCAAAATTCAAACTTTCGCGTGGCTTTTTGGCATGCTTAGGAATTTTATTTTGGATACTTGAATAGGTCGTTATATGCACCAAAGCCTGCTCTTTTCGTCGGTTTAATCAGATTTTAATTCGGACTTTAAATAGAGGAGCTACGGCCGTGCCAATTGTCATCCGTTTTTCGAAAATCAATCAAAATTCAAGCTTTCGCGTGGCTTTTTGGCATGCTTAGGAATTCTATTTTGGAAACTTGAATAGGTCGTTGTATGCACCAAAGCCTGCTCTTTTCGTCGGTTTAATCAGATTTTAATTCGGACTTTAAATAGAGGAGCTACGGCCGTGACAATTGTCATCCGTTTTTCGAAAATCAATCAAAATTCGAACTTTCGCGTGGCTTTTTGGCATGCTTAGGAATTTTATTTTGGAAACTTGAATAGGTCGTTCTATGCACCAAAGCCTGCTCTTTTCGTCGGTTTAATCAGATTGTAATTCGGACTTTAAATAGAGGAGCTACGGCCGTGAAAATTGTCATCCGTTTTTCGAAAATCAATCAAAATTCGAACTTTCGCGTGGCTTTTTGGCATGCTTAGGAATTTTATTTCGGAAACTTGAATAGGTCGTTGTATGCAACAAAGCCTGCTCTTTTCGTCGGTTTAATCAGATTTTAATTCGGACTTTAAATAGAGGAGCTACGGCCGTGGCAATTGTCATCCGTTTTTCGAAAATCAATCAAAATTCAAACTTTCGCGTGGCTTTTTGGCATACTTAGGAATTTTATTTTGGAAACCTGAATAGGTCGTTATATGCACCAAAGCCTGCTCTTTTCGTCGGTTTAATCAGATTTTAATTCGGACTTTAAATAGAGGAGCTACGGCCGTGACAATTGTCATCCGTTTTTCGAAAATCAATCAAAATTCGAACTTTCGCGTGGCTTTTTGGCATGCTTAGGAATTTTATTTCGGAATCTTGAATAGGTCGTTGTATGCACCAAAGCCTGCTCTTTTCGCCGGTTTAATCAGATTTTAATTCGGACTTTAAATAGAGGAGCTACGGCCGTGACAATTGTCATCCGTTTTTCGAAAATCAATCAAAATTCGAACTTTCGCGTGGCTTTTTGGCATGCTTAGGAATTTTATTTCGGAATCTTGAATAGGTCGTTGTATGCACCAAAGCCTGCTCTTTTCGCCGGTTTAATCAGATTTTAATTCTGACTTTAAATAGAGGAGCTACGGCCGTGCCAATTGTCATCCGTTTTTCGAAAATCAATCAAAATTCAAACTTTCGCGTGGCTTTTTGGCATGCTTAGGAATTTTATTTCGGAAACTTGAATAGGTCGTTGTATGCACCAAAGCCTGCTCTTTTCGTCGGTTTAATCAGATTTTAATTCGGACTTTAAATAGAGGAGCTACGGCCGTTACAATTGTCATCCGTTTTTCGAAAATCAATCAAAATTCAAACTTTCGCGTGGCTTTTTGGCATGCTTAGGAATTTTATTTCGGAAACTTGAATAGGTCGTTATATGCACCAAAGCCTGCTCTTTTCGTCGGTTTAATCAGATTTTAATTCGGACTTTAAATAGAGGAGCTACGGCCGTGGCAATTGTCATCCGTTTTTCGAAAATCAATCAAAATTCAAACTTTCGCGTGGCTTTTTGGCATGCTTAGGAATTTTATTTCGGAATCTTGAATTTTAATTCGGACTTTAAATAGAGGAGCTACGGCCGTGCCAATTGTCATCCGTTTTTCGAAAATCAATCAAAATTCAAACTTTCGCGTGGCTTTTTGGCATGCTTAGGAATTTTATTTTGGAAACTTGAATAGGTCGTTATATGCACCAAAGCCTGCTCTTTTCGTCGGTTTAATCAGATTTTAATTCGAACTTTAAATAGAGGAGCTACGGCCGTGGCAATTGTCATCCGTTTTTCGAAAATCAATCAAAATTCAAACTTTCGCGTGGCTTTTTGGCATGCTTAGGAATTTTATTTCGGAATCTTGAATAGGTCGTTGTATGCACCAAAGCCTGCTCTTTTCGCCGGTTTAATCAGATTTTAATTCTGACTTTAAATAGAGGAGCTACGGCCGTGCCAATTGTCATCCGTTTTTCGAAAATCAATCAAAATTCAAACTTTCGCGTGGCTTTTTGGCATGCTTAGGAATTTTATTTTGGAAGCCTGAATAGGTCGTTATATGCACCAAAGCCTGCTCTTTTCGTCGGTTTAATCAGATTTTAATTCGGACTTTAAATAGAGGAGCTACGGCCGTGCCAATTGTCATCCGTTTTTCGAAAATCAATCAAAATTCGAACTTTCGCGTGGCTTTTTGGCATGCTTAGGAATTTTATTTCGGAAACTTGAATAGGTCGTTGTATGCACCAAAGCCTGCTCTTTTCGTCGGTTTAATCAGATTTTAATTCGGACTTTAAATAGAGGAGCTACGGCCGTGCCAATTGTCATCCGTTTTTCGAAAATCAATCAAAATTCAAACTTTCGCGTGGCTTTTTGGCATGCTTAGGAATTTTATTTTGGAAGCCTGAATAGGTCGTTATATGCACCAAAGCCTGCTCTTTTCGTCGGTTTAATCAGATTTTAATTCGGACTTTAAATAGAGGAGCTACGGCCGTGCCAATTGTCATCCGTTTTTCGAAAATCAATCAAAATTCGAACTTTCGCGTGGCTTTTTGGCATGCTTAGGAATTTTATTTCGGAATCTTGAATAGGTCGTTGTATGCACCAAAGCCTGCTCTTTTCGCCGGTTTAATCAGATTTTAATTCGGACTTTAAATAGAGGAGCTACGGCCGTGACAATTGTCATCCGTTTTTCGAAAATCAATCAAAATTCGAACTTTCGCGTGGCTTTTTGGCATGCTTAGGAATTTTATTTCGGAATCTTGAATAGGTCGTTGTATGCACCAAAGCCTGCTCTTTTCGCCGGTTTAATCAGATTTTAATTCTGACTTTAAATAGAGGAGCTACGGCCGTGCCAATTGTCATCCGTTTTTCGAAAATCAATCAAAATTCAAACTTTCGCGTGGCTTTTTGGCATGCTTAGGAATTTTATTTCGGAAACTTGAATAGGTCGTTGTATGCACCAAAGCCTGCTCTTTTCGTCGGTTTAATCAGATTTTAATTCGGACTTTAAATAGAGGAGCTACGGCCGTTACAATTGTCATCCGTTTTTCGAAAATCAATCAAAATTCAAACTTTCGCGTGGCTTTTTGGCATGCTTAGGAATTTTATTTCGGAAACTTGAATAGGTCGTTATATGCACCAAAGCCTGCTCTTTTCGTCGGTTTAATCAGATTTTAATTTGGACTTTAAATAGAGGAGCTACGGCCGTGGCAATTGTCATCCGTTTTTCGAAAATCAATCAAAATTCAAACTTTCGCGTGGCTTTTTGGCATGCTTAGGAATTTTATTTCGGAATCTTGAATTTTAATTCGGACTTTAAATAGAGGAGCTACGGCCGTGCCAATTGTCATCCGTTTTTCGAAAATCAATCAAAATTCAAACTTTCGCGTGGCTTTTTGGCATGCTTAGGAATTTTATTTTGGAAACTTGAATAGGTCGTTATATGCACCAAAGCCTGCTCTTTTCGTCGGTTTAATCAGATTTTAATTCGAACTTTAAATAGAGGAGCTACGGCCGTGGCAATTGTCATCCGTTTTTCGAAAATCAATCAAAATTCAAACTTTCGCGTGGCTTTTTGGCATGCTTAGGAATTTTATTTCGGAATCTTGAATAGGTCGTTGTATGCACCAAAGCCTGCTCTTTTCGCCGGTTTAATCAGATTTTAATTCTGACTTTAAATAGAGGAGCTACGGCCGTGCCAATTGTCATCCGTTTTTCGAAAATCAATCAAAATTCAAACTTTCGCGTGGCTTTTTGGCATGCTTAGGAATTTTATTTTGGAAGCCTGAATAGGTCGTTATATGCACCAAAGCCTGCTCTTTTCGTCGGTTTAATCAGATTTTAATTCGGACTTTAAATAGAGGAGCTACGGCCGTGCCAATTGTCATCCGTTTTTCGAAAATCAATCAAAATTCGAACTTTCGCGTGGCTTTTTGGCATGCTTAGGAATTTTATTTTGGAAACTTGAATAGGTCGTTCTATGCACCAAAGCCTGCTCTTTTCGTCGGTTTAATCAGATTGTAATTCGGACTTTAAATAGAGGAGCTACGGCCGTGAAAATTGTCATCCGTTTTTCGAAAATCAATCAAAATTCGAACTTTCGCGTGGCTTTTTGGCATGCTTAGGAATTTTATTTCGGAAACTTGAATAGGTCGTTGTATGCAACAAAGCCTGCTCTTTTCGTCGGTTTAATCAGATTTTAATTCGGACTTTAAATAGAGGAGCTACGGCCGTGGCAATTGTCATCCGTTTTTCGAAAATCAATCAAAATTCAAACTTTCGCGTGGCTTTTTGGCATACTTAGGAATTTTATTTTGGAAACCTGAATAGGTCGTTATATGCACCAAAGCCTGCTCTTTTCGTCGGTTTAATCAGATTTTAATTCGGACTTTAAATAGAGGAGCTACGGCCGTGACAATTGTCATCCGTTTTTCGAAAATCAATCAAAATTCGAACTTTCGCGTGGCTTTTTGGCATGCTTAGGAATTTTATTTCGGAATCTTGAATAGGTCGTTGTATGCACCAAAGCCTGCTCTTTTCGCCGGTTTAATCAGATTTTAATTCGGACTTTAAATAGAGGAGCTACGGCCGTGACAATTGTCATCCGTTTTTCGAAAATCAATCAAAATTCGAACTTTCGCGTGGCTTTTTGGCATGCTTAGGAATTTTATTTCGGAATCTTGAATAGGTCGTTGTATGCACCAAAGCCTGCTCTTTTCGCCGGTTTAATCAGATTTTAATTCTGACTTTAAATAGAGGAGCTACGGCCGTGCCAATTGTCATCCGTTTTTCGAAAATCAATCAAAATTCAAACTTTCGCGTGGCTTTTTGGCATGCTTAGGAATTTTATTTCGGAAACTTGAATAGGTCGTTGTATGCACCAAAGCCTGCTCTTTTCGTCGGTTTAATCAGATTTTAATTCGGACTTTAAATAGAGGAGCTACGGCCGTTACAATTGTCATCCGTTTTTCGAAAATCAATCAAAATTCAAACTTTCGCGTGGCTTTTTGGCATGCTTAGGAATTTTATTTCGGAAACTTGAATAGGTCGTTATATGCACCAAAGCCTGCTCTTTTCGTCGGTTTAATCAGATTTTAATTCGAACTTTAAATAGAGGAGCTACGGCCGTGGCAATTGTCATCCGTTTTTCGAAAATCAATCAAAATTCAAACTTTCGCGTGGCTTTTTGGCATGCTTAGGAATTTTATTTCGGAATCTTGAATAGGTCGTTGTATGCACCAAAGCCTGCTCTTTTCGCCGGTTTAATCAGATTTTAATTCTGACTTTAAATAGAGGAGCTACGGCCGTGCCAATTGTCATCCGTTTTTCGAAAATCAATCAAAATTCAAACTTTCGCGTGGCTTTTTGGCATGCTTAGGAATTTTATTTCGGAAACTTGAATAGGTCGTTGTATGCACCAAAGCCTGCTCTTTTCGTCGGTTTAATCAGATTTTAATTCGGACTTTAAATAGAGGAGCTACGGCCGTTACAATTGTCATCCGTTTTTCGAAAATCAATCAAAATTCAAACTTTCGCGTGGCTTTTTGGCATGCTTAGGAATTTTATTTCGGAAACTTGAATAGGTCGTTATATGCACCAAAGCCTGCTCTTTTCGTCGGTTTAATCAGATTTTAATTTGGACTTTAAATAGAGGAGCTACGGCCGTGGCAATTGTCATCCGTTTTTCGAAAATCAATCAAAATTCAAACTTTCGCGTGGCTTTTTGGCATGCTTAGGAATTTTATTTCGGAATCTTGAATTTTAATTCGGACTTTAAATAGAGGAGCTACGGCCGTGCCAATTGTCATCCGTTTTTCGAAAATCAATCAAAATTCAAACTTTCGCGTGGCTTTTTGGCATGCTTAGGAATTTTATTTTGGAAACTTGAATAGGTCGTTATATGCACCAAAGCCTGCTCTTTTCGTCGGTTTAATCAGATTTTAATTCGAACTTTAAATAGAGGAGCTACGGCCGTGGCAATTGTCATCCGTTTTTCGAAAATCAATCAAAATTCAAACTTTCGCGTGGCTTTTTGGCATGCTTAGGAATTTTATTTCGGAATCTTGAATAGGTCGTTGTATGCACCAAAGCCTGCTCTTTTCGCCGGTTTAATCAGATTTTAATTCTGACTTTAAATAGAGGAGCTACGGCCGTGCCAATTGTCATCCGTTTTTCGAAAATCAATCAAAATTCAAACTTTCGCGTGGCTTTTTGGCATGCTTAGGAATTTTATTTTGGAAGCCTGAATAGGTCGTTATATGCACCAAAGCCTGCTCTTTTCGTCGGTTTAATCAGATTTTAATTCGGACTTTAAATAGAGGAGCTACGGCCGTGCCAATTGTCATCCGTTTTTCGAAAATCAATCAAAATTCGAACTTTCGCGTGGCTTTTTGGCATGCTTAGGAATTTTATTTTGGAAACTTGAATAGGTCGTTCTATGCACCAAAGCCTGCTCTTTTCGTCGGTTTAATCAGATTGTAATTCGGACTTTAAATAGAGGAGCTACGGCCGTGAAAATTGTCATCCGTTTTTCGAAAATCAATCAAAATTCGAACTTTCGCGTGGCTTTTTGGCATGCTTAGGAATTTTATTTCGGAAACTTGAATAGGTCGTTGTATGCAACAAAGCCTGCTCTTTTCGTCGGTTTAATCAGATTTTAATTCGGACTTTAAATAGAGGAGCTACGGCCGTGGCAATTGTCATCCGTTTTTCGAAAATCAATCAAAATTCAAACTTTCGCGTGGCTTTTTGGCATACTTAGGAATTTTATTTTGGAAACCTGAATAGGTCGTTATATGCACCAAAGCCTGCTCTTTTCGTCGGTTTAATCAGATTTTAATTCGGACTTTAAATAGAGGAGCTACGGCCGTGACAATTGTCATCCGTTTTTCGAAAATCAATCAAAATTCGAACTTTCGCGTGGCTTTTTGGCATGCTTAGGAATTTTATTTCGGAATCTTGAATAGGTCGTTGTATGCACCAAAGCCTGCTCTTTTCGCCGGTTTAATCAGATTTTAATTCGGACTTTAAATAGAGGAGCTACGGCCGTGACAATTGTCATCCGTTTTTCGAAAATCAATCAAAATTCGAACTTTCGCGTGGCTTTTTGGCATGCTTAGGAATTTTATTTCGGAATCTTGAATAGGTCGTTGTATGCACCAAAGCCTGCTCTTTTCGCCGGTTTAATCAGATTTTAATTCTGACTTTAAATAGAGGAGCTACGGCCGTGCCAATTGTCATCCGTTTTTCGAAAATCAATCAAAATTCAAACTTTCGCGTGGCTTTTTGGCATGCTTAGGAATTTTATTTCGGAAACTTGAATAGGTCGTTGTATGCACCAAAGCCTGCTCTTTTCGTCGGTTTAATCAGATTTTAATTCGGACTTTAAATAGAGGAGCTACGGCCGTTACAATTGTCATCCGTTTTTCGAAAATCAATCAAAATTCAAACTTTCGCGTGGCTTTTTGGCATGCTTAGGAATTTTATTTCGGAAACTTGAATAGGTCGTTATATGCACCAAAGCCTGCTCTTTTCGTCGGTTTAATCAGATTTTAATTCGGACTTTAAATAGAGGAGCTACGGCCGTGGCAATTGTCATCCGTTTTTCGAAAATCAATCAAAATTCAAACTTTCGCGTGGCTTTTTGGCATGCTTAGGAATTTTATTTCGGAATCTTGAATTTTAATTCGGACTTTAAATAGAGGAGCTACGGCCGTGCCAATTGTCATCCGTTTTTCGAAAATCAATCAAAATTCAAACTTTCGCGTGGCTTTTTGGCATGCTTAGGAATTTTATTTTGGAAACTTGAATAGGTCGTTATATGCACCAAAGCCTGCTCTTTTCGTCGGTTTAATCAGATTTTAATTCGAACTTTAAATAGAGGAGCTACGGCCGTGGCAATTGTCATCCGTTTTTCGAAAATCAATCAAAATTCAAACTTTCGCGTGGCTTTTTGGCATGCTTAGGAATTTTATTTCGGAATCTTGAATAGGTCGTTGTATGCACCAAAGCCTGCTCTTTTCGCCGGTTTAATCAGATTTTAATTCTGACTTTAAATAGAGGAGCTACGGCCGTGCCAATTGTCATCCGTTTTTCGAAAATCAATCAAAATTCAAACTTTCGCGTGGCTTTTTGGCATGCTTAGGAATTTTATTTTGGAAGCCTGAATAGGTCGTTATATGCACCAAAGCCTGCTCTTTTCGTCGGTTTAATCAGATTTTAATTCGGACTTTAAATAGAGGAGCTACGGCCGTGCCAATTGTCATCCGTTTTTCGAAAATCAATCAAAATTCGAACTTTCGCGTGGCTTTTTGGCATGCTTAGGAATTTTATTTCGGAAACTTGAATAGGTCGTTGTATGCACCAAAGCCTGCTCTTTTCGTCGGTTTAATCAGATTTTAATTCGGACTTTAAATAGAGGAGCTACGGCCGTGCCAATTGTCATCCGTTTTTCGAAAATCAATCAAAATTCAAACTTTCGCGTGGCTTTTTGGCATGCTTAGGAATTTTATTTTGGAAGCCTGAATAGGTCGTTATATGCACCAAAGCCTGCTCTTTTCGTCGGTTTAATCAGATTTTAATTCGGACTTTAAATAGAGGAGCTACGGCCGTGCCAATTGTCATCCGTTTTTCGAAAATCAATCAAAATTCGAACTTTCGCGTGGCTTTTTGGCATGCTTAGGAATTTTATTTCGGAAACCTGAATAGGTCGTTGTATGCACCAAAGCCTGCTCTTTTCGTCGGTTTAATCAGATTTTAATTCGGACTTTAAATAGAGGAGCTACGGCCGTGGCAATTGTCATCCGTTTTTCGAAAATCAATCAAAATTCAAACTTTCGCGTGGCTTTTTGGCATGCTTAGGAATTTTATTTTGGATACTTGAATAGGTCGTTATATGCACCAAAGCCTGCTCTTTTCGTCGGTTTAATTAGATTTTAATTCGGACTTTAAATAGAGGAGCTACGGCCGTGGCAATTGTCATCCGTTTTTCGAAAATCAATCAAAATTCAAACTTTCGCGTGGCTTTTTGGCATGCTTAGGAATTTTATTTCGGAAACTTGAATAGGTCGTTATATGCACCAAAGCCTGCTCTTTTCGTCGGTTTAATCAGATTTTAATTCGGACTTTAAATAGAGGAGCTACGGCCGTGGCAATTGTCATCCGTTTTTCGAAAATCAATCAAAATTCAAACTTTCGCGTGGCTTTTTGGCATGCTTAGGAATTTTATTTCGGAATCTTGAATTTTAATTCGGACTTTAAATAGAGGAGCTACGGCCGTGCCAATTGTCATCCGTTTTTCGAAAATCAATCAAAATTCAAACTTTCGCGTGGCTTTTTGGCATGCTTAGGAATTTTATTTTGGAAACTTGAATAGGTCGTTATATGCACCAAAGCCTGCTCTTTTCGTCGGTTTAATCAGATTTTAATTCGAACTTTAAATAGAGGAGCTACGGCCGTGGCAATTGTCATCCGTTTTTCGAAAATCAATCAAAATTCAAACTTTCGCGTGGCTTTTTGGCATGCTTAGGAATTTTATTTCGGAATCTTGAATAGGTCGTTGTATGCACCAAAGCCTGCTCTTTTCGCCGGTTTAATCAGATTTTAATTCTGACTTTAAATAGAGGAGCTACGGCCGTGCCAATTGTCATCCGTTTTTCGAAAATCAATCAAAATTCAAACTTTCGCGTGGCTTTTTGGCATGCTTAGGAATTTTATTTTGGAAGCCTGAATAGGTCGTTATATGCACCAAAGCCTGCTCTTTTCGTCGGTTTAATCAGATTTTAATTCGGACTTTAAATAGAGGAGCTACGGCCGTGCCAATTGTCATCCGTTTTTCGAAAATCAATCAAAATTCGAACTTTCGCGTGGCTTTTTGGCATGCTTAGGAATTTTATTTCGGAATCTTGAATAGGTCGTTGTATGCACCAAAGCCTGCTCTTTTCGCCGGTTTAATCAGATTTTAATTCTGACTTTAAATAGAGGAGCTACGGCCGTGCCAATTGTCATCCGTTTTTCGAAAATCAATCAAAATTCAAACTTTCGCGTGGCTTTTTGGCATGCTTAGGAATTTTATTTCGGAAACTTGAATAGGTCGTTGTATGCACCAAAGCCTGCTCTTTTCGTCGGTTTAATCAGATTTTAATTCGGACTTTAAATAGAGGAGCTACGGCCGTTACAATTGTCATCCGTTTTTCGAAAATCAATCAAAATTCAAACTTTCGCGTGGCTTTTTGGCATGCTTAGGAATTTTATTTCGGAAACTTGAATAGGTCGTTATATGCACCAAAGCCTGCTCTTTTCGTCGGTTTAATCAGATTTTAATTCGGACTTTAAATAGAGGAGCTACGGCCGTGGCAATTGTCATCCGTTTTTCGAAAATCAATCAAAATTCAAACTTTCGCGTGGCTTTTTGGCATGCTTAGGAATTTTATTTCGGAATCTTGAATTTTAATTCGGACTTTAAATAGAGGAGCTACGGCCGTGCCAATTGTCATCCGTTTTTCGAAAATCAATCAAAATTCAAACTTTCGCGTGGCTTTTTGGCATGCTTAGGAATTTTATTTTGGAAACTTGAATAGGTCGTTATATGCACCAAAGCCTGCTCTTTTCGTCGGTTTAATCAGATTTTAATTCGAACTTTAAATAGAGGAGCTACGGCCGTGGCAATTGTCATCCGTTTTTCGAAAATCAATCAAAATTCAAACTTTCGCGTGGCTTTTTGGCATGCTTAGGAATTTTATTTCGGAATCTTGAATAGGTCGTTGTATGCACCAAAGCCTGCTCTTTTCGCCGGTTTAATCAGATTTTAATTCTGACTTTAAATAGAGGAGCTACGGCCGTGCCAATTGTCATCCGTTTTTCGAAAATCAATCAAAATTCAAACTTTCGCGTGGCTTTTTGGCATGCTTAGGAATTTTATTTTGGAAGCCTGAATAGGTCGTTATATGCACCAAAGCCTGCTCTTTTCGTCGGTTTAATCAGATTTTAATTCGGACTTTAAATAGAGGAGCTACGGCCGTGCCAATTGTCATCCGTTTTTCGAAAATCAATCAAAATTCGAACTTTCGCGTGGCTTTTTGGCATGCTTAGGAATTTTATTTCGGAAACTTGAATAGGTCGTTGTATGCACCAAAGCCTGCTCTTTTCGTCGGTTTAATCAGATTTTAATTCGGACTTTAAATAGAGGAGCTACGGCCGTGCCAATTGTCATCCGTTTTTCGAAAATCAATCAAAATTCAAACTTTCGCGTGGCTTTTTGGCATGCTTAGGAATTTTATTTTGGAAGCCTGAATAGGTCGTTATATGCACCAAAGCCTGCTCTTTTCGTCGGTTTAATCAGATTTTAATTCGGACTTTAAATAGAGGAGCTACGGCCGTGCCAATTGTCATCCGTTTTTCGAAAATCAATCAAAATTCGAACTTTCGCGTGGCTTTTTGGCATGCTTAGGAATTTTATTTCGGAAACCTGAATAGGTCGTTGTATGCACCAAAGCCTGCTCTTTTCGTCGGTTTAATCAGATTTTAATTCGGACTTTAAATAGAGGAGCTACGGCCGTGGCAATTGTCATCCGTTTTTCGAAAATCAATCAAAATTCAAACTTTCGCGTGGCTTTTTGGCATGCTTAGGAATTTTATTTTGGATACTTGAATAGGTCGTTATATGCACCAAAGCCTGCTCTTTTCGTCGGTTTAATTAGATTTTAATTCGGACTTTAAATAGAGGAGCTACGGCCGTGGCAATTGTCATCCGTTTTTCGAAAATCAATCAAAATTCAAACTTTCGCGTGGCTTTTTGGCATGCTTAGGAATTTTATTTCGGAAACTTGAATAGGTCGTTATATGCACCAAAGCCTGCTCTTTTCGTCGGTTTAATCAGATTTTAATTCGGACTTTAAATAGAGGAGCTACGGCCGTGGCAATTGTCATCCGTTTTTCGAAAATCAATCAAAATTCAAACTTTCGCGTGGCTTTTTGGCATGCTTAGGAATTTTATTTCGGAATCTTGAATTTTAATTCGGACTTTAAATAGAGGAGCTACGGCCGTGCCAATTGTCATCCGTTTTTCGAAAATCAATCAAAATTCAAACTTTCGCGTGGCTTTTTGGCATGCTTAGGAATTTTATTTTGGAAACTTGAATAGGTCGTTATATGCACCAAAGCCTGCTCTTTTCGTCGGTTTAATCAGATTTTAATTCGAACTTTAAATAGAGGAGCTACGGCCGTGGCAATTGTCATCCGTTTTTCGAAAATCAATCAAAATTCAAACTTTCGCGTGGCTTTTTGGCATGCTTAGGAATTTTATTTCGGAATCTTGAATAGGTCGTTGTATGCACCAAAGCCTGCTCTTTTCGCCGGTTTAATCAGATTTTAATTCTGACTTTAAATAGAGGAGCTACGGCCGTGCCAATTGTCATCCGTTTTTCGAAAATCAATCAAAATTCAAACTTTCGCGTGGCTTTTTGGCATGCTTAGGAATTTTATTTTGGAAGCCTGAATAGGTCGTTATATGCACCAAAGCCTGCTCTTTTCGTCGGTTTAATCAGATTTTAATTCGGACTTTAAATAGAGGAGCTACGGCCGTGCCAATTGTCATCCGTTTTTCGAAAATCAATCAAAATTCGAACTTTCGCGTGGCTTTTTGGCATGCTTAGGAATTTTATTTCGGAAACTTGAATAGGTCGTTGTATGCACCAAAGCCTGCTCTTTTCGTCGGTTTAATCAGATTTTAATTCGGACTTTAAATAGAGGAGCTACGGCCGTGCCAATTGTCATCCGTTTTTCGAAAATCAATCAAAATTCAAACTTTCGCGTGGCTTTTTGGCATGCTTAGGAATTTTATTTTGGAAGCCTGAATAGGTCGTTATATGCACCAAAGCCTGCTCTTTTCGTCGGTTTAATCAGATTTTAATTCGGACTTTAAATAGAGGAGCTACGGCCGTGCCAATTGTCATCCGTTTTTCGAAAATCAATCAAAATTCGAACTTTCGCGTGGCTTTTTGGCATGCTTAGGAATTTTATTTCGGAAACCTGAATAGGTCGTTGTATGCACCAAAGCCTGCTCTTTTCGTCGGTTTAATCAGATTTTAATTCGGACTTTAAATAGAGGAGCTACGGCCGTGGCAATTGTCATCCGTTTTTCGAAAATCAATCAAAATTCAAACTTTCGCGTGGCTTTTTGGCATGCTTAGGAATTTTATTTTGGATACTTGAATAGGTCGTTATATGCACCAAAGCCTGCTCTTTTCGTCGGTTTAATTAGATTTTAATTCGGACTTTAAATAGAGGAGCTACGGCCGTGCCAATTGTCATCCGTTTTTCGAAAATCAATCAAAATTCAAACTTTCGCGTGGCTTTTTGGCATGCTTAGGAATTTTATTTTGGAAACTTGAATAGGTCGTTATATGCACCAAAGCCTGCTCTTTTCGTCGGTTTAATCAGATTTTAATTCTGACTTTAAATAGAGGAGCTACGGCCGTGCCAATTGTCATCCGTTTTTCGAAAATCAATCAAAATTCAAACTTTCGCGTGGCTTTTTGGCATGCTTAGGAATTTTATTTTGGAAACTTGAATAGGTCGTTCTATGCACCATAGCCTGCTCTTTTCGTCGGTTTAATCAGATTTTAATTCGGACTTTAAATAGAGGAGCTACGGCCGTGCCAATTGTCATCCGTTTTTCGAAAATCAATCAAAATTCAAACTTTCGCGTGGCTTTTTGGCATGCTTAGGAATTTTATTTTGGAAACTTGAATAGGTCGTTATATGCACCAAAGCCTGCTCTTTTCGTCGGTTTAATCAGATTTTAATTCGGACTTTAAATAGAGGAGCTACGGCCGTGGCAATTGTCATCCGTTTTTCGAAAATCAATCAAAATTCAAACTTTCGCGTGGCTTTTTGGCATGCTTAGGAATTTTATTTCGGAATCTTGAATAGGTCGTTGTATGCACCAAAGCCTGCTCTTTTCGCCGGTTTAATCAGATTTTAATTCTGACTTTAAATAGAGGAGCTACGGCCGTGCCAATTGTCATCCGTTTTTCGAAAATCAATCAAAATTCAAACTTTCGCGTGGCTTTTTGGCATGCTTAGGAATTTTATTTTGGAAACCTGAATAGGTCGTTATATGCACCAAAGCCTGCTCTTTTCGTCGGTTTAATCAGATTTTAATTGGGACTTTAAATAGAGGAGCTACGGCCGTGCCAATTGTCATCCGTTTTTCGAAAATCAATCAAAATTCGAACTTTCGCGTGGCTTTTTGGCATGCTTAGGAATTTTATTTCGGAAACTTGAATAGGTCGTTGTATGCACCAAAGCCTGCTCTTTTCGTCGGTTTAATCAGATTGTAATTCGGACTTTAAATAGAGGAGCTACGGCCGTGAAAATCGTCATCCGTTTTTCGAAAATCAATCAAAATTCGAACTTTCGCGTGGCTTTTTGGCATGCTTAGGAATTTTATTTCGGAAACTTGAATAGGTCGTTGTATGCACCAAAGCCTGCTCTTTTCGTCGGTTTAATCAGATTTTAATTCGGACTTTAAATAGAGGAGCTACGGCCGTGGCAATTGTCATCCGTTTTTCGAAAATCAATCAAAATTCAAACTTTCGCGTGGCTTTTTGGCATGCTTAGGAATTTTATTTTGGATACTTGAATAGGTCGTTATATGCACCAATGCCTGCTCTTTTCGTCGGTTTAATCAGATTTTAATTCGGACTTTAAATAGAGGAGCTACGGCCGTGCCAATTGTCATCCGTTTTTCGAAAATCAATCAAAATTCAAACTTTCGCGTGGCTTTTTGGCATGCTTAGGAATTTTATTTTGGAAGCCTGAATAGGTCGTTATATGCACCAAAGCCTGCTCTTTTCGTCGGTTTAATCAGATTTTAATTCGGACTTTAAATAGAGGAGCTACGGCCGTGCCAATTGTCATCCGTTTTTCGAAAATCAATCAAAATTCGAACTTTCGCGTGGCTTTTTGGCATGCTTAGGAATTTTATTTCGGAAACCTGAATAGGTCGTTATATGCACCAAAGCCTGCTCTTTTCGTCGGTTTAATCAGATTTTAATTCGGACTTTAAATAGAGGAGCTACGGCCGTGCCAATTGTCATCCGTTTTTCGAAAATCAATCAAAATTCAAACTTTCGCGTGGCTTTTTGGCATGCTTAGGAATTTTATTTTGGAAACTTGAATAGGTCGTTATATGCAACAAAGCCTGCTCTTTTCGTCGGTTTAATCAGATTTTAATTCGGACTTTAAATAGAGGAGCTACGGCCGTGGCAATTGTCATCCGTTTTTCGAAAATCAATCAAAATTCAAACTTTCGCGTTATATGCACCAAAGCCTGCTCTTTTCGTCGGTTTAATCAGATTTTATTTCGGACTTTAAATAGAGGAGCTACGGCCGTGCCAATTGTCATCCGTTTTTCGAAAATCAATCAAAATTCGAACTTTCGCGTGGCTTTTTGGCATGCTTAGGAATTTTATTTCGGAAACTTGAATAGGTCGTTGTATGCACCAAAGCCTGCTCTTTTCGTCGGTTTAATCAGATTGTAATTCGGACTTTAAATAGAGGAGCTACGGCCGTGAAAATTGTCATCCGTTTTTCGAAAATCAATCAAAATTCAAACTTTCGCGTGGCTTTTTGGCATGCTTAGGAATTTTATTTTGGAAGCCTGAATAGGTCGTTATATGCACCAAAGCCTGCTCTTTTCGTCGGTTTAATCAGATTTTAATTCGGACTTTAAATAGAGGAGCTACGGCCGTGCCAATTGTCATCCGTTTTTCGAAAATCAATCAAAATTCGAACTTTCGCGTGGCTTTTTGGCATGCTTAGGAATTTTATTTCGGAAACTTGAATAGGTCGTTGTATGCACCAAAGCCTGCTCTTTTCGTCGGTTTAATCAGATTTTAATTCGGACTTTAAATAGAGGAGCTACGGCCGTGGCAATTGTCATCCGTTTTTCGAAAATCAATCAAAATTCAAACTTTCGCGTGGCTTTTTGGCATGCTTAGGAATTTTATTTTGGATACTTGAATAGGTCGTTATATGCACCAAAGCCTGCTCTTTTCGTCGGTTTAATTAGATTTTAATTCGGACTTTAAATAGAGGAGCTACGGCCGTGAAAATTGTCATCCGTTTTTCGAAAATCAATCAAAATTCGAACTTTCGCGTGGCTTTTTGGCATGCTTAGGAATTTTATTTCGGAAACTTGAATAGGTCGTTGTATGCACCAAAGCCTGCTCTTTTCGTCGGTTTAATCAGATTTTAATTCGGACTTTAAATAGAGGAGCTACGGCCGTGGCAATTGTCATCCGTTTTTCGAAAATCAATCAAAATTCAAACTTTCGCGTGGCTTTTTGGCATGCTTAGGAATTTTATTTTGGATACTTGAATAGGTCGTTATATGCACCAAAGCCTGCTCTTTTCGTCGGTTTAATCAGATTTTAATTCGGACTTTAAATAGAGGAGCTACGGCCGTGGCAATTGTCATCCGTTTTTCGAAAATCAATCAAAATTCAAACTTTCGCGTGGCTTTTTGGCATGCTTAGGAATTTTATTTCGGAATCTTGAATAGGTCGTTGTATGCACCAAAGCCTGCTCTTTTCGCCGGTTTAATCAGATTTTAATTCTGACTTTAAATAGAGGAGCTACGGCCGTGCCAATTGTCATCCGTTTTTCGAAAATCAATCAAAATTCAAACTTTCGCGTGGCTTTTTGGCATGCTTAGGAATTTTATTTTGGAAACCTGAATAGGTCGTTATATGCACCAAAGCCTGCTCTTTTCGTCGGTTTAATCAGATTTTAATTCGGACTTTAAATAGAGGAGCTACGGCCGTGCCAATTGTCATCCGTTTTTCGAAAATCAATCAAAATTCGAACTTTCGCGTGGCTTTTTGGCATGCTTAGGAATTTTATTTCGGAAACTTGAATAGGTCGTTGTATGCACCAAAGCCTGCTCTTTTCGTCGGTTTAATCAGATTGTAATTCGGACTTTAAATAGAGGAGCTACGGCCGTGAAAATCGTCATCCGTTTTTCGAAAATCAATCAAAATTCGAACTTTCGCGTGGCTTTTTGGCATGCTTAGGAATTTTATTTCGGAAACTTGAATAGGTCGTTGTATGCACCAAAGCCTGCTCTTTTCGTCGGTTTAATCAGATTTTAATTCGGACTTTAAATAGAGGAGCTACGGCCGTGGCAATTGTCATCCGTTTTTCGAAAATCAATCAAAATTCAAACTTTCGCGTGGCTTTTTGGCATGCTTAGGAATTTTATTTTGGATACTTGAATAGGTCGTTATATGCACCAATGCCTGCTCTTTTCGTCGGTTTAATCAGATTTTAATTCGGACTTTAAATAGAGGAGCTACGGCCGTGCCAATTGTCATCCGTTTTTCGAAAATCAATCAAAATTCAAACTTTCGCGTGGCTTTTTGGCATGCTTAGGAATTTTATTTTGGAAGCCTGAATAGGTCGTTATATGCACCAAAGCCTGCTCTTTTCGTCGGTTTAATCAGATTTTAATTCGGACTTTAAATAGAGGAGCTACGGCCGTGCCAATTGTCATCCGTTTTTCGAAAATCAATCAAAATTCGAACTTTCGCGTGGCTTTTTGGCATGCTTAGGAATTTTATTTCGGAAACCTGAATAGGTCGTTATATGCACCAAAGCCTGCTCTTTTCGTCGGTTTAATCAGATTTTAATTCGGACTTTAAATAGAGGAGCTACGGCCGTGCCAATTGTCATCCGTTTTTCGAAAATCAATCAAAATTCAAACTTTCGCGTGGCTTTTTGGCATGCTTAGGAATTTTATTTTGGAAACTTGAATAGGTCGTTATATGCAACAAAGCCTGCTCTTTTCGTCGGTTTAATCAGATTTTAATTCGGACTTTAAATAGAGGAGCTACGGCCGTGGCAATTGTCATCCGTTTTTCGAAAATCAATCAAAATTCAAACTTTCGCGTTATATGCACCAAAGCCTGCTCTTTTCGTCGGTTTAATCAGATTTTATTTCGGACTTTAAATAGAGGAGCTACGGCCGTGCCAATTGTCATCCGTTTTTCGAAAATCAATCAAAATTCGAACTTTCGCGTGGCTTTTTGGCATGCTTAGGAATTTTATTTCGGAAACTTGAATAGGTCGTTGTATGCACCAAAGCCTGCTCTTTTCGTCGGTTTAATCAGATTGTAATTCGGACTTTAAATAGAGGAGCTACGGCCGTGAAAATTGTCATCCGTTTTTCGAAAATCAATCAAAATTCAAACTTTCGCGTGGCTTTTTGGCATGCTTAGGAATTTTATTTTGGAAGCCTGAATAGGTCGTTATATGCACCAAAGCCTGCTCTTTTCGTCGGTTTAATCAGATTTTAATTCGGACTTTAAATAGAGGAGCTACGGCCGTGCCAATTGTCATCCGTTTTTCGAAAATCAATCAAAATTCGAACTTTCGCGTGGCTTTTTGGCATGCTTAGGAATTTTATTTCGGAAACTTGAATAGGTCGTTGTATGCACCAAAGCCTGCTCTTTTCGTCGGTTTAATCAGATTTTAATTCGGACTTTAAATAGAGGAGCTACGGCCGTGGCAATTGTCATCCGTTTTTCGAAAATCAATCAAAATTCAAACTTTCGCGTGGCTTTTTGGCATGCTTAGGAATTTTATTTTGGATACTTGAATAGGTCGTTATATGCACCAAAGCCTGCTCTTTTCGTCGGTTTAATTAGATTTTAATTCGGACTTTAAATAGAGGAGCTACGGCCGTGAAAATTGTCATCCGTTTTTCGAAAATCAATCAAAATTCGAACTTTCGCGTGGCTTTTTGGCATGCTTAGGAATTTTATTTCGGAAACTTGAATAGGTCGTTGTATGCACCAAAGCCTGCTCTTTTCGTCGGTTTAATCAGATTTTAATTCGGACTTTAAATAGAGGAGCTACGGCCGTGGCAATTGTCATCCGTTTTTCGAAAATCAATCAAAATTCAAACTTTCGCGTGGCTTTTTGGCATGCTTAGGAATTTTATTTTGGATACTTGAATAGGTCGTTATATGCACCAAAGCCTGCTCTTTTCGTCGGTTTAATCAGATTTTAATTCGGACTTTAAATAGAGGAGCTACGGCCGTGCCAATTGTCATCCGTTTTTCGAAAATCAATCAAAATTCAAGCTTTCGCGTGGCTTTTTGGCATGCTTAGGAATTCTATTTTGGAAACTTGAATAGGTCGTTGTATGCACCAAAGCCTGCTCTTTTCGCCGGTTTAATCAGATTTTAATTCGGACTTTAAATAGAGGAGCTACGGCCGTGACAATTGTCATCCGTTTTTCGAAAATCAATCAAAATTCGAACTTTCGCGTGGCTTTTTGGCATGCTTAGGAATTTTATTTCGGAATCTTGAATAGGTCGTTGTATGCACCAAAGCCTGCTCTTTTCGCCGGTTTAATCAGATTTTAATTCTGACTTTAAATAGAGGAGCTACGGCCGTGCCAATTGTCATCCGTTTTTCGAAAATCAATCAAAATTCAAACTTTCGCGTGGCTTTTTGGCATGCTTAGGAATTTTATTTCGGAAACTTGAATAGGTCGTTGTATGCACCAAAGCCTGCTCTTTTCGTCGGTTTAATCAGATTTTAATTCGGACTTTAAATAGAGGAGCTACGGCCGTGGCAATTGTCATCCGTTTTTCGAAAATCAATCAAAATTCAACTTTCGCGTGGCTTTTTGGCATGCTTAGGAATTTTATTTCGGAATCTTGAATTTTAATTCGGACTTTAAATAGAGGAGCTACGGCCGTGCCAATTGTCATCCGTTTTTCGAAAATCAATCAAAATTCAAACTTTCGCGTGGCTTTTTGGCATGCTTAGGAATTTTATTTTGGAAACTTGAATAGGTCGTTATATGCACCAAAGCCTGCTCTTTTCGTCGGTTTAATCAGATTTTAATTCGAACTTTAAATAGAGGAGCTACGGCCGTGACAATTGTCATCCGTTTTTCGAAAATCAATCAAAATTCGAACTTTCGCGTGGCTTTTTGGCATGCTTAGGAATTTTATTTCGGAATCTTGAATAGGTCGTTGTATGCACCAAAGCCTGCTCTTTTCGCCGGTTTAATCAGATTTTAATTCTGACTTTAAATAGAGGAGCTACGGCCGTGCCAATTGTCATCCGTTTTTCGAAAATCAATCAAAATTCAAACTTTCGCGTGGCTTTTTGGCATGCTTAGGAATTTTATTTCGGAAACTTGAATAGGTCGTTGTATGCACCAAAGCCTGCTCTTTTCGTCGGTTTAATCAGATTTTAATTCGGACTTTAAATAGAGGTGCTACGGCCGTTACAATTGTCATCCGTTTTTCGAAAATCAATCAAAATTCAAACTTTCGCGTGGCTTTTTGGCATGCTTAGGAATTTTATTTCGGAAACTTGAATAGGTCGTTATATGCACCAAAGCCTGCTCTTTTCGTCGGTTTAATCAGATTTTAATTCGGACTTTAAATAGAGGAGCTACGGCCGTGGCAATTGTCATCCGTTTTTCGAAAATCAATCAAAATTCAAACTTTCGCGTGGCTTTTTGGCATGCTTAGGAATTTTATTTCGGAATCTTGAATTTTAATTCGGACTTTAAATAGAGGAGCTACGGCCGTGCCAATTGTCATCCGTTTTTCGAAAATCAATCAAAATTCAAACTTTCGCGTGGCTTTTTGGCATGCTTAGGAATTTTATTTTGGAAACTTGAATAGGTCGTTATATGCACCAAAGCCTGCTCTTTTCGTCGGTTTAATCAGATTTTAATTCGAACTTTAAATAGAGGAGCTACGGCCGTGGCAATTGTCATCCGTTTTTCGAAAATCAATCAAAATTCAAACTTTCGCGTGGCTTTTTGGCATGCTTAGGAATTTTATTTCGGAATCTTGAATAGGTCGTTGTATGCACCAAAGCCTGCTCTTTTCGCCGGTTTAATCAGATTTTAATTCTGACTTTAAATAGAGGAGCTACGGCCGTGCCAATTGTCATCCGTTTTTCGAAAATCAATCAAAATTCAAACTTTCGCGTGGCTTTTTGGCATGCTTAGGAATTTTATTTTGGAAGCCTGAATAGGTCGTTATATGCACCAAAGCCTGCTCTTTTCGTCGGTTTAATCAGATTTTAATTCGGACTTTAAATAGAGGAGCTACGGCCGTGGCAATTGTCATCCGTTTTTCGAAAATCAATCAAAATTCAAACTTTCGCGTGGCTTTTTGGCATGCTTAGGAATTTTATTTTGGATACTTGAATAGGTCGTTATATGCACCAAAGCCTGCTCTTTTCGTCGGTTTAATCAGATTTTAATTCGGACTTTAAATAGAGGAGCTACGGCCGTGCCAATTGTCATCCGTTTTTCGAAAATCAATCAAAATTCAAACTTTCGCGTGGCTTTTTGGCATGCTTAGGAATTTTATTTTGGAAACTTGAACAGGTCGTTATATGCACCAAAGCCTGCTCTTTTCGTCGGTTTAATCAGATTGTAATTCGGACTTTAAATAGAGGAGCTACGGCCGTGAAAATTGTCATCCGTTTTTCGAAAATCAATCAAAATTCGAACTTTCGCGTGGCTTTTTGGCATGCTTAGGAATTTTATTTCGGAAACTTGAATAGGTCGTTGTATGCACCAAAGCCTGCTCTTTTCGTCGGTTTAATCAGATTTTAATTCGGACTTTAAATAGAGGAGCTACGGCCGTGGCAATTGTCATCCGTTTTTCGAAAATCAATCAAAATTCAAACTTTCGCGTGGCTTTTTGGCATGCTTAGGAATTTTATTTCGGAAACTTGAATAGGTCGTTATATGCACCAAAGCCTGCTCTTTTCGCCGGTTTAATCAGATTTTAATTCTGACTTTAAATAGAGGTGCCAATTGTCATCCGTTTTTCGAAAATCAATCAAAATTCAAACTTTCGCGTTATATGCACCAAAGCCTGCTCTTTTCGTCGGTTTAATCAGTTCTTAATTCCCATTTTGAATTAGGGAGTTACGATTCTGCAAATTGTAATCCGTCTTCAGAAAGTCAAACAGTATCGTCAAAAGTTGATAATTTCAGTTGCAGTGTACGTCTTTATAAAATGGTCCAAATTTTTGTTTGCTTGACCGTTTTGGAATTTTAGAAAGTGCTAGTGCTAGTTGTGTGTGTTTATAGCCGCGGCTAGTTTATTTTTAAATAATTTGGTGTTGTAATTTTGAATTATCTAGTGTGACGCTGTTTATACCGACCATTAATGTTACATTATACATTGGGGATCTATGGTTTTTCCTTTTGGACGGTTGTCGGGTATCTGTGTGATAGATTGTAGCAAACGTCATTTGTCCTTGTGTGGCTTTTGTCATAAGAGGCACGCCTAGTCGCCATTTAATATTTCACTGTTTTGCTCGCTTTTCGGTTCGTTATTTAATTTTATTTTATATCGTGTCTACTTAATAGTATAGTTAATTCTCTTGTCCATTTTTGCAGATTGACCAAAACATGTGAAGGTGAATTGTTAATATTGATCATACCGAAACAATTTACAATGGTATTGTTTTTCCTAACTTGGGTTTTGCTGTTAACGACTTCGCCTTGAATCATTATGCGGTTAATTGTCGACTGATGATTAAGAATAGTTGTACACTTATTGGGATTCCACTGAAATAATGAATCGTCAAAAAGTGGAATGTTTTTACTGGACATCGTTTGGCTGTTGATTTCTTCACCTTGGACTATTGTGCAGTTAATTTTTGATTGGTGAGTAAGAAATATTCGCCCTAATTATCAGTAATACTGTTCACAGTAATTATTGTTTAGTATTTTTAGTTATGCTATGACTAATGACAAATTGTAAAACCCTTCTTGTTACTCTTGCATTTTAATGTACTCCCGCTGAAGTGAATTGAGGGTAGAATGTTATTCATTTCATAACTATCTGTTTACAGTATATGTTTTGTCCATGTATAATGTACGAGTCACGCCCAATTCGCCATTATGATATGTGCTTGCTTCTTACTTTTCGATGCCTTTTTTATTCTGTGTCTTGTATTGTAGTTAATTTTTTCTTCTTATCCATTTTTACAGGTGACTTATGAAAGGAAGGAAATTGAAGTTTATTTCCATCTCACTGATGCAACAAAAAGTCGTCCAGTCTGTTGCTGATGAAGGAATTGTTTGTGAAAAAGAATTGGTTACCACATGAAAACTCCAGGAGCTTGCTTTTCCAGAAGGTAAGAAAGATCGTTTATGAATATTTTTGGTACTTGAGTTTGTTCGTTAAACGATCCCAAACGATTCATAGTTTTAGTTTTAATATATATTTGTGTTCTTGAATATAGCTGAATTGTTTAGAAAATAATCTTCCTTAATTGATTTGTAAAATAATTATTATAGTACATTTATTAAAGGTAAAGTTGAAAGCATAATTATTACTCGCAAGTTTTAAATTTCTTTAATCGTTTGTATTAATGTTTACTTATTATCAAATACTCTCGACACATTCTGAAATTCCACTTTTTACATTCAGTTTTCTTTCTACCATGTCATCGAATACTTAATGTGCATATTAATTTTGGGGTCCTATATATGTAATGTAAATCTAATATGGGAAATAAAATTTTGCCTGCGACATTAATAATTCTTCAATTGCACAATGTCACAGCCAGTTTTATAACTGATATCATAATTGCCTATCATTGTTCTTAAGTTAAAATAATGTTGTTATTTTATTATCCATTCAGCACCAAAGAAGGGTATTGGAAATGCGTTTTTCTCCCCTGGATATAAGGATCGCAACGTTCAGTCTGTTGCTGAAGAAGAAATTGTTTTTGACGTGGTATGGTTACATATTGGTAGACCTTAGTAGCGGGTAATGCCAGTAGGTAAGAAGATTGATTTATATATTTTTTTTTGGGACAGGTATGTTCGGTGCACTGAACTGTCCGAAAAACAATTTTGTCAAGTTTCCTATACCTTTTCATTCGAAAATAGTTTAAAAGTTTAGAAAAGAGTAAATACATTTTCGATGATAATTTGTTACCATAATGTAATGTAGTGGACCGGTCCAGTTACTATGAAATCATTAACATCAGTCCTTATTTCTTAAACAAGCCTAGAGAAAATTCGTTCATTATTTTTATGTTCTTTTGCAAGAACGTTCTGCTTTGACGTTTTCTTAATTCTATTGAACAATCCAATCAAAAGTCGATTAAAAATACATAAATATTTTATTTAAATTACTTTACTAGTTATGTTTACATTTTATTCTTACATCTCAATTTTTGTGAATTGTACGTGTTCAAACTTGCCATGAATATTTCTGACAAGCTGTTCTTAAATGTAGTTTTATCTTCGTGGGATTTTTTGGCGCTTCTCAGCCACGTCTTCCACTTTGATGACGAGAAAGACTGCAGTAGATTTGACGACGATTTCCAGTGATAAGTTCTAGTGATTGGCCGAGTACTCTTAAGCTACAGTTGACTGCATTGTAAATGACCTAATACTGTGGTACCTTCTTTCCTGCACTCAGTTAGCTGATTCTTTTACTATTAATTTCTTCGCCTTTGGAACAATAGATTCTGCACTTAACTAAGGTGAGAATAAATTAAAAGTTAATTAAAATTTCCACGTTACTAATCTGTTACCACCCTATCTGTTTCAGGTCGCCGGTGGAGAAGACAAAGAAGACCGTAGTTAGAATGCTTCTTTATTTTATTTCAGTAGATTCATTATTTTGTATGTTAGTTCATTTTAATAGAATTTATATTTTATTTTGCATGTTGTTTGGTTCATATTAATTTATATCATTTTTTGTTTTGCATATTTAGTTCATTTTAATTGAATTCGTTTTTATTTTGCATGTGTTTGATTTTATTTTGCATGTTTCTTGCTTACCTCTTCGCTTTGCTTACTGCACATTCTTACTATTTTGCTTCGCATTTACACTACGACGTCCACATGATTCAACGTTTCGTTATCGTGTTCAATTCTCTTCTCAGCTTTGTGGGCCGAGGGAGGGCCTCCCCGAACGAATCCCCTTAGCCTTAGCTATTTAGTTGTTCTTTGAAAGCACCTTAGGTGCTTTCCCGTGAGTCTACTCTAGCGTTATTTCATTTCAGACAGGGTACAGCGGAGTTATCTGGAATAGAAGGAATAGCCGACTGCCTGGCTTGCCTTGACGAAATCTGTCCGATCTTTTCTACCAATCTATTAGTCTTTGTCGTTAGTCCTGCTTAATGCTCTATTCGCTTTCAGATAATATGGTATTTCTTAAGAAGACTGAAGACATCGTATTTCCTTCTTTTTGTTGTATTGCCTTTGTTTTCTTGTATTTCTCTTACAGGTATTTTATAAGCTGTTATATTAATATAATCGTAATTTAATCTGATAATTAGCTTTTCCAAATTCAATTTTTGCCATAATTGTTCAAATCAAATACAATTTTATTAGTAATTTTAATCATTAGAAGTAATTTGGGTGGATAGGGTGGCTATAAGGGGAGATGCTGACGCCACAGAGTGTTTGGGGGCCTTTTTGTCCCAAATATAATATTTGAATATTAATATAACAGCTTATAAACAACATTGTACATAATTTTGTCTTTCTCTTACAGGTATTTTATTCTTTTTATTTTATGAACTGTTATATTAATATAATCGTAATTTAATCTGATAATTAGCTTTTTGGAATTCAGTTTTGCCATAATTGTTCAAACCAAATACAATTGTATTAGTAATTTTAATCATTAGAAGTAGTTTGGGTGGATAGGGTGGCTATAAGGGGAGATGCGGAGGCCACAGAGTGTTCGGGCAGCCTTTTTGTCCCAAAAATAGGATTCAAATATTAGTATAACAGTTTATGAAGTATAAAAGTATGTTGTTATTGCATTTATTTGTAGTAAACTCGTGTCAATTTGTATTAAAGATGTATTTGAAGTTAATTATACTATCTGTGTATTGTTTGTAAATCAAGCTACATTGTATCAAATATATTTTGTATTAAATCAAACAATTAATAGTTTTATATAAATATAAACATGATTAAATAATTATATTGTATTTTCTTAAGAGTGATTTTTAATAAAAATGTTAAGATTAGAAATTGTTTTGTTTTCTCATTAAATTCAATAAAGTATTTAAAAAAAGAAGGCATTAAGTGAAGTATATTGATAAAATTGTTGACTTAATTATGGTAGTTCGAAATTTTTGACAACCATGTACAAGATGTTCAATTTAAATTCGATAAATTAATCCAAAGCAAATTTAGAAAAAATTTCAAAACTTTTAATTTGTGTTAACATACGAGGTCTGGTCAACAAATAGTTTGACAAACAAAATTCGATTTTCCAGTTTTTTTTTCAAACTATTTTTGATTAGACCTCGTATATAAATTGAAATTTTTGGAAAATTTTCAAAATTTTATCAGGAGAGCATAAGTCCAAGGAGTTATATTTCGAAAAATAATTTATTACTCGGATCGATAGTGTTCAAAACTACTTTACGTTATTCTACTTTTACCAAGTAAAAAAGCCATAATTTTGATTTATTTATTAACTAGATCAGTAATAGACATGAAATTAAACAAATTAAACCATAATTTTTATTTATCTATTTATTAGATCAGTAATGTACATAAAGTAGAACAAATATATGTACTTTAAATAACTACATATTCTAATTACTATGCAAAAATATACATTTCTTTATTGATACACCTATTTATTCAGAACAAATCATTTATTGACACTAGTTAATAATATACATGTTACCATAGTGTTATCAATCAAGAATAAATACATTTCAACAAGATTTTATTATAATTACAACAAAATTATGCACAATATATTGTTTATAAAGTAAAAAGTATAAAATACCTGTAAGAGAAAGACAAAATTATGTACAATATATAGTTCATAAACTGTTATACTAATATTTGAATCCTATTTTTGGGACAAAAAGGCTGCCCGAACACTCTGTGGCCTCCACATCTCCCCTTATAGCCACCCCTATCCACCCAAACTACTTCTAATGATTAAAATTACTAATACAATTGTATTTGGTTTGAACAATTATGGCAAAACTGAATTCCAAAAAGCTAATTATCAGATTAAATTACGATTATATTAATATAACAGTTCATAAAATAAAAAGAATAAAATACCTGTAAGAGAAAGACAAAATTATGTACAATGTTGTTTATAAGCTGTTATATTAATATTCAAATATTATATTTGGGACAAAAAGGCCCCCAAACACTCTGTGGCGTCAGCATCTCCCCTTATAGCCACCCTATCCACCCAAATTACTTCTAATGATTAAAATTACTAATAAAATTGTATTTGATTTGAACAATTATGGCAAAAATTGAATTTGGAAAAGCTAATTATCAGATTAAATTACGATTATATTAATATAACAGCTTATAAAATACCTGTAAGAGAAATACAAGAAAACAAAGGCAATACAACAAAAAGAAGGAAATACGATGTCTTCAGTCTTCTTAAGAAATACCATATTATCTGAAAGCGAATAGAGCATTAAGCAGGACTAACGACAAAGACTAATAGATTGGTAGAAAAGATCGGACAGATTTCGTCAAGGCAAGCCAGGCAGTCGGCTATTCCTTCTATTCCAGATAACTCCGCTGTACCCTGTCTGAAATGAAATAACGCTAGAGTAGACTCACGGGAAAGCACCTAAGGTGCTTTCAAAGAACAACTAAATAGCTAAGGCTAAGGGGATTCGTTCGGGGAGGCCCTCCCTCGGCCCACAAAGCTGAGAAGAGAATTGAACACGATAACGAAACGTTGAATCATGTGGACGTCGTAGTGTAAATGCGAAGCAAAATAGTAAGAATGTGCAGTAAGCAAAGCGAAGAGGTAAGCAAGAAACATGCAAAATAAAATCAAACACATGCAAAATAAAAACGAATTCAATTAAAATGAACTAAATATGCAAAACAAAAAATGATATAAATTAATATGAACCAAACAACATGCAAAATAAAATATAAATTCTATTAAAATGAACTAACATACAAAATAATGAATCTACTGAAATAAAATAAAGAAGCATTCTAACTACGGTCTTCTTTGTCTTCTCCACCGGCGACCTGAAACAGATAGGGTGGTAACAGATTAGTAACGTGGAAATTTTAATTAACTTTTAATTTATTCTCACCTTAGTTAAGTGCAGAATCTATTGTTCCAAAGGCGAAGAAATTAATAGTAAAAGAATCAGCTAACTGAGTGCAGGAAAGAAGGTACCACAGTATTAGGTCATTTACAATGCAGTCAACTGTAGCTTAAGAGTACTCGGCCAATCACTAGAACTTATCACTGGAAATCGTCGTCAAATCTACTGCAGTCTTTCTCGTCATCAAAGTGGAAGACGTGGCTGAGAAGCGCCAAAAAATCCCACGAAGATAAAACTACATTTAAGAACAGCTTGTCAGAAATATTCATGGCAAGTTTGAACACGTACAATTCACAAAAATCGAGATGTAAGAATAAAATGTAAACATAACTAGTAAAGTAATTTAAATAAAATATTTATGTATTTTTAATCGACTTTTGATTGGATTGTTCAATAGAATTAAGAAAACGTCAAAGCAGAACGTTCTTGCAAAAGAACATAAAAATAATGAACGAATTTTCTCTAGGCTTGTTTAAGAAATAAGGACTGATGTTAATGATTTCATAGTAACTGGACCGGTCCACTACATTACATTATGGTAACAAATTATCATCGAAAATGTATTTACTCTTTTCTAAACTTTTAAACTATTTTCGAATGAAAAGGTATAGGAAACTTGACAAAATTGTTTTTCGGACAGTTCAGTGCACCGAACATACCTGTCCCAAAAAAAAATATATAAATCAATCTTCTTACCTACTGGCATTACCCGCTACTAAGGTCTACCAATATGTAACCATACCACGTCAAAAACAATTTCTTCTTCAGCAACAGACTGAACGTTGCGATCCTTATATCCAGGGGAGAAAAACGCATTTCCAATACCCTTCTTTGGTGCTGAATGGATAATAAAATAACAACATTATTTTAACTTAAGAACAATGATAGGCAATTATGATATCAGTTATAAAACTGGCTGTGACATTGTGCAATTGAAGAATTATTAATGTCACAGGCAACATTTTATTTCTCATATTAGATTTACATTACAAATATAGGACCCCAAAATTAATATGCACATTAAGTATTCGATGACATCGTAGAAAGAAAACTGAATGTAAAAAGTGGAATTTCAGAAAGTGTCGAGAGTATTTGATAATAAGTAAACATTAATACAAACGATTAAAGAAATTTAAAACTTGCGAGTAATAATTATGCTTTCAACTTTACCTTTAATAAATGTACTATAATAATTATTTTACAAATCAATTAAGGAAGATTATTTTCTAAACAATTCAGCTATATTCAAGAACACAAATATATATTAAAACTAAAACTATGAATCGTTTGGGATCGTTTAACGAACAAACTCAAGTACCAAAAATATTCATAAACGATCTTTCTTACCTTCTGGAAAAGCAAGCTCCTGGAGTTTTCATGTGGTAACCAATTCTTTTTCACAAACAATTCCTTCATCAGCAACAGACTGGACGACTTTTTGTTGCATCAGTGAGATGGAAATAAACTTCAATTTCCTTCCTTTCATAAGTCACCTGTAAAAATGGATAAGAAGAAAAAATTAACTACAATACAAGACACAGAATAAAAAAGGCATCGAAAAGTAAGAAGCAAGCACATATCATAATGGCGAATTGGGCGTGACTCGTACATTATACATGGACAAAACATATACTGTAAACAGATAGTTATGAAATGAATAACATTCTACCCTCAATTCACTTCAGCGGGAGTACATTAAAATGCAAGAGTAACAAGAAGGGTTTTACAATTTGTCATTAGTCATAGCATAACTAAAAATACTAAACAATAATTACTGTGAACAGTATTACTGATAATTAGGGCGAATATTTCTTACTCACCAATCAAAAATTAACTGCACAATAGTCCAAGGTGAAGAAATCAACAGCCAAACGATGTCCAGTAAAAACATTCCACTTTTTGACGATTCATTATTTCAGTGGAATCCCAATAAGTGTACAACTATTCTTAATCATCAGTCGACAATTAACCGCATAATGATTCAAGGCGAAGTCGTTAACAGCAAAACCCAAGTTAGGAAAAACAATACCATTGTAAATTGTTTCGGTATGATCAATATTAACAATTCACCTTCACATGTTTTGGTCAATCTGCAAAAATGGACAAGAGAATTAACTATACTATTAAGTAGACACGATATAAAATAAAATTAAATAACGAACCGAAAAGCGAGCAAAACAGTGAAATATTAAATGGCGACTAGGCGTGCCTCTTATGACAAAAGCCACACAAGGACAAATGACGTTTGCTACAATCTATCACACAGATACCCGACAACCGTCCAAAAGGAAAAACCATAGATCCCCAATGTATAATGTAACATTAATGGTCGGTATAAACAGCGTCACACTAGATAATTCAAAATTACAACACCAAATTATTTAAAAATAAACTAGCCGCGGCTATAAACACACACAACTAGCACTAGCACTTTCTAAAATTCCAAAACGGTCAAGCAAACAAAAATTTGGACCATTTTATAAAGACGTACACTGCAACTGAAATTATCAACTTTTGACGATACTGTTTGACTTTCTGAAGACGGATTACAATTTGCAGAATCGTAACTCCCTAATTCAAAATGGGAATTAAGAACTGATTAAACCGACGAAAAGAGCAGGCTTTGGTGCATATAACGCGAAAGTTTGAATTTTGATTGATTTTCGAAAAACGGATGACAATTGGCACGGCCGTAGCTCCTCTATTTAAAGTCAGAATTAAAATCTGATTAAACCGGCGAAAAGAGCAGGCTTTGGTGCATATAACGACCTATTCAAGTTTCCAAAATAAAATTCCTAAGCATGCCAAAAAGCCACGCGAAAGTTCGAATTTTGATTGATTTTCGAAAAACGGATGACAATTGTCACGGCCGTAGCTCCTCTATTTAAAGTCAGAATTAAAATCTGATTAAACCGGCGAAAAGAGCAGGCTTTGGTGCATATAACGACCTATTCAAGTTTCCAAAATAAAATTCCTAAGCATGCCAAAAAGCCACGCGAAAGTTTGAATTTTGATTGATTTTCGAAAAACGGATGACAATTGGCACGGCCGTAGCTCCTCTATTTAAAGTCAGAATTAAAATCTGATTAAACAGCGAAAAGAGCAGGCTTTGCTGCATATAACGACCTATTCAAGTTTCCGAAATAAAATTCCTAAGCATGCCAAAAAGCCACGCGAAAGTTTGAATTTTGATTGATTTTCGAAAAACGGATGACAATTGTAACGGCCGTAGCTCCTCTATTTAAAGTCCGAATTAAAATCTGATTAAACCGACGAAAAGAGCAGGCTTTGGTGCATATAACGGCCTATTCAAGTTTCCAAAATAAAATTCCTAAGCATGCCAAAAAGCCACGCGAAAGTTCGAATTTTGATTGATTTTCGAAAAACGGATGACAATTGTCACGGCCGTAGCTCCTCTATTTAAAGTCCGAATTAAAATCTGATTAAACCGACGAAAAGAGCAGGCTTTGGTGCATATAACGACCTATTCAAGTTTCCGAAATAAAATTCCTAAGCATGCCAAAAAGCCACGCGAAAGTTTGAATTTTGATTGATTTTCGAAAAACGGATGACAATTGCCACGGCCGTAGCTCCTCTATTTAAAGTCCGAATTAAAATCTGATTAAACCGACGAAAAGAGCAGGCTTTGGTGCATATAACGACCTATTCAAGTTTCCGAAATAAAATTCCTAAGCGTGCCAAAAAGCCACGCGAAAGTTTGAATTTTGATTGATTTTCGAAAAACGGATGACAATTGCCACGGCCGTAGCTCCTCTATTTAAAGTCCGAATTAAAATCTGATTAAACCGACGAAAAGAGCAGGCTTTGGTGCATATAACGACCTATTCAAGTTTCCGAAATAAAATTCCTAAGCATGCCAAAAAGCCACGCGAAAGTTTGAATTTTGATTGATTTTCGAAAAACGGATGACAATTGTAACGGCCGTAGCTCCTCTATTTAAAGTCCGAATTAAAATCTGATTAAACCGACGAAAAGAGCAGGCTTTGGTGCATATAACGGCCTATTCAAGTTTCCAAAATAAAATTCCTAAGCATGCCAAAAAGCCACGCGAAAGTTCGAATTTTGATTGATTTTCGAAAAACGGATGACAATTGTCACGGCCGTAGCTCCTCTATTTAAAGTCCGAATTAAAATCTGATTAAACCGACGAAAAGAGCAGGCTTTGCTGCATATAACGACCTATTCAAGATTCCCAACTAAAATTCCTAAGCATGCCAAAAAGCCACGCGAAAGTTTGAATTTTGATTGATTTTCGAAAAACGGATGACAATTGTAACGGCCGTAGCTCCTCTATTTAAAGTCCGAATTAAAATCTGATTAAACCGACGAAAAGAGCAGGCTTTGGTGCATATAACGACCTATTCAAGTTTCCGAAATAAAATTCCTAAGCGTGCCAAAAAGCCACGCGAAAGTTTGAATTTTGATTGATTTTCGAAAAACGGATGACAATTGCCACGGCCGTAGCTCCTCTATTTAAAGTCAGAATTAAAATCTGATTAAACCGACGAAAAGAGCAGGCTTTGCTGCATATAACGACCTATTCAAGTTTCCCAACTATTTTCGAAAAACGGATGACAATTGCCACGGCCGTAGCTCCTCTATTTAAAGTCCGAATTAAAATCTGATTAAACCGACGAAAAGAGCAGGCTTTGGTGCATATAACGGCCTATTCAAGTTTCCAAAATAAAATTCCTAAGCATGCCAAAAAGCCACGCGAAAGTTTGAATTTTGATTGATTTTCGAAAAACGGATGACAATTGGCACGGCCGTAGCTCCTCTATTTAAAGTCAGAATTAAAATATGATTAAACCGACGAAAAGAGCAGGCTTTGGTGCATATAACGACCTATTCAAGTTTCCGAAATAAAATTCCTAAGCATGCCAAAAAGCCACGCGAAAGTTTGAATTTTGATTGATTTTCGAAAAACGGATGACAATTGCCACGGCCGTAGCTCCTCTATTTAAAGTCCGAATTAAAATCTGATTAAACCGACGAAAAGAGCAGGCTTTGGTGCATATAACGACCTATTCAAGTTTCCGAAATAAAATTCCTAAGCGTGCCAAAAAGCCACGCGAAAGTTTGAATTTTGATTGATTTTCGAAAAACGGATGACAATTGCCACGGCCGTAGCTCCTCTATTTAAAGTCCGAATTAAAATCTGATTAAACCGACGAAAAGAGCAGGCTTTGGTGCATATAACGACCTATTCAAGTTTCCGAAATAAAATTCCTAAGCGTGCCAAAAAGCCACGCGAAAGTTTGAATTTTGATTGATTTTCGAAAAACGGATGACAATTGCCACGGCCGTAGCTCCTCTATTTAAAGTCAGAATTAAAATCTGATTAAACCGACGAAAAGAGCAGGCTTTGCTGCATATAACGACCTATTCAAGTTTCCCAACTATTTTCGAAAAACGGATGACAATTGCCACGGCCGTAGCTCCTCTATTTAAAGTCCGAATTAAAATCTGATTAAACCGACGAAAAGAGCAGGCTTTGGTGCATATAACGGCCTATTCAAGTTTCCAAAATAAAATTCCTAAGCATGCCAAAAAGCCACGCGAAAGTTTGAATTTTGATTGATTTTCGAAAAACGGATGACAATTGGCACGGCCGTAGCTCCTCTATTTAAAGTCAGAATTAAAATATGATTAAACCGACGAAAAGAGCAGGCTTTGGTGCATATAACGACCTATTCAAGTTTCCGAAATAAAATTCCTAAGCATGCCAAAAAGCCACGCGAAAGTTTGAATTTTGATTGATTTTCGAAAAACGGATGACAATTGCCACGGCCGTAGCTCCTCTATTTAAAGTCCGAATTAAAATCTGATTAAACCGACGAAAAGAGCAGGCTTTGGTGCATATAACGACCTATTCAAGTTTCCGAAATAAAATTCCTAAGCGTGCCAAAAAGCCACGCGAAAGTTTGAATTTTGATTGATTTTCGAAAAACGGATGACAATTGCCACGGCCGTAGCTCCTCTATTTAAAGTCCGAATTAAAATCTGATTAAACCGACGAAAAGAGCAGGCTTTGGTGCATATAACGACCTATTCAAGTTTCCGAAATAAAATTCCTAAGCGTGCCAAAAAGCCACGCGAAAGTTTGAATTTTGATTGATTTTCGAAAAACGGATGACAATTGCCACGGCCGTAGCTCCTCTATTTAAAGTCAGAATTAAAATCTGATTAAACCGACGAAAAGAGCAGGCTTTGGTGCATATAACGACCTATTCAAGTTTCCAAAATAAAATTCCTAAGCATGCCAAAAAGCCACGCGAAAGTTTGAATTTTGATTGATTTTCGAAAAACGGATGACAATTGGCACGGCCGTAGCTCCTCTATTTAAAGTCAGAATTAAAATCTGATTAAACCGACGAAAAGAGCAGGCTTTGCTGCATATAACGACCTATTCAAGTTTCCCAACTAAAATTCCTAAGCATGCCAAAAAGCCACGCGAAAGTTTGAATTTTGATTGATTTTCGAAAAACGGATGACAATTGGCACGGCCGTAGCTCCTCTATTTAAAGTCAGAATTAAAATCTGATTAAACCGACGAAAAGAGCAGGCTTTGGTGCATATAACGACCTATTCAAGTTTCCGAAATAAAATTCCTAAGCATGCCAAAAAGCCACGCGAAAGTTTGAATTTTGATTGATTTTCGAAAAACGGATGACAATTGTAACGGCCGTAGCTCCTCTATTTAAAGTCCGAATTAAAATCTGATTAAACCGACGAAAAGAGCAGGCTTTGGTGCATATAACGACCTATTCAAGTTTCCGAAATAAAATTCCTAAGCGTGCCAAAACGCCACGCGAAAGTTTGAATTTTGATTGATTTTCGAAAAACGGATGACAATTGCCACGGCCGTAGCTCCTCTATTTAAAGTCCGAATTAAAATCTGATTAAACCGACGAAAAGAGCAGGCTTTGGTGCATATAACGACCTATTCAAGTTTCCGAAATAAAATTCCTAAGCGTGCCAAAAAGCCACGCGAAAGTTTGCATTTTGATTGATTTTCGAAAAACGGATGACAATTGCCACGGCCGTAGCTCCTCTATTTAAAGTCCGAATTAAAATCTGATTAAACCGACGAAAAGAGCAGGCTTTGCTGCATATAACGACCTATTCAAGTTTCCGAAATAAAATTCCTAAGCATGCCAAAAAGCCACGCGAAAGTTTGAATTTTGATTGATTTTCGAAAAACGGATGACAATTGTAACGGCCGTAGCTCCTCTATTTAAAGTCCGAATTAAAATCTGATTAAACCGACGAAAAGAGCAGGCTTTGGTGCATATAACGGCCTATTCAAGTTTCCAAAATAAAATTCCTAAGCATGCCAAAAAGCCACGCGAAAGTTCGAATTTTGATTGATTTTCGAAAAACGGATGACAATTGTCACGGCCGTAGCTCCTCTATTTAAAGTCCGAATTAAAATCTGATTAAACCGACGAAAAGAGCAGGCTTTGCTGCATATAACGACCTATTCAAGATTCCCAACTAAAATTCCTAAGCATGCCAAAAAGCCACGCGAAAGTTTGAATTTTGATTGATTTTCGAAAAACGGATGACAATTGGCACTACCGTAGCTCCTCTATTTAAAGTCAGAATTAAAATCTGATTAAACCGACGAAAAGAGCAGGCTTTGGTGCATATAACGACCTATTCAAGTTTCCGAAATAAAATTCCTAAGCATGCCAAAAAGCCACGCGAAAGTTTGAATTTTGATTGATTTTCGAAAAACGGATGACAATTGTAACGGCCGTAGCTCCTCTATTTAAAGTCCGAATTAAAATCTGATTAAACCGACGAAAAGAGCAGGCTTTGGTGCATATAACGACCTATTCAAGTTTCCGAAATAAAATTCCTAAGCGTGCCAAAAAGCCACGCGAAAGTTTGAATTTTGATTGATTTTCGAAAAACGGATGACAATTGCCACGGCCGTAGCTCCTCTATTTAAAGTCAGAATTAAAATCTGATTAAACCGACGAAAAGAGCAGGCTTTGCTGCATATAACGACCTATTCAAGTTTCCCAACTATTTTCGAAAAACGGATGACAATTGTAACGGCCGTAGCTCCTCTATTTAAAGTCCGAATTAAAATCTGATTAAACCGACGAAAAGAGCAGGCTTTGGTGCATATAACGGCCTATTCAAGTTTCCAAAATAAAATTCCTAAGCATGCCAAAAAGCCACGCGAAAGTTTGAATTTTGATTGATTTTCGAAAAACGGATGACAATTGGCACGGCCGTAGCTCCTCTATTTAAAGTCAGAATTAAAATATGATTAAACCGACGAAAAGAGCAGGCTTTGGTGCATATAACGACCTATTCAAGTTTCCGAAATAAAATTCCTAAGCATGCCAAAAAGCCACGCGAAAGTTTGAATTTTGATTGATTTTCGAAAAACGGATGACAATTGCCACGGCCGTAGCTCCTCTATTTAAAGTCCGAATTAAAATCTGATTAAACCGACGAAAAGAGCAGGCTTTGGTGCATATAACGACCTATTCAAGTTTCCGAAATAAAATTCCTAAGCGTGCCAAAAAGCCACGCGAAAGTTTGAATTTTGATTGATTTTCGAAAAACGGATGACAATTGCCACGGCCGTAGCTCCTCTATTTAAAGTCCGAATTAAAATCTGATTAAACCGACGAAAAGAGCAGGCTTTGGTGCATATAACGACCTATTCAAGTTTCCGAAATAAAATTCCTAAGCATGCCAAAAAGCCACGCGAAAGTTTGAATTTTGATTGATTTTCGAAAAACGGATGACAATTGTAACGGCCGTAGCTCCTCTATTTAAAGTCCGAATTAAAATCTGATTAAACCGACGAAAAGAGCAGGCTTTGCTGCATATAACGACCTATTCAAGATTCCCAACTAAAATTCCTAAGCATGCCAAAAAGCCACGCGAAAGTTTGAATTTTGATTGATTTTCGAAAAACGGATGACAATTGGCACTACCGTAGCTCCTCTATTTAAAGTCAGAATTAAAATCTGATTAAACCGACGAAAAGAGCAGGCTTTGGTGCATATAACGACCTATTCAAGTTTCCGAAATAAAATTCCTAAGCATGCCAAAAAGCCACGCGAAAGTTTGAATTTTGATTGATTTTCGAAAAACGGATGACAATTGTAACGGCCGTAGCTCCTCTATTTAAAGTCCGAATTAAAATCTGATTAAACCGACGAAAAGAGCAGGCTTTGGTGCATATAACGACCTATTCAAGTTTCCGAAATAAAATTCCTAAGCGTGCCAAAAAGCCACGCGAAAGTTTGAATTTTGATTGATTTTCGAAAAACGGATGACAATTGCCACGGCCGTAGCTCCTCTATTTAAAGTCAGAATTAAAATCTGATTAAACCGACGAAAAGAGCAGGCTTTGCTGCATATAACGACCTATTCAAGTTTCCCAACTATTTTCGAAAAACGGATGACAATTGTAACGGCCGTAGCTCCTCTATTTAAAGTCCGAATTAAAATCTGATTAAACCGACGAAAAGAGCAGGCTTTGGTGCATATAACGGCCTATTCAAGTTTCCAAAATAAAATTCCTAAGCATGCCAAAAAGCCACGCGAAAGTTTGAATTTTGATTGATTTTCGAAAAACGGATGACAATTGTAACGGCCGTAGCTCCTCTATTTAAAGTCCGAATTAAAATCTGATTAAACCGACGAAAAGAGCAGGCTTTGGTGCATATAACGACCTATTCAAGTTTCCGAAATAAAATTCCTAAGCGTGCCAAAAAGCCACGCGAAAGTTTGAATTTTGATTGATTTTCGAAAAACGGATGACAATTGCCACGGCCGTAGCTCCTCTATTTAAAGTCAGAATTAAAATCTGATTAAACCGACGAAAAGAGCAGGCTTTGCTGCATATAACGACCTATTCAAGTTTCCCAACTATTTTCGAAAAACGGATGACAATTGTAACGGCCGTAGCTCCTCTATTTAAAGTCCGAATTAAAATCTGATTAAACCGACGAAAAGAGCAGGCTTTGGTGCATATAACGGCCTATTCAAGTTTCCAAAATAAAATTCCTAAGCATGCCAAAAAGCCACGCGAAAGTTTGAATTTTGATTGATTTTCGAAAAACGGATGACAATTGGCACGGCCGTAGCTCCTCTATTTAAAGTCAGAATTAAAATATGATTAAACCGACGAAAAGAGCAGGCTTTGGTGCATATAACGACCTATTCAAGTTTCCGAAATAAAATTCCTAAGCATGCCAAAAAGCCACGCGAAAGTTTGAATTTTGATTGATTTTCGAAAAACGGATGACAATTGCCACGGCCGTAGCTTCTCTATTTAAAGTCCGAATTAAAATCTGATTAAACCGACGAAAAGAGCAGGCTTTGGTGCATATAACGACCTATTCAAGTTTCCGAAATAAAATTCCTAAGCGTGCCAAAAAGCCACGCGAAAGTTTGAATTTTGATTGATTTTCGAAAAACGGATGACAATTGCCACGGCCGTAGCTCCTCTATTTAAAGTCCGAATTAAAATCTGATTAAACCGACGAAAAGAGCAGGCTTTGGTGCATATAACGACCTATTCAAGTTTCCGAAATAAAATTCCTAAGCATGCCAAAAAGCCACGCGAAAGTTTGAATTTTGATTGATTTTCGAAAAACGGATGACAATTGTAACGGCCGTAGCTCCTCTATTTAAAGTCCGAATTAAAATCTGATTAAACCGACGAAAAGAGCAGGCTTTGGTGCATATAACGGCCTATTCAAGTTTCCAAAATAAAATTCCTAAGCATGCCAAAAAGCCACGCGAAAGTTCGAATTTTGATTGATTTTCGAAAAACGGATGACAATTGTCACGGCCGTAGCTCCTCTATTTAAAGTCCGAATTAAAATCTGATTAAACCGACGAAAAGAGCAGGCTTTGCTGCATATAACGACCTATTCAAGTTTCCCAACTATTTTCGAAAAACGGATGACAATTGTAACGGCCGTAGCTCCTCTATTTAAAGTCCGAATTAAAATCTGATTAAACCGACGAAAAGAGCAGGCTTTGGTGCATATAACGGCCTATTCAAGTTTCCAAAATAAAATTCCTAAGCATGCCAAAAAGCCACGCGAAAGTTCGAATTTTGATTGATTTTCGAAAAACGGATGACAATTGTCACGGCCGTAGCTCCTCTATTTAAAGTCAGAATTAAAATCTGATTAAACCGACGAAAAGAGCAGGCTTTGCTGCATATAACGACCTATTCAAGTTTCCCAACTATTTTCGAAAAACGGATGACAATTGTAACGGCCGTAGCTCCTCTATTTAAAGTCCGAATTAAAATCTGATTAAACCGACGAAAAGAGCAGGCTTTGGTGCATATAACGGCCTATTCAAGTTTCCAAAATAAAATTCCTAAGCATGCCAAAAAGCCACGCGAAAGTTTGAATTTTGATTGATTTTCGAAAAACGGATGACAATTGGCACGGCCGTAGCTCCTCTATTTAAAGTCAGAATTAAAATATGATTAAACCGACGAAAAGAGCAGGCTTTGGTGCATATAACGACCTATTCAAGTTTCCGAAATAAAATTCCTAAGCATGCCAAAAAGCCACGCGAAAGTTTGAATTTTGATTGATTTTCGAAAAACGGATGACAATTGCCACGGCCGTAGCTCCTCTATTTAAAGTCCGAATTAAAATCTGATTAAACCGACGAAAAGAGCAGGCTTTGGTGCATATAACGACCTATTCAAGTTTCCGAAATAAAATTCCTAAGCGTGCCAAAAAGCCACGCGAAAGTTTGAATTTTGATTGATTTTCGAAAAACGGATGACAATTGCCACGGCCGTAGCTCCTCTATTTAAAGTCCGAATTAAAATCTGATTAAACCGACGAAAAGAGCAGGCTTTGGTGCATATAACGACCTATTCAAGTTTCCGAAATAAAATTCCTAAGCATGCCAAAAAGCCACGCGAAAGTTTGAATTTTGATTGATTTTCGAAAAACGGATGACAATTGTAACGGCCGTAGCTCCTCTATTTAAAGTCCGAATTAAAATCTGATTAAACCGACGAAAAGAGCAGGCTTTGCTGCATATAACGACCTATTCAAGATTCCCAACTAAAATTCCTAAGCATGCCAAAAAGCCACGCGAAAGTTTGAATTTTGATTGATTTTCGAAAAACGGATGACAATTGGCACTACCGTAGCTCCTCTATTTAAAGTCAGAATTAAAATCTGATTAAACCGACGAAAAGAGCAGGCTTTGGTGCATATAACGACCTATTCAAGTTTCCGAAATAAAATTCCTAAGCATGCCAAAAAGCCACGCGAAAGTTTGAATTTTGATTGATTTTCGAAAAACGGATGACAATTGTAACGGCCGTAGCTCCTCTATTTAAAGTCCGAATTAAAATCTGATTAAACCGACGAAAAGAGCAGGCTTTGGTGCATATAACGACCTATTCAAGTTTCCGAAATAAAATTCCTAAGCGTGCCAAAAAGCCACGCGAAAGTTTGAATTTTGATTGATTTTCGAAAAACGGATGACAATTGCCACGGCCGTAGCTCCTCTATTTAAAGTCAGAATTAAAATCTGATTAAACCGACGAAAAGAGCAGGCTTTGCTGCATATAACGACCTATTCAAGTTTCCCAACTATTTTCGAAAAACGGATGACAATTGTAACGGCCGTAGCTCCTCTATTTAAAGTCCGAATTAAAATCTGATTAAACCGACGAAAAGAGCAGGCTTTGGTGCATATAACGGCCTATTCAAGTTTCCAAAATAAAATTCCTAAGCATGCCAAAAAGCCACGCGAAAGTTTGAATTTTGATTGATTTTCGAAAAACGGATGACAATTGTAACGGCCGTAGCTCCTCTATTTAAAGTCCGAATTAAAATCTGATTAAACCGACGAAAAGAGCAGGCTTTGGTGCATATAACGACCTATTCAAGTTTCCGAAATAAAATTCCTAAGCGTGCCAAAAAGCCACGCGAAAGTTTGAATTTTGATTGATTTTCGAAAAACGGATGACAATTGCCACGGCCGTAGCTCCTCTATTTAAAGTCAGAATTAAAATCTGATTAAACCGACGAAAAGAGCAGGCTTTGCTGCATATAACGACCTATTCAAGTTTCCCAACTATTTTCGAAAAACGGATGACAATTGTAACGGCCGTAGCTCCTCTATTTAAAGTCCGAATTAAAATCTGATTAAACCGACGAAAAGAGCAGGCTTTGGTGCATATAACGGCCTATTCAAGTTTCCAAAATAAAATTCCTAAGCATGCCAAAAAGCCACGCGAAAGTTTGAATTTTGATTGATTTTCGAAAAACGGATGACAATTGGCACGGCCGTAGCTCCTCTATTTAAAGTCAGAATTAAAATATGATTAAACCGACGAAAAGAGCAGGCTTTGGTGCATATAACGACCTATTCAAGTTTCCGAAATAAAATTCCTAAGCATGCCAAAAAGCCACGCGAAAGTTTGAATTTTGATTGATTTTCGAAAAACGGATGACAATTGCCACGGCCGTAGCTCCTCTATTTAAAGTCCGAATTAAAATCTGATTAAACCGACGAAAAGAGCAGGCTTTGGTGCATATAACGACCTATTCAAGTTTCCGAAATAAAATTCCTAAGCGTGCCAAAAAGCCACGCGAAAGTTTGAATTTTGATTGATTTTCGAAAAACGGATGACAATTGCCACGGCCGTAGCTCCTCTATTTAAAGTCCGAATTAAAATCTGATTAAACCGACGAAAAGAGCAGGCTTTGGTGCATATAACGACCTATTCAAGTTTCCGAAATAAAATTCCTAAGCATGCCAAAAAGCCACGCGAAAGTTTGAATTTTGATTGATTTTCGAAAAACGGATGACAATTGTAACGGCCGTAGCTCCTCTATTTAAAGTCCGAATTAAAATCTGATTAAACCGACGAAAAGAGCAGGCTTTGGTGCATATAACGGCCTATTCAAGTTTCCAAAATAAAATTCCTAAGCATGCCAAAAAGCCACGCGAAAGTTCGAATTTTGATTGATTTTCGAAAAACGGATGACAATTGTCACGGCCGTAGCTCCTCTATTTAAAGTCCGAATTAAAATCTGATTAAACCGACGAAAAGAGCAGGCTTTGCTGCATATAACGACCTATTCAAGATTCCCAACTAAAATTCCTAAGCATGCCAAAAAGCCACGCGAAAGTTTGAATTTTGATTGATTTTCGAAAAACGGATGACAATTGGCACTACCGTAGCTCCTCTATTTAAAGTCAGAATTAAAATCTGATTAAACCGACGAAAAGAGCAGGCTTTGGTGCATATAACGACCTATTCAAGTTTCCGAAATAAAATTCCTAAGCATGCCAAAAAGCCACGCGAAAGTTTGAATTTTGATTGATTTTCGAAAAACGGATGACAATTGTAACGGCCGTAGCTCCTCTATTTAAAGTCCGAATTAAAATCTGATTAAACCGACGAAAAGAGCAGGCTTTGGTGCATATAACGACCTATTCAAGTTTCCGAAATAAAATTCCTAAGCGTGCCAAAAAGCCACGCGAAAGTTTGAATTTTGATTGATTTTCGAAAAACGGATGACAATTGCCACGGCCGTAGCTCCTCTATTTAAAGTCAGAATTAAAATCTGATTAAACCGACGAAAAGAGCAGGCTTTGCTGCATATAACGACCTATTCAAGTTTCCCAACTATTTTCGAAAAACGGATGACAATTGTAACGGCCGTAGCTCCTCTATTTAAAGTCCGAATTAAAATCTGATTAAACCGACGAAAAGAGCAGGCTTTGGTGCATATAACGGCCTATTCAAGTTTCCAAAATAAAATTCCTAAGCATGCCAAAAAGCCACGCGAAAGTTTGAATTTTGATTGATTTTCGAAAAACGGATGACAATTGGCACGGCCGTAGCTCCTCTATTTAAAGTCAGAATTAAAATATGATTAAACCGACGAAAAGAGCAGGCTTTGGTGCATATAACGACCTATTCAAGTTTCCGAAATAAAATTCCTAAGCATGCCAAAAAGCCACGCGAAAGTTTGAATTTTGATTGATTTTCGAAAAACGGATGACAATTGCCACGGCCGTAGCTCCTCTATTTAAAGTCCGAATTAAAATCTGATTAAACCGACGAAAAGAGCAGGCTTTGGTGCATATAACGACCTATTCAAGTTTCCGAAATAAAATTCCTAAGCGTGCCAAAAAGCCACGCGAAAGTTTGAATTTTGATTGATTTTCGAAAAACGGATGACAATTGCCACGGCCGTAGCTCCTCTATTTAAAGTCCGAATTAAAATCTGATTAAACCGACGAAAAGAGCAGGCTTTGGTGCATATAACGACCTATTCAAGTTTCCGAAATAAAATTCCTAAGCGTGCCAAAAAGCCACGCGAAAGTTTGAATTTTGATTGATTTTCGAAAAACGGATGACAATTGCCACGGCCGTAGCTCCTCTATTTAAAGTCCGAATTAAAATCTGATTAAACCGACGAAAAGAGCAGGCTTTGGTGCATATAACGACCTATTCAAGTTTCCGAAATAAAATTCCTAAGCATGCCAAAAAGCCACGCGAAAGTTTGAATTTTGATTGATTTTCGAAAAACGGATGACAATTGTAACGGCCGTAGCTCCTCTATTTAAAGTCCGAATTAAAATCTGATTAAACCGACGAAAAGAGCAGGCTTTGGTGCATATAACGGCCTATTCAAGTTTCCAAAATAAAATTCCTAAGCATGCCAAAAAGCCACGCGAAAGTTCGAATTTTGATTGATTTTCGAAAAACGGATGACAATTGTCACGGCCGTAGCTCCTCTATTTAAAGTCCGAATTAAAATCTGATTAAACCGACGAAAAGAGCAGGCTTTGCTGCATATAACGACCTATTCAAGATTCCCAACTAAAATTCCTAAGCATGCCAAAAAGCCACGCGAAAGTTTGAATTTTGATTGATTTTCGAAAAACGGATGACAATTGGCACTACCGTAGCTCCTCTATTTAAAGTCAGAATTAAAATCTGATTAAACCGACGAAAAGAGCAGGCTTTGGTGCATATAACGACCTATTCAAGTTTCCGAAATAAAATTCCTAAGCATGCCAAAAAGCCACGCGAAAGTTTGAATTTTGATTGATTTTCGAAAAACGGATGACAATTGTAACGGCCGTAGCTCCTCTATTTAAAGTCCGAATTAAAATCTGATTAAACCGACGAAAAGAGCAGGCTTTGGTGCATATAACGACCTATTCAAGTTTCCGAAATAAAATTCCTAAGCGTGCCAAAAAGCCACGCGAAAGTTTGAATTTTGATTGATTTTCGAAAAACGGATGACAATTGCCACGGCCGTAGCTCCTCTATTTAAAGTCAGAATTAAAATCTGATTAAACCGACGAAAAGAGCAGGCTTTGCTGCATATAACGACCTATTCAAGTTTCCCAACTATTTTCGAAAAACGGATGACAATTGCCACGGCCGTAGCTCCTCTATTTAAAGTCCGAATTAAAATCTGATTAAACCGACGAAAAGAGCAGGCTTTGGTGCATATAACGACCTATTCAAGTTTCCGAAATAAAATTCCTAAGCGTGCCAAAAAGCCACGCGAAAGTTTGAATTTTGATTGATTTTCGAAAAACGGATGACAATTGCCACGGCCGTAGCTCCTCTATTTAAAGTCCGAATTAAAATCTGATTAAACCGACGAAAAGAGCAGGCTTTGGTGCATATAACGACCTATTCAAGTTTCCGAAATAAAATTCCTAAGCATGCCAAAAAGCCACGCGAAAGTTTGAATTTTGATTGATTTTCGAAAAACGGATGACAATTGTAACGGCCGTAGCTCCTCTATTTAAAGTCCGAATTAAAATCTGATTAAACCGACGAAAAGAGCAGGCTTTGGTGCATATAACGGCCTATTCAAGTTTCCAAAATAAAATTCCTAAGCATGCCAAAAAGCCACGCGAAAGTTCGAATTTTGATTGATTTTCGAAAAACGGATGACAATTGTCACGGCCGTAGCTCCTCTATTTAAAGTCCGAATTAAAATCTGATTAAACCGACGAAAAGAGCAGGCTTTGCTGCATATAACGACCTATTCAAGATTCCCAACTAAAATTCCTAAGCATGCCAAAAAGCCACGCGAAAGTTTGAATTTTGATTGATTTTCGAAAAACGGATGACAATTGGCACTACCGTAGCTCCTCTATTTAAAGTCAGAATTAAAATCTGATTAAACCGACGAAAAGAGCAGGCTTTGGTGCATATAACGACCTATTCAAGTTTCCGAAATAAAATTCCTAAGCATGCCAAAAAGCCACGCGAAAGTTTGAATTTTGATTGATTTTCGAAAAACGGATGACAATTGTAACGGCCGTAGCTCCTCTATTTAAAGTCCGAATTAAAATCTGATTAAACCGACGAAAAGAGCAGGCTTTGGTGCATATAACGACCTATTCAAGTTTCCGAAATAAAATTCCTAAGCGTGCCAAAAAGCCACGCGAAAGTTTGAATTTTGATTGATTTTCGAAAAACGGATGACAATTGCCACGGCCGTAGCTCCTCTATTTAAAGTCAGAATTAAAATCTGATTAAACCGACGAAAAGAGCAGGCTTTGCTGCATATAACGACCTATTCAAGTTTCCCAACTATTTTCGAAAAACGGATGACAATTGTAACGGCCGTAGCTCCTCTATTTAAAGTCCGAATTAAAATCTGATTAAACCGACGAAAAGAGCAGGCTTTGGTGCATATAACGGCCTATTCAAGTTTCCAAAATAAAATTCCTAAGCATGCCAAAAAGCCACGCGAAAGTTTGAATTTTGATTGATTTTCGAAAAACGGATGACAATTGGCACGGCCGTAGCTCCTCTATTTAAAGTCAGAATTAAAATATGATTAAACCGACGAAAAGAGCAGGCTTTGGTGCATATAACGACCTATTCAAGTTTCCGAAATAAAATTCCTAAGCATGCCAAAAAGCCACGCGAAAGTTTGAATTTTGATTGATTTTCGAAAAACGGATGACAATTGCCACGGCCGTAGCTCCTCTATTTAAAGTCCGAATTAAAATCTGATTAAACCGACGAAAAGAGCAGGCTTTGGTACATATAACGACCTATTCAAGTTTCCGAAATAAAATTCCTAAGCGTGCCAAAAAGCCACGCGAAAGTTTGAATTTTGATTGATTTTCGAAAAACGGATGACAATTGCCACGGCCGTAGCTCCTCTATTTAAAGTCCGAATTAAAATCTGATTAAACCGACGAAAAGAGCAGGCTTTGGTGCATATAACGACCTATTCAAGTTTCCGAAATAAAATTCCTAAGCATGCCAAAAAGCCACGCGAAAGTTTGAATTTTGATTGATTTTCGAAAAACGGATGACAATTGTAACGGCCGTAGCTCCTCTATTTAAAGTCCGAATTAAAATCTGATTAAACCGACGAAAAGAGCAGGCTTTGGTGCATATAACGGCCTATTCAAGTTTCCAAAATAAAATTCCTAAGCATGCCAAAAAGCCACGCGAAAGTTCGAATTTTGATTGATTTTCGAAAAACGGATGACAATTGTCACGGCCGTAGCTCCTCTATTTAAAGTCCGAATTAAAATCTGATTAAACCGACGAAAAGAGCAGGCTTTGCTGCATATAACGACCTATTCAAGATTCCCAACTAAAATTCCTAAGCATGCCAAAAAGCCACGCGAAAGTTTGAATTTTGATTGATTTTCGAAAAACGGATGACAATTGGCACTACCGTAGCTCCTCTATTTAAAGTCAGAATTAAAATCTGATTAAACCGACGAAAAGAGCAGGCTTTGGTGCATATAACGACCTATTCAAGTTTCCGAAATAAAATTCCTAAGCATGCCAAAAAGCCACGCGAAAGTTTGAATTTTGATTGATTTTCGAAAAACGGATGACAATTGTAACGGCCGTAGCTCCTCTATTTAAAGTCCGAATTAAAATCTGATTAAACCGACGAAAAGAGCAGGCTTTGGTGCATATAACGACCTATTCAAGTTTCCGAAATAAAATTCCTAAGCGTGCCAAAAAGCCACGCGAAAGTTTGAATTTTGATTGATTTTCGAAAAACGGATGACAATTGCCACGGCCGTAGCTCCTCTATTTAAAGTCAGAATTAAAATCTGATTAAACCGACGAAAAGAGCAGGCTTTGCTGCATATAACGACCTATTCAAGTTTCCCAACTATTTTCGAAAAACGGATGACAATTGTAACGGCCGTAGCTCCTCTATTTAAAGTCCGAATTAAAATCTGATTAAACCGACGAAAAGAGCAGGCTTTGGTGCATATAACGGCCTATTCAAGTTTCCAAAATAAAATTCCTAAGCATGCCAAAAAGCCACGCGAAAGTTTGAATTTTGATTGATTTTCGAAAAACGGATGACAATTGGCACGGCCGTAGCTCCTCTATTTAAAGTCAGAATTAAAATATGATTAAACCGACGAAAAGAGCAGGCTTTGGTGCATATAACGACCTATTCAAGTTTCCGAAATAAAATTCCTAAGCATGCCAAAAAGCCACGCGAAAGTTTGAATTTTGATTGATTTTCGAAAAACGGATGACAATTGCCACGGCCGTAGCTCCTCTATTTAAAGTCCGAATTAAAATCTGATTAAACCGACGAAAAGAGCAGGCTTTGGTGCATATAACGACCTATTCAAGTTTCCGAAATAAAATTCCTAAGCGTGCCAAAAAGCCACGCGAAAGTTTGAATTTTGATTGATTTTCGAAAAACGGATGACAATTGCCACGGCCGTAGCTCCTCTATTTAAAGTCCGAATTAAAATCTGATTAAACCGACGAAAAGAGCAGGCTTTGGTGCATATAACGACCTATTCAAGTTTCCGAAATAAAATTCCTAAGCATGCCAAAAAGCCACGCGAAAGTTTGAATTTTGATTGATTTTCGAAAAACGGATGACAATTGCCACGGCCGTAGCTCCTCTATTTAAAGTCCGAATTAAAATCTGATTAAACCGACGAAAAGAGCAGGCTTTGGTGCATATAACGACCTATTCAAGTTTCCGAAATAAAATTCCTAAGCATGCCAAAAAGCCACGCGAAAGTTTGAATTTTGATTGATTTTCGAAAAACGGATGACAATTGTAACGGCCGTAGCTCCTCTATTTAAAGTCCGAATTAAAATCTGATTAAACCGACGAAAAGAGCAGGCTTTGGTGCATATAACGGCCTATTCAAGTTTCCAAAATAAAATTCCTAAGCATGCCAAAAAGCCACGCGAAAGTTCGAATTTTGATTGATTTTCGAAAAACGGATGACAATTGTCACGGCCGTAGCTCCTCTATTTAAAGTCCGAATTAAAATCTGATTAAACCGACGAAAAGAGCAGGCTTTGCTGCATATAACGACCTATTCAAGATTCCCAACTAAAATTCCTAAGCATGCCAAAAAGCCACGCGAAAGTTTGAATTTTGATTGATTTTCGAAAAACGGATGACAATTGGCACTACCGTAGCTCCTCTATTTAAAGTCAGAATTAAAATCTGATTAAACCGACGAAAAGAGCAGGCTTTGGTGCATATAACGACCTATTCAAGTTTCCGAAATAAAATTCCTAAGCATGCCAAAAAGCCACGCGAAAGTTTGAATTTTGATTGATTTTCGAAAAACGGATGACAATTGTAACGGCCGTAGCTCCTCTATTTAAAGTCCGAATTAAAATCTGATTAAACCGACGAAAAGAGCAGGCTTTGGTGCATATAACGACCTATTCAAGTTTCCGAAATAAAATTCCTAAGCGTGCCAAAAAGCCACGCGAAAGTTTGAATTTTGATTGATTTTCGAAAAACGGATGACAATTGCCACGGCCGTAGCTCCTCTATTTAAAGTCAGAATTAAAATCTGATTAAACCGACGAAAAGAGCAGGCTTTGCTGCATATAACGACCTATTCAAGTTTCCCAACTATTTTCGAAAAACGGATGACAATTGTAACGGCCGTAGCTCCTCTATTTAAAGTCCGAATTAAAATCTGATTAAACCGACGAAAAGAGCAGGCTTTGGTGCATATAACGGCCTATTCAAGTTTCCAAAATAAAATTCCTAAGCATGCCAAAAAGCCACGCGAAAGTTTGAATTTTGATTGATTTTCGAAAAACGGATGACAATTGGCACGGCCGTAGCTCCTCTATTTAAAGTCAGAATTAAAATATGATTAAACCGACGAAAAGAGCAGGCTTTGGTGCATATAACGACCTATTCAAGTTTCCGAAATAAAATTCCTAAGCATGCCAAAAAGCCACGCGAAAGTTTGAATTTTGATTGATTTTCGAAAAACGGATGACAATTGCCACGGCCGTAGCTCCTCTATTTAAAGTCCGAATTAAAATCTGATTAAACCGACGAAAAGAGCAGGCTTTGGTGCATATAACGACCTATTCAAGTTTCCGAAATAAAATTCCTAAGCGTGCCAAAAAGCCACGCGAAAGTTTGAATTTTGATTGATTTTCGAAAAACGGATGACAATTGCCACGGCCGTAGCTCCTCTATTTAAAGTCCGAATTAAAATCTGATTAAACCGACGAAAAGAGCAGGCTTTGGTGCATATAACGACCTATTCAAGTTTCCGAAATAAAATTCCTAAGCGTGCCAAAAAGCCACGCGAAAGTTTGAATTTTGATTGATTTTCGAAAAACGGATGACAATTGCCACGGCCGTAGCTCCTCTATTTAAAGTCCGAATTAAAATCTGATTAAACCGACGAAAAGAGCAGGCTTTGGTGCATATAACGACCTATTGAAGTTTCCGAAATAAAATTCCTAAGCATGCCAAAAAGCCACGCGAAAGTTTGAATTTTGATTGATTTTCGAAAAACGGATGACAATTGTAACGGCCGTAGCTCCTCTATTTAAAGTCCGAATTAAAATCTGATTAAACCGACGAAAAGAGCAGGCTTTGGTGCATATAACGGCCTATTCAAGTTTCCAAAATAAAATTCCTAAGCATGCCAAAAAGCCACGCGAAAGTTCGAATTTTGATTGATTTTCGAAAAACGGATGACAATTGTCACGGCCGTAGCTCCTCTATTTAAAGTCCGAATTAAAATCTGATTAAACCGACGAAAAGAGCAGGCTTTGCTGCATATAACGACCTATTCAAGATTCCCAACTAAAATTCCTAAGCATGCCAAAAAGCCACGCGAAAGTTTGAATTTTGATTGATTTTCGAAAAACGGATGACAATTGGCACTACCGTAGCTCCTCTATTTAAAGTCAGAATTAAAATCTGATTAAACCGACGAAAAGAGCAGGCTTTGGTGCATATAACGACCTATTCAAGTTTCCGAAATAAAATTCCTAAGCATGCCAAAAAGCCACGCGAAAGTTTGAATTTTGATTGATTTTCGAAAAACGGATGACAATTGTAACGGCCGTAGCTCCTCTATTTAAAGTCCGAATTAAAATCTGATTAAACCGACGAAAAGAGCAGGCTTTGGTGCATATAACGACCTATTCAAGTTTCCGAAATAAAATTCCTAAGCGTGCCAAAAAGCCACGCGAAAGTTTGAATTTTGATTGATTTTCGAAAAACGGATGACAATTGCCACGGCCGTAGCTCCTCTATTTAAAGTCAGAATTAAAATCTGATTAAACCGACGAAAAGAGCAGGCTTTGCTGCATATAACGACCTATTCAAGTTTCCCAACTATTTTCGAAAAACGGATGACAATTGCCACGGCCGTAGCTCCTCTATTTAAAGTCCGAATTAAAATCTGATTAAACCGACGAAAAGAGCAGGCTTTGGTGCATATAACGACCTATTCAAGTTTCCGAAATAAAATTCCTAAGCGTGCCAAAAAGCCACGCGAAAGTTTGAATTTTGATTGATTTTCGAAAAACGGATGACAATTGCCACGGCCGTAGCTCCTCTATTTAAAGTCCGAATTAAAATCTGATTAAACCGACGAAAAGAGCAGGCTTTGGTGCATATAACGACCTATTCAAGTTTCCGAAATAAAATTCCTAAGCATGCCAAAAAGCCACGCGAAAGTTTGAATTTTGATTGATTTTCGAAAAACGGATGACAATTGTAACGGCCGTAGCTCCTCTATTTAAAGTCCGAATTAAAATCTGATTAAACCGACGAAAAGAGCAGGCTTTGGTGCATATAACGGCCTATTCAAGTTTCCAAAATAAAATTCCTAAGCATGCCAAAAAGCCACGCGAAAGTTCGAATTTTGATTGATTTTCGAAAAACGGATGACAATTGTCACGGCCGTAGCTCCTCTATTTAAAGTCCGAATTAAAATCTGATTAAACCGACGAAAAGAGCAGGCTTTGCTGCATATAACGACCTATTCAAGATTCCCAACTAAAATTCCTAAGCATGCCAAAAAGCCACGCGAAAGTTTGAATTTTGATTGATTTTCGAAAAACGGATGACAATTGGCACTACCGTAGCTCCTCTATTTAAAGTCAGAATTAAAATCTGATTAAACCGACGAAAAGAGCAGGCTTTGGTGCATATAACGACCTATTCAAGTTTCCGAAATAAAATTCCTAAGCATGCCAAAAAGCCACGCGAAAGTTTGAATTTTGATTGATTTTCGAAAAACGGATGACAATTGTAACGGCCGTAGCTCCTCTATTTAAAGTCCGAATTAAAATCTGATTAAACCGACGAAAAGAGCAGGCTTTGGTGCATATAACGACCTATTCAAGTTTCCGAAATAAAATTCCTAAGCGTGCCAAAAAGCCACGCGAAAGTTTGAATTTTGATTGATTTTCGAAAAACGGATGACAATTGCCACGGCCGTAGCTCCTCTATTTAAAGTCAGAATTAAAATCTGATTAAACCGACGAAAAGAGCAGGCTTTGCTGCATATAACGACCTATTCAAGTTTCCCAACTATTTTCGAAAAACGGATGACAATTGCCACGGCCGTAGCTCCTCTATTTAAAGTCCGAATTAAAATCTGATTAAACCGACGAAAAGAGCAGGCTTTGGTGCATATAACGACCTATTCAAGTTTCCGAAATAAAATTCCTAAGCGTGCCAAAAAGCCACGCGAAAGTTTGAATTTTGATTGATTTTCGAAAAACGGATGACAATTGCCACGGCCGTAGCTCCTCTATTTAAAGTCCGAATTAAAATCTGATTAAACCGACGAAAAGAGCAGGCTTTGGTGCATATAACGACCTATTCAAGTTTCCGAAATAAAATTCCTAAGCATGCCAAAAAGCCACGCGCAAGTTTGAATTTTGATTGATTTTCGAAAAACGGATGACAATTGTAACGGCCGTAGCTCCTCTATTTAAAGTCCGAATTAAAATCTGATTAAACCGACGAAAAGAGCAGGCTTTGGTGCATATAACGGCCTATTCAAGTTTCCAAAATAAAATTCCTAAGCATGCCAAAAAGCCACGCGAAAGTTCGAATTTTGATTGATTTTCGAAAAACGGATGACAATTGTCACGGCCGTAGCTCCTCTATTTAAAGTCCGAATTAAAATCTGATTAAACCGACGAAAAGAGCAGGCTTTGCTGCATATAACGACCTATTCAAGATTCCCAACTAAAATTCCTAAGCATGCCAAAAAGCCACGCGAAAGTTTGAATTTTGATTGATTTTCGAAAAACGGATGACAATTGGCACTACCGTAGCTCCTCTATTTAAAGTCAGAATTAAAATCTGATTAAACCGACGAAAAGAGCAGGCTTTGGTGCATATAACGACCTATTCAAGTTTCCGAAATAAAATTCCTAAGCATGCCAAAAAGCCACGCGAAAGTTTGAATTTTGATTGATTTTCGAAAAACGGATGACAATTGTAACGGCCGTAGCTCCTCTATTTAAAGTCCGAATTAAAATCTGATTAAACCGACGAAAAGAGCAGGCTTTGGTGCATATAACGACCTATTCAAGTTTCCGAAATAAAATTCCTAAGCGTGCCAAAAAGCCACGCGAAAGTTTGAATTTTGATTGATTTTCGAAAAACGGATGACAATTGCCACGGCCGTAGCTCCTCTATTTAAAGTCAGAATTAAAATCTGATTAAACCGACGAAAAGAGCAGGCTTTGCTGCATATAACGACCTATTCAAGTTTCCCAACTATTTTCGAAAAACGGATGACAATTGTAACGGCCGTAGCTCCTCTATTTAAAGTCCGAATTAAAATCTGATTAAACCGACGAAAAGAGCAGGCTTTGGTGCATATAACGGCCTATTCAAGTTTCCAAAATAAAATTCCTAAGCATGCCAAAAAGCCACGCGAAAGTTTGAATTTTGATTGATTTTCGAAAAACGGATGACAATTGGCACGGCCGTAGCTCCTCTATTTAAAGTCAGAATTAAAATATGATTAAACCGACGAAAAGAGCAGGCTTTGGTGCATATAACGACCTATTCAAGTTTCCGAAATAAAATTCCTAAGCATGCCAAAAAGCCACGCGAAAGTTTGAATTTTGATTGATTTTCGAAAAACGGATGACAATTGCCACGGCCGTAGCTCCTCTATTTAAAGTCCGAATTAAAATCTGATTAAACCGACGAAAAGAGCAGGCTTTGGTGCATATAACGACCTATTCAAGTTTCCGAAATAAAATTCCTAAGCGTGCCAAAAAGCCACGCGAAAGTTTGAATTTTGATTGATTTTCGAAAAACGGATGACAATTGCCACGGCCGTAGCTCCTCTATTTAAAGTCCGAATTAAAATCTGATTAAACCGACGAAAAGAGCAGGCTTTGGTGCATATAACGACCTATTCAAGTTTCCGAAATAAAATTCCTAAGCATGCCAAAAAGCCACGCGAAAGTTTGAATTTTGATTGATTTTCGAAAAACGGATGACAATTGTAACGGCCGTAGCTCCTCTATTTAAAGTCCGAATTAAAATCTGATTAAACCGACGAAAAGAGCAGGCTTTGGTGCATATAACGGCCTATTCAAGTTTCCAAAATAAAATTCCTAAGCATGCCAAAAAGCCACGCGAAAGTTCGAATTTTGATTGATTTTCGAAAAACGGATGACAATTGTCACGGCCGTAGCTCCTCTATTTAAAGTCCGAATTAAAATCTGATTAAACCGACGAAAAGAGCAGGCTTTGCTGCATATAACGACCTATTCAAGATTCCCAACTAAAATTCCTAAGCATGCCAAAAAGCCACGCGAAAGTTTGAATTTTGATTGATTTTCGAAAAACGGATGACAATTGGCACTACCGTAGCTCCTCTATTTAAAGTCAGAATTAAAATCTGATTAAACCGACGAAAAGAGCAGGCTTTGGTGCATATAACGACCTATTCAAGTTTCCGAAATAAAATTCCTAAGCATGCCAAAAAGCCACGCGAAAGTTTGAATTTTGATTGATTTTCGAAAAACGGATGACAATTGTAACGGCCGTAGCTCCTCTATTTAAAGTCCGAATTAAAATCTGATTAAACCGACGAAAAGAGCAGGCTTTGGTGCATATAACGACCTATTCAAGTTTCCGAAATAAAATTCCTAAGCGTGCCAAAAAGCCACGCGAAAGTTTGAATTTTGATTGATTTTCGAAAAACGGATGACAATTGCCACGGCCGTAGCTCCTCTATTTAAAGTCAGAATTAAAATCTGATTAAACCGACGAAAAGAGCAGGCTTTGCTGCATATAACGACCTATTCAAGTTTCCCAACTATTTTCGAAAAACGGATGACAATTGTAACGGCCGTAGCTCCTCTATTTAAAGTCCGAATTAAAATCTGATTAAACCGACGAAAAGAGCAGGCTTTGGTGCATATAACGGCCTATTCAAGTTTCCAAAATAAAATTCCTAAGCATGCCAAAAAGCCACGCGAAAGTTTGAATTTTGATTGATTTTCGAAAAACGGATGACAATTGGCACGGCCGTAGCTCCTCTATTTAAAGTCAGAATTAAAATATGATTAAACCGACGAAAAGAGCAGGCTTTGGTGCATATAACGACCTATTCAAGTTTCCGAAATAAAATTCCTAAGCATGCCAAAAAGCCACGCGAAAGTTTGAATTTTGATTGATTTTCGAAAAACGGATGACAATTGCCACGGCCGTAGCTCCTCTATTTAAAGTCCGAATTAAAATCTGATTAAACCGACGAAAAGAGCAGGCTTTGGTGCATATAACGACCTATTCAAGTTTCCGAAATAAAATTCCTAAGCGTGCCAAAAAGCCACGCGAAAGTTTGAATTTTGATTGATTTTCGAAAAACGGATGACAATTGCCACGGCCGTAGCTCCTCTATTTAAAGTCCGAATTAAAATCTGATTAAACCGACGAAAAGAGCAGGCTTTGGTGCATATAACGACCTATTCAAGTTTCCGAAATAAAATTCCTAAGCGTGCCAAAAAGCCACGCGAAAGTTTGAATTTTGATTGATTTTCGAAAAACGGATGACAATTGCCACGGCCGTAGCTCCTCTATTTAAAGTCCGAATTAAAATCTGATTAAACCGACGAAAAGAGCAGGCTTTGGTGCATATAACGACCTATTCAAGTTTCCGAAATAAAATTCCTAAGCATGCCAAAAAGCCACGCGAAAGTTTGAATTTTGATTGATTTTCGAAAAACGGATGACAATTGTAACGGCCGTAGCTCCTCTATTTAAAGTCCGAATTAAAATCTGATTAAACCGACGAAAAGAGCAGGCTTTGGTGCATATAACGGCCTATTCAAGTTTCCAAAATAAAATTCCTAAGCATGCCAAAAAGCCACGCGAAAGTTCGAATTTTGATTGATTTTCGAAAAACGGATGACAATTGTCACGGCCGTAGCTCCTCTATTTAAAGTCCGAATTAAAATCTGATTAAACCGACGAAAAGAGCAGGCTTTGCTGCATATAACGACCTATTCAAGATTCCCAACTAAAATTCCTAAGCATGCCAAAAAGCCACGCGAAAGTTTGAATTTTGATTGATTTTCGAAAAACGGATGACAATTGGCACTACCGTAGCTCCTCTATTTAAAGTCAGAATTAAAATCTGATTAAACCGACGAAAAGAGCAGGCTTTGGTGCATATAACGACCTATTCAAGTTTCCGAAATAAAATTCCTAAGCATGCCAAAAAGCCACGCGAAAGTTTGAATTTTGATTGATTTTCGAAAAACGGATGACAATTGTAACGGCCGTAGCTCCTCTATTTAAAGTCCGAATTAAAATCTGATTAAACCGACGAAAAGAGCAGGCTTTGGTGCATATAACGACCTATTCAAGTTTCCGAAATAAAATTCCTAAGCGTGCCAAAAAGCCACGCGAAAGTTTGAATTTTGATTGATTTTCGAAAAACGGATGACAATTGCCACGGCCGTAGCTCCTCTATTTAAAGTCAGAATTAAAATCTGATTAAACCGACGAAAAGAGCAGGCTTTGCTGCATATAACGACCTATTCAAGTTTCCCAACTATTTTCGAAAAACGGATGACAATTGCCACGGCCGTAGCTCCTCTATTTAAAGTCCGAATTAAAATCTGATTAAACCGACGAAAAGAGCAGGCTTTGGTGCATATAACGACCTATTCAAGTTTCCGAAATAAAATTCCTAAGCGTGCCAAAAAGCCACGCGAAAGTTTGAATTTTGATTGATTTTCGAAAAACGGATGACAATTGCCACGGCCGTAGCTCCTCTATTTAAAGTCCGAATTAAAATCTGATTAAACCGACGAAAAGAGCAGGCTTTGGTGCATATAACGACCTATTCAAGTTTCCGAAATAAAATTCCTAAGCATGCCAAAAAGCCACGCGAAAGTTTGAATTTTGATTGATTTTCGAAAAACGGATGACAATTGTAACGGCCGTAGCTCCTCTATTTAAAGTCCGAATTAAAATCTGATTAAACCGACGAAAAGAGCAGGCTTTGGTGCATATAACGGCCTATTCAAGTTTCCAAAATAAAATTCCTAAGCATGCCAAAAAGCCACGCGAAAGTTCGAATTTTGATTGATTTTCGAAAAACGGATGACAATTGTCACGGCCGTAGCTCCTCTATTTAAAGTCCGAATTAAAATCTGATTAAACCGACGAAAAGAGCAGGCTTTGCTGCATATAACGACCTATTCAAGATTCCCAACTAAAATTCCTAAGCATGCCAAAAAGCCACGCGAAAGTTTGAATTTTGATTGATTTTCGAAAAACGGATGACAATTGGCACTACCGTAGCTCCTCTATTTAAAGTCAGAATTAAAATCTGATTAAACCGACGAAAAGAGCAGGCTTTGGTGCATATAACGACCTATTCAAGTTTCCGAAATAAAATTCCTAAGCATGCCAAAAAGCCACGCGAAAGTTTGAATTTTGATTGATTTTCGAAAAACGGATGACAATTGTAACGGCCGTAGCTCCTCTATTTAAAGTCCGAATTAAAATCTGATTAAACCGACGAAAAGAGCAGGCTTTGGTGCATATAACGACCTATTCAAGTTTCCGAAATAAAATTCCTAAGCGTGCCAAAAAGCCACGCGAAAGTTTGAATTTTGATTGATTTTCGAAAAACGGATGACAATTGCCACGGCCGTAGCTCCTCTATTTAAAGTCAGAATTAAAATCTGATTAAACCGACGAAAAGAGCAGGCTTTGCTGCATATAACGACCTATTCAAGTTTCCCAACTATTTTCGAAAAACGGATGACAATTGCCACGGCCGTAGCTCCTCTATTTAAAGTCCGAATTAAAATCTGATTAAACCGACGAAAAGAGCAGGCTTTGGTGCATATAACGACCTATTCAAGTTTCCGAAATAAAATTCCTAAGCGTGCCAAAAAGCCACGCGAAAGTTTGAATTTTGATTGATTTTCGAAAAACGGATGACAATTGCCACGGCCGTAGCTCCTCTATTTAAAGTCCGAATTAAAATCTGATTAAACCGACGAAAAGAGCAGGCTTTGGTGCATATAACGACCTATTCAAGTTTCCGAAATAAAATTCCTAAGCATGCCAAAAAGCCACGCGAAAGTTTGAATTTTGATTGATTTTCGAAAAACGGATGACAATTGTAACGGCCGTAGCTCCTCTATTTAAAGTCCGAATTAAAATCTGATTAAACCGACGAAAAGAGCAGGCTTTGGTGCATATAACGGCCTATTCAAGTTTCCAAAATAAAATTCCTAAGCATGCCAAAAAGCCACGCGAAAGTTCGAATTTTGATTGATTTTCGAAAAACGGATGACAATTGTCACGGCCGTAGCTCCTCTATTTAAAGTCCGAATTAAAATCTGATTAAACCGACGAAAAGAGCAGGCTTTGCTGCATATAACGACCTATTCAAGATTCCCAACTAAAATTCCTAAGCATGCCAAAAAGCCACGCGAAAGTTTGAATTTTGATTGATTTTCGAAAAACGGATGACAATTGGCACTACCGTAGCTCCTCTATTTAAAGTCAGAATTAAAATCTGATTAAACCGACGAAAAGAGCAGGCTTTGGTGCATATAACGACCTATTCAAGTTTCCGAAATAAAATTCCTAAGCATGCCAAAAAGCCACGCGAAAGTTTGAATTTTGATTGATTTTCGAAAAACGGATGACAATTGTAACGGCCGTAGCTCCTCTATTTAAAGTCCGAATTAAAATCTGATTAAACCGACGAAAAGAGCAGGCTTTGGTGCATATAACGACCTATTCAAGTTTCCGAAATAAAATTCCTAAGCGTGCCAAAAAGCCACGCGAAAGTTTGAATTTTGATTGATTTTCGAAAAACGGATGACAATTGCCACGGCCGTAGCTCCTCTATTTAAAGTCAGAATTAAAATCTGATTAAACCGACGAAAAGAGCAGGCTTTGCTGCATATAACGACCTATTCAAGTTTCCCAACTATTTTCGAAAAACGGATGACAATTGCCACGGCCGTAGCTCCTCTATTTAAAGTCCGAATTAAAATCTGATTAAACCGACGAAAAGAGCAGGCTTTGGTGCATATAACGACCTATTCAAGTTTCCGAAATAAAATTCCTAAGCGTGCCAAAAAGCCACGCGAAAGTTTGAATTTTGATTGATTTTCGAAAAACGGATGACAATTGCCACGGCCGTAGCTCCTCTATTTAAAGTCCGAATTAAAATCTGATTAAACCGACGAAAAGAGCAGGCTTTGGTGCATATAACGACCTATTCAAGTTTCCGAAATAAAATTCCTAAGCATGCCAAAAAGCCACGCGAAAGTTTGAATTTTGATTGATTTTCGAAAAACGGATGACAATTGTAACGGCCGTAGCTCCTCTATTTAAAGTCCGAATTAAAATCTGATTAAACCGACGAAAAGAGCAGGCTTTGGTGCATATAACGGCCTATTCAAGTTTCCAAAATAAAATTCCTAAGCATGCCAAAAAGCCACGCGAAAGTTCGAATTTTGATTGATTTTCGAAAAACGGATGACAATTGTCACGGCCGTAGCTCCTCTATTTAAAGTCCGAATTAAAATCTGATTAAACCGACGAAAAGAGCAGGCTTTGCTGCATATAACGACCTATTCAAGATTCCCAACTAAAATTCCTAAGCATGCCAAAAAGCCACGCGAAAGTTTGAATTTTGATTGATTTTCGAAAAACGGATGACAATTGGCACTACCGTAGCTCCTCTATTTAAAGTCAGAATTAAAATCTGATTAAACCGACGAAAAGAGCAGGCTTTGGTGCATATAACGACCTATTCAAGTTTCCGAAATAAAATTCCTAAGCATGCCAAAAAGCCACGCGAAAGTTTGAATTTTGATTGATTTTCGAAAAACGGATGACAATTGTAACGGCCGTAGCTCCTCTATTTAAAGTCCGAATTAAAATCTGATTAAACCGACGAAAAGAGCAGGCTTTGGTGCATATAACGACCTATTCAAGTTTCCGAAATAAAATTCCTAAGCGTGCCAAAAAGCCACGCGAAAGTTTGAATTTTGATTGATTTTCGAAAAACGGATGACAATTGCCACGGCCGTAGCTCCTCTATTTAAAGTCAGAATTAAAATCTGATTAAACCGACGAAAAGAGCAGGCTTTGCTGCATATAACGACCTATTCAAGTTTCCCAACTATTTTCGAAAAACGGATGACAATTGTAACGGCCGTAGCTCCTCTATTTAAAGTCCGAATTAAAATCTGATTAAACCGACGAAAAGAGCAGGCTTTGGTGCATATAACGGCCTATTCAAGTTTCCAAAATAAAATTCCTAAGCATGCCAAAAAGCCACGCGAAAGTTTGAATTTTGATTGATTTTCGAAAAACGGATGACAATTGGCACGGCCGTAGCTCCTCTATTTAAAGTCAGAATTAAAATATGATTAAACCGACGAAAAGAGCAGGCTTTGGTGCATATAACGACCTATTCAAGTTTCCGAAATAAAATTCCTAAGCATGCCAAAAAGCCACGCGAAAGTTTGAATTTTGATTGATTTTCGAAAAACGGATGACAATTGCCACGGCCGTAGCTCCTCTATTTAAAGTCCGAATTAAAATCTGATTAAACCGACGAAAAGAGCAGGCTTTGGTGCATATAACGACCTATTCAAGTTTCCGAAATAAAATTCCTAAGCGTGCCAAAAAGCCACGCGAAAGTTTGAATTTTGATTGATTTTCGAAAAACGGATGACAATTGCCACGGCCGTAGCTCCTCTATTTAAAGTCCGAATTAAAATCTGATTAAACCGACGAAAAGAGCAGGCTTTGGTGCATATAACGACCTATTCAAGTTTCCGAAATAAAATTCCTAAGCATGCCAAAAAGCCACGCGAAAGTTTGAATTTTGATTGATTTTCGAAAAACGGATGACAATTGTAACGGCCGTAGCTCCTCTATTTAAAGTCCGAATTAAAATCTGATTAAACCGACGAAAAGAGCAGGCTTTGGTGCATATAACGGCCTATTCAAGTTTCCAAAATAAAATTCCTAAGCATGCCAAAAAGCCACGCGAAAGTTCGAATTTTGATTGATTTTCGAAAAACGGATGACAATTGTCACGGCCGTAGCTCCTCTATTTAAAGTCCGAATTAAAATCTGATTAAACCGACGAAAAGAGCAGGCTTTGCTGCATATAACGACCTATTCAAGATTCCCAACTAAAATTCCTAAGCATGCCAAAAAGCCACGCGAAAGTTTGAATTTTGATTGATTTTCGAAAAACGGATGACAATTGGCACTACCGTAGCTCCTCTATTTAAAGTCAGAATTAAAATCTGATTAAACCGACGAAAAGAGCAGGCTTTGGTGCATATAACGACCTATTCAAGTTTCCGAAATAAAATTCCTAAGCATGCCAAAAAGCCACGCGAAAGTTTGAATTTTGATTGATTTTCGAAAAACGGATGACAATTGTAACGGCCGTAGCTCCTCTATTTAAAGTCCGAATTAAAATCTGATTAAACCGACGAAAAGAGCAGGCTTTGGTGCATATAACGACCTATTCAAGTTTCCGAAATAAAATTCCTAAGCGTGCCAAAAAGCCACGCGAAAGTTTGAATTTTGATTGATTTTCGAAAAACGGATGACAATTGCCACGGCCGTAGCTCCTCTATTTAAAGTCAGAATTAAAATCTGATTAAACCGACGAAAAGAGCAGGCTTTGCTGCATATAACGACCTATTCAAGTTTCCCAACTATTTTCGAAAAACGGATGACAATTGTAACGGCCGTAGCTCCTCTATTTAAAGTCCGAATTAAAATCTGATTAAACCGACGAAAAGAGCAGGCTTTGGTGCATATAACGGCCTATTCAAGTTTCCAAAATAAAATTCCTAAGCATGCCAAAAAGCCACGCGAAAGTTTGAATTTTGATTGATTTTCGAAAAACGGATGACAATTGGCACGGCCGTAGCTCCTCTATTTAAAGTCAGAATTAAAATATGATTAAACCGACGAAAAGAGCAGGCTTTGGTGCATATAACGACCTATTCAAGTTTCCGAAATAAAATTCCTAAGCATGCCAAAAAGCCACGCGAAAGTTTGAATTTTGATTGATTTTCGAAAAACGGATGACAATTGCCACGGCCGTAGCTCCTCTATTTAAAGTCCGAATTAAAATCTGATTAAACCGACGAAAAGAGCAGGCTTTGGTGCATATAACGACCTATTCAAGTTTCCGAAATAAAATTCCTAAGCGTGCCAAAAAGCCACGCGAAAGTTTGAATTTTGATTGATTTTCGAAAAACGGATGACAATTGCCACGGCCGTAGCTCCTCTATTTAAAGTCCGAATTAAAATCTGATTAAACCGACGAAAAGAGCAGGCTTTGGTGCATATAACGACCTATTCAAGTTTCCGAAATAAAATTCCTAAGCATGCCAAAAAGCCACGCGAAAGTTTGAATTTTGATTGATTTTCGAAAAACGGATGACAATTGTAACGGCCGTAGCTCCTCTATTTAAAGTCCGAATTAAAATCTGATTAAACCGACGAAAAGAGCAGGCTTTGGTGCATATAACGGCCTATTCAAGTTTCCAAAATAAAATTCCTAAGCATGCCAAAAAGCCACGCGAAAGTTTGAATTTTGATTGATTTTCGAAAAACGGATGACAATTGTAACGGCCGTAGCTCCTCTATTTAAAGTCCGAATTAAAATCTGATTAAACCGACGAAAAGAGCAGGCTTTGGTGCATATAACGGCCTATTCAAGTTTCCAAAATAAAATTCCTAAGCATGCCAAAAAGCCACGCGAAAGTTCGAATTTTGATTGATTTTCGAAAAACGGATGACAATTGTCACGGCCGTAGCTCCTCTATTTAAAGTCCGAATTAAAATCTGATTAAACCGACGAAAAGAGCAGGCTTTGCTGCATATAACGACCTATTCAAGATTCCCAACTAAAATTCCTAAGCATGCCAAAAAGCCACGCGAAAGTTTGAATTTTGATTGATTTTCGAAAAACGGATGACAATTGGCACTACCGTAGCTCCTCTATTTAAAGTCAGAATTAAAATCTGATTAAACCGACGAAAAGAGCAGGCTTTGGTGCATATAACGACCTATTCAAGTTTCCGAAATAAAATTCCTAAGCATGCCAAAAAGCCACGCGAAAGTTTGAATTTTGATTGATTTTCGAAAAACGGATGACAATTGTAACGGCCGTAGCTCCTCTATTTAAAGTCCGAATTAAAATCTGATTAAACCGACGAAAAGAGCAGGCTTTGGTGCATATAACGACCTATTCAAGTTTCCGAAATAAAATTCCTAAGCGTGCCAAAAAGCCACGCGAAAGTTTGAATTTTGATTGATTTTCGAAAAACGGATGACAATTGCCACGGCCGTAGCTCCTCTATTTAAAGTCAGAATTAAAATCTGATTAAACCGACGAAAAGAGCAGGCTTTGCTGCATATAACGACCTATTCAAGTTTCCCAACTATTTTCGAAAAACGGATGACAATTGTAACGGCCGTAGCTCCTCTATTTAAAGTCCGAATTAAAATCTGATTAAACCGACGAAAAGAGCAGGCTTTGGTGCATATAACGGCCTATTCAAGTTTCCAAAATAAAATTCCTAAGCATGCCAAAAAGCCACGCGAAAGTTTGAATTTTGATTGATTTTCGAAAAACGGATGACAATTGGCACGGCCGTAGCTCCTCTATTTAAAGTCAGAATTAAAATATGATTAAACCGACGAAAAGAGCAGGCTTTGGTGCATATAACGACCTATTCAAGTTTCCGAAATAAAATTCCTAAGCATGCCAAAAAGCCACGCGAAAGTTTGAATTTTGATTGATTTTCGAAAAACGGATGACAATTGCCACGGCCGTAGCTCCTCTATTTAAAGTCCGAATTAAAATCTGATTAAACCGACGAAAAGAGCAGGCTTTGGTGCATATAACGACCTATTCAAGTTTCCGAAATAAAATTCCTAAGCGTGCCAAAAAGCCACGCGAAAGTTTGAATTTTGATTGATTTTCGAAAAACGGATGACAATTGCCACGGCCGTAGCTCCTCTATTTAAAGTCCGAATTAAAATCTGATTAAACCGACGAAAAGAGCAGGCTTTGGTGCATATAACGGCCTATTCAAGTTTCCAAAATAAAATTCCTAAGCATGCCAAAAAGCCACGCGAAAGTTTGAATTTTGATTGATTTTCGAAAAACGGATGACAATTGTAACGGCCGTAGCTCCTCTATTTAAAGTCCGAATTAAAATCTGATTAAACCGACGAAAAGAGCAGGCTTTGGTGCATATAACGGCCTATTCAAGTTTCCAAAATAAAATTCCTAAGCATGCCAAAAAGCCACGCGAAAGTTCGAATTTTGATTGATTTTCGAAAAACGGATGACAATTGTCACGGCCGTAGCTCCTCTATTTAAAGTCCGAATTAAAATCTGATTAAACCGACGAAAAGAGCAGGCTTTGCTGCATATAACGACCTATTCAAGATTCCCAACTAAAATTCCTAAGCATGCCAAAAAGCCACGCGAAAGTTTGAATTTTGATTGATTTTCGAAAAACGGATGACAATTGGCACTACCGTAGCTCCTCTATTTAAAGTCAGAATTAAAATCTGATTAAACCGACGAAAAGAGCAGGCTTTGGTGCATATAACGACCTATTCAAGTTTCCGAAATAAAATTCCTAAGCATGCCAAAAAGCCACGCGAAAGTTTGAATTTTGATTGATTTTCGAAAAACGGATGACAATTGTAACGGCCGTAGCTCCTCTATTTAAAGTCCGAATTAAAATCTGATTAAACCGACGAAAAGAGCAGGCTTTGGTGCATATAACGGCCTATTCAAGTTTCCAAAATAAAATTCCTAAGCATGCCAAAAAGCCACGCGAAAGTTTGAATTTTGATTGATTTTCGAAAAACGGATGACAATTGTAACGGCCGTAGCTCCTCTATTTAAAGTCCGAATTAAAATCTGATTAAACCGACGAAAAGAGCAGGCTTTGGTGCATATAACGGCCTATTCAAGTTTCCAAAATAAAATTCCTAAGCATGCCAAAAAGCCACGCGAAAGTTCGAATTTTGATTGATTTTCGAAAAACGGATGACAATTGTCACGGCCGTAGCTCCTCTATTTAAAGTCCGAATTAAAATCTGATTAAACCGACGAAAAGAGCAGGCTTTGCTGCATATAACGACCTATTCAAGATTCCCAACTAAAATTCCTAAGCATGCCAAAAAGCCACGCGAAAGTTTGAATTTTGATTGATTTTCGAAAAACGGATGACAATTGGCACTACCGTAGCTCCTCTATTTAAAGTCAGAATTAAAATCTGATTAAACCGACGAAAAGAGCAGGCTTTGGTGCATATAACGACCTATTCAAGTTTCCGAAATAAAATTCCTAAGCATGCCAAAAAGCCACGCGAAAGTTTGAATTTTGATTGATTTTCGAAAAACGGATGACAATTGTAACGGCCGTAGCTCCTCTATTTAAAGTCCGAATTAAAATCTGATTAAACCGACGAAAAGAGCAGGCTTTGGTGCATATAACGACCTATTCAAGTTTCCGAAATAAAATTCCTAAGCGTGCCAAAAAGCCACGCGAAAGTTTGAATTTTGATTGATTTTCGAAAAACGGATGACAATTGCCACGGCCGTAGCTCCTCTATTTAAAGTCAGAATTAAAATCTGATTAAACCGACGAAAAGAGCAGGCTTTGCTGCATATAACGACCTATTCAAGTTTCCCAACTATTTTCGAAAAACGGATGACAATTGTAACGGCCGTAGCTCCTCTATTTAAAGTCCGAATTAAAATCTGATTAAACCGACGAAAAGAGCAGGCTTTGGTGCATATAACGGCCTATTCAAGTTTCCAAAATAAAATTCCTAAGCATGCCAAAAAGCCACGCGAAAGTTTGAATTTTGATTGATTTTCGAAAAACGGATGACAATTGGCACGGCCGTAGCTCCTCTATTTAAAGTCAGAATTAAAATATGATTAAACCGACGAAAAGAGCAGGCTTTGGTGCATATAACGACCTATTCAAGTTTCCGAAATAAAATTCCTAAGCATGCCAAAAAGCCACGCGAAAGTTTGAATTTTGATTGATTTTCGAAAAACGGATGACAATTGCCACGGCCGTAGCTCCTCTATTTAAAGTCCGAATTAAAATCTGATTAAACCGACGAAAAGAGCAGGCTTTGGTGCATATAACGACCTATTCAAGTTTCCGAAATAAAATTCCTAAGCGTGCCAAAAAGCCACGCGAAAGTTTGAATTTTGATTGATTTTCGAAAAACGGATGACAATTGCCACGGCCGTAGCTCCTCTATTTAAAGTCCGAATTAAAATCTGATTAAACCGACGAAAAGAGCAGGCTTTGGTGCATATAACGACCTATTCAAGTTTCCGAAATAAAATTCCTAAGCATGCCAAAAAGCCACGCGAAAGTTTGAATTTTGATTGATTTTCGAAAAACGGATGACAATTGTAACGGCCGTAGCTCCTCTATTTAAAGTCCGAATTAAAATCTGATTAAACCGACGAAAAGAGCAGGCTTTGGTGCATATAACGGCCTATTCAAGTTTCCAAAATAAAATTCCTAAGCATGCCAAAAAGCCACGCGAAAGTTCGAATTTTGATTGATTTTCGAAAAACGGATGACAATTGTCACGGCCGTAGCTCCTCTATTTAAAGTCCGAATTAAAATCTGATTAAACCGACGAAAAGAGCAGGCTTTGCTGCATATAACGACCTATTCAAGATTCCCAACTAAAATTCCTAAGCATGCCAAAAAGCCACGCGAAAGTTTGAATTTTGATTGATTTTCGAAAAACGGATGACAATTGGCACTACCGTAGCTCCTCTATTTAAAGTCAGAATTAAAATCTGATTAAACCGACGAAAAGAGCAGGCTTTGGTGCATATAACGACCTATTCAAGTTTCCGAAATAAAATTCCTAAGCATGCCAAAAAGCCACGCGAAAGTTTGAATTTTGATTGATTTTCGAAAAACGGATGACAATTGTAACGGCCGTAGCTCCTCTATTTAAAGTCCGAATTAAAATCTGATTAAACCGACGAAAAGAGCAGGCTTTGGTGCATATAACGACCTATTCAAGTTTCCGAAATAAAATTCCTAAGCGTGCCAAAAAGCCACGCGAAAGTTTGAATTTTGATTGATTTTCGAAAAACGGATGACAATTGCCACGGCCGTAGCTCCTCTATTTAAAGTCAGAATTAAAATCTGATTAAACCGACGAAAAGAGCAGGCTTTGCTGCATATAACGACCTATTCAAGTTTCCCAACTATTTTCGAAAAACGGATGACAATTGTAACGGCCGTAGCTCCTCTATTTAAAGTCCGAATTAAAATCTGATTAAACCGACGAAAAGAGCAGGCTTTGGTGCATATAACGGCCTATTCAAGTTTCCAAAATAAAATTCCTAAGCATGCCAAAAAGCCACGCGAAAGTTTGAATTTTGATTGATTTTCGAAAAACGGATGACAATTGGCACGGCCGTAGCTCCTCTATTTAAAGTCAGAATTAAAATATGATTAAACCGACGAAAAGAGCAGGCTTTGGTGCATATAACGACCTATTCAAGTTTCCGAAATAAAATTCCTAAGCATGCCAAAAAGCCACGCGAAAGTTTGAATTTTGATTGATTTTCGAAAAACGGATGACAATTGCCACGGCCGTAGCTCCTCTATTTAAAGTCCGAATTAAAATCTGATTAAACCGACGAAAAGAGCAGGCTTTGGTGCATATAACGACCTATTCAAGTTTCCGAAATAAAATTCCTAAGCGTGCCAAAAAGCCACGCGAAAGTTTGAATTTTGATTGATTTTCGAAAAACGGATGACAATTGCCACGGCCGTAGCTCCTCTATTTAAAGTCCGAATTAAAATCTGATTAAACCGACGAAAAGAGCAGGCTTTGGTGCATATAACGACCTATTCAAGTTTCCGAAATAAAATTCCTAAGCATGCCAAAAAGCCACGCGAAAGTTTGAATTTTGATTGATTTTCGAAAAACGGATGACAATTGTAACGGCCGTAGCTCCTCTATTTAAAGTCCGAATTAAAATCTGATTAAACCGACGAAAAGAGCAGGCTTTGGTGCATATAACGGCCTATTCAAGTTTCCAAAATAAAATTCCTAAGCATGCCAAAAAGCCACGCGAAAGTTCGAATTTTGATTGATTTTCGAAAAACGGATGACAATTGTCACGGCCGTAGCTCCTCTATTTAAAGTCCGAATTAAAATCTGATTAAACCGACGAAAAGAGCAGGCTTTGCTGCATATAACGACCTATTCAAGATTCCCAACTAAAATTCCTAAGCATGCCAAAAAGCCACGCGAAAGTTTGAATTTTGATTGATTTTCGAAAAACGGATGACAATTGGCACTACCGTAGCTCCTCTATTTAAAGTCAGAATTAAAATCTGATTAAACCGACGAAAAGAGCAGGCTTTGGTGCATATAACGACCTATTCAAGTTTCCGAAATAAAATTCCTAAGCATGCCAAAAAGCCACGCGAAAGTTTGAATTTTGATTGATTTTCGAAAAACGGATGACAATTGTAACGGCCGTAGCTCCTCTATTTAAAGTCCGAATTAAAATCTGATTAAACCGACGAAAAGAGCAGGCTTTGGTGCATATAACGACCTATTCAAGTTTCCGAAATAAAATTCCTAAGCGTGCCAAAAAGCCACGCGAAAGTTTGAATTTTGATTGATTTTCGAAAAACGGATGACAATTGCCACGGCCGTAGCTCCTCTATTTAAAGTCCGAATTAAAATCTGATTAAACCGACGAAAAGAGCAGGCTTTGGTGCATATAACGACCTATTCAAGTTTCCAAAATAAAATTCCTAAGCATGCCAAAAAGCCACGCGAAAGTTTGAATTTTGATTGATTTTCGAAAAACGGATGACAATTGGCACGGCCGTAGCTCCTCTATTTAAAGTCAGAATTAAAATCTGATTAAACCGACGAAAAGAGCAGGCTTTGCTGCATATAACGACCTATTCAAGCTTCCAAAATAAAATTCCTAAGCATGCCAAAAAGCCACGCGAAAGTTTGAATTTTGATTGATTTTCGAAAAACGGATGACAATTGGCACGGCCGTAGCTCCTCTATTTAAAGTCAGAATTAAAATCTGATTAAACCGACGAAAAGAGCAGGCTTTGCTGCATATAACGACCTATTCAAGTTTCCCAACTAAAATTCCTAAGCATGCCAAAAAGCCACGCGAAAGTTTGAATTTTGATTGATTTTCGAAAAACGGATGACAATTGGCACGGCCGTAGCTCCTCTATTTAAAGTGAGAATTAAAATCTGATTAAACCGACGAAAAGAGCAGGCTTTGATGCATATAACGACCTATTCAAGTTTCCAAAATAAAATTCCTAAGCATGCCAAAAAGCCACGCGAAAGTTTGAATTTTGATTGATTTTCGAAAAACGGATGACAATTGCCACGGCCGTAGCTCCTCTATTTAAAGTCAGAATTAAAATCTGATTAAACCGACGAAAAGAGCAGGCTTTGGTGCATATAACGACCTATTCAAGTTTCCGAAATAAAATTCCTAAGCATGCCAAAAAGCCACGCGAAAGTTTGAATTTTGATTGATTTTCGAAAAACGGATGACAATTGGCACGGCCGTAGCTCCTCTATTTAAAGTCAGAATTAAAATCTGATTAAACCGACGAAAAGAGCAGGCTTTGGTGCATATAACGACCTATTCAAGTTTCCGAAATAAAATTCCTAAGCGTGCCAAAAAACCACGCGAAAGTTTGAATTTTGATTGATTTTCGAAAAACGGATGACAATTGCCACGGCCGTAGCTCCTCTATTTAAAGTCCGAATTAAAATCTGATTAAACCGACGAAAAGAGCAGGCTTTGGTGCATATAACGACCTATTCAAGTTTCCAAAATAAAATTCCTAAGCATGCCAAAAAGCCACGCGAAAGTTTGAATTTTGATTGATTTTCGAAAAACGGATGACAATTGGCACGGCCGTAGCTCCTCTATTTAAAGTCAGAATTAAAATCTGATTAAACCGACGAAAATAGCAGGCTTTGCTGCATATAACGACCTATTCAAGTTTCCCAACTAAAATTCCTAAGCATGCCAAAAAGCCACGCGAAAGTTTGAATTTTGATTGATTTTCGAAAAACGGATGACAATTGGCACGGCCGTAGCTCCTCTATTTAAAGTCAGAATTAAAATCTGATTAAACCGACGAAAAGAGCAGGCTTTGATGCATATAACGACCTATTCAAGTTTCCAAAATAAAATTCCTAAGCATGCCAAAAAGCCACGCGAAAGTTTGAATTTTGATTGATTTTCGAAAAACGGATGACAATTGGCACGGCCGTAGCTCCTCTATTTAAAGTCAGCATTAAAATCTGATTAAACTGACGAAAAGAGCAGACTTTGCTGCATATAACGACCTATTCAAGTTTCCCAACTAAAATTCCTAAGCATGCCAAAAAGCCACGCGAAAGTTTGAATTTTGATTGATTTTCGAAAAACGGATGACAATTGGCACGGCCATAGCTCCTCTATTTAAAGTCAGAATTAAAATCTGATTAAACCGACGAAAAGAGCAGGCTTTGTTGCATATAACGACCTATTCAAGTTTCCGAAATAAAATTCCTAAGCATGCCAAAAAGCCACGCGAAAGTTTGAATTTTGATTGATTTTCGAAAAACGGATGACAATTGCCACGGCCGTAGCTCCTCTATTTAAAGTCCGAATTAAAATCTGATTAAACCGACGAAAAGAGCAGGCTTTGGTGCATATAACGACCTATTCAAGTTTCCGAAATAAAATTCCTAAGCGTGCCAAAAAACCACGCGAAAGTTTGAATTTTGATTGATTTTCGAAAAACGGATGACAATTGCCACGGCCGTAGCTCCTCTATTTAAAGTCAGAATTAAAATCTGATTAAACCGACGAAAAGAGCAGGCTTTGGTGCATATAACGACCTATTCAAGTTTCCGAAATAAAATTCCTAAGCGTGCCAAAAAGCCACGCGAAAGTTTGAATTTTGATTGATTTTCGAAAAACGGATGACAATTGCCACGGCCGTAGCTCCTCTATTTAAAGTCCGAATTAAAATCTGATTAAACCGACGAAAATAGCAGGCTTTGGTGCATATAACGACCTATTCAAGTTTCCGAAATAAAATTCCTAAGCGTGCCAAAAAACCACGCGAAAGTTTGAATTTTGATTGATTTTCGAAAAACGGATGACAATTGCCACGGCCGTAGCTCCTCTATTTAAAGTCCGAATTAAAATCTGATTAAACCGACGAAAAGAGCAGGCTTTGGTGCATATAACGACCTATTCAAGTTTCCAAAATAAAATTCCTAAGCATGCCAAAAAGCCACGCGAAAGTTTGAATTTTGATTGATTTTCGAAAAACGGATGACAATTGGCACGGCCGTAGCTCCTCTATTTAAAGTCAGAATTAAAATCTGATTAAACCGACGAAAAGAGCAGGCTTTGGTGCATATAACGACCTATTCAAGTTTCCAAAATAAAATTCCTAAGCATGCCAAAAAGCCACGCGAAAGTTTGAATTTTGATTGATTTTCGAAAAACGGATGACAATTGCCACGGCCGTAGCTCCTCTATTTAAAGTCCGAATTAAAATCTGATTAAACCGACGAAAAGAGCAGGCTTTGGTGCATATAACGACCTATTCAAGTTTCCGAAATAAAATTCCTAAGCGTGCCAAAAAACCACGCGAAAGTTTGAATTTTGATTGATTTTCGAAAAACGGATGACAATTGCCACGGCCGTAGCTCCTCTATTTAAAGTCCGAATTAAAATCTGATTAAACCGACGAAAAGAGCAGGCTTTGGTGCATATAACGACCTATTCAAGTTTCCAAAATAAAATTCCTAAGCATGCCAAAAAGCCACGCGAAAGTTTGAATTTTGATTGATTTTCGAAAAACGGATGACAATTGGCACGGCCGTAGCTCCTCTATTTAAAGTCAGAATTAAAATCTGATTAAACCGACGAAAAGAGCAGGCTTTGGTGCATATAACGACCTATTCAAGTTTCCAAAATAAAATTCCTAAGCATGCCAAAAAGCCACGCGAAAGTTTGAATTTTGATTGATTTTCGAAAAACGGATGACAATTGGCACGGCCGTAGCTCCTCTATTTAAAGTCAGAATTAAAATCTGATTAAACCGACGAAAAGAGCAGGCTTTGGTGCATATAACGACCTATTCAAGTTTCCAAAATAAAATTCCTAAGCATGCCAAAAAGCCACGCGAAAGTTTGAATTTTGATTGATTTTCGAAAAACGGATGACAATTGCCACGGCCGTAGCTCCTCTATTTAAAGTCCGAATTAAAATCTGATTAAACCGACGAAAAGAGCAGGCTTTGGTGCATATAACGACCTATTCAAGTTTCCGAAATAAAATTCCTAAGCGTGCCAAAAAACCACGCGAAAGTTTGAATTTTGATTGATTTTCGAAAAACGGATGACAATTGCCACGGCCGTAGCTCCTCTATTTAAAGTCCGAATTAAAATCTGATTAAACCGACGAAAAGAGCAGGCTTTGGTGCATATAACGACCTATTCAAGTTTCCAAAATAAAATTCCTAAGCATGCCAAAAAGCCACGCGAAAGTTTGAATTTTGATTGATTTTCGAAAAACGGATGACAATTGGCACGGCCGTAGCTCCTCTATTTAAAGTCAGAATTAAAATCTGATTAAACCGACGAAAAGAGCAGGCTTTGGTGCATATAACGACCTATTCAAGTTTCCGAAATAAAATTCCTAAGCATGCCAAAAAGCCACGCGAAAGTTTGAATTTTGATTGATTTTCGAAAAACGGATGACAATTGCCACGGCCGTAGCTCCTCTATTTAAAGTCCGAATTAAAATCTGATTAAACCGACGAAAAGAGCAGGCTTTGGTGCATATAACGACCTATTCAAGTTTCCGAAATAAAATTCCTAAGCGTGCCAAAAAACCACGCGAAAGTTTGAATTTTGATTGATTTTCGAAAAACGGATGACAATTGCCACGGCCGTAGCTCCTCTATTTAAAGTCCGAATTAAAATCTGATTAAACCGACGAAAAGAGCAGGCTTTGGTGCATATAACGACCTATTCAAGTTTCCAAAATAAAATTCCTAAGCATGCCAAAAAGCCACGCGAAAGTTTGAATTTTGATTGATTTTCGAAAAACGGATGACAATTGGCACGGCCGTAGCTCCTCTATTTAAAGTCAGAATTAAAATCTGATTAAACCGACGAAAAGAGCAGGCTTTGTTGCATATAACGACCTATTCAAGTTTCCAAAATAAAATTCCTAAGCATGCCAAAAAGCCACGCGAAAGTTTGAATTTTGATTGATTTTCGAAAAACGGATGACAATTGCCACGGCCGTAGCTCCTCTATTTAAAGTCCGAATTAAAATCTGATTAAACCGACGAAAAGAGCAGGCTTTGGTGCATATAACGACCTATTCAAGTTTCCAAAATAAAATTCCTAAGCATGCCAAAAAGCCACGCGAAAGTTTGAATTTTGATTGATTTTCGAAAAACGGATGACAATTGGCACGGCCATAGCTCCTCTATTTAAAGTCAGAATTAAAATCTGATTAAACCGACGAAAATAGCAGGCTTTGCTGCATATAACGACCTATTCAAGTTTCCCAACTAAAATTCCTAAGCATGCCAAAAAGCCACGCGAAAGTTTGAATTTTGATTGATTTTCGAAAAACGGATGACAATTGTAACGGCCGTAGCTCCTCTATTTAAAGTCCGAATTAAAATCTGATTAAACCGACGAAAAGAGCAGGCTTTGGTGCATATAACGACCTATTCAAGTTTCCCAACTAAAATTCCTAAGCATGCCAAAAAGCCACGCGAAAGTTTGAATTTTGATTGATTTTCGAAAAACGGATGACAATTGGCACGGCCATAGCTCCTCTATTTAAAGTCAGAATTAAAATCTGATTAAACCGACGAAAATAGCAGGCTTTGCTGCATATAACGACCTATTCAAGTTTCCCAACTAAAATTCCTAAGCATGCCAAAAAGCCACGCGAAAGTTTGAATTTTGATTGATTTTCGAAAAACGGATGACAATTGGCACGGCCGTAGCTCCTCTATTTAAAGTCAGAATTAAAATCTGATTAAACCGACGAAAAGAGCAGGCTTTGATGCATATAACGACCTATTCAAGTTTCCAAAATAAAATTCCTAAGCATGCCAAAAAGCCACGCGAAAGTTTGAATTTTGATTGATTTTCGAAAAACGGATGACAATTGCCACGGCCGTAGCTCCTCTATTTAAAGTCCGAATTAAAATCTGATTAAACCGACGAAAAGAGCAGGCTTTGGTGCATATAACGACCTATTCAAGTTTCCAAAATAAAATTCCTAAGCATGCCAAAAAGCCACGCGAAAGTTTGAATTTTGATTGATTTTCGAAAAACGGATGACAATTGGCACGGCCATAGCTCCTCTATTTAAAGTCAGAATTAAAATCTGATTAAACCGACGAAAATAGCAGGCTTTGCTGCATATAACGACCTATTCAAGTTTCCCAACTAAAATTCCTAAGCATGCCAAAAAGCCACGCGAAAGTTTGAATTTTGATTGATTTTCGAAAAACGGATGACAATTGTAACGGCCGTAGCTCCTCTATTTAAAGTCCGAATTAAAATCTGATTAAACCGACGAAAAGAGCAGGCTTTGGTGCATATAACGACCTATTCAAGTTTCCCAACTAAAATTCCTAAGCATGCCAAAAAGCCACGCGAAAGTTTGAATTTTGATTGATTTTCGAAAAACGGATGACAATTGGCACGGCCATAGCTCCTCTATTTAAAGTCAGAATTAAAATCTGATTAAACCGACGAAAATAGCAGGCTTTGCTGCATATAACGACCTATTCAAGTTTCCCAACTAAAATTCCTAAGCATGCCAAAAAGCCACGCGAAAGTTTGAATTTTGATTGATTTTCGAAAAACGGATGACAATTGGCACGGCCGTAGCTCCTCTATTTAAAGTCAGAATTAAAATCTGATTAAACCGACGAAAAGAGCAGGCTTTGATGCATATAACGACCTATTCAAGTTTCCAAAATAAAATTCCTAAGCATGCCAAAAAGCCACGCGAAAGTTTGAATTTTGATTGATTTTCGAAAAACGGATGACAATTGCCACGGCCGTAGCTCCTCTATTTAAAGTCAGAATTAAAATCTGATTAAACCGACGAAAAGAGCAGGCTTTGCTGCATATAACGACCTATTCAAGTTTCCCAACTAAAATTCCTAAGCATGCCAAAAAGCCACGCGAAAGTTTGAATTTTGATTGATTTTCGAAAAACGGATGACAATTGGCACGGCCGTAGCTCCTCTATTTAAAGTCAGAATTAAAATCTGATTAAACCGACGAAAAGAGCAGGCTTTGTTGCATATAACGACCTATTCAAGTTTCCAAAATAAAATTCCTAAGCATGCCAAAAAGCCACGCGAAAGTTTGAATTTTGATTGATTTTCGAAAAACGGATGACAATTGGCACGGCCGTAGCTCCTCTATTTAAAGTCAGAATTAAAATCTGATTAAACCGACGAAAAGAGCAGGCTTTGGTGCATATAACGACCTATTCAAGCTTCCGAAATAAAATTCCTAAGCGTGCCAAAAAGCCACGCGAAAGTTTGAATTTTGATTGATTTTCGAAAAACGGATGACAATTGCCACGGCCGTAGCTCCTCTATTTAAAGTCCGAATTAAAATCTGATTAAACCGACGAAAAGAGCAGGCTTTGGTGCATATAACGACCTATTCAAGCTTCCGAAATAAAATTCCTAAGCGTGCCAAAAAGCCACGCGAAAGTTTGAATTTTGATTGATTTTCGAAAAACGGATGACAATTGCCACGGCCGTAGCTCCTCTATTTAAAGTCCGAATTAAAATCTGATTAAACCGACGAAAAGAGCAGGCTTTGGTGCATATAACGACCTATTCAAGTTTCCAAAATAAAATTCCTAAGCATGCCAAAAAGCCACGCGAAAGTTTGAATTTTGATTGATTTTCGAAAAACGGATGACAATTGGCACGGCCGTAGCTCCTCTATTTAAAGTCAGAATTAAAATCTGATTAAACCGACGAAAAGAGCAGGCTTTGCTGCATATAACGACCTATTCAAGTTTCCCAACTAAAATTCCTAAGCATGCCAAAAAGCCACGCGAAAGTTTGAATTTTGATTGATTTTCGAAAAACGGATGACAATTGGCACGGCCGTAGCTCCTCTATTTAAAGTCAGAATTAAAATCTGATTAAACCGACGAAAAGAGCAGGCTTTGGTGCATATAACGACCTATTCAAGTTTCCGAAATAAAATTCCTAAGCGTGCCAAAAAGCCACGCGAAAGTTTGAATTTTGATTGATTTTCGAAAAACGGATGACAATTGCCACGGCCGTAGCTCCTCTATTTAAAGTCAGAATTAAAATCTGATTAAACCGACGAAAAGAGCAGGCTTTGGTGCATATAACGACCTATTCAAGTTTCCAAAATAAAATTCCTAAGCATGCCAAAAAGCCACGCGAAAGTTTGAATTTTGATTGATTTTCGAAAAACGGATGACAATTGGCACGGCCGTAGCTCCTCTATTTAAAGTCAGAATTAAAATCTGATTAAACCGACGAAAAGAGCAGGCTTTGCTGCATATAACGACCTATTCAAGTTTCCCAAATAAAATTCCTAAGCATGCCAAAAAGCCACGCGAAAGTTTGAATTTTGATTGATTTTCGAAAAACGGATGACAATTGGCACGGCCGTAGCTCCTCTATTTAAAGTCAGAATTAAAATCTGATTAAACCGACGAAAAGAGCAGGCTTTGTTGCATATAACGACCTATTCAAGTTTCCAAAATAAAATTCCTAAGCATGCCAAAAAGCCACGCGAAAGTTTGAATTTTGATTGATTTTCGAAAAACGGATGACAATTGGCACGGCCGTAGCTCCTCTATTTAAAGTCAGAATTAAAATCTGATTAAACCGACGAAAAGAGCAGGCTTTGCTGCATATAACGACCTATTCAAGTTTCCCAACTAAAATTCCTAAGCATGCCAAAAAGCCACGCGAAAGTTTGAATTTTGATTGATTTTCGAAAAACGGATGACAATTGGCACGGCCGTAGCTCCTCTATTTAAAGTCAGAATTAAAATCTGATTAAACCGACGAAAAGAGCAGGCTTTGTTGCATATAACGACCTATTCAAGTTTCCAAAATAAAATTCCTAAGCATGCCAAAAAGCCACGCGAAAGTTTGAATTTTGATTGATTTTCGAAAAACGGATGACAATTGGCACGGCCGTAGCTCCTCTATTTAAAGTCAGAATTAAAATCTGATTAAACCGACGAAAAGAGCAGGCTTTGGTGCATATAACGACCTATTCAAGTTTCCGAAATAAAATTCCTAAGCGTGCCAAAAAGCCACGCGAAGGTTTGAATTTTGATTGATTTTCGAAAAACGGATGACAATTGCCACGGCCGTAGCTCCTCTATTTAAAGTCCGAATTAAAATCTGATTAAACCGACGAAAAGAGCAGGCTTTGGTGCATATAACGACCTATTCAAGTTTCCAAAATAAAATTCCTAAGCATGCCAAAAAGCCACGCGAAAGTTTGAATTTTGATTGATTTTAGAAAAACGGATGACAATTGGCACGGCCGTAGCTCCTCTATTTAAAGTCAGAATTAAAATCTGATTAAACCGACGAAAAGAGCAGGCTTTGCTGCATATAACGACCTATTCAAGTTTCCCAACTAAAATTCCTAAGCATGCCAAAAAGCCACGCGAAAGTTTGAATTTTGATTGATTTTCGAAAAACGGATGACAATTGGCACGGCCGTAGCTCCTCTATTTAAAGTCAGAATTAAAATCTGATTAAACCGACGAAAAGAGCAGGCTTTGTTGCATATAACGACCTATTCAAGTTTCCAAAATAAAATTCCTAAGCATGCCAAAAAGCCACGCGAAAGTTTGAATTTTGATTGATTTTCGAAAAACGGATGACAATTGGCACGGCCGTAGCTCCTCTATTTAAAGTCAGAATTAAAATCTGATTAAACCGACGAAAAGAGCAGGCTTTGGTGCATATAACGACCTATTCAAGTTTCCGAAATAAAATTCCTAAGCGTGCCAAAAAGCCACGCGAAAGTTTGAATTTTGATTGATTTTCGAAAAACGGATGACAATTGCCACGGCCGTAGCTCCTCTATTTAAAGTCCGAATTAAAATCTGATTAAACCGACGAAAAGAGCAGGCTTTGGTGCATATAACGACCTATTCAAGTTTCCGAAATAAAGTTCCTAAGCGTGCCAAAAAGCCACGCGAAAGTTTGAATTTTGATTGATTTTCGAAAAACGGATGACAATTGCCACGGCCGTAGCTCCTCTATTTAAAGTCCGAATTAAAATCTGATTAAACCGACGAAAAGAGCAGGCTTTGGTGCATATAACGACCTATTCAAGTTTCCAAAATAAAATTCCTAAGCATGCCAAAAAGCCACGCGAAAGTTTGAATTTTGATTGATTTTCGAAAAACGGATGACAATTGGCACGGCCGTAGCTCCTCTATTTAAAGTCAGAATTAAAATCTGATTAAACCGACGAAAAGAGCAGGCTTTGCTGCATATAACGACCTATTCAAGTTTCCCAACTAAAATTCCTAAGCATGCCAAAAAGCCACGCGAAAGTTTGAATTTTGATTGATTTTCGAAAAACGGATGACAATTGGCACGGCCGTAGCTCCTCTATTTAAAGTCAGAATTAAAATCTGATTAAACCGACGAAAAGAGCAGGCTTTGGTGCATATAACGACCTATTCAAGTTTCCAAAATAAAATTCCTAAGCATGCCAAAAAGCCACGCGAAAGTTTGAATTTTGATTGATTTTCGAAAAACGGATGACAATTGGCACGGCCGTAGCTCCTCTATTTAAAGTCAGAATTAAAATCTGATTAAACCGACGAAAAGAGCAGGCTTTGGTGCATATAACGACCTATTCAAGTTTCCGAAATAAAATTCCTAAGCGTGCCAAAAAGCCACGCGAAAGTTTGAATTTTGATTGATTTTCGAAAAACGGATGACAATTGCCACGGCCGTAGCTCCTCTATTTAAAGTCCGAATTAAAATCTGATTAAACCGACGAAAAGAGCAGGCTTTGGTGCATATAACGACCTATTCAAGTTTCCGAAATAAAATTCCTAAGCGTGCCAAAAAGCCACGCGAAAGTTTGAATTTTGATTGATTTTCGAAAAACGGATGACAATTGCCACGGCCGTAGCTCCTCTATTTAAAGTCAGAATTAAAATCTGATTAAACCGACGAAAAGAGCAGGCTTTGGTGCATATAACGACCTATTCAAGTTTCCAAAATAAAATTCCTAAGCATGCCAAAAAGCCACGCGAAAGTTTGAATTTTGATTGATTTTCGAAAAACGGATGACAATTGGCACGGCCGTAGCTCCTCTATTTAAAGTCAGAATTAAAATCTGATTAAACCGACGAAAAGAGCAGGCTTTGCTGCATATAACGACCTATTCAAGTTTCCCAACTAAAATTCCTAAGCATGCCAAAAAGCCACGCGAAAGTTTGAATTTTGATTGATTTTCGAAAAACGGATGACAATTGGCACGGCCGTAGCTCCTCTATTTAAAGTCAGAATTAAAATCTGATTAAACCGACGAAAAGAGCAGGCTTTGTTGCATATAACGACCTATTCAAGTTTCCAAAATAAAATTCCTAAGCATGCCAAAAAGCCACGCGAAAGTTTGAATTTTGATTGATTTTCGAAAAACGGATGACAATTGGCACGGCCGTAGCTCCTCTATTTAAAGTCAGAATTAAAATCTGATTAAACCGACGAAAAGAGCAGGCTTTGGTGCATATAACGACCTATTCAAGTTTCCGAAATAAAATTCCTAAGCGTGCCAAAAAGCCACGCGAAGGTTTGAATTTTGATTGATTTTCGAAAAACGGATGACAATTGCCACGGCCGTAGCTCCTCTATTTAAAGTCCGAATTAAAATCTGATTAAACCGACGAAAAGAGCAGGCTTTGGTGCATATAACGACCTATTCAAGTTTCCAAAATAAAATTCCTAAGCATGCCAAAAAGCCACGCGAAAGTTTGAATTTTGATTGATTTTAGAAAAACGGATGACAATTGGCACGGCCGTAGCTCCTCTATTTAAAGTCAGAATTAAAATCTGATTAAACCGACGAAAAGAGCAGGCTTTGCTGCATATAACGACCTATTCAAGTTTCCCAACTAAAATTCCTAAGCATGCCAAAAAGCCACGCGAAAGTTTGAATTTTGATTGATTTTCGAAAAACGGATGACAATTGGCACGGCCGTAGCTCCTCTATTTAAAGTCAGAATTAAAATCTGATTAAACCGACGAAAAGAGCAGGCTTTGTTGCATATAACGACCTATTCAAGTTTCCAAAATAAAATTCCTAAGCATGCCAAAAAGCCACGCGAAAGTTTGAATTTTGATTGATTTTCGAAAAACGGATGACAATTGGCACGGCCGTAGCTCCTCTATTTAAAGTCAGAATTAAAATCTGATTAAACCGACGAAAAGAGCAGGCTTTGGTGCATATAACGACCTATTCAAGTTTCCGAAATAAAATTCCTAAGCGTGCCAAAAAGCCACGCGAAAGTTTGAATTTTGATTGATTTTCGAAAAACGGATGACAATTGCCACGGCCGTAGCTCCTCTATTTAAAGTCCGAATTAAAATCTGATTAAACCGACGAAAAGAGCAGGCTTTGGTGCATATAACGACCTATTCAAGTTTCCGAAATAAAGTTCCTAAGCGTGCCAAAAAGCCACGCGAAAGTTTGAATTTTGATTGATTTTCGAAAAACGGATGACAATTGCCACGGCCGTAGCTCCTCTATTTAAAGTCCGAATTAAAATCTGATTAAACCGACGAAAAGAGCAGGCTTTGGTGCATATAACGACCTATTCAAGTTTCCAAAATAAAATTCCTAAGCATGCCAAAAAGCCACGCGAAAGTTTGAATTTTGATTGATTTTCGAAAAACGGATGACAATTGGCACGGCCGTAGCTCCTCTATTTAAAGTCAGAATTAAAATCTGATTAAACCGACGAAAAGAGCAGGCTTTGCTGCATATAACGACCTATTCAAGTTTCCCAACTAAAATTCCTAAGCATGCCAAAAAGCCACGCGAAAGTTTGAATTTTGATTGATTTTCGAAAAACGGATGACAATTGGCACGGCCGTAGCTCCTCTATTTAAAGTCAGAATTAAAATCTGATTAAACCGACGAAAAGAGCAGGCTTTGGTGCATATAACGACCTATTCAAGTTTCCGAAATAAAATTCCTAAGCATGCCAAAAAGCCACGCGAAAGTTTGAATTTTGATTGATTTTCGAAAAACGGATGACAATTGTAACGGCCGTAGCTCCTCTATTTAAAGTCCGAATTAAAATCTGATTAAACCGACGAAAAGAGCAGGCTTTGGTGCATATAACGACCTATTCAAGCTTCCCAACTAAAATTCCTAAGCATGCCAAAAAGCCACGCGAAAGTTTGAATTTTGATTGATTTTCGAAAAACGGATGACAATTGGCACGGCCGTAGCTCCTCTATTTAAAGTCAGAATTAAAATCTGATTAAACCGACGAAAAGAGCAGGCTTTGTTGCATATAACGACCTATTCAAGTTTCCAAAATAAAATTCCTAAGCATGCCAAAAAGCCACGCGAAAGTTTGAATTTTGATTGATTTTCGAAAAACGGATGACAATTGGCACGGCCGTAGCTCCTCTATTTAAAGTCAGAATTAAAATCTGATTAAACCGACGAAAAGAGCAGGCTTTGGTGCATATAACGACCTATTCAAGTTTCCGAAATAAAATTCCTAAGCGTGCCAAAAAGCCACGCGAAAGTTTGAATTTTGATTGATTTTCGAAAAACGGATGACAATTGCCACGGCCGTAGCTCCTCTATTTAAAGTCCGAATTAAAATCTGATTAAACCGACGAAAAGAGCAGGCTTTGGTGCATATAACGACCTATTCAAGTTTCCAAAATAAAATTCCTAAGCATGCCAAAAAGCCACGCGAAAGTTTGAATTTTGATTGATTTTCGAAAAACGGATGACAATTGCCACGGCCGTAGCTCCTCTATTTAAAGTCCGAATTAAAATCTGATTAAACCGACGAAAAGAGCAGGCTTTGGTGCATATAACGACCTATTCAAGTTTCCAAAATAAAATTCCTAAGCATGCCAAAAAGCCACGCGAAAGTTTGAATTTTGATTGATTTTCGAAAAACGGATGACAATTGGCACGGCCGTAGCTCCTCTATTTAAAGTCAGAATTAAAATCTGATTAAACCGACGAAAAGAGCAGGCTTTGCTGCATATAACGACCTATTCAAGTTTCCCAACTAAAATTCCTAAGCATGCCAAAAAGCCACGCGAAAGTTTGAATTTTGATTGATTTTCGAAAAACGGATGACAATTGGCACGGCCGTAGCTCCTCTATTTAAAGTCAGAATTAAAATCTGATTAAACCGACGAAAAGAGCAGGCTTTGGTGCATATAACGACCTATTCAAGTTTCCGAAATAAAATTCCTAAGCGTGCCAAAAAGCCACGCGAAAGTTTGAATTTTGATTGATTTTCGAAAAACGGATGACAATTGGCACGGCCGTAGCTCCTCTATTTAAAGTCCGAATTAAAATCTGATTAAACCGACGAAAAGAGCAGGCTTTGGTGCATATAACGACCTATTCAAGTTTACAAAATAAAATTCCTAAGCATGCCAAAAAGCCACGCGAAAGTTTGAATTTTGATTGATTTTCGAAAAACGGATGACAATTGGCACGGCCGTAGCTCCTCTATTTAAAGTCAGAATTAAAATCTGATTAAACCGACGAAAAGAGCAGGCTTTGCTGCATATAACGACCTATTCAAGTTTCCCAACTAAAATTCCTAAGCATGCCAAAAAGCCACGCGAAAGTTTGAATTTTGATTGATTTTCGAAAAACGGATGACAATTGGCACGGCCGTAGCTCCTCTATTTAAAGTCAGAATTAAAATCTGATTAAACCGACGAAAAGAGCAGGCTTTGTTGCATATAACGACCTATTCAAGTTTCCAAAATAAAATTCCTAAGCATGCCAAAAAGCCACGCGAAAGTTTGAATTTTGATTGATTTTCGAAAAACGGATGACAATTGGCACGGCCGTAGCTCCTCTATTTAAAGTCAGAATTAAAATCTGATTAAACCGACGAAAAGAGCAGGCTTTGGTGCATATAACGACCTATTCAAGTTTCCGAAATAAAATTCCTAAGCGTGCCAAAAAGCCACGCGAAAGTTTGAATTTTGATTGATTTTCGAAAAACGGATGACAATTGCCACGGCCGTAGCTCCTCTATTTAAAGTCCGAATTAAAATCTGATTAAACCGACGAAAAGAGCAGGCTTTGGTGCATATAACGACCTATTCAAGTTTCCGAAATAAAATTCCTAAGCGTGCCAAAAAGCCACGCGAAAGTTTGAATTTTGATTGATTTTCGAAAAACGGATGACAATTGCCACGGCCGTAGCTCCTCTATTTAAAGTCCGAATTAAAATCTGATTAAACCGACGAAAAGAGCAGGCTTTGGTGCATATAACGACCTATTCAAGTTTCCAAAATAAAATTCCTAAGCATGCCAAAAAGCCACGCGAAAGTTTGAATTTTGATTGATTTTCGAAAAACGGATGACAATTGGCACGGCCGTAGCTCCTCTATTTAAAGTCAGAATTAAAATCTGATTAAACCGACGAAAAGAGCAGGCTTTGCTGCATATAACGACCTATTCAAGTTTCCCAACTAAAATTCCTAAGCATGCCAAAAAGCCACGCGAAAGTTTGAATTTTGATTGATTTTCGAAAAACGGATGACAATTGGCACGGCCGTAGCTCCTCTATTTAAAGTCAGAATTAAAATCTGATTAAACCGACGAAAAGAGCAGGCTTTGTTGCATATAACGGCCTATTCAAGTTTCCAAAATAAAATTCCTAAGCATGCCAAAAAGCCACGCGAAAGTTTGAATTTTGATTGATTTTCGAAAAACGGATGACAATTGGCACGGCCGTAGCTCCTTTATTTAAAGTCAGAATTAAAATCTGATTAAACCGACGAAAAGAGCAGGCTTTGGTGCATATAACGACCTATTCAAGTTTCCGAAATAAAATTCCTAAGCGTGCCAAAAAGCCACGCGAAAGTTTGAATTTTGATTGATTTTCGAAAAACGGATGACAATTGCCACGGCCGTAGCTCCTCTATTTAAAGTCCGAATTAAAATCTGATTAAACCGACGAAAAGAGCAGGCTTTGGTGCATATAACGACCTATTCAAGTTTCCAAAATAAAATTCCTAAGCATGCCAAAAAGCCACGCGAAAGTTTGAATTTTGATTGATTTTCGAAAAACGGATGACAATTGCCACGGCCGTAGCTCCTCTATTTAAAGTCCGAATTAAAATCTGATTAAACCGACGAAAAGAGCAGGCTTTGGTGCATATAACGACCTATTCAAGTTTCCAAAATAAAATTCCTAAGCATGCCAAAAAGCCACGCGAAAGTTTGAATTTTGATTGATTTTCGAAAAACGGATGACAATTGGCACGGCCGTAGCTCCTCTATTTAAAGTCAGAATTAAAATCTGATTAAACCGACGAAAAGAGCAGGCTTTGCTGCATATAACGACCTATTCAAGTTTCCCAACTAAAATTCCTAAGCATGCCAAAAAGCCACGCGAAAGTTTGAATTTTGATTGATTTTCGAAAAACGGATGACAATTGGCACGGCCGTAGCTCCTCTATTTAAAGTCAGAATTAAAATCTGATTAAACCGACGAAAAGAGCAGGCTTTGGTGCATATAACGACCTATTCAAGTTTCCGAAATAAAATTCCTAAGCGTGCCAAAAAGCCACGCGAAAGTTTGAATTTTGATTGATTTTCGAAAAACGGATGACAATTGGCACGGCCGTAGCTCCTCTATTTAAAGTCCGAATTAAAATCTGATTAAACCGACGAAAAGAGCAGGCTTTGGTGCATATAACGACCTATTCAAGTTTCCAAAATAAAATTCCTAAGCATGCCAAAAAGCCACGCGAAAGTTTGAATTTTGATTGATTTTCGAAAAACGGATGACAATTGGCACGGCCGTAGCTCCTCTATTTAAAGTCAGAATTAAAATCTGATTAAACCGACGAAAAGAGCAGGCTTTGCTGCATATAACGACCTATTCAAGTTTCCCAACTAAAATTCCTAAGCATGCCAAAAAGCCACGCGAAAGTTTGAATTTTGATTGATTTTCGAAAAACGGATGACAATTGGCACGGCCGTAGCTCCTCTATTTAAAGTCAGAATTAAAATCTGATTAAACCGACGAAAAGAGCAGGCTTTGTTGCATATAACGACCTATTCAAGTTTCCAAAATAAAATTCCTAAGCATGCCAAAAAGCCACGCGAAAGTTTGAATTTTGATTGATTTTCGAAAAACGGATGACAATTGGCACGGCCGTAGCTCCTCTATTTAAAGTCAGAATTAAAATCTGATTAAACCGACGAAAAGAGCAGGCTTTGGTGCATATAACGACCTATTCAAGTTTCCGAAATAAAATTCCTAAGCGTGCCAAAAAGCCACGCGAAAGTTTGAATTTTGATTGATTTTCGAAAAACGGATGACAATTGCCACGGCCGTAGCTCCTCTATTTAAAGTCCGAATTAAAATCTGATTAAACCGACGAAAAGAGCAGGCTTTGGTGCATATAACGACCTATTCAAGTTTCCAAAATAAAATTCCTAAGCATGCCAAAAAGCCACGCGAAAGTTTGAATTTTGATTGATTTTCGAAAAACGGATGACAATTGGCACGGCCGTAGCTCCTCTATTTAAAGTCAGAATTAAAATCTGATTAAACCGACGAAAAGAGCAGGCTTTGCTGCATATAACGACCTATTCAAGTTTCCCAACTAAAATTCCTAAGCATGCCAAAAAGCCACGCGAAAGTTTGAATTTTGATTGATTTTCGAAAAACGGATGACAATTGGCACGGCCGTAGCTCCTCTATTTAAAGTCAGAATTAAAATCTGATTAAACCGACGAAAAGAGCAGGCTTTGCTGCATATAACGACCTATTCAAGTTTCCCAACTAAAATTCCTAAGCATGCCAAAAAGCCACGCGAAAGTTTGAATTTTGATTGATTTTCGAAAAACGGATGACAATTGGCACGGCCGTAGCTCCTCTATTTAAAGTCAGAATTAAAATCTGATTAAACCGACGAAAAGAGCAGGCTTTGTTGCATATAACGACCTATTCAAGTTTCCAAAATAAAATTCCTAAGCATGCCAAAAAGCCACGCGAAAGTTTGAATTTTGATTGATTTTCGAAAAACGGATGACAATTGGCACGGCCGTAGCTCCTCTATTTAAAGTCAGAATTAAAATCTGATTAAACCGACGAAAAGAGCAGGCTTTGGTGCATATAACGACCTATTCAAGCTTCCAAAATAAAATTCCTAAGCATGCCAAAAAGCCACGCGAAAGTTTGAATTTTGATTGATTTTCGAAAAACGGATGACAATTGGCACGGCCGTAGCTCCTCTATTTAAAGTCAGAATTAAAATCTGATTAAACCGACGAAAAGAGCAGGCTTTGGTGCATATAACGACCTATTCAAGTTTCCGAAATAAAATTCCTAAGCGTGCCAAAAAGCCACGCGAAAGTTTGAATTTTGATTGATTTTCGAAAAACGGATGACAATTGGCACGGCCGTAGCTCCTCTATTTAAAGTCCGAATTAAAATCTGATTAAACCGACGAAAAGAGCAGGCTTTGGTGCATATAACGACCTATTCAAGTTTCCAAAATAAAATTCCTAAGCATGCCAAAAAGCCACGCGAAAGTTTGAATTTTGATTGATTTTCGAAAAACGGATGACAATTGGCACGGCCGTAGCTCCTCTATTTAAAGTCAGAATTAAAATCTGATTAAACCGACGAAAAGAGCAGGCTTTGCTGCATATAACGACCTATTCAAGTTTCCCAACTAAAATTCCTAAGCATGCCAAAAAGCCACGCGAAAGTTTGAATTTTGATTGATTTTCGAAAAACGGATGACAATTGGCACGGCCGTAGCTCCTCTATTTAAAGTCAGAATTAAAATCTGATTAAACCGACGAAAAGAGCAGGCTTTGTTGCATATAACGACCTATTCAAGCTTCCAAAATAAAATTCCTAAGCATGCCAAAAAGCCACGCGAAAGTTTGAATTTTGATTGATTTTCGAAAAACGGATGACAATTGGCACGGCCGTAGCTCCTCTATTTAAAGTCAGAATTAAAATCTGATTAAACCGACGAAAAGAGCAGGCTTTGGTGCATATAACGACCTATTCAAGTTTCCGAAATAAAATTCCTAAGCGTGCCAAAAAGCCACGCGAAAGTTTGAATTTTGATTGATTTTCGAAAAACGGATGACAATTGCCACGGCCGTAGCTCCTCTATTTAAAGTCCGAATTAAAATCTGATTAAACCGACGAAAAGAGCAGGCTTTGGTGCATATAACGACCTATTCAAGTTTCCGAAATAAAATTCCTAAGCGTGCCAAAAAGCCACGCGAAAGTTTGAATTTTGATTGATTTTCGAAAAACGGATGACAATTGCCACGGCCGTAGCTCCTCTATTTAAAGTCAGAATTAAAATCTGATTAAACCGACGAAAAGAGCAGGCTTTGCTGCATATAACGACCTATTCAAGTTTCCCAACTAAAATTCCTAAGCATGCCAAAAAGCCACGCGAAAGTTTGAATTTTGATTGATTTTCGAAAAACGGATGACAATTGGCACGGCCGTAGCTCCTCTATTTAAAGTCAGAATTAAAATCTGATTAAACCGACGAAAAGAGCAGGCTTTGCTGCATATAACGACCTATTCAAGTTTCCCAACTAAAATTCCTAAGCATGCCAAAAAGCCACGCGAAAGTTTGAATTTTGATTGATTTTCGAAAAACGGATGACAATTGGCACGGCCGTAGCTCCTCTATTTAAAGTCAGAATTAAAATCTGATTAAACCGACGAAAAGAGCAGGCTTTGTTGCATATAACGACCTATTCAAGTTTCCAAAATAAAATTCCTAAGCATGCCAAAAAGCCACGCGAAAGTTTGAATTTTGATTGATTTTCGAAAAACGGATGACAATTGGCACGGCCGTAGCTCCTCTATTTAAAGTCAGAATTAAAATCTGATTAAACCGACGAAAAGAGCAGGCTTTGGTGCATATAACGACCTATTCAAGCTTCCAAAATAAAATTCCTAAGCATGCCAAAAAGCCACGCGAAAGTTTGAATTTTGATTGATTTTCGAAAAACGGATGACAATTGGCACGGCCGTAGCTCCTCTATTTAAAGTCAGAATTAAAATCTGATTAAACCGACGAAAAGAGCAGGCTTTGGTGCATATAACGACCTATTCAAGTTTCCGAAATAAAATTCCTAAGCGTGCCAAAAAGCCACGCGAAAGTTTGAATTTTGATTGATTTTCGAAAAACGGATGACAATTGCCACGGCCGTAGCTCCTCTATTTAAAGTCCGAATTAAAATCTGATTAAACCGACGAAAAGAGCAGGCTTTGGTGCATATAACGACCTATTCAAGTTTCCAAAATAAAATTCCTAAGCATGCCAAAAAGCCACGCGAAAGTTTGAATTTTGATTGATTTTCGAAAAACGGATGACAATTGGCACGGCCGTAGCTCCTCTATTTAAAGTCAGAATTAAAATCTGATTAAACCGACGAAAAGAGCAGGCTTTGCTGCATATAACGACCTATTCAAGTTTCCCAACTAAAATTCCTAAGCATGCCAAAAAGCCACGCGAAAGTTTGAATTTTGATTGATTTTCGAAAAACGGATGACAATTGGCACGGCCGTAGCTCCTCTATTTAAAGTCAGAATTAAAATCTGATTAAACCGACGAAAAGAGCAGGCTTTGCTGCATATAACGACCTATTCAAGTTTCCCAACTAAAATTCCTAAGCATGCCAAAAAGCCACGCGAAAGTTTGAATTTTGATTGATTTTCGAAAAACGGATGACAATTGGCACGGCCGTAGCTCCTCTATTTAAAGTCAGAATTAAAATCTGATTAAACCGACGAAAAGAGCAGGCTTTGTTGCATATAACGACCTATTCAAGTTTCCAAAATAAAATTCCTAAGCATGCCAAAAAGCCACGCGAAAGTTTGAATTTTGATTGATTTTCGAAAAACGGATGACAATTGGCACGGCCGTAGCTCCTCTATTTAAAGTCAGAATTAAAATCTGATTAAACCGACGAAAAGAGCAGGCTTTGCTGCATATAACGACCTATTCAAGTTTCCCAACTAAAATTCCTAAGCATGCCAAAAAGCCACGCGAAAGTTTGAATTTTGATTGATTTTCGAAAAACGGATGACAATTGGCACGGCCGTAGCTCCTCTATTTAAAGTCAGAATTAAAATCTGATTAAACCGACGAAAAGAGCAGGCTTTGTTGCATATAACGACCTATTCAAGCTTCCAAAATAAAATTCCTAAGCATGCCAAAAAGCCACGCGAAAGTTTGAATTTTGATTGATTTTCGAAAAACGGATGACAATTGGCACGGCCGTAGCTCCTCTATTTAAAGTCAGAATTAAAATCTGATTAAACCGACGAAAAGAGCAGGCTTTGGTGCATATAACGACCTATTCAAGTTTCCGAAATAAAATTCCTAAGCGTGCCAAAAAGCCACGCGAAAGTTTGAATTTTGATTGATTTTCGAAAAACGGATGACAATTGCCACGGCCGTAGCTCCTCTATTTAAAGTCCGAATTAAAATCTGATTAAACCGACGAAAAGAGCAGGCTTTGGTGCATATAACGACCTATTCAAGTTTCCGAAATAAAATTCCTAAGCGTGCCAAAAAGCCACGCGAAAGTTTGAATTTTGATTGATTTTCGAAAAACGGATGACAATTGCCACGGCCGTAGCTCCTCTATTTAAAGTCCGAATTAAAATCTGATTAAACCGACGAAAAGAGCAGGCTTTGGTGCATATAACGACCTATTCAAGTTTCCAAAATAAAATTCCTAAGCATGCCAAAAAGCCACGCGAAAGTTTGAATTTTGATTGATTTTCGAAAAACGGATGACAATTGGCACGGCCGTAGCTCCTCTATTTAAAGTCAGAATTAAAATCTGATTAAACCGACGAAAAGAGCAGGCTTTGCTGCATATAACGACCTATTCAAGTTTCCCAACTAAAATTCCTAAGCATGCCAAAAAGCCACGCGAAAGTTTGAATTTTGATTGATTTTCGAAAAACGGATGACAATTGGCACGGCCGTAGCTCCTCTATTTAAAGTCAGAATTAAAATCTGATTAAACCGACGAAAAGAGCAGGCTTTGTTGCATATAACGACCTATTCAAGTTTCCAAAATAAAATTCCTAAGCATGCCAAAAAGCCACGCGAAAGTTTGAATTTTGATTGATTTTCGAAAAACGGATGACAATTGGCACGGCCGTAGCTCCTCTATTTAAAGTCAGAATTAAAATCTGATTAAACCGACGAAAAGAGCAGGCTTTGGTGCATATAACGACCTATTCAAGTTTCCGAAATAAAATTCCTAAGCGTGCCAAAAAGCCACGCGAAAGTTTGAATTTTGATTGATTTTCGAAAAACGGATGACAATTGCCACGGCCGTAGCTCCTCTATTTAAAGTCCGAATTAAAATCTGATTAAACCGACGAAAAGAGCAGGCTTTGGTGCATATAACGACCTATTCAAGTTTCCGAAATAAAATTCCTAAGCGTGCCAAAAAGCCACGCGAAAGTTTGAATTTTGATTGATTTTCGAAAAACGGATGACAATTGCCACGGCCGTAGCTCCTCTATTTAAAGTCCGAATTAAAATCTGATTAAACCGACGAAAAGAGCAGGCTTTGGTGCATATAACGACCTATTCAAGTTTCCAAAATAAAATTCCTAAGCATGCCAAAAAGCCACGCGAAAGTTTGAATTTTGATTGATTTTCGAAAAACGGATGACAATTGGCACGGCCGTAGCTCCTCTATTTAAAGTCAGAATTAAAATCTGATTAAACCGACGAAAAGAGCAGGCTTTGCTGCATATAACGACCTATTCAAGTTTCCCAACTAAAATTCCTAAGCATGCCAAAAAGCCACGCGAAAGTTTGAATTTTGATTGATTTTCGAAAAACGGATGACAATTGGCACGGCCGTAGCTCCTCTATTTAAAGTCAGAATTAAAATCTGATTAAACCGACGAAAAGAGCAGGCTTTGTTGCATATAACGACCTATTCAAGTTTCCAAAATAAAATTCCTAAGCATGCCAAAAAGCCACGCGAAAGTTTGAATTTTGATTGATTTTCGAAAAACGGATGACAATTGGCACGGCCGTAGCTCCTCTATTTAAAGTCAGAATTAAAATCTGATTAAACCGACGAAAAGAGCAGGCTTTGGTGCATATAACGACCTATTCAAGTTTCCGAAATAAAATTCCTAAGCGTGCCAAAAAGCCACGCGAAAGTTTGAATTTTGATTGATTTTCGAAAAACGGATGACAATTGCCACGGCCGTAGCTCCTCTATTTAAAGTCCGAATTAAAATCTGATTAAACCGACGAAAAGAGCAGGCTTTGGTGCATATAACGACCTATTCAAGTTTCCGAAATAAAATTCCTAAGCGTGCCAAAAAGCCACGCGAAAGTTTGAATTTTGATTGATTTTCGAAAAACGGATGACAATTGCCACGGCCGTAGCTCCTCTATTTAAAGTCCGAATTAAAATCTGATTAAACCGACGAAAAGAGCAGGCTTTGGTGCATATAACGACCTATTCAAGTTTCCAAAATAAAATTCCTAAGCATGCCAAAAAGCCACGCGAAAGTTTGAATTTTGATTGATTTTCGAAAAACGGATGACAATTGGCACGGCCGTAGCTCCTCTATTTAAAGTCAGAATTAAAATCTGATTAAACCGACGAAAAGAGCAGGCTTTGCTGCATATAACGACCTATTCAAGTTTCCCAACTAAAATTCCTAAGCATGCCAAAAAGCCACGCGAAAGTTTGAATTTTGATTGATTTTCGAAAAACGGATGACAATTGGCACGGCCGTAGCTCCTCTATTTAAAGTCAGAATTAAAATCTGATTAAACCGACGAAAAGAGCAGGCTTTGTTGCATATAACGACCTATTCAAGTTTCCAAAATAAAATTCCTAAGCATGCCAAAAAGCCACGCGAAAGTTTGAATTTTGATTGATTTTCGAAAAACGGATGACAATTGGCACGGCCGTAGCTCCTCTATTTAAAGTCAGAATTAAAATCTGATTAAACCGACGAAAAGAGCAGGCTTTGGTGCATATAACGACCTATTCAAGTTTCCGAAATAAAATTCCTAAGCGTGCCAAAAAGCCACGCGAAAGTTTGAATTTTGATTGATTTTCGAAAAACGGATGACAATTGCCACGGCCGTAGCTCCTCTATTTAAAGTCCGAATTAAAATCTGATTAAACCGACGAAAAGAGCAGGCTTTGGTGCATATAACGACCTATTCAAGTTTCCGAAATAAAATTCCTAAGCGTGCCAAAAAGCCACGCGAAAGTTTGAATTTTGATTGATTTTCGAAAAACGGATGACAATTGCCACGGCCGTAGCTCCTCTATTTAAAGTCCGAATTAAAATCTGATTAAACCGACGAAAAGAGCAGGCTTTGGTGCATATAACGACCTATTCAAGTTTCCAAAATAAAATTCCTAAGCATGCCAAAAAGCCACGCGAAAGTTTGAATTTTGATTGATTTTCGAAAAACGGATGACAATTGGCACGGCCGTAGCTCCTCTATTTAAAGTCAGAATTAAAATCTGATTAAACCGACGAAAAGAGCAGGCTTTGCTGCATATAACGACCTATTCAAGTTTCCCAACTAAAATTCCTAAGCATGCCAAAAAGCCACGCGAAAGTTTGAATTTTGATTGATTTTCGAAAAACGGATGACAATTGGCACGGCCGTAGCTCCTCTATTTAAAGTCAGAATTAAAATCTGATTAAACCGACGAAAAGAGCAGGCTTTGTTGCATATAACGACCTATTCAAGTTTCCAAAATAAAATTCCTAAGCATGCCAAAAAGCCACGCGAAAGTTTGAATTTTGATTGATTTTCGAAAAACGGATGACAATTGGCACGGCCGTAGCTCCTCTATTTAAAGTCAGAATTAAAATCTGATTAAACCGACGAAAAGAGCAGGCTTTGGTGCATATAACGACCTATTCAAGTTTCCGAAATAAAATTCCTAAGCGTGCCAAAAAGCCACGCGAAAGTTTGAATTTTGATTGATTTTCGAAAAACGGATGACAATTGCCACGGCCGTAGCTCCTCTAGTTAAAGTCCGAATTAAAATCTGATTAAACCGACGAAAAGAGCAGGCTTTGGTGCATATAACGACCTATTCAAGTTTCCGAAATAAAATTCCTAAGCGTGCCAAAAAGCCACGCGAAAGTTTGAATTTTGATTGATTTTCGAAAAACGGATGACAATTGCCACGGCCGTAGCTCCTCTATTTAAAGTCCGAATTAAAATCTGATTAAACCGACGAAAAGAGCAGGCTTTGGTGCATATAACGACCTATTCAAGTTTCCAAAATAAAATTCCTAAGCATGCCAAAAAGCCACGCGAAAGTTTGAATTTTGATTGATTTTCGAAAAACGGATGACAATTGGCACGGCCGTAGCTCCTCTATTTAAAGTCAGAATTAAAATCTGATTAAACCGACGAAAAGAGCAGGCTTTGCTGCATATAACGACCTATTCAAGTTTCCCAACTAAAATTCCTAAGCATGCCAAAAAGCCACGCGAAAGTTTGAATTTTGATTGATTTTCGAAAAACGGATGACAATTGGCACGGCCGTAGCTCCTCTATTTAAAGTCAGAATTAAAATCTGATTAAACCGACGAAAAGAGCAGGCTTTGGTGCATATAACGACCTATTCAAGTTTCCGAAATAAAATTCCTAAGCATGCCAAAAAGCCACGCGAAAGTTTGAATTTTGATTGATTTTCGAAAAACGGATGACAATTGTAACGGCCGTAGCTCCTCTATTTAAAGTCCGAATTAAAATCTGATTAAACCGACGAAAAGAGCAGGCTTTGGTGCATATAACGACCTATTCAAGTTTCCGAAATAAAATTCCTAAGCGTGCCAAAACGCCACGCGAAAGTTTGAATTTTGATTGATTTTCGAAAAACGGATGACAATTGCCACGGCCGTAGCTCCTCTATTTAAAGTCCGAATTAAAATCTGATTAAACCGACGAAAAGAGCAGGCTTTGGTGCATATAACGACCTATTCAAGTTTCCGAAATAAAATTCCTAAGCGTGCCAAAAAGCCACGCGAAAGTTTGCATTTTGATTGATTTTCGAAAAACGGATGACAATTGCCACGGCCGTAGCTCCTCTATTTAAAGTCCGAATTAAAATCTGATTAAACCGACGAAAAGAGCAGGCTTTGCTGCATATAACGACCTATTCAAGTTTCCGAAATAAAATTCCTAAGCATGCCAAAAAGCCACGCGAAAGTTTGAATTTTGATTGATTTTCGAAAAACGGATGACAATTGTAACGGCCGTAGCTCCTCTATTTAAAGTCCGAATTAAAATCTGATTAAACCGACGAAAAGAGCAGGCTTTGTTGCATAGAACGGCCTATTCAAGTTTCCAAAATAAAATTCCTAAGCATGCCAAAAAGCCACGCGAAAGTTTGAATTTTGATTGATTTTCGAAAAACGGATGACAATTGTAACGGCCGTAGCTCCTCTATTTAAAGTCCGAATTAAAATCTGATTAAACCGACGAAAAGAGCAGGCTTTGGTGCATATAACGACCTATTCAAGTTTCCGAAATAAAATTCCTAAGCATGCCAAAAAGCCACGCGAAAGTTTGAATTTTGATTGATTTTCGAAAAACGGATGACAATTGGCACGGCCGTAGCTCCTCTATTTAAAGTCAGAATTAAAATCTGATTAAACCGACGAAAAGAGCAGGCTTTGGTGCATATAACGACCTATTCAAGTTTCCGAAATAAAATTCCTAAGCGTGCCAAAAAGCCACGCGAAAGTTTGAATTTTGATTGATTTTCGAAAAACGGATGACAATTGCCACGGCCGTAGCTCCTCTAGTTAAAGTCCGAATTAAAATCTGATTAAACCGACGAAAAGAGCAGGCTTTGGTGCATATAACGACCTATTCAAGTTTCCCAACTAAAATTCCTAAGCGTGCCAAAAAGCCACGCGAAAGTTTGAATTTTGATTGATTTTCGAAAAACGGATGACAATTGGCACGGCCGTAGCTCCTCTATTTAAAGTCAGAATTAAAATCTGATTAAACCGACGAAAAGGGCAGGCTTTGGTGCATATAACGACCTATTCATGTTTCCGAAATAAAATTCCTAAGCATGCCAAAAAGCCACGCGAAAGTTTGAATTTTGATTGATTTTCGAAAAACGGATGACAATTGTAACGGCCGTAGCTCCTCTATTTAAAGTCCGAATTAAAATCTGATTAAACCGACGAAAAGAGCAGGCTTTGTTGCATAGAACGGCCTATTCAAGATTCCAAAATAAAATTCCTAAGCATGCCAAAAAGCCACGCGAAAGTTTGAATTTTGATTGATTTTCGAAAAACGGATGACAATTGTAACGGCCGTAGCTCCTCTATTTAAAGTCCGAATTAAAATCTGATTAAACCGACGAAAAGAGCAGGCTTTGGTGCATATAACGACCTATTCAAGTTTCCGAAATAAAATTCCTAAGCATGCCAAAAAGCCACGCGAAAGTTTGAATTTTGATTGATTTTCGAAAAACGGATGACAATTGTAACGGCCGTAGCTCCTCTATTTAAAGTCCGAATTAAAATCTGATTAAACCGACGAAAAGAGCAGGCTTTGGTGCATATAACGACCTATTCAAGTTTCCGAAATAAAATTCCTAAGCGTGCCAAAAAGCCACGCGAAAGTTTGAATTTTGATTGATTTTCGAAAAACGGATGACAATTGCCACGGCCGTAGCTCCTCTATTTAAAGTCCGAATTAAAATCTGATTAAACCGACGAAAAGAGCAGGCTTTGGTGCATATAACGACCTATTCAAGTTTCCAAAATAAAATTCCTAAGCATGCCAAAAAGCCACGCGAAAGTTTGAATTTTGATTGATTTTCGAAATACGGATGACAATTGGCACGGCCGTAGCTCCTCTATTTAAAGTCAGAATTAAAATCTGATAAAACCTACGAAAAGAGCAGGCTTTGTTGCATAGAACGGCCTATTCAAGTTTCCAAAATAAAATTACTAAGCATGCCAAAAAGCCACGCGAAAGTTTGAATTTTGATTGATTTTCGAAAAACGGATGACAATTGTAACGGCCGTAGCTCCTCTATTTAAAGTCCGAATTAAAATCTGATTAAACCGACGAAAAGAGCAGGCTTTGGTGCATATAACGACCTATTCAAGTTTCCAAAATAAAATTACTAAGCATGCCAAAAAGCCACGCGAAAGTTTGAATTTTGATTGATTTTCGTAAAAACGGATGACAATTGGCACGGCCGTAGCTCCTCTATTTAAAGTCAGAAGATCGAATACTTAATAATACAACGATAAGAAATAGATTTAGGACCATTTTTGTTAGCAGTGCGATTAAATTTAAATTAAAAGTTCAATGACTTTTCTTCTAAGTTAAGTAGGTAACTAGCTTTGGAACTGAGTTCCTAAAACTTTAATGCAAACAAATTTTAGACTTCTAAAATAAAACGCATCCTACAAAAATTGAACTACGCAACTCAGCGTTACAGAGCGAAAGAGGGAACGTTAACATTTTCGCTAGGCAGTAATTGTCTTTTTTTTTAAGATATATAGAGGATGTAGTAGTGAGTATATTAAATTCGATTTTCACAATCACAATGTGTATCTAACTGGGATTTTAGAAATATATCCGTTACTCTAAGCTCTAAAACAATTAATACAAACATTTTTTGAAGCTAATTAAATAACTTCGCTTTCATTAATACATTTTACATAGCGCCAAAAATGAATGTTATACATTATTTAAGTGTATTGTTACGATCCTCCCTATATATACATTATAATGATACCCACTGTATATGTACTTGTATTTCATCGTAGCACTTATTGATAAGTTCTACATCATCTAACTTTAATGTACCATTTACTGCTTATCAACCTCTCTTCATTTAATTTTAATTAACTGTTTAGTACTTATCATAAGTCTAGCATCATCAAACTTTTTTAATGGACCATTTTAGTACTTTTACATAAATTCATTTTAATAGCTCATGACAATTAATTAAACCTATGTAAGGAGGGATTAGATATTCATATTGTAACGAGCCTGTATGTGTACAAGTGCGGCGGCGAGTTCCGGAATGAGATAAGACGGGTTCCTCGAATACAGTCGTCGGTCGGCGCTTTGATAGCAATAAATAAACAACAACATAATAGGAGTTCGAGAAAATACCAAGAAGATCGTTCCTGATTACTCCAGAACTTTCGATATCTCTATAAATACTATGTTGTCGACGGTCAGGAACAGTTTACAGTTTATAGTTGAGTAATTTACAATTAGCTTCCGAATGGTAATATAAATACATAACTATGATATACCGAGTGATATAAATAACGCATTTTCCTTGTCATATAAATAAGTTGTTGCATTTATTATTAGTATGTAAGTGTTTTAAGTAGTGTGTAAGTGTTAAATAAACTATTGTAAATAAATATTCGTTAAATAAATTAGTTGAACTAGAAAATTCGTTACAATATAAAAGACGTTTTTGCCAAAACATTCAGTCAGAGAGACTGCAGCAGACTGTATCAAGATTGTAACAGATTGTAATCAACATCCAACCAACAGTCTCACTCGACATCTATTGTATGTAAATTACTGCCCATTATTGTTACTATTATATATTTTGTAGAAGAAATATACTTAGTGTTGAGAAGTTCTGCGATTTGGATTATTAATCATCAATTCTGCTATCAAGCGGAATTGCAACAGTATCTTACATTAATAACGATAAGAGAAAATGTAACTTTACTTAAATAAGCAACATTTAATGTACGTAATTAAAGTCTCAAAAGAAACTGCCCAATAAATTCAAAACTTTCCATATTTACGATAAATGAATAAACATTACTTTGTTTATTATCACTTTTTATTTACAAAAAGCTTTTTTGTCGAAACTATAGCCAAAAGGATTTGTAAATAAAAAGTGATAATAAACAAAGTAGTGTTTATTCATTTATCGTAAAGATGAATTATCACAGAGTAACGGCTGAATCAATCCAACTTTCCATATTTACACAAATTAAAAAGTTTGATTTTACAGATGGGGTTTTCACTAAAACTGCTTAACAAGAAATAATTTAAAATGTTCGATAATATAGGAGTGTATATTATTATATTTTACGACACATAAACGCATCAATATCATTCCATAATCAAGATAAGTATTTATACAGTTTGGACGTCATGAAATAAATTGCTTTATAAAAATGGCCTAACTATTTTATGTCACTCGTTTCTAACAGTTGAGAATATTTAAAATTTACCATAAAGAAGTTCACTCGATTTGATAATGTTATTGTATCTTGTGTATCGTGTATCTCTGCTGTACTTTTATTTGACCTCCAGAATGTTGGCAGTTACAAGAATAAACGAGATTTTTTGTGACCGTTAAAGCTGATACGATAAGAGATTCCTCTATATAATTTACTGTTATACAACACGAAAGAATTTCTACTTTAAATAAATTTAAGAAATACGTATAAATTAAATTATTCTTAAAGAGCCATTTTGTATTTAGATTTTCACTTAAATTTTTGTAGAAATGGCATACTAAAAAAGGATTTTGAAGGATTATTAGTATAAACTGAATAATAAATTATAGTTTAATGATTTTAAATACAAGCGTTTAATTTTCAGAGGCCATCTTCCACGTGTTTTTTTTTTAATCGAAAATCATCAAATCAACGATTTACAACGTGATTTATGCATTTATTATTTTACTGACCACGAATAGAAGGATTTTATTTTATCTATTACGATGTTTATAACAGTAACAACAACAACAATAATAACTTTTTAAAAGACTTGACTTGGAGGGTTAAAGATTTTGGGTAGGCAGCAATTATTATTATTTTAAAACATATATACAGGATGTAGTGGTAAGTATAAAACTCGGTTTCCACAATCGCAAGCCTAAAAAAATTAATTGCAGCTAATTAAACAATTCGACTTTCATTAATACATTTTCACGAAGCATCAACAATAAAAGTCTTATATATAAGGATGAACGTTATAGATTATTTATTTGGCTGCAAAAAGGGCTGTATAGATTTTTTGTAGGACTTGCGGTTCCGGAGATTTTAAAAAAAAAATTAAAAAACAAATTAGAACTCTTTCTTCACGAAGGCAGCTAAACGAAAGTAGTATGCGACCGAAAAAAACGAGTTTTATTTTTATACTGACTAGTACATCCCGTACCTAAAATTTTGGCCTATGTAGGTATCATTTGACTGACCTATTTTAAATGTTCAGTGATAGTAATTGTAAATTGTATAGTAAATAACCATAATTTACATAATTGACCTAAAATTTTAATAATTTTAAATTTAACAATAAAATTACCAATGAAAAACAAACATTTGACAATGTTTCACGTCTGGACGATTAGGTGTGCAGGGTTAAGTTCGTGGCTCCAACGATGGGACACCATATATATATATACAAATTCATGGTGAAAATAAAGTACCTAACGATTTTGTCTTTAATTTGACACTTTAAAATATATTATTATTTATTTTCACAATTTAAGATGCAATTAAACAATTAGAAACCTTTTGCAGAATACTACAAATTAACGAAAAATCAATAATATTCTCATATTGTTTATCTTAGATCAGTAACGATAAGAAGAAAAAAAAGTAAATGTACTTAAATAAGCAACATTTAACGTTAAGCTGTCTTATTAAGTAATTAAAGTCTTAAAAGAAACTGTCCAATAAATTCAAAACTTTCCATACTTATATAAATTAGCCCGATCTTAAAATATTCTATTATAACTGTTCATTTAACCTTGAGACGTAGTATTGACCGAGATATATCATGATCGAATATATTCTTAAGCAAAAAAAAGACGCGATAAGAAAAATTTCTCTGTAGGAATATTAGCGTTGTTTAATACGAGATAAATTTAACGTAAAAATTAAGAAATAGGTTCGGTCATGTTGAAAATAAAAGTTATGTTGTTATAAAATATTTTGCACTTATATGTAGAATTAGTGTCCATTTTTTCGGTCCCATTAGCTAATTTAGCATGGTATCTTAAAAATATTCTCCTAAAAATTCAGTTTTGTAGATTAAACCAGTGAACGACGCAAACAAAATTTGTTTTCCATTTAATTAATAATAATAATATTTTTTACGAGCTTTTTATTTTTGGGTAACAATGTAAGTTTGCCATATGAATTAAATGGAAAACAAACTTCGTTTGCGACGTGGCAAGTTGACCATAAAATTGTAATTTTTAGATTGTTGATAATTTTTGCTTAAAAACTATCCCTCTTTATTACGACCGAACTTTAATACATAAAACTGAAAATAAATTTGCGAAATATTTTCTTAAATTAATTTATGAACATTTTTTTCCTTTGCTTTGAAACTAACGGTATGATATATTAACCGTTTTTATTTTTTAAGCCTCTGCCTGCATTAATGTTCGAGTCAAAAACTAATTCTTTTCAGTTCCATAATTTTTTAACACATATCACTTTCCTACTTAGATAACCATAAATATAAGAGCAATTTATTGTATCTGTTAAATTGTTTATATACTACTGTAAATCGATAAATTAATTTTGGAAAGTATTACCTTTTTCATTTGTTTGAACAGCGGAGAAATGAAATTTCACATTTACTAGAACACAGACACAGTGTTTGCCACTTATTTACACATCCCGTATTAGTACTACATATTAATATATAGACATAATTACCTTTTGCTTTTGGTACCTTTAGTTCGTTAAACTTCGTTCATTCTCGATCGACTCGAAAATAACATGATACGCAGCTTTGATTGGCTGTATTTTAATTTTAGTTACATTGAGTTATGCAACCCATTTTATACACAATTGCATGCTGTTTAATACAATCGAGAACTAGGACAGATGGCTTTTCCTTATTTTTCGTATTGAAACTTACAATTTTTAAAAGGTACTCGATTTTTCTAAACTACCTTCGTTACATACATAATATTTTAATGAATACAATTTGAAGAACATAAGAACATTATTTCATTAACAAAAATGATATATTGGGAGACCTTAATTCAACCAACTTAACTTGCAAGCTACTTTTTGAAATAATCTATGACAAAAGAAAGTTTCTAAATGATTTATAAATTTTCACAAGAACTATGGAATTGATGTCACCTCCATAACAAATTTATTTATCAGATGTTTAGAGGAGATATGCATTTCACAGATAAAAGAACTTGGAGTTTTCCTTAAGTTTTTTTTTGTTAATTTACATTTACATGTTCCAATTTTCATATTATTAAACTAATCAATAATCAAAATAATTTAACAATGTTCTATTACTGTTGTTTTATATAGATAAGCTTTCTTTCTTTTTGTCAAGAACACTAACCATATCATCCTCTACAAAATCGCGTGTCACTTTCATACCAACAAATTCAATATGACTTACCTTATTTATAAACTTTACACCGTAAAATTTATTCGCGTGTTCCTATAGTTCTGGTCTGAAGGTGGTCGTGATGAATTGTGCTTCGCTCAACTCGTAAATCATGTCTGCTACTGCCTTTCGATGTTCGGCATCCAATGCCTGATCAGTCTCGTCAAATAAGTAAAATAGCGCTGGATCACACTTCTGAATGGCAAAGATGAGCGCCAAAGCTACTAGCGATTTTTGCCCTCCGGAAAGTTGGTTCATCACACGCATTTCAGCGTTTGTTTCGATGAAAGAGACACGAACGCCAACGCCGGTGAAATTGTCAGAGTTAGTGTCTTCAAGACGTATTTCACGGCCCTCTTCGCTATCAGCTACTTTCGTAACAAGTTTTTTGAAAACTTCTGAAAAATATTTCGATACTTGGCGGAATGTAAACTGTATTGCTTCCATTTTGCGTTGTTCTAGCATGCTAAGAAGTTCTTTGGTCTTTTCATCACTAGCTAAAGAAAAGAATAATGTGGTTGAATTTGTTACTAATTGTCAAAACTACATAAAATAAATGTAGTAATGTCACAGTTGCGACTTTATTCAAATTACAACTTCTTACCCTTTATCCAGTTCTTCTTTATGTTTTTTTGAAGCTTTTCCTTTTGGTCAGAAAAGCTCATGAACTGGTCTAAAGCCTTTTTGTTAACAAGACTGTATTTTTTCAGTTGGTTGTTGGACGCAAAGATATCAAATGTCACTCGTGCGATAAGCTAGGTCATATAAGAAGTCAATGTAAAAATCGACGTAACCACGAATTTCATAGAACCGAACCCATTGCGGGTCCCAGTAGGGATCGCCAAATGCAGTGCTCCTTTTGCGCTAAAAGTGACCACTTAGAAAAAGATTGCTTTACCAAACGTTCATTAGAACAAAGAAGGAAAATAAATTTTTGCAACTTACACAAATACGGGATCAGACGCGTCGCTGTTCTCCGATCCGATAAGTATCGCTCTTTGTTTATAAACAAAGTCGAAACGTGTTCGTCAATCATATGAGATATATCGCGTGGCGTATTAAAAATCAAATAACAATTTAAAGCTGAAATAGAAATTGCGGGAGTCCAAACAGAATTAACATTTTTGATAGTTCCAGATAGCATTTTAGATTTCGATGCAATAATAGGATGCAACTTATATCAAGACTCAAACATACTAGCAGTAACTCACGCCACAGGAACCCCGATTCGCCGAAAAGAAATTCCCGGTATTCGACTTTTAATACAAAACATTGCTGATAGAACTCAAGAACATAGTTGTGTTGTTCCTGCAGAACACGCACAACAGATCGAGTCTTTGTTAAATGAATTCAAAGATTTAATAACTTCCAGTTACAATGTCCCAGTGACAAAAACAGCTTCACTAACAATCAAATCAGACTTAATAAGAACAAAATTAAGTTCTTGGTCAAATAATTTATCGTAGCTATCAGACGTGGATCGCGATTTCACGCCTGACGGACACTATGATTTTTTGCGTATGCCCTTCGGGTTGGCCAACGTCCCTGCTGTCTTTCAGCGAGCCTTAATGAAGGTCTTGGGAGATTTCAAAGACAACATAGCCTTAGTATACCTCGAGGATATACTAATACCTTCCGAAACTCCCGAACAAGGAATAAAATTTTTAAAATTAGTCTTAGAGGCTCTACGCAAAGCAGGATTCTCTAACACCTCGAAATGCAGATATTTGCAAAAGAGCATTTCATATTTAGACCGCGAAATATCAGTAGAAGGCATACGACCAGACCCGCAAAAAATTTAGGCACTGGTGCATTCTCCTATACCAAAATCAATTAAACAAGTCCGACAGTTTATGGGTCTTGCCGGTTGTTTTCGCAAATTCATTCCAAATTCCGCTTCAACAACCACTTGTATTTCCAAATTGACCAAACAAAATGAACCGTATAATATGGGTACAGAATAGCAGAATGCGCGCGATTATGTAATAAACCATTTAGTGTCAAAGCCTGTAGTGTATCTTACCCAGGTCTATTCGATCGTCATATAACTCACCCACGTTGTTTATGGATATCAGCTGTTGTCGGTTCGATACACTGGCTATTCACGTAATTTGGAAGGGTTGTTTATAATTGTTAAATGAAAGACAACAAATATGTGACATCCTAACTTTACTATGAATGAAATGATAAAATATCAGGGAAATCCCAGTAATATTAAAATTTAAACAAAATAATACGAATACCAGACTCAGCCTAGGGCTAAGGAAAGGGTATGGCAGAGAAACCCACGATCTTAGCCCTACAAATCAGGGATGTGTACCATCCGTAAAGTATGAAATGTATATAAATCAAAACTATCACTGTGAAAATCTACCCTGCACGATTCACATACACGAACACATGTAAACAATCATTTAAAACTGAAGAATTATGGTATTAGTTAGCCGACAATGTCAGAAGGTACTAAGGTTCCATACAGGAAGCAACCCAGCTATAAGTTGAGATTTTAGAGCACAATCCTGGGCCTCACATAAAAATAAAACGCAATAAATAAATACCAAAATAAACACACAAATAAATATGTAAATAAATGCAACGAATAAATTTCAAAATAAACGTCGAAATAAATGGACAAATAAATATCAAAATCAAATGCAACAAATAAATATCAAAACAAAATACACATTTGTGAATGCTCCCAGATAGATACTCTACACGGGAAATAATGTTAGTAAATTCAACAAGGCTCGAAACTTTCTGAACGCACCTGGTAGATCAACAAAGAGCAAATCATGAAAATTGAAAACCAAGAAAAATCACAAAATACTTGTTACACATCACTGTTTTTGTCAAATTAACAAAATAAAACTTCAAATTAAACGAAACGAAAGAACAATGAAAATTGACAACATTTGTCGGGGAGTAGGTTGTTTTGCTCCACGTGGTCTAAGAACCGGTCAAGGAGAATCGATTCGACCACTTTGCTCATCGAACTCAGCAGGCTGATGGGTCTATAGCTCAAGGGAGAGCTGAGGGCTACCCCTTTTTGGGGAGACAAATGACCAGACCAGAGGGAAGTGTTGGTACCGTATGATGGCGTTTGTGATATTGCACAGTGCTGTTATGTGCTTTGGTGGCAGGACTTCCAAGGGCTTTTCTATTTTTCATAGATCGGATGGTAAGGGAGACTTCGCGAGGGTGGTGTGTTTGAAATCGAGAACAGAAGTGATGAAGTTTTGAGAAACGGATTTGGTGCGCTCGTGAAAGTTGACTAGATCCACGGGGCTGGGCAACGGGGAGCACTGGAGGCAGAGAGAGTCTGCGTTGATTGCAGCTTTTTCCTCGCCTGTAGTGTAGGTGGAGCCGTCCTGTTTTAGTGGAGGGAGATGGGGAGCACTGTTTCCGAGAGAACGGATCACTTTCCAAGAGCTTTTTAGATTAGGTAATAATTTTACATTTTCTTTTTCTATTTTGTGGTTATTATTAATTAGGTGGGTTGCTAACTCTGAGTTATGTTTATTGTATTTTACATATTGATAATGTTCGTTAAATCTTGTGGATCTTTCTTTTTGATTTACCAATATATATAGTGTCACAGTCGGAGCATTTGATTTCGTAGACATCCGTTTTTTTTTTCGAGTATATTGTTATTTTCTGAACTTGTTTATTATTTACATTTTACATTTTTCTAAGAATTCTAAGAAAGAACAACATCAACCCTGCCTATTTCAACAATAATACTGTAGGATTTGTTCTCTTTACTGACGTGAGTCGCTTTTGAAGTAGCTGTAGTATCAACCACAAAATTAAATCCGACGTCGGTTTATCTGATCTCTAGAGTTGCAGAACACGTAAAATTGTTAATTACAGACATGTATATAGAAATTGTTACACATCATTTCCTTCATAAAATAGAGAAATATGAATAACACAGGTCAATGTGGATCAGAAATTGCCACAGCAAATCTGGATTTTGACTAATCTCAAATTGCAAAAAATATCTCTCCATTTTATAAAATAAAACGACACAAACAACTTACAATTTGGTCTTATAATTGTTCGAGTATATTTAGATTTTTAGATGCCTTTCGTAATTTAAAAATTCCATTATGCTAATTCGGCCTGTTTGGTTTTGATTTGAAATATTTGAAAATCTTCATGTGCTGGGGAAATTACGAATTCGAATTTTAATTCAACAACAAAAGCTACATGAAAATATATATATGGAATCAACAGAAACAACTACTCCGAGGGCTAATACCCCTACTAGCATTGAATTACACTGTTGATTGTTGAGACCCGATAGGTCGAAACCGGTCGGGGGATATGGCTTTCCGTACGCTGTGCCTACTATGTCGGACGCGTTAGAAATATGGGATCTATGATCCTTAAAATTTAGACGAAAAAAGATTTTAATGCCCCCTTTTTTGAATATAACAAAGGATACTTCGGAAATAGCTACTCTTGGTTGTTTTGTCCTTTTATTTCACATTGTAATCATCCCAAAAAGACCGACTACTGCATTTTTGAGTTTTGGGGTGCTAAGATAATCCCTAATTACGTTAGTTCTTGTTCAATTTTTGAGGTATTTCATTACTTTTGGATTCGTTCGTACATACTATGCCGATGATGTAAATGCATTCTCTCAATAATTTTACAGTGGGTACTTTATGTATATTAAAGGTTGTACATATTTTAATGAATATAAACAATTACTTTTGCAGAATTGCAAAAACATTCTGCGCATCTTAGCAGTCGACAAAATAAGGCAAATTCCTCGCATACAGGTAGACGGAACACTTCTAACAGACATAGCAAGACATATTTGGCGAAGGACTACGGCAGTAAATAAATCTCATTTTTCAGTTAAAACTATTAAAGGTAATTTTACAGAAACGGAAATACATTTTCCAGATTTAAGGGGCCCAAGAATTCAATATAATATATATAATATATGTAATTTATTTCATATTTTAAATTTTCAATTTTAAAAATAATTCAAACAAACTGAAGTTTTCGGACTGATTATTATATTTCCAAGGTGTTATTTAAAACTAATTATCTCTCTCACTGGCTTTTTTATATTTTTAATAAAGCACCCAATAATTCATTGTCTTCATATGTTTTGATATACAGTATGTCACAGACATACACATATTACAATTTGAAAATAACAACTATAATAAAAATGTCAATATTGTATAACAAAAGATTTAATTATAAGAATGATTTTCCCGGCTTGATGGCCGTGGTCTAAAGGCTTGTTTTCTGCCTGACGTTTCGTCAGCGACTGCGGATGACACCTTCAGAGATATTGAGGTCGTCGAAGTAGCTTTCTATCTGGAAGTTCTCTTTTCGGCGGCCCGCTATCGTGTGTCGAGACAGGAAGCTATTTCGACCACCTCAATATCTCTGATGATGTCATCCGCAGTCGCTGACGAAACGTTAGGCAGGAAACAAGTCTTTAGACCATGGCCATCAAGCCCGGAAAGTCATTCTTTTAATAGCGCCGGCCGTGAAAGCCTACACACTTTAATTAAAATATTTAATTGTTTAATAACTCCGTAAAATGATTAATTTTTAAATCAACTACTTGTGACTTGTACAAAGTTTATATTTCATTTTGTACAATTCTATTGTGACTTACTATACATGTGATATATTAAAAAAAAGCCTTATTAGAAATAAATTTATATATTTTCTCGAGATGATACAAAACATAGGTACTAGTTTGTAACAGGCACAATATTCATATTACAAGTACAATAAAACTCCATCAAATTTTAGTCACTCAGTCTAACGTTAACTGTGCTTCCGGGATGAAGCCGTGTCGCGTCGCGTAGCCGTGGTCGTTTACCCTTACGTTATTGGTGCATGTTTACCCGTTCTTTAGATATTTTTTATTAAATTGAAATGTTGGCGTTTTCCAAATTTTTCGGGAGTGTTTTTATGGATTCAAGAGGATTAGAGCAACGCCTAAAGGCAGCAATTGTAAGTACCATGGACTTTAATAACCATTTTTTGTTTAATTTATAACATTAAACTAATTTAAGTACATTTAATTAATTATAATTAATTACGACACTATTTCTATCCTCTTTCGATTTAATTTTCAATCAGAACTAACCTTTTATTTTAAAACCTTTCCATTCATTTTCTAATATGTGACATGGCATCCTGAATCTGTCAGGTTGTCTGTCTTGTTGTAATTACAGAACCGCACTTTCTTCGATGAACTTCTTTCGAAGAAGCGATGGTCTCTAAGATGTGAAACAGCAACTTCCGGAATTAATTGCTATTATTTTCTGGTAGATCATAACATCATCTAATATGTTAACATGTATAACGTAGCAACCTGTGTTAAGGTTGTGAGTTATGATTACAGGTCTCCTACAATTTTTCCTGTAAATTTGTTTGACAGGATGAAAATCGGAACATCCACGAATTGGTTGGTATTTCCATTACATTGTCGCACGGTATGATGTTTTATAATTATGTACAATTTTTAAATTTTTATGTACGATTTGGAAATTACCTTGCTCGTCATGGAATTTTATTTAATTTCGTTAAGTGGACTAAACCGTTTCAATGTTTTAAGCATTCCTAGAATATCCTTCCATTAGTCGTCACTTTCATTTTACGTTCATACTATATATTTTAGCGGTAACCGAAAGAAAATTCACAAAAAAAAATAAGTTGCTTATTACTACGGTTCGAAAGGCTAAATATTCTTATTTTGGGTTGTGATATTGTAATTTTATGTGGTAGCTTGTTGATGTTGTAATGTAGATAATGTGGGTCGCTTATCTGCGTAGATGTAGTATAGAGAAAAAGAATTTTTAGCCTTTGACGAACCAATGTAAGTACGTTGACGTGTTTTCCAAGAAGAGCATCAACTCAAAGATGTGATGCATCTGCTTCCAGAAAGTATAGTATTTAGAATAAGGTGTTCTCTGTTACTGTATTCATTTTTTAATTTTTGATAAGGCATCCTGAATCTGTCAGGTTGTCTGTCTTTTTGTGATTACAGATCCGCACATTCCTCGACGAATTTCTATCGAAGAAGCAATGGGCTCCAAGATGTGATGCATCAACTTCCAGAAAGTATAATATTTAGAATAAGGTGTTCTCTGTTACTGTATTCATTTTTTAATTTTTGACATGGCATCCTGAATCTGTTAGGTTGTCTGTCTTTTTGTGATTACAGATCCGCACATTCCTCGACGAATTTCTATCGAAGAAGCAATGGGCTCCAAGATGTGATGCATCAACTTCCAGAAAGTATAGTATTTAGAATAAGGTGTTCCCTGTTACTGTATTCATTTTTTAATTTTTGACATGACATCTTGAATCTGTCAGGTTGTCTCTCTTGTTGTGATTACAGATTCGCACTTATCATCGACGGATTTCTCCTGACGAAGCAATGGGCTCCAAGATGTGATGCATCAACTTCCAGAAAGTATAGTATTTAGAATAAGGTGTTCTCTGTTACTGTATTCATTTTTTAATTTTTGACATGGCATCCTGAATCTGTCAGGTTGTCTGTCTTTTTGTGATTACAGATCCGCACATTCCTCGACGAATTTCTATCGAAGAAGCAATGGGCTCCAAGATGTGATGCATCAACTTCCAGAAAGTATAGTATTCAGAATAAGGTGTTCTCTGTTGCTGTTTTCATTTTCTAATTTGTGATAAGGCATCTTGAATCTGTCAGGTTGTCTGTCTTTTTGTGATTACAGATCCGCACTTTCCTTGACGAATTTCTATCGAAGAAGCAATGGGCTCCAAGATGTGACGCATCAACTTCCAGAAAGTATAGTATTTAGAATAAGATGTTATCTGTTGCTGTTTTCATTTTCTAATTTGTGATAAGGCATCCTGAATCTGTCAGGTTGTCTGTCTTTTTCTGATTACAGATCCGCACTTTCCTCGACGAATTTCTATCGAAGAAGCAATGGGCTCCAAGATGTGACGCATCAACTTCCAGAAAGTATAGTATTTAGAATAAGATGTTCTCTGTTGCTGTTTTCATTTTCTAATTTGTGATAAGGCATCCTGAATCTGTCAGGTTGTCTGTCTTTTTGTGATTACAGAACCGCACTTTCTTCGACGAACTTCTTTCGGAGAAACTATGGTCTCTAAGATGTGAAACAGCAATTTCCGGATTGAATTGTTTTTATTTTCTGGTAGGTCATAACATAATCTAATATGTTAACATGTATAATGTAGCAACCTGTGTTAAGGTTGTGAGTTCTTATGATTACAGGTCCCCCACAATTTTTCCTGTTAATTTGTTTGACAGGTTACAAATCGGAAAATCCACGAATTGTTTGGTATTTCCATTACATTGTCGCACGGTATGATGTTTTATAATTTTGTATAATTTTTAAATTTTTATTTACGATTTGGAAATTACCTTGCTCGTCTTGGAATTTTATTCAATTTCGTTAGGTGAACTAAACCGTTTCAATGTTTTAAGCTTTTTTAGAATATCCTTCCATTAGTCGTCACTTTCATTTTACGTTCATATTATATACTTTAGTGGTAACCGAAAGAAAATTCACAAAAAAATATAAGTTGCTTTATTACTACGGTTCGGAAGGCTAAATATTTTTATTTTGGGTTGTGATGTTGTAATTTTATGTGGTAGCTGTTGATGTTGTAATGTAGAATAATGTGAGTCGCTTATCTGCGTAGATGTAGCATAGAGAAAAAGAATTTTTAGCCATTGCCGAACCAATGTAAGTACGTTGACGTGTTTTCCAAGAAGAGCATCAACTCCAAGATGTGATGCATCTGCTTCCAGAAAGTATAGTATTTAGAATAAGGTGTTATCTGTTACTGTTTTCATTTTCTAATTTATGACATGGCATCCTGAATCTGTCAGGTTGTCTGTCTTGTTGATTTACAGATCCGCCATTATCTTCGGCGGATTCCTTCTGACGATGCAATGGGCTCCAGGATATGATGCATCAATTTCCAGAAAGTATAGTATATAGAATAAACTGTTCACTGTTACTGTTTTCCTTTTCTAATATGTGACATGGCACCTGAATCTGTCAGGTTGTCTGTCTTTTTGTGATTACAGATCTGCACTTTCCTCGACGAATTTCTATCGAAGAAGCAATGGGCTCCAAGATGTGATGCATCAACTTCCAGAAAGTATAGTATTCAGAATAAGGTGTTCTCTGTTGCTGTTTTCATTTTCTAATTTGTGATAAGGCATCCTGAATCTGTCAGGTTGTCTGTTTTTTTGTGATTACAGATCCGCACTTTCCTCGACGAATTTCTGTCGAAGAAGCAATGGGCTCCAAGATGTGACGCATCAACTTCCAGAAAGTATAGTATTTAGAATAAGATGTTCTCTGTTGCTGTTTTCATTTTCTAATTTGTGATAAGGCATCCTGAATCTGTCAGGTTGTCTGTCCTAAGCATGCCAAAAAGCCACGCGAAAGTTTGAATTTTGATTGATTTTCGAAAAACGGATGACAATTGGCACGGCCGTAGCTCCTCTATTTAAAGTCAGCATTAAAATCTGATTAAACTGACGAAAAGAGCAGACTTTGCTGCATATAACGACCTATTCAAGTTTCCCAACTAAAATTCCTAAGCATGCCAAAAAGCCACGCGAAAGTTTGAATTTTGATTGATTTTCGAAAAACGGATGACAATTGCCACGGCCGTAGCTCCTCTATTTAAAGTCCGAATTAAAATCTGATTAAACCGACGAAAAGAGCAGGCTTTGGTGCATATAACGACCTATTCAAGCTTCCGAAATAAAATTCCTAAGCGTGCCAAAAAGCCACGCGAAAGTTTGAATTTTGATTGATTTTCGAAAAACGGATGACAATTGCCACGGCCGTAGCTCCTCTATTTAAAGTCCGAATTAAAATCTGATTAAACCGACGAAAAGAGCAGGCTTTGGTGCATATAACGACCTATTCAAGTTTCCAAAATAAAATTCCTAAGCATGCCAAAAAGCCACGCGAAAGTTTGAATTTTGATTGATTTTCGAAAAACGGATGACAATTGGCACGGCCGTAGCTCCTCTATTTAAAGTCAGAATTAAAATCTGATTAAACCGACGAAAAGAGCAGGCTTTGCTGCATATAACGACCTATTCAAGTTTCCCAACTAAAATTCCTAAGCATGCCAAAAAGCCACGCGAAAGTTTGAATTTTGATTGATTTTCGAAAAACGGATGACAATTGCCACGGCCGTAGCTCCTCTATTTAAAGTCCGAATTAAAATCTGATTAAACCGACGAAAAGAGCAGGCTTTGGTGCATATAACGACCTATTCAAGTTTCCAAAATAAAATTCCTAAGCATGCCAAAAAGCCACGCGAAAGTTTGAATTTTGATTGATTTTCGAAAAACGGATGACAATTGCCACGGCCGTAGCTCCTCTATTTAAAGTCCGAATTAAAATCTGATTAAACCGACGAAAAGAGCAGGCTTTGGTGCATATAACGACCTATTCAAGTTTCCAAAATAAAATTCCTAAGCATGCCAAAAAGCCACGCGAAAGTTTGAATTTTGATTGATTTTCGAAAAACGGATGACAATTGGCACGGCCGTAGCTCCTCTATTTAAAGTCAGAATTAAAATCTGATTAAACCGACGAAAAGAGCAGGCTTTGCTGCATATAACGACCTATTCAAGTTTCCCAACTAAAATTCCTAAGCATGCCAAAAAGCCACGCGAAAGTTTGAATTTTGATTGATTTTCGAAAAACGGATGACAATTGGCACGGCCGTAGCTCCTCTATTTAAAGTCCGAATTAAAATCTGATTAAACCGACGAAAAGAGCAGGCTTTGGTGCATATAACGACCTATTCAAGTTTCCGAAATAAAATTCCTAAGCGTGCCAAAAAACCACGCGAAAGTTTGAATTTTGATTGATTTTCGAAAAACGGATGACAATTGCCACGGCCGTAGCTCCTCTATTTAAAGTCCGAATTAAAATCTGATTAAACCGACGAAAAGAGCAGGCTTTGGTGCATATAACGACCTATTCAAGTTTCCAAAATAAAATTCCTAAGCATGCCAAAAAGCCACGCGAAAGTTTGAATTTTGATTGATTTTCGAAAAACGGATGACAATTGGCACGGCCATAGCTCCTCTATTTAAAGTCAGAATTAAAATCTGATTAAACCGACGAAAATAGCAGGCTTTGCTGCATATAACGACCTATTCAAGTTTCCCAACTAAAATTCCTAAGCATGCCAAAAAGCCACGCGAAAGTTTGAATTTTGATTGATTTTCGAAAAACGGATGACAATTGTAACGGCCATAGCTCCTCTATTTAAAGTCCGAATTAAAATCTGATTAAACCGACGAAAAGAGCAGGCTTTGGTGCATATAACGACCTATTCAAGTTTCCGAAATAAAATTCCTAAGCGTGCCAAAAAGCCACGCGAAAGTTTGAATTTTGATTGATTTTCGAAAAACGGATGACAATTGCCACGGCCGTAGCTCCTCTATTTAAAGTCAGAATTAAAATCTGATTAAACCGACGAAAAGAGCAGGCTTTGCTGCATATAACGACCTATTCAAGTTTCCCAACTAAAATTCCTAAGCATGCCAAAAAGCCACGCGAAAGTTTGAATTTTGATTGATTTTCGAAAAACGGATGACAATTGGCACGGCCGTAGCTCCTCTATTTAAAGTCAGAATTAAAATCTGATTAAACCGACGAAAAGAGCAGGCTTTGTTGCATATAACGACCTATTCAAGTTTCCAAAATAAAATTCCTAAGCATGCCAAAAAGCCACGCGAAAGTTTGAATTTTGATTGATTTTCGAAAAACGGATGACAATTGGCACGGCCGTAGCTCCTCTATTTAAAGTCAGAATTAAAATCTGATTAAACCGACGAAAAGAGCAGGCTTTGGTGCATATAACGACCTATTCAAGCTTCCGAAATAAAATTCCTAAGCGTGCCAAAAAGCCACGCGAAAGTTTGAATTTTGATTGATTTTCGAAAAACGGATGACAATTGGCACGGCCGTAGCTCCTCTATTTAAAGTCAGAATTAAAATCTGATTAAACCGACGAAAAGAGCAGGCTTTGGTGCATATAACGACCTATTCAAGCTTCCGAAATAAAATTCCTAAGCGTGCCAAAAAGCCACGCGAAAGTTTGAATTTTGATTGATTTTCGAAAAACGGATGACAATTGCCACGGCCGTAGCTCCTCTATTTAAAGTCCGAATTAAAATCTGATTAAACCGACGAAAAGAGCAGGCTTTGGTGCATATAACGACCTATTCAAGCTTCCGAAATAAAATTCCTAAGCGTGCCAAAAAGCCACGCGAAAGTTTGAATTTTGATTGATTTTCGAAAAACGGATGACAATTGCCACGGCCGTAGCTCCTCTATTTAAAGTCCGAATTAAAATCTGATTAAACCGACGAAAAGAGCAGGCTTTGGTGCATATAACGACCTATTCAAGTTTCCAAAATAAAATTCCTAAGCATGCCAAAAAGCCACGCGAAAGTTTGAATTTTGATTGATTTTCGAAAAACGGATGACAATTGGCACGGCCGTAGCTCCTCTATTTAAAGTCAGAATTAAAATCTGATTAAACCGACGAAAAGAGCAGGCTTTGGTGCATATAACGACCTATTCAAGTTTCCCAACTAAAATTCCTAAGCATGCCAAAAAGCCACGCGAAAGTTTGAATTTTGATTGATTTTCGAAAAACGGATGACAATTGGCACGGCCGTAGCTCCTCTATTTAAAGTCAGAATTAAAATCTGATTAAACCGACGAAAAGAGCAGGCTTTGGTGCATATAACGACCTATTCAAGTTTCCGAAATAAAATTCCTAAGCGTGCCAAAAAGCCACGCGAAGGTTTGAATTTTGATTGATTTTCGAAAAACGGATGACAATTGCCACGGCCGTAGCTCCTCTATTTAAAGTCCGAATTAAAATCTGATTAAACCGACGAAAAGAGCAGGCTTTGGTGCATATAACGACCTATTCAAGTTTCCAAAATAAAATTCCTAAGCATGCCAAAAAGCCACGCGAAAGTTTGAATTTTGATTGATTTTCGAAAAACGGATGACAATTGGCACGGCCGTAGCTCCTCTATTTAAAGTCAGAATTAAAATCTGATTAAACCGACGAAAAGAGCAGGCTTTGGTGCATATAACGACCTATTCAAGTTTCCGAAATAAAATTCCTAAGCGTGCCAAAAAGCCACGCGAAAGTTTGAATTTTGATTGATTTTCGAAAAACGGATGACAATTGCCACGGCCGTAGCTCCTCTATTTAAAGTCCGAATTAAAATCTGATTAAACCGACGAAAAGAGCAGGCTTTGGTGCATATAACGACCTATTCAAGTTTCCGAAATAAAATTCCTAAGCGTGCCAAAAAGCCACGCGAAAGTTTGAATTTTGATTGATTTTCGAAAAACGGATGACAATTGCCACGGCCGTAGCTCCTCTATTTAAAGTCAGAATTAAAATCTGATTAAACCGACGAAAAGAGCAGGCTTTGGTGCATATAACGACCTATTCAAGTTTCCAAAATAAAATTCCTAAGCATGCCAAAAAGCCACGCGAAAGTTTGAATTTTGATTGATTTTCGAAAAACGGATGACAATTGGCACGGCCGTAGCTCCTCTATTTAAAGTCAGAATTAAAATCTGATTAAACCGACGAAAAGAGCAGGCTTTGCTGCATATAACGACCTATTCAAGTTTCCCAACTAAAATTCCTAAGCATGCCAAAAAGCCACGCGAAAGTTTGAATTTTGATTGATTTTCGAAAAACGGATGACAATTGGCACGGCCGTAGCTCCTCTATTTAAAGTCAGAATTAAAATCTGATTAAACCGACGAAAAGAGCAGGCTTTGTTGCATATAACGACCTATTCAAGTTTCCAAAATAAAATTCCTAAGCATGCCAAAAAGCCACGCGAAAGTTTGAATTTTGATTGATTTTCGAAAAACGGATGACAATTGGCACGGCCGTAGCTCCTCTATTTAAAGTCAGAATTAAAATCTGATTAAACCGACGAAAAGAGCAGGCTTTGGTGCATATAACGACCTATTCAAGTTTCCGAAATAAAATTCCTAAGCGTGCCAAAAAGCCACGCGAAGGTTTGAATTTTGATTGATTTTCGAAAAACGGATGACAATTGCCACGGCCGTAGCTCCTCTATTTAAAGTCCGAATTAAAATCTGATTAAACCGACGAAAAGAGCAGGCTTTGGTGCATATAACGACCTATTCAAGTTTCCAAAATAAAATTCCTAAGCATGCCAAAAAGCCACGCGAAAGTTTGAATTTTGATTGATTTTAGAAAAACGGATGACAATTGGCACGGCCGTAGCTCCTCTATTTAAAGTCAGAATTAAAATCTGATTAAACCGACGAAAAGAGCAGGCTTTGCTGCATATAACGACCTATTCAAGTTTCCCAACTAAAATTCCTAAGCATGCCAAAAAGCCACGCGAAAGTTTGAATTTTGATTGATTTTCGAAAAACGGATGACAATTGGCACGGCCGTAGCTCCTCTATTTAAAGTCAGAATTAAAATCTGATTAAACCGACGAAAAGAGCAGGCTTTGTTGCATATAACGACCTATTCAAGTTTCCAAAATAAAATTCCTAAGCATGCCAAAAAGCCACGCGAAAGTTTGAATTTTGATTGATTTTCGAAAAACGGATGACAATTGGCACGGCCGTAGCTCCTCTATTTAAAGTCAGAATTAAAATCTGATTAAACCGACGAAAAGAGCAGGCTTTGGTGCATATAACGACCTATTCAAGTTTCCGAAATAAAATTCCTAAGCGTGCCAAAAAGCCACGCGAAAGTTTGAATTTTGATTGATTTTCGAAAAACGGATGACAATTGCCACGGCCGTAGCTCCTCTATTTAAAGTCCGAATTAAAATCTGATTAAACCGACGAAAAGAGCAGGCTTTGGTGCATATAACGACCTATTCAAGTTTCCGAAATAAAGTTCCTAAGCGTGCCAAAAAGCCACGCGAAAGTTTGAATTTTGATTGATTTTCGAAAAACGGATGACAATTGCCACGGCCGTAGCTCCTCTATTTAAAGTCCGAATTAAAATCTGATTAAACCGACGAAAAGAGCAGGCTTTGGTGCATATAACGACCTATTCAAGTTTCCAAAATAAAATTCCTAAGCATGCCAAAAAGCCACGCGAAAGTTTGAATTTTGATTGATTTTCGAAAAACGGATGACAATTGGCACGGCCGTAGCTCCTCTATTTAAAGTCAGAATTAAAATCTGATTAAACCGACGAAAAGAGCAGGCTTTGCTGCATATAACGACCTATTCAAGTTTCCCAACTAAAATTCCTAAGCATGCCAAAAAGCCACGCGAAAGTTTGAATTTTGATTGATTTTCGAAAAACGGATGACAATTGGCACGGCCGTAGCTCCTCTATTTAAAGTCAGAATTAAAATCTGATTAAACCGACGAAAAGAGCAGGCTTTGGTGCATATAACGACCTATTCAAGTTTCCGAAATAAAATTCCTAAGCATGCCAAAAAGCCACGCGAAAGTTTGAATTTTGATTGATTTTCGAAAAACGGATGACAATTGTAACGGCCGTAGCTCCTCTATTTAAAGTCCGAATTAAAATCTGATTAAACCGACGAAAAGAGCAGGCTTTGGTGCATATAACGACCTATTCAAGCTTCCCAACTAAAATTCCTAAGCATGCCAAAAAGCCACGCGAAAGTTTGAATTTTGATTGATTTTCGAAAAACGGATGACAATTGGCACGGCCGTAGCTCCTCTATTTAAAGTCAGAATTAAAATCTGATTAAACCGACGAAAAGAGCAGGCTTTGTTGCATATAACGACCTATTCAAGTTTCCAAAATAAAATTCCTAAGCATGCCAAAAAGCCACGCGAAAGTTTGAATTTTGATTGATTTTCGAAAAACGGATGACAATTGGCACGGCCGTAGCTCCTCTATTTAAAGTCAGAATTAAAATCTGATTAAACCGACGAAAAGAGCAGGCTTTGGTGCATATAACGACCTATTCAAGTTTCCGAAATAAAATTCCTAAGCGTGCCAAAAAGCCACGCGAAAGTTTGAATTTTGATTGATTTTCGAAAAACGGATGACAATTGCCACGGCCGTAGCTCCTCTATTTAAAGTCCGAATTAAAATCTGATTAAACCGACGAAAAGAGCAGGCTTTGGTGCATATAACGACCTATTCAAGTTTCCAAAATAAAATTCCTAAGCATGCCAAAAAGCCACGCGAAAGTTTGAATTTTGATTGATTTTCGAAAAACGGATGACAATTGCCACGGCCGTAGCTCCTCTATTTAAAGTCCGAATTAAAATCTGATTAAACCGACGAAAAGAGCAGGCTTTGGTGCATATAACGACCTATTCAAGTTTCCAAAATAAAATTCCTAAGCATGCCAAAAAGCCACGCGAAAGTTTGAATTTTGATTGATTTTCGAAAAACGGATGACAATTGGCACGGCCGTAGCTCCTCTATTTAAAGTCAGAATTAAAATCTGATTAAACCGACGAAAAGAGCAGGCTTTGCTGCATATAACGACCTATTCAAGTTTCCCAACTAAAATTCCTAAGCATGCCAAAAAGCCACGCGAAAGTTTGAATTTTGATTGATTTTCGAAAAACGGATGACAATTGGCACGGCCGTAGCTCCTCTATTTAAAGTCAGAATTAAAATCTGATTAAACCGACGAAAAGAGCAGGCTTTGGTGCATATAACGACCTATTCAAGTTTCCGAAATAAAATTCCTAAGCGTGCCAAAAAGCCACGCGAAAGTTTGAATTTTGATTGATTTTCGAAAAACGGATGACAATTGGCACGGCCGTAGCTCCTCTATTTAAAGTCCGAATTAAAATCTGATTAAACCGACGAAAAGAGCAGGCTTTGGTGCATATAACGACCTATTCAAGTTTACAAAATAAAATTCCTAAGCATGCCAAAAAGCCACGCGAAAGTTTGAATTTTGATTGATTTTCGAAAAACGGATGACAATTGGCACGGCCGTAGCTCCTCTATTTAAAGTCAGAATTAAAATCTGATTAAACCGACGAAAAGAGCAGGCTTTGCTGCATATAACGACCTATTCAAGTTTCCCAACTAAAATTCCTAAGCATGCCAAAAAGCCACGCGAAAGTTTGAATTTTGATTGATTTTCGAAAAACGGATGACAATTGGCACGGTCGTAGCTCCTCTATTTAAAGTCAGAATTAAAATCTGATTAAACCGACGAAAAGAGCAGGCTTTGTTGCATATAACGACCTATTCAAGTTTCCAAAATAAAATTCCTAAGCATGCCAAAAAGCCACGCGAAAGTTTGAATTTTGATTGATTTTCGAAAAACGGATGACAATTGGCACGGCCGTAGCTCCTCTATTTAAAGTCAGAATTAAAATCTGATTAAACCGACGAAAAGAGCAGGCTTTGGTGCATATAACGACCTATTCAAGTTTCCGAAATAAAATTCCTAAGCGTGCCAAAAAGCCACGCGAAAGTTTGAATTTTGATTGATTTTCGAAAAACGGATGACAATTGCCACGGCCGTAGCTCCTCTATTTAAAGTCCGAATTAAAATCTGATTAAACCGACGAAAAGAGCAGGCTTTGGTGCATATAACGACCTATTCAAGTTTCCGAAATAAAATTCCTAAGCGTGCCAAAAAGCCACGCGAAAGTTTGAATTTTGATTGATTTTCGAAAAACGGATGACAATTGCCACGGCCGTAGCTCCTCTATTTAAAGTCCGAATTAAAATCTGATTAAACCGACGAAAAGAGCAGGCTTTGGTGCATATAACGACCTATTCAAGTTTCCAAAATAAAATTCCTAAGCATGCCAAAAAGCCACGCGAAAGTTTGAATTTTGATTGATTTTCGAAAAACGGATGACAATTGGCACGGCCGTAGCTCCTCTATTTAAAGTCAGAATTAAAATCTGATTAAACCGACGAAAAGAGCAGGCTTTGCTGCATATAACGACCTATTCAAGTTTCCCAACTAAAATTCCTAAGCATGCCAAAAAGCCACGCGAAAGTTTGAATTTTGATTGATTTTCGAAAAACGGATGACAATTGGCACGGCCGTAGCTCCTCTATTTAAAGTCCGAATTAAAATCTGATTAAACCGACGAAAAGAGCAGGCTTTGGTGCATATAACGACCTATTCAAGTTTCCGAAATAAAATTCCTAAGCGTGCCAAAAAACCACGCGAAAGTTTGAATTTTGATTGATTTTCGAAAAACGGATGACAATTGCCACGGCCGTAGCTCCTCTATTTAAAGTCCGAATTAAAATCTGATTAAACCGACGAAAAGAGCAGGCTTTGGTGCATATAACGACCTATTCAAGTTTCCAAAATAAAATTCCTAAGCATGCCAAAAAGCCACGCGAAAGTTTGAATTTTGATTGATTTTCGAAAAACGGATGACAATTGGCACGGCCATAGCTCCTCTATTTAAAGTCAGAATTAAAATCTGATTAAACCGACGAAAATAGCAGGCTTTGCTGCATATAACGACCTATTCAAGTTTCCCAACTAAAATTCCTAAGCATGCCAAAAAGCCACGCGAAAGTTTGAATTTTGATTGATTTTCGAAAAACGGATGACAATTGTAACGGCCGTAGCTCCTCTATTTAAAGTCCGAATTAAAATCTGATTAAACCGACGAAAAGAGCAGGCTTTGGTGCATATAACGACCTATTCAAGTTTCCGAAATAAAATTCCTAAGCGTGCCAAAAAGCCACGCGAAAGTTTGAATTTTGATTGATTTTCGAAAAACGGATGACAATTGCCACGGCCGTAGCTCCTCTATTTAAAGTCAGAATTAAAATCTGATTAAACCGACGAAAAGAGCAGGCTTTGCTGCATATAACGACCTATTCAAGTTTCCCAACTAAAATTCCTAAGCATGCCAAAAAGCCACGCGAAAGTTTGAATTTTGATTGATTTTCGAAAAACGGATGACAATTGGCACGGCCGTAGCTCCTCTATTTAAAGTCAGAATTAAAATCTGATTAAACCGACGAAAAGAGCAGGCTTTGTTGCATATAACGACCTATTCAAGTTTCCAAAATAAAATTCCTAAGCATGCCAAAAAGCCACGCGAAAGTTTGAATTTTGATTGATTTTCGAAAAACGGATGACAATTGGCACGGCCGTAGCTCCTCTATTTAAAGTCAGAATTAAAATCTGATTAAACCGACGAAAAGAGCAGGCTTTGGTGCATATAACGACCTATTCAAGCTTCCGAAATAAAATTCCTAAGCGTGCCAAAAAGCCACGCGAAAGTTTGAATTTTGATTGATTTTCGAAAAACGGATGACAATTGCCACGGCCGTAGCTCCTCTATTTAAAGTCCGAATTAAAATCTGATTAAACCGACGAAAAGAGCAGGCTTTGGTGCATATAACGACCTATTCAAGCTTCCGAAATAAAATTCCTAAGCGTGCCAAAAAGCCACGCGAAAGTTTGAATTTTGATTGATTTTCGAAAAACGGATGACAATTGCCACGGCCGTAGCTCCTCTATTTAAAGTCCGAATTAAAATCTGATTAAACCGACGAAAAGAGCAGGCTTTGGTGCATATAACGACCTATTCAAGTTTCCAAAATAAAATTCCTAAGCATGCCAAAAAGCCACGCGAAAGTTTGAATTTTGATTGATTTTCGAAAAACGGATGACAATTGGCACGGCCGTAGCTCCTCTATTTAAAGTCAGAATTAAAATCTGATTAAACCGACGAAAAGAGCAGGCTTTGCTGCATATAACGACCTATTCAAGTTTCCCAACTAAAATTCCTAAGCATGCCAAAAAGCCACGCGAAAGTTTGAATTTTGATTGATTTTCGAAAAACGGATGACAATTGGCACGGCCGTAGCTCCTCTATTTAAAGTCAGAATTAAAATCTGATTAAACCGACGAAAAGAGCAGGCTTTGGTGCATATAACGACCTATTCAAGTTTCCGAAATAAAATTCCTAAGCGTGCCAAAAAGCCACGCGAAAGTTTGAATTTTGATTGATTTTCGAAAAACGGATGACAATTGCCACGGCCGTAGCTCCTCTATTTAAAGTCCGAATTAAAATCTGATTAAACCGACGAAAAGAGCAGGCTTTGGTGCATATAACGACCTATTCAAGTTTCCAAAATAAAATTCCTAAGCATGCCAAAAAGCCACGCGAAAGTTTGAATTTTGATTGATTTTCGAAAAACGGATGACAATTGGCACGGCCGTAGCTCCTCTATTTAAAGTCAGAATTAAAATCTGATTAAACCGACGAAAAGAGCAGGCTTTGGTGCATATAACGACCTATTCAAGTTTCCGAAATAAAATTCCTAAGCGTGCCAAAAAGCCACGCGAAAGTTTGAATTTTGATTGATTTTCGAAAAACGGATGACAATTGCCACGGCCGTAGCTCCTCTATTTAAAGTCCGAATTAAAATCTGATTAAACCGACGAAAAGAGCAGGCTTTGGTGCATATAACGACCTATTCAAGTTTCCGAAATAAAATTCCTAAGCGTGCCAAAAAGCCACGCGAAAGTTTGAATTTTGATTGATTTTCGAAAAACGGATGACAATTGCCACGGCCGTAGCTCCTCTATTTAAAGTCAGAATTAAAATCTGATTAAACCGACGAAAAGAGCAGGCTTTGGTGCATATAACGACCTATTCAAGTTTCCAAAATAAAATTCCTAAGCATGCCAAAAAGCCACGCGAAAGTTTGAATTTTGATTGATTTTCGAAAAACGGATGACAATTGGCACGGCCGTAGCTCCTCTATTTAAAGTCAGAATTAAAATCTGATTAAACCGACGAAAAGAGCAGGCTTTGCTGCATATAACGACCTATTCAAGTTTCCCAACTAAAATTCCTAAGCATGCCAAAAAGCCACGCGAAAGTTTGAATTTTGATTGATTTTCGAAAAACGGATGACAATTGGCACGGCCGTAGCTCCTCTATTTAAAGTCAGAATTAAAATCTGATTAAACCGACGAAAAGAGCAGGCTTTGTTGCATATAACGACCTATTCAAGTTTCCAAAATAAAATTCCTAAGCATGCCAAAAAGCCACGCGAAAGTTTGAATTTTGATTGATTTTCGAAAAACGGATGACAATTGGCACGGCCGTAGCTCCTCTATTTAAAGTCAGAATTAAAATCTGATTAAACCGACGAAAAGAGCAGGCTTTGCTGCATATAACGACCTATTCAAGTTTCCCAACTAAAATTCCTAAGCATGCCAAAAAGCCACGCGAAAGTTTGAATTTTGATTGATTTTCGAAAAACGGATGACAATTGGCACGGCCGTAGCTCCTCTATTTAAAGTCAGAATTAAAATCTGATTAAACCGACGAAAAGAGCAGGCTTTGTTGCATATAACGACCTATTCAAGTTTCCAAAATAAAATTCCTAAGCATGCCAAAAAGCCACGCGAAAGTTTGAATTTTGATTGATTTTCGAAAAACGGATGACAATTGGCACGGCCGTAGCTCCTCTATTTAAAGTCAGAATTAAAATCTGATTAAACCGACGAAAAGAGCAGGCTTTGGTGCATATAACGACCTATTCAAGTTTCCGAAATAAAATTCCTAAGCGTGCCAAAAAGCCACGCGAAGGTTTGAATTTTGATTGATTTTCGAAAAACGGATGACAATTGCCACGGCCGTAGCTCCTCTATTTAAAGTCCGAATTAAAATCTGATTAAACCGACGAAAAGAGCAGGCTTTGGTGCATATAACGACCTATTCAAGTTTCCAAAATAAAATTCCTAAGCATGCCAAAAAGCCACGCGAAAGTTTGAATTTTGATTGATTTTAGAAAAACGGATGACAATTGGCACGGCCGTAGCTCCTCTATTTAAAGTCAGACTTAAAATCTGATTAAACCGACGAAAAGAGCAGGCTTTGCTGCATATAACGACCTATTCAAGTTTCCCAACTAAAATTCCTAAGCATGCCAAAAAGCCACGCGAAAGTTTGAATTTTGATTGATTTTCGAAAAACGGATGACAATTGCCACGGCCGTAGCTCCTCTATTTAAAGTCCGAATTAAAATCTGATTAAACCGACGAAAAGAGCAGGCTTTGGTGCATATAACGACCTATTCAAGTTTCCGAAATAAAGTTCCTAAGCGTGCCAAAAAGCCACGCGAAAGTTTGAATTTTGATTGATTTTCGAAAAACGGATGACAATTGCCACGGCCGTAGCTCCTCTATTTAAAGTCCGAATTAAAATCTGATTAAACCGACGAAAAGAGCAGGCTTTGGTGCATATAACGACCTATTCAAGTTTCCAAAATAAAATTCCTAAGCATGCCAAAAAGCCACGCGAAAGTTTGAATTTTGATTGATTTTCGAAAAACGGATGACAATTGGCACGGCCGTAGCTCCTCTATTTAAAGTCAGAATTAAAATCTGATTAAACCGACGAAAAGAGCAGGCTTTGCTGCATATAACGACCTATTCAAGTTTCCCAACTAAAATTCCTAAGCATGCCAAAAAGCCACGCGAAAGTTTGAATTTTGATTGATTTTCGAAAAACGGATGACAATTGGCACGGCCGTAGCTCCTCTATTTAAAGTCAGAATTAAAATCTGATTAAACCGACGAAAAGAGCAGGCTTTGGTGCATATAACGACCTATTCAAGTTTCCAAAATAAAATTCCTAAGCATGCCAAAAAGCCACGCGAAAGTTTGAATTTTGATTGATTTTCGAAAAACGGATGACAATTGGCACGGCCGTAGCTCCTCTATTTAAAGTCAGAATTAAAATCTGATTAAACCGACGAAAAGAGCAGGCTTTGGTGCATATAACGACCTATTCAAGTTTCCGAAATAAAATTCCTAAGCGTGCCAAAAAGCCACGCGAAAGTTTGAATTTTGATTGATTTTCGAAAAACGGATGACAATTGCCACGGCCGTAGCTCCTCTATTTAAAGTCCGAATTAAAATCTGATTAAACCGACGAAAAGAGCAGGCTTTGGTGCATATAACGACCTATTCAAGTTTCCGAAATAAAATTCCTAAGCGTGCCAAAAAGCCACGCGAAAGTTTGAATTTTGATTGATTTTCGAAAAACGGATGACAATTGCCACGGCCGTAGCTCCTCTATTTAAAGTCAGAATTAAAATCTGATTAAACCGACGAAAAGAGCAGGCTTTGGTGCATATAACGACCTATTCAAGTTTCCAAAATAAAATTCCTAAGCATGCCAAAAAGCCACGCGAAAGTTTGAATTTTGATTGATTTTCGAAAAACGGATGACAATTGGCACGGCCGTAGCTCCTCTATTTAAAGTCAGAATTAAAATCTGATTAAACCGACGAAAAGAGCAGGCTTTGCTGCATATAACGACCTATTCAAGTTTCCCAACTAAAATTCCTAAGCATGCCAAAAAGCCACGCGAAAGTTTGAATTTTGATTGATTTTCGAAAAACGGATGACAATTGGCACGGCCGTAGCTCCTCTATTTAAAGTCAGAATTAAAATCTGATTAAACCGACGAAAAGAGCAGGCTTTGTTGCATATAACGACCTATTCAAGTTTCCAAAATAAAATTCCTAAGCATGCCAAAAAGCCACGCGAAAGTTTGAATTTTGATTGATTTTCGAAAAACGGATGACAATTGGCACGGCCGTAGCTCCTCTATTTAAAGTCAGAATTAAAATCTGATTAAACCGACGAAAAGAGCAGGCTTTGGTGCATATAACGACCTATTCAAGTTTCCGAAATAAAATTCCTAAGCGTGCCAAAAAGCCACGCGAAGGTTTGAATTTTGATTGATTTTCGAAAAACGGATGACAATTGCCACGGCCGTAGCTCCTCTATTTAAAGTCCGAATTAAAATCTGATTAAACCGACGAAAAGAGCAGGCTTTGGTGCATATAACGACCTATTCAAGTTTCCAAAATAAAATTCCTAAGCATGCCAAAAAGCCACGCGAAAGTTTGAATTTTGATTGATTTTAGAAAAACGGATGACAATTGGCACGGCCGTAGCTCCTCTATTTAAAGTCAGAATTAAAATCTGATTAAACCGACGAAAAGAGCAGGCTTTGCTGCATATAACGACCTATTCAAGTTTCCCAACTAAAATTCCTAAGCATGCCAAAAAGCCACGCGAAAGTTTGAATTTTGATTGATTTTCGAAAAACGGATGACAATTGGCACGGCCGTAGCTCCTCTATTTAAAGTCAGAATTAAAATCTGATTAAACCGACGAAAAGAGCAGGCTTTGTTGCATATAACGACCTATTCAAGTTTCCAAAATAAAATTCCTAAGCATGCCAAAAAGCCACGCGAAAGTTTGAATTTTGATTGATTTTCGAAAAACGGATGACAATTGGCACGGCCGTAGCTCCTCTATTTAAAGTCAGAATTAAAATCTGATTAAACCGACGAAAAGAGCAGGCTTTGGTGCATATAACGACCTATTCAAGTTTCCGAAATAAAATTCCTAAGCGTGCCAAAAAGCCACGCGAAAGTTTGAATTTTGATTGATTTTCGAAAAACGGATGACAATTGCCACGGCCGTAGCTCCTCTATTTAAAGTCCGAATTAAAATCTGATTAAACCGACGAAAAGAGCAGGCTTTGGTGCATATAACGACCTATTCAAGTTTCCGAAATAAAGTTCCTAAGCGTGCCAAAAAGCCACGCGAAAGTTTGAATTTTGATTGATTTTCGAAAAACGGATGACAATTGCCACGGCCGTAGCTCCTCTATTTAAAGTCCGAATTAAAATCTGATTAAACCGACGAAAAGAGCAGGCTTTGGTGCATATAACGACCTATTCAAGTTTCCAAAATAAAATTCCTAAGCATGCCAAAAAGCCACGCGAAAGTTTGAATTTTGATTGATTTTCGAAAAACGGATGACAATTGGCACGGCCGTAGCTCCTCTATTTAAAGTCAGAATTAAAATCTGATTAAACCGACGAAAAGAGCAGGCTTTGCTGCATATAACGACCTATTCAAGTTTCCCAACTAAAATTCCTAAGCATGCCAAAAAGCCACGCGAAAGTTTGAATTTTGATTGATTTTCGAAAAACGGATGACAATTGGCACGGCCGTAGCTCCTCTATTTAAAGTCAGAATTAAAATCTGATTAAACCGACGAAAAGAGCAGGCTTTGGTGCATATAACGACCTATTCAAGTTTCCGAAATAAAATTCCTAAGCATGCCAAAAAGCCACGCGAAAGTTTGAATTTTGATTGATTTTCGAAAAACGGATGACAATTGTAACGGCCGTAGCTCCTCTATTTAAAGTCCGAATTAAAATCTGATTAAACCGACGAAAAGAGCAGGCTTTGGTGCATATAACGACCTATTCAAGCTTCCCAACTAAAATTCCTAAGCATGCCAAAAAGCCACGCGAAAGTTTGAATTTTGATTGATTTTCGAAAAACGGATGACAATTGGCACGGCCGTAGCTCCTCTATTTAAAGTCAGAATTAAAATCTGATTAAACCGACGAAAAGAGCAGGCTTTGTTGCATATAACGACCTATTCAAGTTTCCAAAATAAAATTCCTAAGCATGCCAAAAAGCCACGCGAAAGTTTGAATTTTGATTGATTTTCGAAAAACGGATGACAATTGGCACGGCCGTAGCTCCTCTATTTAAAGTCAGAATTAAAATCTGATTAAACCGACGAAAAGAGCAGGCTTTGGTGCATATAACGACCTATTCAAGTTTCCGAAATAAAATTCCTAAGCGTGCCAAAAAGCCACGCGAAAGTTTGAATTTTGATTGATTTTCGAAAAACGGATGACAATTGCCACGGCCGTAGCTCCTCTATTTAAAGTCCGAATTAAAATCTGATTAAACCGACGAAAAGAGCAGGCTTTGGTGCATATAACGACCTATTCAAGTTTCCAAAATAAAATTCCTAAGCATGCCAAAAAGCCACGCGAAAGTTTGAATTTTGATTGATTTTCGAAAAACGGATGACAATTGCCACGGCCGTAGCTCCTCTATTTAAAGTCCGAATTAAAATCTGATTAAACCGACGAAAAGAGCAGGCTTTGGTGCATATAACGACCTATTCAAGTTTCCAAAATAAAATTCCTAAGCATGCCAAAAAGCCACGCGAAAGTTTGAATTTTGATTGATTTTCGAAAAACGGATGACAATTGGCACGGCCGTAGCTCCTCTATTTAAAGTCAGAATTAAAATCTGATTAAACCGACGAAAAGAGCAGGCTTTGCTGCATATAACGACCTATTCAAGTTTCCCAACTAAAATTCCTAAGCATGCCAAAAAGCCACGCGAAAGTTTGAATTTTGATTGATTTTCGAAAAACGGATGACAATTGGCACGGCCGTAGCTCCTCTATTTAAAGTCAGAATTAAAATCTGATTAAACCGACGAAAAGAGCAGGCTTTGGTGCATATAACGACCTATTCAAGTTTCCGAAATAAAATTCCTAAGCGTGCCAAAAAGCCACGCGAAAGTTTGAATTTTGATTGATTTTCGAAAAACGGATGACAATTGGCACGGCCGTAGCTCCTCTATTTAAAGTCCGAATTAAAATCTGATTAAACCGACGAAAAGAGCAGGCTTTGGTGCATATAACGACCTATTCAAGTTTACAAAATAAAATTCCTAAGCATGCCAAAAAGCCACGCGAAAGTTTGAATTTTGATTGATTTTCGAAAAACGGATGACAATTGGCACGGCCGTAGCTCCTCTATTTAAAGTCAGAATTAAAATCTGATTAAACCGACGAAAAGAGCAGGCTTTGTTGCATATAACGACCTATTCAAGTTTCCAAAATAAAATTCCTAAGCATGCCAAAAAGCCACGCGAAAGTTTGAATTTTGATTGATTTTCGAAAAACGGATGACAATTGGCACGGCCGTAGCTCCTCTATTTAAAGTCAGAATTAAAATCTGATTAAACCGACGAAAAGAGCAGGCTTTGGTGCATATAACGACCTATTCAAGTTTCCGAAATAAAATTCCTAAGCGTGCCAAAAAGCCACGCGAAAGTTTGAATTTTGATTGATTTTCGAAAAACGGATGACAATTGCCACGGCCGTAGCTCCTCTATTTAAAGTCCGAATTAAAATCTGATTAAACCGACGAAAAGAGCAGGCTTTGGTGCATATAACGACCTATTCAAGTTTCCAAAATAAAATTCCTAAGCATGCCAAAAAGCCACGCGAAAGTTTGAATTTTGATTGATTTTCGAAAAACGGATGACAATTGCCACGGCCGTAGCTCCTCTATTTAAAGTCCGAATTAAAATCTGATTAAACCGACGAAAAGAGCAGGCTTTGGTGCATATAACGACCTATTCAAGTTTCCAAAATAAAATTCCTAAGCATGCCAAAAAGCCACGCGAAAGTTTGAATTTTGATTGATTTTCGAAAAACGGATGACAATTGGCACGGCCGTAGCTCCTCTATTTAAAGTCAGAATTAAAATCTGATTAAACCGACGAAAAGAGCAGGCTTTGCTGCATATAACGACCTATTCAAGTTTCCCAACTAAAATTCCTAAGCATGCCAAAAAGCCACGCGAAAGTTTGAATTTTGATTGATTTTCGAAAAACGGATGACAATTGGCACGGCCGTAGCTCCTCTATTTAAAGTCAGAATTAAAATCTGATTAAACCGACGAAAAGAGCAGGCTTTGGTGCATATAACGACCTATTCAAGTTTCCGAAATAAAATTCCTAAGCGTGCCAAAAAGCCACGCGAAAGTTTGAATTTTGATTGATTTTCGAAAAACGGATGACAATTGGCACGGCCGTAGCTCCTCTATTTAAAGTCCGAATTAAAATCTGATTAAACCGACGAAAAGAGCAGGCTTTGGTGCATATAACGACCTATTCAAGTTTACAAAATAAAATTCCTAAGCATGCCAAAAAGCCACGCGAAAGTTTGAATTTTGATTGATTTTCGAAAAACGGATGACAATTGGCACGGCCGTAGCTCCTCTATTTAAAGTCAGAATTAAAATCTGATTAAACCGACGAAAAGAGCAGGCTTTGCTGCATATAACGACCTATTCAAGTTTCCCAACTAAAATTCCTAAGCATGCCAAAAAGCCACGCGAAAGTTTGAATTTTGATTGATTTTCGAAAAACGGATGACAATTGGCACGGCCGTAGCTCCTCTATTTAAAGTCAGAATTAAAATCTGATTAAACCGACGAAAAGAGCAGGCTTTGTTGCATATAACGACCTATTCAAGTTTCCAAAATAAAATTCCTAAGCATGCCAAAAAGCCACGCGAAAGTTTGAATTTTGATTGATTTTCGAAAAACGGATGACAATTGGCACGGCCGTAGCTCCTCTATTTAAAGTCAGAATTAAAATCTGATTAAACCGACGAAAAGAGCAGGCTTTGGTGCATATAACGACCTATTCAAGTTTCCGAAATAAAATTCCTAAGCGTGCCAAAAAGCCACGCGAAAGTTTGAATTTTGATTGATTTTCGAAAAACGGATGACAATTGCCACGGCCGTAGCTCCTCTATTTAAAGTCCGAATTAAAATCTGATTAAACCGACGAAAAGAGCAGGCTTTGGTGCATATAACGACCTATTCAAGTTTCCGAAATAAAATTCCTAAGCGTGCCAAAAAGCCACGCGAAAGTTTGAATTTTGATTGATTTTCGAAAAACGGATGACAATTGCCACGGCCGTAGCTCCTCTATTTAAAGTCCGAATTAAAATCTGATTAAACCGACGAAAAGAGCAGGCTTTGGTGCATATAACGACCTATTCAAGTTTCCAAAATAAAATTCCTAAGCATGCCAAAAAGCCACGCGAAAGTTTGAATTTTGATTGATTTTCGAAAAACGGATGACAATTGGCACGGCCGTAGCTCCTCTATTTAAAGTCAGAATTAAAATCTGATTAAACCGACGAAAAGAGCAGGCTTTGCTGCATATAACGACCTATTCAAGTTTCCCAACTAAAATTCCTAAGCATGCCAAAAAGCCACGCGAAAGTTTGAATTTTGATTGATTTTCGAAAAACGGATGACAATTGGCACGGCCGTAGCTCCTCTATTTAAAGTCAGAATTAAAATCTGATTAAACCGACGAAAAGAGCAGGCTTTGTTGCATATAACGGCCTATTCAAGTTTCCAAAATAAAATTCCTAAGCATGCCAAAAAGCCACGCGAAAGTTTGAATTTTGATTGATTTTCGAAAAACGGATGACAATTGGCACGGCCGTAGCTCCTCTATTTAAAGTCAGAATTAAAATCTGATTAAACCGACGAAAAGAGCAGGCTTTGGTGCATATAACGACCTATTCAAGTTTCCGAAATAAAATTCCTAAGCGTGCCAAAAAGCCACGCGAAAGTTTGAATTTTGATTGATTTTCGAAAAACGGATGACAATTGCCACGGCCGTAGCTCCTCTATTTAAAGTCCGAATTAAAATCTGATTAAACCGACGAAAAGAGCAGGCTTTGGTGCATATAACGACCTATTCAAGTTTCCAAAATAAAATTCCTAAGCATGCCAAAAAGCCACGCGAAAGTTTGAATTTTGATTGATTTTCGAAAAACGGATGACAATTGCCACGGCCGTAGCTCCTCTATTTAAAGTCCGAATTAAAATCTGATTAAACCGACGAAAAGAGCAGGCTTTGGTGCATATAACGACCTATTCAAGTTTCCAAAATAAAATTCCTAAGCATGCCAAAAAGCCACGCGAAAGTTTGAATTTTGATTGATTTTCGAAAAACGGATGACAATTGGCACGGCCGTAGCTCCTCTATTTAAAGTCAGAATTAAAATCTGATTAAACCGACGAAAAGAGCAGGCTTTGCTGCATATAACGACCTATTCAAGTTTCCCAACTAAAATTCCTAAGCATGCCAAAAAGCCACGCGAAAGTTTGAATTTTGATTGATTTTCGAAAAACGGATGACAATTGGCACGGCCGTAGCTCCTCTATTTAAAGTCAGAATTAAAATCTGATTAAACCGACGAAAAGAGCAGGCTTTGTTGCATATAACGACCTATTCAAGTTTCCAAAATAAAATTCCTAAGCATGCCAAAAAGCCACGCGAAAGTTTGAATTTTGATTGATTTTCGAAAAACGGATGACAATTGGCACGGCCGTAGCTCCTCTATTTAAAGTCAGAATTAAAATCTGATTAAACCGACGAAAAGAGCAGGCTTTGGTGCATATAACGACCTATTCAAGTTTCCGAAATAAAATTCCTAAGCGTGCCAAAAAGCCACGCGAAAGTTTGAATTTTGATTGATTTTCGAAAAACGGATGACAATTGCCACGGCCGTAGCTCCTCTATTTAAAGTCCGAATTAAAATCTGATTAAACCGACGAAAAGAGCAGGCTTTGGTGCATATAACGACCTATTCAAGTTTCCAAAATAAAATTCCTAAGCATGCCAAAAAGCCACGCGAAAGTTTGAATTTTGATTGATTTTCGAAAAACGGATGACAATTGGCACGGCCGTAGCTCCTCTATTTAAAGTCAGAATTAAAATCTGATTAAACCGACGAAAAGAGCAGGCTTTGCTGCATATAACGACCTATTCAAGTTTCCCAACTAAAATTCCTAAGCATGCCAAAAAGCCACGCGAAAGTTTGAATTTTGATTGATTTTCGAAAAACGGATGACAATTGGCACGGCCGTAGCTCCTCCATTTAAAGTCAGAATTAAAATCTGATTAAACCGACGAAAAGAGCAGGCTTTGCTGCATATAACGACCTATTCAAGTTTCCCAACTAAAATTCCTAAGCATGCCAAAAAGCCACGCGAAAGTTTGAATTTTGATTGATTTTCGAAAAACGGATGACAATTGGCACGGCCGTAGCTCCTCTATTTAAAGTCAGAATTAAAATCTGATTAAACCGACGAAAAGAGCAGGCTTTGTTGCATATAACGACCTATTCAAGTTTCCAAAATAAAATTCCTAAGCATGCCAAAAAGCCACGCGAAAGTTTGAATTTTGATTGATTTTCGAAAAACGGATGACAATTGGCACGGCCGTAGCTCCTCTATTTAAAGTCAGAATTAAAATCTGATTAAACCGACGAAAAGAGCAGGCTTTGGTGCATATAACGACCTATTCAAGCTTCCAAAATAAAATTCCTAAGCATGCCAAAAAGCCACGCGAAAGTTTGAATTTTGATTGATTTTCGAAAAACGGATGACAATTGGCACGGCCGTAGCTCCTCTATTTAAAGTCAGAATTAAAATCTGATTAAACCGACGAAAAGAGCAGGCTTTGCTGCATATAACGACCTATTCAAGCTTCCCAACTAAAATTCCTAAGCATGCCAAAAAGCCACGCGAAAGTTTGAATTTTGATTGATTTTCGAAAAACGGATGACAATTGGCACGGCCGTAGCTCCTCTATTTAAAGTCAGAATTAAAATCTGATTAAACCGACGAAAAGAGCAGGCTTTGGTGCATATAACGACCTATTCAAGTTTCCGAAATAAAATTCCTAAGCGTGCCAAAAAGCCACGCGAAAGTTTGAATTTTGATTGATTTTCGAAAAACGGATGACAATTGGCACGGCCGTAGCTCCTCTATTTAAAGTCCGAATTAAAATCTGATTAAACCGACGAAAAGAGCAGGCTTTGGTGCATATAACGACCTATTCAAGTTTCCAAAATAAAATTCCTAAGCATGCCAAAAAGCCACGCGAAAGTTTGAATTTTGATTGATTTTCGAAAAACGGATGACAATTGGCACGGCCGTAGCTCCTCTATTTAAAGTCAGAATTAAAATCTGATTAAACCGACGAAAAGAGCAGGCTTTGCTGCATATAACGACCTATTCAAGTTTCCCAACTAAAATTCCTAAGCATGCCAAAAAGCCACGCGAAAGTTTGAATTTTGATTGATTTTCGAAAAACGGATGACAATTGGCACGGCCGTAGCTCCTCTATTTAAAGTCAGAATTAAAATCTGATTAAACCGACGAAAAGAGCAGGCTTTGTTGCATATAACGACCTATTCAAGCTTCCAAAATAAAATTCCTAAGCATGCCAAAAAGCCACGCGAAAGTTTGAATTTTGATTGATTTTCGAAAAACGGATGACAATTGGCACGGCCGTAGCTCCTCTATTTAAAGTCAGAATTAAAATCTGATTAAACCGACGAAAAGAGCAGGCTTTGGTGCATATAACGACCTATTCAAGTTTCCGAAATAAAATTCCTAAGCGTGCCAAAAAGCCACGCGAAAGTTTGAATTTTGATTGATTTTCGAAAAACGGATGACAATTGCCACGGCCGTAGCTCCTCTATTTAAAGTCCGAATTAAAATCTGATTAAACCGACGAAAAGAGCAGGCTTTGGTGCATATAACGACCTATTCAAGTTTCCGAAATAAAATTCCTAAGCGTGCCAAAAAGCCACGCGAAAGTTTGAATTTTGATTGATTTTCGAAAAACGGATGACAATTGCCACGGCCGTAGCTCCTCTATTTAAAGTCCGAATTAAAATCTGATTAAACCGACGAAAAGAGCAGGCTTTGGTGCATATAACGACCTATTCAAGTTTCCAAAATAAAATTCCTAAGCATGCCAAAAAGCCACGCGAAAGTTTGAATTTTGATTGATTTTCGAAAAACGGATGACAATTGGCACGGCCGTAGCTCCTCTATTTAAAGTCAGAATTAAAATCTGATTAAACCGACGAAAAGAGCAGGCTTTGCTGCATATAACGACCTATTCAAGTTTCCCAACTAAAATTCCTAAGCATGCCAAAAAGCCACGCGAAAGTTTGAATTTTGATTGATTTTCGAAAAACGGATGACAATTGGCACGGCCGTAGCTCCTCTATTTAAAGTCAGAATTAAAATCTGATTAAACCGACGAAAAGAGCAGGCTTTGTTGCATATAACGACCTATTCAAGCTTCCAAAATAAAATTCCTAAGCATGCCAAAAAGCCACGCGAAAGTTTGAATTTTGATTGATTTTCGAAAAACGGATGACAATTGGCACGGCCGTAGCTCCTCTATTTAAAGTCAGAATTAAAATCTGATTAAACCGACGAAAAGAGCAGGCTTTGGTGCATATAACGACCTATTCAAGTTTCCGAAATAAAATTCCTAAGCGTGCCAAAAAGCCACGCGAAAGTTTGAATTTTGATTGATTTTCGAAAAACGGATGACAATTGCCACGGCCGTAGCTCCTCTATTTAAAGTCCGAATTAAAATCTGATTAAACCGACGAAAAGAGCAGGCTTTGGTGCATATAACGACCTATTCAAGTTTCCGAAATAAAATTCCTAAGCGTGCCAAAAAGCCACGCGAAAGTTTGAATTTTGATTGATTTTCGAAAAACGGATGACAATTGCCACGGCCGTAGCTCCTCTATTTAAAGTCCGAATTAAAATCTGATTAAACCGACGAAAAGAGCAGGCTTTGGTGCATATAACGACCTATTCAAGTTTCCAAAATAAAATTCCTAAGCATGCCAAAAAGCCACGCGAAAGTTTGAATTTTGATTGATTTTCGAAAAACGGATGACAATTGGCACGGCCGTAGCTCCTCTATTTAAAGTCAGAATTAAAATCTGATTAAACCGACGAAAAGAGCAGGCTTTGCTGCATATAACGACCTATTCAAGTTTCCCAACTAAAATTCCTAAGCATGCCAAAAAGCCACGCGAAAGTTTGAATTTTGATTGATTTTCGAAAAACGGATGACAATTGGCACGGCCGTAGCTCCTCTATTTAAAGTCAGAATTAAAATCTGATTAAACCGACGAAAAGAGCAGGCTTTGTTGCATATAACGACCTATTCAAGTTTCCAAAATAAAATTCCTAAGCATGCCAAAAAGCCACGCGAAAGTTTGAATTTTGATTGATTTTCGAAAAACGGATGACAATTGGCACGGCCGTAGCTCCTCTATTTAAAGTCAGAATTAAAATCTGATTAAACCGACGAAAAGAGCAGGCTTTGGTGCATATAACGACCTATTCAAGTTTCCGAAATAAAATTCCTAAGCGTGCCAAAAAGCCACGCGAAAGTTTGAATTTTGATTGATTTTCGAAAAACGGATGACAATTGCCACGGCCGTAGCTCCTCTAGTTAAAGTCCGAATTAAAATCTGATTAAACCGACGAAAAGAGCAGGCTTTGGTGCATATAACGACCTATTCAAGTTTCCGAAATAAAATTCCTAAGCGTGCCAAAAAGCCACGCGAAAGTTTGAATTTTGATTGATTTTCGAAAAACGGATGACAATTGCCACGGCCGTAGCTCCTCTATTTAAAGTCCGAATTAAAATCTGATTAAACCGACGAAAAGAGCAGGCTTTGGTGCATATAACGACCTATTCAAGTTTCCAAAATAAAATTCCTAAGCATGCCAAAAAGCCACGCGAAAGTTTGAATTTTGATTGATTTTCGAAAAACGGATGACAATTGGCACGGCCGTAGCTCCTCTATTTAAAGTCAGAATTAAAATCTGATTAAACCGACGAAAAGAGCAGGCTTTGCTGCATATAACGACCTATTCAAGTTTCCCAACTAAAATTCCTAAGCATGCCAAAAAGCCACGCGAAAGTTTGAATTTTGATTGATTTTCGAAAAACGGATGACAATTGGCACGGCCGTAGCTCCTCTATTTAAAGTCAGAATTAAAATCTGATTAAACCGACGAAAAGAGCAGGCTTTGGTGCATATAACGACCTATTCAAGTTTCCGAAATAAAATTCCTAAGCATGCCAAAAAGCCACGCGAAAGTTTGAATTTTGATTGATTTTCGAAAAACGGATGACAATTGTAACGGCCGTAGCTCCTCTATTTAAAGTCCGAATTAAAATCTGATTAAACCGACGAAAAGAGCAGGCTTTGGTGCATATAACGACCTATTCAAGTTTCCGAAATAAAATTCCTAAGCGTGCCAAAACGCCACGCGAAAGTTTGAATTTTGATTGATTTTCGAAAAACGGATGACAATTGCCACGGCCGTAGCTCCTCTATTTAAAGTCCGAATTAAAATCTGATTAAACCGACGAAAAGAGCAGGCTTTGGTGCATATAACGACCTATTCAAGTTTCCGAAATAAAATTCCTAAGCGTGCCAAAAAGCCACGCGAAAGTTTGCATTTTGATTGATTTTCGAAAAACGGATGACAATTGCCACGGCCGTAGCTCCTCTATTTAAAGTCCGAATTAAAATCTGATTAAACCGACGAAAAGAGCAGGCTTTGCTGCATATAACGACCTATTCAAGTTTCCGAAATAAAATTCCTAAGCATGCCAAAAAGCCACGCGAAAGTTTGAATTTTGATTGATTTTCGAAAAACGGATGACAATTGTAACGGCCGTAGCTCCTCTATTTAAAGTCCGAATTAAAATCTGATTAAACCGACGAAAAGAGCAGGCTTTGTTGCATAGAACGGCCTATTCAAGTTTCCAAAATAAAATTCCTAAGCATGCCAAAAAGCCACGCGAAAGTTTGAATTTTGATTGATTTTCGAAAAACGGATGACAATTGTAACGGCCGTAGCTCCTCTATTTAAAGTCCGAATTAAAATCTGATTAAACCGACGAAAAGAGCAGGCTTTGGTGCATATAACGACCTATTCAAGTTTCCGAAATAAAATTCCTAAGCATGCCAAAAAGCCACGCGAAAGTTTGAATTTTGATTGATTTTCGAAAAACGGATGACAATTGTAACGGCCGTAGCTCCTCTATTTAAAGTCCGAATTAAAATCTGATTAAACCGACGAAAAGAGCAGGCTTTGGTGCATATAACGACCTATTCAAGTTTCCGAAATAAAATTCCTAAGCGTGCCAAAAAGCCACGCGAAAGTTTGAATTTTGATTGATTTTCGAAAAACGGATGACAATTGCCACGGCCGTAGCTCCTCTATTTAAAGTCCGAATTAAAATCTGATTAAACCGACGAAAAGAGCAGGCTTTGCTGCATATAACGACCTATTCAAGTTTCCCAACTAAAATTCCTAAGCATGCCAAAAAGCCACGCGAAAGTTTGAATTTTGATTGATTTTCGAAAAACGGATGACAATTGGCACGGCCGTAGCTCCTCTATTTAAAGTCAGAATTAAAATCTGATTAAACCGACGAAAAGGGCAGGCTTTGGTGCATATAACGACCTATTCATGTTTCCGAAATAAAATTCCTAAGCATGCCAAAAAGCCACGCGAAAGTTTGAATTTTGATTGATTTTCGAAAAACGGATGACAATTGTAACGGCCGTAGCTCCTCTATTTAAAGTCCGAATTAAAATCTGATTAAACCGACGAAAAGAGCAGGCTTTGTTGCATAGAACGGCCTATTCAAGTTTCCAAAATAAAATTCCTAAGCATGCCAAAAAGCCACGCGAAAGTTTGAATTTTGATTGATTTTCGAAAAACGTATGACAATTGTAACGGCCGTAGCTCCTCTATTTAAAGTCCGAATTAAAATCTGATTAAACCGACGAAAAGAGCAGGCTTTGGTGCATATAACGACCTATTCAAGTTTCCGAAATAAAATTCCTAAGCATGCCAAAAAGCCACGCGAAAGTTTGAATTTTGATTGATTTTCGAAAAACGGATGACAATTGTAACGGCCGTAGCTCCTCTATTTAAAGTCCGAATTAAAATCTGATTAAACCGACGAAAAGAGCAGGCTTTGGTGCATATAACGACCTATTCAAGTTTCCGAAATAAAATTCCTAAGCGTGCCAAAAAGCCACGCGAAAGTTTGAATTTTGATTGATTTTCGAAAAACGGATGACAATTGCCACGGCCGTAGCTCCTCTATTTAAAGTCCGAATTAAAATCTGATTAAACCGACGAAAAGAGCAGGCTTTGGTGCATATAACGACCTATTCAAGTTTCCAAAATAAAATTCCTAAGCATGCCAAAAAGCCACGCGAAAGTTTGAATTTTGATTGATTTTCGAAATACGGATGACAATTGGCACGGCCGTAGCTCCTCTATTTAAAGTCAGAATTAAAATCTGATAAAACCTACGAAAAGAGCAGGCTTTGTTGCATAGAACGGCCTATTCAAGTTTCCAAAATAAAATTACTAAGCATGCCAAAAAGCCACGCGAAAGTTTGAATTTTGATTGATTTTCGAAAAACGGATGACAATTGTAACGGCCGTAGCTCCTCTATTTAAAGTCCGAATTAAAATCTGATTAAACCGACGAAAAGAGCAGGCTTTGGTGCATATAACGACCTATTCAAGTTTCCAAAATAAAATTACTAAGCATGCCAAAAAGCCACGCGAAAGTTTGAATTTTGATTGATTTTCGTAAAAACGGATGACAATTGGCACGGCCGTAGCTCCTCTATTTAAAGTCAGAAGATCGAATACTTAATAATACAACGATAAGAAATAGATTTAGGACCATTTTTGTTAGCAGTGCGATTAAATTTAAATTAAAAGTTCAATGACTTTTCTTCTAAGTTAAGTAGGTAACTAGCTTTGGAACTGAGTTCCTAAAACTTTAATGCAAACAAATTTTAGACTTCTAAAATAAAACGCATCCTACAAAAATTGAACTACGCAACTCAGCGTTACAGAGCGAAAGAGGGAACGTTAACATTTTCGCTAGGCAGTAATTGTCTTTTTTTTTAAGATATATAGAGGATGTAGTAGTGAGTATATTAAATTCGATTTTCACAATCACAATGTGTATCTAACTGGGATTTTAGAAATATATCCGTTACTCTAAGCTCTAAAACAATTAATACAAACATTTTTTGAAGCTAATTAAATAACTTCGCTTTCATTAATACATTTTACATAGCGCCAAAAATGAATGTTATACATTATTTAAGTGTATTGTTACGATCCTCCCTATATATACATTATAATGATACCCACTGTATATGTACTTGTATTTCATCGTAGCACTTATTGATAAGTTCTACATCATCTAACTTTAATGTACCATTTACTGCTTATCAACCTCTCTTCATTTAATTTTAATTAACTGTTTAGTACTTATCATAAGTCTAGCATCATCAAACTTTTTTAATGGACCATTTTAGTACTTTTACATAAATTCATTTTAATAGCTCATGACAATTAATTAAACCTATGTAAGGAGGGATTAGATATTCATATTGTAACGAGCCTGTATGTGTACAAGTGCGGCGGCGAGTTCCGGAATGAGATAAGACGGGTTCCTCGAATACAGTCGTCGGTCGGCGCTTTGATAGCAATAAATAAACAACAACATAATAGGAGTTCGAGAAAATACCAAGAAGATCGTTCCTGATTACTCCAGAACTTTCGATATCTCTATAAATACTATGTTGTCGACGGTCAGGAACAGTTTACAGTTTATAGTTGAGTAATTTACAATTAGCTTCCGAATGGTAATATAAATACATAACTATGATATACCGAGTGATATAAATAACGCATTTTCCTTGTCATATAAATAAGTTGTTGCATTTATTATTAGTATGTAAGTGTTTTAAGTAGTGTGTAAGTGTTAAATAAACTATTGTAAATAAATATTCGTTAAATAAATTAGTTGAACTAGAAAATTCGTTACAATATAAAAGACGTTTTTGCCAAAACATTCAGTCAGAGAGACTGCAGCAGACTGTATCAAGATTGTAACAGATTGTAATCAACATCCAACCAACAGTCTCACTCGACATCTATTGTATGTAAATTACTGCCCATTATTGTTACTATTATATATTTTGTAGAAGAAATATACTTAGTGTTGAGAAGTTCTGCGATTTGGATTATTAATCATCAATTCTGCTATCAAGCGGAATTGCAACAGTATCTTACATTAATAACGATAAGAGAAAATGTAACTTTACTTAAATAAGCAACATTTAATGTACGTAATTAAAGTCTCAAAAGAAACTGCCCAATAAATTCAAAACTTTCCATATTTACGATAAATGAATAAACATTACTTTGTTTATTATCACTTTTTATTTACAAAAAGCTTTTTTGTCGAAACTATAGCCAAAAGGATTTGTAAATAAAAAGTGATAATAAACAAAGTAGTGTTTATTCATTTATCGTAAAGATGAATTATCACAGAGTAACGGCTGAATCAATCCAACTTTCCATATTTACACAAATTAAAAAGTTTGATTTTACAGATGGGGTTTTCACTAAAACTGCTTAACAAGAAATAATTTAAAATGTTCGATAATATAGGAGTGTATATTATTATATTTTACGACACATAAACGCATCAATATCATTCCATAATCAAGATAAGTATTTATACAGTTTGGACGTCATGAAATAAATTGCTTTATAAAAATGGCCTAACTATTTTATGTCACTCGTTTCTAACAGTTGAGAATATTTAAAATTTACCATAAAGAAGTTCACTCGATTTGATAATGTTATTGTATCTTGTGTATCGTGTATCTCTGCTGTACTTTTATTTGACCTCCAGAATGTTGGCAGTTACAAGAATAAACGAGATTTTTTGTGACCGTTAAAGCTGATACGATAAGAGATTCCTCTATATAATTTACTGTTATACAACACGAAAGAATTTCTACTTTAAATAAATTTAAGAAATACGTATAAATTAAATTATTCTTAAAGAGCCATTTTGTATTTAGATTTTCACTTAAATTTTTGTAGAAATGGCATACTAAAAAAGGATTTTGAAGGATTATTAGTATAAACTGAATAATAAATTATAGTTTAATGATTTTAAATACAAGCGTTTAATTTTCAGAGGCCATCTTCCACGTGTTTTTTTTTTAATCGAAAATCATCAAATCAACGATTTACAACGTGATTTATGCATTTATTATTTTACTGACCACGAATAGAAGGATTTTATTTTATCTATTACGATGTTTATAACAGTAACAACAACAACAATAATAACTTTTTAAAAGACTTGACTTGGAGGGTTAAAGATTTTGGGTAGGCAGCAATTATTATTATTTTAAAACATATATACAGGATGTAGTGGTAAGTATAAAACTCGGTTTCCACAATCGCAAGCCTAAAAAAATTAATTGCAGCTAATTAAACAATTCGACTTTCATTAATACATTTTCACGAAGCATCAACAATAAAAGTCTTATATATAAGGATGAACGTTATAGATTATTTATTTGGCTGCAAAAAGGGCTGTATAGATTTTTTGTAGGACTTGCGGTTCCGGAGATTTTAAAAAAAAAATTAAAAAACAAATTAGAACTCTTTCTTCACGAAGGCAGCTAAACGAAAGTAGTATGCGACCGAAAAAAACGAGTTTTATTTTTATACTGACTAGTACATCCCGTACCTAAAATTTTGGCCTATGTAGGTATCATTTGACTGACCTATTTTAAATGTTCAGTGATAGTAATTGTAAATTGTATAGTAAATAACCATAATTTACATAATTGACCTAAAATTTTAATAATTTTAAATTTAACAATAAAATTACCAATGAAAAACAAACATTTGACAATGTTTCACGTCTGGACGATTAGGTGTGCAGGGTTAAGTTCGTGGCTCCAACGATGGGACACCATATATATATATACAAATTCATGGTGAAAATAAAGTACCTAACGATTTTGTCTTTAATTTGACACTTTAAAATATATTATTATTTATTTTCACAATTTAAGATGCAATTAAACAATTAGAAACCTTTTGCAGAATACTACAAATTAACGAAAAATCAATAATATTCTCATATTGTTTATCTTAGATCAGTAACGATAAGAAGAAAAAAAAGTAAATGTACTTAAATAAGCAACATTTAACGTTAAGCTGTCTTATTAAGTAATTAAAGTCTTAAAAGAAACTGTCCAATAAATTCAAAACTTTCCATACTTATATAAATTAGCCCGATCTTAAAATATTCTATTATAACTGTTCATTTAACCTTGAGACGTAGTATTGACCGAGATATATCATGATCGAATATATTCTTAAGCAAAAAAAAGACGCGATAAGAAAAATTTCTCTGTAGGAATATTAGCGTTGTTTAATACGAGATAAATTTAACGTAAAAATTAAGAAATAGGTTCGGTCATGTTGAAAATAAAAGTTATGTTGTTATAAAATATTTTGCACTTATATGTAGAATTAGTGTCCATTTTTTCGGTCCCATTAGCTAATTTAGCATGGTATCTTAAAAATATTCTCCTAAAAATTCAGTTTTGTAGATTAAACCAGTGAACGACGCAAACAAAATTTGTTTTCCATTTAATTAATAATAATAATATTTTTTACGAGCTTTTTATTTTTGGGTAACAATGTAAGTTTGCCATATGAATTAAATGGAAAACAAACTTCGTTTGCGACGTGGCAAGTTGACCATAAAATTGTAATTTTTAGATTGTTGATAATTTTTGCTTAAAAACTATCCCTCTTTATTACGACCGAACTTTAATACATAAAACTGAAAATAAATTTGCGAAATATTTTCTTAAATTAATTTATGAACATTTTTTTCCTTTGCTTTGAAACTAACGGTATGATATATTAACCGTTTTTATTTTTTAAGCCTCTGCCTGCATTAATGTTCGAGTCAAAAACTAATTCTTTTCAGTTCCATAATTTTTTAACACATATCACTTTCCTACTTAGATAACCATAAATATAAGAGCAATTTATTGTATCTGTTAAATTGTTTATATACTACTGTAAATCGATAAATTAATTTTGGAAAGTATTACCTTTTTCATTTGTTTGAACAGCGGAGAAATGAAATTTCACATTTACTAGAACACAGACACAGTGTTTGCCACTTATTTACACATCCCGTATTAGTACTACATATTAATATATAGACATAATTACCTTTTGCTTTTGGTACCTTTAGTTCGTTAAACTTCGTTCATTCTCGATCGACTCGAAAATAACATGATACGCAGCTTTGATTGGCTGTATTTTAATTTTAGTTACATTGAGTTATGCAACCCATTTTATACACAATTGCATGCTGTTTAATACAATCGAGAACTAGGACAGATGGCTTTTCCTTATTTTTCGTATTGAAACTTACAATTTTTAAAAGGTACTCGATTTTTCTAAACTACCTTCGTTACATACATAATATTTTAATGAATACAATTTGAAGAACATAAGAACATTATTTCATTAACAAAAATGATATATTGGGAGACCTTAATTCAACCAACTTAACTTGCAAGCTACTTTTTGAAATAATCTATGACAAAAGAAAGTTTCTAAATGATTTATAAATTTTCACAAGAACTATGGAATTGATGTCACCTCCATAACAAATTTATTTATCAGATGTTTAGAGGAGATATGCATTTCACAGATAAAAGAACTTGGAGTTTTCCTTAAGTTTTTTTTTGTTAATTTACATTTACATGTTCCAATTTTCATATTATTAAACTAATCAATAATCAAAATAATTTAACAATGTTCTATTACTGTTGTTTTATATAGATAAGCTTTCTTTCTTTTTGTCAAGAACACTAACCATATCATCCTCTACAAAATCGCGTGTCACTTTCATACCAACAAATTCAATATGACTTACCTTATTTATAAACTTTACACCGTAAAATTTATTCGCGTGTTCCTATAGTTCTGGTCTGAAGGTGGTCGTGATGAATTGTGCTTCGCTCAACTCGTAAATCATGTCTGCTACTGCCTTTCGATGTTCGGCATCCAATGCCTGATCAGTCTCGTCAAATAAGTAAAATAGCGCTGGATCACACTTCTGAATGGCAAAGATGAGCGCCAAAGCTACTAGCGATTTTTGCCCTCCGGAAAGTTGGTTCATCACACGCATTTCAGCGTTTGTTTCGATGAAAGAGACACGAACGCCAACGCCGGTGAAATTGTCAGAGTTAGTGTCTTCAAGACGTATTTCACGGCCCTCTTCGCTATCAGCTACTTTCGTAACAAGTTTTTTGAAAACTTCTGAAAAATATTTCGATACTTGGCGGAATGTAAACTGTATTGCTTCCATTTTGCGTTGTTCTAGCATGCTAAGAAGTTCTTTGGTCTTTTCATCACTAGCTAAAGAAAAGAATAATGTGGTTGAATTTGTTACTAATTGTCAAAACTACATAAAATAAATGTAGTAATGTCACAGTTGCGACTTTATTCAAATTACAACTTCTTACCCTTTATCCAGTTCTTCTTTATGTTTTTTTGAAGCTTTTCCTTTTGGTCAGAAAAGCTCATGAACTGGTCTAAAGCCTTTTTGTTAACAAGACTGTATTTTTTCAGTTGGTTGTTGGACGCAAAGATATCAAATGTCACTCGTGCGATAAGCTAGGTCATATAAGAAGTCAATGTAAAAATCGACGTAACCACGAATTTCATAGAACCGAACCCATTGCGGGTCCCAGTAGGGATCGCCAAATGCAGTGCTCCTTTTGCGCTAAAAGTGACCACTTAGAAAAAGATTGCTTTACCAAACGTTCATTAGAACAAAGAAGGAAAATAAATTTTTGCAACTTACACAAATACGGGATCAGACGCGTCGCTGTTCTCCGATCCGATAAGTATCGCTCTTTGTTTATAAACAAAGTCGAAACGTGTTCGTCAATCATATGAGATATATCGCGTGGCGTATTAAAAATCAAATAACAATTTAAAGCTGAAATAGAAATTGCGGGAGTCCAAACAGAATTAACATTTTTGATAGTTCCAGATAGCATTTTAGATTTCGATGCAATAATAGGATGCAACTTATATCAAGACTCAAACATACTAGCAGTAACTCACGCCACAGGAACCCCGATTCGCCGAAAAGAAATTCCCGGTATTCGACTTTTAATACAAAACATTGCTGATAGAACTCAAGAACATAGTTGTGTTGTTCCTGCAGAACACGCACAACAGATCGAGTCTTTGTTAAATGAATTCAAAGATTTAATAACTTCCAGTTACAATGTCCCAGTGACAAAAACAGCTTCACTAACAATCAAATCAGACTTAATAAGAACAAAATTAAGTTCTTGGTCAAATAATTTATCGTAGCTATCAGACGTGGATCGCGATTTCACGCCTGACGGACACTATGATTTTTTGCGTATGCCCTTCGGGTTGGCCAACGTCCCTGCTGTCTTTCAGCGAGCCTTAATGAAGGTCTTGGGAGATTTCAAAGACAACATAGCCTTAGTATACCTCGAGGATATACTAATACCTTCCGAAACTCCCGAACAAGGAATAAAATTTTTAAAATTAGTCTTAGAGGCTCTACGCAAAGCAGGATTCTCTAACACCTCGAAATGCAGATATTTGCAAAAGAGCATTTCATATTTAGACCGCGAAATATCAGTAGAAGGCATACGACCAGACCCGCAAAAAATTTAGGCACTGGTGCATTCTCCTATACCAAAATCAATTAAACAAGTCCGACAGTTTATGGGTCTTGCCGGTTGTTTTCGCAAATTCATTCCAAATTCCGCTTCAACAACCACTTGTATTTCCAAATTGACCAAACAAAATGAACCGTATAATATGGGTACAGAATAGCAGAATGCGCGCGATTATGTAATAAACCATTTAGTGTCAAAGCCTGTAGTGTATCTTACCCAGGTCTATTCGATCGTCATATAACTCACCCACGTTGTTTATGGATATCAGCTGTTGTCGGTTCGATACACTGGCTATTCACGTAATTTGGAAGGGTTGTTTATAATTGTTAAATGAAAGACAACAAATATGTGACATCCTAACTTTACTATGAATGAAATGATAAAATATCAGGGAAATCCCAGTAATATTAAAATTTAAACAAAATAATACGAATACCAGACTCAGCCTAGGGCTAAGGAAAGGGTATGGCAGAGAAACCCACGATCTTAGCCCTACAAATCAGGGATGTGTACCATCCGTAAAGTATGAAATGTATATAAATCAAAACTATCACTGTGAAAATCTACCCTGCACGATTCACATACACGAACACATGTAAACAATCATTTAAAACTGAAGAATTATGGTATTAGTTAGCCGACAATGTCAGAAGGTACTAAGGTTCCATACAGGAAGCAACCCAGCTATAAGTTGAGATTTTAGAGCACAATCCTGGGCCTCACATAAAAATAAAACGCAATAAATAAATACCAAAATAAACACACAAATAAATATGTAAATAAATGCAACGAATAAATTTCAAAATAAACGTCGAAATAAATGGACAAATAAATATCAAAATCAAATGCAACAAATAAATATCAAAACAAAATACACATTTGTGAATGCTCCCAGATAGATACTCTACACGGGAAATAATGTTAGTAAATTCAACAAGGCTCGAAACTTTCTGAACGCACCTGGTAGATCAACAAAGAGCAAATCATGAAAATTGAAAACCAAGAAAAATCACAAAATACTTGTTACACATCACTGTTTTTGTCAAATTAACAAAATAAAACTTCAAATTAAACGAAACGAAAGAACAATGAAAATTGACAACATTTGTCGGGGAGTAGGTTGTTTTGCTCCACGTGGTCTAAGAACCGGTCAAGGAGAATCGATTCGACCACTTTGCTCATCGAACTCAGCAGGCTGATGGGTCTATAGCTCAAGGGAGAGCTGAGGGCTACCCCTTTTTGGGGAGACAAATGACCAGACCAGAGGGAAGTGTTGGTACCGTATGATGGCGTTTGTGATATTGCACAGTGCTGTTATGTGCTTTGGTGGCAGGACTTCCAAGGGCTTTTCTATTTTTCATAGATCGGATGGTAAGGGAGACTTCGCGAGGGTGGTGTGTTTGAAATCGAGAACAGAAGTGATGAAGTTTTGAGAAACGGATTTGGTGCGCTCGTGAAAGTTGACTAGATCCACGGGGCTGGGCAACGGGGAGCACTGGAGGCAGAGAGAGTCTGCGTTGATTGCAGCTTTTTCCTCGCCTGTAGTGTAGGTGGAGCCGTCCTGTTTTAGTGGAGGGAGATGGGGAGCACTGTTTCCGAGAGAACGGATCACTTTCCAAGAGCTTTTTAGATTAGGTAATAATTTTACATTTTCTTTTTCTATTTTGTGGTTATTATTAATTAGGTGGGTTGCTAACTCTGAGTTATGTTTATTGTATTTTACATATTGATAATGTTCGTTAAATCTTGTGGATCTTTCTTTTTGATTTACCAATATATATAGTGTCACAGTCGGAGCATTTGATTTCGTAGACATCCGTTTTTTTTTTCGAGTATATTGTTATTTTCTGAACTTGTTTATTATTTACATTTTACATTTTTCTAAGAATTCTAAGAAAGAACAACATCAACCCTGCCTATTTCAACAATAATACTGTAGGATTTGTTCTCTTTACTGACGTGAGTCGCTTTTGAAGTAGCTGTAGTATCAACCACAAAATTAAATCCGACGTCGGTTTATCTGATCTCTAGAGTTGCAGAACACGTAAAATTGTTAATTACAGACATGTATATAGAAATTGTTACACATCATTTCCTTCATAAAATAGAGAAATATGAATAACACAGGTCAATGTGGATCAGAAATTGCCACAGCAAATCTGGATTTTGACTAATCTCAAATTGCAAAAAATATCTCTCCATTTTATAAAATAAAACGACACAAACAACTTACAATTTGGTCTTATAATTGTTCGAGTATATTTAGATTTTTAGATGCCTTTCGTAATTTAAAAATTCCATTATGCTAATTCGGCCTGTTTGGTTTTGATTTGAAATATTTGAAAATCTTCATGTGCTGGGGAAATTACGAATTCGAATTTTAATTCAACAACAAAAGCTACATGAAAATATATATATGGAATCAACAGAAACAACTACTCCGAGGGCTAATACCCCTACTAGCATTGAATTACACTGTTGATTGTTGAGACCCGATAGGTCGAAACCGGTCGGGGGATATGGCTTTCCGTACGCTGTGCCTACTATGTCGGACGCGTTAGAAATATGGGATCTATGATCCTTAAAATTTAGACGAAAAAAGATTTTAATGCCCCCTTTTTTGAATATAACAAAGGATACTTCGGAAATAGCTACTCTTGGTTGTTTTGTCCTTTTATTTCACATTGTAATCATCCCAAAAAGACCGACTACTGCATTTTTGAGTTTTGGGGTGCTAAGATAATCCCTAATTACGTTAGTTCTTGTTCAATTTTTGAGGTATTTCATTACTTTTGGATTCGTTCGTACATACTATGCCGATGATGTAAATGCATTCTCTCAATAATTTTACAGTGGGTACTTTATGTATATTAAAGGTTGTACATATTTTAATGAATATAAACAATTACTTTTGCAGAATTGCAAAAACATTCTGCGCATCTTAGCAGTCGACAAAATAAGGCAAATTCCTCGCATACAGGTAGACGGAACACTTCTAACAGACATAGCAAGACATATTTGGCGAAGGACTACGGCAGTAAATAAATCTCATTTTTCAGTTAAAACTATTAAAGGTAATTTTACAGAAACGGAAATACATTTTCCAGATTTAAGGGGCCCAAGAATTCAATATAATATATATAATATATGTAATTTATTTCATATTTTAAATTTTCAATTTTAAAAATAATTCAAACAAACTGAAGTTTTCGGACTGATTATTATATTTCCAAGGTGTTATTTAAAACTAATTATCTCTCTCACTGGCTTTTTTATATTTTTAATAAAGCACCCAATAATTCATTGTCTTCATATGTTTTGATATACAGTATGTCACAGACATACACATATTACAATTTGAAAATAACAACTATAATAAAAATGTCAATATTGTATAACAAAAGATTTAATTATAAGAATGATTTTCCCGGCTTGATGGCCGTGGTCTAAAGGCTTGTTTTCTGCCTGACGTTTCGTCAGCGACTGCGGATGACACCTTCAGAGATATTGAGGTCGTCGAAGTAGCTTTCTATCTGGAAGTTCTCTTTTCGGCGGCCCGCTATCGTGTGTCGAGACAGGAAGCTATTTCGACCACCTCAATATCTCTGATGATGTCATCCGCAGTCGCTGACGAAACGTTAGGCAGGAAACAAGTCTTTAGACCATGGCCATCAAGCCCGGAAAGTCATTCTTTTAATAGCGCCGGCCGTGAAAGCCTACACACTTTAATTAAAATATTTAATTGTTTAATAACTCCGTAAAATGATTAATTTTTAAATCAACTACTTGTGACTTGTACAAAGTTTATATTTCATTTTGTACAATTCTATTGTGACTTACTATACATGTGATATATTAAAAAAAAGCCTTATTAGAAATAAATTTATATATTTTCTCGAGATGATACAAAACATAGGTACTATGTTACTGTCAGGTTGTCTCTCTTGTTGTGATTACAGATTCGCACTTATCATCGACGGATTTCTCCTGACGAAGCAATGGGCTCCAAGATGTGATGCATCAACTTCCAGAAAGTATAGTATTTAGAATAAGGTGTTCTCTGTTACTGTATTCATTTTTTAATTTTTGACATGGCATCCTGAATCTGTCAGGTTGTCTGTCTTTTTGTGATTACAGATCCGCACATTCCTCGACGAATTTCTATCGAAGAAGCAATGGGCTCCAAGATGTGATGCATCAACTTCCAGAAAGTATAGTATTCAGAATAAGGTGTTCTCTGTTGCTGTTTTCATTTTCTAATTTGTGATAAGGCATCTTGAATCTGTCAGGTTGTCTGTCTTTTTGTGATTACAGATCCGCACTTTCCTTGACGAATTTCTATCGAAGAAGCAATGGGCTCCAAGATGTGACGCATCAACTTCCAGAAAGTATAGTATTTAGAATAAGATGTTATCTGTTGCTGTTTTCATTTTCTAATTTGTGATAAGGCATCCTGAATCTGTCAGGTTGTCTGTCTTTTTCTGATTACAGATCCGCACTTTCCTCGACGAATTTCTATCGAAGAAGCAATGGGCTCCAAGATGTGACGCATCAACTTCCAGAAAGTATAGTATTTAGAATAAGATGTTCTCTGTTGCTGTTTTCATTTTCTAATTTGTGATAAGGCATCCTGAATCTGTCAGGTTGTCTGTCTTTTTGTGATTACAGAACCGCACTTTCTTCGACGAACTTCTTTCGGAGAAACTATGGTCTCTAAGATGTGAAACAGCAATTTCCGGATTGAATTGTTTTTATTTTCTGGTAGGTCATAACATAATCTAATATGTTAACATGTATAATGTAGCAACCTGTGTTAAGGTTGTGAGTTCTTATGATTACAGGTCCCCCACAATTTTTCCTGTTAATTTGTTTGACAGGTTACAAATCGGAAAATCCACGAATTGTTTGGTATTTCCATTACATTGTCGCACGGTATGATGTTTTATAATTTTGTATAATTTTTAAATTTTTATTTACGATTTGGAAATTACCTTGCTCGTCTTGGAATTTTATTCAATTTCGTTAGGTGAACTAAACCGTTTCAATGTTTTAAGCTTTTTTAGAATATCCTTCCATTAGTCGTCACTTTCATTTTACGTTCATATTATATACTTTAGTGGTAACCGAAAGAAAATTCACAAAAAAATATAAGTTGCTTTATTACTACGGTTCGGAAGGCTAAATATTTTTATTTTGGGTTGTGATGTTGTAATTTTATGTGGTAGCTGTTGATGTTGTAATGTAGAATAATGTGAGTCGCTTATCTGCGTAGATGTAGCATAGAGAAAAAGAATTTTTAGCCATTGCCGAACCAATGTAAGTACGTTGACGTGTTTTCCAAGAAGAGCATCAACTCCAAGATGTGATGCATCTGCTTCCAGAAAGTATAGTATTTAGAATAAGGTGTTATCTGTTACTGTTTTCATTTTCTAATTTATGACATGGCATCCTGAATCTGTCAGGTTGTCTGTCTTGTTGATTTACAGATCCGCCATTATCTTCGGCGGATTCCTTCTGACGATGCAATGGGCTCCAGGATATGATGCATCAATTTCCAGAAAGTATAGTATATAGAATAAACTGTTCACTGTTACTGTTTTCCTTTTCTAATATGTGACATGGCACCTGAATCTGTCAGGTTGTCTGTCTTTTTGTGATTACAGATCTGCACTTTCCTCGACGAATTTCTATCGAAGAAGCAATGGGCTCCAAGATGTGATGCATCAACTTCCAGAAAGTATAGTATTCAGAATAAGGTGTTCTCTGTTGCTGTTTTCATTTTCTAATTTGTGATAAGGCATCCTGAATCTGTCAGGTTGTCTGTTTTTTTGTGATTACAGATCCGCACTTTCCTCGACGAATTTCTGTCGAAGAAGCAATGGGCTCCAAGATGTGACGCATCAACTTCCAGAAAGTATAGTATTTAGAATAAGATGTTCTCTGTTGCTGTTTTCATTTTCTAATTTGTGATAAGGCATCCTGAATCTGTCAGGTTGTCTGTCTTTTTGTGATTACAGATCCGCACTTTCCTCGACGAATTTCTGTCGAAGAAGCAATGGGCTCCAAGATGTGACGCATCAACTTCCAGAAAGTATAGTATTTAGAATAAGATGTTCTCTGTTGCTGTTTTCATTTTCTAATTTGTGATAAGGCATCCTGAATCTGTCAGGTTGTCTGTCTTTTTGTGATTACAGAACCGCACTTTCTTCGACGAACTTCTTTCGGAGAAACTATGGTCTCTAAGATGTGAAACAGCAATTTCCGGATTGAATTGTTTTTATTTTCTGGTAGGTCATAACATAATCTAATATGTTAACATGTATAATGTAGCAACCTGTGTTAAGGTTGTGAGTTCTTATGATTACAGGTCCCCCACAATTTTTCCTGTTAATTTGTTTGACAGGTTACAAATCGGAAAATCCACGAATTGTTTGGTATTTCCATTACATTGTCGCACGGTATGATGTTTTATAATTTTGTATAATTTTTAAATTTTTATTTACGATTTGGAAATTACCTTGCTCGTCTTGGAATTTTATTTAATTTCGTTAGGTGAACTAAACCGTTTCAATGTTTTAAGCTTTTTTAGAATATCCTTCCATTAGTCGTCACTTTCATTTTACGTTCATATTATATACTTTAGTGGTAACCGAAAGAAAATTCACAAAAAAATATAAGTTGCTTTATTACTACGGTTCGGAAGGCTAAATATTTTTATTTTGGGTTGTGATGTTGTAATTTTATGTGGTAGCTGTTGATGTTGTAATGTAGAATAATGTGAGTCGCTTATCTGCGTAGATGTAGCATAGAGAAAAAGAATTTTTAGCCATTGCCGAACCAATGTAAGTACGTTGACGTGTTTTCCAAGAAGAGCATCAACACCAAGATGTGATGCATCTGCTTCCAGAAAGTATAGTATTTAGAATAAGGTGTTATCTGTTACTGTTTTCATTTTCTAATTTATGACATGGCATCCTGAATCTGTCAGGTTGTCTGTCTTGTTGATTTACAGATCCGCCATTATCTTCGGCGGATTCCTTCTGACGATGCAATGGGCTCCAGGATATGATGCATCAATTTCCAGAAAGTATAGTATATAGAATAAACTGTTCACTGTTACTGTTTTCCTTTTCTAATATGTGACATGGCACCTGAATCTGTCAGGTTGTCTGTCTTTTTGTGATTACAGATCCGCACTTTCCTCGACGAATTTCTATCGAAGAAGCAATGGGCTCCAAGATGTGATGCATCAACTTCCAGAAAGTATAGTATTCAGAATAAGGTGTTCTCTGTTGCTGTTTTCATTTTCTAATTTGTGATAAGGCATCCTGAATCTGTCAGGTTGTCTGTTTTTTTGTGATTACAGATCCGCACTTTCCTCGACGAATTTCTGTCGAAGAAGCAATGGGCTCCAAGATGTGACGCATCAACTTCCAGAAAGTATAGTATTTAGAATAAGATGTTCTCTGTTGCTGTTTTCATTTTCTAATTTGTGATAAGGCATCCTGAATCTGTCAGGTTGTCTGTCTTTTTGTGATTACAGATCCGCACTTTCCTCGACGAATTTCTGTCGAAGAAGCAATGGGCTCCAAGATGTGACGCATCAACTTCCAGAAAGTATAGTATTTAGAATAAGATGTTCTCTGTTGCTGTTTTCATTTTCTAATTTGTGATAAGGCATCCTGAATCTGTCAGGTTGTCTGTCTTTTTGTGATTACAGAACCGCACTTTCTTCGACGAACTTCTTTCGGAGAAACTATGGTCTCTAAGATGTGAAACAGCAATTTCCGGATTGAATTGTTTTTATTTTCTGGTAGGTCATAACATAATCTAATATGTTAACATGTATGATGTAGCAACCTGTGTTAAGGTTGTGAGTTCTTATGATTACAGGTCCCCCACAATTTTTCCTGTTAATTTGTTTGACAGGTTACAAATCGGAAAATCCACGAATTGTTTGGTATTTTCATTACATTGTCGCACGGTATGATGTTTTATAATTTTGTATAATTTTTAAATTTTTATTTACGATTTGGAAATTACCTTGCTCGTCTTGGAATTTTATTTAATTTCGTTAGGTGAACTAAACCGTTTCAATGTTTTAAGCTTTTTTAGAATATCCTTCCATTAGTCGTCACTTTCATTTTACGTTCATATTATATACTTTAGTGGTAACCGAAAGAAAATTCACAAAAAAATATAAGTTGCTTTATTACTACGGTTCGGAAGGCTAAATATTTTTATTTTGGGTTGTGATGTTGTAATTTTATGTGGTAGCTGTTGATGTTGTAATGTAGAATAATGTGAGTCGCTTATCTGCGTAGATGTAGCATAGAGAAAAAGAATTTTTAGCCATTGCCGAACCAATGTAAGTACGTTGACGTGTTTTCCAAGAAGAGCATCAACTCCAAGATGTGATGCATCTGCTTCCAGAAAGTATAGTATTTAGAATAAGGTGTTATCTGTTACTGTTTTCATTTTCTAATTTATGACATGGCATCCTGAATCTGTCAGGTTGTCTGTCTTGTTGATTTACAGATCCGCCATTATCTTCGGCGGATTCCTTCTGACGATGCAATGGGCTCCAGGATATGATGCATCAATTTCCAGAAAGTATAGTATATAGAATAAACTGTTCACTGTTACTGTTTTCCTTTTCTAATATGTGACATGGCACCTGAATCTGTCAGGTTGTCTGTCTTTTTGTGATTACAGATCCGCACTTTCCTCGACGAATTTCTATCGAAGAAGCAATGGGCTCCAAGATGTGATGCATCAACTTCCAGAAAGTATAGTATTCACAATAAGGTGTTCTCTGTTGCTGTTTTCATTTTCTAATTTGTGATAAGGCATCCTGAATCTGTCAGGTTGTCTGTTTTTTTGTGATTACAGATCCGCACTTTCCTCGACGAATTTCTGTCGAAGAAGCAATGGGCTCCAAGATGTGACGCATCAACTTCCAGAAAGTATAGTATTTAGAATAAGATGTTCTCTGTTGCTGTTTTCATTTTCTAATTTGTGATAAGGCATCCTGAATCTGTCAGGTTGTCTGTCTTTTTGTGATTACAGAACCGCACTTTCTTCGACGAACTTCTTTCGGAGAAACTATGGTCTCTAAGATGTGAAACAGCAATTTCCGGATTGAATTGTTTTTATTTTCTGGTAGGTCATAACATAATCTAATATGTTAACATGTATAATGTAGCAACCTGTGTTAAGGTTGTGAGTTCTTATGATTACAGGTCCCCCACAATTTTTCCTGTTAATTTGTTTGACAGGTTACAAATCGGAAAATCCACGAATTGTTTGGTATTTCCATTACATTGTCGCACGGTATGATGTTTTATAATTTTGTATAATTTTTAAATTTTTATTTACGATTTGGAAATTACTTTGCTCGTCTTGGAATTTTATTTAATTTCGTTAAGTGGACTAAACCGTTTCAATGTTTTAAGCTTTTTTAGAATATCCTTCCATTAGTCGTCACTTTCATTTTACGTTCATATTATATACTTTAGTGGTAACCGAAAGAAAATTCACAAAAAAATATAAGTTGCTTTATTACTACGGTTCGGAAGGCTAAATATTTTTATTTTGGGTTGTGATGTTGTAATTTTATGTGGTAGCTGTTGATGTTGTAATGTAGAATAATGTGAGTCGCTTATCTGCGTAGATGTAGCATAGAGAAAAAGAATTTTTAGCCATTGCCGAACCAATGTAAGTACGTTGACGTGTTTTCCAAGAAGAGCATCAACTCCAAGATGTGATGCATCTGCTTCCAGAAAGTATAGTATTCAGAATAAGGTGTTCTCTGTTGCTGTTTTCATTTTCTAATTTGTGATAAGGCATCCTGAATCTGTCAGGTTGTCTGTTTTTTTGTGATTACAGATCCGCACTTTCCTCGACGAATTTCTGTCGAAGAAGCAATGAGCTCCAAGATGTGACGCATCAACTTCCAGAAAGTATAGTATTTAGAATAAGATGTTCTCTGTTGCTGTTTTCATTTTCTAATTTGTGATAAGGCATCCTGAATCTGTCAGGTTGTCTGTCTTTTTGTGATTACAGATCCGCACTTTCCTCGACGAATTTCTGTCGAAGAAGCAATGGGCTCCAAGATGTGACGCATCAACTTCCAGAAAGTATAGTATTTAGAATAAGATGTTCTCTGTTGCTGTTTTCATTTTCTAATTTGTGATAAGGCATCCTGAATCTGTCAGGTTGTCTGTCTTTTTGTGATTACAGAACCGCACTTTCTTCGACGAACTTCTTTCGGAGAAACTATGGTCTCTAAGATGTGAAACAGCAATTTCCGGATTGAATTGTTTTTATTTTCTGGTAGGTCATAACATAATCTAATATGTTAACATGTATAATGTAGCAACCTGTGTTAAGGTTGTGAGTTCTTATGATTACAGGTCCCCCACAATTTTTCCTGTTAATTTGTTTGACAGGTTACAAATCGGAAAATCCACGAATTGTTTGGTATTTCCATTACATTGTCGCACGGTATGATGTTTTATAATTTTGTATAATTTTTAAATTTTTATTTACGATTTGGAAATTACCTTGCTCGTCTTGGAATTTTATTTAATTTCGTTAGGTGAACTAAACCGTTTCAATGTTTTAAGCTTTTTTAGAATATCCTTCCATTAGTCGTCACTTTCATTTTACGTTCATATTATATACTTTAGTGGTAACCGAAAGAAAATTCACAAAAAAATATAAGTTGCTTTATTACTACGGTTCGGAAGGCTAAATATTTTTATTTTGGGTTGTGATGTTGTAATTTTATGTGGTAGCTGTTGATGTTGTAATGTAGAATAATGTGAGTCGCTTATCTGCGTAGATGTAGCATAGAGAAAAAGAATTTTTAGCCATTGCCGAACCAATGTAAGTACGTTGACGTGTTTTCCAAGAAGAGCATCAACTCCAAGATGTGATGCATCTGCTTCCAGAAAGTATAGTATTTAGAATAAGGTGTTATCTGTTACTGTTTTCATTTTCTAATTTATGACATGGCATCCTGAATCTGTCAGGTTGTCTGTCTTGTTGATTTACAGATCCGCCATTATCTTCGGCGGATTCCTTCTGACGATGCAATGGGCTCCAGGATATGATGCATCAATTTCCAGAAAGTATAGTATATAGAATAAACTGTTCACTGTTACTGTTTTCCTTTTCTAATATGTGACATGGCACCTGAATCTGTCAGGTTGTCTGTCTTTTTGTGATTACAGATCCGCACTTTCCTCGACGAATTTCTATCGAAGAAGCAATGGGCTCCAAGATGTGATGCATCAACTTCCAGAAAGTATAGTATTCAGAATAAGGTGTTCTCTGTTGCTGTTTTCATTTTCTAATTTGTGATAAGGCATCCTGAATCTGTCAGGTTGTCTGTTTTTTTGTGATTACAGATCCGCACTTTCCTCGACGAATTTCTGTCGAAGAAGCAATGGGCTCCAAGATGTGACGCATCAACTTCCAGAAAGTATAGTATTTAGAATAAGATGTTCTCTGTTGCTGTTTTCATTTTCTAATTTGTGATAAGGCATCCTGAATCTGTCAGGTTGTCTGTCTTTTTGTGATTACAGATCCGCACTTTCCTCGACGAATTTCTGTCGAAGAAGCAATGGGCTCCAAGATGTGACGCATCAACTTCCAGAAAGTATAGTATTTAGAATAAGATGTTCTCTGTTGCTGTTTTCATTTTCTAATTTGTGATAAGGCATCCTGAATCTGTCAGGTTGTCTGTCTTTTTGTGATTACAGAACCGCACTTTCTTCGACGAACTTCTTTCGGAGAAACTATGGTCTCTAAGATGTGAAACAGCAATTTCCGGATTGAATTGTTTTTATTTTCTGGTAGGTCATAACATAATCTAATATGTTAACATGTATAATGTAGCAACCTGTGTTAAGGTTGTGAGTTCTTATGATTACAGGTCCCCCACAATTTTTCCTGTTAATTTGTTTGACAGGTTACAAATCGGAAAATCCACGAATTGTTTGGTATTTCCATTACATTGTCGCACGGTATGATGTTTTATAATTTTGTATAATTTTTAAATTTTTATTTACGATTTGGAAATTACCTTGCTCGTCTTGGAATTTTATTTAATTTCGTTAGGTGAACTAAACCGTTTCAATGTTTTAAGCTTTTTTAGAATATCCTTCCATTAGTCGTCACTTTCATTTTACGTTCATATTATATACTTTAGTGGTAACCGAAAGAAAATTCACAAAAAAAAATTTGTTGCTTTATTACTACGGTTCGGAAGGCTAAATATTTTTATTTTGGGTTGTGATGTTGTAATTTTATGTGGTAGCTGTTGATGTTGTAATGTAGAATAATGTGAGTCGCTTATCTGCGTAGATGTAGCATAGAGAAAAAGAATTTTTAGCCATTGCCGAACCAATGTAAGTACGTTGACGTGTTTTCCAAGAAGAGCATCAACTCCAAGATGTGATGCATCTGCTTCCAGAAAGTATAGTATTTAGAATAAGGTGTTATCTGTTACTGTTTTCATTTTCTAATTTATGACATGGCATCCTGAATCTGTCAGGTTGTCTGTCTTGTTGATTTACAGATCCGCCATTATCTTCGGCGGATTCCTTCTGACGATGCAATGGGCTCCAGGATATGATGCATCAATTTCCAGAAAGTATAGTATATAGAATAAACTGTTCACTGTTACTGTTTTCCTTTTCTAATATGTGACATGGCACCTGAATCTGTCAGGTTGTCTGTCTTTTTGTGATTACAGATCCGCACTTTCCTCGACGAATTTCTATCGAAGAAGCAATGGGCTCCAAGATGTGATGCATCAACTTCCAGAAAGTATAGTATTCACAATAAGGTGTTCTCTGTTGCTGTTTTCATTTTCTAATTTGTGATAAGGCATCCTGAATCTGTCAGGTTGTCTGTTTTTTTGTGATTACAGATCCGCACTTTCCTCGACGAATTTCTGTCGAAGAAGCAATGGGCTCCAAGATGTGACGCATCAACTTCCAGAAAGTATAGTATTTAGAATAAGATGTTCTCTGTTGCTGTTTTCATTTTCTAATTTGTGATAAGGCATCCTGAATCTGTCAGGTTGTCTGTCTTTTTGTGATTACAGAACCGCACTTTCTTCGACGAACTTCTTTCGGAGAAACTATGGTCTCTAAGATGTGAAACAGCAATTTCCGGATTGAATTGTTTTTATTTTCTGGTAGGTCATAACATAATCTAATATGTTAACATGTATAATGTAGCAACCTGTGTTAAGGTTGTGAGTTCTTATGATTACAGGTCCCCCACAATTTTTCCTGTTAATTTGTTTGACAGGTTACAAATCGGAAAATCCACGAATTGTTTGGTATTTCCATTACATTGTCGCACGGTATGATGTTTTATAATTTTGTATAATTTTTAAATTTTTATTTACGATTTGGAAATTACCTTGCTCGTCTTGGAATTTTATTTAATTTCGTTAGGTGAACTAAACCGTTTCAATGTTTTAAGCTTTTTTAGAATATCCTTCCATTAGTCGTCACTTTCATTTTACGTTCATATTATATACTTTAGTGGTAACCGAAAGAAAATTCACAAAAAAATATAAGTTGCTTTATTACTACGGTTCGGAAGGCTAAATATTTTTATTTTGGGTTGTGATGTTGTAATTTTATGTGGTAGCTGTTGATGTTGTAATGTAGAATAATGTGAGTCGCTTATCTGCGTAGATGTAGCATAGAGAAAAAGAATTTTTAGCCATTGCCGAACCAATGTAAGTACGTTGACGTGTTTTCCAAGAAGAGCATCAACTCCAAGATGTGATGCATCTGCTTCCAGAAAGTATAGTATTCAGAATAAGGTGTTCTCTGTTGCTGTTTTCATTTTCTAATTTGTGATAAGGCATCCTGAATCTGTCAGGTTGTCTGTTTTTTTGTGATTACAGATCCGCACTTTCCTCGACGAATTTCTGTCGAAGAAGCAATGAGCTCCAAGATGTGACGCATCAACTTCCAGAAAGTATAGTATTTAGAATAAGATGTTCTCTGTTGCTGTTTTCATTTTCTAATTTGTGATAAGGCATCCTGAATCTGTCAGGTTGTCTGTCTTTTTGTGATTACAGATCCGCACTTTCCTCGACGAATTTCTGTCGAAGAAGCAATGGGCTCCAAGATGTGACGCATCAACTTCCAGAAAGTATAGTATTTAGAATAAGATGTTCTCTGTTGCTGTTTTCATTTTCTAATTTGTGATAAGGCATCCTGAATCTGTCAGGTTGTCTGTCTTTTTGTGATTACAGAACCGCACTTTCTTCGACGAACTTCTTTCGGAGAAACTATGGTCTCTAAGATGTGAAACAGCAATTTCCGGATTGAATTGTTTTTATTTTCTGGTAGGTCATAACATAATCTAATATGTTAACATGTATAATGTAGCAACCTGTGTTAAGGTTGTGAGTTCTTATGATTACAGGTCCCCCACAATTTTTCCTGTTAATTTGTTTGACAGGTTACAAATCGGAAAATCCACGAATTGTTTGGTATTTCCATTACATTGTCGCACGGTATGATGTTTTATAATTTTGTATAATTTTTAAATTTTTATTTACGATTTGGAAATTACCTTGCTCGTCTTGGAATTTTATTTAATTTCGTTAGGTGAACTAAACCGTTTCAATGTTTTAAGCTTTTTTAGAATATCCTTCCATTAGTCGTCACTTTCATTTTACGTTCATATTATATACTTTAGTGGTAACCGAAAGAAAATTCACAAAAAAATATAAGTTGCTTTATTACTACGGTTCAAAAGGCTAAATATTCTTATTTTGGGATTTGATTTAGTTTCATGTGGCAGCTGTTGATGTTGTAATGTGGATCAATGTAGGTGGCTTATCTGCGTAGATGTAGTATAGAGAAAAAGAAATTTTAGCTTTTGACCATTATTTATGTGTTAACAGTTTTATGAACAGAACTCTTTATACGTGATTATAAGTTTTATTTACTCTATAATATTACTTCCTTTAAATCTCCAAATCGTACATCGACAATTAATAGCTATTAATGTCTGTGAAAAGTTGTGGTTTGGACCCACCACATAACAAAAGATCCCTTACGCTTGGTTTGCAACATTGACCAGAGCGTGAGTAATATTTTTCCCGTGTGGGGAGCCTGCAACCCCCATCGGGCGTGTTCCCGGGTGGCGGATAGGGAAGTGCCCGGTTAGCAGAAATCGGGTAAGAGATAAAATGTCTCTCGCGGACCAACAGGCACTTTTAATTATTTGGTAGTTCATTATATGAACAGGCTTTTACGCCGGAATCCCTAGTAGAATTCATATTCATAAAAGTGGTAATGATCTTGTTTGTATGGATATCAGCTGCGTACAAGTCGATGGAACACATGCAGTTAATACAAGGGGTAAACATTAATATTACATTAAATAAATAAGTTTACGTAGAAGTAGATGGGCTACTAAACAGTTAGAATAGCCAAATATAACTCTTATTAATTTCCCTCGTATTTTTGGTTCTGTTTAAAATGCAAAATACGTATTTATATTTTTGACTATAAATGCTATTTTCTAAATAATAATTTTTAGTTATATTTAGAAATATTTTAACCCATTTTCAATTTTTAAATTACTACAATGACTTAGTTTCCACTTTCGTTGTTGTCTGTCTGTCTGTCTTGTTATGATTACAGATCCGCCATTATCTCCGACGGATTTCTTTCGAAGTACCAATGGATTCCAAGATTTATCTTCACGGATGTCTTTCGAAGAAGCGATGGTATTGTTTTTATTTTCTAGTAGGTCATAACATAATGTAATATATTAACTTGTTAATGTAGCAGCCTGTGTTAAGGTTGTGAGTTCTTATGATTGGCAACACATAATGCATTTCTTCAAATATTTTAACAACTTTCATTCCTAAATACAAAAACTATAAATATGTAGATTTATATTACAGTTGTGTTCACCGTTTCTTTTTTATTTTATCATTTTTTTACATAGCTTTTCCTTATCCATATTCTTCATTTTTTCTTTTGAATGAAGTATAATCCAGTCTAAACACCTTGTCACATATTTCACCGATTTAACGATAAATAATAATAAAAACGAATAATTATAGATTTTGCTTATTTACCGGCATCAACTATGTACAACTTGTAAGAGGGCTTCCCCGCGACATTATATATATTGTAATATCATTATATATCTATTTATGATCAAATTACAAGCAGCATCAATAGGAGTAGTAACCATCAATAGCACAATATCGTTATCATAATTTTTATTTCTAAAATGTTTCCTATTTACAAGACAACCCTCATTATTTAAATCTTGCAAAAAAAAAATTAAATGACAAAATACCTTTTCTCTTATGCAACCCATTTCACGTAGTACTACAGCGCTATATCTGGACTGGTGTACCTATCACCTATTTCACAATTGGCAGAGTGAACACCTCCTGTGTATCACCTATGACTGTCCACCCCGTGGCCAAGCCAAATATTCACAGCCAAATATTTTAATCCACAGCTGATCTGCGGTTCCACATAATGGTTGAGCAGAATTGTGTTTTGTCTTTTTAATAGAAACAAGAAATTTTAGAGACTGAATCCAAAGAAAAATTGTAAAAATACTAGATATTGACAATTGTTATCATATTTTTATTAGTATTAGTAGCATTATAGCAATCATAAGTAATATTTTAAGAATAACCTGAGGTATTATGAATATATACTTGAAACATTTAAAAACAATTTTATTCATTTTCTTAAAATAATTAAAATGATTCACAAGGAACCGACCTTAAACTCCATTCAAATTTGTAATATTTTGTACTTTTATGGCTTTTGTGTTCAACAAATATAAAATTACACTAACGCAAAAGTGAGAGTTATTTACTACACACGAAAATTTAATACCTTTCAATTGTCTAAAGAATTTTGGTATCTACAACTTTACCTTTAAGTGCGACAGTCTCCAAAAATATAACTGTTTCCTTTATTAGTTTTAATATGAAAAACTTTAGTTAGAAACCACCAGAACATGGAAATTGAGTTCGATCCCATATAGAACTACCAACCCATCAATGATGAGAGATTTAGGTGGGATAGTTCCCGAGAAAAAATAATCTGTTTTTAACTATTTCATTAGTAATTTTTTTCTTGGAAACCATTAGGAGTGGAGATTAGGTTTTTGGAATAATTAATGGCCCCATACAGTACCATTAGTTTCCCAAATATGAAGGATATAGGTTTTACAGTTTCTGAAAAAATAGTATTCCTTTTTTTCTGGGAAACTACTAAGAGTGGGGATTAAATCTTTGGGAAAAACTATTGGCCACATATAGTACAGTAATCTTGAGTAATCTCTTAATGATGAGATATTTAGGTGGTATGGTTTCTAAGAGAGCTTTTTTAAAATATTTTTTCTCTCGGAAATTACTCTGAGTAGGGGTTAGATCTTTTAGAGGGTTAGTGGCCAGATGTTGAACTACCAATCTTCCAAATGATAGGTTAGGTGAGATAGTTTCCGAGAACAAAATTATTTGCTTTATCAGGTTTAGTTCAGATTTTTTTTTTAAACTGCTAGGACTAGGGATGCGATCTTTGGGAGGAATATTGGCCATACATAAGCATACTAATCACCCAAAAGTGAGAGATTTAGGTGCTATAGTTTCCGAGAAAAAAAATCCTTACGCTTTTAATTCAAAAATTGCTTTCTCGGAAACAATTAGGAATTAGAATTTTGGGAGATGTTTTGGCCACATATAGATCAACTAATCCCTCAAAGATGAGATATTTGCGTGTTAGTTTATTTTTATTTTTTACAAGTTTCATTTTGCGCTAGCAGACGAAACAAGGGTGAACTATTTAGCAGTTGATAGTGTGAACGGTGTGAACGTCCCCTAATTTTTACCATTTCTCTTATCTATGATTGTTTAAGCTGAAAACAGCTGAGAAGCTGATTACTGAAGATCGGTTTAGACGATTCATATTTTCAATTAATTGAAGAAAGAGCTTAAAATTTACTTTAAAATACGGAAAATTAAAATACTTACTATTTAATGAAGATAATTTCATAATAAAATAATCCAACTTATTAAACTCTTTAAAATATATTTATTTTTTTTTCTAATGTTGTTGTAAGTAATAAATGAAACACTTCTACAATTACGCTTTTAAAAACACTTTGCAAACAAATTGTGTAAAATTTAGATAAATAGGTGTAAATCTTAGTACAAAAAAGCTGACAAAGTTATCATATTTTAATCGGTATAAAATTTATTATAAAAAATGCTTTAAAAAATGTGAACTTGCCTTAAGAATAATGTCAAAAAAGATCACGTTGGTCGTGTATGTTTAAGTATAAAAATGGTGTTTGGTATTTAATTTTTAAATTTCAGTTTAAATAAAAACCAATTAATATAAAATCTTATTTATTTCAAAAATGTCTACAGCAACAAAGGAATTCTATTCAAACGATATTGTCTATCGTTTTGATAAAAAGAAAAGAATTAATTTTGGTGTCGTCGTTGATAGTTGGGAGGGTTCCACAGATTCGGATGACTCAAGCCCCTTACTTAAGGGGCAAGTGCGAGTGTGGTGGTTCAATAATTCCAGAGAAATCGTATCAAAGCAGAGCAAAATTCGTCTTTTAAGTCGAAGCATTATTCCAGGAGATATAGTATGTAGATTGAATGGCAATAACATGCAAAAGGGTTACTGCAGGGAATCTAGGCAATATGCTACTGTACAAATTGTTGGCACAGATAGAATTATTGAAAAAGTTCCAAGCAATAGACTTCCCACACTTGCGCCTTATGAAAATAATGATGCTGTATGCTTGAGCAATAAATTTGGTCGAATTCAGGTTAGTTGTCTGGATATAATAGTAATATTTCAAAATCTATTTAGTAATACCTGTATTTTTAGAGTGTTGATGAAAAGATCACTATGCATGCAAAATGTGGGTCAACTGTGACAATATTTGCTAGCCTTAATCATGACATAGAAGATTACTGGTTAACAAGACGTAATAGGGGATATTATGAGCATTTTTATGCTGGTCAAGAAGTGGTGAGTTAAAGAGATTAATGATTTTTCTGTTTTAAATTTTCAGTTTTAGACCTGCACACCAAATAATTTAATACAGCCTGTTTGGTTGAATCGCACAAAAGTAATGAAAACCAGCATGCAAAAAAGGCAAAGGTTTACCATACAAAGTGTTGAACCCACTGACATAGAAGTTGCTTGGTATGACAATGATTCCATGTCAACTGTAAATATGAGCAATATAAAAAAAGATGATATTAAGAAGTTAGCATATTATATATTTTTACAAGTTTGTAAAACTGTAATAATTTAAATACTTTTAGTTTAAAAGTTGTGGAACCTGTTGAGAAGGCCCATTTAGCTGATTTAGCAGAACGTAGAATGTTAAAATTAAGTTCTTCAGATATCTTAGTTAAAAAGAAAGACTGGATTAAGAAGCAGTGGTCTTTATATCAATCTGAATATTTTAAAACTGCCAATTCCAAAGTAGCAAATACAAATACACTTCATAAAAAAAAGTAAGTGTTATAAGCTACTATAAAATGAATTGAGGTATATAATATATTGTCATGTAATTTCCATAAAATTATTTATTTCACTTAACATATGATTCACCACAATGTGGCTTCTTCAGAAGTTACAAATATATTTCACGTGATGAAGACAATTTACTGTATTTATACATATACATTAAGTAGTTAAGGGTGGGCTTTTGTGTGGATACAAATTCAATAGTGGAGAATTGCTATTGTCTAATTGGTCATTAAGTAATAGATTAATATTTTTATATTTATTAATTTTCATAGCTTCTAAGAGATTTAATTTGTAACTTTTACTTTCTGTATGTAGAATTTTAAATCGTTTACTAATCGGAAAACGGGTAGATCATTTAGTAAACGTATTAAAGAACATGTTAATTCATTCAAATGGTAAAAAACTGATTCCAATTACGCTACACACTTAATTGCGGAGAAACATAATTTAAATTCAGATTTTAAAATTCTACATACAGAAAGTAATAAATATAAATTAAATCTCTTAGAAACCATGGAAATTAATAAATATAAAAATAATAATCTATTACTTAATGACCAATTAGACACACAAAAGCCCACCCTTAACTACATAATGTATATGTATATATATACAAAATTGTTTTTGTCACATTAGGTATATTTGTAACTTCTGAAGAAGCCACATCGTTGTGAAACATATGGTAAGTGAAATAGATAATTTTATGGAAATCACAAGTGTTTTATTATTTTTCTAGTTCTACATTGAATTTCCATCAAGTAAATGTAGATTCAGTTAATAATATATTGTTACTTTTAGAGGTAGTAAAGTAAAGGTTCGACGCCCTTCACTTGTTTCTTCCATTTCAAGGGAAAATGCTCCAGAAGAAAATGATGAAGGATGGTGGACTGATGAAGTGGAAGAAGAAATGTCAGAAAACGCAAGTGTTTCTAGTATGTCTGGGGGGGCCTTTAAAACACGTCATTTTCCTCCAAAATCTAAAGAACTTATGCCAGGAAGTACACTTGCAGTTGAGGTAATTTTTATTTTGTAATACCTACATGTATTCCTTAATATCATGTTTATCAAATAAAAGGTAATTAAGTTGAAAATATGTATAACAGAATTTAATTCAGTGAATTGTAAAGCTTTACTGAAGAAGTTAATAATCATGGGGTTAAAGGGTTGTTGTTAGATAGGATGAAATTTTATCCCATCAATTTATGCAATGTCGAGGATCGTTCATATCATTGATAGATGATACCATTGACCACTATTATCAAATATATTTATTTTATTTAATTGAATACAACAGACGGTAAATAAAACAGAAGAAAAGTTTCAAAAATATTTTAATTGTTCACAACGATTGTTTCACCAAAACATTGGCTTCTTCAGTGAAGATGGTCTGACGTTCACTGGCAGATAGCTAATGTAATAAGGAGTAACTTAGGCTACTTTTATTTTAGAAATTAATGATTATTATTAATAAATAGTTATTAATTCCTAAAATTAGTTGCTTCCTATTACATTAGCTATTTGCCAGTGAAAGTCCCGTCATAATCGGTCCAGCCGTTTCAGAGATTAGCCGGAACAAACAGATAGACAGATAGGCAAAAATTGTAAAAGCGCCTCCTGCCACTTAATATCATAAAGACTGCTTGTCGCGCGGACTCAGAACGCGCGAGCGGCCTATTGCTAACGGTTGTGTCTCAACGACTTCGTTTAAAATTTTAAAAATATTTTTTTTGTTAAATTCCACACGGACGAAATCACGGGCACAGCTAGTATATACTAAAGTTAGCAATTCAATTACAGTTATAATATTGTGTTAGGAAATCTATAAACGGTTTTTTTTGTCTTCTAAATTCCTTAAGATATTCTAGCTTATAACGCCTAATATTATTAACGTTTATAAATTATTTAAACGAATACGGTGTATATTTTTTGTAAGGTACTTTGTATGGATTCAAAGGCAACAGTTATTTGGCAGGATGGAACCGAAGAAAGGGATATTCCCACCACCCAATTATATTATTCAATCTCACTAGATGATCATGAATTCTACCCAGGTGAGTGGGTGGTAGAAGAAGCAAAATCAGAGACATTGCATGGTGTTGTGCAATCTGTAGATCACATTGAAAGAACCGCAAAAGTAATTTTTTATAGTGTGTTGTTTAAATTTATTGTTAAAATCGATTGATAAATTTTAGATAAAATGGTTTACACACATTGGTCAAGAAGACATCCATGCCATAACTAATGAAAAGAGTGTATATGATTTAAAAAAACATTCAAAATTCATTTTCCGTCCAGGGAGCATAGTTAAGAAAGTGCCTGTGGAGCCTGAAAAGCTTGGATATGTAGTAGACAGTTATCCAGAGGTAATATTTCTTAATATATTAATGTAGGATTGACATACTTATCTTACTTGTTTACGATTAATTTAAAAAAAAACAAACAATTGATGCGGAATTTGTAGGGCAATGTAGGAGTTCAATGGATTGATGGGACAGTAGAAAGTTGTCCCCCATACAGTATTGAGCTCATTCCCGAAACTATCGAATACGAAATTTCCTTAGAGGACAACGATAGCGCACAAGTGATTTCATGGGAAACAGAAAGCATAGAATCTATTGCTGGTGATATGACTGACGAAACCACTTTACAAAACATGGCAGCCCGTTTGGACTTTGTTAGAGGACGAATTATTTATTTAAAAGAGGTCTTTAGCATGCACACAATCGATGAAAATTTTTCTGTAAGTTTTAGAATTAAATTAAAAATAATAAATTAATTATATATATAATTATTAATAATAAATAATTTAAACTTTGCAGCATTTAAAAGAACTGTTAACAGTATACGATAATTGTAGTTATTTAGATAAGTTATTGGAGACGTCGTTTTTCAGCTTAAAAAGTAAACATTTTCAGGTAAATTTTATGATAAGGTCAACTTATTTAATGGAATTTAAACTTTATTCTTTTCATTACTTATTTATTTCTTTTTCAGATTTTATTGAGCCAGGTAAAAGAAAAAGCCAAGTCTTTTGGAGTAGAATTGCGAGGAAGATTGTTTTCTAATACTGAATCCATGTGCCATACCTTCAAATCTAAAAATCCAGAAAAGGAAAACATAAATAAACTGGTTAAGCTCGAACACAAAATTCACAGTCAGATAGAAAACGTCAAAGAAAGTGAAGGTATAAAACACATTTTGTAAATACAAATTTGTTTTTTTCAGTACTTGCCAATTTTTCTATTTTGTCAATACCATTGTTTCATTTCAGAATCAACAGCTCCTCCGACTCCTGAAACGGATCTATCAACCCCCTTACAAGGCAATATTTGCATCGAATTGTTATCTATGATAAAAGTACGTATGGATTTGGCCTATGCCGAAATAATTTCGAGAATCGGCAGTCCGCAGGCTTTTTCTGTTATGACAAATGCGTCTGAGAAGGCTGCCACTCCATCAACCGTTACCCCCATGCCTAGTATGCCCGTCACCCCCGATGAGTCCTTCTGTATCTTTAGCTCACCAAAACTTGATAAGTCTGTGATAGACAAGTGCGAGAATGAACCGTACGCCATCATCGAAGAAGTGCCCACGTCTCACCATTTCGCCTCCACCAAATTTGAACCGTGGGACAAAGCAAAGTTTTATAGAGCAGTCCAGAAAGAATATAAATTACTTAAAGAGTCGTTACCCCCAGGAGTTTGGGTGCGGTCTTATCAAAATAGAATAGATTTATTGTCTGTTTTGATTGTTGGACCAGCTAAGACACCCTACGAAGATGGTTTATTTATGTTTGATGTTCAATTGAGTCCTGATTATCCTAGATCACCTCCTGTTGTTCATTATGTTAGTTACAGTTCAGAAAGACTCAACCCAAACTTATATGTTGAAGGGAAAGTGTGTGTCTCTTTATTAGGAACGTGGATGGGGCGTGGTACAGAAGTTTGGGGTCCCAACAGCACCCTTTTGCAACTAATTGTTTCTATTCAGGGTTTAATTCTCGTATCTGAACCTTTTTACAACGAAGCAGGGTACGAAAAAATGGTTGAATCTCAACAAGGGCAGGAAAATTCACGAAATTATAACGAACTTGTGATTCTTAAATTGGTACAGTCTATGACGGAAATGCTCTTGCATCCCCCGGAAGTGTTTAAGTTGGAAGTGATTGCACATTTTTCTAAAAATGGTGAAAAACTGGTTAGAAGGTTGCAGAACTGGTGTGATGACAATTGTACTTTGAAACCTGAATTTTCGTTACTTCCGGTCAGTCGGGGACTCAAATTGTCCCTCACTACAGCACTATCGAGTTTTAGAGACGTGCTCAAGGACATACAACAGGAAATGAATGCGAACAAACAAAAATAGTAAGAAGTTTAACGTCTATATTTATAGCAAATTGTTGATATGGGCCTGTTGAGAAACTTTGTATCAAATAATAAAATGTTTCATATTTCTAGCTCACAACATATTTTTAGAATGAAATTATTACCTGTATAAACTTAATTATCCCTTTTTTATTATAAATATTAACGTCTACGAGTTTTGATAACGAGTTTTTCTTAATTATTTATTTAATCGGCATTTAAATTCTTAGTAATGATTTTTTTTTGATACAAAGTTATCAGTCAGTCTCTCTTGCAAGTTTATACATCTGTTACTGTTTTACTACTGTTACAGAGTATTTTTTTTGTTTAGTGTACAAATTTAATACTTATGTGGATGATTGAAATTTCAACTTTAAATATTGGAATACAATATTTATAAATAAGCCTTTGAGGGTTGTGATTATGTAAAGTTCGTTAGTCACAGTATATAATAGCAATTAATACATAAAATTGTTGCAAAATAAATGCGTAGTATAAAAACAAAACTATAGACCGAACTTATGAAATAAAATTTTTCTGATTTTTTAAATTAATCATATTTAAGGGATTCGAAATTGTTGTTTCTTATAAGGCGTAGTGTTAAGAATTCGAAACATTTATAGCAATGAAATTTACAGTGTTTTCCACTTCATTTACGTAAGTTTTTGTTTCGGTCTTCCCGATAGGTCTTTAAAATAATTTTGTGATATATAATATAATACTGAAACGATTGCTTTAAAAACGAATGTAGATTAATATATATATATATATATTGATAACGTTTCTTTGTCTGTTTTACTGTTATTATTTATTAGTGAGCGATGTTTTTTTTCCAATAAATACTTGTGATTACGTATTTATTAATTAATATATTTTGTAAGGAGTTCCTAAAGTTGTGCAGAAATAAACGTACAATTAGTTATTTGTACTTGCTGTATTATTTTTGTAAAAAGAAAAAAGTAAAAAAAAATTGATATATGTAAATTACAATTAAAATCTTCATGATTGTTTTAAAATTTAAAAAACTATAAAATCAAATAGAAATCAGTTAATTTCAACTTTACTAAGATCAAAAGGGCCTGAAAAGGGTGAACCCTCAGCGTTCCATGCCTTTCTTAAAGTCTCTTGCATTGCCAGTTCTTGACTTGTTGGAAGTCCTTGTATTTTCCTTTCTTGGTTCCAAGCAAGCTCTTCTATTTTTGCCTGTGCATCTTCTGGTAGTTCTTCGAATGGTCTTGTGCAATCAATTTTTGAAATGTCTAACCTTGGTTCATTTTGTAACAAGCAGTCCCACCATATTTCCTGTACTTTGTCTAAATGTATATTTAATTTTCTTTTGTCTAAAGCCCATAACACATCATTATACTTAACTTTCTGGCAAAGAATTCCAGAAAATAGACTTTCAGCAGTTCCTTTTAAAGTAATATCAATTTTTTGGGACCCAATGTTAACACTTAAATTTTTGGTTGTCACATTTTCAGGAAGTTTTATAACTACATCTATATCTGTTATTGTTTGTGACCATGAGTAGTTATCATAAACAGCACCGTTATAACTTTCTGAGGTGAGAAAATTTGATGGTTCTCCATTTAGATATTTATCTGCAATGGTATCAATTCCATTTAAGTCAGATTTTTTTTTATGTTCAAGATTAGAAGTTACAACTTCTGTTTCAACTGTTGCTGGAGGTACTTGAATTTCAGGCAGAGCTTCTACATCATTTCTGTTATATGGTTTCCATTTTAAAAAAGCTTGTTTAACAAAATTTTCAGCCCATCCAGGAGGTAGTCCTATTGGAGCCTTAGGGTCTATGGAGACAACATAAAAATCTGTTCTGCAATAAGAATATGGTTTTAAAATGTACTGGATAGGTGGATTTGGTTTTATAACTTACCTCCGATGAAGAAAACCAAAAACTGAGTCTAAGAACGTTGGCAGGGTTTTACAATCCTTCAAAATGTTAAAAAGGGCATCGTCAAACACGTTTCCGTTATTCATTTAAAATCACCTACGCATTAAATTAAATATATTTTTAAAATGTGATTATTTCTGCGTTTTTATAAAATTTTAAATTAAAACTTCATCTAAATATTATCAGGTTAAGTTTTCTGACAATCATAGAGTATATGTATAAGGGGATGTATTCTATGAACAAGAAAAGTCCGCTGTTTTTTAAATGAAACTACTTAGTTTTTGTGGTTGTTTATTCAGTTTTAGTATATTAGCTAATTTTCATTACGTTTTACTTTTAAAAAATAAATAAATAGAACAATATCGTATGCAAAACATTTAACTATTGTAGAGGTACCTAGGTATACTAATAAAATTTTGATCACAATATTTTTTTAATTATTAATATGGGCAGTGTAAATACCATTCCATTAAATATTAAATCATTGCTATTAATACTTAAATTGATAGCGTTATGTGTACAAAAATGTCATGTAAATGTGAATTGTAAAATGGACTAAGATAGAGTTTATATCATTGACTATTCTGAAGAGTGTAGATAAGTTCCAACAGTTCACTCCTTTTTCTTATCACAGTTTGTCTATCAACTAAAGGACAATTATCAATTTTTCTGAATCTACAAGCATAATCTGCTATATGTTCAGCATTACATAATACATGAATGCCACAGTCATAACTATTTGACTGCTGTAAACTTGCAGCTTCTGTAAAAGCACCATATGTAGGCAAATTGAAATACTGCAGAAGTTTTATACTCAATTCAAGAGCCTGTTCTTGATTAGAGCCACGTGAAGAGTCAAAATGGAACATCATTCGCTCAGGATGAGAGAAGACCAACAAACTCCAATGGGACCCACCAGAATGATCAGTTTGTTCATTGTCGTTCAGTGCAAAAAATATAAATTCACGTCTTTTTGCATCTAGAGGGTCTAAAAATGTTCCTAGTTCTCCTCTTCTGGACATCTTGACACATTGTGTTACATCTGGTGGAACAAACAACAATATCGGATTTTTTTTAAAACGTTTGATTTCTAAATATTCGAAGTAAAAGGAAATTAGTGTATCATTAAGCCAATTAGGTCCTTTTAGAAGGTCCACATCTGCTTGTCGCAATAAACTTTCGTGGAACGAGAGAACTGCATTTGTCGATCTGCTACCCATTTCTATTTTATACAAAGTGTTTATTTTATGGATACAGGATTACTATGTGTCGTTTTGATTAAATTTAAGAATATCTACATTCTAAACATTTCTTGAATTTCCCCGTGATAAATAAATTAAAATGAAATTACATTTAAAAATGTCTAAAACTAGGTTATGTAACTCAAAGATATAATTGATTGACAATTTCAGTCTTGCCAACTTGTGTAATTCCTTATTGTGCCAATTCCAATATTTTTAAAAATAAAAGACCTATTTAAGAAAATTAAAGAAATGTTTTTTAATTTTTCGCAGGAAAGGCAATATTATAAGCTGCTTACAAATGAAATACAACCCAAAACGTAAATCTTCTTTGTACCTATTTGTTTTACGACTTTATCATAAAGCTGTGCGACATTTTTAAAAAATTGTTAGATATCATTCTTATAAATATACTTTTTACCAATCTCACTATTATTTAAGTGAAAAATACAAAATAAGCAATTTAGAATTGTAGTCCCTGGAGTTTTTATTCAGTAAATACTTAGTTTTATAGATTGTAATGTTGGTTGCATATAAGGGGGAAAAACATCCATGAAGTAGCTCATTAAAACAAAACATTTTCTTTTATTTTTACTTTTTGACTTTAAAAGTCTATTTACTGAAGTAAGAATAATATCAAAAAACAATAAACTATATAAATCGGAGTTCAAAATATTTCAAATTATAGGACTTATCTACTTATAATTAAATATTTATTAATTTCATTTTAAAAAATAAGACGAATAATGAAATATTGTCTTCCTTTAAGAAATAACAAATAAAGTTGCATTGAAAATGCTAGACATTTCACAAATTAACGTTTAAATATCCTAGAACATGTATAGTCAGCTTTGCTAACTATGGGAAATGAATTGAAAGATAATGAATTGTTGTAATTATTACAATACAATCAAAACAGCTGTTTAAATATATTTCGACGTTTGAAATATAATATACATAAACAATTAACATTTTAACAAATTGACGGCATCTAAATTCCTTTTCTTATTTTAATATTTTAATTGTATATTATTTAAGATAGTCCGATTAGATTAAAAGAAAAAATTATTTTCCTTTAACGTAATTTATATTGTGTTAAAATATTTTTTATTAAAGAGTAACATTGAATAATTAAGTGTGTAAAGAATCAACAATTATCTAAGTTTTAAAAACCTATTAAAAATGTCATTACGTTACACCTAAAAAATTATTGTCGTATATTTATATTTAGCATCAAATAAAAAGAAAGTAAAAAAAATATTTGTAGATAAATTACTTTTTAGAAGATTTCCTAAAAACATTTGTAGATTTTCTGCATTATAAAATGTATTTTTTTGTATTATTTTGAGGTGCAAAATGTATAGTTCCATAAATAAGCTGGTCTGTAATATGGGCCGCCTAAATTAGGGCAAAATGCCCATTAATTTAGGTAGAGAAATAAACTTTTCCGTTTTTTCACTTAGTTTTCCATTAAATGAAAACAATAATCGATCTCAATTTACACAAAAATTCCATCTTTAATTTAATGCCGTAAGTAAATGATTATTTAAGGATTTTATTTCAAAAACTTTTTTTTAAGTTTGTATTCTTTTGAAATGGGTGAAAATAGCTATAATTCAAAGTATTATTATCAGTCAGTTTATTTTTGCTGAGTTATATTGTGTTTTTGATATACATATATTATATATAAACATGAAATGTAATTGATATTGAATATTTTAATACTTAATGTGAATGAATTTAATCTGATCCAGAATTTTTACTTCGCAAAAACTAAAAAGAAAGATAAATATAAATATGAAATCAACAGAAACAACTACTCCGAGGGTTAATAACCCTACCGGCATTGAATTACACTGTTGATTTCGAAAGATTGTTAGACGAAGATAACATATAAAAAAAGAAGTAATTAAAATCCTTGTTCGTCTAAATATTAAGGATAAAAGATCACATATTTGGAATGCTCCCCACCAAGCAGGCACTATGAACCGAAAGCCAAATCCCACAATCGGTTTCGACTTATTACAGGCTATATGATCAATATAAATACTGTTTATTCCATATTTATATTTAGTCCTAGTTTCGCTTTTTAGCGCGAGTGCCCACCCTTCATCTCAGAGGTGGGCCACCGTCTTTCTAACGCCCTCCCCCAAAGCTCCAGTCCCTTCCCCCCACAATTCTTCACTATCTCAATCTCTCCACATCTACCCTGGAGATGTTAGAAGCTTCTGGTTGATAATCCCCACTCAAGGTGGGTTTTTAGTCAGTAAGAATCTGCCACTACCCCCCTTCAGGGGGTGCCTATGTAAGGTTTTCCCACCTCGAGTTAAATTTAAACAAAAAAAATATTTATATTTATCATTTAGCCTGTAAAGGCCTTTTTGACAGCGTCCACCTGATGACACCCGATAGGTCGAAACCGGTTGTGGGATTTGGTTTCGGTTCGTAGTGCCTACTTGGTGGGACGTATTCCAAATGTTGGATCTTTAATCAATAATATTTAGACGAACAAGTATTTTAATGTCTTCTTTTTTTGTTAAAAAGAAAGAACTATTTGTAGGATTTCTATGCAAAAGAAGATTGATAAATATGATAAATTTCACATTGCTGAAGTATGTAACACGTGTCAGACGAACACAAATCATATAAATCTCCTGTGGATCCTTTTTTGGTACAGTGCCTTAAATAGGCTAAAGGAACATATACATTTTTGGGTTTTTATTCCCTCCCAAGCTAAACAGGGTGCGTCTTATGATGTATAATGTACATATTAGATAATTTAAAAGATTAGGTAAACTTGAGTTTTGTGAAAAGACATAAAAAATTAGTCAAATTACGCATGCTCTTGCGGTTTCCATCCAGATAATATATTCGAAAAGAAGTTAACTGTTTCTGAATCCCGTAAGAGAGCAAAAGTTAACCTTGTTACGAGGTAGTTTATGCGATTTAATCGCCGGTAACATTACGATCTTGTCCCGGAATACCAAGTGTTTGCCGAAGAAATTCAGTGTGGTATGCGCCTCACATAATGTAGGTGTATTGGGTCACTCGTTTGAATTTGATGGCTGCGATTATAACTGCAAAACGGCGCTGTTGTAATATTTTTTGCGACCTCTGTCTCTTCCTAGTTTTCAAATCAGTAAATTTAACCTTACGCAGGCACCAACATTCTAATTTTGCCAACTGGACTCTTTTCGAACACGAATAATTTTTTAATTAAGAATAACAACAATTAAACGTCATTCTGTTCTATAAAAATTGTGTAAAGTATTTATTTTGTTGATAAAGTTGGCTTCTACTGTATAAAAGTTAATTATACTTATTAATTAATTATCTGTGGAAAAAGACACGGTAATAATTATTCATGTAATTAAATGTACATCGGTCAAACAAGTAGAACCTTTAAAGAAATAATTTTTGAATATTGTAGGAACTGCAATGGTAAGTTTATTGTTATGAATCATGTTAAAGAAAGAATACACAATTTCAATAGCAAAGAAAATGTAAGAATAGGTAAAACGAATACTATTAGGGGCGATAGAAGGAAGAACTTATTTAAATTTAAACATAGAAAACATAATAAACGGAAAAGGTGAAATTTTTATTAAACTGTATGTTTACAAATAAAAAATTGCGTAGATAGAACAAACGATAACGTTTTGATCTATCGCGACGAATTTGTTTCGGTTTATTTACTCGATAAATACATTATATTATTAAAATATAAAACTAAGGGCTTATTATTTAAACTCTTATGGATTATAGAAAGGAAAAGAGGGGGATTGTGATCTTAGAAATCATAGATAAGAAGAGGGAAATTGCATGTAGTCAATTCAATTTGATTTTTAATTAAATTACTATTGACAAATTGATTAAGGCTTTCGCGGCCAGTTGATGAACTGGTGTTGTCCTCCAACCGACGATGGCCTGTACACCCGAAGAAGGACAACACCAGTAAATTACTATTGTTGAACAGATATTTCTTAATTCTTCTAATCTTCTGGTAGTGATATTTTATCGATTTTGGAATGTTACTGTGTAAAAGTATAACTTTATTTAAGTTTAAGGAGTGGCTTAGATTGATACAATGCTAAGCCATACCACTAGAATTAGTTTTTTGTTTTTATAGCTGCGGCATGTTCGGATAGTCGTTTTGAAATTCCCCTTTGCGACTGTCCGATATATCTGGCGTCACAGTTGCAAAAAAATTGGTAAATACCATATTTATCAGATGGGGTTTTATGTTTGTGGTTGATAAGCATTGAACGAATATTAACGAGACGTCTTCAATTATATTACAATTAAACTTATTTTGGGTAAAGATTTAATTGTGGAACTAAAATTATTTACAAATTTAATAGAGCCAAAAACAGATTTTTGTCGACCAGGGGAACACTGTTATAAATTAAGGACGAGACCTGTATTTTTAATTTCTTATTTAATAGCCTATCAATAATAAGGGGTGAGTTACCATTAGAAACAGCGATGATCTTGATTGTTTTAAGTTCGTTATTGAATTGGATAAGAGTAAATTAATTAATCTCTTATCAATTGTAAATGTGAGCAATTTTGTAAACTTAGTTACGAGGCATGTTTTTTAAATAAGTACCGTTTTGAAATTAATAAAAAACGTGCAAAGATATCATAATAATTTTATTTTTACACGAAAGCCTGTACCTTAATCTACTTTTCTACATAATTTTCTTCAATTTCGACGCACTTGTCATAACGTTTGACCAGTGACCAGTTTTTGAATACCCTTCTCATAGAACTCTGTCGCCTAACTTGTATCACCACCGCTGCATCACAACTGTTTTGATGTCGTCATCATCGTCTTGAAAACGCTGACCGTTCAGATGTTTCTTCAAATGCAGGAACAAATGGTAGTCACTGGGCGCCAGATCAGGGCTGTACGATCTAGAGATCTAGAGTTTCCCAGTGAGCAGTGAAAAGATGTGATGAGATCTTTGATCCGATTAGGCACATGCGGACAGGCATTGTCATGAACATTGTGCGGCCATCTTTAAATGCTTTCACCCACTTTCTTACCATTCCATTACTCATAATGTTTTTTCCGTAAACTTTTCAGGATTTTTAAAAATATGAAATGCACAAAGTACCATTTTAAACTCCTTATAAATCTTTAGATTATGTAATTGTACGGTTGGTTTGGTAGTTTAGGAACAGCTAAAATTTCAAGTTTGATAATATGAATGGGGTGTTTAAAACAGTAGGTTCTACTTCGTTGTGTGAAATATTTCTCTTATTAAATAGAGCATTTTAAATTTTTTGCAATTTTTGGCTTTTTGTTACAAGAAGTAGTAACTGAATATATTTTCTATGGTTAAATTATAATTAATAACGTAACGATTGGAGATATATACAAGTACAACTTGACTTAGATCTAATACTATATCAATGTTCTTTAACTCTTATCTTTACAGCTCTACCACTTTATCGAATATATCTACAAGTATCATTTTGTAACAACTTAATAAACAATTTTGTTATGAACTTCTGTGTTCTTGATTTTTAAGGAGATAATTGGCTTATATACGTAAGCAATATCATGAAATTTACGTAAACTGTACTTTAAATGTTAAGCACATTGTATGTGTGTATAAGACAATATTTCTTGTTATTTTAATAATCTCAAAATTAAGAAATCATCTTACTCTCCATATAACGAGCAGGTTTATTGGATATTTTAATATATAATCATCGTTTTCTTTCACTTTAGCTCCAGGTTACAGAATATGAAACCCGTGGTTACATATAACAACTTAATCAGAACTTAATCAACATTGACAGTACCTGATTATTATCCCAATCATAGCCTTATTTGGAAATTTTAATAAAACTTCTTATTTGAGAAATAATTTTGCTCATATTCAATAGTAGGTGAAGTCGTTCAAAACAAATGAATGTTTCACTTCTGTACAAGCAACCTTTTACTTACTTACTCTTTAAGAACAAAAGGAGTATTGTCTACTCTTAATGATGGGTTAATACGCGAAACAATTGTCGAGTTTAATAAAAATTTTAGTGAACATAATTCTTGTTATTATTTAATATTTACCATGTTTCACAATAAATGTACCATTGATTGTTTGTTATTAACAACAAAATGAGACGATTCTGGGAATTGTATAGGTAACACAATGGTTGATGTTATACCTACCTATGTAATAAAAAAAGAATAGAATTTCTGTTCTGAAACCAATTTATTTTGATCGCGGGATTCACAGTTCGTTGGCAGCGAAACACTGTAACATTCGATTATAAATTTTATTTCAAAATAAAAACACATACCACCCACTTACATTTACCAACCATGTTCCCAACCTCACTGGGCTGCGTGTTAGACTTAGTCGTGAGTATTGTCAGATTTTTTGCGATGATAAAGGAGATTCGCTTGTTATCCTTACAAAAAGAAGAGAAAGAAAGCACAGGACTTGTTTACGATTTGCAGGATTTACAAAATCTCAAAACACTTTTTTCCTGTAGCTTCACAGAGACTATATTTTCATTTGTTAATTATTTACCAGCCTGTTGACAAATCTGATAAGAAAGTGACGCTAAATTTACTTCCAACATAAAAAACTAGCCAAGTATCGAAGTATAAAAGAGAAGTGACAGGCGGGCTGAAAAGTTCGTAGGCTAGCATAGAAAAAAATATTTGTTTTTATAGAATTTATAGTTCCCTTCGAGGGCGATACAACGATTATAGCGGTCATACAATTTTTCGATACCATTTTTATAATACAATTTGTCTTTAGCCTCAAAATATGTTAGGCTTCAGTTTCGTGATTACCTCTTCATCGGTCCAGCGAGCATCCTCTTGAGGTCTGAGAACAGAAAAAAGTCGCTGGGGGCGAGATCTGGAGAGTACGGTGGATGCGGAAGCAATTAGAAGCACAATTCATGAAATTTTGCCATGGATTTCATTGATTTATGACCCATTGACACGGTGCATTCTCTTGATGAAACAGCACTTTCTTTTTCTTCAAAAGGGGTCTCAGCTATCTCAATCAACTTCACTTTACGGTTATCAAAAATTATTTTGTGGACTTTTTTGATGTTTTAGTTGGTAACAGCCTCTTTGGGGCGTCCACTGCGTGCATCGTCCTCGGTGCTTATTTCGCCTCGCTTAAATTTAGCAAACCACTTTTCTACGGTTGATTTTCCTGGTGCAAAGTCCGAATAATGTTTATCAAGCCAAGCCTTGGTTTCAACAGTATTTTTTTTCGACAAAAAGCAATGCTTTATTAACAGACGAAATTCCTTTTTATCCATTTTTTCAAAGTAACAAAAGTTCTTTCACTAAAAATGCTATAACTCAGATACTAATAGTGCAACAGCTGTCAAATTTATACACGCGTCTTTTGAAGGTTAGAGCTAATTAAAAATCATCGTCATTTATGGGTCAGCCTACGAACTTTTCAGCCCGCCTGTTATATACAGTCTTTGATATCATATGTTTTCTGTTGCTGATGTTTCGTCCTCGATCATCTTTAACATCTTCCGTCTATATGATGCGGTGCAAATCCAAAATTGTAAACTTCACCCGCGGAAGCCTATGACTTTCCGCAGTTAAGCATTATTTCGAGTTGGTACAAAGCAAAAAACAATAATGTAGTTAAAATTTACGCAATAATAATAATAGTGAGTTATATCTACAACTAAAATAATGATTAATTTCAGTCTGTACCTACTAGTTGTTTAAGTATGATTGATGGTGCAGAGCAATGACTTTGACTTCCAAAGGTGAAAGAATTAGAAAATTGTTTTATGGTGCTTATTAATTTCTTAGAGTGCTATTATGTTATAGCGGGACCATTCTTACCTTTAACTCTTTTTTTTATCTCACCGAAACGTTAATGATATTATTGGTTCAAAAAAGTCTGGTTCCCAGTAGGGTCCAGTAAATTGGAATTTAATTTTGGGGCCTTTATGGGTTGTAAATGGATTGAGGATGCGTTAAAATTTTACGTCTAAAGAGGAATCATTTTCAACAACAATTTCTAACTCGGTATAAGCAAAATTAAGATAATGGATGCTTTTTTTACATCATACATATAGGTACCTAGGTAGTCATAATGGATCGATTTTTTTAAAGGCGATTTTTCATGATTTCTGATAAGATTACATGCAGAGTATCATTATAAGATTTTTTATTTCTGTATCTTACATTCACTTCGATCAAAAGAAGAGTGAAGTTGTAAGAAGTTATTTGATTCGATGAACGAACCTTCAACAATTCAAAATAAATGAACAGGACGAAGTTTTCTTATAAGCATGCAATAACTTCTGTAATCGGAAAATTAAAAGGCAGTGACGAACATAGAAACATTTTGTGTAAATTAACTTATTACAAATAGAATGTTTTTATTTGAACTCGTAAGTTTGGAGCTTTGGTGGACGAAAGTGAAAAGATACGATCCAAAGGATTGGCTGGCTGATTGGCTAATTTGTAAAAAGGGTGGATTTACGATTTAATACTGTTCACCATTTAATTTTAAATTTTAAATTTGTCACTCTTTACTAAGCCATTGTAACGTGCTGTTTCGATTTACTATTATGAACATATATTACCTATATGTCGACGTCAATCATTACGAAGATTGCTTGCACTGAAGCTTACGAAAAAGTCGAAATCTTCATATACTTCAAAACGTTGGAGATTAGATTAAATTATTATTCTGACCTATTCAAACATACAATAATCTAACCTGCCTTTATCATCCTTTTTCCTCTTACAAGACTATTGTAATATTCTAACCTCCTAAACCGAGCGGCGTTGTCTAGTGTTCTAGATCATTGCTTACTATTCGGGAGGTAACCGGTTCGAACCCGGGTCCGACTGCTCTGGTCCAAGTTTTCTGTGGTTTCCTTGGATTATTTAGGCAAATGCTGGGGCAGTAATATTCTACAGATAATCCTTCACTTCTCTTCTGTCTTTATTTCGTCCGTCTCATATTTCTCTCCCTAACCACACCTCCCACCCATTCCCACGATTCCAGAAAGGAGGCCGAAGAGGGCCTTACACCCGACCCTCCGGCTTTGCACTACAGTGTAGGTTGGAGGGACTGCCCGCCCACTAGCACGAGTAGCTGGTGGGAATGAAACACAAAAAAGTATTTTTCTTTCCTAACCGTTCCGTTGAAGACTTTTGTTCGGTAGACTCATGAATACTTCTCCTAAAGTTAACTTTACATACATAAACTTACGATAATATGGAGTAGGGAAAGGTACAAAAGAATGTGGGTGGAGTTGAGTAACAGGGGGTACATATCTTTATATAGCTTGTAAACATTGATGTTTATCAAATCGTCACCTGGCGAAGCTAATGTTGGGTAAAAAAATATTGTAGTGTCTATAAAATAAAAAGTTTTTGAAACTAAGTGTTTTTGTTCGAATTTTCGACATATTCTTAAATAATTGATACAAGTTATGATAAGGAGTAGAGATTGAAAACCATGATACTATAGATTGTGTAAAATCAGAGGGGTGTTGCTTACAGTTAATTCTGTTCGGTTAATATCCCTCTGATGTTACACAATCTACAGTTCTATGATTTTCACCCCTACTCCCTATCATAACTTGTACCAGTTATTTAAGAATAAATATAAATATTGAATACACAGAAACAACTACTCCGAGGGCTAATACCCCTATCGGCGATGAATTACACTGTTTATTCCGAAAGATTCTTAGACAAATATAACATATCCAAAAAAGAAGGCATTAACATCCTTGTTCGTCTAAATATTAAGGATCAAAGATCCCACATTTGGAACACATCTCACCAAGCAGGCACTACGAACCGAAAGCCAAATCCTACAACCGATTTCGACTTATTGGGTCTCACTCATTAGGTGGTCGCTGGAAGAAAGATCTTTATTTACCATTTGTACCATTTGACTTCTAATATTGTATTGTACTCTTGAGAATGACCGTCAGGTCGAAACGATTCTTCGAGATTATTTATTAAATTGTGTTGAAACGTTTAAATATATATTTGTTTCTTTTAAATTTAAATATCTACCAAGCACCACAATAAACTTAGAATTATGTAAACGTTTTTTAGTTTATTAAAGATTTCCTTATTGTAATGCATAATGTTAAATATATCGGTCATCCTCTGTACTATTATAAAGTGAGCATTTCCTAAAAGTTTTCAATACGTGCATTGAAACTGAAACTTTATCGAGATACCTAATATGTATATTAAAATTAAAGTCTACAATAAGATCTACAACGACCTCTTTTAGTACAAACGCTGACAATTTAAAACAAGGTTTCTGTAGCGATTTTACAGAATAAGATTCCAGGAGTATTTGATAAATAGCAATTATCGCCCCGTTAATGCCGCCGTGTCGGTACAACTGAAGCGGCAATATATTGCTGGCGACAGTTGGATGTTGTTACACTTAAGCCCACACGAAGTGTAGTGCCTCGCTCTCGTAAGAAGATGAAGAAGGAGAAGAAGGCAGCAACAAGACACATTATACAAACGCTCCATGCCTATCTTCAGTTTCTTCTTCTTTCGTTTGTCTTGTTTTTATACCGCGTTCTCACACCGACTCTGCACGTTGTAGTGTACGGTTGTCTTTTGTCGCATCGTTTGCAGCTATTGCTTTTGCTGCTGTTGCTGATTCTTCGAGAATGCAAAAAGCACAAGGACGTTAGACGTTGGACGTTGCCGTGGCAGCAGAAGTAACGTCAATTCTTTCACTGTTCACTCCTCTCAGTATCGTAGAATAATACCTACATACGTAGCAGTTAAATATAAACTAGATTTTAGCATTGCTTCGCTAAATTGCGGTTACTGTCAATGATTCGGTTTGATTAGTTGTTACCAACTTCTGCACGAAGTACCGATATCAATGCTTTTTTATTTTCTTGTTAACTTTACCACTATAACTGGATTTAATTCATTAGTTATGTGCAGCGGTTTAGATACGTTTAGGAAGACGGTTCCGTTCCTTATCAAATGCGTTACTAAAACTCCAATTTCTTTTGATTCATTGGAAGTTTATCATTAGAGACAAGCAGGAACAGACAGAACAAGACAAGGATCTTACAGAGGCATCTATTTCATCAACTGAATCGACGACGCAGCTCCTACACGTGACAAGTTTTTGGTTAACAATTTATCGAAACTACCAAACGTGAATTGCAATGAAAATGATATACAGAAAACTATTTAGTCGTAGATATGTGGATGCTAGCGAGCACGTTCTGAAACTCTGATTAATTTCAAGTCGATCGATGGAATTGGTAACTATTGTGACATACAGATAGACGAGTTGATACCCAAGGCTTACCGTAAACACTAGTCTTTACCATTTTGGCATGAGCCCTAAAAATAACGAAAACTAGAAAAAAGAAATTGGTTATCAGAATATACAAAATCAGTATCATTTTGTGTTCCTTAATTGTTGCGGCCAATTTATACGCACCCAAAGTTAAAACTGTTTCCTTATGTCCAGAATTGTTGAAACCGTTTCGAATTTGCAATCTGAATATTCAATGGCATACCACAATTTACTTTATTGCTATTTATTTTCTGGAATCTCCGAATTACGGTTCCTCGAGGAAGAGGCCGCCCGAATAAATCAAGATCTGGGATTCTTTAAGGAATTCGCGAAACTAAGTTGAATAACCCGATGACAATGTAAAGATACCATTGGTAAAAACCGGCACTCCTCAAGTGGCAAACAACAGTATAATAAGAAAAGAATTCAGAAAGCTAATATTTATTATTTGTTTCCTTTTTACCTTTTCAAAATAGTTATAGCAACGTAAGTATTATTTAGTCCTCTACACCTAAAGTTCCCCTCATCTGGTGTCCAATTTAAAGATTGTTTTATTAAAAACAATTATTTATTTTTATATCACTTCTGAAACATCCAAGATAATATACTGTTATTAGATAAATTATATTTGATTCTCAATTTTTTTCTTACAAAACTGTTGCTAAATATTTGATGGTAAGTGAACCTTCATATAAGTATAACAGTTTAATGTTAACGTCCTTTGTCAATCCCCAAAAAAACATAAAGTATTTTAATTCTTAATTAAACAAAAACACTTCTTATTTATAATCAGTGTTAGCCATAATTCTTTCTTTGAGAATTGAGCAAACAACATTTCCTTGAAGAACTGCTAATTTTATTCAGAAATATTTACTCGAAATTATTGGCTATAAGAGATACTTATTTTTCAACATCACTTAATGTTTAAACAGTAATATAGTTAATGAAAAGTAAAGCAAACAAAATAATGTACACTGCATTTTTTAAATTCTCATATTTTAAACAATTGTTTCATCCTACTAGGGAATCTTTAGAATGTAGTATGCTAAAAAAAAAGATATTTGGTTGTTTCATTCCCATCAGCTATTCATGCTGGTGGGCCGGCAGCCCCTCCGACCTACACTGTAGTACAAAGCCGAAGGGTAAGGCATAAGGCCCTCTTCAGTCTCCTTAGGGAGAGAAAGATTACACGGATGAAATGAAGACAGAAGAAAAGTGAAAGATTATCTATGGAGTATAACTGCCGCGGAATTTACCTAAATGATCTAAGGAAACCACAGAAAACTTGGACCATATAACCCGGACCTGGATTCAAACCGCTGACCTCCCGAATGCTAACTATACCACGTCGGTCGGTAGTATGCTACACTAACAACCTGACTTACATTGCTAGTGAGGTGGGTGTGGGGTGTTTTTCCACTAATTTATTGACAATTATAGATACATACACATTTTCGATTTCATTTAAAATTTCATAATTGTTTAGTGTGATATGTTTTTTAATTTCGAATGATTCCATTGTATCAATTTTTTTTCCCTTTTTCTAATTAATGTAGTATTTCACAGTTACAATCAACATCAAATTCGAGTTTACAGTTTTTTATGTGATTCATGAATGTTGATTTTTCAGCAGAATTTTTAATATGTTCGTTAATTCTCTCTCTAAAGGATCTCCCTGTTTGATCAATATATACTGCCTTACATGTTTTTTAATTTATACACCCTGCTTTTATTAATTTTTTCTTGTTTATCTTTACTATTACTTACATATTTTGATAACTTATTTGTTGTTTTAAATGAAATTTTAATATTTTTATTCTTACTGATTTTTCCTACCACTTTATTTGAAATATTTTCTACATATAAAATTGATCTGTAACATTTACCTTTTGGGGATTTAATTTAATTTAATGTTGATTGTAATTTTGAAATTCTACATTACTTAGAAAAGGGGAAAAACTAGATTTAGTAGAATCTTTCGAAATTAAAAAACGTGTCCGACAAAACAATTGTGAAATTTTAAATGAAATCGAAAATGTGTATGAATTTATAATTGTCAATAAATTAGTGGAAAACACTCCACACCAACCTCACTAGCAATGTAAGATAGTATACAAGTCAGCTTGTAAGTGTAGCATATTAGTTAATTGTTAAGAAATTAAAATACCAAGTGGAAAGTATTTTGTTTGTTTTACTTTTCATTATAATGAATTTCCATAAAGTAAAGTCAAAAACAGTTAAGTAATATAGTTTCAGTGACGGATTTAGAATTGGGGGCGAGAGGGAGCTGCTGTGATGTTATTAGAATTTTATTTTTTCAACGGTTATCTAAAGAACAAACAATGAGAAAGGTCAATACAAAGGTGATATATGTAAATCATAACAACCATCTTCAAATTTTATGGAAGATAACGACTTGTTTTTTATTGTATGTATTTTAAAATTTGTCGTCGTGTACAGTACAGTGCAGTACAGTCCGTTGAACGCCTTTTGCTGTTTGGCAATGATGTTATGTGCGTGTTAAAATTTAACGTACCGGCAACGAGTGCGTACAGTAACGATTATTGCGTGAATATATTTGCATTTATGAGCTGTTTATTTTACGGAAATTCAAACTCTAATTACGAAAAAGACCATTACAACCGCGGAATTGTCGCATAAACCTTCACAAAACGAAGGGAAAAACCTAATGTCCATTTTGTCGAATGTAAATATCATTTGATCGGACTGAGGACTTACATATGCAATCTTAATAAGTACGCACCTAGAGGTAGATAAGGTAGATGTAGATATATACAACATGCTCTACAAAAAAAAAAATTGTAAAAGAATCGTAAGATAAACTGCCGTGTTTGACAGGGAGATTTATACAGTACATAGAGATATGTCTAAACTCTGGTGTAAATCAATTAGCTTGTATTATTTAAAGACGAATATTTGTTTATTCAAATTACTTAATATGAAAATGAAAAGTCTACTGAGAGTTTGATTCGTGCAGGGGGTCAGGGTTCTCTACCGTAGGGGTGGCCAACTTTTTTATATATAAGATACAATTTTTATCTTAAAAGTATGTCGCTATCGACTTGTTGTCATAGGCGTAGTCTAAAGGGGAAATGCATAGTATGTTTTTACACTGTGTTTCAGTATAAGCTGCACTACAGCGGGTAAAATATATGTTCAAAAAGATTTTCTATTGTTTAAATTACTTACTAAGTTTTCGAGATACAGGCTCATGAAGAAAATAAATTTCTAGACCCAGCTTTCGAAAGCAGCATTCCGTATATACTGTATCTAAAAGACTCGATTTTCCGAAACTTTTTCAAGATAGATATTTACTAACTTAAAATGCAATTTAATTTACGTCAGTTTGTAAAATTATAATTTCATTTTCTAATTCCTTTTGATCCATATGCAATTTGTCTGATTTTATATACAAAAGTAAATAAAAGAATGTAGAATGTTTCTTAATTGCCTAAAATAAGTGGGGACATTACAAAATTTTGGGACAGGGCTTCTTTAATCTCTAACGCTTCTAAGAGTGACAATTTTTTGCTTTTTCTGATACCACTATGGAGCACAGTAACATTTTTTATGTCCAAGTGTTGGGTAGATAAGACGCGATAGACCTCCTTGTGGTAGCATTGCAAGATACAGAGCCCAACTTCTTAAAAGCATTTTGCCTTCTTTTAAATTTTACCTGAAGACGATATAAACATTCCCGGAATTGTAATCACAGCCCAGCAGGAAGACTAATGTTCCTTTTTGTTTTTTTGGATAATCATCAGTTCATAATGAAAATATTATGGAAGCTGTGTTTATCCTTTTAGGTAAGTGAAGAATTATCCGCATAACAAATTTTTATATGAAACAATTTGAAAAGAATTGAGCGAACTGATGAAAAATCTAATCCAAACTGATTGAGTGTCAATGTAGAGCTTCAGAGCATAAGAACATGTATAGCAGTGACCTTGAAATGAACCTAGCGACGTGGTCTAGTGCTCTAGATCATTGCATAACATTCGGCAGGTCACCGATTCGAACCTGGGTCCGGTTGCTCTGGTCCAAGTTTTCTGTGGTTTCCTTGGATCAATTAGGCAAATGCTGGAGCACAGATAATCTTTCATTTCTCTTCTGTCTTCATTTCGTCCGTGGAATTTTTCTCTCCCTAACCACACCATCCACCCATTCTCTTACCCTTCGGCTTTGTACTACAGTGTAGGTCAGAGGGGCTGTCGGTCCACCAGCATTAATAGCTGATGGGAATGAAACACAAGAACAAACAACCTGAAATGGGAAATAATTTTAAGCCTCTTGACTGTCTGCCATATCCCTCTTTACCAATCAGGTCTCGTTCAAGCCGGGTTAGAGAGAGAAAGTCACACCACAATTATTTCCTATTTCAGGATCACTGCTTTAGTATTAAATGCTATGTTTATGTTTTTATGCTATAAGATAAGAGAGAAGCTACGGGAAAAAATTGGTATTTGTTATTCTTACAAATTGATAAGAAATCCTGTAGGATACGACTAATACTAACGCACAAGACAATAAGCTAGTTTAATTACGGTATAATTGTGATTCTTGAATATTCAATGCATCAATCTGACTGTATATGGAATTCAACTGCATTGCAACTTCTTAAAGAATTCCAATATTTCGTATCTGTTTAATGCTTTCATGTAAGTATAAGTTGAATTCTAATTGCCCGCGTATCGACTCGTGTAAGACAGGAAATACGCAAAGCTTGCTTTATAACAGTCGTAAAATATAAGTGCTACTACAAATACATATTTTTTGTTTTCCTATGTGCAGACAAATTGTATTTTCATTTATTTAATGACGTATGTTTCTTAGAGGCGTCTTCCCTATATATATGTATACAGTGTGCTTCAATTGTTATATGATTATTAAATGGTATTAGCCTGATAGTTATACAGAAAATGTAATTGATGCAGGTTTGCGTTTTCGTTTGAGAATCGGCCAATTCCTGTAAAATCTACTTATGAATGTTAATAAAATTATAAACTTGTTTGACCATTACAGTAAGAAACGTGCATTTCTTATTACTAAATAATTGTGCATCGCCACCAACCCTAACAACATATAATAGAATCTCCTTATGGTCGTTTAAACTTTTACCTGTAGTGTATACTATTTTCGGTGTATTTTCCCAAAATTTAAATTGTCTCAATACGTGCATTTCTTATTAATAAATAATTGTGCATCGCCACCAACCCTAACAACATATAATATAATCTCCTTATGGTCGTTTAAACTTTTACCTGTAGTGTATACTATTTTCGGTGTATTTTCCCAAAATTTAAATTGTCTCAATACGTGCATTTCTTATTAATGAATAATTGTGCATCGCCACCAACCCTAACAACATATAATAGAATCTCCTTATGGTCGTTTAAACTTTTACCTGTAGTGTATACTATTTTCGGTGTATTTTCCCAAAATTTAAATTGTCTCAATACGTGCATTTCTTATTAATAAATAATTGTGCATCGCCACCAACCCTAACAACATATAATAGAATCTCATTATGGTCGTTTAAACTTTTACCTGTAGTGTATACTATTTTCGGTGTATTTTCCCAAAATTTAAATTGTCTCAATACGTGCATTACTTATTACTAAATAATTTTACTTTGAAAATACAACAACCTGTGTTTATTCTTCATTCAGCTCGCATTATGAGGAATTCAAATATGCGACTTAGTAAGTTCTTTTACAACTTCTTTTTTGTTTTCAAGACATGTCACTGAGATCGTTAAGGTTGAAAAAGAGCAGCAGGTTGCAGAAGATGAATAAGAGGTGTGTCAGTACGATTGCTATCTTAAACATACTTATACATAGGTGCTTATTTAATTTTATTCTTTTAGAAAACCGGGTTTTTATCAACTTACACCTTGTATTAACAACATGTATCTTGGTAAAAGAATATATATCAGATGTTAACGAACACTTGAACACTTTGATAACATAATTTCATTCCAGAATGAAAACGATTAAAATAATTGATTGTGTTGAGACTTAGTTTTTAAAAGTTCACAGAACACAGTGTTTAATAAATAACGCTTAAAATATTTCACAGAATTTTTATCAGTAATCTTCTGATAATGATCATGCAGAGTGATAGATTGGTATCAAAAATTCTTTGTTACTTACATACCTATATGGGTTTAGTTGTGTTTGCGACTTCATTTGTATGGATGTTTGGATCCATATCATCACAATAATACAAAGAGTGTGTTATTCCCAGGATTACACCCTATTAAATTGTGGTTATTCAGGTGAAATAGGTGAAGACTGTCTTCATCTATCTTTTGGATAGTATCCATATTTATTTTTTCCACAAAATAGATACAATTTCTATTATAATTATTTTTCGTTTTACAAACAATGGTTCACTTTCTTGTACAATGTATGTAAAATTAATGTATTTGCCTAGAACACTTTCTAATGTTTTAAATAGCCCTTCTAATGGCTTCAATATATGTAATAAATTCCCAAGTGAATACTTTAGCGCTCCCTAAGTGTCATTGAATGATGAAGAGATCGTGGCGGGTCGGCCACTCTACTGCACCTTCGTGCTCTCTGTATTTTACATATATTCTTTATTCTCGGATACTCATAAGGATATCTTCCCTTAACACAAAATATTCATATTGTTCGACATATTCCCTGGAACATATTCTGAGAGATATTCGAAGGATTATTGTACCTAATTGCATGATTTGTTTTGTCGATTTTTGCAACTCTTCAGTCAAGAGTCTTCATCTATTTTAATAGCTACGAGCTGCCATCGCTATTAATCTATGTAAAATTGAAGCAGCAGATTCAGTAGTTTTCGAGTTGAACCGTTAAGACAGTTTTAAATTTAAAATTAATTTCAGTAATCGAATCAATCAAAAAGGCATTAAAAAGCTAAAACTTCGAAAATCATAGATTTACGACAATCATATTACTTATCTCTATGGTAATTTTTCGGAGACTGGTGGCATGTTTTAACAACAGTAAAGTAGTATCGTAATCTAACGAATAAATTACTTTATAATATCGATTTTAATTTAATTATAATTTTGATGCAAATATAAATTTTTTATTTAAATTTTCAATCTATTTCTATTTTAATTTATAAGTCAATTTATTTTTAACAAATTATATTAGTATATCTAATTCGACATCATTTATTTTTAGATATAGATAGATAATAATTAGTTACCTTTTCTCTCAAATAATTTTGAAAAATGGGATATTTCCTAGACTGATTTTATTCTTGTAGCATGTGATTTGGTTAATGATCCCAATATATTTGGAGATTACAAAATTTAATGCGACCACAAAATTTAAAACACCACAGAAGGCAAACGTTAGATGCCCACTGGTTGAATAACTGTTCTTTCTTAATGATTAACATATAGTTTACATTTCTAAAACTGATAAATGATCCTTTGCAGAACTCATGCTGCGCTGCGAATTGATATATTTAACAATATCACTATAAACTTGCAAAAATCTGAAAGAAAAATTACGACAAGCCTCTATAAAAATTGAGACACATAAACAAGCGATGAAGTCTGTCATGATTTATCGCAGCAAAAAGGCTTGTTTTATGAATGTTGACTACAGTCCTTTCAAAACATGATTTAATTACCCATTTAGGCATTTTGGATGTTGACATTTATGATCAACATTTTTTCTGAAACGTGTCTTCAACGAAAACTTGAATGTTTGGTGATGGCTTGGCAGATATGAACCATAAAACTTTAATAAAAATGTTATCATAAATATTTTTGTAAAGAAGAATACACGAACTGATTTGGTTTAGAACTTAAATTTAACTTGGTTAAAATTACGAAAAAAACAGTATGTTTAATTATAGAACATCCATTTATTGTAATTAACAACCTTCTTTTCGCTGGCGCAGTAGTTTATTCAGTTAGATGACAACAGAAGTAAAGAAAAAAAAAATTTTACAGTCGGAAAATGGTCAATAATGGTGAATAATACTTCTAATTGGCTGTTCAAAATTAGACCTTTCATATTTAATTTACTAATTTATAAACTATTTAATAGATTTAGTTCCTTACGTTTGTTGTTAACATGTAAAGTTTTATGGTTATTATTAGACCTGTGCTAGTTATTTGTCAATTAAGTGTTGAGACTAAGCAGATAGTGAGTTTTAGTTTTCAGAACTTTTCCTGTGTTGTTTTAGTTTGCGTATAAAGGATCTATCTGTCTGACCAATGTATAAATACTTTATCACAAGCATCACAATAAACTGACTTACTAAATAAACCACTCCTGATTGAATCTTTCGAAGTAATGTTTATTGTTTTTGATGAAATTTTCTAAGCAGTTTCTTGTTTTATAGGAAACAGAGGCCTAGAGGTGTACCTGATCTAGTTAATAATAATGAAAAAACAGACGTATCCGAAAAAAGCTAAGTATACCAGATAAACTTTTTAAATCTATATTGGTCAAACGGGTAGAGCACTTAAATTTAGGATAGGCGAACACAAAAAATCAATTTTACAAAAGAACAACTAGACAGGCTTCGCCGACCACTGCATTCCGACCACTGTATTATTAATAATCATAATTTAGATGTCAATAATTTCGAAATTTTACATAATGTTAGTAACGGAAAAAAATTAAACCTACTCGAAAGTCTAGAGATAACAAAAGCTATAATGAAGAACCTCAATGTAACAAACGAATAAATTGATTATTATATAAAGTTTCAACGGTGCAACTGTTGTTAAAAGACATGATTAAAACCAAAAATGATAATAATAATTCTTGATAATGACAGGCTACTGTCGAAACAATTGTCGAGTTTTTCAATAAATTTGTGAAGAAGTTACTGAGTGTGCTTTTTAATTATTTTTGGTTTTAAATTGGTTATTCCCTATACCCTCTCTATAAATTAGTACTTGAGCACTTTGTAATAGCTTCACAAATTTAGTTTTTAATACTGTTTTGATGATGGTGTAATAATCGAAACGGTATCGTCAAGATCCAAATATAAATTGTGAAATCCGAACCAAGTGTTTTCTTTTTCTTGTACTATTATTAACATGTTTCACCAAATGAGCAACAACCACATAATTTCCAGTATTGTCCATTTATTTATCTACGACATGCTGATGAGAACCGAATAGTTCGAAATTGCGATCTTTTAAATTAGTTCATTTCTAATTTACCACACTCTTAATTGTTAACTTGGAATTATGGTAACCATATAAAACATATGCCCAAACATCCCTGTCAATGATACAGTTTTCTATTTTATAGTTTGTTGTTAAGTTAGTATGATGACGGGGCATGTCTCTTTCTCTCTATGTACTTAACCGGCGTGCATGCGAACAGCTGTTTCTATTTCAGCACCGTTAAACCTAAACAGTTAACAAATACACGGAGGGCCAACTCTGCGAACTTATCTGAATTGTAAACCAATGAATACGGGAAGATGATATCATATTCAATGTTCTATGTAGAAAAATTAATTTGTTCTGCAGCTCTCATGTACGAGCCGCTATTATATAGGTTAATGTTCCTTTATTTATCGAAAAAAACAAGAAGGTATTAAAATCATTTTTCGTCTAATTATAAAGGATCACAGATCACATTTGGATGCGTCCTGCACAGTAGGCACAGCGCACCGAAAGCCATACCCACGACCGGATTCTATCGGGTCTCATCAGGTGGGCATTGGCAGAAAGGCTTTTACAAGCTATATAATAAATATAAATATGGAATCAATAGAAACAACTACTCCCAGGGCTAATACCCCTACCATATTTATATTTATTTATTTAGTTTTCTTACTCAAAAGATGAGGGAATAATGATACTTAATTCTTTTGATCTCAAATGCTTTTTATCAATTCCTAATAACTTTTAAATAGTGCCAATCGCAAATCTGTTTGTCTTAATGACTTCCAAAGGGAACCGTTGGGAAAAATATGCAATTTAAAATTATTCCTTCGATATGCGACCAGTGCAGTGGACGCAACGGTCGGATAACGGGCAAAATGCATTTGCGTCTCGTTGCTACGAGTAAACGTTAATTGAATGTTTTAAGGACGAATTTATTGCCAGTAGATGTACGCCAGCCCACGGAAACTCACAGTTCGCACTTTGGACGACCGGCGCGATAAAATGAAGAAGAAAAAAACAAAAAGAAGCCGCTGTATCGAAATATGCCATGAAGAATTTCTTACACGGCTTGTGTGTCCACGGGACCCACGCATCGACGAAATTAAATCACGAAACGCTTGTATAGCACGTTATCTCCTGATTTAATTAAAGAACAACGCTGGTTTTCAACAAAAAATTTAAAATTGATCATTGAACTTTGGTTATTGATTTATTGCTAGAAACTATTTGTCCAAAATCTAAATGTTGCTCACGAATTAATTGATAAAGTATTTTTTTACAAAAAAAAAAATAATAAAACCCAAAATTGAATAGTCGAGTCTTTTAGCTCTTTCATCCTTTATGACATAAATTTTCCTTTTTCCATTCTAGCCTTCATAGACTATTAAATGTACCATTATCAAATCTCGATTATAAAACAGAATTAAACAGGATTTATCAAATTGCTCTAAACAACGGCCGCAGTATTAACTTGGTAACTAACTTATTAAAGAACAAATTACATAAACAAATATTAAATTCAGTGTACCCCAATGTAAAACCTAAATCAATGCCTGTATACAAATCAATTACTTTCTTAGGCAACATTTTAAACAACTTGAGCAAATATATTTCGAAAAATACAGAAAGCAAAATTTCATTTAAAACTAATAATAATTTGAGTAATATCATAAAAAACAATAAGGATAAAACAGATAAAGTCCTAAAATCAGGTGTTTACCTTCTTAACTGTGGTGATCGCGATAAAGTGTATGTGGGACAAACATAGACATATTTTAAAGAAAGGGTCAAAGAACATATATCTAGTTTTAAAAACAACAATTCAAAATCAACCTATGCCGAACATCTTCATGAGTTCAAGCATAACTAACGAAAATTGCAAAATTCTTCATTTATAAAATAAAAGCTTAAAATTGACATTCTGTTACCTAAAACTTTGTGTTTTATTGATAATACTGTTAATAAAAACCAATATTAAAATTTTGCCTACATATATTACCTTAGACTAAGGAACGAGAATCATTTCTTAATATTGCACATATTGAGGTGAAATATCTTCTTCAAATTTAAATGGGATCAATAAAAAAGCATAATAATAAAAATCGGTTCATAATTGACGAACTTATTGCGTAATATACACATGAAAAACACTGTCGAATTGAGAATCTCTTTCTTCTGAAGTCGCTAAAAAATTGTATTGTAATTAATTAGGAATTACATAATTAACCTACAGATTATTACTACTTGTATTCACCTAAACCCTTACCATTACAACTGAATGAAGTAGTTAGGATTGTCATTAAGCACATTAGATAACTATTATTTTTGGTTAATATTGAGAGCAATTCATTTGAATTTTTGAATCGAAAAATGGCATTAAGTACAAGCAGTTCTATCAATTCTTCCGATAACTTCTTTTACGTAGAACAGTATATATTCTTAGTTAGCAATTTGTCTAAACCGAGTGGCGTGGTCTAGTGATTTAGATTATTGCTTAGCATTCGGGAGGTCACCGGTTCGAACCCGGGTCCGGCTGCTCTGGTTCAAGTTTTCTGTGGTTTCCTTGAATCATTTAGGCAAATGCTGGAGCAGTAATATTCCACAGATAAACTTTCACTTCTCTTCTGTCTTCATTTCGTCCGTCTCATCTTTCTCTCCCTAACCACACCAACCACCCATTCCCACGATTCCTGCAAGGAGGCTGAAGAAGGCCTTAAGCCCTACCCTCCGGCTTTGCACTACAGTGTAGGTCCACAGGGACTGCCCGCCTACCAGCACAAGTAGCAAAATGGTGGGAATGAAACACAAAAGGTTTTTTTAATTAATCTAATCTAGCAGATGTGGATTACGATTTCGGTTTTATTATTAGATATCATCTGCATGCCATTAGGCAGTCTCGATGAATCACCAACCAAATCGAAGGGGCGCTTTATAATCTTGGAGTGCTGATGGGATCTAATAAGATCGAAATTGCGATCAACGTCTGGTAATTTCGATAAATTATTGACGAAGAACTCAATATACTGTTCTTATTCATTTGACTTACGAGCTTCTCACATAAATAAGCTGTGTCGTCGATTCATTTGAACAAGTAGATACCTTGTCCAACATATGAATTACATCAGTTAACAGAATAACAACCTAAAGGATATTGCTGCAGTTTCTATAAATTTCTGACCAAAGGCATAATAATTGTTATCAGTTAACAGCAAATATCAGTAGATAGCGATATACTCCCGTAGCTAGATATGTTTATTTTGTTAACTATAGATGTTTATTACATATTAAATGTACAGTATTAAATAAATAATGTGAACAACTGTTATTTTTTTTTTTCGGTTTACACCATCAAGTGTCTACTACATATACCCATAAATGATACCTTTCTTTCACATAATTTTACAAAAAGTACATTTTGTAGACGAGTGCTGTTTAAAACTCTTCAAAAAATATTGCTGTATAACTTTAATTATTGTTAAGGCAGAGGAGAATGTTAACAAGTCGTTTCTCATTCAGTATGCGATATCTCTTGAAGAGTATTCGAGGAGATACCCTGAAGCTGTCGTCCAACTCGTTATCTACCTGTCAATTTATTTGGAACTTTTTTTATCAAGTCTTCACCTTCCAAAACATGAGTTTCAAAAGGTAATATATGCATTCGTGATTCTTTCGCTTAATTGAATCTCGTTGATGAATTGTCCCTTGGTACAAAATTGCTTTCCGAAACCATTAACGAAAATAAATAAACAACTACCATCTCAAAGACATTGCTGCAAATTACATTAAAACATTAAAATTTACAACCACAGAAGGATACTTTTTCATATACAAGGATATTCTGTTTTGAATGTGTTTTAATATTTAAAAGGCATGCCTTTTTTGCATTAATTTATTAAATAGACAGTTAATTACTATAATTCTATTATTATTCTGACAGTTAGCTTTTCTTAAGCTGTTATCCTTATTATCCTGTAATTTTATTTCCTTTGTACAAAGAAATAACGTTCCAATTACAGATTACATTGATTGTTGGGAGCAATTGTGTGTACCTCACAATTCCCAGTGGTAGCTTCCAATTAATTATTAGGTTTGTTAGGGTTTTATTGTCTTTTAACTGCTATTGCAGTAGAAGCTTGCCGTATAGCTGGTCGTACATATCGTTTATTTAACGTTTTATGGTATAACGTGGCAATTTTGCAACTGCATAAGCAGGAACGTGTTTTAGAAATTGTTTTATAAACATAACTAGCAAGCACATTTGTTCAATGTACAACGAAGAACTACTGGCATGTCGGTGAAAAACCGAGAAACTTGTTTGTTCACTTACTTACATTTACTCTTAATTTATGTTTCTTGTATTGCATATTTAAAATGGTAAACTATCCGGAATAAAGTGTCAGAATATGACAAGTGTCGTGTATAGAATTTGTTACCTTTTGTCAAGTACTTCAAAAAGAAACGAGTTATTTGGATAGCGCTATAGTCAACGATGCTATTTTGTGGGGTTGTTTTTTTTTTGTTTCTAGTGTTTAATTATTACAAGCAATTAATGCAGGTGGGTAGTCCCTTAGAAATACACTCAAGGAATCGAGGGAATGGGTGGGTGGTGTGGTTGGGGAGAGAATTATGAGACGGACGAAGTTAAGTCAAAAGACAAAGTGAATGATTATGGAAACCACAGAAAAGCTTGAATCAGGGCAGACGGATCCGAAATCGAATCGATGTGAGCAATGATTGAACGAATTGAATCGATTCGCTGCTTATGGGGTAGCTCGTTCAGATGAATCGTCACGAATAATACGATACCGTCACAGCACTCAGCCCAGCGCTTAAGCTGCTTGAACCGTCGTCGTTTAAATCGTGAGAATCGATTCCTTTTATGAAATTGAATCGTTTGAATCGATTCACCAGTAATAATTGTTTTACAAGTTACATAATGATCTAGGACGCTATATCACGCCGCACGCTACATCTTTATGCTATAGACACGATATACATATATGTACATGTATGTTAGACATGACATTGTAGGATTGGTATTTCGGTAAATAAAGGGGCGATTATTCCAAAGCGTAACTCTCTTTCGCAGCATGAAGTATTTTCTCGCATTTTACTCCTTAGATGCTCAAAGCTGAGATGTTGGATGAAAAGCTTTATTCTAAAAGAAAATTGAATTACTGAATATGGCGAAAAGAATACGATGTGAATGAAAAAAAAAAACAAAAGAACGCTAACCACAATTGACAAATAAGGGCAGAAAAAACGTTTTGGAATTTTTATCCTGGTCGTTATGTAACAGGCGGGCTGAAGAGTTCATAGGCTAGCATAGAAAATTATTTTTTTGATAGAATTTGATTTTATTATTCAAAATAGTTCCCTTCGAGGACGATACAACGATTATAGCGGTCATACAATTTTTCGATACCATTTTTGTAATGCGATTTGTCTTTAACTTCAAAATAGGCTTCAGTTTCGGCGTATACCTCTTCATCGGCGCGAAATTTCTGTCCAGCGAGCATCCTCTTGAGGTCTGAGAACAGAAAAAAGTCGCGGTGGGCCAGATCTGGAGAGTACGGTGGATGCGGAAGCAATTCGAAGCCCAATTCATGGAATTTTGCTATCGATTTAATTGATTTGTGATCCATTGACACGATGCATTGTCTTGATGAAACAGCACTTTCTTTTTCTTCAAATGAGGCCGCTTTTCCGCGATTTCGTCTTTTAAACGCTCCAATAACGCTACGTAATAGTCGCTGTTTATGGTTTTCCCCTTTTTAAGATAGTTAATGAATATTATACCATGAGCATCCCAGAATACAGAATACTGGTGCCATAACCTTGCCAGTCGACGTTTGCATCTTTCCACGCTTTAGAGTCGGTTCATCACTTGCAGTTCATGACGGAGCCATGTTTTATCCATCGTCACATATCGACGCAAACGCAAAAATTCGGATTTATTATAATTGAACAGCTCCCAGCTCCAAACACTGCTTGTGAGCTCGCGGCTCGCGCGGCATCCACTTTGTACAGAGCTTTCGTAAATCTAAATATTCATTTACGATATGACCAATACGTTTCTTTGATATCCATCAATCAACTTCACTTTACGGTTATCAAAAATTATTTTGTGGACTTTTTTGATGTTTTCGTCAGTAACAGCCTCTTTGGGGCCTCGTTTAAATTTAGCAAACCACTTTTCTACGGTTGATTTTCCAGGTGCAAAGTCCGAAAAATGTTTATCAAGCCAAGCCTTGGTTTCAACAGTATTGTTTTTTCGCCAAGAAGCAATGCTTTATTAACATATGAAATTCCTTTTTATCTATTTTTTCAAAGTAACAAAAGTTCTTTCACTAAACTCAGATACTAATAGTGCAACAGCTGTCAAATTTTAATCGCGTCTTTTGAAGGTTAGGGCTAACTAAAAATCATATGGATTTGATACCAGCAACGCCATCTATGGGTCAGCCTACGAACTTTTCAGTCCGCCTGTTAAATGTATCCATCCAGTAGGAAGAAATGCTAACATATTTTATGACAATATAATTATCTCTATAATCAATGTAGGTGCGTGTCCAAACAATCTTCGGATTGTTGACCTTACAATGAAGATCGTCTAACATTTTCATTTTTGTAATTCCACACACCATTTTCACCATATTTGTCAACAGACTATTTCATCCATAACACTGTACAGGTGTGCAGAGTCTTGAGCATTTGCTCCTTTATTACAGAAAATAAATAAGAACACCTAATTTACGATACGCGCAACTTGGCAATATGAATAATGCGGAGGCACTAATAACTCTCAATTAACGTCTGGCAAAGAATAATTGGAGTACAGCGTTAAAGCCGTGGAGCCATTTGAACAACCGTCAGCTCCACAAAGAAATAGAGACGCCCGCCGCCTTTTCTTGCACCGCTTCTAGTAAATTCCGCTGACAGTTATTGCTCGAGTAACAAGTTCTTGTAAGAATTTTGTTGCACGCACTAACAAAACCTTGAAACAAGCCTTTTGTGTTTGTTTACGGACAAGATCAAGACTACGCTCAGAATTTAGTTGAGAATGAATAAAATAGCATAGTCGTTGAATTTTAATTGTATCTGACTACCAGAAAACGCGCTCCGGTTACTCTACTTTGCAAATACGTAAATACTTTTCCTTAAGTAACCAATAAGAGAATCTGTTACATTTGTTAGTTGTGATAAGCAGCACCCGTCATGGTATTAATTGTCAGTAATAATTGAACCGTCACGTCTGTTGAGGTCGGTTTACAAGGCCGAGAAAGAAGCACAAGTCATGAAAACTTAGTTATAAAAGTCTACGGTGAATTAATTGTTTGTTTAGTAGTAGCAGATCTGTGCGAAACAAGCAACTTTATGAGTTTTGTTTGTTTTTATTATCTCTTACGAAAGTACGCCATATAATGTATGACATTTACTTACCGTCTCGGGTCAGTTTTGGAAGGCGAAGTCCATCACAACTGAGTAGAAGAAATGAAAATTATTTTAGTATAACATAACATTCAAAGTTTCAACAATAATATTGGACAACAGTCGCCTTCTATTTGTTAAGCCAATATTTTCTTCATAAAAGTATTGCAAAATCTTTTCACATTTTCCATTGTCAGATTCTCCTTATTGTTTCAAACCGAACGGGAACACAATTAAATGTTTCAGTAAACTCTTTAATTAAATCTGTATCTAGAGATAATAATCCTAAGTCGAGATTAATAAAACAAATATAGTGGGCGTGAATCTAACATATTACATGTAAAGGCACCAACATACACTTTAATGATTAAGGTTTACATGAATTATCAATGTAAACAAATTGTATGTATTGCCACCGAAAATTTTTACGGAGAAGCGCTGCATATGACGCTTGTCTGCGTCGATTACAGCTCAATTATCCGCCTAAATTCGCTGATCAATGCTAGTTAATGTGGGTTTTGAGGGGAGCGGGCACGGCTTCAATGGCGCACAGAACCCGTCTGTTGGCTCAGCTAAGCATTGCGCGTACAACATAAGAAGCACATCAGAATCGGATGTGATGTAACATAGAGACAGTAAATTATTATATAAATAAATTTTAGTAATTTGGTTATGGAAGTATTTATGGGTTAGGTTAAGGGGTTTAAAACACTTAGGGTGTAGAAGTTTGAGAGCTGCATACAAGACCACCGTTTTGGAGTTAAGTCTTAGGGAATGGATCATCCTTATCGATTCTATCGCCCCACCTCTCCTAGATCTGCGGCTGAAGAATTTCCTATAGTATTAATGTTATAGGTAATTCTTTTGGGGCCTTAAGAAGTTGCGTTCTGTCCACGCCAACGGTATTATAATTTTGAATGTGTTTTCATATATAATAATCAAGGATATTGTCTAATAAATGCATAATTATTGGTAGGTATATATTAGGTGCCTAAATAAATTCGTAAATAGAAGTATACCTACTACTTCTACCGCGAGTGCCTACGCCATTTTTTTAATTAAACTGTTTGCTGTTTTACGTATACGCCTAATTGTCTATCTAATTTCCTATTTATTTATTTAAGTGAAAAAGCCGTTGCATTTTCTTAAAGAATTAAAATTAAAGAACAACTTTTTATTTTGACGACATTGCATCTTTTTTGTAGTTTAAGTAGATCTCTATCCCTTATAAATTGTTGAGTGCCTTAAAAGGGAATGGAAGGCCGCACAACGAAAAACTGCATCGCTTTTCAAAGAGATTTATTAGGAGTGATGAACTGCAACATGGGCCATTGACAAGCGGTTCTTATGAGAATGTATTGATTATCGATGACGGTATTTTGATGATACATTCAGATGATTGTTTTCGGACATAATACTTGATGATTATGAGAGTTAACCTGATGCATTTTCGTTATTAATAAGACACTTACCTTTTATGGTAATGCAGATAACAGTTATTTTGTTTGCAAGACGATAAATGGGTCGAAAATTAACGAGCAGTTTTTCAAATTTTCTCTGATAATCACCATTTCGGAGAGTTAAAAACCATTAAATAAGAAGTAGTGGGATGGTGGGAGAATGAACTTTTAAACAAACAGAACGCTACACGTCTTTGCAAAAAAGGAATGGTTTATTAATGAACTGACCTGTTCCTTTAATAAACACGCTCTCCTCGAGCTATAGCTGATAAAGAGAAGCAAATTGCACATCCCCCATGGTGCACTTAGGAATAACTAATGAATAAAATGCGTTCAGAATAACTCAGAACGTTTTAAAATCAAGGACAAACTTGGAAAATGTTAATACAAAACACGATACTTAATTTCGCAGTGGTAGCATATGATTCATATTAATACGTAAATACAAGTAAATTATTATTATAATTATTGTAATATTAGTCTCGTAAAAATGACACGTTTTTGTTCATTGCACTTAATAGTTTTTAGGGATCCGCACTAATGGACAAAAACAATGACACTAACGCTTATAATTTATGTAAATTAATTTAGATTTGTCTAATAATATGTTATGTAAATCTCACTACAAATATATGCATAGATATTTAACTATTAATTAATTACCTACACCTATAAAGAGACGATACTACCAAATGGATTTATTACTTCTTTCAATTTTTAGATTTCGATGACAGTAACATGTCAGCGTTTTATAAAGATATAATAATAATTAAGAGGATATAATCGCATGATTAGTTCATCAAATAGGTGTTTATTTATACGAGGATGGATCAAATATAAACGAGCCTTTATTCATAAAACATTTATTTTCAAAAGTTTCATAGAAACACAAATTTCTCTATTTTTCGACATATCCCCCTTGTTTGTTTATACATTTTTCCCAACGCATTGGTAGTTTTAGAATCCCATTTTCATAAAAAGAATCAGGGCGGTTATCTATTCAGTTGCGCACAAACGCCTCTACCTGTTCATCGGTCTGAAATCGCTTGCCTCCTAGTGATTCTTGATTCGTTGAGGGTCCCAAACATGTGGAAATCACAAGAGGATAGGTCTGGGCTATATGGAGGGTGTTCCAGCTGAGTCCAGTGCATTTCACCGATTTGGGCGTGCGTTATGAGGCCTAGCGTTATCATGCAAGAGTAACACGTCACGAATGGGGTGCGTCCTCCTTTTTCGGTGATAAGCAAGTTTTACCTAACTGAGAAGTCGGTAGTACAGACAGTAGTAAGCTGCACTAATGGTTCTTCGCTCGTCAAAAAATCGACCAACATCACCCCTCTCCAGTCCCAAAAAACCGTGGCTAAAACTGCCTGCAGACAGACGTGTTTTCGGCTTCACTGAATTTGATTCATCTCTGCGCCGCCACTCCATGCTTGCTCGTTTTGATGTTGGAGTGTAATGGTGTACCCACGTCTCATCGCAGGTTACAATTTTGTGCAAAAAAATTTCACCTTCCTCTCTAAATTGAGTGAGAAGCGCCTGAGAGATGCTAACTCGAGCAGCTTTTATATCTTCACTCAGCAACTTTGAAACCCAACGAGCTGAAATTTTTCGGAATCCCAAGTTTTTCGTTATGATTGTGTGGACACTCCCATAACCGATGCCGAGTTCACCAGATATCTGAGCCACAGTGGCGTGGCGTGGCGTGGCGGTCCCCTTCAATAAGGTTTCTAACACGTGCAATGTTAACCGGCGAAATGTTATGTACCGTGCGCAGACGACGAGGATGATTTACATTTTCGACACGATTACGATTACGCCCATCGTTAAATTCTTTGTACCAAACTTTTACACGTGGCCACGAAAGCGTTTCATTTACGAATTGTGCTTGGAATCTGCGCAAAATTTCCGTTGGTTTCACGTTTTCACGTGTAAGAAACTTAATAATAACGTTTCCGTGCCATCTAATATCCCCACTTCAAGTTTCTAAGGCCCGGATGCGCCCTGAACAACTATCCGGCGCGCAATTTAAAAGGAATCCTTTATATTTGATCCACCCTCGTACATATACATAAAAATGTAACTAACTTCGAGTTTTTCTTATTAAATATATTATTGTTGTTGCTGGTTGTCGTTATTGTTATTTAGATTTATTTACCTGTTTTCTAATTACCCGACACGAGAGCTTAAAACTCGCATTAATTTTTCAGAAAATTATGTATACGATCACGACTTGTTATTTATGGAAATAGACCTTACATTGACAACAATATCCTGAAGTATGGCGTTGCTATTTGTTGCGTCAAGGATGATACCGTTAAATGCATTTTATGCAGTTGATTTTTTCCGGCACGTTGACACACATTTTTAACCATTCTCCGATAATGTAATTTAACAGGCAATTCTATTTATAGTCATGAATGATTTATAGGATTTTATATCAACATTTTTCTTTTGTGGCCAGAAAATGAATTCCTAACAGTTTTATTGTATATACATATCATACTGATAGTATCAGCCAGCGATCGTATTATATATTGAAAGTAGGTCTGAGAGAAAATTGTTTACACAAACAGATAAATAATTCAATTAATTAAGTGGAAAACTGCATGAGCCTTTAAAAATTTAGTTAACAAAATTGTAGGTGATGTTATTTTAATTTCTTTAAGTCAATTAATATTAACAATAATAAGAACTAGATAGTTACCTCATAAAATAGTATAAGATACTACTACAAATCGTTGTTCAGGCTACTTTCAAAATTGAGTTGTAATGCTTTTAGATTTTAGACAAATTGATATATTCTCATCGTTCAGATCAGATGTTTCATCCATTATGTCAATTTAATGCGTAACAAAAGACGAACACATAGTTTGTTTCAGATTAACATCGTTTATTTTATTATTACACAATCGAAATGAATATTAAGCGATACATAACATTTCCGGAAGTTTTAATACTCGTAACATAATAATTGCGAAAACTTGTCATTACAATCAGTTGCTACAATTGGAATTAGTCATGTGAAAATTTGAATAGTTGCTTAACTGATATTAGGTATAACATGCTTACGATAAGTTGCAGAAAGAAAATGGCCGTTGTTCCTTTAATTTTGGAGTTCAGTTTAATTTAGTACTACTAAGTAGTAGGAAGAATCAAGTCAGGTCTAAATTAAATATTAAACTACTGTCAACGTGGAATAGCACAACGGTTCCATTCTCAATATAAGGATAGAGTCTTGCAAATGAAGTGCGAGTATGAAACCAATGATTTACTGCTAAGACTAAGGTTAAGATCCAAATTGCAGAGATTCCCATTGCTAAATATGAATGTATAGAATCAAAACTATTCTGTTTATAGTACATTTTTTTAATGGTATCTATTTAGTTTAGAATGAAGACTGCTTTAGTTTTATATGTTTATTCTTTTTCTATATTTCTACCGAACAAGATTACCAAACAAAGTTGAGACTTAATAATCAAAACTCAGACCAAGATCGATAAATAGAAAGAAAGACAATTAAGCGATGTCAATAGTAAGTCAAGGTGGAAATTGCAAAACCAAGGCCAAGACTCAATATGTAAGACTTGTTCATGTTCTCGATTATTTAAAATCAATATTAGAATTACGATTCGGGCTAAATACAACAGTTGTGGTTTAAATGAACGGTTGGTACTGTGGAACTGGTAACGTGGATGAAGCTTACACCACGAAGTCTGAGACAGCGACTGAGTCAGTGGACTCTGATGATACAGCTAAAGTTGTCGACGAAACGTCTGGAAATGAACATTCATCTAGACCACGGCCCTTTAGCCCGAATCTTAATTCTACTATAGATTTCGACCGTGAACACTTATATTGTTATATTAAAATAAATAATTTAGTAATTAAGGTTAGTAACACATTAGTGGATTCGTTAAGACTAAAGCAGTATTGTCGAGTTTTGAACAATTAGTGGATTATTTGTGTAGATATTTGCTATTAATTTGTGGGATTCAGTAATGTTAAACAATATTTTTATGTTTGTTTTATCTTTTGTGTTTTTTAGTGAAATAATAATATTTATTGTGGGAAAACGAAACTATCAAAATGTAACCAAAGATATGTGATCTTTATTATATTATACTAGTAAAACCCGTCCAAATTTGGACGGATAGAAACTATTGTCGATGGAGCATAGCACATTTATTTTAACATTCGCGTTGCTTCATACAGTAACCTAATGACTCCGTTGGCGTAATTTTAATTACATCCACTACCTCATTTTATCTATGACTCTGTGACTAAGAAAATTTGACATTTCAACAATTTTCCATTAAAAATTCCTACTAAATGACAACTTTTTCATAACGAATGTAGGCGCTTTAGTTAGTTAGTCCCATTAATTAACTAGACATCAGGTAATTTCATAATTTTGTATCATGAGAGGAGATAGCTCCACAAAATTACCATACACACCTACCCATATGGTACCACCACAATTATTATACAAACATATATATTGAAGTGATACATACCAATATTCTTTGTATTGTATTGTAGCGAATTATATCTACATTAACATGTATATTATATGAAAGAATGTTGAAACGGATGAGAAAAAGTTAACTATCAAGCAATTATTTATTCTGTTCAGCATTTCGTTACACGGTCTCATAAAGAGCGTTAACATTATAATAGTTGACGTGTGCTGGGCAGGTAAATGCAAAGTACATTGTACTACTACACCGCCGTTCTTCACTTCGTTAAAGCTAATATTTATTTCAAGTTCAAGTTCAAGCAATGACATGCGATAATACTTGAACGGTTGTTGTTTCATTGTTATCTAATTTCTCTTCGTAGGTACGTTATTACTGTTCTGTTCGTTATATCATAATACTGCTTACACTGTAAGTAATATGATTGTCTGTTATGTTGGTAAAAAGCGAATTTCGTGACCATGACAGTGAAAGTTTTTCTTAACGGGCATAAAAATCCAATTATACGTCATTGCTTCGACTGAACTCGAGCCGGCATCCGTTGCTATTAAATTCAAGCTGGCGATTGATACGCACGAATTGCCATTACAATCAGTTACCTTCTGAAGTTTATTAGATTTACTCGAAAATCCTTTTTGCCTTATCTAACTCGTGAGTTTTCTCTTGTGTTGATCTCAGAATGGGGCTTTACCAAGACTTGCAGCAAACTTTTGACGACAGATAGTAGTGTTAATTGAGTGAAATGGTACATAAAGATGGACGAAAAAAGAGATCGGAATATTTACGTTCACTAATGAATGTGGGCGATTTTTACATGTATAACAAGGCTTTTTTATTTGAAAGAAAGTTGTTATCTGTTTACAAGATTTTCTGTTATCTAGCGATCTAACTTAGGTACCTAGTAACCATGCCTATTAAATGTCTTTTAGTGGCCACATTCACATCTTCATACAACTCTTCTGGAGAAGACTTTCAAATCGTTTTTCTTATGTGATGAACATGATCCGTTTCAGGCTTTCGCGGGCGTCATTGAGTGTTGAAAACAAAAGCTGTTGGGTACTCAACCGTTTCAGATTTTTTGAAAAAGATGACAAATACATGACAACCGAAACGTTGTGGAATCTCTTTGAGAGAAACCGTTTAAAGGTCGAGTGAATCGTACCGGAAAGGAAAGTCCAAACTCTCATTCCAAAATTCTGAATTTAAGTCAGTAATATTCACAGATGCTTATGAGTATCAATGATTCGATGATGACGTTGACATTTCAGTGAAATGTTTTTATGCATAAGAGATAATATCTGTGTGTTGGAATAGTTGGTTGTTTCAATTTTACTTTCAAACAATTTTAAGCATATTCTATTTGTTCTATTTTTCGTATTATGAGTGTATACCTCTTTTCTCTGACTGTTTCGTGTCTGGTTTATTATGGCATGCTTTTGGCTGAAATGTTCTACGCCTACATTTAATTTTTTTCTCGTCTCTCAGATATGGATTCTGTATGTTCTGGGTAAGCGTTTGGCCGATATTTCGGCCTGTTGACTAAGACAGTATAGATGTAAGAGACATGTTGTATAAGTAAGTACCATTTTGAAATTAATAAAAATTGTGCAAAGATATCTTATTAATTTTTTTTACATGGAAGATTGTACCATAATCTACTTTTCTACATAATTTCCTTCAATATAGAGGCACTTGTCATAACTTTTAACTAGTGACTAGTTTTTGAATACCCTTCTCATAGAACTCTGCCGCCTGACTTGTTAACTGTTAACCACTGCATTACAACTGTTTCGACTTCGTCATCCATTGTCTTGAAGACGCTGACAGTTCAGATGTTTCTTCAAGTGTAGGAACAAATGGTAGTCACTGGGTGCCAGATCAGGGCTGTACGGAGGATGATCTAGAGTGTCCCACTGAAAAGATGTGATCAGATCTTTAGTCCGATTAGCCGCATGCGGACGGGCATAGTCATGCACATTTGTGCGGCAATCTTTAAATGCTTTCACCCACTTTCTTACCATTCCATCACTCATAATATTTTGTCCATAAACTGCACAGTCTCACGATGAATATCAATCGGTTGTAGTCCTTTAGCACTAAGGAATCGTATAACACGATTATCGGAGGCATTTTAAACACTCAGTAAACAACGTAAAAAAGGGCGAATCAAACTGTAATAGCGTCAGTGCGTAGGTGAAAGATGCAAGTACTCATTGCGCATGCGCGGAACGCTGACCGCAGCGCCGTGGCGACAGAATTTTAAAATGGTACTTACTTAAAAAACATGTCTCGTAGTATATCTTCAACCTTATATGGATGATTTCCTTTTATCACGTGGTTTACTATAGAAATGCCTTTAGGATTTAAATAATTTCTTTTGTGAAGTTTTTAAGTAGATACTTATTCCTTCGGCACTGTTAATCTTAGAAACAATTTATAAACACTTTGAGAACAATAGATATTGAAAAAATTAAGTATATTACTGAAGAAGAATGAAATCGCAAAAGTGAGATTATTCGCACCATTCCATTTCGTTTTCATCAACACCTGTTGTTGTAAATGGTCTACTAATTGCCTATATAAACAAGAAACGATTTCTTTGTGCGTTTCCGAAGGTATGTATTGCTTTCTTGATGGAGCTGATGAAGATATCAAACCATTAAGATGTGAATCGTATTGAAAGCAGATAGTAGATTAAAAAAAATAATAATAATAAGATGGTCCGTCGAGATCCGCAACAAAAAAGTTTTTGTAACTACCAGCAGCATCATCTCAAAATCTATTGGCTCTTGGTTTCAATTTGGAATGTTATTGAACGTTAATCCAATTGTAAAATATTATCCGCACTGTTTTTGTCACGTAAGGTAAGTGAACTATTTAATAGGAAGGTTCACGGGAGAAGGCAATTTGTTATACGTCCATTGACTGATGTTATTTTCTTTCATTCGATTTTATTTTATAGCTGGAAGGCATCGAGTAACATGGATAAAAAAGCGTTTTATCAATTTGTTATTTTGTAATTTTGACGGCTGTCTTGTATTCAATCAATTGTTAAGTATGTAAACAATTGTTTAGCAAATACCCGTCATGTTTTCTGCAAATGGCCTTGTGTATCATGTTAATACAAAATAGTGGATTAGTTGGGTAAACAATGAATAGTAAAAAGGCTGAACTTGTAGTAATTCATCAAAATAAAAAGCTACAAACTCATACATATATGTACACGTTTCTTCATTTTGTTTGTTCTGACAAAGTAACATTTTATTTACTATAAAACGCCGCTCATTTTAATAATTTAACCTTAGAAAAAATGCTAGTTAATAATAAGTTGATAAATAATATAGATAATTTTCGAAACTATACAAAGTAGAATAAACATTCCAGCTACTCGTGCTAAGTGCGCCTAAGTGATCCAAGAAAACTACAGAAAACATGGACTAGAGAATGATGAATAGATCGATGAAAAGAGCAATATCTGAAAACAAAGAAAATACCAACAAACAAGTAGATTTCGGCCTAAACCTGTTATTGGATAATAATTTTATATAAATATTTATCCATAGGTATAAACCTAGATTGTTATTTACTCCCCTAGTTTTAAAGAATATTATGTATTACTCTAGGTAAACTATAATGTTCAGTATTGTATTACTCCTGATGATGCCTTGATATGGCAAAATACATATACAGTTTTAATAAAGCAAGTGAAACTTTACAAGTAGTTTTTCTTTTTTAAAATTATTGTAATGTTTTACCAAGTGTTAATGGTGCCCATACAAAATTTTATTCACCATTACTTTGTGAATTTTATTTTTGTTTGTGAACACCCCGTCGTTGTGAAATGGCAAACCCAATAAAGGAATATCAAAACAAAAGAAGTTAAAATACGAGGGTGTATCAAATATAAACGGGACTGATTTTTTTAAATTACGGAAAGTTCAGTGACCTGGTAGTAGTAGATGCGAAGATGGTCTGTACGTCTAGGGAGAAGGGAGAACCAACCGCAATTCGCCCGAGTCGCTTTAGTACGAAATGAAAAAATGAGCGAGGCAGAGGTGCATGTCTCTGAGGTGCAACGGATTATTTTTTTGGGCAAGGAGGGGGTGAACCCAACAAAAATTTTGCGGCGATTACAGACACAGTTAGGGGATAACACCCTGTCAAGAACTCAAGTGTTTGAAGGCCGTGAAAATATTGAGAATGAGAGCCATGCTCGCCTCCCAAGGACAAGTATGACCAAAACAGTGTTTTTTATCGGTATTTCGAAGGAAAAGGAAGAAGCAATGGGTCCGAAGTGTCATTCTTTTGTATGCCAACGCCAGTCCTTATACGGCCAATGCCACAAGGAAAAAATTAGATGCATTCGGCTGGGACTCGCTGGAACATCCGCCATATAGCGCCGACTTGTCCCCTTACAACTTTCATCATTTTGGGGCTCTAAAAGAAGCGCTTGGAGACCAACGTTTTCACGAGAACAATGCAGTGGAAGCATTTGTGCTCTAATAGTTACAAGAACATTCGAAGAGTTTCTACGATGATGCCATAAAAATTATCAATCAGATGGGAAAAATATATTTTTAGGGCGGGAAACTATGTAGAAAAATAATATATGTGTCGAAGTCTAATTAAATATAGTTCGAATTTTGTACAAAACCAATCCACTTTATATTGATACAACCTAGAATCAAGGATTTTATGCTTGGGATATAAAAATAAAGAGGACTGTCTATTATTCTATGGTAAATCATTGCTTATAAATACGGTAATTGTTATTATGTATTATAGAGGATGATACCATTTGTTCTTATTTGAAATTTAATGTTACAGTTCATTTGTTATTTTAAAATGCTGTTACCGGCCTAAAAAAAACGTGAAAAACAATAAAACATTTAGTACCTAATTACAGGCAAAATTTAGTACTTTTCAAAGAAGGATAAGTAAGGTAGAACGTTAATGATTTGAAATTACCCTTTTCAATGGGTCTTTGTTGCTTTTTGCGTCCCTGCAGTAAGCCTATGTTTTACCCCGTTAATGTAACTATGCTACATCTGTAAAGTGCATATAAAGGTAAAATTGCGGCACTTCGTTTAGTTAAAGTAAGGTCAACTGCATGAAATTAAAACACGTATATGTGTATCAAAGTATTTATGATAGCGCATAACAGCATGTGGCTATCGTTTTTATTATTAATAATAATAAAAATAATAATAATGAAAAGGACGATTCACATTTGTCACTGCATTTTATACGACCATGGACGTGGAATGCTGTTCAACAATAGATAAACACCACCGTCTGGACAAATAAATAATACTGAACTGGACTGGAGGCTCCTTAATGAAGTGTCAGAGCTTTACGCGAGATAAGATTTCGATGATTTATATGTAATATCGTTCATCTTGCATTCTCTTACGGTAAAAAAGTTAATGGGTAATTTATGAAAACCGTTTAAATCGCACTTATTAACATTATTAATTACGTAAATTGCTACCTTTGTACTGATTGGTATTTCTAAATGCGCTCCGCAATTAAAGACGAAGTAAATTCTTGTTTGTGTGCATTTTTGCTCGAATTTAGCGCCAACAGTTGAAAACAACGTGGATTATCAGCTTCAACATGAATACATTTTGTTTTTGTGTATTCGACAGCGTGTATCTTGTACTCGTCTTTGACATGCACATTTCGTCATGAAAACAATCTGCCTGTCTTACAAACATAAACTTTGTCCATTTGTTTAATGAGGCTCTTCATATACTTGTAACATAGAGTAAGATAAACTATTGAACTAATTAAGAATAAATATAATTATCATTCTATATTCAGCATATTTTTTTTGTATGTATACATCTTAGACATACGAACATGTCTACGTTTCGTCTTCTAAACATTTTGAATTTACTTACGTCTTGTCTTGAAGACAATCTGCCTGTCTTACAAACATAAACTTAAGTAAACATAAACTAAAGTAAGATAAACTATTGAACTAATTAAGAATAAATGGAGTTCTCATTCAACATGCAGCAAATTTCATGCAGGTACACGTGTTAGACATACGATCATGCCTGCGTCTGGTCTTGTAAACTTTCTGCATGTCGCATAAACACACAACTTAATCAATTTTTCATACAAAGCTGTGTAACAGCATACCACGAAATAAATGAGAAAAAGTACTCAAACAACATGCATCATAGTTTTCTTTTGCTAGTTTTAAACGTATGCACATACGTCTTGTATTAAAAACATTCTGTCTGTCACACGAACATACAGTTTAGCTTGCTTTTATAAATCTCTCTCATTCATGACATATCTCTAAGCAACGTTAGCTGTTTAAATCATTAAGAATAAATTTAGTTTTCATAATGTTTTCTTGTACTCATCTATGACATTCGCGCTCATTTGATACTCGTTATAAAAACATGTTTTCTGTGTAATCCTTTGCTCATCCTAATTGTTTTAGAAATTTATATCATTTTATTAATATTTAGAATATTGTTTTTTATCATTTATTGATTTGGTATTCTATATCATTCATACATGTAATACAGGTATTAAATGTTCGGATGTAAATAACAATATATGTTTTTATGATATTTTGATTATGTTAAGTGTATCAAGAATTGTAAAAGTCTGGAATTATGAATCAACGCGTAATACCATTGTGCTTTAAATGAAGCCAATTATGTAGAACATCAGTCTTCAGTAGGCATGCTCCTGCTCATGAAAACAATCATTTGTATAAATAACATGAGTTTTAGTCGATTAATTTTACATTTTACAGTGATCTATTGACTAGATCAATGTTTTTTTCATGAAGTGTGTAGATAGATACTTTGTTTTATTTTACATTTTGGAAACAATAATTTCTACGGTTAGGGTATCGCTCTAAAAACACTTTGTACACCTTTCGACTACCAAACCGCTCTCATTGTCATTGGACAAAAAGAAGAACGACCAACCATATAAATACATTCAACGAACAAATTTATGACGACCTTAATAAATTAGTTTAGAGGTATCTTCTACTTTTGTAGTAGTGTAGCGGTAAAGACAATAATTTTGATTTAGGAACCGTATTAAAGCTCCTTTAATTCAGTGGTGCTATTAAAAACGGTATTAACTAGTTTGAGTTAGTTGGGCAATTCACATGAATATTTTGCAAATATACAGCTAACGAAGCCTGTTTAATATGGTGAGAATGAAAATAGAATATAAATATGATGGGTTGCATTGGCTTATTTAATGCTTTATGGACGATTTTAAAAAACAACTTCATCCTCTAAATTATGAATAGGTGCTGCACAGAATACAGGACTGTAGGCGATTTATTGGGTCTACTGACGTCGATTGGGAAAGCTTAACATTTCTTTATTTGTATCAAATATTTTATACACCTTAATATATGCCCACTTACTAGTTACTGGGTGATATTTAGGCTAATGCTCTTAGGAGATGTTAATTTTTGACAAAATCGAAATCCTTTTAAGTAGAATAAAAAAAATGGGAAGCATACATTTTAAGTTTGACAACAGTAATAATAAGTATTTCTCTGTTTCAAAAGCTTGTTGCTAAAATTTTATAATTGGTAAATCAAAAGCGTAAAATTTTTATCTGAACAAAAACACAAGTGTGAAAAGGAGGCAAGTTCGGTATAAACGACGTACGATGTTGTCCTAGAGCACTAAACATGGGAAGAAACAGCCAATCAGGCCGCGTTAGAGCGAGAAAGACGAACCACAATTATTTGCTATTTCAGGATTACTGCTATAGTATTAAATGCTGTCTCCATGTTTTTATGCCGTAAGGGGGTTGAATGAGTTGAATTCTGAATTTTCAAAAACGTAAGAAAATTTTATCTTGAATCATTTATGTTTTTTTTTCAGATACTATTATTTCTTGAAAACTTTTAATTCTTTCTTCACGCCTGGCTGTGCTTTATTATTACCGGCCAATTAAAAACATAGGATACGCCCATCTCAAATAATCTCCATTTAACTTCATCTAATTGCACTAATAACTTTGTTCAAAATCGATAATTTGTAGTTTGCCGATGTTTTCCGTTGTACTTATACGCCTAATGTTCTATCTTGGCCCCAACCTTCAAATTTACAAGTCACCCAGAAATGGTCTAGAATTTTGATGAGTTAATCGGACCTTAACAACTCGTGAACGATCATAGCTTTATTCATGAAATTTGGGATTGTAGGTGATCTAGAAGGCCTTACAAAACATACAAAATTGTAAGTGCTTGGCTGTCGTAGTTTCCGGATTACAGGGGTTAAAAGTGTGTAATCTACCCACTGCCGGTCGGCCTTTTCTTTTCCGAACATTGCTGTTTCCCCTTCTAATTTTGTTGACACACTGGCACGAGTATAAATAACGCAAATTAAATACGTGCAAAGAACCGTACGCGAAAGCTAATTAGTTAATAATAAACATTGCATTAAATTTGCAATAGTTGCTTTGCAGGAAGAAAATTAGCCGAACGACTTAATGAAAACAACGGTGAATTTCCCGCGATATTCTTTATTGGTATACAACAGTTATTTTTTAATAAATAAATGGAGGCACCGTAAAAACGACAAAAATATTGTCGTTTGCAAATTCTCGAACGGCTTTGTCGGACATTGTCCTTAATGGTATGGTGCATTGGGCTCATAAACAAGGTTTCGGGGACCTCCTTGCTTGTTTTTATTTTTTTTATTAAGCCTTTGAAACGTTTATGATTTATGTGAAATTTACAGAAAAGGAGTTTTTTATTCATAGGTGCACAAATGTAACTAGTTTTTGAGCTAAAAGTTTATAGTGTCTGGTAACGTGATATGGACATAATTTTACACTATTTACGTAGAAAATGGCACCAAAAGATCCGGGTCAATTGTAATTAAATAGAAGGTGCATGATACTTGAGATTTTTAGTATGTGGATTATTGTCACTTAAAAAGCATTGAAGTAAAGACACACAGGAATTGTAATAAATGTGTAAATAAAGTAATTTATATCATTTAAATCAATGTACTGAAATAGTGGCAATATCTTACACTCTGTTAACTTGTTTTATCACCTCTTATTATTGATTTATATGTTTTTATCAATTCATTTCGATTTCTTGAAGTACTTACCATTATCATTAATTTGTGTTTTAACTATTTTTATTTGTAAAAATCTTTTAAGGCCCATTTCATGACAGTCCAAGCATTATATCTTGGTGCAATGACCTTAAGTATATTAAAAGTATTATGTGTTCTTGAGTAAGTAACTTAAATAAAAATTCTTGTGGTTTTACTAAGAACTTGAGAACATTAAAAATAGGATAATATAAAACAACATCGTACTATAATTTTTTTGTGATTAAATATTATCGTATAGCTTACATGGTACTAAAATTATTTGGTCAGTTAAGAAGATGCAATAATATAATATGAATTGCTAAAGAATAACTACTTCTTGTATTTATTATTCTTTATATAATACTGATTGAAAAATACACAAAGTTTGAGACAGTATTGTACAGGATGTTTTAAAACGGTGTAGGAAGCGTATGCTAAAATTTGCAAGTTGAAAACATTCCTCTTTTTTAGTTCTTTAATTTAATAATCAAATTACTAAGTAATGGTTGATTCAAATCCATAAATAAAAATGTTTTCATAACTGTAATAAATAATACATTAATAATAATAATAAATAACAATATTGTTTCGATCCAGATCGAGAGCAAACAAGTACTAAAGTTAAAAAAAAACTTTTTTGTGCTTCATTCCCACCAGCTACTCGTGCTGGTGGGCGGGCAGTCCCTCCAACCTACACGGTAGTGCAAAGCCGGAGTGTAGGGCGTAAGGCCTTCTTCACCCTCCTTTCAGGAATCGTGGGAATGGGTGGGTGGTGTGGTTAGGGAGAGAAAGATGAGACGGACGAAATGAAGACAGAATAGAAGTGAAAGATTATCTGTGGAATATTACTGCCCCAGCGTTTGCCTAAATTTTCTAAGGAAACCACAGAAAACTTGCACCAGAGCAGCCACACCCGGGTTCGAACCAGTGATCTCCCGAATGCTAAGCAATGATCTATAGCACCAGACCACGCCGCTCGGTAAAGTTAAAAGTACAAATGCCTAATATATGTTGGGGATGTTTAAATTTACAAAACGGTTAGTAATAATGGGGTGTTGTGTGTAGCTAATTCTATTTGGTTAATTGTTATATTTTTATTTAAAATTATAGCACTCTTAATTTCTAGGGATTCCAGAAGGTTTAATTTTTTACTTTTTGAAACAGAGGGTAATAATTTGGCTTTATCTAATTTATGGTTGTTGCGATTGTAACAAGGTTCACGTAGGGTGAACTGGCAGGTCATTCAATAAAAGGATTCTTGAACATCAAAGAATCTTCAAGCTACGATAAATTTTAATTTAAATAAATTAGTTAAAGCCAAATTTTACATTTAACAGAAAGGATGTCCACGAACGGATATAACAATTCAAATATTTTATTTAATAACAAAATAAATACAAATAATTCTGTTTTATGTATTAAATTTAGATTTATTTACAAAAAAATTAATTATTTTCTAGTAATGGTACGGTTATGTTTACTATTATAAAAACTATGAAGTTTTAAACAATCTGATATTTAAATGTTATTTGTAGATTTTCTGTTTTAACAAAAAACGACGGTTGAATCCGTGAATAAAAAAAACAGATCAGGTTGAAATTAATACAATTCGAACGGTACCATAAGAATTTTGGCATCTTTTATTTTTCAGATTTTGTACAGAAAAAAAGATAACATCTATTTGATGATTATCATTTGATTTGATTTCTATTTTTGGAGCCAATATAATAAGTTTTCTATATAAGGCAGGTACTAATATTAAACAGACCATGTTTATTTGTTAGATACTTACAATATCTTTGGTTGTATTTTTTTTTATTACGTCGTTTACAAAACTGGGGTTGAAATTTATAGAACAGTCGCATAATATTTAAACTTTTTCGGTGTTTTTATGTTACCGTCAAAATTATTGTTTTGAAGATACCTTGTAAAGTTTTTATGCGAATAATATTCTATAACTGTTCTATAGCATCTTCATTTTGTGCTGTCATAAATCTAAAATTAACAATTAACGACTTTGTTCAACATACTTTACAAGCGTTAACGTCCATAACTAACAAACACGATCATGTTAAACAAATAAATACATGTTCGGGAGAATCTTAATGAGATTTTTAAGATAATTTTTCTATTTCGCAAAGAAGCAAAAGTGCGGATGACGATGCCAACTCCGATTCGCGTGTTATTTTCAGTGGAATCAATGACAGTCAGCATTCGCTACTCAGCTTGTTTTCGTTTTTATCTGAAATCAGTCTCATCGGAATGAGGCAATAATTGTCAGATTCGGGCAATTTTACGATCTTTCGGTCGAGGATACTGTTCCTTATCCTTGTGACGTCACCGTGTAACGGTATTAATAAAATTAAAAGTTGTGCAAACATTCTCGGAAACGGGTCCGAAAAAAGTGTAAATATGCACAAGGGGTTATTCACCTTTTGCAAGGTTATCGGTGACATAAGCTCTTGGAAATTTTGCAGGGAAATAACCGGCTAATTGGCAAACCAAAAAAGTGCGAAGCCAATGTGTAATTATGCACCAACATGGAACATTATGTTAATGGTGCATGTAACAATAAAACTCTGATTTAGTTTCTAATTATCCATAGAGCAAAAAACAAAATTACAACTCATGAAACTTTGTTTTATACAGAAGGAGCCGAAATATTTTCAACAAGAATGAATTCATTCGTTTGAAGGAGAGAAATGTAGGATTATACACAATAATACAGTTAAGGATATAAGGACAAAAAAGGCCAAAGGATACATTTTGATCATTAGCGGTTAAAAGGTATGAAAAAGATGTTGCATATTTAGCCCCAACTTAAAAATTTTTTGATGCTAAAACTGACACCAAACTTGTGGTAATAAGACCAAGCTGACGGATACTTGAATTGTAAGACCGGGACTAACACAATTATTCAACCTGCCTAACAATGGGTTTAGATTAAATTCCAAGAGAACCACATCTGGTAGTAATAATCTATATATATATATATATATAGATATTATAAAACCTACCAAGTGAAAAAAATCCAAAAAAAAGAAGGCATTAAAATCCTTATTCGTTCAATTACAAAGGATCACAAATCCCACATTTGGAACGCGTCCTACACAGTAGGCATAGCGTACGGAAAGCCATATCCCACGACCAGTTTCGATCTATCGGGTCTCATCAGGTGGGCATTGTCAGAACGCCTTTTACAAGCTATATAATAAACATAAATATGGAATCAATAGAAACAATTACTCCGAGGGCTAATACCCCTACCGGCATTGAATTACACTGTTGATTCCGAACGATTATTAGAGGAAAATAACATTTTACTTACCAAGTGTATTTTTTATCTTTTGTATTTAATAATGTTTCACTATGTAACCGGCGAAACATCCTTAATGATCATGAAGAAGTTAATGTTCTTTTTTGTTAATATTTGTTGAAACGAATTATTAATCATATTGAATTTTAATTAAAAATCACAAAATTTCAAAAATATTCTATTTTATAGACACTACATTATTGTTTCGTCAAACATTGGCTTCATCAGGTGATGATTTGACAAACTTCGACCTGTACAAGATATATATTAATAAGTGGATATTCTTCTTAGAAGAGGACCTTGTTCAACATTAGTGAAAATCACAAATTAGTAGCAAATATCTATGGATGGCGCTCACTACGTTGTACGTGGCATGTTTTTTAAGTATGTACAATTTTGAAATTAATATAAAACGTGCAAAGATTTTTACATAAAAGCCTGTACCTTAATCTACTTTTTTACATAATTTCCTTCAATATTGAGGCACTTTTCATAACGTTTGACCAGTTTTTGGGTACCCTTTAATATAACTCTGCCGCCTGACTTGTTAACTGTTAACCAGTGCATCACAACTGTTTTGACTTCGACGCTGACCGCCCAGATGTTTCATTAAGTGCAGGAATAAGTGGCAGTCACTGGGCGCCAGATCAGGGCTGTACGGAGGATGATCTAGAGTTTCCCAGTGAAAAGATGTGATGAGATCTTTGGTCCGATTAGCCACATGCGAACGGGCATTGTTATGCAGCAAAACGATGCTCTTGCCCAATTTGCCACGTCTTTTGTTCTGGATTACACGGCGCAGATTCCTTACCATTCCATCATTCATAATCTTTTGTCCGTAAACTGCACAGATCTCACGATGAATATCAATAGGTTTTAGTCCTTTAGCACTAAGGAATCGTATAACAGCCCGGATTCCGGACTTCACAGTCGGCTGGACTTACGATTATCGGAGGCATTTTAAACATTCAGTAAACAACGTAAACAAGGGCGAATCAGACTGTAATGGCGTCAGTGTGTAGATGAAAGACGTGGGCACTCAGTGCGCATGCGCGGAACGCTGACCTCTGCGTTGCGGTGCCAGAATTTCAAAACGGTACTTACAAAACATGTCTCGTAGGTTAGGTGTTCTTTTGGAACTATGTACGGCATGCTAATGAGAACCAATAAGTTCGAAATCGCGATATATCGTACATCTGCCAGTTTCGACAAAACGCTAACCAAGAGCATACCATTAATTTTTTTTGTTTTTATCCAGTGTTTAATTTACTCAACCAAATCAAGTTCTTTACCTAATTATTTTTCGTGCTTATTACTGTACTTATATGTTGTATCGTTTTTTTAGATAGTAAAATAAGCTACCTTTGTAAGTTCTTGTTGAACACTATGAAAAACTACAATTCTCAGTGAATGTCTGTAGATAGAAGTACACTGCCATTTAGTTACTTGTTAATTAGTTAATTCCTTACACCATTCCCAACAAGTTTAATTTAAAGGAGTTAAAAGTTAAACTCTTTGAACTTTGAAAATAGTGTAACTACCTACCGAAATAGTTTGTTAGAGTAATTTCTATATAATATATAAGTGAAACTAGCCAAGTGTTTTATTTATTTATCTATCCAACTATTAAACATTCTCTTATTAATAAGACCAAAATAGTATTAATATGAAAGATTAAAATTGTTTTCTTTATCGACTTTGGTCCGTGGCAAATATTATTTCAATGAACCGTGGAAGATACAAGAAAGAAGCATTATATAGAAAAAACTTTAATAAGCACGACAGATTTTACGTTATTTTTAACAAAAAAAAACAAACAAAGAATGTAGCCATAAGTTAGTGAATTCTGTAAAATAGTCACTTTATTTCTTTCATAAACACTGAAAATAAATTATGGTTCAGTCTTTGTATTATAGTTAAGACTAACATTTACTAAACTTTTTTTAGCAATGAGATGGATTTTTCTAAACCCATGTACCAATTTTTCAAAAATTAAAATTTCGCGAAACTTTCGATCACGTTGATTGTAATGCGTGGGGTTTTCAAAAAATTACAAACAAAATAATTTATGACTGAAATAAATATAATAAAGCATTACTTGCGGAATTCTGACAACCCATTTCGTTGCTTTTTTTGGGGAATTTAAGAAAATGGTCATCATCAAATATCTACGTCATGTATTAGGTGTATACATGTGTATGTTGGGTGGATCTTTAACAGTGGTAAAGACGCCCACTCGTTGCGTTTTACATTGATAGCTCGTAAATATGGTTGTAAAAGTGCATTCTATTCACTTGTTATTCATTATAGCGAGAACCAGTCGAACCAGACAGATTCGAACCTTTTGTTTAATGATTTAGCGTCTAAATACAACAAAATTTTAGAGATAATCATCCGAAAAGAAGAAAAACAACCACCAACAGAGCTCATTCTCAACTGCACTCCGACGACCTGAAATGATATTCTAACATTTTTAAGAGGGTAGTCCCTCTGACCTACACTGTAATGCAACTCCGGAGGGTAAGGCGGAAGGCTCTCTCTAACCTCCTTTTGGGAATTGTAGGAGAGGTTGGATGGTGGTTACAGAGAGACAGACAGAATGGTCGAAATAAAGACAGAAGACAACTGAAAGATTATATATGGAATATTATCACATCACCATTTGTTTAAATTATAGAAGGTAACTTGAATTAGGACAGACAGACCCGGAATCGACCCGGTAACCTCTGGAGTGTTAAGCTATGATCTAGACCATTAGACCACTCCGTAATCGGTAATTATAAATACCAAACGAGGGAAAATATACAATCGCACATTTCTTAAAATGTTTGAACACAGATACAATCGTACATATTGAACAAAGGAGTCTGTTCCTGCATATAAACGTATGGAACCTTAAAAATAACTGAAAAATTGTTTCACCACACACCAAAATGTAGGTATTTACGACATTACATAACGGTCTCAGTACCTAAGATTTTGGATTTGGTAATACATTTACATACGTTGAAAAATACAACTCTGGTGCAATTTGGTAGTTCCTGTCTGTAAAACACATGAATCAATCGGCGCGTCCAGCTAAGATCCTTTGTAAATAATTAATGGCCTCTTCCCTCCGTGAATTTTTCGTCTACAGAAGAAACAGGGGGCGTCCTTATACCCTGCTAATCGGTCCATCTACGACGATCGCACATTATTAATGCAATTATGCAAAACAGGCCGGTCGCAATTTATGACGGCATATTCGCGAATTACACACACGAACTTGCCTACCTCCAATATTTCGAAAAAACAAACTTGTCTTTCATATTATATTGGTGCAATAGTTTGCATTTACTACCTTTGTGTTCATATTTATTGCGTCCTTTAATAATACGAAAAAGTGTAACATGAAATGTAAAACAAGCGCAATAATTGTATATTTTCACGCATCCAGTTGAAATTTGCTGAAGGTCGTATTACGCGAAACATTGCACTTGTGTGAAAACCAAGTTCACAGGCTAATTTATTAAAGGAAACACGGAGTATTCGAGAAGATTTAAAACTAAAGCCACAGTCTAAGCTGCACACATCGTTAAACAGCGGGATATTAACTATTTGCCATAAATTATTTAATTATAAGTACATATACAACAACAAAATGCAAATGCGGTCTTATACAAATCAACAAAAGGAAAGCAAGGTACGTATACATTTCTCTGTTTGAGTTGGTATTTCAAAGATTTCTTCCTGGGCGAGGACAACGATTTGCTTTTCATTCAATAATAAAAATTTTATATCCTCTTTAAATATTGTGTTGTGCTTAAAAATGTTCGAAAAATTTTAATCACCTAATGAAAACAACACTTGATTTGAAAATTGTAATTTATTGACAGTTATTATAACATGAACTTATGGAAAATATTAAAACGTAAATGAATGAAGACGCGAAGTATTTGAAAAGCGTGGAAAAATGTTCTTCTTCACAAAACTGTTTTGCCCTAACATATTATAAGAAGTAAAAATACAGGCAGTTTACTGAACGCGATCTGAATTTCATAATAAGTAGCAACGATCTACAGATGGCGTTTAGTGCGTTTATACATTTATTTATCAAACGATGTTTAAAGCCAACAGGTAGGTTGGTTGGTGTTGTGCCAGAACTGTTTACGGCATTCTTAAGGGAATCAATTAGTTCAATATCGCATTAAATCTCTAGCTATTTCGATAGAATACTAACCAAGAACATATAGTTACTTTTGTTCATGGTTAAGGAAGTTAACATAATCTTATTCAGACATGCGTATGAATATCAAGTATTTTGATACTAACGTTGAACAATTCAGGGAAACACCCTCGCTATAATTGTTTTTCTCTTAGCAATCAGATTCTAATTGAAAATATTTTAGACAAGTCGTAGTTATTATAATTTAAAATAGTAAATTATCTATGCGAAATGGCTTACTCATGTATAGATAGGTACGAGGTTGTATCGAATATAAACGATCTTGGTTTTGTAAAAAATTCGAACTATATTTAATTAATAAAAATATAAATATGGAATCAACAGAAACAACTACTCTGAGGGCTAATACCCCTACCGGCATTGAATTACACTGTTGATTCCGATGGATTCTTAGACGAACATACAACATTTTCAAAAAAGATGGCATTAGCAATCCTTGCTCGCCTAAATTTCAAAGATTACAGATCCCACATTTCGAACGTGTTAAACACAGTAGGCACAGCCTGCGGAAAGCATATCCCACGCTGGTTTCGACCTATCGGGTCTCATCAGGTGGGCGCTGGCAGAAAGGCCTTTACAGGCTATATGATAAGTAGTTATTTCTGTTTATTCCATATTTACATTCTTATTTATCATATAACCTGTAAAGGCCTTTCTGCCAGCGCCCACCTGATGAGACCCGATAGGTCGAAACCAGCGTGGGATAAGGCTTGCCGCACGTTAGAACACAAATGCTTCCACTGTGCCGTTCTCGTGGAAACGTTGGCCTCCAAGCGAATCTTTCGGGACCCTGAAGAAAAATATGGACGTCACAAGGGGACAAGTCGGGGCTATATGGCGGATGTTACAGCGTTTACCAGCCTAATGCATCCAATTTTTACCTTGTGGCATTGGCCGTATGAGGCCTGGCGTTGTCATACAAAAGATGGACATGACATGACTACGTCTTCGCATCTACTACTATCAGGTCACTGACCTCTCTATAATTTGAAAAAAGTCGGTCCCGTTTATATTTGATACACCCTCGTATTGCAGGGTATATTTTTAGAAAACTAATGGTCATGTTACACTTACAAGGGTCATGTAAAGATAATCTTCTTTTTTTGCTATAATATCTTCAGGAGTAAAATGCAAATGTAAAGAAACTAAATCAGCCGAGCGGCATTTTAATAGTTGAATTCCATTTTCAGAATTGAGATATTTACCGAGATGTAAGATAAAAATTAAGAGCAGAATAAAAGCACGCAAAGTGCATGTCTTCGCTTGGATTCTGCTGACATTGATAGAAAGAAACATTAATTATGCAGTCCGGTATCAATTTTTCAACGGAATAGAAGGCTCATGTAAGACGAGGAAAGCAATTGAATAATCTGACAAGTGTGTTCTTTCAATAGGGCATAACTCGTCACAAGCGGCGAAACGATCGTATAAAATTCACAAAGAAAATCCCAGCGCCATAACCATAAATAAATATGTACAAATAATTGTTCTTGCCCTTTTTGAGCCTTGTTACTACTACAGCCAATTCAACGTTTTCCTCTGTTCGTTTGTGAACTCGCAAAAACAATTTTATATACATAAGTAATCTCGAACGTATGAAAGAACATCTACATATATACATGCATGCATGCGTGCATGTATGATACGATATAACGATATAATGATTGCCTTTAAAAATATCACAACGTCAATTTAAATGAAATGTAAGATATGCATGAAGATTTTTAGCTGCATTACACAATCATTAACAAAATGAAACGCTTTACAGTTACAGTCCTTCGAAATATTTAATTGAGAACGCCGATAAAACGAGTCGCTCCAATTAATAACGATTCCCACAAAATGACAACATATTAATAATCCTTGATAAGCATTATGCTTTCTTACGATTTTTTAATACAAACGAGACATAACACTTCAGACGTACCTAACAGAACATTAAATTTGGATACAAGCTGATAAAGATGGGATTCTGTGATGTTAAAGAATCACTTTAAGCTGATGGACATATGTTAAAACTTCGCCATATTTCTTCGTGACATGGCTTCTTGAATGGTGTCAACTTAGGATTCTAATTTGACAGATTATCCGCATAAATCTTTAGGTATACCTATCATAACAAAACATTGATTAGTTCAAACACAAAACAAGGATGAAAATAAAAAAAGACCCTTTTGGTTTTATGCATAATTAGAAGCAAAAAAATATGGGTCTAAAGACGACACGGTTGCTAGGGACTTAAGAAGAAGAACTTATGTGACAAAGGGAAAGTAGAAGTTTTGGAAATATTATATATACATGTTCTATTATATTTATCATAATTTTAAGTTTGCGTACCAACGAATAAAGAAATGGCAGGCATCATCGAGAAGAAGAAAACAGGAGATATTTATGAACTCTTTAGAAAATATAATTAGTAAAAACAACCTTTTTAAACTTTTCCTATACTGGTATCGTTATGTAGACGACATATTAGTTTGTTTCAATGGTACAAAAAGACAACTGGACCAATTTTTAAATTTTTTAAACACCCTTCATCCAAAAATCAAATTTACCATAGAATTAGAAGCCAATAATTCAATAAATTTCTTAGACCTCAAAATAAATAAAATCAAAAATAAGCACGACTTCTCAATTTATCACAAACCAACTCAAACAGATATGATAATACATTCAACTTCACACAAAAGTAGCTTATTTTCATTCGATGCTCTTCAGAATTTTAAACATCCCCGTTTCAAAAATAAACTTTCATATTGAACTTGTATAGCCAATAATAACGGATATCCTAAAAATTTAATTCAAAACTTATTAAAAAATTAAATTCAAAAAAGTTATTAAATTCCATTTATTCCACGTGATGGGACCCGATAGGTCGAAACCGGTCGTGGGATATGGCTTTCGGTACGCTGCGCCTACTGTGTAGGATTTTAATGTCTTCTTTTTTTTTAAATGTGTTATATCTTCAATGCCGATAGGGGTATTATCCCTCGAAGTAGTTGTTTCTGTTGATTCTATATTTATATTTACGTTTATTTAACATTGTGTATCATAGGAAAACAAAAAGATGATGAACTTGTAGTTTTTAGGAAACATATGTACTAAGGAATTCTGTCGTAACATGAAATACATTTAAATAAATTCAGTAGTGTCTGTCCATGTAGTTCTGACACAATTCTTAGCAGTGAAAATTCATCACTTTTTGCTTTCATTGCCTCGTTGTTCCAATTTTAAATAACGATTTAATTGCAAACGAATTTTTTCGCACGAGCTGCATCGGAGACATCTGATACGATGTCAAGTTCTTATAAATTATGGCCATACCTTTGATCTATACTGACTTTATTCGAGACAAATTTGTAACTGTCATTGTTTTCCTTTTGTGACACAGTTGGCTTCACACCTGTTGGGCGGTAGATGTTATATAACTATCGCAATTGTTTCAAGTGTGAAATTTCTTTAATATGCGGCCGTTTTGTTACTAAATTTCCTGTGGATAAGTAAAGATAAGAAAATGCTTTTTATAGGGCAAAACTAGTGCAAAATCAATTTTAAATAGGTAAATAAAATAAGACAGAATTGATTTAAAAAGATTCATTACTAAACATCCTGTATAACAAACTAAGGTTGCCAATAAAATTGTTTTTTATTATGTGAAATTGTTTGTAAAACAAATTGCAGAAACAAGTTCAAAACTTGACCTGTAAATGCAAGACAGGAAAAACTGAATTTGCTGCACTTTCAAAAATTTGCATTTAACCGTCAGACTTACCATTTGACGGATTGGAACAAAACATGCATTTAATATTTTCCATAGACTCACGCATACAGAAACAATAACACACGCACAGTCATTCACCCAATGTCACACAAACTTTCTGCTTTTTATATATTTATTCACTGAATGATTAATGTACCAGTTTATTAGTTGATGAAATAAGATTATTTCACCGGTGCATAGATGTACCACTTCTTTTGATTCCTATGGGGGAAACGATGCAATAAACGGACTTTGTGTTTTAAAATTTTATTACACCCAAACTATTTACAACTATATACACACTAATTTTATTGTACGTCGTGATTGCTACTTATTTTTACGAAAATACTAAATGACTATAGATTATGATTTTATTATGAAATTATGTTATTAAATACTATATGTTTAGAGAGATCTTGACGTGATTGGTGCTATATGTTAATGTACTAAAAATGATCTCTGCTAAAAATGGTTGATGTTTGAATGGTTTTAATCTAATATGATTAAATGATGAATTGATTCTGCAATTGAATGTTTACGAACCTCCCCCCAGAGGAGGGGGTGGTTCCGATGCACCGACACTTGAAACAACAAAAAAAAGAAAGGGAAACGTAAACATACAAAAATGCAACATTGCAAAAGAAAGGAACAGACAGCAAATGCACAAGACAATACAAAAGTTACAATAGTCCGAGAAGTAAAAAAATGCATGACTAATAAGGCTAATATATTATAAAGACAAAAATAAAAAGATGAATATATGCGAACAGTACCCTTAAATTCAGGCCAGTTTAATTTAGAATTGAATAGAATTAATACCTACTCAATTAGATTACATCTTAAAAAAATATGCGAACTTTAATTAAAAATTATCCTAAAGTTAGAACGAGAAATAAAATATATAATACATTCACATATCTGGGCAATATTTCCTTAACGATCGGTAAATACGTTAGACAGATAAGCAAGAGTGGTATGGCATTTAGAACTGATAACTCATTAAGCAAATTAATTATCAATAACAAATGTAAAACTGCGAAAAAGTTAAATTCAGGTGTATATATGTCGAAACGTTTACTTAGGTCAGACTGGTAGGTCGTTCAAAATTCGTATAAAAGAACATTGGGCTAGTTTCAGTAATAAAAGCCACATTCCATTTATGCGGAATATTTAATAAAAGAAAAACATTGAATTATGTTTATATATTATAAGATTCTACACATTCAAAATAAAAGTTTAAAATTAAACGTTTTAGAAGCGTTACAAATGTATAGAAATTTCCCAAAAACTTAGCTATAAATGACCAAACTCAATGTAAAAATTCACCTTTGGTAGACAATTATATTAGTTAATAATACACTTCCCACCCCTAATTTTAAATTACACGAGGATGTAATGTTACGAATTTGTTTAATCGTTACCTGATGAAGGCAATGTTGAAAGTCGAAACTATATTACAGTATTTACAAATATAATATTTTTGAAACAAAGTGTTTTAACTCAATAAAAATGTTCTATACGTTTCGACAAGTAAGAGCTTCCACCATCAATAATAGATACACTATCAGAAAGTTAAGTGAAGACGATTGCTGACCTGCAGATTTAGAATTGAAATTATTTAAAAAGAAACTACCTAATAATAAATGAATTAAACCCAAAAATTGAAAATTCGTAGGATGGTCGTAATTAATTAAACAATAAACGAATCTACGAGAAACATATATTTAATAATTTGTTTTGGTTTAACATTTGTTGTTCACTAATTTGTGTGGTATTACCATTATTGTGGATACATTTTCAATGTTTTAACAATATGCATAATGATTTAGTCATAAAACAATATCATTCATTACATTTTATTAAATTCTATTTACAGATGTATTTTGTTTAATTGCTTAACGATGACATTCGTGGTATCAAAATCGAGTTAAAAGGTCTTCAGCACTTGTCCGTTATCTAAAATAGTTGAGATAATAAATTTCGATTAGATTATTTAAACTGACATGTTACTTCACTTTAAAAGAACATTTAATGTAATTCTAACATATTTCGAACTATCTAGCAACTTTAATGCTAGTTGTGTAGGATTAATTAATAGTTTAATTCTTCTTTTCAATTGCCCCTAATAAATTAACCATTTTTATTGTCAGACACCTGTTGGTGATTGGAACTTACGCAATGATGACCTGTTATACATGCATGGCATGTGAATGCGTGTTGTTTGTTGGTCTTCTTGATATACAACATTACGAAACCGACGGACAGAACGTACGAATATTCGGTACATCTTAAAGGGAGAAATTTTTATTATTTATGGATAATGTGTATGTAGTATTCATAAGGTGGAAAGCGCTTATTTTTCAAAACAGTGCTAAGATCGGTTTGCTTTACGTACTGAGAATCACACAGCCAACTGGCCGCACGAATACGCTGTGTCACAATATAAGATATTTATTACTGTGGGTACTTTGTAAAAAAGGAGTCGTAGCGATTTTTATTTGGCCATAATGACAATTTAAGATCGCCTGCACAATGAACGCTTCGGGTGGTAAGTTATAAGGATGATTTAAAAACGGATTCGAAGGATTACGATTTAAGTAACCGCTTTGACCAACAGTCCTTAAACATCTCAAACTTACGGATATTTGCTTTACTTACAGATTTTTTACGTAACTAATGGTCTACGCACCTACTACAAAATGTAGGTAAGTGAATAATTACGACTGAATAAAAAATATTATAAATGATGTGCATAATTTACTATAGATGTAAATTTAAATCGTTCTTAAATAAATTTATAGTGGATAACTAATAATGTAATAATCTTAAATTGTTTAAAATAGTACTCTTGTAGTTCTCTTTGAGAATGGCCGAAAGGATGAAATACGTGTCAGAGAGTCAGAGATTGTTAATAAATTTTGTGAAAACGTTTCAGTTTTAATTTTAAACAATTTAATATTATTTAAAATGTTTCACAATGAACCTACCCCAGAAACAATTCGAATTATTAAAAATGTAATAATCATTTTAATGCCTACTTACGTCACAACCTCCTGATCAACCAAAAGATTATCCTGGTAATGCACGTCCTGTAATTTGGTACACAAGTTCAAAATGGTGTTTTTAATTTAAACTAAAAGCTTGTTAGGTTCGGAAAAAACTTTTAAACTTTTTCGTGTTTCAGCTATTCGTGCTGGTGGGCGGGCAGTCCCTCCGACCTGCACTGTAGTGCAAAGCGGGTAGGGCGTAAGGCCCTCTTCAGCCTCCTTGCAGGAATCGTGGGAATGGGTGGATGGTGTGGTTAGGGAGAGAAAGATGAGACGGACGAAATGAAGACAGAAGAGAAGTGAAAGATTATCTGTGGAATATTATTACTGCCTTAGCATTTGCCTAAGTGATCCAAGGAAACCAAAGAAAACTTGGATCAGAACAGCCGGATCCGGGTTCGAACCGGTGACCTCCGGAATGCTAAGCAATGATCTACAGCACTAGACCACGCCGCTCGGTTAGATTCGGAATGATGCGTAAGAATGTGCGAAAGCTTCAAACTAGCACATAAATAATTGCAAATGTCATTGACAAATCGAGTTTAAAAAAAGGAGTTTTTATTTTTGTACATAAGTCGAAAGATATTAGTATTTAAAAAATTGAAAAAAAAATTAAAAAGGAGGAAGAAATTTCCAATAGAACAGAACTGTATCTCTATATCAATAAGTTCAATTTAACGTTAAAGGTAGTCGTAACGATGCTCCGAAACCGGTCGTAATAATTAAAAAATTTGTTTATGTTATTAAATATTAATTTAACAAATAAAAAATATATGTATATATTGTTTAGATTCTTGATAGAACAGTATCCTGTTGGAAAAAAAATTCGTCCTTTTTCCATAAAAGTAGCCTATTGTCAATTAATAGTTTGCGTTTATAGTAAAGTCGGATATTTTTTAAACAAAACTATAGTATATAAGATTATAAATTTGGGACGTTTGAAACCGTTATATTGTATTAGTTATTAATTATTTAAGTTAACAGAAACAAAAAATGAAAGGGTGGTTTAATTTTTTTTTTCATAGAATTAATCATTTGCAATTCTCTACAAGGTGGAAAAAGATCCTTTTTTTTGTTTTATTATATAGCTTGTAAAAGTCTTTCTGCCAGCACCCACCTGATGAAACTCGATAGATCGAAGCTGGTCGTGGGATATGGCTTCCGATGCGTTGTGCCTACTGTGTAGGACGCGTTCCAAATGTGGGATCTGTGACCATTAACAGTTAGACGAATAAGGGTTTTAATTCCTTATTTTTTTGGTTATCTTTTTTAACAGTATTTATACTTCTTAATATATTGTGGAATGTTGTTAAAGTTAGAGCAATGATTCTTGTATAATAAAAAAGTATTAACGCAAGCACGGTCTGAAAAAACCGTTTAAATCCCAATTTGTCACTAATCAATTGGTGGAATTAATTTTATCAAGGCATTAGAGTCATTAAGTAGAGTAAATTATAGTTTCTTCCGGTTCAATGGAATTCAAATTACTTTTATATCATATTACGTTTAATTATCGGTTGTAAGTTTAGATAAATTTAATGGAAACTTGTGAAAAGAATATTGCATACAACATACACTTGTGGATATCAGCACTCTACGCTGACCGTACTTTAACACGATAGGTTTAAGGAGCATTACCTGAGTTTCAAAATGTTTAAAAGGTTACTGTCCCTGTGTAATTACTCCATTAAGTTTTTTATCTGCTTTCGAAGGTGAACTTGAATTAACGTTATTATCTAGAGCCTATTACTTTGGATGCTTTGTACTTTAATTCAGTGGCGTAACTTCAAACGTGATTAAAAAAAACCAATATACGGAATCCTTGTAATTAAAAATTTACACATTTAGAACTATTTAAAAAACCTTGAAATACTAACATTGTTAGCTTTTTGAGGCAGGCAGTAGGAACTATTGACGGACAGTGATATGTGTATATTATTATAGTGAAGCTATTCGTTACTAGGTGGCGCTTATAAAGTAAAAATATACACAAATTAAATTAAATTAAAAAGCACTAGTGCTAGCGATTTAACTTGCGAGGAACTCTGTTATCAATGGTATCATATCACTATTAATATCGTATTTAAAAAAGAACATCCTCTTTTTTAGAGAAATATGAATAATCACACATCTTAGAAGGTAAATAAATTGGTAGATAACTGTCAAAATCACTTTAATATTATTTTATATTATTATTTAATATTATAAAATCAGGAAATTCTTTATTGCTTGTTTAAAAAATTTTTTTGCTTGATAGTCAAGAAACTGACAATGGTGTGTTTTCTCTAATTGGTGTTTACTATTTTTAAAATTTCTTAGTGTTTTTGTGTGACCGCAAGAACAAGTGTTCATAATTTCAATAATAACTTACTGTCCGTCCAGGTTTTTCCCCAATCTCCTACGTACTCTTCTTTGTCTGAAGAACCATAATCGATTTCTGATTCCGAATCATAATCGCTGTGTTCACTCGTAGCAAAGCTAAGATCATTGTCCCTTTCTTTGAAGACGTGTGATGTAATTTAAGTAACATCTGCTGCTATCAGGGGGTGTTTGTACACCCTGATTGTTATTCATTTTAAAATTATTTGACTTTTGTAAAAACATTCACCATGCTACGAATGATATCACAAACTTAACAGATTACCTGAAATAACAAACCATTAGGATAATTGCAAATATTTTATTATCCCAAAAATGTCACTACTAGGCATTACTTCACGATACTAGGGTTTACTTTACTATGATTTCATTCTATGGTCTTGTACCTGACTAGTAAATCCAGAAATTACACGAAACAACCAGAAAAGCATGTTTGGATGTAGAAAAACAGTGTTAAATAAAAATGAGCAATGATTCTATTCTAGAAGATAGGGAATGACAAAAGACAAACTCAATCAAATTTACCAGAATGCGTGGGTCGTTGAATGGTTTTAAAGAATTAAGTTGCACATTTTAACTTTTCTGTTGCTCTTGTTTTCGACGCCACTGTCGATATAATTATTCCATGTTTATAAACTTATGTTCGGGCCCAATTCAAAAAATTGTTAAATTGGTAAATCTAATAATGATGACTCGCGAATATCGGGCTCGTGAAAAGAAAAAATAATAGAGCTTTGAAAAAAAAGTGAGCTTATCTTAATTAAAGTTGACCGGCAGAGCAGCAGAGCGCGTGAAAAATGAATAAATTAGCGTTGTTAATGTTGGTAGCCATAGTATATACGTAATAAACTGAATAAAATTCATATCAGCGCGCTGAAAAGGCGCTGGTGTTTGAAAGTAATTTTGACTTGATTGATGGCTAATCTTCGCGTCTCTTAGATGAAAATCTATGAACTTGTTGTTCAGTTTGTCGACGTACCGAATGAATCAGATTCACTTGTTCGATTTTTTTGTCGTACAGATGCAGTACATAGATAATGTCTTTCTTCACAACAACATGATGAAAATCGTTCTATTTTTATTAAGTTACCTGTGATAATATTTGCATCAGCTATAGGTACAATTATGAGGGTTATAAATTCCTACCTTATTTGTTAGAAGCTGTAACATCTAAATAACGGTATTGGTACGAATATAGGTATATGATTAATGTATATCTACTTATTCACTTGTTTTTTTCTTTTGTTTATTTCTTTTCTTAATATAAAAAAGGCTCTTTGTTGCAAAAAACGTGGAGAAGTCGTTGGTCAGCTGGACAAGTTATGCAAATTGTCAAATGACGTGATAAATGTAAATGAAAAGTCAAAATGGTCATTTGATGGCAGGCGGAATCACCATTCCATGTTAGAATTATCTCATTAAATTGCTTGCAAAAACATTAATGCAAGGATTTCTGGTGTCCAATAATATCGCGTGATGAGTCATTCAAATCTGTTTATAAAAATAATTATGGCGTCGAAAATTACAATTGTATTATGTTGCAAATGTGAAAATGTAGAACAGTCTGGAAAAAATATCGGTACAGTGCGAGTTTATCTCGTGCATTAGGGTTTTAAACCTTATCAAATAAGTAGGGTAAGGTTGCTCAAGTCGAATCTCCTAATGGAAATCGACTGTACATATTTGTACAGTACATTAATTAAACAAAAGAATTTTCCGCCCATTTAATCATTATTTATTAAGCTTTTGTTTCGTCTTTAGTTGTAGGAGACATCATCAGTGGCGAGGAGCTTTATAAGCGAAGATTCTATGTTCAATTCAAGCATCTTCTGGGGACGAAAGTTTAGAATTTCTACCCAAAGTAGACCACTGAAATCTAGCAGGAGGATTTATAACCAAACATTTATGGTTACATTCAATAAGCATTTTATGTTTACTTTAACATACTAAACTTAAATAAAAACCTAAAAAGTATCACTAATGTTTTGTAATGTTAGTCGATAGAAAATAAAACGATAAATTACGAATGTTATAAGATCTAATGATATCAATTAATCAAATATAAACTATCCACGGTGCATTTACTGTGAAACATTATGTAATAAATAGAATAAATAAAACAAGAATTAATATTCACCAATTTATTGTCACTCGACATATGTTTCGGGCATAGCCCTTTATCAAGAGTAATAACAGTACTGTTATTTGAGAAATGTTCTATTTTCACAAACTTTTCAAAATATCCTTTTAAATACGACATTTAAAATTATGAACAAAATATTTAAGTATTTCCTACAACGAGTCCTTTTGAATGATATCCCACATGATATCTATTATAAAACTTTCGAGTAATTTATTTACCCTCTATTATTCTTATATTAATGAATATTTTATAATTAAGTTGAATTGTTGCAAAAAAGTTTCATCAACTTACTATTATGATAAAATTATACTTGGAAGTAACAATCCATTCATACTTGCGAGATTAAAGAGACAAACAAACAGCTCATTTGTTACCTTTTATTTGTCAGAAAAAAAAACAAATAAGCCATTAATTTTAAACCACAACATTGTCAGAATAATTCAGGAGCTTCATAAATCAGATTGCCCGAGAAACATTATAATAACACACTGGAGTAAGATGTCATTCTGTTCTTTTCTTGTTCGTTTTTGACATCAGAATCCAAACAACTTTTGAAATATTTGAAGAATTTTCAGTAGGGGTAAACTTTAAATACATTATTATTGAATTCAATAATTAATATCGTATTAATGTATTCAAACAACTTTTCTTGGGATACATAGTCGGTGTCTCCGTTGGTTTCAAAAAAAGATGATTCAGGATTTATTGAATAGAAGCAAAAGCAAAGCAAATCGGTTAAAATAAGATAATAAAATGAGTATTCCGCGCAGAAGGTATCATAATTTTCCCCCACGACCACAACAGCAAATGTTTGTTGTTTGTACTAAAGTTTTCCTGTAAAGAGTTCAGGAAAGCTTCTAAAGACCGTAACCGTCTTTTATTATCTAATATTAGTACTTTTGGATACAGATAAGGTTAGCATGTCCTTGGCGCATATTTTTGAATTTTTTTTGCAAATAATTATAAAAAAATATTTTTTTGAGTTCCTTATCATCAGTCCCTTTTCATAAAATATACCAAATGAACAACAAAAATTTGGGTTACAACCTGTCTCATGCAAATAAGATTACATTTTCTGAATGGTGTTTTTTAAGAACCAGCGCTTTTTAGAAGTTAGTTTAGACTTATATATCGTGAAGACGGTTTACATTTTTATGAATTGTTTTCCAATACTCTGCAAAATGGTTAACGATAAATATTTCTTTAAAAGTTAAATAACTCGCTTCCGACATAGATACCTCATTCTTGAATTTTACGACACCAAAATAGTCGAGAAACAACTATTCAGTAAATACGTCAGCATTTTAAAAAATTAGAAAATGATTTTTGGTCGATGATTTTCTTGAAAAATTGTTTGTTACCTAATTTGGGGTCGTGAAATTCAAAAATAATTAAAAAAACTATAGGTCGTTTATGTCGGAAACGGGATATTTGACTTAGAAAGGTTCGAAAAAATCATAAAATCTAAATTGTTTAAAATAGATCATTGTGGTGTAGAATGAGCCTCCACGAAATATCAACCCATCACTCCTAAAAAGCGCATTAAGGAAACATGGCCGGTTCATAAATTACAGCATTCAGAATATTCATCTTCCTTATTTTTTCTGAAGTGCAGTATTTTAGGAAAACAAAGGAAGAATATCTTCAAAATATTCTAAGAAGTAGTAAACATTTTCTTTAATACCATTGTAACTTACATATTGGATAAGAAAAGGTAGCAGAGACCCCTATAAAATTACAAAAATCTACAGTTTGAAAGATCCTTATAATCTGAATCAGAAATGAAACTCATCTCAGTTATAAAATTTATAGAAAACCCACATATACAGACATAATACCACATTTTCAATCGAAACAATCTCAAAATATAAAACTTAGCTCTTTTCACTCTTTTATACATAGGCTCTTTTCGATTCCCTTATCCCAAAATTCCTTCAAAAAAGAAACCACTATTTTGAAACAGATCGCAGCTAATAATGGTTACAGTAGCCACCTTATCGAACAAATGATAAATAAAAAACAGAAAAAACTATTATACAATCAACTCTATCCTAATATAACAAGTAAAACAGACAACAAATTCTGTTTTATTAATTATATACCTAAAGTAAGCACTAAAATTCAAAATAGATTACTAAAACATAATATCAGACCAATAGTAGTAAACAAAAAGAATTTAGGTTCTGTATTAGTAAACAATAAGGAGCGACTAGAGAAAACCGAAAACAGTGGTGTATATGAAATAAAATGTAAAGATTGCAATTCCATATATTTAGGACAAACTGGTCGTTCAATAAAAACACGTTTAATTGAGCATCAAAAAACAATAACTCATCTCTCAAAAAAATACTAACTTTGTAAACCATTTCGTACAAAACGATCATACATTAGACATAAATAATTTCAAATTGCTACATACACAAAATAAAGGTAAAAGATTAGATTTACTAGAAATCCTAGAAATTACAAGAGCAAATAACAATAATAAAATATTATTGAACGACCAAATAGATTTTGGGGTTTCCCCCTTATTAAAAGTTGTTACAGGTAGAGAAGACTTAGAATAATATTATCACTAATAAAAATCCAGGTATTTCAGTCTATTTAAGAAAAAATTTTACCCATTCTGATTTAGTTAGAGATTTTTCAAATAAAAATAGTGAAACAAAACCAAGTGTTTATTTTCTTCAATTTATTTTATAATGTACTTCCCAAAAATGCGGATAACGTTTCATTAGAAAGGGCAATAAAAGTTTGATGAAATTTAAATATGTCCTCAATAAGGAAAGTCCCACGCGAATCAGGTACGTCGAGTAAAGAATTATTGTAATAATGCATTGGGGAACCTACTGACCGCGGTAGGTGTAGGTATACACTTAGCAATTTAAAATTTTATCCGCTTTATTTGCAAAGGCACGCGTCTAAAATTTTAATGAGGAACACTACATGGGATTTTCTTGTAAACACGTCTACGTGCGGAATATAAAGGTGCTCCCTGACACAATTCATTTCACGGCAGACGTCAGAGAAGAAGATTTAGGTTGTAAATAAGTAAGAAACACGTGCACTTGACCCATGATAAAACATTCAATGGTCAGATTACGTAATTTGTAACATTAACCTATCAGAAGGCTGTCCCAATTTTATCACTGTATAATGGACAAATGAAATAAGAAAGTAATAAGAACAAAATTAAGTTCTTGGTCAAGTAAATTTATTGACGCTGCCAGACGTGGATCACGATTTCGATCTCATTAGATCTCATCAGCACGCCATAGGCAGATTCGATAAACTACTGATCAAATTGCTGGAGCTCGGTGTAAAGCGGATTTAAATAAGAGGTTGATATGGCAGTACGTCGCCATCTATATTCTTTTGCTGCTATTGCCGTATTTCATAACGTTAGACAAGGCCTTATAGGGATATCATCTTCAAAATTGGCACAACAAATATTTGCTAACTGTGATAAACTATTTGTTTATGGGCCTTGACGTCTCTTTGGTCAAAATGACAAAATTCCAAAATAGAATTCCGGATCTTCTACATAGAATGGATTGGCATTCCAATGTGGATGTTTATCTCAGTGAAGTATTTGTAGGATGGATCGATGCATCTGTATCTGAAAGTCTTCGTGGTGTTAGTGGTTAAATTCCAAATCAGACTTTCCGACCATTTTTGATTATAGAAGCTCTACTTTTCCCTAATCAAAATACTTTCAAATAAATAATTTCCATTACTGTGCGATATAATATGACATTAACAATATGTAACATATTATACCATTACAACTGCAAATAATACTTTATGGCTGGTATAATTTTAGATTTAATTCGAACACAAACTGGAATTTTGAGAATTTCCTTTAGTTTTAAGAGAAGTACAATCTCTTTTGTTAACGAGAATGCAAGTTATAAAATTAAATCATTTTTCCACCACTGAAAAAAAATCATCGATATGACAGAATTTACGGTGAAAATAGCTGTGAGACTTTAGAGTTTCCTATAAAATTAAATTCCAAGAAAACTGAATTCATTTTACCATGCCCATATTCATTAATATTGAATTTTCCTTTTCAATGAGGATTGTTGTAAATAGAATTACAATTTGGATAAGTTTCCACAAATTCCTGAACAACGTCACAAACCATTAATTAGATATTTTATTGGTCCCTTAAAAGTGTTTTATGAGTAAATTAATTGTTAAAGAAATTATTCTCATATAAATACCATCAAATATAGTTTACTTCCAAATAGCTAATTGGATGTAAAATTTAAAAAAAAAACCAATAGATGCTATGCATACAAAGATTGTAAGAATGTTCCAAATCAAAACCGAAAGTAAATATCTTGGCATCGATCGTTGTTTAATTACTTTCAAACAACCAATCAACTATTCATAGCTCGTAAGTGTAATTACCGTAATGAATTAATTGAGGTGTTGTTTAAGTAAATAAATTTCTTCGAATCAATACGTGCAAGGAATTTTTAGAAAGAAAGATGGATAGAAATAAAGTTCGTTAAATTCCACGTTTTATTTCGTCTACCGAAATATATTTGAAAAATATGCAGTTTGAAAGTTATAAAGGATCTACATCTCTATAAACCATTATACCACTCGTAAATGGAATAAAACAACATTATAATGTCTATTTATAAAAATAAACTTGTAGAAGAAGAAAATAGGTTGTAAAAGTGGAGGAGAAAAATCGAAGAACTTTTCAAATTGTAAATTTAAAAAGATAAAATAAAAAACTTTTAATATTCACTTTATACCTTTAATGCCTTAACGATCGTTTTATCCTACCAGGGCATCTTCAGAAGAAGTATTTTAAGAAAAATAAAGGTATAAAGTAAAATTTAAAAGTGTTTTATTTTTTTAAGAAAATACTTCTTTCTGAAGATGCCCTGATAGGGTGAAACGATCGTTAAGGCATTAAAGGTATAAAGTGGAAATTAAAAGTGTTTTATTTTATCTTTTTAAATATTACAATATGATTCCCAATTTCCATAAAGTTGAGGCTGAAACTATTAGTTATTTAACTTTTCAAATAATGGAAACAATTCGTTTAGAAAAAAAATTAAAGATAGGCTATCGTTAAATACGTTTGTTCCAAAAATTTTGTTGTATTATTAAGTCGAAATAAAAAAAATACGAAATATTTCCTTAACTCATAAATTTTGTACGTACCTACAAGAAATTCCTCGGTATACCCCACATAATCATTTAAATCCGAAGGAACAGTAAAAACCTTACTTATTATATATATAGGTGTTACTTTTAAAGAAACGTCGTGTAATATTTTTTTTGTTTTGTCTTTTAAGATACGAATTTGTTAAACACATATTATATCTATATATGTAATAAACTAAGTAGTATTGTCTAATTTTTAATTACATTTTCTACGAATTGTTTACAGACCAATTATCGTAATCGATCTTTTGTTTTAATAATGATGAAGAATGACGCGGACAATTTACTAAAATCACGAACTATTCACGCCTGTATATGTTATAATATGAAGAGAACACAAAACATTTCTTTCTTTAATGCTCGAAACAGTGTGACACGTTGAAGAATGCAGTTTTAGTTTTTCCAATAACGTGACTATTGGGCAGAGTCTAGGACGACAAAGAATTTTCCGACCTTTGTAACAACTGTAACGACAATGATTTGGATGAAAGCATTTACGCGTGTACGCCGCCGATGTGCCGGCTGGCAGCGCGTCCGTCCCCGGCGATTTTTAGGACCCATCCTTCAATCTTCGGCGGAAGAATAATAAGTAAGTAAGTAAGTAAGTAGAAGAAGAGGAAGAAGAAGAATAAGAAGAACAAGAACAAGACGATGTTGCGAATACTGGGTCTTCTCGAGCTGGAGGATGAGGTGTGCGAAGAGGGGGCTTTACAAGTATTAAAAGCACCTGAGGCCGGGTCCCAGCCACAAAACCCGATGTGACATCTCAAATGTTGTGAGATCTGGATCACCAATAGTGAAGTTTTTACTATATTCAATTTAATTATTTAAATAATTGTTCAAATAGTGTAAGTCCAGGCAGGTGTTCCAACGGATCTGGTAGGACTCAACAAGGATTTCGACTGTTTTTTCTGTATCGATATTTTTGAGGTAAATTTACTTTATTTTATTATTGTTCCTGTTTTGGTAAATATTTACTTATTTTTAAAGTTTTCGTAATCGTATTTGTTTGTTTATTTATAGTAAAATTTGAGGTAAATTATTTAAAACTAAAATTTTATATTAGGGTGAACAAGATAATAAGGGTAGAGGATAAGCACATTCTCATTTTTAGTAAAATAAGGAAAAGGGTGTCATAAATTTAAGCTGTTTTTGTACGTCGGTACAGTGCTTGTAAGGATTCTTTAATTAAATCCTTTAAATATAATTTTTATAGTCAAATTTAAAACTTCAAAGTAGTTTTAATTGCAGAGTATAACTTCTTCGTCTAGGTTTGAATTTCTTTAATAGGTTATACATAATTAAAAATAGTATAGGTAATTTAATTTTCTTAATTAGAATTCGAACTGTATAATATAAATTGTCCACTCTGTTATCAACAATTGTTTTCGTAAAAATCACAAAAAGTTAATTAATAAGCGTAGACCAGTTCAACTAGATTTTGGTATTTTATTATTTGAGTGAATAATAAATGTGATAATTAGTGAGGTGAATAATTTATTTTTCTGTTTACCTTCTGGTCCAAAATACATTTGTATCGCTATATTTAGTCATACCGTAAAACAAAAAAAAAAAAGAAACTGTTAAATTAATTTTAGCGCCTTAGAGTACCACGTCTGGACTTAACGGATTAAAAATATCAATAAACACGATCTTGTGTTTTGTAAATTTCGTTTTCGTGGGCTACCTGAACCTGTTCATTATTATAGCAGAACGGTTCTTCTTCACCTACGGGCAGACGGAGACGGACTATTAATATCTGCTATTAAATCAATCGCCATAAATTCTATTTTTTGCACGAGCTATTCATGCTAATGGGTTTAAAGGATAAATTAATGATAAAGAATCAGCAGGTTCGCGAAACGTATTCGGCTAGTAATAATAAAGGACTTTGTGGAACCGATAGTGTGAATTTCGAACGGACCGATCAAAAGATTTATTGCCAATGGGCTTCACTTAATAAATTGTTGCTACAAGAATAAAAGAATGCAATTACACTTTATGTATACGTGTATCTGTACGATATAATTTTGATCATTTAGCCGCAGGTAGAACACAAAAGTTAAATGAACATAATTGAACCTATCTACATTTGTTTTTTAACCCTTGTAAGTAATTATTGAATAAAAAAGAACCTGTTACATCTATTGTATTCTAAATTATTTATTATCTTGCTGTAATGGAGTACCGGAAATATAATAAATAAAAACTTTATGAATTGATTTTTGACAGGTACTTTTTATTAAGTATCATCCAGGTTGGTTTCGGAAAGGAATGATAAAGCAAAATTAGCTACAGTAGCAGGTTTTATAAGTTTTAAGATAGCATCAAGGTTAGCAAAATGACGACGTTTCGTCGCTAGATTAGTGAAGGATAATAGCTTCAGTAATAAAATATTTTAAAGAATTTTTAGTAGAGGTAAATTTTAAATACATTAATGTGATATTAATTTGTACCCATTACAGATTACCTCAAATTAATGAGGATTTTTTTTTACTGCTGTCACGCCCTCGCTGGGAGTCGAATCCGTGACCTTTGGCTTTATGCGCCAATGCTCTTGCCACTAAGCTACGAGATACAAAAATTTCCTCGTTAATTTGAGATAATCTGCAGTAGGTACAAATTAATTGAACAATTAATATCACATTGGTGTATTTAAAATTTACCTCTAGTAAAAATTATTCAAAATATGTCAATATTAATGATTAATAATAATATACACTGATTCCGACAATTTTGTGACTTATAATACGTATGTTCGTCGTTATTACTACTGTCACCTCTGGTAGATTAGTGGTGATAGCATTGGCGCGTAAAACTAAAGGTCTCGGGTTCGATTCTTGGCAAGGGAGTGACAGCGGTAACAAATTTTTGCTCATTAATTTGAAGTAATCTGCAGTGGGTACAAATTAATTCGATAATTAATATCACATTGACGTATTTAGTAGCTTTAGGATAGGCTGGGTTAGATGAGGTAAAGAACACCTAATTCTTTCATTATTTCCTATAAAAATTTAAATATTGAAACGAAGTGAAATCAGAGAAGAATATTTTTTTTTAAATTTTTGCAAAACAATTGCGGAAACTAGATTACGAGAACTGACTGAAAACTTTTTATAACATGTAGGTACCAGTTAAAATATACTTTTATTTATTTTGTTGTTAAATTCTAGCAAATTTACTGAAATAATTTTTATTACAAAATTAGTACCAGGTATTTAAGAAATAATTCAGGATGCATAAAAGTTCGTTAATGTTACCAAAATGTAATCCATGTTAGGAGATTATCGGGTCAATACAATTCAAGCGGAAGCATTCGTTACTAATGTTCAAATGTAAACTGATTTATTGGAAGATTAATGATCTTACGAAATAGTACGCAACTAATTTTGTTTCCTAAGATAGAAATTACAATTGATTTAATATACTCTTCGAAAAACTAACGGAATTTGGTAAGTCTGATCTCCTTTTATATCAGACGTTTTACACGGATTTTTAAGAAATTTTATTTTATTTTTCGTTTGTTTAATGTCTTAATATTACTGTTTAATAACCATTACTATCTAGTTTACATTAATTTAAGAATTAAAACGATAATAATGTACTACGTATCTGTGATTCTAGATAAGATACATTTGTAAAGCAAATCAGTGGAGTTATTTCGTCCAAAGATACAAGATTCTGCAAATAGTTGAGCATTCAAACGTCTAATTAAAGGGTAAAACTAACTAACACGTCTATATTAATTATCCAGGGTGTTGTCGTTTAATTAGAATTTTCAATTAAAACTCGAGAATTTTTGTTGTGTTGCGCGTGTTTAGATGCCAATAAGATATGATGACAGTAGCTGTGGCTAAGCTCTCGTCGGAAGAACCTCGCTGTGGTTAAAATATAAGTGCAATGCACCATCGTTAACACTACCCATCCGTTCAATTTTGAACGGGTTCCACAAATTGTACAATAAAATTTACAAGGAAATAAAAAAGGTGAAGAAAATTTCGGAAATACTTTTGTATGGTTTTAGGGAGAAAAAGCAGTAAAACAAAACTCAAAAAATGCGTTTCCTATTCACTTTTTTTGGAATAGAGTATGCTGTAAATCATTTTTTTTGGCATAAGCAGCTTTACTATCGTTTATCTTGTAATGGAATTTTTAAGATAACATTAACGTCGATGGCTTTTGTTTTTTTTATACGTACAATATCATTTTTACTAGCCGTTCAAAATGCTAATTTCTACGGACCGTCTACGAATAAACATCAATTAAAGTGGCTAATTAAATAAACTATTTCTGTTTGAAGCTACTTAAATTATAAAACTCAACATGGTCATAAAAAGTTAAGATTCCTTTACAAACTTTTTATTTGTATTTGCACCTGACGATCTTTACGGTTAATTTAGCTAATAACAGGTCATTTAACTCCGGGTGAATCTTAACTCCTACGACGGTCAAACATCGCTAAATGTAAGCATCAACTTCTTAAAATTTCAAAGTGATTAAGTAAAACATTTTGTTAATGTTATTTCTCATATTAATTTCAATCATATTTTGACGATAAAATAAAATGGGAAAATTAAAAACAGAATAGGTTAAACCTACTTACGAAAAATAACTTTATTAATCTGATAATTTTGTGGTGATATGTACCCATAGTAAGATTAAGCCCGCATAGGTTTTTTTTATGATTAGATTCACAATTGTTGCTTAAAACTAAAAACATAATTTCTTTAACTCGAAAAGAAATCAATAACCTCTTTGTATGTTCAAAGACTATTGTTTATAACAAGTAAAGGTAGCTAAATATGAATTTAACAAGCTGCTTATCCTTCAGGGATATCTCGAGTTTTTGACGTATCTTACATCTATATAAGTAGTCCATAAACACAAATAAATCACAATATTTATGTGTCAACGAATTAAAAATTGTGTATTGTTTTTAAATAAAAGTCGATTTCTTTTAGAGTTCTTTATACCCATAACATATATTTAGTATCATAGCTTTAGTATTTTAATATTTTAGCAAAGCACATAGTAAAAAAGTATGAACCACCTGGCTGTTTATTTTATCAAAAGTTAGATTACGTTCTGTTAGTATAGGTTAGGTTATAATACCCTACTGCATCTAAAAATATCAGAAATAGAATTAATATTTTGTTATATTTCTCTATTATATTTTCGAGTATTGTAATTGCCCCTGTTGTGTTTCCCCAATAGTAAGCTTTCAAAGAATATGACCGCGCACTCTGGTGAAATTCCCTAAATACTGAACCACTACCAGTTTAGGATTTTATATAAGTAATTTATGTTAGGTTAGGTTTGACTTGTTTCTTGTGTCTTTACTATACTATCAATATATAAACTATATAGTATATAGATAGTATATAAACCATCAGAAATAGGACATTTTCGAGCATTAAAACAATCCCTGTTGTGTTCCTATACACATGAACAATTTAATGATGTGTCATGCACCCTTCGGGAGCGTGTCATGAATACTTAAAGCAGCCTAAAATCGTTGTCGATGATTCAGTTGTTATTGCATATTTAATTATTAATATTTTTAATTGAATAAATATTCCTTTGGGATGTTCCGTGATAAGAGGCTTAAAATTTCAACCACGTGTAGCCAAATTTATCCTTGGTTTTAAATCAAGATGCTCAACGGGGGTTTAAATGGTTCAGCTTTGGAAAATATTCAAGCATCAAACGGTGACATATGTTAATTAATCGTTCGTTTTTGTTTAATCGCGAAGGCTGCTGCGTTCGTTGCCCTTATTCCTATTTTGTTTTATTTTAGTATTACGTTGCTAGCTTTGGTCGTTATCTCAAATATCGTTTGTTAAGTCCAAAACACGTCAAGGTAACAAAACACTAACAAAACAACTGGCTAATACATTGTGTACAACATAATTTATATAGTACAAAAAAATATTGTGGGTTTATAATCGACTGATGTTCTTCATATTCTACATGGTGCATACATTGACAAGCACAAGATAAAAAATAGACGATGTATCGATCTTTTAGTTTTTGTTAATTTGACACTGATGTATTGAGACGCGTGGATTTGTGTCCGATTACCTTTTACGCGTTCACTTTCATTGATGGCGGCCAAGTTCATGGGAGACCACAAACAGAGTTGTACATCTTCTCTTGGTAGACGATACTTTCACTTATTGTTAGTAGAAGTAGACGAAGATGTAGACGATTTATAGTCCGTAAACGGTTACTGCAATTGATACATTACAGCTTTTTTTGTTCAGTTATCAAAATAGGAATTAGTTATATTCTTGGAGCTATACAATTAAAGCTAAAAACCGTATTTAAAAGCATAAGATTATTGGTTTTAATTTTTAATAAATCATAACCCATAATACACTTTTCTAACAAAAACGTCATATAATGTGATCAAAGGCAGTAATGCGTTTATTTCTTCATTAATGAGTCATTGAAAAAATGAATGAATGATGCTTCAGAATATAGGAAATGTCTAATAAGTAATGTTACGTATTCTAGGTGAAAGTGATTCCATTATACGGAATAGTCGCCTTGAATAACCTCGTTTTGAAGTTCAATATCACCAATTAAAGTAAGATTGACATACTTTATGATAATAACATAGGACGTTGTACCACTTTTGTTTGACAGAATAATTAGTTTTGGTATGAAACCTCTTTACGAAAGAAATCACTTAGCAAAAACGTAGAATGCATCATTGGGAAAGCCATTGAGGTAGTAAATGCTATAGACAAAATTTTGTAATGATTTTGCAAGCCCTTTCGTATTGAATAAACTTTTAGCACTAGGTGAATTTCAAAAGACATTAATAATAAATGTGAATTTGACAAGTTTTTAACTCTCTCACTAAATTTGAAATTATACGCAAGTTCCGTGGTAGTAGAAGTATGCTGTGGTTCCTTTGTTGCTCTAAGTCTCCTAATTTTCTTCAGCTGCCTAAGATGTTGTTGTCTTGAACAGTTCGATATTTTGAATTGGATGTCTTGTACGATCGAGTTAAAAACCAAATTATGGAGTCGGAAAAGTAGTTGTGTATGTATAATAAACAAATGTTCACCCAAATTTTGCCTCTGGGTATGCCATTTTTTCATTTCTAATTGTATCCAAATATCGTTCATTCTGGAGATCGCTTTTCTCGCTTCCTCGGATTGGTTCTTGCATTTCACGAACATGAAAGATGGAACAAGGTTCCATTGTTGACACTTTTTGAGGAATCAAAACCAAAACATTTGGTTCCTCAAAAAGTGTCAACAAGGTTCCTTGTTCCATCTTTCATGTTCTAATAATGAACAATTAAACAAGTGCAAGTAGCAAACATTGTGGAAAAGTGGCCATCAAATATTTCGTGGTATCATAGATCTCAGTAAAATTTTGACATTGGAACCATACGAAATAATAAACATCTTCAATAAAATCCTCACAAAAAATTACTTCCACAAATTGAAGTGACTACTCCAAATACCAACACAGTCTTAATGACTTCCTTTAAACAAACCAGCAAACAAATGTTTAATCGTTTCAATTTCGCCATTGTATTTGCTTTACCACTAACTGAAACTTTCAGAAGGAAAAATCACACCCATATATTTCTATACTAGGTGAAACCTGGGATACTCTTTTAGTTGGATCTTCCATCAATTTCTTATTTAAGAATACTAAATTCTTCCTTGTTTTTCTCATATCTTGTTTCCATTTATAAATAAGCCTTGATCCAAATAGATTTTGGGGATTACAAACTTGTTAATGAAAGGTTTTGGCTTTAATGTAAAAGATTTGGTATTTGGTATTAAAATATTCGCCAAAATGCAAAGCTATGATGGTTGACTATCTAACTGTCTGATTTTTATAACAATTATTTAAGGATTCGGTTTATATTTAGGGTTGCTGATTGAAGAAAAATGTTTTCTCAATATAAATAAATAAAAAATATTTATTTTATAAAGAATATTTGAGTACTTTGATGTTTAAAGAATATGCAGTAATTGCAAAAATTAAAGAAACATTCAAAGAAAAGACAGAAGCTGTACCATCTGTTGGATTGTACCGATGAGACATTTTTAATCCCTTCAAGTGTTCTTTTTATATATCATTTACCTGCAGGTAGAATTTTTACAGACTGCTGATTAATCTGATGCATTGTAGATCACGTCCAGCTATAAAATTAATAAGATGAATGGTTAACCATGATTTCCGTTCGATACATTAAACGCAACTCAACAAAAAATGACTCAAGGTCTCAACGGATCTACTTGAGATGAACGACTTTAACCTAATCCTGCTCTTGTTTTTGTTGTACGTTGTTATTAACAGTAAACATTAAAAATATCCACATTGACGTTATAATTGCATGGCTTGGAGATAAAATGATTAAATAGTTTGAAGAATGATGGGAATATTAGGCTCATCGTTTTCTGTTAGTAATTGGGAATGTAATTTCAATTCAGGCGTATTTTATAATTAAAAAAATAGGACTATTAAGGTTACGTGTCACATGGAGCTTCACTGAAAAAATTGTGTTGAGTTTAAAAAAAGGAATGAATATTACTCATAGTAGAATGATGATTCGGGCTTGTTGGCCGTGGTCGATGTAAACGGTTTCGTCCAGACGTTTCGTCGGCAACTGCAGCTGACATCTTCAGTGGGTGCTGTGTTGATTACGTGTGCGAAGATTATACCTCGAAATCTCAACACAACACCCACTGAAGATGTCAGCTGCAGTTACCGACGAAACGTCTGGAAGAAAACCGTTCACATCGACCACGGCCTACAAGCCCGAATCATCATTCTTCTATGAATTCCGGCCGTGAAAGCTTATGTTCTTATATTGAAAATTACTCAGTTATTGATTTGAGTTTAAAAGCTGTTTTGAAAGGGAAGGTGTCAAAAGGAACACATTTTATCTATCAGTATTTCTTCACGCTCTTCCGCCCACAACTACAAATGATTGAGCAAAACGATTGATTACGTATTAACATCAAGTTTTTTTAACGACACTAGCTACATGGAAAAGCTAAAAGAAGAAAAAAGCGGTCAGTGGCTTTGGTGGCATGTTACCTACGCTTGAACCTACAAATTCCGGGTTCAATTTTTCGCATGAATAACATTTTTTTAATTTGCGTTCTTTAAACAACCTTCGGAGTCGTCTTTAGTCCAGTATTCATCGCAATATAACGATAGTCAGGTTTTTTATTCCTTTCCAATCCAATCCAATCTAAAGATTCAGTTTCCAAAGTCCTTTCAATCATTCAATAATTTTAAAGACAAATTAGGAACGAGCAATAGGTCATCAGAATGATGGATGGAAGTCACATATTTATTTTGAAGGTCCAGTATTGGTTCATGTTGTTTCTGACATCCAAAATATCGATCCAGCGCATTAGGACATGACAAAGGAACATGCCAAAACGAAGCAATAAATTGTTGAACAGACTCAAATAAAGAAACTTAAAAAAGAGACGATTCGTTAACGATGCACCGAATCATTAAAGCTCCGACCATTTTTAGTTCGCGTGGATGGAGGAGATCGTATATAATGGGGTACTGAACCCATTAAGTCCATTATTTCAAGGCAATATCCACAGTCCTTTCGGCAAATAAGAGAATTCTTACAAGATACCAATGACTACCACAATAATTATGTATATATATATATATATGTTACCTAACTAACTGATCGTCAAATTATATTCTTATTATCCATTAAACGAAATAGCGTAATCACGTCTCTATAACGTAAGGAATTGTCGGACTTACGCCGCAAATAATGACGAGTCAAGAATGTTCCACTATTATCCGCTAACTTTGATTCTCTGTGCATATTTTAAATACGACACATATCCATTTATTCTTTTTTAAATAAAGTTGCATGAAATGGAATGAAAATTACAGTTTTTATTTTATTTTATTAAAACTAAGCCTAATATCATAAATTATGAATTCCATAAAGGGCTGTTTTATTGGAAATTCCCAGAAAACTACAATAATGCAGAATAACGTACATGGTTGCCATGTTTCATCGAAGTATATTTCTTCTTGTAATACTTGTAAGTTGGCATATAAGGGAGTGGTAAATATCATATATGAATTTTATTTTGTCAAAATGTAAAAATAAGGTAACAATAATATTAAATAAATGTCAGAAATCACAGCATACAGACACAATTAAGCCTTACCCTTCTTAAGTAGGGCAACAACAACAAATGTATAAATAAGTTTATTTCGTCAAACTTCTAATAACATTTTTAAGTAAGTGTATTTTATTTTATAAAAGTATCTTTCTAAAAATATTTCAGAACTTCAAAGAATTGGAAAATGTTAGGGTGGGCCGAATAAAATTAATTCAGATATGGCAACGCTGCCATCGTTTTCTGGGTAATAGCGCGTAAACCATGGGAGCCAATTCGTGGATTGCTTTTCGAACGGGGACGAATTCGTGTTGCTGATAAGCACTAATTACCTCTTGGGGATGAATCCGATTATACCGCCATAAAGTTAGGAATTCCCTCATTAATTCACCAGTTTAAATGCCGAAAGAAAAGAAATAAGTACCAACAAATTTCAATTATTTATTAATATAAACAATAATAAAACAATTAACGAAAATGAAGTTGTCTCATGCGTAGATACGGCGGAAATATATAAAACGAGGACGTAAGAAACAATAACAGTGTCTGCGAGTGGGAAGAACTAATAGTATTTAAATGAAATCGAAAGCGTTTTCGCTAATGTTGTGGTGATTTATCTCTCATTTACACAGGTACAATTTACACATTCATAACAGGTTATTATTATTCGGATTTGCGAACGTATCAATCATGCGGAAACCTCTTACGTGCAACTTGGACGTAGGCTTTTTCATCCACAGACTGATTATAATACAGTAATGAAGTCAGTTAAGGAACTGTGAATGAAAAAGGAAGTTAAATGAAAAGTAAAAGTAAACAATTAGTTTAAAAACACGAAGGACTAAAAGTAAACGTTTCTTATATCGTTTCTTGTTTTTTGAAAATGCTTTTCATAATTGTAATTTATTGTTAATTTTAATGAAATTTAAAGATTTGGTAGTCGGAAATTTATGCAACATAATGAAAATAATACTGAGAACAGAAAGTAGCTTTTATATGTTTCAAAAAAGTTTATTATTTACTCTAGAATTATAAATAATAATATAAATATGGAATCAACAGAAACAACTACTCCGAGGGCTAATGCCCCTGTAAAGGCCTTTCTGCCAGCGCCCACCAGATGAGACCCGATAGGTCGAAACCGGTCGTGGGATATGGTTTTCAGTGCGCTGTGCCTACTGTGTAGAACGCGTTCCAAATGTGGGATCTATGATCCTTTATAATTAGACGAAAAAGGATTTTGATTCCTTCTTTTTTGAACTAATTATAGTATTATAGTAGTACTCTTGATAAAGGCATCATATGCCGAAACAATTTTAGAGTTAATAATAATCTTTTTTCAAACATATAAAAGCTACTTTTTGGTCTCAGTATTATGTTAATTTTAATGCTTTCGCTATATATTTTTAACGATTATAAACGAAAATGAACTTGAAAAACCTCCAGGTTTTGCAACAAAAGTAAATCTTTCTTTGGGACAGGAATAAATATTTATTATTTCCTCACAATTTGCAATCTAATTATCCAATCGTTAATAATTGGTTAATTTTGAGTGTGCGATTTTACTGTCTTGTATAGTCATGTTTGTCGTCATTTTAATGAATAATGTTATTCGTAGTCCTCTCCCACTCTATGATGGTTCCAGAGATTAAAACTATTGTAAAACGAGCTTTTTGTACCTCTTTTGTGATAAAATTTCACCATGAAAACGTTCATTCATCCAGCGTCTTCAAAATATTTTCAGAACATATTGACTTCATAGTCATCTACGTATTTTGCAATAATTAAATAAAAAATTTTCAGGATTTCTTTGAAAACGAATAGATGTTCTTCCTGCAAAAATTGTACAGCATTTAAAATAAGTTAGGCCAAGGATTAGCTAATTTTTAACATCATTGATAAACTCGCTTTAGACATCAATACGATATTCGTGTACTAGCTCATTTTAATGTTTTTCAACCCCCTAGCAGTATTTATGATGATTAACATCAAGGATTTAGTGATTTATATCAATAAAAGTATTGAATCGATCTTCTTAAAAACATAAATTATGTACTTTCAGAAGTAATGAATTTAATAACATAATAACTAAGAAAACCATCTGTTAAACTATCATGTACCAATTTCCTTTTTACCAAGCAAATGTAAACGAGAATTATCATTGAAATATTATCAGAATCGTGTTAAACTGCAATAACTAGACATGGAAATTTATAATCTTTGTTTATGACTACCTATACGCGAAAGCTTCTTAAACTATGTTATTAAACGGTATTAAGGCACGCACTCCTTGATCGCTATAAATTACCCACCTTTTCAACAACGACCGTCTCCACATTTTTAATAATCATGTTTACCTCCGCCCTTATACGAACATCGCACATTAATTCATCATACATAATGAGACTGATCTTAACTGCAGCAAAATATCGACGTGAAAATTTATTGACGTGTTCACAAACAGGCAGACTAATTAAATTTACCCACACACATTCGAATTGATTGCTACTACTGGTATTGATTAAAAGTTTGCATTGTAGTGCTCAAACTTTTCAATTAAGGTATTTAATATGAATGGAAATGTTTAGAACTGTTAATTGTTTATAGAAAAAAATCTTATTTTATTAATTCCAACTTTTTTTCTTTAAAAACGATATCCACGGATTTGATTTTTTTTTTCATTTTGTTTCTATTTGAAATCTTAAATGTTCTATAAGAATTAAATTTTTATTAGTGTAAGTAACCCGTCCAAATTTGGACGGTTGGGTACCATTGTACCTTTAACATTTTAACCCATAATGGCGTTATTCTTATATATAAATATATAATTATAATCACTACAAATTTGTTTCGATAAAACATTAGCTTCCTCAAGTGAAAATTAATTATAATCTTGAATTAACCATAGTAGAAAATAGGAGACTGTGGTAAAAGAATAATTAAATAAAGAAAGACTCACCCTAATTACCACTAACTAAATTTTCTATGAGCGGACATGTGTTTCACCCACTTCACACGTGAGCCAGCCTCGCGTTGATAATGCCCACGTGTGAAGTGGGCGAAACACGTGTCCGCTCATATTAAATGTAGTTAGTGGTAATTAGGCTGAGTCCTTCTTTATTTAATTGGATTAATCATAATCTTCACCTGAAGAAGCTAATGTTTTAGCGAAACAAATCTTTAATGATTATAATTAATATACTTCTTGAAACTATGATGTTTATATTATTTATCAGTGTCTATAAGTTTAAACAAGTAACGCCTACCACAACATTCTATTAAATTTTCTTGAAAATTTAAATAATTGTAAACGTTTAAACCAACATCATGGTATTTGTGTTAGAAGTCACTTGAAAAACTGATTTTCAAAATTCCATTATAATTAAAAAAAAAATCACAATTTAATCGAGAATAGTCATAAATTGCTGAGGTTGCATGTCTGCCTTTATTCTTTTTCTGTTTCTCTTCATAATAAATTGTATTCTGATGAGTATTTTTGAAAATTGCAACTTTATCAAATAATTACAAACGTTTAAAGACGTGGGCTAACCAAGATCACGGTGGCTGTAATTATTCTATATGAACTTTTAAAACTGTGAATTCTTAACTAATCCTTGAACGTATCAATCAAATTGTGAAACTTGAGGTTATTGGATAATAAGCATCTTGCTTGAGCTTCTAACAAGAGAACTGAAAACAAGAGATGCTCAATCCTTATTTAACAACCTGTTACGATGAAGTTTATCCTTTTGTAGTAGAAATAGCAGTTGTTTTGGATGATCTTGGTAGTCTGAAGTTATTTGAAAAATAAAATAAAGAAAGGTATGCCGCCGGCGTGGCTTTCGAACCGTTGCGATCTGTCCTAATTTAAATTCACATGGTGTTCTCGATTAAAGATAGTACTGTGGAAGAACAAGAACGAATCGGTTCGGGTTCAACAGGCCGCTGAGCGGCCTCGGGATAAACGGATAGGAAGGTCTCCTTACTATTATCTGCCAGTACACTTGCAGTAGCCAACTGCAATTTATAATAACAGATACACCATCAACAATGGACGACGATTGCTTTGGGTATACGCCAATTGCACTAGCATTTAAAAAAGGAACAGTCGACCGCGAATTCATTTTTCACCGCACTTTTATTAAACATCAAAATGAATCTTAAAAGATTGTATCAAAAAAAAAATTGAAAAGCTGAAGTGATGATTTATACAACATTATACTCAATCAGAGTAGCAATAAATTATTTTAATGTAATTGATTTTGTCTACTGATACTTGATGAAATTCCATTATATACTTAATGAATAAAAAACACTTTTTTTGAATTGCACAGTTTATCACTTGACAATATTGTTTCGCTACACTGTAGCTTCTTCGGAAGTTATATCTAAACTTATGCTATTAAAAATATTCATTACTTATATTCTAACCGTTCCAGGAAGGAGTGGGAAATTAAATAAATTTATTAATGGAGAATTGTTGACTTCAGTCTGTTCATTAATAATATCTGGGCTGTATTTGTTTTTGTTTATTTCTAATTCTTCTAATAATTTTCTTCTATTTGAATTATTTTTTGCGTGTATTATTCTAAAATATTTGTTGAAATTATGTTTATTGTCATTAAATAAAGAAAGACTCACCCTAATTACCCTAACTAAATTTAATATGAGCGGACACGTGTTTCGCCCACTTCACACGTGGGCATTATCAACGCGAGACAGTCTCGTTTCGCGAAACAATATTGTCAAGTGATAAACAATAAACTGTGAAATTCGAAAAAGTGTTTTTTATTCATTATGTAAATAAATTATTTGTCAATTTTGCATCTGTTATTATACCAATTTCGTCGTTTTCTAATCTCCTTTTTGAAACCAACATTTGTGATTAAATAAAGAAAGACTCACCCTAATCACCACTATTATTCTTTTACCACAGTCTCCTATTTCCTACTTTGAACACTTGTGATGATTATGTTACTTAATAGTAACAACACTTTATTTACTTTGAGCAAATGTTTCCTCATTATGTTTGTATCTTTAGATAAAAAGAACGGAAGCAATTTTTATATATAAAATCTATTACATTGTTTCCACATATGCTAACATTTCATTCCTTTGTCATCACGCAACTTAATCAGCAGGTGCATTTCGTTAATTGCTAATTAACGACCTTGATATCTACTCAACGTCGTTACTTAATTAGTCAAGCAGTTTAAAGTAGTATGAGCTCTATTTTGCTTTACGTTTGTATTGTACTGAGTGGTTTAATTTTGGATTCTTTTTTAAATAAAGAATGGAAAACATCCAATGTATCAGTACCATTAATGTATAGGAATGTTTCTCTGACTACAATTTGTTGTGGTCGCATCAGACGTCCTCCTTAACTGTTTTAAAACCCTTCATTATTAAGTTTAAAATCGTCTGCATTTAAAAATTTAGCTTTATGTTTTCTGCTATAGTCCTACATTACTGTAGGTATAACTTGCGAATTCTGTGCCATTGTACGACAACCTTTTGTGACATATTCAACGTTATCTGTCCAAGAATTCTAATAAAAATTCACAGAACTTTACTTGATTATAATAATGTTGGGTGTGAACTCAGACGTGTCTGGATTTATTTAAAAGTCAGTGTTTACGAGTTAACCTAGTTTTATTAGGAATTAGTACCTACCTATAACATAAGTAGGCTAAGGTTTTCACGGCTGGAATTATTTAAAAAAAGTTAGTAATTCGGGTTTGATGGACATAGTCCAGGATTGAGTTCTTCTTCATAAGTGAATTCGCGAATGAAGCCGTTTATCCAACGTTTCATCAGATTCTTTGGTTGGCATCCGCAGGGAACGTGGCGGTTGTGCTTAGAGAGGATGCCTACGAAAAGGTGGCGAAACGTTCGATATACAGCTCCTTTCACGGACTTAACGAAAAAGGAATACAAACCTTTGACCACGGTCATCAAACCTAAATAACGAACCTTCTTCAAATATGAGTACTACAGTACTTTGTATTAAATTAAAGTAATTTGTATTAAATAACAAATTATTATCCTCCACTCACTAATAATATATGTAGACAATTTAATGCATTAGGTGATAAAACCATTTCAGTAAATAAAAACAACTTATGCAAAATTTCAGTTAATAATAAAGACAAACTAAAAATCAGGGGTATATAAAGAAAATTGTAACAATTGCGAAGCGACTTACATTGGACAGTCAGGTAGGAATTTGTCATTTAGATTGAATGAACATAATAAATCAATGTTAAGCAACTTAAAACGTGCAGGTATCGCTGCACATTCTATAGAAAACAAACATTATTTAGATGAAGATATTATTTTGTTACACAACCAACCCAAAGACCACAGATCAGACATTTAAGAATTTTTTTAAATGTTCACCACCTGAATAAGGCACAGTGTGTTGAAATAATTATGGTGGAAACATTAAATATTTGTAAACTCCAAGTTTGTTTTTTATTTATTTCACTTAAATTTAATAATAAAATAACTAATGACCAACATTCCCTGTATAGATCTGTAAATAAATTTTGTATTAGAAATACAAAAATACACTGGGATTATTTCCCAAATTTTTGTAATGTTTCACAGTGTTTGCACCACTAACAGCATTAAATACAGCATTTGTAAGCATTTATAGTAAATATTAATTGTAGAGGAATTTTTAGATTAAAGTGAACATTTAGAAGCAATTATTTGTGTTGTTTACTTATTAAATAACAAATCTATTATAACTCCTGTTAATTTCCTTCATTTGATTAACAATACCTGGTAAAATTTGTCCAATTAAAGCTTTTAATTTTGATAAAATTATTAATTCATCTTTAATTACACCATTGTACGTTTTATAAGACGATACCAGTTGGTCGCATCAACTGTGAAAAAACCCGAAAAAAGTTAACCATGAAAAAATTTAGTTGTTTAATATATCATCTCACTCTCAATTGCATAATAAACAAATTACGTTTACAAACATTAATGAATAATTTCGCAGTAGGGTCCCAAAAAGTACATAAAACGTATAAGGTTACAGCATTTATTTTTAAACTGGTAAAATATAAAACCACGAATGGTTTTAACATGAATAGTGTGTACAATACATTTAGAATGTTGTAGTAGTTAGTTATTTGTTTTATGCCTGTGTTGGCAATATTTATTGGTGCTAATTGATATTAAGTAGTTGTATGTAGCCAACCTGAGGTGACTTTTAATGAACCAGGAATAAAAATACATATGTTATATACGCTCGTATGTATCGTACAACATGTATGTAGAGTTAACATGAGGACATTTGTTGTATTAAGGAAGAATCTGTTTGTAAACAGGGCATAACCATGTGTGGTTACTTCGTAGTATTATAATGACTGCTTTCAATCATTGAATATATAATTAATTAAAGAGATGAGTAAGAATTTCTAATTAATTACGTACCAGCAAAACCTTTAATGAATACATGTACACAATACTATCTATATAAATATACCAAATGTTTAATAAATTTTGAATAATTTTTGTAATGAGTAATAATACTCCTACAATATCTTCAAAATATTAAAATTAAATTGATTGAATTATGGGCAAAATAAAATTTAAAATAAAATTGTTTTTATGTACTTAGTAGATAAGGGTTGCTTAAGTTTACTTTGATTATCTATTAATATAAATAAAACTATTACTAGTACGTTTCGCATTGCTTGTTTATTGTATAACCACCCTAATTGAATTATTAAATAAAGAAAGACTCACGCGAGTTACCACTAACTAAATTTTATATGAGGCGACACGTGTTTCGCCCACTTCACACGCGAGACTCGCGTTGATAATGCCCACGTGTGAAGTGGGCGAAACACGTGTCCGCTCATATTAAATTCACAATAAACATTAAGTGCTTTGTCAGTAATTTATCGAAACATCCAGATGTAGATTGCGATTTCGAACTATTTAGTTATTAGTTCCCTCATCAGCACGCCGAAGTTAGCTTCGACTAATCACTGACTAAACCGATATTGTTTTATAAAAATAAGTCCATATAATATCATGTAATGGTCAGTGTATCGTCATCTGCTGCAACTGTAGTTTTCCAAATGTTTCAGACTACTTGTCAAACTAAATCTATGTCATAGACATGTAAACCAAATTAATGATGATATAAAGTTCTTGATTAGTAATGGCGTCTTGATGAGAACTAATAAGCTCGAAATCGCGATCCACTTGGTTTACGTTTCTATGTCTTTCACGTATATAAGTTGCGTCGAAAATTCAGTTTGACAAGTAAAGCCTCCCTACAGAAGAAATTTTACTCTAACAAAATGTAGTTTGTGGAGATTTAAGTTTATATTAGTTTTTCAATTGTATTAATGACCTTTTTAAGTAAAGAAAGATTCACCCTAATTACCACTAACTAAATTTTATATGAGCGGACACGTGTTTCGCCCATTTCACAGGTAGGGCGTTGATAATGCCCACGTGTGAAGTGGTCTTTCTTTATTTAATTATTCTTTTACCACAGTCTGCTATTTTCTACAATGACCTTTTTGTTTATTTGCAGATGATGATGTCCATGGAGTAATTATCAAACAGCAATGGATTTCAGGTTGACTGCGCTTTATTTGGCGCTTTCGTGTACGGCTGTTTTTAATTCTGGTAAGACTAATCTGTTGTGAACCATAAGTAATTATTCTATATTCTTATTATAATTTTATTTTTGAGTGTCGGTCATATGAATTTGTCCTTGACATTGATCAGACAATCAGTTGGACCGGTTACCATGAATTGATATCGTTATTCAATATAATAGAGGTTAGTTATTAGTTCGGTATTTATATAAAGCAGATAAAGCGGTTGATAATCAAGTAGCCATTAGGAAACAACCACCGTATCGGGGAATTTCATAATTGAGACAAAATTAAATAATCTGATAAATTTGCATAGAAAAACAATTTGGAAAGCAAAGCTTTGCGTAAAATGTAAATTGCAAAGATAAACTACTTCCTTTATGACAAAACCTGTTTATGCAATATTCTTTTGGCCACAAGAGCGTTAAATGTTAACCCAACCTTCTGACGAGGTCTGGATTCCAACGAGATGCAAATTCTCGGGGCAAATGACACCACAATATGATCATTAGCAAACTTTTTCCGCGATAAATTTCATTTTTAACTGCCTTTACTCCAAACTTGCTGCAGGATTAAGAGCATCTTGCGGGAGTTTTATCGTCCTGAAACCGTTTACCGTTACCGGGTCAGGGACAAAAGCTGCAAACCGATAAATTACATCGGTGTACCTACCTTTTATTTCGGTAACGGTACAAAAAATCTTGAAATCAGAGCTACCGAATTCAAAACATACCAAAAGAAAAATTGATAGCTAGCAAGTAAAATATACGAAACCATTAATTATACATATATTGAACTAGGTTTTTCAAAGTTATATAGTGTATATAAATTACTTTCTTTTTGGGAAGCCACTTTCGGGGCGTAGGCGAATCGGTAAGTAAATGGAATAGGCAAGGGACTGCTCGTGCTTTTGAGGTCTGAATAAATCTACACCCTGACAGGAATAATAATATAGAAATATGTATTTACAAAAATAAATTGTATAATGTACATTTTTATAAGAGCATTTTCATAACCATTTACTGGATGCCTTCTAAAGTACTTCAAAAAATACATTGAAATGAAATACAATTACCTAAAACTAAGTAGAATAGAATAAAAAATATATTATTTATTGTTAAAATGAGTTTCTATCAAGTAAACTTGAAATGATAAATCAAATAATAGAATAAATAATAATATGCAAAAATTTCATCATTATAGGATTGTCAACTGCTTCCTATCCCAAACCAACCTTCATATTTCCCTAAATAAAACAACCCACATCTAATCTAATCTAGGTCTAATTTGAAACACTGAATTGGCGGTTGGGAATCCATAAAACATATTCAATAATATGTAAAATGTATAAAACATATTCAATAATATGTTTTACATTATGTCGTACTTTCTATAGGTACCAAAGTATCATTGTATTTGATTGCTTTTTATTTAATAACTGCCATATATATATATATAGATTTTTTATGGCCTTGTGTTCGTTTGTAATATTTTTATAATGATAAATGGCGTCTTAAATTTCTCGTTTTTCAAAAATTTTAAGACTTTTGCTTTTCTGTACTATGTATAATATTTTGAAATCGTCTTTGGAAAATTATGTATATTTGTAATGCAGTATTGAGCGAAATCTGTAGTACATTTACTGGTTTCAATAGATTTTTCATGTTCTGAACACAATTTAAACATTGTAACTGATACACCCCAGATTTATTCAATTTACTATTTTCGGTTAATTTATTGTTAATTAATAGATTCCGTAGATTATTTATATTAAGTAACGAAATTAATGATATAGAAGATCTCACAATTTCAAATTTCAAAACTAAAAACTTATTCACGTCAAAGCAAGGAAAAAGTAACTTTGTTATTTATTTGCATCGCCGTAATTCCGAACGAGATATCCTCAACATCCTAAGCAAGCGGTCTTGACAAGATTAGTTTCCAGACTCGATCAATCGGTCATCGCAACCTAATTTAACTAATAATAATAAGCCTATTTAGTTGTTTATTTAATCTAGATACTATTATTTATTACTTCGAATTTATTATTTATTTACATTTTTTCTCTCACCACAAATGGCCCGTCACATCTACGTTCCATTACTGAGAACATTATAAATGTCTCGCTGAGTCGAATTTGCATGTTTTGTGTTTGGTGTCGTATAAAAGCCAGATTAAGTTATTAATGGTAGCTGTGAGTAATGTGTCTGAATTTAGTATTTATTAGTTTCTATGTTCACGCTACCATAACAGCTAAATAAAGAAGTAAATCTGTAAGAGTCAGTAAGTCTAAGGTTGCAAAATTCATCAATGATTTCAATGCAAGATACCGGAGTTGAAAAAATTACAGAATCAGAACGTTTAATGAGAACAAATTATAAAATAATAAAGAAAATTGAAAACTGTTAATATTACAAAGTATCCTTACAATAGTCTAATGTAATCCAGGACTTCCTCTTCAATGGGCAAATTATTACATACTTTAACGATTATATTATAAGTAGTACCAAGAAGACTTTCAAAGTGTTATAAGTTTAGAAAGAACTGATGAGACTGATAACTTAGTGTTATTACCTGGTTAAATTAAATATTGAATTGTTTCAGCCGTTACATTGTGATAATTCATCTTAACGATAAACACGAAACGACTACTTTGTTTATTATTACTTTTATTTACAATAATTGTAACTATAGTTTCGACAGATTATACTATAATTTTCAAACGAGCGATTCAAATTGAATGAATATAGAACAGAAGGTACAGAGGTATATAAGATAACAATTTGAGATTGCCGCTTGTTACCTAAATGTCGTAAATTGTTGTGAATAATGCAATTCTATCTGGTCATTCAAAATATTATTTCTATCAGTTTTTGAGGCTTTAAATATTTCCAGTAATTCTAAAACATTTAGATTAAAACCTTTCTTATCTATATGTACTATTTTTAAAATTTCGATGAATGGAAATTGGTGGTTAGTTTCTATACAATGGCTTGCAATGTTTGAATGACTTTTTTGTAGTCTAAAAGATCTGAAATGTTCATTGAAGTTAATTCCGAAGGATCTCTCTGTTTGCCCTAAATGGAAGGAATCACATTCCGAACATGAGACTCTATAGACTCCCGTTTTATCATACATATTCGTTTTATCTTTTGGATTGCAAAATATATGTTTTATAATTAAATTTGGCTTAAAACTGACAGTGATGTTATTATGTGTGGCCAAAATGTTAGCAATTTTTGTCGAAATATTACCAAAATATGTCAGAGATACATATTTGCGGATTGTATCTTTTATGTATGGGTATATGCTATGGCATGCTATTTTAAATTGTTTTTTATTAATTAGTTTTTGGTCAAATTATATTTTTAAATAGCTTTTGTATGAAAAATGGTGTTTATATTTCTTGCGTGTTTACTCTGTTGCCATTTAAGGTTTCAGAATCTTTTATGAACCGGTGTATGTAAATATGTATTTTCAAAGTACGATTAAATTAATGAAAAATCTCAGTGTAAGTATGTAAGGGTGTATGCATCTCCGTGTGACAAGCTTAGTAAAACAGCAGAACAGGTTCAATAAGAATTATAATAGCCATTAAATCCTATAATGATACCAAGAAGTATTAACTATCATTGGTACGCTTAAAAGGAAGAAATCAGCTTCTTTAAACCCATTATTAAAGGGGAATGCAAATAAATGGAAAATTTTCGGTGTGTTACTTCTAAAAAATGCTTAGATTGTTATCTGGAAACACGAAAAAATTTTTAACGAAAATATAAGCCGCTTTTTCACCACTATTAATCGTTTGGGACGTTATCTGTATTTACCATCGTCGCATAGTCTCTGAAATATGTGCATATTAAATATGTACATGTTTCATTAGAAACAATCATTTCCCTTCGTTAAATTATTCTGAAAAAGTCTGGTTTTAATATCGAAAAATACGTATTAGATGACTGAAGGAATTCTATACCATTAATTAATCCCGACTTAAAACTATTAAGAAAATAGCTGTTTCAACAGAATCTTTTATAAGAACATTAGTACTACTCATTTAGTAGTAAGTATTCACGTCTGAGGAAGCCAAAGTTTGGCGAAACATCTGTTACAAATAGTAACTAAAGTGTGTGAAAATCTTTAGTTTTGTTTTTTTCTAATTAAGATGGATTTTCATCAAGTAAAGGTCGAAACTATCAAATCCTATAATATTTTGTAATATCTCCACACACTTTATTAAATAAATAAAGAATGTATGATACTGAGTTGGAATTTCAACTTAACATAATAATTGTAGCGTCTTCGTCTCACAATTTCGACTCTTTTTTAGCTTTCAAATTTCAACAAAAAAACAAATTGATTACAAGACAATTTTAGGTGCGTATGTTTTCATCAGTGATATTTCAAATCTACTGCTTTAACGATGTCACGTCTCTGGTCTAAGTTTTCTGTGGTTTCCTTGGATCATTTAGGCAAATGCTGGGGCAGTAATATTCCACAGATAATCTTTCACTTTTCTTCTGTTTTCATTTCGCCCGTCTCATCTTTCTCTCCCTAACCACACCACCCACCCATTCCCACGATTCCTGCAAGGAGGCTGAAGAGGGCTTTACGCCCTACCCTCCGGCTTTGCACTACAGTGTAGGTCGGAGAGACTGCCCGCCCACCAGCACGTGTAGCTGGTGGGAATGAAACACAAAAAAGTTTTTTTGCACCTTTTCAGGTCATTCTCAAGAATGTCATCTTATTTTATAATTTTCTTCGTGACTGTCATTAGTATATAAATGCAGGTACCTAATGCGTTCTTGACATTGTTAGTGATCTTCACATCAAGTTCATACATGCCATCTTAGATTTACCGCACTAAGCTGGGTTTGTGCTTATTTACGGAATTCCATAAATAAGTTCATACAAAGCAACAACACAAACAGATGTGTTACACTGTCAAGGCAGACACCTTCCTTGCAATGGCAAAGAAAATAAGGTGATTTAACAAGAGGAAAGCTGCTATAATAATGTTTTGTGATATAACAAGGCCATAAACATAACGATACATAGACACGAACATAGTTGTTTAAAAACAATAAACAATTTCCATTTTCTATTTCATTGAAGGGTTTTTTTGAATGGACAACATATTTAAGAGCATATTTATTTTTGTACCACGGTTTGAAACATCAGAATTTTCAACAAATAATTGATTCAATACCATTTCAATTTATTTCCAGGTGAAGAATTGTCAGCCAACCCAAGAAAATCTCGACAGATTGCTTACAGCGCTGCAATTAATTGCCCTGCTGAAGGATATTTTCCAGATAATAGAAACTGTTCATTATTTCATCGATGCATCCAAACGAGTAGTGGACTGTCGGCAATAACATTTGAATGTGCTCCAGGGACTGTTTTTGACAATAGAAATGTCATATGTAACTATCCCTATGCAAGTGGGAGACCTGAATGTGGTGGAGTGGAAGCACAACCCACCCAGCCACCAGTTTATTTGCCCACACAACCGCCAATACAGCAATCACAGACACAAAATCCATTTATCAATAATAGGATTCCCAGTAACACTTCTCAGGTTAGTCAACTGGGCGACACATGTACTCAAGAAGGGTTCTTGGGAGATCCCAGGGATTGTACTAAATTCTACAGATGTGTTGACGACGGCAAAGGCGGATTCACTCAGTACTCATTTGCTTGTGCTACAGGAACTGTATGGGATCTACAGTCAAGTACCTGTAATTATCCTTATACAGCAAACAGAACCGCTTGTGGAGGAGGTGGTGGCACAGGAGGAGGTGGTAAATTAACTTTTAATAATCGCACTCTCCGGAAAACGCTTATGCAATAATCACATTTTAGGAAATTACCCTGGAACTTCAGGCAGTGGAGGTCAAGGTGGTGCAGGTGGAATTGGTAAATATTTAACGTACTTTCTAATAATTTTTATTCTTCATGTAAATTAAGCAGCATTGAAACCAAAACAAATAATCAACAAACAAAAACTAGTGGAATATTAATTAAACAGAAACATAGTAATTCTAACGATGCGGAGGTTTCGTTGATAATAATTATCAGACTAATACTACATTACATAATCTTAACAAGATTTTCACTAATCCCTCTCAACCAAGAAACCAGTTCTATTCCATTAGGAATTCATGCGATCTTAAAATGACATTCACAAGAAGTGGTTAGATGTTTTTACTATAGAACATAGAATTTAATAAATTATAATTACATATAAAGTAATTAACTAGTTTATTCAGATTGATTATTATAAACAAGCCCTCATGACAAAACGTTCTGTAGGAACCCCAGGGTGGCCAGGATCACCAGGATCGCCAGGTACTCCGGGAACTCCAGGTCAGTCAGGCAGCGGTGGACAAGGAGGTGCTGGTGGCGTAGGTAGGCTCGCTACTGTAATCGAAGTTTAACGCAAGACTATTGTTTGTGCGCTTGAGTGATGTATTGTAAATACTTGTATGTCTAGGTGGCTACCCAGGAACCCCAGGTATACCGGGATCACCAGGTACACCAGGTACCCCCGGAATTCCAGGTCAACCAGGTAGCGGCGGACAAGGAGGCAATGGTGGAATAGGTAGATTAACACTTATAAAAAAAATACAAACCTAAGATTATTGTTTGCTTTAACTGTTTTATGTCAAATTTTCCTATTTATCAGGTGGATATCCGGGAACCCCAGGGTCGCCAGGCACACCAGGTACACCAGGTACACCAGGATTTCCTGGTCAACCAGGAAGCGGCGGACAAGGAGGCGGTGGTGGAATAGGTAGATTAGGCATTATAAATGACATACAAATTTAAGATTCTCAAAATTGCTTTAACTGTTTTATGTCAAACTTCCCCCTTTATTAGGTGGCTACCCAGGATCACCGGGCACATCAGGAATTCCAGGTCAACCAGGAAGCGGCGGACAAGGGGGCGGTGGTGGAATAGGTAGAGTAGCTGTTATTAGATACACACAACCCTAACTCTATGGGATTTGCTAAATATGTCTTCAAAATTGATTAATTAAATTTCGTCGTTCGTTAGGTGGCTACCCAGGAACGCCAGGGTCACCAGGCACACCAGGCGCACCAGGAACTCCAGGTCAACCAGGCAGCGGTGGACAAGGAGGCGGTGGTGGAATAGGTAGATTAGCTCTTGATAATTTCATACGAACTGTAGATCATTTAATTTACACGGAACAGTTATACATCAAACATCTTCGTTCATTAGGTGGCTACCCAGGATCGCCAGGAACACCAGGATCACCAGGTATTCCAGGAATTCCAGGTCAGCCAGGCAGCGGTGGACAAGGAGGCGGTGGCGGAATAGGTAGAGTGCCCTCGATAATTTCATACGAACTGCAGATTATTAGATCAATACGGAACGGTTTTATATCAAACTTCTTCCTTCATTAGGTGGCTACCCAGGATCGCCAGGAACACCAGGATCACCAGGTATTCCAGGAATTCCAGGTCAGCCAGGCAGCGGTGGACAAGGAGGCGGTGGTGGAATAGGTAGATTAGCTCTTGATAAATTCTTCGAACTGTAGATTATTTAATTTACACGGAACAGTTATATATCAAACTTCTTCGTTCATTAGGTGGCTACCCAGGATCGCCAGGAACACCAGGATCACCAGGTATTCCAGGAATTCCAGGTCAGCCAGGCAGCGGAGGACAAGGAGGCGGTGGTGGAATAGGTAGAGTAGCTCTTGATAATCCCATACGAACTGTAGAGAAATTTATCTGCACGGAACGGCTTTATATTAAACTTGTTCGTTTATCAGGTGGCTACCCAGAATCGCCGGGAACACCAGGGATTCCAGGAATTCCAGGACAGCCAGGCAGCGGTGGACAAGGAGGCGGTGGCGGAATAGGTAGAGTGCCCTCGATAATTTCATATGAACTGCAGATTATTGGATCAATACGGAACGGTTTTATATCAATCTTCTTCCTTCATTAGGTGGCTACCCAGGATCGCCAGGAACACCAGGATCACCAGGTATTCCAGGAATTCCAGGTCAGCCAGGCAGCGGTGGACAAGGAGGCGGTGGCGGAATAGGTAGAGTGCCCTCGATAATTTCATATGAACTGCAGATTATTGGATCAATACGGAACGGTTTTATATCAATCTTCTTCCTTCATTAGGTGGCTACCCAGGATCACCAGGTATTCCAGGAATTCCAGGTCAGCCAGGCAGCGGAGGACAAGGAGGCGGTGGTGGAATAGGTAGAGTAGCTCTTGATAATCCCATACGAACTGTAGAGAAATTTATCTGCACGGAACGGCTTTATATTAAACTTGTTCGTTTATCAGGTGGCTACCCAGAATCGCCAGGATCACCAGGTATTCCAGGAATTCCAGGTCAGCCAGGCAGCGGTGGACAAGGAGGCGGTGGCGGAATAGGTAGAGTGCCCTCGATAATTTCATACGAACTGCAGATTATTGGATCAATACGGAACGGTTTTATATCAAACTTCTTCCTTTATTAGGTGGCTACCCAGGATCGCCAGGAACACCAGGATCATCAGGATCACCAGGTATTCCAGGAATTCCAGGTCAGCCAGGCAGCGGTGGGCAAGGAGGCGGTGGTGGAATAGGTAGAGTAGCTCTTGATAATTTCACACGAACTGTAGATTATTTAATCTGCACGGAACGGTTATATATGAAAATTCTTCGTTCATCAGGTGGCTACCCAGGATCGCCAGGAACACCAGGATCACCAGGTATTCCAGGAATTCCAGGTCAGCCAGGCAGCGGTGGACAAGGAGGCGGTGGCGGAATAGGTAGAGTGCCCTCGATAATTTCATACGAACTGCAGATTATTGGATCAATACGGAACGGTTTTATATCAAACTTCTTCCTTCATTAGGTGGCTACCCAGGATCGCCAGGAACACCAGGATCACCAGGTATTCCAGGAATTCCAGGTCAGCCAGGCAGCGGAGGACAAGGAGGTGGTGGTGGAATAGGTAGAGTAGCTCTTGATAATCTCATAGGAACTGTAGAGTATTTTATCTGCACGGAACGGCTTAAATTAAACTTCTTCGTTTATCAGGTGGCTACCCAGGTTCGCCAGGAACACCAGGATCACCAGGTATTCCAGGAATTCCAGGTCAGCCAGGCAGCGGTGGACAAGGAGGCGGTGGCGGAATAGGTAGAGTGCCCTCGATAATTTCATACGAAATGCAGATTATTAGATCAATACGGAACGGTTTTATATCAAACTTCTTCTTCATTAGGTGGCTACCCAGGATCGCCAGGAACACCAGGATCACCAGGTATTCCAGGAATTCCAGGTCAGCCAGGCAGCGGTGGACAAGGAGGCGGTGGCGGAATAGGTAGAGTGCCCTCGATAATTTCATACGAACTGCAGATTATTGGATCAATACGGAACGGTTTTATATCAAACTTCTTCCTTCATTAGGTGGCTACCCAGGATCGCCAGGAACACCAGGATCACCAGGTATTCCAGGAATTCCAGGTCAGCCAGGCAGCGGTGGGCAAGGAGGCGGTGGTGGAATAGGTAGAGTAGCTCTTGATAATCTCATAGGAACTGTAGAGTATTTTATCTGCACGGAACGGCTTTATATTAAACTTCTTCGTTTATCAGGTGGCTACCCAGGTTCGCCAGGAACACCAGGATCACCAGGTATTCCAGGAATTCCAGGTCAGCCAGGCAGCGGTGGACAAGGAGGCGGTGGCGGAATAGGTAGAGTGCCCTCGATAATTTCATACGAACTGCAGATTATTAGATCAATACGGAACGGCTTTATATCAAACTTCTTCCTTCATTAGGTGGCTACCCAGGATCGCCAGGAACACCAGGATCACCAGGTATTCCAGGAATTCCAGGTCAGCCAGGCAGCGGTGGACAAGGAGGCGGTGGCGGAATAGGTAGGGTAGCACTTGATAATTTCGTACGAACTGCAGATTATTGGATCAACACTGAACGGTTTTATATCAAACTTCTTCGTTCATTAGGTGGCTACCCAGGAGCGCCAGGAACACCAGGATCACCAGGTACTCCAGGAATTCCAGGTCAGCCAGGCAGCGGTGGACAAGGAGGCGGTGGTGGAATAGGTAGAGTAGCTCTTGATAATTTCATACGAACTATAGATTATTTAATTTACACGGAACGGCTATACATCAAACTTCCTCGTTCATCAGGTGGCTACCCAGGATCGCCAGGAACACCAGGATCACCAGGTATTCCAGGAATTCCAGGTCAGCCAGGCAGCGGTGGACAAGGAGGCGGTGGTGGAATAGGTAGAGTAGCTCTTGATAAATTCTTCGAATTGTAGATTATTTAATTTACACGGAACGGTTATACATCAAACTTCTTCGTTTATTAGGTGATTACCCAGGATCGCCAGGAACACCAGGATCACCAGGAATTCCAGGAATTCCAGGTCAGCCAGGCAGCGGTGGACAAGGAGGCGGTGGTGGAATAGGTAGAGTAGCTCTTGATAAATTCATCGAACTGTAGATTATTTAATTTACACGGAACGGTTATACATAAAACTTCTTCGTTTATTAGGTGGTTACCCAGGATCGCCAGGAACACCAGGATCACCAGGTATTCCAGGAATTCCAGGTCAGCCAGGCAGCGGTGGTCAAGGAGGCGGTGGTGGAATAGGTAGAGTTACTCTTGATAAATTCTTCGAACTGTAGATTATTTAATATACACGGAACGGTTATACATCAAACTTCTTCGTTCATTAGGTGGCTACCCAGGATCGCCAGGAACACCAGGATCACCAGGTATTCCAGGAATTCCAGGTCAGCCAGGTAGCGGTGGACAAGGAGGCGGTGGTGGAATAGGTAGAGTATTTTTTGATAATATCATGCGAACTGCAGGTTAAAGGATCTGCACGAAACGGTTTTATACCAAACTTCTTCTTTCATCAGGTGGATACCCAGGATCGCCAGGAACACCAGGATCACCAGGTATTCCAGGAATTCCAAATCAGCCAGGCATTGGTGGACAAGGAAGCGGTGGCGGAATAGGTAGAGTAGCTCTTGTTAATTTCATACAACCTAAAGATAATTTTATTGCACGGAACGGTTTTATATCAACTTTTTCGTACATTAGGTGGCTACCCAGGAGCACCAGGAACACCGGGTTCGCCAGGAACTCCAGGAATTCCAGGTCAGCCAGGCAGCGGTGGACAAGGAGGTGGTGGTGGAATAGGTAGAGTAGCTCCTGACAATTTCATAGGAACCATAGATTATTTTATCTGCACGGAACGGCTTTATATTAATTTTCGTCCTTCATTAGGTGGCTACCCAGGAGCGCCAGGAGCACCAGGATCGCCAGGTACTCCAGGAATTCCAAGTCAGCCAGGTAGCGGTGGACAAGGAGGCGGTGGTGGAATAGGTAGAGTAGCACTTGATAACATCATACGTACTGCAGATTATTGGATCAACACTGAACTGTTTTATATTAAACTTCTTCTTTCATTAGGTGGCTACCCAGGAGCGCCAGGAGCACCAGGATCACCAGGTACCCCAGGAATTCCTGGTCAGCAAGGCAGCGGTGGACAAGGAGGCGGTGGTGGAATAGGTAGAGTAGATCTTGATAATTTCATACAACTTAAAGATTATTTTATCTGCACGGAACGGTTTTATATCGACTTCTTCGTACATTAGGTGGCTACCCAGGAGCGCCAGGAGCACCAGGATCACCAGGTACTCCAGGAATTCCAGGTCAGCAAGGCAGCGGTGGACAAGGAGGCGGTGGTGGAATAGGTAGAGTAGCTCTTGATAATTTCATACAAATTAAAGATTATTTTATCTGCACGGAACGGTTTTATATCGACTTCTTCGTACATTAGGTGGCTACCCAGGAGCGCCAGGAGCACCAGGATCACCAGGTACTCCAGGAATTCCAGGTCAGCAAGGCAGCGGTGGACAAGGAGGCGGTGGTGGAATAGGTAGAGTAGCTCTTGATAATTTCATACAAATTAAAGATTATTTTATCTGCACGGAACGGTTTTATATCGACTTCATTCATTAGGTGGCTACCCAGGAGCACCAGGAACACCGGGTTCGCCAGGCACTCCAGGAATTCCAGGTCAGCCAGGCAGCGGTGGACAAGGAGGCGGTGGTGGAATAGGTAGAGTAACTTTTGGCAATATCATGCGAACTGCAGTTTAAAGGATCTGCACCGAACGGTTTTATATTAAACTTCTTCGTTTATCAGGTGGCTTTCCAGGATCGCCAGGAACACCAGGATCACCAGGTATTCCAGGAATTCCAGGTCAGCCAGGCAGCGGTGGACAAGGAAGCGGTGGTGGAATAGGTATAGTAGCACTTGATAATTTCATACGAACTGCAGATTATTGGCTCAATACGGAACGGTTTTATATCAAACTTCTTCCTTCATTAGGTGGTTACCCAGGAGCACCCGGAACACCAGGATCGCCAGGTATTCCAGGAATTCCAGGTCAGCCAGGCAGCGGTGGACAAGGAGGCGGTGGTGGAATAGGTAGAGTAGCTCTTGATAATTTCATACAACCTAAAGATTATTTTATCTGCACGGAACGGTTTTATATCAAACTCCTTCGTTCATTAGGTGGCTACCCAGGAGCACCAGGAACACCGGGTTTCCCAGGCACTCCAGGAATTCCGGGTCAGTCAGGCAGCGGTGGACAAGGAGGCGGTGGCGGAATAGGTAGAGTAACTTTTTATAATATCATGCGAACTGCAGGTTAACGGATCTGCACCGAATGGTTTTATATTAAACTTCTTCGTTTATCAGGTGGCTACCCAGGAGCGCCAGGAACACCAGGATCACCAGGTAGTCCAGGAATTCCAGGTCAGCCAGGCAGCGGTGGACAAGGAGGCGGTGGTGGAATAGGTAGAGTAGCTTTTGATAATGTCATACGAACTGTAGAATATTGGATTTGAACTGAAAGTTTTATATCAAATCTCTATGTTCATAAGGTGGCTACCCAGGAGCGCCAGAAACACCAGGATCACCAGGTACTCCAGGAATTCCAGGTCAACCGGGCAGCGGTGGACAAGGAGGCGGTGGTGGAATAGGTAAGTTAATAATACTGTAATTCTACTGTTAACTAGTTACAAGCCTAAGATGATTGGTCTAGTTGGTCTCTACCTTACACGATGAAAACATAGTGTATGACACTTATCTGAATTCCTTAGTTGAATTATTTGGCCCTCATTTGATGAAAATCCATTACACATAAATCGGCAAACGTTTTATGTTTTTTATTAGAGAAGTTTTAGTAAAAATCGTTTAAAGATGTCTTTATTGGCAAAATGGGCTCTCTTAGAAACCTTATTCTTGACCACTAATTGTGCACCAATTTGTATATGCAGAAGACACGTACATTTAAATAATAAAAACAAATAGGTGCATTGGTCACTTTAATGAACAAATAAAATGATATGAAACATCCAAGCCGCTAATAATTGGTAACAACAGTAATCATATATCTGTCTAATTTAACAGGACTCACTAAGTTTACTATTATATACGTTTAAATTCAATAGCTGGATACCCAGGGTCGCCAGGATCGCCAGGATCGCCCGGATTACCCGGATCGCCAAGTATTCCAGTAATTCCAAGTCAACCGGGCAGCGGTGTCCAGGGAGGCCCTGGTGGAATAGGTAGGCTGGTTTAATTAATGGATTACGAAAATTTTCCTAGCTCTTATTCTTACTCGTAATTGGTTTATATTAACATTTGCGTTCGTTAGGTGGCTATCCTGAAACGCCAGGATCACCAGGTATTCCAGGAGTTCCAGGTCAACCTGGTAGTGGTGGAATAGGTAGGTTATCTATCAGTAAATACCTACAAACCAAAAACTCTTCTTGTTGATTTTATGTGGTTTATATTAAACATTATCACTCGCTAGGTGGCTATCCAGGAACGCCAGGATCACCAGGTGCTCCAGGAGTTCCAGGTCAACCAGGCAGCGGTGGACAAGGAGGTGCTGGTGGAGCAGGTAAGCTTATTATGACTGTAAAATTAAATATATTATTTAGGATTTGTTAAAATAAGTTCTTTGAACAAAAGTAGCTATTACGGTATATTGCGTGCTAAGAGTATAAAGATAAGTAGCTATTAATTTTAATATAAAAACCGGCTAAATTTTATTCAGGTGGCCATCCTAGTTCACCAGGCAGTCCAAGTCAGCCTGGTTCAGGTGGACAGGGTGGTTTAGGAGGGGATGGTAAGCATGCGTAGATTGTAGTATAAATCTGTGATATTTTAGTTTATGCATTTCAGGCGGCCTTCCCGGAACCCCTGGTTGTCAGCCTGGTCAGCAGGGTGAACCCATTAAGACAGGTCAACTGGGAACGCAGTGCGTAGAAGATGGATTTTTAGGCGATCCTATTAATTGTTCTGTATTTTATCGTTGTGTCGCGGATGGAAGAGGTGCTTTCATTAAGTACAAATTTTCTTGTGCATCGGGAACTGTATGGGATCCCAGAGTACTCTCTTGTAACTATCAATGGGCATCGAATAGAAGTAATTGCATTGATCAACCTAATCAACCTACACAACCAAATCAACCTCTAAATCCTGGTCATCCACCACAGACGGAATATCCAGGGCAACCTTTACCACCGGGTTCACAAGTAGGTCAGCCCCAACAACCTGTTCAAATACCAACGCCTGGACAACCTTTACAGCCGATTAATGTACCTGATCAACCGATATCACCCTCACAGCCAAATCAACCGATATCTACACCTCAACAACCTGGCGAACCAAATCAACCACCTCATCCTACTGAACCATCCAATGTTCAACAACCAGATCAGTCTGGTAATTTGCCTGATCAACTGGGTAGTGTTTGTTCCCAGGATGGATTTCTAGGTGATCCTGTCAATTGCTCGAAATTTTATAGATGTATTTCGGACGGAAGAGGCGGTTTTATTAAACATGAATTCTCCTGTGTCAGTGGCACTATTTGGGATCCTAAAATTACATCATGCAATCATATTTGGGCAGCAAATAGACCAAATTGTGGAGATTCGAAACCTTCATCGCCGGGACAGTCACCATCTCAGCAACCTCTGCCACAACAACCACTGCAGCCTACATATCCACAACAACCACAGCAACCCACATATCCACAACAACCACAGCAACCAACATATCCACAACAACCAACACATCCACAACAACCACAGCAACCAACATATCCACAACAACCACAGCAACCATTATATCCACAACAACCACAGCAACCAACATATCCACAACAACCACAGCAACCACCATATCCACAACAACCACAGCAACCAACATACCCACAACAACCACAGCAACCAACATATCCACAACAACCAACGCAACCCCAACAGCCACTGCAACCACAACAACCGCAGAACCCAACATATCCACAACAACCAACGCAGCCTCAGCAGCCATTACAGCCCCAACAACCACAACAACCAACTTATCCACAACAACCCACACAGCCCCAACAACCATTGCAGCCCCAGCAACCACAACAACCATCATATCCACAACAACCAGCTCACCCATTGCAGCCCCAACAGCCATTACAGCCACAACAACCACTGCAACCAACATATCCCCAACAACCGATACCACCTCAGCAACCAATTCAGCCACAACAACCAACATACCCACAACAACCAACGCAGCCTCAGCAGCCATTACAGCCCCAACAACCACAGCAACCAACGTATCCACAACAACCTACTCAGCCTCAGCAACCATTGCACCCAAATCAACCAGGTGAATCCATCCCATCTCCATCATCCCCTACAGGTACTTATTTATTCCATTTTTTGAAATTGCAATTAACTGATAATGATTGTTCTTCTAAAGGGAATGGAAATGGCATCTGTAATAAGTCGGGATATTTTGCTGTGGAACAAGATTGCAAAAAGTTTTATAGATGTGTAGCCTGGGGCAATAGTAGTAACGACTTTTCAATATTCTACTTCAGTTGTCCTGATAACACAATATTTGATCCGGCATTAAGTGTATGCAATTATCCATATGCCGTTAATCGCCACTGTTCAAATTTAAATGGCAGCCAAGTAAGTCCATGACGCACTTTGTAATAACCTTGTTTAAATATGAAAGGGTTTGACTTTATAATTATATTTATTTATATTACAGAGTTTGCCGGATGGGTCTTCTTCAGGTAGTTCACCACCAAGTGGCGGTTCAGTACAACCACAGCCACCTGCTCCCTCAGCTCCTACTGTCCCTCAAGAACCAAATAATCCGCCTAACATTCCATCCGGTGGTTCTCAAGTAGCAAATCCTCAACAACCCGGTACTGCTGTATGTCCAATTGGTCAATTATCAGGAGAACAAGTGGCACTAGTTTGTCCTACAAGCTTTAGAAGACATCCAAAATATTGCAATCTATTCTATCAGTGTACCACAAGCTCTTATACTTTCGACTATAAGGTATTGATTCTGAGTTGTCCAAGTGGAACCATATACGACAACAGGAGAGTACAATGTTTACCACCTGAAGAAGCTGAAACGTGTACAGGACAGATTGCTCAAACAAGTCTGTATAGAAACAGTCAACTTAATTCTCTTCCTCCAGTACGTAACACAGCTATATGATTTTGATACAAATACGAATTATGTTTTAATTTATTTACAGGTTCCAGTAACTCAGCAGCAGCTATGTTGGTATGAAGGATACAATGCTTTCAGTCAAGATCCCTGTTCAAATATGTTTATAAAGTGCCAAAGAAAAGAAAATCAAGTAGAGGCCTACATGTATCAATGTCCAGAAGGATTCGTTTTTTGGCCAGTAAGTCAAAGATGTGAACGGACTCAAAAGCTTCAATGTTACAGTAATAACAACTATTCGAGATGGGAGGTTCCAACAGAAACTACCAATATTTCATATAGACGAAGAAGAAAATTAGCGTAAAATAAGTGAAGGCGTTAACATTCTGTGGTTCATTTTTGTAATGAGCCATTGATAGTGCCTTTTCAAAATGGATAACTTTAAAACTTTAAATGCGTTTTGAAAGTATCCATTGTGGGATGGTGGTGGTATTTTACGTATAAGTTAATAATTTATTTTTTACCAACTGCCATTAGACATATTGTAAATTGACGATAAAAACGACAATATTTCTTATTTATAATAGAAACCTTTTGCTGTACAAAAGCTTTAACAAATAAATAATGAAACATATAAATGGCGTATAATTAATTGCTAAATTAACCCAAACCTAAACACATAATTTAGCCATTAATAATGTAATATAAATAAATTAAAAGTGTATTTTTAAGATGGTTGGAAATAGTATGTTACGGTGTACAAAAGGGACATAATGGTTTATACAGAAAAATATATTAAACATTTATACTAGGTTGAAACTTTGCCAGGGGATACAAATCATAAATAATTTTAAACAACGATGTTTACAGTTTATCGAAAATCCATCCCTGAGGCATAACAGAGATGTTCACTTGAAAAGGGTTTTTGGAAATTCAACCGGGTTGTATAAATCTTTTTGGAAAAAAAATTACAAGTAATCTACTAAGGGAGGTCACTGAGTTTCTAAATACCAACATCAAAAAGCGCATACCTATAGACTACTTGAATTTTTATTTTCAATTTTAATAAAACAAATAAATGGTTTGGGCAATTACAGGCTCTGTTTGATCACCGTTAGCTCTTGCAATTCTTTCAATAACATCCGAGAAAAATTGCTGAGAACAGCAAACAAAAGAAAAGTTGTAAGTAAATATGGATGCAATTGTAAAAAAATACAAAACAATATCAATATTTTGTTTTTGAATTCTTACGAAGTATCAAAGCAGGTGTTTATAGTAAACAGTAGGCATTTTGCAATGTCAGTTTATTAATAACAAATTATGTTGACAGAATCGTCTGTGCACTACGTTATAGTACGTAGAAGTTTACACGTTATTTTACGGTTCGTTGCTTTCCTAGGTTTAACAACAATAATAACAAATTGTCGGCCATTACGTTTCTACGAAATTTCATTACAATAATGTGTCCCGATGATGTAATGTGAAAATTAAAAAATGAGAAGCTTCACATACGCCGATGAACGCTACCCGCTGCTCATGTTTGTTGGCGATGAAGAAGATAGATCGACAACCACCATTAATAAAAGAGGTAGATTTAGGAATATTAGTGCTGGAGCAGCATCTGTAATGAACCAGTGGCCAGGTAAAAAAAAACAATTTTTTATCATCAAAACCATTAATTTTTTGAAGAGTAATTTTTAAATTGGGGCAAAAACAGAAGAAAAAAAAACAATTTTATTGCCGAGTACTCAATTATTGTATTTACATAGACTTTTATTATCGAGACTAAAATAATATTAAGTAGTTTTTATAGAAGTTACCAAGTAATCTGACTTTAATTATTTTATAGAACAACAACTACCATTACCATCAATTTGTTTATTTTGCTATCATTGTAGGTCATATCACGTCATGTTGGTTAACCACCCTTCTGGTTACTATTGGTTCTACCCTAGTGGCTATATTTATTATACTTCTGGCCGTGAGAAATGGAATAATACTGGGACCATATTGTGACAAATCTAAAATGACAAACGCTGAAAACGGAACTGTTCACATTATTCATGACTTTTTTCCTTGGTGTCAGGAGCAACTAGAAATAGTCGAGAAAATAGCTAAGAGCTATCCCGATTGGAACATAGAACTGATTTTAATAAAAAATATGAACGATGTCACCGATGACCACGATGGTGTATCCAGTTTAAAATATTACAGCAATGTGAATAACAATAGAAACCGGAAAAATAGTTCTATAAGCGCAGTTGCCAGTTGGATTGACAAAGACAAACTGGTGCAAATTAGCGAAAAAGGTAGCGGTACAACGGGATACTTGAAAATGTTATTTCATATAAAGCAGACCAATAAAGAGAATTGCGAACATTGCTCTTCATTTGAGGACGTAGAACAGTTGGTTCAGCAATACCCTTTCGTTAAAATAACGTGTACAACGTTTGAAGATATTTTTCAAAACACCCCGTTGTACTTTACCTGGCAAAACCTCAATTTGAAAACGAAAATATTTGCGGCAAGGGTTTTGTACTTGTGGGAAGATGCTGGCGTCACTTATGAAATACCTCAACTTGTCACGGACGAAATCGAAGAATATAATGTCACTCTGAAGAATAGATCACTGTCCGTGTCACCCTGTATTGATTACAAGAGGGAGCCATTGAACCCAGAAGAGGCCCAGCATCTCCGAAAAATAAATCTAGTGGAAAGGTTCATACATAACGGAAACAAATCTTTTAAAAGTATTCCAACAGGCGTTGTGACTATTGACGACGAAGGGGTTCACATGGAAACTAAGACTCCTTGTCATGCATTTTTAGGAGAGCTCATTATAAGGCTGAGACAAGCTACCAAAGATAGTCGTCCCAAAGACATTATGATGACGAGTTTGAAAAAGTTTTGTATTAAAGGAGGAGTTCAATCACAGTATTGTCAAAAATTTTGATGGGTGCAGTTTTGGAGAATAATAAAAGAACAAGTATCTATATTGTAAAAATAATAATTATAAAAAACCAAACGAATGCTTTATTTAGTGTTTTGATCATCCCTTTCTGTGTTATATAGAGTTATTCAAACTGAGTGGCGCACTAAATGTTTTAGGAAAACTAAGTGTGTTAGAGATTTCAATATTTGGGACTAGGGGTTATCAACGATGATCCTTTTATCTAAAATAATTTCAACTGCTGCTACTTTCGGTTCACAACTTGTCATTTTAAATGGAATGGTATATTGGTACAATGGACCAAATTGTCATACGATGAAGTTTCTGAGACAATTTAATTTATGAGGACAGATCGCTACCGCAACCAAAACTATAATCAATCAACTTCCACAAAGAATGATTTCGAGTGTTGAAATTTTTACTACTTATAGTCAAGTCTGTATGCTAACGTTATGTCAAAACTAAGCTTCATAGTTTATACAGGGCATTCAGAAAAAAAATTAAAGTTTAAATACTTCAAACACGAATAACTTTATTTTTTCTAATGGCACCTACTATATTTTATTTAGTCTCTTTGGATGATTCACATTGTTTTATTCAAAAAATTTTGAATAATTTTGGATTCTCTTAAACTGTCTAAACTTTCTTTTCTGAACGCTCTGTATAAATTATGAAGTTTAATTTTGGTATGACGCTAGCCTTAAGACTTGACTATAATTACTAAAAATTTATACACTCTAAGTAATCCTTTAGGGATGGTATGATTTTTTATTGTTTGGGTTGCGGTAGCGATTTTTTTTTTCTATAAATTAAATTATCTCAGAAACTTCATTGGTTATTAAAATCACCTTAAAATTGCTATACTTCATACTAATTCGTCATTAAAAGATATACTATTCCATTCAAAATAACAATGTTGACATCAATTTTCGGTAAACCGGAAGTTATAGAGAGTTGAAATTATTTAAGATAAGATCATCCTTAATAATAACTTACTCCTCATTCAGTTTGAATAACCCTGTATGCAGTTCCCCAAATACGCAAATGTAATATTACTATTTTCACTTTAAAAGATGCAACTAAACAAAATAGGTACATAATTAAAGTGGAAAAATAATGTAGGTAGTTGTAAATTTATTTGATAAAGAATTTTGCTATATATTGATATGTATTACATTAGAACGATTAACCAATACAATGTGAAATAGTGATTTCTATTAATAAAATGTTAATAATCACACCCACCCACGAGTCGAAAAAATGCACAGAATACGTTTAACCAATTGTACACTATAAATATTGATAATACCACATTATGTTTTGAAAAGCAAAAATCGTCCAGAAATAGCCTTGCAATAAATACAACAAATTCCACAACGATTATGAACGCATAGAGTAGTAGCCAAGGTAAGTACAAAACAGCATTTCTCTAAAAAAAAAAAATATTCCCAAATAAACAAAAATATGTATTGAAAATAATGGTGAAGAGCAGATCTGTATTACTATTACTTGCAATACCTAAAACCTTTCATTTCGACTATTTCGGTCACATGTTTTTTTCAGTGTACAGATTTTCGTTACTTGAAAAGTACCTTTTATAATATATTAGAATGTTTCTATGCCAAAATATTGCTAAAACGGTCGCGGTCAATATTCAGTCAGTATTTTTTGACAAAATAACATGGAATTACCACCCTTAAAAGTGCTTACAATTACATGTTTGTAAAATAAGCAGCTTGTGTTGATTAATTCCGGACTAATAACAGACCAAAAGTTATTTTGATGTTTTTAATGATTGGATGATAACAGCAGACAATTATTTAATTATAATTTTGTTGCAGTGTTTAGGGATGAAGTGTAAAACGAAATTTTAAAAATAAATACTAGGTAGATAGTAGGAGTTGGTGGTAATAAAATAAATGATTAAAGATAGACTCGCTTCAATTTACCACAACAAACTTTACCGAATAGGTACGTGTTTTCCTCATTTCTTGTATGAACTTTAGCACATGGTCGAGTAAAGTTTGCAATGGTAAATTCTGATAAGTAACTCTTTTTAGTAATATAAAGTAAATATAAATATAAATATGGAATCAGCAGAAACAACTACTCCGAGGGATAATACTCCTACCGGCATTGAATTACATTGTTGATTCCGATGGATTTCTAGACGAAAATATAATATATTCAAAAAAGAAGAATTTAATTCCTTCTTTTTTGAATATAATATAAAATAAATAAATAAATGGGGTTCTATGCAACTGAACTAAATAAAACACTAAAATTCAAAATTTCACCATTATGTATTTGGTAAACAAAATCATTAAACATAGAAGATTGATTATTTTAATTTCCAAGAGAACTAATTGTTTCTGACTTTACTTTATGGAAATTATGAATCATATTGAACAAAATAAGTGAGTACTTGATATCTTTATTGAAATTTTAACCTTACTAGGGCATCTTCAGAAGAAGTATTGGTACAAATTTTGATTGAACTATTTCTTAAAAACTATCACATTGATGGTGGAGATATATCTACTAATTTATCCATAATTATTGAGCTATACACATATTCAATTTCATTTAATAACATTAAGTTACTATTTTTCATATGCATTTTGATTTCTAAGGTTTCCAAAATGTCTACATTTTTGCCTTTCTTCTCTTTATGTAAGATCTTGAAATTTTCTTTTAAAATAAATTTATGCTTTTTGTTATTGATGTGGTTCATTAATGATGAGCTTCCATTATAATTTTTCGAATGTTCTTGAATTCTTGTTTTGAGAAATAAGATGTATTCCCACCACGAATGTGATAGTAATTAAGAAATAGTGCAATCAAAAATTTCTACCAATGCTTCTTCTGAATATGCTCTAGTAGGGTGAAACGATCGTTATAATTTCAATAAAGATATTAAGTGGAAGCTAAGTGTGTTTTACTTATTTATTTTATTCAATATTTCCAAGAGAATTTTTTATGAAGCGTTTTAGCAAGTTCTATTAATAGATTGTTAAGAGAAAAACCGTTCACAAAAGAAATTTATTAATTGTTAAATAATACGTTACCGTAACTGTTCCTATAATTAAAAGAAAATAGTATTCCAGCGAGAACACCAAACTCATAAGCCTAAAATCTCGTTCGCATTCTGGGCTCACTACACTGCCTGTTCGTATACGAGCTCTCCACATAACACACGGTAAGACAGGTCCAGCTTTTATTATTCTTATCACGTCAAATAAACTTAAAATCTAAAAAGTGATAATGTGTATTAAAACAAATGTAACAAGTTAATCCAAGAATCAACTCTTACCCCTACGAAGATAGAAAAGTATGTGTTACATTTTAATTTATGAAATGGAACAAGGTTTAGATAATTTAGAAACTTTTGATCATTAAAAAACCAATTGCAGTATAAACTCTGTATAACAAAACTAAAAGGATCAGGCATTTTCCTTTGTTATAGATTCCGTAGCGAATAAAAACACAAAAACACACTTAATTGTACCACAATATACATTTCGCTGTACAGTTGTATATTATATCTTATATTCAGTTATAGATTTCGTTACAAAAAGTATAAAAAGAGAACATTTTACAAATGGAACAACTTCTTTTTGCCCATACAACATTTTTTTTAACAGCCTATATTTAGTGAACCTATTAAATTCAAATGTTATGTATTATTGCTTATAAAGCAAACTTACTAACAAAACGTAAAAGATAAAGTTTCAAGATATAAATACTTATTGTAAATGGACAACAATTGTTTCACCACACAGTGGTTTCATCAGATTCGTGATAATTGCAGATTGATGGTCAATAGTCACGGACCCAATGAAGCCTCTGTGCGATGAAACAGTTATTATGCTTCTGTAAAACACATCTATTTGAAATTATAAGTTTTACTTTCTGCTGAGTATGGATGGATAAGATTCAATAAGTAACAGCTATCACTTCAAACCAACCAAGTTTAAGTAGGACTACGCTTTAGGGATTTTTTGTGATTAAGAGTTTGTTATATAGAGTGTATTGTATGAAAAGGAATGTCTTGCTATCTTGAGACAAAAACAGGCAAAAGGATACACGAATATATGGAGTGTTCAAATAATAACATTTGATGAATAAAATGAACAAACTATCTACCAATACCTTTAATGTTCATCTTATAAGTTAAGGACTTTATTGATTTTTTAAATTTTAGTTACTTACTAGTCCAATAAATCCTAAAAATCCAGCGTAAATGACAGAAGTGTTTAAAAATCTATATGAGCACACAGTTTTGAGTGTTCTGTAATTCCGTCTTATAGATGGACCAAAAACAGTGTAAAAGGGTAATTTCATGACTACACACCAACAATTTAATAAAGAAAAATGTATGATTAAGGACACTTGACATTTTCAATATATTAACCCAAAATATTCTTTTTCCAAACCGCATTTTCAAGAATGCTTTGCCAGCTGACAGTTATGTATAACAAGTAATATTTTTTTGTTGAAAACCTATCAAGTTGGAAATATACTTTGCAAGATGCGCGAGTAAATTTTAGTTTATCATAATTGTACTGTATCATGCCAAAATGAGTTCGAGCAGCAGTACGGTAGTCATTAAGAAGCCGGAAAGGTTTTTGAAAGTCAGAAACCCATCCATGTTTGGATTTTGTATGTCATCAACGTTCTGGTTATGCTGTGGCTTGCTAAATGCTGTTTTAAGTGACATAAGTCCCAGCATACAAGGTAAAAAAGTAATATTGAAATGTAAGCCAACATTTTTAATTCAGCATTCTGTTTAACTGTTTCCCACAGGTGTATCAGTTTCTTTACGAGCTGAAGAGACGATTTTGAGTTTATTGTCGACCATGTTTCTATTATATGGTCTAAAGAAGGTAATAATTAAAACATCGGACATATTATATATTATCAATTTAATATCTCATAAATCTCTAACAAAAATTATATCAGATTCTTCAGAAAATTTTACATAAAGGATATAAAGAAGTTCTCATTGTAAATAAAATTTGGGAACAGTGTGGAGATCTGAATTAATATTCAATGTGAGGAAAATTAATTGAGCCGTGAAAGTAATGGATTTTTTATTGATAGAAATAAGTAAAAATTAATTTGAACACCTCTCTCAATCATAACCATGTCTTGAGGAGATTAAAAAAGTATCCATACTCTTCCTTTATTTTATTTAAAAGATGTAGTCGCTTATGTATAATAACCTTTTTTTTAAGTTAACAGAGAAATTAATAAGTATAAGAAAATATTTTGAAACAAGATTCGATAAAATTCAAAATGATACATTATGCAACTTGCAGACCGGTATAACTTAACGTGTTGCTGTCCCTGTGGGCGTCATCGAACATTACAAACTATAAAGCGAAATAGAAAATAATTTACTTTTGAGTTTTCTCTTGTTAGGAGAATTACAACTGGTCAATATTTTGGATTTTATTAACGACATGGTACTTATATGACATGCAATATTTTTATGTAAAGAACATGTTCAAAACCCTTTTCATTACTGAAGATGTTCCGGTTTCTGCTTGGGTTGCTTTTGGTCTTCATGGATTTGGATTAGGTAAAAATCTATAACGAGTATTAGATTATAGAGAACATTGAAAAAGTGAAATCATTTGTTTGTAGTTCTTAAGGCTTTGCTGGTCTGTCGAATGGCTGGCCTGGTTTTGAAACAGTGGAATCCCCAGAAAATAGAAAAGGGCCTTCTTAAGGGTAGTTTTGTACACAATCGAAATTTATGAAGTTGAAACAGTCAGATTTACTACAATAATGTATTTATTATGAATGAGGACTATGTAAAGACAACTTGTCATGAATTTGTTCATTTTAATTCCGTGTTCTTTTCCACATTGATAAATAGTAAAATTTTCAAATTGATAAAAACTATTGTTAAAAAAGAAACAGATCACGTCAAATTGGTTGGTAATCAAATGTTTCTATTTCAAACGAAATTCAAATTTGGACAATTGAAGGAAAACTGACAATCATGTCAGTAATGCGCTTCTACACTCTTTATTAGAATAAAGTAACATCATATATGTCAGCAGGTTCTAATAACAGAAAATAATTCTACAAAATCTCTAAACGTGAATACATTCAAACAAAAAAATCTGGATTGGCTATTAAGAATTGTACAATGGTGATAGCACCAAGAAATGACCACTTGAACCATGATGGTTGATACGCTTATGCTTGACGTACCCACACCTGTTAATGAACCACGATCCTACTACGATCGTACGCTGTTTGGTTTATTCTCCGCCATGTTTGGATTCTGCGCCTTTCATTCTGTAAATCTACCACGATTTGTCACGACGTCCTCACGACCACGAACCGATTTCTGGAGGTTCAAGCCGAGCAAGTTAATGCCAAATCGTGGTGCGAAAAACGTTTGATGTAGGGAATGATTTGTCTTACAATTTAAAATCCATTTGTTGTATTGTGAAAAATATTTATTGTAAATCATCTGTTGATTGTGAGTGAGTGTGTTTTAGTGTGCTAGTTAATTAAATTGAACGGTTACACCGAAACAGGGTAAGTAGGACTCCTATACTTTCATGACCGTTACATTTAAAAGGGTAGGCATTGCAATCTTAGAAATATTTAAAAGAATTTGGTTGTTCTTAAAAAGAGTTATCAGTTTTTGATAGCATTATAGGTTAATAAAAGTTAGGTTAGGATGTTGGTATAGAACCAGATGTTTCCTGGAGGGAAGAGAAAGCGGCTAGATGTAGTTCAAAATTAAAGTCAAACAAAATAAGTAAAGCTTTATTAAAAATTCAAGAAGCTAGTACAACAAAGATGCAAATTGGACGGTATATCTATATTGCATCTTTAAAAATCTTTAAAAGCTGTGTAAACTCGAAAGCTTGTTGCGTTTGTCCTATTTTAAATGCAATCATTAACAGTTCGTTTCGGTATTATTTTTACCTTTGTAGTAGTAGCCGTACTTAAATATAAAAAATATATTTAGTACCTTTTAACATATTACTAATAAAAAACGTTGACCAGGTCAATTTATCATACTCGATATCGGATTGAACCTCATTATCTTAGAAAGTAATATCCATAGCACAGAGGTCATTACACACAATGTTACTCCACCCCATCCGAGGTCTAATGACCATGACGTGGTAAATATACGGGCAGTGAGAAGCTCGCGGGGATAGTGTATTCCAGGAAGGGATACTACCCCGTCAACTCCACCCACTAGTTCTAAATCCCTACTGGGTTTGGTATGCAGTCTCTTCAAATGGATTATCATCAACGTAAAAATTGCGAAAGAAGCTAAAAATAAACTTGAATGAGTTATCAATTTTAGGGCTACATTAACAAATTAAAAGAGTTGTAGTAGAAGCATATATTGGGGTCTTAAATGGTTCGGTGAACGTCGTGCTTCCTAGAAAGTGGCCTTACCTGCTAAAAGGTACATGACCCCAGTAACTAGGACGGCACTAATTTGATGCTGGCAAACTCCAAAAGCACCAACCAAAGCTGCACTTCCTAGTATTATAAGACATACTAAGGCGCATGAAATTGACAGATTTTGCATTCCTGTAAGCAAGAACAACATAATTTTTACCAAAGACACGCCGAAATATAGTTTTAAACGTAATACAGTAGTTTTATTTCGTTTCCGAATTCAGTAATAACGCTTGTTTTATCAATTAAAAAAGTATTTAAAAATTAATTAATTAGATATTTTATTTATCAATTGAAATAATAAATCTCATTCATCTCTGATTGTGCCGAAAGCAAGGGCATTAAAAAAACTATTGTTGATTTTCTTGGATATATAGAAAAACAAATCCTTTGTTTTATTTTGTAGTAGAATTTAGGGGTGTATGTCAATAGCGCGCCGCAGTCAGTTTAAAAATAAATTGACTGGTCAATTGTGCGTAGACCGAAAATACTATTTTACTCTGGTAAGATTTTCCTTTATAAAATTGTAACCAGTAAATATGTTATCTGTTTGGTGGATTAGGCCGGCTTATGATTACCTTTGTTGTTTGTTTCATTTTGCTAGGCTTACTCCCTATTTTATAGTTTAATTTCAAATTGTCTGGGCGAATGTTATTACCGATCTTATTTCGCAGCGTCTGTGGACAGATTTGCACATATTGAGGACATGTTACCTACACTATTTTCATCTTAAATAATGATCAAGGCGTGATCTCTGTGTACCGTGCACGTGATTCGAAAATGTCACGTACAATTGGTCGTCTAGTGTAGGTACCACCCCTGGTACGCCAAAGACTTAATTTCGGTCAAGTGCGGACTTATCATTGCATCTATCGTATATTAGTGTAACTATTAATTTAAAAGAGTAAGTCATTTTCCAAAATATCGGTAAATAAATTGGGTATAGACGTTGAATTATACCAGGCACGAAGATTGCCGTACCGAGGGCGAGAGTCACCGGTGCACAATTGACCTACTACCTGAAATTTCTACTCGCCGCAGCGAGCTACTGTCCATTACCCGAATTTAAGTTACACTAATCTCTTTATAGTTATAGTATGAAGGCTTTCACGACCGGCGTCAATAGAATTAAGATAACTTACCGGGCTTTTGGGAAACAAAAAAGCCTATAGACCAGTTATCAAATTTATAGAAAACCCACATATACAGACATAATACCACATTTTTAATCGAAACAATCTCAAAATATAAAACTTAGCTCTTTTCACTCTTTTATACATAGACTCTTTTCGATTCCCTTATCCCAAAATTCCTTCAAAAAAGAAACCACTATTTTGAAACAGATCGCAGCTAATAATGGTTACAGTAGCCACCTTATCGAACAAATGATAAATAAAAAACAGAAAAAAACTATTATACATTCAACTCTATCCTGACATAACAAGTAAAACAGACAAAAAATTCTGTTTTATTAATTATATACCTAAAGTAAGCACTAAAATTCAAAATAGATTACTAAAACATAATATCAGACCAATAGTAGTAAACAAAAATATTTAGGTTCTCTATTAGTAAACAATAAGGAGCGACTAGAGAAAACTGAAAAAAGTGGTGTATATGAAATAAAATGTAAAGATTGCAATTCCATATATTTAGGACAAACTGGTCGTTCAATAAAAACACGTTTGATTGAGCATCAAAAAACAATAACTCATCTCTCAAAAAATACTAACTTTGTAAACCATTTCGTACAAAACGATCATACATTAGACATAAATAATTTCAAATTACTACATACACAAAATAAAGGTAAAAGATTAGATTTGCTAGAAATCCTAGAAATTACAAGAGCAAATAACAATAATAAAATATTATTGAACGACCAAATAGATTTTGGGGTTTCCCCCTTATTAAAAGTTGTTACAGGTAGAGAAGACTATAATATAAATAATATTATCACTAATAACAATCCAGGTATTTCAGTCTATATAAGAAAAAAAAATTTACCCATTCTGATTTAGTTACTTTAAAACTCTTTGATAATGGCATAATAGCCGAAACATATGTTAGAAAATTTTCAAATAAAAATAGTGAAACAAAACCAAGTGTTTATTTATTTCTTGAATTTATTTTGAATAATGTTTCACCAAGAGTTAAGCCAGAACACATTTAATACTATAGACCACGACCCAAAAGCCCGGTAAGTTATCTTAATTCTCTTTATAGTGATAGGTTCCGTTGTTTGTTTTTGCAATTTATTGATTTGAACTTTCTTTTCGGCTAATAACGCGTTGTTGTAATTATTCAGATGGAATGATGCGTACACAATCAGTAAATCTATTTTTGTTTTGTGCTGGTGTTTGGTGCATCGATGAATGTTCCGTGAAATTGATTGTTTGATCCACTGTGCGTTCAATATCGATGTGTTCATTTCGAAAGGGATACTTACGAAATTGTCTGACGTGATCAACATCCCCACTATACTTACTATGTTGCCAGTCATTTTTTCGGTCGTAATTAGCTCTAATTCGATCATTGCCAGCTAAATAATTGACACAGGGAGGGATTCTGGGGAATTTTACTCCATCGAGCAGAAATATTTCCTCATCTGGAAAGGATGCGTTCACTTTAACGGCATAAGTAATAAGTATGAATATGATTGGAAACGGTGATAATTCCAAATTACCTGTCATGTACACCATTAGCTTAAAGGTTAAAATCGCGGGTGATGTTTTCCGGGAATACCATCTGGTGAATAATATAAACCACTTCGTTAGAACAAGAGGGACAAATTTAATACAGAATGACAAAAAGGAAACAGAAAGGTATTGCATCAATAGTCGAGAACAGTCAGTTAGAAACTCTGATAGTTTGAAATTATTGATTGAATTGGCCTCTATTATGTGAAAGTTGATCAACATGATGAGGAATTAGTAAAAATAAAACACACTAAACACTTTCACTTAATTTTTATTGTAATCATTACAAATTTGTTTCAACTCACAGGGTCATCTTCAGAAGAAGAAATTACAAACTAAGTCTTACAAGTGAGCTCTTAAATATTAAAATTTAGGGTAGGAGAGGGGCAGATAAATACTTAGTGCACATTTTAACATTTTCTATTTCGTTTAAAACATTGTTACTATTTGAATTTAAATGAATTTTGATTTCTAACGCTTCAAAAATAGTTAGTTTTTTGCTTTTATCAATCACGTGAAGAATTTTTACATTTTATAAATTAAAATTGTGACCCGTTTTCCGAATATGGTTCATGAAAGAAAATTTTTCATTATAATGTTTTAAATGTTCATGAATCCTAACATTAAAAGCTCTCCCCGTTTGACCTATATACAAAGAATTACAAGTATCACAACACAATTTATAAACTCCACTTGTTTGTAACAATTCTGTTTTATCTTTTCTTAATTATTTGTTGTTTTAAAAGCAACTCTTATCTTGTCATTGTTAATTATAGAAGCTATTTTTTTCAAGGGGCGGCTTAAATAAGTTAGTGTCTTAAATTTAAAATCATTTGAATTAATATATGGAAAGAGTAAGTTTAGACATAATTTTTGCTGTTTTTTAAAAAGTAATTTATCTATAAGAGTTGTATCAAAACCTTTACTGAATGCTATTTGTTTTATAGTAGCGTGCTCTCTTATAAGTTGTCTTTATTTAAAGGAAGTTTACATAATCTATCAATAAAACAGTTGTATGCCGATATTTTTTTATTATTTTGTTTTTTGAGAGAAGGATCTAAGAAATTTAATTTATTGTTTTCTTCTAGTTCGATAGTAAATTTAATTCTGTTGTGTAAGTTATTTAAATATTCTAATAATAATATGGAGGGGTACTAGTAAACAATTAAATATTTTCTTAGAAAATGTTCATGATTCCCCTATAGTTAAAATGTGCACTAAGTATTTATTTCCCCCTCTCCTACCCTAAATTTTAATATTTAAGAGCGCACTTGTAAGACTTAGTTTATTATTTCTTCTTCTGAAGATGACCCTGTGGGTTGAAACAAATTTGTAAAGATTACAATAAAAATTAAGTGAACGTGTTTAGTGTGTTTTATTTTTACTAATTCCTCATCACTCTGATAGTTTAATACAGGGGCAATTCTTTTAAAATGTTTAGTTGGCGTCAATAAATATATTGGATTTCTGATCATTAGAAGAAAATTGATTTTGAGATTAAGTTGGGATTTTTGGAACCTTCTGGTACACTCAAAATGTAATGAAGTCCTGCAATTACACAACTACGTTTCGCTAACCAAGTTAGCATCATCAGGAGATGATTCAGAACTAGGTTTAGAACAGTTCCAAATCATCTCCTGATGGTGCTAACTTGGTTAGCGAAACGTACGTCGAGTTTTAAGTGTTTTCAGTTCTGGTATAGTAGTAGGACATCATTACATTTTGATTTTGAGATCACAAAAGTTATCTATCCTTTTCCACTTACCAGTTAAACTTAGACAAAGCGTCCATATTCCTCCATGCATAGGAACTAGAAAAGCTAAGGGTTTATGCTCATCAAGACCAGTTATTTTAGCAACTTTTCTTTCTAAAAGCCATTGAAGCTTGAGTGATACGTTCGTAAAGTTTTCCAACTTGTCTTGGCTCCATGTAACTTCTTCCCAATGGTCAGTCATTATGGAGGCGCATAGCATACCTGTTGCGCATATTGTAAGCACCTAAAATACACACAGGAAAGTTCAACAGTCCGAGTTGACATTAACTGATAACTTACGAGTGTTCCAAGTAAGAAGAACACACTGGGATGAACACTACAATTCCATCCGGAATCGTCGTCAGTTTCAGTGTTTGCAGCATCCATTACACCGTCGTGGTCGACGATGAGGAGGTCGTACTCTTGATAGTCCTTCAGTTTGATGGTGTTGCAGTACGTCTTCGGTTTTCTACTCTTTTTTTATACAGAATATAAGAGTGGAGCTTAACCCTTCGAACACTGATCTTTCACTTAGACCATCAGCTCCTTCTTAAGTTCCGATGTATAGTATATTTCTCGTGCAGTGATCGTTGATAAAATTGTGTCGCTTAAAAAGTTGAGGTTTTAGAGGTTTTATTGCCTGGCTACTCTTACAATGTTGATTGAAAAAATCCTCTACTGAAATAATATTTGTTGCGTCTTCAGAAGAAAAATTATCTTACTAAGATGATAAACGTTTTGTTTTTTTTTTTTAGTAGAACTCTGCACTCTCAAGTATTTTGTTCTCTTGTTTTAACATTTCTAGTATCTTGTATGTCGTCTAATTATTCTTAATTGCTTAATTTTATTAGAAGGTACTACTTTTGTTTAGTATTGTATTATTTAATTAATGTAAACTACTTGTTTAACTTTGTTTTTCTAACTAACCATTGCTTTAATTGAGGAGTGAAGTTGCTATTCTTTAGCGTGAACTTTATTAATCACTTTCTTCATTAGGTGCATTTCAAACCGCAAGTTTTCTTTCTAATTTGCGAACATTAAGATCCTTTTTACTTGTTGACATTAATGAGTTGGTAAATTTTGTTTGATTCGAATTCATTTCCATATGAAGTTATCTAAAATATAAATTAATAAGTAAAACATAATATTGTGAAACAAAAATATTCATTTGTTTTGATATGACATTTGTCTCCTGTAAAAGTAATTTTTTTTTTATTTCAACAATTTTTTTATTCCTCAATTATAGTAGTTACAAGGGCCACAGATGATATGTAATACGTTAGGCGCCCTTTCAGTTGTTTTCTTGTTCCCGTTTCCGATTTGTCGATAAGGGTAGTTAGTAACATATGTCATTTTTCAACCACAATATGGATTTGTTTGTGATAAATTACATTAGCCTTTCACTATTGGCAAAATTAAAAAATGTTGTACGTATATACTTTTTTCGAATTGAATTTGCTATTTTATAATTTTATCTTAGGATTATTTTGAAAAACTTACTTAAAGGAACCAAAAATTATAATTTCTTCATTTCTACATATAACTGTAAAGTCACAGTAAAAGTAAAATTTGTTATAAAGATATTCGTTGAAAGTATATAGGTATCATTAAATGTAAAATCATAAAATAAGAATTTAAAATGTCATACCTTATAACAGTTTTTATATGAAACTCTTAGTGAAAATTTAATATTAATAGTAGCACTGTTGAAATTTAACTGAGGCAACAGTCTGTATGAAACCCATTGCGCACAACTTCAGCGTTTTTTACAAAAGTCGATAAACTTGGGGTGTACAGTGTGGTGCGCACTATTGTTCCGCCTCCCTTTGGAGGCATATATCATAACCTGTTTAATTTCGTGTTTTGGCCAAAAAAACTTGTAAAGAGTAAGATTTTTTTAATTATCTCCAAAACCTTAATATATAAAATATGTAGCTACATTTTATAGGTGTTTTTTTGTTGCAAATCTAATTATAATGAATAATTGTTTCGGAAACTAGGAATTGTTAGATATTCATCCAATAATAAGAAAAATTGCATGAGTTGTAATAAAACGTCAAATTACAGGTAAAACGAAAGAATTACTGATGTTTTTTTCCTAATTTATTAATTAGATCCGTAAGGTTTTATTTTACGTTTTTTGTTTTAATTTTTGTAGAACTACAATAGTTGACTTTGTTTGAATTTTTTGTGGCAGGTAAACATTTTCTATCTCCATAAAGGGTAACAGATGTCACTACAATAAATGACAACTTACTGGTTCAGTTAACGAATTTTTTTATAGTATTTTTATTTAAAACTAAAAACCGTCTCTAAATAAGAAAGTATATGTTATAATGAATGTTATATTTATTTGAACACAATGTTAAATTAACTTTAGATACTTGTTTTAGATGGCTGATATTAATATAGACTTAGACAGTAATGATAGAACTGAACTTCTTGGTCAAGGAGTTCGAGCTTATATGATGCGAGACTATAATGCGGCCGTGTCTGCTTTGAGTAGAGCTAGTGAAATAGGGGTCAAAGAGCATAATGATGATAAACATGACTCTCTTGCCGAAATATATCTCTTCTACGGCAAAGCTCTTTTAGAGCTTTCACGGGAAGAATCGGAACCTTTAGGAGATGCAATTCCACGAGAAACTGAGGATTCCGAGGATGAAGAAGAAATTGACCAGGAAGATAATGAGGCAAATGGAATAACTGAAAGTGATAAGATGGACGTATGTGAGAGCGACGAAAGTAAGTCAAAAGATAAGTCTGAGATCAATACAAAAGTAGCAGAAAAGGCTTCTGAAGAATCTAAGTCACCTAAAAAACCAGAACTGCCTAAAGAGACCGAAAGCGAAGAGGATAAAGAACCATCGTCCACACAAAGTGAAGCAAGTACCGCAGAAGTGTCTTCTGTGAAAGAGAGTGAAGCTAAGTCTTCTCCAAAATCAGAAAAAGCAAAAACAGATGAAGTAGTAACCAACGGCCAGGCGGATAGTACAGACGATGTTCAAAAGACCAATGGTCAAAGCGAATTGCAAGAAAATGGCACGTCTGAAGATAGAGATGAAGCCCAACAGAATGGTGTTGAATCTGAACCATGTACAAGCCAGGAAAACGGCGAAAAAGTTGAAGATACCGAAGAAGAGCCTACAGATCTTCAAGTAGCATGGGAAGTTCTTGAATTAGCGAAAATAATTTATGAGAAACGAGGAGAGATTAGCAAAAAAGACTTAGCAGAAACATTAATAACACTTGGGGAGGTATCGATGGAGAGTGAAAATTTTGATAGTGCTATTACTGATATTAAACAGGGTTTAGAAATTCAGAAAACCATACTAGAAAATGATAGCCGGAAGTTGGCAGAAACGTATTACAAACTGGGCATGGCTCTTTCCACTAACAACCAAATTGAAGAAGCCATAGAGAACTTTAATCATTCGTTGAAAATTTTAAATAATAAAGTTGAAAAATTGAATAAAGCTGACGAAAATTCTAAAGCTCAAACTGAAATAGACGAAATCAAATCCTTGATTCCTGAAATAGAAGAAAAAATAGCTGACATGAAAAGTTTCAAAGAAGAAGTAAGTTCCGAAATGACATTTACGATTCGATTCTATTGATTGTATTTTGTTTTTTGCAGGCAATGAAGAAGCTTAGTATTACTTTAGAAAAACAATCGGAAACCAAGACTGAAGGGAGTAGTTCTGATACGAAGGCAAACGATATATCTCATTTGGTCAAAAGAAAACGTAAATTAGAAGAAATAACCGGAGAGTTGGAAGCTAATCCAACAAAGAAGAAAACCCCCGAGGAGAAAAAAGCCCCTGAAGAAGTTGTGAGTACAGTTGAAGACGTAAAGACCAGTGAATAAGTTTAATAAAGAGACTGTGTTATTTATTTAAGTTGTAGATTTCGAAATGATAAATGTTATTTGATTAAAATAAAAAAGACTTGATTTTTTAAATGTCAATATTTATATTTGTACTCTACTACATTTTTATTTCATTAAAGCATTCGTTCTTTCCCCTATTTTTTTTTATAAATTAAAAGAAGTTGATAGTAATTATGATTTTTATTTATGAAACGTAGATACATTAAAATTAATTAAAAGTAACTACTAATATAAGTAATTACTGAAATCTGTGCAATTTAACAAATTTAATGTAAACAGCAAAGGGTAAGTACATTATATAAATAAGTTTTTTACATACGTACATACGTTTAGTAAGTACGGTAATAAATTTTATGAACAGTTAATAATCGATCTGTTCATTTATCTGTCGTGTAGACAAGTGAACACAAAAATAATATGAAATATTTGAAATTAAGAGTAGGTATAATAGAATCTTAGTAACCCAATCCGGCATATTGTATTGAAATACTCCGACGCTGCCAGTAAGTGGGCGTTTTTTTCTTCTTTGTCAATGTACGTGCCACTCAACAATTCGGTGATCAAGACTCATATAGGTTTAGGAATTCTTATTAATTCTAACAACTATGAAGGTATAAAAACAAAAATAAAAATATATTCACTGATTGGTATTCTGTAAACTTTCACTGGTGTATTCTCGATGAAACATTTTTAATAAAGGAAATAGAAAAAGAAAACAAATGTTTCAACAAAACTGTTTATTTTTCGACAATTGTTTCAACCTCTAAAAGGTCATTTTCAAGAGTACAATAGTAACTAAGGCTAAGATGTTAAACATGGGCTTTTATACATAAATAAATTATAAAATGGGGGTAAACGAAAACAATTAGAGTTGTGCGATTATTAATGGTGTGTTGTATATATTTATTTCTTTTTTATTATTAACTAAATTTTTACAATACAGGATGGCATTTTGTATTTCCAGATTTTCTAGCAGCGTTAGTTTTTTACCTTTTGATTGAGTATGTAGTAGTTAGTAGTATCTATGTTATGGTTGTTTTGGTACAATGTTCTGCTAAGCTGGTTGTGTATTTTTTGTTTTTTTACGCTATCCAAATGTTCTTTTAAGCGTGTTTTAACAGAACGACCACTCTGACCTATGTAAATACCATCACAATTTACATCTCATCCGTACACCATTGGCAGCATCGGTTAATTACTCACCAAACCAAAGGTGTATCATAAAAGAAACTTGATTTAATGTCGTATTACAGGCAGTATATCCACATCTACTAATATATCATCAATAGATGGCGACATTAAAAAAGTGCTTTTCTAAATAATTTTCCGGTAATCCGGCGATACTCAGGAGCGCTGTACGCCGGATTAATGAGATTATACTATTTAAAATAAATTACAGTCATGTGTCATCCTCAGTCAGACCCAGTATTTCATTTAGTTGAGTTCGACAAAACCCCATTTGATTTATGACCAAAATGCGTGTCAAAAATGTATCTTAGAACTTTGAAAGCCAAAACGATCTAAACTAATACACACAGATAGAGAACTTATAAATACTATATACATAATCTAACACACATAATTAAAATAAACAAATAAAGGTACTACTTTTTGTCGTTTCTATCTTTCCTCCGAGTTTTGTATGACAAATTAGAATCGTAGTTTTCCAAATATTTGTAGGTATTTAAGAATATGGATGATGTAGTACGGAACCCTCGGCGCACGAGTCAAACTCAGTCAGTATTTATTTGTAATTGATGTCTTTTTCCAAAATTATTTTATAAATTTTTTAGAAATTAGTAAAAGTATTTTTTTTATTAAGTCAAATTTTGAACAACTATTTTATTAAATATTTTTACAGATAACGCATGTACTTATCTATATTGTCGAAACACAAAATGATATTTTTATTTAACGTCTGATATTTTATGGGATATTTGAAGACATATTACTTATATACATCATTTTAAAAAAAAAGGGCACCTGATGATTAAATGGGAATTCCATGGAACGCTTTACTGGTTTCCTTCTATAAATATGTTTGTTTCTATACCCATCTCTTTCTTGTATTCATTAGGAAGTCTTAACTAGGACATTTTTACTGATACCGCGTTTATTATCTGTTTATCATTGTAAGATAAGAGATATGATGACAAACGCAAGTGAGTAACGCCCTGCACCTTCACGCATTAGTAACGAAAACAGGTGAACCATTTTGCTGTCTGCTTCCTAATAACGAAAATTCGTTAAAATGGCTTCAAATATTGCCACAGTGGGTAGTGTTGTTATCAAATTATTAAAATTGGTAAGTAGTCCCTAAAAATTAGTAACGAATTCGTAATATTTATATAGTTAATGCCTGGGATTTTCAAGGTACTTCATACATAAGTATATTCTTTTGTTCTAAATGCATGGGTGTAGGTAACAAAAATCAAACATAAATTTGATGTGTGACGATTCATGTGTAATTTGAGGACGCAAAACGGTAAAATATTTTAAGGCAATTTTGTGTAACGTAAACCAAAAAAAGTAATATCCATGTATATATAATCCCGCCATTAAGTAAACAAGTTGCAAAATGTATACGTTAGTTTGAGAAAGATTGAGTCATACTTATATTCCTACTTATTAAATTTTGTATTTAAACAGTCGTATTTGAAATAATTCTAATTTACGAGGACCATTTTTACCCTTTTATCTTCAATTATTACGCACATAGAATAATAAAAAGTAAAATAGAGTTGTTGGTATTTACGTGGTGAATGCTCATGATTCATTTAATTTAAATAAATTGATAAATAATTTAGATATATGAAGTTTAGGACAACTAATAAGCTACGTAAACTTATAATAATACAGATAAATAAGGAATTTAAATAAAGTCAGACATTTTTAAATTAAATTGCGGTTTTTGTAATAAATTCTACATTAGATAGACAGATAGAGCTTTTAATATTAGAATAAGTGAACACTTTAGATGTTTTCGAAATTAAAACAAAGTTCTAATCTTTTAATCATTTCTTAGAAACTACTCACAAGTTTGGTCCTAAATTTAAAATATTACACAATTTAGAACAAGGTCTAAAATTAAGTGAATTAGAGTCTTTAAAAATAAATAAAATACGATTAAGTAGACTTAACTAGTTAATCGTTGCTAAACTTATTCAGATTCAATATCTTCCCTTATTTGTGACTTTTACGTATAAGCAGCGAGCGGCGTGGTCTAGTGCTCGAGATCATTGCTTAGCATTCCGAAGGTCATCGGTCCTATCCCGGGTCCGACTGCACTGCTCCACTGTGGTTTCCTTAGATCATTTAGGCAAATGCTGGAGCAGTAATATTCCACAGATAACCTTTCATTTCTCTTCTGTCTTCATTTCGTCCGTCTCGTCCTTCTATCCCTAATCACACCACCCGCCCATTCTGAAGAGGCTGAAGGGGGCCTTACGCCCTACCCTCCGTCTTTGCACTACAGTGTAGGTCGGAGGGACTGCCCGCCCACCAGCACGAGTAGCTGGTGGGAATGAAACAAAAAAGAGAGAGAGAGAATGTATAAGCCACATTTTCTGTATATATATAGTGTAATACTCATATTATTATTTATAATATAAACAAATTGAAGTATAATTAATATCTACTAATTTGTTGTGATCAGATCTTTGCATATTTAGAAGAAAAAATAGTAAAAATCTTATTATTATTTTTTTTTGAGCATACAGTATTGGTAGGAGTCTTAGGGCTGAAAGAATCTATCCATAAATATTTAAAATGTATATAAAATAAATGGTGATGAAGGTTTTACTCCTTTTTATAGGTTATCAACCTTATTATTCTAATATTATACCGAACTGGTTACTCTGGTTATTTCCTTGGAGTCGGTGGAACATGGAATTTAAACGAAGAAAAAAATCCGGACGTAGAAATTGTAGCTTCTGGCGTTTTTGTTGGCTACATAATTTACACGGCAGTTACATTAATTAGTTTTTGTTTCGCATCAGGAGATCATAAATAGTAAGATACTATTGAAAATTCTTTTTGCTTTCATTTCCCGTTATCAGTAATTTCTTCTGATAATATGTAAGGGAGAATACCATAAGCGCGGAAGGGCAATAAAAACATTATAATGAGGCATTCCGCGCTTTCGGTAGTTCAACATCTGTAAGACACTCAAATCAATGCAGCCAGGAGCGTCGTAAAGGAACACATACAGCTTTTAATATTGAAGATCACGAGTTAATATTTTTTTAACTAAACAAACTCGATTTCTTTTTAGTACTTTCACAGATCTTCTTATGAATGCAGTAGGCGTTTTCATGTGGACTGCTGTTGGAGCGACTGCTTTACATTACTGGATTGGATACCAGAGTGAACACAGATTTGTTCATACATCTTCAGAAAGACAGGTACATTTGTTACTATACGAAACTTCTTTTGCAAAAATATGATTTGTTTGAAGAAACTGAATTTCCTCATTCTAACCGTGTCTTTTTAATGAAATCCCCATATTGTTGATGCAAGGTAAACAATGTGTAGTTCCTGAAGATGCCCCTTGCGATAGGAGACGGAACGTCGAATACTTTTGACGTCACCGTAGTCCGCCGAGGGGATTTCATCAAAAAAACATGGTTAGAATCCAAAAAAACAGTTTCTTCAGCTGAGAGCCGTGAAAGCCTAAATCAACTTCTATGATTCATTTGTTATTTTCCTACCCTGCTTTCTCTTCGTTATTTTTTACCCGATCGTATGAAAAGACTGACGAATGAGATCCAGTGGCGAGTTCGAGATAACGTACGAAAAACAAATCTCATTATCGATTAACATCAACATCCAAATGAGTGAGTGATATAATCCATAAAGGAATGTGTGTTAAAGAAGAATTGAAATTATTTTTCGATATGATTATCAGCGGTGATATATCTTTTATTTATTAATTCCATTTTTCATTAGAAAAATTCTAAATTTGTATTACCAAACTTAATAGTTTAGTAAATAAAAAAAATAACGACGTTATATTAGTTTTGTTTCAACTGTTTATTATAAGAAACTCTTACAATTGTTTCGATCAACAAATCATTATCAAAGTGACAGTTTTAAGTAGAAATGCTAAGATTAGAAGTTGTAGCTGTAGCTACAGAATTAAAAATCAATTGAAAAAATCAAACCCTAATTGTAACATTATTGAAGTCAACAAAGTCAATTTAGGAAATATGTTAGTAAACAATAAAGAAAGAGCAGATACATTTTCAAACAGTGGGATTTATAAACTATTCTGTAAAAATTGTAATGCCACATATGTTATATTGGTCAGTCCGGGAGAGTCATAAAAAGCCGCGTTCGGGAGCATGAACATTCCATAAAATACAAAAATTAGCAGTACGGGTTTCTCAGAACATTGCATTTCTCATAGTCATGTATTAGATGAAGACAACACCAAGGTACTATATTTTCAAAACAAAGGCAGATTGCTTAACCATTTAGAAAATTTAGAAATTCAAAAGGTCTTGAAGAACAAGAAAGATAAATTAGTAAATAATTAAGCCGAAATATATTCGCACAATACATTCTTGTTGTTGTCGTCATTATAGTTAAGTAAAAGTTTTTCCATATCAGGTAGTCGTAAGGTAGATTAGGTATATATACTCGTATAAAAACTTCTAATCTTAGCATTTCTACCTAAAACTGTCTCTTTGATAATGATCTGTTGATCGAAACAAATGTAAGAGTTTCTTATAATAAACAGTTAAAAAAAAACGAAATTTTCGTCGTTATTTTATTTACTGCACCATGAACAGCCTTTCTTATATTAATAGTTTAGACCTTTAGGGAATATCTGAGAGAGTTACACCCCTTATCACTGTGAAACCCCAAAAGATTTATAATTGAAGTAGCTTCTCTTTTGATCTTGCATAAAATTCATTCCACATCGATATATGTCTAGAAGTAGCTGTTTAAAATTAGTGTTCTGGTTAGATTATGGTATGAACTATTTTATTTGATTAGTATATCGTATTTGATTTGAACTGTATTCAAATACACGTAAACAACTAGACTTTCATATAAAGTTAAAACTTTTCGTAAACCATTCCTGCATTCTTTATATTCTATTTATCGCGTAATCTAATCATTGGTGTATAAAATTACATTAAATTTTCATTTTATCTTAGTCAGCGATATAAGTACGTCATTTCTATGATTATAGGTTGGGATAGCTCTAGGAGCCCTTTGCATAATATCAGGGGCAGTGTACCTCCTAGACACCGTATTATCTGGTATCCACTTTGTGAGGAACAAGTTAGCATAAATATAAAGGCGTAAGGCGTACAAAATTATTTACCATAACGTATTTTGAATATCACCAAGTTAAAGTGTTATAAATTTATAATAAATAAAAATCTTCATAATGTACAAATCTTTACTATTTTTAGTAAGTTTATAGTTTAAAGTTGTTTGTTGTTTTGATACTTTTGTTCTTCATTGAATGGAGAATCATGAGGAACACCCGCATTGGTTAATCACTTAATTCTTTTGATATATATACATACCTCATCAGGAAGCTCTCACAAGTATTAATTTTCTAATTGCCATTTTTTTTTTAATATAATCACCATTTTCGTTTCATAATGCTTCGAAAATTGTTATACTTACATACTTAGTTAGTACCTACTTATATACTAGATTAATGTTTTTTATGTTTTATAAACTTTAATTACTACTTATATAGAAGATGAATTATATAGTAATTTAAGCAGAATGTATTTTTTGTGAATGTAAAATCAACAAATTAAAATAAACGCTCAAGTTAATTGGTTTTTCTTGACAAATTCAATAATTTTCCCTGTGCATTCTACAAGTTGCAGGGTGTTTCAAAGATATGTACCTAATATACGAGGCATGTTTTTTAAGTAAGTACCGTTTTGAAATTAATAAAAAACGTGCAAAGATTTCATATTTATTAACTTTATTTTTACATGAAAGCCTGTACCTTAATCTACTTTTCTATATAATTTCCTTTTAATATTGAGGTACTTGTCATAACGTTTGACCAGTTTTTGAATATCCTTTTCATACCTTCTCATAGAACTCTGCCGCCTGACTTGTTAACTGTTAACCACTGCATCACAACTGTTTTGACTTCGTCATCGTCTTGAAGACACTGACCGCCCAGATGTTTCCTCAAGTGCAGGAACAAATGGTAGTCACTGGGCGCCAAATCAGGGCTGTACGGAGGATGATCTAGTTTATCAATGAACAGTGAAAAGATGTGATGAGATCTTTGGTCCGATTAGTCACATGCAGACGGGCATTGTCATGCAGCAAAACGATACCTTTTGCTCAACTTGTCACGTCTTTTGTTCTGGATTGCACGGCACAGATTGTTCATTGTCTCACAATAAGCTGCCGCATTGATTATCTCATTACGAGGCAGAAACTCCATAAGCAATACACCTTTTCCTCCTTTTCTGTCCCAAAAAACTGTGAACATGATTTTTCGGTCAGAAACTGTTTGCTTAAATTTCACTTGTCTGGGTGAATCTGAATGCCGCGTCATGTACATTTGTACGGCCATCTTTAAATGGTCTTACCCACTTCCTTATCATTCCATCACTCATAATGGTTTGTCTGTAAACTGCACAGATCTCACGATTAATATCAATCGGTTTTTAGTCCTTTAGCACTAAGGAATCGTATAACAGCTCGAACTTCACAGTTCGCGGGTCTCACGATTATCGGAGGCACCTTACACACTCAGTAAACAACGTAAACAAGGGCAAATCAGACTGTAATGGCGTCAGTGCGTAGGTGACCGATCTAGATACTGAGTGCGCATGCGCAGAACGCTGATCGCAGCGCTGTGGCGGCAGAATTTCAAAACGGTGCTTACCTAAAAAACATGCCTTGTATATTTGTATTGCTCTTCTTATTCTATCAAGTTCAACTGCAACCTTGAATAAAAATCATTCCCAATCGGTACAAAGAATATTCGATGCGTTGCAAATATTTCTATTCCGGCAAAATATATATATATATATATATAAGTATATTATATATATAAGTATATTAACCATTTCCGTTGAAAATAAAAATTTTAAAAAACTGTTCGACGTATCTAATCTAAAATATAATCGATAATTTCCTTTCATATATATATATATGCCGACATTTCGTCAAAAGCTTCAAAACTTCAGAAGATGAAAACCCCACGCTATTGATCATTTAAAGATTGCTTGATTTGAATAAGTATTGCAATTTAACTAAAATTAAAAATTTATTTTGCGCCTATGAAAAGTTGAATAAAATTAGGGAAAGGATTGCCATAGGATTGTAGATGGCAACGCCACAGCAGACGGTTTTAATTTCCCACTGGCACATGCTCAGGCCGACACAAATAATCAATACTTAGTAGCATCCCATCCTTATTCTTCCTCTCCATTTCCATTACAAACACATATAGAAAAGGGCATTAGTCACAATAAAATGTAACTGAAATTGTGTGATTCATCAAACCGTACATTTTCTCTGGTTTCGAAAATAAATAAAAAATAAGCCAGTCCCATAATAAAATAAAATAAAAAAGTATACCTAGGTACTTCCAGTACAATATTCGAATAGTTACCGGCATTTTAAACGTAACTTGTGATCAGTGAAAATTGTAGGTACGTATCACCTTTTATTTTAGACAATATGAATCATGAGCGAGTTAATTACTTCATGTCTGTCTAACTCTACGTTCAGTCGTAGAATTAAGTTCTACTTTTTTATTTTTCGCAGTTGAAGTTAATAATTTGAAAACATTAAATATATACTCAATTGCCGAAATGGCTTCCAAGGTGATGGTGAAATTACCCTGTACGTCGTTTGCACAAGTAAGCATTATACATTAATAAACAATATTTTTCTGATCGAAAAAAATAGAATATATTTACATAACATATGTAACATACAGTAGTGCTTCAAAGTTTTGCAAGTCATGCATTAGTATATAGGTTTCAATTAAAATCGAATACTATTCACACAAAAGTACCTAATAAATAATGATCAAGTTATCAAGTTAATTCGTAAACTCAAGAGCCCTTTCCATGTCAAAAATCTTACAACGTATTTACGTTATACTTATAATGATTTAAGCAATGAGTCATGCAGTTTATTATTATTTTTTTTATTATACACAAAATTGTATTTTAATGAATAAGTGATATTTCGATAAAATTCCTTGCTGGATTTATTAGTAAATTATGTGAAATAACAAAAATATTTTCTGAGAACTATTAACTGATACATATCTATACAAATAGGTAAACAAACCTGGAAGCATAAAGGAAGATTTAGTTGTAACTGGAGGAAGAAATGATAATGGAAATTACCATTTGGAAATGCAGAATGGAAATAAAATTGGTAGAATCGCCCAACTCGAACAAAATATTCGATTTTTGCAACAGCAGCACCAACAGATGCTTGATGGTCTTCACAAGGAGATTGACAATTTGAGATGCAGAAACAGAGGTAAAGTTAAAACTATTTCTATTACTGTTCGCATTTATTCATTTTTTCATTTTTTGTTTTTGTAATTTATTAGCCTTGTTAGTCACGCATTTTTTATGTCTCCGATTTTTTGTAATTTCTGTATTGTCATGTGCATTTGCTGTCTTTTCCTTTCTTTTGAAATTTATGGTTTTTGTAAGTATCATATTTTTCCCTTCTTAGTATTGCCGTTTAGCCCTATTGTATTATATTTTCTTTGTTTCCAAATGTTCTTCTAGAGTTTAATATAGTTGATAGATTTATTGGGGATAATTTGTTGACCCATCGGTCCATTTCCAGGACGTAGATGATGCACCGACACATAGCTTGCAATGTTGCATTTTTGTGTTTACGTTTTCCCTCCTTTTTTTGTTTTATTGTTTCAAGTGTCGGTGCATCGGAACCACCCCTCCTCTGGGGGGCGGTTCTTAAATTCATGTTAATACAAGTATTTCTACATTCAATAGAGAATTAATTCATAATTAAAAAGTCAAAATTCAAAATACAGAATTCAACATATTAGATTCAAATATCAAACATTTAGGAGAGATCATTTCTAGTACATTTTAACATATAGTAACAATTACAACAAGATCTCTATAAACACATAGTATTAATAACATATAGGTTCATATAATCATTTAGTATTTTCGTAAATAAGTAGCAATCACGACGTTCAATAAAATTAGTGTATATAGTTGTAAATCGTTGGGTGTATAAACTTTTAAAACACAAAGTCCGTTTATTGCACCGATTCCCCATAGGATTCAAAAGAAGTGGCACATCTGTGCACCGGTGAAATAATTTATTTCATCAATTAATATACAATTACAAAGATGCTTGGTTAGACGAAATGCTTTATTAGCAATTTATTGATTTGCAGAACTGCTGTTTCATCTAATTTTTACTAAAGGATCTGTGCCAAGTCCTTTATCGACTCCCGATGAGGATGTGGAAACCAAGGTACCGAATACTTCTTAAAATATATTCTATTGAGATTAAGCATAACCAAACCTTACAAAATCAACCATTTACTTACTTTTTCAAAAATTTTTACTGCATTTTTTATTTCACAATTTACGTAATATCCATATTTATAAAAGTAAATAAAATTTTAATTTTCTAATTTTCTGTCGTTGCGTATTTTTTCGTACTTTTTAGATTTAATATTAAGAAATCGGTCGTATTTTTGTACTGTATAAACTGAGTGAGTCATTTCCCCGTTAAAGATGTGTTAATCTTTTAAAAATAGTTTGCTACACCATCGACCATAAATAATAAATACCACAGAGAAAAGTTTACTCTTTAGACAAATAATTGAAATGTGACAATTTAAAAATTTACTCAATTTATGTCCAATTCGAAAAATTTTGTTCTTACAGGTTAGTCCTAAGAATACAATTCCTCTTCAAGTCGAATTGTTGGAAAAAGAACTGACAGAACTAAAACTACAACTGCAAGAAAGTGAAAATCAAAACTCTTATTTGTCTGCTATTGTCGAAGAGCAAAAGAAGTAAGTGACAGTATTAGGCTATATTATGTTATATTTAAATAATTCTTAGTAGGAGTAAAATTTAAATATTAATTATTGAATTAAATTTTGCCCACTACAGATTACCTCATATAATGAGGGAAAATTTGTAACTGCTGTCATGCTCTCGTCGAGACTCAAACCCGGGATCTTTGGCTTTACGCGCCAATGCTTTGTCCACTAAGCTACGAGATTGATACACTAATTTCGACGTTCTGTAACTTAGTAAGTACGTTCGTCGTTGTTACTGTTGTCACCTCTCGTAGCTTAGTGGCAAAAGCATTGGCGCGTAAAGCCAAAGCTCCCGGGTTCTAGTATCAGCGAGGACGTGACAGCAGTAACAAAATTTTTCTCATTGTATGAGGTAATCTGTAGTGGGTACAAATGAATTCAATAATTATTATCGCATTAATATATTTATATTATGTTATAACAATTACTCGTACAATTTTAGAAAACTCGAACGTTACGCAAGAGAAAGAGAACGTGATTTAGAACGTGTATCTAAACCGGATCCCGAGCTTCTGCATAAACTCGACGATGCAGAGGCTTTGATACGTCGTTTGCGCCGGGAGAACTCAGAACTGCGCAGGGAGCAGGCAAACATCCCGTCATCCTCTTCCAATTCAAGCGAAGCGTACCGCCAGAGGGAAAGGGGTAACTACCACAACCAGCGCCAGGGCTCGACCGAAAACAAAAGCAACAGACATCGTAACAACGGTGGTGGGAGATCTAACTATAGGGGAAACTGGTTTCCCCCACTACATACGCAAAGTTATTGGCATGGTGGAAGGGTATCAGACAAAGGTGGAGACGATGGAGAGGCGGACACGTCTTTCCCTAATCTCAACCAAGGAGGCGGTGGAGGAGGACATTACCAAAACAGGAGGGGAACAAATAATAATCGGTACAACATAATTGACGGGAGGAAATACGAAGGCACACCTAATAAAGGGAAGAGAAGAAGTTAAACTGCTTTTATTATTTATTAAAAAATCTATAAATTTGTCATACTTGAAGAAAGACAGGTATAATGTAACCGTCGCGCAAAAGTTTTGATTTCTACATATATACACACTAACACACACACACACCTATCAGGAATCTGATATAGGGTTAAGTGGGGGTAGTTACACTTAACGAAAAATAAGCCGAATAAACGAGTTGTGTGAGAAGTTTAATCTAATTAGAAACGATGTGGGATAATTAAAAAAGCATAAAAGTTTCGTCTACCATAAGGTAGAGATGCTTACCTAAAAGAGCTTTCAGATTGAATGTATTGTCGAGCGATCTTCTTTCTATAGCGTTTGGTCATGCAAGCAATAATTTTGGTACAAAGTAGAATAAACAAAACTTTCCTTTAAAAACCAAACATATCTAAACAATAATAATAATAATATGTACCTAATAAGTAATTTAAAAAATCTTTTTTATTTGTAATTTTGAGATATGTAATTGGTATTGTTTCCAGTTATCTTCTTAAAGTTGTTTGAATTGCTCGAAATTTTCAACCCGAAGAAAGATGAGTAGTGATTAAAAATATTGCAACATCAAAACAAGAAAAACATTGTTTTTAATTCATTACAATATGTAATGAGAAACATTTAAAAGGTTTCCTTGTTTATATTTTGTCAAGTGTTTTATAATTTAATAACTGATAACTCCATTTAGCTTACAATCAGTTAAAAGTTTAAATTTGATGTGATATCTTAAAATTACATAACAGTTATCATAAAAATCGTATTGTATGGGTCCGACAAAATCTTATTTCCAGGGGGGATCCAGAAGTCTTCTTTAGGGAGGGCGATGGCGACAGAAGGGTATAAAAACATATAAAAAGAAAATAACAACCCAAAACATCAAACCCAAGCGTTTTAAACCCCTTAATCTAAACTATAAATATCCTCCTAAGCCCATAACCTGAACTTTTTAAACCCCATAACCTTATAACGAGTCATTTTAAACCTCATAAATTGGATAAGCCCCTACTTGATTAATTTATATTTCTATCTTCATTAACGTTGATTCTTGTTAGACACCTACCGTGAATGGGGATGTACGAATGTTACATTCCTTACCGAGCGGCGTGGTCTAGTGCTGTAGATCATTGCTTACCATTCGGGAGGTCACCGGTTCGAACTCGGGTCCGGCTGCTCTGGTCTAAGTTTTCTGTGGTTTCCTTGGATAACTTAGGCAAATGCTGGGGCAGTAATATTCCACATTTCACTTCTCTTCTGTCTTCATTTCGTCCGTCTCATCTTTCTCTCCTTAACCACACCACCCACCCATTCCCACGATTCATGCAAGGACGCTGAAGAGGGCCTTACGCCCTACCCTTCGGCTTCGCACTATAGTGTAAGTCGGAGGGACTGCCCGCCCACCAGCACGAGTAGCTGGTGGGAATGAAACACAAAAAGTTTACATTCGTTCCCAATTATTTACCCTGAATGGAGTATGCAATTATAAAAGCTTTGCTATAAAGTAGCTGCTTATTGCAGCTTTGAAGGTTTAGACAAGATGCTTTTCTATTATAATGGTCCATCTCCAAGTATGGCATAAAATATACAAGTACTGTTGTTTATTGTAACGATTATGATATAATAATAATATTATATAGACTGTTTTATTCAACTGCGTATATTTAATAATGCGTCATAAGACTAAAAAAAATGTGCATATATACAACTATTCTCATGCAAATTGCGTATTGTATTGAATTTTATTGCGGTATGACGTGACTGTAGGCATGTATTCCATATCGATGATTTAAAATAAATAACAATGTAAATCATTAAAACCTTTCCTTTTTATCAAAATTACGGACTTAGATATATCTACACATTTTACGCAAGCTCTAACAAATTTATGTATTTCGCTTTATGGTAACTCTGGCCTTCAAAATTATCTTAATTACTGCGTCAGCTGGTAACTCTAATAAACAAAATTGTATTGTCAATTAACTTTTGTGAGTTTGTAGTTTATCTTTATTTTGAAAGCTTTAAAAACAGCAACACTTTGTAAAAAAGATTTTGTAACAGCAGGGGTGGGGTGGTAATCTAACTAAAAGAGAGTTAATTTTCCTCAGTCTAGTACACAAAATCTACATTAAGGGAGGGATGGAGAGATAATGAAAAAATCATTACCAGAATATTATGAAGAACGCAAAAGAGTCTTCAATTGTTAAAACGACAATATGATTAAATATTTATTAATTTATGTGGTACGATACAACAGATTACATTTCAAACTTTCAATTCTTCTTAACATTTTTAAAATGTTCATATCCTAATCGTCATATTTCTGCGAAAACAAAAAGAAAGAGAAACGCTATAAATGAAATGCTTCAAACAACAATTTAAAAACATTAACTTATTTAATAACAACGACTTATAAAGAACTAACACTTAGATAAAAATCTACACAAGTAGTACATTATATAGATCCATGTACTTCTTTTAAAGCTGTAAGCAATTATAGCGTGACTATTTTTAATTAAACATGTATTTGTGGATGTGTCTTAGTGCGATAGGTACGTATTTAATAGCTCAAATAAGTACAATTAGGTCTTTTTTCTTACAAAAAGAAATGTGAATCTTATATCATACCGATAAATTTATTTAATTATTAAAAAAAAGCGATGTTGTTAAAATTGTGAAGTGTGTCATTGATGCGAAAAACAATTGATGTGCGTATGTGTGTCATAGTCAACTAGATCTGTTTCTTAACAGTCTCCACAAAGTGGATGTCCATCTTCAACTTGGAATGTGGTCTTAATAATGGGCTTCTTACATTTCTGTAAATAAATTAAAAACAAATCTAAAAATTATTCTGTTATAATTAAATACAGATACAATTTATTTAGCATTGATACCGGAGAATTTCATGAGTAATGATGTTATTAGACTGGGTTAAATTAACTTAGAAAGGGTTATACTAGTAAAGGTTTGTAGCTTTCTAATATTAGTTAGTCCATTTACACAAGGAAAAGAGTCTAATGTCTTAATTCAATGCAGAACTTGTAGTTGACGAAAAGAATTGTTTAACAATTTGATCTTTTCTGAAAGTGACCTGGCGTGGTGTTACAATCATAAAATGAAATTAATGAGATATCAGTAATTCTTACCAAGCACCTGAAGCACTTCTGGTGCCATTTTGCGTCCAATGCAATGATGGCTTGATCAGTTATGGGCTTGCCACATTCCTTGCACCTGTCAGCAAAGTGTTCGTTGAAATCCTTTTGGCAAAAAGGATTTCCATCCTTCTCGGCAAAGCTGGTGCCTGTTAAAGGCTTCTTACAAATGGTGCAAGCAAAACATTCTTCATGCCATGTAACATCTAAGGCCTTAATAATCTTGTTTTTAATCGGTAATTTACAAGCATGACACTTCTTGGCGAACTTTTCTGTATAACATTTGCTGCAAAATGGGAAACCATCGTGTTGTTGGAATTTTTCGTCACTTATTGGATGTTTACATCCGTGGCAGGTGAAGTGTTCGGGGTGATAATGGTTACCAAGGGCTGACAAAATCTGAAATAAAAAAAGATTAATTGAAAATTTGTTGTATTTAGGGAATTCGTGTTCGTCTGCCAGTTTTTTGTTATAAATTAAGCATGCTCAAATCGTTAAGTTACTAATTTAGCTTCCAACGACATTAAATTTAGCCAAAGCGACATTGTTTTTCATAATTACCAAATTCATTAATTTTAATTTAACTTTAACGTCGTATAATCTTTTTGTATTTCGATAATCAATAACATGACAAATATTGAAAGCATGTAATAAATATATATATATAAATAATTATACCAAAATATTGTTTCCATAATGGTTGTGTTGGTCTTAGAAAAACAATTGTAGGTTTTCAACAAACGTGTACTTAATTTTGACATATTGAAAGTTTAAATATGCAACAGATTCCAGTTACCGCGAAATTTGTTTCGATGCCAAATAGTTTAATAATTTGTGCTGTTTGTTTTTAAGTATGCAACTATACACTTTATAGAAATTAAACGTCTATTATTAGAACTCGCTATTTAGATAATTTAATTAAACTATTTTTGTTTTACTTACTCTGTGCGAAATGGGGGCATTACAGGAGGCGCAAATTGTAGGTCCCTTAAAAAAAAAGAATGATATCATATGTATATCAAATGGTTTCTGCGATTAGTTTCAGATCAGTTACAAAATATCTATTAATAGACCGTATTATAAACATTTTAATTGTTTTACCTGTGTGGGTATACATTTAGGTACTTAAAAGGTAAGCGACCAGGTTGTTTTTTTAAACTTCAAAAACATTTACTTTTGCTCACGGATAGAATTTAAAATAGGAAATCGAGTCTAGCGTTAAAAACAAAACACAAAAGATACACACCTCTGAACAATGAAAATACAGGGTGTGCAACGAAATAACTCTATTTATAAAATTAGTTTTAACTATAATTTAATAATGCTAAGAGTAAAAATATGTTTGTGAAATTTGATAAAGAAGAGTCTCAGGTACTCACTTTGTCACTCATGTTGATCGCGCTGCTTTAAACTGCGGTCGTGATGCCTAAAAGAACACTGAGGAAAGCGGTTTATCACAAAATGACTTTTCTAATTGTTCACTCGTAGATATAGAGGTGTTTATACAAGTGATATCATTCTTCCCTTATCAGCAGATACCAAATTTTATATAGTAGTACCGTGTGAAATTATAGCTAAATTCATCACTCTGTTTGTTTAACATACCTATTTTTACGAGGACGTGAAAAACAAAAAAAAAGCACTAGGATTACCAGAGGAATCGATAATACTCTAATCTCCTGGCACCGTGACCTTCTTCCAACTAAACCGCAAAATATACAATTTAATTATTGTTATTCTAAATTTATCTGGGGCGTAACCTTATAACACGCGCGCGAAATTTTCTATGGATGGATTTATAAAACACTGGGACTTCTACTGGTGACTGATTCTGCAGAGGCGCACAGTTCAAGTGTTTTGCGTTTACGTATTATGTACTTACGATTGCTTAGTCTCCATATATGTTAGTTGACTTGTTACACCTCGGACTTCGCATTAGAGCAGGAGCTAAATGTGTCAGAGTCGGTTACCGAATTTATGTAAACAGAGGCACGGAAATGAGCAAGCCTCCGGTCTTTTTAATCCGAATTCTTGTTGAACGCCGGTTTAATAATACTTACCTATCTATACCTATAGTAGTTGTTACCAACATACACTTCGTTCTATAAATAGACTCCCTTAGCTATAACTATTGTATTTTGGGATTTCATCACATTTCATTGTATTTGGGAAGTTTAGTTTTTATCTCAGGTACACAATTTTATCTCTGTCAGCAGCGGCTGGTAATGTGGGACACACAGGGCAGTATTCCCTTCTGTCTTTTAGAAGATAAGAATAAGGATATTTCTGTGTTATGCCCTATTGCAATTTCTGAAATTACAATTTGTTCAGAAGAGTTCTGTAGGTGGAGAACTCAAACTTTAGACCAATAAGATATCAACTGATATTAAAATTTTTTAATTAATCACCTGTGGGTCTAGGTATAGAACGCTCAACGTTCGTGTAAAGCCTCAACTAAAGAAGAAATATGCAATAATAAAAGAAATAAGAATGATTACAAATCACGTTTTATAGAACCATTCGAATTTCTTAGACGAATTTGATCTGCAGAACTGCCAAAACAATTAAATATTTATGTATTTTTGCGAATCAGTTACTAAATTTATTAATATAATAAATTAGCCTATCTACACCGCATACAACACTGACGTATTTATGCGAAACCGCATTTTGCCTTCCGTTCTATACCTACAGAGCAGTAACTCAATTGAATTCTAACTCTTTGATTGGTATACCTAACTGGGCCAATAGACGGGTTCTGTGCACTACTAGAATTGTGCCCGCTCCCCTCAGCACCCACATTTACTGGCACAAAGCAGCGAATTTAGATGGGTATCCAAGCTGCAAACGATGAAGACTTTGCAGACAAGCATATATATGTGTCGCCTTTGCCTCGAGTGGGGATTACCAACACTCGATACAGATACAGTTAAACGAGAATGAATGTCATTATTTCAACACCTTTGGTCTATGTGGTTTGTGAAGAGAGAAATCTGGAAGGGTTGCATGCTGCATGTATTAATGTTTGGTGTAATTGGTAAAGAAATGCTAGATTTTATTTTCCTTATATTAGTCGGCGACAAAGCATGGATGAAGCAGAGATGAAAGACTTCAATTTTTAGAACCAAAGGATTGAAAATGTTCCAAAAGAGAATGTTTTATTTCATTATTTATCTTCTAGTCCTCCGCCGGCTTTCTATAGAATCCATAAGAAACTATATAAGAACATAAGCTTTCACGGCCGGAATTCTTAGTAGAATGATGATTTGGGCTTGATCGATGTGAACGGTTTCCTCCAGACGTTTCGTCGGCAACTGCGGCTGACATCTTCAGTGGGTGCTATGTTGACTACGTGTTCCAAAATTATACCTTGAAGTCTCGACAGCGACTGTAGCACCCACTGAAGATGTCAGCCTCAATTGCCGATGAAACCGTTCACATCGACCACAGCCTACAAGCCGGAATCATCATGATAAATACATCATTTTTTCACAATGTTTACAGAATACCACAGGCTATTGTAAAGACTTCCCGCATGTGTTATCATATCACTCAATCAGCTTCTACTGATCACTTTAAATATGGCCAAATCATGTAACCAGATAAATAAAATGTCTTCCCAGCCAATGCTTTCGTCAATGTATCTTTGTTCTTATTCGTTAGTAAATCAGAAGATTGTGTGTCAATGGGTTTAATATAGCCATACACCTACCGCTAGTAGTTATTATACTATAGTGTACGGTCACGCTATCCGAGCGCCCTCGTACTTCTTTCGTTGAACGTACAAAGTAAGTTAGACGTAATCCCACTAGCGCTATGCCCTCACGACTAACACATACGAGCCGCCACTGTATAGATAAGTGCACGTGCGTTTGTGTTTATATAATAGCTGCGTGTGTACCAAATAATTTATTGTAATAGCATTAATTTATGATGCAATTTGCAAACCGAATAAGACATGACCGTGTTCTATGGAGGTACCACTTATTATTGTAAAAAGGTACCCATAAATGGGAGCCAATAATTAGTTTACTGTTTTGTAACAATGAATGTTCTTTCAATTCTTGTTATCAAGTCAGTAATTGTTTGCTATTTATAAAAACGCTTTTTATTTTCCTTTTTTCAGTAACTACTGTTTACACTTAAGTTTAAAATAAATCCCATTTCAAGTGTTTGCATACATAAATTTAATTTAAAAGAAATACTTGACTTCAAACGATGAGTTAGTTATATACCTTTTTTTCGAAATTAAATTACGCCTAATGGTAACAGAAAAATTCTTTTTTTTTGGAACACTTGAGTAAAAATACAACTGGATTACAAGCAATATTTTCTGTAAATAGGCTGCCGGACTATTTGTTCAAATTTTTGTTATTAACTAGGTTTTATTCCCGATGCTTTTAACATTACATCACCAGGAGTTAACGTAATCAATAACGTACTTAATTGGTTATAATACAGTTATCAGAGAATGGTGTATTATAGGTATTATTGATTATCGAAGTATTTTCAACAATCATATAATTTGTATGTATATGTCGCAATGCTGATTTTAATAGCGGCTAACTAAACGTTTAGCCGGATTGTGAATGGGAATATACAACAGCAGCTAAATATAATTAAATAAAGAAAGACTCACCCTAATTACCATTAACTAAATTTAAAATGAGCGGACACGTGTTTCGCCCACTTCACACGTGGGCGAGAGTCTCGCGTTGATAATGCCTACGTGTGAAGTGGGCGAAACACTTATCCGCTTATTTTAAATTTAGTTAGTGATAATTAGGGTGAGTCTTTCTTTATTTAATTATTGTTTTACCACAGTCTCCTATTGTCTACTTAGCAGCTAAATATGTTTTAATTTTATTAACACTCATTTGAACAAAATGGGGGTAAGTTCGAATGAAACGATATTCAGGATTGTCGACTACAGAGATCAGATCTGAACGAATGCCAAGGTGTTAACAAATTACATTGTTTGTTATTTAATTTATAACTTGGGAAGGTTTATATTTATGACGTTAAACGTCACTTATTGATTATTAAAACTTTGCAAGCTACAAATTCAACTACAAAGAACTTAATTCGATAATACCTTCTGTGGAATTTGACATCCGTTGAGATCTCAACTCTTTTATCGGCGAAGCCGACAACCCCGAACATCATTCCTATCGAATTTAGTTTTTGAAAAGTTTGATCTTCCCTGTACGTCTCAGACAAGCTGAGCTTTAAAATCAGTCAATTGAAAAAATTGCACCTTCAGGTTTAATAACTCAAGAAGTATCATAGGTTTATTAATGAAATTTGAGATTATAGATGCTCGGGGAGACCTTATTTATTAAACATGCAAAATTTCAGGTGTGTGGGTGTAACAATTTTCCAGTTATGAGCGGTTCAAAGTAGATCCCGTATGTCTAGATTTATTCGAATTAGCTAGGTCACATATTTACCTAATTAGTGGCTTATTTTAATATTTTGTTATAAAAAACTTATCTTGTTTTACGACTTAGTTTTCATTCTTTGTAACAAAACGTTTTTTTTTTGTGATATATAAATCCCACTTCGAAGAATTTCAGTGACTTTTGCAGAACGTTTTATTTACAATACGATTATTCATATCAAGTAGTGTTGTACTTGCGCATTCCCAAATCGATTAGTGCGGTTCATCAAGGTTACAATTTAAAACAATGACTACAAACGCACACACATATAGATATAACATATATACGTAATTGCTTGTGTGCATCACTTAATGATATGACAAACTACTTAGTAATTTCCCATCCATAGAATCTACACGCATTACCATTTATTAGGTTATCACTAATTTTTATTCATATTTAATGAGCGTATTTTCCGTATTAAATCCGGCTGCTTTTATTTATTCAATTAAAAAATGAAGATAAAGCAAACTGGTTAAAAATTGTTCAAATGTTTACTGCTTTCGTTGTTCCAAATAACAAAGTTCTAAGTTCATTGTAAGATTGTGTGTTATTTCTAGGTGTTATTTTAGAAATATTGTATTCCTGCAGTACCATTATCTCAAGTCCAGACCTTTGAAACGCCATGTATATGCCGCTTTTCTCCAGCGGCGTATCCAAAGGTGGCACCAAATTATATCTGACCAAAAAAGGTATAACCGATCTTGCCACTGACCAAAAAGGTACAACCGATTGTGCCACTAACACCCAATAGGTAGAAATTATTCTAATGAGAAAGGAAAATACTTTATTGATATTTTATGGCATTTATTTAACAGTAATTAATAAGGCATTATAAATACCTACTTATACATATATCAGTCAACAATTTTTTCAACGTAAATATGATACACATTTTATATAGTCGATGTTCGATATTGCTTTGTTTTATATTTTTCACACAATTCCATGATAGTTTTCACTTTACTTCTTACGAAGGCATCCTTAATTTTGAAAGGTGTTTTTAAACTTTGAATCTTGACATAAGTGTCAATTTGAAATTCCTTTAACTTCTCGACAAATATATACATTGATGGATGAGCTGTGTAAAAAGATTCGTTAAATTTTGAGTGAAATGATTCACACGCGTTTGTCGTTTTCGTAACACAAGGACCACACTCCTTACCACTACCTTATCAGGTAGGTGAGCACCCTTTTCTCTGGTGGCAAGACTGGTTGTTTACTTTTAAAACCCCAATTTTGTAGCAGGTAGATCTTTATTTTTAGTGGAAACTTCAGTCCCACCGTTCTCCAGTATTTCTTCTCAAAACCTTTGGAACTAACTAACTAACTTCTGGATGATATTTTAGTTTAAGTTCTGCATTTCTATCCTTCATTATACTTCTACATGAAATCTTAGAAAACAATAAATTACAGTTTTTGTAACACAATAAAAGCCATTAACCAAATTATTTAAGAACACTGTTCATTTTTTATTTTTGGTTTTGGGTCCTATGGAAAATTAAAACTTCATTTCATTAGCAAATATAACATAACCAGTAACTACAATTATATATTTATTAAGATAGTTAGCGTTTGGACGGGCTCAACTAATAAAATAAATATTTTAATTTTTCTTAAAAATACAACAAACTAATGTTAAATTGTGGTAGTGCCCTTTATACATTTAATCAATTGAAAATTAATTTTAAAATAATTTGTGTCATTAGATATCTAAATTGTTCATTTATGTATATATAAACAGCCCTAAAAGTGTGCAAGGTAATTAAAAAAAGAGTAAAAATAACTTATTTGAAGTACCTAGCTTATTCCTTGTCTAATATCTTGATCGGTAGAAAACAGCAACATCAGTTGTTCAAAGGTGGGGGTTATCCCTTAAAATAAACAAAATGGTAACATTTTAAATTTCTCGTTAATACTAAAGTAAATCAGTCTATATAAAACAATTTATTGCATCGATCGTGAGATAATCTAATGGATATTAAGGTGATGTCATGTTTGATAACAATTTTTGAAGTTTGATAAGTTAAATATTTGCTATAATTATTACCGGGGGCTTGTGATAATCATACGTTCCGTAATTCCGATCAGATGAGATAGTAAATACATGGATACTTTCAAATTGTGTTTAATTTGTTTTTACAATAAATTTTTTTATTTCAACTTCAAAAAGAGGAGGTTCTCAATTTGACTATTTTCTTGTGTACTTATGTTGAGAAATTTCTTCGTCGACTTTGAATCGATGATTTTGAGTACCTAAGTTACTGACCCTGTTTAAAAATGAAGAAAATATTTCACCTCTAAGGGTGAGAAGTTATTAATTTATGTTTATACATACATATTTTAGGCAAATATTTAATGTCAGTTTTCATTTTTTTGTAATAATTTACTTTAGCTATTATATTACAATCAGACATTGTCAAAAATCCCCCAATGCAAGAAATTCACAGAAATGGTAAAAATTAGTTATTGGCCTTTTATGATGAAAAAAAAATCTGAACTTTCTTTCGTTCTACTCAAACAAGATTATGTGAAGCATCGATGCTCTTATTTAAACAAACATATAAAATTGAAACACTATCATTAACTGTATCATAAACTTCAAATGGTTGTTATTAAAAACAATAAATTAAAAGTAAATCAACAGAGACAAACATTTCATTTCAATTATCTACTTTATAGAGTTCTGATGTAAACAATTCTAAAATGTTCGTCTCTGTTGATTTACTTTTTTTTTTATCTTTTTACAACAACCATTTAAAGTTTGTGTTACAGTTATAAATAGTGTTTCAATTTTATATATTTGTTTAAAGGAAAGTATTGATGCCTCACATAATCATTTTTGACTAGAACGAAGTTCTAAACCTTTGAGCGAATTGTTAGGCTTGGTTTAATAATAATAATAAATTATTCAACCGAAAAAGTTTCAGAAATATTTTTATCATAATTTAAAAATCAGGACAAAATGAGAACATTTAATAGCACACATGGGAACTAATATAAGTATCCAAAAAGTTCATATCTAATTTTTTGCATTCATTTGTTATTACACATACAAAATTCTATTATTGTTGATACAAATGCATTTTACAGGGTATCATCATCCCTTGCTTTCGATTAATCTGGGAAGATATTTACCGTTTCCTTAATTGCACTCAATGATAAATAAGTTTTTCCATTATACGTATTGATTAAGCTAAACGAATTTTATTAACGCTGGTCTAAATGTAGCCGTGATGTAATCATTTTCCCCGTTCAGACTATATTAAGAAAATTGAAGTTTAGGTAGTACACTAATAAAGAAAACGCAATTCCTACTTGAGGTTTTATAGGTAACAACTTCTACTAAATACGTATTTTTTGTAACACATTCCATATTTAAATTTATTCATTTATTTACCCACTTCATCTGTAAACGCCTTACAAATAAAATAATCCTCTTCCATACAAAGTGCAGTTCGTGATGATATGAAACACTCAATTATTATATTTAAAAAATTAGTAATTAGTACTTAATTATCTAATTTTTGACATACTGCAACATTTATACAGCTGCCCCTGTGGTTATGTCTTTGCCAAATCAGATTGCCAGTTTTATTCTGCATGCATTTCATCATTTACATACCTGATAATACCTGGTATTTGTTTTTATTTAATTTGTCAATGAGTATTTTTGAAATTAGACCATTTGAAGACTTCGTGTTAATTTGTACCAATCAACCGTTCCGGGAAAACCCGAATCAAAATCTGACGTCACGATGCATTTGTGTAAGTAGTCACATCTAATCATAGCCTTTTACATTACCTTAATATAAGCTACTGTATAAGCATAAAAAATGTTACTCGTTTTCCTGCAATGTCGGCTGCAAAAAAGTTACCGTTGTAATTTTGCACCTTTATGCAAATGATAAACTGTTTTGTGTATGAAACAACATTTTTTGACACACTGATCTCTGAAATGTAAACTTTAAGTACAATACAATTCGTTATAGGCATTGATTTATTTTTGTTTTCGTACAAAGACAATGATAAGACTCTTAATCGACATTGTAAATTACAATTGTTAAATTTGTAACCCTACTTTTGGTATTTTTAACTATCAGCAATGATCCAAAAGAAACCATTAAAATCCCCGTTCGTCTAAATATTAAGGATCAAAGATACCACATTTGGAACGCGTCCCACCAAGCAGGCACTACAAACCGAAAATCAAATCCCACAACCGGTTTCGACTCATTGGGTCTCATCAGGTGAGAGTTGGCAAAAAGGCCTTTACAGGCTATATAATAAATATGAAAATGGAATCAACAGAATCTTTAATATTTATACGAACAAGGATTTTAATCAACAGTGTAAGTCAATACCGGTAGGGGGTATTAGCCCTCGGAGTAGTTGTTTCTATTGATTTCGTATATAAATTAGCAATGATCTAAATGCGCTACGACCTTGGGTGTTTCATTCGCAGCAGCTAGTAATGCTAGCGGGCGGGGAGTCTCTCCGACCTACACTATTGTATAAAGCCGGGGAGTAGGGCGGAAGGCCCTCTTCAGCCTCCTTTCAGGAATCATGGGTGTGTGGTGTGGTTAGGGAGAGAAAGATGAGACGGACGAAATGAAGACAAAAGAGAAGTAAAAAGTAATCTGTGGAAAATTATTGTCTAGATAATCCAAGAATACCACAGATGTAATTGAACTTCCTCTCTTCGCAAATGTTGAGCTATGCTATCAAGACATCTAGTCCAAGTTGCTCGATAAGCACTGTTATTAATAAATTAAGTGGGTCCTTTTTGGAAGGTTGCATTTGTTAATATTTCTATTTAGCATTTGCATATTTTTCTGTGTATATCGTACGAGACCAGAATTAATTTCGCAATGAAGATTAATTATCACACTAATATACATCGGTTAACTAAGGAACTTTTGTTACTCTAGACATTCCTGTGTAGGTGTGCATGGAAACGTAATTAGTTAATTGATCTTGGGGTTAACAAGGTAAATTAACTACGGCTCACGAATTTCTCCATTCACTGGCACACAGACTGATTCAGTTTTGATACAAACATATCGTCGTATTGTACATGACAATAAGTTATTATATTAAATTGTATATATTTTTTCAAACTAAAGTGTTTCTATTATCCGTCAAAACGGTGTACGATTTGCTAAGTAACAACCCAGTTATGATGAATGTTGATTACGAATGTAATCAGAAAGAGGAAGAAACTAAAGTTGTACCGAAGAGATCGCTAAAGAAATTTTTTCTGAGGAATTGGCAACTTGGAATAAAGATTGTCGAAATTGTAAGTAAATATAGAATAATGGAAATTGTGGTGACCAAGTAAAATAAAATCAAAATAAATTATCTCGCCTTTATAATCCCCACATAAAAAGTGGGTGAAACACGTGTGTGGTGAATAGGGGTGAGTCTCTTTTGATTTTATTTTAAACCAAAAAGGACCTTTAAAATAGTAAACATTATCCAGAAGATAACTTCAGTATCTAGCTATGTTAATAAAAGTAAATACAAAATTGGACGTAAATAGTACAATAATTATTAAGTACTATCTTGACAAGCAATTAAATCATAATTTGCAAGCATGATTATCTACACTGAATTTTTTACTTTTTAAATAAATTACCCATATTTGTTTGCTCATTTGTCATTATATTATGAGTATGAAATGGATAATAATGTTTATCCAGCGAGCCTATAACAACAACTGAGTAACTGACTGTAGAAATGTACATTTATTTTGAAAATTCCATCAGTTTCAACGATTAAAATTTGTTTTCAGCCGAATGGGCACATACGATACAAATATAGGTACAATAGTTCACGCAGGTATACTAATAAAGCGTACAACTTATTTCTAATAAGAATTAATTTGAAAAACACAATGTTTACTCTACGTGACACATAACAAAGGAATGCCTTTAACAGCTTTTATGGTAGGGTACAATAATACCGGACCAGGTCTAATTAAAGTTTACTTGCTACAAGATACCGAAATGTTAAAACTAGACAAAATAACAATTAACTAAACAATAGAATACGTCTTTGGCACCGAATAAAATGTTTTCATAAAATACAACTAGTTACTTGCTTTTAATCCATTTGCAGAAACATCCATGTAAGAACATTTCATAGCACTACTATTTTTCACTTTTTAATTTATTATTTCCTTACAATTGTTTCACCCTACTAGGGTATCTTCAGATGAAGTACTCGTACAATTTAAAAAAAAATGTATTTCATTCCCACCAGCTACTCGTGCTGGTGGGCGGGCAGTCCCTCCGACCTACACTGTAGTGCAAAGCCGGAGGGTAGGGCGTTAGGTCCTCTTCAGCTTCCTTGCAGGAATCGTGGGAACAGGTGGGTTTATTATATTACTTTTATTATTATACAATTTTATTTACAGATATGTTATTTATACTATTCTAGGTATCTTATATTATTTGGGGGTGATATTGTTACTAGCTTATTTAAAATTTCTGAAGAATAAACATTTTCAATTTCATTCAAAACTGCTGTATTGTTTTTAAAATGTTTTTTAGTTTCTAAAAATTCAAGAATATCTAAATGTTTACCTATTGATTGTTTATGTAAAATTTTGAATTTTTTTCTTAAATTAAATTCGTGATTCTTGCTTTTGATGTGGTTCATAAATACTGATTTATAATTGTAGTATCAGTATTTATGAAACACATCAAAAGCAACAATCACGAATTTAATTTAATAGAAAATTCAAAATTTTACATAAACAATCAAACGGTGAACGTTTAGATACTCTTGAATCTTTAGAAATTAAAAAACAATACAGCAGTCCTTCCTATGAAGATGTCCTAGTTGGGTGAAACAATTGTAAGGAAATAATAAATTAAAAAGGGAAAAAATAGTATTGAATTAGCGGATACTTGATGGAAGTCTAACATATTGAAATAAACACTTCCACAATTTATTAAATAAACTTGAAGTAGTTCTAAGTATATTTTGTACTTCTGAAGAAGCCACAGTGTTGGCGAAAGTTTATTTAATAAGTTTTGGAAGTTATCAACTGTGTGTTCGTTTTAAAATGAAAAAATAGTAATTTTATTTATTGATTTATTCATTCATAATAAATGTCAATTTTCACAATGTAAAGACTGAAACAATTATTTCATAGCACTATTTGTTTTCATATGATGAAGCATGTTTTGATAGGCAACAGTAAGATGAATCATTTTGCCCAAATTTTGATGTGAGAAGCAGCACGTTTCGGCCAAGAGTTGGTGATTCGCATGCATGTATTCATTAGAACCCATTTTCAGAACATCCTGTCTGATAAGTGATAACATTAATATTAACTTGTTGAATAAAAGTAAAAGTACAAATTAATAACAAGAAAACAGGAAGCTCTGTGTGGAACTGAAAATAAATTTAAGATAAGGTACTCTAGATATACACTTAAACATTTCAATTATCACTACAAATGAATGAATTAATTAATGTTAATTGCAAAAATATTCATTTGAAATACTTCTATTTAATATACCAATAGAGAATGCAAAATTCTTGTTTCTGTTTTAAACAGGAGCGGACCTAGAAGTCTTCTTTAGGGGTAGTGATAGTAAAGTTACTAAATAACTCCAGATCGCTACTTTCGAATATCACACCCAAACTCAATAAGCCAATACATTAAGGCCAATTCATTTAGACCCTGTAACCCTACAACCTAAGCATTTCAAATTCTTTAAACTAAACCATAAATACCCCCATAAGCCCATAGCCTAAAGTTTTTGAACAACATGACCCTATAACCTAATCTTTTTAATTCCCATATAAACTACTGTGGTGGCATAAATTACTTCAGCACGTTGACTAGCTGTCCCTGAGTTATAGGGGTCCAAAAGCTTCTTTAAAAAGAATAGGGTAGGGATTAATGGAGGTATTTATGGTTTAGGTTAAGGATTTAATGGATTTAAAACGCTCAATTTATAGGATTACGGGGTATAAGTCATGGATTATTCGGTTTTTGAATTTTGGGGGAGTTTGAGAGAACACTACTCTAAAGCCAAGTTCTGGGAGAGATTTTCTAAATATTAATTTCTGTTTGCTTTTGGATAGTTTTTAAATCTATTTCGAATATACTTAATTCAAACTAGAATGGCTTAAGATTAAGGGAGGACTGTGTCGGCACTAGATGGAACATATTTAATAGGACAAAAGCTGAAAAAACATTCGGTGAAAATGTTCCATGAATTTATTTAGAAGCTCTATTCGTATTTCGGATTTAGAAAATAGAATTTTATTATCTAGTTACGCTAAAAATGTCTTAGAATGAGAATGAGAATTAGATAACTTTCTTAAATATATCAACAACTTAAGCAAAACTATTAAATTTACTATGGAAATGGAATCTAACAGTGAACTTAATTTCCTTGATATAACAATATGTAGGTCAAATAAACTTAAATTTAAGATCTATAGAAAACCTTCCTACACTGATACAGTAATTCCAGTGCCTTCAAACTACCCTTATAAAATATTATTATCAGCATTTAATTGTTTATAAACAGATTATTAAACATTCCTTTTTCGGAAGAAAACTTTAAAGAAGCATTAAAGATTATAAAAAACATTGCAAAAAACAATGGCTACAATACGAAGATAGTTTATAAGATACTCTACAAAAAACAAAAACAAGCTATTTTAAAGTCAATTTATCCCTACAACTCTATAAAAGTGGACCTAACTTATAGTAAAATAGTTTATATAGGAAATCCCAGTCTAAACATAGTGAAATATGTAAAACGAGATAACATAACCGCTGCTATTTATAATAATCATGCACTAAAACAAATTCTGGTCAATAACAAGCGTAAATCAGATCCTTTGCATAATAGTAGTGTATACAAAATTAATTGTAAACAGTGTGAATGTTATCATATAGGTCAGTCTGGTCGGAGCATTCTTAGACGTTGCAAAGCTATACAATAAAAGAGAATTCTAATTTTGCTAATCATTTATAAAAAGATAATCATCATTTTCAAAATCAGGATATTCCTAATTATGTAAAAATTGTACATTTTGCTAATAAAGGAACTAAATTAAACGCTACAGAAACTTTCGAAATTAAAAGAGCTCTTTCCAACGATAAAGATAACTTGTTAAACGAACAACTAGATTTAAGCCAATCACCGCTGTTAAACCCTAAAATGTTTATTATGGGAAAAAACAGTAATTAACCCTCATACACTGCAATATTATACCTAAGCTTATTGCTTCAGTTGTTGCTAAACTCCTGTCGATGGTATAACTGCCGAAATAGAGTGAGACCTTTGATCTTAATATTTAGACGAATAAGGATTTTAATTCCTTCTTTTTTGAATATGTTATATCCTCGTCTAAGAATACATCGGAATCAACGGTGTACTTCAATGCCGGTAGGGGTATTAGCCCTCGGATTAGTTGTTTCTGTTGATTCCATATTTATATTTATAAATAGAATAATATTATTAAAAACAATAATAATTCCAATTTTCAGGCGATATGCAGTCTCTGCGTGAGTTTGTCGTTCGAACCTCTGCGATCTGTGAATCATCTTCATTATATAAACATCATTCTGACAACTTTTGAAGAGTATATCCTGATAAATGTGGTCCTTGTTGTATCTAAAATGCTTGGAGAGAGGACAAGTTACAAGACCACTACGATATTCTCCATTTTGGGTGCAGCACTCCATCTGGTATCAGCTATTTTGTTAATAGTTGCAAAGGATGTTCCACGAGCAAGTCCATTTCTACCTCCCCATCACGATATGTTGGTTATGTTAATCACCGCCGCCGCTTTTTCTATTATCAATACTGTCGTGTTTATTGTTGATGCTTTTTTTACGTTTTTCACACAACAAAACTTTTAATTAATGATTATTATAATTTAAGTGCTGCATGTTCGTATTAAATAAATATAATCATATTCGCACCTTTTCTAAAAGAAATAATAAACTGATTTATGTAAAGGGTGGATTCATAAAGGACAATTAAAAAGGACGCTGAATAAATATTACGCCACACAATTCGTTCTGAACGCTTAATTCTTGTTTCCTTTTTTTTTAGTGTTGAGTTTGATACGTTTATATCTTACATTTATAATAAATTGAATAATTTAGGTATGCATATAGAAGTTCTCTAGATGTGACCTAATTATTAAACAAATTATCTTAATTGCGAAAACGGGGAAGAATTTATAGTTCCTCTAAGCTCAGAATGAAAATAAAAAGATATTACTATTTTGAACATTATTCACTCAAAATATGGATATTTTTATGTTTCAATAAAATACATATATAATGGAAACCACTACCAGTAGATTGTTTCTGAAAAATAAAATTAAAAATAAATCAAACTCGATTTGTATTTGTGCGGTTTTGTTACTAAACGCGTACGTGTTATCTTTTGTTTAATTTCCGATAATAAAATTAGATGTTTTTGTAGATTAATCGATTAATATAGTCAAAGCATAAGGGATATCTTTATTATTTCATTCCATAGCAAAATTTAGACAACATTTGCTCATAAAAATGTTTTTCTATTTAATAAAACTTTTTAATAATCTCAAAAGCGTTATTAAAAATTTCAATTCAACAATAAACAATACAATTCATAGAAAATTACTTTAGACGTTTGGTCGCCGTGCACTTAAGGTATTGTTTTTGTATGATAACATTCTCAAGGATCACCATCGCGTGTTCGAACTGCAGTAATCCCTGAAAATGCCGGTGAAATGTTGGAAAGAGAATTCCAATCGCAGAACCCCCGAAGAGGACTATTCCAAAATCACAGCCACCAAGCCCGGAAACTAATTTCCTTACAATAGACGTCGGCTGTGATAGCCTTAGCTATTTCAAATACATATTATTGTTAGTATCATTATTATCATGTTTTACCCTTATTGAGACCTTAGAGGTACGGTAAATTCCTTGACGTTCCCCATGTAGTCACTGATCTTAATCTCAGTTTCTTCCTGCGGAATCGCAGTTCTTCGTGGTCAGTAGCAATTTCCACAAGATTCTGGCTTTCTTCCTGTTGAGGCTAAGAATCTGCTTTCCCTAGTCTATGCAGATTGTAGGGGAGTGACGGCCTTTACCTGCCTGCAATCCTGGCTGTGTTTCTTAGTCACTGTGTAGCTCTGAAGCAGCTTATCTCGCAATTCATTATTTGATTAGGCTACAGCAGATACTAACAAGGGGTTCTGTGTCAATCAGGCGTTGTTGTGCATCTCATAACTCAAGGTTTCTCTTAATGCCATTGTGGCCTGGTACCCACAGCAAGACTACATTGGTTTGGGCCTAGTCTATTGAGGGGTGGTAACAGTCCTCTAATAGTTTTGGCTTCGAAAACGTTCTGAGAACATCTCAAATATATACAACCGGCAAAAGGATCATGGTGGAAAGTGGTACTGTTTAATGAGTTTCGCACCTAATAAAATTAGTCAATGGTAAAGTTATGTAAGAACAATTCTTATAAAAATAAAGTACCAAAGAAAAACTTCAATGGGTCATAAGGATTGTAAAACATCCCATAGGAATGGTTAACAATCCAAAACATTATCTTTTTCTTGTATTTGTGCTTTTGATGTCTACAACAATAAAAAGCAACATACATTCCTAGGTATTGCACCTAACGTTTTCAAAAATAACGACATAAAGAATTTTGACATGCTCTGTGTACAAATTTCAGTTACTTGGCATCTAACATGGCACGAAAATGCTGTAAAACACCATTGCATTTTAATAATAATTTGAAATTTTGCCAAGTAACTTAAGTGCGCTATAAACTTTATGAATAGAATAAAGGATTTGTGACATGATATGTACGTAGTACTTTTGTAATATGAAATAATGGTTTATGCAATTTTATGTTTCAAAACACATTTTTGTTGTTCAGTACTTAAGACAGATTTGTAAGGTTGGCTGCATACGTAAAGTACCTACATTACAACATTTTAAATATAACAGAAACAACTACTCCGAGGGCTATTACTCCTATCGGCATTGTATTACACTGTTGATTCCGAAATATTCTTAGACGAAGATAACATATCAAAGAAGAAGGCTTTAAACTCCTTGTTCGTCTAAATATTATGGATCAAAGAACCTACATTTGAAACGCATCCCACCAAGCAGGCTCTACGAACCGAAAGCTAAATCCCACAACCGGTTTCGAGGTTTCGACCCATTGAGTCTCATGAGGTAGGCACTGGCAGGGAGGCCTTTACACGCTATATTATAAACATAAATATGGAATCAACAGCGCCCACCTAATGAAACCCAATATATCGAAACCGGTTGTGGAATTTGGCTTTCGGTTCGTAGAGCCTGCTTGGTGGGACAGATATGTTATGATATAATTATGTGAGTTTTTGTTTCTTATTTAGTGTGATCTCAATGTTGCCTTTGTAAATCCATATCTGTAACAATCGAGTCATAAGCTTCTGTGTTTGAATGAAAAAACCATTAAATGTTGCTTTTTCTGAATTAAATATTTGTAATATTATTTGATCAAGAAAAAGTCGAAAATTCTCTTTCACTAAAAATTGAAAAGAAAATCATAGCGAGCCTTCATTGTTTGCCAGTTTGTATATAGGTGAAGAATAAAAAAAATCCATTTTCTCTTCATAGTTGATTTTTTTTAAAGTGATACAAACAGATAGAGTTTTTGAATATTACGGTTCATAAAAAGGAAATACAAATATGCAATTTTTGTTGTTCTTCAACTCAGATTGAGCGATAAAATAAAGTTGTTTTAATCATTTTAATGCTGTGAATTAAAGAAATTATAAATTTTTGAAACCATTATACTTTTTCATGTCAGCTAGTTTTTATTATTTTTGTGTGCATAGTCCCTGTTTAATCACCCAAAGCAGTCTGGTATACTTCTTACTATTCTTCATAAACTTCATACATCTCCCATTACCACTCCATGGATCTTTTGAGGAAGTAGCTCCTGATGAAATCCGTAGAACGTCTTTTACGACGTTCACGTGCAATCTGCATATCATCTATCGAAATCCACACTGAGTATTATCTAGAGAGTTCAAAATGACATGTTTTGATAAACTAAACCAAAATCAATGAAGTCGCATTTGAAATACTTATCAAATCTTCATGAGATTTGGTGAAATCTGCTCGAAATCCAATGACGTCAACGGAGAAATCTAATGGAGTAGTATAAAATACAAGTAAAATACTATTAAATACGATTAAGTCTTGTGATGTCAATAAGTCTAAGGGAAATTGAATTAAATTCATGAAATCCTATCGGGACTTTCTTTCTTGCATCCTTCAATGACATTACGGCCCATTTGTTTATCCTATCCCTATATGTGCTTCTGCCTTCAATTTCTTTGGCAACTGTTTGTTTATAACAAACATATCCACATTGAGGAAATCTGTGGTATCAATTCAAGTCCATGGACATTGCAATATACTTAATAATTTTAAGATCACGGATGTACCTAATAAATAAATACTACATACATACATATATATTTATTATGACTGTTTATGCTATTATTTTGACTGTTCTTATATATAAATCATATTTTTACGTGTTATTTCTGCGAACAATGGACGTGTTCAACCTTGATTTTCCATACATACCTTAATATATATAATCCGTTTGGACACAATTTACAATTATTTCGCATCCCATAAACAGGTTGAATGCGAGGAGACAAAGGCATGGGACAAATATAATTAATTGATCCTATTAGTGGCGGACATTAAAAGAATAACAACCTCGAAAAAATGGAGGTAACAGTTGAAGTTATTGTAGGTACCGATATCTAATCTAATGCAATGCGGATGTTATCAGTACAATATACGATAGAATTCAGGTATTCTATTCTGGAATGCCTAAGGTTTTTATAAACGGTGAACAGAAGATCGAGTAAAGAATAAACTGAAAGCCATTAATGATTTGATGATACTGCAAATGAAATTCGAAACGACCTCCTAACATTTCTCGACGTGAGGAAGTTTAGGGAGATTCGTGAAAGTACCTAAAGCCGATGGTTCTTGAAAACTCATATTCCTCAATTTTTAAATAAAACTTTAGAACTTTAAATGCCACATAAATATGTTTCCATAAGTAAGACATCTTTCTTAAACAGATAATAAATTAATTTAAAGTCAAAATGACTTCAAACACACAATTAATTTTGTAAAACATATAATTAAAATCAATTCTAACAATTGTTTCGATTTTTAAAAATCGTTTTCAAATAGTACAAAAACGAACTAAACTAAAGTTCAAATAATTGTGTTATACTTAAAATATAACGGTATTGTACAACAATCTGTCAATGGTCAACTGGAAACGAGGCCCTAAATGTGGTACTGGAAAATCCTTCAATATGGTCATTTGTGATGTTTTCGTTATAATGTATCTCCAACCTTTTTAACAAGTTTACTTTCTAACCATTTTCTACATTGTGTATAACTGTTAAGTTATCTTTACTTATAAGATTTGCGTTGCACTGTTATGCTAACCCTTCGGTATTTTTATTGTCTTTTATTTTATTAGTTGAGTGTTTTTTTAAGTCATTATAATATGTTTTCGCAATCCTCAATGCACATAGATTTTATAAATTCAAAAACTTATATATATATATATATATAGTACAGAACCTTCACTGCATTTTGAAATTATGAACAAAAAAATACAAATTTAAGCAATTAAAAGGGTGTGGTGTTTGAGGGAGATCATAGGAGTGAATCTAATAATAGGGTATGATGGGACAAATAGTAAGCTGTGTATTTTCTGTATGCTTCGTTAAACCACAAAACAAACGAAAATATCCCATTACAATAGAGAATTGTATGAATTTCTTACCGTATACTTTTTAGTGTTGTCCTTAGTTAGAAGAAAGAAACTTTCATACCCTTTTATATGTTTGATATTCATTTGTTTAGTCTTAATTTTTAGTCTATTCTAATTAAAAGATCGATACGTCCTTGGAATGTGAATTTTTGTGTTAATACATATTGGTTGCGATGCTTCTACGTATAAATAAAACATGAGTAAAAAAATATTCGATTTGGTCTTTTCACAGTGTAAATTATCATGGGAAAATTCCCAACATTAAGAAATACAGTTTGTATTATTGCTTCTTCCGTATGTACATAATATCAAAAGAAAATTTACATGTGCATGGATGCTTTTATTTCTTATCCTAAGAATGAATATGTATTTAGATGTCTCACACGAAGGTTATACATTAATAAGTGGTTTTGTATGCATAAATAATAAAATAATATTCAAGCTGTTTGAGAATTTTTTGTTGTAAAAGTCGAAGAAATTGCACACATTTTTTGTTTTATTTCGGGTCAGAGGGAAAATCTTCAAAAACACCCAGCCACAGATGTCCTCGGACCTACCGACTAAAACCCCTCTACTTCAGGCCGTTATAGGACCTTTCAATTTAGGTCCTCTTCAGCCGATATTGGCACATAGGTATTTGTATTAAAAAAAAAAGTTTTTTTGTTTCATTCCCACCAGCTACTCGTGCTGATAGGCGGGCAGTCCCTCCGACCTACACTGCAGTACAAAACCGGAGGGTAGGGCGTAAGGCCCTCTTCAGCCTCCTTTCAGGAATCGTGGGAATGGGTGTGTGGTGTGGTTAGGGAGAGAAAGATGAAATGGACGAAATGAAGATAGAAGAGAAGTGAAAGACTATCTGTGGAATATTACTGCCCCAGCATTTGTCTAAGTGATCCAAAGAAACCACAGAAAACTTGGACAAGAGCAGCCAGACTCGGATTCGAACCGGTGACCTACCGAATATTAAGCAATGACCTAGAGTACAATACCACGCTGCTCGGTTATATTTGTATTGATTATTTTACAATGGTAATAAAAATTCTATAATTTAAATAATAGGTAAGGTATTTTGTAGTAGACAAAAACAAAAATATTATTATTTTATGTATGTTACCAATTAGATAATTTATTTGCATGTTCTAAAATGAACTTATTAGTTTTGGATAGATTTTGTCACCCATGATTTGCATGGTTGAGCAATGAAGAATAGGTAACTTCAGAAACTTGATTCTAATAACAATACTGGCTTTGTGTACCACTGTTAATTTTTTATGACAACAAAAGACGTTTAGCAGTGTCTTTCCACACGTTCTACTTTAGGTCAAATATTTAGTAGACAGTACTACTTAGTTTTTCAAGGTTGAAAGAATTAAATAATTTTCGTTTTCGTGGTATTTCATTGTTAGAACTAAATTGGGTTTGAGACTGGTAGTAAATAAAATTAAAAATAAAAATTTATAATATATGTAAATAAAGTACTATATTACCTAGTGTTTCTAGGTAAATAATATTGTTAGTACTATTTAGTAAAATAAAAATAATGTAAATCAAACTTAAACAAGAATAGATAACGACTGTCTTTATTTAAATTTTTTCTATCCAGATTTTATTAAATTATTATTTTCTTATTACAATTACAATATCTAATCTCGTTTTCTTTTTTCTTAATAGAAACATCTACTCAATAAAATAGTGATAAAGATCCAGATTTATTTTTCTCATGAGTTAGAAAACCGGAAGTCCAGTGTTATAAATATTAACATATGAGATCACAACTGCTCATATATAATATTTCGTAGATGTAATATAATTCGTAGAAAAATAATTGATCAAAAATTGCTCGCATTAACAAGTTCAGTTGAAATTTTGACTGCTATCGACCAACCTCTTGTTTCGGAGTACAACATAAATTCAATAAAGATACTTTTATTATTCATAACTCAAATATATCAACTATATACTTCACAAGTTTATATGCCTTTTTGTGCCGTATTAAGTATTTATAAACGTAATCAGTATTATATAAAGAAAATTATTAAGAAATATGGTTAAATGAGACACTTTTCTTAACATAGGAATCGATAATGGTGTAAAGGGAAGTTTCCAAATATCTAGAAGTTGTTTATGACTTTTTTTGTTGTATAATAAACTCATTTTAGTATTTTCATTGAAGTGCATAGCATGTGTAACATTATAGGTACAAAATTTGCAGATTCTTACGTAGAGCAGTTTCTGTGATACACCTGTTAACAAAAAGAAAAATGATTTCGATGGCTCACAAAGTGTTACACTAAGTCAAACAGCATTTAAGAGTTTTATTAATGCTCTATTTATACCCCACAAGCATGGGTAGAATTATTTTGAGTTTACAAAATAGCCATTATATAATTCCAGTAACACTGTCGTGTATTTATTTATGTATACATATATACAGGGTGCCTCAAAATTCCGTTAACATAGAACAACCACATCCTGGAATCAAAATAAGTCAATTGAACCGAACTTACCTGTATACCAAATGATTTGTTTATCCGGGTGGGGTACTAAAACTTTAAAAAAATCGCTTTTCTTCGATTAATAAATATGTCTTAGGTATGTCTTTGAATGTACTAATTTCTGATGTTTATGTTACTGGCCAAACCCGATTTCAGGACAAACTAGTTTTGCCTAGGCTAAACTAGTTCTTCGTATACGCGATAGGATTAACTAGTATAGCATTGTCCAAACTAATTTGTCCTAAACCCGATAGGATAAACCAGTTTAGGCTAGTCCAAACTGATTTGTCCTGATATAAATAGGTTAGGTTATGATAGATGGGTTTTGTGAGATGCCGGTTCAAAAAAAAACTGTTCCACATACAGATGCCAGTGCAAGAAGGCAATGAATGATACTCTGCAATTCTAAGTGCCACCAAAGCACTCCATGTAAAAATAAATAACAATTTTAATAATTGAGATATGATTATTGCCTCTATTAAAAAAACACTTATTATTTGTTATAGTATAATTGTTTGTATTACCAATTATCCATTACTTTTAACGACGAATCATTATGGTTTTAATAAAAATGATTATTTTTCCAATTACGGAGTATTTTATTCAGTTTATCTAGATACACTATAATGTTTACATTGGGCCACACCAGTTTATCCTAGAGTGTGCGTATTTATATCAGGACAAATCAGTTTGGACTAGCCTAAACTGGTTTATCCTATCGGGTTTAGGACAAATTAGTTTGGACAATGCTATACTAGTTAATCCTATCGTGTATACGAAGAACTAGTTTAGCCTAGGCAAAACTAGTTTAATTAAATGAAAATATATATAAACAAATTGCTTTTAGATGTTTCAAATATGTTTATTAACACACTCTACATATGTTTCGACTTCCGAAGTCTTTCTCAAGAGTAATAGATAATTACTAAATTTAAACTGTAACTTAATGTTATTTATACAAAAGTCAAAACGTATTTATAGTTAGGTATTGCAAGTAATAAGATGTACAGGTACAAGTATATTAGAGGTAGTTATACAAAGGTATAGTTATTTAGGGAAAAACCCTTGTCGGGTTGTAATTCTTCAGAAATTGGTCAATCACCGGTCTGTCGATTATTTCTATAATTTTCGTCAACATTTCATAAAAAATGCAGGTTTTTTTTAAAGTAACTCAAAGGCGATTAGTGCGACTTGAATAAAATTTGATACACAGATTCCTTATGGAGATACTAATTTTGAATATACTTATCAATTTTATTAAGATACACCAAGAGCAAATACTATCCCCACCCTTAAGCAAATTTGAACGTAATTGATCTTTAGGGTCGATTTACTACTCAAATAAGCATTTTCTCGAAAGGTACTTCTCTAATCTAAATGTTTTATCACTTAGTAAAAATCCGCAATGAAAACTGTTACAGATATTATTGCGTTCGTAGACATACCTAATTAATATAATAAGTTTATTGAAATCGAACTAAGCGTTTTTAAATAATAGAAGGAAAACTTTTCTTTTTTTTAATTTTTGGTACCCACTTACGGCTAAACGAATCAATTTGGTATACAGATAATTATTGTGATTCCAGGAACATGTGGTTTCTCTACGTCCGCGGAATTTTGGGACACCCTGTATAATAATAAATAAGTAATAGTATAAACGCTTTTGGACTTAATTTAGCAATGTTAATAGCGGAACATGTCCATTACAGTGTGTATATAATCGAGGACCAAAGTCAAAAGTAGTAAGGGAAATGTATACCTTGAAGGTTATCTTCCATACTATGTAGCCGGCTAGTTTCGTAGTTAACAACCAACACCACCACTCCTGACAACAACAACAACAACAACCGTAGAATAATTATTTTGTTTAGTTATTGAAGTGATTAGGTGCTGGTCGACGTGACGTTAATGGACTTGCACCTTTTTCTGATATTGCGGAAACGTGATTACCATTTTTCATTATAATTTGTTAATTGATTGTGTTTCGAAAATGACTACATAAGAAACAGTTAATTGGTGCTAATTAAAAGAGGGATTTTAAGGGTAAGTTTTATTCATTATTATTTATAAGACGATATCAGTTTGTTCATCTAATAGAAATATACAGATTTTGTCTGCATTTGTAAACATTTCGATGTTTTTGGATTAGTGTTTCTACTTTTCATGAGTTTTTTATTTTTTGTAAATTTAATTTTAGTTAAGTACCAACTACCTGTTGTTTATTCAATTTTTATTGCTTGGTTGTTTTTCGTATTAAATAGATTTATGTGAACAGCTAAATAATAAATTGTTGAGTATATGTTTAAGTGTGTTAAATAAAAATTTAATTAATTACTATGAAATAATGTAACAAGGAAAACTAAAGCACAATTAAACAAACATACGGATTGAAATAAAATAAGTAATATAATAATCAAATAAGTGGTAAGGTCTTGCATTTTGTAGAATAGTGCCATTATTAAAAATAATTGGAAATTTACGATATTGTAAATTAGAATAACTTCGTAAATTCTGTGTCTCATAGAAATTCATTCAAAATATAAGGAGACCCTAGAATTTTATAACTAAGAACTTTAAAACATTAGTACAAAATTTATACTTTTTGTTTATAGAAAGATTTATAAACTTAGAGTAAAGTTGGATCTACTCCCTTTTGGGCACTTTATGATAAGTACCTTTATTAAAAATAAATAAAAGAAATAAAATAAATCGTCTAAATCTTCACACAAATTTATTTAACAAATACAGCTACTATGTCCTCATCAGTGTATCATCGAAATTAACAGAAAAGTAAATATAATTATGTTCTTATAAATGTTTGGATGCCAGAGATATCAGGGGGTTGTTTAGGTAGTGTACATCGAAGTTCATAAGGTTTTTCCTATGTTTATGAATGTAAACAGCCTCGCTGGTAACGAGTTCCGAGAAGTTGTAGCAGGGTTTAAGTAATTCTAAGTTGTTTCTCGGTATGTACCTATCAGTGTGTGTGGATTTCCTAAAAATATCAAAAACTGAAGAATCAAATTCTTTGATGATTAATAAGTCTAAAAAAGGCAGTAAGTTGTCTTTTTCTATTGCATAGGTGAACTTTATCGTGCTATATTCGTTGTTTAAAATATTCTTAAATTTGTCGATATCAAACTTCGAGTTTATTATCGCGAACACATCGTCTGCATATCGTAACCACAGCTTCGGAAACATAACACCTTTTTCTTTTCTTTTCGTTTCGAAGTTACTTAGAAATATGTTAGCTAAAAATGGGGACAGCGGGTTTCCCATAGCCGTTCCGTTTGTTTGTTTATATGTTTTTTCCCTAAATTGGAAAACATTTTGCGACATACAAAACTCCGTTAATTTATTTAATTGAATAATTTCATTTCTTAGTAATTTTAAATTTAATAACCAGTTATTCAAAATAGTCATAGTTTCTTTTATCGGTACACTGGGAAAAAAAAACTACTACATCGCAGGATATTTTTTTATTATATATTTCCTTATAAATATTGCTACAGGAACATGGTTATAATTTTTTATTATACGCACCTTACACAAAGTATTAGTTACATTCTATAGGAATCAATCAAATTTACAAACCCCTTTTAACACTGATGTGGTCCATGTAAACAGTCCACACCATAACAATTAATTATTAATTAAAGATATAAATATAAATATGGAATCAACAGAAACAACTACTCCTAGGGCTAATACCCCTACCGGCATTGAATAACACTTGATTCCGATGGACTCCTAGACGAAAATATAACATATTCAAAAAATAAGAAATTAAAATCCTTATTCGTCTAAATTTTAAGATCAAAGATCTCACATTTTGAACGGGTCCTAACAAGTAGGCACAACGAACCGAAAGCCACATCCCATGACCGGTTTCGACCTATCGGGTCTCATCAGGTGGGCGCTAGCAGAAAGGCCTTTACAGGCTATATTATATCTTTGATATTATTATTTAGACGAATAAGGATTTTAATTTCTTATTTTTTGAATATGTTATATTTTCGTCTAGGAGTCCACCGGAATCAACAGTGTAATTCAATGCCGGTAGGGGTATTAGCCCTCGGAGCAGTTGTTTCTGTTGATTCCATATCTATATTTATATTTTTATTTATAATATAGCCTGTAAAGGCCTTTCTGCCAGCGCCCACCTGATGAGACCCGATAGGTCGAAACCGGTCGTGGGATGTGGCTTTCGGTTCGTTGTGCCTACTTGTTAGGACGCGTTCAAAATGTGAGATCTTTGATCTTAAAATTTATACGAATAAGGATTTCAATTCCTTCTTTCTTGAATATTTATTGAAGGTTTATTAACGATTTTTTTTGTTAATAACTTAATACACTAATTACGTTCTATTGTTTATTTAGACTTATACTTTATTAGAACCCAATTCGATAGACATTGAGTTTTATGTTTTTCAAGGGAAGTTTTATTAAACAATAACATAACGCTAGATCATAAAACTGTCTGCTTTAAATTTTTATCTCCTGTAACAAATATACAATCAAACGTTGGAATTTGAATAATCGAAATAATTATATTCCTAATCAATGTAGAAGGCTATTTTCAAAGGGTAAGTTTTTATGAATGAAATCAATTAGTTCTGGTAGAAAAACATTTTATTTTGATTACTTATTTTAAATAACTGAATATAATTAGTTAAAAATAATTAAAATTGTTAAAATGGGGTTACGCAAGGCTGTAATAATTGTTATCCAAATAAATTCAAACAGTAATCAGTTTTTCTTATCCAGTTATTTAAATTGCGCTTATAGTGTATAACAAATAATGCAATACTTTCTACTGTCTACTGCAATAAAAGAACAGATAAATGTCAATTGACTTTTACAATTTTCCAGTTAACGAAATACTTTTATTTTTAAATAAAAAACATCTTCAGAACTTCAGTGTTCATACTTATATGCATTTTTATCAGTCTGTGTGCGTGTGTGTGTGGTTTCATGAACAAAAGGTTTCCCTGATAATTTTTTCGCTATTTTGCATAATTATTCTATATATAACTAAAAGGTTATTGTACTACATACTATTGCGATATGTTAGCTAGTAGGTATCGCAACAAAACTTATCTGAAAAACTGACTCAAATAAATGGAATAATTGGCCGACCTGCTCAAAATGGATTTAGGTTATAGTTAAAAAAAACTCTTTGTTTGAGTATTAGGGATAGGGAAGAGGGTTAGCAGTAGTAAGTAACCAGTCTCTTAAATAGTATTTAATTTACACAAATTTTGGTAAGGTAGACTAACTTAAATGTAAAATCTTTTGAAGAAATACAAGTCGAATTAAATAGACTGTATACCAAATTGGAAAATTGGAATTAATATTAAAGGACGACACAACATTTATATATATATATATATATATATATATATATATATGCGTATGTACATAATATGGCTTATTTATTATGCTGATTCATTGCGAGGAAATGGTTAGTTGATCTAGACTCCGAATTGTGTAACATTGTTGGGGTCATTCTTGGTATGTTCTAGTCTATTGAGTAACCACCATCAGGGACATTAAATGAAACATTTAAGTTGAAAAGCGTGCACTAACCTTGTTCATCAATTTGTCAAAGGATAGCTTTTCGTTGTTACATAAATGAAGCTTTAAATTGTTCACCTCGAGGTGGTAACACTGCTCCAAATCACTATCACCTTGCAATGAATGGGAAAATTAATGGACCGTTGAGAATTTCTGTATTACCTACTATTGCTACTAGTGTTACAAGTGAAATGATATAATTGGTGCACTTGTAATAAACTTCTTTTTATGATAGCATCATTAACACCAAAAGAATCGTAAACAAGTATGTTATTATCAAGGTATGGCTACTACTGGTATACTTATATACTATATCTAGTAGAGGCGTTAATATAAGAATACATGAATACTCAAATTTAAGGTTGAAGTGGTGCATATTTTGTGAAACTGCATTTTTACGAAGCACAAGAAAGAAAATAAAAGGACAAGTTTCATTAGTTTATTTATCAACTGGACAAATTTGTTTCGACCTAATAAGGCCATTTATAAGAGAAATGCAGTTGATTACTGACTTCTTTTTCGATCGTAAAAGAGATGTTATTGTTCAAAGAATTTAGAAGTAAAAGGAAATTATCTAATTAATGTTCTGTACCTTTCCATACACAGAAGATATCACCAACATATCCATACCATGTATGTACATAACTTTTTAACGGATTTACCAAACTAAATAATTTGCTTTCAAAATCAGCCATAAACACTTCAGTCAATACAGGTGATAAAGGCGACCCCATAGGGAGGCCCTTTAATTGCCGGTAAAACCTCTCGTTAATTGTGAAATAATTCTGTTCCAAACGGATCTGTAATAAATTAAGTAAATCATTACTAACAATAGGATTCGAAACTTTTTTTGAAATATGAAGTTCTAAAATATTAAATAATTCTTTAGTGAGTATGGACGTAAAAAGACTACTAACATCGAAGGACACTAATATGCATCTATTAAGTAGAACGTCTTTTTTGAGTCTATCAATTAAAATTAGATAATTTTTGACACTATGGGATGAAGAGCACGAGAAGTTTTTTAGAAAAATATTGTTGGTAAATTTGGCTAATTTATACGCAGGTGCCTTAATATACGAAACAACAGGTTGTATTGGAATATCTATTTTCTGGATTTTCGGGAGGCCGTACAAAGATGGAGCAGACGGATTTAAATTTTTTAGGGTGAAGGTATTGGATGGTGTTATTAGAGTTAAACAGCTTGTAAATTACTTTCTGAAAGTTATCTGTGGGATCCTTTTTCAATAATTCAAAAAATGGAGTATTTAACAAATCTGATAATTTTGTGTATAAAAAATTCTATTTAAGATTACAACCGAATTTTCTTTATTAGTTTTACTTATAATTAATGAATTATCTATACATTTTTGTTTAAGTAATTTTATAATATTGAATTCTAATTTTGCCGAAAAAATTGACTGAATTATTTATAGATAATTTAGATTTTTTTTTTAGTTAAAGATGAGGCAATAGTATGTTTCAACTAATCTAACTGAGATTTGTCACACATATTTGTAGATACAAAATTATTACAAACCAAGTCTATATCTAAGCTTAAGTTTACTATATCCCGTTTAAAAAACTGAGGTAACGGGGGGGCGTATTTCAAACCTCTTCTGAGTACCGTTAGTTCATTATCTGATTTCTCTTGCAAATGGCCTTATTAGGCTAAACAAATTTGTCCAGTTGATAAATAAACTAGTGAAACTTGTCCTTTTATTTTCTTTCTTGGGTTACATGAATACTCAAAAACTTCGTCTTATGATAATATCCTACCATACATTCCTAAAGGTAAAATCCTTCTAATAAGCTAAGCATTTCCTATACAATATTAGCCACGTTGAAATGATAATTTCAAAACTACAGTTAACAATAAAACATATGGACCCATAATTCACCCCAGCAGATCTAGCAACCTAGTACCAATACGGTGTCGTTCAATTTTGGTAAACGGTGCTCCATCAAATCTTCGACCTGAGCCGATTTTAGTACGTAAATGATATAAAATTCAATTGTCACTGAATATCTTTCGATTTGAATTATTTTCTATTAATTGGTACCAAGAAGATTGAAATCCCGGAAAGTTTTCTTAGTTGAACAGTTTGCTTTCATCGAGAAAAAGTATAGAAGATCAAGTAGGCACAACGAACCGAAAGCCATATTCCACGACCGGTTTCGACCTATCGGGTCTCATCAGGTGGGCGCTGGTAGAAAGACCTTAACAGGCTATATTATAAATATAAATATAAATTCCAAATGTGAGATCTTTGATCTTAATATTTAGACGAATAAGGATTTTAATTCCCCCTTTTTTGAATATGTTATATCTTCGTCTAAGAATCCATCGGAATTAACAGTGTAATTCAATGCCGGTAGGGGTATTAGCCCTCGGAGTAGTTGTTTCTGTTGATTCCATATTTATATTTATATTTACGATTTTTAACTTTACAACAATAACAACTGTTTGGCCAGGCTGATAGGATGCTTATCTGGTATGAAATAATAAATGGTGAATATTCTGAGAAAGAATTGGGAAAACCTGGCATAATTTTTCCAAATGTTTTATCTTTTTTAATTCGGTGTTTAATAAGAAAGTAACTGGATGTAAAAAACATATTTTGCTTTACTTTCCATTGCTTAGAAACAAGTTTCATTTCTTCATAAATTTATGTGCATACAGTTTCGGAACTGGATAAATGACTGAATATAAGTATGTATCATTATTTACATTCCGATGGTCACTTGATAATGAGGATGCCGTGTTTGAATAATATTTGTCGTGTTTGTAATGGTATAATAGTTTCACAATAAATATTTAATTTTGGTCTTCCTAGAAATACATTATCGAGAATTATTTTATATTTTGTTTTTACAGAGGCGGGTTTTGTAAGGATATGCGTTTTAATTATACTATAAAATGGCTATTAATTTTGGCTGGTGGACTATTCTTAAACTTATAGAAGTCGTGAGTTTTTAATTTCATTTATCTTAATTACCAGATATTATTTTATTTTTTCCAATTTAAATATTGTTTATTGTAGGGTTTCGTTATTGCCTGTTTGATAACAAAAGGTGTGACAGATCATGAGGCAACAAAAATATTCCTTTACCTTCAAAAATTATCCAGAGAATGGAGTTTATTGAATAATGTTACTTGGGACAGGGTGGGAGCAGCAGTAGCTGATGCAACTTACGGGGGATTTCTTATAATAACAATAGGGTTATTTTTGGGAAGGGTCTTCGGGGAACTCCCCACAAAGCGGCGAATCACTGAAATCGTCTTATTGGTCATTGGAATAATTCTATTCGTTATTCTTGGTATGTATTTACATAATACCATTTTAACTGTGACATTTCACATAAACAGGATGCAACAAAAAATATATACTATTGCGTATTTATTTTCATTGTAGGTAGTTTGGAATTTGCAGCCTTGGATTCAGTTCCACACGATCTGGTAGATAATGCAGCAATATTGGGTTGTTTTTCATTGGCAACGGCCATCCTATTCCTTATAGATTTGGCAGGACCCAGGAAGAAGGATACCAAGGAATCTGTCAAAACTGAGTCGAAATATTCGCAAACCAAAATAGGACCTGACTCATACGACATCGAATCGGAAAAGAAACCTGTCAGTGTTATCAGTCAGGAATACCATGATGGACATAATATGTCGAAAGATAAGCCTACAATCCATGGTTATAGTTACACAAATGGATTAAATCAGACCGATTTAAATAATAAAATGACTGTTAGTGGACAATACGTATTAAAACAGAATGGCTATCACAAATTGAATGATAAACCGTTGGAGCCCAAGTTCGACATTTATGGGAAAGACAAAAGGAAATCTACCGATTTCGAAAAAGATGCTGAGGTCGATGAAGTTATATCGCAAATTGTTAAACATGAACCTGTTTGGAGTAGAATAAGAAAAGGTAAGGCAATGGTTTATCTATAAAAAGAAGATACATATCCAACTATGGTGTAGGTTTGTATATAATCAATATATTGTATGAAACTAAAAGAATAAACATTTTTCATGTTACAATGACTCATTTAAAATCACAACCTTTATATTATATAGGTAAAATTTACAGTATGTCCTATGAAATAATGTTAGGCAGAAGCATGAAGCAAATCCAAAACAGTCAATAACCGTTGAAATACAGGAGGGTGTTTATTACTTGAAACCACTTTCTTGGACATCCTGTATATACATAAATATAATTAAAAACCTCATAGTCTCTACGAAACTCGACTAGAATTTATATGGGGGCATACCTTATGTAGCATGTGGGTCCCATGGGGCAAATGGGGTAGGTCAGGGGCATATCGATAAAGGGATATATATCCCCGTAGATTCCTTATGAGGATCTCACAAAAAAATATTAGGGACACTAATGTGAGGTATGCTTTATTTCTTATACAATAAATAGATAATATTTTAAAACACTGAAGTATATTAATATAACACAGCAAGATTTGCAGTGTAATTGCATATTTGTAAATTATCATCCATCGATTCGCCCAAAACAATTTAAAAAACGATAATTTTTCCTCACAAGGGCTATAGGCGGAATTCATATTGACTCGTTAATAAGCCCTTTGTTTACCTTTTAGAGCAAGCCTGATAGGGTCTACACGTGGTGTGTAGCTAACCTCGCAGGATCCCTGCTTGCATTCTTACATCTACCCCCACAAAATTCTAGTCGGAAATGAGACTAGTACGAATTTTGAAATATTCTCTTTTATTCTACCCTTTTCATATTATTTTTTTCAAAATGGCTACTTACTCCAATTTTTATTAGATCTCCCCATATTTCTCTTTCTTTATTTTTTTTTGTTTTTACATTTTACAGTGTCATTGTTAGGTGCTTATTTGGTTCAGGATTGATATTCTAATAGATAATACAAATAGAAGAAATTAAAAATTTTGTTATCCAAGTTTCGTTGTTGGCTACAGGGAACCGGTGGGACCCAAGTTGCCACTAAAAATAAAGATCTACCTGCTACAAAATTGGGGTTTTAAAAGTAAACAACCAATCTTGCCACTAGGTTATGGATATGAAAATGGTCACTATATGCCCTACATATATTGTTTATTGAGAAATATACAATCAGAACATACGAAAAATTATTTAATCTGTTAAAATCCAAAATTTTAAATGATTTTAATTTAAACTTCTATCCTTTTTAATTACTGTTAAATAAATGCCATAAAATATCAATAAAGTATTTTCCTTTCTCATTAGAATAATTTCTATCTATTAGGTGTTAGTGGCACAATCGGTTGTACCTTTTCAAAGACCCTTTTTGGTCGGTGGCAAGATCGGTTCTGCCTTTTTTCGTCAGGTATAATTTGGTGGCAACTTCGGCTGCGCTTTAGGGAACATTTTCAGACCTTTTCTAATGTAATTCAATTTATTTTTAGTATTATTTATTTATTTATTTATTTATTATTTTCATTACATGCCCCTTTATATGGAGCTTTTGCAATTTGCTTCCAACATTGTATACAAATCTTATTTACATTAACTAATTTAAATTCCCTAGTAATAATTTCCTTACATGCTAACACTTGCATTCCCTTAGATTCATTTCAACCTGGTGAAAATAATCACATAATTCCGGTATCACGTCACCTTTTAATACCTCTTTTATTAATTCCTCGAGGTCTACATCATCTCCCTCACTTCTCCACTCTTTAATAAAGTCTATAACGTTTTGTTTTTGATCCTTCATTGCATTTTTACAATACATTAAGTGCCCTAAAGTCTCATTTTCCCAATAACACAATCGACACACCTACTCCTTAAAGCCTTTCTTTCCTAGCCCTTGCCCAAATTTCTTTATGCCTCTTATTTTTACATCTTTTATTTAAGTATGCAGCGCCCTTAACCCCCGGTATCAGTTCCTTGTACTTCAAGATCGCTTCCCATTCATTCTCTTTGGTTTATTCTTTAGTTTATCTACACCCTTATTTAGTAAACCTTCTATCTCATCTATATGTTTATTTTCCCACACCATCTTAAAAACTTCACCTATATTTATTTCGTATATCACTTCCTTTAATTCTTTACCCCATTTTGACGGCACACAATTCAGTATTGCCCTACATTCCTCTAGGAGGCAAATTTTAGGCCACCTATCGTTACTCAATCTGAGCACCTCACACAAATATTTACACGCCCTTTCTATGATAGTTAACCTTATACAATTAACCCCTATCTCAAGTCTCCATATATATTTTGGAGTGTTCCTAGATACCCCCAACGCCATTTTACATAATCTCGCTTGAAGTTTGCACATCTCTCTTAAATTCCCCCACCCCCAAATTTCCACTCCATATAAAGCTATTGTCCTTACTAACGAATTCATTAAATACATTTTTTCGTTCATATTATCTCTCCCTGCCCGTTTGCAAATTCCCCACGTTATCAATTTATTTTTAGTATAAACATACCTAAATTTTATGTTTCGCAGTAATTTTCTTCATCCTTCTTGTATCTATTATTAATTTAGTTTAAAAATGTAGCTATTCTTTATGCCATAAACAAGTTCGTTTTATTGCAGAGGTGATTAATTTTGAATTTTATTGATCAGTAACCATTAAGTAATTAATTATTTGCGTTATAAGACACTTGCACACCCTTTTCGTTACTTAGAGGAAGTCAGGTCACGATCTCATTGTAATTGTTTTTATTTCATCTCTGTACGCATATGAAAACCTTGTGCTGGTTTTCAAGACTGACCTTCACATGAGTATTTTATTGTACTAGTGTCTCATTTTTTCTATAATTATTAAATCATTGCTACCTTGCAGAATAACAAGTGCTTTACTACTGATTATCTGCACTTTTTACCATATGATTTTAATTAAGCAAAATTCCTATGCGGTTAATCAGCGATAGACAATATTTTATTTATTATTTATTAGTTGCAATAGATCAAATAACTAGGCAATCATTTTATAAATATACCGTAGAAGTTTTACATTTCGTTTGCGATATAAAAACAAATATTAACAATGGTTATCTGGTAATTATTTTGCAGTGAAATTTCTTTTTAATCAGGTAGATCTTTCAAGATGTGTTTATACAGTTTTATTGCAGAAATATTACTGCTGTTTTAATACAAATAACGGTCTTCAATCATATACGTCTCAAACCCGAAAAATAAATACTTAATCATTACTACTGTAGTAGAATTAAGATTTGGGCTAAAGTGATGTGGTTTAAATGAATGGTTGAGTTCAAAAGTTTCGCCGGCAACTGTAATTGACATCATCAATGGTACTGTTGCCAAGACTTCGATATATAATATTCGCCCACCATGTCAACCACTGTTAATGTTGCCAATGAAACGCCGTTCATTAGTTCACAGCCCTTTAGACTAAATCTTAATTCTACTAATCCTAATTATTTCATCTAATATTTGATTCCTTCAATGATCCAGTCTGTCTTGTTATCAATTTATTGTTTTTGTTGTTGTTAATTATCATTCTAATACGATAAAGTAAAGTAAAATGAAATTGGAGACTCACCCCTAATACTACACACTGTTTAATAAACGGACACGTGTTTCGCCCATCTCTACTGTGGGCATGATCAACGCATTATCAGTCTCGCGTTGATAATGCCCCCAGTAGAAGTGGGCGAAACACGTATCCGTTTATTAAACAGTGTGTGGTATTAGGGGTGAGTCTCCAATTTCATTTTACTTTACTTTATTGTTTGTACCACGTTTCCTTTGTTCTATTTTTATTCTAATACGGTGTTTATTAGGACAGTATGGAAAATTTGATATGACACCATATTATTACTTTCCATCACCCGCACCTCAGGATTCTGACAAGGTTCCTTCGAAACCTGGAGACCCGGGATACGTTCAACACACGGCCCAACAATGGGAGCACCAACCCACCCATAAACCACCAACCGACGTATGACACTAGCAAGTATTCGATGCGTTGTAAACTACTAAGTGAAATATGGATAAAGATTCAAGAGACTATTGTCTTTTATTCACAATTTCTAAAACTCAGCCTTAAAACATTGATGTAGCTATAGTCCCATTTTTTTATCATTAAATTACCTTACTCGAAAATATAATGTAGTTGACGACATTGGTTTTTATATGAGAAGAAAGTCGTCTAATTGCCTAAGTATTGTATTATCTTAGTAACTGTTAACATTTTTTTTTTTTATAGTAACAGTAGTTGCAATCACAAAACAATAGGTCTTTACATTAAATGATTTTAGCTGAAGCATATAGCTTGACTGTTCATTACTAGGTGACCCCATAGTATTATGTGCTTATGTTGTTGTTACTAAGTACTCGTATCCAAAATTAATTATCAAGCCAACTAAAAAAGTTTTAAAACTTCACTGTCCACATAAAATTGCTTTTCCTTTCAGTAAGTATAATGAATAAAAAAAACAAAAAGAGAGCTTACGTCTGTGTTTTTGCTTTTAAAGAACAGGTATCTAAAAACGTATTTTAGGCTTACACGGCCGGCGTCCATTGAATGATGTGGAATTTTCCGGGCTATTCTGCCGTGGTCCTCTCTTCCTCTTCTGCTGCTACACGTTTCGCCAACCCTGACTGCTGGCATCCTTAGTAGATTCCAACCGCTCTCGTTGTTGGTTTCTTTGCTGAGACTCAGTCTCAAACAACAACGACAGCGGTTGGAATCTACTAAGGATGCTAGCAGTCAGGGTTGGCGAAACGTCTAGCAGCAGAAAAGGAAGAGAGAACCACGGTAGAATAGCCCGGAAAATTCCACATCATTCAACAGGTATCTAATTTTTAGATAAGAAATCCTATTGTAGAAACCGTTCTTTTAAATTTTACAGTGTACACTTTTAGATATGTGTATTGATCTTTAAGAAAAAAAGATTTTTTTTGTATGCGTATTATATTTACTTAAAAGTGATTGCATATCTTAGATACAAAAAATATATTTAAAAATGTTAACAGACAAAAAAAAATTTGAATAAAAAATCATCCAGAATTAAGCGACTTTCACCTTTTCGGAATCGATAATTTTCTGAAAATTGATAACGCCACTGATTTGTATATATTCATACATGATTAACTGCTGTTTGGAGTATTTTAATGTCATTATAAAAAACCGCCAAAGTTGACTTTATTTGTAAACATGTTTTTGTACTTATCTACCAAACAATTTACCACCGGTAGACTATTTTGCATTGTATTTATTGTTAATTGTCTCGTTTTTTATCTGCAAATTTTTGTAGTGAACGGAAACGTGTTTCTAGTGCTTTAGAACTAGGTAATTCGTTTGTATTTTGTATTATTATATTATTGTATTTTTTTGTATCAACTAATCCAACATTATGTGTATATCTACACCTGCAACCTTCATAATTTTCATTGCCGCGAATTTATGTAAAATGCAACCATAAAATTATAGCGAAAAACATGTAAATATACATATATACTATCTGACATGTATCATGAAGCCTAGTCCTCAATTTAGTTAGCTGTATATATACACGTACATTTAATTAGTTACGTTAATTAAAGCGTTTGACGTAAAATAAATTGCTCTATGAAATTTCCATTAGCTTTTTTATACTGAAACGCCATTCAAGACAAAGACCCTGATGTTTTTAAATAAAATTAATAACTGTATCGATCCTAACCAATAACATTTAAATGATATAATGTTTAATACTAAATTTTAATTATGAGTATTTTACCGTTTTTCGGAAATTACAATAAATAAAATCCAAAAAAACATTCCTACTAAAAAAGTATCATAAACAATTTTAATTGTTCACACCCAACAAGAAAAATATTCTAGATGAAGAAGTCAAGCAAAAGAGACGATAAAAAACTTTAAAGAAATGAATGGGGGTTCAAAGTCAAAAAATTCTTTACTCATTGATTTTTTTCTATTCCTACCAGCTACTCGCGCTGGTGGGCGGACAGTCCCTCCGATTTACACTGTAGTGCAAAGCCGGAGGGTAGGGCGTAAGGCCCTCTTCAGTCTCCTTTCAGGAATCGTGCGAATGGGTGGGTGGTGTGGTTAGGAGGAGAATGATGAGACGAACGAAATGAAGACAGAAGAGAAGTGAATGATTAACTGTGATGATCCAAGGAAACCACAGAAAACGTGGACCAGAACAGTCGGACTCAGATTCTGATCTAGAGCACTAGATTACGACGCTCGGTTCTCACTGATAAGGGTCGCTGCACCATAACGAAAAAGAAAATGTTTAGGCGAAGACAACCAATAGTTGAATTGAGACCAAATTACATTTAGATATACCTACTTATTTGAAAGAGGATGTCTAAAAAAGGAGAACAACAACAATTTTTGTTGAACTTGCTTATGGATATCCAATTTTTCCAATCCAGTTTTCCAATAATTAAATTGCAATTAAACTTACCTAATAAATGATTGTTCCTAAATGATGTTCTTTTTCTTCTTAATAATGGTAAATTATTTGTATTAAAGTATTTGGGTAAATTTTGGTATGTTCGCAAACAGATTACACTAAAATTTTCCTCATATATTATTGAAATGTTTTTTATTGAAACATTTTTCATAGTTTGGCAAGTTCCGGCATCTTCCCTCCTGCACGAGCTTGAACATCTGTATGTTTTCCGTTAATTTACTTCTTCAGCTAAGTCAGGTAGATTTTTAGTGACTTTTAGGGATCATTCAGGACTTTTTGATCTGTTAAAAAAATTTATTATTTGCACAACTCGAGATTGATTTGCTCCCAAAGTTAAAAGTTTCGAAGTTGTTTATTCTTACGAGCTGACAACAGTATAATCATTCAACACTCCTGCAGTTTTATAATGAATCAATTTTTTTATTATTAATAGATACGTAAACAGATTTCCTAATAGATAGATACTTATTAAGAATTATTTATTACGTTTACGATTGTTATAAAAAAACAAAATGAGAAACAGACAAGTGGTTTGTTATAAGCGTTTCTCACGCCGCCGCTCTTTCTTTCCAAGGATATCACGATATGCGTTTAAAGTACAAAATCATACACTTATATAACAAGTGACACATTGTTTAAATAATTATATTATTATTATTATGAAACAATGATGCATCGAGTCAGATTGCAAAACTTACATCTTTGTCGTCCTAGTATATACAAGGCACGTTTTTTAAGTAAGTACCGTTTTGAAATTCTGCTGCCGGAGCGCTACGGTCAGCGTTACGCGCATGCGCACATCTTTCGCCTACGCACTGACGCCATTACAGTTTGATTCGACCTTGTTTACGTTGTTTACTGAATGTTTAAGATGAGTTATCGTGAGTCCCGCCGAATGTGGGGCTGTTAAATGATTCCTTAGTGCTAAAGGACTAAAACCGATTGCTATCCATCGTGAGATCTGTGCAGTTTACGGGCAAATCATTATGAGTGATAGCATGGTAAGGAAGTGGGTGAGAGCATTTAAAGATGGCCGCACAAACGTGCATGACAATGCCCGTCCGCATGTGGCTAATCGGACGAAAGATCTGATCACATCTTTTCAGTGGGACACTCTAGATCATCCTCCGTACAGCACAAATTTGGCACCCAGTGACTACCATTTGTTCCTGCACTTGAAGAAACATCTGAGCGGTCAGCGTCTTCAAGACGATGACAAACTCAAAACAGTTGTGATGTAGTGGTTAACAGTTAACAAAGTCAGGCGGCAGAGTTCTATAAGAAGGGTATTCAAAATCTGTTCAAACGTTATGAAAGTTCCTCAATTATGAAGGAAATTATGTAAAAATAAAATTATTAAGAAATCTTTGCACGTTTTTTATTAATTCCAAAACGGTACTTACTTCAAAAATATGCCTCGTATATACGTAGAGCATATGATTCATATGGGTCACACCCACCTATATGACCAATATTTAAATTTAGCAAAATTGCAATTTAATTTGGACAGTTGTATTGATTTATAATGAACAATAACAAATTAAATATCAAGACGTAAAAGGCGATCCCAGTCTCCAACAGTGTAAATACGACTAATGAATTGCCCGTTCGCTATTCTTTATTTTCTGATACTAACCCTTATATCAAAGAGGCAGGGGTGCTAAATTTTTTGTAATTTAGTGAACCAAATTGTATATTCATCCAGGACAGAGTAACAAATTTTATTGCCTAAACATTACATATTTATAAGACATTGTTAATTGTGTTGCCTACATATTTGCTTTTTTTTGTATTTATATCTTATTTTTTGTTACAATTTTATTTCCATTCCTTCTTCTTGTAATAATCTAGATACTCGAACATTAAAAAACTAATAATAACCAAAACGTGTTTCAATTCGAAGGTCGATCATCAAAAAACAATAACACAACGCTCAAAAAATTCAAATTTAGTAAACTATTTCTTTCTAAACAACAATTCATTAGATATAAATAATTTCAAATTGCTACAAACACAAAGTAAAGGAAAAAGATTATATTTACTAGAAATACTAGAAATTATAAGAGCAAGCAACAATAACAAAACTTTATTGAACGACAAATAGATTTTGGGGTTTCCCATTATTAAAAGTTGTTACAGGTAGAAGAGATTCATACTAATAGTATCAATAGCATCCAGGTAGTTTGTTCTATTTAAAAGAAGAATTGTTACCCATTTAATTTAGTTACAGTACAATTCTTTGATAATGGCGTAATAGCCGAAACATATGCTAGGGTATTTAAAAAGTAAAAATAGTGAAACAAAACAAAGTGTTACTTATTTCATGAATTATTTCCAAACCAAAGCACAGGGAAACATTAAGTTTAGATATTCAAATAGGGTAGTAGTAGCTACAAATCCTGCTTAGAATGTCACGTGAAAAATAAAAAAGAAGGATTATTTTTGGTTGGTTCTGAATAAAGTCTTAAACTTTTTAAATGGTTTACTTATTGTACACTAAAAAGCTATGCTTTCCTTGAAATAATTACCAGTTTCATCCTAATTTGATACTACTATGCCGTATGATGTCACTATTTTTGTAGAAATATTAACCTATCACGAATGGAATATTTCATTCATTCGCATGTAATGCAATAAACATCTATTTAATTTGTGCGTTTATTAATCTGTAAATAATTACAAAAAATACAAAGTTTTTCTTTATGAAAAACAAAAACAGTTCCAATAACGTAATATTGTATATCGAGTATACTCTAGAAAAAAATAAATACATACATATGTAAATTCAGAATATGAGCATTTTGAGAGAAACATGCATTTGAGTCAATCTCTGCTAATAAATGGGATTAACAATAAATTGCACATTTTATAAACTAATTCAATTATGTCGATCATTATTGACTTGTTCCAAATTAATGTACTGTCTCACTAATCTGGAAATTTCATGGGCTTGTTCGGTTTGTAACCGGGTCACCTTCTGTTGAAGAAGATTTCCACATTTCATGTCAAGAAACAGGGCACCATCTTCTGATCGTACCTTCCTCGTTGAAATAACTTCGGCAAAAGGCCAATGATGAACAGTTTCGTGGGTTGCCATATCTAAAAAGTGAACCCCATTCTTGTTCAATGCCAAAATATATTCTTGCCAATGATCAATGTCTCCAATAACACGTTTTACTGCAAAGAAGGAACTTCCAAACAACGGCCAGTTGCTGAGAACTTGCAGAACTCGATGTTTCGCCCGTGGAAGCGACAGACCTGCAGCTTGGCCCCAGGAGGTTTGAACAAGAGCCAACCATTGGGGCGGTCTCGGTTCTCTAATAGCTAAAACAGGTTTCGGCAGCAAAAACTTCACTTCCTTTAAACTTGGAGAATGTGTTAGATCAGCTGATCTGTGAAGTAGAGCTGCCACCAAAGCTATATCTCTGACGATGCTCGGAGGAAGATTTGGGGCTCCAAGTTTAAGTAGAAGTCCTTCTAAATAATCCGGAGCCACTTGGTTGAACAGTACTTCTGTGTAGAGAGGACTTGTGTCATGTTTGAGAGGGTAGAACCAAACTGATCGGCAGAATATGAGATAAAAGGGCTGGCCAGCTTTTTGGAGTTCTGTGGTAACATCAAGAATATATTCGTCGGCGGCTAAAGGCATTGTGAAGGCATCTCCTTGAACTATACAATACAAACTAAACTCTTGTTGTTCCTCAATGTTGGTGATTCCAATTACATTGCAAAGTTCTGATATCACATCTGCCACAACTGTACTGCATCTGCAATTACAAAAATTATTAACAGTTTATGTAAGGGGTATTTTTTGGATGATTTGATATTTACCTGGTGTTAACTACCCGTTCTGCGCCTCCAGGAAGTCGATAAATTTGCCTACGGGCGCTTCTTCCGGCACTTACAGCTGTCACTTCTTCAACTGAAGGAACGTTCTTCCTCCCTCCACATCGTTGAGTCTTTCTAAGATTGGAAAGACAGACAGCGGCTGTACCATGGCAAATTCTTCGACGGTCGGACGCTGCGCTGGAAAGATGTTCCATCAGATATGGCTTTAACGTTTCGGAACAGGCAAAGTAAGCGGCCACAACCGATAGAAGTCGCCAAGCTCTTTGGCAAGAGTCTGGATTGTCAGATTTGTTACTCGTAGTTTGTTTCATGAGTTGACAGTAGACTTCGTCTCTTAATTGAACGTGTTTGTGGCAATGCTGAAAAGGTAATTCGTTATTGTAGCTTGAATTAGTTTACAAGAACATTTAGATAAAACGAGGAACAATAAAAGAAGTAGTTTATTGGCCAGGTATGTATAAGGATGTGTTCTTGTTCTTGAATGCCGATCTCTCTTCCAATTGATAAACTGGAATTATTTAATGTGACCGCCTCATTGTGCCATATAAGGTAGACCACAAGCAAGACAAATGCAATCAACAACCTAACGTTACAGCTTATTTCAAAAATATATAACAGAATATCTTGCAAATTGAGTTCAAACACGCATCATCAAAGTAGAATTCATATTCGGGCTTATTATGTCTAGATGTTTGGACGGAAAATGCAGCTGACATCTTGAGTGGACAGAGATTTATGATTAACGTTTTCCATTATGTCAACGCGGTGTCCACTGAAGACGTCAGCCGCAGTTATATTAACGAAACGTCTGAATATCACCGTTAATTTCGACCATGACGTGAAGCCCAAATCTTGATTCAACATACGACTTCCGAACATGAAAGCCTATGTACTTATATAGTACTACTTAATTAATTTGATCCTAATTGCTAAACTTCAACGTTGCTCCTAAATGTTCTTGTTTGGTATATTGCCTTGAAGAGTTATTATCAGGAACTCTTCTGATAAATAATGTTCTTAGATGGATATTGAAATGGTTAACTTACCATTAATACCGTGTAGACACATTTGACTTCTGTCATATCGGAGGTGAAAGGGAGGTCACCACAGTATCTCAATATACATTCGAAACATTCACATGCCAATGGAGTTAATTCTGGATCATCTATTCTCAAAAGAGGCCCATCCAATGGCGTATTTTGCCATTTAATTAAATCCGTAAGTTGTCTCCATGTCCAATCTTTGTGTTTGTCTTTTGATTTTGCTGGATTTTCTATCAATCTAAACAAATCGATCATAAATTGTTAATTAATACCACAGCAATTCTACTATAGAAGTTGCATCTTAGTAATTTGTCACATCAACAAACAACATTGAGTACCATTAGGACACATACAAATGAGAAGATTACCTTAGACATCACTCAGTAATTTGGTTGATTTTCTTCTGAATTCAGAAAGAGTAGTACATCTAAATTTTGAAATATCTTAAATAGCTTGAGATTAAGATATTTATAAATAAAAAATACTTTGGAGTGACTTTGTATCAGATGAAGTTGAATAAAGAATTGAACTAAATAAAACAAACACTAACAACGATAACAATTTAACTAACAACAACAACAATACTTAAGAACAAACTGGCAGGAGATGAATTATCACAAAGTAACTGCTGAATCAATCCAATTTTTTAATAAAAAAATAATTACGTTTGAAAATACTCACTCTGAGCCTTGTCGAAACCGTTGCATGGCAAATTGAAGCAAAGAATATTTTCCAGATGGCGGTACCGGACTAGTTGATGGTGACTGTGGTCTTTCATGGTGGTTTCTCTGAGGACTAAGATGCCTTTCTGGCGATCTAGAATTGACTTCTCTAATACGTTCAGGTATTTCAGCTGCTAAAGTTTTGTGGGGCGGTGAGCTCGCTTTGGCTTGAACCTGCAACAAGGTAATGATTTAGAAAACCATAAAAAATGAAACCCCGCTGAAGAACCAGAAGTTCATTGCTTTTATTTTTTTTATCTTAGACGCAATTGTTTCTCATAATTAACTTTCATTGCACGCATATTAAACATTTATCTTCACCTTTACTTTCTCCTCTTTCTCTTAATGGAAGTATGTGGATGTACAAAAAGTATGCACACGATGATGAACATCTTGTATGGATTTTAAGCGTGAAATAAGGAATTTAGCGACTCTTAGTCACGAAGAGCTCAAAGTTTGTTAAATTTTCGACTAAAAGATACAGACAGTAAAAAGTATTATATGTATATTTTTAAACAAATGTGTACATTTGTACACCTAACATCTGCTAAAGTTCACTAAACGTCAAGCGAAGCAAATAGATTTTGTAGAAACATTTCGAAAGAGGACATGAAGAAACGAAATGTTCCCAATTTAAATAGAAATTTAAAAACAAAGAAATGATAAAACAGATTCAAAAAATCACCTACTATAATTACATATAAAGCCAAATTAAACTACTTATGAAACTATAAATAGTCCCTATGAAATATTCAGATTTATATGGTGAACTATTAGAAAAATAGCAAAATCAAAATTAGAGGCGCCATTCTTCATATATCATCTGCTCTAAATGTTTTATATATTATTTTGAAAAGCACATCCACATATGCTCTCTTTGATCCTTAAAGTACAATTTCATAAGTATCCTTTTAAAAACAGAACTGTTTAAATCCAGTTATGAAAATCCATAATCCAAGGAATAAAAACACCAAACAAGTAGATTTTCACAAATTTTATTAAAACTTGTAACATGTTTCGCCAAACATTGGTTTAATCAGACATGCGAGTATTTACTACTAAACCTAAAGTCTCGCGTAACAGTTTAAATAGTTAACTAATGGGGGTGGAAATACATTAAAAATAACTTTAGTAGGAGGGAATTATTACCATATATATGTTCTAGAACATAAAAACAGTTTACATAAAAATAAAATTAAAATTTTGCTAATCACATAATAGGAGAAAATTAGAAAATATTTAATGATAAATTAGAAATTTTTCACAAATGCAATAAAAGTCAAAAATTAAATTTACTGGAAATTTGAGAAATAAATGAATATAAAAAATTCAATTTAATACTGAACGAGCAAATAGATGATAATAAATGTATTACCACCCTCATCAGTTAACTATTTAAACTGTTACGCGACAGTTTAGGTTTAGATGTAAACACTCGCATGTCTGATAAAGCCAATGTTTAGCAAAACATGTTACAAGTTTTAATAAAAAATTCTTCACTTGTTTGGTGTTTTTATTCCTTGGATTATGGATTTTCATCAAGTGTAGTTCGAAACTATTAATATCATTTTTCCTGTAACACGTCCTATAATTTTTTTGCAGGTAAATAATTTGCCTCAAAATAAACACCGTCGTTTTTTCTGGTTTAGGTATTTTGCATTACATTAAAAAAGAAACTATTGGCCTAGAACCTGAGACACTTCTCCAGATATTTTAAATCTTTGGTAATGTATTTCAAATATTAGATAATCAGAAAGGCCGTTAACAGGCTGTTATGCATAAGTAAACGTATTAGCTTTAATTAAAATATTTCCACGTAGTTCTTTTTTACTGATGCATACATACGTAATTGGAAACTGTAACTGTATTACTTAACGAACACAATTAACATTATTAACTGTACATGGAAATTTAAATTTTACTTTACATGCTTATTAACAAGATTATTCTAGTTATTTATTTAAACACTACATAAAGAGAAGGTACAAGCAGGTAGAAAATAGGAGACTGTGGTAAAAGAATAATTAAATAAAGAAAATAAATGGAACTCATAACTTTTTGTGAGCATTAAGGACAAAATCACCAGTAGAGCAGTTGCTTCCGACCAATATCTAATCGCTGTTTCATAAACTGGATACAGAGTTGCTCCAACACATCTAAATTTTGAAATATCTTAAATAGCTTGAGATTAGGATATTTACAAATAAAAATGCTTTGGATTTGATTATGGTCTTTGAAATTAAAGCGAATTTGTACCAAATGAAGATGAATAAAGAATTGAACTAAATAAAACGAACACTAACAACTATAAGAAACTGGTAGGAGATGAATTATAAAGAAACAGGTAGTAATTAATCGAGGTCGAAATCATAGGTGAAGTTATTTTAGAAAAATGAAATAGTTTAGAAGGGAGAAAATTATTCAGATTAAGTTAAGGAACCAGTTGGAAGATAGTACAGTTGTAAATGACTCAAGATAAGAAATAATAGGAAAAAGAATTTAGTCCCAAACCACCGAAGAAACCCATCAATAAATAGCAACTAGGAAGGTACAAGAAATATAGACGTGAAGCTATTAGTATGCGAAATTGAATTGTTAGAGGGATTATGAGAAAGTACAGCAATAAAGTTATTTGAATATATGACAATAGAATTTTATAGGTATAAGGAATTTAGCAGAAATGTTTGAAAAGAAATTTAGATAGTGACAATAATAGAATAGTATTAAGAATAGAAATATTTCAAGAGACGTAATGAAAACCGAATTTGAAAAGAACTATTGAAATATCTACAAAATAAAAAGACAAACAATAAAACTACAATTATAAAAATTAAACAAAAGATTATGGCAAGTAAAGTCGCCACAATACATCTAATTTTCTCTTCAGCTCTGTATATAGTGTTGGTCTGGAAATGGAAAGATCCGTCAAAAATTAGGACACTACAATTGCGGGTTGAAAATAAAAAAAAAGGGTGAAGGGTAATCATGTCCGATGTACTTTTCGAAGACGAATTTGAATCTGTCTCCAGAATTACCGTAGTACATACAAATTTCGCGATTTTCTTATCTTAAAATATTTTGCATTTTGAGATGAATATACTTCAAAATGTTTATGTGTTGAGACAATTCTAAGATCAGGTTATATTTCGGCAACGAAAGCAACTGTGGAAATAACTACTCTGTTAGTTGTTTTGTTCTTCCACTTGACATGGTATTGCTCTCGAAAGCTCAAAACTTGTATTTTTGGTTTTTGGGATTTGGATACGCCAGATTTGGAAATTCGAAAATTAACACAACAGTTGTTTTATCACAGAGTGTTTTCATCAGGTGATGAAGTAACAAACTTAATGTAACTACAACACAACATGCAAGAGGGGGGGGAAACAATTTAAAACTGGGCTAAAATATATTTAATAATAGTAAGTTATTATAATCTATTCGGCCGTTTAAAGTTACATTTTGTTTGAAATGTCTATTAATTTCTAAGGTTTCTATTTTACTTTTAATTTATTTTTAAACTTTTATTACAAATGTGTCAATTTTTAAAATCTGAATGAAAGAAACCTTTTTTATTAATACAAATGTTGTGATAAAATAAATAATTCTTGAAACTTTGTTGTTTTTATTTTGTTGCATTATGGATATGTTTCAACAAATAGCAGTTTCTAATATCAATACGTTGTAAATTACTGCCCTTTCTTTCTTGTCATTTTTATTCCCTGATTTCGTCGAACTGTCTAGTTAATGAATCAACAAATATTAACTGCAAAATGTTATAATAGTAATTATACTTCTACAAAATTGATTTTACGTTGTTGACAGTGCATTTTCTTGCATAGCTATTGCGCATTTTTCTATGTTATTTTTGTTACATGGAAATATATATCGCCTTTTAATACAAAACATACTGACAGTAGTATTTTTTTATAATGCAAGATTTTTGTTATTACAAAATTCTGATTTTTATAATAAACTATTACAGATAATACAATAATCTTTGAGATTTCCCAATTTTAATTTTTTTGAAATAAGGCTTATATGTTTTGCGTCAATGGTTTGCAAATTAGAGGGTAAATATTTCATAACTGAACAGCAAGAATCAAAATATTCTGAAACATTTCTTGTCGCATTTTAGGAAAGCATGCATACTCTTTTTATATTTTGAATCGATATACATATAACAATTTCATCTTAATGAAAATATATATGAGAAGGATGGGTGAGCTGTGACATATTGACAGACAGACAGACGAATTACAAGAGCTAAATGTGAGCAATCCAATATGTAATTTTTTTATTTATTTAAATTTAAATACTACAAGTATTTAATTACTTATAAATGTATTAATATTGAAAGTACTAAAAAATCTGAATGAAAATGTACATATTTTGTAATTTACAAAAGCAGTTTTATTGCTAGTAATTATTAATTATTCTCTTTAAACTCCATTCAAATAAAGTGTAATTTAATGTGTTTTATCATAGTAGTCCATTTTCATCCATTATATCGATCGTTGTCAGTTAGTTTTACTTCGTTTTATAATCGAGTAACATCGTGTATTAATAAAATGCTTTCATTTTCCTTCTTTATCGGATACTAAGGTTACGATATCAACGTTCCTTTTTTATCTTATTATCTTCGATGAACAATTTCATGAATCCACTTTTTACAGCGTTTTTTTTAAGAGATAAGAGACGACAAGCATATGAATAGCATACACCGGCAAAAGTGTAGACATTTGTTCAGTCGACCGCTGACAATATTAGATCATTGCGAACGACGTAAATGGTAAGCTTCATATTAAATTAATTAAACCAATTTTAGGTTAGAAAGTTATTAGAATAAGTTTATATAATAAAATGTATAAAATTACACATTTAAACACATAAGCTGAAACAATACATCGCATCAGAATGTGGTAATACATATTTGAAGCTTAGTTTGTTGTTCACGGCTACAAAGGAATACTTGATTTCAGCAGTATTTTGTGGAATAAGCAAAATTACTTCATTTGTCAATTTTATTTTTCATTCAATGAAATTGTATTACTATGAACGTTAAAATTGTCACATGCTTTTAGATGTATTTATTTAGGTAATTCGTCAAATAAAAAACACTTCGGTATTTGTTTTGAGAAGTAGGTAATTAAAAATTGTATCATTTGCAGGCTGGTCGTTTTCGTCAGTAACTTGTAGTGATCTATGAAATATGTAGTTAAGAAGAATTATATGGTATTACTCCGACTAGGTAGATGAAGACAGATGTTACAATGAGGTAAATAATTAAGTTAATAGATTGACCTTTAGGGACGAGGTACATACATACATATATGTTTAATATTGAATTGATATTTTTATTACAATATAGAAATGTAGAGTACAAAGTTAAAATAATAATAAATTTAGAAGATTTTTAACTAATACGTAAACACATTTGGGAAGAAGGGTGGGGGGGGGGGGAATTCTCATTTTAACTTAAAATAATAAATAGGTAGTTTGAAAAAAACATTACGTAATATTTTCTCATTAAAATCAGTTATATATATATATATACTCTCGAGTCATTCTCAAGAGAGAAAATCTGTTACTGTATATATATATTATATAAAAAATATATTTTTAGCTATTTAGACGTTATAGGTAGTATTTACAAGCTAACCAAAAAACATTATAATTTAAAGATATAGATCCAAGTATATTTTTACATTAACCGATTATAATTATTGTTTATATATTATTAACGATATCTATATACATATATACAGTAACAGATTTTCTCTCTTGAGAATGACTCGAGAGGGTCGAAACAATATTGTAGAGTAGTTTTAAATCTTTTTAGTGAAACAACCCAGTGGTTCTGTTCCTCACAATTCAAATATATAATGTCCAATATTTTTAATAAATTTAGTGACACAAAAACCAAGTGTATTTTTGAATTTAGAATTATTAAAACAAAAATTATTGTACCAGTGAATATGATATAGTGTGGTGGTATATAAATAACATAAGAAGGTACTCCAGCTGCTCCTATTTTTTTTTGATAATGTATGAAAGGTTTTTTACTTTCATTTAAAACAATTTATTAATATAATAATCGTTGGTAATGAATTTAGTCTACTTTCTTTTAATTCTATGATAAGCAAAAAAAAGCTGGCATATTTGCAAAACAAATTTAGAAAGGAACCTTGGATTCCTCATTCAACTTTTTCTTGTATGCTTTGATATAATCTAATAAAATACCGAGACGGTAAATTATCTATTAAATATTTAATTATTCCATAAAGTTATCGTTAGCTCCATAGAAGTGTGTGCCACATGTTAAAACGCTTGAACTCGTAAGGCACATGTAGGTACATTGACCAGATGACCACTCTTGCGACCAGAAATACTTAATAAATTATTGTTATATGTTTATGGATTAACAAAAGAAATGTGCAAGTAACGGAAGTTGAATTTATGCCACTTTATTTACTTACATTCACGCACCTTAAAAGTACGTGCGGTTCTAGAAATGGTATTTTTTATTTAGGACAGAAATTTGTAATTTTTTAATCATGTAGATAGATGTCTGCCTAATTATGGGATGTTACAATAATATTTAAGAAAAACTAAGTACATCAACGTATTCTTACGGAAATTCTACGAAATATTTTCCTTTTCAATTTTTTGATTCGATGTATAATAATCGAGTAACTAATTAACAAATCAGAACGCACCAGCTGCAAATAAAAGTCTGCGTCATGACGGGTCACTTAGTATAGTTGCAGCAAATGTGGTGGAATCTGATTGGTTAACTGCATTAATTTTCAATCGTTGATTGCTCAATAAATATGCATCGGATCGAAAAATCGAAAAGGAAACAGTTTCTCATTCGAGTGATGTATGTAATTTTTCATAAAATTGTATTTGAAATGCCATGTACAGGGTAATTTATAATGAGGCATTTTGGTATACATGTTTAGTGTATTGTAGCAGAATTGATGAATAAAAAAATTTCACATTAAATAAAAAATTTATAAACTCTATTCTGATTCATTTTACAATATTTACTTAAAAAGATAGTTAGCCGAAAACTCTTGGTGAGTAATTAATCATACTCCTGATGATGCCCTAACAAGGGGAAATGTGCATAGAGTTTTTGAATAAATATAAGTTAACCTCTCCAAGTGTTTTTCATTCTTTCACACTTAAAGAAATATAATTTTTCAGTATTTGAAATTGTAGAATCGCTTGGCACTTAAAAAAATAACGTAAAAGAATTAAAACACTTGGCAAGTTTCACAATGTTAATTTATTTCTCTGACAATCGTTTCGGTGTTAAAACCATTTTCAAATGGTGTACTAAATATTATAATATAAATTTGTTCTAATTTGTCTACATGAATGTTTACTTTTAATAAGGGTGATATATCAAAATCTAGTTCTTCATTAACAATGACTTTAAATTTCCAACATATTTAAACGTTTACCTTTACTACATTGATGTAACAATTTTATATTATCTATATCTAAAAAATGCTTAAAATCTAGACAATGTTGGGCTATGCCCGTACATTTATTACATTTTTCTATTGATTTTTTATATTCTTCTACGCGTGTTTTTAAAAATCGTCCAGTCTAACCTACATAAAACAAATTACAATCTTTACAACTTAGTTTATAAACTCCTGACTTATTCAACAAATTTATTGTTTCCTTATTGTTTACCAAAAAGGACTTTATATTATTTTTATTCACACATATTGAATTCAGGTTACATTTTTTTAAACGATTGCACACTTTTTGACTTAATTGCGGTATATAATTAATTAAATTAAAATTAAACGTTTGAATATGTTGGAAATTTAAAGTCATTAGGACTTCCCATTTTTAATGAACAACTAGATTTCGATATATCACCCTTATTAAACGTAAACATTCATGTAGACAAAGATAGGATACAATTGTATTTAAGGAACAAATTTATATTATAAACTAATTAAATAAATTGTGGAAGTTATCAACTGTGTATTTATTTCAATATGTTGGACTTCCATCAAGTATCCGTTAATTCAATACAATTTATATTATAATATTTAGTACACTTTTGTGTACTCTTTGAAAATGGTTTTAACACCGAAACGATCGTCAGTGAAATAAATTAACATTGTGAAACATGCAAAGTGTTTTAATTCTTTTACTTTATAATTTTTCAGTTTTTAATTATTTAAAGGAATTATTAGCTTTTCAAATACTTCAAAATAAAATAACAAACAAATTGTAAACAAGCAAGTGTATCTAGACTTAGTTAATTAGAAACTATAAAACAAAAAATTCTAAAACTTCTTCTTTCTTTTTCTCAATAATATCAAACTGTTTATCGTAAATACTCACATATAAAAATCATAACGAAAAGTCTTCGAATTTTCGAAAACGAGTTTTTTTTTTAATGAAGCAAATATACCTCTTAATCACCAATATGTATATATATGAATATATGTCATACTTTGTAAGAAACCTGTATATATGTAGTGTTATAGTTTAAAAATTGCAATTTAACAATTTTCACTTTTTTTTCAGATTAACCAAATTATTAGCATTATCTTAGTTATACGTATTGAACTACATTGATAATCAATAAATCCACAATCAGATATGTGTTGCGAATCTGAATACCCATATTACTTTCACACAGAACCTGACATAAGAAATTTATTTTACACACCTGATGATTATTTTTCTGCTGGGAATATGATACTGTAACAGGTAATGTTTTATTTATTAATAATTACTTTCTGTTAGCCGATAAGTAACTAACTGTATTCAATAATTCATATACTTAGCTACTTTCAAAGACATCTATATATCTATCACACAGAGTTAGTTTGAGGAAATTATATAATTTGGTGTTTATTAATTCACTTCCGTATTTTTGCGGAGCAGGTATCTGTTCATTTATTTACTGGAAATTCATGCAAATTATATGCTCTAATAGTGGTAAAAGCCACATTAACATGCAAAGAAGGATAAATCAATTCTTTTGAAATGTTCAAAACTTCAAATTTATCATATAACGTTTACCAATATAATTATTAGATATCGCAATATTGTAACTGATACAGAACATAAAAAGAAATATATAACTAATGTAGAAGATTAATCAAAACTAAAGTTAATTTACCTTATGTTACTTAATTATTATTTTTTTAATCATGTTTGAAAGCTATACTGTCATACTATATTAAGGAAATACATCACAACTGAATATTTTAATGAATCGTTGTATGTGCATATTTCTTTTAAAACAATGTATGCAAAAATTTGAAAATATTTAGGAGTATAGTTTAAAAATTGTTTTCCAATTTAATTAACAAGTATCCTTAAGAAAATTGTATGAACTTCGGGACGTGACAGGACAAGCATTTTTAGTAGATATGACAAAAAGAATTAAATAAAAATTTGATGACATTAAATTTGGAACGTACAGAAGCCGCAAAGAAATATTAAATGTTTAAAAAATTCTCACGTTAGTATCATCATAAAAACGCTATAATATTTCAAAAATGTAAAAACAAAAGAGTGTCATTGAAATTTTTCTATTATGCTCTACATAGGTAAACACCCTTAAGAAACATATGTATTTTTATATCCAAAAAAGAAGGAATTAAAATCCTTATTCGTCTAAATATTAAGATCAATGATCTCAAATTTTGAAAATATTTAGGTTTATAGTTTAAAAATTTTTTTCTAATTTAATTAACAAGTATCCTTAAGAAAATTGTATGAACTTCGGGACGTGATAGGACAAGCATTTTTTAATAGATATAACAAAAAGAATTAAATAAAAATTTGATCATTGATCTTAATATTTAGACGAATAAGTATTTTAATTCCTTTTTTTTGGATATGTTATATCTTCTTCTAATAATACATCGGAATCAACAGTGTAATTCAATGCTGGTAGGGGTATTAACCCTCGGAGTAGTTGTTTCTGTTGAATATATATATATATATTTACTTATAGTTAAATAATTATTTGTAAATTATTCTGTAATGTAATAATCAGTAAATAAGTAGTTTTTTGTAGGATGCTGAGTATAGAGACTCAAATCGTGTTTAAAAATACTAAACAGTTACGCATTAAATCTTTTCCTAACATGGAAAACGAATAAATAAATAATTAATGCTGTTTGGCAACGGAATATTTTGCCAATGTAGAAATAACACTTCCAATGTTCTTAATCTCAGAGGTAAATTAATGGTAGAAATTTGCCTTTCAAATGCTTTTTCCTTATTTTTTTTCTTCTTTTCTTGCCTAACAAGAAAGGCTTGCTTAGGAAACAAATAAATATGTAATATCCCGCTTCGCCTGAGAAATTCTCAATTGTGCCAAAACGGAAGTTGACTTTTGACCTTTGTGGTTAATTGTACAATTAGATAAGGTACTTATAATTCCATGTTCTTCGATTACGTAGCATTGTTCTTTCAACTTGGTTTCTTATTTTTTCTTTGACTATTTTTAGCACTTGCTTATATAATTCACAAAAAAACAACGTCAGCATTTAAAATGAATAAACAACAGTTACAAGAAATATGTCGATAATTCTGATTTCTGCAACTTATTGATGTCCTAGTTAGTGCTTTGGTAGTTTCTCCAAAAACTGTTATCCTCCTTATTATTTTTGCAGAGATTATTGAGCAAAGTTTTGGTGATATTTCAGAATTACACAAAATAAAAAACATACTGCCTACAAAGTAGAAAATAGGAGACTGTGGTAAAAGAATAATTAAATAAAGAAAGACTCACCCTAATTACCACTAACTAAATTTAAAATGAGCGGACACGTGTTTCGCCCACTTCACACGTGGGCATTATCTCGCGTTGACAATGCCCACGTGTGGTGGGCGAAACACGTGTCCTCTCATATTAAATTTAGTTAATGGTAATTAGGGTGAGTCTTACTTTATTTAAATATTGCCTACATATGAAGGGGTAAGCTGGACAACAGATTGTTCCCTGAATATTTACCTTTTAGAATAATAGTTAAACAATAATAAATACCGACCCCAAATATCCTTAATACGATCATTTTACCTCTTTTCTTTCATCTCTAATTTCAAGAACTTTTCTCTCCCTTTCCTTCTCCTTTCTGATGGGTTCAACTTTATCACAATCCTTTAAATTTTCAAAACGAGCTAATATTTCCTTAACAGACACTTTGGGCTCGTTCTCTTCTGGTATGGGATCCATTCTGCTCATTACACCATCCTTCTTACTATCAAATTCCAACCCATTTCCAATAACTTCGAAATAATCGTCAGACTCGGATTTCTTGGATGTTGTTGTGCTACATGAGTGTCTAGCCCATGGTCCGATTTGGGCTTTTCCATTGGCGAAAAATGAACCCTGTTTGGTCTCTGTTCCATAATCTGATTCTTGAGAATCATCACTCAAACTTTCACTCAAAACAGATGAGCTCGCTAAACTGTCTAAGGAATTGTCTTTCCTGTCAGAATTCAAATGGGAACAAACGTTAGGGAATTCCGTAGTATCATAGTGCCATCTATTTCTACTCATTTTTTCTCCTTTTCTATCCTCTAAAGAGTTTGGCGGTAATAGGTATCTTCTTCAAAACATTTTCAATCTTCCTGCCACATTAAACACTTAGAATTTTGTGAGTATTTTGTTTTAACCATTCGTATTGTTCTTTAATACAACTGTAGAAATTCTGTCTTTTATTAATTGGTTTAATTAACAAAATTATATCCACGACAGAAATCAAGAAATTCTAAAAGATATCGAGAGATGAATGGAAATCAAAAATTATCTATTTTTATATCTGCCTTTAGTTTAAAACAGATCCTTTCTATAATTCCTTTCATTCAAAATCCGTTTTTAAAATTCACTATCGACTAAAACAGATGTTAAAATTTATTTTTTATTACCGTTACATTGACAACAGCTTTATGACAAATGCTCCTTTAAACATTTTCTGCACATTCTAAATTTGCGAACACAATTAAATATTTTTGCTGGCAGTAGGTAAACGTGTAGCTATCGTTCTAATTCAATGTAGGATAATTGAGTAGAAATTAAGCACAATTAACATCACAAAAAAATTAGTTGTAATTTTGTAAACATATTTTCATATACCCTTATATTTACTTATCAGATATAATTTAACTAAAATAAAGCCGATTTTATGCAACAAAATTAAAATTACTTGAGATATTCCATCAAAATTTTAAAAACATCAAAACCTGATAATTATTTATTAGATAAAAAATTAAAAAAAAGTTAAATGTAATACTTAATTAATTAATTATTTTTTCTGAACACATTCCATCTCACAGATATTTTAAAACAGTTATCTTAAGGTTTCTGTTTCACAGAATTTTTTCAGTTGTATTATCGCACTTTTATATTAGAATATTAAAAATATTAATTAAGCACACTTGCAAGTTCATCATTATGTACGATCGCGTAAAGGCACAGCCGAACACTACCAAATCAACGCGGCGAATTGCGAGATTTTCAAACGGATTCGCGAAGTGCTCGAAGTGAAAAGTAATCGGTATAAAATGGGGGAATGAAAAAGCCGGCTCGGCTCGTATATGATTTATGTACCTACTGCAACTCTAAATGTACTAACACTTAATACTGTACAACAAAAACGACGATAATAACAAAACAATTCCAAATTCAACTATGCTGCACATGTTTACCGCAAAAATATATTCTACACACTATCACGTTTCGGTCTACCGGTGTTACTCTTTGTTATACGTAGTTAGTTGCTCGTAGATGGTTGTTTTAGTTTGAGCTCTAATAGTTACAGTGACCCAGACCTGATGGTCAGTAAATCTCGCTTTACTTGTAGCGAGTTATATTTAGGTCGCAACAGAATGGACTGCTGACAACCGCAAGGCTGTTCGTTGCACTTTACAGAGCTTGCTGGTGATGCTACACTACTCGATAAATGCATGAAAAAGAAATCTGTTAATGGAAAATTCCTATTTTCCTATTTTATACATTTTACCAGTGATGTGAGTTGCTCTGAAACCTGTTCCTTTTACATCTATGACGATGATTTAACATTCAACTACGTAGGTTTTACAAACAATAATTAATTCAAAGGGTTGACAACCTATTTTGCATTTACTGCAAACTGCATAATATTTTTAAAAATTTCGAATTTGTTATTATTATTATTCAAAAGAAAAAAGTAATAAAATCCTTTTTCGTCTAATTATAAAGGATCACAGATCCCACATTTGGAACGCGTCCTACACAGTAGGCACAGCGCACGGAAGCCTAATGTGGGATCTGTGATCCTTTATAATTAGACGAGAAAGGATTTTACTACCTTCTTTTTTGGATTGTTATCTTCGTTTAATGATCGTTCGGAATCAACAGTGTAATTCAATGTCGGTAGGGGTATTACCCTTCGGAGTAATTGTTTCTGTTGATTCCACATTTATATTTATTAATATTATTATTTATTATTTATTTTTTGCTGGTAACTTGTGTTTCTCATAAGAGTCTTACATACACTCACTCTAGAGGAGTTACAGTGTTGTTATCCTATTTCAAAATTTTCATATTATGTCTTCGTTATAGCTTCAAAATAACGGACGCAGGACAAGTCCGCCACCCACCTTATTTCAAACCAAGCCAAGAACTTATCTTAAATCTAACATCTTGGCGGATATATTTGCACATTTTTTATTCATATTCAAAAACCCGAGTTGTAAACGCTCGCAAAAAAACTTCGAACTTTATATTATCATTTTCATCTTTTTCCATTTCATCAGCATACATTTTAAACTCTCCATCACGAGGATAGTGGATAGTGGATAGTAGCCCAATGAACGGTTCACAACTCCCATTGCTTTGGGGTTATTTTACTATCACAATCTTTATCTATTATATTATGAATACAAACATTCTATAAGGACATTGAGATACCGAACAAATGATAGAAAAATCGAAAACAATTTCTATCCAAACCACTGTAACAACGTCTGTCGGAATTCAAGATCAAATACAAGGTTACTACCAAATAGCCCCTTTGAGTGCTTACAACTTCCACTAGGGTCATTTCTCTCGCATGTGACCCGTATTTGAGAGTACTTTTACCCCATAAATCATAAGAATAAAAAAGTCGACTAATATCTTGAACTACTAATAATATTTTCGTACTAATAGTTACAAGTCTCACCAACTGAAGTGTATTATGTGTTAATATGATTTATTATGTGCCAAATTCCGAAGAGGTTCTACTTTTCACAGTTTTTGAGGAAAACTGGATGACCTGCAGATAGATACACACCTAAGTAAAAGTTCAAAATTTCCTTTTGGTAAGTACCCAACTATATAATGGAATCCAAAAAAGATGTAACAAGATTAAAAGTGAAAAGTGTTTATGAAGTGATTTTGCACAAAATATTACAAATAAGTATCGAATTTATGATTTTCATGAGTAATAAATACTGTGTACTGTTTCATAATAAACAAAATTTTTAATAATATTTTTCCTTTTTTCATCTCCTGAGCACCAAAATGCTTACGAAGCTGTAAAACAAGAAAATGAAAGGGTTGTACCTCAGAGTCTGTTGCTACTAATACTCCGAGGTACAACCTTCGACCTAGGAATCAAGCTGCCCATTGAAGATGACTGCCGAAGTTGCAGTCGAAACGTCTGGATCTACAAGTTCCTTTCGACCTCGGCCCAAAAAGAAGACTGTGTTGTAAGAACAACTACAGATAAAAGAGCCTTAATACAACAACGTAATGATATAACTAATTATTAGCTTGAGTTCGAGAAAACGCCTGTAATTAATCCACATTAACATCTGTATTGTATAAATAAGATCTATCTGTAAATTTTAATTCAGTGTATATTTATTCTTGAAAAAGGCATCAAATCCCAAAACATTTGTACAGTTTTAATAAAATTTTGAAACATTTAAGAGCATTTCTTTTCTTCTTATGTTATTTCAAAATGTTACACAAGTTTACCATCGAAGAATCTATTTCTCGTATCAAAGCCTATTTAGTAAAATCGTTTTCAAAATTAATATTACGTGAACGATTTTCACCATAGGAATACACCTCTTATGGCACCGAAACTGTTATAACGTTATATCGTAAATTTTTGAAAATAATTAAATCGTTCATTAGTAAAATAACGGACTTCGTAATGTAATTGTGTTTTGTTCCTTAAAAATTTGTTGCGCCTCTGTGTAATTAGTTATTTAATTTTGTTGCATCAAGGATTGTAGTTGTTCTTTTTCCGCATTGTTTCCTTGACCTTTAGAAGTTCATTATAATAATAATAATTAGAGAGAACAAGTTGTAGCGGAAGTTGTTTGAAAATTATTGAACCGTCGCGAAATATTTAATTGAAAATCTGATTTTACAGTTTCACACGTTCTTTACATTTCAATGCCTTTTGCAGTTGCATATTAAAGTTTCTACTATTTTTTATTTGTACCTAAGTCTAGTGCAATAAACAATTTTTATACCTATGCTAATGTGTGTGCAGGATTAACAAAACGAAAAACAAGAAATGAATGTACCGGTTTAAATTCTGTTTTATTTTGTTTTTAAATAAAAGTTTTAAACAAATATCTTTTCCATTTATTTAAACCTTCAGAAAGAAGTTGATGAATGGAATATTTCGTAATTTATCCATTTTGTTTTGGTGTGTTTTTAACTGTAATGTTTTTATTTTAATGTATTCTACTGTATTTCTGAAAGAAAATGGTGATGGTCTGTTACGTTATTCTAACTGTGTTGTGCTTATAGTCAGGCTTTTTGTATTTCTGCCGTCCTCTTTATTTGGAAAACAACCTTGTCCTCAAAACGATCTATTGACAGTAATATACTCCATTCAGAAATAATGTTCAATTCAAGTAGACGATAATTTTCCCAAATAAGAGTAATGATTGTCATCGAGTTCAACACCTGAGAAAGTGCCAAAAGAACCGCGAACATAGCAACCCTCTTAGTACAATTCAGATGCGGATTAAGGGACCGTGGTCTAAATGATTGGGTAGTTAGATCCAGACGTTTCGTCGGCAACTGCAGCTGATATCTTCAGTGAAATAGCGACCACGTTGTCACCATAGTACGACTAAAGATGTCAGCCGTAGTTGCCGACGAAACGTCTGAATGTTAGCCCGAATCTAAATTCTACTATTGATTCCGGTTATGAAAGCATATGGCCTTATATAGCAATTATTTTGTTGCTTATAATCCGAAAATAAACGTAGCAATCTTTTTGGATACAAAAAGTGGGAAACTTCTGTAAACTATTTGCAAAAACCGTAACAATTATTCAATTTACCGATAATAAACAAATAAAACACTGGAATGCTTACACAGAATTGTATTTGAAATACTCTAAAATATTGTTTCGACCGACGAGGTCATTCTCAATAGTAACAAATGGATTATACTAAAGTCTAAATAATGCTTAACTACTATTTATACTTAGAACTACTTGAGTAAGGGTGGTGGTAGATGGCAATTTTTACTATAGTTTGTATAATATGAGGGGTGAATTCAATATATTAAGTTCTAATTGATTATTGACTACTAGAAATTAAAAAAGCTATAAACAATCAGGTTAATTTAGTCAATACTCAATTCGAACTTAATATATCCAATTCACCCCTCATATTACCCAAACTATAGTAAAAATTGCCATCTGCCACCACCCTTACTCAAATAGTTCTAAGTATAAATAATAGTTAAGCATTATTTAGACTTTAGTATAATCCATTTGTTACTCTTGAGAATAACCGCGTCGGTCGAAACAATATTTTAGAGTATTTTAAATACAATTCTATGTAAACATTCCAGTTTTATTTTATTATCGGTATTTAATATGTTTCACAAAACTTGCACCGAACAAAGTTTAAATAGAATTATTCAATTTATTATTTTGACTCTTTGCAAAGTACTTTCAAGATTTGGTCTCACCCTTCAACGTATCTTATTTGACACAATATGCGAATCCAGATTGAGCGGGTCTTGCCAGTTAACTAGAGCCGTTCTGTTTATTTCTGTGTCATTATTGTTTTTCCACCTATAATTTTTCAATAGTTATTAGTACTCTTCTTGTTTTAACCTTTTACTAACTAACGGATCTGATTAGATAAAGTTTATATGTTGCGCATTTTTTAATTGTTAATTATTGCATTAATACACGTACATGGTTATTAGAAAACTTCTCTAATGAATTGTTTTCAAGGTCGGCCGCTTCTAAATCGAAGTAAAAGTGTGTATCTTCCTTGTGCATGTTATATACAGTTTTTATTGTAATCAAATACCTTTCGAAGAAACCGTGGAAAAAAAGGAGAAAGTCTCCTAGTGCGATTGTACCGACGACGCATTAATTGTTAATTAATTCGTGCAAAAAAGCTAAAGTAAATTATACTCATCACTAATGTTTATGTTCTGTAATAAAACACATGATGAGAAAGATAAAGAAAACCATTGTAGCGGCTTCTACTTTGTTGCAAACAGAGTAGAAATTATTATTGAACCAATTTTGGAATAATTTTTTTTTTTCAGTTGGTAAATAATTAATTTCTGTGTATCCAATGTTATTATATGCCAATTATAGTTACTGAAGTTAAAAATAATTAAAATTATTTTTTAAACTCACCTTCCTATTTTCAGAACAGAATTTGGTGATCATTTCCGAAAGTTGTTGGGATTTTGGTGAATATAGGGTTAATCTACCGTGAGTAGTCTCAATGGTGATTGTAGTTGGCCTTGGGGCTGTGGCTGATGAGATGTTACTCAAAGGAAATGATCTAAGTACGTCTAGATGATTAGATTCCCTCTTCACGAGATGAATACCCCAATGTGACACAGCCAAAATTTGGACATCAGATAACTGTAACAAAAATATCATTTTTATTATACAATGGTAACTATTTAAATATTTATCTCAAAAAAAAAAGATTATTTTCCAACTGTTTTGTTTTTTTTATTTTATTAAACCTTATTGAAGTACAAATACAAATGTTAAAAGGCTTTTTAATTTTTAAAAATGTCAGAAGAATCTAATTCCGAAAGAAAATATTTACTTTTACAAAAGTTCACCTTAATATTTTTATTGTGGTAAAAAGCCTTTTATTTTTATAAACATTGTTCACTAACCTGCGCAGCTCCAGAAACAGGGAATAGTCTTGCAAAGTACAAGGGCCAAGTCCTTGCCAATTCCACAATACTTCTCTTCACATTTCCTCTATGCTGCGAACTTACATTTTCCGGTTTTACCCCATAACCGGAAAGCATGTTCATCCCAGATTTCCTATCACTTTGGCTCAATCGTAGGCACGATGTTACACCAAAGACGTCGTTGACAACCTGACAGAACATGAGATGGAGGGCAGGTAAAGGTCCAAGGGGTTCTGCAGGTGTAAAAACTTCTTTTCGTACTCTTAAAGACCAAGGTACTCGGTTGTATGCCAGTGATGGTGAAGCACCCAATGGAGTAAATCTGGATGGAGATTTTAGTGTGTTTTCGTGGTTGTTTTCTATAGGGCTATTTTGGGGTGATTTTTGAGGTGGTGGAGTCTTAATAGGTCTCATAAATTCTGGCCATTCTGATCCTAAAAGTATAATAAACAATTACATAAAAATATAATTCGGACATATACGTAACTACACATAGTATGAGTTACTCAAAATGAAATTCACCTTCCAATTTTTCTGTATGAACTGTAGATACAGATAGTCGTTTCTCCTTTTCCTTTGCATTCTTGTTCATTTGATGTGTTCGAAACGTTGGTCTTTCGTACGGTTCATCCCTTTTAACGAATTGACTTGGTTTTTGTTTCTGGTCGGCTGATCTTTCTTCCGTTTCCCATTTCTCAAACGAATTTTTTTGAGATAATTTCCGTACCTTTTCCACCGAGATGCTAACCTCACTTTGATCCCAGCTGGATTTTCTAATGGGCCTTTCGTTGTGATTCGATTCGAGGTCTTTGGCCCAGTTTGTTTCTTCAGAATTCTTTTGCGAAAAAGAGTTTTGAATATCCCAATTGGCACTGAAGGAATTTCTTTTTGAATTACTAGAAACTGCTTGATTTTGATGTACTCCAAACGTATCTCTGTCTTGTCTTTGGGCCATAAATGAATCCCTGACTGGCTCAATAGGCGGTGGTGGTTGTTGAGGTTTTATAGGAGGTGGTGGAGCTGGGCTGGAAGGCGCAGGAGGTATATTGGGCGGACCAATAGGTGGAGGCGGAGGTCCTGGTTTCCAACTAGACCTTGCCCAATTTTCTCGTGGACTGTGCGGAGGCAATTCTGGACTCGGTGGATCGCTTGTAAGACCGGAACTATCAACAGAATCTCCCCAACGTCCTGCCAATTGCTGTTCTAACATCATTTTTCTTGTGTCTTCTAATTTGTTAATTTTTCGAGACGAACTCTCTACATTACTGCTTGTTGATCTAACGGAATGACTCGCAGTAACAATTTCTAATCGTTGTTTCATTTCTGAGCTAAGTTTTAATTTCCCTATACTTCCTGGTGTTGGTCTGGCAGCACCAACCTCGTAGCTTCTTCGAGAGGATTGTTTACTTGTATGTCGCACGATTTCTTTTATGGATGGTTCGAGTTCGAGTTCATCCCATTCAGCGGGTTGGTGTTGAGAAGAGTGATGTTGATCAGATTTGTAGTGACCGTTTTCTTTATGGTTGTGATAGTTTTCCGATTTGTGATTATATGTTTTTTCAGATTTTTTAAAACTTTCTCTGGTATTGTTGCTCTCATATTTTTGGCTTCGGAAACTTTCAGATCTTTGATGTGGTGTGTTTTCATTTATATGTCCATTGGTAACAATAAATTGTTCTTTATTTGGGGTAATTTTTCGTTGGTGTTGTCTTAATTTAAAGTGCATAAAATCTTCGCCGTTTTCTTGTTCGTTGCCATCTTTTGGTGGTGGCCATCTCCATTTGCCAATTCTAACTGTCTTCGCTCTTCCGTATGGATCCATGAATGGTCTTACTTCGGATGGATCACATTCGTGTAACGGTGGCGGCATTGGAGGAGGCGGAGGAACTCCACCCCTGCTAATTATGCTGACGTTTGATTCGGTACTGCCTTTACGAATTTTGCTTTCTGAAGGGGAAGTGCCATTTTGAATTGCCAATTTATTGCCAGAAACTCCAGCTTTACTTAACTTTCTTTCGTTATTGTTTGTTTGATGAACTTCAGCTTTTAGGGTAGTTTGGACAGTTTCTGTCAATTTGACTTCTGCACCTGGCACTTGCTGGCTAAGAAGTTGTTGAAGAGCCTGATTTTGAGCGAGTAGTTGTTGCTGAATTTGTATGTTCTGAGCCATAGCGGATTGTAAAAAAGCTCTTTGAAGATTTTGTTGATAAGATGTTAAATCCGCATCTGGACTTAAAGGGAGATTGTACATGGGCACAAAACTATCTTGTCCGGCAACACCTAGCATGGGCATCATAAGTGGTTGAGGAGATACCAATGGAGTTGTAACTGGGGTGAAATTGTATCCGGAACCGCTCGGAATATTTTGCTGATGAGTTGTTCCACCGCCTTTAATACTTTCCACCAATGTTTCTTTTTCCCCAAGCATTTTAACGCTGTCATTAATAAAAATCGGCCTAAATAAGTCACTAATGTAATCGTCAACATTTCCGGAAATATTTTCTACGTCAGTATTGTCCCCGTTTTGTAAAACTACCTTTCCTTTATTTGCTCCACTGTCTGGAGAATTCTTTTGACCACCTCCTTTAATTTTTTGAACCATCGCTGAAGCATTTGACAATTCGAAATCGTCAAGAGAATCGGTGTCACCTAGGACATCATTGACAAAGTCTGTGTAGGTATCATGATAGCTTTCGGTTTCCTCCAACTGTGCGTTACCACATCCTTTGATACTTGCGGCTAGAGATCTTGCATCACTCAATTCGTCTAGATTTCCATCCAGTACAGGACTGAATAACTCATCCAAAAACTGATCAACGTCTGAAGCTTGACTGGGGACTCTAACTCTCCTTACATGACTAGCCAAACTTGGTGCTTCGCTTGTATCAGACATCGCTGAACTTCTCACAGTGAATTCTGTCTTTTCGATTACGGCTCTGCTGCTTTGTGATCCTGGAGGTGCTTTCTTTCCGGAATAGTGAGACTTTATATACCTTGGGCCTCCTCTATTAGATGTGCTCACGCTTGAAGCATCCTGATACTCAAAATCCATTTCTTGTTTGGCCATGTAACTGTTGTTTGAAAGAACGGGTTTAATTGGAGCCAACTGCTCTACCGAATGGTACCTGTCGTTTAACTTTGAGTGACTTAAACCCAAGTTGGCTAAAGGTGTAGGTTCTGGCTCATTCAGAAGGTTATCTAAACTGCGTGACCTAATCTTCTCAATGTCAAAGTAGCGTTCATTTAAGGCTGAGTTACGTGACAATGCTTCGTGCGATGGTTTCCGAATTGGAGTATTACCAAGTCCTGGTGATTCTCTCTGGGGAGAGTATTCATGGCTTGTATTGCGAGAAGATTTCCTTGAACTCGATTGAGCTGTTTGTAAAATATTTTGCGATGTTTCTGTTACCGAATCGTGGGATATTTTGCGATGTTGAGCAACAGGAGGTTCAGGGGGCGGAACCTAATTTGAAAAAAGAATGTCATGTTCTTTACTCTTCGCAAATAAAAACTAATTCTACCTGTGGTCTGGTTGGACTGCCGCTAAAATGGTGATCAACTTCAATAGGAGATGAATGGCGAACTCCACTTTTGAGCAGATTAAACTTCGTTGCTGGGAACGCTGGACAAAGTTCCATTTCAGAAATAAAGTCCAAAATATAGTCCAAACCATTACCATCGTTCACAATGCCTGCGTCATCTAAGGATACAGACCAGCCATCAGAAGGTATGCCGAGCACATTTATTGATAGAGATGCAGCCTAGAAACGACATTTAAATTATATTTGGGACAATCATTCGGAACTTATTTTGTCTACCTCTTCACATGTTGTCCACGAATCGACACTAACGGTATTAACTGTGCCATCAGGTAAAGTTAAAGCAAGGGCCATATTCGTGTGTTGTCGGGTACTTCTCCATTCCAAGAAGTTTGGAGGATACTTCCGGGAATGAGGAGATTTATGAAGTCCTTTTTGCAGTTTTCTTTGTAAAATTTCTCTATATGACGGTGTTGCGTAGTCGGTAATATACTTCAACAGGTACCTTAAAAATGAAAAGGTGTTTTTACGATAATCTTCAGTAATTTTTATAACAAATTAAACTTACTTGCTTAATGGAAGACTTGGTTGGAAACAACTGAGGCAATGGGCCATTAACTGCCAAATTCTTTCTGAATTGTCATTGTTCTTAGTTTGATTGCACAGTTGAATTAGCAATTCGTCCCTCAATCCTCTAGATCCGAGACCCTTGTGAACTATGTAATCAGCCAAAGCTTTTTCTCTTGATCCGGTTAGTTGGGCATCACTAGACCATCGAAGAATAAGTTTAAACAATGCCACAGAATCCTGAAAGTCTTTATCTTTAGCTGCTGCTTTTGATAAAAACGGAGCAGATATTGGGTCTTTTCTATATCCAAACTCAGTTCCTTTTAGATAGACTGAGTTAAATTTATTGAAGTCAAATTGCTTAAGATCGCTAGGCAGTTCCAACGGTTGTTCGGATCCACTCACTCCTCCCACAACTTTTATCAAGTTTTTCTCAGTGTGGGGAGCCACGTAACTATCTAGTTTCGAAAATACAAATGCCAGTTCTGCAGGGATTTCTAGATGGTGAATGTTTCCTTTTACCATCCTCTGTTGTTGTTGTTGTTGTTGTTGCTGTTGCAAATGATGGCTTTGCATCTGCTTCTCGTTTTCTTGAAGTTGACGCATTTGCTGTAAGAATTAATATGTTAGTTTTAAAATAGGGTTTCTATTTATTAACATTGCTTACCTTCATTTGCTCCTGCTCCCTTGCTGCTCTCTGTTTCGCTCTTTCCTGCGCCAGTCTTTCTGCTTCCATCCTCCTTCTATACTCTGCTTTTCTCTGTGCATATCGCTTCCTCTCCTTGCGTCCTCGATAGAGCGCTTGAGTTCTAATAATACCTTTTTGAATTTTTCTATACTTATCCCTTTGAAGTCTTCCACGCCAATGTTTTTGGATGGTGACAGCGCTTTTTCGAAGCTGTTTGTACTTTTTCCGTTCTAGATAACCTTTAATGTGTTTTTGGATGGTAATGGCGGAGTCTTTGACTATTTCGTTTCTGGCTATTTCAAGTTGACGCTCCAAACTTTCGCGCAAAAAAATTCGCGTCGCTCCTAATTGGTAGTCTGGGCCGGCTGCAACAGGAAGGTGATCAATTGTTTTTAAAATTAATAATTTATGTTTTCAGCAAATGGAAAAAGTGAGAGGATATCAACATTGATGAGTATCTTATCAATGCAAAAAGCTTACACTTCATCCAATCCAAAACGTTTCTTAACAATTAGAAAATTATTAAATACGAGATAGATAGAGAGAGAGAAAATACATTTAACAGGTAACATCTTGGTTGAATTAGTAAGTGCTGATTTAATAAACAAAAACAAAAATTTAATGATGCTAATTTGAATCCAAATGATAAGTCTTTTTATACCAAATTTTTATTAACTAAGACAAAAAGTGAAAAATTATTACATCTTTGATATTTGAAAAGCATTATTAATGCTAACCATGACTCGTGATTCATTAGAGAAACTAATCTCTCTATAATCATTTTGACATGATGGTCACGGAGAAGTTGGTTTGGAAATAACATTCCATTCTAATATTCTTTGATTGTACATTATTTTGTAAAAAAGAACAGAAACTTGTATGTTTTGGTTTGAATCGAAACGGTAACTCTGTTTACGTCATGTTCAAACACGAAATAATGAGATATCAATATTAAACAGAATATAAAATATTAACTAAGATGAAGGAGTAACAAAGGTGTTCCTACTGCTAGAGACATTAGTGCATCTCTGGTATTTATAAAGCACTATTAATGCTGACCATGAATCGTGATTCATTGGAGAAACTAATCTCTCTAGAATCATTTTGACATGATGGTCACGGAGAAGTTGGTTTGAAAATAACATTCCATTCTAATTTTCTTTGATTGTACATTATTTTGTAAAGAAGAACGAGAAATTTTATATTCTAATTTTAGTCCTAATGGTAACTCTGTTTACATCGTATTCAAACTCAAGATATTGAGATATCAAGATTAAACAGAATTTAAAATGTTAACTAAGGTGAAGGGATAGAAAAGATTTTCCTACTGCTTGAGCCATTACTACATCTACGGTATTTATAAAGCACCATTAATGCTGATCATGAATCGTGATTCATTGGAGAAACTAATCTCTCTAGAATCATTTTGGCATGATGGACTCGGATAAGTTGTTTTGGAAATAACATTCCATTCTAATTTTCTTTGATTGTACATTATTTTGTAAAAAAGAACGAGAAACTTTATATTCTGATTTTAATCCTAAGGGTAACTCTGTTTACGTTGTTTTCAAACCCAAATCTTGGGTCATCTTGTAAAACAGAAGTAAAATATTAACTAAGATGTTTCTTCTGCAGGAATAATTACAGCATGTCTTTTAATTACAGCACTATTCTCTACTCTGATTCATTAGAGAAACTAATCTCTCTAGAATCATTTTGACGTAGAGGTCATAGAAGTTGGTTTGGCAATTTTTTTAATTCCAACCTTCATTAGCTATAAGTGGTCTATTGATTACTGATTCCAAAAAATGACAAATATTCTTCAATAGTCGTTTCAATCCAATTAATTGATATTTATGTGATACATTAAAAAAATTTGACTTGCCTGTTCCCGTGGGTGGCATTTGCTCCAAAATACTTCGACACAGATCTTTAAATGGAGCACCACGTGGTATTCCACCAGGAAGAAGATACCTACAACACAACAATATTAAAAATTATTTTTCATTCCTTTTATTGTCATAAATACCTAAATCTTTCAACGAAATATTGAAATTTCATTCTAATCGGATAGCCAGATTGTCGTATTCGAATGGTGTCTAACATTCCCAAGTATCTCAACTGTTCTAGAACTGTCGGCATGTCAAACTTCATAGGTTGCTTGTCGTTGTTTGGTTTAATGCAGCGTATAAATAATGGGTTACACTTGCTCATCGATTCAATTAATTGATGTAAGCTGTCTGTAAACCTTGAAGAAAGAAGTCGAGATGACGAATCAATTACAATTTTATAGATGGGCATAAATATATAAAACAAGAATTAAGCGAGTTACACAGCTTAATAGTACCTTGCAGCAACTGTTGGAGTTCTCGGTTTCATGGTGACGAATCTTCCATCTGTTCCTCGGGGAAGAGTTCTTGTTTGAGCTTGGGTTAAAAGGGGTTTGGCGAAAGCATTAACTAATTGCTCTTTACTTGATGCTAATAATTCCACTACTTCTGGTCTTAATACGTCTCTATTTTTTTCTAAAAATCCCTCTGCGGAATACCACACTTGCCCAGCAAAATGTCGTATCTACAACGACATAGTTCATTATAAACTGTATTTCAGTTAAAAATGTTTTTAGTTACCCCAAATTCTCTACCTCCTACTCTTGGTCTACAATAATTTTCGTTTAGGGCATGATTATAATGGCACTTTTCTAGAAAGGACGCATCGGAAGCTTTGGGAAAGTTGCTTTCGTCGTCCAGTAAATGAAGAATACCAACAGGTTTTTTGGCCAACAAATGAATCACTGGTGTATTATCAATCCATGTTAGTGGAGACCATTTTAACTTTTCTCTGGCGTATTCCTGTTGTTCGAGTTTAAAGACATGCTTATTAAAGTATAGCTGAAGAGATTCAGAAGCAAAATTGATACATAATTGTTCGAACGAGTTTTCAGAAAAATTCTCAAATCCAAATATGTCCAAAAGACAAATTCTTGCGGCATCGTGAAGACCTCCTCTTTGTACTATTGAATTTATTCTGGCCACCAACCTAAAACGAATTTCATAGAATTTATACGATAAATACATCTGGGCTATCTCTCACCAATTGAACAAAGCCGAATAAAGTGCTTTGGCAAATGCATCTCGGGCATCAAGAGCTTGATCGATAGTTAATGGAGAATGTACCCTTTCTGACCTTGCTTCGGTCATTCTTGTAGTCAGGGCCCTTTGAAGTCCCGATGGAGATATTTGCAATAGGTGTGCAGACCATTTAATTTCAGCATCAGATCCTACCTCGACACCCTCTTGTCCATGCCTCAATTGTCGGCGATGAAAGTATATATTTCCCAAATGTAGAACGGACGCAAGAACCTTAACAATGCCATCCAGTTCTGATTCACCGACCCCCAAAACCTGCATGGCTTTAGTTAGTGTTGCCCAATCAGCTCCTGTTCCGGAATGACCAGCAGAGCAATCCGTACCTAAAATATAGCATTCAAAATGTACTTTCTGGGTAGCAAATGTAATGGTAGGAACACTCACCACCTTGGTTTAAATAAAAGTATTTGTCGGCATCAACCAACCCGTACTTTTGCTTCTCTGTGTTATTCAAACCTCCCAGAAGTTCATAAAAAACGTGGTAATTTCTCTCCCCAGGGGCATGTGTCACTATTCTAGACTTTTCTAGCAAGTACTGTGTAACCTTGGCTCCTACTATAGCCCCATTTTTGAAATATACTTCTAGATATTTTCCAAATCGGGAACTGTTATCGTTCCGAGTTGTTCTAGCATTTCCGAAAGCTTCCAGTAGAGGTGCTGCTTCTAGAATCTGCTCAGTTACTAAAGTTTGGCCTCTCGGTCCAGAAGGTGCTACCGCCGCTAAATATTGCATGACTAGTTTTGTAGATTCAGTTTTTCCAGATCCACTCTCTCCACTGATAACAACAACCTAAACATATCAATAATTGGAAATCTCAGAGAAACAGGCAACTAAAATTAACATGCTTATGTTTATGTATTGAATAAAAAAGTTATCCCAAATGGAATGGAAATAAATCAAAATTATTTGTTCACGTATCTGAATGACCAGAAGAAGATGATTTACAATCGCTATATCAAATAAATTAAAGGGTAGATTAAGTTTCTAGTTATTATTTCTTCTTCTAAGAATCGTTCTGTAATATTACACCTGATGGATTTTTATCAGTGTGCAGTTTCACAATTGTATTCTAATTCGAAGGCCATCTTGTTTTCTTATATGAATCCGTTCTGGCTAGTATTCGCTAAAGAATTGGAGCTTGACAGTATATGTACTTCTATAATACTTGATTATCATCGTTGCTTACAAATTGCACAGGCATTTTAAAAAGTAGATGTCTATGTCAAATTGAAAATATAGAAATAGGAGTAGAAGTATTGAAATCGACGATGAAACAGGAATGTTAAATGTAAAAATTAAATACTGGTTTCTTGCATTCCATTTCTGATCACTTCTACTAAATTTACCTGTGGTGCAGGTAGTCCGGCATAGGCGGCCGCTCCCAATGCGAAAAGATGGGGTGACAACGCGCCAATCAACTTCCCTTTGTATTTCTGTGCTTGTTCGATTCCGTAACTGGAATCGAACATCCGGTATGGGTTAACGGCCACGAGAATGCTTCCCGCATACGTGTATATAAGGTTCCGGTCATAGCGAAGTTTCAGATTCCATAATAAGGCGGCTTCGTGAAGATCTGTCAGTTGAGTCATGTCTTCCACGCCTGAGGTCCCCAGGTCTTGACGCCGACGGACTGAACCCTCACCTCCAGTCAAGGCGAACGTTTGAGACTTTAAACACAAAAAACCACAACATTTCTTCTAACCAAGTTCGATTATGTAGAGCAATTATTAATGTTCTATATCTCCAAAGGAAAAACGAAACCTTATACATTATTATTTCATTTTATTGTTTACTTCCAGGGTAGCTTTCAATTATTTAAATGAAATGTTTGTTTTTTGAAACGTTTCGGTTTATTTAAAGCATCTTCAAAAATTACTTAATAATATATAAAAATAACAACCAGATAAGAGAATATTTTTGAAGTATTATGCTTGTATCACAGACTATCACTTATAACGTTGATTCACGTGGTACTCTTTCTGAGTGTTAAGGTTGTTTTAATTTTATGGTATAACAGTAACCCTCCATTTGGTTTATGGTCTCTGACCGTTCGTTTGCAGTTTTGGCTTTTTCTATATCTAAGTACACTTGAATTTTTATAATCTATTTTGTAATAAATAAATTTAATAAAAAACCAATTGTACAAATATAACGCTAATAAAATAGACCAGATGGTGGCTTACTGCTATACCAGACAACCTAAACACTCAGAAACAGTACCAAGTGAATCAACGTTATAAGTTGCAATCTGTGATACAAGCAGTAATACTTCAAAAAGGTATGTTCTATAATTTTTATTTTTATATTTTACTAATTAATTAAAAATAGAACAATACGTAATATAAATTTCAATCTAATGATGGTTTAAATAAACCGGAACATTACAAAAAATAAACATTTTGTTTAATTAATTGACTGCCTCCCTAGTAATAATCAATAAAATTTAATATTAATAGTCAGAAATCTAACTTAAATTATTATTTCAACCTTTTTCTCAGTCTTTTTGATGATTAATATAGAATTGGTTTAAATAAATATTATCTAGACAAAGGTATAAATGTGTCAAAAACATAGCCCCATCTCGTTATTCTTCAAACTATAGAAGCTCCTAGAAGTTTATAATTTTGGATTTCCAATTTTCTTTGAATAGAAGAAAACGAATTTGCCCTTTACGAAACGGATATCTCTTGAATATTTTATTAATAATCATTAATTGTGACAACAAAAATTGTGATACAAAAGTCACTTTGGTCCACCTTTTCGGATTTTTCAAAATAGTTCAATTTTATTTCTTCAGTACCTTTCCATTTATCACTGCTTGCACAGTAAGTACATTTGCTGCCCGATGGCATTCCAGGACTTCTCCTGGAAGCCAGTGGCCAACTCCTGGATCGAACCATATCAAGTCACCTGTAGACCACTCCATAGTCATTTAAATTCGGTCCAAATCCTATTCTTTCATGTCATGCCATCCCTTTACTATTCTGAAAAAAATTAAAATTATACGTTGCAACTAAAACCACTGGGAAAGTCTTTCTTCACCTTCAATAGAATGAAATCAATTTATACATTGAAGCAGAATTATTTTTATCATCTTCAACTTTAGTACATTTAATTTAAGGAAGTTGCAATAGAAATTGAACCTTTTTCTAGAGACTTTAATAAGGTCATGAGACGTTATAAATTAATCAAAATGTGATGTCCAAGTTGAATAATTTTTATTCTACCGATTAAACTATAGTAGAATTGTTCAGTTTTCCTTGTCGTAACACCTTTTCTAGTTACTAATGAAGCAGGAAGTTTCGAGCATACTAAAATAGAGGAAGTTGGTCAGATAAATCTCATACATTACAGTTGATTATACACAAGAAAAGTAAATGGCAGTAAAGACCTCGGGTAGTGTCGAACCTGATCGTTGTGCAACATAAAAACTGCTAAATAGACAATTCGTCATGTTCATTATTTAGCAAGATCATGCGAATTAGAAACAATCTTCAACGTTGTGTTATCTTATTTTACTTATCCGGATTTTAAAAATGATATTTACCCTGGTCGGTCATCTTTGCTAATAATTTGCACCAGTAATTTCTAATAACTAATTATAAATACTAATACACTTCTATGTTTTTCTGTCACTGAAAAGTGATAAAATAGAACGGTAAAAAACTTCTACCCGGGTAAACCGCGTTTTATCCGCTTTCGCTTGGTTAAACCATAAATGACAAGGCCATTAATATTTGAAAAGCAAATTTAATTCAAAAAACACATTTTACAAATAAAAATTAGAATTCTAAAACTGTATTTTCTTAAAGGTAATGTACTCTCGAGTACTTATTTGTTCAAACAAAACATGCTGTTGTGATATTTCGAGTTGCAAATATTTCCAATAGCTTTACCTAACCTAACCTAACCTAACCAAGTCCTTTTTGACAAATTTCAATTTTTTTGACACCCTTCACACAAGCGCAGATATAGCTTAATAACATTTTGAGTTATATAAGTCATTTAAGGTTCATCCAACTTTAACCAAGCGAAAGCGGATAAAACGCGGTTTACCCGGGTAAGGTAAAGCCCGAAACGTCTACAATTCCAAATATATTTTGGACTTTACCCAATAGTCTTGGATATTACGCAGTTTACCCGGGTAAACCTAGGTTAACTCGCTTATCTAACTTTAGTCGTAACATATGTATAAATAAAACAACTAATTTTGCTTTTAAATGTTCACTTTAATGTAGATTTTCGTCTAAAATTGTTTCTGCCTCCTTAGCCTTCTTCAAGAGTAAAGTAGATAGTTTCTTATATTTCTAATTAATCCTTGTAGAGGATAAATTAAATTTTTCATCTTTGAAGAGAATGTTATTGATACAGAACGTTTCTCTGTTTTATATTACATAATTATGATCGTTGAGAAGAGAATGTTGGAATTATTTTCTCATGATATGCAAACCATCTTCTTATTTTTCTTTTCTGTGCAGGTACCAAAGCGTTAATAATAAGAATCAATAAGGAAATTATGTTTTGATGTTCGCATAATCGCTAGGTAGTTAAATTATATTCAATTTTCAGGTGTGTTAATTACATCAAAAGGTATTGCTACGGCATATTAAACTACGCACAAAAAGATGGATTTTTACGCTAGCTAGTTACAAATAGTCATTAAGTTTGTGTTTATGTAAACCGAGTAACATTCTAAAAATCGCTTGTGCAACGTATGAAATTTTAATTTGAAAATCGACAGCATACTGTTTAGCTACTAATAGACTGTCAAGCACTCTCTACTGGCCAAAAAAGTTACGTTAATTAATTTTCGATATGATGGCAAGGAAGTCAGCGACAAAAATATAATATTAACGTACAATTCATAACGGTTAGTGGCGGCTATTTCCTGGTGGAGGTAAACATAACATAAAGTCGTCTCAATATAGAATTGTCGTGTTACGTGTGATTTAATAACGTTGATTTGATGAAAACTGACGAATGTTTGTTTATGTGACTTATATACAGAACTGTTAGATAGTATTAAAAAAATTAAGGGGTGTATTGAATTGAATTAAATGTTGAATGAAAAAGTTATGTCTATCACGGTTGGTGAAGAAGTGTTGATTCAAAAGTAGAAAGATAGAATAGAATTAGGGATTGGGCAACGATACCTTTTATGGTTGACCGTTGCATGCGATCGGCATAGAATAGGGATAGATTTTTGAATTGTACTGAGTTAGCGGATACTTGATGGAAGTCTAACATAGTGAAATAAACACACAGTTGATAACTTCCACAATTTATTAAATAAACTTAACACGTGTTTCGCCAACACTGTGGCTTCTTCAGAAGTACAAAATCTACTTAAAACTACCTAAGAGTAAATGTTTATAAATAGGTTAGTGCATCTACATTAGAGTGATGGAAAATATTTAATAGTGGTGAGAGGTTTATATCTACTTGGTCATTAAGTAATATGTTTGTATTTTTATATTTGTTAATTTCTTTAGATTTTAATACTGTAAGTTTTACACTTTTATTTTCAATGTGTAAAATTTTTAGATCTAAATTAAATATACGGTTATCTTCTAACACATGTTTTGCATAGTTAGAATCGGTTTTTTGTTTCTATATGATCTAAAATGTTCGTTCAAACGAATTCTAAAATTTCTTCCCGTCTGACCTATACAAATTTTTGAACAAGAGCCGCAATTGAGTTTGATAATTCCTCTACTTTGTCTTTATTATTCTTTATATGTATGCTAAGGTTGTTATTCGTTTTGTATGATACATTTATATTGTTGTCTCTGAGAAATTTATTAATTGTTAGTGATGGTTTCCCTATATTTGTTAAAAGTTTTAATTTTTTATTTGTGTTATCTTTAGTGAGTGGAAAGATATTTTGAGTGTATGAAATTTTTTGTAAAAGAGTGTCAATTATGAGCGGGTTGTAATTATTGATTATGGCAATTTATTTAATTAGATTTAATTCTTTATTCTAGTCTGTTTCTGACATATTATCAGCGTGTTTTTGCCACGTGTCATTTACGAAGATAATAGAAAAGATTTTCTCTTTCTTCTTAAGGTAGTCTAATTCAAGTTACTGTTACACATTTGTGGAGATCATAGAAAGCAGTTAATTTCTGATCAAGATGGAAGTTAATCGTCCTCTCTGGTTCTTTTATATGAGCAAAATATGACACTTTTCGGGAATAAACATTTCTGTGTTTCATAGGAAAGGTTGATCATTGATAAATATTGAAGTCAATCTTTGATCTCTGGTTAAGACAGAAGTTAATATTATCGAGAAAATTATCTGATTTCTTTTTGCAAACAGAATTTGATACTTTTCATGCATAAAATTTTTTAAGACCACAGGAACAGCTGATCTTTGATCAAGGTTAATGTCAATCTCCTTGTACAAATTCCTTGATTCCTTTTTGGAACCAAAATCTTACCTTTAACTTGGATGAACATTTATGGATCTGATTGAGTGAGGTTGATCTCTGGTCAAGATTGATGTTGATCTTTATGAGCAAATTTTTCATTGGAATCTGACTCTTATAGTGAATGGATATTTGTGGAGATCATGAAAAGATGTTGATTTCTAATCAATATGGAAATTATCGTTTTGAAAAAATCTTGTGGTTCCTTTTTATAGGCAAAATCTGTCATTTTTCGAGGATAAACATTTGTGAGATCAAAGGAAAGGTTGATCTTTGATCAAGATTGAAGTCATTCTTCATAAACAATTTCTCTGATTCCAATTTAAAAACAAAATCCTAGTTTTACCTTGGATGAACATTTGTGGAGATGATTGAAAGAGGTTAATCTCTAATCAAGATGAAAGAATTATCTCTTCAAGATGAAAGATAATCTACGTGAGAAATGTTCTCTGATTCTCTTATGGAAACAAAATCTGACACTTAATAATTCATCCTTGATCAAGAGTGAGATCAATCTTCATGAACACATTCCCTGATTTCTTTTTTTGAAGTAAACTCTGAATTTTATCTTAGATGAACATTTGTTGAGATCACAGAAGAATTATTTTCTTGTCAAGGTGGTCATTTTCTGATTCATTTTTGAAAGCAAAACAAAATATAACCTTTACTAAAAGGAGGTCTTCCCTGCTACAACAAAAACTAAGAATCTTCCAAATAATTACATATAGTTTTACAATCCATAGGGAGTCTCATTACAATCCCAATAGTTTATGTAGTCGTATTCCTTTTTTGGCTCTCAATTTGATCAGTCCACCAAAAAATAGCTGCCAATTCATACATTTACAAATAAAACAAAAACGCAACAACTGGTCACACCAATGAAAGAATTAATTTGTACATCGCTAAATTTGGTTACCACAATATTAATTTATTTCAAGATTAGCCAAGTACTCTAGACTTTACGGTAATTATTTGGTATGTGTTATTTCAGGAGGGGCGAACTGGTACGCTCCTTAATTCACAAGCCTACTTTTTAATAATTTCTTTCATTTATCTCTATCCATAGGAACCGTAGGCGTAAAGTACTAGTGTTCCTTGTTGTTTAAAAATGTTTAGTAAGTAAATGGAGGTTTGAGTATGTAATCTCAGCCGGAGTATTGTACTTTCTAATTCGCAACGTCTCGAAACATGAAGGTCGTCTCCACCATAATTTCTTTCCTTGTAACTATAAAATACAATCCGCTGTAAGAATGTACCAGCAAAACTGAAATGATGATCCGCATACACACACACACACACACACAATTGTATACTCGGTTTATAGTTTTAATTGTGTCATAAATGTCGGAAAGCTACCACCGCTGCCCGACTGAAATCTAATCTGATACGGTAAAAGTGTAACTTCGACAACAAAATAAATTATAAAGTTGAGTTCATTGACAGCCAGTGACCTAGAATCACGGTATTTAACATAGCGAGAGTGAAAGATTATGTTGCGTACTTGTCACCTAAAATAATTGTCCAACCGTTCCATTATACACTACCGTTCATTAGAGACAGCAGTAGTATCGTAAATTAATTTTGAAATCATTGAGTTTCACAGTTGAATACTGGAATGCAAGAAAAGAAAAAGATGCTTTCGCTTAAGAGGAAGAAACACGATTTTCTCAATTACTGTTACTTATTTCCGATTCAAACAGTTGTACTCAATACAATTAAATCGTTTATTATGTAGGTACTAAGTAAACCAGGCTAAATACTCTTTATTTGACAACAGAGGGTATATTTTAAAGATGAATTGTAGAGTTTCGTTGCCTGTGTCACAGAACAATATACCCCGAACTAATAACATGACGTACTTCCCAATTAGTGTTGTCATCTTCAAAGTAATACCCTTGGAAAATAATATACAGAACCATGCCATGCATTATAACAATGCCATCGTCATAACATTTTGGATTTCTGCTAGATGGATGGTGTTTGTGAAAGTGGAATGACAGAGAGATTATCATAAAGGGAGATCCATGATCTAACGATCTCAGGGTGAGCTTTTAAAACACGTTTTCTGAAATGATCAACGACATATTTGTGGACATTGTGTGGGTACATTTCTTGGGGATGCATTCAAACATTCTGGCATTTAATTCAGTACCCGGAGCTACATAATTGGTCAATTTCGATTTACCCGACCTACAGTAAAAGAAGTGCCGAAATCGTTTCCTAAATTCTGAACAGTGCTGAAACTCAAGTCGAAATATTACTTCCTGTTGTAGGATTTCCAACGATGACTGTGCTTTACATGGTTACTATTCTTTTTTAATACATATTGGTAGAGATCAGATAGTAGAATGATGGTTCGGGCTTGTAGGCCGTGGTCGATTTGAACGGTTTCGTCGTTTGGACGGATCGGAGCATAATTTTTTCTACATTTCTCTCCAAATGTCTAGATAGACTCCACCAATCTTGTTTTGCTAGTCGACTGCCTATTTTGAGCTTTTGAATATTATCAAATAATGTAATTCTCACAGATTATAAATCTTAGTTTGTGTTTCATTCCTACCAATCTACACTATGGTGTAAAGTAGTGAGTAGAACGAAAGGTCTTTTCTTACCTCCTTTAGGAATCGTGGGAATGGGTGGATGGTGTTGATTGGGGAGAAACGTATGCGACAGACAAAATTATGACTGTGAAAGAGTGAAAGACTATGTGTGGAATATTACTACCCAGGGTTTGTCTAAATGATCCATAGAAAATACAGAAAACCTTGAATCTTGGTAGTTTTCATAAAAATAAGCAGGGTGGGTGGATAGACATCCAGTTAAGCACAATAGCCTTCACCTGTTCATCGATCTGAAATCTCTCGCCTCCTAGTGATTCTTTAAGGGGCTCAAAAATGTGAAAATCACAAGGGGATAGGTCTGAGCTATATGGAGAGTGTTCCAGCTGAGTCCAGTACATTTCACCGATTTGGGCCTGCGTTAAAGCTGTGTTATGAGGCCTGGCATTATCGTGCAAGGTAACACGTAACGAATGCACCCCATTCGCCCTCCTTTTTCGGCGATAAGCAAGTAACTGTAGTACAGACAGTAGTAGGTTGTGCAAACAATCGACCAACAGCACCCCTCTCCAGTCCCAAAAAACCGTGGCTAAAGCTTTGCCTACAGACAGACATGTTCTCGGCTTCACATGCTTGCTCGGTTTGATGTTGGAGTATAATGGTGTACCCACGTCTCATCACCTTCCTTTCTAAATCGAGTGAGAAGCGCCTGAGAGATACGAACTCGAGCAGCTTTTTGATCTTCATTCAGCAACTTTGGAACCCAACGAGCTGAAATTTTTCGGAATCCCAAGTTTTTCGTTACGATTGTTAGGGCACTCCCATAGCCGATGCCGAGTTCACCAGGTATCTGAAGCACAGTGGCGTGGCGTGGCGGTCCCCTTCAAGAAGGTTTCTAACACGTGCAATGTTAACCGGCGAAATGCTGGTGCGCGGACGACGAGGATGATTTACATTTTCGACACGATTACGATTACGCCCATCGTTAAATTCTTTGTACCAAACCTTTACGTTTCATTTCCGAATTATGTTTGCTATCTGCGCAAAATTTTAGCTGATTTCAAGGGATACAAAGAGTGTTCAGTCTATGGTAACATTTCGTTTTGCAAAAGAAGTGATCTAATGACTACACTCTCAATTAGTACCTAGTGTTTTTACCACACTGCTTCATTATGATGTCGTTTCTGGAAGAAATTCTGTCAAGTCCCCAAATATTCTACAAATTGGAATTTAGTATAAGCGTATACAACAGTATGTCACTTAGGTTCATAAGGTAATTTCCACGTCGGATTCTGTTCCCTAAATTCTTCGATAATTGTTTTTTATAAATCCCAAAAATATGTGTAATTTTTTAGTTACAGAAAAATATTATTTTCAAATAAAAATTATATCTTATCAGCTTCGGCGATAATAATATTCCAGAGGTAAGAATACTCTATTGCCTTTTACGTCTTAACATTGAGAGACAGACAGACAGACGTACAAGCATTTTCCAGCAACCAGCAACATTCATGTTCCTCATCGATTTTCATAAAGCAAACATTTGTATTCAAGATAAAAAAATATTTTATTCATATAACTGCAAGGTAAAACAAGGTGTAATATAAGATTTTATATTAATAAAAGTAAAAAGTAAAACAGTGTATAAGACAGACGACGTAACCTTTAACATTATTGAATCACGCCAAAGGAATGTATCGACAAATTAATTACCTATAACACGGAAAATTCTACAAAACATTTCAAGTTTATTATTATTCTTCTCATTAAAAGACAAATCTCGAAACAACAAACAATCCCGTTTGATGTGTAAAGAGTGAAACATTATTAGTGGGTTCATCAGCGTTTCGAAATCTCATTTTTCTGGGTTGCGACAGAGCCGGCAGCGATGGGCCGGAATATTTTAAATACACATGTGTGTGCACCTACTTATATGTAGATATATATATTTGTATTGTAGGTATATATAAATGTAATCCTGGCATTCTTAAGTAAGGCCGTGAGACAGTGACATACAAAGGTTCGAATGCGCGATAAATAATAGAAACCAAACGCGTTCGAGTCATCCATCGCGTCATTGAGCTTTAACAAAACATTCGCAGATTTTGGAATTTGGACGTAGACACAGTATATCGATAACGTTCCAATTATATGTGTGTCATCTTATTGCGAATTCTGTATGGATGTTCTTTTGTTTTGACCACAATTCACTCCATGCGTGCTTTGTGTTAACTCTCATCGGAATTTTCTTGGGGAAAAAGAAAGTGGCATAACATTGGATTTCTTATTGTACTTATTAATTTTCTAAGAAAACCAGGTATTTGCAAAAATACTTCTTGTCAAATGGTTACTCCACACCCAAAGGGGTTTCTTCTGGCTTGTTTATAAACTCATGACCCTAAATGAGAATAGTAGAAGTCTTGGATATATTATAGAATTACTCCCAATTTGGTCTACTATCTTTAACGTTCAGCAACAACTAGTTTTCAGATAATGGTTTGTAAATATTTGTTTCTCCTTATAGAAAAAGCGTTATCTCCATTTTGCATGAATTTTTCTGTAAGTCATCCCTTTAGAATTTTTCACTAGAACGGTAATATACAATTGTTAGGGCCAAATTTTAAATAATATGGACTTGAAATTAAAATTTTAATTGCAAAAGGGGTTCCAACAGGATAATTTGATGATTCCATGGTCAGTATTCTGTCGTAACTGTAAGATATGGATCACGATTTCAATCTCTTTGATTAGTAACAGCACACCTTGATAGAACACCGATTTTTTTGTTTTTGGTTTATCTTCGAGGAGGGCAAATCTTCAAAAGACACCCCTGAAGAGGGAGATAGTGTCGGATTCGCCGAGTCTCCTACCGACTAAAACCCCTCCTCAAAAAGGGAGATGAACCCGAAGGTTATGCATCCCTGGGATAGTTGGGAACGGGAAATGGATTTGTTGTGGTGTGGGGATGGGGTTTTTGGGGATAAGGATAGAACACCGACCAATCTACTTGCTACCATTAAACAGCGTTTAACGAATAAGTGCAAACAGCGTTTGAACGCCATCTGTAGAAAGTTGGTACTTATAGTAAAATTCAATGATGCTTAACAAGGCAATCTTCTAATAAGAATATCGATTATCAAACTACACCCACCGTATAGGTACCTACGTGATAGGCACGTAACCAAATTGAACTCAGCATTTCATCAAAACATTATCAAACATTCGTTTTTTAATATATCACCAAAACAAAGAGAATCAATCATGTATCCCTATCTTCAAAATATGTTGGTCAATAACTCTGAGGCAATTCACGACCGTAAATAATGTTTTAGGTATATGTATGAGGTAAAAATAAAGTATTATAATTCCAAAGAAAGAAATATCCAACAAATTTTACTTTGTATTATTGTGGTCAAAATTGCCACACGGATTTAAGCCTCACTTACAGGCCATTTTATACTAATTACGGTTTGTTTCGGTTAGGTTGAATTATTCTTTCATTTGTAATTATTGTTTCTTAAATGTGTGGATTTCTTATAAAAAGTTAATCTACTGTGGCGTTTATTCCCGCACTCGTCTCTGTCAGGGTTGTAAATTAAATTATGAATTTTGTATATTTTGTAAATATGTTTTTTCTTGTCTTTCTATTTTCCATGTCTAATTTTATGTATCTGTATTTCTTAAATTTCTAATTCCTATTTCTTTTGTACTCTCCATCGCGTAAACATAATAGTTTTTTATTTCAATTTTATTCTATTGTTTTTAACTTCTCTACAAATCTTTTTCGAATCTTTCCTATTGTACCCTTAATTATTCGAATATTCACGCTCTCGCCCATTTACCCTCGCCAGTAGGAAGTGAACCTTTTCTACATCCGGTACATTTTCACTTTTTTACTCTAATTACCTTCGTCACAGTCATTTCCCTAAATTCCTGGTATCTTTACTTCGAATAAAGTCAAACCAAAACCCTTTAAAGAAGAATTATTATGTCAGTCACTAAAAGTTAGTCATTCAAACTTAACCTAGTCCTTAATTAACATTTCGCACTTTCCATTTGTCTTCCTTCTACCACAGGTTTATTCATCTTGTATATAACTACCCCTTATAAATAGTGTACATGTTAAATTTTACATACGCACGCATATTTCTTTTATTGTGTCGTTTCGTTTCAAAATACCAAACGACCAAACAATTTAACAGTACTGCTGTAACTACCGGAAAACATATTGGACCCAATTTCTTAACCTTGCAAAACTTTATAATTCTTACTTTAGTACATTTCTGCACACTATTTGAAAACGCATTCCAAAGACCTTGAAAATTTTCACTCCATCTGTAGATTGGCTGGTGAGAATTGTGCCACAATTAATTATTCTCATTTCTAGTATATGTAATTGTACACAATTATACACACTCTATTGGTGTTAGCTATTTATTGTAACATATGTTGAAGGGAAGAAGGAAATCCTTGTTATACGAAGTTTCCAATATACGATAATTCAGTTCCCGCAATTCATTAATATATATATATATATATATATATCTACCTTGTGCAACATCCGCTAAATAAAAGTATAAAACAATCATCCAATCTATGTGCAGTAGGTACTATCTTTCCTATGAATCACAATAAGGTGTAGATTGTATTCTATTAATTGCATTTCTAATTAGATTTTAATGAACTAGCAACAGTTACCAGATACCTATTGAATATAACTGAAAGTTGGTAATCTGTTACAGAAACGTGTAATTATTTATTGTAATATTTAATTGAATATTAAGCAGTTAATATTGGTCTTATGATTACACGAACGTTACGTGTTCTATACATAACAAGTAAAAATTTAACCGACCATGTAAAATGCTACTAATAATTACAAGGTGCAGTTTTAAATCATAAAATCTTGGAGACAGCATACACTATTTATTATAACATAGTAAGGTTCTTGAGATATAAAGTGTATCTGGACATCCCTTCCCATTCTAATACGGTCTTATTGGATCTCGCTTTCCCACTAACAATCAGTGATCGATCATATTCACATACAGTGGCCGGCACGTAAGGAGATTCAGCGACGGTGAAATTGACAGGTAGGTAGGCGGAGACTTTTTGCATAGCAATAAACGAAAGAGCCAATAAGAATATAGCTGAACCGAAGCGTCAACTTATAGTTCAGCCGCATGTATCACTGAAAGAAAAAGTATTGAACACGGAACACAAGTGAATTCATTCAACTGATTTACTTACTGTTAGTTTGCAACTATTTGCCACTACGTTACTGAACCTTGCTGAGCAGTTATCATTCTGCCTATCGGTCGATTATCCCCGCCCTAAAGGGGCTAAGATTTACTAGTGCGCATCCGATGATTTATAGTTTTTGAATCTCCTTAGGTGCCGGTGCTGTAGTATTGTATGCTGTCTCCATTTATTTATACTGTAAGATCGAACCTATGTAGTAATAATAAATAAGCAACACAAACAATTACTTCTAAATGTTTACTGTAATGTAAAAACTCCTGTACAATTGTTTTCTACTTAGGCACCTAAGTTACACTTTAAAAAGGCTCAGTATGTCGAAACAATTGTAGATGAATTTATACTTTAAAGTGAATCAATTATTTGTGTTTTTTATTTATTCAACTAATGTTTCACAAAGAAGCATCACTAGAATCATTAAATTTTTAATTTTACTAATGAACCATTGTATGAGTTACTACACGTGTTGCAGAGCTTTTCATGTGAAAAAGTAAACAGTCGATCCAATGGCGTGAAACAGTTTATCGTGGATTTTATTACAAAACTTTATGTCTTATTTGTTTAACAATTAGGATATTTGTTGAATCTATTGTTTGACATTATATTTCTTTGTAAAATAGAGGTATTAATATGTTCGTGACCTATTTTCTTTTGGTATTGGTACAATACATTACAGTGGTGTCTGATAATTTGGCATTGCAATACAACAATTACTTATTGGTTTCTTACAACAAAACATCAACTGCTATTAGCATGTAAGGCAAAAAGCTTCGAAAGTATTCAAAAAGAATAATATAGGTACTTAAGTAATAGATAGGTAAAATTGCAATAGAAAGTTAATGCAACGAAATGTACTTAGTAAAAGCACTAAAATAATTCAAAATGAGACATTTATTACATTTATATGAAGTTTTAATTTTTTGCGTTCAGTCATTAAGGACTACTTTCAGTCATTTACAATAAATTATATGAGCTCTTGTTAATACAAATGCATTACGGCCGTCAGTCGACTTATTATTTATAAGAATAAATTCCAGTGAATTATAACCAGTGGCGGCTCGTGGGAAATTTTTCGGGAGGGTCACAATTGTGAACTTTCAAATTGTCTTTACTGATTTTTATCTCAAGAAAAACGTGATGTCAGAGGTGTGACAGCAACTATTAGTTATTAAATATTAATTTACACCACAAATATATGTATAAGTATATAACCCAATCTTCAAAAAACTGCTAACGAACAAAAACACCTTGAAAAACACTGCATTTTCCTCGCCGCGGCTGTTGACCCAAACATTACCATTACACTGCTTCAGAAATCCGTATAACATAATACAAATTAGATCGAGAAAACTTTGCTGACACTCGCGTCCGTTTAAAGCAATGCGATCGTCGCTGGCTGCCAGCCCGGTTTATGCCAACTGCCAACGAATGAAAATCAATAATCAAATCAGTACCACCAAGGAGATGCAAAGTGGTGTGTCGCGATTTTGCTGAATCAGTAAATGGATCGAGTTTATACGCTTGCAATAGTTAGAATAAAAATAACAAGACAAACAATCTTCTAAAAAAAATGTTTTTTCCTTCAATATACGTATGTTTTGAGATAAAAATATATGCAATTTCATCATGTAGTGATATACTAATAATCTGTAGTGTGACCTTGATTTTTTTGTCTAGAGAAAACTTGGTGACACTAGTTCAACATTATCAGGTCATGATACCCACTGAAAAAATTATCGGAGACTCATATATTCTTAGTTACGCCACTGATTGTAAAAGTGAAAATGTTTATTAATTCAGAACAATCGTTTCATGGGAAGATATAAGTATATATAAGATAAGTAGGGCTTCCCGATGAATACGATATTTGTATGGGAACTGAATTTTCGTGAAATACATATAATAAAAGAAAGCCACTCTATTGTTATAACGTGGTATGCAATTTGATACAGTCGTATTATTTAAAAAGAATTTATTGCAGTTGTGGCGATTTAATACTTTTTACCAAAACAATTTCCTATTTTTTAAAGTGAAATCTTGAGCAGATGTTTGTATATTTGTTGATCTGTGTATCGTAAACTTCATTATTTGTATTTGTGTGTTTTGAATTTTTGTAAATATCCTTGTGTATTATTGTTATAATTGTAAATTTCATCCTACTTCTATACTAGCTCTTTACCTGCTCTGTACCTATTATTCACTTAACAATTATTTAATTGCGTATGTGCTTTCCTATAATCCTTTGTATCAATTCAACCCTGTGTGCTAACTTCATGATGTGTATAATCCTTACTTTTTCTAATTGCAACTTTATGATGGCTTTCGTCGGTGATTTGGGTTCAAACTTAAAATTCTCAGTATTTCTTCTTAACGGCATTTACAAACTTCACTAATCTCTTATTGGTTGACTACGTTGATCAACTTATTTCTAGCTCCTCCTTATCACCCTTCTTACAATTTCTTTCCAAAAACACCCAAAAAAATAAAGCATTGAAATCCTTGTTCGTCTAAATATTAAAGATCAAAGAACCCACATTCGGAATGCGTCCCACCAATCAGGCACTACGAACCGAAAGCCAAATCCCAAAACCGGTTTCGACCTATCCGGTGTCATCAGGTGGACGCTGTCAGAAAGGCCTTTACAGACTATTTGATAAGTGTAAATATGGAATCAACAAAAAAACTACTATTAAACGGCGTGGTCTAGTGCTCTAGATCATTGCTTAGCATTCGGGAGGTCACCGGTTCGAATCCAGGTCCGACTGCTCCGGTCCAAGTCTTCTATGGTTCCCTTGGATCATTTAGGCAAATGCTGGGGCAGTAATATTCCACAGATAATCTTTCACTTCTCTTCTATCTTCATTTCGTCCGTCTCATCTTTTTCTCCCTAACCACACCACCCACCCATTCCCATGATTCCTGAAAGGAGACTGAAGAGGGCTTTACGACCTCCCTCCGGTTTCGCACTACAGTGAGGTCGAAGGGACTGCCCGCCCACCAACACGAGCAGCTGGTGGGAATGAAACACAAAAAAGTTAAGTTAAACAACTACTTCAAGGGCTGATACCCCTACCGGCATTGAATTACACTGTTGATTTGATTTCTGCCAGCGCTGCCACTACTTATTCATCTACTAAAGAAGGAGTCTCAACAATTTGGAAATTAGGAATATGTCGAGGTCTTCATAGAGAAATCATCATCATAATCATCCTTACATAATAATGTTCTGCGCATCTATGGTGCTAGCATATAGGTAGGTGTGTAAGATAATTCTGCGAAGGTATTTCCTCTCACGATACGAAATTATGAAATTACCCGATTATTTAAACGTCGAATTAAAGAATGAATATATATAATAATATTCAGGGTGTCGTCCTGGCCATCGAAATTTTTAATTACAAATCACCAACGTTTTGAGATGTTTTGAGTGTTGGAATGTCAATATTGTGTTGTCGTACGGTCATTGATAGGATATGGTCGAAGCCGTTGCTAAACGTCCGCCAGCGGAATATCCTCAAGGTTACAATGTAAATATAAAACGTGCTATGCACCATTGATAACGGTATCTGTCCGTCCAAATTTGGACGGGTTTGAGTAGTCATGTACATAATGTCGCAATCATTTCAATTCTACTTGAGTGGTTCTGAAAGCAGTGGTGGTTGGAGCAGCCCACATTTACCTATAGGTACTGTGAAGAGGAATATATAACCGCAGTTAAAATTTTTCATATTTATCACCACCACTTTGTTAGCTTATGTGGTGAATTAGTTTGTCTAATTAGTGTACCGAATTTGATATGCACCACGCTTTTTATTGCTATCTAATGAGGAAATAAAAACGATAGATAGTACCAACATTAATTTCTACATTGGAACACCCTTAACTTATTCGTTTCAACTTGTAGCACACAATTCATGACAAACTACTTATTGCACTACATACAGTACAAATCAGTGCATTTTTCAAAAACATACACGGAATTGAAAATAGCGTTTCAGTTGAGATATGCTTTTTATGTTTAAAAATGGCTCATATTCTAACTAAGAACTACATCACAAATTTATAGTGATTCTCATTTTCACTGTTTCTATAGTTGTAGTGAGTGACTATACCAGATATTCCGCTTTCTGTTTTTGTTTCATTGTTGTGGGGCTATTTATGTATACCAAGAGCATCAACGATGGTCTTATATGTGAGAAATCGAGTTACTATAAACGATTATCTGTTCCACCTAGATATTTATTCCTAATGCACTCGGCTGTAAACGGAAGCAGGTTGCACGCGATTGGAATAAAATGGAGATTTGAACTTAATACTCCGTACCATCATCGGTTTCACACACATATCCGCCTCCTGTTTAAGTCCTTCCAAGTAATAAAGACCACAAGCACGTAGCGCCCGCTTAATAACAATATACGTCAACAAAAATAGCGGTTTGCGAAAAAATGTGGGTATATAGTCCTTATTAATGACGGACGAAACACGTAGAAAGAAACTTGAGTGTAATTACAACCAAAGGAGAAATTCCACTGAGTAAACATTTTCATCTAAGTACGCTAAAATATTGTCAACACGAAGGCGACGTAAATAAAAGAGAAATGTGCTAAGTGGGACAGATCTATCCTAAATTCAGCACATGATTAAAGAAACCTTAGTTTCCATGACATAAGTAATTAAATAAACAGATACTTCAAAAAAGAAAAGCATAAAAATCACTTCAGAACGTACACAATGTAACTTTGAATTTGTAAAAATAAGACGTGTGAGAGTGAGAATTTGGATTAGATTTTATTAGGGGTATTGTATTGTTATGAAACATTAAATAAAAACAATATTGAGCTCTTGGTTAGCGTTTCCTAGAAATTGTCGGTAGTATATCTTGATTTCTCATCAATACTGAGTTCCGGAAAAACACAGCAATTGATAAACGAATACACAGCGTGGTAAACGCTATCTGTAGATAGTTGCTTATTATTTGTGGCATTCAAAAATTTTAAACAAGGCCCTTTTCTAATAAGGATATCAGATAATTAAACTGAATAATAATAATTTGATATAGCTTTTAAATGTTAAAAAGCTAAAACTATTTTGTATTTCATTCCCACCAACTACTCGTGTTGTTGGGCGGGCAGTCCCTCTGACCTACCTTGTAGTGCAAAGCCGGAGGGTAGGCCGTAAGGCCCTCTTCAGCCTCCTTGCAGGAATCGTGGGAATTTGTGGATGGTGTGGTAAGGGAGAAAAAGATGAGACGGACGAAATAAAAACAGAAGGGAAAAAAGATTATCTTTGACCATTTGACTAAATGATCCAAGGAAACCACAGAAAACTTGAACAAGAGCAGCCGGACCCGGGTTCGAACCAGTGACCTCCCGAATGCTAAGCAATGATCTAGAGCACTAGACCACGCCGCTCGGTTTTTGAATGTTAAAATCCTCAGTCGATAAGTCAATTAACTATTATGCACAGTTAATGAAGAAATCCACCTTGATCACCGCGCTGTTGTTATAACCAGGTTAGAAAATTTATATATATATATAAATTATACATGGCTAAAACGGTATCTGTCGCTATAAGGAAAGTCGTTATATGCGAAGATTGTTTTTGTATGATTACATACAGAACTAACTAAAAGAATAAAATTTTCGTCGTCACATTTGAAAACTTCAAATGGAGCTTTTATACACGGCATTCATCCTATACATTTGGTTTTGTATGAAACAACCAACTCTGTTGAAGAATATTCGATTTTTTAGGGTATTACTTACCCTCATCTGACTTACATCCCTAAAGTTTTAATCAAACATGATTTAATCGAAAAACGTTTTTGGGATTTCAATTTTCTTCAATATAAGATTAAATATCCTCTAAATCAGGAAGGCAACGTGTGTTAAAAAAGATAATTTAAAGGATATTGTCAAATTGCAATGCAATTCTCTTATTTCTTAAGCTTAATTCAGCTTACATCGAAAAACTGAACCAGTCATACAAATATATAACAGAAGATTCAGTCAATTTTTTGACTAAAAAACTATTATTGTCCCTATTAAACCACTTGAGGTTAAACATTGCAATTTTTTATAATACTTGTCCTTTTGAACTTGAAGAAGACTACAATGACCTGACGAAAGGTAAGGGGAGGAGGGGTTCACGTCGTATTCTGTATTATTATTGGTTTCACAGTACAATGCTATAAATAGCGATTTAGTCGGTAAAGATGACCCCTTCTGAAGCAATTATATTTTATAGTACTGTAAATACAATACCTGCCTCCGGTAGTCGACTTTTCCTTTGTTAGATAGGTGTACATACGGGCGTAGCCGAAGGTGCCACCAAATTATACCTGACCAGAAAAGGTACAACCGATTGTGCCACTAACACCTAATAGGTAGAAGTTATTCTAATGAGAAAGGAAAATACTTTATTGATTTTTTATGGCTTTTATTTAACAGTAATTAATAAGGATAGAAGTTTAAATTAAAATCCTTTAAAATTTTGAATTTTAACAGATTAAATAATTTTTCTCAATAAACAATATATGTAAGGCATATAGTGACCATTTTCATATCCATAACCCAGTGACAAGATTGATTGTTTACTTTAAAAACCAATTTTGTAGCAGGTAGATCATTATTTTTAGTGGCAACTTCGGACCCACCAGTACATACTTCATATCTATTTATGCTGTAGATATTTGCAAGGTCATTATAATGAGTGTACTTAATGCCCTCAGTTATTATTCTACAATATCAACTTTGTCCTTTCAACTCATACAGCTCTAACCCTGCTTTCACCGCTTTTAAAAATCAAAATTTTCGCTTTATTTATTTTTTTAATTTTCATAGCATTGTTGTCGAACGGCTTCCATTTTATTTAAGGTTATCTCTAACTCCTAACTGCTAGATGCTAATCCGCAAATCTAAGCATGCTGAAACTAATCCTTTGCCCCTGTATATTTATCCCCAAAGTTGTCCTATCATTAATAACATTAATCGAATCTTCGATGCCTAGATTAAATAGTAGGAGTGACAGTTATTGCCCAAAAAAAAACTTTTAGTGCTTCATTCCAACCAGCTACTCGTGCTGGTGGGCGGGAAATCCTCCGACCTACACTGTAGTGCAAAGCCGGAAGGTAGGGCGTAAGGCCCTCTTCGGCTTCCTTTTAAGAATTGTGGGAATGGGTGGGTGGTGTGGTTAGGGAGATGTTTAGGCGTGAACTGATTTTTGTTAAAAAAAACATAAAACAGTAGCAAATTTCAACTTAAAGCTGCACTGTTTTGTAGAACATGCTGTCACACGCCAAATTAATTTTGTGTGACTAGTTGGAAATGAATTGATGAAATAATGCTGTAGTAACTTTAAAAACGAATGTATATACAAACAAATACTTAATAAATAAATGAGAACAACCAAGCTGCGTTGTACAGAATGTCAAGGTAATTTATTTTAACTTTGATACATTCGGTCTTTATATCTATTTACCCCTATAGAGCCGGTGGGGCGAGGGTACAAGAGAAACCCACCATCCTGGCGCGAAACAAGCGGTCAAGAGCCGCATTACCTGCTCTGGCCGGCACGAATGTTTAGAGTCATAAACCATACTATTTGTACTATTTTAACATTCCAAGAAGTAAATTTGACAGTACAAGGATCAATATCTACTAACAACAGCATTAAAATAGATAAATAAAACACCCTAATTAAATTAGATACAAAACAGGAGAGAACGATGATACGGGCAGAATGAAGACAGAAGAGAAGTGAAAGATTATCTGTGGAATATTATTGCTCCAGCATTTGCCTAAATGATCCAAGGAAACCACAGAAAACTTGGACCAGAGCAGCCAGACCTGGGTTCGATCCGGTGACCTCCCGAATGCTAAGCAATGATCTAGAGCACTAGACCACGCCGTTCGTATATTTTTAAGTATATTTAACAACACATTTAATATTGTCAAATGCTTTTTATAGATCTATTAATCCAGTTCACGTCCTCTTTTTCTTTTATTTTTTCTCTATTATGACCCGTAAATGCAAAATAACCTCACGCATTCCCTATTGCTTCTAAACTCGAACTGGTCCTTTACCACATGTACCTGTTACTTACTTGTAAATTATTTATATACTCTACAGAAATTTAAGACAAATTAATTGAGTAACTAGGAATCGCCAAAAATTTAAATACTTATTAATAGAACATGTAATACTCTTTAGTAAAACAGGTACAAGTGCTTATTATGAAAGCACTTTCGCATTCCATAACGAAAATTCGGTTTCATTCTGTCCCATTACCCTTAATTACCTTCTTTTTCAATAACTGATCGTTGAAATTTATTGACTAACGATCAATCGATTATTACGAATTATTAATGAAACGTAACTCAGGTTGCTGTCCTGACCCACAGTTGATGTCTCCTCGAAATATTTTAACTTAGACTTGAATTGAATGGTCAGATAGTAATGAAAAATGCTCGAAAGCACGTCGTTGTGTAATATGCATACTATAGATTAGATTTAGCCTACTTAGATCTTTTCATATGCGAGATTATGTAAAAGAAAGTTGTTGATACACGTTTTTATACTGAATGCAGGCAACAGACTCTTACTTCACTGTGAATTTTTTGCAATAATCCAACATTTTTGTTTTTTGCAACAATGTGGGTATAATAGACTTTAATGATGTGTGTCAATGGTGTAATCGTCGTTAAATTTCGCATTTAATTTCAATTTATTTAACGATTCTAATGTTTCAAAAAGGCGTTAATAATGCTACCTTTTCTTTAACGGGACAGATTCCCTTTTTTAGAAAATGTTATCTATATAGTACAGCAGTATCTCCTATTCTGTTAATTAACTCTCCAAAAATGTTTCCATAGTTATTATTATTTATTAAAAGTAAAAATTGACACTAAAAATGCCAAGTCAGCAAATTGGTTTCTCATCAACGCCAATCCAAAATAATTTTTATAGTGTTACAAAATTAACTTTTGTTGCTATAAAAATAGATTACCAAACGGCGTCAAATTCCAAATTTATCACTAATTAGGCTATTAATTTTGGAGAAAGGAAAACTTATATAATTTTTGGTGACTGTATAGATGTATTAGCCTAATAGAATTAAACATACCTATGAAAGAATTTTAATGGGCTTCCTAAACAGTAAACAGTTCATTAAAATCGATATATTTTTGTATCTAATCAGTTTATGGGCGTAGGTGATTTAGTTCTCCATTAGATGACTTTAATAGTACTTATTGTTTTATTAATCTAATACGATTATTAATTACAATCGATTTATTTCTTATTATAGTAGTTTGTGTTTATTTACACTTCCCAGTCGAACCAATGTGTTGTTCTGTAGTTTCAACATTTGTATTTATAATATTTATGTAATTTGTATAACCAGTCACCAAACCGTATAACGTGTCCTTGAAATAGGAGATTAATAATTGCATTAATAATACTGATTTAAATTGCGAAGTTGCTACGTTGTCCTGATGATGCCATTAATAGACGAAGATGATACCACACAAGTAAATTTCTTTCTACGTTTCAATTTTATGTAGCCGAGTACGTTTTTTTATAATTTACATTTAGCTCATTTTTTCGTATGAAGGTACTGTTATCGTGACCACTAAGAAAACCAGTTTAATGGCTAGACTGTTATATGAATTTAAAAATAAGTGCATAATAATATAAATTACCCTGTGATAGAAATAAAACAATATTTGTGTAACCACTCAATAAAAGAAAACAAATATAAATATGGAATCAAAAGAAACAACTACTCTGAGGGCTAATACCCCTACCGGCATTGAATTACACTGTTGATTCCGATGGACTCCTAGACGAAAATATAACATATTCAAAAAAGAAGGAATTAAAATCCTTATTCGTCTAAATTTTAAGATCAAAGATCTCACGTTTTAAACGCGTCCTATGTGGCTTTCGGTTCGTTGTGCCTACTTGGTAGGACGCGTTCAAAATCTTTGATCTTAAAATTTAGACGAATAAGGATTTTAATTCCTTCTTTTATGAAAAAAAAAAACAGTATTGTTGGATCAATTAACACATAATAAGGAAAAGTAATATACTATTATTTTTCATTTTAGTTATTTGTATACATTAGTAACAACATTTAAATTAAAAGTGTGCAATAACATTACCTTTCGAATTATGCAAAAATATGTTCACGAATGCTACATTCTCAACTACACGTATTATGTAAATAAGTTTGGGTGTAGATGCAAAAACTGTTTGCAATGTTGTATACGTATGTTTAGATTATAACTTAAATGTAATAAAATAATTTTTTGCTTTAATGCAAGATTTAATAAGTTGACATGTACCTATGCAAGTAATTTGTTTTTCTCTACAACGAACAACGTGCTCGTGTTTATGTGCATATGTCAATGGTCATATTGCATTTGATCCTTCGACTCATATAGATATTACAATATGCTAGGGTTGTTTTACTGATGTCCATTCTTGAATGTAATTTTTCATAATCCAGCTTGATACCAAGCACTTTCAAGGAGAAACAAACTATTACTATAACACTTATATACCTACAACCGACGTCAGATCTTAAAGGTTTCTGTCTTGGCCTACCATCGAAGTCTCTAAATCTTAGTTCATCTCTCTCGTATAAAACAACGCAATTAACAATAAGTACTTACCAATTTTTGACAATGAATCAATGTAAAATTCCGTTTTTTTCACTCACTAAAACTACTGTACAAACACAACACACGGTACGGACACAATATTTGTTGCCGAAGGTGCGGTACTAAACGTCTACATACCGTTAGACAGGAATGTGTAATTGAGGTATTTTAAAACTGGTGGGGCTTAAGGTGAACACCGCAAGTAAGTTTCTTACCTGGCTTCGAAATTTCACTATATGTAACCCAACAAACACGAAATCCTTTCATGCTCATGCTCAATATTCGAAGGATTTTTTAAAATCCTTAGAAGGGAAAATCTTCTGAACTTCCTAAATACTTAGAATACTTTTTGAAAAGGAAAATAATTTACCTAGGCAATAACATGAGAAAACAAAAAATTTAAGCATCTGAAAAGATAAATATGGTAATAAGACACTGAAACTAACTTAAAAATATTCAGAATCTTAACTTAAAAATAATAGTTTTGATTTTATAAACATTCGAAAAAACAACTAGTAAATATTCAAAGAAGAAGGAATTAAAATCCTTATTCGTTTAAATATTAAGATCAAAGATCTCACCTCGAGGTATAATCTTCACTCGTGTAGTCACCGCAGCACCCACTGAGGATGTCAGTCGCAGTGCTGACGAAACGTATGGACGAAACGACCACGGCCTACAAGCCCGAACCATCATTCTAGATATTTTTAATATATTAGTTTGTAATTTTGCAAGAGGATCAATAACATTGTGCAAGCTGAACCTCTAGTAATTAAACCTATTGAACAAGCCATGATATAAGAATCCTTAGAGATTAGTAGTTTAGGTTTTCTAATTTTAATTTCAACAATCGCAAATTGCCATTTTCCTATCTTCGTTGTCCTTTCCTACCTAATATTCCTGGACCTCTGGCAATTAATCCATAATGCTATTGAACAAGCCATGATGTAAGGATCCTTAAAAATTAGTAGTTTAGGTTTTCTAATTTTAATTTTAACAATCGCAAATTGCCATTTTCCTATTTTCGTTGTCCTTTTCTACCTAATATTCCTTATCATAAAAATGTTTGTTCATTGCTAAGGATATATTTTAATTTAAATGTATTTTATTTGATGAAGATGCATAAAATTGCATTTAAAGGAAAACAAAAACGAAAAGGAAAAACTGATTATTCCTTGTTTAATTTTCATTAATTAAAACTGAAAAAATTGGCGGAACAAATGCAAAAACAGGCATTCTTTTTAAATCGCAAATAGTTTTCAAAGTTTGTTTGAAAAGGGCTTCCAATTAATAAACAAACATCGTGTTGTATTGAATTATTGTTGCTCAATTTTTCACATCATGAATGAAAATTATATTTTTTGTTTTATATAAGCAAAATTAAATAGTTTTATTAAACTTTAAGCCCTCTCTGAGTGATTTATAAGTTACGCTTTATTATTTCCTCTTTGCAAAACTTCGAAATGAAAATTATTTGGCCTAGTGAATCTATTACAATTTTCTTTTCCTTTAGCTCCTATAATATCAGGAATCAGTTTTCGCATTTTCCGAAGAACATTTTCCTACAATTTCATTTTATAGATCAAAACGTACGCTGTATTTTATTGTGTCCAACTTATCGAAGCAGGAAACATTTTAAACCTGTAGAGAGTGCTACGAATCAATAACTTAAATTAACTACAAACATCACAGATGGCACCTAAGTTGTATCGTTTGAAAAATTAACATTTGCATTAAATTTACAAACAGTTTCATTACCTTTTAGTTAAATTTTGTTGGAAGTAGACAAGTAGTTAAAATATGACATAGCTAGAGTTCAAAGGAATATAAAAATATTTAATTAATTCTTACTGGGCGAAATTTCTTTAGTAAATTGTATACCAAATAAGTTTTTGTTTTATGATTTGTCATATACAAGGATAAAATGTTATTGATATATATATATATATATATATATATATATAATTGAGTCTATCGTTACTTGATTAAAGTTCATATTAACTTTGAAGAATAACAACAAACACAGGTTAAAATTTCAACAGATTTAATTATTATTTCCATGTTATTTATAAACTTCTGATGAAACCAAAGTATGTCGAAACAATTGTTAAGTGATAATAATTAAATTTGTTGAAATTTTAACCTGTGTTTGTTTTTATTCTTCAAAGTTAATTGCTATTGAATTCATAAACCTGCAATTTTAGGACTGTAATGAGTATAATAAGTGGAAGCAGCAAATTCTGAATCTGTTGTTGTAAAAGGCTAAAACACGATATGTTCTGCCATAATTTCTGTTAAATCATGTCGTTCTTTTATTTGGATTTTCTAATGCTTCATAACAATCCCAAAATTATACCATGTATATGCTCCATTCTCTACTCTAGGCCAAATCTCAACAAGCTTTTCTTATGTACCTGCTGAAGGTACATTTATCAAGTTGATCAGAACTGAGATTATTTTTATCCTTATCTGCTAAAATCAAGAAAATAATATTTTTGATGTTTTTCTTATTGAGTAGATGAATTATGAAACGTTTTTCTGTATCCTGTGTCTCTAATTTTCCGTTTTCATTTTTTTGTCAAGAAAAAATGAAAGTATTGAAGAATTGATCTTCTCGTCAATAGAATAAGACTACGTATTCAGTTGGTTTAAAGCTTTTGGCTGTTGCTGATGATTAGAATGACAAAAGAAGTCGTTGCCAAGAAACAAATAGGCGGGGCATAACACAGCGCTACCCACTTATCAAAAGCCTCTTTTGTAAAGTTAAGTGCATCGTAAAAACATATGACTGCATTTAAATATATGAACCCTGAACAGCGTTCGAGGAACTACCGACTTTACATGAATATCTGTTTGTAAAGGCACTTAAACCTCTGTTTATCGTTTATAATGGATAAATTATGTTTCATTAGAATAGGATCATTTCGAAGATTAATATTATTTTATTCAAAGTTGAAATAGCTGGTCGCCTGATGTTACCTACAATCCTGCCGATAAATTAATACACGTAGATAATAAGTTAAATAGAATTTCATGCACTCGTGTGTTTGTTTAGATCAAATATGTTTACTGATAGACTGATACGATAATTGGAAAGTGTGGTATAAGTGAATTAGATTGATAACAAGTTTTATGAAAAATAAATTGGGTTGATATTTTGAACAAGAAAAATTGACGTTTCACTAAATTTAATCGATAACAAAATAAAATAACGACGAAAAATTCGTCTTGATTCAACTGTTACAATTGATTCGATCAACAGATCATTATCAAAGAGACAGTTTTAAGTAGAAATGCTAAGATTAGAAGTTATTACACGAGTATATATATATATATATATGTCACCTAATCTACCTTACGACTACCTGATATGGAAAAACCTTTACTTAACTATAATGACGACAACAACAAGGGTAGGGTGTATTGTGCGAATATATTTCGGTTTGATTATTTACTAAGTTATCTTTCTTATTCTTTTCTACCTTTTGAATTTCTAAATTTTCTAAAAGGTTAAGCAATCTGCCGTTGTTTTAAAAATGTAGTACCTTGATGTTGTCTTCATCTAATACATGACTAATAAATAATATTACAATCAGGGTTTGATTTTTTCAATTGATTATTAATTCTGTAGCTACAGCCTTGAATGTAATTTAAGATACAAAAATAATTTTCTTCCTGTTTGTTTGGGATATTTTTGAAAAGAAAATTTCGGGCTTTAATTTTAATTTTCTTATTTAATAATTTAGTGATTAGATTGCGATCATAACCATTGTTATGTGCGATCTGTTTTATGATGGCTAATTCTTTATTAAAATCATCTTCAGTTAAAGGAATACTAAGCAGTCTGTGGATAAAACAATGAAACGAAAAGAGTTTTATTTAAGAGATTGATTTGACTTTGCATGAATGACAGTATCTGTTGTGGTATCTTTTTTAAAAATTTAAATTTATTATTTAGTTAGTAGTTAATTACATTAGTTCTTTAAATCCGAACATTAAATTTACAACGGAAATAGAGAAAAATAATGTTTAAAACTTCTTAGACATATCAGTCTCAAAACAAGACAAAGGCAGATTGATTAATGTTTTAGGAAATTTAAAAATTCAAAAGGCCTTAAAGAATAAGAAAGATAACTTAGTAAACAATAAAACCGAAATATATTCGCACAATACACCCTCGTTGTTGTCGTCATTATAGTTAAGTAAAGGTTTTTCCAAATCAGGTAGTCGTAAGGTAGATTAGGTATATATACCCCTTAATAACTTCTAATCTCAGCATTTCTACTTAAAACTGTCTCTTAGATAATGATCTGTTGATCGAAACAATTGTAAGAGTTTCTTATAATAGTTGAAACGAAACGAAACGTCGTTATTTTATTTATTTAACATGTTTCATCAAGACTGCACCATGAACAGCCTTTCTTAATAGATAACTCCTTATCAGGGCCTTCGTTATTTAATCGATAGGGAATTTGTGGTACAATTTTTCAATGTAACCTATTTTTTTCTTATCTATATTTCTAATAAAAATCGGTACAGCTATCTACTTTAACGATACGACATTCTACAATTAGTTGACTATTAAATCGTCTAATCAAAGGATGGTACTGCACCTTAGGCCTACTTTCGAATTCAAAGGTGTTTAATTAAATTTTTTAATTAAATGTGGCGAATATTTTGGTGTACTTGTCGTGTTTAAGTGTCAATTTTCGGTCATAGATATAGGCCAAGACTGTGACTAAACGTCCGCCGCGGAATCACCTATTGTAAGAATTAATGATACTGCATTTAATGTCCGCCAATAGTTTCATTGTAGCAAAGAAACAATGAAACTGATTTAGGTGTTGATTAAAAAGTTTAATTGGTAATATTATTGTTAAATAGAAAATGTTGACTGAATTTATATGTCTTTGATTATGATAATTGTTGTCGCCCAAGTTGAGACGACTCTTTATAACTAAGGGAACTTTTTACTTCTTTTATAATTTGTATGTTTGTTGAGATGATTGATACCACCTTTTAATATAAATTTAACATTATTCCATAAATTGATATTTTTTTGTTACACAGAGGCACAACCGACTTAAAACTACTGGTGCGGTAACTAATTAACTAAATGGATGACTGACTGACTGTTACAAACATATTTTATTTCTTTTATTATACAATAACAGACCAAAGCTCAGGTAATGAACGCGTGATCCACCCTATTGCTCATTTCACACTTTGTTTATCTTTCTCATGAAAATTGGACAACAAATCCTAATAATGCAACAGTTTCCGGTTTCAATTGACTTAGCTGAAGTAATAATGTTGATAAAGATTACAATAAACGAAACCCTAACAAATAATATATTAAAAGGAAAATTTTAAATAAGTACACCGAAATAATATTATTTTCAAATTATACAAAAAGATTTACAATTATTTATTATTGGTGTACAACGTGATGATGGATGAAATGCAATGTTTCAGGGATAAGTGTTACAGATCGAGGGATTAACTGAGGTTATAATAAGAAAGGCTTCCCAGAATGGCATATCTAACGTACTATATACAAAGGGTTTAGGTTAGGTTATGGTTATAAACATTATTTTTAATATCCCGTTTGAAAATCCTTGAACTGAAACAAAATCATTAGGAAAAATAGGATTCATTTAAAGAAGATATAAGAATTTAATAAAGTATGCCCATAGAATTTCCGATGTCATAAAAAATTAAGGCTATGTTATCCAATGGTAAGTAAATGTTTACATCTTATTTATTTACGAAGCTACATAATTCTATTTTGAATAGTAACAGTCTTTCCTGTAAACAATATTATCGAACAGGTATTTAGGTATAGGTACAAAATTTGCAAATTTACTGTTTATAAGGGGAATTTTTTGTTATTGTCAACTAAGCAAATTTCAGTTTTATTACCTGGTCATTAATTCTGCAAAACTTAATCAAGTCAACACCCTGACAACACACCACGTAGTTCTAATTTGTTTATAAATAATTTTAAGTAGGGTGACAAATTAGATGGTAAGATTTTTAGGATATAAGTTAAATAGTTTATAATCAACACTCTCGCTAACGTATAGTACAACATAACATATTTTCTTTCGTAACATATATTTTTGCGAGTGTTCAAGATTTTACTTTTATACGATGATAGTTTTAATATAGTTATTATTTTTATTTTATTTTTGAAATCGTGTTTTATTTCTATCGAGTGCAATCATCCTTCGGGTATTTCTTCATGTGGTACAGAAGTACATCGACGAATATTTCATTTAAATTTAAATTTTCGTCACAACACCCAACAGTAAACATTGAAATTGTTTTTTTTTGGCTAATATTACGTTTGTCCATATTTTTTATATTTGATCTTAATTTGTTATATATCGGTTTTATTCACTTAAAAGGTATTCATTTTGATGAAGAAATGCCAATGATATCAAATACATATTACTAGCACTTTTGATCCAGGAATACCATTATCTAAAAAAACCTACATTGGACCAATTGAAATGGGAAGGGGACCTCTACATGAATCATATTTGTGGCACCTAATTTTCTTGGTAGTAGCAAGATACGGTCTAACTAATTTCATTGTATTGTTCCTAAGATCCTCTAACCTTCTAAATCTTCTAAACCTCTTATTAAATACTGAAATTGAAGCTAACAGATAATAATTTGGTAGTAGATGATGCTGCTTGCAATATCATCAACCAGCTGTCGCCAACATCCAGTCCAATACTCTTTCATGATTCTTATACCATTAGACATCTTCTGTTCAAAATTAGATTATACCTATCCAAGTTAATTAGCTGCAATCTACTGGGTAGGCATATCGATCATTTTATACACAGAAAACTTTATTATGGTGGCTAATCTGACTTCTCCTATAATTATTAATAAATACATACGTTTTGTTTTGAGCTTTCAACTTTAAACTATCTTAATAAATATACCAGTCAAAAAACTATTTGTTTTTTGACGTTTCGTTTTTTCGGTTTTCATTTGCCTTAGTGGTGTGATGGTTTTCATATTATTCAAATATAGCCTGATATCACAGTCTTTTTTGACTTTGCTAACGTGTTTTTGTCATAGTTTCCATTTGTGACTGTCAGTTTACTTTCTAGTCAAATTATAAATTAATTATTATATTACGACTTTGGTTAGCTGTTGTTTATCTACGATATTTTATTAATTAATTGTTTCCTATTTTAGGAACACCGCTATAGTATTAACTACTATATCCACGTTGTTATGCTCCAAATTTCTAATACACTATTGATTTTATTTGTATACTAAATAAATTGGCAATATGTACAGCTTCTTGCAGGACTAATGAAGATAACAATTACTATGCTTTTGGTCAGAAATTTATCGAAACTGAAGCTGATCAGCTTCTAACAAGAGCGAAATCGCGATCCGTGTCTGGCAGTTTCACTAGATGGCAGCATTGTTGTTATTATACTAATGAAGATGTTAACTAATTATGAGACCCCGTTTTCTGTTATATCCCTGCCCCCCCGGGTTATTCGCAATAATTTGTCACCATTAGTTTTTGGGGAAAGTTGGATGCCATGGTAAATCTGTTCCTTTATTTTTACAACTTGGTGCATTTCTGCATCCAGTTAATGAGTTCGAAAGGCGTTACCGCCTTTTTTAATGCCTAAAACCCACGCTTCAAATAAAAATTGTACCCCGCGTAATATTTCATCATCTTAATTCCTTAGAAGTAGCGTTTATGGCTGTTGGTTTCCATGGCAATTCAACCGGATTTAATTTAAATTGTGGCATAAAGCAGTCGGTACTTGGGTCGAGCGGCACCGACAAATCGAATTCCATTAGTCGAGCGGTAAGGGAAGAACACGAATGTGCCGCTCTTACGAATCGGTGACGAAACACTCGGGGTAATTCACTAGGATTTAATTTAAATTAGTTTTCGCGGCGGGGTCGTGGTAGCATTAGAATTGTTTCTGTGTTCAATATGCTGGGTATCACGGGGGATTTACAGCTCCTTTAATGTGACTTTCGTCGGGGAATTATGTTTGATATAATGGAAAATGAGGTTTTTGGTTTATTCCCCTGCTTCCTTCTTTTCTACCTTCCCTTTTGCCAGCAATCGTCGCCGGTACGACGACGATGACGATTCGACTCGACTCGACGCGACAAACAAGATTACTTTAGCGAGAAACGTTTCAGTTTATTTAAACTTAATGACATTTTCAGAGAAATTCAGCCGGTATATGTACTTACGCGCACGAATCGTTTCTCAAACAAAAATTAATAAATAAATAAATAAATAAAAGATGCCTAGTAACTATTACTAATTTCACAGATATTTAAAACCAACTAAATGTATATATTTAGTCAAATAAAACACACTACCAACTTTATTATTGTTCTCGATCTCATTATCAAGAGTTACGTTATACTGACAATACGAATCTTACATGCTCATTTATAGATAGCTTAAGATAAGGGGGAATGAAAAACTGCCTAGTTCTAACTGATTATTTACAACATCTTCTGATTTTCTTAAGGCTTTATCTATTTCCAAATATTCATACAGAGATAATTTTCTACTTTTAGATGTGTTTACATGTAGGTATTTGGTATTTTCTAAATTTAAATGATGGTTTAAGCTAATACAATGTTCACAAATTCCTGACTTAACATCTTTCTTAGAAATCGATTTTACATGCTCACTTATACTACTTTCAAAGGCTCGACCTGTCTGTCCTATATAGCCAGCGTTACATTCATTACAAAATAATTTATCTATGCCATTATTTTGGTTTATATTTGTTTTTGTTTTGTTGTTAATTAGTAAACTCATTAAATCCTTATTGTTACACTCAATGGCTGAGATGTTTCGTTTTTTGAGAATGTTTTTAATTTAAAACTAAATTGTTTTATATAAGGTAGAGAACAAAAGGTGTTGTTTTGAGATGCCTGACTATTATTGTACAACAAACTTGTTATTTTTTTATTTAATTTATTTTTTAATAATTTATCAATTATGTGACTCTTAAAACCATTATTAATAGCAATTATTTTTATGATATTCAGCTCAATGTTAAAATTTTCAGTAGATAACGATGAGGTTATTAATCTTTCTAAGAAAGAGTTGTAAGCAGCTAATTTTGTTCTTATGGGGTGATTTGAATCCGCCGGGATGGTTATATCGGTGTTTGTAGGTTTGCGATAAATATTGAAAAAAAAATAAACTATTATTGGTTTCTTTTTCTATAGTAAATTTGATGTTATTGTCTAAAGTATTCAGGTAATTTAGAAAAGTATCTATTTGTGTCTGATCAAATACAGAACACATCATCTACATAACAATTCCACGAATGAATAAATTTAATAAGTGGGTTTTTAATGTTAAATAAGTTATTTGGCTAAATATATTCAGACCATGCTTCACAAAAAATGCACCATCTATAGTTTAACTAAATGTATATTTCAAACGATTTATGGAAAATCGAAAGGTTTTTCAATCAAAAATTTAACTTAAACTAAGAACAACAAAGCAATACACCCACAAAAAGTTGCAATTTGGACACAATAATATTGAAAAATCAGTTGCACACGATGGTCCAGGAAAAGCTACAACACTGGTAATAAGAAAGCTGATGTATGAGATCTTCCTATATGAGTTAAATCTTACAATTAAATAAAATAGCACCCCTGTAATCTGTAACTCTCACCTCAGCTTACCAAGGCTTTCTTGATTTCGAAAACGTACTTACAACCAGCTGAGCTTATTACTTTGTGAGTAATAAGTAATTCCGAATTAGTTTCACTTCCTTCGGCTACAGATGACTGTTAAAGGTTCCGAATGATACATAACAATCATCTGTTCTCTTAAACAGTTTCATTAAACAATAGTTTTGGACATATATGTATTTAACAAATCATTTTACGGCTGACAACATATCTGCACATTTGTGTATACTAAGAAATGGGTTCCGCATCAGAAACATGGCGTCTTAATCTCAGAGACATATTTAACTTACATAGTGTGTGTGTCTGACAGGCGATAGTTGGTGGGTTTTGTAAAATATATATATATATAGCACCTCTTAAATAAGCTTTTAAACACGTGGCAAAAAACATCTTGTTACTAGTGGGATACCTTTTTAAATCTTCCCTGCACCTCACCAAATTTTCTCTGTTTCGGCTTAAAAAGATGCCGAGTGCATCATCAGTTCCGCATTACATCTACCATCTCTTTCAAAATACGTTTTAGCAGGTTATTGTCAATGTTTTTAGTATGTTGTAGAGTGGATGCCGTATATGATTAGATAAAGCGTTTTGCTGAACAATCTTTTTAGACATGTGTTTCTTTAGCAGGTTTTACCCATCAAATCCCTAGAACTCGCAGAATTATTCTCAGTTTTAACTCAAAAACATGCCATCCGTTCAAAAGACGATTTGAAAGGCGACAGTTAATATTGTTTGTATAATGACAAACTTTTTAGGTTAAACCACTTCGATAAACAATCTTTTTAGCGACTCGCTGAATTCGGCTCCGTTTTTGCTCAAAAACATGTCAACTATTCAAAATACACGTATTGAATAAATATTTAATAATATTGAATATACTCTAACTCTATTTTGTGAGAATTAATTTTAAAATTTTTGTTAAAAAACACAAATTACTTTATTTTACCACTTTAAATGACATATCATTCATATAAACTGTCCTTTTGGAAAAGTGTTCCAATAAAATACGATACGGAATCCTCTACAATCCCTGAGTACTGCTCGATTTCGGCTCTATATCATACCATCTGTAACATAAAGAGCAATTTCACTTAGTTTTAAATTAGTATCGTGATTATTTTTTAGTTTTTTTTTAGAAATGGAACCTGTTTGTTATTACTTACACCGATCCACTAGTTAATCATTATTTGTCGGTACATTAACTTAATAAAGTCTTTAAGATCGACGACTCCCGATCAGTGGGGAGCAGATTAAGAAGGAATTGTACTAATAACTGTTGCCATATGTTGTTGTAGTTGTAGTAGATTGTTTGTTGGATTGTCCGTAAACAGTCTTTTTAGCGACTCGCTGAATTCGGCTCCGTTTTTGCTCAAAAACATAACCATGATTGTATTTAGGCTATTTTCATGGTGAAACATCTTGTAATAATATAAGTTAATTATAAAAATACAAAAATTTTATTGAACAACGTCTTTCAATACGTGTATTTTGAATAGTTGACATGTTTTTGAGTAATATAAGTTAATTATAAAAAGAAACTTGGTATTGTTTCACTATTTTTATTAAAAAAACTCTAACATGTTTCGGCTATGAAGCCATTATCAAAGAGTTATATCTTGTTATTATCTGTATGTAACTCTTTGATAATGGCTTCATAGCCGAAACATGTTAGAGTTTTTTAAATAAAAATAGTGAAACAATACCAAGTTTCTTTTTATAATTAACTTATATTACTCAAAAACATGTCAACTATTCAAAATACACGTATTGAAAGACGTTGTTCAATAAAATTGGATATACTCTAAGTACTCTGTGCGAATTAATTTTAAATTTTTTGTTAAAAAACACAAATTACTTTCTTTTACCACTGTAAATACACACTTATTCATATAAACTATCCTTTTGGACAAGTGTTCCAATAAAATACGATACGGAATCCTCTACAATCCCTGAGTACTGATCGATTTCGGCTCTAAATCATGCCATCTGTAACATAAAGACCAGTTTCACTTAGTTCTAAATTAGTACCGTTATTATTTTTTTTTTTTATAAATTGAACTTGTTTCTTATTACTTACACCGATCCACTAGTTAATCATTATTTGTCGGTACATTAACTTAATAAAGTCTTTAAGATCGACGACTCCCGATCAGTGGGGAGTAGATTAAGAAGGAATTGTACTAATAACTGTTGCCATATGTTGTTGTAGTTGTAGTAGATTATTTGTCGGATTGTCCGTATTATTTTTTTTAGCTTGCGTTAGCCATGGTAGTAGTGATGGTGGTGGTGGCAGTGGTGTTGTTGGTACGCGAGTGTTTAGGTACAAGAGATCTGTGGTCATGATAAACCGGTCGCACATGTATTTTGTTTAGTGAACAAAGCGACGCGGTTACTATCATAGTAATAAATATATTAATGATTTCTGTCGACTCTGTGTTTAGCACACAATACAATAATAACATTATTCACTGAAGTGTTGAGATGAAATGTTTTAATAATAAAGTTGTTAAGTCACGACCCATTGTATCTACTTGGAAAAGGAGTAAACCCAATGGCACTTGCTTTAATAGAGGTACTAACTGCAGAATACACGTTTCTATTCGTGTGTAGGTATTTGTTCCGAGAATTGTATTATGCGAAACTTTCGAGAATTTAATTATGGATTGCAACTGTCTAATGCTGCTTTTAATAACTGGATACATTTAAACGAATTGGATCATCCGATTTCTACATGTATCTACATCCGAATCGCTATGATACTCTTGGTTGAACAAATTAGTCAAAATATTATGACCGTTACGTATTCAACAGTTACTTTTAAATTAAATTCCTCAAACAGTATCTAAACATACGATAACTTACAATTTTTTATTCATAAACGACAGTTTAATAGAAAAGCGTTTGTTATGTTTTCAGGTTGCTTGTAACAAGACAAAATTAAGCACAAGACCAGTGGCGGCTCGTGCAAATGTTTATTTAATGTCAATTCAATCATATAATCTTCATATCCAAAAAAGAAAACATTAAAATCCTTGTTCGCCAAAATATTAAAGATCAAGAATCTTTCGGAACAGTGTAATTCAATGCTGGTAGGGGAATTAGCCCTGGGAGTAGTTGTTTTTGTTGATTACATATTTGTATTTATCCATTGCCTCTAAAAGCCTTTCTGCCAGCGCCCACATGATGAGACCCGATAGGTCGAAACCGGTTGTGGGATTTGGCTTTCGGTTCACAGTGCCTACTGTGTAGGACTCGTTCCAAATATGAGATCTGTGATCCTTAATATATAGACGAAAAAGGATTTTAATGCCTTCCTTTTTTGGATATGTTATCTTCGTCTAAGAATCTTTTGGAATCAAGAGTGTAATTCAATACCAGTAGCGGTATTAGCCTTCGGACTAGTTGTTTCTGTTGATTCCCATACTTATATTCATCATATGATCCTCCAAGAAATCAAACATCTGTCTCCACTACCCCCTTCAAGCATTACTGCCACCAAAAAGTAAATAAGGTAAACAAAATACCCACAAATCGAATCGTCCCTCGTATAAAATTATCAACTAAATTTTAAGGCTTATATATTTCTAGACTTGCAGACTCACATCCCCGATTACTTCTTGACCAACCATATTACTGCACGCCACCAATACATACAACCCTTTCACTTACTCTCGCAGGCCACAGGCGTTGAAATAAATAAATTAACTCTCTTGTACCTTCCACTATCTCAGTACAGTTTATAACACTCAAATTAACAATTCAACATCTTGTACGCGAATCGATTTAGTTAAAACAGACACGATCGCGTATTTGCATCTGCGCAACTGAGCTGTATTGAATGCAGTTCACTTGGTCGGCTTAATTCGCTGCGTTATGCTTGCAAATTTTGTTGTACAGGGTAGCGGTATGAGTCCAAAGCATTGCACAGAACCCAGACGTTCCTAGAAACCTTTATTGGTGGAAACTTCAGGGGTATCTTAGCTGGGAGAAAGTTGTAACGAATAATGATACGTTGACTTTTTATGTACTCGTTACTTATTTGTTAGTCTTATTTATTTTCATATGTGTTATACATTAGCGATTTATTCAACTTTTATAACTTCATAAATAATAAAAACTTAAAACATTTTGGATGTTTAAGTTGGCTATACAAAACGAAAACAATCCTTGTTCACTTTCCAGCAACAGAATGCATTATTTACTCACATTAAAGTTTAGTGAGCAACAAAATTCCATTTCAGAATTTCAATCTCGTTTAGCTTTAATGCTGTAACAAAGCTGTCAAAAGAAATATGTTGCAAACAGTAGGCCAGTTCGGATTCGTTGTGAGCAAGGATAATTGTTAAGATGTTCTTGTCTTACAAACGGTATTTGTTTCAAACTACGAATAAATCAAATAGCACACTCGCAAAATATCTGTTACGTAGATACTTTACAGAGTTTATAAAAGAGGTCCATAAAATTTAGAACCTAGGCAATAAATCTCCTTCGAGATCGTTATTTTCTATTGTAAATTACCTTTTTCTTCTTGCCATGGAAGTCGTAACAGGCACAAGAGAAAATAATAACACGTTAAGCAATGTTGAAAACGTAATTTAAAAAAAGCACAAAAAATGTTTCCGTATTCGTGTTTCGATATTCTAGTTCACGGAAAAAGTGTTTGGTGCTTTCTGGACGGGTAGTTTTTTCTTTTTAAGAAGCGGAAATAAAAACAGCGAACAAGACTAGGTATATAAACTTGCCCGGTTGCTTTATATTACGAAGGGATGATTTGTGATGGCGGACAACCTCTTAAAATTTCATTGCTGCTCACGGCACGTTGCGACAGTTATTTCTCGTTTAGAGCGACCGCTGTAGCTTCCGCTTGTGATTTATCCTTCCGAAAGATATAGATAATATAATAAAAAGGTGAAAAGAAACTCGGAGATGTATCAATTCCATACCTCGTAATGTTTTATATTATAACCTCCAAAATTTCGTTCCACCAAAAACTGTTTTGTCTTTCAATCCCAGTTACTCGTGCTGGTGGGCGGGCAGTTCCTCCGACCTATACTGCAAAGCCGGAGGGTAGGGCGTAAGGCCCTCTTAAACCTTCTTTAAGGAATCGTGGGAATGGGTGGATGGTGTGGTTAGGGAGAGAAAGATGAGACTGACGAAATGAAGACAGAAGGGAAGCGAAAGATTATCTGTGGAATATTATTACTGCCCCAGCATTTGCCTAAGCAATCCAAGGAAACCACAGAAAATTTGGACCAGAGCAGCCGTCTCGACTTCCAACCGGTGACCTCCTGAATGCTAAGCAATGATCCAGAGCACTAGACCGCGCCGCTCTGGGGTTACATCAGATAACAAAATTCGCTCTCCACAAAACTCCAGCATTAACACAACCTAACATTTCTTAAAGAAGTAAGAAAAATATATAGTCATTCTACTACCATTGGGAATACATTTAAAATAATAGCAATTATTTTTACAGCATTTCCAATTTAATTAATTGCTTAGAAACTTTTACATTTTGTTCTGAAATGTGTTATGTTTCAATCAGCTTCTGGCATGCAAATATTTATTAAACATTTTCTGGAAATTATTAGGAAACAAACAATGAATACAAACAAAATGAAACCTAGGTTTTCTATGAATGAATTTTCGTTGTTCGGGAAATAAAACACTGTTTTTATTAGAACATTCATAGAAATATTGCAACCACATTAGATCCAACTACTACTTTATTTCATTGTAACACAATTTACCTCTTTAACTTTCTGACTAATGAACCAATAAGAACAAAGAAACGCTTAAATCGTTCGCTGTTAACACATTGTGTTTAATTGGTTGCATAGTTTTCATAAATTTGGAGCAGTCAAGGTACAGGTGCCTAATAATCATGAAAATATAAAAATAACTTGGAAACACAGTTTACCTCTTTTGACGAAATATTAAAATGGTGCACAGAGTGGAGAGTTCAGGTGCGTTTGATCTTGACGGCAATGGTAGCAGCCGGTAACACAAATAAATTTTATATGTAAACGTCATTTTCTGTGTGAAATTAAAATTTATTTCGAGAACATGAAAGAGCTACGTTTGAAATTTTTGTTTTTTCTGTTGTGCCAAGATCCCTTTATAAATCCCTATAAATAAAATGATAGATAGAAAATTTTATATGCGCGGTTCATGCAAATAATTACTGGAAAGATTTTGATCAATTTTCTTTAGTTTTATTCCTAAAACGACTGGTCCATCTTTATATCCAATAAACATTATCATCGTATTCCTATTTAATACCAAGTTATTAATTGTTAAATCTTACTCACACGTAAACGACAACGATGACCTTGCCAAAGGCAGGAGGTGTAGTACGCATGCACGGGAGAGTGAGCTGCTGCTGCACGCACACTCAATTTACGGCGCCATCTCTTGTCAACCCTGATAATCTAATGTATATGTTTTAGCTACGTAAGGAATAAACCACGTGTACGAAGTTTCATAATATATAAATAAATACTCGGTAGAAGCTGCATTTTGTCTGTAATATAATATAAACATAATCAAGTTTCAGTTACAATAATAAGAAGAACGACACGTCCTTATGTCATGGCAAACTTTTGAAGTAAAGGTTACTTTTGTATGTATAGTTTCAAGAAATTGCTAGTTCAAAAATTATTTATGTATTCATTCAATGTTTATTTATATTTATTTCTATTACAAATACACAGATAGATAATAATAAACAATTTAAATCACGTACTGACAATTATCTGTGGTTATAGTTTGTGGTAACGCCATATGAATCTTTCATATATTAATAAAGTTTAATTACTACATAATTATATAGTGTCTTTATTAGTTTGTGCTTTAATCGAAATTCGCGTGAAACAATAAACATTAGAATGAAGACTTGACAGTGTAGTAATTAACCAGTTTTCCTATTATTTCTAATTGTATGACAAGAAACGCGCTAAGCCGTTAAGGAAATACATAGAACAGAACATCAGAATGTATACGGAATTATTTGCGCTTGCAAAATATTTATAAGAAGTGTTTCTACATGCATTAGAATATTTTAAATTAAAATAAGGAACTGTTGTGTCGCCTTCAGTGACTTGAAGTAAGGGATCATGGAAGATGGTTAATGATATGGGCTTAATAAAACACCACCGGCTTTTGAATGCATCAATACATAAATACCTCGTTAAATAACAAAAGTCGACAGTGACGTAGGGGGTAGTTCTTACAAAAGAAGTACATACGGAGGGTACACACCTATGGTCTTAACATATTCAATATAAAAGGATAAAAACGAGGCTGTTTGTGTGTTTCATACCCACCAACTGGTGGCGCTGCTGAGCAGACAGTTCCTCCAATCTACACTGTAGTGCAAAGCCGGAGGGTAGGGCGTAAGTCCTTCTTCAGTCTTTATTCATGAATCGCAAGAATGGATGGGTGGTGTGGTTAAGAAGAAAAAGATGAGACGGACGAAATGAAGACAGATGAAAAGTAAATAATTATCTGTGGAATATTACTGCTCAACAATTTGATCCAAGGAAACCAGAACCAGAGCAGGCAGACCTGGCTTTGAACCGGTGACCTCCCAAATGCTATGCCTTGATCTAGAGATCTAAACCACTAGACTACGCCGTTCAGCCACAGAAATAGCAACTGCGCGATCAGTAGTAATTTAAACGGTTTATAAATGACCACAGACAGCGTGGCAAGCGCTACCTGTAGAGAATTTCCACTAACTAACTTCGAATGAAAGGTATTTTGAAGCGTCCATGGTGCGCTAATGAGAACCAACAAGTTCAAAATCGTGATCTAGGTCTGACAGTTTTGGCATAAAAGGATCAATTACTTATTCTAATGGAATTGTGTTCTAAACTACGATGTGGCGCAGATACTTTTTATAAATGAATAAAATTAAAAGCGGTTTCAACATTGAAAAATTCAGTCTTAAGAATATGGTTTCAAATTTCTTTTTGTATATATCTAACTGCCCAATGATAAAACTATTACTTTGTAATTACATTGTCGCATTTGAATATGTGTATTTTTAATGAATGGTTAACTATTTTTTCAAAATTTCTATTGAACAGACCACAATTAACGTTTCGTCAAACTTTGATTTCTTATTTTACCTTCGATTATGATAAAAAGAGAAAATTATATCAATGTATTTACTTCAATATAATTGAAACTAAGTATTGGATCATGTGAATCCAATCAAATCTAGTAATAAAATTGCCGACCATTCGAGGTTTACGTAAAATTTAATTTATCCCCACCTTCCCGTATAAGTGTTAAACGATAGATACGCCACTGATGCGTATATGTATAAATTTACACGCACAGATAAAACGGTAGAGAAATCACGCAATATGTTACGCGGTTGATGTAATTTAAAGTGATCAGGGCGAGGCGCGGCAGCGCCCCCAACTTGCCGTCTAGGGACTTGGACTGGGATGACGGGGCGGCAGCAGTGGCGGTGGCGTTCGTATATTATATACGTAGTAGTGTACACGGGCAGATGGGCAGACTGGCCTCCCGGGTGTAACCCTCTGATTCGGAGGAGGACCAAAATTAATGAGAAATCTTGTTATTGCTCCGCGACAATAGCTCCGATGTTATTTCGAGATTTAAGGTTTGATTTGGGGATTATGTGCCACGCTGCGGCTTTTCTCCATTACCGACGTCCAATTCTTCTCTCCATTTCGGCTAACATGCTCTAGGAATGTGGACTTTCGACTAAACTAAGCTATTTTATATCGTTTTTATCAAGTACTTAACTTAACTACTAACAAACACTTTTTGCTGACATGAATATCCTCTAAATAGACTTAACATACATATTTATGCTGAATGAATTAGCGGATACTAGATGGAAGTCTAACATATTGAATCTAAAATTAAAAAAACTTTTAAAAAAGTTTTAACTTCTACACTTTATTAACACACTTCACATATGTTTCACCACCACTGTGGCTTCTTCAGAAGTACAATTTATACTTCAAATGTTTTTTATTATAAAAACAATATAACCACAATCATCTGAACTGAGCTAAGTCACGACCAACTTTTTTGTGCATTATTCAATAACAAATATTCAAGCCAACCATGCAGTAAATGGTATAGATCAATTCCGAAAAGATAGTCAAAATGTGCCCATGTTTTCTATTTTTCTTCACTCATGTTATATATATCATTTCCTTGAGCCTGAATCAGGATGTGACGCCAACCTTAAAGTCGATCTTGGCTTAAATTCAGTGTTCTGCTACTGTGAATACTTCATCACATTCTGTTAAGCAAAAATGGCGATATTTCAATCCTCTTGAAGTTGTAAATTATTATAAAACATAGTCCTAATACTTTTTATTATGTAATAATGAAAACAATGTTAAAATCAAATCAGTTGTTCGCGATTAATCATAAATATAATTTCCAAACAAGAAAGCATTAAAATTATTAAGGATTACAGATCACATATTTGGAACGTGTCCTACACAGTAGGCACTGCGAACCGAAAACCAAATCCCACAACCGGTTTCGACCTATCGGGTCTCATAAGGTGGGCGCTGGCAGAAAGGCTTTTACATGCTATATAATAAATATAAATATGGAATCAACAGAAACAACTACTCTGAGGGCTAATACCCCTATCGGCATTGAATTTCACTGTTGATTCCGAACGAAGATAACATATCTAAAAAATATTATTTCGATTTGTTCAACCGTTTTACATAGAATTCTTCACTACAAACCGTTTCAGCATTTGTCGACTATATCTTAATTATTCACTTGGCTAGGGCTGGGTCACTAAGTCACTATTAACCTTTGAAATCTTAAGTCATTGATGGCTTCCTCTAGTTACGTGTTTTGCCGGTATCTATTTAACTTCCCCAAATGTATCAAAAATTTTAAAAGGGGCATTTTGGGCCTCCTTAAAATGGTGTACCAAGCTGAATCATCTAAATACGTTTCTAAATGCTTTAGGACGCTGTTTCAGGAAGTTGACTCATTATTATAATAATTCTATAAAATACATTTAAATTTTGATGCAAAAAAATTGGTTTACATTGCTGTTCGTATTTGTTTTTGTTTTAATTCTGGTAGAGTATCTACCTATATGTACATGTCCATGCCATTTGGTAGTAACTAGAAGTACTATAAATAAAATTGCCTCAAAAACAGAGTTGTTTGAACAAGTACCGGAAAAAGGGTCACTCATCGAAGTTAATGATTACGTGCATGGTTCCTATATGAAACGCCACTTAAACTTTTATTTCCTGTCAAAATTGCTTTGGTGCCTACACATTACAGAAGCAACGGTCATTACGTCGTATATGAACCAATTTATTTGCCCGATTTGGTCCTGTAATTATTTCGGTAACAATAATAGGCGCATTGAGTCAGCTGTATATTTAATTATGCTTATTATTAATTCGTGATCTTATCAGAGACAATGTGGGCCGTAACTCATATCTAACCGATTATTAGCTAATTACAAGATAACTATTACATTAGAGAGGTTTGCATTATATCCCACAGGTACCATATAGGTAGGTAGGCAGGCAGTCAGTAGGAAGGTACAACCAATCTCCTCCGACTTCTATTGTACAGCCACCTCTGATTATTACGTCCTTGCTTTGCTTTGCAAGTTGTATGGCACATACTGTAAAATTAATGAGAAATTGCGTTTGTGTGGTCGACATGATCTGTACGAATCAATCCATAAAGTAACGACAACACCATACTAAAATCAGTCGTAAGACAGGACATATAAAAGAAAGTTGATTTAATATCATATTAAAGGCAGTGTGTCACCATCTACTGATATTTACTGCTAACTGTGGTTTTTCATATGTTTGAGAAGATCTTAGGAAGATTGCTACTCGACCAACTAAATCCACAAAGCTATAAACTGCGTCTGCAAATTGTAGATTAAGGTGGTTGAACTTGCACTTACTTGTGAGCATAAGTAGACACCACTTTTTACACACAACGGGGTTTCTAATCATTCTGAAGATTTACATATTTTATTGTAAATAAATAAATAATATATGTTCAAAGTTTCATAAAGTTCTCTCTGTCACTTTACTTTGAAAAGTCCTTGCATGTCTCGAAATCATCTAGTTCTCATGATAGTTCATTCTAATTAATTTATTCATTTAATATCTTTTAAACTATTTTCCTAATTACCTTCAATGTTTTTTATAAATACAACATCTTGTTAGGATATATCGTAATCTCCTGGTTGTTTTGCTATGGTGTCAACCCCTTGACTATGATCAAGTAGGGTGAACGTATGACGTTACTAACATCTTATGGTGCATAACAAACGTTCTAGCTTATTCGCTCAATGTAATATCAGACGTACCGTATGTCGTTGAATAATTGGTCCACGTGTAATCTTTCAATAATTTCACCGTACGTGTAAATTTATACATGCTTTATGAGCTAGCAATATTAAATAACGTTATGCATGGCATGCTGCTAGACAGGGCCTATAACAGAGTGTTTCTTTACTTGGCAACTGTTCATGATATACTCCTTGATATCTATTATTACATCGAATACTTCACGCAGATATAACGCGTGTTTATTAAAAGAATGTAATCGAGTTAAGAACAGATCTCGCCAAAGCAGGCAATTATGGCTGGTAACTTTCAGAATTAGACGATATCGTTTTAAATTCCTTACCTGCTGTATAAAATTTTTTAGAGTTCATTAGCAAAAATTCATAATTACGTAGGGGTATAACCAGATTTTAGGGTAACATAGACAAACGTCAAAAACAGAACATTTACATTTTCTTCACTTTTCAGTTGGCTGCTTCAAATAAGGATCGCGTTTTATGACTAGTAAAAACAAACTTTTTTTGGAAGTAGAAGGAACGACATGTTTTAGAAGTACATTATCTCTTAGCACTAATGACTATAAAGGCATTAAGAAGTGATTTAATGACATTACCGAAATCCTTACATATATAGAGTGTCCTATAGGTAAATAAGTACCATCCCTCTGTGGTGGATTTAAATACACTTTAAACTAATGAATATATACTTATTAAAGTTGGTTCAAATATGGTCTAAATTTGAACGAAAAGTTACATGTTTACTGACGACTTTTTTCATTGAAACAGAATGAAGATAAGTTACAATGTTAATATTACTGATGATTTCAGGGAAATCATCAATGAACATAATGTAATCTGTGGGAAAATTCATAATTGTGGTGGAATGGGCTGTAAAGGTAGACTTAGTGTGCCTTCGCACATGCGATCACTTTACAGTTGCATCTTATCTGTTCCTCACGTATTGTAGTATTTGCAGTGCAGTAAAATCTTCATTCCTTGTCATCATCTGTAGCAGAACATCCGCGAAGTAATGGTTCAGAATCTCATATGATACTGGTACGTTACCCAGAGTTAGAGCATATCAAAAGGACCGTATAACTGAGAATATTTGAGAACATGGATATAAAATATAACTTATAAAATATTGTTAAATTACACTACAATTTCTTTAATTTTAGATTCTTGATAATGAAATTTTTGCAACGGATCCTTTAATATAAAGATCCCATTCTGTTTAATATTGTTACAGTACATTGTCTTTGAGTGCTGATAACAGTAAAGCAGTTGAATTATGGCATAATCCCAATATTTTTGAAACACGATTAGTTTCCTAAAAAGGATTAGAATGAACCAGCAATTATCGCAAAACAACAGGAATAATAGAATTTTAGTAAATAGCTATTTTCACCAATGAATTTTGATGTTTTTAAAAGAATCTAATTTATTAACAGTTTTGGACGAAATAGAAGAACAATTTTGAACAGCCAATCACCCTAATGTTATCTACGTCATATTTTATGATTAATTTTACTAAATGAATAAAAAAAATTCATTATTAACTGCAACGGAACAAAAAGTTGGATGAAGATTTCATCTCAGCGAAGAAATAAATTTAGAGGATGCGACAGCGGACATTATTTTGTCTGTAGGGTTTGTACATTTCGGTTCGGACAAAGTTATTGCCCGAAACGGAAGGCCACACTTGGCGTAAAAGCGCGACATTTTATATAATGTCCCGGACCAATAGTTTAGGGTGAATTTATATATCGGTTTCGATGATCTATTGCTTGGTTATCTGAAAATTGCCTTCGCTTAAGTTTTATGGCGTTCGATAAATAATATTTCATTTGTACGATATATACGAGCGCCAGCAGGATAATAGGATAATGGCTTTGTCCTTGCTTTCGCTGCAATTTTCCAACGAAATGTAACAACGCCGAAAATTTGATGCGACGAATTAATGGAAAATTAATATTAATTTCATCATTATAATGTATTACGACTCTCCGAATTAAATTCGCATTTTCCATTAGTTTAAAACGAAACTATTAGTTATTAAATGCATTTATTTATTTTCTTCCCGTATTTTACCGAGCGGCGTGATCTGGTGTTCTAGATCAAATTGCATCTTAGATTCAGTTTGTTGAGTTAATGGCCTTGTCAAGCATATCAAATACCACTGCTAGCCAATAGATGGCGATAAACTCGCTATAATATGATATTAAATTAACTTCCTTTTACGGTGCAACGTCGGTTTAGTCAGTAATTTACCGAGCGGCGTGGTCTAATGCTCTGGATCATTGTTTAGCATTCGGGAGGTCACCGGTTCGAACCCGGGTTCGGCTGCTCTGATCCAACTTTTCTGTGGTTTCCTTGGATCACTAATGCTGGAGCAGTAATAATATTCCACAGATAATCTTTCACTTCTCTTCTGTCTTCATTTCGTCCATCTCATCATTCCCTCCCTAACCACACCACCCACCCATTCCCACGATTCTTGCAAGGAGGCTGAAGAGGGCTTTACGCCCTACCCTGCGGCTTTGTACTACAGTGTAGGTCGGATGGACTGCCCGCCCACCAGCACGAGTAGCTGGTGGGAATGAAACAAAAAAGTTTTTTCCCGTATTTTGCAAATATGGAATTTATCAAAATGTTTCCAGTTATCAAAAACAAACGGACAACAAGATTGTACTACCAAATCCTGATTTTATACAATTACTTTTTGGCAGAATTTGATGATCAAGAAGGCCCTTTCATTTTGGTCGAAACTTTGGTTTAAACGTAATCTCGACGTGCTTATGGTCCATAGTAAACCAAATCAAATCTAATCTAACTTAGCCTAGCTAAATCGCCGATGGATCTTTTAAAAAAAAACTTTACTAGAAAATAATTTTCCTTTTTTATCGCCCAAAATATCACCATTTAGCTACACCCCTGCAGGCGATTCATTCACAATATGTCATTGAAATTTTACCATTTTATTAATTGGAAAAAATTCTTTATTGTTTTGATTATGCTGTAAAAATTGAATAGTAACAATAATAATTTTATTGGTCTCCAGAGTAACGTGTACCTAAGATAATTTTCAATTTTTATAGTTGATTCTTACATGTGGAATGTAGGCTTTTACGGCCGGTGTTAAGCGAAGAATTATTTTCTTACTCACTCGTCAGTTGTCGCTGAATCTCCCACTTCGACCACAACACTAAGGATGTCTTCCAAAACAGGAAACGAAACTAAATTGGACCAGGACAACTCAATAATTGTATTGTTGATTTTATCATTTGAACACATGATTTGCTTTTATCTCATCATTGATATTTTTTCAAATACTTATTAGATTGTCTCTTCGATTTTGACAAAACGGGGAAGTCAAATGAGTACCAGTCAGGGGTAGTTCATTCTCTACTGATACGAATTTTCTTCAGTTTAATTGAAAAATATTAATTACAGCATATTATATTATATAATACATACAGTTTAAAACATTTATGATCTATACCTGCCTATAGTTTGACCATTATAATATTACCTTATTAATTTAATGATATTTATATAGATAATGGTGATTATAGTTATCGAAGAGAAGAATAACCTTTATATAATTTTGTTCTAAGAAACCGGCCCATTGATTCGCTTTTTTTTTCCACGAAATAATTATGATCTAGTTGATAATGTGCTTGGAACAGGAAGAAGAAAACGATTGAAGAAAATTTTCGAAAGAATCTAAATATGGACGAGAGAGACGCGGATGAACGATCAATAATTATTCCTTGATTGATATGTTATTGTATACCTGAAGATAATTACCATTTCCTAACGCCTTTTCAGGTGGAATTAGCAGTTGGAACGTGGAGAACGGTACGGACCGCATGCCGTTCAGGGACTAAAATTAATTTGTGGTACGTTCACAATAAAAATTGTTTTTTAATGTGGGGTTCTTTCTCGAGTAATAACTGGGATTTTTTTGTTTGGCAGTTAACAAAAAGCCGACTGATTGAGCTGTCAGCTCGAGGGGAACAATACTACTTTAATCATCTAATTACATGTCTGGCCTTTTTGTTGCCGTTGTGTTATAACAACTTGTAACTTTCATTCTACGTCCAACGCTTCTATACTCCTTTACCAAACCGCGCTTGTCGGTGATCCCAAACATGCGTTTATACGAGGTGTAGCAATTAAATAACGACACTCATTAATTTTTGTTAAAGTATTATATTCTTAAGCTTGTAGATCATTCAAAAAAATCGATTTTTACCTTCTCAGTTTATGAAAGTAATGGATCTGAAAGTAGAGATCAAACTTTTTATCATAATTTTATATTTCGAGGTCGCCAAAGTGTCTGTACATTATTTTGAAAAGGAACTTTAACATACACTAAGAGAAATTTCTTAAAATTTGGTCCAACAATTTGTTTAAGTAGAAAGCAATCGACAATTAATAATTAATATCGTACTACAGTCGCTATTTACTGCTAGCTGTGGTATTTAGGCCTTACGATCACATCTGCTTGACAAACTGAATCCATCTGGTAATATCGATAAATTTCTGACTAAAAACTAAAAGTGCTTTATTAATTTGGTTTACCTGCCTACTCCGTACATAAATTGCATCTTAGATTCAGTTTGTTGAGTTGATGCCTTTATGAGGCCTTATCAAACATAGGAAATACCACTGCTAGCAGTATATGGCAATAGATGGCAACATACTGGCTATAATACGATATTAAATTAACGTCCTTTTATGGAACAACTTCGGTTTGGTCAGTAATTCACCGAGCAGCGTGGTCTAGTGCTTTAGATCATTACTTAGTATTCGGGAGGTCACCGGTTCGAACGCGGGTCCGCCTGCTCTGGTCCAAGTTTTCTGTGGTTTCGTTGGATCAAAAACGCTGGGGCAGTAATATTCCACAGATAATCTTTCACTTCTCATTTGTCTTCATTTCGTCCGTCTCATCTCTCTCTCCCTAACCACACCATCCACCCATTCCTATGATTCCTGCAAGGAGGCTGAAGAGGGCCTTCCGCCCTACCCTCCAGCTTTGCACTACAGTGTAATTTATCGATACTACCTATGGTGTGGTAATGAGATCCAATAAGATCGAAATCGCGATCCACATCTGATAATTTCGATAAATTTCTGACCATGACTAAATATTCTTTGCTCTATAAGTAATTAATTGACTAATCTTGATGGTATTGACTTTCCGCTTATTTTGGGGTCAATATCGCAGGATAATGAAATCTTATTATTTAATTGCCACACCTCGTATATATTGTATGAATATAAAATACATATGTACATTAATAAACGCCTGGTGTATCTGATTCTGTCGATGGTGAGAAAATAGTTTTTGTTAAATTGAAACTGAAATCCTTCAAGCACCGGCCGGATAACATTGTTATCCATAAAGGATATTTGGGAATTGTTATATATGTATATATATATATATATTGTTCTTTTTACAGGTAGAAACGTTCCCAAAGTCCTTATTAACTAGTCCAAACAGTACCATCTGCTTTATGCTCTTCAAATTAACCGTATACAATCTATCAATAACGAAAATTAACTCAAAATAGAATAAAAACCTGTCTACGACTTGTGCCCGTTTATAAGTCAGAAACACGGGGTCACTGCAAATTCTAGCAAATTGAAGACGACGTTGCTGAAGCTTTCACTTTTTATACTATTAGGTTCAATCGATATTAAAAAAAAAACTGAAACCACTTAAATATTTCAAGAGAAACAACTGTTTTGCAATTCCAAATTTGTTAAATAAGAATATTTATTGGTAGGTAGGTATAATGTATATTTTTTCAAATGTTGCGAATGTCTCATACAATGTATGAAACTGTATTATACGTATAGGAAAACAAAATTTATTCAAAAAAAGGAAGGCATTAAAATCCTTTTTCGTTTAAATTTTAAGGATCACAGATCCCACATTTCGAACGCGTCCTACACAGTAGACACAGCGTACCGAAAGCCATATCCCACGACCGGTTTCGACCTATCGGGTCTCATCAAGTATAAGCCTTTCTGTCAGCGCCCACCTGATGAGACCCGATAGGTCGAAACCGGTCGTGGGTAATGGCTTTCGGTACAATGTGACTACTGTGTAGGACGCGTTCGAAATGTAGGGCCTGTGATCCTTAAAATTTAGACGAAAAAGGATTTTAATGTCTTCGTCTAAGAATCCATCGGAATTAACAGTGTAATTCAATGCTGGTAGGGGTATTAACCCTTGGAGTAGTTGTTTCTATTGAGTCCATGTTTATATTTATATTTAAAAGTAATTAGAAACAGAATTCAAAAAGACGAAATTTTTTGTTTCCACATTTCCTTTGTGTCCTGAACTGCATTAAGGGTATCGATGATATTTTAAATGTATGATATGGTCAGTAAATGTTGGAAAGGTCTTGTACAATTTACGTTGTCATTTATTGAAAAGACAAAATTAATTGGAAGCACATTCAAAAGATAAAAGGATCGAAAAATTTCGATTATTGATATCATAGAACATTATACCATGTAAACAGTACGTGTATAATTTCTCGTATAAATCGAGTTGAACATTAGCATCATGATATTGTAAAGACGAGAGGTTCAGTACGCAGCATAAGAAATAAGAAATTAATATCAAAGATGACAAACACAAAATGATAAGCGTTGGATTCCGCCTGTGCTACGTCGCGTCGTCGGCGGGAATAAGACATCATTATTATAATCGTGTTCAAAGTACAAAATCACTCTTCGGTCCGGTCGGCTCGTACAAAGAGGTGTTAGAATGATTAAGACAGGAATGTGAATATATTAAATAATCTGGAGAGCAGGTGAGACCCCCTGGCGAGCCGACAGGGGGCTTTAGAAGCCCTCGCTCGCAACTTAACACTTATACCGACACCGATAAGGAACACAGTTACAACTAACTCTTCAATCAACCATGGGCGACTCGTTTCTAAACGAAAATCAAACAAAAATTCAATAACAACTCAAAAAATTATAAAAGAGTAATTATGGCATAAAATAGATAACACAAACCTCATTGAATCATACTGACGAGAAGTCAGTAGATACATCAAAACAAAAATAATAATAACGTAGCATTCCCAGTTTTCATGCCCTTTTTTCACTGTTTACTATTTATTGAACTTCACTTTACATTTGTATAGCTAATGTTAAAAGTATGACTGAAAATACATATAACGTCCACATTTCTTCTTCGAGAACGTCAGGCATGAGTGTCATGAGACTACCAATTAATTTAAATCACGACTGACTGATCAATCAATAGAATAGACGAAACACTGAGGATATCATTTTTCGAAATCTTCTTTAGGTATTCTGTCGATGAGAACTAAGTTCGAAATCGCAATCCACATCATATATGCGTACCGTAGATTCAGTTTGGTAAATCGATATCTTTAATTAAAAAGAACCCACAATCAGTGGCCAATTTCTACAGATGACCCCACTATTATGCCCACTATGGTTAATTCCACAAATCAAGGTGGATCAGGAATCGTCACTGCCGACGTAGTTCGCGACGCTAAATCCGAATCTGGTCTCAGGATTGTCATAACATGTCTGGATTTTAAGATATCCTAACCTAAAACGTCATTTTTAGATCTTTTTATTGGCATTGTTATGTGAAATAAAAGATCAAAACAACCAAGGGCTGCCATCTTCGGTCTGTAGCGGCTAAAATCCACTAGATGACAGTAATTGCCTCTATGTTGTTATTGTATTAACTGTTCTTTACGGAACATTTCGACTTTCTCAGTAATTTATCGAGACTACCTATGGCACGCTGATGAGTTTCTAACAAGAGCGAAATCGCAATCCTTGTCTGGTAGTTTCGATAAATTTCTGACCAAAAGCATAATAATTGTTATTTATCGTTGAAGTAGAATGTCGATTTAGAATTTTAGGATTTTTAATACAAATCTCTAGAGATCTTCTGAGAACACATTTAAATTCGCTATCGAAGAAGGAATGGTAACTTTTTTATCTAATTTTCTTTTTGGCTCTCTATAGTAGTGTCCTCTTAAAAGAGTTCACCACGGGCTGAAAACAATAAACACAAAGGGTTAATCATTTTCGATGTATTTTTCAAAGGGGAACTCAGATTTAGCTCCACAATTATCCTAAAACTTAATTTAAAATCCAAACAAGCCAAATTTTGGAGTGCTGGGGCAATTTTGATGAGGCAAAGAAACCCCACGAAATGGCACCGCTCTAGATTCTGTTGTCCCTTTATTTCGCAAAGTAATTCTCTATAAAAGTTAAAAATTGCGTGTTTAGGATTTTGAGGTTGGAATATTTTTAAATCCTGACGTATTTAAACAATTGTGAGGTCAATTTGAACTCACTGTGGCAAATTACATCGTAAATGATTGCCCTTGATATATGTTTTATGTTTATGTGCGGTGTGGTAGTCGTCGTAGTGTTAGCTGTGGTGGTTCTGCGTTGAGTCAACACCTCTGAAGATGTCTTCCGCAGTTGCAGTTGAAACGTTAGGAGAAAATCCAAGCAGACCACGGCACATCAGCCCGGAGAACCGTTTATCAGAATTAAACGCTGGCCGTGAAAGCCTACACTCTTTAATTAATCGATTATTTAATTTAAAAATTTTAATAATATATCAAGGGCAATCATTTACGATGTAATTTGCCACAGTGAGTTCAAATTGACCTCACAATTGCTTGAGTTCGTCAGGATTTTAAAATAATCGATTATTTTCTCGTATCTTCATATCAAACATTACATTAGAAAAAGAAAATGCATGCAGTGATTCAAATATGTAATGTATTAACCAAGCTTTGCCATGTAGTCCCTCTGGAATCCATGCACTTTAATACCAAAACACCTTTGAAATAAATAGCTTCTTGCTTTATGTAACTCTAAGAAAGTGCTTCTCTCTTTTGTTTTGCTATAGTATTATTGTGATTGCGAAGTTCGTAAAGAAGTTGAAGCCACTATTTTTTTTTGCAATTGAAAGGCATCATATCAATAAAAAGCACGACGTAAGTATTGTCGCCATTTCGTAAAATATTCCCGATGGTTTTAGAGTGGATGCCATAAAAGACGGTTTAACAGGTTCTTTTTCTCTATTTTATTGCAATTCCATCAAGTGGAAGGCATGAACCACCGACGTGAACGGACTACAGGATAGAAAATTTCCGCGTTTCGATGTAAATATTATACGGAATCGAAATGGCAGATAGGATGGTAAGTGAGAGAGACAAGTCTGGCATGGCGTTTGCGAACTCAGCAGAAATAAATTTAACGTAAGATGTGCCGCTATTATTTTAACACGATACGAAAATACGATTTTATATTGACATTTTCCGTTAAAGTGCCCCACTTGATCAAATATAAAACAAAATAACGGTCCGCCAGGATCGCTCCGGTTATTTCCATACACTTAAAAGATAAATGTTGTGAACTACATAAAACGTTCTAACAAACTTAAAAACAACATCGGCAATAAGATCAGATTATCAGCACATGTTAGGGTGTATCCAGAAAATAAATAATAACAGTTTATTAAATTACGATTTTAAAGATGACGTCACATGAAATAGTTCAAGTAAAGAAATGTACCTCGAAATAAGATGGAGTTTTGGTGAGTATAAAGTCATACCATATAAAAGTATTTATTCAACAATTAAGTAAAATAATTATTCAATACTTCTAATTCCTTTGAAAAACTCTTTTTTTTGGTTGCAAACCACTTCGCAATAGCACTTTGTCAAAAATCGTTTTTGGGAGTAAATAATAGAATAACGATGATAATCTAAACAATGAGATGAGTACCGAACCATTTTGAAATCAATTTTTTTTTGTGATACAACGAATTGTGAGCAGAAACATCACTACCTAGTAACAGGGGCAACAGGGGCATAAGTTGAATAAGTTTTCCTCGGTACTTTCCCAATTTTTTCGTAATTTAGTTATATACTCATTGTCAGTGTCTGTTCGATGTAATCAATCACAATTGTCCAAACGAAAGAAGGGGCAATCAACCAGTTTCGTTACCTTTTTGAAATGTAATCAATAAATTGTGATCAATATATCATATTACACCTTTTTTACATTTTTATACGTAATTCAGTTATTAATTCAGTGTTGTGCCTATTATGAACATGTGATATTTCAATCCTGTTTCAAATAATCTGTCAGAATTATGCTATCTTTGCCCCAAATATCCGAGGCCGATATTTGAAAATGAATTTATTGGATCGTGAAGAGCCAGCGTTCTACCTTTCTTTGGTTTACTCTTTACTCTGATGGGCATACGTTTTGTCTCCATAACAATCCTATCCATTCCATCTACGATATTAATAATTTAATACATTTGCAGTCACGATTCAAGTTTCTATAACATTCTTAAGAAATGGGCTATAACACATGGGCTAAAAAGTCCCGGGCCTAACAAAGACAAAACGGTTCTTTTTTTGTTCAAAATTGGCTTTATTCATCAACGTAATCTCCATCAAGGGTAACACAATCATTCCAGCGCCGCTCTAACATTTCAATATCACTTTTGTAGAAAAAATTATCTTTTGCCTCAAAATAGACCTCAGTTTCAGCGATAACCTCTTTATTCGAGCGAATTTTTTTGCCGGCGAGCATTTTGTTGAGGTCTGCGGACAGGTGGTAGTCCCTGGGAGCCAAATCTGGAGAATACAGTGGATGTGGGAGCAATTCGAAGTTCAATTCATGTAGGTTTGACAGTTTTGCCACTGTTTTGATTGACTTGTGACACGGCGCGTTGTATTGATGAAACAGTATTTTTTTCTTTACCATTTGCGGTTTTTCTTTGCAATTTCAGCTCCAATACGCTCCAATAACGCTATATAGTTACTACAATTCACTGTTGATGGTATTTCGCTATTTCTCTTCTCAAGATAGTCGATGAATATTACACCACACACATCTCATAACCTATAACCTATAAGGCCATAACCTTTCCAGCTGATGTTGTACTCTCGGGTGCTTTGGACGAGGTTCACTAGTTGCTATCCACTCAAATGACGTCCACTCGATCGTTTTAATTCCGGAGTGAAGTGATGGATCCGTGTTTCATCCATTGTCACATTTAGACGCAAAAAATCCGATTTGTTACGTTTAAACCAAACACTGGCCAAACACTGCTCAGAATCATCAACACGTTCTTGTTTTTGGTCAACAGTAAGCAAACGCAGCACCCACTTTAGATAGAGCTTTAGCTGTCTCATAGTCAAATGCTCATGCAATATAAAGCCAACACGTTCTTTTGATATCTTGACGATATCAGCCAACTCACGCAATTTCACTTTTCAATCATTTTGTGAACTATTACGATTTTGTGATTTTTTTGATATTTTCTGGTGTTACCGCCTCATTTGGGCGTCCACTGCGTTCTGCATCATCAGTGTCTCTGTCTCTACGTTTGATGTCAGTAAACCAACGTTTTATTTTGTTTCGGTTGTTTCCGATAACACTTTTCAAGCCATTGTTTCGCTTGAACGATATTTTTTCCCATCAAGAAGCAGTGTAAATTTAAAACACGAAATTGTTTTTAATCCATTGTTTTGAAAATAACAAAAGTAGCGTCAGCACAATAACTCACAAACTAATGAATAGAATATCATGAAATTTTAACAGCTGTCTTTTGAAGGTTAGTACTAACTGAAAAAGAGGTGAATGCAATAAAACTAGCGTGATCTATGTGTTGGACCCGGGACTTTTCAGCCCATGTGTTACATAAATATTTATCTAAAAATTCATTAATAGAAAAAACAAACTTATTTCTCATTATTTGCGCTGTATTGGGGTAGATCTAAAAAGTCTGCCCGTTCAGTGAAAGCACAGGGAACATGCGTAATAGTCTCTTATATTCCCTCCATAAATTTTTGAAATGAGCGACGAAGCACTTATTATAATAAATAGGATTCTATTTTACTAGTTAATATTTTAATTCCTATTGATAAATCCATATGATCAGTATCGCTTCGTGGTCAGTAATTGAATATTAAGTGTAGGTATAAATAAATAAAAATATGTTTAGCATTACATAGTTACATAAATATAAATGACCAGTGTTCATATCCAAGTGGTCTAACTAACCTAACCCAATCTAACCTAGTAAAACCTAACCAGTAGTTAATTCTATTCTGATCGTTTTTTTTATACTATGACAAAATGGAAATAATTGTACATTATACTGAATAAGTTCTAAATTTTAGTGTACTTCGAAAATCTTCCTTACTACATTTGTTCTTTTCTGCATAATTGTCATTCCCAAGAAGTAGAGATAGAGAATTTCGTGGAAATTATTTTCTATGTATGTTTATATGTATAGACAGCTTGGTATTATTTTGGATCGTAAATCGCAGACATCAATGTTTGTTTACACAATGTGTTCATTATCTAAGCATATTACATTTTTTAATTACAAACAAGTTCTTATCGAAAACATATTACTTTTGTGGATGTGTAGGGTCAATCGTAGGAAGTGAGGTCATTTAAAATACAGATGGCCGTCCCATTTATACATCCCCTATTAAATTGATCATAACAAAAAGGCGAAGGATCACCCGATAACGTTTCAATACATAAAGAGGCCCGACAATTTAATATTCAACTTAACGTTTCTTGTATATTGTAATTTATTATCGACGATAAACAACATTGGAAGATTACGAATCGTTGGGGAATGATTTTTATATTGCTCCATTAAAATTTAACTGACGATGCTTTAATAATTTAGGAACTATTTAAAATATTTGAATTATAGTTTATAATTTCGACCGTGATAAACGGTGCTTCGTTAAAAAAAAGTTAAAATATACCTATACCCATATACGTATGATTACATTTTCAGTTTTTGTCAATTGTTAACAAGAATATACAAACATTTCCCTTTTAATATTTAAAAACAATTTTAATTGCTTGTATGTAATAAAATAGGTGTTAAAATATATATTTTAACATTTCAAATATATTAATTTATTTGGTACATAATCTGGCTGTTATTGGATTTATATTTATTTCTATTAAATAACATCGAATTCTTTCTTTTTTATGATAGATAGATTTTATACGATAGCGAAATATATGTGTTAATATATAAAAGAAATATACATACATTATTTATCTATTATCTATAAAGGATACTGATACCAATTAATTCATAATGTGACCAGCATGGTGTTCGGTTTTAATTTTTTTTTTGTATCATGTTTGGTAGAGTTAATCGATCATTTATAAAGTTACATTTGGTTTTGGATAATTACATTAACTTATTAATAAATAAAACAAAGTAATGTTTACACGAATTTATTAGTCTACTCGACAATTGTTTCGGTAGATACTACCATTATCAAGAGTATTTACTTAATACTAAAGTTTACAAAGTGTGGCTTTTAATTTATACTTGCTACTTACCACCTATACAGGAGGAGAGGGGAATGTATCCAGTGAAGTTCTGTTTGGTTGTTTACTAAATTTAATTTTACATCTTTGGCTTTCTTAATTTCTAAATTTTCTAGTGAAGTTAGTTTTCTGCCTTTATTAATATTTGAATGGAGTATTTTAGTGTAGTCTATATCTAAATTATGGTGGAAAGTTATACAATGGTTAGCAATTATTGTTTTTTGTTCTCTTTTATTTATACTGTATTAATGCTCTTTTAGGCGTGTTTCTATTGCCCTTCCACTCTATCCTATATAATTGAAAAAATAATTCTTTTCTTTTCTCTTATATCTTTTTTGGGTTTATAGTTAACTAGGAAACTTTTTAGGATTTTTGTATTGGTTTCTACTGCCTGTAAGTTGAATTTCATTAGTCTGTTCTTTAATTTGAATGTTAAATTGTTAACAAAGTTTAGCGAACAATACATCCGTTGCTTTGTTTTTATTTCCAAGCTGTTATTATATAATAACGTTGACACTATTTTTTGTTTTTTATTATTTATTATTTATTATCTTATCTATTAAAGACGAGTTGAAACCGTTATTTTTGGCTATGGTTTTTATGATGCTTAGCTCTGTTTTAAAATCTTTGTCTGATAAAGGCACATTTAAAAGTCTGTGAATGAGGGAATGTAAGACTGCCTGTTTTGTTTGTTTAGGATGATAATAATCAAAAGGTATGACAGTATCTGTATAAGTTGGTTTCCTAAATATTTTGAAATTTAAAGTATTATTATAATGCATAATCTCTAAGTCCAAAAAGTATAATTCCTTTTCTCTTTCTTTTTCTATAGTACAAACATTAAGTTTTAAAGAAAGCGGATCTTCGTTTATGTCAACACAATGTTGACAAAAGAATTGCTTTTTCAGAGCCTTAAAATACTTATTATAAGTAGTTTGATTATTTTGGACGTTCGGACCAGGATTTTGGTAATTTATATTAGAAGTATAAATTATAGCGGGGTATGTTATGAAGGGTGCTTAACTGTCAAAGACTCCGTAAATTTACTAAATAAAAATTAAAAATCATTCACAAAAACGTTACTACAGATTATTATTTTTCATAAGTTTCCAAATTTTGATTATTTAAAAACGTTGTGCATCTATCATCATTCTCTAAAATTTTCATACGCTCCTTTTTCTGAAGCTCACAGCGATACGTATCAATTAAAATAGTAAACAGCTGTAATTGTAGGCGAAGTTTTTTTTGATGTTCATAAAAAAAGAAAATATTTTTTGATCACATGTGCTTGTGAATTTACATTATGCACTATTCCTTATTTTGACACCAGTTGTAGCTACTTAATGAACAATCTTAAATCATTCTTTATCGCACATGTTTATTCCAATGTTTTTTTTTTCATCATTTTTACATGGTTAACAATATTCGAACCTAACAAAACTGAACAAATACAAAAGAACACCGGAATGTCCCGGAATCGTTATCAATTAAATTTAGATAAGATTTGATTTTGTATTATGCGGTGATCAAAATTTAGTCCATTCAAATAAAAAGCAATTGGGTGTAGTAGGTAATGTAAAACGTAAAACTTGAAAACCAAAATAATAATATATTAATCATTTATGTATAATAAAAACACGAAATGAATCTCACAAGAACGCATATGCCCTCGATCAGCATTCTGTATCGATACTCCCAGACGTGTCTCATCAGAACGACAAAGACGATCCTGATAGAATCCCGATTAACAGTGAGTTTAACCAATAATCAGAGACAACCCAGTAAATGCGATCTGTGGAACTTTAACACTAAATGTTTGCCAACACCTTATTATATTGTTCTGATAAGTAAGCGTGCTTTAACATGCACGTAGCCATGCCGTAGGCTCAGTTTGGCAAATCGATAGATAGCATTAATTAAAAACAACCTAAAAATAAACTAAATATACAACTCAAAAGATTGGGGACTAATTAACAAAGATTGTAATTTATATTCGTCATTTTTTTGATATTCCTACCATCAAATATAGTACGTATTAACCCTCCTATTAAATGTTAACATAACAGTTCCTTTATTATTCATTATAACCATTACTACGCCCAGACCCGGTTGGTTTTATCCTTCCTCGTCATTTATTCAGGGTTGGAAGTGGTAAAAATCTCAGGTAGGCTAATGACTTGGGCGGGGATTCCATAATTATTTTTTTACGCAATCGCAGCGAACTGCGATCTCAATTTTAATTAAAACTTTAATTCGTTGGACGCTGTGGATAGTTTTAAAAACACTCTGTAATTGTAATAGTAGACAAGATAAAGTCATCATCATTTGCTAGCCATCATCAGCGTCGTTATCGGCGGCGACAGCATTGAGAAAGAAAACAACGAAGAAAAAACGCAAGAAGAAGTAGAGGATGCTAAGAGAACAACGAACCTAATTTACTAACTTGATTACGCTTGCCCTGCACTCTCTTTTGCTTAGCCAGAACATAATTGAAAGACAGCAAGTTATTAATTAACAAGAAGTGGTAGTGATGTTATTGGAATTTTTATGGTTAATAATTATTGTTAAAACGAGCCGCATAGTACACGGTCTCGCCGAGGTTATCACCGATGAGCTCCGCTATATATTATGTGTGTAGTTTTATTGTTTGTTTGAATGGAACTTGTGTTCTATTTTAATGCAGATATTTAACAACTTTATCGCCCTATTCAGAAAAACATATTAATTTCTGTCGTAAACTTGATAAACCTTGATTATCTATCGGCTTCGTCTCTTATAGTCGATGAACAATTTCAAATCGCGTTCCGATATAACAGAATTACTTTTAACTGCTACTACCAACCAACTTCGTAATATTACACTCTATTGGAATCAGACAATAAAAATTGTTTCTCTTTTACGCAACTGAAAATTTCCTATTAACGTTCTATGTAGCAATTAGCAATTACCAATTAATGTACCTAGGTATTTTCCATAATTAGTGACCCACATAAATTAAAAGTTCTTTCCCATACTCTTGTTTGTCCAGCAACGTCATCTTTTGCATCTTAATGCAAAAATACAAAAGTATAAATCGATGATTAGACGTTTCCATCTCTAATAAAATAATGAAAAATTTCCTTTTGTGATAAACCTACAGGATAACTCTTTAAGATTGAAAAAGGATACCCTACGAAAGGTGGCATATTTCTTCAGAGAAAATTATAGATTCTAAAACATGTTGTCAATATACCAGGTATGTTTTTAAAGTAAGTACCGTTTTGAAATTAATAAAAAATGTGCAAAGATATCTTAATAATTTTATTTTTACATTAAAACCTGTACCTTCATGTACTTTTCTACATAATTTCCTTCAATATTGAGGCATTTGTCATAACGTTTGACTAGTGACCAGTTCTTGAATACCCTTCTCATAGAACTCTGCCGTCTGACTTGCTAACTGTTAACCACTGCATCACAACTGTTTTGACTTCGTCATCGTCTTTAAGACACTGACTGTCCAAATGTTTCTTCAAGTACAGGAACAAATGGTAGTCACTGGGCACCAGATCAGGGCTGTACGGAAGATGATCTAGAGTTTCCCAGTGAAAAGATGTGATGAGATCTTTGGTCCGATTAACCACATGCGGGCGGGCATTGTCATGCAGCAAAACGATGCCCTTTCTCACCTTCCACGTCTTTTGTTCTGGATTCCTTACCATTCCATCACTTATAATGTTTTGTCCGTAAACTACACAGATCTCACGATGAATATCAATCGGTTTTAGTCCTTTAGCACTAAGGAATCGTAAACAGCCCGGACTTCACAGTCGGCGGAACTCACGATTATCGGAGGCATCTTAAACACTAAGTAAACAACGTAAACAAGGGCGAATCAGTCTGTAATGGCGTCAGTGCGTAGATGAAAAATGTAGGTACTTAGTGCGTGTGCGCGGAACGCTGACCGCAGCTCTCAGACAGCAGAATTTCAAAACGGTATAGCAGCGTGATTGAGACAGAAAGTGTATCTGGAAAACCTGTCTCGATCTAACGCCGCCTGATTGGTAGACAAAGAAATGAGTGGGGAAGAAAGATCCAATCAGACTGTCTAAAGAAATATGCCACCTTTCATGGTGTCCTTTTTCAACATTAAAGGGTTATCCTGGGGTTTATCACAAAAGGAAAATTTCCTTTAATTTAGTAGACACTGAAACAACTAATCTTCTATTTATATTCATGCTCTAAGGAGAATATTACTTACGTCCTATCTCAAAGTCCTTCATTTGTACCAGAATTTGGCATCTAGCTGATCGATTCTTGCTTTTACAGATTTGGAGGTAACGGAATGATTTCAGATTCTATAGAACGGGCAAAAATATAAAACATACTTGATGATTTCTTCTTACCAAATTCGCTTGGTCTATTACGTGGTTTGTTGGGTTGTCCATTTGGCGAATTTTGTTTATTTCTCTTGCAGCGACGATCGTTTCGCTGATTGATTTGATGTTGTTTGGCGGTGTGAATTTATACTGTTCTGAGCGATGAGTTTGAGGGTGTGAATATGGTGTCTGAGGTTTTATTTATTTGTACGTTGATGATGGTGTTTTTTACACCATCAAAACATCGTGCAACAAAATAAAATACAAAATATACCGAAAACAAACATCAAAATAGTATACAAAACGGATAACACAATAAAAAGAAAAATCAAGAATAAAAATCGAAGATTACGACAAACACTACAGATCAGGGGTATACAAACTTAAATGTAACACATGCGAAAAGAACTATGTAGGACAAACAGGCAGGAAAATAGTACAAAGATACAAAGAGCTTATAAAATCTTACAGAGAAGGGAAAACCGATTCTAACTACGCCACTCACCTACACCAAAACCTACATAGTCCAAGTCCTATAGAAGAAACCCTCACAATTTTATATCACACTCCAAAAAGCATAAAACTAGACATCTTTGAAAATATGGATATACACAAAAGTAAAATAAAAGACACCATCATCAACGTACAAATAAATAAGACCTCAGACGCCATATTCACCCCCTTCAAACTCATCGCTGAGAACAGTATAAATTCACACCACGAAACAACATCAGATCAATCAGCTTGATAATGCGAAACGATCGTCGCTGCAAGAGAAATAAACAAAATTCGCCAAATATAAAAAATAAATAAAATATATACCATTTCCAGAAATTACTAACCTAAAAGTTAATGTTACTTACTAAAATACTTGGAAATTTTCTTATGCATGTGAAAAACTGTCAATTATATATTATTAATTTTTTTTTGAGTTTAATCATTCCTGTCACGTTTCTAACTCCATCTTCCTCAGGCCGGTGGATCACGTGCGTGTATTTGAAATGATATTTTGACCTGTTCACGGATTGACAATGAGTAATGATGGTCTTGAAGGGTGCGCTAAACTCAGAGATAATTTCCTGCTAATTCAATGTCTTTCAATCCGCCGCCGCCATCTATGATCGATTACCGACTCTACTCCGCCTACTCGAATCCATCAAACATTACTTTCAATTTTCACACACGTATACTCTTAAAAACACTTCATGTACATATATAGATATATATGTATGTTATATACATACAAAAGTTTTATACATAGGTACAACATTATGTTTGATTTATGCATCGTAATATCGATTATTATTATTAAAGAAAAATTTGCATGAAACTGCAAGTTAGTTGCATTTTTTTACAAATTATAATTAAATTTAACTAATTTAATTTAATGATAAAAAACAAGCTCCTCGGTAAACATTAATCAATTTTTTATGAGTTTGAATATTCATCAACTTATTATGTATCTAATTTTAAATTAAAAACAAAAAAAGTAAATTAAACAAGAATCCTCATTATATACTTACGAAGTCTTGAACTGTACAGCTCGTTTCAAAACCGTTACGATTTTTCTTCAGTCTACATAAAATTTAATTTTTACGAATTTACTTTTATCTTTTTCTTCGTTGTTAATCCCATCCCTTGCCTTCCCAAAGGAGACAAACCCACATTACCAAACGATTTCCCGAACATTTTTACTAACTCTAACGCCATTTTAGTTCTTTCGCTATTCTATGAGAAATACAGATCTTAATTGTAATGTACCTAAACTAAACAAGGCCCACTTAATTTGTTTTTCAGATTTCTGTTGGTAAAGATCAGGATTGAGAATTCTTTTTTCATCAAATGAAAATTTAATCTTCTTACGAATTAACTGTATAAAATATATAAACAAAATAATTATTGAACAATAGTATTAAGTATAGCTTGAATAGTATTGCAGTTGTTTTTTTGTGAAACATTTTATAAATAAAGAAAGGAAATTAATAAGACTGCACTTTTGTTTCACACTTGAAATTTTATTAAATATCGACAGTTGTTTCGACTGATTTAAGCCTTCCTCAAGAGAGTAAGATGTTACACTCGTATGTTACAAAAAAAAATCATCCCTAGGCATTATTGCATATACCGATTCGAATAAAGCCCACAGATAGAATTAACAAAAATGAACGAATTCTGTGCCTGGTTGTTAATTGAATTCTTCCGATTAAGCAATGGTTGTGTAATCTAAGCCTCAAGTATGGCCAGAAGATCGTAGAACTAACAATTTATCGCATCTTCTTTGACTTTCTTCAAAGTTGGTGTTGAGGACAATCAACTTATCGCGGCTACAACGGCATTTTAATATCACTACTTTATCATATTTGGGCTAGTCCTAGATTAATTTGTTGCACTTTCACTTCTTCATTAAACAAATGGTTTTTTCCTTTAATTTCAGCATTTTGAGAATAAGCGGCATACCAATTTTGCAAAATCGAAGAATAAGTGTAGTAAGTTTTTCTTCCTATTTAGGGAACAACAGACATCGACTTCCTAATCGACGCTCAATACTTCTTGTTTTAATGTGTTTACGAAGAGTATCCCAAAATGGATTGAAAATTTATGCTGAGACATAGTACATTTGAAGACATCCATGGCATCCCATAGGTATTCTTCATTCCAGAGGGCGCATTTTTATTTTTTATCGACCATGTTTTCAAGCCTACATGAAAATTACCATTTAAAAATGAGGCCCGAGAGTTTTTAATAAGACCCAAAATGGGCTTTAATCTAACCACTTTGAATGGGCATATTTACAACTAGTACACATTTTAGCTCGTAAGGTCTTAAGTAAAGAACAAACTAGAAAATAGAGGAAATTCATACATGGATTTGAAAGACAATATTTTCGGTGATGCATATTGCTATTTACAATTGACAAATTCAAGAAAATCTTAGGAAATAATCAACTTACTTACTTTAGATTGCACTGTTGCCTACAAGCGGAATAAGAATGATACAGATCTCCCTAATTTCTAAAATACTATGAGTCTTATTTGGTTTAGGTACCTTAGATTTATTACCCTTTATATTATATATATTATAACCAGGACCATGTACAGTATCACTCTATTGATGTTATATTAATAAAAGTAATGTATGTATATTTGTAAAATATTCTTCACTTTTTCAAGTTGCATATTAGAATCATTAAACCATTACGTAATTGTAATCCAATGAGGAAAATTTGTTCCATTTGAAGAGGGGCTGTAAACTACCCTAAACAGTCGGCAAACAGATCAGTGAACGATAAACTTCTACGGTTCGGCGATAGGGCCCCTTTGGCCTTAATACCCGTCATAAATCACAACTCATCTTCTGGTAACTGTCCTTGCAGTTCTAAAGTAATGAGCTTCGGGAGAAAGGGGCTCGTGTCGTCGCGTGGCGAGCCCTTTTCAGTCCAAGATAATATTCATGTTAAGCCGAAAAACAGTAACCACCCGATGTCCGACACCATTAAATCGTATTGGGTAACAGCCCTTGAAAGGATCTCCGTACACAAAGTAGCTATAGTATTGTTAACGGTGAGAAAGGTAATAATAATGGAAAAAATTGTCAATGACATACACGAGAAAGTCAAAGAATATTATATTGTATTTAAGTATTTTTATAATGTTTTGTGTCATTAAAGTACGGAAGGGAAGGCAGCAGTTAGCAGGAATACAACAACTTTACACTAACTTAAACTAAAAGAGCTATTTAATTTTGAACTTTTATTTTATAAACACTTATGGTAGGGGTATTAGCCCTCGGAGTAGTTGTTTCTGTTGATTCCATATTTATATTTGTATTTATATTTATAATATAGCCTGTAAAGGCTTTTCTGTCAGCGCCCAACTGATGAGACCCGATAGGTCGAAACCGGTCGTGGGATATGGCTTTCGGTTCGTTGTGCCTACTTGATAGGACGCGTTCTAAATGTGAGATCTTTGATCTTAATATTTAGACGAATAAGGATTTTAATTCCTTCTTTTTTGAATATGCCATGCTGTTCTGTAATATCCATTGCTATTCTTCCATACCTTTGCTAGAACATGGTAGAATTTACGTAGTAGACTTTGGTCATATTCGGCCTTAAAAACATTCCATACTTTAAGTCGCAATAATTGTTGATAATGTCTCGATTCTAGCCCAAAGGTATCAGTGACAAAAAAGTAGGTTTATATTTAAAGAAATTATCTAGCGTTTTGATTCGAACCCTTCTCCAAAGTTGACAAACCATTGGACAGACTGAACCTTATACTTGGATCATATTTTAAGTCACACTGATTGAGTAAATAAATTCTTGATTACATCTCTTACTTTTCAGGGTGGTGGATAATAGTACAGATGGTCGATTACATACGTAGCTAGTTCTTGGTTACTTTAATTTGTGGATTTCCCCCTCGTTCGTCTGAATACCTAAACATACAAAGGTCTAAAATATAAATAGTTCACGACGTTAATAGGTAAATTAAAAGGTTGTTGATTGAGGATAAACTCCTGATCGCATCCGTAAAATGTCATTGAAATAATAACATAAAAATCAAAAGGAAGTGTGACATTTATTTATATCACTCACATTTTTGTTATGAAATGATAAAGGTGTTTAGATTTCCGTTCGGTTTAAAATTTCGATGATCGAATGTAGAATTTGTTGCAATTTCTTCTCTTCCGACGAGTTTGGTGCCAAGTCACGTGAATCGGGAGTAGCGAAGCTTTCTCGGTGATCCTTTAGTGTTGGATGACGTGGAGGGCAGGGGCGCGTTGGGACGCCGAGGGTGCGGAGAGTGTGCTCGCTCGCAGCTCAAGCTGCTTGTAAAACTGCTGCTACGCGCCAAGAATACAAATTGACGTTGTTAACCTGCAACCAACCAGCAAACCGCACAACATTTGGGGAATTTTATTGAAGCGCTTTGTACCTACTTTGTATCTCCGCGAAGTTGCAGTAATCGAGCCGAAAGAGTGAGACAAAGGGAGTGAGAGATTTTGAGAGAGAGAGAGAGCTTGAATAAGTGCTAACGCTAATGTCGATGTAGACCGCGTCTCCTGTTGCCAACCCATCACCGTTATAAGCATAATTAAAACGTTAATTCGACTCCACAAACGAGTAAAGTGTTGATATTAACCATGTAAATAGTAAGATACAGGTTTGATTAAGCAAAACGATTACGACAAGGTAAATTTGAATGGGGATTGCACGATAAAAGTTTCTATGATGTCGCTTCTTCAATCCATTTCTATGTTAAACTTCCACCTAGACAATTATTTTATGCAAGAAATACAAGAAAATCAAATGGAGTTCTGCGGAACTGAACTAAATAAAACACTAAAACGCAAAATTCCACGTATTATATATATTAAACCATTTCGACACCCAAGAAGTCATATTCAGTTAGATATTCATTAGTAATTAATAGTCTGTAGTTCTTATGTGGATATAATAAAGACAATATATGCTCATTGAGAAAAAGAAAGGAAACCAAACTCACGTCATTTTAATCTCTCATTTTTCGATTGTACGATTGTTTCTTAAGTAAGTACCGTTTTGAAATTAATAAAAAACGTGCAAAGATATCTTAATAATTTTATTTTTACATGAAAGCCTGTACCTTAATCTACTTTTCTACATAATTTCTTTCAATATTGAGGCACTTGTCATAACGTTTGACTAGTTTTCGAATACTCTACCGCCTGATTTGTTAACTGTTAAACACTACATCATAACTATTTTAACATCGTCATCCATAGTCTTGAAGACGCTGAACGCCTAGATGTTTCTTCAAGTGTAGGAACAAATGGTAGTCACTAGGCGCCAGATCAGGGCTGTACGGAGGACCAATCTTAACATTTCTAATCTACTGCAGTTCCAAAATGTATACAAGGAAAATAGAAATGGTTTATCCTCCCCTTGTGGGCATTACATTTTCAATGTACCTTAAAAACAATCTAAATTCAGTAAATGTCCAATACACCAATAAAATAAAAATTAAAGCAGTGTCTAAAATTCATTCGTAGGTACAATAAAAAATAAAGTCTGCCTGTTTATTGAACATTAACAGAAAGCTGTGTGACTTATTGCGGGCACGTTGGGGTCTATATCACAATACAACTGTGTGTATCAACTTTGGAGAATCGTTGACGCATAATGTTCTGTTAGAAGGTTCGTAAAGTGGTTTAAAATTCAAATAAGTATATCATGATTCCTTCGCAAGGTCCATTCAGAAAGTATCACATTTACCACCGCCAGGATGCTTGAAATACAAAGTATTAAAGTAACAAACGGCAATCTAAGAACGGAACAATAATATATAGGACCTTCCATTAAAAAGTAATAATTTTGCCTTGTTACAAACTTATTCGACAACCTGTAGATCCAAAAGTTGTTTTAATTCTTCCCCAACTTTTAATACAATAACTGAACAGTTATACATTTAGGGCAGGAACGAATCCAAAAATCATCCTTATAAGGGACAATGGTGAAAAGAGGTCATATATGACTCAGAAACATATATCCCGAATGCATCACCCAAACTCCTACAAAATTCATTAATCAAAACCTTATGACCCAAGCCCTTTCTTTAAACCCCTTAACTTTAACTATAAATACCTACATTAAGCAAATAGCCTAAAATTTTTTAACCCCATGGCCCTACAACGTAAACTTATTAAATCGTGGGTTTAAAAAACCTACGTTATAGGTATATACAGCGTCATTCAAACTGAGTGGTACATTAGACGTTTTAAGGAAACTAAGCATGTTACAGATTTGAAAATTTGGGAGTTGGGAGTAGTGGTTAACTAAAATAATTTCAACTGTCGGGAACTTCCGGTTTTACCGGAAGTTGATGTCAACTTTCTTATTTTAAATGGAATGGTGTATTTTTTCCGATGAATTCGTATGAAACATAAATTTTTAAGGTGACTTTGATAACCAACTTGTATGCTCATATGCCTACAATGAATAGTTTCTGAGATAATTTAATTTATTGGAAAAAATATTGCACCGCAACCCAAACTATAAAAAATCATAACTTCCATAAAAAATGAAATGACTTAGAATGTTGAAATTTTTACTAGTCATAGCTAAGTTATAAGAATAACGTTAACGTCATGTGAAAACTAAGCTTTATAATTTGTACAGGGCATTCAGAAAAAAATCCAAAGTTTATAAACTTCAAACACGAATAACTTCACTTTTTCAAATGGCACCTGGCATATTTTATTTTGTCATTCGATCCCATTTTTTATCCTCTCTCCCAAATTTTCAAATATATAACATGCTTAATTTCCCTAAATCGTCTAATGTATTACTCAGTTTAAATGACCCTGTATATATCTTATGTTATAGGTCTGCGAAATCTAAATCGCTTAGGTTTAATGTTTTGGGTTTTTCAATTTTATGGGGCACGCTCTGCAGTAATGCTTTTGGGCGGGTGGGGGGCTGAGGTATACACTGCAATGTTATCAAATGATGTCCTTTTAACATTACACCTCAAACATCTAAAGTATGTGAACAGTACAGGAATTACATTCAGTTATTACGATATAGTCTTCCTACTCTATTTAATTTCGTCCAATTTGATACGGTAATTACTTCCTTTTTTAACTGAAGTTCAACTACTCGGCACAGTTTAATCTAAATTCAGGTACAGTTCCATTAAAGAGGTGTAAGTGTAACATAGTTTTCTAATTCCAGTTTAGAATGGTCAACAGTTTCAAAATATTCACGTTAGCGTTAGCGGAATAAATTCGATTGGTTTTTTGCCCACGGAAACGTGAAGAATTAATTAAAATCACTATTAAACTAATCACGCCGATTCAATTAAAGTATTTAGCGGCAAAAAAGTCTGGCATTCGTATGTCCCACCGTAAGAAATATGAAGTCTTTAAAAATTAAGTGTTTTTTAAATGGCACCTGATCCTTGTAATTTACTACGGTCTCTGGATTCCGAGATTCAATTGCTTATTTATAGCTAGACCGGGCTATAACCATCCATTTATCGGTCCTTTACCTTTAATTAATTAATTATCTTGTCACGGGCAATCCATAAGAAGATTAAAATCACGCTTGAGAAGGTTCCCATAAAAACAAAAAATCACTTACCGACAATCGTCTAAATTAAAATGCCCGGAATTTTTCTAATTCTTTAGTAAACGATCTTACTCTTAAGGAAGCCACTACATTACAAGAAATATTAATACCAGTAAGCTTTCTCGATGCATACAATTCAGAGAAAACAACTTAATATTATTACATACAGTAACATTCAGCATGTTTATCTTTCATCTCGATATCTTCAGGATTACCTCACATAACTCGATCTAACCTCGCTAACAAAAGTACAGTAATAAACTATTTCTTCAATTTCCTTATTTTTAGTTTACTGGAAACCTATGTGCTCATATCTATGGTGCTACCGTTTGGAAAAGAAACTCGGCCAGCTGAGATAGCTGATGATAGGACATTCTGGAATTAGCTTTCTATTAAAACGTCTAATAAAAGAATGGAACTGATTAAATGGCCCAATTCCGATATCGAGGATGTCGGCTTTTAATCAGAATTTTTAGTTAAAGAAAAGTTTTGACGGATTAAGCATACATAAATGTCAATATTCGATCGTGGAAGGGTCATTTAGTATTTACTGGCAGCTACTAGATGCCCGCTGACGGCATCATAATATTAATTCGGTTGCGGTAAAAGGGAATACCATGATCCAAACTTGGATAGGTTCAACTAGGTTATATAATGGGTATCAAGATTAAAAACACTTCTTCTACTTCACCGTAAAGTAACCGACAGTCGCGCGTCAGTTACGCGGGCGAGTTGATGCTGTGCAGTCCTGTCCCGAAATCAACTAACCGTTTCTGGCACAAACTTGTAAATCACTTGCTCTCGTTTCATAAACCCTGACAGTCTATATATTTTAGCATAAACCACGCAGGTGAAGTTATAACCAACTCTTTATAACCAAACGTCCATTCTTTATGACGAAAAAATGCGTAAAATCGAACAGTGAGCATAACAAACAAAGAAAGAGGAGGTGATATCGGAATACGGACTCAGCTATCAACATAATTTTATTCTAGTCAAAAAAGCATTAAAAACTATTCAGGTATGAAAGAAAGCACCCAATTTCATGTACAAAATGTCTACCACAGTCTTCCTTCTTGTTGAAATTGTGCCATTCTTCACCATGTCTATTCCTTTTGATATGCCAACCTAACCTATCGTAATTTAAACCGACCATAGTTACTCTACATACATTTATTCATTGTCTGTTTTTCAGTAGCCTCTACTTTTTCCGTTCTTCAGAAGCGGTTTATAAGAATATTGAAAATCAACAGCAAATGAACGCGAATCTCAACGAACCAATAAATAAATAATCACAGTTCATGGACATAAACATATATAAGTACATCCATCGTCATAAGACCAATCGATTTCACGTAACTACATCAAGAGCAATTTTATCAATTATCAACGTCTGCTATTAACGTATAACTTCGCATTGTGTTTTAAACCAAGGGCTTTCCGAATATGTGCCCTCGCCAGCGAAGCGACGCAACACCCATAGAAACACTAAAATATATGAGTGTTTATAGTGTCTACATACAATTTAAATCCTACTCATAAAAGTTGTGACATTATTAATGATGTACAAAAATAACAAAAACCAGGTCTTTGTCTTTTCCAAAAAAGTAGAAGTGGGCGCGTGGGTGGTTGACCCTATGCACCACCTGTAACTGTTCCACATCTTACTTCTTCTTTAACTACACGTAAACTATAAAATTGATCTCCCGCGTAATAGATATTTTTAAAACTAATTGAAAAACTTCTATGTAGTTGCTATACCTCGTACTTTTTAGTACGTATTATATATATGTATGGTAGCTACGTCTATCACTCCTTAAAGCGAGTCAACGTTCAAAATTAATTTTTTGAACCCCTCTAAACGCGCCCATTGCCAGAACTAATTCTAGTTCAAACAAATGGCTGGTTACCATAGCGGAACTAAGCTGCCATGAAATGACTTCGACCAAAAAAAACAAACAAATACGATCGCACGCTACGTGGCAAGATACGTGGCGATCGCAATTCTAATGTAGCATTTATATAGCGAGGAACCATAACGAAATAAGATTAATAATTTTGAATATATGATAAGAGAATATAATTCAGTATCATTTCTTTATTTACTCAAGGATTAACAAACCGTTTGGGTTTGCCACATGCATGTTTGATATAAAACAAAAGCTGTGGCACGCGATCATCACGTCATTAAGATAAATTACGTCATACCGAAACAGGGCTGACAAATCCTATCGGAATACACAAATTATACGAAAAATACAAGAGTAATTAATTGTATAACCTGATTCCACTTCTTCGGAATATTTTAGAGAATTTGTCGCCATGTTTTTTCTTAAAAAATCGGTACCTTTTATTGGTATTTGTTGAGATAGTTTAAAGTTAAAGCCCAAAAAACTAACAAAAAAAAAGTCGATTAAACATAACAACAATTAGTTTGAAACATAACCGTTAAGCTTCAGTTTTAATACGAATATTCATCTATAGGAATTACTTCAGCGCATAGGCATTATTTTTTTTCTATAAAGCGTCCTTGATCACGTGCGACAATTTTTTTTTTCAAATATATATGTATATATATTTATGGCGTTCCTAAAATGATTTAGAACGATAGAATATAAAACTATTACGTCTTTTGGGAAACTCTAACGATTCTACCTGATTTATTTTTTTTGCAATATTATCTACTTCCAATGTAGCATATACGTACTGAACCTGTTTTCATAAAAGTTAAATTTATTATATTTATTTTACACAATCCGCTGTGCCTGCCTCTTTTGTTAAAAATAATAGCAAAAGGATTATCCCGAAATCATTATCCTCACTAACAATTTCAGTCCTCCTTGGACTTGTAACGATTGAGTTAAATAATTTCACTAAATCACCGATTTGGTATATATATCCTCAGATAATTTTAATTAACTAAATACGTTTAAAGTTTTACATGAAACTGAAGAAGCCGACATTAGTGTAAAGTACGCTTTAAGTTAAATACATTTTTATGCAAAAATACCAAATCGCTATTCTATTAATATTCGAAATTAATGCATCAAGTAAATGTAGACAGTGCCGTGATTAAGAGGGCAAACTTAAGGGAGCTGCAGCCTCTGGTCTCGTAGACTAGGGGGCGTTGTATTCATGACTAATTTTTATCAAGTGAAAAAAATTGAAATACTGAATGAAAATACTGAAAATTAAACACTTAAAAATTTAATTAATTAATTAATTTAATTAAAAATTTATGATTCCATTGAAGACCGAATTTTTTAAGGGGGACCTCAAATTTTAGATATATGCTCTTTTATTAAAATGTATATTTAAACAAATCTCCATCAACATCACCTACATCCCCACTTTAATAGAATCTCTATTAAAGAAAATGAAACACAAAAAAGTGATAAATTGAATTTACCCTAGCATTCAAGAAAATCGAAAATATAAAACAATAACTTTTTTAGGCCAACAGAGTAACTAAAAAATGACTTCAAAGTTGCATTGAGAACTAATAATAATTTAAGTAAATTAATTAAAAATAACACAGATAAAATGATAAAATGTGCAAATATGGAATTTTTCAATTAGAATCCAAATCGTATAATATGTTTTATATAAGTAGGTCAACCTAGTAGAAATTTTAAAACCAGAATATATGAATATAAAAGATCATATTGTCATAAAGAAACTCACACAAATCTTAACCACAAAATAACACGAATTTTATAATATATTTAGCATGCTACATGTAGAAAACAATTGGTGCAATTATCATTTTTACAAGTATTAGAAATCAACAAATTTAAAAATATTAATTTTCTAATTAATTAACTGATTTGATGAAATAATTAATTTCGCAAAGTGACAATGAATTTCAAACCAAGCGTCGGTAAACTCAATCATATATAATAAAATTCACGTTGGTGTACGTTAAATTACTTTAATTTCGTTTATTGTTAGATAATAAGTATTACTAAACAATAAGAAGCGTGGAGTAAATAAATACGAAAATTTCTCACGCTTGCACTTTTAGCCAGTAAGTAGGATAGTGACAAAAGAACAGCGATCAGATATTGAACCCCCCGGTTTGTACATCTTTTAATCCCAGCCAGTTTATCGATGCACGAGCTCTATAGATAAAATCTTATAAATCAAGTGGTATTATCATACACACGTCAAAAACGAAACGGTCAGATGCGTGTTCATGATATCGCTATTTAGCGTTCCTTTATTTGTATTATTTTTTCACTCTACTGTTACAATAGATTAACAAATAACTTACAATTCAACATTAACAACTACATCAGAATCGTTTCAATGATTTAAACTCGCCTCAGAGTGAAATTTAGTTTTTCGATATCTTTGAAAGGCATTGGCAAACCTGTCAAAAAAAATATTACCTCCATGTTAAATAATTTTGATTAACAACTAAATTTTGAGATAGCTAAGTTGAATTCAGATTCTAACTAAAGGAAGTCGTCAAAATGAACTACTTATGATGTCAGTCGCAGTTGCCAACGAATCGTCTGAACATAACCCTTTAAACCACTGCCTTGTAACCCGAATCTGAATTCTACTATGGATTTCGACCGTTAACGCCTATATTTTTATATTGTAACTTGCAGTTCAAAATAAAAAAGACAATTTATTTATTCGTCTAAATATGAAGATCAAGGATCTCACATTTTTTAACGCGTCCTACGAAGTAGGCACGACGAACCGAAAGCCATATCCCACGACCGGTTTCGACCTATCGGGTCTCATCAGGTGGGCGCTGGCAGAAAGGCCTTTACAGGCTATATTATAAATATAAGTATAATTATTAATAGGTCGAAACCAGTCGTGGGATATGGCTTTCGGTTCGTTGTGCCTACTTGGTAGGACGCGTTCCAAATGTGAGATCTTTGATCTTAATATTTAGATAAGGATTTTAATTCCTTCTTTTTTGAATATGTTATATCTTCGTCTAAGAATCCATCGGAATCAACAGTGTAATTCAATACCGGTAGGGGTATTAGCCCTCGGAGTAGTTGATTCTGTTGATTCCATAATTATATTTATATTTATATTTAGGGAATAAAAATATTTCCACCAGAAATTTTAATTATAAAACATTATAGTTTTAATTGATAATGGTACTTATTTATCACGGACCAGTTAAGTAGTCCTTTATGCGTAAATGCCTAATTTAAAGGATGCTTGGAACAATTGTAATTCTTAATTAATTGCTAAGCATAGTAAGTATACCTATTTCCTTATATTTTTCTTGTTATTTTATGTCCTGGAATTTGAACGAATCCCTGATCAATGTTCAAGCACCGCTACTGATCGTGTTTCAATTTTACCTATATACCTGAATAAAATAATATCTACAGTTATACTACTGGTGTTGGAAAACTTCCGAAGTGATACCTATGTAGTATAAGGGTATGCTTTACAAAAGGAAATTTATTTATTCAAATCAGTTACAACCATATTTAAAATTACGTCAATTTCACGAAGCATATGTTTGCCTGTTTTGTTCTGTTACAAAAACATTCGTAAAATTCGTTCATCCACTCATAAAAAAAGCTGGCGGAAAATGAATTTATAGAAGAATTTGTTCCGTCACATATGTGTCCCGTTTGAAATCACGACCTTATTATTTATATGCCATGAATTGAATGATGTCCCCTGGGGAAGGGTCCGACATGGCCGACCGCTGGCAACAAACAGGAAAATTGTGCACTAAATACATTAAAAATAAATTGGAATACATTAAGGGGACAGATTACGTTTGAGAAAAATAATAGCAAAAAACAAAGAGTGCGTAAATATTCATCAGATAATTATTTTTAGTTCTTAAAGGTGGTATATGTGTATTTTATTCCATGGTATTTAAAAAAAAGAAAGAAATTGTCTTTTGTTTCTTTGAGTCAGGGAGAGAGGACGATCTTTAAATTAAATAGAAGACTTATTACAGGAGGGTGCAATCTAAATCTAAATCAGAAAATGGATTTAAAAATAACAAAGAACAATAAAAGTTATTAAGATGGGAACGTAGATATATCCAAGAAAATTCCTTTACCGTTACGATCCCTTCGGATTACGTTAGTCTAGAAAAAGAAAAAGGAGAATAGATGGATGGATAATGTTAGGTTAGGTGCGCCTTATTTCTGGAATGTAAGTTCCCGTAACTGAAATAAACGGTTTCGGTGGTGCGACATCCCGGCTGCCTCGGCGCAAAAAATCCCCCATAAAGAAGACGGGAAGAGGGGTTTTCCTCCACCGCCTGCTTCGCGATCAAGAGAGTACTGTCTCGAGAGACATCTAGCGGCACTGAAGCAGTTACCATGGCGATGTGCGGAGACATTCGCTAGTTTTAATCAAGGCTGTCATGGCAACGCGGTTCCCGCCATTGGACAATTCATTTTGTAATTACGTTGACGACACCCTAGGCGGCCATTTTGAAATGAACGCAAGCGTCCAAATTATCGACTCGACCGTTTTTACCGGAAGCGTCACCGGCAAGACGTAAGTGACCGGATGGAAGTGCCGCTTCCGGAACTCCGGAAAGCGGCCAACTAATACAATTAACCGGGAGACAAGTGAAACTACGCTATCGTAATTCGTCCCGACTCGGATCGGCTCACGACCGACGCGACTGCTGCGACCGGCCGAAAGTCAGAGAGCGACGCGACACGACTCTACGGGACGCGACGCGACGAGACGAGACCAGCATCTAGATTCTAGAATGCTGCGGCTTAGAACGTCACATCGTTGCCAGTGAACACCTGGAAGAATGAAAACTTTCGCATTACGTTAAACACACAATTTATCGACAAAATTCTGAGGATAAAGAAAACGGTACGAGAAACATTCTCTGTCAAATTAAACCTTAATTTTTAGGTTTATATATCAAAAGCGTCTAGTGTTCTGGCAAACCTGACTTCTGTCTGTAACTGACTTCTAGTAAATTCTATCAGCCTCTACTTAATGTAAATTTAAATACATATTAAAATTTTAAATTAATAATACACAATTTCCACTGTAATTTTATTTTATTTTTCTCTACAACTGTTTCACCCTACTAGGGCATCTTCTTATACGATATAAGATTGTAGATGGTAGTAATACATATAAGGCAAAAATTGTAACATTCGATGTAAATACTTCTCCCGAAGATGCCTAGCAGGGTAAAACAATTGTAGAGAAAAATAAAATTATAGTGGAAATTGTCAATATGACTTCTAGTTCCTAAACTAATGTACATATTACAATACCTTAACCCTCAGACAACAATCGTATTAAAAATTATAAACAAATTTGTTTGAAACAGGCACCTTTATTAATATGGTCTATCGTTGTATTGGAGAATCAATTAAAGTAGAAGAATAGAAAAACAATAATAGATCATCGAGTTTCGAAATAGACGAAACGTTTAAAAGAAAAACCGCAAATTCACATGAAACACTTTAAATTACTTAACATAAGACTCAATCGGTCACACATCATGAAAGCATGTAACAATGGTGTTTCGTTATAAAATACAGGTGTTATTAGTTAAATTAAGTTAAGTTAAGTTATTAGAGATACATATTATTCTTCATACTACATCTACATTCAAAGACACCTCTTACTATGGATTATTTTTAAATCAACCAAAATTTTTAGGTCTCATGATATACACTTCACCCACAAGCTTTGTTTCACATAAAAATTATCCCAAAATTATATTTAATTCAGTGGAGAGCAGTTGAAGTTTATGCCTTCAAAAATAGGTTAAGACTTTTCACTGAAGAGGTGCAAAAACCATATATGCTTATAATTAGGTACAGAATGATCCTGAAAATCCCTCAGAATATGGATTGTGTAGAACAAAACAAACATTTTGAGTTAAGCGTAGGTATTCCAATAAGTAACCCGGAGACTACCCAGAATAAAAAGTATATGTGAAATACGCATATATACGCTGGTCGCGCTCACACCGAAAATACGAGCAAAGAGAATGCAAGTGCAGTAGACTGTTCGACCCGCTGCAATATCTTCCCTATTTGTTGACGGGTGGGGAACGCTGGGACTGCTAGCACTGGCAGAGGTACAACGGCCGCGCGCCTAACTCTTCTCTTAAGCATTTATTACGTATATTAAGGCTATTACAAATTAAATATTTTATAATTATTTTTTTTAAATGCTTAAAACATTAAAAAGCGCACTGAGCATATATAATTATATTAAATACCTTTTTATATTAAAGTTATTCTTTTATTGTGATTATAACAGAAATAATATTTATTATGGGAGAACTAATGCTTGATACTATCCAGAGGCAGAGGCAGAGGTACAACGACCACGCGCCTAACTCTTCTCTTAAGCATTTATTACGTATATTAAGGCTATTACAAATTAAATATTTTATAATTATTTCTTTTAATATTTAAAACATTAGAAAGCGCACTGAGCAGATATAGATAATTATATTACATACCTTTTTATATGAAAGTTATTCCTTTATTGTAATTATAACAGAAATAATACTTATTTTGCGAAAGAACTAAAGGTTGACACTATCCATAAATTAGATGAATAAAATCTTAATCGACTTCACCTGAATAGTCGCCAAACAATCAATAGTTTATCAATTACCCAGGTAAGCACTTTGGCCATAACATCCACAAAATAAATAATTATTATAATTTGAATAGAATGCGCAATATTTAAGTTTACACCAGTAGCCACAAATCAGTAATTTATTTGTCATTTGCAAATCGAATGAGCATATTTTTTTCAGCTCCATTTTCGTCGATCAAGTGACTGGTAATAAAAATAAATGATTATTTCCGTTCAATTTACTTAAGTCATAATTTGCATATTGCGGCGGAAATTTTGTTTCTTTTTTCGTTTCGGTTACGTCTGTGCAGTTATTTATATAAATACAGAAGTACGAACGGTTATAAGTAAAATTGTGAATTGTACAATACCCACCAAAATAACTCAACCGAATTACAAGTATTTATGAATGAAGATCATCCTAAATCCTGTTCATGATTTTTTGTTCTTTTGTTTTCTAAATCCACACACAAACCTTACAGTTTATATAACTAAAAGTGGGCAGTTCTCGATGATTTTCACATCTGTAATCCAAATTTGGATTTGCAATACCTATATAAAGTAAACTCGTTTACTTTTAGCTTACCAATTTACTAACAAATATGCAAAAACTATTTCATTCTGACCATAATTAGAGTTATAAAAGCAATGCCGAAATCAGTTAATACTGACTTAGTTATTCAGTTTAAGTAATACGTACCGAGCGCCGTGGTCTAGTGCTCTAGATCATTGCTTAGCATTCGGGACGGCACTGGTTCGAACTCGGGTCTGGCTGCTCTGATCCAGGTTTTTTTGTGGTTTCCTTGGACCACTTAGGCAAATGCTGGGGCAGTAATATTCCACAGATAAATCTTTCACTTCTCTTCTGTCTTCATTTCGTCCGTCTCATCTTTCTCTCCCTAACCACACCACTCACCCATTCCCACGATTCCTGAAAGGAGACTGAAGAGGACCTTACGCCCTACCCTCCGGCTTTGCACTACAGTGCAGGTCGGAGGGACTACCCTCCCACAAGCACGAGTAGATGGAATGGAACACAATTTTTTTTTTAAGTCATACGTAATCGTGCAGCTAGTAGAAAATTTGATTGAGGTTACGTTCTCGCCCTGTTAATTGGAATATTTGAAAGTACCCTTCTCTAATTTGACTCTACTTGAAAACGAATGCCTTTGGTTCCACACGTTATTTCAATAGCAGTAGGTATTATCTTTTTGGGCTATCGGTACCGCATAGGCATCAGAATGGTCACCCTACACTTCTGTGTAAGCATCTGGAGAAAAAAAGTAGGAAGGACGCTGTTAAAGAGCCTTAAATTATATTTTCCTCGTCTACGTCGAAACTGGATAGAGAAGTGTCAAAGTCTACCGGAAGAACTCCTGTGGAAGTAATTGGATCACATTTTCATCTAAAAGTTAATGCACAAAGCACTTAAATCCTTTCTGTATTTATGCTTAACTATTTTGCGAATTAGTTTCAAAATACGTTGCCAAATCAATATTTCTCCAAATGAGAAATTCCCATAATAATGCGATTTGTTTTCTGTAACAACGATTGAACTTCCATGTCTATTCCTATCACTACAATCCTTTCCAAAAGCAACAATGTTTAGTGGAATCCATAATTGGGTATTAATTTTTTGGCACTTCTTCGTTATGAGAAAAAATAATAAAATAGAAAATTGATTTTTTATTGATGCTTGAATAAATTTCCATACTTGATCCATTGATGTTTACGACGTGGTCCAATCTGACCATTCGTAGTGTACATTCGAAGAAATCGAACTTAATATAGCAACGGAATGGTAGCAAATTCTGCTTCTTCTTTTTTTTTCCATCAGGATTAAAATGATCCCATAACCATATTTAACAAGCTTACGCGGACAAATGGCGTGGTTATTATTCTGAAATTTCCATATTTAAAAGTCCTTTCGAACCAACAAGTTTCAATTTAATGAAATCCATTAATAAAGATCCAATAAATAGAAAGATTATTCCTCTCGTAATTATAATTAGTATAAGCCTAAACGTCTCATTTACGTTGTAACAAAATTAAATTCTCGGCGCATTAATAATGAGAGCCTGAACCGAAGGAATCTTAAAGCGACAAGGATAAATATTTTAGCAGTTAATTCTGCATTCAGGTCAGATTACACTCAGCTCTCTGCTCTTCTGCTACTGCTGAGCTTCTCAGTTGACAAGTTAATAAAACCGGTAGTTAGTGGTAACCGATGAAACACCCGGCCTTACAATATTATCCTACACACATTAAATATACCTTATATGTCGTTGATACGTGTATTTATCTATGTCTTTGTATCTTACTACTTAACTACACCACACTTCGCTTAATTTTACTGTCCCAAAGCATTGTAAACACAATCGTTACGTTTGGAAAGAAAAGGTAACTAATAAGCTACTGCTAAGCTGATGAAACCTCAACTTCTTTCAATTCTGATTTGTAATAAACAGATTTTGATCTTTGAACGAAGTTTTTCCGTAAGTGTCAACAAAACAATGAAACAATGAAAACAATTAAATACCTAATAAGACCAATCTATCGTATTTCCTAAAACACCAAATTCATAATTTAAAAAATGAAAATACACAAAAAGTTTCAAAATGTTTATTTAAATTCACTACAATAGTTTCGCTTAACTGAAGCTTCTTCAGGTGAAGATATCTTCATAAACATCTTGAAACTTTTTGTGTATTTTCGTTTTTTAAAATATGAATCAGTTTCAACAAGTAAAGGTTTCCACAATCAACAGTACACCAAATTCATATTAGGTGGGTATGCAAGAGTTCTTCTGTGAAAATGCTTTAAAAGTACTTTAACGAATTCAAAATTAAGGTTAGTTAAGGAATGATACCAAAGGTCACAGACCTTACGTGCCCACTACTGTTTTAAACAAAACGGAAAGACATCAAGTATGTATTTCACATATGAATCAGTATCAGGATGCTTGTACCGTATATTTAATTTTCGTTGTACTATACGATGCTGATTCTGAATCTGGCTTCCGAAGTGGCATAGTACGTCTGTATTTTGAGATATCTCCAATTCCAGAAACCACAATTATTGACCTCTTTGGAAGCATCAATATGTGAAATAAAAAGACAATACAATCAAGATAGTAGCAATTTATGAGGTATTTTTACTAGCTGAATTAGAAGGTGGTCTCACAATTGTCCCAGAACATTCAGATTTTAATATATCTTCTATTCGAATGACACCAATTTGCCTTGCTCGGTTTTGAAACTAGAATTTACAAAGGCGAACTCGAATTTGGCACCAGAATTGCCCTAAAATATTAACATTTCAAGTTACTCTAATCTCTCATCCAAGAAAGTCAAATTAGCAATATTTGTTAAAGTTAAAGTCTTGAAGGGTTGGGTCAATTCTGAGGCGTCTAAGAGTACCTCGGAAATGTTTCTTCTCTGTTTTGTCTTTCATTTCACTTGCTTAGCATTTGGAAAGTCATCGGTTCGGCTGCTCTATTTTCTATGGTTTTCTTGGATAACATAGGCTAATGCTTGGGTAGTAATTTTCCACAGATAATCTTTCACTTGTCTTCTATTTTCATTTCGTCCGGCTCATCTTTCTCTCCCTAACCACACCACCCACCTATTTCCGCGATTCCTGAAAATAGAGACTGAAGAGTGCCTTACGCCCTACCCTCCAGCTTTGCACTACAGTGTAAGTCGGAGGAACTGCCCACACACCAGCACGAGTAGCTGATGGGAATGACACACCCAAAAAACTTTTAAAAGGTTTTTTTCATTTCAAGTATATCAATCCTTTCAAAAAGACCCAAGAATTACATTTTTTGAGTTTTAAGTTTAAGAAATCATAAAATCCTGACATTCTAATGTAATTCTTTCGATTCAATGTGGCAAATTACGTCTAAAATGATTGCCATTTTGTTTTTTCCTCTATTCAATGATAGATTTTGTTGACCAGTTTCGTTTTTGTTTTTTTTTTTGTTATTTTTACTGTATTTAATATCGCTGCAATACCTTCAGGTGGGGCAGTAGCACCTGTCAATATTTTCATGAAATAAATTATATAGCACATCGTAAGCATGAGCTCGCAGAAGTCATGCATTTGGTGGGCCATCGAAGAGGCGTGGTCTAGTGCTCTAGATCATTGCTTAACATTCGGGAGGTCACTGTTTCAAACCCGGGTCCGGCTGCTCTGGTCCGAGTTTTCTGTGGTTTCCTGGGATCATTTAAGCAAATGCTACAGCAGTAATATTCCACCGATAATCTTTTACCTCTCATCTGTCTTCATTTCATCCGTCTCATCTTTCTCTTCCTAAACACACCACCAACCCACTCCCACGATTCCTGAAAGGAGGCTGAAGAGAGCCTTATGCCCTACCCTCCGACTTTGCACCGCAGTGTAGGTCGGAAGGACTGCCCGCCCACCAGCACGAGTAGCTGGTGGGAATGAAACACAAAAAAGTATTTTTTTTCCTCGAAGAATAAGACATTTATATGAATAGCCGTTGAGAGCACCCACTCTAAGTGGATAAAGTTTCCTTATATATAGTCATATGAAATCAATTACCCTTATGGTGATTCATACGGGAAACAGTAGCAATTAATATTTTGTTTTTTTGTCTAATGATGTTAATATAGAATTAGACATTTAAAAATTATTTAGACAATTGTTTACCAGTAAAGAATACTTTAGTTGTTAATAACTACATAAGGGATAATGAACTTAATGGAAGTTAGAAGAAAATATTATCAATATATGTAGTTTTATTTAACCTCGGGCTCTTCCTATTTATCTAGCCATTATCCGGGTCCTTAGCAGGGAATTGTGAACGCTAAAAGTCTTTCCGGATATGCGAATAATCTTTATGATCTCCTGTTAGCACAAATCCCTGAAGCCAGTTCAACAGGCCGGAACTAGTAAGTAAGTGCTTAGAGATCTTAAACATAAAATCAATCAATTATTACATGTGCTTGCGGGCGTGCCTTTAGTGAATAAAATAAGAAAAGAGATCATAATATCGTTCCATTATTGAAGGCCAACTAAAATGCAATTTTTAGAGAACTCTTCGTCAGTATATAAAAATATCATATCCCATCTAATACAACATTTTTCTTTTTTCAACAAGTCAAGTTTTAATCTTGGATAATAGTACAAAATAAAAGTCAAAACTGCAACTTTAATTTGGTATTAAAAACCGAGATTTCACAATGAAAATCAATTCTTAAACTGGAGATTGAAAATTAACGTTAAAATTACAAAACCCATACCTATTTGGTATATGAACAGATTTAGAACGAAATTGATATTTTGTCACAAATAAAACAAATACAGTTCCACTTTAGATGTCTTTATCTCTTTATTACTATTAGCGGACATTTTCATGTATACATTAGAGAATAAAATACATAGTAGTGATTACAAAAATAATTTAATATTATATGAGAGATACGTGGATGATATATTTGTAATTTGGGAAGATAGAACGGATACACTTAATGAATTTAATAATTATTTAAACAAACTTCGTCCCAGAATACAATTCATCATCGAAAAAGAAAGAAATAAATTCTTAAATTTCCTAGACTTAAAATTAACGAAAATTAACAATGCCATCGATATTTCAATTTACAGAAAACCGTCATGCACGGATAACATTATTCATAATAAATCAAGTCACCCGACGCAACAAAAATTGGCTGCTTTTCATAGTTTAATAAACAGATTGGTTACTCTCTCACTAAACAAAGTCAATTTTCATTTAAGAAGTTAATATTATTAAACAAATACCAACAGATATAAAGAAGAAATGATACAAGATATGATTAATAAAAAACTGGAAAATAAGTGTATCTGCTCCATCTACCCAAAAACAAAAGAAAAACGATGTAATTTTAAATCAATAACATATTTAAAACATGTATCAAGCAAAATAGTCTCAAAGTTGGAAGAAAAACTAATCAATGTAGCCTTTAAAACAAATAATAGTTTGCTTGAATATATTAGTAACAAAAAGGATAAGACACCAAAAAAGTTAAAATGTGGGGTTTATAAAACTAAAATGTGGGATGTACATATCATTATACATTGGTCAGACCGGTAGAACGTTTAAAGAAAGGGTTAATGAGCATGTGAAGAATTATAATAGGAAGTCAACATTTATGAACCATATAACAGACAATAAGCACAAATTTAACATAGAAGACAATTTAGAAATATTACATAAAAAAGAAGAAGGAAGAAGGTTAGACATATTAGAAACAATTTAAAATGGAACTGTATTTGTTTTATTTGTGACAAAATATCCATGATAATGAAGTTCCATAAAGTAGATGCCGATACAATTCAATTGTAGTTTTTATTGCCACACTCGCCTCTTCCAGGGTTCTAAATTTAATTTGTCAATTTTGTATATTCTGTAAATATACCATTGTACATTCCTTATCTAATTTTACTGTTTCTGTTTCCTTACACATCTTTATTTCGCATGTCTAATCAATCACAGTTAGCCAGTCACTCACAGTCAGTCACTCAGACAGAGCTGAGCCCCCCTCAGTCAACAGCCTGCATTTATAGGAAATTTGAAAAATTTCGATATTTCCGCATCGAATTTATATTTAAAAAAATCATTTAGTTATAGTAAAAGTCGTTAATGAAATTGATTCCCTGAAACAATATTTTAACCAGTGCTCTTTATTGTATACATTTTTGAAATGTGGAACCGTTGCAAAATTCTATGGGGGTCGGTCTCTATCAAGATTACTGGAACAACGATGGAGTGGACATTTACAAACTACCAAAGTCATTTTTGAAAACTATTCCAGCATCGTACAAGCCTTGGAAGAGATTGCGGCGAATAAAAAGATAAATGGGGAATATGTGGCCGAAGGGACTGGTATTCTTATCACCATTTGAAAAATTGAATTTCGATTTTGCCTATACCTCATGAAGTACGTTTTGGAAATAATTGAACCAGCCGACAAAATTTTGCAGTCCAGAGAATCGAGTTTAATAGATTCCATCAGGGTCGTCGACGCAGTCATTCAAACTTTGGAAGGAATGAGGAATGATACATCCTTCGATGACATCTTTCATAAAGTCACAACAGTTCTTAATATTAATTCGGATGACGTATCTCAAGATGAACCAAATCCGAAGAGACAAATAAAAGCAAGCAAATTTCGGTACTTACACGGATCAACCATCAATAGACTCCAAAGAATGTCTATGAAGCACCTATGAACGACAAGCTAATTTAATTCATTTGGCGTTTGAAAAAGTTTATACGAAGAATATTGATTTGTTTGAGTTGATGCGAAAATTTAATGATTGTAAATTGCGAAAATTACAACTGTTTTGAGACTTTCCAATTATCCCCCCTGATATCATGGGTTGACTACGGCCCTGCACTCAGAATCTAACTCTAACTCCGCCAACACACCTAAACTTACTTAATCATCAAGTCCTTATTACTACATCTTCTTTTCTACTTGTTTTTCTTCATTCTTCATCAGTGTATATAATTGTTCATAGTCTACATATTAAACTTTATCTGCACCTGATCGCATTCTCTGGATCGCAAACGACCAATCAATATTTAGAATGAAAGATGTCTCCAATAAACAATTAATTGGTGAAGTGAGTACAAAAACAGTTTTTCGGATATTTCACAAAACTGTATTATTTATTTAATATCCCAAAAGGTGTTTTTGTACTCACTTTACCAATTAATTGTTTCACAGTGAATGCACCACAAACAGCATTAATTACAATAAACAGTTAACTGTAGAAATAATAACAATTCTGTATATGTATGTAAGGGTTGCTGATACATTATTTATTGAAGAAGAAGAAGAAAGAGCGAGGGAATGGAGTGAGTGAATCAACATATTTGTGATATGTAGCCATCCGTTAATGGATTCAAGTTTATCTGATGTTGGTTATCGACATCAGGACGCTTGTTGGGGGAGATCCAAACTTGTCCACTGGGATAACGCGCAAATCACAAATGAACCGTATGTCACAACAGTACAGAAAGCAATAATAGGAATGGCCAGAAATTAATGAGCCGTGGTAAACACGTATTGAAACTTCATTAAAATCGTATAATGGTTTAACAATTCAAACCGAACAATAATTCCGTTGCAATGTTGATGACGGTTAACAAAATTGTGCAATAATAATTATCATTCGCTTATACCATGCTAACGGCGTCCACTCGTAATTCATATTGAAATTTCCGCACCAGTTAATGTGATATGTAGGTAAAATATCGTTACATTTGCAAAATAACCCTTAATACCCAAGAAGAGTTATGGATTTTGCTGATGGCAATGGTTCTGAACAATTTTCAACATGTTTAAGAATTTTCAGTATTCATTATTTATATGTTAGATAATACAGTAATATTAAATCATTGATGTTTATTATTTATAAAATAATAATCAGTTCAATTTCTTCTTCGGGTCTAAATAAATTGAAAACCACCAAGTAATCTATTGGTTATCATCAATTTCTAACTTTCCTCTTTAAATTAATTAGGATTCAAACTATATACATCTTAATTTTGGAATTGATGAATCTTTTGGTAATGTCTTATGCCATTCCAATTTTTTTCTTCTTCTCATATTTTTTAAGAAATTGTAGTTACAGTTAAAATAAGGACTTACTGACTGTTCTAATTGAACTATAATTACAAACACTCCAAACTTTCTCCAAAATTCATCTAGAATTAAAGATACAACCATACTATAAAACCACAGGAATCTAAGGACTGTCAAATTAACAGATCGTTAACATGCATAATTACCATTCCCAAGAGTTCCTCTGATAAAGAACCAAAACGAATGTACCTATTTTTCATGTGTCAAGAGTCCAAACTGTTTCTCTATTTTAAATTTATTATTTAAGTTTTAAAAACTAATAATCAATTTCTTCTAAAAATCACCCATTATTTATGTCCAAACAGATTAAGTCTTTTAGAAAGTCCAAACTAGAAAATGTTTCGCTTTTTCCCAAATTATTTGAATTTCTTTTGAGAAGCTTGCGTACCATCTCATATCTTCCGTATTACCATTTATTTTTTTAGATGGTTTTGCTTTCTAATGTGATAATATTCATTTAGAATAATACTACATAAGTTATGCTGTGTAACCTTACATAAGAAGCAATTGATATTTTGAAAACTCTCGCTTATTTTTATTAATAATTTTATATATAGTGATAGCAGTTCAAGCATTCTGCAGCAATAACAAATGTAATAATAACTAAATCGTTACAACTGGAGTTGAATCAAATTGTATTATCGATCAGGATTTTGGTATCCGTTTATAAGAACATACACTGACAGAATAACTTAACTTGTAATAAATAGTTATTAATTTCTAAAATAAATTATTAATTAATCTATCTATATATAATAAAATAAAGTCGTGTTAGTTACACTATTATATAACTCAAGAACGGCTGAACCGATTTGGCTAAAAATTGGGGAGGTAGCTTAGAACCAGGAGATGGACACCTTTTATCCCATTCGACCGCGTTCCCGTGTGACGTGGCATAAAATGTCAAAGAGAATACAAGTCACTATAAAACCTGGCATAACAAAAAAGCATCTGACATGGAATAACAAAACGCAAATGACAGCTAAACGTAATTTTGTCTATGGTTAAAAATGGTTGAAAATTTGGTAATTATAAATTTTGTCAGAAATCAATAATCATCAGTAATTTGTATTATCTTTGAATCATCATTAACAATGCCGCGACCAAGACGATCGAATCTTTCCCGACAAAGCCGTAATACAAGAACGATACGAAAAAATGCGAATGAAAGAACTGAAGAAGAACAAGAAATTGCCCGTGAAGAGCGCCGCGTTTCTAAAATAAAAGTATCCTAAGTTACTCCTTATTACAATAACTATCTGCCAGTGAAAGTCCCGTCAAAATCGGTCCAGCCGTTTCAGAGATTAGCCGGAACAAACAGACAGACAGACAGACAAAAATTGTAAAAGTGTCTCCCGCCATTTAATATCACAAACGCTGCAGGAAAGCGAGGGATCAGAACACGCCAGCGGACTATTGCTAACGGTTGTGTCTCAACGACTTCGTTTAAAATTTTAAAAATAACTTTTTTGTTAAATTCCACGCGGACGAAGTCGCGGGCACAATTAAGCATTTCAAATATATCACATGTCCGCCAACAGGCAGTCGTCAACATTACCAGAAATCCTACGTAAGTACCTAAGTACGTACATATGTTCCAGATGATTGGATCTGTTCTGATCTGATAGTGGTGTGTAGCTGCCAAAAGGGCAAAAGAACATACAAAGAGACACGTTGACCAGGGAGGGCGCACGAGTTATTACTATTATTATCCGTCTCGTCTGTACCAGCCACAGCCAAGCACTTGATTTGTTGCAAAGTTGCGTGGGGATGTGGAGACACACTTTGGGGAGGATGAATTGTTCGGGTCCATAATGAATTGTGGTGTTATGTTCAGATCGTATCTACACCCATACGTATAATAAATACTTTATAATGCATTGTTACGGAGATGAGACGGTCTGATTCCAAACGCCGACATTCGTTTGTCCACCACGTCATGTAGGAATTGATTTGACGGGCAAAAATTGTCTACATATGTGCTAATAATTGTAACATGTCAGATGGCCACTATTTCATTTACTTTACTGACACTCCATTGGGAGAAAGAAATTAAACAAGTAGAAGAAATAAAAAGATGACTAACATCTCGTAATAGATAAGTCACTATCACTATACATGCACCTAAAATATTTTTAACAATAAAAACTTTTTAAAAAGAAAGAAACAAGAAAACACTTGGCTAAGTTTCACAAATGTTTATTAAGATAACCTCTAACAATATTGTTTCGGCTGTTATGCCGTTCTCAAAGAGTAATTAAGATATACTGAATTAAGTTACAGAATGCAAGGACAAAATTCCTTTTCTAGAAAAGTCGGGAATATATGAAATTGATTGTAAATATTACAATAAGAAATATGTTGGTCAGACCAGACACTCTCTTCTGGTCAGGTTTAAAGAGCATTTAGCTCACGCTAAATTTGATAGAGCTGAAATATCTAGTATTGCTCAACATATTCTTACTGAAAATCTTAGTATCAATATTGAAAATCTTAAATTAGTTAAGGAAATTAAATATACTTACTTATTAAATAGTTTTGAAAGCATGTTTATTTATAAAAATAGATGAAGTTCTCTTGATAGTGACAAGGTTCCTTACTCTCCGCTTTTTAATTTAATTTAATACTGTTGTTATTGTTTTTGTCAGGTCCACTGAATATTGCACCATATAATTAGTTAATATATATAATATCAATATTGCCCTTGGGTTTTAGTTCTGTTCAGTCCCTGAAGAAGGTAACTTGTTACCGAAAAGTGCTTCGGACATTTTGTGTCGTGTTTTGGCGTTGGGGTTTGAGCTATCCAGTTTGTTCTACAACTCTGCCAAAGTATCCAACATTTTAATTCATCTAGTAATAACATTACTTATTTCCCTATGACGATACTGACTTTTAATGACGATGATCCAAAGTTATTTTTCATTTCGTGATTATTCTTTTCAATAATTTCTTCTAAATCTTCACATAAATACATCAAGTTTGTAGAATTATGACCTAAACTGAAATGGAATTTAAATTCTATTCTTCATGATTGTGGTAATAAAAGTCCAACCTTTATTCTGTCTCCTTCTATGGAAACCATATGTTCCGAATTTCTTCTAAAAAGCTAGTTACACCGTGATTTTTATCGTTTCTTGTTCGTACAATAGATACTAAAAAGAATTTGAATTAATCTCAATTTATCTCAACAATAGAGAATTCGACTATTTTCTCTTGAGAATACATATGTTAAAAAAATAATTATTTTCATCTTTTCTTATTTAATGGATTGCAATTAGATAATTGACACCAAAATGCTTCACACTATTGTGTTTTTTACCATTCTGTGAATGTTCTCATTATTATCTTCGATTAATTTATAATCGTGACCTCAAAAATCTCATTTCACCAAATTTATGAGAAATCGAAAAGGTCAAACTAGGAAGTATTTGAGAAAGTTTCAGAAATTGTCTACATATCATTGGATAACTTACAGAGTACAATTTATATTTACATCCTTAACTAATTAATTTTATGGATTCAATTGCGTGTTTCTTATTATTGTACAGTTGTTATTGTGTAAATAATAAAATCCTTTAGTCAGAATCAGCAATTTTATGTAATCATTAATTAATACAGGTTCCTATCTAGGTACATAATCTACAAACAGAAACACTCATATCTTCCTCGTGAAGTTATGCATGAATTGTAGTGACTTAATCGCTTTATTAATAATTTACATTTTACCTTTTTGTAAATTAGTGAAAGACTAACGTAGTCATGGTTCGTTGAATTAGTCAGTAATTAAAAAGGCTTCTTTACGTTTCTCCAATTTTCTAATCACATTTTATTAATCTCGTTGTTGTGGTTTTCACGCTCCCGCCGCTCACCGTCATAACTCTCCACCTCCCCCTCTTTGTAAATCAGCGGATGGCTCGGGCTGCCAGGCTCACTAATTAAGACCTCGTATTTTTTTCGTCCTTTTACTCGGAAACGCGCAATATTTTAAGAAGCAATTAAAAAAACAGTTGCCATAAACGTCAGACTAAATCACACGGTCGTACCGAAGCTTAGCGTTTCTTATTAAACCCTCTCTATAAAGGCGAGATTCTATCTGCAAAATATAAGAGCTGGATAAAAGGCACCAGGCACAAGAGATTTACAATCAAGTTAACTCTGACCATTGCATACATTTCTACTTTATTAGGCTACGCAATAATTGTTCGGGTAATGGTGTTAAATCTGTACGGTCTTAATTTGTACGGAGTTTGGCCCGTGAACAACGCTATCTACAAACGACACAGACTTATATATATATATATATATATATAGCAAGTATATATATTAACATTATATCTTCATTCCCTTTTAACATGTGGAGAGTTTAAGAGGTTTTCGGAGATAAATATAAAAGTATTACACCGATACCACCCCAGGTGGTACAAAATTTTTGTAACCAAATTTTTTATTCGTTTTAATAACAGGCGGGCTGAAAAGTTCGTAGGCTAGCATAGAAAAAAATTTTGTTTTTCATAGAATTTGATTTTATTATTCAATATAGTTCCCTTCCAGGGCGATACAACGATTATAGCGGTCATACAATTTTTCGAGACTATTTTTATAATACGATTTGTCTTTAGCCTCAAAATAGGCTTCAGTTTAGGGGATTACGACTTCATCGGCGCGAAATTTCTCTCCAGCAAGCATCCTCTTGAGGTCTGAGAACAGAAGAAAGTCGCTGGGGGCCAGATCTGGAGAGTACGGTAGATGCGTAAGCAATTCGAAGCCCAATTCATGGAGTTTTGCCATCGACTTCATTGATTTGTGACCCATTGACACGGCGCATTGTCTTGATGAAACAGCATCTTCTTTTTCTTCAAATGAGGCCGCTCTTCCGCGATTTCGTCATTTAAACGTTACAATAACGCTATGTAATAGTCGCTGTTTACGGTTTTCCCCTTTTTAATATAGTCAATGAATATTATAACATACCATGAGCATCCTAGAACACTGATGCCATAACCTTGCAAAAGTCGGCTTTGCGTCTTTCCACACTTTGGAGTCGGTTCATCACGTGCAGTCCATTCGCCTGACTGTCGATTGGACTCCGGTGTGAAATGATGGAGCCATGTTTCATCCATCGTCACATATCGACGCAATAATTCGGATATATTACGATTGAACAGCTCCCAGCTCCAAACACTGCTTAGAATCATTGATTCAATCCGTTGTTGTTTTTGGTCGATTGTGAGCTCACGCGGCACCCACATTGTACAGAGCTTTCGCAAATCCAAATATTCATTCACGATATGACCATGACCAACACGTTCCTTTGATATCTTTAGACTCTAGGGTCTCAGCTATCTCAATCAACTTCACTTTACGGTTATCAAAAATTAGTTTGTGGACTTTTTTTATATTTATTTTACTGATCAAGCCAAAATTATGAAACCATTTTTTCTTATTTGGAATTCATCTAAATAAATCTGAATTTCTTTTAAATATATTATTTCATTCAATTCGCCCCACCCCCATAATAGAAGTTTTATTGAATATTAATGCAATATTTTATAATATTTGATAGTCTAATGTATTTAGTTGTTCGGAATTCAAATCGCCAGAATGATCGCTCTTACGATTATTTTAGAACAGTGGCGGTTTTCCCTTATGACCTGCAATATTTAACTGAATATTTTTAATAATTATATCTCGTCAATTTAAGGCAAACAATTTTTCAAAATTCAAGTTGCCACTGCTTTAGAATATGACATCAGTAGTTATTTTCTAAAAAATATAACCTCACTATTTTGTCACATGAAATAATTTTTAAAGAGGTGACAGAATGACCTTTCAGTCAGAAATAAAAAGTATTTCCACTTCTACGAATGCGAGCAGACAAAAACCAATTTCCATTCCTGCGTTTAATTTCCTCTTCATGTCCCTCACAAAAAATGTTTACAAAGCAGGAACGATGGTCGCTACGTCACCCTCACCCCCGAAGTCGGTGGTGGTTCGGTTACGCTATTATTATCAAGACTCAAGAATCCGAAGGTGACGGTGGCGGCACGGTTAGTGGTCGGAGTGGTGATGCCTTCGACGACGGTCACGGAGGCCTAACAAATGGATTTTGCGGCGGTGGCAAAATAGGGCGAGTGCTATTTCCGGCCATTACCGTGCATCCGTAATGCTATTTGATCTACTCTCACTGACAAGGACTTACTTTTCCTATATTTCGATGTTCTACGACCAGGAAGAACCATCGAAGACGAGACGATGCTTTGGATATATTTCAATCATTACAAGGATCGTGCAAAATGATAAGGACAAACAGATTACAGTCCAAAACCTCATTGCTAAACTGATCAAATAGAACATGACTTTTGTAAAGGTCATTGAAATTATCTTATGTTTACGTACTGTAATACCATCACCTTTTTCCTTATATGAAGAACAATTGCTTTTATCAGTTTTTACTTAGAAGAAAACACAAGTTGGATAGTTTCATTAATTTATTGACTAACTCGACAATATTGTTTCGGTCCACAAGGACCATTATCAAGAATATATTGTGTACTAAAGTTATAAACTTACAACAGAATATTTATACCTACTCGTTGTACATTTCAATCTGGTTATTGACTAGGGTCTGTTTTTTGAATAAAGATTTTTTTTAATTTCTAAATTATCATATAATGAAAGCTTTTTTCTTATTTTAATATTATTTTGTAAAATTTTGGTTTTTGTTGTATTAAGATTGTGATTATTGTCAATGCAATGCTCGAAGAAGCCGGTTTTTCATGCTTTTTATTTATGGAATAGATATGCTCATTAATTCTAGTGTTTAAGGCTCGCCCACTTTTTCCTATGTAGGAAATCACATTGGTCACAAAAAATTTTGTAGATTCCACTTTTTAAAAAAGGATCTGCTTTAGTTTTAAAGTTGTTGAACATATTTTTAAGATTGCGATTGTTGACTTCAGTGGCATGTATTTTGAATTTCTGTAACCTATTTTTATACTTAAAACTAACATTATTTATGAAAAATATTGAACAATATGTTTTATCGGTTTTTGTTGAAAGACTATCATTGTAAAAGTGTTTCCTAGTTATTCAGAAAAGAAGGAATTAGGAATTTTTGAATATGTTATATTTTCGTCTAGAGGTCCATCGGAATCAGCAGTGTAATTCAATGCCGGTAGGGGTATTAGCCCTCGCAGTATTTCTTCACAAGCTATCTTTCAATTTCTTTCCAAATTGTCTTCACACTTCTTTCCAAAATTTCATTGAATTTCTTCCAAAGCATGTCTCAACATCTTTCCAAACCATCTTCTAATTCATTTCCACAATACCATTCAATCCTTCCGAAATTATTTTTTAATTTACATGTGAAGATAAAAATGCATTTTTTCTTTTCATCTTGCATATTAGCAGGAGTGCTATATAAGTGAAACTTTCCGTTTTTATTTAAATTATTTGAATTAATAATGCAGTTTTACAACAATTGAACCAAAAGTAATTTATGTTTAATTATATTAGGTACGTGGGATTGGATAAAAACAATCATACACTTCTCTCTTCGGTTGTTTCTACTTCCAAAATTATGTACAACAACACTCAGTTTATAATCTATCTTGGAATCTTAAGTTAAGTATTACTTTTTTGGTTTGAGTTTCTTCCGAAACTCATTTCTATTTTGCAGATCATTCTTCCCTCTTATAAATGCTTCCTCCCTTTGTATTCACAACAAATTATGGTGAAGAATTCTACTATATTCAATCCTAAAATTATTTACTATAATTTGTTTTGTTTTTACTTATTTCACATTTGTATTGCATAAACAAATCGCAGCTACTAGTGGGTATAGGTATACGTTACCTTTATTTAAATTTAAATTTATTTGTCTTCTTTTACACTGACGCTATTTAGAATAAATAATAAAGTACACAATATATTTTGCAAGTTACTATATCCACTGACACAAAGCCATTGTAATTATTAACAAACCACCGCTTGAAGGGATCAGGGAACTAAAGACAACAATGAGAAAGTGTCCGTTTTATGCCAGAAAAATTGTGTTTACACATAAATATATCATTTACTAATGTAATACGTAGATAGTTACTAATAAGTACTGTGTTATTTAGTTGTTTATCAGTAAACGTTCATTTTAAAAAGATCCAACAATAAGTAGGTACGTGCTTATTGAAGACTCTTAAGAAGAGGAAGTACCCATATATGTCTGCTAGATATCCATGAAGTTGTATAATGATTTTGGCGAATCGGTTGGATACACAAGTAATACTGCCTTCGGCTTGAAGCGCTGAGTATTGACGTATCGACAATTAATCAATAAGACGCCTAAAAGCAGAAGGCTGACATACACCGATCGTAGTAAATACCTCTAGCTATTTTTATCTTTAATAAAAAAAAAAGAAAACATTTTGTGTGTCGCTACGCGTGTTGGTGGACGGGCAGTCCCTCCGACCTACACTGTAGTGCAAAGCAGGAGGGTAGGGCGTAAGGCCCTCTTCAGCCCCCTTGCAGGAATCGTGGGAATAAGTGGATCGTGTGGTTAGGGAGAGAAAGATGAGACGGACGAAATGAAGACAGAAGAGAAGTGAAAGATTATCTGTGGAATATTACTTCTCCAATATTTGCCTAAGTGATTCAAGGAAACCACAGAAAACTTGGACCAGAGCAGCCGGACCCGGATGCTACTAATCATTATTATCTTCAATAAGTATTGGTGTCCCCACGCAAACTGAACAGTATCGATGACATTTCTTGGAAAAATGTTCCTGTTTAAACCTCTGCTTTTACATATAAAACAAAACAAATGAGATGGGCTTATGAGCTCAGTTTACGTCAGGTAACACCGTTTAAATAAATGCCCTTAGATTTCTTTAATTTATTTGTATTCCTAATAGCAACGATTCACTAGAACAGAGCTAAGAAGACCGACCGTAGGCCTCCTAGTAGTGACGTCATATTTATGCACTCCGGCCTTGTATTATAGGTGACGTTGATACAAGTAACTCCAATTAATTTTTAATATTTCAACATAATCTTTCAGCAAAAATTTTGAATGAAAATTTGATGTTCGGATTACACTCAATTTATGTCAAATCAAAGAAAATAATCATTTGAAGCGTGTAAATTATTGATCTAATGCTGATAGAATCAACAGATAAAAGAAACCTAATAATAATAGAGATTTTTTGTACTTTAATGGTGTCCAGGTGTGAAACCAACAATTAGTGTCTAAATTGCCCCTTCTTCTGGCCTCAATAATCGATTTTCTTAATATGTTCCGTCATGAGCCAAGCTATAATTCAATTTCATTAATCGATATTGGGTTTGATCGTGCTATTTCAAGGATTTTGAAGAAGACATTTAAACAAAATGCACGTTCAACATTGTTCACCAAATTGGTATTCATTGAATCATAACCTCTTGAAGATACTCAATTACATGAAAACAATATTTGGGAAATTTCACGAGACTATAGCACTTCTCCTAATAATAAATTACTGGCGAACTTTTTATCTCGAAACTTGTTTAATTATTAAGTTTTCTTTTTGGATATAATGAAACTCTAGAGATAGGATGGGATGACACGTTCTGAGATATGAAGGAATAGTTAGAGACATATTAGAAGCAGAAATAGGAGTAAAAAGAGGTAGATGAAGACCTATATTAGATCTGTTCGCAAATATTTAGGAATGTGGGATGTTCTAGGTTTAAAATGTCTCAGGATAGGAAGGAGTGGAGGTGTAAGTCCAATCAATCTTCGGACTAACTACCCCATGATGATGATGATGAATCCTCTACCTTTAGGAGTTTAGGACCGTTCAAAATTCATTAATTTTTAGATGTTTAACTCATATGTGTGTCACTTTTAAGTAACATACAATGTTATCTTTAATAATGTTTGACACTCTTCGTTAGGAGTTCTAAAAATAAACTCCTCCAGATGTGAAAGGTCTACATCTAGTTTAAAATATTACACATCAAACGTCCTACTTATGTAGTTATTACATTATAAATGTATGAAGATACAGTTTCAGAATTGTCTGAACAATGAAAGCTTGTTAAACAAGTTGTAAACATGCAAATAATCCACAACTGTTTCCTCCTTCTTCATCAATGGTCATTTGGATTATTGAAAGATGCCGCTATCGCTTGTTTTCTCATTTAATTGGGTCTACTGGATGAAAATTTGCTTGTTTGTCACGATTCTCTTTTATTTCATACCGCAACACAACTGTTACCATAAATAAACATTGCGATAATGACCATGTAGCAAGATCAGCAAATTAAAAATACAACAAATTAAGATTAAATTAATTAAAGAGAGAAGATTTACATATTTTTTAATCAAATTAATAATGTATTATTTTATCGGACTAATTATTTTAAAATTAAATGTTTGTGTTCTTTGTCTAACAGAGAAACATTTTTGGTAATGTCATAATCCTCTCTGATAACGAAATAAATACAGATATTAGAACCTACGGAGGTGTAATTACTTTTCTGCTTTTATTTGAAAATTTTCTTTAAAAAAATAATCACCTACATAGAAAAATTTTTCGTTAGAGATACCCACTCATATTTTCCTAACACATAATCTGTTAAATTTCCTCAAATTGATTACTCAAAATGAAAGTAACCCAGTTAGTTATAGACATAACAGGCGGGCTGAAAAGTTCGTATGCGCTACTAGTATCAAATCCATATGATTTTTAGTTAGCCCTAACCTTCAAAAGACGGGTGTATAAATTTGACAGGTGTTGCACTATTAGTATCTGAGTTATAGCATTTTTAGTGGAAGAACTTTTGTTACTTTGAAAAAATGGATAAAAAGGAATTTCGTCTGTTAATAAAGTATTGCTTTGTGGCGAAAAACAAATTCTGTTGAAACCAAGGCTTGGCTTGATAAACATTATTCGGACTTTGCACCAGGAAAATCAACCGTAGAAAAGTGGTTTGCTAAATTTAAACGAGGCGAAATGAGCATCGAGGACGTTGCACACAGTGAACGCCCCAAAGAGGCTGTTACCGACGAAAACATAAAAAAAGTCCACACCATAATTTTTTATAACCGCAAAGTGAAGTTGATTGAGATAGCTGAGACCCTAAAGATATTAAAGGAACGTGTTGGTCATATCGTGAATGAATATTTTGATATGCGAAAGCCCTGCACAAAGTGGGTGCCGCGCGAGCCGCGAGCTCACAATCGACCAAAAACAACAACGGATCGATAATTCTAAGCAGTGTTTGGAGCTGGGAGCTGTTCAATCGTAATAAATCCGAATTTTTGCGTCGATATGTGACGATGGATGAACATGGCTCCATCATTTCACACCGGAGTCCAATCGACAGTCAGCCGAGTCGAGTGGACTGCACGTGATGAACCGACTCTAAAGCGTGGAAAGATGCAAAAGTCGGCTGGCAAGGTTATGGCATCGGCATCAGTATTCTGGGATGCTCATGGTATAATATTCATTGACAATCTTAAAAAGGGGAAAACATTAACAGCGACTGTTACGTAGCGTTATATAAATGAAATCACTGGCAAAATTCCATGAATTGGGCTTCGAATTGCTTTCGTATCCACCGCACTCTCCAGATCTGGCCCCCAGCGACTTTTTTCTGTTCTCAGACCTCAAAAGGATGCTCGCTGGAGTGAAATTTCACGCCGATGAAGAGGTAATCGTCGAAACTGAAACCTATTTTGAGGCCTCGAAGAGTACTATATTGAATAATAAAATCAAATTCTAACAAAAAAATAATATTTTTTCTATGCTAGCCTACGAACATTTCAAGCCGCCTATTATTTATGTTCAGATTCACATGCACATTCTACGTTATTATGAACAGACCTTGTAGAAAGGATCTAAAGTGCTATAATAACAAAATGACACTTCAGTGGCTTGTCTCTAAAGTAAATTAAGGTGTGAGACCATTAAATAAAGCAAAAGGGGAAACACATTTGAAGATCTATTACATCCGAATGAATTGCTGGTTTTATATAGTTACCGTTAGGAGTGTCACATGATTGGGAACCTATCTATCAATGTATTTAGATGTCTATTTCTAAACGGATTTTTTTGATTTATCATTCGAATGACAATCCTCGCCATTTCGATCGTTAGCAGGAAATTCTGCTATCAACAAAATTAATGACATACGACCGATTTATTGCAATCAAGAACCAAGCACAGTTAAGGAAGGTTTCAGATAACATGTAATAAGATTTTGACAAAACATTAAGCGGTATTTAGAAAAATATATAAAGAACGCCTCTTTTCGGTATTTTACTTAAAAATATAACATTAAGAAAACAAAATATTAATTATGTGGAATTTATTGCGTCGAATTCGATTTATATTAATTAATATTAATAGCGTGAATAATAAAAACAAAGATAAAGTACTTCACAAATGAAGGTTTAACTGCAAATGCTATCTGCACTGCAGGCTGTCCATTGGTCGCAGATAAAATTTTTAACTGTAAATGACAAGACAAACCGTTTCTGGAAATCGCAGCCTCCTTAAACATAAATAATATACTTATATAGACAATGTCGACCAAATATACGATTTAAGGAAATAATTGATAACATTTTAATTAATCAATTATTAGGAAAGGGAAAGTACATACTACAAAATTTGTTTTTTTTTTCGTTCCTGCTGGTTGTCGTACCTACAGTTGATCTTTGCTCACGATATTTATCAAAGTAATTGCCTCAACGGAAAGATCGTACACCAATAGCCACTGAGTAAGGCTATCATTATTTGTATATGTTTTTTTTTAAAGGCGATTTTGCAAAAGAAATTTTTTTAGAAATTTATCTAAGACGCGTCAGGGAATCTTAAATATTTTCCACTTGAATGTGCAGCTTTTCTGAGAATATAATATTCCTCCTAAATTAGATTTTATCACCAATACCCAACAGTCCAAAGTTTTCTGGCGTTGTTATCTTGCGGTTTACATATATATACTTATAGAAAATGTTTCACCAATACATACCATTATTAAGAAGGTAATAAGCCGAGAACTCTTGGTGAACCATTGTAAGATAATATAAAATAATACACTTGGAGTGGTTTCACTTATTTATTATAAAAAACTGGATGTACATTTCGCCTTCTTAGGGCATCTTCAGGAGTATTATTACCTACTAAAGTAACAATAGAAAAAAATCTTTTTTGTGTTTCATTCCAACCAGCTACTCGGACAGTCCCTCCGATTTACACTGTAGTGCAATGCCGATGGGTAGGGCGTAAGGCCTGCTTCAGCATTCTTTTAGGAATCGTGAAAATAAGTGGGTGATGTGGTTAGGGAGAGAAAGATGAGACGAACGAAATGAAAACAGATGAGAAGTGAAAGATTATCTGTGGAATATTACTGTCCCAGCATATGCCTAAGTGATCCAAGGAAACCACAGGAAACTTGGACCAGAGCAGCTGGGTGCGGATTCGAAACGGTGACTTGCCAAATGCTAAGCAATGATCTAGAGCACTTAACCACACCGCTCGGTATTTGAGATGGTTGCTTAAATACTAGAGCTGAGTATTAACTTAGGATCTAAGAGGGGATTGTTACCAAAATCCAGCTGATCATTCGTTAAGGTTTTTGCTTTTTTAATTTAATTAACGTTTCATATCTGTCTAACATTTCTTGATTTTGTTGTATTTGGTGTAATAATTTTAAATTTTTGATGGTACAGGTGTGATCGTTGTACAATGATGATGTATGAAGAAAAATCCCATACTATAGTAATTTTAGCACAAACATAGAAAATAAGTAAAACAATTTAAAATAAACCCCGCCTATTTCAATAATGCAAATTTAGGCAAAGATCATTTAACAAAACCTTAACGAATGATCAGCTGAATTTTGGTAACAACCCCCTCTTGTACCCTAAGTTAATACCTGGCTCTAGTATTTAAGCAACCATCTCTAATCGTTACTTTAGTACGTAATAATCCTCCTGACGATGCCCTAATAATAAATAAGTGAAACCGCTCGAAACATATTATTTTATTTTAAGGTACCATTAACACATACCAAAAGTTTTACCTTCGGTAATCTTCAATTACTGATTTCTATCAACATCATGAGAAAATTGTACTTATCTAAATAATGTCCATCAGGTGTGAAACCACGGATCCACTTCTAAACGTTCCTCTTCTTATGGACTTACTTAACCAAAATGCACCTTCAACATTGTTCACCAAATTGGCATTCATTGACTCATAACTTCTTGAAAATGCTCCATCATATGAAAACAATATTTTGGAAATTTCACGAGACTATAGCAATTATAATATTTTCTTTTACGTATTTATGGCAACTAATTGCTTTCCAGTTGAGAATGTCACCGAGTGTAAGAACTCAATTGAAAGTTAAGTTTATGTCTAAAATTTCTAATTAAAGCTGAAATAGATCACAAACACAATGTGGAATTGTCTTGTGCCTTTGATGCCTCCAATGAAGTTCGTTTTAAATTTTACAGGTTTGTAAACGACGTGATCTGTTTCATGTCGTCAGAAGCGTGCTATTTTTACGTCTTTTGATACTCAAGTCCGCCAGGTTTACAAGCTAGTTTGGCATTTATTTACGCAATAAATCAGTACAACAGGTTTCAATACAACGCTACCTAATTGGGTAGCAGGGAAAACTTAATTAAAAGCTCAAGCACATAAATTTAATTACTTAAGCTTTTACGTTTAATTCTTCACACTTGCAACTTACAAAAGTCCTTTCGTCGTTAATGGTCCATTTAATGGATTTTCTAAATCGACAGCAATATCCTTAACGAAACATGTTCATAAGTTACGCATCCCCTTGAAATTGCCGCTATTTCCAAGTGATTCCAAACCTGTTTAGGAATAAGCTTTTTAGGAATTTTTGAACCGTAGAGAAGTACCTACAATTTTTTTATATCTTAATGACAAAATTTTGAATCTCTCATAAGTGATGCATTTTACAGTTACAGTTAACTTTATTTGTGTCTAACAAGAATTCCACGATTTGATTGATGGCAATGAATCTTCAATTTTCCGTTTTTATCGTAATTCATTTTTTTTTTTGGTTTTCATAAAAGGATTTTAATTCTGTGACAGCTCCCGGCATCCGTCAAACACACCCACATAAATCCGCATTATCGTCAAAAATCCCAAACTAATTAACAGCAGCGCAAAACACGCCAAACGTATCCATCACAAAATAATTGAAAGGAAAGAGCAACCAAAGCAAAAAAACGAGCATCAAGCCAGAAATAATAAATAACAAAACATATTGGCATCACACTAAAGCCCTCTAATGAGATTCAGTGGCGTAGGCAGGCCCACCTCGTGAGGCGGGACTAAAACCCACCAATCGCGTTCTCCGGAAACAGACAGCTTTCAGTGCAACGCCCTCTATCCATCTATTCGCGCCTGCATGCTTAGTGAACCTCTAGACCTATGCTGGATAACATTTGAGTGAGAGTATAGTGATTCTGTGCTACAAGTTGATGTGCGTAGGTCTAGTATAAAACTGTTTCAATAAAGCATCACTAATACATGACAACTGATCAGGAGCTTTCGTTCCGAATATTATGTGCTTCCGGATGTGCGACTGACATCAAAAACTAGTCTTCTTTACGTTGTCAACAAGTATCAAAACCTCCAAATCAATTTGTTTCAAAATTGAGGAATATTGCAATGGGTTAAAAAGTGCTTCATATCAGAAAAATGCATCAAACTCCATAATCACACTTCCTTACATAATTATATGGAACTTCCCCATCTACTCAACGGAAGAATGACCTCCTCCGTCGGATTTTGAACGCCGAGGAGTTTGTCGAACCAAAGTTTCTCAAAAAAGTTGACTGAAATTCATTCTCTATAACCCATGAATGAATAGTTATTAACTTAGATTGTTTGATTGCAAATTAGTTTTTAGCAGGTCTTTCAAGAATTACATTTGAAATTATTATGTAACATTATCACCAGTGATAATATTGGAAGAAGCTGAGAAATATTAGTTTATAACGTGTACCATTAGTGCAACAACCATCATGGACCATTGACAATCATTTTTATACCAACCGAAATGACAATGTGGACATTATAGTGAAAGTGAAGAGTTATATTTAACCATTCCGTTCAATTCATTAGCGAAAGTGATTCGAACAACTAATAGAATAATGGTGCTTGAGTCGGGAGTGTTGCCACCCCCATTGCAACTTTATGCGGCGGCAGCCGCTCATCTCACTCCCCGCCCCCCTTGGGCACCATTACTACAATTTCCGGGGGCTGCAGCCAGCCTTTTGAGCATGCATCCGGGCACTTTTGCTCCACTGGGGAGACCACGGTATCCTCATGGATTAGCTGGCCAACTCAGAGCACCACCTGGACCACCATCGGAAGACAGTGGGAATGAATCCCATGCAGGAAAAGGTTAGTACCTACCAAAGCCATAACCAAAACAATCAAATGTTTCAACAACACTATCTCTAAACATTAGTGCCGTACTTGGTTGAGATGAAACATAATTTCTTAAATGGTCCCGTTTAAAAATGTATCGATGGTAGCCAAAAATCCTTCAGTAAAAGATGTTTTTAATCATGGGGTTCAAGTTTAATAACTATCTGAAAATACCGAAAAAAATATTAAGATATCTACTTACTAAGTATAAAAAATATCAATGTTTGCATCACTGCTATTTAGGTGCTCTGTTGCAATAACACGAAGTATGACTAACCTAAGGTTATCGTTGTCTTTAAGCGCCATATACCTAACAAACTTTAATTATAATAATTGTTGCAATATTGTCGATCTCCAGAAATCAGGTATTGAATCTTTGCAACACACTAATTTTACTCATTTAAATTACTGATATTTGTACTTGTTAATCTTCGTCAATCTTCTGGCAATTTCCTGGAATGATATTTCATAATACAGTAAAACAATGTACTTCCATATCACCCTTTGTTTTTGGTTTATTCTTCGATTTTATCAGCATAAAATACGGTGACCTTGAAATGAAAGGATTCTTGATATTACAAAGGCATCCTAAATACACTTCCATCCTTCCCAATTGTCTTATTCTTTTCATGAATCACCAAGCATATCGCCACCGGAAGAATTGATTCTTCTCACCACCTACACAACGGAAATTGTCACTCGAATCCTTCGTCTTGTTTCAACTCCTTTCATATTAATTTGTTGATTATTCACATGCTGCGCTGATCTCAATTTAAGTAAATTTATAATCTATTAAAAATCTTATTCATAAAGCTACAAAATGAAGAAGATAAAAATATGTTACATTAGGTTTCAATTGTAGTAGTAATCTAATTAGAAAGAACAAAAGATAATGTTGATAATTCAACTCCTGGCATTACCTACTATCCATGTTAGTTATTGGATTGTGCTATGATATATCTCATTGCAATTTTATCATGAACTATTATGCGCTTGCTCCAGGTCATATTCCCATAGCAACTGGACTTCACTTGAAGATTTTGCGTTACATAAAAACATCCAACGGACTGACCAATTTGTATGATTATCTATATTTCCAAAAGTCCATTTGAAAGTCAGAAATCAACAGTAAATGTGCAATTTTGTCTATGATATATGCATTCCGGTATTGTGACATTTTCAATCACGGGCAAAAATAACTTTTATTAAGTTAACCCAAATTGGGTTCAAACTAATATATTTATTGGATTACATGAAAAATATAGATACCCATCAATGTCGAAATCTTCAAAAATACTGTTTCTATCTTTGTCTTTTTGTCCAACTTATAGCAACACAGAGTAGTAATATCACTGGTGTTTAGTAACTGGTGTATTACTCCTGTACTTTCGTTATTTTTCAAGTTAATCAAGTTTCGTTTCATGGATCAGGGAAAAAGAGGTAGAGACATAAAAGAAACGATAGTCCAGAGACGAATCGCTTTTAGCAAAGGGAAATCTGCAGAAACAATTTATTAAACGCGTATGTTTGGACCACGGCTCTGTATGGTTGCGAAGTGTGAACGGTAGGCGCGACGAAAAAGGAAAAGTTATACTTGTTTAAGATGTGGTGTTATAGGCGGATAATAAAAATACCGCGAATAGAAATAAGGAAGTGTTAGGGGAACAAAGAGCTATGGAAGTCAGTAAGGAAAATGAGAGGTTGGATGATAGGTCACTTTCTGAGATATGAAGGAATAGTTAGAAACGTATTAGAAGCAGAAAGAGGAGTAAAGAGGCATAAAGGAAGACCTATATTATATTACTGTTTGTGTGATGTTGTATTTTTTGGAAAATGTTAGGATTAGTTCAAGATACGAAGGAGTCGAGGAGCGTGCTATTCCTATGTTGATATTGGATCAATTTATAACGTTTTATGGAATAAATTTAACAAAGAAAAGTTATTCAAGAACCCAATTAGTTTTAAACATCTCCCCATTCTATTTTGCCGTTTTTTCTCTCCTAAACGTTTAACAATTCTATACTGGCAGCATCTTTAGTGCTAACCTGGAGACCTGGCTTGGTACCGATACTGCTTAGAATTCCCAAAAGTAGACACAGCTCATGTGATGCGTTAAGTGGTTCATATTCTAGCAAATGAATAGATTCCGTAATTAACTTTTCATTATTTCAAGTAATTTGAAGTTAAATGATCCATGATGCTCACATTGAGCACCTACCATTGTCATCAGTAATCGACCATGGCTTAGGTTAGGTTAAGTATGGGTACCATGATGGTAATACTTACAAAATTAAAATAGAACATTTTAGACAAGTGGTCATCATTATAGAATTATTTTGTGTTAGATATGCTTCTAACAATGAGCTGAAGATATTGGATTCAATAATTTACCATAGCTTTTGTTGAATTATGCGTACCATAATTTTAATTATTACATTAGAAATAATAGAACATCTTAACCAAGTGAATGTTGTTAAAACACCAAAAATAGAACATTAGTGTCACAATAGCAACTGCGTTTAGTAACCTGTACCTACATAAATAGCCATTTATAGTCCCCTTCCTAAGCACGATAAAGCGTATGCATTAAGTAAAATAATTAATTACCATGGTCAACACATTTACATGGATTAGGTTATATTAAGAAATTATTATCCAATATGATTTAGTGATTCGTCCAAGTGTCCATATGTCATGTTGGTAAAATCGTCGTCATCATCATTAATATTCACAAATGTGGATCAGCCAGTAATAACTGTAGATGTTCAATTTGAATTGCATGGTTTAATTAAATGACATAGAATGAATCGCCTGCAGACTGGAATTAAAAATTAAGTCGGTATACGTTGCCATAAAGAAGGATTAGCGTGCAGTGGAATTTTATAAAAATCCACGCTTCTCTAGAAACATGCATGCTACTTATTGTAAATGAGTAATATAAATGCGTGAACAAACCCTTTTATAAGCGGAACACTGATTCTACCAGTCCAATTTAACATCAGAAAGTCCATTATTGCGATAAATAATTTATATAATAATAAGAGGTTGGTTTATATAATATAATAATTATTATTATGCCTATGGTGCGCCAAAATTGGAAGACACATAAATTAAGTATTAAGAAATAGATTAGCATCGTCTTCTAAAACCAAGTTTCAAACAAAAGTTTAGTGGAGATCATTTGTTTATATTCAGTTTCAATCTTTTATCATCCATATAGTTAGTCAAATAAAACACTATGGTAAGTTTCACCAACTTTATTATTGTTCTCGACAATATCAAAATGTTGTAAATAATCAGTTAGAACTAGGCAGTTTTTCATCTCTCCTTATCCTAAGCTATCTATAAATGAGCATGTAAGATTCGTATTGTCAGTATAACGTTACTCTTGATAATGAGCACATAGCTCGAAACGAAATTATCGAGAACAATAGTAAAGTTGGTGAAACTTACCATAGTGTGTTTTATTTGACTAAATATATTCAGACCATATTTCACAAAAAATGCACCCTCTTTAGTTTAAATTAATTTTATCATCCAAATCAGCCAATTAATTAACTATCTACTTCCACACCATGCATTAAAAAATTGTAAATTATGGAAAAGAAGTTCTCAGGACAACACAACGTAGTTTTCTGAATTCTGGATTTGATAAACGTCTACACAGCGACGTTAATCAAAACGGGTTCCAGCGTTGAAAGAAGAATGTTCAAATTATCTGTGACTTTTGAACATTGCCTATCGAACTTTCTTAACACTTATCGTTATTAAATTAGTTTCAAATAGAATCACCAAACTGTATACAAAAGATTGGATGTAAATAATAAGCTGTAATTTTGTAAACAATAATTAAATAAATAATGACTCACCCTAATTACCACTAACTAAATTTTATATGAGCGGACACGTGTTTCGCCCACTGTGAAGTGGAACTCTGACTGAGAACTTTGTGAAAAATTAGTTTGATGGTTTTCGGCTTTCATCTCTATCTTCATAATATATATATATATATATATATATATATATATATATATATATATATATATATATACCTGGACTGAAGACAATTGAAATCTATGCCTTTCTGCTATACCTCTTTTCAAACTCTTTAGTTTGTGTTAATCCAGATGGTACCTACTTAATTAAGTATTTATGGAGTATAATCATTGAAAAATTCTTATAAAAGCCATTAACTTATATAGAATACCTTCTTATACTTCATGCTTCATAGACAATTGTTTCAGTTTCCTGTTATAGTAACAGTAGAGGGATTTAACAGATATAGCTAACTATTCACCTTTAGATGCAAGATACTTCTAATTTCCTCTTTCTATTAAAAAAAGACACTAATTAACCGCATAATCGTTAAAAAATTCTGATGTATCGTAGCTGACCCGTTAAAAGGTCAGGTTTATCGCGGCGCACTATCATCTATCACAACTGATATTCGATTTGTACTTCTTAACGTGTTTGTTGGTGATGGACATAACATACATACTCTACATAATCGTTTTATTATAACTAAATTCTAGTAAGAACACTAATTTATCAAGTTTTATTATTTTATTAAGAACAAACAACGTGAATACAGAATGATAATAACTGCATTGGTGATGGAAATCGGGGGCTAAAGAGAATTTAGCCCACACCTTAAAAGTCATAATCATAATAATATTGGCCAAAAATTATTGAAAAAATGCAAAAAGATTACGGTTTTTCCCATTTTTGAGCATGTTCCGATCTAAAAATGAAAATATACTTACCGGCATCGTGAAGTACGGGAAAAAATACATGAAAAACTGTTATTTTTATTTCTGCCAAATGGAATCTTCATGTCCTAAGAAGCTGTTGAAAAATTAAAATATTTTTCCTAGCTTCAGTTTAAGTTCTAAAAATCTGAAAAAACTCAGGCTAGTTTCCTTCTCAATAAGTACCCTTCATTATTTTTTCAAATTTTTAAAAGTGAACAGTGAGGCAGGAGAAATTAATTTCGAAAAAACACATTTTTAACGATAGCGCCAAGCTGTGAGGTGTTTTCAATTATATCGTTTCGAATGGCCAATTCGAAATTACAATGAAGCAAGGGGCAATTTTCACTATCTTATCCTGCTTTAGCCTTTCGCTAAATCTTCAAAAATAAAAAGATAATAAAAAATGTTTTCGAACAAATTTTATTATTTATGGAATTATAATAAATAGGATGTTTCTAATTCTAATTTAAAAAGCAATTTTTACCGATTTTAACTATCAATAACTCTTTATTCTCCCCTCTTCGAAGCTTCTTGGATACTTCTTCATCTGTGGTCTCTTTCTGGAGTTTCTGACTGTAATGTCCATTAGGAGCAATCACTTTCATTTTCCATTTCTCGATTATCCTGTTAAAATCTTTCTTCTTTTGCTTCTCGCTGACGTCACTAGACCTTTAAACCAGTTTAGTCGTCCATCTGTACAAGCATTAGAACAAACATCATGTAGAGCCCATTGCTTATCTTGGTGAAAAATTCTAAAGCCAAAGTAGTTTTTATAAATATTTTTCACTATGTATGTGATCTCGAATTAGTACTTTTGCATTGTAGACCTGCGTAATAACGTAGTTAACTATCACCTCAATTAATCGTTTATATTCTAATTGGAATCGGAATCTAGAAGTTTTGTTTCTTATAGTAAAATAATTTACAGCTACATCAAATGAAAATCTTTTCACTGCCAAAGGGAAGCCATAAAAGAACAAAGAGTCAGATTAATAAATGAAACAATTATATTTTTCAGGCAGGATTTTATGATTATGTAGAATTATCAAATGAGGGTCATAGAAATTTAAAAACCTCTTTAAGGACTTGCCGGTTCCATTAACTACCACATTTACCGTTAAAACCGGGTAATTTACCGACATCAATCAATAAGAAGAATTGTAAAATGAGCACAAGCGATAATTGAAAAGGGAAATTGGATTAGATTGGATTAGAGTAGGTTAGGTTAGGTTAGGTTAGGTTAGGTTGGCTGTAACCAAATTAGGTTGCGTAGGACCATATTCGGTTGAATGGAGGAAAAGAGGAAGTTGAAAGGTAATTAGTTAAATATTATGTAAACATACCTAGAAGTGTTTTATTTATCAAGAACATACTTTTGTTTTGCAATTTTTATGGGTAAAGAAGAGAGATAGACGTTTAGCGTTTTAGGTAGTAATATTAAAATACCATAAGAAAAAACACTATGATTTCGAAATTAACAACTTTATAAAAAAGGTCAGCACAAATAACAGACAATAAGAAAAACTATATACAAAAGACGAAACAATGCCAAAGCACAACAAGACATAAAATATATACAAACACAATGAAAACAAGAAAACAATTTAAACAAAGAGAATAATATAGACTTAAATGAGCAGGTTGGCTGGAGAATTAATTTTAGGATGAAAATATTGGGGTATTTATGCAGCTGAATTGTTAGTAAAACGAGAGAATATTCAAGAAGGAAAAGACAGTAAAGTTGAAGGTACGAGTTTATAGACATAAAAGTGACCAGTATTGAATTTTAGGAAAAGTAATTATGGGAAAGTCCTGCTATTAGTAAGGGGTGCATGCAGGTATAGGTGAAGATGAAATTCTAGGTAAAGGCTAAGTTAATGATAGTGAAACAATAGAATTTAGGTAGAAAGGAAACAAAGGTATGCGCTAGATAAGAAATGTCCCATTGCTGCCCGCGAAAATATTTTACCTGAAATTGTAGCATTGCTGCCCGCCGGCCTTTATTTCTATTAATATTGGTGGCATTGCTGCCCGCCACCTTTATTACCCTCATAAATAATTTGAATTCATATGTAAGTGTTATAATGCATATGTAATAATTCCTATAAACGTATTACATATTCGTAACATATAAAATAATTTGCTCAAATTTATGGATATAGCTACCTATAGACAATTTCATAAATATAGTTGGTTGAAAGTACTTGGGGTAAACAACAAATTGTGTTAGAATGTTACCGAACATTCAAATGTTGTTCTAATCAACTTTCGGTCAACTTTACACTCTTCACGTCGATCTGAAAAGCACAGAAAATTACACGAATATGCGTCCGGCTATATATGCATTATTACCAAATAGAAAAAGAGATACGTAGAAGAGACTGTTTGAATTGATAAAAAGTAGAGTTCCAACCTTTAGTCCACAATATGTGAAAATTGATTTTGAACTATCCACAATTTTGGGTTGCAGAGAAGTATTGCCTAATACATCAATATGTTACATAAATTCGGTATTTATTTGTATGGAAAAATATTTACTTATTAAATTATTATTATTATCAAACAAATACGGGCGCGGGCAGCAATGCCACTGTATAATCTCTTTTTCAATCTGGCGGGCAGCAATGCAACTTTTTAAAGGCGTGGGCAGCAATGGGACTAAGTCTAAGAAGTTGTAAGTCTAAAAATAGATTTAGAAAATAATGATGAATATTTACAAAATAAAAAATAATATTTATAAAAACATGAAAAACAAATATAAAAAATTAATTAAACCGCTACAGACGTGTTTAAAGGTAACTTCAAGTAACACGCCCTGTATATTATCTTTTTTCGCGTAATTTGTAAAATGGTTATTAATTAAATAAATAAAAAATGCACGATTTCAATATAACCTTCTTCTTGTAGTTGTTGTTAACAAGTAAATAAAATCAATAAAAGATCCAACCTGCTCTTTGTTCTTCGCGTTGTAACGATGTACTACATATCGTTCATTATGTTAACTAGAAAATATCTGCTCTAAGTATCAAAGGCCACTGAAAACTCACGCCAGAAATTCATTAAAATTAATTGAATTATGCATAAGAAAATCCCACCTGCCCACGTCATTAATTTATTTATACAATGATTAAACTATTACTGGTACGCACACTTTCTAGAAAGCAATGTATGCAATTTCAATTAATTAAGGAAATCGTGATTGCCATGCATGTACCCAATATACATTTATGTATATGTGTGTCTGTGTAGTGTGAATGTATGTATGTATGTGCCCATGTTGCGTATACAATAATGAATTAATTTAAACTATTACACCTGTTGTTATATTTCCGCGAAAAATTGTTAAAGTAAATTGCAGTTCTGTTTTGTACTGTTACGTTCCAAAAAGGAAACCTTGTGTGTTAATTAATCCAAATGAACTTGAACTGCCTTAAAAAATGACACTTTTATACGTAAACGCTGCACACTTTACTTACTTATCTGCTTATATGCATATGTCTTTTACTTAACGCAATTAATGCTAAGCTAAATCGACAACCAGTTAAATAATCGTAAATCCTCGCCAGATGTATTCTATCCTCATATCTGAAATTCACTCACTATACATGTTAGTTTTGGACTTCGCTTAACAATTTTTGTCCTGAATTATTTAACAAAATTGCCCTTAAAAACGTATATAAATTGTTACTGTTGTCATGCCCTCGTCGGAACTCGGACCCGGGATCTTTGGCTTTTCGCGCCAATGCTTTTACCACTAAGCTAATTTTTCCTTCACTGTATGAGGTAATCTGTAGTGGGTATAAATTAATTCAATAAATAGTATCGCATTACTGTATTTAAAAATTTACCCCTACCAAAAATTCTTCGATTGTTTCACCCATTTTATGATAGGAATTTGGACCATTGGCGCTGATCTACTGCAATAATGAATAATGATCGAAAATGATCCATAAAATTACAGCCATTAATAAGACAATTCGACAGGTAAAATTAAATGAAACAGCAAATATACTTAATACAATGTTAATACTTTCATTCGTTCAAAAAATTACAAAAATAAAACAAACACCATATTGTACAGAACATACTGAACATTCCTAATGTACATTAAATTTTAAAAAAAGTATAATGCTTTTTGTGTCGTTTTACTTTTATTTGAATAATAAAAATATGTTGTTCCAAGGTTGACTATTGTTTCGCCAGAACTGTGACATAACCCGGAATTTTACATTAAACTTGCTTTGTCTTGTTTTTCCTTCATTTGGGCGCTCTGTGGATTACGTTAATCCCATTTTAGTTACTTTTGGGCTTTGATTTTTCACCCACATTCCTTCGATCTATATTCTTTTCCTTTCGTCTGCCTATGGTGTTTGGATTTGGGAATCTATTTATTATTATTTCTCAAATACTCTTGGTGTTTTTCAATTGATAAATACTGATCTGACATCAGTTCTTTACTGGTTCTGAGTTCTTGGTCTCAAGGAACCTCGCTATCTGATTGATTAATATTTCTGGTTCCAATCTGTAGATAACTATATTCAATTTTGTTGATACTATACATCAGCTAAACGTGACCAATGTATTTCGAATAACGTACAGTCACTGTCAAATGTTGTAGGTTAGTTCAATACATTTAGTCCATAATTTTTCTAATTTTTTGATTCTTTCTAAATAATAAGATTTGTCAAGGCCCTTAAAATAAGTGTTTGTTTCTACGGTAATCTCATTATTCAACCCAAATTTTTTACCGTCCACTCATTTGTTTAAGTTTTCAAACGGGAAATAGTCGGAGAGGGCTATATCCTAAATCCAGAGAATAAGGTGAATTGCGTAGCAGTACATGTCCCAATCGATAAAATTTTGCCATGGTGACTACACACATATGCACCCGTGCATTGTTCTGATGGAACAACACCTTTTTCTTGACTAAATGCGGTCGTTTTTGCTTCAAAACAGTGTCAAATCTGCCCAGCAGCTCTGAATAATATTTGTCGTTGTTCGTCTCTGGTCTCTGGTGTGGCGTGATGGATTCAAAACTCGTTTGGATTGCGGCTGTACATCTCCAAACACTCCTTTGAACTTGTCATAAGGTGGTGTTTATGTCGATCGTGAGCAATCGCGGCTCCCATCGCTCATCGTGCCGACAGCTTTTTCATGTCCAAATAATCATACAAAATGTGATGAACTCGCTAAGTTGAAATTCTTACAGCCTCAGCCAACTCATGGGAGTTTCATCCTTCGATTATCTAATATCATTCCATGGATTTTGTCAATAATTTCTGGCGTAACGACTTCTTTTGGACTCTCTCCGACCTGAACGTTCGGCGTCACTTGTACTGGGGCGGCTACAACGAAACTCAGTAAACCAGCTTTTAACCATTGCAATTGACGGTGTAGTAGTGCAGAGTCCCCATAGTATTTATCAAGCCTCTCCTTGGATTCATTGACGGATTTTTTTGGGCAAAAAGTTATGCAAAAGCACACGAAATTCACTTTTTTCCATTTTTGTGGAAATTAACGAGGTTAACTGATTTCAATTGCTGTCAAACATACAGTAAACGTCGCGGCTTGCTCAAAAATTTACAGTAGTGTACCGATAGATGGCACTTAACGGATACAGTGTTGCCATTACAGTTACTTATCAAACTACCCTCGTATTTCAATGTATTTGTATATAACTTTGCACAATAATTGAATTATTCTGTCTGATTTTTATTCCATCATCCTTTGTATAGAGCATACGTAATTGTTTCTTTGTGAGGCCATTCTTTTAAAATGCAAATCCAATTCCGTACACGTGCTCCTTTACCTAATCAACTGAGTAGATAATATGCAGGTACGTTTCACTCTCATTAGTAACATTACTGTAATTGTGTGGGAGTGCAAATACAAATACACATCAATTAGAATCGATTATTGCAGGTCGGAGTTGTTCATGCATGAATAAATATCCAAATAGTTTCAAATCGATCACTTTAGTCCGATTTATTGGCGTTAAAAGATATTACAACAAACTTATTACAAATAATGAGATAACGAATTAACGGGCACAGAATTCAAAAGAAAAATCAATCTTTAGTATTCCACAACATAAAGAACAAGAAAGTTATTTTGCAGGATGGAAACTATTATTTTTATTGGGAATGTGCCTAGCGAGCGTGAAGCAAGTATTTAGAATTTGCAAAACTGCAAGAATATAACTGACTAAAGTTTATTTGTAAAACCAATGGTCAATTAAAATTATTATTCCTTTCAATAAGTAACAGTTACTTTGTTATCTTCTAATACATATTTACATCGTCGACCAGGATTGTAGTGATTCCTGGGTTATCGGCTGCCGAGAAATAAGCAAAACATTTCATATTAATTTACCTAAAAACGAAACAGACGTTATTTTTTATTAAACAATTTAACTCAAATTTAAAACGACAGATTGACGGCAAACTTCAGTGTAGGTAATATTATGCAGGATGTCTGATAAATAGGGGTTGAGTTTAGAGGACTCCACAGGCAAGGGTAACGAAAGGTGTATTATGTGTAGGTACCTGTGGAGTAGGTACTCCACAGATAATTTATTTCATTCCTTTTCTACATATAATTCACATTTTGGAACTTTTCAATAGGTATATTCTTTACCCTGTATACCAAAACGTAAAATTTATCATGACCAAAGACCATCTCAATCTATTATTCAAAACTTCAAAATTAACCATTCCATTGGATCCAGCACCAACAATACCCTACGCTCTACGATTAGACACAAAACTGACGTCTTTTTGGAATTGATACACCTACAAACTTTCAATCATATGTTTCAATTTCTATTAAATAATAACCACGATCTTGGAGCATAGGCTTTGACAACCGGAATCCTTAGTAGAATCAGTCGCTGCCAAGACATCCATTATAACCTTCGCACACCTTGTCACCGCAGCACCACTGATGATGTCAGCTACAGTTGCCTACAGAATGTCTGGAACTAAATGTTCATTTAGACCACGACCCTGTAGTTTAAATAAATTAATCCAAGCTTTTGTGTTTGACAGTTTAAAACAATCGCAAACATTATATAATCGTAGATAACGGCAAACAATTTTTATAATAGGGACAAGTCGTATTTATTCGGATGTGTTCGAATTTACCCTAGGCAGTTTTGGGCAAAAACCGATACTTATGACTTTTGAATCTCCTTATTTTGCATACATTACCTTTCGAGTCATTTAAGTTTCATTCACTTATTTTTATAACAAATACCTACCCGAAAAGTGTACTAAAAGTTTGGACATACGCATACTTCATTATTATATTATCGTGCCTTTTAATCCAAATGGACTACATAGCTGACGTAATTTTTTATATAATAAATGGGGATACAAGATCAGAATAATTACAAATCCATTTCAACTTTACATAAACAGGATAATCAGCGAGCGGAGCAGAAAATGCCGTCTTATCGAGTCTCGCTTGTTAGTCTTCCTTCTTTAATTAAAATGATTAATTAATAATAATGGCAAATGATTCATTTTATAATGACATATTTTAGATAGCAGGCCTGCTTGTAATGAGATGTTTCATGGTAATATAAATTAAGTAATGTTATTGTTCGGTTCAACCGCCAAGCTTTGTAAACTATATTCAAAAATCGGTATTGAACAGATGCTTAGCTCTCTTTCAACTGATATCGATTGTTATTCATTAATTCTAATGATAAAAATAATTTAAAAATTATCAGGGCTGTGAGCTGAATACTTCGTATGCATGACATATTATGTTACATACAATTGAGATTAAAATAAATCGAATTAATTTATTCTTGTTGGACTGGTTCTATTTTTAGATGATGTTACATGTGTAACAGTTTATGTTTTTCTTGGAAGTTTAAGACTTTGATAAACAAACAAAAACCACAAAACAATAAGGTTTATTGAAAAAAACTGACAATAGCACTATACCACAGTGTTATAAACAAATTGATAATGTTAAAATTATTTATTTGTAGATGTATTGAAATAAGAAGTGACCACAATCAAAATTGAAATTCTTTTTTTTGTTTAGATTTAACTCGAGGTAGGAAAACCTTACATAGGCACCCCCTGAAGGGGGTAGTGTCAGATTCTTACTGACCAAAAACCCACCTCGAGTGGGGATTAACAACCCGAAGGTTTAACATCCCCAGGGTAGTTGCGGAGAGGTAGGGATAGGGATGTGGATTTAGGAGAAGGCAGAGTTGTGGTGGGAAGGGACGAGAGCGATGGGGGGGGGGGGCTTCGAAGAGTCGGTGGCCCACCTCTGATGTGAAGGGTGGGCACTCGCGCTAAAAAGCGAAACTAGGGCTGAGCGAATGAGGGCGGCTCAGGGATTGAAATTAAATTTTCAGTTCCATTTTATGGTTAAAACTCAATACATTATAAGATAAGGTAATGTGGAGGTAAGTGCGACTGTTCCGTAGGCTTTAGCTACCATTGATGGTAGAAAATCTTCTGAAACATCAAGAACTAGTTAGGGACATATTAGAAGCAAAAAGAGGAGTAAGTAATAGCTGGCAAAGGAAGATCTACATTAGATTACTGTTCGCAAATAGTTAAGGGATATAAGATGTCCTAACAGTTTTCGGGAAATCCGAAAATTGGCTCATGATGGGAAGGAATGGACTGCAGTACATATCCAATTAGTCTTTAGACTAATGACCCTATGATGATGATGATGGATCAATTCCCAAAAGTAACGACAAAGCCCATGAAGTACGCTTGCTAACAAATGTGCATGTTCCATGATCCTTCATGGAAGTGAATTCAAGTTAAACGATCCATGATGCTCACAATGACCATTTCCATACCATTCTAAAACTATTTCCTTTAATAATCCACCAAATTATGCGTACCATGATGGTAATAATTACATTAGAAATAATAGAACACGTCAAACAAGTGAGCATGGTCAACACAATTACATGGATTAGATGAGATTGAGAAATGATTATCCAATATTATTTCGTTTTTCGTCCATATGTCCATATGTCATGTCGGTAAGATTTTTATTACTATATTTAATATCCAAAGAATATATTAGAAATAGATTAGAAGGGGTAGGAGAAAAAAGGGCGCTATGGGAGTCAAGTCAATAAGAAAATGGTGAGATGGAATAGTTGTATTAGAAGCAGAAAGAGGAGTAAAAACTGGTAGAGGAAGACATGGGTTAGATTACTAATCGCAAATATTTAGGGATGATTCACTTAGGATTCTAAGGAGTGGAGGTGTGTGTCTAATCAGTCTCTGAAATGATGACATTCCATTTTCTATTCTTTTAGAAAATAATAGAAATTGCTGTTATTCTTGTAATGTCATATTCTAATGCCTTGTGTCTCATGTCTGTCCTCTTATTGCTACACCTGTACATAATTGATACTAGAAAGTTATATAAAGCCGCTAATAAACATATTAAACGTAAAATATTTACCCACATACTAACTCAAGTGTAATTGATTTAAATTAAATAACGAAATTTACGCATGTCGCTTTCTCATTAACGTTTAAGATACAAACCTTTATTTAAATTCTGTATGAATTTCAATCAAACAAAGTGACTTTGGTTCGTTTATTTGTCGAATTGAATACAAACCGTATTCAAATAATTTATTATTATTAATAATAAATCATATATGGTCAAACTTATACTTAGTTCGCTTTCATTTCTATTTAAATGCAAATTATTGAGTATTTTACTAAATGCGATGCAATTTAATTTCTAAAACCTTACCAATTCCACGTAAACCGTTAGTACAAGTTGTGTATGATTTTATATAAAACTAATCAAGGACCAGGGCTAAATAAAATTTCAATTCAATTTTTTGCCGTAACAGACTTTACTCTATGTTAAGATCGTTACAACTCTATCATAATTTTCTTTTTTACCAAAAAATTTCTAAAAAAAAAATGAATATTGGTATTTTGAGTAACAAACAGACACTGGATTACGTTTCACGAAAACTTTTTTATTCTTTTCTACAATATTGTTTCAACCCTTGCTGGTCATTATCAAGAGCTATGGTGTTACTAAAGATGTAAATAATGTAACAGACTTATATAAACGGATGACAATAAGCAATGGGACAAATATGATAGTGGTTATCTATTTGGAAGGTCCAATAACAGCGGAGAATCCAAAGTGAACATTTCAATTTGATTATTTACAATATTTTGCTTATTATTAATGGCTTTCTTAATTTCTAAAGATTCGAGCTAACTCTAATTTACGACCTTTTTGTGCAGAATGTCAAAGTTCAATCGAATTAGTGTCTAAATTATGTTTGAAATCTAAGCAATGTTGAGCTATTCCTGTATTATTCTTTTTATTCCGTATAGAAAGCACATGTTCTTTAAGCCGAGTTTTTATGACTCTACCTGTCTGTCCTAGTTAGAAGGCTGTGCAATCCTTACAGTACAATTTGTAAACGCCGCTTTTATCTATTGAATTTGATTTATTTTTGTTGTTAATTAACAGACTTTTTAAATTAATTTTATTGACTAAAATTGGTATTAAATGCACCTTGATTAGAAGGTGTTTAATTTTGTATCCGACTTCTTTTACATAGTTAATTAAGGCATGTTTCTTATTTTCAGGAATTAAATCAGGAAGGAAACCGTTGTACAGTTTAATTTCAATGAGTTTACGTTGTTTATTTTTTAACATTTTGTCAATTAGGTTGCGATTATATCCGTTATTGATGCAAATGTGTTTTATAATTTTCAATTCTTTTTCAAAGTTGGTTTTAGAAAGAGGTAACATCATTAACCTGTGTAAAAAACTATTAAAAGCTGCCATTTTGATGTTAAAAGTTTAGTTGGAGTCAAAGGGAATTACCGTATCAGTGATCGTAGGTTTCCTATAAGTTTCAAACATAATTTCTTTGTGAGTAAGATCCAAAAAGTTTAACTTTTCGTCTGTTTCAATTTCAATCGTAAATTGAATGTTCGAATCTATGGAATTTAATAATTTGAGAAAGTTGTCTAATTGTCTTAAACTTCCCTTCCAAATACAAAAAATGTCATCAACATAACGTCTATAAATTTTATCAAAGAATTTCTGTCTGTCACTAACTCGATATTACATATTCCACCGTAATCCCTGATTTGGATCAAGTTCCGGTACTGCATCAACAACAGATTAGTAGATGAATGTTGGAAATAGACCAAAAAATATTACAGATTAAATATGTATGTAAAGAAATAGCGGTTTTGCAGTTTGTCTAGCCTTTCGTCCAGCTACCAATATGCTATTATTTGTACTAGGTAAACTATGATAAATATTTGTACAGTATGGTATATCTAGTATATCCAAAAACAGAAGATATCAAAATCCTTTTTCATCTATAAATTAAGGATCGCTGATCCCATTTCTGTAACGTATCCTACACAATAGGCACTGCGAAACTTTATATACGACAGCTGAGTTTTGACCGTTATCAGAAACAAGATTCTGGAAAAAATTAAAAGTTACGGAATAGATGATGATCATCATTTTGATCAACTTTCACATAGTAGAGGCCAACTCAATTAATTATTTCAAAATTACGGAATAGAGTTACGGATTGGAATGTATATTCTTTTTTTTACCAACATACCAAGATTATGACGTGATCTCTATAGTATATGTTGTCACGACGTAGCATCGCTGACTATTGAGCTATCCGTACTGACTCGAACGATCCTGTGTAAGTCTTTATCATTTTTAAATAAAATTGGATTGAACTGATTGCTACAAAGCAGTTGTGTCAATTTGTAAAAAATGGACGATCATTATTCTACATTGACGAACAATTTATTTATAAAGCTACTTTCGTGTAATCTTAAAAATACGAATATCTAAAATATTAGAATAAAGTTTGAATAAACAAAGATTATACGAACTTAGATATTTTCCTATAGACATTTTCAGTCGTATCCTACATGAACTGCTGGTTTTATTGTATAGTCAAATTATATCTGACAGCTTTGATCATATGAACTCTTCCTCTACTTTGATACTGACAATGAATCCCATCTTAATGTCAAATCTGAGCGCAGCATCAATCCTAGCTCTAGCGTTGAGTATTCTTTATTACCATTACGGTGAAAATCCAGTCAAAACTCGGGAAATGTATGGTTCTTAAATTATACGAGAAGAAACTGTTTCCACAGAAATCATCTTTGATGGTGGTAATATCAAGTGCTTTTGTGACAACAGACAACCTACTTCTACTTCCTTTTTTTGATAGGTATTTCATAGAATCGAGAAAATATTGATTTCAGATTTTTAGTTCTCAGATAGTCTATACAAAAGAGAATTCACGGTTATAACTGCTGTTGCAGACACATAGCCATAATTTTGTTCGTTGGAGTTCTAAATTCCAAAAATAAAAAAATATACTATATCTACTTCATACTTCATTGATTACAATCTTTCGTTTTTTTTTACTGTAGCGGTTATACTACATACTATTAAGTCAAATTACATTAGTATTAATTAAGTTGGTGCGTCCCTTTTTTAATAACAACAACAATAAATTACTGACAAAGAATCATATTTGGTTTACGTGCCTATATTACTTAAATAAGCTGTGTCGTCAACTCAGTTGGGCATGTAGATACCTTCGTAATGCTTTGTCTAACATATGGAATATTTCAGTTAACAGCAGATCTCAGTAGATAGTGATATGTTGCCATAACTAGATATTATATCAATTTCATTTTAAATAGCTTTCCTTTGCTTTGGTCGGTGATTTATAGATACTGCCTATGCCGTTTTGATGAGTTCTAATAAGTAGTTTCAGTCTTTAGTTACTGACCAAATAATTGTCCCAAACTTTCGAAAGTCTTCTACTGTCTACTTATGTCTCCAAGGGTAACAAAGTCAACTGAGGGTAATAAACATTTTTCATGTAAATTATGCTTTTTGGCAAAATTAACTTTCCAATTTTTTGCCGTTACGACGTCATTTATCTTAGTTACAGTTAAAATAAATTCTTCCCAAATACTTTATTATTTTTTCGCTACCACTTTCGTCCACATTCAATTCGGCAAGGGCCCAAATCCTTGACTATCACCTAAAATCTGCCCCTCTACTCGTGGGTCTAAATATTGTTGAACCCCCACCCTCTTAGGATGTACTATAAATTAATTTTTTTGCTGTTAGTTACTTAGTATATTTTTGTTACTCCTGAAGATGCCCTTATAAGACGAAATACGTATTGAATTTTTTAAATAAAGTTTTAAGTGAAATTCCCAAGTTTGTTTGATTTAAATTTTAATTTTTAATTTTGAATCATATTTTACCAAGTGATAACGGCAGATACCCATCAGTATTTAGTTTTGAATAGTAGAAGTGATTTCATTATCTTCGAACATTGTGTAAAACTGAAATTTACAGAAGATAACAAAAAAAGCATTTATTTAATAAAAGCACATTAAATCCGAGTGTTGGAAATCGTTTATCGTCTCTTTTTCTAATAAAACATTTCAATTAAATGTGTCGGTTTTATTATCGTGTTAAAACGAATCGAAGGTCTCTGCATTCGGCTTCCTCATTGATTTAACTTGTAAGCTTCCAATATTAGATGTAATTCTTGTTCCCACAACTGGAATTTACTTTCGTGATGATGGCAATGACGCAATAAATTAGGGTAGGAATACTTTGCATAGATAAACATGCACGTATCTATGTATTAGTTACACGTTGTAAGACAGGTGTATATGTGTGTATGTACGAGTTTCACACTGCTATCGTCGTAATATACACAAACGACCAAGAAAATGGTCTTTAGATTCGACTCTAATAAAAACAAATTGCCTTCCGTCCTCATTAATTTAGATTTATGGCGTTGTTTAAGTCAACTACTTTATCGGTTTCAACAAAAGTGACAAAATTAGTAATGTACATTCTCTTCTGCAACACATACAGGGTGTTCTTACATACAGTTATTTAATTTTATAAATTTATCTTTTGAATAAAGAACATTCAGTTTGGTCCGGATATGAACCAGCGACTTATGGATCATGTTTTGATTCTCGAACTTGATTTGAATAATTATATTCTCCCGAAATTTGAGAATCAAAACACAGTTCTTGGTCAGAAATTCATAGAAACCATCGTGATTTTGAACTTAATAGTTCTTATCAGGGAGTTTCGATCGAATGCCAGAAAACGCCATCTATAGGTATATATTTATTGCTAACAGTATTCTTCTATACCTAATATTTGACAATGTGTAAGCTGTTTCGACCTGTTTATATGTATTATATATCTTGTAAAAGCCTTTCTGCCAGCGCCCACCTGATGAGACCCGAGGTCTAAACCGGTGGTGGAATATGGCTTTCGGTACGCTGTGCCTACTGCGTAGGACGCGTTCGAAATGTGGGATCTGTAATCCTTTATAATTAGACGAAGAATTATTTTAATACCTTGTTTTTTAGATTGTTATCTTCGTCTAATGATCGTTTGGAATCAACAGTGTAATTCAATGCCGATAGGGATTTTAGCCCTCGGAGTAGTTGTTTCTGTTGATTCTATATTTATATTTATTATAATATTTAAAAAACTTGCCAAACTAAATTTACTATGTATCTTATATAAATCAATAGACTCTTTGGTCTTCAGTTTATTGATATTTATCTTTAAAAGAATATCAGAAAATACGAATCACGCTGTAAAAACTATTTTGACGACATGATTTACAGTATTAACAAATTGATCACAGAGTATAAACATAATTGGCCTAATATCTGTCATCATGAAATAAATTTTTAACATATTTTGATCGATTTTATATGTTTGTTTTATTCCGAGGGCTCTCTAAATGAGTGACCTCTGTATAAAATTTACTTTTTAAATATCTATACAAATAATTATATGACGATATAAAGGATACCCTTCACCTACAAAAAGTTTTTTAAACATTTTAGTCTATACCCCAAGCTAAGTCCCTGTAAGAATCTCATTAATTTCCATACACTTAACTTGTTTTGCTTGAACGCCAATAAGTGAATTTTAGTTCCCTACGGAATATTCGATCAGGCAACACGCACTATAAATTTTAATGTCGACTTCGAATTCCCTTTGACTGAGAGACCTATTCAAATTAATTTGATTTTTTTACGTGATATAATGATGAACATGCAAAGAGAGGAAACTCGCCAATGTATTTAATGTAATGATTATTATTGAAATAGAGGAATTTCACTTGATGAAGTCAATCATAGTAGAAATTAAACAAATTGTACTATTTACCTGATGAAGCTACTGTACCAGCGAAACAACTGTTATTATATTAAATATTTTGTGAAAGTGAAGTTATTGTGTAATTTCTACTTAAATATGTTAACTAAATGCATCCACACAATTAGAAGTCTTTTTGATTTTTTGTTCTGATCGATGGCGGCCATTATGCTTTTTCAATTGTTGCTCTATTATTGTGCGTGACAGCCAGTGTGGTTTTTCAATTGTTACTACATTCTTGCTGTTGGCAGCCATTATACGGTTTTAATTGTTGCTGTATTGTTGTCGTTGGCAGCCATTATACATTTTCAATTGTGGCTATATTGTTCTTGTCATCGGTCCCTATGAATCCAGGAATTTTGACCTTTTCTCAACATTCTCAAAAATGACCTATTCTTTTCTTTTCTTTGATGAGTTGGGTAGAACATCCTGTATAAAATATACGGAGATCAATTTAAATATTTCCATTAGTCGAATTCTAGTCGGCGGCGAAAATATCATTTCCGTATCAGACCATTAGTAAAAAATATGCTTTTACGAACGAGTATTAATAAATTATAATAAGATGCCGATTATTACAATCCCGTAAACCGTTACTATTAAAAATTATTAATTTTAATCATTCCTAAGGCCGACCTTTTTTTATTGACATCTATTAATAACCGATATCTATTTACAATAATGCGAAATGATATGCTAATGATGTTATGTGCCACAAAAATCTAGAAAATTAACATGCATCAAGGCAAGAAACTGCAAAACCTGTAGCAGGTGTATTGCATTATCATACATTTACATCAAATCACTTAAGAAGGAATAATTGCAAGTCATCGAGTGATTGACTTAAATGAGCAAAAAAGAGAAGATAGCCTCCTGGTACATTTTGTAAATTAAAATTTATCTTTTTTTTATGTAGAAAATCATTATCGTCTCACACTGTCCCCTCAAATCAATTACTCAGCGGCGAAAAAATTAAATATTTAAATATCGTCCGGTAGTTGTTTTTTCGTAATTAAAAAAAACGGACACAAATAAAAAAAACATTAGTCAAGTGAGAGAGTCTGACTAACCATCTTATAATGTTCTACATGTTTATGGTGCTAGCGTATAGATAGATTTGTAAGATAATCTTTTGGAGCTATCTCCTCGCGTGATACCAAATGATACAATTATCTCAGTATTAAAACGTCTAGTTAAAAGATGAAACTAACGAGCCTACATTCGAAACAAACTTTTTTGTAGACATAACCTGCCCTATTAAAATTCTCACCAAATATTTTTTGAGTGCCATTAAGATACAAATACATGAGTGATCTCATAAAGGTTCTGTTTTTGCGTTAGGCTATGAAACTCTAAAAAGAGGCACACGATACATCAACAGTAACAGTAAAATATCTTTAATATATTCAAAAAACAAACATACTTATTCAAATGTTTTAAAAACTTTATTAAGAATACTTTTACCATCGTTTCGGCTTAATTAGGCCATTCTCAAAGAGCCAATTAGAAACCAACTAATGATAAACAAACATAACTATTTATACCTTACATGTAGGTGGGGGAAGTAACCCCACTTATAGTTTTTGGAAACATGCACGAAATATAGGGCTATTGTGCCCTTCACACTGTTCATTTTTAATATTTTTATTTAGAAAAAAGGCCTTTTGGATTACTAATTTTTCTAACAAATTTAATCTTTTGCATTTATTAAGGATAAGTAAAATTCTAAAATTATTTTCTATATTAAAATTATGACAATTTTCAAAACAATGTTGGGAAAAACCAGTACTACATTTTTTATCATCAATTGACTTTTTGTGTTCTTTAAACCTAATTCTAAATGATCTTCCTGTCTGCCCTATATAAATAGCATCGCAGTCTGAACAATGAATTTCATACACCCCAGATTTACATAGTTTGTCAGAATTTGTAATGTTATTGTTAATTAATAATTTACCTAAATTAACTTTATTTGAACATATGGTATTAATTCCTATTTTAGCTAATCTTTTACAAATACCTGCACTAATATTTTTGTAATGATTAATTAAGTGCCAATTTCTATTTTTAGCAAAACATTTACCTGATAGTGTTTTTTTTGTATTTCTTAGTTAATATTGTGTCATTTATATCCGGATTGTACCCATTATTACATGCTATTGTTTATACTATATCAACTTCGTTTTTATATTGTTGTTCTTTAAGAGGGAGTGAAATAAGCCTATGTATCAAACTGTTGAATATTGACATTTTTATGTTGATATTTTTATCAATCTGTTTAACAGACTTTTTATGTAAACCAAGCGATCCTCATTTCCATTCAAATAAAAGAGCAAATCGTTGTACCATCGTTATCGCATAATCCTGGAATTAGGAGCTTCATGGTTTCTTTGAAGCCGCAAATGTAATAACAAGAGCGAAGAAATCGGATGTGTGAACGTGCCCCGCATTTTATTAGCTTAACACTAATCCTAACCTAATAATGTTTGATGCCCGTTGAAAGTGTGCATTACGGGGGCGATGTATCCGATTCACAGGGAGAAATGTATAAATACGCACCACCGTCTCCACAAGCATCACCACCACCACCAGCATCAGTAACAGCATCAACAACAAGTTCATCGGAAACGGTGCGGTGGTAGCAACGGCTGCTACTGTTGTAACTTAACCAACGCGCTCCTATAATGTAGCGGTAAATTGAGAAGGGACGCTCCCCCTATTTGAAATATCACCCCCTAGAGTCCCATTTACCGAGCTGACTCTATTATTATTGTATAGAACAAATCAAAAGGTTAGCTTGGAGTGTCCTAATACCAATATAAATCATCGCGAAATAAAAATGTAACTGGCGGTATTCCCTTAACGCTCCTGAACAAACCAGTCAGTGCAAGGGCAAAACAAAACATTTTTATTTATTTATTAAAAGCGCATAGAAAAGTGCGTGAAGGTAAACGAAACACTTCTACTAAATTTATAATTGATTCGTTTATCAATTTCTATAATAAGTATATATAAACACAAATTATCAAGGTAATAATGAATTGCCTACGCACATTCGTTATTAAGGGTAGAGATTAGACACTGGGTGTAACAGAGCATGCTCCGCCATCGGTCTGATGTAACAGGAAGCTCGTTAATTGTATTCTGCATATTGGTTTCACATCCATAAGTAATTGGAACTTTGCTAATCTGAAGCTAGAGGGTATTGAGTTAGTTTAAGGAAAATAACGTTCGATGAATACATACAGACAGCGTAGTGAACGCCATCTCTAGATATTTATAACCAAAGTGGACTTGGAATGTCACCTGCGACCTCTCGATTACTAAGCCATGATCTAGCCCACTGGACCGTGCCACCCATAGTGAAAAGCTGCCTTGCCTCTGGTGAACTAGTTCTATCAAATCTCTGTTTACGCAGTCAGCGCAATCCAAAACGTTCACTTAGGCATCGAAATCAATGAATATCTATCTGACTATCTTATGTGGTTATTAAGTGTGGCTGTCATACCCTAGATGCCTAGTGCTACATAGTTTTATTAATTACTCTGCTAACTGATTTGGTTAAATAATTAATGCGATCTATACTAAAAAGGAAATCCATTGAGCCATTAAAGGAAAATTCTAATTTATATTAATTACGAAACGTATAGAATAGAAGTGATTCAATTGAAATTTTATACTCTGATAACTGTTGTTAGTATGTTTTTGCATGATCTAAATCCATACGTCTGAGACATGTGTTACCTAATTCAGTCTTCGATTGTGCTATTCCCACATAAATAATTCAGTCAGTGAAAAAGTCGAAATTGCAGCAGACCAACTAAATATGCAAATAAATTTGCATAATTTTTAATATCAATCTATACACGGCCACCTTTCTTATTGGGCTATTTCAGTTTAATTAATTATTCTCATCTCGTATACTGGATCTTGTCAATACTTGTTAATTAATATTCGCTCAATTTCCTAACCTTAAAGTGGCTTTACTTAATTCAGCGACAGGTTATCTTTATCTGATAGTAAAAATGGAGAATGTGCGCTAAAAGTAAAAACTAAAACCGGCTACAAAAGTAAAATATTCCTTTAAAGTTATACAGTAGGTATGGTATTAAAATTACATTCCAAAAAAAAAGGTAATAAAATCCTTTTTCCTCTAATTATAAAGGATAACACATCCTACATTTGGAACGCGTCCTACACAGTAGACACAGCGCACCGAAATCCATACCCCACGACCGGTTTCGACCTATCGGGTCTCATCAGGTGGGCGCTAGCAGAAAGGCTTTTTTGGATTGTTATCTTCGTCTAATAATCGTTTGGAATCAACAGTGTAATTCAATGCCGGTAGGGGTATTAGCCCTCGGAGTAGTTGTTTCTCTTGATTTCATATTTATGTTATATTTAAATTTACATTACCAAAAAAATTAATGGAATAAACGAAAAACAAAACCGAATAAATTTTTTTAGAAGGTGGAATATTAGATGACATTCAGATTATGCAATGGTGTATTGAAGACACTGAAACACATTTTTGAAACTTGCGAACTAACGGTAGACAGCACACAAAGAATGTAAGGCAGAACAAGTCAAAATAATCTGGGAAATCATCTGGAGATTAAAAAGAAACAGCAGTGGTTAAGAATAATAAAAGAGAACTGTTAAAATAAAATAAATTTGAATTGAGAATAGTAATAGGTATGATGAAAAAAATCGCGATCGAAAGAAAGGCAATGTTATAGTGTTTATAAAACAATACTGAAACTAAAATGTTCTGTATTGCAAACACAAAAAACTTAATAAAATACTTACTTATTATTACTAGCTACATAAAACACCTTAAGCAAAATAAATAGTCTTATTAATATTTAAACATATTACTATTCATTATAGCATTTATCAAATTTAACCAAGCGACTAATTTTACTTTTTTATTTGAATCAATCACTGTGTTTCAGTTCATTATGAAGAATCCTTAGCTTTTACAATCCCACTTTCATGTGTCATTAACATCAGAAGTCTAATTCAAAAAAGGTTAAATCCAAACTGGTTTTTGGTATAAAAACTCCTCGGTGGTAATATTCATGATGACCGAGCAGTGTGATCTGGTAGCATAGATCATTGCTTAGCATTCAAAGGATCACCGGCTGCTCTGGTCCACGTTTTCAGTGCTTTCCTTTGATCACTTAGGCAAATGCTGGAGCAGTAATATTCATTCCACTTATAATCTTTCACTTCTCTTCTGTCTTCATTTCGTCCGTCTCATCTTTCTCTCCCTAACCACAATCTACCCACTTTCACGATTTCTAAAAAAAGGTTAAAGAGGGTCTTATACCCTACCCTTCGGCTTTGCACTAAAGTGTTGGCCGAAGGGATTGCCCGTCCACCAATATGAGTAGCTAGTGGGAATGAAACACCCAAAAATTTTAAGTTTTTCATTATTCATGAAACCTTTCTTCAATAGGGCATCGTAAGTGTTTGGTTCTGCTTTTCAAATTCATCGGAAGTATAACGAACAATTGCAGTGTTTGTTAATTCAAAACTATGATCAAAATTTGAAAATAATATTGGTATTAAAAACGCAAAAGTTTCAGAATAGAGTCGCAGCGTTGGAAGAGAGTGGAATCGAAGGAATGGAGACAGTAACAGGGATCGATCGGAGGGTTGGTGTCCCGTACTGTCGCGACGCGGCCCGTCATTGTTTCCAGCACTATCATATTCGCCGCATTTCTATTTCATATATCCAAGAATGGAGTTTATCTCGACCATATATCTGACTCTGGCGAGGCAACGATTCCGAAAAATTGAATAAATCAAACGGCCAGATGGGGTCGCAGTCTGCGCCTAATCGAACAGTCTCGGAAAGCACAAAGTCCCGTAAAACATCTGCCAACCTCTTATCAGAAAAATTCTATTTGTTGCCACGAATCGGATCCATATTTCATTTTGTTGTTATGGTAGCGGGAATTGGTCGACAATAGGAAATTATGCAGACCGCGACGAGTTCTTCTTCATATCTTCCTTGTTACGCCACATGCAAGCATTATCTCTATAAATCAGTCATGTGACAGAACAAATCTGATAGAATTACAAATTCACCTCGAATTTATCAACACACATGCAGGTATAAAAATAGACTATTTCTATCGTTAAAAGTTCTTAAAAAGCAGACAATGTTTGAATTGGTACCATCTCAAAAATGGAACCACCTATTAGCTACACAACGTTTTTCTTTTCTAAGATAAGATACAAACATTAATAGTTCACTGTTTTTGTTTTATTAACATTGCCAAACTGAATAACAATAACAATGGTAATAATTTGTGGCAGGGTCAGCCAATTGACAAGATTAAATGATACTTAATGTCCATTCTTCTTCTGGATTTTTTCCATAGAAAATCGAATAAAAGGTAATAAGGTAAACATTTATATTTACCTGAATTTTACCCAATTTCAATCTACTATCCGTAATTTTTTAACTCCTGCAGGGAAAGGTTCGAATCAACTGTACTACATGTCTCTAATTAGTTCAATTTTTACAACATTATCAATTTCATAATGATATAAGTATAAATAGATTATGTAGACTTTAATCGAGTAATGTCAAAAGAGTTCAACATTTACACTATCTTTCTCAGATATCCAAATCCACACCCCAATTTTATCCAAATCTTATACTTAAAAATGCGAAAATAATCATAAGTAACAGTTGTAGTTTAAGTATTACAAGGAAAAGTAATATGCTTATGGACCGTTTACATTAATCACCGAGCGACGTGGTCTAGTGCTCTAGATCATTGCTTAGCATTCGGGAGGTCACCGGTTCGAACTCGGGTCTGGCTGCTGGAGCAGTGATATTCCACAGATAATCTTCTGTCTTCATTTCGTCCGTCTCTACTTTCTCTCCCTAACCACATCACCCACCCATTCCTACGACGTCTGCAAGGAGACTGAAGAGGGCCTTACACCCTACCCTCCAGCTTTGAACTACAGTGTAGATCGGAGGGCTGCCCGCCCACCAGCACGAGTAGCTGGATGAATGAAACACAAAAAAGGTTTCTTTTTACATTAATTATTGATATAAACAAAGGAATCAATTTCCAGTAGATTATTCCAACGATTTCTTTGAATTAATAATTTTACTGTAAAAGTATGGTCCTGTCCAAATTTGGATGGATGAGTGCCATTGTTGAAAATGCATAGACCATGGCGTTCCTTCGTATAGTAACCTAAGTTAACCTAATGAATCCGTCGGCGGGCGTTTAGCTACAGCCACTACTTCATAGTATCTCTGACCATATGACCGACAATAGTAATAGTAATAGTAATATTTCAACACGTCCAAACTTTTAGGCAAAGAGTCCCATATCGAAGAAAGACCATTTCGTTAGTTTCATCCTTTAACGTATTAACCATCTGGTAGTTGAAGAATGTCCTATCATCGGCTATCCCATTTGGACCGTTTTAACTTACATATCCATTTACACTACCTTCATAGATACGTGGAACATTATTACATAGTGCAATCACTTCATATAAATGTACGTAGCCTGGGAACCATGGCTAAGTTAAGACATTATTATAAAGTGATGGTAGACAACTAACACAGCTTCTTATCTTTTCCTTTACCCATGCGAATTCCTCCAATTTCATTTTATCTAATAGAAAATCAATATTATAACATTATTATCACCTCTAGTAGCTTAGTGGCAAAAGCATTGGCGTGTAAACCCAAAGATCCCGGGTTCGAGTCCCAGTGAGGGCGTGACAACAGTAACAAAATTGTTCCTCATTGTATGAGTTAATCTGTAGTGGGTATAAATTAATTCAATAATTAATATCGCATTAATGTATTATAACAATCCCTTATTGGTTGGGTACCCAACGACTAACAGATAGACATTAATTGATCGTAAATTTTCTGTAGATGAGAACATTTGATATCAAAAATCAGAACCTCATGTAAGATTCCCGAATGCTTGTCACTGATATATCATAATTTTAATTTTGAAAAAAAAAACAATTTACTCAAAATTTCAGTGAAAATTTAATCAAAAAAAACTTAAAATTATTCGGATTTAATATAGTAGTTAAAGATTGTGATGGTAAAATAACCTCAAAGCAATGGGAGTTGTGACCCGTTCATTGGGCTACTATCCACTATCAACTAGCCTTCTGAAGGAGAATTTAAAATGTATGCTGATGAAATGGAAAAAGGTGAAAATGATAATATAGAGTTCGAAGTTTTTGTGCGAAGGTTGCAACTCGGGTTTTTAAATATGAATAAAAACTATATCCGCACAGATGTTAGATTTAAGATAAGTTCTTGGCTTGCTTTGAAATGAGGTGGATGGCGGACTTGTTCTGCGTCCGTTAATTTGAAGCTAAAACGAAGACATAAGATGAAAATTTTGAAATAGGATAGCAACACTGTAACTCCTCTAGAGTGAGTGTATACAACACTCTTATAAGGAACACAAGTTACCAGCAAATAATAAATAAATAATAAATAATAATTTCTAGAACCTCATTGTTAAGAAACATGTAATAGCTTTCCTTCCTAAAAGACGTATATGCATATGCAATAATATGCACTACATATTTAGTTCAAATACCATTATCTACCACCATAATAATGCCTAATTCCACTGATTAATGGAAATCCAATCAGCATCGCGAGACCATTACTTTATCATTACCATTAAACCGCAGCGTTTGTTAAAATGGACCATTTGTGACAATTGCAGTTATCAATTTGTTCCAGTTCCATTTCCGTCTGCTATTTTAAGTCCAGTCCAGTAATTGTCCAATACCACGGTCAGTGGATCAAACACATGAAACATGTCCACATTGATTTACATCCTTACCATTTCAATTACTATTTAGATAATTAATGCAAATGGACGCAATAAAATCCGAATTGTAATAATGACCCAAACGTTTACGAAATACAAATTATTTCAGGTGGTGGTACAAGTAGTGGTGAAGGGGCGGATTCAGAAAGTGCGGCTGCTAAAAGGAGAAGGAGCCGGACAAACTTTAACAGCTGGCAACTGGAAGAACTCGAGAGAGCCTTCATGGCCAGTCATTATCCTGATGTTTTCATGAGAGAGGCTCTAGCGATGAGACTTGACCTTAAAGAAAGCAGGGTAGCGGTAAGTTTAAATAATTAATTTCTCCATAATTTAGCAAATAAAAGTACTTGAAATGATTAACTAACACACTGAACACTTGCTGAAACATTATACATATTTAAATAAAAATAGAATTTAAAAAGAAATTGAATTTGCTGAAATGAAATAGGCGCAGTGCAAATTTGTACTCACCTATTTGTTAAAAACTGATTCAATCCTTTCCATTCTTCTATAAAACCCCTTGTTACCCCTACTTACGTCAATGTCAAAACGAAACAAATTAATGCATTTTTTGTTGCATCCACAAATGCAATTGTTCGTCGAATAAATTTGTATATTCAATCGGCCCTTATATAATAAACAGTGGAGAGACATGTTTAAAAACTCAATATCGATATAGTTAGGTATAGCTATTAATTAATTATAAAACAAATTTTTGTTTATTTTTATTATTTTCTGTACACGGTTCCTGTGTATGTTAACAATTGTATTCAAATTAACACAATCTACGTTCGCCAACGTTTACACGAAATAAAAATAAGCAAAACAACCGACAAAAGGGGATTTTGTACAAACACAACAGTATCAGATACACTAAATTACTATATTAATTAATTTTTGGAATTGGATTGGAAGGAAACATACATATATTCAGCTCTGCCGCACGTATATACAATTCTGTAATTCAATTCGTAATTTATACAATTCTGTATCCATTCAAAAAAGAAGGTTTTAAAATCCTTTTTTCGTCTAATTATAAAAGATCACAGATCCCACATTCGGAACACGTCCTACACAGTAGGCACAGCACACCGAAAGCCATATCCCACGATCGGTTTCGACCTATCGGGTCTCATCAGGTGGGCGCTGGCAGAAAGGCTTTTACAAGTTATATAATATATATAAATATGGAACCAACAGAAACAACTACTCCGAGGGCTAATACCCCAAGCGACATATAATTACACTGTTGATTCCGAACAATTCTTAGATGAAGATAACAATTCAAAATGGAGGTTTTAAAATCCTTTTTCGTCTACTGTGTAGGACGCATTCCAAATGTAGGATTTGTGATCCTTTATAATTAGACGAAAAAGGATTTTAAAACCTTCTTTTTTGAATTGTTATCTTATTCGATGTCGGTAGGGGTATTAGCCCTCATAGTAGCTGTTTCTGTTGATTCCATATTCATATTTATTATATAATTCTATATCCACTGTAAAATTTTGCAAAATATCTAGTTGTTTATAAATACCTCTTATAGTAGCGAGGGTAAATAAAAATAAAAACGTTTTTCGTACACCCCATTATTTAGATAAGTTTTCTCGAATATTGCTTACTCTTTTATTTTCATTTTGAACCGTGATACCTCGCCCCACGAATCGTTTAACCGTTTCCAATACCCTATTTATGTTTCAACCACATAAAAAACGACGGACCGTTTCGAATTCCCTCCCATAAAACGCCAATTTGATCTAAACAATTTCAAATTTGATTAGGACGGTCCCTGGCCAGCACTTCTTCTCGGAACGAAGTACCATCAGCGTTCCGACCCCAAACACAAAAAAGACTCGAAATCATCAAGTCGATCAGGTTGCATTCAATTTATAAACAAAGGGCGTGTTTTCCTGTTTACGGTGGTTGATGGAGGCGTTAAAGCATCGCTCGGTGGGCGTAAGAGCTTTATTTTGCGGGATTCCGATCGATCCCACAGGAAGACGCATAACCGACTCGTCGAAAGGGATTTCCAATCCAGAAAAGAACACTTTGAATCTTCTACCATTCTTTCAACAAATCAATTCATTGCCTCAACGTAACAGAAACTGGAATATATCAATCATAACATCAATTCTGTAAAGTTTTGTTACCTTATTATGCCTTCTTCAGGAATCTTAACAAACAATCGTTTATAACAAAATAATTTTAATTAGTTATTCTTATGGGAGCCCTGCCTCAATGATGTGGCTCAACTAACGACAATCCCGAAATTCCACAAAACGTTTAAAAACCTAAAAACACCCAAAGTGTCATCCTCAGTTGGAGACTGGCTATGTTCTATTTAGGATATCTATTATGTTATAGAGAACCTTTTTGCAAATTAACACAATTTTATACTAACATGAAATTTCCATTAACTTTTAACATATATAACTAAATTTTAAGTAATGAAAACAAGAAAACCTTGAAGTAATTAACATTATCAGCGATTTTTGCTTCAAATGTACCTTTCGTATACAAGTTAATTATTATATGAAACCAAAAAAGCACAAGTAACGTTTCAAAAATATTTTTTTGAAAATTTACTACCATATTGTTTCACCATACTGTGGACATCATCAGGTGATAGTTTGACATTTATGGATATATTTAAATATGTACAAGCTTCTATATTAAAAGATTAATTATTAGTTTCCTCATTTCCTCAGAAATAGTTCTATCCCGAAACATTTTAAATTGTCAACAACAAAAAATGTTCAACTCATTTCCAAATTGTCATTTTCATCCTACTTGTAACAATTAAAAGTCAAATACTAGGAGAGGAAGTCAGGTAATAGCGCGCACATAAGCGAAATTATTCTCTAAATTTACATTCTTCATAGTAAACTTTTATCCGTTTCGTAAAAGTTTCTCACATATTTTTAATTAATATGCATATGTGCTTTTGCAAAAAAACTGGTGTATTTGTAAATATTCGAATTTTGCTTTGCATGATATTGCCTCAACGGTTGGGGCATCAAGTAGAACAACTAAAAATGCTTTAACAATATATAAACAGACTCAATATAAAATTTATTTTTATATTGGATGCGGTCTACAGTTACTTGGTTGAAATTCATATTGCACTAATTGTGAATAAAACACTGTTTTATAAATTTCAACAGATTTAATTATCACTTGACAATTGTTTCGCCAAACTTTGACTTCTTCGGAAGTTATATTTGAACTTAAATTAACATAAACTTCGTTGGCTGGCCTATGAAGGTTAATGATTTATATTTTTGGTTTTCTTTAATATTTGGATATATTAGGTTTATAGCCTTCTTGTAAATTAGTTTCTTTAGTAAAGAGTCTATTAAAGAAGTGTTATAATTGTTAAATTTATTTCATCCATACTAAACAAAAATAACTATACAATAGCAAACAAAACTAACAACAATTTAAGTAAATTTATTAGGAATAATAAAGACAAAACTAACAAAATGAATATTTTTGGTATTTACAGATTAAACTGTAATTCATTTGCAATGTTTTACATAGGAAAAACATGTAGAAATTTTAAAACAAGAATTAGTGAACACAAGAGAGCATTTTATAAAAAAACATTGATTCTTCCACTCATAATCATCAATTTAATGATGATTTTAAAATATTACATATAGAAAATAATAAACTAAAGCTGTCTGTTCTAGAAATTTTAGAAATTAATAAATTTAAAAATAGCAATATTCTAATAAACGAACAAATAGAATTAAGTAGTTTCCCACTACTAAACCTTTTCCCTCTACCCCTTCCCTCTACTAGCATATAAGCCAATTTGTTGTTAAATTAATTTAAATTCAAATATAACTAAAAAAAAAAACAAAGTTTGGCGAAACAATTGTCAAATAATAATTAAATCTGTTGAAATTTATAAAACAGTGTTTTATTCAAAATTAGTGAAATTTATTTTCTTTGTTAAAATAAATTCTGTATTTTAAACAGGTGGGCCAACTTCACCAAGACATAATATACCACACCTCTTTCACATTTGACACCCGTGTCAATAAGTAACGTCGATTTATTGATACTATTTAAAAAAGAAAAAGATAATTTAAGAACTAATAATATCCATATTTTCCCTGATTATTATATATACTAGCTTGACTACAACAATCCCCTTTTGAAGAAGATCTAAACCTTGAGTAAAACGTTGGATTTTGATTAAATACAAACTAACTTTACTTTCTTGTGGTCTATCAAATCAAATCAGTTTACTTCAAAATAAAACCATGTTGAAGTCCTAATATGAAAAATAATCTTTTTCCGCAGTATAAGTAAAAACGTTGGAAAAAATCGTAGTCATTTTACGGATGTCATCCCGCGCATTTTAGAATCGATCCCGAGGGAGCGTTGGTCCTCCTCACCCTAAGTAACCGTATTGACCCTTGAACCGTCCCTATTGGTTGTCGATTGTCGGAGATTTTCCGAGTTGGACCATCTTTGTGCGAAAAACATATGAAGTCTTCGCTCTTATCTTCGACTCGATGTATACTTGATCTGAAGGAGGGTGTGATGAGAAACCATAAAGAGAAAGGAATAAGCGATACTTCAATCCGGAAAAGATAAACGGCTAAGGACAAAAGTTTTAAGATAAAAGTGGCAAACTTTGTTGAAAATGAAGTTCGAGAACCCTTTTATTCGAATCTACCAAGTTAGATTGATTTTTTATTTCGGTCTATTAAATTACGTTCTAAAGTTAGTGCAATAAAGAACTTTTGCACTTATCGCTTTTTACTTCGACTATAATGCGAAATCCTGGCTTGTGGAAACGTCACTTTATTCCTTGGCTAAATGAAATCAAAAGATTATTACCACTTCTCCTCGATGTTATGTGGCACATTATAATAATTGTTTCAAATTGGACGATTTAGTATCTCAAGATATGTTGTTGTCCATCTCAATAAAAAGTTTCCTCTAAATAAAATTTAATACTAAACTAACAGATATCTTTTTAAATATAATGAAGAATTAGTTTGTATCTTTCTCTATCAACTTCAAAGTAACCCAAATATTTCTAATCTTGTAAATGTCTATATCTATTTTTTAAGAACAATTTTCTAACAAAAGGTGTCTAAAGAATTCTTGTAAAATATGTAAATAAGTAAATCAATGCGTTTCGTGGTGCAATCACATGTTTGATAATTAATTAAGGTATAATGAGTACAAAAACACGTTAGGTAAAATTTCAGAAACTTTTATTAAAATAAGATACAGTAATGGTACTAAATATTAGAATGTGCTCTATAGCTATTTATACTTTCTAAATTGGGAAATTGTGTGATGAGTAGGGTTGAATTGTGATTGTTCATCTCTGTTTGATTGTTGACAATATTGACGTTGTTCTTTATACATTTTTTGATTTCTAATGTTTCATATAAATATAACATTTTACTTTTCGGAATGGAGTGAATTAATTTAATGGAGTCTATTGAAATTTTATGTTTTTTAGATGAGCAATGTTCAGATATGCCAGTACAATTGTTAGATTTTTCTATTGCATAAATATGTTCTTTTAATCTGATAGTGACAGATCTCCCTGTCTGTCCTATGTAAACTGTATCGCAGTTATTACAATTTTTTTTATAAACTCCGCTTTTTGTAACGGGTCGATTTTAGTTTTATTATTTGCTAACAATTTTTGTAAGTTTAATTTGTTCACTTGTATACAATTTAGATCTAACTTAAGTAGATAACATGACTTACAATATTGTTCTCTTTAAACTAAAAGGAGAGCTAATATTATATTTGCAATTTTCATGGCTGGCTGTGATCAGGCAATTATTTTTAAAACGTATTCATACAATTTTTACTCGTTTACTTATGAGATATACAACATGTAATTCTCCTGCAGCATCATAACTTATGGGTCATCCTTTTTATTCTGGCTCGAACAAGGTCCATGCATCTTAAGCAGGACACACAAGATCAATTCACCTTGTACCGATCAAGTTATTAAAATATCTCTTGCAGACAGCAATACTTGATTAGGTAGTTGATGGTCGTCCAAATTTTAATCAGACTTGTACCTATCGTATTATTTATTCATGAGAGCGCAAATAAATACTGCATAGTTTTATTTATTTCCTTCTGTGAAACCATCATGGGTATGATACGTTATTGTTATTAAATATCATAAACATGATACATGAATTGCTTAACACTTGGTAAAACATGTCGGAATATTTGATAAGGTTGACGAAGAGAAAATACTTGGTATTAAAGTTTCACAGTGGTCTTATTAATGACTCTGACAATTGTATTGAATTAGCGGATACTTGATGGAAGTCTAACATGTTGAAATAAATACACAGTTGATAACTTCCACAATTTATTAAATAAACTTAACACGTGTTTCGCCAACACTGTGGCTTCTTCAGAAGTACAAAATATACTTAAAACTACCTAAGAGTAGATGTCTAAAGAAATTAACAAATATAACAATACAGATATATTACTTAATGATCAAGTAGATATAAACCTCTCACCACTGTTAAATCTTTTCCATCACTCTAATGAAGATGCACCACCCTATTTATAGACATCTACTCTTAGGTAGTTTTAAGTAGATTTTGTACTTCTGAAGAAGTCAGTGTTGGCGAAACACGTGTTAAATTTATTTAATAAATTGTGGCTACTATCAACTGTGTGTATATTTCAAGACTGACAATTCTTTCGACGGTTAAGCCACTTTTAAAAAGTCGGTTATTTTATACAACACTATTACGCTTTTAATTTTACTGCAGATTAATAAAGCCTCTATTTCTGTAATTAGTATTTCATGAATCACTGATGACTGATGAGTGCGAGAGTAAAGTCCAGTTTTATAGAAAGCTCCATAGCTTTATAGTATCAGGTGTTTAGTCTCCAAATTATCGTTTAAAAAGGTCATAAATTTGTCACCTTATTATGTTAGTTGTTGCATGCGAATTCTAATGCTATCGAGATTATCTGTTTTATGTCTTCAAGAGATAAGTGCGTGAGAACGAGCGTTAAAACAGAATAGATAAAATAGAACCACCGAACGAACAGCAGTCTCGATAGCAAACATAATCGTGGTATTAATATTTAATTTCTTTTAATTTTTATAAATACATCTAAGTTTTGTTCCTGTAAAATCAAATTGGTGATGGTGAAAGTGGAGATTTTTAGTTAATGTAAATAAATATAGTTATACAAAAACGAACAGCGTTTTCCTCAAATTCTGAGTTGGTCCTTCGAAACATATTTATTACGAACACGTTATCACGAAACTTCATGGCCCTTCGAAGCAGATTTAATACGAACACGTTTACACGATTATTCATCGGGTAAACGTAAAAATGTTTGTAAAGGTGTAAAGTTCAGATTTTGTCCGTTTTGTAAAGGTATCTGCTATTAATAAGTGTGATCTTTTACTGCATACCACATCAAGGGGTATGCCTAGGAAACTCTTTTCACTCTAGAATATCAAATTACCACACAGAGGGAAAATATCGGATGAGGCTAAATGGGAGTGATATTATCTATCATGCGTTCGCTTGAGAAAATCCTAGAATGTATTCCCATTGACATACTGGCAACTAAATGTATTATAATGTAGGATTAATTGATCAGGATCAGTTAGTGGTGTTTATAACGAATTGATCTGATTTAATTGAAGCTGCCATTTTTATTTAGTATATATTTTTTATTAAAAGAAACAAATGAGTGGCATTCTGTCGATAAATAAATTAATGTTTGCGGTGTAGAGAGACGATAATTGAAATCCTGTTGTAGAAGTAGATAATCATTTCATCCATGCGGTCGAGGTGAAATAAATATCAAGATAATTGGTCTTTGGTTATGTTGTACCTACACTACCTCGACTAAACTACTTCATCACCGTCGTCACCGTGGTCGTTGTATATGAAGTCATCAACCCTGTACAATCAATTTACATGCATATCATGCAATTATCGTGGAACTGGTGCACCAGCGAGCGATATAATACACTTTCGATCGCTAGAAAACTGGCCTCTAAGCACAGTTTCGTTACAGGCGAGATCTGTGGCAACGGATACACGACTGTACCTATCAGGCTGGCCACTACATGCCACCAAGACATACTGCTAACATCACGCCCCTAAATTACCATGTTAATTATAGTGCTATGACGTTGGGGTGCTAGGTAGCGTGTTTGGAAGTAATATTCGGTAAAACTGTGTAGTTGATCCGTCGACACACAGCCGGAGATATATTTTGTTGGCGTTTTTGTTTCCCGTCCCGTTCTAAAAACGTCCAACAAAAAGGGACGTAGCGTTCGCGACGGACGCAAATCGGCACGACCGACCGACCCGGCTTGAACGTCGAGAGATTTTGGTAGTCGACAGCTGTGCATTTATCCATAATCTGTACATGTACATTGTATATATGTTTGTTTGTATATACATGGCGTAAATGGCTTTTAATTTTGTTCATACGCTTGTCTGTCCAATCGCACCAAACGAACTATAAATGAAACCGCTTTGTACGAGATAGCATACGTATTATTCGTGGGAATTAATAGGTTTGGTTTCTGATAGCCAAATAACCATAATTTAACGCTAATTTCATCGATTCCAATAGACGTCGAATGACATGCAAACAGATTTTGAATGTTTAAACAACTCCTCCTACCACTTTGTAAATAACCAACCAACCATTACGACATTAATGCTACTTTTATTATCCTGATTAATTTTGATACAGAAAGCAATTCTTCCATTTCTCATACTAATTTTTATGCTGAAATTAACGAATATATCATTATTACATCCTTGTGTAAATCGGACTTATTCTATTAGTACATTAAACCCATACTTGTTTAAAAAAATCTGTCTTGGGGAGATCCTCATCAATTTATATCAACACATATATGAACACAGGTCATATATTTACATTTGGTGAAGATAACTACCAGACAATCATATAAGAATTATTTGGAAAGAACGACTTGTGCTCCAATAAATATAACATAGTCCTTTTACAACACAATCTTGGTAAACATAACACTCTTACAAATCGGTTTTAAGTAGTAGTACTTCATTCTAAGTAAAACAATTTTTCTGTGTTTCATTCCCACCAGCTACTCGTGCTGGTGGGCGGGCAGTCCCTCCGACCTACACTGTAGTCCAAAGCCGATGGGTAGGGCGTAAGGCCCTCTTCAGCCTCCTTTCAGGAATCGTAGGTATGAGTTGGTGGTGTGATTAGGGAGAGAAAGATGAGACGGACGAAACGAAGACAAGAGAAGTGAAAGACTATATGTGGAATATTACTGCCCCAGCATTTGCCTAAATTATCCAAGGAAGGCACAGAAAACTTGGACCAGAGCAGTCGGACCCGGGTTCGAACCGGTGACCTCCCGAATGCTAAGCAATGATCTAGAGCATTAGACCACGCCGCTCGGTTAACAATAACTTTACGGCATAACGATAGGTACGGAACAGCCTTTCAAGACTCTAGTTGAATGAGAACTATGTTTGGGTTTTGCTCGTTTACCCAGGTCGTCAGGTGCTTACAAATTAAGGGTGCTCATAACAAGTTCGACCTTTCAAACTGGTACAAATAAGTTAACATCTCAATTCAAAAGACCGAACGGTGTGGTCTAGTGCTCTAGATAATTTCTTAGCATACGGGAGGTCACCGGTTCGAATCTGAGGCCTCCTGTCCTGGTCCAAGTTCTCTGTGGTTTCCTTGGATCATTTAGGAAAATGCTGAGGCAGTAATATTCCACAGAAAATCTTTCACCTCTCTTCTGTCTTAATTTCGTCCGTCCCATCTTTCTATCACTAACCACACCAACCACCCATTCCCACGACTCCTGCAAGGAGGCTGAAGAAGGTCTTACGCCTTGCCCTCTGGCTTTGCATTACAGTGTAGGTAGGAGGGACTGCCCGCCCACCAGCACGAGTAGCTGGTGGGAATGAAACACAAAAGTTTTTTTTTAATTTCAAAACAGACACAAATTTTAATCTGTCAAAGAAACAGCTTTTTACATTATCTACAATTTAATCATAATTTTCATACCATTTAGACTATTCATGTACGGATTTGTTAGTTTATGTGTTAAGGGTGGAAATATGTTTTTTTGCTGCTGACGACTCCGATTTATTTCTTTCCGATTGTCTTTTTGGATAAACAAATAGTTTTGGGTGTCAATTCTGCCTTCGCTATTTTTTTGGCATTGCTCAATTCAAAATGATTTGAAATAGTATTTTTTTAAAAATATTATCCCGCTATTCATCCAAATTTTTCATAAATATAAGTGATTACTCTTTTGTTTGTGTTTTAATTAAAATACGAATGTCAATCCTCGATAATATTTAAGCACTTCTGAAGTGCTCGCTCGGCGGTTCGCATTTCAGATCGACCCTACAGTTTTCTTATGGCTTATGGAGAAATGCATTACCAATTAAAGTAAAAAAGACATACATTGCCTGTGCAGTACAAGTACAAGCACAATATCACTACCATAACTACAATGATGTTGACGACCCAGTGCGAAGCTGAACCGATTTCAATCGGAAATATCGAAGCTAAATATACTTAGACGCTATGTATATTAGACGTTACCATAATTACTAAATGCATTCACGTGTAATATTCAGGAAATCAGGTATTCCGCAACGTGAAATGAAGTTTTGGGCTATGTCTGAATTTTTTCTGAAATTATTTACCGATGTTCTTTTTATGACCATTTGATAATTTCACAATTACTTGAAACAGACGAGTTAGGATTGCACCTACTATAAAAGGTTTCCTAAAGAAATTTTGGATTCGATGAATCGCAATTACTATTCGTATTCATTTGAAACTGAAAACATGTTAAGCATTGAAAAATATTTAGTTAAAAAGTAATCGATCATTTTGCATGACAGAAGGATCTATGATACGATATAGGCGGGCACAATGGTGTAAGTGGAAAATTGTTCTCGATGTGGCTCTACTAGGTGTGTCTTCTTAAATTTGACCTCCCATGTCTATAACCTACGAGCCGCCACTGATATCTCTCATAACTGTCGAAATATTTTAAGGTTACTTTTAATAGAAACCTAGCAGCCTCTTGAAGATTTCTACATTTAATTTGACTTTTCTGATTTTTTGTTGAAAAATGGAAACTGACCATTGCTTCCATTAGTTTTGCGATGCGTTAATAGATTTCTTAGGTAATTAGCTAAATCACTTCCTCTTCTAAACCGTCAAAATAATATACTAGTAGACTAAAGACCAAAAAGAAATTTAAAAAAAATGTAAATGAAAAGTACGGGTATAGTCCAACACTGTATAGATCTTAATCATTCTTTAGATACAGAAAAGGTAAAATTATTACATCAATGTAGTAAAGGTAAACATCTTAATATGCTCGAAATATTTGAAATAAACAGAGCCAACTCTTTATGTCTTCCTATCGTTAATGACCAATTAGATTTCGACATATTTCCCTTATTGAATGTAAACATTCAGGTAGACAAATAACCATAGTATTTAAGAAACAGATTTATATTATATTATTTAGTAATTAAATACTCTTTGAAAATGGTGTTGTAACCGAAACGATCGTTAGAGAAATAATCAAATCTGTGAAACAAGCCAAGTGTTCTTTTTGAAATATTTTGAAATATTTTTCAAAGTTTTTATTTAATAATGTTTCACCAAGTGCCAAGTGAGTCTACTATTTCAATTATTAGGAAAACTTTTTGTTTCTTTTCTTTGTAAATTTTTCATAATGACACAGTTTCATTGCTTTAGACTAGCAATTAAACATGTTCAAGAAATTTTAACTAGTTTACTAAGTTATAGTCATGCATAGTGCGTACGTAATCTGGAAGAGAATGCTTCTACGATCTAAGTGCGACTACAACCTTAAGTTTTTGGCTATTCCCAATTAGGATGACGTTCCATCCTATTTTTATGACTTTCGATAAAACATCCACCCTGTATCTAATGCTAAATATGACTTTGATGACGGTTTTTTTCGATTACCCAACTGTATTTACATACATATACTAAATAGTTATTTTATATGATTTTCATGTACATGTGTGCATTTCTTAATTTCTGTTTTATTTGAAGGTTTGGTTTCAAAATCGTCGTGCAAAGTGGCGCAAAAAAGAGCATACAAAGAAGGGCCCAGGACGACCTGCGCATAACGCCCATCCGCAGTCGTGTTCTGGCGAACCAATTCCTCCTGCAGAACTGAAAGCTCGAGAACGCGCAAGGCGTAGGAAAAAACTCCAAAAAGCTTTGGAGCGTCAGGCAAGAAAGCTCAGAGCAAAAGGTATCACCGTTGATCTCGTTTCCCTCAAGCGGGAGTACCTTAGCCAAAGAGGTGCCGATGGGTTCGATAGGTAAGAGGAAACTATCTTCTTAGAAACTACTTCCGCCAAAAGTTGATTAGATACATCATTCATCAAAGACATTATCCAAAAATAACAGGCGACCTGAAAAGTTCGTAGGCTAGCACAGAAAAAAATATTTTTTTTTTTGATAGAATTTGATTTTATTATTCAATATAGTTCCCTTCGAGGGCGATACAGCGATTATAGTGGTCATACAATTTTTCGATATCATTTTTATAGTTCGATTTGCCTTTAGCCTCAAAATAAGCTTCAGTTTCGGCGATTACCTCTTCATCGGCGCGAAATTTCTATCCAGCGAACATCCTCTTGAGGTCTGAGAACAGAAAAAAGTCGCTGGGGGCCAGATCTAGAGAGTACGGTGGATGTGGAAGCAACACGGAGCCCAATTCATGGAATTTTGCCATCGATTTCATTGATTTGTGACACGGTGCATTATCTTAATGAAACAGCACTTTCTTTTTCTTCAAATGAATTTTCCGTGAGTTCGTCTTTTAAACGCTCCAATAACGCTACGTAACACAATAGTCGCTGTTCGTGGTTTTCCCCTTTTTAAGACAGTCAATGAATATTATACTATGGACCATGAGCATCCCAGAATACTGATGCTATAACCTTGCCAGCCGACTTTTGCGTCTTTCCACGCTTTGGAGTCGGTTCATCACGTGCAGTCCACTCGGCTGACTGTCGATTGGACTCCCGTGTGAAATGATAGAACCATGTTTCATCCATCGTCACATATCAACGCAAAAATTTGGATTTATTAAGATTGAACAGCTCCAAACACTGCTTAAAATCATCGATCCGTTGTTGTTTTTGGTCGATTGTGAGCTCGCGCGTCAACAGTATTTTTTTTTTCGCCAAAATGCAATGCTTTATTAACACACAAAATTTCTTTTTATCCATTTTATCAAAGTAGCAAAAGTTCTTTCACTAAAAATGCTATAACTCAGATATTAATAGTGCAACAGCTGTCAAATTTATACACGCGTCTTTTGAAGACTAGGGCTAACTAAAAATCATATGGATTTGATACTAGTAGCGCCATCTATGGGTCAGCCTACGAACTTTTCAGCCTGCCTGTTATAATTCTGAACTACATCAATCTCACTCTCTAATCAGTATAAAAAATTGACAACTCTTTTGTTGGTGTTACCGTTTTTATTTCTTTGACGATACTTTAAACCTCATCATCTTTCATTGTCGACTCATGTTTCAGATATATTACACCCTTGAAACATTAAAACCATCACTATTTTTAACGATTTTTTATTTATTGAACTACCATCGACATCTTTACTATTTTTTACAGTGATAGTGATATCGACGTCGTAGGAGATTCTGGTGCGGAAACGGAAAGCCTTAAAAGTGTAGGAAGCAATGAAATTCAAATCCGATTTCATCACACCTCCCCAATTACAACAACTCCCAGCGAGAACGGGATCGATCTCACAGGTAGTCCTCCCGACGACAAAACGAGGCGACCGAATCCATTCAGTATAGAATCGTTATTGAACACTTAAGGTCTTTTTGGTCCTATATGAACGCTAAGTGGTACCTATCTATTCAGTAAAGTGCGGGAGTGCCGTACATCGTTTAATATTTTTGTAAATTATTGACAACAACGTAACGTACTAGATAACGCTATATAAGTCTTTCACGCCTGTTAACATCAAGCGTAAGTGTACTACCTAATTATGTTATAAACAACCGCTATCTAATTGAATCAATAAATTCATTGCGTTGTACTGGTTGTCTCACATTACACCTCAATACGTTGTGGCGCGTTGTGTGTATTACATCACGCTACGTTGCGTTTAACTATAAATTTTGTTTCTTTTACAGAGTTACACAATTAAAACATTACACACAAATAATTTTGTACAATGACATATTATGAAAGCATAAATGAAGAAATTTTTGTAAAATCAGTCATTTGTTAAATTACTTAATTACAGGAAATTCAGTTGGCTGTTCTATTTTAATTAAATGTAACGTTTATTGTTTTTCTTTCTGTATATAAACAATAAGAGGTATTTATACACGAATGCTTGGTGTTGTGACAGGTGTTGCAATACATTATATAGAAATCCTTGAATATATTTGTAAATAGCATAATCCTTGTGTATAAACGTCCTTAATCGGGTAAAAATTCGTCATGTTATTATTATTATTATTTATCGTACATTTTAAATATAGCAATACAAGTTCAAATTAGATTAGCAATTCAAAAACTACATTTCTGTATGTGCAGAGAACAATTATTAATTATACCTAATTGTTTTAAATTTCGGCAAATTATTTAACTGAATAGTTATTAGTTTACAATAGAAAAGAAAAAAAAATATATCGGAAGAAACAGTAGGTAATAATGTCAATTGTAAATGTCCATTAAAGAAAAGGTTCTCAGTGATAAGCTCGAGTAATAAATTATCGATTTTTGTAAAATACTAATTATATATTGTTTACAATTATTTTTTTTTTATTTGAGATTTTTATTTTGTTGTGATGTCTACAATGAATTATTATTACTTTTTTGTTGAGTGCATATGTAAATGGTACAAATGAAAAAGTATAGCAAACTGTTTGTGTTTTATAATGCTAAACATGACTTAATATGTGCCCACAATAATTAATATATAAAACATTTCCACAAACTGGAAAACATTACTATTATATAAATTGATTTAATTCAGAAATCAACAGCAATTTGTTAGACTTAATTGACTGCTAATAAAGGTCCTTAATTGTAGGTATTTTGTATTGTTTTATTGAACTCTCCATTGTCAAGTCATCACATTTCCTTAATCCTTTCTGTCTCCAGCATGTCGACAGGGATTTAAAGATTGCATCACTGTCTTCGTAAGTAGCACAAAAGAAATAATGTAGAGGGTGTCGGAACGAAGATAACCTCATTATATGAGGGTAAATCAAATATAAACGGGAATTTTTTAAAATAAATTTGTGGTACACACAAACTAAACATTTTACATTTTTCAATGGAGTGCTCTACACACTTTTTTCAGCGATCTGGAAGCTTGAATATTCCTTCTTCATAAAAAGTTTGAGGGCGAGTTGTCAGCCAATTACTCACATACTCCTCTCCTCTACTTCTTCATTTCTTTCAAATCTTTTGCCTCCAAGTGATTCTTTCAAGAGCGCGAACAAAAAATAATCATAGGATGACAAGTCAGTCTTTTACAGGAACAGGGCACCCTTCATCCTTTCTTCGCCACTCCTTCTCCTTACTCACCATTTTTGATTGAATGATGTAGTGGTGGATCCACGTCTCATCACAAGTGACGATACGCCTAAAAAGAACTCTCCTTCTTGTCGAAGTCTTTCACTGATCTCCGACTTGACCTGTTTTTGATTTTCGGTCAACAACCTTGGAATCCAACAAGCACTAATTTTTCTAAAGCCAAGATCATCAGTGATGATGGATTGAACACTCCAACAGTCCCATAGCTGATGGTCACATACCCACTTTGTTTAATAGTTAACCGGCTGATGGTGATCACCTTCAACAAGCTTTTGAACAGCACGGATCTTATATGTGTCATTTGTGAGACTTGTTCTTGGGCGTCGATCATGACTTTCATTTTCGACACGTTCTCACCCATCCCTGAGTTCTCTGTTCTCTAACCCACGTATACACTCGATTCTGAGACAGTATAGAATCCCTAAACTGTGCCTTCAAACGAGTGAAAATTGAAAATTTCCGATGGTTTAACGCCTTCATTGGTTAAAAACTTTATGATGATGCGTTGTGCAAGAGACGAAAGGTACCTTATGCTCAGTCATGGCTGTACTGCGGACAAAGCCGAGCGCAGCTGCTACCTAAGCCGGTTTCCCCTCCTCATAAACCAAACAACACTCGAGCATCGAATCCTCTAGATCGGAATTACGTGCTAACATAAATAGTAAAATTACCGTTTATATTTGATTTACCCTCGTATGAAGTAGAAGAAATGTGTGACAAATCAGTCTTCGGACTGACCACCGTATGGTTATGATGTAGGGATATTTCATTATGTTTGGTAACAACCATTGCAGATTTTTTTAATTCATTGGGTGGTTGTTTTTAGTTTTGCCAAAAGGTTTCAATTTTTAATTGATACTTTTTTATTGAGCTTTCCAATACTCACCATATTCTGTCTTATTCTTGTTGGTCATAGTCTGCTGATACTGAGATGTCACTCCAGTCACATTTTCTGCATATTGATCGACAAGCTTCCTGCGTTATTAGTACCGAGATTTAATTAAAACAGTCGCATCATATTAATAACTGGAAACGACACTGAAGTTATTTAGTTCTACTAAAGGTCCTTATACCTTCCATTCTTTAGCCCTTATTATAACTTTTCTTTTTTGCATTCGGCCCTAACAATAAACTTACGCTAACGCGTGCAGACGCTGGAATGCTATTCAAGTATATTGTTTGATGTACTGTATCCGCACTTTAACGTGGCCCAAAAGCAATACAGGTGAGGCGACCATGGCTACAATTCCATAATGCCATAAAGGTGCTACGTTTATTAGTAGACGATGCTCTGTATTCATATCTCAACCTACTCAGGTGGATTGGATTGAATTAAACTAAACACTCAAGGGATAATAGCATGAAACACCTCCTCAACATAGGTGACTTCAGGTTTATTGCTTTTGTGTCAAGTTAACGCCCGAAAACAAAACCTTCTTAATTTTTTTCGGAGACATCATTAAGTAAATCGTATAAGGTCGACGCAGAAATGTATTCCATTAACTAGGTGGTTATTATTAATTTATAATAAAGTAACAATTGCAAATAATTTCGATAGCATTTCTATAAATAGCTGTTCAATGTGAATGTAGATATACTAATGAAACTTACTTGTTCTATTACCTATGATTGTGTACAACACGCACGGTTAAACAATTATGCATGTAGCAGTAAACACGCATTAAAAATCTTTTTGTTTTTCTCGGTTCAACAACTTTTATTACGTGTATATATTACACAATCTATTACAACAATACGATATAATTATTGCAGTGATTTCTTCCAATACTACATGTACTTTTTCTGATAGCATCTATTATTAACGCAGTGTTTTTAAAATATTTTAAAACATTCTTTTATGCGTTTTGCAGATATACTGGCACCTACCTATAATTTAATTCCAGTTCAAGTAATAGTTAACTACATATTTAATTATCTCATTTCGAAAAAATTGACACCTCTATTATATCTAATAATAACACGAAATATAAAAATAATATTAATTGTAGAACAATCATATCCCCTTTCTGTATTAAATTATGTATTTATTAACACAATTAGTGTGTTCAAGTAGTGGAAACTGGAACATTGGCAGGTGGGTGCTAATGCGTTCTTGTTTCTTTTTACGGAATAAGAAACAATGTAATTATTTAAATTTGTTTCGTTAACTATTTCGAGGATTGATATTAGAACGTCAGGTACGTAAGTAGAAACTGTTGATGCCTTTTCTGATGTGTTGTGTCGCTTCGGGCATTAATCATCATAGCCTAAGTTTTTTTTTTCTCTAATCCGAGCCGCCTTGTAAGGTGTTTAAAACGTAATAAATAACTTAAAAAGCGGTTCAACAGTTTTTACTGTAATTTCGTTGAGCATATCGCGTGTGCAAACCGTTATCTGATCCAAACAGTTCCGATTGCAAGTTAATGACTCAATTGCGAGCAATATTTCCACTTATTTTGACTCCGAGCTCTTTGTTTTCTACCTTAGCTAAAGACGATAACAGAAAACATAACTGCTCAACCATTTCAACTGCTCTCTTAATAATTCTTATTATTTTTACACGCGTATATAACGATACAAATTTTTAATACACACATTTATGAAGAAATATATTTGAATTAAAATATCATAAAACCCTGAAGAGTTAATATCAGTTACTGTCAAATTTATAGGCTAACGTTGATGTTAATGGTAACATCCGAAGAGAAATACATGGATGTAGCCATTGGATGGATTAATCGGAACCCATCAATTCTAGCCCATTCTTTTAAAATGTATTTATCATTGATGCAACATCGACTATTACCATTGTATATCATACCGTTCGGATTGATCTAGCGGTTAGATCATACTTTGTATGTGTAGACAAATACTGAAGCAGTCATATATTCCTCAGATAGCCTTTCAATCTTATACTGGCTCCATATCGCCCATTTCGACTTTCGTTTCCTTACCACCACCATCCATCCAACCATTTTCACGATTCCTAAAGAAGACTGTAGAAGACCTCTGCACCAAAGTATATGGCGGTGGCACCACCTCACCTGGTGGAAATTGAACACATTAAACCTTTTGTTATTTAGTATCATAATCATAATTGGTGTCAATATCGTCATAGTCGTTAATTTGAAGACTGGTTCACTTCTTAACCAGTCTTCGCATTTCTCTGAAACTAGAACATCCTACATCCGTAACTATCTGTAAACAATAATTTAATCTAGGCGTTCCTCTGATATATCTTAATCCTATAAGTTTATACTCCAAAGATCTCTAGCTTCTGATTAAAGAACTTCATTAACGTACCTATAAATGGAGTAACCGCTTAAAATCGTTGCGTCCTTCATCATAGTTTCTTCTCATCTTTAACTAGAAGGGACCTACAGTTCATCAAACTAATCGATATTTTCGGAAGAACTCAGACTCATATCAAGATGACAAAAATACCTGGTTTCAAATCATTTGACACTAATTCAGACTTTCTGAACATCTAAATATAAATATGGAATCAACAGAAACAACTACTCCGAGGGCTAATACCCCTACCGACATTGAATTACACTGTTGATTCTGATGGATTCTTAGACGAATTTATGACATATTCAAACAAGAAAGCATTAAAATTCTTTTTCGTCTAAATTTCAAGGATCACATCACAATAAGTCGAAACCGGTCGTGGGAAATGTGGAATCTGTGATCCTTAAAAATTTAGACGAAAGAATATTTTAATGCCTTCTTGTTTGAATAAACTAAGTAATTTAAAAACTAATTTACAGATTGTAATGGTATAAAAGAACACACAATCAAAGCCGGGGACCGAAATCTAGTCGCATTTTAGTTTTTTGGTATCCCGCCTTATGTTCTTTTTATTGTTTGCAGTTCGAATGAAACACATTGGATAATTAATGTTTCTATTTATTATCATGTAGTTTGTGATGCTTTTGTGGATAACAAAAATTAAACACTAAATAACAGCAACAACAAACTGTTATTACGTTGTTACGTATATTTACAAACGAAATTAAGATTATGAAAAAATGGACATGTAATGTTAGAAAATGGACTCGAAGGTAGCGAAGTAAGATATTATTATAAGATAATTAGAGTGAAAAAAAAAGAATAAATCGAAATTGTGAAGTAATGGACAGGGTAGTAGATAATAAATAGTAAGGTACCAATAGAAAAGTATGAAAGCTTGGAAAGTTTTGAGATCAGAAATATGACGAAATAGAGTAACGACTCAAATGTCCGAAGAAACCCATCATAAAGCGAAGTACAAACGTCATGCGATTTGTACGCGAAGTTGAAATGTTAGAAAGGATTATAGGAAATAAATAAAATAATAAAAGTTATTGGCACAGACAGATAGAATACAAAAGATTTAGAGTAGAATATTAAGAAATATTTACACAATTGTATGTTACTTTCGGGCGCTTTGGACGAGGTTTACCAATTATTGCTCAGATGACGATCCACTCAGATGTCAATCGTTTTGATTCCGGAGTGAAGTGATGGATCCAAGTTTCATCCATTGTCGACATCGACATATCGACGCAAAAATTCCGATTTGTTACGTTTAAACATGGCCAAACACTGCTCAGAATCATCAACACGTTCTTGCGTTTGGTCAACAGTGAGAAAACGCGGCACCCACTTTGAACAGAGCCCTAGCTTTCTCATAGTCAAATGCTCATGCAATATGCATGCAAAGCCAACACGTTCTTTTGATATCTTTACGATGTCAGCTAACTCACCCAATTGCACTTTTCGATCATTCATAACGAATTTGTGTATTGTATTCATGTTTTCTGATGTTACCACCTCATTTGGACGTCCACTGCGTTCTGATGCACTGCATCATCAGTATCCCTACGACCACGTTTGAACTCAGCAAACCAACGTTTTATTTTGTTTCGGTTGTTTCCGATGGAGCGGAGTCTCCATAACACTTTTCCACTTTTCAAGCCATTGCTTCGCTTGAACGGTATTTTTTCCCATCAGGAAGCAGTACAAAATTAAAACACTAAATTGTTTTTGATTCATTGTTTTGAAAATAACAAAAATAGCGTCACTCTCTAGCGTCAGCACAATAACTCACAAACTAATGAATAGAATATCATGAAATTTTAACAGCTGTCTTTTGAAGGTTAGTACTAACTGAAAAAGAGTTGAATGCAATAAAACTAGCGCCATTTATGTGTTAGGCACAGGACTTTTCACCCCATGTGTTATATTACGTGATAGACACACAAACCAAATTAATGAAGAACAATAGTGCGAAATCGCTTTTCAAATCATAGTAACTTTGACAAATTTCTATCCAAAAACTAGTTTTTCTTTATACATTTCTAAAAACGATTTTTAGTAAATTGTAACAATTATTTATTTATTCTCTGTTGTACATTACAGGCAACCAAGAAGAATAATTAAGGTTTGTTGTTAAAATAAGGAGAATCATTCAAGCAGAAATTATACCGTCGAGGTACCTGTAATTCTTTTAAAATTGAAGCAAATAAGTATGGGTGTGTTTGTGTGTAAGGATCAAAGTATCGCAGTGATTATGAGCGAGTTTGACACGCGAATGTAATGATCTTCAGAAGTTGACCGCAGGTAATTGAATTATTATGTTATATTTTCATGTAACCCATTTCTAACCTGGCTCCTTTTAGCGTGAGCGTAATTTTTTATTTTATTTTTATAATACTCAGCGGATACACGCAATAAGCTAATTAATTTTTAAGAGAAGCCTTAAAATGCTAAACCTCCGACTTGAAGATCTACAACTCAATTATCCAGGCGTCATAGGGTTTATGTAGTAACAATTACAGGAAATTGAATTTTCAAGCGATGATACATAGGAAACTCAACCCTATTCATTTTTTTGTACTTATTTCATCCATCAACAACAACAAATTTCTCCTAAACATGAATGGTATAAAGTTCAATATTTGCATTAATAACGAAAGATTTAGCATACACTGCTTCTATAAAAATATATATTTGAATCGATCGTTTTTATTATTCTAACTATTTAGACACATCATCCATTATTTCGTGCAAGTTAAGCTGAAGAAGTACCTTCAAAATTTGTTGAAAGCTTTAAAACTGGGCCTGAAAATAACAGATTATGTTGGTTCTTGATATGGATTTTCAATCATTCAAAAGGTGTTTTTTAATTTCAAATTGAAAATTGTTCGAACATAAAAACGAATTAAAATTAATGCATTTTGTGTTTAATCAATAATGTAACATTTAGGTAAATCTGGACAGATTGAAGTTGTTTTCGGCTTGTTTCAGTCTGACCATGTTTGCATAATACCCTCAGGAGTTTTCAACTTATAAAGCTACAATTTCCATTAAAAGTAATTGAATTCCAAAAACAAACTTGTTCAGAAGTTAAACAATTCTAAACAATTGGGGTTTAGCTGAAAAATCGTTTTAATTACGAATTAAAATAATTTTTATCTTTTAAATTAAAGATTTTTATACAAAATTTGAACCTGCAAATGTTTAAGGTTACTGTCAGTATTTTATCTCTCAAAAGTGTTCAACTTCTATTTTTCGAACTAGAATGGCCATAAAGATTTATTGAAAGCCGAAAACAATCTTGTTAAATGCTTCAGTAGTGCTGAAAAAACGAAGTCGTTCCGAAAATTAATTTGATCCCGAGGAAAAAATTTTTCAAGTATCAACTAAAATTTATCATAATTTAGAAAAACAATAAAAATTCGCTTTTTGTGTTTCACACAGAGTTTTATTATTTCTGTACATATGTTTCGACATCTTATATCTTTATCAAGACTAGAAGTTATACATTTGTATAAAGTATAGTGTTCACTAACACCAGTACACTTTTTTTAAGTGAATACCTCGTAAATGTTCCTTAATCCTAATTTCCATGTTGTGACCCGTCTGACCAATATAACTAGCTTCATGAGTTTTACAATTCAGTTTGTATACACCGCTCTTTCTGTTATTATTACATTTTTGTTTATTATATGTTAACAAGTTGCTTAAGTACATTTATTGACTGTTATTGTATTTATATTAGGTTATTTAGTTAATTACAAATTTTGTTGCTTATATTTACCTATGTTATTAATATTATAATATATTTTTAGTTGTAATATGGATATTGGGTAAATATCAATCATCATTATTTTTCGTAGCCATTATTTATTTCTATCGTTTTTATAGGCAAGGGAAATTTTAAGAGTCTCTGTATTAGACTACGGAATGTTGCTAATTTAACTTGTTTTTTTTTGTAACTGTGAATGTATTTTTTCTGTCTGTATCGAAATCTAATTTCTTATTGATAATTTTTAAATTCAAATCGAAAAACTTTACACCTTCTTCGGTGCTCGTTTCAATCGTATACTGAATTTTATTGTTAACGTTATTTAAAATTGTTTAAAAAAATAATGGTCTATTAGTTCCCGTCTAGATACATTGCAAAATACATCGTCGACACAACATTTGCAATAAAAAATGTCCTGGCTTTGTTGTTTGAAATGTTTAAAAAGCTTTTATTCAAATTTGACCATACAAATGTCTGCTATTAATGATGATATTGCGGAACCCATCGTTAAACCATCTGTTTTGTAACAAAAACTACTGTCATTATTAAAGTGATTTTGTTCTAGACACATTTTAATGAAATTACGAAGTTGAATTATCACATAAATAAAGTAATAAAGTTTTTGACACTGAAGGATAAAAATTTAACATTATTTGGCATTTTAAGTGATAATGATGAAATGATAAGAATTATTCGTTAAATTTATCACTTGAACATTACATCTACGTGCATTGCTAACTCAATGTTTCTGTCATTTTCAACTAACTTCCAATTCGATATTAAGCTTCCTTTTCAGTATCTACTTCTTACTACATTCTTGATCTTTCATCTTTATCTATTAATTATCTTGGCACACTAGGTACGCGTTTACAACACAGCAAAATAATATCTAATAATTCCTAGACAGGTTTTTCTGTCTTCTTTCTATTTCTTTTGTTTGGTTTTGTAAGGATTCCTCATTTACTAGGTGTTTTAAAAAATAACAAATATGCTGAACTGTTATTTCGCAGAAACTGTATGCGAAATTACGATAATTAGTGAGCAGTGTAATAGCACAGTAAGTTAATTTTCGTTCGGAATTCTTTATAACGAACCTGCCAACAGGGCAACAGTGCGCCGACCTGCGAACGGACGAACATCTAGTGCTCCGTGTTATTTTACGTGACAAGCTCATATTATTTTCGAAATGCTAATAAGTTTCAAAAGGAGGAGCTCGGCTTCTTTCAAATTGAATAAGTTGCGAAGCGGCCGTCACTTTCCTAATGAAACTTTCAATCAGGACTGTATTCGAAGTTTTCGTGCTCGATACACCACGGCTGGAATTCAAATCAGTAAAAGAACATAAAAATTTTCAATTTAGCCCTTTTAATACATACATTTATTCTAAAAGAGAGCTTAAATCTCATAGTAATGCGCAGTACCCAATAGGCACATTTATGGATTGTTTTAAACTTTATAAGAAAGAAAATATAAATATAGAAAAATAACATATCCAAAAACAAAAGACATTAAAATCCTTTTTCGTCAAAATTTTAAGGATCACTGATCCCACATTTCGAACGCGTCCTACACAGTAGGCACAACGTACCGAAAGCCATACCGATAGGTCGAAACCGGTCGTGGGTATGGCTTTCGATACGCTGTGCCTACTGTGTAGGACGCCCTCGATATGTGGGATCAGTGATCCTTAAAATTTAGACGAAAAAGGGATTTTAATGCCTTCTGCTTTTGGATATGTTATATCTTCGTCTAAGAATCCATCGGAATCAACAGTGTAATTCAATGCCGGTAGGGGTATTAGCCCTCGGAGTAGTTGTTTGAAAAATAAGTTAGACTTCGTTACAATATAATACATTTTCTGAAGATGCTTCTGTTTAAGTGAAACAATTGTTAAGAAATAAAAATGGAATTTTATTGGTTTTATGATGGTACATGATAGGGAAACTCCATAAAGTAGATGCCGATACAATTAAATATTTAAAATATTAGACATAATATGTTCAATATAAATATGGAATCAACAGAAACAACTATTCCTTACCTGCATGTATGTATGTGTGCCTTAAAGCGTGGTATTTCTCAACATAAGATTTCAATCCAGAACGAAACCAAAAATGAACAAAAATGTTGTACGATAGATATAAACATGGAATTAATAGAAAAAACTACTTCGAGGGCTAATACTCCTAGCATCTTCAAAAGAAGTATTGTATTGTAACTAAGTCTAACTCATTCTTCTATATTTATATCTACTTTAGCGGTGGGGGTAGGTGTTGACATTCAATTTTTTTCCTTTTTGCAGTGTTTCTAAATTGTCTTCTATGTTAATCATGTGTTGGTTGTCTACTATATGATTCATTATTGTTATAACTTTTCAAATGTTCGTTAATTCTATCTTCTACCAGTCTAACTTGTAACGTTTTACAAACTTGTAAATAAGCAATAAATAGCACCGTTAAAGCAGATATAAAGATAGAAAAATTAATTATACTTTGTTACAATGCAATACTGTTTTTTGAAGATGCTTATGTTTAAGTGAAATAACTGTTAAGAGATAAAAGTAGAATTTTAATTGTTTTATTATGTGACAAAAATAACCATGATAGTGAAATGACATAATGTACATGCCGGTACAATTAAATATTTAAAATATTAGATATAATGTGTTGAATATAAATATGGAATCAACAGAAACAACTATTCCGAGGGCTAATATCCTTACCGGCATTGAATTACACTGTTGATTCCAAAAGATTCTTTGACGAAGATAACATATCCAAAAAAGAAGGCATTTAAATCCTTGTTCATCCAATAATTTATATGAACAGGGATTTTAATGCCTTCCTTTTTGGATATAATATGTTGGATAAATACCATGGCAGTAGGTAGGTATTCATCTCCCCCCCCCCCATTCCCATTCTTTTCCATTAGCTTCTACTACTAGAAATTTTGTTACAAATTTTGATTAATAAATGTCTGCTATTTGATGGATGTAATAGTTAATTAATTTTTGTTCATTTTTTGTAAATCATATTGTGTTATTTATTAATTTGTTATAATGGTGCAGTATTGACTGGTTCGTGAAAACGGCCTTTACAATTTAAACTAATGTCTCCGGTGCAATAAATTACTCCGTTTTTATGAAAGCAAATTGAAATGCTGTGTTGTTTCTTGTAGTTCATTTAGAAGGGTATGCATATCCATTACGGTTAAGTAAAATGTATATCACGCTCGCAAGGGGAAAAATTAAAAACCACACACTAATGAATATAACTCGTGTAAATAAAAGCACCGACTGTAAGTGGTAATAAAACGGCGAATTTATCATATTTACGGCACCATTTATAGATGCATCAGATAAAATTTTTGTTTTATCTATAATCAATCATACTTCACACCATTTTTTAATAACTAATTAAAAACGGGTTATCTGTAAGTCTAATTAATACACAATCAGTGGGGAACTGGGAAACACCTAATTTAAAATAAAAACATTTATTTTCTGTCAATGTCTTTATACAATTACAATGTTCTAATGATATGTAAGTATGTATACCGTGTCAACTTTTGATATAGGGATATTTAGACACCACCTGTAAATATTCCTTCAGTTGATATTAAGGCTGGGCGATTATTAAATTAGGCAATAATCGATTAATTAGAAATAAAACCAGTTGAAATACTTTCACTATTATTTATTGCACTCTATACGTATTTCACCTTATAAGGGCATCCTCAGGAGTAAATAATTATACTAAATAAGAAACCGTTGGACATTGATATTTACAGTGGATGGTTACATAGAGGGGTACAATATCAGGGTCTAATAGAGGGTTATTTCCAAAGTCTACTTGTTCGATTGTGATTATTTTATTTTGTTTTATTACCTTTTTAATTTCTAAAATTCTAAACCTGTCTTTCTAATTATGTAATAACTTCAAATTATTTTTGTTTATTGTATGGTTATTATCAATAAGATGACTGGCTAAACTCGAAACGTGTTTGTTATATTTTACATAGTTAACATGTTCGTTAAAATAATCGAGATGCTGCGGTTGTTGGCAACTTGGTGAAACATTTTCAAAATAAAATAGTAAGGTAAAAAAAACACTCGGTAGTTTCACAATATTTATTCAAATTGAGTCCTTGACGACAGTCGTTTCGGTTGTTACACCATTCTCAAAAGAGTACCAATGTATACTAGCTATCAAGTACTACATCTAGGTTTTAAATACTATTAAAAGTGGGGATAAATGTAATTCTGTTTTGTCATTTGTTACTAATTTGTTAATGTATATCAAAAACCTACTTACACTGATACTGTACCACATTTCAATTCCAAACAATCATTAAATATTAAACTTAGCACGTTCCACTATTTCATACACAGATTATTAATTTTACCTCTAAACAAATATAACCTTATAAAGAAATTCAATTCTTAAAAACTTTAGCCAGAAATAATGGGTATAATGAAAATATTATAGACATTCTTATAAAGAAAAAACAAAAGAAATTACTTCCATTAATTACATTCCAAATTTAACCAATAGTATAAGTAATAAATTAAGAAAATTAAACATAAATACAAAAAGTGTAAATAAAATAAATTTAAGTACGTTATTAGTGAATAACAAAGAAAAAACTGAACTGTTGAAAAAGAGTGGGGTTTACCAAATGTCTCCTAAAAATTGCCCAGTTATTTATATAAGATAGACTGGTAGAGCTCTAGGAGTTAGGAAGAAAGAACATCTTAAATTAGTTTCACAAATAAATCTTTTTAGAGGCTTCGCAGAACATTGTATTGTAAATAATCATACGTTAGACCAAGATAATATCAAATTAATTCACAACACACATAAGGACAGATTGTTAAATGTACTATAAATGGTCGAAATTGATAAAGCACTATTTAATAACAAATTAGTAACAAATGATCAAACAGAATTCCATTTATCCCCACTTTTAAGGGCTAGCGTAAACCCTAGTATTTAAAACCTAGATGTAGTAATTGATAGTTAGTATACATTTGTACTCTTTTGAGAATGGTGTAACAATCGAAAGGACTGTCGTCAAGGACTCAATTTAAATAAATATTGTGAAACTACCGAGTCTTACTATTTTATGTTCGTTAAACCTGGACCTGCATACAGCTGAACAATTTGAACAGATAATTTCGTATACACTGCTCTTACCAAGAATGTCTGGTTTTTCCGTCATCTTATTTTTGATCATTCATACCATTTAAAAATCCACAATAACCACAAATATCAAATGGGAAACGTTGCAACAATCCCTATAGTTTTGTCAGTAAAGCCTGCCAACTGATTAATATAAAAAATAACGGCTACGTTAATTTTCACTACCAGTTTTCATCCCTGTAAAGACGTGATAGACCACGTAATTTATACTCTCACTATATCTTTTTAGAACATGAGATGTACCGACAATATTTAATCAAAGCTTCAAATTTTCAATGGTGCAAGCGCAGTGAATATGTAACAAAATATGCACCAGTTACTTTTTTTTGTTTTGTTCTTTTTTCGCTAAAACTTAATAATGTGACTGTTTATTTTGTTCAGTGAATCTATTACATAAAAATTTCACTCGAATTAAACTCGATAATTTCTTTCAAAAATAAAAACATGGTATCTCGAAAGATGTCTGGAAATAATTAATAATCACGCCGTTCTGGATATTTCAATTTTGCCAATTTGACACAGACACACACACATGAGTAGACAGGTGAAGTAACACGAAATCATCAGCAACTCGACTCGACTCGACCGTCAGGCAAACAGCATAAAAGCATAAGCAGAAGCAGCGCCAGCGCGAAGGATTTTACTTTAATGGGGTATTGTCGGTAACTCTCTGAAACGTAATTTACCTGTCAAACTAAGTTATTAAGATATCTTTGTCAGGTGCTGGGTGTTACGACCAATTTAGGTAGGGAGGGGACTACGATGGGTGTGGCAGGCCATCCCGCCGGCTAATTATCTACAATGGCCATTCAAATTAAATTCCGAGTCTGATCCACGAACGTTGCAGTCAGTCAGAAAACGAACAAACACAAACGGGAATGTTCACGGTTTTTTGTTTCACCAAAACGTTATAATTATTTCAATAGAACTCGACTTTATCGATTTATTCAATGAATTTCGAGTAGAGAAAAGTAAACAAATTCAGTCAACAACAGAAAATATTTACTGAAATGTTGAGAACCTATTCATTTCAGTCACTTCTCAATCTAAAGTAGTATCATTGAGGCATTCTACAAACGAATTCCATTGATTTTCCAGCGCAGCAGAGAACTAATAAATAAATAAAATCGTTGCTATTAAAACATTACTAGCAACAAATTAACAAAATACATGAATACCCATAAAAAAGAAAACAATGATTATCCCACAGATCTGTTAATCATTCAGTTTGTCAATGGTAGCTCGTGATGAAATGGAGCGGTTGTTCTGCAAATGTTTATTCGCCTGTTTCTTAAATGATAAGTTAATCCCACAAACCTCCATAGAAAAAACCTTTTGGGTATTTCATTGGAGGGCACTTCCTCCAACCTACACTGTAGTGCAAAGCCGGAGGGTAGGACGTAAGGCTCTCATCAGCCTCATTTCAGGAATCGTGGAAATGCGTGGATCGTGGGGTTAGGGAGAGAATGATCAGACGGACGAAATGAAGACAGAAGAAAAGTAAAAGATTATCTGTGGAACATTATTGCCCCAGCATTTGCCTAAGTGATCCAAGTAAACCACAGAAAAATTGAACCACAACAGCCGGAAATCGAATCATAGAAAGAATCGTATCCATAAAATTCTCACCGCTACTTCCATCTATGCTGTGTCGAAATCAAAAAGCAAACAAATAAAACAGCCACAAATCCGCTTGTTCCTGGAATAATTTTCTTTATTAAATAAAAAAAATTTAATCAATTGTTTCTTCATGCTAATACCAATAAATATCTTCACATGAAGAAAACTAGAAACTGAATTCGTTGTCAGATTGTCACTATTGGAACACACTCAGAACGTCACAACAACTACGTACTACATGAAGAACTGAGCATGAACTATTTATTATTTGTTTTATGCGTAAATAATAATTTTAAATGGCATTTATTAATTTAATTTAACCATAGGATTAAATGTACCTCACAATGTTCTTCCATATTTGTTATGATATTTTCCATAATTTATTAGCTAAGATGCTTGTATCGCTTCTTTTTTATTTGTTTATGTTAATTTCATCATCATCTGTCATATGTAACAATGCAATGTTTTTTTATTGCAAATAATTTTAAATCACTTTGTACACCGCTCACAATACAAAGAGGTAATTGGAAGCTTTACAAATTTCTCTGCACAATGGACACAAATTACTTCAGCGCCGGCGTACCAACATAATTTGAAGTAATTTTGCATCTGCATGGTTAATTCTTCCTATATGATGTTATAAATATGGGGTCGGGCAAAAAGATATTAATTTAGATTGTGTTTCCTCAACTCTGGCTTTTATTAATGATGAATGTTGGTCGATAAAATTTTGATTGATTGCCTTTTCGGCCCTATTTTTGTATGCACTCCGAACTCACTATTAACTAAATTATTTGCCGCCCTTATATTGTAGATAATTCAACCAGATAAGGCGAACAGCCACCATCGAACCGAGTGCATAGTTTTACATAATGTACTTATGTATCATACACATCTTCGCACCTTATTGTTTAATACATAACAAACCATTCATTGCATACACAGCAACCTTAATTAATCTTTATAACACAATTAATTAGAAGCTCATTTTGTAGAAAAATTAAAATTTTGTTTAAACACTGGAGAGGTACCATCGTGGGTACCATTATGGTATAGACTTTGGGCACATTATATAGCATATTACGTTCATTTTTATTAGAAACATACTATCATTTATTAAAGTTTGAACTTATTATCGTCTGTCTAAATGACGTCAGAAGCACAGTGTCTAAATCTACGGATTTTAAACTTTATGTACATGATCTGCCACATCCTGCCTTCATGCCATCATATCGAGTCAATCAAATTGATTAAGGCTTTCGCGGCCAGTTGACGAACTTATGTTGTCCTTCTTCGGGTGTATAGGCCGTCGTCGGTTGGAATTGCTTCCTAACGTTTCGCTAACACGAGTGGCGAGCTTCTTCAGAGGTCTATCCATTTTCGCTATTGTAGACAGTCTCCATTTTCGCTGTTGGTTGTAGACAGTCTAGGAAGCAATTCCAACCGACGACGGCCTGTACACCCGAAGAAGGACAACATCAGTTCATATCGAGTCAATGTTGACAATTCTCTCAAAATACACAGGTTATGCTAAATATGCCTAGGTTAAGTTCATCAAACGGCAATTCAACTGTTTCAGCATTTTCGTATGTATAACCTTATATTATTCATAAGAACAGTATAAGTTATTGATACTACCAGACGTGATGAGATGATAATGAGATCTAATACGATAAAAATCGCAATCCACGTCTGGTACTAACTAGCTTATATTAATATATTACCCTAAATACCTTCTTCCTGAAGAAGCCACTGTGTCGAAATAATCATTGTGATCTTTAATAAAACATTTTGCAACCACAACCAGTGTTTGTTTGAGTTTGTTACCTATTAATTTGGTTTATGTGCCCATCACTTATAAGGTATCTAAGCCAAATAAGGCCCTCATAATTTTTTTTTCATTTCGTTCCTCAAATGAATGTTTATTCTTCTTTTAAAGTAACTGTATAAAATTTATAAACAAAATAATAATCAGTCAATCATGTTAAGGATGTTACAAAAAAAAACGTCCCTGGGCATTATTACATATACTGATTCTAATAAATCTCACAGATAGATAGATAATTGCCTTGTTTCGATTAACAATCAATGGTTCTTTAATCTAAACCTCAGGTCATAGAACGAATTTGACTGTTTTCAAATTTCCCACTGACATTGGAACAATCTTCTTATCACGTGCTAAGACTGACAACTATCAGAAGTTACGTCTGAAAATTTACCAGGCACTGATTCCCGAGACAATATTTTTGTATCCAAAACGAAGGCATTAAGTCTCTAAATATTTAGACGATGAAGGATTTTAATGCCTTCTTTTTTGGATATGTTGTCTTCATCTAAGGATCTTTAGAAAAACCCACTCATTATGGGTCTTATTTATGTCAGGTACCTTATAAGCTGAGTCCTTTATTCAGTTGAACAAGTAGATCCCTTAATAAGATCCTTGTCTAACATACGAAATACTTGATGACGATACTTCCATAATTAGATTAGAATAATCCATTCTAAGAAGCTAAGAAGCAGTTTTATTGAGAAATTAGGTCGTTTTATCTTAATACTTATTTTTGCTATTTCTAAAATAGAAGGATTTATCTTTTAATCTTATTATAATTCGCCGACTGTAAACTTATTTTTTTACAGTTTATACTAGTTATGTTATAATTTTGTAATCGTTTTATAATTTGTTTTTGTATTGAAACGGCTCGGTTAGGAACAATAGAAAATGATACAATTTCCTGAATGTGAATGGAACTATTACATGCATTAAATAAAATATTCAATAATTATTTCAATTTTTATGTCTGTTAGTCCTTGTTTTCACTCGGCCACACGTTATTATTACAATAGTAATTGGCTATTTTCAAGAGCAATTTTCTATAAGTGGCTATTCTTTATTCAATTCAGAATCAATGAACCTTGCAAGGTTGCAATTAATTAACCGTTTGATAATAATGTATTTGTTAATAAATACCTACTCATTATCTTAAGAAAAAAGAACTAAATCATTTCATTCCATATTCGCTGCTGTTAATACATAAATTATTATTGTTTTTATTGATTTGTACGAGTTATAAATAGAAAATAATACATTATCAAGTTAAAACTGCTACCGAAAAGGCATTAAAAAAAATATTTGCTCTTAACAAGGTGCATTTTTTTATTTTTATATAACACGTGGGCTGAAAAGTTTCAGGCCTAACAAAGAAAATGTGTTTTTTGTTGTTCAAAATTTTCTTTATTCATCAACGTAATCTCCATCAACATTTTCTTTTGCCTCAAAATAGGCCTCAGCTTCAACGATAAAGCGATAACCTCTTCATTCGAGCGAAATTTCTTGCCGGCGAGCATTTTTTTGAGATCTGCAACAGCCAGTAGTCGCTAGTAGTAGTCTCCAAATCTGGAGAATACGGTGGATGTGGGAGCAATTCGAAGTTGAATTCGTGTAATTTTTCCCGTTTTTCCATTGTTTTGATTGACTTGTGACACGGTGCGTTGCCTTGATGAAACAAAGTTCTTTTCTTTGCCATGTGAGGTCGTTTCTTTGAAATTTCGGCCTTCAAATGCTCCAATAACGCTATGTAATATTCACTATTCATAAGTCGATGGTATTTCCCTTCTCAAGATAGTCGATGAATATTACACCACGCACATCCCAAAATACCGAGACCGACGAGCTCTTGCGCTTTGGATGAGGTTCACCAGTTGCTGTCCACTTGTCCACTCAGATGACAATCATTTTGATTCCGGAGTGAAGTAGGATCCATGTTTCATCCATAGTCGCATATAGACGCAAAAATTCCGGTTTGTTGCGTTTAAATATGGCCAAACACTGTTCAGAATCATCAACACGTTCTTGTTTTTAGTCAACACTAAGCAAACGCGACACCCACTTTGAACAGAGCTTTCTCATAGTCAAATGCTCATGCTATATATGTTAAAGCCAACACGTTCTTTTTATTTCTTTACGATGTCAGCTAACTCACGCAATTTCACTTTTCGATCAGTCAAAGTTCTACATCATTGTGGATTTTTTTATGTTTTCTGGTGTTATTGCTTCATTTAGACGTCCACTGCGTTCTGCATCATCAGTGTCTCTACGACCATGTTTGAAGTCAGCAAACCAACGTTTTATTGTTGTTTCCGACAGATTGGAGTCTCCGTAACACTTTTCAAGCCATTGCTCATTGCTTTGCTTGAACGTTATTTTTTCCCATCAAGAAGCAGTGTAAAATTAAAACACGAAATTGTTTTTGATCCGTTGTTTTGAAAATAACAAAAGTAGCGTCACTCTCTAGCGTTAGCACAATAACTCGCAAACTAATAAATAGAATATCATGAAATAAGATGACGTAATGTAGTATTTAGATTATAGCTGAGCATTCGGGAAGACACCGGTTTGGGTCCGTATTCGCTAGCCTTTGTGCATATTTTCCTGTAATAATTTCCTTGGATCGAAAAACAGATGTTGTGGTATTCCACAGATAGTCTTTCACTCTTCTACTGTCTTTATTTCACCCATTGTGTCTATCTCAGTCTCTCTCTTTCTAAACCACCACCCACCGGTTCCACCTGTCTGATTCAAGTTTCTCTGTGGTTTACTTGGATCATTTAGTCAAATGCTGGAGTAGTAATATTCCACACACAATCTTCTTTCACATCTCTTCTCTCTTCATTTTGTCCGTCTTATCGATCTGTCCCTAGCCACCACCCTCATATTCACACAATCCTGAAGACAGCCTTCCATCCTTCTCTCCAGCACTACAGTATAAGTTGGAGGAACTTCCCGCTCACCAGTATTAGTAGCTGATATGAATGAAACTCCCAAAAACTACCTTCCACCTATTCCTAAATGAAGTGGAAAGCTGTTATGAATGAACTTCAAATTTTAGTTATCGGATTTAAATAATATGCTTACCTGTCTAAAATTTGTAAAAGTAGAAACAATGAATGATTTGGGTTAAGTTTTTGCGGCTATCGTTAATATAGTCGTGGGTTTTTGGGCTTCCTGGCCGTTGTATTTCAAGGTTTATCCTCGTCACGCACGGACGACATCTTCAGGAGATTTTGCTGCTGTTGGTGCTGTGGTCAGGAGATGAATGATTTCTTCACAAGATATTAGCACAATGAAAAATATGCTTAATTATTGCATCTGTATCACCTGGCTCTAAATTTTGACTAATAAAGTTCCAGAAAATCTTCCACGCATGCTCGTTTTGAAACACTAAAGATTTAAAATTGAATCGTCACATAATAGATGCCCCCATTTGGAGTACTGTACTTACTTGTATTATGAAATGACGGTGTTCGCCGATGGTAATATCATACGAAGGCAATCAGGTACAATGTTCTACGTACTGAGCTGTGAAGAAAACGATTAAGAAGATATTACCAATGTAGAAACAGTATTTAAACAGCATCCTTTATGTCTAAGATCTGTATTGAGCAATAAGTGAATTTAACTTTTAAAAGGTCTCAAAAATCAACGGTTGAGGTCTGGAAAAACAAGGAAGTCTTCAATAAGAGACTGTTAAATGACTGAAAAAGTGCCAGACTTCTACAAATACAAAAACATTTGGTGGACCTAAATTAATTAGTACTTTCCAACAAAACAAAGACGGTGCAATATTATAAATTTTAAATTTGGTTCTACTCTTAGTGATAAGTGTATCGAAATTGAAAAAAAATGCACTAACTTGGCCGAGATTTGCTCATGAAATTCATCGAGCGACGTGACCGAACAGTCTAGCTCATACCTTAATGTTCGGGAGGTCACCGGTTCGATTCCGCGTCCATTTGTCCTGGTACAAGTTTCTCTCTGGTTTCTTTAGATAATTTAGCCAAATGTTGTTATTCCACACATAATCTTTCATCTTCACTTCATCCCTTTCATCATCCTTTGCCTAACCACTACCCACCATTTCAGTTGAAGAGGACATTCCTCCCTACCTTTCGGCTTTGTAGTACAGTATATCATGGCGGAAATAGATTATTTTTTAACATTAATCATAATTAAAACAATATCAGAAATGTCTTATAAACAAATAAATGTACGTATTAGAATAGATATTGATTGTATATATAATTTGCTTATTTGAACAAATTAATTCCATTTCACTTGAAACTAAACAGTTATTTACCGATTAACATTCATTAACCTGTTTGTTTTTACAAATACCGCGTCATAATTATTCTCGACTATAAATTGTTAGGCATAATAATTTAGCTTACAAAAATTTTACCAACTGTCGTGAATTACGAACAATGACCGAACCTAATTACCTAAAATTGCTATTTAATTATACACTAAAAGAATGTGCGTACAACGTTTCATAAAAAATAATGTCTTTTTACCACAAAATATTATTATTTTGTTTTGTACATACAGATAACAGAACGTTATTCTCATCAACAATGATATGACTAACTATAAATTTCCATTCGTAAATGCTCTATTCCTAAAAATAGACACTGATAATAATATGTCGGCATATTCAGCAATCGTACGACTGAATTAATTTGGTGCAGGATGCAGTGGCCTCCTTGGTTACATTGCTGCTGTTGAAGTTCTAAAACAATATTTACTTTTTAAAAACGGTTTGTCTTTTCTTAAACAGTCGAACAGTCTCAATCTGCTCTACCCCTTAGTTGCTACAGTTTTTTAACAAAAACATTTGGGACACAGGTAAGCCAAATTTAAAATTTCTAATTAGATTATTTATGTTAAAGAAGTGGAAATCTACTACTATTCATTCACAGAATCATGTGTTTTTTTAAACAAAGAATGCAAATCATTAAAATCATTATCTAAATGTCAACCCTCCTATTTTTTTGTATTACATTGAAAACTGTTGTGTTTGACACTAATTCAGACTTTCTGAACATCTAAATATAAATCTGGAATCAACAAAAACAACTACTCCGAGGGCTAATACCCCTACCGGCATTGAATTACACTGTTGATTCTGATGGATTCTTAGACGAATTTATGACATATTCACACAAGAAGGCATTAAAATTCTTTTTCGTATAAATTTCAAGGATCACATGGGATATGACTTTCCGTACGCTGTGCCCACTGTGTAGGACGCATTCGTAATGTGGGATCTGTAATCCTTAAAAATTTAGACGAAAAATGATTTTAATCTTCTTGTTTGAATAAACTATACGTATATATATATATTTCGTGTTGTGTATATATATATATATATATATATATATATATATATATATATACTTCACAAACATATATATGTATATAATATATATATACGCATAAATCTGTATTTTGTTACCATCACGAGAAGGCTGTTCGTTATTTGAAATTATTCAACAAGTTCAGTTTTATGCAAAATGTAAAACGCTTCTGTTCAATGGGTATAGGCAATAGAGTATCAAAATTTATTGATAAAATCAATCATTACGTCGTTGTATCGACTCCATATATGATCTGATCTACATTGTTCTCGCAGGTCAAATAATGAATAATTACTACTAATTTACTAAAAATTTAAATGAAAAACCATGGAAATTTTCAAAACTCGAAATCATATTAACATACCATTAACTCCGTGACTGTGAGAGCTTAGGATCACTACCAATGACCTATTTTATTAGGGAATTTTTGACAAAATAAGCAATTAAAATTATTCAGATTCTTCAACAAGAAAATAATAATCAAGGACCTATAAACCGACCCTAACGCGTTGTAGCTTCTCATGTGTATCTACAATCCGTGTGGTCAATTCAAAAAGGCCGCAACACGAAATTTGTGTTTTAATTTTTTATATAATTTACCACAAAGCGTTGGGTTGCGTTGTGGTGATGATTAACTGCCACAACGCGTTTTGCACAATGCAGCCTCAAATTTCTCAATCTTTAATTTAATTTTTATAAGTTCCTGATAACACATTGAAATAATACAAAGTCAAACATGGATTTTGCCCTTTAAAATGAAAACACCAACTACAGCAAACTTAATGAATCAGACACATGAACAAACAGTTAACATTTTTTTTTTAACAAACAACTTTGTTTATATTATGTATCTTATGTATTAGTACCTATTTTTATTTGCAAAAGAGTATTATTATAAGATAAATGTTTTTCTGATTGTGTTATCATCAAATAACGTAAGCAAGAATTGAACGATAAAAAATAAATAAGAGCATGTTTTCAAATTTAAAAAAATGTTTCCAAAATTAGATATCCTATCCAAAAATTCTAAATCTCTTTTTAGAAGCAAAAATCGCATGTGCATTTTATTGAAAAAAAAAATGAGGATAAAAACAATAAAATTTTGGTAGTTAAAATGACATTGCAATAAAATGTAAAATTAATGACCGATTCGTTGCAGAGAAATAGTCAGCACTAAATTCAAGTAAAGTGTCTGCTTTGTGGAGTTTTCCATTATAAAATCTTTCGTTATAGAGAATTCGCACTACATGCTGTTATTTTTTTATTTCTTACTTAAAATATTGCAACGTAGTTTTCTAATTAACTTTATGTAATTATTACGGAAAAAATAGATCTAATGTGGTTGCTTGCGATCAACGTTTCTGCATAGCAATGAATTACTTCAATATTATTTTTCTGTTAATTATTAGTCGTTAGACTGTAGCAAAGGTCAACCGTCGATTTTAATAACCATGAAGTATTATAATCTTCATTACAGTAGTCATTCAATGAATATTCATTCTTGTTGGTCAGAGTTTGTATTGACATCGTAACAATCATTTAGTGCATTGTAAATTGTGCAATAATACAAATAAAATTGTGCTTTGCTAACTTGATTGAGGAGCATAAATTTAGAAGGTATGATATTAATAATTATATTTAATATGGTTAGTCTGCGAATACGGATTATTTTTATCACAAAATAAGCGATAAGAGTATTAGGAAATACTAGCCTAACTATCTAATTTCTAACTGAATTGTCCAAGTCAATAACAGAATGAAATACTTACTGAATTCCTCATCCAAAATGACAATCCTATAATTCTACAAGTTTAAATTAACACAAATGTCTTCTTACGATTAATGTACGGTAAAGAATATTATCACCAACTGAACTGCATTAAAAGTTACAAACAGCGGACAAAAATCAACCCTGTTTGTTGTTTGTTTATGTGGGGTTGAATTTTAGTGTTGATTACGACTGAACAAATTATCCTACTAATTGACTTCTAATCTATTATTTTCAGTTTTAAAAAATACTTGATTAATCAAATAATCCATAAATCTAACAATCTGTTCGTAAATTCGGATGGTCACCAGTTCGATTCCGGGTCCGTGTCCGCCTGCCCTACCCGATTTTTCTGCGGTTTCCTTGGATTATTTACGCAATTGTTAAAGCAGTAATATTTCACAGATAATTTTTCACTTCTCTTCTATCCTCATTTCGTCTGTCTCATCTTTCTCTTCCTAATCACACCACCCCCCCATTCCAACGATTCCTGCAAGGAGTCTGAAGAGGGCCTTACGCCCTACCCATCGGCTTTGCACTACAGCGTAATTCGAAGGAATTTCCCAGCCCACCAATATGAGTGTAAATGTACCAATACTATTTCCATTTTTTGAGTTAATGGTGTAAAACCGCCAAAAATTAAATTATTTTTTATATAAACTCTTCTAATTGGGTCACTGGGATTGTTTTAAATACATTTCGATAATTGCTTAAATCATCAAAAATATACCAGTTACCAGAAAGTTTTTAGAAGCAAAAATCGCTTTCAAGGATAATATTATTTTATCATTGTAATTAATAATATAAAGAAACAAAATCGAAGCCTGGATACTGAAATTTATAAGCTGATTTTGCCAAACAAATAAAGATGATAACATATATATATATATATGTGTGTGTGTGTGTGTGTGTGTGTGTCTGTGTGTGTAGTAAATATATGTACATAAGTACAAATGTTTTTGAAACATACACGTATTCTGTTTTATCCGTTTATCGTGTATTTGGTGCGCCAGTTCGTATGCTATTTTTCATGGTCACAATTTCTAAATAAAACCCGAAGCAAGTATAAACAAAACACGTTGGTTGGTATTTTTCATTCTTTTTCATAATTGAGTAAGGAGTAAATTGCATGTGTGTGGACATGTGCGTGTGCAATTTGATATTTTAAAATTGTCGTGGTAATTATGGTGATTATACAAAGATCTTCTTTCAAAAACAACAACTCAAGCCGGTCTCCGTGGGTAAAGCGTGAGTACAAATTATTATTAAAATAACCGATAACTTTATCGTTTTTCTCTTTTCTCATTCTTATTTTCTTTCTTCTCCCTAGTAAGATTAAAACTGATTAGCATGTCAGCATAATGATTTTGTGCTGTGAGGTAAAATTCACCACAAACACTATCCACTCGACAATTATTATTTGAGAATTATTATTAGTCTGCCTTTTAACGTGTTAAGAATCCTTTTCGAGGTATACATAAACTCGAGCAAAATGCATATTGCATGACGGAACTAAAATATGCTATGCTAAACTTTTCTAAAAGTATGTTTCATGGATACCAATATAAGCATGTATATAGGGAACAGTTTGTGATAAAAATAACTTCATCCATATGAAATTCTCTTCAGACTTCTAGCCAATTAGAGGAAGAATAGAAGTCTAAAATAATGTCAATGATCACACTGTTATCATAACCTATAACCCACTTTCCCCTTCTTTTCTTGCTGCCATCGACCCTTCTTACATTTAACCTGGGCAATTTAATTTATAAAAGATATCCAAAAAAGAAAATAATGAAAATCCTTATTCGTCTAACTACCAAGGATCATAGACCCCCACGTTTGAAACGCCTTTTACCAACACCTCCTTTACAAAGCCCGACAACCAAAATATGACGTCAGTCAGTTCAGGCCGACGTGAGACACGATATTTAAGCGATACGTTCACATACAAGTAAAAACATCGCGGATCGGAATAGACATGGAAAATGTAACGTTTGAAATTTTATTTTAACCTCCAAATAATGTAAAAAATACACATGTATAACAATTTATTGAGTTTAGATTGTTCTACGACAGCAATTTTAACTACTTTTAATGGAGAAAGAAACGAAAGATTGTGATTTCCATACTACCTTTGAGGTATCACTTCGTCGATGCGTTGACCTATTATGATGGGGGTCTCGCCAGTAGCCCTACTCCCATATTTTATAAATAAATATAGACTAGAAATAAATTCAATAATTACCTTAAATTGTCGAAGACAAATAAACGAGTAGTAATGACATGTACACCAAAAGATGTATCGACTTCAAAACCAATGAAAATTTCGTTGAAACCACACATTTAAAATAAATTGGAAATGCTATGGATTGTATTAACGTACAATGGAAAATATACGAGTACCTAAGTAGATATAGAAGTACATTTGAATTAGTTAGAAGTATACAAATGCAAATTTAGAGAGGCACATATACGTTCAAATCGACGTGTAAAAGTACAATTAAATGAAATAAAAATTATGCAACGTCATACGTATTTTAATAATTGGTTGTGAGGCTTTTCTATTGACGGTGTTGGTTCTACTAAGTACTAAGCTTCTGTATATTCGTCTAACAATATTCAGTCGAATCAACAGTGTATTTCAATGCCGGTAGGGGTATTAGCCCTCGGAGTAGTTGTTTCTGTTGAGTCCATATTTAAATTTTAATTTATCTCAATGAAGCAGTTCAATTCCATTCAATAGTAGAAAATATTAGTTTAAATTTATATATTTTTAAACATCTGGGCCAGGCTAGTGTTGCAAATATATCAGAGCTGAGCAAAGCCTTAATCAAAGGAGTTCCAAAGCCCCTACTGAATGTGCTTTATTCCTCAAAGCTCCGATTGCAGTTTAAAATCGAAAGACTTCGAAAAGTAAATAGGTTCAAAGTTCTAAGCTCTTGTAAAAAGTGCTTTAACCACACCATAAGGACTTAAATTAAACCAAAAGGGCTTTAAAAAAACATCAAAAGGCTTTAATCACTTTGAAAGTATTAATGCAAATTTAATGCTTTTACTACGTTATAGATTGTTCTTTTAATGTTCGTATTAGTCAACTTCGAATTTAAACTGGGAGCTTCTAGCACTTTGAAAGGGCTTCACACAGTTTGAAAGAGCTTAAGAGCCTTGAAATAAAAATTGCAAAGCACTTTTTACCAAGCCCCCACTACTACGAAAGAGATTATAAAGTACTGTAACCACATTTTCAAGCACAAAGAACCAAAGTTAGCCTAGCTCCGATTTTTAAACATTAAAAATTAGGGGAAGAAATGTAATCTATCGCAATGTAGTATAGTTCGCGCGCTTTAACATGGTACAAAAGCAACAAACCTGGAAACATCCCTGTAAAGATTCTCTTCAATTCTATTGGCCTTTGTATACCCCTAGATCATCCCATTCGTCCGATCAGGTTGAGCGTTAATTATGAAACTAAACATTCAGTGGTATTGAAAATGATAACAATATCTGAACGATGATATTCAGTGTCAATCGCGTAAGCGGCATATGTCGATGATCTATATCTATTAAAAACCGTACGCCACTGGTAAGCGTCGAAATTGTAGCATTATTATCACTCGGCGGTATGGGCGATATCTAATACCGTTCTGGTTTTGTTACTATTGTGCCACACTAAAACGCGCATACTATGCACACATGTAATATTCTTAACATTCCATTCTTCAAGGCTTTAAATTTAAGTAGCTTCACTAAAACTTGTTTTTAATATCACCCAAATTTACATCCCTTTGTGTCGTAATACTACTTTTGTCCAACAAAGTGCCCTTCATCTTTCTTATCTATAAATACCGAGTGGCGTGGTCTAGGGCTCTAGATCATGGCTTAGCATTCGGGAGGTCCCAGGTTCGAACCCGGGTCCGACTGCTCTGGTCCAAATTTTCTGTGGTTTCCTTAATCAGACCACACCACCCACCCATTCTCACGATTCCTGCAAAGAGGCTGAAGAGAGCCTTACGCCCTACCCTCCGGCTTTGCACTGCAGTGTAGGTCGGAGGGACTAATTAAACAGTAAACAAAAACTTAGTCGTCACAGATACATTTTAAATTTTAAACAGAAATCAGAAACGTTTAGCATGTTTTTTGTGATTGTTGAAACTCGGAAAGATCTGTTTTCAAAAATTATTACATTATTTATTAAACATATTACACTTCGATTTTTATATCAAATTCCACCAAAACCTATAATTTAATACATAAGCATTTGATTTGTTCTAATGTACGAAAATTATGTATGCTAAGTTATTCACGATTTATGTGACAACTAATTTCTAACCAAAACCTAAAACCTCCAAAAAAGTGACATTTAATAGAACCAAAAATTCTTATACTCAAAATTACAATTTATTGAGTCACAATGTGTATCCTTATGGTAATTTTTACATTGTAGAATCCAACGAAAGTATGGTTGACTGTGGAAAAATCGTAGAGGTTGCGAGAAGGTCATTTGAAGATGGACACACAAAACCATTGGAGTTTCGAGAGAAGCAACTTAAAGCATTACAAAAGATGTATAATGAAAATGAAGACTCAATAATTCAAGCCCTAAAAGACGACTTACACAAGAGCAAAACGGAAGCATTCGTATTTGAACTGATGGTACTGAAAAACGATCTTCAAAACATAATTGAAAACTTCAAAAACTGGTCAAAACCAGAAGTATATCCAAAATCGCTGGTTACACTCTTCGACAAAACCTTTGTTCACAAAGATCCTTATGGAGTTGTATTAATAATATCACCTTGGAATTATCCTTTCCAGCTTTGTCTTGTACCAATTCACGGAGCCATAGCTGCAGGAAACGCTTTCGTCCTTCAACCTTCCGAGGCAGCTTATAACAGTAGCAAACTTCTCGCACAATTAATTCCTCAGTATTTAGACAACGACTGTTACCATGTAGTTACAGGGGGCGTAGATGTAACGGTGAAACTTTTGGAATTAAGATTCGATTATATCTTCTTCACGGGTTCAGTAAATGCTGGTAGAGTTGTACAGGCGGCAGCGGTGAAACATCTAATCCCAACGACATTAGAATTGGGCGGTAAGAGTCCGGTATACGTAGGCGATGATGTAGACTTCGAAATAACGACTAAAAGATTGTTGTGGGGAAAATGTGTGAATGCTGGTCAAACTTGCATCGCTCCCGATTACATTTTATGTTCTAAGAAGGCCGAACGTGAGATTTTGGCGAAGGCGAAATCGATATTTCAGGAATGGTACGGGAGAGATGTAAAAAACTCCCCGGACTTTTGTCGCATCGTTAATGATAGACATTACCACAGGCTGGCGAAATTGATTGCAGATAGTAAAGTGGCACTCGGCGGAGAAACAGATGAAGAAGAAAGATTTATCGGGCCTACTTTGATAGTAGACGTCAAACCTGACGATTCCATTATGCAGGAGGAGATTTTTGGTCCAATTTTGCCCATTTTGAACGTGGAAAGTCATTACGATGCTATTAATTTCGTCAATTCGAGGGATAAACCGTTAGCACTCTACGTATTCACGAACGAAAAAAGAATAATCGATTCGTTCTTAAATGAGACGTCTTGCGGTGGTGTCACAATCAACGACACGATAATGCATGCATCTGTTGAAGATTTACCTTTTGGAGGAATCGGACAAAGTGGAATGGGAGCTTACCATGGCAAAGTAACTTTTGAAATGTTCACTCATAAAAAAAGTGTCCTAGTAAGAAGTTTAAATCCTTTATTGGAAAAGATCAATACCATTCGATATCCACCCTATACTGAAAAAAGACTGAATCTATTGAAAACAGCCCTTGGAAGAAAAGCGAGTATTATTAGTTGCGAATTTATAAAACTTATCATTGCCTTTATGGCAGGAGCAATATTTTCCCTATTCGTTGTATTGTTGGGGAAGGATTATTAAGACATACATTTTTACCTACAAAATTTATAAGTGTAATTAATTAAAAAACTGTGCCTTAACAATAATATTTAGTTTACTATATTTTACAGAAATAAAAACGTTTTTTATTGGTTAACTTTAGTTGACCGGTTTTAGTTGAATACAACTTGAATTAGCTTTTTTTCACTCATTACAATACAAACTACTTAGCAGTTTCAATTTATAAATGGCGTCGAGTGGAGTTGTGCGCGAATAAATACAGATGGTTGCAATATTGTTAAAAGAATATGAACAAAAATTGTAATAAATGTCGTTTTTAGGTGAAGCAGTGAATTTTAATAAGGAATAAATTAGGAGCACCAAAAGCTTGCTGAATGACCTATTGGCAAAGGATAATGAAGGGTATAGAAATCATTTAAATAGTCTGAAGAAAAATCATCGCTATGTGTTGACCCACCCTGCATTTTGCATTAACCCAATATAACTCAAAATAAAAAAAATTTAAAACCCCAAAGATTCAACTTTGAACGGGTCACGCCTTTCTTGATCGATTACAATGTTGATCAACTCTATCGAATCAAAGTTTCCCACTACAGTATTCATTCAACTTTTCTTTATTAACTAAAATAGGTCAGTATTGGACTTGTGAGAACGAGCCTTTATTTTATACCTTACCACGGCCATTAAGGTAGAGCAATACTGATTTCTTTTACCTTAATGAAAATCTATAATCAAACAAAAGTAAAATATGTTACTAGAAAAATTAATTAGTTTTATTCAAGAAATTAATATCTTAAGTTCCATTTAATAATACGACCTTATTACATAAAAAGGCTGAGCCTGGTTACGCACGATAGGATATTTATTAGTCATCAAATAAATTAATTTTTGTCTTTTATTGATTGTATACAGGATTATAAAATTATTATTAAAAATATGTTCTTCTTATAAAATATAATGTTGCAAATGTCACACATTACCTTTATTTTCATTGATAGAATTATTTAAAGTGTTCTTTGACCCTTCTGTTGTTCCATTTGTTCAATTCAAACTGTTGCAACCTCTATATTACATTTTTTCAGCTTAAAATTTTGCCTTTTTATCGATTGAAACTTTATTTCATTGTTTTCAATTTGATTGCCTAAATAAAATTTGTTAACGAAACTTTGATACTTATAGGACATAAATATCTCAATAATTAACCAATTGAATGATTACTTTGACATTGTAAAATTCATTAAAGATCATTATTATTAATATTCGATTCAAATTTTACTGTATTAAATTATACGTCAGGCCAATTAGGAAATTTTTACAAACAAGTTTTATTGAGTTTCTTGAAGGCGCAATGATAATGGTAGTGTAAATACTTAAATATAGTATTTTTTGAAAACACAATTAGCAGTGCAATTTAACTGGATGTTTCAATAAATTCACTTTAATTGCTTTGCAGTTTACCAGATCTATAAATTGTGAAGTTAAAATAAGCAAAAAACAAAAATTACGGCTTCATTAAGGGAATTTACAGTTTTGTTTTGTAATTAACTGAATCCATTATATCTACTTATAAAAATTATTGTATATTCTTTACAGATCCTAAATACTTAATTAACTCAATCAACTTTTCATGATTATTCTTCCCTTAAAAGTTTCAACTCTCTTCAATCTCTTCTAAAATTGTTGTGTATGTATTAGTTTAACAACTGATCTGAATATAGCAGGCGGCCTGAAAAGTTCGTAGGCTGACCCATAAATGGCGCTACCAGTATCAAATCCATATGATTTTTAGTTAGCCCTAATCTTCAAAAGACGGGTGTATAAATTTGACAGCTGTTGCACTATTAGTATCATAGTTATAGCATTTTTAGTGAAAGAACTTTTGTTACTTTGAAAAAAATGGATAAAAAGGAATTTCGTGAGTTAATAAAGCATTGCTCTTTTGGGAAAAAAAAAACTATTGAAACCAAGGCTTGGCTTGATAAACATTATTCAGACTTTGCACCAGGAAAATCAACCGTGGAAAAGTGGTTCAATAAATTTAAACGAGGCGAAATGAGCACCGAAGGCGATGCACGCAGTGGACGCCCTAAAGAGGCTGTTACCGACGAAAACAAAGTCCACAAAATAATTTTTGATAACCCTAAAGTGAAGTTGATTGAGATAGCTGAGACCCGACCCTAAAGATATTAAAGGAACTTGTTGGTCATATCGTGAATGAATATTTGGATATGCGAAAGCTCTGTACAAAGTGGGTGCCGCGCGAGCTCACAATCGACAAAAAACAAGGACGGATCGATGATTCTAAGCAGTGTTTGGAGCTGGGAGCTATTCAATCATAATGAATCCGAATTTTTGCGTCGATATGTGACGATGGATGAATCATGGCTCCATGATTTCACACCGGAGTCCAATCGACAGTCAGTCGAGTCGAGTGGACTGCACGTGATGAACCGACTCCAAAACGTGGAAAGACGCAAAAGTCGGCTGACAAGGTGGCAAGGTTGTGGCATCAGTATTCTGGAATGTTCATGGTATAATATAATATTCATTGACTATCTTAAAAAGGGGAAAACCATAAACAGCGACTATTACGTAGCGTTATTGAAGCGTTTAAAAGACGAAATCGCGGAAAAGCGGCCTCATTTGAAGAAAAAGAAAGTGGTTTCATCAAGACAATGCACCGTGTCAATGGGTCACAAATCAATAAAATCGATGGCAAAATTCCATGAATTGGGCTTCGAATTGCTTCCGCATTCACCGTACTCTCCAGATCTGGCCCCCAGCGACTTTTTTCTGTTCTCAGACCTCAAGAAGATGCTCGCTGGACAGAAATTTCGCACCAATGAAGAGGTAATCGTAATCGCCGAAACTGAAGCCTATTTTGAGGCTAAAGACAAATCGAACCATAAAAATGGTTTCGAAAAATTGTATGACCGTTCTAATCGTTGTATAGCCCTCGAAGAGAACTATATTGAATAAAAAATCAAACTCTATCAAAAAAAATATTTTTTCAGCCCGCCTATTATTATCGATCCATAGATTAGATAAAAACAGTATTTCTGTAAGATCGTTCACTTTTCCATCTATCTGGTTTGTCTTGAAAACTGTAAACGTAAAAGTCTGATAGATTCAGTGACAACATTTTTATTAAATTACAGAAATTGTAGTCTTGAATTCTTCTTTTGACTTTGTCATTATCATTAAAATGAAGATTAATGGAATTCCGTATGTTTTCATCCCCGTGGGTGCATCATCGTGGGTAAAATGGTTATAATTTTCCCATTGTTATCCAGGAAGTAGTTAATGTTGCACGTTTCGTTCATCTTCGTAACAAAATTATTAATAATAACATGTGTAACGACTTGTGTACGCAATCAATTACAATTACCATCGGACACATATTAATTTCGCTGATTTTCTCCGAATGAGTGCGAGTCGAAAAAGTGCCATAAATAAACCGTTCAACAAAGCCCCTTTGTCGGACTATCATAATTTATTGGTGTAAATGAGTTGTTAGTTGTATTATTTCGGATTTTTTAACATCTCTGCCCGTTTGACGGCCGAATAATATTTAATAAACAAAGATAAAATATGCCGCGGACCGTGATAATCTTCTTTTATGAGTTTTTTTTCTCGCTGTGTTCTGAGATTGGGTCCAAACCAGATCAAGATGATCTCTTTGTGAAACGTCTTTGAGCCAAAGGTTCGCTCACGATACATATAAAAAATTAATTAGTATCTCATAGGATAGTAATAAATATCTTTGGTTGATGATTAATAACCAAACACTTTTAGAAAGGAATTTATTAATTTTCAACTTTTTTTGAATATCTGTGGAAGATTTTGATGAATTCTATTTTCTTGTATTTACACAGCGAAATTACTAATAAAGGCCAACTTAACTACCCTTGCGATAGGACTCGTACAGGTATTCACAAAAATCGATTCAGAGTTCGATTTCCAAATATTAATACAAATGAAGTACCTACAGTAACAAATCTCCTTATTCTATTCTTTATTGACTACCATAGCGCAATCGGTTCTACTACGCTTTCTAACAACTCTCATTTCTATTCTTCCCTTTTCTATAGCACCCTTCTCCCAAACATACTTTTATAAATCCTTTTTAATTTTTTAACCTTTCCCAACCACAGAAGTAATTTCTTTTTATTAAAAGCGACCTGACCTACATTGTATAGTTAATTGTATTTCTCATTCTATTGTTTGTTATTTTGTTGTTTAATTTCTTTTGTCGTGGTGGTGGTAAATTTTTAGAACACCCCAAGTTTGAGAAACAGACAAATAAAGTGAACTAGCTTTAGGGCAATGCATAAATTGCAAAATTGTAACGTCCTGCTAAGAGATAAGTGTATTAACGACCCTCTGCCGGGCATATGCTAAACTACCTTATCATCTTTCTCCTCTCTGCTCCATGCGAATCTCATCCTCCAACCATTCAACCAACCAGCGGTGCAATATCTGACACTCGAAGTATCGACATCCATTTACGTCAACTTTGTTGATTACAAAGTGCTTTGCAGGCATCTGCTTCAACGTTATCTATCTAATCCCAACAATAGACGGAATGATTACCATCCACGAACCGCAGAAAATAGTCGAACGTGGGGGTGCATGTAACTACTTAAAGTCAAAGAACCATGAACAATGTTTTTGGGGTTCATTACCTACCACTAACATACTTCAACGATTTAGAGTTAACTTATGTTTCAAAATTTTTAATTTTTAACATATAAAATTTATGCCACAAAAATTTATTGTCACCAAACTGTGGCTTCGTGAGATAAGAAAAATAGGTTTCAATTTTCAAAAAATTAAATTGTAACATTTGCACTACATCATGTTCTGTGTTGTCAGCGTTTTATAATGCAGGATATCTTCTTCAATGTCCTAAAAAGTTGCCCTTACCTGCTAATTACCCATCAACGTCAGAATAGATTAGATAGTAATTTACGAAATAAAGCACGTGTGTTTTAAGAGTTTGAAAAAATATATTTATAAAACACGATGAATCGTTTCACCTTACAAAGACTTCATCAGGTGATGAAATGTAGCTAACATAAAACATTTACAAAGTGTATACACAAACTTAAAAAGTGGGAGAAAAATGTTTAACAAGGGTGCATTGTTAATCTCTTACGGTCGTTAAGGATCAGTTTTAGATTATTAAATTTGTTATATTCGAAAAATTCGAGATGAACATTTCGATGTTTTATCTACCACCATACATAATAGAATTAGACTACTCATAACAAAAAAGTTCACAAGTGTAAAGACATCGGGTTCAGGGGTTTATTTGCTAAACCGTGGGAGTTGCTAAAAAGATTATATTGGACATACTGGAAGGAAGTTCAGCGAAAGGATAAAAGAACACCAAGATGCCTTTGTTAAAAATGAAAATACATCAACCTATTCGAACCATCTAATTGAGAAAAAACATCTTCCATCTTCTCAATTTTGAATTTAAACTCTTGCACAAGGAAAACAAGGGATATAAATTCAATATTCTAGAATTTTTCGAAATTAACAAACATAATCATCCTTAACGACCAGTTAATCACCTGTTGAAGCCTTTGTAAGGTGAAACGATTCGTCGTGTTTTAATCAATATATTTCTTAAGTTATAATAAGGTTTAAACATATTAATGCCTTTTCTATTAAATAGATAGTTAGCCTGTAAGGGAGGTAAATATAGGGTTGGGTTAGGTTAGGTTAGGTTAGGTTAGGTTAGGTTAGGTTAGTCACCGATTTTCGTCATATAATTGAAAAAAACAATAGACATAAAACAAAATTGAATTCTAATAATAATGAAAGATGAATATATTTCGTAATGTTTTTTTTGCGATTCAACACAGTTGGTTATAAAAGTTTATTTTTGGCGTTGTACAATAGTTAAACGTATCTAATACAGATCGTCAAATTATACTTCTCTTTTTTGTCTTCTTTTTAACCTTTAGACCATTTAGAGCATAAAATTGCATTGTATACGGTTCACGTGTCAGAAGATGACGCGGTTGTGTAAGTTAATTAAAGATAATTCATCTTTACGTTGTTATTTAATTGATGGCGATATTATTAACGGCTGTGCGCCTCCTCGTTGTTCAAAAAATTAACTACGAAAAATCTGTTGTGCGAAATTAAAACTTATGATAATAAATCGTCTGTCAACATGTAACACTTTAGCATACTAGCTGCGTTGCATCGTATATATGGACAATATATATTGTAGATTTCGTCAGCAATTCATAAAAGTCGAGTCGATACATTCGACCCGAGTCGGTCAGTAAAATGGCTGTGTTTCTATTCTGCCGCGCTTTGAAGGTGTTTCGATGATGAGGTGTGCGGGTGAACCCCCCGTTGCCGACACCTGGACCCCTTCGTCTTTAATAACTCCGATGATTTATGATGGAGAATGTGTCGCCCCCTGCGGCTAGGCACCTTAACTGTGGACTCTGTCGGTTACGATTATATGTACTGACGGCTTTATTAACTAAAGAGAAATCAACCTAACTTATTATCCACCACAGATAAAACAGCAGTGATGAAATATTATTGTGTTTATATGTACAGGGTGTTTTCAAACACTGATCAATCACAAGCCGACAAATTCCGAGGTTATAAACGAAAAAAGCAATAGAGTAGTAATTTCTGACGTTATCTTAATCTGTATTCAGAATTACTTCAGTACTTAAGGATTTTGAATTATCATATAACCTAACCTAACCTAACCTAACCTAAATTACTTCAGTACTTAAGGATTTTGAATTATCATATAACCTAACCTAACCTAACCTAACCTAACCTAACCTAACCTAACCTAAATTACTTCAGTACTTAAGGATTTTGAATTATCATATAACCTAACCTAACCTAACCTAACCTAACCTAACCTAACCTAACCTAAATTACTTCAGTACTTAAGGATTTTGAATTATCATAACTTCAATTTAAGTTAAGGAATCAATTATTGACCTTTTTAAGACCATTACTAAAGACGTAAAAGAACAAAAGAACCAAGCGGGTAGTAATTTCTGATATATATTTCATCACCGAATTCGAATCTGTCTTCAGGATTTCCTAGCACGCTTAGATTTTAGGTTATCATGATCAATCAAAATCCCAATGATTCAAATTTGGCTTATTTGGTTTTCAGATTAAAATATCTTTAAATTTCAAGATGCTACGGTAATTTTAAATGTATATAACATTTTTACCTTGGCCATATCATTGTTTCCAACGGTGGCATAAAAATTATGTTCTAATTTTAAGAAATAGATACATACACTCTCAGATGGACAGTTTCCACAATCTACTGTTTTACTGTTAAATTTAGAACTAGTTTTATCGTAGCATAATGTGGAATTTGTCGAATTGCAATATATTCTTTGTTCAATATACCACCTTCAAAGTATTTTTAGGCCAAAATGAAGTTTCTACCAACCGACTGCATAATAACTACCCCCTGCTATAGAGAAGTCTCCATTTCGCTCTACTTTAATGGTTTTTGTTTTATATCGTCCATACTCAATTTTCCTTAAATAATTAAACTGAATGTATTACATAAAATAATGTACTTACTTTAGCCCCCCTTCGCTTTGAAATTGAGTATATTCGGTAAACAATTTCATAATTCGATTTAGATAAGTAGGTACTGGAATTGGTCTTACTAATTCATTACAAAAAATGAAAAATCCTTGTTCGTTATTTAATCAGAGAGATATAATACCATTTAAATTAGCTGTTGTACATATACCATGGGTCTCAATAAAAATCCCGTCCATTATTTATTCCAATGGGCGCCATAAAGTAAGTAGTGACACTTCAGGTGGGTAGTATGCATTCTTGTGCAACGTCTTGCTTACTCCGTAGATTCGTATTTTAGAATCACGTGCAATTTATATTATTATATCACAAAAGATTCCTTTAAAACGTACCCGCAAACTCGTTACTTCGGCTCTATATCAATACATGTCCCTATTGTCACTGACCACACTTTATATCATCATAATTTAGGTAAAAAGGCTCGTTGTAGTTCTCTGGGGGGTTTGTAAAAAAACGTGGCTTGTGACAAATTTATTGTTTCACTAATTCAAAATAATGCAAACATCGCTACAAGGATGCCAAAATACCAACGATTGTTTCGTTAATAAATATTTGTAAATTTGAGTCTGAATGTTTTAAATATAGAAATATTTCTAGAGGTCATGTAGGATTTGGTAAAACGGGAATGTTTTGTTTTCAACATGGTTCTTTAGAAGAATATTCAATTTGTCGTTTTTTTTTAGTAAAAGTAAGCTTTCTGTTATATTTAATTTTTTTTCGTTTATTCAAACTATCAAGCAATCATTAAATTAATGAATTTATTTATAAGTAGGAAGATAAAAATCGTTGCTACCTAATTGAAACATGCTCATGAATCTTGTGGTTAAATGGTCTTCCCCTTTGTCCACCGTATACCTTTTTACAGTCTACACATTCTAACAAATAAACTCCAAATTTTAATCCTTTACCAATTTTATACTTGGAATTTCTAGGCTTATAAAAGGTGTTTAATATATTGGGTAATTTTTTCTATAATGAACTCTGTTTTACTTTATATATTTTATATACAAACTATTAAATATATTTCTAATACAAATTGGTGTGATAGTTGTTGGTATTTTCCGATATTATGAAGGAAAAAAACTCTACTCAAATGATTCAATCTAATAAAGAATCTGTGAATTGTAATTCAGAATTTAAACGGTTATTATCATATTTATCATCGATTGATTAAATCAGATAATTTCTTTAATTAAACTTAATCGCATTTACTGACAAAGACCAAATCAGAATTAGCGTAATCGTTGATCAAAGTACCGTTTCTGTAGTATAACGATGAGATCCGTTCAGATGGTTCCGGAGAAAGTCACCACAATACACCTAACTTATTAAATATGAATATAAATATTAAATCAACAGAAATAACTCCTCCCTACCGGCATTGAATTACACTGTTGATTCCGATGGATTCTTAGACGAAGATACAACATATTACAAAAAAAATGAAGAAATTAAAATCATTGTTCGTCTAAACATTAAGATCAAAGATCTCACATTTGGAACGCATCCTACCAAGTAGGCACAACGAACCGAAAGCCATATCCCACGACCTGTGATACATCTAACTTATTCTTATGCCGCGATCCTAATTAATTATAGATGAGTAATAAACAATTTAATAATAATAAAACGCAAGTACCTTTAAACCACTTTCAACGTATAATAGAGGCGCAGGCGCAGGTAGGTGTGTACCAGTTTCAGCGAAAAAACAATTTTACATATTATTTTAGCGTTATCCATGATGCTACCTGATCAGTTTGTAGATAAACCTTCTTTCGTTCATCGTTAGTTCGTGGAAATGGAAGAATGAAATTGATTAACCTCGCTGAAGGCAGTGTAATTATTTCTTTTTTCGGTGCCTGGTTCAACCACAAAATGTTGAAAAATCTCAAACCTGATACACTGTCTCCTCGATCTCCAGCCACACATCTCATCTCCGTCGATCCTTTATTACGAGCCTATAATTAAAGTCGGAACGATAAAAAATTAAAATAAATGGCTCGAAGCGACACAAAATTACTCCAAACTGCGATACGATTGCTTATCTAAATACTTTTTAATTATCCCATATAAAATTAGATTGAATTTTTTATTGATTTCGAAACGTTAAAATGTATTCATTCGTGCCGGCAAATCTACATCAACTTCGCCTAATGTTTAACATTAAAAAAGAACAATTTAGTCTAAAATAATTTCCCAGACAGTACTGCAAAATATTATGATATGATGACGATAATCTGGCTTTGTAATTAAATTGAACCAATGGGTTCTGTTTGGTATACATTAACTAATTCACTAAATGCTGTTTATAGTTATTTGTTGAACGCTGTGCTCATGGGAACCACAGTTTTAACAGCCCCCTCCCCGAGATCTTCCTCTTGTCGTAGTGGGAGGCTCAATATCCGTGTGAGAGTTTGGGGAAGCTAAAGAACCCTTCGGTCATCTGGAGGCGAAGTAAGAATCAGATGGGAACGTCGATATAGGAATATTGAAATTTTTTGAAAGGACTAGTGACTCCTAGCCCAAAGCAAACCTCAATTTAAGAACTTTTTTCTTAATCAACTTTTGTTTAGTTTCTCTTAGAATAAATAAAGCATACTAGCAATATTTAGACAATATACAGGTCCTTAAGAATTTATGAGCAGTTCAAGGTAACGAAAACTTTTGGAAGTGTATGAAAAATGTTAAATTATACGTTTTTAAATATAATTACAGAAAACATAGTTAATGGAAATTAAAACAAATTGTAGGGTAACCAAAAAATAGTGTTGATATTTTCAAAGATAGTCAATCATAAAGGTAGTTCTAATTCCAAAATATAAACAAAAAAAAAATACAAAACAAATTTGTTTGATGAGCATGCACGAAGATATATCAGATTAAATAAAAAAAGGTATAATTGATCAATTTGTAGAGAAAATTGATCCAAAGTGTTTGGATCATCATCTGTGGAAGATTAATAAAGGAAAATAGAGATCGTGCCTTTAGCAGTTGTTTATATAATACATGTAGTTTACTTCTTTATAGGCTCACGAAGCCAATAAAGTTATTGTTATAAAGATGATGCTTCGTGCAATATCTGGTCGGCTTGGCCGTATTTTGAACTGACTACTATTATTAGTTGTAATAGAGTGACTGATGTCCCACCACAACCTCTGACATGGGCAAGAGCATAATATATTATCTAACACCTTACCGTAAAACAATAAGATTCACCATTTCCACCAAGCGGACAATTATTGTAAACATAGAAATATAGGGTAATTAGGAACACCTATATTGTAGGTTCAGCAAACAAAACCAGAGAATACTGTAAAAGAAGCAACCTTTATTAAAATATAAACTGTGATAAAACTTAGAAAAATACTTTAATAACCTTTTAAGATAAAATATCATTATAGTTTCCATTAGAGAATTCCTTTTGATATTGATAATCAACCTAATTGTATCACTTAGTAAAGAAAACACAATATTTTCAAAGAACGAAGGTGAATATATTCACTTCAATAATTCTAATATGTATATATTTTTTATAAAACACATAAATAATTGAATTATTGTACATACAATCCAAAAAAGAAGGTATTAAAATTCTTTTTCATCGAATTATAAAGGTTCACAGATCCCATATTTGGAACGCGTCCTACACAGTAGGCACAGCGCACCGAAGGCGATATCCCACGACCGGTTTAGACCTATCGAGTCTTATCAGGTGGGCGCTAACAGAAAGGCTTTTACAAGCTATACAATAAATATAAATATTGAATCAACAGAAAAAACTTTTCCGAGGTCTAATACCCCTACCGGCATTGAATTACACTGTTGATTCCGAACGATTCTTAGACGAAGATTGGATTTGGATTGTTATCTTCGTCTAAGAATCATTCGGAATCAACAGTGTAATTCAATGCCGGTAGGTGTCTTAGCCTTCGGAGTAGTTGTTTCTGTTGATTCCATATTTATATTTATTGTATATACATCAGTAAAATGTTAAATCTAAAACCAATTCCAATTAATTTCATTTAATTAACCACCGGGTGATATTTTGCCATATTATCAATTGAGGCAGATAATATAGCTGTTCTCCATTTATCAGTTAAATTCATAAATCCGTTCATGATATTATTTTGGTTCTACCACCGTTCCAACCATGTAGATTAAACATTTATTTTGATTTTGTTGCTACATGATAGATATGATTTTGGTCGTCTAAATTAATTAGGAAACTAATAATCTCCTTAATTTTTTTCCCTAATTGAAATGAAGTAGATGCCAAAACAAGTCTACCGTTTAATAGTTTCTTAGGTTTGTCCTATAATCACAAACGTTTTTAGGAAAATATGAATGGATATATTTAACTAAAATTTTCTTATTTATTTGTCCAAAATGTCTTCTCAAATGCTTTTTGAATAAATCATAACAACGTGAAGGTGCAATATTTTATTATTTCTCGAAATGCTTCTAGCAGATTTCTGCACTATTATATAACCTATGGCAGAATGTTGTCTAAAAAATAGTTTAACAAAGGAAACATGTTGGACGAGTTGTTCTCACCAGTCCAACCCTTTATGTCAACCAACGTTTCTACGGAGCAGAAAAATGTGAGACGGTCACTTCTAATGAATATTATATACCACTGTATATATATATAAGGAATGTATTATACTGTTATATATAAATATATACAGGGCTTGTATAAAAAGTAATGGCGGAGATAATATTGTCATGCGACTATATATCGCACCGCGCTCAGACTGGTTCGGATTGATGGAAGAGGATGTCCGTTTATGAGTGTTCAGTTGTTTATTCTGGAAAAAAGGGTTGCCATCAAATTTTGTGTAAATTTGCAGTGGAAACTGTTCGTATGTTGAAGACGACCTTTGGTGATGACTGATGCTCGTAACATTAGGTAGAGAACTTTTTAGAAGGCCATGAAGAGGTCACCGATAAAGCTAGCATTGGACCACTATCAGACGACCCTTGGTGATGACATGGTCATAACATTAAGTCGAGACCTTTTAGAAGGCCGTGAAGAGGTCACCAATGAAGCTACCATTGGACCACTATCAGACAACCTTTGGTGATGACTGATGATCGTAACATTAAGTCGAAACCCTTTTAGAAGACCGTGAAGAGGTCACCGATTGTCGAGACCTTCTTAGAAGGCCGTGAAGAGGTCACAAATGAAGCTAGCATTGGAGCACTATCAGACGACCTTTGGTGATGACTTATGGTCATAACATTTAGTCGAGACCTTTTTAGAAGGCCGTGAAGAGGTCATCTATGAAACTAGCATTGGACCACTAACATACGACCTTTGGTGATGACTGATGATTGTAACATTAAGTCGAAACCTTTTTAGGAAGCCGTGAAGAGGTCACCGATGAAGCTAGCATTGGACCACTATCAGACGACCTTTGGTGATGACTTATGGTCATAACATTTAATCGAGACCTTTTTAGAAGGCCGTGAAGAGGTCATCTATGAAACTAGCACTGGACCACTAACATACGACCTTTGGTGATGACTGATGATCGTAACATTAAGTCGAAACCTTTTTAGGAAGCTGTGAAGAGGTCACCGATGAAGCTAGCATTGGACCACTATCAGACGACCTTTGGTGATGACTTATGGTCATAACATTTAGTCGAGACCTTTTTAGAAGGCCGTGAAGAGGTCATCTATGAAGCTAGCATTGTACCACTAATATACGACCTTTGGTGATGACTGATGATCGTAACATTAAGTCGAAACCTTTTTAGTAGACCGTGAAGAGGTTATCTATGCTACCAGCATTGGACCACTAATATACGACCTTTGGTGATGACTGATGATCGTAACATTAAGTCGAAACCTTTTAAGGAAGCCGTGAAGAGGTCACCGATGAAGCTAGCATTGGACCACTATCAGACGACCTTTGGTGATGACTTATGGTCATAACATTTAGTCGAGACCTTTTTAGAAGGCCGTGAAGGGGTCATCTATGAAGCTAGCATTGGACCACTAATATACGACTTTTGGTGATGACTGATGATCGTAACATTAAGTCGAAACCTTTTTAGGAAGCCGTGAAGAGGTCACCGATGAAGCTAGCATTGGACCACTATCAGAGTCCACCACTGATTCAGGGCGTCATTTAAATGTTCGTTTACTGGCACAGATATTAACATTCTGAAAAGTGCCGTCTACAAGATTGTTACAAACAACTTGCAGTGTGCCCAAAGTTAACATCAAACGGCCTTCCCCGTAACCCGCTTCAATTCCTAGCTACCCAACAATCATAACGTGGTTCGCGCAAGTTTGTATTTGTTTCCATGCTTGAAAACAAACTTCATTGAAAGGACATCATTTCGGAACAGTTGACAACGTCAAAGAGGTTTACACCAAGGCTCTAAAGAATCGGAGACGGAACATGGAACCACAACGAATGTGGGTCGTGACCAAGTTCTAGATGTTATTATCAAGGAGATTAAGTAAGTCTGCGTGAATAGGAGGTCCAAAGGTTCGTCGATTTCGGGAAATCGAAATATGCGAAGTGTAGTGTATTATATATATAATATAATATTATAGGGAAAATAGTTGTTTTGTTGACATTAGTTTTTGGACAAACCCTGTACTGTAGGTAAATGGTTGAAGGAGAATAATGATGTTTCAAACATGGTACAGGTAAAGTATACATATACGTATTATATACATGTATATCGTATACATCCATATGTATATCTTTTGAGTGGAATTAATTTTATAGGCGTTCGAAGGTGTAAAAATCAGTTTATATGTCTGTAAGGACCCTTACCACATGTTCCCGTCTCATAAGTCACGGATATTTCAATTATTAAGCCTGACTTACGAGTGTCCAACAACAAAACGCAGTCGGCCACGCTTACCACGGAATGGTTTCAGCGCGTCTCGGCCTGCCACGACCTTTCGTTTTCTTTCGAACGATGTAAGTAAATAATGGTACCTCTCTTAGATGTTAAAGCTATATTTCACACTACATTAAACTGTCATGGCGTCTAATAACATAATATAATAACATAATCTTGCTCACCTGTAGTCGACGTTGGCATTTTTAAAGTGCGGCAATCTGTTTTTATGGTTCCTGAAATTAAATTTCGTTTACGGGAGTTTGACGACGGACCGGTCAGTTATACTAAACACGGTTAAAAATTAAAATAAATTGGCCACAAAAAGATCGCCAGACATCTTCATCTTATGTTATTTAATTTTAAATGACAGTAGCTTCAATCTCCTTAAGATGATAGTACATAAGTCGATATTCAACGTTACCAATGGTTAAGTAACAATATGGAACAAAAAGTCTTATGTTTATTACTACCAAGAAGGTTAAAGATCCCTTTGAACCAGCTAAACAAGTTGTGTGAAAATTAATTTCTACTTTTAACAGTGTAACTTAAAACTATTGTCATTATGTGGCTTATGTAATGACCATGTGGTATTAGAAAATGAAAAGTTTATGTTTAATGTTATCAAGAATGCTGAAAGTTGAATCCATTTTTTACTTTTGGAAGTAGCTTTAATATTCCCAAAGTGATAAGTTGTCTTTCAAAACTATCAGAAGCGATTCAACATTATCAATGCGGAATGGTTGGTATAACTCAAACCATAAAGCATAATATTTTGTGTTTATTAACACCAGGAAGATCAAAGTCGTCATTGGATCACTATAAAATCCCAGTATTCAATGAATATCATTATATACCTTTGACAATTGCTTCTATCTTCTAAAATGATATGCCAATCTTTGACACAGATTATATAACAAAAGATTTTATGTGAATTGCTTCCAAGAAATTTAGCGCCTTGTGTGAACCAACGATATCTATCTTCTAAAAATGATTTATTGATTGAAATATGGAAGTATGGAGTGAATGCTGTAATGATCCTAGTTGGATTTTGTGTCACCATGTGAAGCAGCAAAATTCAATAAGAATTGCCATTGACAATTGACGCTAGTTTCAACCCTCCCTCAAAATGATTGGTTGACCTTTGATAGGAGTGACCGAGAAGTATCGTCAAAAACTAAATAGGAACTTCCTTTAAGGATTCTATCAATACTAATAGCACAACGGTAAAGTTTTTTATCGCAAGGTTCAATCGGTATCATTGTTTACTTTTGACTGTATCAGACTTTAATTTTTTGAAGGTGGTAAGTTGGTACTGGACTTCATAAAGAGTTACTGCGAAGACCATTAACAAAGACTGAGTAATCTGTTTGTTCTGTATTATAAAATGAAATGTTTTACTTAAATTTATTACCAGTATGAATATCGAAACCATGGTAAATTGGAACATAAAGAAATTTATACCAAATAGCAAAAGAGCACTATTGATGAGGAAAAACTGTTACATTCAAGAAGAAATTAAACAAAATTGAAGAATATTACTACCTGACCAATAACAATCTTTAGGATTTTCTATTTTTTGAGACGTTTTCCACAAAAAGTTCCTAATACACATGCCGTAATTAACTGTTATTGATATCATTTATATATTTGTTTTGGAAAAATGAGAGTTGTATAATTTTAATTCTAGTTTAATTGCCTAGAAATATATTACCATAAATAAATTGTACATTTACTGACATTTTTAATTGAAACTAAATAGGGAAACAATAATTATCACGTATAAAAGAAATATAACAATTCCTTGTAAAAAGCAATTTGTTACTTACCTTGTCAATAGAACAAACTGTAGGTATTGTAAAAATTGTTAAATTTATAACGCCGTTACTGGAATGTAATTAATTTTGTTGAGATTAATGGTAATTTCAAGTAATTGCTGGATAATTGCTAAATCACGAGTTTTTTATTGATTGTTTATAAGTTGCGCTGTTTGATTATGTATGTAATTAGACACTGCATACATAATAAGGGTAACCAACCTTACAGGAAAGTAAGGAAATAGTAATAAAAAATAATAAAATAGTAATAAAAAAATATCTATAGAAATGACACTAATAAAAAAATATTTTTCTAAAAGTTACAATTGTATCATCATTAAAGCATTTTAGAGTTTAATACATAGTTGTAAATCACATTCTAAGCTGTTCTAGGTAGAATTTCTCATGGCTTTCAATTTTGGAAAATATTGGTTCACCAAACCTTCGGGATTAGTCCATTGGATAATGGCTGATTTTGAAAATCATACATTCATTAACACCAGAATAGTTACAGTTCTGAGAACCTTTTTTAATCTTCAACCATGAAAATTAAATGGGCAGGAATTTATGGAAAAACCAAATATTCTTTAATAAGAAACTACCGACATCAAGCTTCTACCAATATATATCATTAATTTATTTAATAATAATACTTAGTTTCTAAAATAAAAGTAGCCTAAGTTATTCCTTGTTACATTAGCTACCCACCAGTGAAAATCCCGTCAAAATCGGTCCAGCCGTTTCAGAGATTAGCCGGAACAAATAGACAGACAGACAAAAATTTAAAAAATATTATTTTGGAAGGTATATGTACTGTGTATATATATATATATATATATATATATATATATATATATATATATATATATAATATTACAAACAGACACACATTTTATTTATATGTATAGATAAGTACAAAGTAGGAATTGTTTGAAAGTACAACGGGAATTAAAAACTGTTTCAGATGAGTTGTGGTGTTTGAAGGTAAAGGCGTTTCTCAATAGATTTTGGAAATTAATCGCTGGGTGTCCTTTTATTTCAGTTTTTAGCACACCTATGAAACAAACCGTTTCGTCGATTCACCAGGCAAAAAGGAAAATAAACAAGCGCAAAAAGCCCGAACGCCCATGCGAAAGAAAAATTGCTAATCACACGTTTATGGGCAAGTATCAATTTGCTGCGAACCAATTTTTATCGTCTCGATAATTAAATAGCTGAAAAGTTTTTTGGTGGGTGGAAGTTACAAATAGAAAAGAAAGCGCATTATAAGAATGGGTGTGTCCCGGGGCCATAACTCAAAGTTCAATTATGCCGCACAACACCTTACTCAGAACATAAAGTGATGCCTTAAAACCGTAAACTAGTTATTATCTGCCGCGGTGCCCATGCCCATGCTATCGTATCTCTCTTAAGAACCGTCCTTCGGCATTAACAATTTCGCTAAGTTATGCTATTTCATTACAAAGATAAGCCCAATAATTTTGCAAAATGTCTTTGTTCGCTCATGCTCTGATGTTTATAACGAACGCTAAACTGCCTCGGCATGTCCACTTCACGTTCGATCGTTCAAGTCCACTGAATATTGCCATTTTAAGAACAAATAACCACTTACAATACCTCTCTGACTGCATCAGGTACGTTGGCTTGTAGACGAGCAACAACCAAGCCGTCCTAATCGAAATTATTGCATAATAATATCTCCCTTCCAACGTCCATAAACACCGACAAGATGACTTTGTTAATCTACTCTGTACTCTGTACTCCTCTACAAGTACTGGACGTCCAACAAGAGCTAAGGGAACCTCCAAGCATCCAACCTTATTATATCTACTTCCCGTTTCACTTAAATCATTGTAATTACTCTGATGTCGTTTACGGTACGAAACCTCAAGAGATAACAATATAATTCGAAATAAGCAGTTGACGATGAAGAATAAATAAACATTTCCTGCACGTCCTTTCCTCTCCCTAAAACCTGCTTCGTTTCTAGCAGGTAATTTTAAACCTTTCTAAAAAGGTCTCTTTGCCACGGCAGGACTCACCGGACGGCGGTGGAAAATGAGGCAGTTTTTGACAAATATTAAGATCACTTCAATATTGGAACGTCTCGACTTTATCAGTACGGACCTGCTGCTTACTATGTACTCCTAATTACCCGTTGCATCTCCCCTAGAATATATTGAACGCATTATTTCTAATGGTTAACTGCATTCAAATTACTTCAATGAAAGTATCAAAATGGCTAATTGGAACCGAAATATTTTCCACCAATTGGGCAAAATACTGCATTAATTTTCCATACAATTTCCTCCCTCTTTTTTTCATCAAACTAACCCCCAGCTGTTTCTGCAAAATTTTAAGTGTTTCCCAAAACATTTGTTTCTCCTAAAATGCTTTATTCTCTTCAATTCAAGGCTATTTCCTATAGATCCTTCCATTTGTAATACTTCTCTCCTTTAAGGATGGCAGGAAAGACACAGAAAGCAGCAAATTCTACATGAGGAACTATCAAAAAAGCTGGTAGAGATAGGGGGGAAGATCGTATGTTTTTAATTAATTCTATTGTCAGAGTTGTGTTCTTATACGGTGTAGAAGTGTGGGGATGGTGCAAATTAGGAAGTGTGAGTAGGGTACAAGCGAGATACTGCAAAATGGCACTAACGGTCGCAAAAAATACTCTAAAATATATATGGAGAAATTAATTAGGCGTAATCAGCATTGAGTTTACTGCGAGAGAGAGAGAACGTGTAAATACTTCAAGGATGTATTGAGGATGGAAGATGATAGGTGGCCAAAAATATATCTAGTGGAAGAAATGAGAACAATCTTTAACAATAAATAAACCGTCAAAGTGGGGCCAGAACGTGTGGGAAGAATTACAGGGGATGGAAGCGACGGAAGTCTGTCAATTGGACAGATAGGAGCCCTGTCACTATTAAGAGAACTTAATTTATATTTATAAATAAACATGTCCTTAGGTTTTAGACTTCTTCAGTCCCTGAAGACAGTAACTTTGTTACCGAAAAGTGCTTCGGACATTTTGTGTCTTGTTTTGGCGTTGAGGTTTGAGCTATCCAGTTTGTTCTACAACTCCGCCAAAGTCTCCAGCATTTTGATTTGAAAAATATATAAATAATAAAGGAGCAATTTGCAAAAACCTGTAAGGCATGCAAAGAAATAAAGTTATTACTATTATATTGTGCTATCTACGCTCACGTAGTCAACTCAGCACCCACTAAAGATGTCAACCGCATTTGCCGACGAAACGTCTGGACGAAACCGTTCACATCGACCACGGCTTACAACCCCGAACCATGAGTCTACTATGAATTCCGGCCGTGAAAGCTTATGTCCTTATATTACTATTATTATTATACTTCTATCCTTTTACTGATTATCAGAGAATTGGACAAACAGGACCAGAAAAAAAAACATAAATTCTTAAACTTGGCCTTAATTAGATGTTTCAATCGTTTTTATTCATGATACGATTGGAAAGATGTCTCTAAATCTAAAAGTACGAGTTTAATTTTAGATAGTGATCGCGGTTGGTCTTGCAAACTAAACTCGGTCTTAATCCTGTTTCATATAAATTCAGAAAGAAAGAGATGGACCAGGTGTTTCTTTTCCGTTTTACTGTTGCAATCCAGTCTTCTTGGAACATCAATATGTGTAAATAAGGTTTTTAGAATGACCACTATTGATCATTTTAATTTTAAAGTTTCACGTTCAATGATTTAGACTTTGGGTAAGGGTTCTAATCGTAGTTATCGCCTTTATCTTCAAGACCACAACTTCTCAATTGATCACATTAATTCAAGCAACTGGGTCCTTCCTAGGACCCATGCGGATTTATAATGTTAGACATTCAATGGATGAAGTCCTAGTAAATGTTTTAGGTTCTCTGGAATTTCTCCATCGTCATGGTGTAGACTTTGTATGTTGGATATTTTCTTTCCATAAACACTTGCTCAAGTAAACTCCTTAAGCGGTGAAATTTTTTAACTTAACACCTGATTGATTTTAACGGCGAATTGTTTTGAAATCGGCGAAACTATCAAAATATTTATAAACGCATAAGGTAATTATATGGTGGTATAACAAAAGAAAGGTTCATGGTGCACGTTTCGTGGAATTTATCAGGGATCGTCGTCAGCGTTATAATACGTACGGCAAGTTAATAAAAATATTTCTAAAATGAAAATTAAATTCCGCTTTGTGCCGTACCGAGATTTTATCGGTTCACGTTTTCTCAGCTCGATGGCTTATCGTACACAGTCAATGGTTCACTATAGCACCACAAAACCACATAATTTCTTTTGTGTCCCAATACTCTTTGTTGCTAGTTATACCTGTATCCGATGGCAGAGACTATTACGAGAGAAACTTTGAACGTTATTCTAACTCATTTTTTACCAACAGGTAATTGAATTGTCTTCAGGCCTTCGACTTGATATATACTTTGGTTTTATTTTACCTAGAACCATTGAATGCACCTTACTTTGGAACAGGTTAATCACCATACTGAAAATATGCAACCCATAAACTGTAAGAAGAAAAAGAAAAAATTCGTCCAAAAACTTCACAAATTTTTTAATTTAAATACAAATGCACATTTCAACCACCAAGTGATCATCTAAAGTTTTTTAACTAGTAAACAGAAATACCGAAATGTATATCTTCTTATAAGTACCTGGAGGCCAGCGATAACAGAGGGTTGTTTTAGAAATTCATCAGGTTTTCCTAAAATTTATATATATTTTACCGGCCAAACCCGATTTCAAGACAAACTAATTTTGCCTAAGCTAAACTAGTTCTTCCTATACGCGATAGGATTAACTAGTATAGCCTAGTTCAAACTAATTTATCCTTAGCCCGATAGGATAAACCAGTTTAGACTAGTCCAAACTGATTTGTCCTGATATAAATAGGTTAAGTTATGATAGACAGGTTTTGTGAGATGCAGCTGCAAAAAAACTATTCCACAAACAGATGCCAATGCAAGAAGGCAATGATACTGCAATTCTAAGTTCTAATTCCACCAAAGCTCCATGTAAAAATAAATAACAATTTTAATAATTGAGATATGATATTGCTTCTATTAAAAAAACACTTATTATTTGTTATAGTATGATTGTTTGTATTACCAATTATCGATAACTTTTAACAACGAATCATTATAGTTTTAATAAAAATGATTATTTTTCCAATTACGGAGTATTTTATTCAGTTTATCTAAATATACAATAATATTTACACTAGGCAACACCAGTTTATCCTAGAGTGTGCTTATTTATATCAGGACAAATTAGTTTAGACTAGCCTAAACTGGTTTATCTTATCGGGCTTAGGACAAATTAGTTTGGACTGGTCTATACCAGCTAATCCTATCGCATATAGGAAGAACTAGTTTATCCTAGGCAAAGCTAGTTTGTCCTGAAATTGGGTTTGGCCGCTAACATATATACACTGCCGCGCTAGTGACTAATTCCGATAAGATGAAGATGACCACTTGGTGATTGAAATGTACGTCTGTATTTAAATAAAAAGTTTGAGAAGTTTTTGGATGAATTTTTTCTTTTTCTTCTTATAACAATAGTGCTTCACAGTCACTCACGGAAAGAAATATTTTTTAAAATATTCTTTATTACTGTTCAACCCATAAACTCTAAAACGTTTTAACAAAAACATGTAGAATCTGAACATATTCTGATTACCATATCAAAAGAGAATATGAACATCCAATGAGTCATTTTGCTTACTGAAGTGGGAATTTACCTAAATCGGTTCCACGATATCAAACGGACTTTCCGAAATTCCATACAATATTATTTGATTTACGTGGATGTTCAAAGAAGACAACAATAATCACATAATACTAACAATTTGACTATAAAAAAGACAAAATACGCAATTAACATCATTTATTTCAGCTTATGCCCAGAATAATAAGCAAAAAAAAAATTGAATTGAACTAAACTAAAATATGTTCAAATATTAACGTCTGAAAGAGATAAACTTCAGAAAGTCCTTAAATAAGTTTTGGCAACTAACTCTTCAATTTTTTAAATTTATAAAACACTTATTACAATAATTGTGTTAATACGTGTATGTATATTTAGAAACATTTCAAAAATATAACAACTCTAAATAACTTTTCGTATTTATCCGGTCCACTCAAAAAGATATGATAATTACTTGTCCATTTACAACAACCCTTACTTAACCATGTTCCGACCTCTATAAGTTGGAGAACTAATTTATCAAAATATTAGCCACAAATTTCTGTATCCGAAGGGACGTGCTTCCTGAATTTAAACTGGGCTACTTGGCGCCAGGTGTCAGTAAAGATACAATTCAAATTTTATAGCTGTCCATATAAAAACTTCTAAAGAACTGTGGCACATTTTTCCCTCAACATTAAGATCCAACCAACTCAGAACCATTTCACTATTTATTTAATTTTCATTCAAGCTTATACTTGAAGAACAAAACATCACGCACTTTACATGAATTTTATACATAAAGTTCGACGAACTTTTGCGTGTAAACATCGGACTTGTTCGGCTAACGATACTTTATGAAATCGCTTAGGTATTGGTTGTTGTTTTTACCTGTACAGGTGAGAGGTGTTATCAGGTGTTAGTGAAATGGGTACCTTGTGAAGGTGATGATTGTATCTTCATTAGTGTGTCTTTAAAACCATACATAAAAGGTTAATTGATTAGTAACTTGTACCTAAGTGATTTAATTGTTTATTACTGGACAGTGACTCGACCACACGAGTTGTTGGTGTTCAACTTATAAGAAACTCGCTACCTGTAATAGTAATAACCATGTCAACAGGCAGGTTTCACAAGTAAGAAACCGCTGACTACGTTAGATTTTTAAAGAAGTTTACTATTTTCACCATAGCTACTTTGCAAGGTGTAAATATTGCAAAAAGACGCTAAAACAATAAATATTATCATTTTGAGTTTTGAGAAAAGACAGTCCTTTAAATTATTTTCGTCGTTTATCGTACTTTAAACAACAACCGAATGTTTTATTCATTATATCATGCACTGTTATTTCCCTTTTTTATAATCATTGATAAATCGATAAGACCGATTAAGTGTTTGAATCATGGACTGTTTGCTTCCTAATTTTTAACAAAACAACATTTATTGAACCTCAAACACAATACATATAGCAAATCAATAATGAGAAAGAAGTTTTTAAAAAATATTGAGTCCTTGTTTGTACATTTTTTCCTTGAGTAAAAAGTGTGTATTTGTAACAGTGGATACGATGGTATATCACTTTTGCTATCTGCCCTATCTTCATTATCACATTATCAACGTAAAAATTAATAGCTTTATATGAAGTACAAAATAAATGGATCGGTCGCCAACAGCTATAGTATTATCATTTTTATATTAACAACCTGGAAAATTGAATAAACAAAGTGACCCTGAAGACAATTAATAAATTTAATCTACATATATTGTACACAATTAAATTTAAAAATATATATGAGAATAACGTATTCTTTTTCTACCTTCTTTTACTTTTCATATATTTTGCTACCCAATTTTTTTACAACAACCCTTACTTAAAAATGTTTATCCAAATCGATATTAATAAAACAAGAAGTATTAACTAAATTAAATTATATATGAATACAATACACTTTACATCTTTGTTTCATAAATTTTTAGAGCTGCTAAAGATGGTCATATAGATGTTTTAAAAGAAACTACTAAAAGAGATTGTAATGGACGCGATGAACAAGGAATGACACCAACCCTTTATACGGCGTTTTTTGGCCATTTGGAAGCGCTTCGACTACTGTGTAGTCGAGGGTAAAAAACACTCCTCTCTATCAATTTATAAAATCTCCTAGAATTTCGTTTCAAACATATACATGAATATATTTCAATTTTTAGAGGAGATCCAGACAAAAGCGATTATTTTGGCAACACGGCGTTACATTTGGCAGCATCCCAAGGGCACAAATCAGTGGTAATTTTTCTAGTCAATTTTGGAGCTAACATTTATGCCCTGGACATAGACGAACACACACCTCAAGAACTGGCCGGAATAAACAATAGAAATGACATTATGAGATTTTTGGATGGTGTCTCTGCAAAACTAGAAACAACAGATAAAAAGAAAGTAAAAGCGTTGAAGGAAAAGGCAAAAAAGGATGCGGAAAAAAAAATTAAAGTACGTCTTCAAACAGTCTTAAATCTGAAACTTTTTGGTACTAAATCTAAAATTCCTTCCCCTGTGGTTCCATTCTTCCATTTATTAACATAATCTTAGAAGTGGAATGTAATGTGAACCTCTTTCTCTATTATCAATTATTCACAAGAAAAATAATTTTTTTCGTAAAGGTCATTTTACTAACTTCAAATAAATATTATAATAATAACAATTCAATTTTGAATCAAGTATTTTTTTAAGGAATTTAATAAAAGACAAGCTAAAGCAGATGCCCAAGCGCAAAGGTACCAGAAAAAAATAACTAGTGATTATAAATCATCTGTAATGAATACTCTCAAAATGAGGATAAAGAGTAGCTCCGTTTCGAATCTAGCTGCGCCACCACCCACAGTTTCCCGTTTCAGCACCATAGTTAACGGTGGTACAATAACTAGTAACAAAGGAGTATCAGGAACAGTACAAAGAAAAATATTGTCCAAAAATAGATATGTCAATACTGATGACGATTTCAAGGTAACTAATGAAGGGACTAATAGATTATTTTCAGTCGATTGACGGGTATCATTAACTAATGGATTTTATCATTAAAAGAACATTAACTTTCATAAACGACTGACCAAATTTTCTTATAAGTATAATTATAATTTAGTCTACAGTACATTTTTAACAAAAACTGTATGATCTCCCTCAAAAGGAATGTCTTGTTGAAAGTTGAATCTGAATTTTCTGTATCTACTAAAAATACCGAAATTTTAAAAAGTTTAGGAATTCATACAACCAAACTTCACAAAAAGGTAAAAAGACCCGTCTTCAATCTCGTACATCGATGAGTTTTGGCAACTGAAATTCAATTTCCACCAATTAACCAATTCCTAACGATTCTCATTCTATCAAATTCCTATCAATTTTCAAATTTTTATCTTAACTATATTAGATAAGCGAAATAGAAGACGGAAAGCGTTCTGTCCGATCGATCCGTGGTGTTCGGAGAGATACCGAAGTGTTATATGGTGGAACAATCGATCCACCAAAAAGAGGTCTTTTAGAAAATGTCTTTAACGAAGCGGATTATGCCACCAATGAAACTAAAGAACCATCTAATTTAACACGCTCGGTTTCTCAACCCGATTTCGTGCAAGAATTAAACAACAACGAAAATATTCATCAAGAACCCAGCAGTATATTTAACAGATCAGGATTTGGAAGTCTAGCCTTTAGGTAAGACAAATATGAAACATCCTCTTCCTTATGTTTTATTATCTTCTCTATTTCCTCATTTTTTTAATGTTTTCTAATTGGTGTTAAAATATGTTCTCTAAAATTTGTATCGTAACTCTATGAGGGATTCTTATAAAAGGTTGAAAATGATCGCAAAAAAAAATCAGTTAAAATGGACATTTGGTAGGATACAGCCTCATATTTTACTCAGCATTTTGTCGCCATTTAGTATTGACTCAAATTAAATTTAAGTTTCCGTAAGATACAAAGTGAACCCACATAAATCCATATCATTTTACCCACAAAAAGCTCTACAATAAATTTCGAGAATTACTGGTCAAAGAAAGCACTAGTAGATAATGAATTTGAGATTATGCCAATATATTAACATTAATCTCTTGCAAACACACATCTTTTTATAATTTTTAATCTCGTGAAAGTGAAAGTTTCGCTATTCCTTCTTTTAATTAAATTTAATATTTTTCTTAACAATTTACTATATTGATATTGTTTCAATTTCCAACTTTATTTAATTTATCTTGTAATGATACCAATGAAAAGCGTCGAATTAATGTTTCGAGTTTCATTAAAAATACGAATTAACAATCAAAATTTCGTGGACGTATTACAAATTTCACTAAAATTTATATTCTCTTTTCTGTGTCATAATTCAGCACATTGTTCCTTCATGATATTTTCAGTGTAATATTGACAAATTGTTCCCTAAACATTTTCGCTATTTTTAAGGAAAAGCATCAACAACACTTTGCAAACATTTCAAATGAATGAAGGATTAACAGAAGACAGCTCTATTGGTTCCGCTGGAAGTCTAGCTTTCAGACAAAAACAGTTTCCAAATAACTCCTTCGATGATGACCTTTCTGGTACGTCTTGACCAATCCCCTACATCTACAATATTAAGGAAAATATGTTTTTCTCGCAATTACACGTACGTTCATTTTAGATCCTGAATCGAGTGACGATGAAAGTCCTTATAACGCTTTGGAGAGGTTTCTGACTGCTTGGGGTCTTGGGGAATATACAGCACGATTCGAAGAACAAAAAATTGACTTAGATACATTGATGTTGTTAACCGAGAGTGATTTGAAATCATTAAATTTGCCTTTGGGCCCTTATCGAAAATTAGTCAATGCGATATCGGAAAGGAAGTCAGCATTGGAAAATCCAGGGGAAGTGACTGACAGTCAATTATAAATAGTGATTTGGTGTTATCACACCGCAAAAAAGAAAAACATCGAAACAATCAACATTTGGTGCTTAAACATATTGCGTCATAATTTACAGTATGTTCATGTGTCTCGTATTTGTATTTCTGTTATGTGAAAAAAAATAATATATGTATTTATTTTTTGTAATTTCTTCTCTTCTTCTCTCTTTTCTTTTCCTTAAGTTGATAATGGTTATAAGAGCAAGGTACGTATACAATAAATGGGGCCCTATAAAATAAGTTGTACTTTCCCAAGAATTAATTAAAGGCTTACATTAAATACTAAGATGGTTCGAAAAGTCCGGACTAGCAGAATTTCATTTACTAAAATTCGACTTTATTCATCGACATAGTCTCCATCTAGAGCAGTGGTTCCCAAAGTGGGGCGTACGCCCCACAGGGGGGCAATTCAATGGTTGGAGGGGGGCAATTTGAGAATTGATCCGACATGACTTTACCCCCTTCGCTATGGGCTTTTTAAATACAATGCTTGATGTAAGCGACAAATTTTTTGAAAAAACAGTTTTTTTTAAAATAGGGGGCTTAATTTATTAAATATAATTCCTTTGACGTCACAAAAATCTCAACTGAGTGATTAGAGTCGTTAAGTGAACTTGTCAGCTATTAACTATGTTGTATCTCTTGTCGCGGGAACCCAGGATCTTTTAAACTCGCTGAGTAACGATGTTTTTGCACAAAATTGGCCTCAATTAACTCTGATATTGTTTCACAACCCAAGCTGAAACCACACATCTAAACTAAGCATCAAGCGCACAGATCACATTAAATTAAGTTTTAAAAAATCTATTTTTTTCAAATTTCAGTTTTTTATCATATATTAGAAGTTCATTATCTCTGTTTTGAAAATAATTTCACAGAAATTGATTCTAAAAACCATCATTTATATTACTAATAAAAAGAACAAATAAAATTTTTATGCTTTTCATATTATAAAAGGGGGACATGGCGATTTTAGAAATATTAAAGTGGGGCATGGCCTAAAAAAGTTTGGGAAACACTGATCTAGAGGGATACAATCATTTGAATGCCACTGCAGCATTTTATGTCTTTGCCACAGAACGATTTGTCCAACCCTTCAAAGTACGCTTAAGTTTCGAGTGGAGTTCGCTTTAGTGGAGCCTTACCTATTTCCAGTAAGCATTTCTTTTTAGTTGATAATCACTGGTAGCCAAATGTGAAGAATACAGAGGATGCAGATGCAATTGGCAATCGTATCCAACGACTTATCACACTGTGGGCAAGCAGAGTACCCACTTCGAACAGAGATTTCAATTAATCACATACTTGTGCAAAATATGGTATACACGATCTTTCACTTTCACTTTATGGTTGTTCAAAACGATTTTATGGATTGTTTTATGTTTTTAGTATAATACGTTCATTTTGGCACTCAAAGTGTTTAACGGTTTTAACTTTGCAATTGAAAAAGGATTTTCTGATCATTATTAAAATTTCTTAGTATTACATCTGTTTATTCGTTTTGCGCTAACGCGCCACTTCTTTCTCCTATGAGGGAGCACACGAAATTTAATGTTCGGAGATAAAATGCAAATAATTACTATGGCAAAGAAAGACGAGTAATTGCACCTATGAATATTTATTTACAATTACTACTACAGCTAAATATGTTCACATATTTTATAAGATAGTTTACGATAAAATGTTTTTTTGGTACTGTTCTTATCTGAGTATGAATGTGTACTGACTTTGTTCAAACCTTACCACTCTCCAGCGGAGTAGGGGAGGGTGGTGACTAATAACTAAGAAATACATGAAATGATCTGTTTGTAATTTACCGACGACGACAACTATCCCGCAAAGATTGTTGCCGCCGTATCGCTTGCTTACAAAGGGTCGGCATACATCTAAAGCCATAAATGCCACCTGCAGGCAAATGCATCATTTTGATCGAACCGACAATTCATGCTAATACTCTGAATATGAACAACATCTTTTAAAGGCACATGGTGTAAATAATAACAACATTCAGGAAGACTTCAGTTGCAGTATGCAAATGTTGGGACAATAATATTCCACAGACAATCATTCACTTTTCTATTGTCTTACTGTCTTCGTCTCGCTTTTCTCTCCCTTACCCACCCATTCCTACGACACCTGAAGGAGACTATAGATATCCCTCCGCCCTAACCACCACATTTGATACACAGTGTTGGTGATGAGACTTCTTATATTTTGCACTAACCAATAAACTGTTTCATTTATTTTTATCCAAATTTAAATATCTTTAATTTAGATTTAATTAGAAACCAATTAAGTTTATGTACTATTTTACTTCATCTTCTCATCAATAGGTGACAATAGCTGCAACTGTTTGTAACAAAAGTGTTCAAAGCTGTTTCTTTGTAAAATATTACATTACGAAGATAAAGAAGAATGCTATTTGTCCTATTTTGTTTAAAAGTATTCACAACTTGTTAAGAAATAACAAAACCGATTTAATCATATTATCTTTATTCATTCAAAAGAAGCCAAAATACTTCGTATAACATAGCGTGAACCATTTATTAATGAATCCTCAACCTGAAAGTCCTTTTTACAATCATTTTCTCACCGTCTATAAATAAAATAATCTATAAAACGTATACATGTATGTTTAGTCGCCTTTCCCTCTTGAACGATGGATAACATCCCTTAAGCACGACCCCGTACCTAAACTGCACCCTATGGGGCAACTGCTTTGGCTCCGTTATGTACAGGGTAATTAATAGCTAACACACTTGTTTTTCAAATTTATTATCAACAATAAAAATATTATTAAATGCCAATTGAAAATGTATAATAATTGTTTCAATTTGTTTGTAAATGTTTTCAAAATATTTTTTTGTAATACACAATATGTATATAGACATCACATATGACATTAATGTACCCACCCATGAACCCATGACAATCTCCGTTACATAATGCTTTTATTCTATTAATATTGTTGTAGTAATTTATGGTGCCCGAATAATTTTCATCAAACAAATTAAGCACCTATTATTAATATTTTTTCAGTCATAATTAAACGATATCAAGGCATTAAAATAGCCTCTACTTTTTGCCTAATTTAATTCACCGTTGGTTTTCATGTTTTGCAAGTGTCTTTTATCAAACTTCTTATCTTCACAAAATAATACAAATCTCATCTGTAGGTGGTATAGATAAAAAGATAACTCCTTTTTATCCGTCTGTGTGCGTTACTATGAAGATAAAATTCATTTTTCATGATAAGTTACAAAAAAACACTAAACAACTCTAAAGGCTGAGGCGATTTCTCCATAATAGGTGCAGATATTCCGAACATTTACATGAAACACTAAACTGTTGGTACTAACATTCCGTATTCACTAAAAAAATTATTTGGGTGGTTTTTTTAAATTTAGTTACACTTCCCGGAGGGAGGTAGTGTCGGATTCGCCGAAGCGGCTATCGACTGAAATCCCTCCTCGAGTGAGGAGATCAACCCGTAAATTGAAAAGAAGTGAAAAAGAGTGAAATTTCATTTCCACCAGCTACTCATACTAGTGGGCGGGCAGTCCCTCTGAGCCTCTGACCACTACAGTGCCCCAGAATTTTGCCTAAGTAACCCAAGGACAAGCATACCCGGACTTCCCGAATGCTAAACTATGATCTAGACCACAAATCGTCTTTAGTTTAAAATTTAAGAATCATCAAAGTATAGCAGTGTATGAGCTACGTCCTTTAGATTCAGATTCAGGTCACCCGAACCCGTCCATCTCGGTACTTTCTGCCATTTTCCCCAAACCGAACGATTCTAGTTTCGCTTTTCAGCGCGAGAACCCATCTGTGGTGGGCCACCGATCTCCCAACGCTTCCTCCCTTCCCACCACCCAACCTAATCCTACTCCCACCCTTTTTCTCCTGGGATGTAGAACCTCCAGGTTGAGCTCCCATCTCGAGGAGGGGTTTTAGTCGGTAGACACTACGATGAATCTTTTGAAGATTTCCCCTCCTCGAGAATAATCTAAACAAAAAAAAAAGATTCAGATTGACTTCGTAAGGTCTTTGTTAAACATTGAAATTACTAAATTTAACAGGCAGTACCAGTAGATGACAATGTACTGTTATACCTTGATATTATATCAACTCCCTTTGCTCACTGATATAACGAAACTGCTCTTGACGTACTGATGAGAACTAATAAGTCCGAAATCGCGACCTACGTTTTTATCACTCCTTAAATATAAGTAAACGTCAAAATACGTGGTTACTAAGTTTTTAATTTTATTATAACACGTGGTTTTCAATTACTTATTTAACGTTTGTTGTTAATTTATTTAAATTAATTATGTTTTGACCATAATTCTCTGAATATACCCTAGTAGAATAGGGTGAAGCAATAAACAAAAAAAATGAAAATTATAGTGGAAATTTATGTTATTATTTTACTGGCCTAATTTTATTTTTAAAATTGTTAACATAATTCAAATAATCTAAATTCAGTAAGTACCTTGAAAGTAATAGTCATAATAATGAATAATTAATGAGCAAGTTGATTTATACCAGGCATAACGCAAGTGTATAATTTATTTTGTCAGTCACTGTGAGTATACATATAGAACGTTTATCACAAGAAACATTTTTCCTGGAAACAATTTACTTCTTAACAATTTTCCTCATCTTATCAACTGTTTACTATTTAGCTGTGTTTCTTATCTTCTTTGGCATAATTATGTTACAACACTTGCCATAAGTAATTGCTATAATTTATTAGGTGTCACATTATAAATGCTATAATTTAATAATACGAGGGAGATTTCAAAAATAATTTGTGATTTTTGATAATTATGAAGGCACAGGGTTTTATTATTTGAATATTTTATCATTAACGAATTGTAGTTCAACCTTCGTACGATAATATTAAATTTTTATTGAATCACCAGCCTTTCATTTATACCCAGACAATAATTTTGAGGTTTGGTTTCATTGTGATCAAAATCTCAATATAATTTAAATTAAATCCGTTTATAAATTTTAATTATGTTAGTTATATGCAGCTTGCAAATGTTGATTCGTTCATTACGGTTTACGGTTACTTTTTGTTATGGAACTAGACTTATTAGTGTTTTAGGCTGTTGTTAAAAATACTATGAATTGAATATAGGTTAGAAATGAGAAGGTATTAAAAAAATTATAAAGGAGAACAAGAACAAAAAACTTTTTTGTGTTTCATTACCACCAGCTACTGGTGCTGGCGGGCAGGCAGTCCCTCCGACCTACACTGTAGTGCAAAGCCGGAGGGTAGGGCATAAGGCACTCTTCAGCCTCCTTGCAGGAATTGTGGGAGTGTGTGGGTGGTGTGGTTAGGGAGAGAAAGATGAGACGGACGAAATTAACACAGGAGAGAAGTGAAAGGTTATCTGCGGAATATTACTGCCCCAGCATTTGCCTAAATGATCCAAGAAAACCACAGAAAACTTGGACCAGAGCAGCCGCACCGGGTTCGAACTGTTGACCTGCCGAATGCTGAGCAATGATCTAGAGCACTAGACTACGCCGCTTGGTGAGAACAAGGGGCGCTATGAAAGTCAATAGGGAAAAGGAAGGATAAGTTGGTAGTACACCTTCTGAAACAAGTGCTAGTTAGAGACACATTAGAAGCATAAATAGAAATAAAAAGCGGTAGAGGAAGGACTAGATTAGATTACTTTTCAATTTTTGGGTAAAACTTTAAATAAGCTGATGATGGTGGCGGGTACACTATGATCCAAAGATTGGGAATCGTGGAAGTGGTTGAGTGCTGGCGGTTATGAGATAAAGATAGCATAAACGAGATGAATTTACCATTTGCATTTGAGTAAACGAAGAAAGAAAAACGAAGTAATGTTCACCAATTTATTTGAAACTCGACAATTGTTTCGGGCTTTGCCCATTATTAAGAGTAACAGAATGCTGAAGTAAATGTGTAACAAATGTTACATATATATGCTAATTGACCTAACTAAGTTCATTAAGTAAGAGTGGGAAAGAAAAATTACCTAGTTCTAATTGGTTATTTACTATATTTATGTTATTTCGTATGGCCCTTTTTATTTCCGGACTTTCTAGCATTTATAGTTTTTTGCTTTTATTAACGTTCGTGTGTAACAATTTAACATTATCTAAATTGATTATAAGTTTATAAAGGGCACAGTGTTCAGAAATGCCTGTTTTTACGAATTTTTTATTAACATGGTATATATGCTCTTCTAGTCTGGTAGAAACAGCTCGGCCAGATTGCCCTGTAAATAAATAGCATTACAAGTATCACACGAAATTTGGTAACTACCACACTTCTCTAATTGCTTATTCTTTCTCTTTTTGTTGACTATAAGATTCTTTAATGTAAGAGGATTAAGTTTCGACTACTGTAAGGCCTAGTTTCCGTAAATGAACCTTAAAATTATGGCTAACATGATTAACAAAATGTAAAGATACAAATTATCTTTTAGAATTAATACCGAGACAGTTATTATGTACAAGTTTTTTTAACTGTTTATTTACTTTGTTTTTAATTAATTTGTCTACTAAGGAAATATTGTAGCCATTAGTTTTTGCAATTAGTTTAATAATATTTAATCGTTATTATAACTTATTATTCACCAAAGGTTCACCGTAGATAGTTTCAATTTCATTTGCATTTGCCTACACGATTCAAGGAAACCACTGAAAAACGAAGATCAAGGAAGCTAACCTAAATCGTGATCCACATTTGGTAATTTATATAAATTTTTGACAAAGAACTAAATCGTTTTTATTAATTTGGTTTGCATGGCTATCACGTAATATAAGCTGAGTAGTGGATTCAGTTTGTTAAGTAGATACCCTAGTAAGGCCTTACAAACATATGAAATGCCACAGCTAGCAGTAAACATCAGGAGATGGAGACGCTCCCTCAATAAAATACCTTATTTGATGCACACCCAATTGATTTAGAGACATATTAGGGGCAGAAATAGGAGTAAAAGTAGGCAGAGGAAGGCCTACATTATAGTTAGCGATCTAAAATGTTTCAGTTTTAGATTAACCCAGGATATGAAAGAGTGAAGGTGCGTGTCCAACGAGTCTTCGGACTTACGACCCCAACGCGTCGTTTCCATTCCACCTAATATTCCCACTTGAAGTTCCTAACGCCCGGATGCACCTTGAACATTTATTCGACGCGCAATTTAAAAAGGCTCATTTATATTTGATACACCCTTGTATATGTTCTATTTCTGGTATTTTATAGGCATTAAATTCATGAGAAAGGATAGATTATATTTACTAGAAATACTAGAAATTACAAGAGCTAACACCACTAATAAAACCTTATTGAACGACCAAATAAACTTCGGGGTTTCTCCCTTCGTAAAAGTTCACAGGTAGAAGACATAAAGATTAATATTATCAATAGCTTCCAGGTTAGTTCGGTCTATTTAAAAGAAAATCTTATCCATTTTGATTTAGTTACATTATAACTCTTTGATAATGCCTTAATAGCCGAAATAAATGTTAGAGTATTTTAAATAAAAATAGTGAAACAGTACCAAGTTTATTATTTATTTCATGAATTATTTTGAATAATGTTTCACCAAGAGTTAAGCCAAAATACAGTTAGTACCTATTAGAAAATAGAAATTAATTAAAAAGGAATTCTGATATGACATTTTCGCCTACTGAAACGCCGCCTATAGTGTTTCTGCACTCATAACTGTAAATACTAAACTACAGCCTTTATTTGTTATATTTATACTTGTTTTAATACAGAATTATGTTTAAATTCCAAGTTGTGTTTTTTTTTTTTTTGGTAAAATTGAAAATTCTCTTCGACCGGCCAAAAACTTTTACACTCCTCCTCGTATATAAAATTGTAGATATATAGAATTGTAGATTTCTTAAACAATTAATAATTTTACAAACGACATTTATTTTCAAAAAACTGCAGCCACATGCGAGAAATATTATCTATAGCGAAATAAGCATTTTTAAAGTTGGATCAGACAGATACGTTAATATAAATTATTATTTAAGATGAAAAAATAAGTCGCAACGTTACATTATGCTTACATATGTACATACACATAAACGAATGATATGCCTAGATAAACAGCGATAAGGGAAATTGTAAAATATGCTTTTTATCTGGTGATAAGATAGCTAATCTGGAAATTAAAAAGTAAAGAGAGCATAACGCGCATTTGTTGCTGCAAAACAACAATTTACCTTTTTTTTATTCTATAACCTATATATACCTAACTGTTATACCGTACGATAAAATGAAATCGTGTACGTTTATATTAATGCTGTAAAACACCTAGAGTATTCACATATACGTGCATTTATAACCACAGTAGGTATAATTTAATTTTTCTATACTTACTACTAAGTACTACGTACTATTGAGTTGTTGTTATAACTACAAATGAAACATTTCTGATGTCTTAAAATAATAATCATAATTGCTAATCTTTACGATTTGTACTAAGTTTGCACAGCTGAAGTAATTTGAGATTAGAATTAATTAGAAAACAAAATGAAAAGAAAAAAGGAGAAAATAAAAACATTATTCGCTCCTTCAATTTATTAGACATACCTACTGTACATATTTTACAACAGCAGTATTAATTAATAACTAATAAGGATTGTTCGGTCCGATAATTATGAAACATATTCTTCAAAAATATATAAGGCAATGAAAAAGCTGCTTTTTTATGTTTCAAAGGTTTTTATTAAAACTCGACGATCGTTTCGGCTAGCGAAACTTTTTTCAAGAGTACAAAATAAATACTGAATCTGACGAGTTAAACTAGGTCTTATAAATGTAAGTAATATAGCATTAATTAATGTTAGGGAGGATAATGAGTCATGTATAAAACATTTCGTCTACGTTAATTTGTCGTTTCGAAGAATAACAAAATACAACAACATATAAGTAAGTAACATCAATTATAAAAATAGATCAGGTAACAATGACTTTATTCTGCAGTTATCATCAGAAATAAGAATACAAACAACATGTTTTAAGTTACCTCACAATAATATCGTTCGAGTTCAACAAGGGGATCTAAACTTTTATCGCACAAATAAATAAAGTAAACAATTACTTACTACTTTAATAAAGCATTTAATTAATGCTATATATATATATATATATATTTGGTGTTAATAATAAATGTACTTATGTACATAACGACAAATGTATATAAATAGTCAAGGAATACCCGGAAACACATTATGCGTACTGGATGTATTTACTGTAACTCAAAGTTTATAAAATCAATATCGCCACCCTGACGTGGTCAAATTGGAACCCTTTTCCAAGGAAAACAATAAATATCCACCTCAACATCGCTACCACAACGTATCTACTAATTTATATTTAACTTTTCAATGCATGTAGGTACGTATTCGCGTTAGAATTGCAATTAACAACATAAAAGGATCGAAACATTTTTCTTGTGTCATTTTATTACGCGTTCTGTTAGTAAAAGTTTATTACAACAATTATTAATTTATTTGGTAAACTAAATAGGCATGTGGATAAGGTATAATAGAAACGAAAAACCATTTTACCTATACAACAGCCAATAATGTTATCAATCCAACAAAACAATAAAATCAAGGACCTTGTTTAGTCTACGGTGCCTTAAACCATTTAAAAATCTACAGTTGAGAGTCAAGTCTACATCTCGCGAGTATAGAATACACATTTTTGATCCAATGAAACAACCGAGTTTATTACACATTTATGGTTCTATATGTAGTAAGTAGTTAGTTCTCGGGATCTCGGGCTATGATTAATATCTAAAACGCTTATCGGGATTTGTTACTAGTGCGTTTACAAACTGTGAAATGTCTAAAGTGTCTCGTGAAAGGAATAGAAACTGTACACGGTATTTTATAATATAAACAACGATAAGGGAACTAACTGGAGGTGCCAATAAATATCATTCCAAACCATGGCAGAGGAGAAGGTACCACCAACAATTTTTATAACTGCACAAAGACAAATTGACTGTGTTATTAGTGAAGTTTTATTGTTGTGAGTTTACACCGAAAACATAATTTATACGTACATAAAAAAACAAAGGACAAGAAACACGCGATCGCCTTGATGGATGTATGTTGGAACTCTACACCGCCGAAAAATGACCACTGAACAAATGGAAAAGGCGAAAAAGGATGAGAAACAAGTGGACAAGAAAAAAAGAAAACGAAAAGCACGAGAAAGTTGGAAGCACTTTCGTCACGACGACATCGAATTATTTAAATTAGGAAACGTCAAAGGTAATTAATATAATTGCAATATTTGTTGAATTTACTTTAAAAGCATACTACCTACTTATAATAAATCAAGAAACACGCTTATCACCACAGGCCAAACCGGAAAGGATTGCAAATTGTAATTGCGATACGATATTTTGTATTGCTAGGCAACCCAATCACCCACTTTGTATCTGCTTTAAAACACTTTCATTGAATTGGAATAATCATTCGAATTTATTTAATTCGATATCAAATAATTGTTTCCAGAAACAATTAACCATCTGTTCATAAGTAATCACACTAATAACAACTATATAGTTAGTAACAAATAGATATAGTATATAAAAAATATGTATAAAATTAGGCATTTTACAACACCTACCGGGGCTAACCAGCTAAAAAGTAATTTCTGTTTGTCTAGCTAGTGAAGTTGTTGTAGATTTTTCAATTTGGCTGCGACAAATATTGTCATTCCAAATAATATGCATTTGTACCAGAAAATGTATTAACCTGTATGATTAGATAGGAGATTGACGCCTGGATGTTTGTATGGATGCAGTGTTACTATTTTATTTATAAACAACGAAAGCGTGAGAAAATATAACATGACTAGGCATTTTCGAATTTCGTTGGTAAGTTTTGGCGGTTGAGAGGATATTTGAAAAATTATCAGACATGTTAATGAGGACAAGATCGATTATGTAGACAGGGGAATCCAATCCATACCATGGCTAAATGTTACTACATAATACAATTATGGATTCTAGTGATTGAAAATCGATAATTTTTGCGTGTCTTCCAAACTAATTATTTTTCCGTTCAAAAACTAGTAAAAGAAATATAGACAACAGGAATATGTGTAGAAAGTAGGTAATTTAATAAAATAAATAATTATTAGTTTGAATAGTATAAGCAGTTGGTTTTTTGTGAAACATTTTATAAATAAAGAAAGGAAATAAATAAATAAATAAACTGCTTTCGTTACACTCAAAATAATTATTGTTTGTAGGTAACAATTCAACCAACACTCTGTATGCTAACATGCGCGCTCATTTTAATTTATTGTAACAGTATTTGACCTATTTAGATAATTCGTTAATTTCAAGAAAGCGATAATTCTATACCAAAATTAATTGCTAAAAATTTAATAGGTATATTAAGTTTATTTACTTAGTTACAGCAAATTCTTTGTAGGTTCTTTTTAATTAAAAGATGAAACTATGTGGAAAATTGTCAAATGTTCTTATCTAATTTATGAATTTACTATCTAATTTATGGTTTTATTTCATTCTTCTGGAGCATTTTGAAATATCAAATGATTTATAACATCATTTAAGAAATATATGAATCCGAAATTATTTATTACAGATAATTTTTTAGTTAAGGGTAATGTTAAATTAGTTAAAGATTATTTCCATCCTGATAGAAGTTATTCATCGCTTTGTATAAAAGTTACTGTTTTTATAACGAATATTATGTTATGGATCAGAAATTTATGGAAACTACCAGACGTAGAGAGAGATCGTGATTTTGAATTTATCAGATCAATACGCCATAGACAGTTTCGATAAAAGACCGACCAAACCGACGCTGTTCCACAAAAGCCACATAATACAATATGAAAGTGGGGTGATATTTCACTATACTTGTTACTAACAACGCGATATAGTTCCAAACCTTGAAATTATTATTATCATCCCTTGAAGAAGTTAGTTCTTGTCAACGCTCGAATTCGACTCAACAGAAGTCAATTATAATTTTATGGTGGAAGATTGTTTGTGTCATATTTGCACAAATAGTATAACTCTATCTTTAAGTTATATTTATAAATATTTTGTTAGAATGTGAAACTTCGAATTATTCCAAACTACCAATCTGATGATTGATGAGCTAAAGCAGTCGTATACTAATTTAATAACCACCAATACAATTACTCATTAATAAGTGGTGTTCTCTAAAAAAAAGAGAATTTTTATTTTTGAAATTTATATTTTTGCTCCATCATACACAAAATTGTCTGATTATTCGACCCGCAAACAAATTTTTATTTTCCTATAGTTGGTAGAGATCTATTATTATTTATTCATTTAATCATTATTTCCCATTATTTATGTAGTTACAAAAAATTGTTTTGTCTAATTTTTTATTAATTTCAAATTTATTGGAATAGATATATATTACAAAAGATATTAGTGTTTACAGAAATGGTTGACCATTGTAAATTAAAAATGTTTGCATAGGAAATTAAAATAATTTCTAAACAAACTTTTGTATATTTATGTTTCACCTTTCATAATATGTTATATTGTAGATTGACACTTATTTCCACTAGTATTCCAAACATTCAAATAACACAATAAAACAATAAATCATGTTTACCTCAGAAATTAAATACTAAGTTATCGATTAAATAACAGTGTCATTTAAAGAATAAGTAAAGACCTATGTAATAAAAATAGTTTTCTAAACACAAATCCAACGTGAAGTGATTGCGACATTAGTTAATGCAATGAATTTGTTTTTTGTTACAGAACAACAGAAACCAATTTACCCAAAATTACAGACGGAAAAACAAAACTTCGCCCAAAACGTTGAGAAGCCAATCACCAGAAATAGGCTAAAATCTCTAGTAAATTCAAACCAAAATAATAAAAGCCTGGAAGAAATTTGCGAAACTCTTCAAAACAAAGTAACCGAGTCTGCGAAGGATGACAATAATTTAACATTCCCAACTAACGAAGAATCGGATAAACCCGGCCAGCTACGTGTTTTTCTAAAACAGACCAAAGATTCTAATGAATATGAAATCGTTTTTAATAAAACCATTGAGGACAACACAGATGAAACCCCAAAATCCAATACATTAGAACAACCGTCCTTACCGCCGCAATGCGTTGGAAGACATAATTTACCAATACAAATAACAGAAAGAAGAAAGAGCATAGCAGAGCCTCTTACTCGTATTAATAATCAAAACTCAAAAATTTCCGAAGATATAATAAAGCCACATTCAATAAAAGAAACCATCCCTCCATTCATCAACTCATCATTCCTTGACAATCATAAAACTGACAATGAAAGTAAACAAAATCCGATTTCCGCGCCATTACCAACGGTAATCAGCAACAAAAATACAACCATAAAAGATCCAAACCAGCAGAGTATTCCCACTTTATTACCATTGAAAGGAATTCTTCAAACATCTAAAACTGTCGATGAGCCTTGTAATTTATCATTAAGCAACAGAAGTCCAATTCATAATAATACCAATTTTTGGACTAGTAACCCAACAACACCTAAATCTGTAGTTTTCCCAGAATCAAACGTTGAAAAGGAAGAAAATAAATGTACCCCCAGAAAACAACCCAGAAAAAGAGCATGTACGGGAACCAAAGCAAAGCAGCAAAATGTAACCCAAAAAGAAAAGAATACCATTGAACCCAGTATGGGAATACCACCTGGGCCGTTTCAAAATGGAAACTTCTTTCCGGGACAACATACACTTCCTCAACTGAATAGTTCACTATGTTTACCACAAAGACACGACGAAATCAATTGCTGTAGGATGAATCCTCTACCACAAGACACTGTGTCTAATAACAACCCCTTTGAAGTGTACTACCGACGATTGCAAGCTGCTCAAACGAAGGAAAATCCACCTCATCCGTTTTACCCCATAAATCCGTTTATACCACCCATACCAAGTATTCATTTTCCTTACATAAATTCAGAAGAGAATTCTACTGCTGAAGATTATATAAGTAGACAAAGAAGAACCTTGGAAGAATCTTTTTGTCAACGTCCTTATTTGACAAAGGAGCAGAATTTTCCACACAATTTATACCCATTACCTCACCCCCCTGTTCCTCCCCAAGTAGAACAGGAAAGGATGTTGCTCAATAGTTTGGATATCCTCAATAATTACAGATCAATGAATGCAAATAATTCAGCACCTTTAAATCCTATTACTGAACGCTTGAATAATCAAGCATCAATAAATTTGATGAATTCGTTGCAGGATAAAAATAATAATCAACTTTCCCTGTTTTCTCCCCAGTTTATGCACAATTTTCCAATTGCGCCACCTAGACTCAATCAATTTCCAACTTTGGAAAGCACAAACAGTAATTCAAATAATTTACATCATCAAGAAGCCCCTTTTCTTACGAATAATAATACAAAGAATAACACGTGTATACCTGAACTATTTACCAAACGAAACTACTCTGGTAATAATTTTCCAGCCATGAAAACCCCAACCCCTGCAGATGTTTCTCTAATGCATCTTCTCTATCGTCAAGATTTCAGTAAACCCCCACCGTATTCAGAAAATCCTGCAAATCCTCCTTCTTATTCAGAAGCTGTAAAAAATAGCGTCTTCTCAAAAGATCAAACACAACCAACCAATCTTATTTGTGGTTTCTTAACACCCCCAAGTAGTTCGTTAGACGTTTTGGAAATTTCTGATGAGCACGACAGCTCAAAACGCTGTGTCACATCAAAACCTCTACAACCGACCATCTCAAACACATCTACGTCAACAACCATAACAGATACAAACAAAGCAGTTATTGATTTTCCAACTCCCATCGAAGAAATTCCACAACCTATATTGAAACCCAAAAGATATGAAAGCACAGAAGAACCCATTTCGCTTACCAATCTTCCCAGAAACTCGGTAATTAAAGCAAACTTTAGTAAACTTATTTCAAATCAATCAAACGATTCTTCTGTTGAAGACAAAACTCAAAGTAACGCAGCCAATCCCAAAAATGTAAATGAAGACGATTCTAAGACTGAAAAAAACAAGAAACTGAAAGAGATTAGTACACAAACTGATTTTTCTGTTGACAGTATTTCACTTACAACTGGTAAAGATAAAAATGAAAGTATTAAAACAGCGAAAAGAAAATTCAGTGAAGAAACAAAAGATGAGATTCTAAACAAACTGATGGCATTATCATCCAATCCAATGTTAACCAGAAGAGATGAAAATAAAATCAATTCGAATCGTTGTTATGAAAATGTTACTCCGGTAAAATTTCCCGAAGGAAATAAAAGTAACGAAAGTACTACTGTCATTTCAAAGACACCAATCACTGATAAATGTTCTGAAAACGTTGTGGTGATCTTAGAAGATTCCAGTAATGAAGCAATAATGAAAAATGAAGAGATAATATTGATTGAAGATTCGTCTGATGAAGCTGAAAGCGAAACTGTTGTGGAAGACTGCCTTTCTGAAATTAAAAAGTCTGAAATCAAAGTAGACAATAAAAATATCGAATCAAATTCTAAATTAGAAACGTTACAATCTGAAAATGCAGACGTTTCGATCTCAATCTTACCGCCATTGAACGATAGCGCTACGCTAGAACCAGATGAATATGTTAATGAAATTAAAACTCTCGAAAAAAATGAAACGCCTTCTGAATTTTACGAATTTTATTTGTTTGTCACGAAAAAACAAATACTCAACAATCAAAAACCTATAAGTTTTAAGATATTTTTAGAGTTTCAAAATGCCGGCACGTTGAAGGCTATGGAAGAAGCATATAAAATATATATGATAAAAAGCGAAAAAGAAAAATAGCCCTTGATTTTTCGAAATACTGTTTTTAATAGTTGAAAATTAGAGCTAGTATAAGAACACGTTTTATAACTGTGATTTTGATATTTTTTTTAATAAAAAAGTCTTTATATTATATTATTAATTTCATTTAAATATATATATATATTGTAAACATTAAATATGGGGTTTGTAAAAAAATCATTAAATAGAAAAGTTTTCGTCATTAAAGGGTCGTCAGAACTAAGACTGTCTGGACACATACCGCCCTTATTTCTTATCCTGAGTCAATTTTCATTTTTTCGGAAACTAGAGAACATTTTACATCCCTAACTATTTTCTAACAGTAATCTAATTTGAGCTTTGCTCTGCCTCTTTTTACTCCTATTTCTGCTCTAAGATGTTTTTAACTAGCTTTTCATGTCTCAAAAGGTGTCCTACCAACCTCTCTTCTTACTGACGCCCCATAACGCCCTTTGCTCTTTTCTAGCCACGTTTCGTATTCATACAGAGCCCTGCTTCAAACACTTTAAATTTCTAAATTAATCGATCGATATTTTTATTTAGTTTCATTTCATACTCTTCTGTCAATACTGCTATATTATTAAAAAATCTAAGAATAGTGATTTTTTGTCCCTATGTATTTATCCCTAAAGTTATCCTTTTATGATTTTCATTGCTTCTTCGATACATAGATTACAAAATAGCGGTAACAATATGCATCTATTTTAACTCCCAATTTATATATTTACTCAACGTTGCAGTATGCTGCCCTTTATACAAAGACTTTTTCTTTTCTAATCTTTGTTTTTAATATTTTTAGTAATAACATTTATTCAATTTATCGTCAAAAATGCGCTGGACTTCCTGAATGGATACTCACTTTGTACCCAACACATTTTCGGTTATGTGAAGTGTATAACGATTACGAAAAGAAATATATTGAATTCCTTATCACTAACAAATTAAAATGAAACCCCACATTGTCCATAAAAAATGAGTTTTTCTTTCGCCCCTTATTAATAATTTTTGCTAATTCCGAAAACATTGTAGCTCCATATAAGTTATTAGTGTGTTAAATTTTCTCATTAAATAGCTTTAAATTTGTATAATTTGGATGTAACAGATGTAATGAACACTGAATCTTATAAGGATTCCCTTTATCTCTTTTGAATCATGGAACAGCACCATAAGAACAAAAAGTTTTGCTGTTGTAAGCAGGGGGGGGATGGTAATTTTTGTACAATTTTACCGGTCTTCTAAAAGATTCGTTCTAACTAAAAAATTTGATCAACTTGAACTCATTTGAATAACGCTCTGTTTGTCTTGCCATTAAGTACACATCGGTATAGAGAAAGAAAAAAATAATAATTTGAAGTAAGTAGGTACATGGTATGGTTCTTAAATATTATACTAGTGCCATATAAAGATCTTAAGGTTTTGAAATTGGTCAAAATAGTATTTTGGTCATAAGTCAGTCGGGGGGGGGGGGTAGGGGGCTGTAATTGCTTCCCTGTATCCTCGCCTGATTGTAAGTTTTATAAGCTTTCGTTTAGAACAGTAACGGTAAAACGTACAAATCCCAATTAATTATTTAAATTTAAATTAAAAAAGTGTGAACAAAAAGTCTTTCTTATATTACAATCATAAAAGCTGTAGTTTTTAAAAATTTTGTAATTCCACATATCTACCTTATTAGGAGCACATAAAATTAATTCCCTTCATCGCTGAACTAAGACACTATTATTATTTTTTTTTTTATTACATTTGGCAGACCAAGGTTAGTTGTTTTTATGAAAAATATTTGAAAAACAATTCGTCAAGAATGTCCTTTTATTTTTATATATATTCATCACAACTTTTTACATCCAGTAGAATAACATTAAAATAAATAGCATTTTTTATTATATCACATTTAGTGTTCATATAACTTACAAAATGCACAACAAAATTCTACTATTATAACAATAAATCTTACATAATAATAATAAAAATACTATTTAAAATTGATAAAAACAAAACAGAAACTAAATACTGATAAAAAAGAACTTACAAGAAAATTTCACAACTCTATTATTATCTCTAGATCAAAAAGAAATACATATATAAAAAAGTAAAAAAAATCTTTTGTAATATTACTAAAGCCATAAAGAATCTAAACCTGTGAAAATAATGCTGTATATATTTTTATTTGTGCCCAAAAAAATAACATTCCTTGTTGTATATAATAATGAAAAAAGTTTGCAACTGAGGACGGTGCTTTCATTCATAAGATAAGTAACATTATTCAATATTGTAAAGCATTTAAAATATTTTTCAAATAATTATTACTTGATTATAAAAAATACAAACGTATTGTGGAATATTCCATTCGATTGCCATCAATATTTGTATTTACATTTACAATTTATTATACAGCAATAAATAATACAAATAGAACAAAAAATCCAGAATCATTTGTTTATAAAAGTAAAAATTTGAACTATATCCAGTTTAACATTTGGTTTCAAGTTTTTGTAATAATTCTAATTAAATTATGATTTATTATAGTACTATTTTGTTATTCATCTACGGAATATTAATTATATTTGCGATACAAATTAACAGCTGCTTTGGCCTTATTAGACATAAAAAAATACTTTTGGTATAATGCAATAAATAATACATCTTTTATTTAAAAAAATCAGTATTTATAATTTATTGGTCACAAGTGGAGACAGAATGGGTAAGTACAGATCATCCATATTCGGTATCACCAACACTTTCTAAAGAAACAAAAGAAAAAAGAATGAAAAATCAAATAAACAGCTTAAACTTAGTAAATTAAATTAAATTAAGAAATTCTCCGACTCCCATGCATCTAAACATATGAATTTATAATTTATATTACAGATGAGTAATATAACTTATTAATTAAGAAATAGGTAATTACCTAAAAAATGTTAATAACAGGTAATGAGATTTCAAAAAGGTCATACCTGAAATTCGAGAACAAGTTTTTTCTCAATCCAATTTTTAACTTGAATAAACGTTATATTTTTCTCACCCACAATTGGGTGGGCTGATAAAGATAAAGTGGGAACAGGTCGAAAACCATACCACAACCTATCACTTGGTGGAGAAGGAATATTCACAGCCAAAACACCAAACAGATGTTTCACCTCTACTTTTATACCAAAATCGGTATTTGACATTCCTAAAAACAATAATAAAATAACACTTCTGAAAAATCAGGACTGGAAATACTTGCCTTCCATTGCTTTTTTGACATACTTAATATCTGTGGCTTTTTGAAAAAACTTTGACTCTGCAATTTTGTCAACCATTTTCATTATTCTTTTGCCAGCATTCCCAGAAGACCCACTGGTTCCTGTTGGAGTCGAGGGATATTCTACGCTTGAATTTTGATCTTGACTCATCAAATAAACCGAATCATCATCTGAACTTGTTTCTGCAGAATCTTCTATATCAGAATTGTAAATGGCTGAACATTCTTTCTCGTAATTTTTTTCTGAAAACAAACAATTTATATGTATTACGATTTTTTAAATTAATTTTTCTCTTACCTGTAGATGACGGCGGTTGTTTCAATTTCATCAGATTCAATTTTGTATAAACATACATACTAAAGCAACCTTCGTAGGAGACATCCAAGTCTATCCATAAACCTCTCTCATTAGTATAGGGTTCTTTTACTTGTTGAAAAACTGGAGCTTCGTTTCCTAAGGAAATAAAACATTTTTATACATTAAATAAATACTATATATAAACAATAAACATTACCTAAATAGAGATCCTTCAGAGCAAGTTCTTCAATGAAATATGGTAACCTTATACCGCTCAATTTTCTTTGTATAAAACGTTTCAAAGATTCAGACACCAGATCATAAGTTAATACATCATACATTATACGACCAATAAGTACATTGAACCATAACAAATTATTGTTTAATGGAAGAGTAGTAGAAATATCTTTATTTTCGTCCTCATTCTCGTCTTTATTTTGCTTTTCTTTAGAAGTCTTTATCTTATCACTTGAAGCTTTTATTTGATCATCAGAATGACGTCGTCTCAACTGAAATAGGATTTTTAACATTTTAACTATGTGCCAAAAGGAAATACTTTAATTTTTTACCTGATACCTGGACATATATTTCAAGAAGTCCACTTCTGTTTCAGTTTCCTGAAAATCGCCTTTGCTATTATTTTCGGTACAATTTAAGTCTTTTGACTGCCTTTTTTGATTTAATTCGGTAGCTGACATAAATCTTCTAAACCAGTCTTCTTTCTCTCGCCCAGTACGTCCAAATAGATAAAGACACGTTCCAGATGGGCTATCCTTCTAAAACAAATATCTTAATAAAATAATGCAAGAATAAAAACTGATAATACATTGACTTACACAAGATGTGGAAACTTCCCATCCTTCCAATCCATCTCCAAAACTACCAATACCATCAGATTCATTTTGGCTTTCTGAAAGATCCTCCTTTGATTGCTGACTTGTTTTTTCTAAAATGTCACTGGATGATTCCTTTTTTTCGTCATCCTCCTAACAATAAAATAAATTTGAATTTAATTCAGAATTCTACTATGTAGAATTGCAATTTACCTCTGAATTTGTTTGGCTTTCCTCATCTGAAACACCTCCTATACCAAAATCATCCTTCTCAAATAGTTTACTAAAAATTTGAGGTTTCTGTAAAATAGAAAAATATTAGAAATCCAACACTTTAATAATTACTTAATTTAAATTTAACCTGATTCTGACTTTTTCTCTTCTTCTTTTTGGCCTTTTTTCCTTTCTTATCTTCTTCATTTTTCTTCGACTTTTTTCCTTTTCTATCATCACCTTTATCATCTTCGTCATTTTCACTCGGATATAAATACTTCACTTGCTCATCTTTCAATGTGATACAAATGGGATATTTCTTACTCCAATGCCTTTTTTTATTTAGTCCTTCAGGAACCACAGTAATTGTAGATCCATACAAATTATAAATGCGGTGATGCGTGAAACAAGGTTTAAACTTTGGCTGATTCCACAGATTTCTTTTGGGTATTTTAGCCCTTGTATGACTCAATCGCAAAAAATTTCCTTGTAATTTCACATACACAGACTGAGTGTCTGATACATGATAAGTGTATGGATCGTATTTGTCAGGAAACTCGTTCATCCAACCCTGTATAATAACAAATGTACATTAAAAATTCTAACTTTATAGAGAAACGCCCAGCATATTCAAAAAGCACTATGAAGTGAAATAAGTTAAATAAAAATACAAAAGCTAGGGAATTACCTCGAATTTTGTTAATGGTTTGTATTCTTTGATAACAGGAACTTCTGATATTGGTTTTTTGTTGATCATTTGAACTTGAAAATTCTTACTTTTGTTAGGAAATTCAAATACAATTTCCAAAGTCGATTTTCCAGTTAACATATTAAGAATAATGATCACAGAAACGGTAACTATCACACCTCCAAGAAACCCCACAATGGAGGAAGGTAAAAGTACCCATAAACATATGAAAATAGAAAAAGCTGCAACTAAATATGCAACATTAATAAAAAAATTGTTCCCAAAAATTGTATCATTGGAATCTCTAGATGAGGGCCTCATATCAACAAACCCTTTTGGAGCAAAATAAGTCTTAACAGTTTTGCAATCTTTTTCGGAAGATATCTCAACACCTGTAATTTCATCAATGCATATAGCATCATCTGTAAGATCGACAGTTATATTTTCGATTTCTTCAGCTAGTTTTGATAAAACATTTTCGGAAGTTTCATCATTCAAGGAGGAAGCTCTCACATTTTTATCAGACATTTTGTCGTTGTCATTTTCTTTCTTATCACTTTTAATATTTGAGTCCTTTTCCACACTGCTGTGACGTCTAGAATGCAAATCATTTTCTTCTAAGGCATCCACAGCACTTTCAACTTCACTATCATCTGAATGATCTGCTTGTAACCCAGTAGCAATTTCATAAATATTTCTGAGAGCTTTTATGTTAACATAGCCTTCTCTTACTTTTCGTCTATTCCTAAGTAATTTAAACTTTTTAGAACTCGGTTTTGTTTTCTTCTTTTCCATACTTCCTGGCTCTTCATCTTCTTCACTCGACATTTCAGGACCTAAAATCGTTGTTTAAATAATCAATCATTAAGAGTAATATTACAAAATAATCACCTTCAGTTGTAGAGTAAATACCACAAGTCTTAGAAATACTACTTTCAGAAATGTCTTCAGAATCTGAAAAGCTGGAATTTTCTTTGTGTTTGGTAAGCTTGCCTTTCTTAGGTGATGCCTCTTCTTGTCTGGATTTAATTTCAGTTATTTTTTCCTCTACACTTTTTGTAATTTTTCCCTATAAAATAAAAAATTACTACCTAGTAAAATTATCAAAATTTAACATTTATCGTTTACTTTAATGTCAGCCAAAAACTTCCATGGATCAGAAGGGGGTGAAGAATCTTGACAAGTTAATGCAGCAGTGTCTATACTGGTAGATCGTTTAGTTAGTCTTGGCAAGTGTAAAAGCTTTGAACTGCCAGCAATTGTGTCAAAATCATCTAGAATTAAAAATTCTATTTATAATGGCATTAGTAATGAATATAATATCTATACCATGCACACTGCTGGCAGATTGTTTATCAGTGTCTATTTTATCTTCATCACTAAAGTAAGTCTCTTCAATTTGCTCAGTTGTCACATCAAACCGTACAGACAATGACGATGCTGATGAATTAAGAGGCTTTCCTATAATAATAATATCTTGAAAAAGCTGCAAGTAGTTTAAAAACTACAAATTTGTTGTAGTTATTAACAAATCAACACCAATACTTGTCAAAATACATTATACATAAGTTAGTATTAGGTATCATCTTTTTAGCGTCTAATTCAATTAAGCCAGTAAATTTGAAACACAGGACATACCTGTTGATGCCTGTCGGGTTAGTTTTAATCGATTATTCATTATAAAAGTAACATAATTATAGTGCAGAGACTAAATGAGAGTGCTCGTCAGACATCATGCAGTGCGTTAAAAACACATAATCATAAAACGTTGGCACCTTTATAATATTCCATTTCAATATCACCAAATGAATCACTAGAAAAGAATGTTATAACTCTAATTACTTTCTAAAATATGATAAATCAGTGTACAAAGTGCTTTGTCAAGCATATCTTTGCTTATATAACCTTAAATTTTTGACAATCATAGAAGTAGAACTGATGAAAACCATCACATAAAATAATATGATAATAACAATAAAACTCAGCAAAAAAGTAAAAAGTTTTTTGAAAGACAAAGTATCAAATAACTGCCCTTAAGTTAATAGAAATATATATTTTTCATATTTATCTCTGTTTATTATTTTAGTTAGTTATCATTAATTAAATACAGACAAAAACTGGACTCTGCTCTACTTTCAATTTAACTCATTTAAAATTTAATCGGAATTTGTTCTAAAACAATAATTAATTTGTCTTATTTTAATATTATATAAAAGAGTTAATTTAATTTTTTAATTATTTATACTAAATCCTGGATATTAAAAAGTAAAGATCAAAACTACATTTATTTTGCAGATGATTAATAAAATATTTACTTTGCATCCCGTTTGTTTTTTTAGAAGTACTATTTGTCTAGTAAATGTCACGTTTTTGCGTAATATTAGGCAAACGATGTACAGCCTCCCAAGCATCTAGCATGACTAACTTATACCTCCAAAGGTAATTGTTAAAATGCTACTTAAGACATTTAATTGGCTACTGCTTGACACACTAAAATAATGGACCAATGAAAAATTAGGTCAAACAAGATCATTCATGGAATGGAATGTTGTCTGATATGCGGGTGTAAACAACAATAAACAAGTTCATTCATCTCACTGGCGCCGGGCGCCAAGACCAATTAACCTTGAAATACTAAAATTTTAAAAATTGGTAATTCTGAATTAAAACCAATGCGGTTTTGAGGATTTATGGAAGTAATGTTTAGAATCAATGTTAACTTTGAAACAATTATTGAAACAGAAATACAGTTTACGACGATATCGTTTAGAACAACATACCGGTTATATTGACCAAAATCATAAAAGAAACAAATTAATATCGAATAAAAATCGCGAATCATAATCAAAGCTAGAGAGTGAAATTCCATACAAAGAATTGGCAATGGAATATGGTGTATCAAACTGACCATTTTTAACCTTTAACCATTTGGAAAGAGAAAGAAAAAATTCAAACACTCTTTAATAGCAATTTTTTGAAAAGGAAACGAGCAAGAATGACAAAGCATACGAAGATTGAGGAAGAATTGTTAAAGCATCACCGGTTGTTACGACTATCGGTTTTTACGACTAAATATGAATACAGTGGCCGGCATGTAAGGAGATTCAAAAGCTATAAATCATCGGATGCGCAGTGGCAAAGTCTCGCCCCTTTAGGGCGAAGTTAATCGACCGCTAGGCAGAATGATAACTGCTCAGCAAAGTTCAGTAGCGTAGTGGCAAACAGTTGCAAATTAACAGAGTAGAGAAGTGGTGGAAATGTATTTTCATACTGAATACCGATACAGAACTGATGTTAAAATAAAGAAATAATATACTTACAACTACTAGCCACGATATTCTATCGCCGTCAGCGAGCCTGATACGCAGACTAAACAACATTATTTATGATATCTGGTAGATGCACAAATCGTACAACTACAACCGAAACTACGAAATATAAAAATAACAAATATAAAGATCGATTGTACAACCTAAGTTTTCTAACAAATGCCTTAACAAATAGACCTGGGTAAGATACACTACATAATTCATATTATCAAGTTTTGTTCATTAGACTTTATTTTGTTTGTCAACAACTTATTTCTATGCATACCTAATAATCTTTGAATTAGCTATTATTCCTACATTTATATAATTAGGAACTTATAACCGTGATTTTCTCCTTATGTTCATGATGATAGTGAAATTTTAATTGTTCACTTCGCATACATCATTAAAACCTCATTAGGACAAGTCAATCAGTTGAATGAATTTACTTGTGTTCCGTGTTCAAAATTTTTTCTCTCAGTGATACAAGTTGACGTTTCGGTCCAGCTGTATTCTTATTGGCTATTTTATTTATTGCTATGCTAAAAGTCTCCGCCTACCTACCTGTCAATCTGACCGTCGCTGAATCTCCTTAGGTGCCGGCCACTGTAGTCTCTTCGATTTAGTTATAACAGATTTTCACGACTGTATTTTGTTTAGCATTTGGGAATCATACGAAGCAATTATTGACAAAACAAAACGATTAATTGAAACAAAATTATTTTGTTTTACTTGGTTGGAAATTTTTAACAAAAAAATATATCCGTATCACATTTAACAGTGAATAATGACACTATTTATATTTGTAAATCAAATAGAATTTTCCACACACGTTATTACAAAAGAAAAAATAATAAAAAACAGAATAAATGCACATCTTCAAAGGTAGAATGTGAGATGCGCCGGGTAAAATTTGTGATTCTTGGTGGGGTATGGCTTGGATGAACTCGCTCAGCTTCCAATTTCCACCAGTGCGTTCTAAAACTTCTCGAGGAGTGGTTATTTTCACGCCGATTTAAATCATAAATAATTCCGTAAGAAGTTTTATTAATTAAAACCATTCAGTTTGAGAAAAACTAAAAGTCTACGGTAAGTTTACTGTGAATGCACGTATTTTTCATCTGATTACAAATTTCCATTTTCATTTTTATCAAAATAAAATTCAAAATACATCACTACCGTGTAAAATTATTCTAAAAAGAAAGGATGATGATGCTTACAAACAAATCTTTAAACTATTCAATATTTATCTGCAGATACAATTAGCAATAGGTAATAATTATTATTACTTGAAATAAATACACAGTTGATAACTTCTACAATTTATTAATTAAATTAACACGTGTTTCGCCAACACTGTGGCTTCTTCAGGAGTACAAAATCTACTTAAAACTACCTAAGAGTAGATGATAATAAATAGGGTCGTGCATCTTCATTAGAGTGATGGAAAATATTTAGTAGTGGTGAGATGTTTATATCTACTTGGTCATTAAGTAAAATGTCTGTATTTTTATATTTGTTAATTTCTTTAGATTCTAAGAGTGTAAGTTTTAAACTTTTATTTTCAATGTGTAAAATTTTTAGATATAAATTAAATATATGGTTATCTTCTAGCACATATTTTGCATAGTTAGAATCGTTTTTTTTGTTTCTATATGATCTAAAATGTTCGTTCACACGAATTCTAAAATTTCTTCCCGTCTGACCTATATAAATTTTTGAACATAAACCGCAATTGAGTTGAGTTTAATAAATTGTGGAAATTATCAACTGTGTATTTATTTCAATGTGTTAGACTTCCATCAAGTACTTATCCGCTAATTCAATACAATTATTATTACTGATTACTACTCCCAGTAAATAAAAATTAATTAAGATTTTGTCTTGAAATATAAAAATTACTTTTTAATTCGTAAATTTTATTGATTGCCATCGCATGCACCAAAATTAATATAAATATAGAATTATTTAAGCTTAGTGGTACATTAGGTGTTTTAGGAAAATTAATCGCGTTGATGATTTGAAAAATTCATTTTTTTTTTAAATAAAACAAAGGGAAACATCCAAATGTATTCGAAAGAGGATAAAAAAGAGAACCGAATGACAAAATAAAAATTTGCAGGTGCCATTTGAAAAAATGAAGTTATTCATCTGTGAAGTTTTTAAACTTTCGTTTTGTTTTTTTTTTTTCTGAACGCCCTGTATAAATTATGAAACTTAATTTTGCCATAACGTTAACTTTAAGACGTCAGTATAACTAACAAAAAGTTTAACACACTTAGGTCATTTTTTATAGAAGTTATGATTTTTTAATTTTTGGGGTGTGGTAACGATCTTTTTTCTATAAATTAAATTATCTCAGAAACTGTTCATCGTAGGCATACAAGTTGGTTATCAAAGTTGGCTTAGTTTCCTTAAATTGTCTAATGTACCACTCAGTTTGAATAACCGTGCATATATCTAGTAATAATGGACAGTGAGCATCGATCTAAGGCATCGTCACAAGGGGAAAACTACAAAAATAATTATTTTTTTTCTTGTCAAAACTATTTTAGTTATTAGACTTCGAGCATTTATTATCACTTTATTCCAGTTTTAGTAAGAACCAGGGGCGAACGCAGAAAATATTTCTAGGGCAGGGGCGCTTTCTCATAGATATATTTATTAGTCTTTTTTTTTTGTAATTGCAGCACATCTCCCAATTTTATTTTTAACGTTTATGCCGAATAATTCTACCGCGATATAAAATGGTTTTTATTGTTGGTTATTTCCAATTTTTAGGTCTCATCCGATATATTGCCGTTTTTGCTTTGTCTAATTTACGAATATTACAAATATTTTACATTTATAATAATCATAATAAATGTACGACAAGTGGAAAAATAATAATAATTCAAAGCAAAAATGTAATTAAATTAAAAAATCTTACCATTCTAAATACAAGAAAACTATGGCTATCTATTCATGAGAAGAGACCTGAAAACAAGTTGTTTTGGGGTTGGTGGTGGTTCTCACTACTGCCTTTTGAATAAGTAACCGTATATTACGTAGTAACTTTGCAAAAGAATAGACTTGTTTAGAGTTTCAGTTCAACGTTACGACTAATTTTTATAATGTAAAGTGCGTTAAATGTTATAGCAAAAAAAGCTTACGTTTTACTTTTATATTTGTGAGATTTATATTTCTCAGTAATACAGGATATGTGTGGGCATTTCTTGCAGTGTTATCATTTTGTTACCTTACTAACCTAACTAAATATTAGGATGGCCGTGAAATTGAAAAATATTTTTATTTACAACTGTATGTCTAATATTTATACCTTATATAAAGTCTAAATTTCGCTTTCTATGCAACATAACAACAGATGTTTTAGAAGACCAAATGGTGAAATAGTTCTCATTTAAACCCCCAAGTTCATGACTGATAAAAACTTATGCAATAATTGCAAAATCTAGGTGAAATCCGTATTTTATATTAATTGATATGTTATTACCAATAATAATAAATAATAAGTAAAGGTAGCAAATTTCGCCATAAATCTAATGCAAATAAACACATTATGTAGACGAAGGTGTTATACATGTTAAGGCAATATACAACGTTTATCTTTTGATGACTATGTTTATTTTTGCTATTGTCTACAAAAACAGTTCAGAAATGTACAGTAGTTATTCTAGATTTAGACTAGACCAAGTATTGTTATATACTTTGTAAAGTAAACTTTTTTAAAGTCTTTAATACAATTTTGTAATTAGTAACATACATACCACATATTATTTTCTTTTATATTTTCTATACAAAGTTCCAGTTTATGCTGTATTTGATGGGAAAATTAGCATGTTACTAGTCAATCGAAAAACAAATAAAACATTCGCAATTAAAAATATTTTTTCCGGTAATCTAAATTTTCTTGATTTAACTATCAGCAGAAATAACTCAAAACATGCATTTAACATCTTTCATAAACCCACACATACAGACACTACAATACTCAATAAATCAACACATCCCATCCAACATAAACTAGCTGCCTACCATTCTATGATACATAGATTGACTAATCTTCCTTTATCCGACACAAATATAAACTATAACTTAATCTCATCAAACAAATAACTTATAACAATGGTTACAACGTTAATCTAATTGACAAATTAATCGACAAAAACTGTACAAAAATGCAATTCGTTTAGTGTATTCACCACATTTAGAAAAGAAAAATTATTTTAGTCTAACATACTTAGGTAAGATTAGTAATAGAGTTCCATGTATGTTAACAAACAAACTAAATGTAAATACTACTTTTAAGATATCTAACAAATTAGGTAAACTTATGAAAAACAATAACTATAAATCAGATTCTACCAGTCTATCAGCTATCTATCATTTAAACTGCGGTACATGCGAAAAACGTTACATCGGCCAAACTGACAGATCCTTCAAAATCAGGATCAATGAACATATAAAAAGTTTTGAAAATAAAAAACAGAACTCAAATTATGCCAACCATTTGCATTTAGAAAAACATAATTTTAACAACGATTATAAAATACTTCATGTTTCTAGTAAAGGTGCTGAGTTAAACGTTTTAGAATCCTCCGAAATTAATAAAATCAAAAATTATAATCCTGATCTATTACTAAACGATCAAATCGACTTGAATTGTTCACCGTTATTAAATATATTCAAAAATTACTCCCACCCCGATTAGGTTTATATAAGCAAAAATTTTGTATATACTTGTACCACAATCATTCATCACTTGATAAAGCTACAGTGTAGCGAAACTATAGTTGTGTTAAATAAATAAATTCTGTGAAAAGTTTCGTGTGTCTTGTTTATTGAAAATGGATAATAACTCTCACCAGTATCAACCAACTCAATAAAATAATTAAAAATAATGAATCAAATGTATTTATATTTGGTCGAGTTGGAAACAATTCAAAATGAAAAATGCAATGCAATATATATTTTTTTTAATTTAATGTTTTTCTTGTATTTTTCTCGAATGTGATGGTAACAAATTGTTTCGTAGAAAGGTCAGTCTCACAGTTAAAACGATTGAAAAGGCCTCGTCGAAGTTTGACGACGCACTGTTCGCTATTTTGAATGGAAAGTGACGATGTTTCCAAAAGATTAGAAAGTTGAGAAGTATGACTTTCTTCGGTACAACTACAAAGTAACCTTTCAAACAAATATTCAAATTCTATTAAAGTTATAAGAGGATACCCATTAAAACAACACTTCTATCAAAAAGAGAAAACTCAAGAAACTCTGCGAAATGATAAAACAAAACCAATTTACATTTGAGTGGTAGATAAACTTTAAAAATTCAATCATTAATGGCTGATGCTCATACGAATACATTTCGCATTATCGAACGTTGCACCCTAACCTGTGATAAGAATTTACTTAGTGCTTAAGAAAAATGAGTTTTTGTTGAAAAATGATTGGAGCGGAAAAGAGAGAAAAAGGTATCATAAATTGTTCAATCGATTTAAACCTACCCAACTTGACATCCACCGAATTTATGAATGGGTGGTTTTGAAAAATTGTATATCAACCGTACGTTTCCATCAAAGTGAATATAAAAGCGTAGAAAAATAAATTTCAAAACACCACATTTGCCGTAAACAGCTTTCCATAGGAGTCCCAAACTGAAACCTAAAAGGGGCTACCTTTTTCGGACAGTTCTTATCCGTTTATACAATCACCTCATATTCTTGCATGCGTGATTTCGTTTTTGATTTTCCTTTCGAAGATTACGCCGTATTATTAAAATACTACATTTATTTCTTGGTAAAAAAAATATCCAAATTTATTTATTTGAAACTCGACAATTGTTTCGGGCTTTGCCCATTATAAAGAGTAATGCAATACCCCTTGATAATATTACTTGATAATGGCCAAAGCCCGAAACAATTGTCGAGTTTCAAATAAATAAATTGGTAAATATTACTTCGTTTCTCTTTCTTCGTTTATTCAACAATGTTTCACAAAAAGTGCACCGTAAATAGTTTGAATTTGATTATGGAAATTACTAGGTGTGGATCGCGAGTTCGATCTTATTACCATCGATAAATTACTGACCAAACAGAAGTTTCCCTTCCCCTTTTTTGTTTTACATTTCCATCAGCTACTCGTGCTGGTGGGCGGGCAGTCTCTCCGACCTACATTGCAGTACAAAGCCGGAGGGTAGGGCGTAAGGCCCTCTTCATCCTCCTTTCAGGAATTGTGGGAATGGGTGGGTGGTGTGGTTAGGGAGAGAAAGATTAGACGGACGAAATGAAGACAGAAGAGAAGTGAAAGATTATCTGTGGAATATTACTGCTCCAGCATTTGCCTAAATGATCCAAGGAAACCACAGAAAACTTGGCCCTGAGCAGCCGAACCCGGGTTCGAACCGGTGACCTCCCAAACGCTAAGCAATGAAAAAAAAATCGAAGCTGTATATCGCCATCATATGGCTAATAATTTATCGATGCTGAAGAGTCCTAATAAGATCGAAATCGCAATCCACATCTTATAATTTTGATGTTTTTAACCAAGATTCTTTATTAATTTTGTTTGCATGGCTATCACGTAAAATAAGATGCGTCATGGATTCAGTTTGTTGAGCAGATACCTTCGTAAGACCTTGTCAAACATATGAAATACCACAGTTAGCAGTAAATATCAGTAGATGGCGACATACTGGCTTTAACAAGATAGTAAATCAACGTTCTATTGATGGTTTGGTTAATTGACGATTTTGTTAAAATCATCGGCTTTTCGGTTCGTTGGGTAACAATATGATATTTTCGTTGGAACTGTTATTGTTTCCTAAGCATTGCCTGTACTATGAATTTTGTTGTTTATAGGCTTTTGATGTTCGTTTAATTTAATTGACAAATTTCTGCCAGATTGACCAATATAAATAATTGTACAGTTATTGGTAAACATTTTAAACTTTAACAAGTTCTTCTATTTGTTTATTTATAACAACAATTGTGTTTACTAATAAAGTTTCCCTTATCGTCTTGTTTTCTGTTGTCGTCTCCAGGTTGCTTTATCAATGTCCAGGTTTTATTTTTAATTAGAAATTGTTTACATCTTCATTTTACGAAACAAATATCTCACAGGATGGATTACCTTGGAAAAGTTTTCGAAGATTCTGAAAAGGGTGTAACAGTAAATGAAGACAAATTTATTGGAAATGATTTTGCATGTATTTTTTGTCCTATTTTTGTTTTTCAGTAACGGCTTATTCTGTTTACGGAGAAAGACGTAAACAATGCGTTGAACAGATGCCAGACAATAATCAACACATATTAGATAGCATGTACGCTTAAGATATATTGTATGTCAGCCAATATTACCCTATGCACCACTAATTTTCGAGCTGCCTTCCACTAACATCTAGTGAGTAAATCACTAATTGTTGTGATAGCATCAATTATTCAAAATCATTCATACTGTTAATTAATACAAACTGGTCAAGTGCAACTTGAATTCGGACATTTAGGGTTTCTTGGTTCCTTACTACCCCTAAGAAGTATTAGTATCGTAAGGAGTTTGAGTCATAATCAGAATGTGATCAAAAATTATATATTTTTATTTTGAAAGGAAGTTCTTCAAATTACTTATAACTTTTTGAATTTACTTATAATAAACTATCTTTGATAAGTGTTGCTTAAGTATAGCATATGAATAGTATTCTCCGTAATTTATAGTTTTGGAGGCATTCAAGTATTATGTAAGCAGACCATAAATTCTTTTCCCCTGTATAAGCAAATATTAAAATCGTGAAATCCGCTCCTCGCCCCTCAATGGTAACACGAAAGATTTATTTCAAATTTTTTATTAAATTAAAAATTAAAATTTAAAAGTTAGCTCCCTTTTTTTAGTCATAATCAATAGTTTTCAGCTTTAGTACTACACCAACTGTCTTTTGTGGTAAACCATGGTTTCCATTCACCGGTAAAGTCCTAGTGTTAATTGTAAAAACTACTTTTTAGTCTTTTACTCTTGTACTGATCCTGACCTTGTCGTTCTATTCTAATGAAATAATATTGATATTGGCTCAAATTTCGTAAAAAATGCAAAAGAGAAATTTAAAGCAGTTTTGCTCATTATTACGTTACTATTAAACAAATAAATAATTCTACAGTTCGTATGTGAGCGGTTTATAATTTAATGCTATTCAATTTCTAAATTTAAAGAAAACCAATGTATTTCTTTGTTCTGAGAAATATGAAAGGGCTCGCATGTAACTGTGACCTGTATACCATCGTCATTGCTTATAACAAACTGTTTAGAAGAAAACTAACATACAAACCAAGTGAAAATAAACGTATCCGATAAATAATCGATAGAGAAAACAGAATAAAACGAAAATTTCGGAAGAAAAATGTTTTATAAGCTCCGATTAATCCCTATTCCGGACCTGGTGAGAAATAAATGGTAACAGGTTTCAGTAATGCGATTTGTTTAGGTAAGAATCCAAGTGAAATAATGGGTTTGACGCATTCTAGCAGAAATTTCGTTACATCCAACAAGCAGGGTGGTTTTTTGTTTTACAAACAGCATTTCCTTTGTATTTGACCATATGCTCTAATGTTTCTTTAAAAGGTATGTAAATGTCTATGATTTTAAAACTCGTAATGTCGTCAGGACAATCAAGCAAAAACAAAGTTGTTCTTTTTACTGATAAAAAAGAAAATGTGTTCCATTGTTCTTTTCATAGATTCAGTTTGGCAAATGGCCAATGTCCTATGTAATTCCTTGTCAAACAATATGAAATACCATGATCACATACTGTTATGTTATAAAATTCCACTAAATAACTAATTTAGTTCAGACATCATTAGGCAATATACTCAGACAAGAATCGTAATGATAGGCACTACGTCAATCCCTTTCATTTTGTTAATACCAATAAAAAAGGGTCAACGCCAAAAATAATTAGTTATTATTAGAATAAAGTTCTAAGCAGTAAGCTCTGTTCTATAATTTCTCGCTGCTAACCTCATTTAAGTGACAATTATCTTTATTAAAAGTGAAACTTTGTTTCTATAATAAAGATTTGACTAAGTGCTTAATTGAACGGTCTTCTGTTTCACGGGTTAAAACACTATTTAATTCGTTAAGTGAAAGAAGAGATTTTGTTGTATCCCAAAAGAATTCTCAAGAACTCCTACCGGATTTGCAACATAACAATATTTGATATGAGCCATCTTGAGCGACTTCCCTTTTATCAGTGATTCATCGAATTAAGAACCAATAAATTCAAAATCACGATCCGCATCTGGTAGTTTCGATTCTTTTTTATCGTTTTATCGTTATCGTTACATTATGAAATTTAACTATTTTCATCGTTGTCTTGTAATATTTTCACATGAAAAATTGATAATTGAAGGAATGATAATATAACAAAGCAAATAAAAAATCTCTTGATTTCATAATTAGAAAAATGATGAAAACGTCGTTAAATCATATAGTATCTTTCTATTATTTTCTAATTTATCTGACTGTAAACGTGGAAACTATTGGTATCTACTGATGCAAGTTTCCGAAGAAAATATAGTTCAATATAGATCATCATCATTTTGGCAAACTTATTATATATATTTTTTATGAAGTTAACAAACTCTCATGCGGGGACCAAACACTTAATTCATCACCCTCTAGCGATCACGTTAGAGAAAACATTCGGAAATCTTCTGAGTTCTGACAAACCTTGTTAGGTGTAACTATTATTTTCATCCTCTTCCTGCTACTGTTCTTGACAGAAAATCTTTAAAGATGATTGATACATAATTGAAAGGATATACGTATTGATAAGTTTTTGTTCATGAGGTTTATTGTTATAATAATAAATCCATATCGAAAGCCCCTCTCTGTTAATGACTTGTCATTAAAAAAATTCAAAATGTTTCACCAAGAGACAACGGAATTTGCAAATGATTTATGAAATATGTAAACACACATATACCTATTCCGATAATCCCTTATCTCATAAATTATATAAACGAATACAATTTTATTTTCGATAGTAATTTGATTTATATTAACGGTTCCAAATATATATCGATAGCTGGTAACCGATGGAGTCATTTTAAAAATTTAAATGACAATGTATTGAGATTGTAACAAATACTTTCTCAAAAAACGTATAAAAACATTGAAATATCGTACCGGGGCGGCGTGGTCTAGTGCTCTAGATCATTGCTTAGCATTCGGGAGGTCACCGGTTCGAACCTGGGTCTGGCTGCTCTGGTCTAAGTTTTCTGTAGTTTCCTTGGACCACTTAGACAAATGCTGGGGCAGTAATATTCCACAGATAATCTTTCACTTCTCTTCTGTATTCATTACGTCCGTCTCATCTTTCTGTCCCTAACCACACCACCCACCCATTCCCACGATTCTTACCAGGAGGTTGAAGAGGGCCTTATGCCCTACCCTCCGGCTTTGCGCTACAGTGTAGGTCGGAGGGACTGCCCGCCCACCAACACGAGCAGCTGGTGGGAATGAAACACAAAAAAGTTTTTTAAAGAAGAAATATCGTAGTATTCAAAATCTGTTAGGAGCAATAGGTAAGACTTCATTTATAGTAAATGGCCAAATTGTATAGATACATACCATAAATCCTTTAGAGTGATTTTGTTTCCTTTCAAAGACTTCAAGTTTTGGATTCTTTTGAACTCTATTAATGTATTGAACCCTTCGGTTACCATTGCAATTATTCGTCATATAAGACTATCGGGTCTTATCTATCAACCCAAAGATCTCCAACGGCTGTCTTCAATATCCATTACACTCAAACGATGGACTTTTGATTGACCTTTTTCTGACCTTCTTCTTCAGCGTATTATTGATATCCTTTTGATAGGATTTCAGCCGTTTTATATAATATTTTGAGTCGGCGGATTTGGTCTGGTGACGAGTTCGTCGAGGATGTTTAGTTTGCCTGCAGGGTGCCCTTACCGAATTCTTGAACTTCTTTCTTGGTTTGTTTTCTATTCAGTCTGTGTCTCTGAATTGAAAAACACTATTTATAACAAAAAATCCAATTTATTTTTCAATAAAGTCTCCTTTTAACTGTATGTATTTATTATAGCGGTACTCAAGCTCCTTTTATGCCCTCTAAAAATAATTTTTATCAAATTTCTCAAATTACTCATTTGCAATAGCAATGAACTCTTCTTCCGATGAAAATCTTTTACCTTCAAGCCATGTTTTTATGTTAGGGAACAAAAAATAATCGTTGGGGGCCAAATCTGGGGATTAAAGTGGATGAGGAAGTGTTTCGTAGCGTAAATAAAATAATTTGGTCATTGCAATGACACTCGGGTGAACTGGTGCATAGTAGTGGGGAAAGCACTTTTTTGACAAATGGGGGCGCTTTTCCTTCAACAAGAGTGAAAGTGGCGAACCCATTGGTAAATAATCCAAAACAAAAATAAGGTATTAAAATCCTTTTTCGTCTAAATATTAAGGTTCACAGATCCCACATTTGAATAATCGTTCAGAATCAACAGTGTAGTTCAATGCCGGTAGGGGTATTAGCCCTTGGAGTAGTTGTTTCTGTTTATTCCGTATTTATATCCATTGATAAACCTTTTGTCTGTAGGTATAGGTACTTTATTGGCAAATTTGAAGTAATTTTAAAACACGTTAATAATGTGATTTATTACTTCTTTTTCAAAATTATTAAGTAATTTGTATTCAGTGGCTAATTTAGTTTCAAGGTTTGAGTGTAAGAATCTCCCAGTAACCAACAAATTAGATTGTAAATATTTTGATCATTTTGTAAAATAGTTTCAACAAATATTAATCACGAAAGGGAAAAAATTGTGATAGTAATTAGTCAGCAAAAATCACTTCATACTCATCAATAACTTAAACTTAGAGTTGTGGAATTGCAGACGCCATTCCTCCCCATGTGAGCGATTCAGAGACAAGTCATTGTTACCCATATAACCTGCGCTCATTTTCAAAGCTGAAAGTTTGTTTGTGTTTACAATTGGAATGTTTTAAAACTATGTCAGCCCTCGAACTTACGCCACTTAGTCACCAAATGTTTCTGTCGCATAGCATTGAATCTCGGTACCTATCTTCCAGAAACCATTTAAAGAAAGTCCTCTGTAATCGCACAAGTTAGCCCGCGATCACGTTCGAAATTACACCCAAGTGACTTTGTAAGAAAATATCGAATGGAACTTACAGAGTTCCACCGAATGCAATTAAAACGCTTAGGAAATGCAAATCCTCTCTGGCAGTTTATAAGATAGATTAGATGCATGTGCCAACTTCATGTATACATTAACACAAACATTTTTTTTCAACAAATTTTGGTTGGTAACATTTTTATACTACAGATAAATAATATCATAAATTGACTGTAATTTTTTAACATTGTTTAAATAACAAAGTGGTTAGTTTCCGGGAAAATTCTAGATAGATTCCACTTTCGGCAGTCTCGACAGAATGTTGGTCGTGATTTATTATTTAAATAAAGAAGGTATTAAAATCCTTTTTCGTCTAAATATTAAGGATCACAGATCCCACATTTGGAACGCATCCTACACAGTAGGCACTGCGAACCAAAAGCTAAATCCTACAACCGGTTTCGACCCATTGGGTCTCATCAGGTGAGCGCTGGCAGAAAGACCTTTACAGGTTATATGACAAATATAAATATGGAATTAACAGAAACAACTACTCCGAGGGCTAATAACCCTACCGGCATTGAATTACACTGTTGATTCCGAAAGATTCTTAGACGAAGATAACATTTCCAAAAAAAGAAGGTATTAAAATTCTTTTTCGTCTAAATATTAAAGATGACAGACTCCACATTCCTTTTTTGAGTATCTTCGTCTAAGAAATCAACAACGTAATTCAATGCTTGTAGGGGTATTAGCCCTCGGAGTAGTTGTTTCTGTTAATTACATATTTATTTTTGAATTTATTATTATTTTTTGTTAACTAGGCACTACTCATAACTTTGCCATTAATTGTTTTGTTTCCATAATACTCAATTTTTAAAAATTGAATAACAGCCTATTACTTCAGCTTTGCCTAAGTTAATTATTAATTGCAATAATTGAAACGTTCTACTAATAATTTTATTTAGTTTCTAAATATGTCACAAATAACAAAAATTAATATATCAAAGATTCCCCTTTAAGGTGTCGTAGATCGGATTTCACTCGCCCCGCGAAAGATTGGTCAACGAAACAACTATTTTCCTTCTTCGTAACGTATATTTATAAATAATTAATTAACTAAATGACTAAACTAAATAAACAAATAAAACTAAATGAAATATTAAAGGTGAAGAGTGATTAAGTCCTACCTGGTTTTGTCTGCGGCTTGATGGGGTAGATCCATTGCATTTTAAACATCTAGAAATTGGTCAAGATCCACTTTCGTTGTTGTTCTGTGTAACGCAAATTGCATTAGATGTATAACAATAAATATAATACAATTTTGAATAACGCTTCCGTGTTTCGTAAATTAACCCAAATCTACTTTAGAATAAATGAAAAAGATAATATAATTATATAAATTATAAGCGCTATGTGCCATTGCAACAATATGTACATTGGCCAAGCGAATAGGCCCATTAATCAAAGCATACAAGAGCATAAAAGGAACTTCAGTCAAGAAACAATGGAAGTCTGCTAAATTTAATTCTCATTATTTATTTTAAATTTTGGATTTTGATGTAAAAGTCTAGATAATACCATTAGATTTCCATTCATAATTTAATGTCTGCAGATATGCTGCCCTCTGGTAGAATTATTTCTTTAGCTGCAATAACAAATTCAGTTTTACGATCTTGGACAGCCGGAAAAAGTTTATAGGGCCATTTGAACTTTACCGATTTCAGGAACAAATAAAATATTAAGACCGTTAAAATGACCATGAAAGTGTTTATTAGAACTCTAAAAACACATTAATAGCAAAATGAGCTTTTAACAATAACGCAGTATTAAAATTATCATATTTCCCAACATTCCTTTCTAACAAAATTTATAATAAAATTAATGGACAGGAACAGGGGGTAGCTCTGCATAATTTATGAGATAAGAAACTAGTTTTTATTACTTATTTTTTTCACTCGATACAAAACCTCGAACATCTAAAATGAAAGCTCTCTGTAACGAACTCAAGAAACCGACTGCTCTAATTCGTTATATGAGTATACCAACTTTGATGATTTAAAAACACGTCTACTTATTTTTATATAAAAATATTTATTTAAATTTTCAAGATAAATATCTCTAAATAAACATTGAGGCATTATCCATTTCTCTACATACAATTTCAATCAGTTTCTATGTGTGTTTTTGTATTTTATTTCGAATAGCTTCGGTTAGTCGGTATTCTGTGAAATGACAAAACTGATGAGAACCAAAATATTCGAAATCACAATGCAAGTCTAATAATTTGGATATTAGAAAGGCTGTTCATGGTGCAGTCTTCATGAAACATGTTAAATAAAATAATGATGAAAAATTCGTTTTGTTTCAACTGTTTATTATAAGAAACTCTTACAATTGTTTCGATCAACAGATCATTATCAAGACAGACAGAGAGAGTTTTAAGTAGAAATGCTAAGATTAGAAGTTTTTATACGAGTATATATACCTAATCTACCTTACGACTACCTGATATGGAAAACCCTTTACTTAACTATAATGACGACAACAACAAGGGTGTATTGTGCGAATATGTTTCGGTTTGATTATTTACTAAGTTATCTTTTTTATTCTTCAAGGCCTTTTGAATTTCTAAATTTTCTAAAAGGTTAAGCAATCTGTCTTTGTTTTCAAAATGTAGTACCTTGGTGTTGTCTTCATTTAATACATGACTATGAGAAATGTAATGTTCTGAGAAACCCGTACTGCTAATTTTTGTATTTTATGGAATGTTCATGCTCCCGAACGCGGCTTTTTACGGATCTCCCTGACTGACCAATATATGTGGCATTACAATCTGTACAGAATAGTTTATAAATCCCACTTTTTGAAACTGTATCTACTTTTTCTTTATTATTGACTAACAGATTCCCTAAATTGACTTTGTTGACCTCAATAATGTTACAATCAGGGTTTGATTTGTTCAATTGATTTTTTATTCTGTAGCTACAGCCTTGGATGTAATTTAAGATACAAAAAGAAGGTTCTTCCTGTTTGTTTGGAACATTTTTGAAAAGAAAATTTCGGGTTTTAATTTCGATTTTCTTATTTAATAATTTAGTGATTAGATTGCGATCATAACCATTGTTATGTGAGATCTGTTTTATGATGGCTAATTCTTTATTAAAATCATCTTCAGTTAAAGGAATACTAAGCAGTCTGTGGATAAAAAAAAATGAAACGAAGAGAGTTTGATTTTAAGAGATTGATTTGACTTTGCATGAATGACAATATCTGGTTTGCTATCTTTTAAAGTTAAATTTATTATTTAGTTTTGAGACTGATATATCTAAGAAGTTTAAAACATTATTTTTCTCAATTTCCGTTGTAAATTTAATGTTCGGATTTAAAGAATTAATGTGATTAAGAAATAAATCAAGTTGGCGTTTTGTTCCTGTCCAGGCGCAGAATACATCGTCGACATAACGACACCATATTTTGACAAATTTGGTTAGCTTGTTGTTGCTGTTAAAAAAAATTTTGATAGAATGTTCAACATGGACTTATTATCTTATTTAGTCTATCTTGAACTGCAAATGTGAATAAACACGATCTATTTGCTTGTTTTTGGATAACGTCAGGATACGTTAAATTGTTGATTCACTATCAATCAACCTGTCTGGAAATAAATTCCTTTGGGAAATCACAGCGTTCGCTTTAGAAACGAAATAAACCTTCTGCTACTAAAAAGTGAATAATCGTAAATACAAGCGATCCTTTCCAAATAACTCGCAAAATAAAATCACCAAAATGAGAAAGAACAGAAGCTAATTAAGACGAAAATTATTTTTCAACCATCCTGCTCGTTTAATATTGTGTTATCATCTTTTTTAATCCGTTTTGACAGTCCTTTATTCTGCTGCCTCAAAACCAAAAAGTCAATTAAAGGAATGTAATTTAAATTAAATGAAAATATATATAAACAAAATGCTTTTAGATGTTTCAAATATGTTTATTAACACACTCTATATATGTTTCGACTTCCGAAGTCTTTCTCAAGAGTAATAGATATTCACTAAATTTAAACTCTAACTTAATGTTATTTATACAAGAGTCAAAATGTATTTATAGTTAGGTATTGCAAGTAATAAGATGTACAGGTACAAGTATATTAGAGGTAGTTATACAAAGGTATAGTTATTTAGGGAAAAACCCTTGTCGGGTTGTAATTCTTCAGAAATTGAACTCGGATTTATCATTTGTTATGTTACAATTAGTTCTAAAGGCTTTTTTAATTTCGAACTGCTCTAAAATATTTAGATGTTGACCTTTATTTTCTATATGTAATATGTTGAAGTTATCTCTGTCGATTTTATGGCCATTTTCTAGGCAATGTAGGCTTATGCCTGTAGATACCTTTTTGTCTTTTATATCTTTTTCGTGTTCTTTTAAACGTATGTTGAAATTACGACCTGTTTGACCAATGTAAAATGAATTACAATCCTTACAGTTCAGCTTATATATATACCACTTTTTTGTAATTTATCGGTTTTTTGTTTGTTGTTTGTTAAAATGCTTTTTAAATTAGTTTTATTGATCAAAATTGTTTTTATTCCTGATTTTTTTAATTCAGTACAAATTTTTTTGTTATTATTACTAGTATAATTAATTAATTTGAATTGTTTGTCTTCTTGTTTACACTTATAACTAAACTAAAACTAAATAACTACACCTTTGTATAACTACCTCCAATATACTTGTACCTGTACATCTTATTACTTGCAATACCTAACTATAAATACTTTTTGACTCTTGTATAAATAACATTAAGTTACAGTTTAAATTTAGTAAATATCTATTACTCTTGAGAAAGACTTCGGAAGTCGAAACATATGTAGAGTGTGTTAATAAACATATTTGAAACATCTAAAAGCATTTTGTTTTTATATATATATTTTCATTTAATTTAAACGATGTTTCATAATTATCCAACAGACAATTCAATTGAAATTATTAAAGGAATGTAATATTTAAATGAAAATAAAATCGAAATACCAAGACAACGTTAATATTTGCGTTGGATATTTCAATAAAGTCCACGATTATGGAAAGAAATTCGAAGGACACATTAATAAATTTACTGTGTATAGACATATAAAGTCTTGAACGCAGTTTAATACGAGATTAAAATGCGTAGGAGCTTTGGGAATTCAAATCGTTGATGAAAAACCACCATATGGCAGTTTCCACCAGATTAATTTTAGTCTGAATCGATTTTTGAAGTTAAAATTCAATAAAATTTTGCTTGACACTTGATACGTTTGTGGCTAGTCCTATACTGATCCACTGAATTTGTTAAATAATCACTGACAGAAGTTATTTTTAAGCAGTATTTTATAATAAGTGGTAAGTATTTAATATACTCGGTCATATTGTCATGCACACTGGCTATACTATGAGAGAAATGATTGAATTTGAACGACTGCTAAAAAGGATCACATAAATCGATTCACTGTTTACGGTGTAGTTCGTTCAAATGGATCGTTATGGTGAATCGTAAAATCATGGAGAATAGAAAGCCACTTCTACAGTATGTTACCTAGCGCAGCGCACAAGTTCCCCCAACCGTCATCGTTTCAATGAACCAATCGTGAGAATCGATTCCTTTTATGAAATTGAATCGTTTGAATCGTTACACGAAAGAGAATCGTTGGATTAACGACTCAACATCAACATCAAGTTTTTGGAGAAACATTCATGAAATTTTTGAAATGTTAGGGGTTGCTTATGATAAAGACAAATCGTTAAGAATGCAATCCTTTCAATTTGGATTAAGAATCTCAGTGAATGCTGCAGAAACTGTAAAGGATACAAGGCCGATCACCGTTTGTTTGTTGATGGGTTAACACGGTTCTATCAGAACATCGTATAATGGTAATAGATGGATGCTGCATCAAGGCAGTGTACCTGCAAATGCAGCGGTTCAGTTTAGACAGCTGCGATTTTTTTTGTTGTTATTGATAAATGAAAAACAGTAATACAGGGTTGGTAGTGGCGGGATCTTGATATGATAAACAAGAAAACATCAAGACAGCAAATAAGCCTCACTTCTGAGAATATCCAGGGTTGCTTTAAACAATAAATGTATTGTTACCAAAAACAATTATTATGATTTTGGTCAGAAATTTATCGGGACCACCAGACACGGATCGCGATTTCGCTCTTATTAGAAGCTCATCAGCGTGCCATAGGTAGTGTCGATAAATTACTGACCAAGCTGTAATGTTCCATAAAGAACAGTTAATATAATAATAATGTAGAGGCAATTGTTGCCATCTAGTGGATTTCTGACCAAAAACATAATAATGTTTTTGATAAGCTTTACGTGAATTCACGTATGTAGGCTGCGTTGCTGATTGAACTGAACAAGTTTAAATACCTCAGTGAGGCCTTGTCCAGTTTAATATCTTCTGTAGCAGCTAAAATCCACTAGATGGCAACAATTACCTCTACGTTATTATTGTATTAACTATTCTTTATGGAACATTACAGCTTGGTCAGTAATTTATCGGCACTACCTATGGCACGCTGATGAGCTTCTAATAAGAGCGAAATCGCGATCCGTGTCTGGTGGTCCCGATAAATTTCTGACCAAAAACATAATAATTGTTTTTGTTAACCTTTACGTGAATTCACGTATGTAGGCTGCGTTGCTGATTGAACTGAACAAGTTTAAATACCTCAGTGAGGCCTTGTCCAGTTTAATATCTTCTGTAGCAGCTAAAATCCACTAGATGGCAACAATTGCCTCTACGTTATTATTGTATTAACTGTTCTTTATGGAACATTACAGCTTGGTCAGTAATTTATCGGCACTACCTATGGCACGCTGATGAGCTTCTAATAAGAGCGAAATCGCGATCCGTGTCTGGTGGTCCCGATAAATTTCTGACCAAAAACATAATAATTGTTTTTGTTAACCTTTACGTGAATTCACGTATGTAGGCTGCGTTGCTGATTGAACTGAACAAGTTTAAATACCTCAGTGAGGCCTTGTCCAGTTGAAGATCTTCTGTAGCAGCTAAAATCCACTAGATGGCAACAATTGCCTCTACGTTATTGTATTGTTACCAGGCGTATTTATTAGACAGATACGTATACAAGGTGTCTCAAAATTCCTTATACTTACATAGAGCAACCATACTCTCCTGGGTTAAAAATAAGTTTGAAGTGAAAGATCGCCAATGGTACCAAAAAAAATTCGTTTTTCGTCGATTACTGAAAAACGCTTGGTATGATTTCAGTAAAATTTGATACGTAGATTCATCTATAACTATACTACTTTCTGACGTGAATATCGATTTTCTTAAAATATAAGAAAGACGAGATTTACTCCTGCCCTTGATACACTTGTTGGGAACTCTTTTGGATGATTCACCTTGTAACAGTTTAAGAAAAAGAAATAATTTCTCCATCGATGATTTCCGAAAAAAGTACAGCTTTTTAATAGTTTTAAAACGTTTCTTTAATGTCAGAGATTGCAGTTAGTAAACATCATTGCCTTGCTCGACTTACAACATAGCAAGTATATATATCTTCAGAGAAACTTTTTATTTATTCCAATAAAAGTTTCTTTTAAAGAATGTCTGATAATATTGGCGCCCATATTACCTATATCTAGATGAACATATCAAGACAAGAACAACAACGGTCTAACCTTATAAACACCCTTTTCGATAATATTATCCGGATCATAAAAATCACTTCTTTAAGGCCAAAAGTGCGAGAGATTTTCGTCATTGTGTTTACATATTCACTGACAAATATAACAAACGACGTATATATGTTCGTACATAAAGAAATGTTACCTATTGTGTAAGTTTGACATACCTAAAAACAACGTCCAGAAAAACATCTTAGCTTTGGGATGTTATATTGGGTTAAAAGTATTTCTTTTTCATGGAAGTTATTGCGTTTTCGTTTGAGTTTTCTTTTACGGCTAGATAAAAATTGCTTTAAGGAAGACTCGCCGAGAAAAACAAGAAAAATGTGGTAAATAACAGCTAGAAGGTATTTTGTTTCAGTACAGATTACAATTACTATGACAATATGTAGTGTCACATGTAATTTATAAAATTATGTTATTTTTTTCATTTATTCCAGTAGATTCGGGTTAATTTACGAAACACGGAAGCGCTATTCGAAATTTCATTATATTTATTGTTACACATCTAGCGGAATTTACGTTACACAGAACCACAACGAAAGGGAATCGTAACCAAGTTCTAGTTGTTGAAAATAAGCAATATGTAGGGCCCTAACAGGCGGGCTGAAAAGTTCATAGGCTAGCATAGAAAAAATATTTTTTTTTTGATAGAATTTGATTTTATTATTCAATATAGTTCCCTTCGAGGGCGATACAACGATTATAGCGGTCATACAACTTTTAGATACCATTTTTATAATACGATTTGTCTTCAGCCTCAAAACAGGCTTCAGTTTCGGCGATTACCTTTTCATCGGCGCGAAATTTCTGTACAGCGTGCATCCTCTTGAGGTCTGAGAACAGAAAAAAGTCGCTGGGGGCCAGATCTGGAGAGTACGGTGGATGCGGAAGCAATTCGAAGCCTAGTTCATTTCACTTTACGGTTATCAAAACTTATTTTGTGGACTTTTTTGATGTTTTTGTCGGTAACAGCCTCTTTGGGACGTCCACTGCTTGCATCGTCCTCAGTGCTCATTTCGCCTAGTTTAAATTTAGCAAACCACTTTTCTACGGTTGATTTTCCTGGTGCAAAGTCCGAATAATGTTTATCAAGCCAAGCATTGGTTTCAACAGTATTTTTTTTCGCCAAAAATCTATGCTTTATTAACACACGAAATTCCTTTTTATCCATTTTTTAAAGTAACAAAAGTTCTTTCATTGAAAATGCTATAACTGAGATACTAATAGTGCAACAGCTGGCAAATTTATACACCCGTCTTTTGAAGGTTAGGGCCAACTAAAAATCATATGGATTTAATACTAGTAGCGCGATCTACGGGTCAGCCTACAAACTTTTCAGCCCGTCTGTTATAAAGAGCTAGGGTAAATCATTGCCGTGGAGATTAAGTAAGTCTGCGAAGCTATGAACAAGTCTCCGTGAAGAGGAGGTTCAGAGGTCCGTCGAGTTCGGGAAATCGTCGTGTGATACTGGCGTTGGGTGTTAGCCTATCCCGAATTACCAGAGACGGATCTACCCCATCAAGACTCAGACAAAACCAGGTAGGACTTAATCACCAGGTTTGACTCTTGGCTCTTCACCTTTAATATCTCATTTAGTTTTACTTGTTCATTTCGCTAATTAATTGTTTATAAATATACGTTTCGAAAAGGGTAAGAGGTGTTTTGTTGACCGACCTTTTGCATGCCGAGCGACCCCCAATCTATGAAGCCTTGAGGAGGGATTCTAAATAGATTAAGATGAAATTTTAATAAATTATTATATAAACGTTATCATTAGTAAATTTTTAAATCCCTTTAGTTTATTGATGCTTCTGAAGACACTTTTTAAAGTTATTTTTAGAAGCATGACTTGTCAAAAGTGTTCTTATTTCTTGTGTACCTATCTGTGTTGGAATTTGCCAATATTCTTACATCAATACTTTCTAGAAGGCTTGTTTAGAAATAATACTCAAATTTCGTTCGTAAAAAAAATGTCTCAACGCATTTGAGTATCACATTACCGTGTTTGATGAATTTTGTTGATAAGGTGTGTAGTACTTACGCCCCCGCGGAATGCCTTTAAGTGCTCTTACTCATGAACGAAAGTGGTGAGAATAATACATTCAAAGTGGAAAATTTTAAACGATTGGCTAACGATGACGATGAAAAAGCTAATGATTAATGTGTTCCTCATGTGATGATAGGGGAAGAAAATAAATCTACAGAATCCGTGATGTAGATCGTTGTTCATTTGTTAAATAGGAATCTTTAAATAATTGTTTTTGGAGAGACCAAATTGAAAAAAAATTAAAATACGTAATTCATATTGTTCATTGAAGTAAAACTTTCGTAAATCACAAATGGACGTTAGAAACATGGCATCTGATGCACTAATACAACATCAATTAACAAACAAAAATATAAATATGCTCTTGGTAAAAGAACCTTGTTCAACATTACTGAATTCCACAAATTCGCAACAAATGTCTACAAATGGCGTTCACAACGCTGTATGATTAAAATATCTATCTACCCGCGAATAGAATTCTATAATGATCACCTTATGGGTACCTATCCAATGTTAGACAAAATTGTTAATTATTCCACAAAGTACAATTCTTTAAGCAGAAGACATTACTTAAGAATAAGTCATACACAAGTTGCAATCAATGTGGATTGTGATTTCTAATCTATTGATCAAATTGTGTTTACTGTGACTTTGGTCATGTTCATAAAAAAAAGAAATTAAACTTACTCGAAATATAAGAAAAGCACAAGACCAAAACAAATTCAGAGTCAATAACCAAAGGGAATTACCAATAATGAAATCTCAACTATTACATGGTTTCCCCCTAACCTTACGCTTTAAATACAGGTAGCTGTATCCATTTCGTTTTAGTACAGTTTTTACTTTTTGATAATGATCTAATTGTAGGTGGAAATATATATTAAGAGATTCAATAGTGCAATGTTTGTGAAACATGTTTAAATTAAAAAAAAATCGTAGAAAAACAGCGAATAATGTTTAACCAATATTTATTTTCGACAACTCGACAATATTGTTTTTATCAGACTACGATCATCATCAAGGGTAATTATATTAAATCTTAAAATTAATGTCAAAATATTTTCACCTATTACAAATTACAAAGGAGACATAATAAAAGGAGCATGATAAACTATTTAATCATTAAAAAACTTAACACGATGGTATCTAAATAAATCTACAATGACATCCAAACAGAATATACAAGCTCTGGTAATCAATTTTGCTCCATTCTCCATATCTGTTACAACTTTAAAAATAAATTTATAAAATTCAACCTTACAGCAATAGAAACCAACAATAAAAATATAAAAACCTTACTAGTCGAAAATAAACCAACACAACCACCGGAATAAAAAAGCGTCTAGCAAACTGCAATTTACATCGGAAAAAGTGGGAGAGCTATTGAGACTCGATTAAAGGAACAATACAGTATTAATAAAAAAAATTAATAAAACAGGATTCGCGGAATTTCATTTCAACAAATTCAAAAATATTATAATATAAGATTATCTTTGCTTGAAAATCTGGAAATTAAAAAACTTTGTACAAAAATTTAGACTTAATCAATAATCAGACAGAATTAGGCTTCACCAACTCTTGTAATTTGTAGTAGGTATAAATATGTTGACATTAGTTTTAAAATTTAGTATAATTACTCTTGATAATCATCGCAATCCGATCGAAACAATATTGTCGAGTTGTCGAAAAACGACAATAAATTTGAGAAACCTACACCAAGTGTTTTTTATTTATTTGATTAGTTATTAATAATGTTTCACAACCATTGCACAAATGACTCTATTGAATTTATTAATAGTTTTTATTCTCGGTAGTCGTGGGGAAACTTATTAGTACACCTCTACATAATTTGAAATATTCATATTGTTCGACATATTCCTTGGCACATATTCTAAGGCATGTTGTACGTATCTAATTTTAAGTTAAGGCTTTCTCGATTTTTTGCAACTTTTTACTTATTTTGATGGTACGAGTCACTAGAGTCACTATCGCTAACTCTAATCACTAGTTTGCGATAGATCTTTATAGATGGAGATTAGTGATAATTACGTGAGAATTTCACAATTTCGCTGCATAAAACAGATTAATAATCTTGAAAAATGTGTTGTTTTTATATTATAAAACAAAACGTACCTTGCAGCTATTCTGCGACATGCGACACACATGTGTAATACAAAAGGTATAAATAGGTACAGGTGTGTCATATCGTAAACAGACACAAACGAACAAAATGTGGGATGACAGCCTTTCAGAGGATTTTTGTGTCAGAAATTTCGCAGTTATATTATTTTGACAGAAGTCATTTTCTGGTGAACGAATACGTAACACAATTTCATCGCTTCTTACAAGATCCGAACATTTTTGTCTGGAACGATCTATATTTGATGACGTTGCCAACTTATTTACTTCACGATGTTTATTTTTATTGACAATAAAAATATCTACACATTATCTTCAGCTTTTTATCAAAATTGGCGTGACCCTTAATTTAATTATTAGTCTTTTGAAGACGCAATACACAAGTTCTTTGGAAAAAGAAGTTTTTTCCTCCAGATAATTGAGCTGTTGAAAACAACCCTCCAAATAAAATATTTACAATACAAGGAGGGTGTACACTTTTGTGCTAAAAATAGAGAACTTCATGTTTTTAAGAAAAGACAAACGAAAACGGATCTAACTAAAGTTTTGATCGTAGATCATGTTCAGGATAGTCTTGAAAGACATATTTCTATTTTATCTAATGACTGATCCTTCTCTCTCTCTGTCTGTGTGTGACACTTGACGATCTAAGCAGCTACTAATGGTAACCGGATTCGGATTTTCTGAAACTGAAAAAGAAATTGTCGAGAAATTAGGATGTGGCTTATACTTTTAATTTAAATAAGCAATCATTTTCTCTCAGGTTTGTATTCAGTTGTCTCTTGTATAAGGGTCAAAATTTTTTAATTTGATTGATGTCAGATTGGTTAATGTTTAAAACAACATTAAAATCAATAAAAATAATCAAGATAATTTTACACACCAATAATAATAAATAAAAAATAATTAGGAAATAGTAAATATAATTAATTATCTACTTAGACGGGAGATGAAGGTGTGCGTAAACAAATATAAATATATTTGGCTGGCCGGCGACTGTGTAAATGTGAGATGACGACAAACAGGCGTTCTCGCTCATTGGAAGTTATCACATTAAATAATAAAAACACTTATCGATCTGTTGACAAGATCATAAAGTAATTAGGTACTCACCGGGATTCCTTCGGAACCCTTACCCCTCTGGAGTACTTGCGAATTAATCTTCATTGGTCTAGCAGAATCCGTCAATCAGCAAATCGTATTAAATACCTGTAATCATGAGTTTGCGCTCCCGCGCCTCCAGACAGAATACATACATTCTGGAGACTAACAGGGTAGATCAAACCTAACCCCGTGCCGCTATAGCACCATGCCCACCCCACGCAAGGCAAGTCACCGTACTATAGGCATCACCGGAGATATCTGTGTCTCTCCTGTACAATACTGGGGTACATGGCACTTTAGCCACAATTCAACAACGAGCTCTTATAAACACAGTGGCCAATGATAACGTGTTAACACAATCAGATCTATCTCGTGTACTGTGCACAATACACATAATACATATATATCAAATATATATATATAACCAGTAATCACATTAGTAAGCCAATAATTTACTACATAAATTATCTACGCATAATAAATGCACCTGCAATGCAACGCATCGCATCGCTACGCTCGCAAAAGCAGACGCATCGCATCGCTAGCAAAACTCGGCACTGCAATCGTGTACGACGTCTATACACCTAATGTATATTAGAAAAATGTTGCCCTCGCATCTTTCTATTCCTTCCTATGTCTTTAGTCACCCTTAGATAACATATACAAAACATGTGGGGATGCTAGTCGCCAGCCTTTACGACGTTAAATATGAGATTAAAGGAAAAGCAAATTCAAAGATGATAATTATTGAATATAATTTTGATATAATCATTTATATTTATATTTCGTACCTTACACTTGTTCGTTTTCGATGAACATCACTGTACCTCCTTTTATAGAGATGTAAATGCTGAAGTTAATCGATGTATGTTCAGTATTAACCACGATCGGGTGGTCATAGGTAATACAGCATATTAAACTTTGCAGCAGACAATCAAGCACATGAATAATTATTATTTATTTATCCACGCCTGTATTTTATGATGAACTTTATATTCACAGTTTTCGCTCTAGGCACTATGATGGACATGTTGTTATTGTTGTTGTTCAATAGAATATCTGCGCTATTAATAGCTACATTATTATACAAGGATAAAGGGCTTTGCTTATTTACAAACTGTGTATTAAAATTTCTTTTTTCAACTGAAATCACGAAGTTTTTAGACTATAAATGTATAATCCTGACCCGACTTACAAAGATAATGGCTGTTATAAAACGAAATGTTTTCGGTCCAATAAGCTTATTACCTCGATAGGTACATAATTAAATATATACAAAAAATATTAAAAAAGACAAACAGGCTCACACACAATACAATAATGACAATGTACAATATAAAAAGAAACCAGACAAGCACACACACAATACGATAATGAAAATATATAGACGTATATCTCTTTCTCTCTTGCCACTGGTGGGTGGAATGTCAGAGATAAGCAAAAATAACAGACAATAAAATAAATGGGATTAGGATCTCTCTCTTCCTTGCCGCGGGTGGGTAGAATGCCAGAGATGCCTGTACTGAAAAAAAAATTTTAAAAACTTTTTTGTGTTTCATTCCCACCAACTACTCGTGCTGGTGGGCGGGCAGTTCCTCCGACATACACTGTAGTGCAATGCCGGAGTATAGGGCGTAAGGCCCTCTTCAGCCTCCTTACAGGAATCGTGGGAATGGGTGGGTGTTGTGGTTAGGGAGAGAAAGATGAGACGGACGAAATGAAGACAGAAGAGAAGTGAAAGATTATCTGTGGAATATTACTGCCCCAGCATTTGCCTAAATGATCCAAGAAAACCACAGAAAACTTGGACCAGAGCAGTCGGACCTGGGTTCGAACCGGTGACCTCCCGAATGCTAAGCAATGATCTAGAGTACTAGATCAAGCCGCTCGGTGGTCTATACTGAGTTTTTTTTTTGTTTAGATTATTCTTGAGGAGGGGAAATCATCAAACGATTATACTGAGGAAAGTATCGGCTATTTATACTAACCCCAGTACTAAGCGAGGATTGGGATAAAGAGGGGTAGAGAGTGGGATGGTTATAGATGAGCTTTTTGGCTTCTTCGGGTAGTGAGTATTTTGTACTACTTATAAACTTAGAATATCAGCTTCCGCAGAACTACTGGTTTCTTTGGCGAAACATGTTACATTGAACATTGTTAAATAAAAAACAAAAATTGTGAAAATCTACTTCGTGAGGTTTTATTTCTGTGTTATTGATTTTCATCAAGTAAAGGTCGAAACTATTCAAAATAAATAAGTTGGTGAGAAAAGAAATAGTTAGATAGAGTCGTTATTTATAGAGTTGGTTGTAGCAAGGGGTAGTTCAAGTAGATGGACAAAGGTAATGTTAAACGTTATAAGTAAAATCGGTCATTACCACACGCTGCCTGTAATTCTGAGAATAAATTTCGTAGTGGGTAAATTCCGTATCATGGCCTCAGTAATGCTGGCCAAGAGTGAGTTCGATTCGCGGATTGAGGATAAGGCTGGGAAATTGACGATCAGAAATTAGTTTTCTCAACTTGGTGATCAATAACGATCAAATTTTGATACTATATTTTAATGGGAAGTTCACAAATATCGTTGAAATTATCTTATAATATAATTAACTATTTCAAGTACTTGTTGATTTGTTACTCATATAAGCCGATCAGAACAGATCATTGATGCTTAAATAAATTATATATCACAGTCTCCTATTTTCTACTTTAGCTCATTGATGCGTTCAGCAGTTACAGTACATTGGAAGTGGGGAAACCTGTACTTCAAGATTTTTAAATGCCACAGAGTACCTAACAACTGAGCAAGTATTTTAGTTTGCTCATAGTCTGCAGCAGCATGTGTTTAGTGGACAATGCGTCTTCGCGATTAACGAAAAATCCTAAACGACTGGTACTTCAATTAGGTTTAGAAAACAAACAAACTGTAAAAGATAAATACTTTGTTTTGTATTTGTGAATGCGACATTATAAGTTCTGCTTATTAAGAAAATTGAGTTTCAAAGTGTAACAAAGGTTGACCTCCCCTTGCCGCTTTGATTGAAACTCATTTAAACTTCTTTGTGAAATTTCACTAAAAGGAGCTTTGTAAATAGAACATTGTTATACTCTTCTTATTATTTTTTTAAATTAAATATAAATCTCCGATGGGCCATTGAAACTTTTTCATTATAAGAAAACTTAAAGTGGATGTTTATCCAAAAAAATGATCGAATTTGTGGATGCGATATTAAAAATACTTTGCTTTGTTACCTACTAATTCTAAAATTATGCACTCTATATGTAAACCACCTCAAGACACCTTTGTGCGAAGATTGGCTCAGGATAATAGGGAGTAAGTGGATGATATTATTCTAGAAGTTTGATATCGACAGAAATGATCATTTCCCCAAATGAAACTCATTATTGATTCCGTGAAAAACACTCAAACTAATTGCCGTGTAATAATTAATTCATTACGAGAGGTATTGCAGCATTACGAGCATGTAATTTGAATTGCGCAAATCGAAACCTAAAGGGCGTGCATTTTAATTTTATGAAAATTCATGAGGTTCGTTTAAAATAGAACAATTTACCACCTATTCTACTACAAACTAATTTATCGACGGTTAGAAGGTAGCTACGCGCAACTGTTTCATCCCCATCAAGAAATGAAATTAATTAAAATTGTGTAACTGCCACAATATAGCTCTGACCATTCGGGCAATAAAATTACCTGAAGTTCCAGCGATTCGATAAATGGAGTTCGAAACGTTGTCATATGGTCAATTTATACTACATTATTAAGAAACATTAACGTATAACGGAAGTAACTTTGCGAATTAAGTATCTATATCGGAAATAAAATCCACCCTCCACCTTAGTTACGTAAGTATTTTTTTTTTTGGTAAAATAGTTTATTTTGTAAAGGGTAAATGAACAGTTACGTTAGATAAGGTTAGAGCCTTTATTTAGACGATTACCCTTTAACTAGAGTCTTAATTCTACTATAGAGTGACAGCTTATATTCTTGTATAGTTTCTTCTATTTTCGATCACCATATCCCTTCATAAGAAAAAAATAAGAAAATTAAATGCATCCTCCCCAATGTTATACGTTTTTTTTTCGATGTTATTTATAACACAGCTAGTGTTAAATAATAGTGACTTCATTAATCGGAACAATTGCTTTTTTGCATCTACTTGTACTTTCTAGTGAGAAGTTTTGTCCAGCTCTTATATCTTTGCCAGCAAAACAAGAAAAAAGTATCACTGCGGCACCTTTGAACTATGCTTATTTTTATTTGAATAAATACAGACAGAGTAGTGCACGTCATCTGTAGATATTTGCTACTTACTGTAGGATTCAGTAATGTTCAACAAGGTCCTTTTCTAATAAGGATATCAATTTGTTAAACAACCCACGGCGTAGCTAACTACATGGTAGGCACTTAACCAGATCGAATAAAAATAAAGATATGGTCTTGGTTAGCGTTCTGTCGAAACTGTCAGACATGGATCGCGATTTCGAACTCATTGGTTATCAGCAGTGATCAATATATAAATACAGGCAACGTAGTGCAGATAGGTAGATTGGTTACCGAGCGGCGTGGTCTAGTGCTCTAGATCATTGCTTAGTATTCAGGAGGTCACCGGTTCGAACCCGGGTTCGGCTGCTCTGGTTTCCTTGGATCACTTAGGCATATGCTGGGGCAGTAATATTTCACTTCTCTTCTGTCTTCATTTCGTCCGTCTCATCTTTCTCTCCCTAACCACACCATCCACCCATTCCCACGATTCCTGCAAAGAGGCCGAAGAGGGCCTTACGCCCTACCCTCCGGATTTGCACTACATTGTAGGACTTCCGGCCCACCAGCACGAGTAGCTGGTGAGAATGAAACACAAAAAAGTTTAAGTTTAAGTTTTGGTAGATTGGTTGATGTTCTGTCGGATGTTGGCAATTTAATTTTTAATTGTAATAAAGGACAATTTCTCAACACTCTGCAGATAAACAAAATGGTTAAATCAATTAGTAACTTACTGTCTGGAAGTTAGTAATTTCGAGATTTACCAGTCGAGAACCTCCTCATTAACCGTTTCACATGGTATTCAGTGGATAAAAAAGGATTTTATGTTACATGAAAATTCAATCAACTAATTTGAATTCTGCTGATGCTTTTAAATTTGTAACGACCAATGTTATATTCATTCTTACATTCAAATGTGAATAGATACGAGATCTACATACATTATTCACATGGTTCGCTCTAAATTCGAAGCACATCCTCTCAATTAAAACCATCAAACTCCATTAAACAAAGCACGAATGCATTTTGCTACGCAATATTTATTTCAGAGTTAAATATGAAACATAATCAACTAGCTACAAAGGCTCGGTTATTATATAAGCCGGAGAAAAATTTCAATATAAAGGTTGTATATATGAATATTGATGAGTACTACAAATTAAATTTGCTTCTGGATATATAGGGTGTTGCATATTTAATTTAATTTAATTTATTTCATATCCAACAGGTTTATAAACCCAATTACAGGAAATACAGTTACAGAAATATATAGATAGTGATGACAGCAACGTGATACTTAATGGTTTAGTACATCTATTATATATTTCAAAGTGTCGAAGTTATGCCTAAAAGCATACAACAATCAATTTTGTTATTTACTAAGTTGTACAGAAACGAGATTGCAATGCATATTCTTCCATCAGATAGGGACTGCATATCAAATAAATGAAGTAAGACTTTGTTATCAATTCCTCTTAGGGAATAGATGCCATAATACTTAAAATGCAGAAATTTTCTTCATTTCGTTTTCTCTCCTGTAAGTCACGCTTAATTTGCCGGTATTGATCAGCTTGCTTGGGAATTTTGTCATATGATACAAAAATACCTCTTAATTGATCATTTGATTTTATATCTTTGGCCTTCCGAATAATTTGCCTAATCTGGTCACCTTTTTTTAAAATTACTTTGATAGGACGTGATTTTTTTGCTATGAATTTGCCTAAACGTATAACTTTCAAGTTTGCAGTGCTAGGAAGGGAAATACTAGAGAACTCTAATATTGGGGATACTCTGGCTTTGTCCAATTTGACTCGCCCGGTAGCTTCGTCCACTCCATAAACTATTAAGTTATTTTTCCGTTTTTGCCTCTCTGTAAATTCATGTAATGTCATCAAAGTTGTTTAAATTGTTTGGTGGTTGAGAATTTGTGCTTTTTAAATTAGAAACATCCAGTTGAAGGTTGCCAATAGAGGCTTTTAACGAGTTAAGATAGTAAGCATTAAGGCTTTGATTTCAACTAGACTGTCCATTTATCGATTACAGGAATTGCAAATAATTTTAATGTTACGAGATTTATTGCGTGTAACCCTGATATCGTCTGTGGAAAGGCCAACGAAGGATAAATGAACCTCACCACTACACCCATCGCACGGTCTTATCGGTATGTGCGGCTTAATGATAATATTACAGTTGGGATAAGATCGGAAAAAAACTATGCTGATAATCTTTCTAAATTTTCTAAATGATTCTATCTACTTCTTTGTAGCAGTTTATAACTGGCATACAACACGTTAACGTTCATATTAACAACTATTTCTTTTAATTTAAGCTTCTCGTGGTGCAATCGTTGTGAAACATGTTTACAATTAAAGTTTAAAGCGAATAAAAAAATACTTGGGTAAATTTCACACAGTTTATTATTATAATTCTTGACGAATTCGTTTCGGCTGTTATGCCATAATCATAAGATACATGTTATGTACTAAATGCTATCAGGTTACCTACAGCTATTTATACTTAAACTAAATTGGGAAATTTTACAATGAGTAGGGGTGAATTATTGATGTTCAATTCTGTTTGATTATTTACAATGTTTACGTTATTTTTAATACATTTTTTAATTTCTAAAGTTTCGTACATATATAATAATTTACTTTTAGGAACAGTATGAATTAATTTAACAGAGTCTATTGTGATTTTATGTTTTTTATTGATACAATGATCAGATATTCCAGTACGATTTTTTGTTTTATCTAATGCGTGTACGTGTTCCTTGAATCTTGTTATAATAGATCTACATGTCTGACCTACGTAGATTGCATGGCAGTTATTACAGTTTATTTTATATACACCACTTTTTTCCAGTGGGTCAATTTTGGCTTTATTATTTACTAACATTTTTTGTAGATTTAGTTTATTTACTTGAACACAATATAGACCAAGTTTAGATAAACTGCTTTCTTTATAGTCTCTTTAGTAGACTAGTTATGTAATACACTATTTAATATTTTCATCATAAAAAAAATATCTTTTATTTAAATAATTAATTATGATAAATGTATCTGTTAGAGCTTTTATTTTATTTGTTTCGTTTTGTCTGATGTCAGTGACCTTTTCAAAGAGTGGGCCATATTGCTGCAGAGTAAAGTTAATTTAACCTCACAAAGAGATTGCGGGCAGTAGTATGTGGGATAGGTGGAGTTGTACGGCAACCCCTAGGCATACCAACTCTCTGGATAAAATTGACTTTAGAATCGCAGCTTCCGTTATATCTATTTACCTTTTTCTGCATCCGACTCATTCAGAAATGTACAGTTTGCTTTGAATATTATCTGCAATTCTGCATCATAAATTAAAAAAAAACTTCTTTTTTATATTTCTTCATTTGTTGCTCATATACAGGGGGATACATATTAAGTAACAAATTCTTATCAAAAACTGGTAAGGCGACGTTAATAATAATAAATAATCAATTAATGAATTTGTTATTAACTTAACTGAAATGCTTTTTGTAAGACAAGTAACATGTCAAGAGAAACGATTCTTATATGGGCTCAAAGGAATAATTTAGACTTTCGGTAGTGCAACTTTTGTGAAACATTTTAACAAATTTTAATAAATTAATAAAACAAAGTAATTTCACTAAATAATTTATTGCGAAACTCGACAATATTGTTAACGATCATTATCAAGAATAGATATACTCACAGTGAAACATGGAAATCAAAGAAAATAAAAATCGTTTACAAATAGCTTCTACCTATAAAATGAAAGTGATAATCACTGGATATTATTTAAAAGCTTGTATTTAAAATTGACTAAATAACTTAAAGAACAAAGTTGACATTTTCAATAATAGATTTTATTCTGTATCAATCCTAATTTATATATTGATAACTAACAACGAAACAAATCGTTAATTTATCCGGAATGTCACCACCCTTTCCAAGTGGTAGCAGTCGTAAGTTGGCAACCACTAAACAATTTTATGGGACGATAACTAGACTGGCGCCAAGTGCATTATTTGGCCTACATTTCCAAAAATAACCTACTACCAAACTACGCCACTTCAAGCTTTACATTCCACTAAAAAAAATACAAAACACTACGCATCATACCAAATAATGTTTAAATCTTTACAAAACCATTTTTGATGAGAGGTTAATTAAGTAATTCGCTAATTTTGCTGCTAGGTTAATGAAATTACAAAAGATATTACAACAATGCCTAGCAATTTAAATTATTTTTGTCCATCTTCATGTATGATTAAACAAATTTATGGAGTATGTAAGTATTAATACTTATAGCGGTACCCTTATTGTGAAACATGATAGAATACATGTTCCAGAAAACACAATAGAATGTTTCACCAGTTTTATTGATTACTCTTAACAATTGTTTCGGTCATTGACCATTATCAAGACTACATATTATTACTAAAGTTTAAAACTTTTACAAACGTAATGGTTAAGATGTGATTTCAAGCTGATTATTTACTAAATTATGTTTATGAGCTAGGGATTTTTTTATTTCTAAATTTTTCAGTAAATTTAGTATTTTACATTTTGATACGTTACAATGTAAGATTTTCATATTATCCTGATCTAAATTATGACCGAAGTCGATGCAGTGTTCTGCAAATCGTTATTTTTTTCGAATATATATGTATATTGAAGAAACTACTTCTCTTTGTATTGTTTATATTTATAATTTGATAACTATTATTTCCAAATTGTTATGTTTTCCCCATGGTTCTTCTGTAAACATTGTTATGTGTAGTAAACAGAAACTAAATGATTTTTTATAACATATTCTGATTTGATAATCACACAAAAAATTGCAACAATATTTATAAAGAAGTTGTCACAAAAAAATTACGTTATTCTACATCATTATTTAGCAAGGTCCAAGAACGCTGGAGCAATAAATAAACTGTCTCGTCCCGGAGAACTGCCCCGCATTGACCACCATTAGTTACACCGCTAGCGACACTCAAATTGATAACAGGACTGTACTCTCTTCTACAGGCATACAAAATTTTCTGAAAATTTCACCATTAAAAAAACAAATTTATTGCGAACGAGAACTCGAGCAGAAATCAATGGTCGGCAGCAAATCATTCAGTACATGACAGATAACAAGGTAAAATGAAAAAGGCAGTAGCTATGTAAAAACAAGAAAATATACAAAACGTTTTAACGACTTTATTAGTCAAAAGCTCGACAATTGTTTCGACCAGTCGGTCTTTATCAAGAGTATTGTATTGTTATTACCTGAGGAACAGTAATTTAAACCTTAAATAGATAACAAATAAGTACAAAGTTACAGATGTATATAAGCCTAAATAGGGGGGGGGGGGGGAACATCATAAATTGGTTAACAGAAGTGGACTATTGTTCGATAATATTTCAGTTTGGTTATTAAAAACATGTAGTAGCATTTTTATTTTTTATGGCTAATTCATGTTCATAAATTTTATTTTTTAGGGCCCGACCACGTTGGCCAATATACACAGCATCACATTTATTGAAATTTAATTTATAAATGCCATTTTTTCGAAGTTTACTTAATTTTTGTTTGTTATTGACTATAAGGTTACTTAAGTTTAGTTCATTTACTTCTATAGCATTGAAATCTAAATTCTTTAATCTATTTGAAATTTTATGACTGGTATTTTTAATATAATTTAAGGCACAAAAACGGTTAACATTATTAGTTATTAGAAAAAGGCAGTACTAGAAAATTGAAGAAGTATTTGGATGCATCTAGAAAAACCATGGAATGCTCCATGATAATATAGATAGGTTACTGATAAATAATCGACAACAGTTCAATTATAGGTAGATGTTAATAAACACTACAAATGCGAAGTAAACGCAGTGAAATAAATAAGTATGTTAACATAAATACAGACAAATAAATAGGTGTGTATAGTGTAACTTAGTGTTATATAAATCAGTTAATATTCAAAATTGTTTAAATAATTAAAAGTGACTAGAAAATTTATTATAAATGATTTCGAAGGTTTTTTGCATACAAATTTCGAAAAATTTAACATACACACCTAATAAAGTACAGTGCCTACTTATTGGAGGCACGTGTCTTTATTAAATCGTCCGAAAGGGCAAAACAATTGAAATCAAATGTCTTATTCAATTTTGTTCTAATCCCTTTAGCCTTTTTGTTTACGTCCTAAACTAACTTCAAATCAATATCATTTCTTCATAAAATGACAGTAGACTGATAACAAAGACGTACATCTGACAAAGACTTCATAAATATAAATATGAAGGAATAAAAAAAATGATGCAGTCGTTTTGCTCCCGGAAACTCAAGCGATCGCGAATAAGTATATCCATGTTACAAATACATCCCGCTGGAGTTGCAATGTACGTTTATGCATACATGAATCTTGTATATTTATATATGTGTACATGTCTTTGAGTGTCTCCCATTTTTCTTTTTCTTGGTTTATCCGCCATAATGTACTTTACCAAACTTGGGCCATCTCAAGGGAGGATAAAATCCGTCTTAGAATGTGATATTATACTAAAAGGCTTTCCACTATAGAATGACTCTAACAAAATTAAACTTTCTACGTATTCTGCTTACGTTTAACCCGATTTTTGTTATATGAAGCCAAGTAAATTTTATCTGAAAAGCTTTCATCATTTTCCGGAGGAAAAAGGAATTTTCAAATCCTTTTCCTTCTAACGATATACAATAAAAGTGTTGATAAATCCTGAGAAATTCAAAACAACTCAAAATTAACTAAATTTTTGTGGATAAGGCGCAGATTGGTAGGTAGAAACACGAGTCTTTCAGTTAGGACTCCATGGAGATATTATATATACTATATATAGTAAAGTATAAACGGATTAAGTTGGTTCTGTCGAAGTATATTACCGGATTAAGTGTCTTAGGGATCGTTAAAAAAACATTCAACACACCAGAGATACAACTCCTATAAAACAAATTAGTTGTATTCCCAATAAGAATTTGAATATCCATTTTTGTATTTAAAAAAGGATTTCACTTGAAAATTAACGGTTTTTGTTTTTTCACAATTTATTGGATAATTATAAAAATAACTATCAACTAAACAATTGTTATACATGCTACATCAGCGAAAGACAGTAAAAAACGCCATTTCGAAATATAAAAGATTTAGTTAATCATGTCTATTATATTTCTTTGTGAATTGAGATGATGAGTTTTGAATCCTTTTGTTGTAAGCAATTAATTTAGCACTCGATGATTTTGGCCCACGATAGAAACCCAATCATTGTTCTACTACTGGACAATTCTTGAAAAACGCACACCACATCGATAAAACTTTACTGTATTTCATTCCCACCAACTGATACTGGTGAACGAGCTATTATGCCAATCTGGTCTGTAGTGCAATGGGGTAGCTAGGACGAAAGGTGCTCTTCAGCCTCCTTTCAGGAATCCTGTGTGGTGATGATTTTGGAGAGAAGGTTGATATTGACGATATGAAGACCCGGTCTGGCTGCTCTGGTCCAAGTTTTCTGTGGTTTCCTTTGACCATTTAGCTAAATTCTGGGGCAGTAATATTCCACAGATAATCTTTCACTTCTCTTCTGTCTTCACTTCGTCCGTCTCATCTTTCTCTCCCTAACCACATCACCCACCCATTTCCACGATTCCTGAAAGGAGGCTGAGGAATGCCTCACGCACTACCCTTCGGCTTTGCACTACAGTGTAGGTCGGAGGAACTGCCTGCCCACCAGCACGAGTAGCTGGTGGGAATGAAACCTCCAAAAGTTATAGTATACAGTAGGAGAGTAAACGGCTAGGCTAGGTATCTGTCGGATATTATGGTCTACATAATCCAAAGGAAACCACAGAAAATCTTGGATCAAGGCAGGAGACCTCGAAATGGAACTGGTAGGAAGATACTATTGTTCAATACAATTCCATGTTGATGAGGAAAATTTAAAAATGCAAGTGGCGGTCGATACACCCTGTATATAACATTCCATGTTCAAATTCTTTTGTACAAATATTCTTTTGTATTATAGCTTTGTGTATTTATGTAAATATTTCTTAATATTATTTTCTAAAGCTTCTGTATTTTGTCCATCTATGCCAATAACTTTTATTACTGCACCTACTAACCGCATGGCATCTGTCCTCCGCTCTCCTCCCTAATTACAATTTTACGATAGGTTTCTTCGGGTTGTTGCTCTATTTGGTCATATTTCTCGTCTCAAAATTTTCCATGCTTTTGTACTTCTCTATTGGCACCCTACTCTTATCTACCACCCCTTCCTTTACTTCAGAGTTTCGATTTCATTCTTTTTTTCCTTCTGAGAGTAATGAGTTCTTATCTTACTTCACTGCCTTCATATTCATTCTATTTTCATTGCTGTTGTTAATTGTGTAAATATATGTTCATTGTTGCGTTATTGTTATTTAGTGTTTAATTGGTTTCTACAGAAAACCCTCAAACTAAATGTAAATTAAATACCAATTTGGGGTTTGTTTCAAAATTAGACTTCAATGAATTCTGTTTCTGTTTACCCTCTGTATTTTTAAATATTTATAATATGGGTTCATGTAGTGATTGATAAAATATGGAACGCAAAAGAATTAACTGTACTGTGTGAATGTACTAAGTGTAGCGAGCAAAACTTTCTCCTTTGTATACAACATCGAATCTTTGTCAAAACGACTTTGACCTCGTCTTCAATAGACATCCTCTTCAACTGAAACGTTTACAGTTTCTACCCAAAAAAATAGACCACGGGTACAAATTAATTCAATATTTAATATCGCATTATGTATTTATAATTTATCCCTATTAAAAATTCTCCATATATTTCATTACTAAAGTTATACCCAACATTTTAACCGAGAATGATACAGTTCATCAAATAAAAGCACTAAAAGTATTACCGGCCATTTAATTAACCGAGATAAGCATTAGATAAATTAAGACATTTATATAGCTCATTAAACCCTTTCATCATCTGACAAGTCTTTATAACGGCGACGATTACACAAACTCATTTATTCATAGAAAAGAGAACAGCAGATTGAAGATCAACGTGAAAAATGTAAATATTTAAAAGTAAGCATATTGATTTTTCATAGCTCGGTAATTTTTTTCGTAATCTGTTTGATGTGTAATTGAATTTTCCATACACTAAAGCATTACCACATCACTCATACTAAATGGAACGTTTGAAGATAAAATTTAGTTTGAAAAATTACGAGAAGAAAATATATAGATCGTTCAGTACCGCTAGAAATAAAAAACACAAAGTCACTTTTGTTTCAACGTATATTTAAGAAAACTCTTACAATTGTTTCAACCAACAGGTCATTATCAAAGTGTAATATATAATAATACTGAAGATACAAAACAGTTACGTCCCTTATATGTATGTCTAGAGCTATAGTGACGTCATAAATTAGAAAGTAGTAAGGGGGTGGGGTTTGAACATAATTCTATTCTATTCTATTCTAAAACATTATTTTTATTCTTTTGAGCTTTTTTAATTTCTAGGTTTTCTAACATCCTAAGTATATTATTTTTATTTTCAGTATGTAAAATGTTGATGTTATTTAAATTTAAGTTGTGGTTATTATTAGCACAATGTTCGGAAAATCCGGTTGAATTATTGTGCTTTTTTATGCTAGCAATATGTTCACTGATGCGAGTTTTTATTGCTCTGGCAGATTTTCCTATGTATGTAGCATTACATTCATTACAATATAACTGGTATACTCCACTTTTTAACATATTATCTATTTTTTGTTTATTGTTGACAATGATTGAGCCTAAATTACATTTATTGACTTCAATGGCATGCAGGTTGTAATTACGTAGTTTTGTTTTTATTTTACTACTAACGTTCTTTATATAATTTATGGCACAAAATGTTGACTTTTGATTATCATTACTTAATAAACAGGAAAATAAAGAATGTCTGAATTTTAGTTTGTTCTTTTTGTGAAGAATCCGTTTAATTAAATCTAAATGGTAACCATTTGTTTAATTATGATAAGTTCAGAATTGAAATCAGTATTTGACATCGGAATATTAACTAACCTATGTATTAAGCTTTGGAACACTGAAATTTTTATTTTATAAGACTGGTTAGCGTCTGCTGGAAGATATCCGTAGTAGTCGGTTTTCTAGAAATGACCAAAAACAGAAGTCCTCTTTATTGGCTAGTAGAAAATATACTTTAACTTATCCCAAACGACTATTCCAAATCTTATCAAGCCACTTTAGGGTTTATCTAATGGGATATTGAATATAGATATTTCCTCCCATTTTCGCTTAAATTGAACAATTTTTGTTTTGAATAAATAATAGATTTTAATTCTTAGGAATCAAACTCCCGGTTCGATTTTGGGTCCATCTGCCCTAATCCATATTTTTCTGTAGTTTCTTCGAACCCTTAAGGCAAATGTTCCCGTATCTCGTCTGTCTTTATTTTATCTGTCTCATATGTCTCTCCCCATGAAAACGTGGTAATGAAACTCGCGCTGTGGGTGATTAACGTAACCGCTTAGTAAAACTTATTGTGATAAATTGGGATGAGTCTGTCTTTTTCCATTTATTTGACTACCACAGTCTCCTATTCTCTTATAATCTTATGAACAAAATTGATGATTAAAAATTACATTATGAGTTAAACTGTTCCTGTAGAACGTAAAAAAATATTTCCTTTCTTTAACTTTACTATAATTGCAAGGGCAGCATTTTGTGCTGTTTTAAGAGGTTCTTTTATACTTCCCGGAGTCAATTGTAAGCTATTATCTTTAGCCAGTGAAGTCTAGTAAAATTGCTCTCAACTGCAACCATTTATTTAGCTAAAGCTAAGAAAACTATTAAACTCGCTAGATACAATGAAGCGGTTCATTAATAACGTCTTCAAGAAACTTTAGCTGAAGGATACGTTCGAAGAGAAGAGTATATGTACCTTCAATTTTAAATGAAAATTTTGTTTAACGCGTCGGTTTTCTTCGGAAAAGTTCCTACATATATTTCTATAATAAGCATTTGTTTTGAAAGACTTGCGTACCCTTAAACAGTAGCACCCGACGCTACATTCGCAAGTTCGAGAATCATACATAAGATTTCAACAAAAGTTGTTACAGTTAGCTGTGTATAAAATTTAATTTTAGGATAATTACTAAGGATTACATCTTCTACTACTTTTCCATCCTAAATTGCCACTAAACACCAGTGCTTTCTAGGAAATAGAATCTTGAGGTTTATAGGCACAGGTATTATGGTAATTGCTTTACAAAAAAAGTTTTCTCGATTCAGAACTGAGTCTATAGTACTTAACTTGTTGCGTCCCTAGGCCTCTTCCTCACGATACGATATTTTGTCGGTCCAACTTTATTGCATTTGTCGTGTTATGATCCAGCAAAAAAAAAACTTTTTTGTGTTTCATTCCCACCAGCTACTCGTGCTGGTGGGCAGGCAGTCCTTCCGACCTACACTGTAGTGCAAAGTCGGAGGGTAGGGCGTAAGGCCCTCTTCAGCCTCCTTGAAGGAATCGTGGGAATGGGTGGTTGGTGTGGTTAAGGAGAGAAAGGTGAGACGGACAAAATGAAGACAGAAGAGAAGTGAATCTGTGAAATATTACTGCTCCAGCTTTGCCTAATGATCCAAGGAAACCACAGAAAACTTGGACTAGACCTCCCGAATGCTAAGCAATGATCTAGAGCACTAGACCACGTCGCTCGGTGTTGATTCAGTAGCTTTTCGCACATGCCGACATTTTTCCACTGCTGAGTGCACAGGACTGTACTCGCAGTCAAATGTAGTCGTCAACATGAACAGAAATCATATTCTCCATCCGCCGTGGTGCATAACTTTCCTCATACTAAATTTTCCGAATACGTATTTTTGTTAGCCGACACGATTTTTACTGTGCCGTGCGCAAAGCGGTATAGTATTCCAGCGCAGATTGGATTTGCTCTCTTTGTTTACACTACACGACAGTCGGATAGCGCCGATCATCATTCCGACCTACCCAGACGACAAAAGTCGTACACGAAAGGACGTCAGATCGTGTGTATTGTTCCATTTAAATGTATGTATGATCAGAGACAACGATAAAAGTAATACAATCGGACCTACAGAATATCGTACCGTGCACAAGAGGCCTTAGGCGCTCCTAAATTATCAAAAACCATTATTTACGATTAACTAATATTCTCTTATTTCAACATGGAAATTGAACTACAGAGAAGTCATTTACTGAAATAAAAAATTAAATAATTAATAGAATCTTGGTTTAGAATATCAAGGGTAAAAAACACTTGGTATACGTTTTATAAATTTTATTTACAATAACCTTAACAATTGTTTCGACTTTGACGTCGTTTTCAAAAGGATGAGTAAACGGTAATTATTAAGGGTTGAAGGTAGTTTGTCCTATTTATAATACAGATTTTAATACGGGGGAAATCCCAAATTCCAGTTGGTCATTACATATTTGTTGATTCAGGTACTGGGCTCTGCTTATCGCTAATATTTGTAGTTTGTTTAGCGGTTAGCTTTTGTTGACATTGTATAATAATTTTACATTTTGTGAATCTAAGGAATGCTTGTTCACTATACAATGCATTCAGCAATTCCTGTACATTTTTTGTTGTTTACAATAGATTTTACATGCTCGTCTATACGATATTTTAAGGCTCGACCAATCTGACCAATATAAAATACATTACAGTTTTTACATTTTACTTCATATACACCATTTTTTTGGGATACATCTATTTTTTATTTATTGTTAACTAAAAGATAACCTAAATTGTTTTTATTTACACATATTGAATTTAGATTGTATTTCCTAAGTCTACGGCAAATTTGTGTGCTTACATTAGGTATATAATTAATTAAATTGTATGTCAAGGTGTTTTTGGTTTCTGGGACTGCGTAGAACTTATTTAATATTAACTTCTTTTGTTTTTTGGAAATTATTTTGTCGATTAAGTTTGCATCGTATCCATTATTTTGAGCTAATAACTTTTAAAATTCTTTATTAAACTGAGGTTTTTCAAGAGGTAAAGTGATTAATCTATGTGCGTAAGAGTGAAATGAACTTAATTTAACACTATGGGATTGTCTAGATTTAGCGTGAGTGATGATATCAGTGAAAGTTGGTTTTCTGTATATATCGATATATTGCTACTTCTAGTTAAAGTTAAGTCTAAGAAATTTAGGGATGCTTTATTTTATATTTCTAAGGTGAATTTAATTGTGGGATGGAAGGAATTTAATAAGTTCAATAGAAGACTTAGTTGTCTTTTTTATTCTCACTTAACATGTTTCGTTACCGTTGCAGCTTCATCAAAAGTAGGTACAATACTTAATCTAACATTGAAAATTTAATTAAATATATACTGTTTAGGATCAAACTACACTAAGAAGGGGGAACAAGTTTAATAGTGGAGAATTATTTAATTCGAGTTGAACATTTAACAATGAATCTGTTTTTTTTAATTTAATAATTTCCATCGTTTCTAAAAAGGCTAATTTTCTAGTATTCGTTTCTGTATGTAACTTAGTATATTCTTTATTGAAATGGTGATTTTATAAATGTATGTGTTTTGAATAATTAGAATTTAATTTTTTATATTTGAAAGATCTAAAATGTTCGTCGATTCTTTTTTTAAAATTTATATATATATATATATATTATTATTACATGATCCGCAATTCATTTTTGTAAATACCTGATTGGGAATCTTTATCACTTTTGTCTTTATTATTTTTTAATAATTTTGAGATTGAATTATTAGTTTTGAATGCTACATTGAAACAATAATAAAAGAATAACATCTCAAAATCTCTTGTACAGCTCGAAACAAAATTGTAAGATTGTGCATAGGAGAGTTTACGAGTAGTCGCAAATTTCATTAGCGGCCGTGACGTAATTGTTTCCTTCTACGAAAAATCATGTACGTCTAAACGTAATGTAGATAATGGCGCCACCTGAAATGTGCATCGTTAAAATTATGAGTTGAAGTTTGACGTCAAATTGAATTCTCTCTTCGTTTACTTCATTAGCAATTTTCCCCAGCAACCAAAAAGCAGAAGCGCTGCGAATTTTAATGCCACTTATATTCACAAAAACATTGTGAGGTGGATGAAACAAACGAATAAAATGGAACGTTTCAAATAAAAAATCGTTGAAGCATGAAAAACGGAAGTAATGATTGTTTCAAATTAAGAAATTTACTAGACAGGAAATGAAGCTTTAATTTTAATCTCATTAAACTGATTATTAATTTACTGAACGTTTCATATTTCTTAGACCAGGTTTTAACAAGAGCCGAAAAATTATACTAAATACGAGGGTAAATCAAATATAAACGGTAATTTTGTAAAATTAATTTATTGATTAATGGTACACACAAACTAAATGTTTAACATTTTTCAATGTAGTCACCTCCGTGCTCTACACTGTTTTGCCACCGATTTGGAAACTTGAATATTTCTTCTTCATAAAAAGTTTGAGTTGTCAGCCAATTACGCGCATACTCCTCTACCTCTTCATTTCATTCACATCATTTTCTTCCAAGTGATTCTTTCAAGGGTGCCAACAAAAAATAATCACAGGGTGATTAGTGATTAGTTAGGGCCATAAGGAGGACGCTCGAGGATTTCCCATCCCATTTCTTTCAATTTATTCCTTGTCAAAACCGCTGTGTATGCGGTGCGTGGCCTGGCGTTGTCATGAAGGAGGATGATGTCTCGAATGGGCATACCCCGTCCTTTGCTTCGATACGCGATTTTTGTCGACTGTAACAACTCAGAATAGTAAGCCGCATTCATTGATCGTGAATAAAATCAATGAGTAAAACTCCCCTTGAGACAAAGAAAACAGTCGCAAGCAGTTTTCCAAAATAAGTGACGATATGCCTCAAGAAAACCTCTCTTTCTTGTCGAAATCGATTCAGAAGTCTTAAACTGATCTCTGACTTAACTTGTTTTTTATTTTCGATCAACAACCTTGGAACCCAGCGAATACTAATTTTTCTAAAGCCAAGTTCATCAATGACGATGGATTGAACACTCCCATACTCCCATAGCTAATGAGATTTGTTCAATATTTAATCGGCGACCGGCGATCACCTTTAACAAGCTCTCGAACAGCACAGATGTTGTCATTTGTGAGACTTGTTCTTGGGCATGGATCATCGTCGATCACGACTTTCATTTTGAATTGTCGAGAGACCGAAACAATTGTAAAAAATAATTACAAACCATTAAAACAATTTAAACGTTATTTAGTGTTTTATTGAAATCTACAATATTACTTTCATTTTCGATACGTTCTCGCCCATCCCTGAATTCTCTGAACCACGTCACTGATACACTCGATTCTGAGACAGTGTAGCATGTAGCATCCCCAAACTGTGCCTTCAAACGAGTGAAAATTTCCGCCTTCATTGGTTAAAAACTTTATGATCATGCGTTGTGCAACAGACGATGATACCATGCGCTCCGTCATGGCTGTACTGCAGACAGAACCGAGCACAGCTGCTAACTAAGCCGGTTTCCCCTTCCTCATAAACCAAACAACACTCGAGCATCGAAACCTCTAGATTGGAATTACGTGCTAAACTAAATAGTAAAATTAGCGTTTATATTTGATTTACCCTCGTAAAGTGCAAGACAAATTAATAAACAATATTTATTTATATCGATAAAACTGACCAAAACGAAGCTCTTCTGTAAGAGGAAGTTGATTTAACATCGTATTGCAGGTAGTACGTCGCCATCCGGACAAAATGTTCTACTTATGATTAATAAGGGCAGATATTGTATAAATACCATTTATCATTAAGGTTTAGTTGGCAATTCGATATCCTTATTTTTAAGAAAAGGACCTTGTACACCACAATAAGTAGTAATTCTCTGCAGATGTCGTTCACGCGTTGTATGCCCTAATTTATTGAACGCTCTTTAATGGTAGCAAGTATGTTGGTTGGTGTTCTGTCACCGAGCGGCGTGGTCTAGTGCTCTAGATCATTGCTTAGCATTCGGGAGGTCACCGGTTCGAACCTGGGTCCGGCTGCTATAGTCCAAGTTTTCTGTGGTTTCCTTGGACTATTTAGCCAAATTCTGGAGCAATAATATTCCAAAGATAACCTTTCACTTCTCTTCTGTCTTCATTTCGTCCGTCTCATCTTTTTCTCCCTAACCACACTCCTGAAAGGAGGCTGAGGAAGGACTTACGCCCTACCCTCCGGCTTTGCACTACACTGTAGGTCGGAGGGACTGCCCACCCACCAGCCCGAGTAGCTGGTGGAATGAAACACAAAAACGTTTTCTTTTTAAAAATTTTTTGGTGTTCTATAGAAGCTAACTACAACGTGCTGATGTGAACCAAAGAGTTCAAAGTCCATGTCTGAACAAGAACGTATTTTTGTTATTCTTTTAATGCTATTTTAATTTTAGAAGTGTATCTATATTCATGTTGTTTAGACGAAACTGTATGTTATGAAATAAAGATGAGACACCATTTTTCATTCCTACGCCTTTCATCGTAATTCATAATTTGCGTCAGTAAATTTCTTATATTCCCTTTTATTGCTCTTTTTCTGGTGCTTTTGAGAACGAAATTTTTCATTAAAGAGACAGGATTTTTTATTTATAGCGAACAAAACACATAAAAAACTTTATGTTAAATATCCTTTAATGATTCGACAGCTTTCACAGTTAATTTTTGAAAATAGAAAAAAGCTATGATGAAAGTCAAATTATGTAGTGTTAAATACAAAATTACAAAACAAAAATTGTCTATTACAAACCTGCTATTAAATCTGGTCGGAAATTAAGCGGTGAGTACATTCATCTGTATGGAAAATCTATATTAGGTTCGATCAAACTCTCTTCGCTTATTTGTTATTTAAATGAAGCTACCACAAATGGAAATTCAGCAAATTTTCATTTTGGAGATGCTTACGTGACACATAACGTAATTATTAGTGACATCATATGAATAATACATTGGGAACGGTAAATATACACATGATATACCTAGATACGTCTAATTGTTTTGCATGTTTATGGAACTATTTAGCCAAAGAGGTGAACTACGTACTAAAGTAGAAGTAGATTTAATTTTAATAAAACTCTTAGATATATTTTTCATTTTGAACTTTTGTTTATGAGATTTTTCCTCTAGAAACTTTACTTACATCTATACAAAAACCATTGCGATAAAAAAGTAATCAGCTCAGTTTTAAAATACTTTTTTCCTCGCCCTCCGAATGGGTCAAAAATAACCCTAATTATAGATATAAAACAAATTACACATGGAGAAGTTTCACTTATTTATTAAAATCATTCAATTTACATTTTGCCTTCTTAAGGCATCGTTAGGACTATGATTAATACTGACTTAAATACGCGACTGCTTTAGTACTAAGTATTAACTTAGCGTCTAAAAGAGCGTTCTTGCGAAACTTCAGATGATAATTCGCTAATTCTTTGTTCATGGCGATCCAATAATACTTTCTTCCCTGTATATGGTGCAACAGATTCAAGTTATTTTTATTGCAAGTTTGGTTATTATCTATCTTAAACGAAGAATTAGCAAATGATCAACTAAAATTTGGCAACAACCCCCTTTTAGACCCTAAGGTAGTATCTACCACCTAAACACTCTTGTATTTAATAAAATCGCTGTAGATGAAACGTTATGTGACAGCCTTTGAAATCCTCACCAAAGACGTTTAGCTGTTCATCCCCGGTTAGTTCCGTAACTCGTCGTAATACCACTCAGGTGGTGCCACATCGAAATCCTTGGTACGACGACTCACTAACGCTACCCAACCACGGTAGATAACCCTCTCTAGGTACTACTGCCCCTTGCAGTACCACGCTCATCAATCCCCACCTAGGCATGGGTAAATAAAAGGAACTTCCGCTCTCAGACTAAGACCGAGCGGCGTGATCTAGTGCTCTAATTTCCTTTAATCATTTTGGCAAATGCTGGGGCAGTAATATTCCACAGATAAATCTTTCACTTCTCTCTGTCTTCACTTCGTCCGTCTCACCTTTCTCTCCTTAACCACACCACCCACTCATTCCCACCATTCCTGCAAGCAGGCTGAAGAGGGCCTTACGTTCTACCCTTCGGCTTTTTAGGAGGGACTGCCTGCTCAACAGCACGACCAGCTGGTGGGAATGAAACACAAAAAAGTTTTAGCTTTTTCCTCAGACTAAGAGAAAGAAATAACTCTACCTCCAGCTCCTTTAGCACCTTTCTAGTTGATGGAACACAAGAGGCAGAACTCTCCTTTCTGTAGCATTTCTAGATCGGAACCCTTGGCCAGTGTTTAAGAGAAAAGCAAGGGTCATGATAAGTGCGATCTTAATATCTAGTGCAAAATAGGGAAGTTCAAAACATTGAGTGGATTTTATTAACTAATAAATTTTTCTGCATGCTTTTTATTGACAAGAGACATCATTGTGTCCATCATTACTACTTGGTTGTTTTCGGGGTTTACCTTGCCTAAGTAATACTTATTTGTTTATGGTCAACTTGAACTGTTCATTTCCTGAGTGTTTATTTGTTTAAGTGATTTTTAGATTATGCTTCTTGTTATCTGACTGTTACTCCTGACGATGCCCTAAGAAAGCGAAATGTACATTGAGTGATTTTTAATAGCTAAATGAAACTTCTACATGTGTAATTGATTTCATATTTATATTTATAAAATGTTTCACCAATAGTTTTCGGCTGATTATTTTCTTAATTTAACCCTGATTAACGTTCTGATTTTTTGGAACCTAATAATAATACGTATCTTAAGAAAAAATTAAACCAAAACACGAAACATTCCTGAGGGATGTAGGAATTCAAAACTTAATTTGGCGAGGAGAACACCACCTCTATTGTTTGTTGTTGTGCTTTTGGGGATAAGTTGGACAATAGCCAACAAGCATTTCTGTAAAGGGGCATTTCACTGCCACCAAAGCTGCTATGTGATCATTACACAAACCTCAATACATCACAGGTCACCTACCTAACCTTTTGTAACTGCCAGAGGAAAATGCAGCGGGCATGTAATATGGAAATCGTAACAATTGCTACACTCAAACAACTAATCCATTAATTATATACGGTCCAATCCGATTTAATTAAACACACAACTAATTGTTTAACAAAGACTGTTTCGATATAATTAATTGATAATACCTATGCATAATTATAATTTTAAGCTCCACAGTATTTCGTAGTATTGCATATTCCTTCGGATGTATACAGGGTAAAAAATCAGTCGATACCTGACGAAGTTCTAAACAGATTTACTGTTCGCTTTCTTCCTGTAGGTAATGGACTGAGTAAATGAGAGATGGGTGTTGTACGTCACATACTATAGCGTGAAATGATGTTGTCATTCTTCGGGTGTACAGGCCGTCGTCGGTTGGAATTGCTTCCTAACGTTTCGCTAGCACGAGTGGCGAGCTTCTTCAGAGGTCTATCCATTTTCGCTGTTGGTTGTAGACTGGATAGACCTCTGAAGAAGCTCGCCACTCGTGCTAACGAAACGTTAGGAAGCAATTCCAACCGACGACGGCCTGTACACCCGAAGAATGACAACATCATTTCATCAACTGGCCGCGAAAGCCTTAATCAATTTGTCACACTATAGCGTTCTTCCACAAAATGAAGGAATACTTAGGTTCCAGCTATACAATGCCAATAATTTGCTACTGCTTTTCGGAAAGTATTCTCCTTTACGTTTTATATGGTCCGTTCAACTTTTATCATTATTGTAAATATTTCATAGTCTGAGGCATTTTTCCATTTGTTCTTGGGGTTTTCTGGATGACATTCATATTGAGTTCTGCTTTTCATGTAAATTCAACAATTTCTAGGTAAAATTCTTTCTAAACCGACTCTTCTATCTCACCGACGTCGTTTCAGAAGCGAATTAATTCCTCTGTTCTGCACTAACAAACCTCGACGCTCCACTTTATTCTTCCTTTACATAATTAAACCTCGAGTGTTCGCTCTAATTAATTAATATTCTTATTGTTAATTTCATGTATACGTAGCAGTTAATTCGAATAAATTGCTACCTTCAATTCTGAAAGCTATACTGGTTTAATAATTGAATAGGTAAAAATATTTAAGTTGATTTTACTTGATATAGTGAATAGTTACATTGTGAATTGTGTTTATCTAACCTCAAACGAATAGGTTAAAAGTGCTTACTTTGATTCACTGCGCACCCACTCTATTCCCCAGATTTGGCTCTATGTGGCATTTTTGTTTCTTAACCTCAAAAATCGACTTGCAGGGAAGACATTTTCGTCAAATGAGGAGGTTATTTGTACTGTAAACGAATGTTATACTCCGATGGAATAAAAAAACGGAAATCTCGCTGGAACACATGTTTTGAGCTTAATAGAGTTATATAGGGAAATATATTTTTTTTACTAAATTTATCTTATCACCCTCGTATGTGACAATCAACTGAATATTTAGCTGGTTTCTTTTGAAACCAGTGGTGCTTGGTGCTTTCAAAACTAACTAGGAGGAATTGAAAATAGCGAAGTATTCTAATGGCTGTGACATGTATGTTATCTACACTTAGATATATCCTACTGATGTTGAAATTCTATTGTTAGCTCTAAATCCCATCCTGCGAAGTGCATATCTACAAAACTGTTTCAATTTGTTCTTGTTACACCAAAAAAACTTTCTGGCTATAGAAAAAACTTTTGGAACCGATTTAAACCCTTAATTATACTGAAAAAGGTTTTCCTTTTTTTGTTCTTCCTTCTCTCTCTCGCTCTCCCTATCAGATTCATAAGCCACTTGATTGATCTCGTGTTTTCGACTCTCGTCTGAACTGACGGACGGTTTTTCCCCTACTTTCGGTAAATTGCCTGCTCACGTTTCCGGGATCTTGTGTAAAGTCGCATATGAGACATTTATTATTGACGCAACCTGAATTCCGAAAGGGAATCACTTTGTTTAAAGGGTTTACAAATTATTCCTTCTATTTGAGATTTCAAAGTGTCAAAAAGGAACGATTTTAAGATAAACACAAACAACAAAATAAAATACCCAATTTAAGCTTATTGAAGGTTCTGTAATAGAAACTCTGTCTGTTCGTCCTACGGTCACAAGGCTACATCTCAGTAACAGTAAAAGGTTGATGAAATTTCCATAGAATATGTTATGTAGTATGAATCTTGGCAAATAGAAAAAGAATCATAAATTTTAATTTCAAGGATGCTCCCTATTCATCGATACTCTAATAATCAACAAATTTTTATGTACTTGGATGCTGTTTCTTTCTATATGTTTGTTTGTTCCTTATTTTAAAAATTTTATAGTTAGAGACTAGGGATGTTGCGAATATTCAAATCCGCATCCGCAAATGCGGAGTTTCTGCATGGATTTGGACATCTGCATCCGCATCCGGAATAATAAATGCGGATGTTCATGCGGATGCGAATGTAATACAAGTTACGACAAGAAAAGACTGGGTGGGGCCGGCTGTTCGCACGTAACAATGTCCAATGGGATTAATTTAATTAATTAATAAAATTATTAATAATTACTTCATCGTTGTTTTAATTCTTCATTCATATACTATATTTATATAAGATGTTAAACATCAGCGGATGTGAGCCTTCAAAAATCCGCATCCGCGGATGTGAAATAATCGGCATCTGCAACATCCCTATTAGAGACCTTGTTTCTGCTACATTTGTCCTGACGAAGTAAATAAGAAAAATCCAACATCATTAGCTAACTAAAAAAGGAAAGGCAATTTTCAGATCAAATGTTCCTCTGTCAAAGTCGTAGAATACAAATGAGTTGTTCCGAAATTGCGAATCTCGTTCGCTATAAAAGAAATATATTTCTTCCACTGAAGTTCTAACAGCTTTCAATTTGTGCCGTAATTGCAAAAACACTCTTAAATTGCATTAGCCATTAATTACTCTTAATTAAAATCTTTACAGAGGAAATTGAAGCGCGTTCAAAGAACTACATGAACTGGACTTATTCTGAGTTCTCAAACCTATTGCTTAATTGTGCAGGACGAAACAAATTATAAAAGATAATAGTTGAGAAACTATGACGTAACTTTAGTTTTCTGATCTATAGACGTTCGCTAATTTTACTTTTCTGTACATGTATGAAATTTCAAAAGCACTTATTATACAATAGCAGTTGATATATAGGTTTCATTTTCAACTTTTAAAGATTAACTTTTAATGTTTCCTAAACTTCCAAAAAGAAAGATTTTGTGTGACATAAACTTGTACTCATGGCTTCTATAAATAAATCTCGTCTCTTTAATTAAAATTTTTCTGTTCAAAATCACCAGAAAAGGAAAAATAAAAGATGATATCAGAAGCTTGTTAGAGCAAATTACGAATTATGATGTAAGATATATGTTAGAGATGAAATCATTCACCTTATTCGATATCAAACAATTCTTTCTATTTGTGTATTTACTATAATATAATTTTTGTTTATTCAGTTTTAAGAATTTTTATATATTGTACATTTCAAAATTGACCTGGTCAGATACTGGTCACATTGTCATAAAAGGTCAGTAAAAGTATCCCCTTTGTGCTGTCACGTAAAGTTCACATTGGGATCTATTTTAAACTTTTTGTAGTGCAAAGCTGGAGGGTAGGGCGTAAGACCCTCTTCAGCCTCCTTTCAGAAATCATGGATGAAATGGTTAGGGAGAGAAAGTTGACACGGATGAAATGAATACAGAAGATAAATGAAAGATTATCTGTGAAATATTAGTTCCCTAGCATTTGCCTAAGTGATCCAACCACAAAAAACTTGGACCAGAGCAGCAGGATCTGGATTCGAACCGGTAACCTCCCAAATGCTAAGCCAATGATCTAGAGCACTAGACCACGCCGCTCGATGTAGGGATTTCCCATTTAAAACCAATTGTATATATTTATTGTATCTAGAACTTTAAAAATATTTTATGGTGTATAGTAATCGTTCTTATAATCGCCCATTTGGCTCAAACATGTTTTGATCTTCGTAGTTAGAAATTTTTGTAATCATTAATCAGTTTCACTTTAAAATCATCGAGTAAACGTTCCGGTACAAATTTCATGGTAGACAGTTAGTGATTTAGAATAAAGTTTACAAATTACACGATATTTTATTATTGGTCAACTAAAATTATTAATGTGGTACAACAGTACAACTGTTCGAGATAAGTGTAAAAATTACGACAGTTAAAACACAACTATTCTACCTACTATTTATTTTATAAATTCTACTATCATTCATTTTAATGGAAACAGTATCTTATACAAAATATCGATTGGGTCTCATGAGAGAAACTAGCCATAAATTCATCCAATTATAAAGCCTCAAGATGTTCTTTTCGTGAGAGGAGCGCTCCGGAACGTGTGCATTTCCAGATTGGGATTCAGGGCAGCGCAACTAGGTAATAAAATTGCAATGAGAAAGCTTTAAATTGAGCTATCAAGTTTGTAATGCATAAGAAACATTTCGATTTATGCACCTAATTCAACCTCTTCGTGCTTGGGTACTCCGAGCAAATTGACCAATGATACAACAACAAAATATGAAAGATGTTCGTTTTTCCTCAATAGTTTAAAGAGGAAACAAATTATTCATGTTCATTTTTAAACTAACTAAAATTGAAGAAACTTAACCCTAACATGACAAGTAATTTTGAAAAACGGACAGGTGTTTATACGAGGTATGTTTTTTGAAATTAATAAAAAACGTGCAAGGATACATTAATAATTTTATTTTGACCTGAAAGCCTGTACATTAATCTACTTTTCTCCATAATCTCCTTCAATATTGAGGTACTTGTCATAACGTTTGACCAGTTTTTGAATACTCTTCTCATAAAACTCTGCCGCCTCACTTGTTAACTGTTAACCACTGCATCACAACTGTTTTGACTTCGTCATCGTCTTGAAAATGCTGACCGCCCAGATGTTTCTTCAAGTGAAGGAACAAATGGTAGTCACTGGGCGCTAGATCAGGGCTGTACGGAGAATGATCTAGAGTTTCCCAGTGAAAAGATGTGATGAGATCTTTGGTCCGATTAGACACATGCGGACGGGCATTGTCATGCACATTTGTGCGGCCATCTTTAAATGCTCTCTCCCACTTCCTTACCATTCCATCACTCATAATGTTTTGTCCGTAAACTGCACAGATGTCATGATCTCACGATGAATATCAATCGGTTTTAGTCCTTTAGCAATAAGATATAATATAACAGCCCAGACTTCACAGTCGGCGGGACTCACAGCTCAGAATTTCAAAACGGTACTTACTTAATGAATATGCCTTGTATAACAAAAACGTTATAGGTGATTTTAAAATTATTTAAGAACTTCCCTTTAAAATAAAGAATTCCTAATTATGATATACAGAAATCAAAAACCTCGCTGATTTTTTTATCGTTTCTTGTTTTCTATTTTATGTTTTTGAATTAGACATGCCGCGTCACAAAAATTATACTCTAAACATGTTAAGCTTCTTATGTTAATTTTTTAAAATACTAAACTTCATTTTGATAGTTAAAAGTTTCTCTTTGATGAATCTGTTAAAGCTTTACAGAGCTGCTTGTATAAATGTATCCTTTAAAACAACTTAAATATTCGTATATTCATAATTAACCAGTCAAAGTAGCTTATATGTAGATATAAAGATCGCACAGGGTTGTTCAATTAATAAAATGAGCATGTAGGAAAGTTCAGGTGTTCTAAATAATAACCATACTTCACTGGAAACTAAACGTAGTTTCGTGCTTTTGACATCATAGATGCAATTAAGAACATTATATCAACTTTTCCTATACAAGGGACTTCAATGGTAAACTTTTGAACTGAATACTTAACAGATATTGAACTTCAAACAAATTTATAGAAATTAAGAAAACCAAACAAATTCTTGTACTAAATTTGTTATTAATAATTAGAAAAAACAAAACTAAAGATTTTCACATACTTCATTTACTGTTCATAACATATGTTTCGTCAAACTTTGGCTTCCTCAGACGTGAGTACTTACTACTAAATAAACATTGGAACCTGGGTGATTAAATATGTACACAATAAGGGTGATGGTAATATTTACAATAAATTCAAAAGAGGGGAGTTGTTGCCTTCGGTCTGGTCGTTGAGCAGCTCTCGTTCTGGAGTTTATAAGTTAACCTGCGGGTCATGCCTTAAAGTATATATCGGACAGACTGGTAGGAATTTCAATAGACGTCTATCCGACCATAAAAACAGCTATATAAAGAATAAGACAGACTCCATCTATGCAAACCATGTCACAGAAGAATGTCATATGTTCAACAACTCTATTGAAATTATTCATTTAGAAGATAAGAGCTATAAGTTAACATTATTGGAGAATCTATAAATTAATAAATATAAAAAATTAGGAACCCTACTCAACGACCAGACCGAAGGCAACAACTCCCCATTTTTGAATTCATCGTAAAAACTACCACCACCCTTATTGTGTACATATTTAATCACCCAGGTTGCAATGTTTATTTAGTAGTAAGTACTCACGTCTGAGGAAGCCAAAGTTTGACGAAAAATATGTTACGAATAGTAAATAAAATGTGCGAAAATGTTTGGTTTCGTTTTTTCTAATTAAGATGGATTTTCAGCAAGTAAAGGTCGAAACTATCAAATCTTCGTTATTAGTAATTTTCTTTGCTAAATTTGTTTGAAAAAATATGTAACATACAATTTCAATAATAATTATTGAGAAATTAGCTAAACAAAACCCATATTATCATATTCAAATATTTGCAAAAGAAACGGGGACAATAGATAGAAATCAATAAATTGTATCAATGTAAAATCATGTAAATGTCACATTCTTTTGCAAGAGGATCTCAGACATTGTAACCGGGGAAAGTGTTTCAATTGCTTCTTTCCCACCTCTTCCTCTCCCTGCCAAAAGGATTCTTCTTTATTTCGTTCTACTACATTTTTCAAATGAAAGGAAATAGAAGATGAAAATGTCATCGACGTTTTCGCCCTTCATCACGCTTCAGTGTTAGTAACACTTGACCTGTTCAGTGTCTATTCTTTAGTTCAGAGAGAGAACCTTTCTAAGTTCTACGTCACGTTCGTTTCTCGATTTATGATGCTACTGGGACCGATTACGACCCTCCCGATTTACATTATAAATGTATACCTATCATATTTTTTTATTGATTATAGTCGATTTATTTTTAGATGTCTATATGTGAATTTATATTTAGCACTTGTTATTCAGTACTTCCACAACGACCAATTATCTACATCTTATATAAAACAGTGAAAGCAAAAGCAGACTTAATTGTAAAACATTTTATGTTTAATATCGTGGAGCAAATCATCGTATTTCCTGGAGAGCACGCAATAATTTTGTTAAATTTAACGTAGGCTCAGTATTAATTAACAATAAAGGAGATTAGACAGACAATAAACAAATAAGTGGTGGATATTTAACTAACCAAAAAGTCAAGATTGTTATGCTCGTATTTATATTGGCCAGACCGGTCATCTCTTAAATATTAAATTTAAAGAGCACTGAGCTAGAATAGTGTATAATGGAAATTAATGAAACTTCTCCATAATTATCAGACTAAAAGAAGAAACCTTACTTTGCTTGAATTTATGAGATTAAAAAGGCTTTAAATTGAAGCAAAAATATTATTTGATAAATATAATTATCAAATGAACAGAACCAACTACTTCGAGGGCTAATACCAAAAAACTTATGCGTGAGGCCCTCTTTAGCCTCCTTGCAGGAATCGTGGGAATGGGTGGATGGTGTGATTAGAGAGAGAAAGCTGAGACGGATGAAATGAAGACAGAAGAGAAGTGAAACATTATCTGTGGAATATTACTGCCCCAGCATTTGCCTAAATGATCCAAGGAAACCAGAGAAAACTTGAACCAGAGCAGCCGGACCCGGATTCGAACCGGTGATCTCCCGAATGCTAAGCAGTGATCTAGAGCACTAGACCACGCCGCTCGGTCTTAGTCTGAGAAAAAAAGCTTTTTTTGTTTCATTTCCACCAGCTACTCGTGCTGGTTAGCGGGCAGTCCCTCCGATCTACACTGTAGTGCAAAGCCGGAGGGTAGGGCGTAAGGACCTCTTCATCCTCCTCTCAGGAATGGTGGGAATGGGTGGGTGATGTGGTTAGGGAGAGAAAGATGAAGACAGAAGAGAAGTGAAAGGTTATCTGTGTAATACCCCTACCGGCATTGAATTACACTGTTGTTGAAAAATATTATTAATAGCTAGAAAGACCTGTGTTTTCTCAATATCTCACTTCTTTCGAATTTGTAACTTTGTAATTCAGAATAACTGTACTTTTGATAATGACTTTAACCGAAACAATTGTTGATTTTGTTCAGTACTCAATTTGTTAAAACTTTTTTTGTGTTTTTGCATACCAAAATATGTTTCATTTTCTCTGCTGAAGCTTAGGCTTATTTTGAGGCAAAAGATAAATTGTTCTACAAAAGTGTTCAGCTAAAGAGTGCTAGTATTTGGTGGTGTTAAATGTTTCTCTTCATAAAGAACCAATTTAGTAAAAAACACCAAAATTGAATAGGTTCAATCTAGTCCTAAAATATTTATGTATTCACTAAAACTAATATTTGGAACAGTATTGCCACCGAAGAGTATAAGTTGTGTAGTAAAAATAGTGTTTATGTCTCGCTAAGAGAATGTATTGATGTTGAGCTGACACCGTGCCTTTATAGTATATCCGGTTGCTGTATAATGATTTTAAATTTATAAATCTCATTGTATCAAAGTGTCTTTTTATCCTTTCATGAGAAATTGAATTTGCAGCATGTGTGGAATTTCCATTCTGTCGGTCAAATATTTTTCTTCATGGCTTTCTTGTTTAGTACTAGCAGAACATTCTTGACAGAAATAGTTCGATCGCATAGAATATAATTGAATTTTGTCCTCACACACATGACACAGCCATTCTATAAAATGGAACCAGGTTAGAGGAGTCAATTTTCTTTAATGCAATTACATTTTGGAATAACAAGGTGTTTGCAGAAACCAGACCACTTTTACAGTTGACTTGATGTTTAACGACTATTTGGAAGACAAGAATGGATACTTAAATTCTTTTATAATCTTACAAGATCCTATAAAAGTAGATTCTTAACGAGAATGTAATTTGAAACGAGTAGCGAGCGAATTTTTATTTAATTAATACTTACACTTTATACGTTTTAACAAAGTTTGAGTTGTATTTTAAGAACAAATGCTCGTGAGGGTATTCTAAATAATTCACTTCATTTGATGTCTCTAAAATTTAATTTCGTGGAATACTTTTTAGCATTATCCATTTTACAGAGTGAGAGAGAACGAATAACGAAAAAAACTTCTAAATTAAATATTTCGCTTCTGACATAAATTACCTATATATTTTTTGTCAGTTTTGGTTTCTACGATCCCAGATTAGTCTCAAAAAACTTTTTTTCATGTAATATATAAAAAAATAAAATCACATATATTTGTGTTTTTTACGCTTATTAGTTCTTCAGCACGCTATAGATAGTTTCGATAAATCAATATCCAAACCGAAATTGCTTCGTAACACCTACTAATATTTACCTTGTGCTAACAGTCTTATTTCATATGTTTAATAAGGGTCTTACGATCGTATCAATTATTAAATTGTTAAGTATCTGGGTGATATAATTTTTTTCCACGTTTCATATTGTTCTAATTAATATAAATACATTCACACAGTTCAGATGGAATTATGGTTGACTGCTCTTCATCCCTATGACTTTTATAATAATTGATATTTTGCATCAATAAAGATCTCGGTACCTTTTAGGAATTTCACCCCCAAATAAATGACGTTATTTTAATATTAAATATTTGTTTATTAATGGTAAAGTGATATGAAAAATAAATTCGGTAAAGAATGTAATCTAACCTACCCTAACGGTACTTTTTCGAAATTCCACCACCAAACAATCATATTATTTGCATGAAATAATTGTTTATTGATAGTATTATAATATTCAAAATGAATTTTCGTCGAGAAAGTTTCCAAAAAGGGGTAAAAGTGAAAAATAAATAAATTTAATTATGGTATTTCTTAACGATTTTAATACCCTAACCTAACCTAAGCCCTTGGTGTATGGCACTTTTCACAGTGGGAATTAGGGAAACCTAACATGAATTACATCCCGAATATTTCCGAAATCGAACTATGTTTTCCTATTTTCCCACAAAGGATTCTATTCACGAACTTATCCACTTTTCATCGTATTGGATTTGTAAATAAGCAAAATTTCACATTTACAACGATAAAAACCTTGAACTGTTTTATCATTATTGCAAACGATTTGTTTTTCAAGCATAATAAATACCTTGATTAATTTTTTTCTTACTTTCACCCCTTTTAATAACATTCTCGACCAAAATTCAAAAAGTGTTTTTTTCTTCTTAGACGTTTGGAAGGCTTTTAAAGCTGATGTTGAAAACTAAAAATGGCCAGGCGAAAGCCAATGATGTTGTATTTAATTGTAAATTAAAAAAGAAAAAATGGCTCTGTGTTATAAACCTGTTATCAAATCCGGTCTGGAAAAGGCGCGCCCGATACATCCAGGTGCCTATATGAAAAATCAATATTACATTCGTTCAAATTTTCTGGGCTTATTTGTTATTTTATTTAATTTTTATTCGGGAACTGCTTACGTGACATAAAGGTAACGTAATATTTACTGACACGTGAATTAAGCAATAAATTTGAGAACTCAGAATAAGTCCAATTCCAAATTTCCTCTGTAAAGATATTAATTAAAAGCAATTTATAATAATAAAACACTATTTAAAATTTGTTCGGTGCATTTTTTGTGAAACATTCTTCTAAAGGAGTATGAAATTAAATTAAACACTGGAGAGTTTCACTTTTTGAAGACTTTATTGATCAACAATATTGTTTCGGCTAATCGGCCATTTTCAAGAGAGAGTACAAAGATTACTAAATTTTAAAATATATAACACTAAATTATAATACTTTAGGGTAAATGGTAGGTTAGGTTACAATTTATGAAGGATGAACGGGGAGTTGTAGATACAAAGTTCTTTCTGGTTGTTTACTATATTGATATTTTTATGAATGGCTTTCTTAATCTCTAGGTTTTCTAATAGCGATAATTTCCAACTTTTTTCTATCTTCCCATGTAATTTTTTTTTGTTTGATTTATATTAATATTATGGTTATTAAAGGTGCAGTGTTCTGCTATACCTGTTTTACAGTCTTTTTTGTTTATAGAATATATATGTTCTTTGATACGTTTTTTAATAGAACAGCCACTTTGACCTATGTAAGTTACATCGCAGGTATCACAGAACACTTGATAAATCCCACTTCTCTGCAAGCATTCGTTTTATTGATAAATTAAGCGCGAAAGTTAAATATAAAATACAAAAATGTTCTGAATATAAAATTATTGAAACAAATAACTTCAACCTAGCCTCAGTATTATTTAATAAGAAAGAAAATACAGACCTTCTAGAGACAAGTGGGATAACGACAATATTGTTGAGAAATAAAGTCTTTAGAAAGTGAAACACTCCAGTGTTTAATAATAACTTAAAAAGAAGGAAACAAGAAAACACTTGGCTAAGTTTCACAAATGTTTATTAAAATAACCTCTAACAATATTCTTTCTGCTGTTATGCCATTCTCAAAGAGTAATTAAGATATACTGCATTAAGTTCCAGAATGCAATACAATTTATGGTAGACATAACATAACATAAACTAAGCATAACTGTAATTACAGGCAACTAAATAATAGATGATTTTAACAAAGGTGAAATATTAAACTCTAGTTAGTCGTTGGTGATTAATTTGTTATTATGAATAGATTTCGATATTTCGTGGATTTACAATATATTAAGTCGTTTGCCTTTAGGTAAATAATGAAGTTATTCGACAATATCTAAGTCTAGGGAATGATTATTGGAAATACTGTGCATTTATTGTTGTTTTGGATCGATTTTAAATGATCATTTATGCGTGCTATCAGGGCACGACCGGTTTGTCCGATGTAAATAACTTTCCAATTCTTACAGTTAATTTTTTTATTTCCATTTTTATTCAAACAAAGATAGCTTGATGTAGAGAAAACTTGGCCTCTTTGGACTTGTGGTTACATCTGATCTTCAAATGGCGTGGTGAGACGTTTTTTAAGCAAGTTTTGTTGAACCATAAATGGTTATTGCATTTTTTAAACTTTATTAAGCAATTCTTTTAAAACACTGCGAGACATGTTTTGCTAGCTTTAAATATTGAACTTCCCAAATAAAAGTAATTGGGGGCTAATGGAATTTAAAAGACTTTTTGCAATCAAAGTACAAACTGAAGCTGTTGGAGATTCAGTACAAGAAAAGGGTTTCTTGTGCACTGGACGAAATTCGTAATTTTGAAATAAACTAATTTGTATTCTACGACTTCACTCGTTCTAAAAACTCTTCGTTCTTTTTTCTCTGGTAATATTGAATTTTTAATGCTTTCTTTGGCGTAAAAGTAGGTACCTACATTCAAAGTGCCTGATAATAAAAATAAAATAAATATTAATAGGTATCTATTCAAATTCCACAAAACTAACACTACTTCTATTAAAATCAACGGGGAACTGTGTTGGCGCTAGATGGAACATACGAGGTATGTTCTTTAAGTAAGTACCGCTTCGAAAATCTGCTGCCGTAGTGCTGCGGTCAGAGTTCCGCGCATGCGCATTGAGGTAGATACTCACTTATCTCTCACCTACGCACTGACGCTATTACAGTCTGATTCGCCCTTGTTTACGTTATTTACTGAGTGTTTAAGATACCTCCGATAATCGTGAGTCCTGCCGACTGTGAAGTCCAAGCTGTTATACGATTCCTTAATGCTAAATGACTAAAACTGATTGATATTCATCGTAAGATCTGTGCAGTTTACGGACAAAACATAATGAGTTATGAAATGGTAAGGAAGTGGGTGAGAGCATTTAAAGATGGCCGCAAAAATGTGCATAACAATGCCTGTCCGCATGTGGCTAATCAGAACAAAGATCTCATCACATCTTTTCATTGGGAAACTCCAGATCATTCTCCGTACAGCCCTGATCTGGCGCCCAGTGACTACCATTTGTTCTTGCACTTGAAGAAACATTTGGGCGGTCAGCGTCTTAAAGACGATGACGAAATCAAGACAGTTGTGATGCAGTTAACAGTTAACAAGAGGCGGCAGAGTTCTATGAGAAGTCTATTCAAAAACTGGTCAAACGTTAAGACAAGTGCGTGCCTCAATATTGAAGGAAATTATGAAGAAAAGTAGATTAAGGTACAGGCTTTCAAGTAAAAATAAAATTATTAAGATATCTTTGCACGTTTTTTTATTAATTTCAAAACGGTACTTACTTAAAAAGCATGCCTCGTATATAATAATAAAAATTAAAAGAACGCTTTACAACGATAACAATAACCTACTCAACGAACAATTAGATTTACCCCAGTTATTTCTGTTAAACCCAAACATATTTATTAAGGGTAAAACTCAATAATTAATGATATATATGTTATACCTCGACAACCATATTATCTTCAGTTATTGTCAAAACTCCTGTCGATGGCGTAATTGCCGAAATACGTTACTCTATACGTAAATTTAATTAATTTTATGGAATTATTCACCCAGTGTTTTCTTAACTTTATATTAATACTTCTACTGTTCATTTCTATATCAAATATTTCATTTTTTTTTTCTCATATGATTTACATTTTGAAAAGTCTGTTTCTAATTATAGTAAAGTAAATTACAAAAGTATTAAGTCTAACTCAATTCCTCTCGAGAATTTTGAAAGGAGTAATGGTGTAGGATGTTGAAGAAAGTCAGTCTCGTCTGAGGAACTGCGTTGCAATTTAGGAAACTTTAGCATGAATTCTACTGGGGGCATATAATTCAATTCTATACTACCGTCACCTTGAACAGGCACATTTACTTGTTCATCAAAACTTGTGAGAATTACGCTTAGATTATGCATAATCTTCATTTTGTATGTACATCAAAGTTCATTTTGATATGAAATATTAATATTAATTCTAAACTTACACTGGTCTGCTAGGATTTCAAAATTTCAAACATAAATCAAACAATTCGGAAGAAACACGGAAATCTTTAATTAAATAACAACTCAGGACATTAATATTTATGTCCTTAGAAATTAAAATTCTTAACTAATTGATAAACTAAATAACGTGCGCGAAGGTATAACCATAGTACCACTAATGATGTCAGCCGCAGTGCAGACGAAACGTTGGGATCTAGCCTTACGTTTCCATCATGGCTCTAGCACGAATTTTAATTCTACCATCGATCATTTAGTTATTATTTAATTAAATATTTCCGTATTTCTTCCGAATTGTTTGATTTAAGTGTGAAATTTTAAAATCCTAGCAGACCAGTGTAACTAAGTTTAGAGTTTTTATTAATATTTCATTTTAAAATGAACTTAGATGTACATACAACATGAAGACTATGCATAATCTAAGCGTAATTCTCACAAGTTTTGATGAACTAGTAAATGTATAAATTATTTATCGAAATACAATATTGTTAACGCCTAGTTTGACGAACTTGATATTTGATTAAAAACTCACGATAGTTTTTGTAAATAACGTTTATTCAAACACTTACACTTCCTCCCTTCCCTAGATCCGCCATTTTATTGTAGTAGTATTGTAGATAATTTGCAAAAGCCGTTTTTATGATAGGCCTGGGATTAATATATTGCTAAAAACCATATCTTTAACGGCTCTCCGAAATGTTAAATAGGTCGAACAGAAAGATATTTGTGTTTATAGCTCATTTGGATGATACCTCACAAGTACACGAAGTATTTAAAAAATCATTGCTCCCTGTTTACATGTAAAATTCCACCTTCAAATACAAGTTTTCATATGTCTAAATACGATTTTCCTCTCTGGTCAAAGATTTACATTAAATGTGTTAATTTCAAATCGGCATCTCGGTTAGTTTAGGCGTTAGAAACCTCTGACAGATGAACACAAAACAGCGTTTCCACAATAATATATAGTTTCATTGGACCCTTGGGGTACGGAAACATGGAAATGACATCACACACAGTTTGATAACTTAAATATTTGTTGGGCCTTGTCAAAATCTATTAACAATAGTGCTAGTAGTAGATATACAGGGCTATTCAAACTGAGTGGTACATTAGATATTACAGGTCGTTAAGAAACAAAAACCTAAAGTTTAAAAACTTTAGAAACGAATAATTTAATTTTTCCAGGTGGGACCTACCAATATTTTATTTTAATATAATTCAAATCCCTTTTAAGAAACAAGTTCGGTTTAATCGGTGATGTATCGAAAGTGCCTATATCTGCTGTGCTAATAACATGTGATAAGCTCAAAATAGCAATCTTCATCTGATAGTTTCGCTAAATTACTGAACAACTACTTAATGTTCTTTGTTTCTTTTTAAGCTGTCAACATCTTTACTTTAAAAGTCAAAAGGACATCTTAATAAAGGTTTCTAAAAACTTAATGAAGTTCTGCTGTGATAAAGCTTTTTAGTTCTTTATTAATTACCCTTTGACCTTGCGCCTCCATTAATCAATTTTTTTAACCATTATTTTGCTAATGGGAACCTTTTAGTTAGAAAATCTTTTTACCTATCATTGAACAAAGAGCTAATAATTTTCTAAGTATCTGCAGGTATTCTTTGATAATAATTAACCTTTGGCAGACCGAAGAAACCCTTTTACAATGTTGTAGAAGCGTAGAGTTAATTAATCATCTTAATTAGAATATACCCTTGCTCCTTTAACAGTTTGAGGGCCGTTGTAACCTGAACCCACAATCTGTTCAATTAAAGTTGAAGTGCGGAGATAGTTTATTAACTAATTAAAGACCTTTGCGTTTGATTTAAACTAATAATATTATTATTTTACTACTTACCTAATTTTAATTTGTTACTATAAATCAATTAACAAAGTAATTACTTCTTTTCTCTCTTCATTCGTTACTTTAATTTCTGATTGACATTCCATAAATATCAATACAGGGGTTGGATTAGTGATGTCAAAAAGATTATGAATGAAAATATAAATAAATACAGGCAACATAATGAATGCCATCTGTTGATATTTCCTACTGATTTCTAATTAGGATATCGACTTTTTAAACAAAACTAATGTCGTTGCTAACTACGTGGTATGCAGAAACTAGATAGAACAAAAATAAAATTAATATTTTAATAATAAAAATGTAACAGCAGTTTTAGTAAAATATGAGTTTTAGTTTTGACAGAGGTATAAAGTTCCTTGAAAATTAACAGATTGTCTTGAAAACAAACCTGTATTCAGCTATTTTTTTAATTTCAAAGAAAAGTAATTCTGTCTAGTAATATTAAATTTTATCGTTAATTTATATTTTCTAATGAAGATAAGACAGAGAAAGATTTGAAATCCGCAATTTACCGCTTAAATTGTGGGGATTGTAAGATGGCTTATAAAGGACAAGCAGGAAGAAGTTGCAAAGATGAGATAAATGATCATAAACACAGTGTTCTTAATAAAAATACTAAATCTACTTATACAGAACATTTAATTGAAAACGACCATAATTTCAATGACAATTTCAAAATTTTGCACTTAGAAAGTAAAGGTAGGAAACTAAATTTACTAGAAAAATTGTAAATCAATAAATTACATAAAAAAGGTAACATTCTAAATAACCAAATTGAAGTTAGTAATTCGTCATTATTAATCATTTAAATTGGGGTAGTGAGTTATTCTTTATATGTGTATCATTGTATTTGTAGTTGTATCACTATTTTGTATTTGTTCTCCCACTTCCTAGTTGATAAGTTAGTATTTAAACAGATAGTTTGTATTTGGTGTGTTTTATTCATCTTAGTTTTTTCTTTATATAATATTACGATGAATTAAAGAAAAGTATATTTTTCTGGAAAACAACTTTTCTGATTTTATTTCTAAATAATAAACGAAAACCTTTAAACAAGTTAAATGCTTGAATTCAGAGTTTTAGCGTCTTGTGTTTAGTAACTAGCAATCCTCTAAGAACGCATGAGTTGGTGTCTATAATACTTTTGATTTGACGCCAAACATCGTTGCTTTAGCTAACTTTTGAAATCATTTGCATCAAGTCCGTATTTCTAGCGAGAAACTTTGTCAATTTGTCTTCCGTTTCTAAGGGTGCCACCACCCTGCTGCTTACAAATTTATAAAAAATTGATGCAATTTCATTCAAACCACGGTGCTCCCGATTGTACTATAAAACCATTGTTCTAGATGTGTTTCGGGTAAAGCCTTTCAGCGCTTGCCGTGATGTATTACACAAACATTGTTTGTTACTATAGTGAACATTGTTGTAAAAATACGTTAGAACATTCAGAATTTCCGGTAATGTCCCCCAATAAAAAAAACAGTCGTGTTTGTTTTACTCACACACCAGCGTTTTCTTCCTTATCAAATATACATACAGCGTTTTTCAAATTGAGTGTACATTATTGAAAAACTACCATATTTTATAAATATAAATATAAATATAAATATAGAATCAACAGAATCAACTATTCCGAGGGCTAATACCCCTACCGGCATTGATTACACGGTTGATTCCGATGGGTTCTTAGACAGAGATATAACATATTTAAAAAAAGACGGCATTAAAATGCTTTTTCGTCTAAATTTCAAATATCACAGATCCCACATTTCGAACGCGTCCTACACAGTAGGCACAGCGTACGCAAAGCCATATCCCACAACCGGTTTCGATCTATCGGGTCTCATCAGGTGGGCGCTTGCAGAAAGGCTTTTACAGGCTATATGATAAATTTTTCCCTCATTGTATGAGGTAATCTGTAACGGCTATAAATTGATTCAATCAATAATTAATATCGCATTAATGTATTTAAAATTTTATGTTTCATACGAATTTGTCACAAAACATATGGCATTCCATTTAAAATAAGAATGTTGACATCAACTTCTGGTATAACTAAAGAGGTAAACAGTTGAAATTATTTTTGATAAAAATATCACCCTTGATAACCCCATACTCCCAAGTTTTCAAATCACTAACACACTTACTTTTCTTCAAACGTCGATGTACCACTTAGTTTGAATAACCCTGTATAGGCATGTTTAAAAAACGTATAATTTAATTAAATCTAATTAAACGACTCAACAATTGAACTCCGGATAAATCACACAAAAATACCCCCCCGTCCCTTAAACGAAATTGTACATTTACGCTTCGTATTTACTTTCGAATAGCATTTTATATTTATCTGATGTAACTCACATGAGTTAGCTGGACCGTTTTAACCCTAAACTGAAGAAGAGGATCGCTTTGCTTTCAAAAATTTATTTACATCACTTATAATTTATTACATAAAATCCATTACCCACAGTTTTTAATAGCGACTGTATTCATGACACCGTATACGTATGGTAGTAAAAAGTCAGCACTGTAAATCTGGTTGGATCATAACGGTTGCATGACAAAAAAGTAATGGGGCGATCCTTTCGTACAAAACCTTGCATCGTCGGAGTTGTTTCAGTGCCAAATTGGATTGTTTTTGCTTACCAGTAAACGATGAAGAAGTTCCGAATCTATTTTAATACTGTTTTAAAAAATACAGAGATAAGAACTAACGTGAATTACTAACTTAATTATATTATTAATTTATGAACACGGTGTTTAATGTTGTTATGAAAATAAAATGGATTCACTATCCGTATTACATATTAGAACAATTAATTAACGACAAACATTTAAATTACAATAAATTTTAAAACTATTCCACTATGACTTTCGCTGAAAATATTTAATGTAGATTTTTCTACCAGGCAACGTTATGTGCATTTACATTTGTTTCATATTTGTACGTATTTCTTCTTCAAATAATCAGAAACGATCTCAATACTTTTCTGTATCCATATACGGTATCTGTTATATATCATTAGGTACTTTAGTAGAAACTGGATTGGTAGGAATTTACGTGCCCCTTTGATTGTTCCAGATACACTAAAAGCAATCTGTTCAAACATTGACGTAACAAAACAACAGGATAGTTCTGATAAATACTCTTTACTAAACTAATTGAATTCCTCTTCTCTGACAACATATGTTTATAATTACTCGAAGAAACTAAACTATTACGAATTTATCTCATGTAAAGCAACGATATATACATCACGTATTTTCTTGTGGTTTTGTATGAGAAATAACAATTTCTGTAGCATGATGGGTAATTATAATTTACTCCAACATTATTCACCAACTATTACTAACAGTTTAACTGTTGTCAGATGTTAAATTGTCGTTCTCTTCGCTCATATATATTATCTATTCATATAACAGATTGACGCGAAAATGTTACGTAAGGGATTGTAGCTTACATAAATTTTCATAGAAATATTGCCACAATTACCCCTCGGTAAATAGTAAGAATTTTAAGATGTCTGAAGTTTAAGAATCCAGCGACTTTTCCTTGCTTTTGATTATATTGCAGAGCTTTTAAGCATAAAATGTGATTCGCAAGGATAATGCAGACACTGGTTACGCCCAGTTGAAGTGCCTACAGTAACATTGTGAAATTTTAGTAGTTATTAGGGGGTGAATTCTATTTTATTTAACAAAGGAACTTCTGAAGGTAAAAAAAAAAATTATATTTTAATATAAAAAGTGTCGATTTCTTAAGTTTTAAATACAAAATCCCAATCGACAAAAATTAGTTAATAAATAAGAGCAGCACTAGTTCTTGATCAGTAATTTATCGAAACTAACAAATTAGGTCTCATAAGCACGACATGGGCAGTCTCAATTAATCATCAACTAAATCGAAAACGATATAATGTCTAGTTATTGTAGTATATCGCAATCTACTGCTGTCTGTAACTAACTAAAGTACGAGGCATGTTTTTTAAGTAAGTACCCGTTTTGAAATTAATAAAAAACATGTAAAGATATCTTAATAATTTTAGTTTTACATGAAAGCCTGTACCTTAATCTACTTTTCTACATAATTCCCTTCAATATTGAGACACTTGTCATAACGTTTGACCAGTGACCAGTTTTTGAATAACCTTCTCATAGAACTCTACCGCCTGACTTGTTAACTGTTAACCACTGTATCACAACTGTTTTGACTTCGTCATCGTCTTAAAGACGCTGACCGCCCAGATGTTTTTTCAAGTGCGGGAACAAATGGTACTCACTGGGCGCCTAATCAGGACTGTACGGAAGATGCTGTAGAGTTTCCCAGTGAAAAGATGTGATGAGATCTTTGGCCCGATTAGCCACATGCTCTCGCCCACTTCCTTACTATTCCATCACTTATTATGTTTTGTCCGTAAACTGCACAGATCTCACGATGAATATCAATAGGTTTTAGTCCTTTAGCACTAAAGAATCGTATAACAGCCCGGACTGCGGACTTCACAGTCGGCGGGATTCACGATTATAGGAGGCATCTTAAACACTCAGTAAATAACGTAAACAAGGTCGAATCAGACTGTAATGGTGTCAGTGCGTATGTGAGAGATGTAGGTACTCCGTGCTCATGCGCGGAACGCTGATCGCAGCGCTGCGACGACAGAATTTCAAAACGGTACTTACTTAAAAATACATACCTCGTATTTCATATGTTATGCAGGAGCCTTACTACGGTATCTACTTCTCCAACTGAATCTACGGTACAGCATATATACATGACAGGCAAAATGAGTTATTGGAGCGCTTTCAAAGATGTCCAAGAAAATTTTGGATGACCTAACCTTTGGTGATTTAATAGAATTCTACGATGTTGGAACGTATATAAAAATACCACCAATATGTGTATCCATTCTCATTTATTATTACGAACCTTTTAAACACAAGATGTAATTTTCATTCGCAGTAATTTTGCAAGAATACTAAATATAAATTAAATTATGAAATTAAATGTAACTTTGATATGAAGAGACGTCAGTTTTACAAAAATAATTTTAGAAAGTAAAGAATTGCAAATCTATAAACTCTATCTTTTTTACTGAAACAAAACTAAGTTGATGGGCTATTAGACCGGAACGTCTGCCGACATCACTTCCTTTTCTCTAGTTTACTACGTTTTTCTACTACTAGCCATCTCCACTGTTCACATATAACTTTTTCGTTACAAAGAATAATACAACAAAGAAACCAACGTCAAGTTATCGAGTGTACGTTGTACATTTCTGTAGTCTTAAGAATTATATCAGGAGTTAAAAATTAGAAGAGCATGATAAGAAAAGATGATGGTACAAAACCCTTTGTGCCTTTAGTAAACGGTGTAATTAATACTGGTCGTAAAGAGAATGGGTTATGCTCCCAAAAAAAAAAGATATGAAACAAACATCTCAATTTTCAGGGGCGAGATAATTCCCTGTGATAAATTTAAGTCACCTCTCAGGACTTAACAACCCTAGCATGAAAATCACGAGCGCCGTTTTGTTCCATCCTCGTTTAAACCAGAAATTCTTCTAGTTCGTTGAGGTGATGCATGTGGAAAAATTGTCTACTTGGAAGAGATTTATATGCGAACTGTAAGTGGTCCTTCTTCGGAATTAATGGAAATAAGAAGTGAGTTTAGTCATCAATTAGACACAAATCTCTTACAAAGTGAAAGAAGTATGGTAAAAATCTCCGTTTATAGCGTCGGAGCGCATATAATGGCGAAACTTTATTTTGTACGTTCTCATTAGTATGCATGTAAATACGGTATAAGCTACGTAACTTTGGACCTTTTGTAAATCCGGATATAACGACAACACAATGGTCAACAAGGATATCTATTCAGGTCTGATGATCTGTTCAAAATTTACGGATTTAATTAATGCTATTCGTGGTGCATTTACTGTGAAATATTTTTGAACAACTAATAATTCGAGTACAAAAACACATTTTTCACAAATTTTATTTTTATACGTCTTTACGATCGTTGCGGCTATTAAGCCATTATAAAAAACACCACTCACAAAAAAACAACTTCCCAATTAGAAATTAATAACATAGAAACAGTAGCAGTAAATAATATGTTAGTAATAAACCTAATATCATCAATAATATTATTATATACAAAAAGCCTTTACAAATTCAAAAACTGTTATATAATGTAAGCAAAATTAAAAGTAAATTGAGTAATAATTATTGTTTAATAAACTATATGCATAACATAAGTAATAAATTAAGTAGCAAATTGATAAAGTTATGTTATCAACGGTGAATAACAACACATATTTGAAATTTTCACTTTTTATTCTGACTTAACATGTTTCGCTACAGTAGTAGACTCCTGGTGTTAACCGAGCGGCGTGGTCTAGTGCTCTAGATCATTTCTTAGCATTCGGGAAGTCACTGATTCGAAACCGGGTCCGGCTGCTCTGGTCCAAGTTTTTTGTGGTTTCCTTGGATCACTTAAGCAAATTCTGGAGCAGTAATATTCCACAGATAATCTTTCACTACTCTTCTGTCTTCATTTCGTCCGTCTCATCTTTCTCTCCCTAACCACACCATCCACCCATTCCCACGATTCCTTCAAGGAGGCTGAAGAGAGCCTAACGCCCTACCCTCCGGCTTTGCATTACAGTGTAGGTCGGAAGGACTGCCCGCCCACCAGAACGAGTAGCTGGTGGAAATGAAATACAAAAGAGTTTTTTCCTGGTGTTAGTAGTAGACCCAGAGGGACATTTACTGTACATAAACTGCTAGAATAAGAAATCGTAGTTCTCAACAACGTACTCATTGAATTAAATTTCTACTTTTCAAAAAAATATTATCCGAGTGATCTAACCTACTGAAAAAGTATATTAATTGATCGGCGTGTGCATTTGTATAAAAACCTAAAAAATGTTTTCATTTTATTTTAATAACAGCGGTTGAGGGTTGACAACAAAATCATGACAAATTTCATTATCCTTTAAAAGAACTTACGGAAGACATATCGCCCCTACCTAATAAAAATCTATATTATCGACCATCCACTCCCGTAACTTACTTACGTAATGTGTGAATAATTTTCAAAGTATTTGCAATCTGAGTTATAAATCAAACGCAATAATGTCTCATCCTGGTATAATTTATTCGTTGTTTGTTTTATGGCAACCCTGGACAGTAATTAAACAAAGGGGTATATATCTCCCCACAGACCTATTCAGTTTAAGTTACGTCAAAACGTATTTTATACGAGACCGGAAACAAAATAGCAAGATAGCATTTTCCATGATCGTTAAGATTTTATTGCTTCTACTCAGTAAAATCCTTCCTTTTCTTCGGTAAAATAACGGGATACTCGAAACGCTTCGTAATGACATTTCCGTTTTCTAGTATACACGTATACATTCCATTTCCGTTACAGTATTTCTACTACATAAAATATAAATATGTACCTTGATATAACTATAAATCTGGTATGTAAAGTGGAAAATCTGGACATCGAATGTACAGTATACATGCTTTAACGTGGCATTAAAGCTATAAAATAGATAGGTTCTGAGAAAAGAATAGTAAGGCGCGGCGCAAATGAAAAGCATTTTGGTAAGGTGACGCAGGGTGAGTTACGGTGAATTCTGCAGTTACGGCGACGTACATTGCAAGTTGGTTCGCAGTTCTATTTGCGCAGTTTACTCCAATTATAGTAACGTGACGTATAATTAATCTTATAAATAATTTTACGAGGAATATTGATACACCGATTATTACGAGATAAATGAAGAAAATACTTTTAATAAGAGAAATGGTTGTTTAAACTTCAGCGAATATAATAGTAAAAAAAACTTATAAATACAACTAATTTCAAAAAGTTAAATTCAGACCCGACTACTAACATCCAAAAGAACGTTATCAAAGCTCTTAAACATAATGACTTAATCTTTGACCCAAACTATTTATACAGATTTAAAGTCATGAATCCTTCAGCTCCCGTCATCTACGGACTACCAAAAATTTATAAAAAAGATACTCCGATTAGACCTATTGTTTCCTATATTAACGCTCCCGCTTATAAATTTTGCAAAGAAATTAATAAAATCCTTCCCAACCTAATAAATTATAATTCAAAATAGTCAATCAAAAACTCATTTCACTTTATAGACAATATCAAAGATTTGGAAATCCCTTATTGTTCAAAACTAGTATCGTTCGATATAAACAGTCTATTTACCTCCATTCCAATTGATGAATTACAGGAAATTCTAAACGATCTCATTAACAAGGCAAACTTATCCGATATAATGAAATTACAAATAAGTAACGCCATCAATGTATGTCTGAACCAAAATTATTTTTCATATGATAATAACTTTTTTCAACAAGTAGACGGGTTACCAATGGGCTCCCCCATTTCACCATTATTGGGGGATATTTTTATGGCAAATTTTGAGAAAACCTTCTTCAGTAATAAATCAGCCACTAACAAAATATTATATTGGACACGATATGTGGACGATGTTTTCTGCATATGGAAAGGAACTGAACGTCAACTTAATCAATTCTTATCACATTTAAATAACATAAATAAGAAAATTAAATTCACCTTAGAATTAGGTGACAGCATAAACGGTTTAAAGTTTTTAGATGTAAATATCACAATTCATAACAACAAATTAGACTTTAACATATACAGAAAACCAACGAACACAGACACAATAATCAATTCCAAATCTAACCAATCACAACAAATAAAATTAGCCAGTTTTCGCAGTTTCATCTACAGACTATTAAAATTCCCTCTAAATAAATCCAACTTCAATAAAGAGCTCAACTTAATAAAACAAATCGCCATAAATAATGATTACAACCCTATAATCGTAGACAATATCTTAAAAAAGACGAAACGTAACTTAATTGTGAAAGAAATATATGCTGGATCTAATAAAGCAACCACTCATTATAACTTAATTAATTATTGTGGAAAATTTAGTAACAAAATATGTAATAGCCTTAATAAACTAGATATAAGCACTGTGTCTGTCAATAAATGTAACATTGGGAAAATATTAGTCAATAACAAACCAAAAAACTACATGTACAAAAAGAGTGGAGTTTACAAAATAAATTGTAAGGATTGCGATGCTTTCTATATAGGGCAGACGGGCAGGAATTTAGAGACTAGAACAAAAGAACATGTTAAAAGTATAGAAAACTTAAAAAGATCCACAGGCATCAGCGCACATTGTTTAGACTTCAATCATAATTTAAATATAGACAATTTAAAACTATTACATTCAGAAAACAAAGGCACTAGATTAACATTACTAGAATAATTGGAAATAAAAAGAGCATTACTTCAAAAAAAAAAAATTAAATATAACAAACGACCAGCTAGACTTTAAACAAACCCCTTTATTAGACCTGTATTTGGGTATTTCCCATAGTAATAACCCTTCGTAGATATATAAGACCTGAACATGTTTTAAATTATAGTATTATCTTATAATGTACTCTTGATAAAGGTGTTATCCACCGAAACATATGTAGAGTTTTTCTAATATACATCTGAAACATTTAAAAGCGTTATTTATTATATTTTGTTTATTTGAAGAAAATACTGTTAAAAATCCAAATAAAGAAGGTATTAAAATTCTTTTTCGTCTAATTATAAAGAATCACAGATCCCACATTTGGAACGCGGCCTACCAAGTAGGCACAACGAACCGAAAGCCATATCCCACGACCGGTTTCGACCCATCGGGTCTCATCAGGTGGGCGCTGGCAGAAAGGCTTTTACAAGCTATATAATAAATATAAATATGGAATCAACAGAAACAACTACTCCGAAGGCTATGGCTCTCGGTGCGTTGTGCCTACTGCCTTTAGGCCGCGTTCCAAATGTGGGATCTGTAATCCTTTATAATTAGACGAAAAAGGATTTTAACACCTTCTTTATTTGGATTTTTAACAGTATTTTCTTTATTTATCTCGTAATAATCGGTGTATCAATATTCCTCGTAAAATTATTTATAAGATTAATTATATGTCACGTTGCTATAACTGAAGTAAACTGCGCAAATAGAACTGCGAACGAACTTGCAATGCACGTCGCCGTAACTGTAGAATTCACCGTAACTCGCCCTGCGTCATTTTTCATTTGCGCCACACCTTACTATTCTTTTCTCAGAACCTATCGATTTTATAGCCTTAACGCCACGTTAAGGCGTGTATACTGTACATTAGATGTCCAGATTTTAACTTCATTTACTAATTTTATATTAGAAAAGAAAAGAAAATAAAGAAATATTTATTAAACACTCCTGACATCACTAATGACCAAGCGAATTTAAACACACCCCAGTTATCGATTATTATTTAGGCTTTTCCAATAATTTAGGCAAATTACAAACAAGTATAAATATATAGTTATGAAGAGCATTCTTAAATTTAGTATAACATTGTACTCTTGATAAAGACGTAAAACGTCGAAACATATGTAGAAGAATAAAAACTATTTGTGAAACATAAAAAGTAAATTTCTTTTGTTTTCCAAATTATTAAGAATGTTTCATAATACATCAACCGCATCATGTTTAACGAATGTGGAAAAGTTATCAAGACAAAGATAGGTGGGTACCTATCAAGGTTCTGTAGATATGTAAACGAACCACTTTTGTAAGTTATCGAATTTCCTTGAAAATACCTTGAGTAGCAATTTCAGCTTTGCGTTGCATTAAAACTAATTAATAATTACATTAAACATCCTAGAAATACGATACTAAGTTAATTATGTAAGCGAGCCTTTTCGGCTTTAGTTCCAGGAATAATTCTACCAGAATCAAATCTGAATTTCCCAGGCTTATATAGATTCAAACAACAATTAAGTTTACTGACTTGAAATACACATTTCATTATTTTTTGACGGTAAAATAAATTGTGATTTCATTAAAACAAAACTGTTACAGATCGTCGCCTTAATTCCAACATTTTTTCATACAATGCATCAACGAAAATTGGCAATCCATTAATGAAGATAAACTTCTTAAGGATTGTAATTAATCTTAGTTCTTATTGAATGAGATGTTGTAAATAAGCTTCATTTTAACCTCTCTCATAATGACGCAAATAAATGTCTGACATTTTGCCGTCACTTAATCAGTCAAAATGATCGAACGGCCTTCTTGATTCTACTAACGACAATGTTGTGATATGGCTGACATTATCTGCAAAGTCTTTTGCCTCTGATATTCCCATTTAACAATGGACTATTCAACTCAAATCATACCAATAACAACTACCAGGACAAATTACAATTGGAACGTTATTCAACATCTTTGTTTTCTAAATATACGTACATTAATTAACGTACATGCATGCATTTATGATTTAGAGGCCCACACATCACGTGGAAATGGTGAACATTCATCGATTCAACACCTTTCAGTGCTGATCGCCCACATTGAAAAAAATTGCTATATACTGTTCTCTTTCGCGATCGATTATCCCATTTTTAAAAATGACTAGCGAAAGGCGTTGCTGTTAACCTTTCGAACATTTTTTTTTGTTTCGATTTAACTCCAGGTGGCAAAACCATATATAGGCACCCCCGAATGGGAGTAGTGTCAGATTCTTGCTGAATAAAAACCCTCCTCGAGTGGGGATTATCAACCAGAAGGTTTTAACATCCCCGGGTTAGATGTGGAGAGGTTGAGATTGGGAAGTGGATTGAGGAGAGGACAGAGTTGGGTGAGGGGAAAGGACAGGAGCGTTTGGGGAGAGGACGTGCTAAAGACGGTGGCCACCACTGATGTGAAGGGTGGGCACTCGCGCTAAAAAGTGAAACTAGAAATGAGTGAATAAGGGCGGCTCAGGGTAAAAGGTGACAAGGCCTTCTAAAGCGGTCGTTTAGTTTAGGGGCGTAATTGGAGAGTGTCGAGATGATGGGGTTTGTTAACGATTAGGCGAAGAGAATTGCTTCCGATTTGGTCTCTTTAATGGAGAGTTTCCATCTCCGATTGACGTTACTAGTGACGAAAATATCGAGGATGTCAGGAAGGTGATTTTGTACTTCCGAGAAGTGCGTGGGGTATGGGGGGGGGGCTTCGATTGTGAAATCGAAGTCAAGAGATTTGGCAAGGAGGCAGATGACTTTCCTATTGTTGTTTCGGCAGCCCTAAGCGGTGTGTTTAGCGTTGAAATCGTCTGCGATGATAGTCCAGATGTTTGGGGGAGTAGAAGGGGGAGGTCAGAGAGATAATTATCGTTCGGAGGTTAGTAGAACAAGATGATTCTAACGGGGGCGGAAGTTGTTGACATTGCAATGCCAACCGCTTCGAAAGAATCAGTGGCCAAAGGAACTAGCCCGTCTTTGACGGTGTTCCTAACTAGGATGACTACGCCACCGCCTCTGGAGTTTTCACGATCTCTCCTGAGAGAAGTGAAGTTTGAGACAAAAAGTTTGTGTCTGTGGGATAGGTGAGTTTCGGTGATGCAAGCAACACCGATTGCTTTTCTTCGAGGAACTTCTCGAATTCGGTCAATTTGATTGGTGGGAGATTCAAGGACAGCGATTAGGCTGGTTACCATTGTTTGAACAATGACCTGTATTTTATCGGGACGGGGTTGCTCGTTGAGCTGTAGTGAAGGTTCGGGTTGGAGTGCGCTTTTTGTTGTGGGCTGGGGGGGGGCTGATCTAACTGCCCTGGTGAAGGATTTCGTTGTCGGGCGCTGTTACTGGGGTAACGGAAGAGCTGGGGGTTGGTTTTGCGCTTTTGGAGCAGCTGAAGTGAGGGTTTAGATATGGGGGGTAGTTTTCTTTGGAACCTTGGGGCAGCCGCGGTAGGTTGCGCGATGATTGCCTTTGCAGTTTGCGCAGGCGGCGGTGGCGTCTTTTTTGTCTTTCGACTTACATTCTACGGTTACGATATTAAAACCGCAACAGGATCAGATCCAGGCGGCGTGGCACTAATTCGCTGTATAGAAGAACTTCATACAGCGGCATTGGGGAACGTCTTTTGTTGCTCAACTTTGACATTGAGCCCCGCATAGCTTACCAAGTTCGAAGATTGACATTTTTTTTGGAGTTTGTCGCGGTTCGGTCGAGACGGACGGACATAAGTGGTCAGACTTTATCACCGTTGGACATACGGTGGACGCCACAAATAGTGGCAGGGGGTGGCACGAGGTTGGATTGTACCTCTGATGGGATGGGGGTGGCCAAAGAACTGGAGGGTAAGTCTTCGGCCATCGGGAGTGGGGATGCGTCACTGGGAAGACGACGCACGTACTCGATCAAGCCCTCGAATCTGGCCTGAAGCTCGCTGATGGCGGCCATTGTGGCCGCATAGGAGAAACCCTCCAAGAGCGCGGGGCTCTCGAAGGCAGCCATTTCGAAAATCGATCTCTCTCACGTACGAAATGTCCTTGGGTGAGCGTTGTTTAAAAATGGAACGACGGTTGTTAGTAATTAGGGGTGGTGGGGTGGGGAGCGATGAAGTATGAGGGGACTGCGTACTCGGTCCCCAAGACTGTTGGTTAGAGCGGCTGGGAAATGGCGATGACCTTGAATAGATGAGCCAATATAAACCACCTGGTTTAGTGCTGGTGCATTAGTTGCTAGCAGTGAAAACTACCGATTCGTAGCCTTGAAGTTACGTGCTGAAAAGCACGTAAAAACGGTGAACTTGCCTTGTACCTGTAGCAGGTAAGAAGTGCGAGAAAACGGCGAATCTAGCGGTGGGTCGACTGCGAATAAATCGTAGAATCTACGGGCTTCTGACTGGTGCGTACGGCTTGGCTGCAGTAGTTGTGCTAGTTAGCTAGCAGGTATTTATTGTCGATACGACAGAACGAACTCGACCCGCCTTTCGAACAAATAAACAAATGAATTTATATCAGAACAAATTAGCTCCTCCCAATGAAATGTTATTGAACTGAAAATTACCGTACTGCGACTGTACGACTTATGATGATGAATAAGTCGTATACTTATGATCTCCTGATACTGACTTTAGTTTTGAATGGTATTTAAAGGTTAAAATTAAAACTTTCGGCAATGGTATTTAGAGGTCATTGATTTTCAAGACTGAATGCTTAAGGGAGTTAGTGGTACTTATTAGACATCAAGTAAATACAGATTAAATGAGTTAGAATACCTTAAATTCAATTTGTTCGTTTGCGATGTTTATTTTGACGACTTGCTTATAGTAGTATACGTTTATTTTGAAGTATTGGCGTCTTTAATCATGGTAAACTGTAAGTCGTTTTATTCGATATTAAAAATTAATATAAATCATACAAAGGCTTATAGCGACATTTTGAATATTTCGTATTTTTAGGTCTTAATGACACTATTGTATTATTATACAAGGTAATTCAAACTGAGTGGTGCATACGATGTTTTAGAAAAATTAAGCGTGTTAGAGATTTAAAAATTTGAGTTATCCAGGGTGGTCTTTGTATCTAAAATAATTACACCGAAAGTTGATGTCATCTCTGTTATTTTAAATGGGATGGTATATTTTTTAGGACTAATTCGTACGAAGTATAAAATTTTAGGGTGACCTTGATAACCAACTTGTATATGACTACATTGAATCGTTTCTGAGATAACTTAATTTATAGAGAAACCCAACTTATCAAAAATCATAACTTCCATAAAAAATATCTTAAAGTGTTGAAATTTTAACAAGTTATCGTCAAGTCTTAAGGTTAATGTTATGCTAAAAAATTAAGCTTCAAAATTCATACAGGGCGTTCAGAAAAAGAAAACAAAGTTCAAAAACTTCAAACACGAATGTCTATAATCAAATTGTTTCAATCATTTTATTAGATTTAAAAAAAATACAAATTCTCCAATCCTCACAGTAGAATGTGTTGCGATTTTTCACCAAACATTTTACAATCTGTTGTCTTGGTACCAATATTTTAACTTATCCTTAGCAATATATCTATTCCTTGATAAAATAAAATAAATATATTCTAACAACCACAATTTTTGCACATTTTTGGGTATTATATGATGAAGCAGAAGAAAATAGAACTCTGTTGCGTCGTAATTTAATAAATTAAAACGCCGTGTTGTTAGTACGGATTATTTATTTAGTCAGCGTGAAATAGTATATTTACAGGGTCCAATTTTGTTTATTAATTTGATTTAATTTTTAAGTGCAGTCCAAAAATTTTTTTTATTACTTAGTCGATGTTGCTCGTTGGCATCGAATCTAAGACTCGTTTTCGTTTTTAAAACAAGGTCAAATTGTCTTCTTGAATCATAATTCTTGATAATGACTTTTGAATGATGATGATGATTTTGTATTATTAAGCAGATGTTTTTGCAGTTTCTCAGTTGTCAACTTAAAACTAAACGACTAAAATGTTTCTGTTTACATTTAAGATGCTTTTTCTTAACTGCGTCAGTATCGTTTTTCAATGCATAAACTTGTCCAGTCAATAAATCGGACAGAATTTTTTTTTTAGTATGATTTCACTGGGGGTCGTAGAAACACCCACTACTATAAGCAAGTCGTCAAAGTAAACGTCACAAACGAACAAATTGAATTTAACATATTCTAACTAATTTAATCAGTATTTACCTGATAAATACTACTAACTCCCTTAAGCATTCGGTCTTGAAAATAACGACCTCTAAATACCATTGGGCTAATGATTGAATTTTAACCTTTAAATACCATTCAAAACTAAAGTCAGTATCCGGAGATCATAAGTGTACGACTCATTCATCACGATAAGTCGTACAGTCGTAGTACGGTAATTTTCAGTTCAATAGTTAGTCGTAAGGAGCAGCACATACCGGGCTAACATTTCATTGGGAGGAGCTAATTTGTTCTGATATAAATTCGTTTGTTTATTTGTTCGAAATGTTAACAGCAACGCCTCTCGCTAGCCATTTTAAAAAATGGGATAGTCGATCGCGAAAGAGAACAGTGTACAGAGTAGATATTATTTTGTTTATTGTAAACAATAATAATTTTGAATATCGTTTAACATTAGTACACTTTTGAAACCAGGAACACATATTTTTTCCATTGACACAATAAAATAATGCGATCGTGTATAAATATAGTTTAGTATGTACACTTTGAACAGTTAAATACACGGATAAAGAATAAAGAAAAAACAAGTAGAAAATAAATTGTGGTAATAACTTCATTTATTTAGTAAGTTAGGTATGTTGACTGAGTTAGAGTGACTCTAAGTGATTGTTAGTGACTGACCTGATATTTATCGTTTTTAAGAATAGTCTGTTAAAATAATGAAAGAAGTGGTGGAACCGTTTCTACGGACTTTAGTCGGGTGTTATGCGAAGTAAGAATACCAGGAATTTAGGGAAAGTGACCATCACGAAGGCAACTGGAGTAAAAAAGTGAAAATTTGGATCGGATGCAGAAAAGGGTTACTTTTTACTGGCGAGTGTAAATGGCGTAACGATTCGAATAACACCAGCTAAGGGTACAATAGAAAATGTTCGAAAAGAATTTGTAAACAAGTTGAAAAGAATAGAATTTAATTAAATGAAGAAAGTATTATGTTAAAAATACAAAGGAAAAGTGAAATTTGAAATGTGTAGAGATAGATATTATTTATAGTTATGAAGAAGAGTGCAGAAAAAATAGAAGTTATAAATTCAATAAATAGAAATTTTAAGTGTTACACATGCGAAATAAATGTATGTTAAGAATCAGAAATAAAAAATAATGTAATTTATTTATATCACTTTGTCTCGCCGTAGAATATTTATACTACGTGTCTGACCCAAAGACGAGGGTATATATTTACTAAAAGAGATTACTAGAAAACACGCGAAGATATTTCGACCGCCTTACAGAGAAAACGACTTGTTATTCAACAGAAGATTCTCGAGCGTTTATTGTCCGGTATCGATCGGTCCCAATATCAAACATACCGCCTTCGGGTTGATCAGCGCTAATCGATTCATCGCACACACGTATACGTTCGCTACAGTATTTCCTATGTTATACAAGATCCTTATTAAGAAATCTTCTTGTGTACCTATACTGGTAATACAGCTTATATACTTGCTAGACAGGTAAACCAAGTAAACAAATTAAGATCGAAATCGCGATGCATATCTAGTAGTTTCAATAAATTACTTATCACAAACTTACAATAAAAAATTTCCATCTCTTACCTATTTACCCTAACTATCGACGAATTTGCTTTATCATTTAAGAATAAGAGGCTGTTTTATGTGATTCAATTTATATCCGGGGATAGTTCCACCCTTCGTTTAATCGTAAATCTAAAAAACAACCGAATTTTCCCATTTTCATACTTTTAAATTTAATTACTATGTGCTGTTTGAGATAAATAACACGCTTGAGTTAATCGTTAAACGGTACTTTTATCCACGTATAGGGAGTGTTTTAATGATAACTAAAATGTTTTGCAGGTGGATGCTACCTAGAGGGCGTGCGGTTCTTAGTTAGGGGTATCTACATCCCTGCTCAACATGCCAGTGGGAGGCAGGGTAGCCGGCAAAGTCACTGGAATTATATCAAACGGTTACGACGGTAAGTTAAATGAATACAGTTATTTCAGTAGGTAGGAAAGTAGGTAGATGCCTTCATATAAATTGGAAGTTTGTTCAGAGAATATTCCCATACCACCGAGCGGCGTGATGTAGTGCTCTAGTTCATTGCTTAGCATTCGGGAGGTTACCGGTTCGAACCCGGGTCCGGCTGATCTGGTCCAAGTTTTCTGTGGTTTCTTTGGATCACTCAAGAAAATGCCGGGGCAGTAATATTCCACATACAATCTTTCGCTTCTCTTCTGTCTTCATTTCGTCCGTCTGATCTTTCTCTCCCTAACCACACCACCCACCCATTCCCACGATTTCTGCAAGGAGGCTGAAGAGGACCTTACGCCCTAGCCTCCGGCTTTGCACTACAGTGTAGCTCGAAGGGACTGCCCGCTCACCAGCTCACTAACACGAGTAGCTGGTGGGAATGAAACACAAAAAAGTTTTTTTCCCATGCAAAAATTGATTATTGTACTTATAATCGAGGCGGTTGTAAATAAAACATGATCGAGTTGAATTGTAACGGTCGATTGTGTAAAACTGGTAGCAAATATAATCCAAAGTTTGAAACGGTTACTACCAAAGTAGGTATGCAATGCACCAAGTGGAATTAACTAGTTTTTATGGGCACAGACTCGCATCTACGATTTTGCAGAACCGTGGCAAAAACTTAATATTGAATTCAGAATTTCAGATATTTCAGAAGTAATAAAATTACGAAATAAATGTACTGGCTTATTAGGTCATAAAAATATGGAGACAACATTTAAAACTGTGACAAATTACGCCACAAAAACTATACCGCAAAAGAAAACTAATCAGCATTATTGAAATAATATTCGTTATAATGCATATATACATTTTTCGGGGTAATTCGACAATACCGTATTAAAATTGTTTTGTATATTATATCTTTGTGTAAACTTTTGTATTCTAATTATTTTGTATTCTATCTATCTGTTTAAATAACCTAATTACTTGTAGTTTCCTGTAATCCTTTTAAGATTCCAATTTCTCTTACTAACAGCATGACCTGTAGTTCTCATTCTTCCTTAATTACATTTCTACAATGGATTTCTTCGGTGGTTCAAAACTAAATTCAAATTCTCAGTATTTCTTATCTCTAAACTTTTCAAACCTTGGACCTGTCTATTCGTACCTTACTTTTATCAACTATCCTTTCTCTTCCTTGACAATTCCTGACAATACTTGCAGTTTTCAAACACACGGAAGTGTCTATCTGGCTTTTATGTCGTCATGTTCTAAACTTATTTCTTCTTATATCTTGGCATTTAATTTTCATCGGAAAGTTTTGTAAATACATTTTCATTTGTTGTTGTTGTTATCGTTGCTTATTGTTTTATTTATTAATTAGGTCCTCCAAATGTATTCAAAAGACTTTCTCGCTATAATACGGCCTGATTGGTACAAAAAAAGATAAGGTTATGGAAGAGACAGCCAATCAAGCGGCGTTAGAACGAGAAAGTCGGACCACAATTATTAAATACTGTCACGAACTGTACTTGCGGTTTGTGTTGGTTCAGTCCTAATTAACAACACCTTCTTGGGAAAGATAATGGATATTCTCGACCTTCCTAGATACATCTGGAACATATTAGCAACAATCAATAAAAAGACAATAGTAACACGAGAAGGTTGTAGAACATTCTAGAGGGAATGCTGAAAAGTATAAAAGCGGGTGCACTGGACGGACCGAGTCAGTTTGTTTACATCGTGCGTTGACAAGTGACAGGAGCGATAGACAGGCGATAGTCATAGAGTGGCGGCAATTAGAACGCGAGTATAAGTGGTGGCGAAGAATACGGCGACGGGAGAAATAGATTTACTAGTGTGAAAAATTATATAGGCTTGTGTTAATCAGATCTGTAATTAATTTAATTTTAGTTCGTTTAATTGTGTTTTCGTGACTGAACACGTCACAATATTGTCTGCATATTTTTATGCTCTAACTAGGAGGGAATTTTTGTGTTGGGGGGAATAAAAACTATTAAATAAATTTGTACTATTTGTTACCTATTTGCTAATAATTTTTTTATATATGACATTACTAAATATAGAGTACAGTATGATCTCACTAATCCGGCCTTGAGTGCTCCGACGATGGCAGTAATCCGGAGTTATTTTGTTACGCTGTCAATGTTTACAATCAAATATTCATCCTGCGATCCGGGCCCATATCGATTTGGGAATTATCACTTATGGTGCGGCAAAAGTATTTCTGCAAACTAGACCGCATGCTTAGCAACAGATGGGGATGGATCGAAAACTGAATGCTTAAGAATCTAACAATTTGTTTTATGTAATATAACGGTGAAATTAGTTTTCCTTTACTTTTTTTTTCTAATAATTTTTTCGGTAATCCAGTGATTCTGGGTAATCCGGCAGTACGGTAGGTTAGTGATATTCAACATCCAATGTAAACAATTCACTCTCCAGAATCTACACACTTCTAATCCTAAGGTTTCGAAATGTTGACTATCTAATCTTTCTACAGCTTTGCTTTTTCTTCTGTAAATCCGTTTGCTTTTGAGGACTAGCGCAATTTCCAAGTTCTCTGATACAGTACAGCTTTTTCGATCCAATATTCTATTGCATTTATATTACTTTTTCAAAAACCTTTTGAATGTTTCATTCCCATCTGCCACTAATTTTGGTGAGGGGCAGTCCATCGTATATACTACAATATAGGTAGTTCCGGAAAGTATCCTCGGAAGGGAAGTGGATAAGTAGTAGTTATTAGGGAGAAACAGATGAGTCGGAGAAAATAATAACAGAAGAGAAGTAAAAGTTTATCTGTGGAATGTTTCTGTCAAATCATTTACCTGAATGATTCAAGGAAACCACAGAGAAACTTGACCAAAGCGACGGACCTCGAATAAAATCGATAATCTCCCGATATAGAAAGTAGAAAATAGGAGACTGTCGTAAAAGAATAATTAAATAAAGAAAGACTCACTCTAATTACCACTAACTAAATTTAATATGATCGGACACGTGTTTCGCCCACTTCACACGTAGGCATTATCTACGCGAGACTGGTTCTAAAATTTAAAATTATGCCTGTTTATATGGGCGGTGGTTGAGGACCGGAAAGATAGTGGAAAGTAGAAGAAGGGTTGGGAGGAAAACTTGAATACGTTCAATACCATTTGTAAAGTGTTTAAAAAACCAATTTTGTAGGCCTATGGAAAAGACAACCACAAATATATGCTTCGACAAACTTTACAAATGGTATTGAACGTATTCAAGTGTTAAAACTCAACGCTGTTAACTAATTATTTCTGCCTTTACTTTATGGAAATTAGGAATCATATTGAATCAAATAATTGAGTTAAACACACTTAATTTCCACTTAATACATTTATTAAACTCTTTATAGATAAAAAATAGTAGTTGCATCCCCACCAAGATTGTAATAGTATTTAAGAAATAGTGTAAGCAAATTTGTATCAATACTTCTGCTGAAGATGCCCTTGTAGGGTGAAACGATCGTAAAGAGTTTAATAAATGTATTAAGTGGATATTAAGTGTGTTTCACTCAATTATTTGACTCAACGCTGTTGTTCAATTAAAAAAACTGAAACATAGTTGCAAGAAAATAATCCGATCTTCGCACTTACTTTATATTTTACTCTGTAGATAAATTTAAACTTTGACTTTTATTTAATCAGAATTGACGTCAGACTGAAGAACAAACAACCTCCCGTGATAAATATTACCTCTTCCTAGTGAGCGACTTCTGATTGTATGTTATTTCCTTTCGCCTAAAGCAGAGAACGTCGGTTCGTACCCACATTATGTAGAATTTTTATTTAGTTGGTAGAGATCTATATCCTCCACGTTTTCTTAGACAACAGAACGCATTCGTAACTCCTGAATTATTAATGATTTGCCTCCTGCTTTAATCCCAACTTCTCTAAGTTTACTCGTTCACAACTAACTAACGATGATAGAAACGACTTAAAGATAGACCGGGAAACAAAGATAAAGCAGGCCAATATAAACGTTCATCAATTCCAATAGAGGCTCCTACCGGAGTATACAAATATTTTGTTTCCCTAACATTTCAATACTGTTGCAGTTATTTTTGTTGTAAGAATAGCGGTATACTTGTGACGGGTGTGCAACGCTGAAAGGTTCCAGATTAAACAATAAACATCATGTACGATAAATAATGATAGTGTTAATTAAAGTAGAGCAATAAGTTTTTGTTTAAGTTTAACCATGGAGATTAAAAGGTTGTAGTCAAGTTTTAGTCGCATTGTAGCCAAATTGTGTTTATTAAATTCATTAAAGTTATACTGTTTATTACTTTGTTATACGGTTATTCTACACCGTTTAAGTCATCAGCCAACAATTTTACGTTTCGTGTAACTCAATTCACAGCTGAGAACTTCTTCGTTGGTAAAACGTCTTATGAGCTATCTTAAAGTGAAAACTTCAGAGAATCGACTAAATGATTTAGGGATAGTCAATCACGTAAGATTCGAAAGGGGTGTAGGGGGTTCGGCAATTACGAAATATCACAAGAGGGAGGGGAGTATATCACGTGTATCTATTTATTCGTTAAACGCGCGATTTGACCTTTACTTTATTATTTTATACCAGTCAAAAGCAACATGCGATGTCTGTTTGGACATTTTTATCACACTCCTTAATTTCTAGAATTAAATACTTACCTGTAATTAAAGATAATATCCTAAAACTTTTAAAATACTTTGTACTAAAAATACACGTGATTTTGGGTAGAGGAGGATTAGTCTTAAAGCTCACCACGTATCACCAAGGGGAGGTTCAGTACAAGGGATAATGGACGCGTTTTGTAAAATAATCTCGACGTCTCAAAACTTTGTATTGACAGTCGTCGTCGTCAGTGACGAGAAAATATGGGGATTTTCATTAGCAAGTTGCATGAGAGATTGATGAGTAAATACATTGGCGGCTCGTAGTCAAGTTTTCTGGAGGGTCAAAATTATCAATTCTCAAAATGTGGTAACTGATTTTTATTTCTTAAAGAACATGATGTCAGAGGTGTGACAGCAACTATTGGTTAAAAATACGCACATATATGACAAAAAAATATTAATGTACACCACAAACAGATAAGTACATAACCCGATCTACAAAAAACTGCTAACGAACAAAAACACCTTGAAAAATACTGTATTTTACTCGCCACGGCTGTTGACTCAAACCTTGGCATTCGCTGCTTCAGAAAGCCGTATAACATAATACAAATTAGATCGGGAAAACTCGGCTGACACTCGTCTCCATTTAAAGCAATGCGGTCATCGCTGGCTGCCAGCCCAGTTTATGCCAACTGCCAACGAATGAAAATCAATAATCAAATCAGTACCACCAAGGAGATGCAAAGTGGTGCGTTGCGCCGTCGATGTTGCGGAATCAGTAAATGGGTCGAGTTTATATGCTTAGAATAGTTAGAATAAAAAGTGAATTTCCAAATTTAAAAGATAATGAATAAATATATTATTTAACTTATATCATTATTATACTTTTGTTTGTAAATATATTGGGGGGGGTGGGGTCATGAACCAAATGACCTAATGGACGAGCTGCGCTTGAGTAAATATTATATCAGTGAGTGGAGGCTTTCACGGCCGTCATCATTATTCCAACACGTATTGTTGTTCGGACTTATTGACCGTGGTCCATGGAAATTGATTCGCCAAGTTTCGCCTGAATCTGCAACAGGCGTTCTCAAGGGGTTGTATTGGTGTGGTAACTTACCACAGCGACCGCAACCCCTTCAGAATGCCTGTTGCAGATGCAGGCGAAACGTCGAAAGGAAATATCTATGGACAACGACCAATGAGCCAGAAAATCAATAGTTGTGGGAATAAATATTATATTTGGATAAATCATTAAAAGTGAATATTTTCACTATATATTATATTTAGTTACAGTCAACAACTGAAATTAAATGTATTTACATAATGTTACCTAATTTAAGATTATGCCCAGACGGAATTAATTGTGTACAATTTTCCATACTGTATATTTTTTTTTGATGAGATGAAAGACAACCTTAAAATTTTATACTGCAATCCCCACCTCAATTCTAAATCAAAATCCGCCACTGCTTCCTAACTAACTATTTTAACTATTTTACTGTCTTCAAATATTAAATCGTTATATATGTTACATCATCGAAGAGATACGTAATGTGGAGGTCTAATTTAAATGCGATTTTCACGAAAGTTTGGGAAAAACCGTCGGTAAATTATTCTAATTCTAAAGTGTTTGAACTTTAGAAAAAAATTACCATATCTGACGAACCTTCCTTATTTACATTACGGAGCTGTTTCAACATAAAATGTGATTGTACAGAATTCAAATATTGATATAAAAGACGAAGGGGCGAATCCAAGAAGGGCAATCTCCCAAACCCCAGCGAAATTCAAAAACTCAATAACCCAAAAGATGATTTAAAACCGCATAACCCTATTGCCTATTATTTACATATCAATTAAATATGCCCAACGAGTTGTCGGGTTTAAATAAGTTTCGTTATAGGGTCATGTGATTTAAAAAGTTTAAGTTATGGGTGCTTATGGTTTAGGTTAATGGATTCAAACGCTTAAATTAAGGTTACGGGTTTTAGATCATTTAGAATTAATGTTTTGGAATATTGATTTTTTTATATTTTCACCGTTGCTCTTAAATAATATTTATGGATACGCCCCTAAAAAATAGACGTCGTTTTTATTAGCTTAATTTTTAACTTCTATAAAGATTGTTTTTGATTATTTAAAAGTTGTACCATGAGATTGTTTGCGAAATTCTAAAACACATTTTCTTGGGTTATTATTTGTATTAGAATCGCATTAGTCGATTAAAATAGTTTAATTTAATTCTTCAATGCCAATTGGAATATGACTTCCAATTATTTGTAAACAATTTAAAAAAGAGCACATATTGTGGTTATTAAATTAAATTACGTAAATACCTGTTCCACTGTGCTCTATAATATTTTTTCCCAGTATTTTGTAGTATTACAAATTGATAAAATATGCAAACAAGCGAATAAAATACAATGGAAATTTAAATTTTGCACACCAAAATTTACTTTAACGAATTGAATCATTCGATTATTGGAAAACAGTTACTAACGTAAAATAAATTTACATTTTCATGGTTTAATATCATCTGAAATTAATCGTAAGTGAAATATTAGTTAATCACGAACCATTACACACTAATGCACCATCATCTATAATGGAAAATCAATGATGTGTTGGGACAATTCCTCAATATGACGAACTAATAAAATTTTGAGGTACATTGCTGTTATTAACAATAACTCACAGTAACTAATTCACGAAAAATGATTTTATTGCTTTAAAAAGTGCGATAGATATTGTAGATACAAATTTTATTTTATTAACTAATTTTATAGGATTTATTCTTTAGTCTTGTATCAATAAATAAGAATCTCTTTAGGTTTAAACGTTTGTGTTAATAGTAAATAGCCTTAATAACGTAAGAAAATAAAAATCTCCTGATAAGAATTACTGAGTGGGATCGCCGAGATATAATTTTTGACTATTATTAATGCAAAACAAAAGCCGATGGACACGATCTTTCATATCATTCCAAGAAGAAGTAATATAAAGGCAGATGTGATTCCCCTAAATAAATATCGTATGGAAATTTAAACAGCGTTTGTTTTTAACATTAATTAGTCTACGCCTACGTTTATCATTAACATTTGTGTTTGTTTTTGTATTTCCTCATTTTTTAGCACATTATACATTAAACCATCTCAATAAGTACATACCAATCAAAGAGAATGTCTAAGAACGAATGTACTAGTATGAATATTAAAAATCATATTTATACAAATACAGGAGTAGCTGAATAGCCGTTATATTAACCTAACCTATCTGTTTTCCGCATAATCTATCAATTTTGAGAAAAAAAAACTTTTTTATGTTTTATTCCCACCAGCTACTCGTACTGTTGGGCGGGCAGTCCCTCCGACCTACACTGTAGTGCAAAGCCGGAGGGTAGGGCATAAGGCCCTCTTCAGCCTCGTTGCAGGAATCGTGGGAATGGGTGGATGGTGTGGTTAAGGAGAGAAAGATGAGACGGACGAAAAAAGACAGAAGAGATGTGAAAGATTATATGTGGAATATTACTGCTCCAGAATTTGCTTAAATGATCCAAGGAAACCACAGAAAACTTGCACCAAAGCAGCCGGACCCGGGTTCGAACTGGTGACCTCCCGAATGCTAGGCAATGATCTAAAGCACTAAACCACGCCGTTCGGTGTATTTTGAGAGGATTTGTCAATACTGACTTGACATAACGTGTATCAGTTTTTGTTTTATATCAAAAGGGCTCATAACCATTTATAGCTCTTCATCTACCCAACTAATATCACCCAGTCCAACACTAACCACAATTTGGTACCATTTTTGTTACCATTTTGTGCAATTTACATACTAATGAATAGATTATTTTCTATTACCATAATAAAAATTCCATTTCTGCCTGAAAGTACATAATTATGAAGCAGGCTACATTATGTACCTCCCTCATAATTTCCGAGCCCTGATTTGCATATCGCTATCTAAACTGGGAAAACTGATAGCTATATTAATTCTGTCCCCGTATTAGAATACAGTAAGCACGCTGCTGAGAATAATTATTAGAGTATTCACGCGAATTAAATTATACTCAAAATGTATTTCCTTGTTTACCATTTTATGAGTGAGCTGACAACACCTCATTATACTATATTTAATTAGTTAATTATCTACAAGTTCATTAAAGGGCATATATAAATTCCTAATTACTGAAAACGCAGCGTAAGGACAACCGAAAAGAGAAATAATTAAAAATTGAAAAAGAGAATAATTGTTAATGAGACCAATTAGTTCTACAATATACATGTTTGTCAGATTCACTTGTTTATTTGAAATTTAGAAGTAGATATACTCATTGTTTGGAGTGGAAAAAGAAAGAAAAGTGGGCATTTCAAAATCAACCCTTTCGCTTATACGTGCAGCCAAAGGGGTGGTTACTACCCAGGGAGATTTGAGTTCTTTCGTGCTTCAAATATACACTACAGAAAAAAGTTTAACTGACTATACGTATCTAACACATGGACCTAAAAGTCCCGGGCCTAACAATGAAAACACGTTTTGTTTTGTTCAAAATTGGCTTTATTCATCAACGTAATCTCCACCAAGAGCAACACAATCACTCCAGCGCTGCTCTAACATTCCAATACCACCTTTGTATAACAATTTATCTATTGCCTCAAAATGAGCCTCAGATTCAGACATAACCTCTTCATTCGAGCGAAATTTCTTGCCGGCAAGCATTTCTTTGAGGTCTGCGAACAGCCAGTAGTCGCTGGCACTAGTCTCCAAATCTGGAGAATACGGTGGATGTTGGAACAATTCGAAGTTCATGTCGTTTTGCTATTATTTTGATAACAAATGACTTGTGACATGGTGCGTTGTCTTGATGAAACAAATTTTTTTTTCCTTGCCATATGCGGTCGTTTCTTTGCAATTTCAATTTTGCGGCCGTTAAACACTCTAATAACACTATATAATTACTACAATTCACTATTGATGGTATTTCCCTTCTCAAGATAGTCGATGAATATTACACCACGCATATCCCAAATTTCACTTTTCGATCATTCAAAACGATTTTGTGGATTTTTTTTGTTTTCTGGTGTCCTGGTTCTGTCTCATTCAGACGTCCACGTTTGAAGTCAGAAAACTAACGTTTTATTTTTTTTCGGTTGTTTCTGATGAACCAGAGTCTCCATAACACTTTTCAAACCATTGCTCATTGCTTCGCTTGAACGGTATTTTTTCCCATAAAGAAGCAATGTAAAATTAAAACACGAAATTGTTTTTGATCCATTGTTTTGAAAACAACAAAAGTAGCCAGATAAAGTCACTCTTAGCACAATAACTCACAAACTAATGAATAGAATATCATGAAATTTTAACAGCTGTCAGAGGTGAATGCAATAAAACTAGCGCCATCTATGTATTACGCCTGGACTTTTCAGCCCAAGGCGTGGAATAATTGTACGGTTCATGACAATTATGACGTGTTAGACAGGCGGGGCTTGTACTACCCTACAACAATCAAATCGATGCGACAGACAGAAATGAGTAGGTCGTGGTGCAGAGTATTATGTAAGGCGGAATGCCCTCTTCAATCTTCCGTAAGAGTTGTGGAAATGGTTGTATGGTGGTGGTGGTGGAAAGACGTAGCCATCGAGATGAAGACAAGAAAGAGTGAAATAATATCTGTGGAATATTACTGCCCCAGGATACGGCTGCAGTACCTATCCAAAAGAAAACACAGAGAAACTTGGGCCAAGACTGGAGGACTCGTTCGTGTGTTCTTCTAATAAACTTTAAAAAAGCACCATGATATTCGTTCGTTATTTTACGACAATTAAATAGTTTAAACTTAACTTAATCAAGAGATGTCCGCAGTCCGTAGCTCATGAATAAAATTTAAGGATGTGAATCAAACACGTGGCAATTAGGACTTCATTCCTAAATGAGACTTTGAAGTATACATATGTTTCTTTTTATTCCGTGTTTTCTCATTTTTAAAACGAGTTCATGTATTCTCATTAACAGCGTAACTTTTTTTTAATGAGCTCAAACCTATATAATATATATACACAGCAATTAAAAGTGCATTAAAACTTTATGTCCCTCGAATACGTATCTTATCCCGAGGATGTATTTAAAGTGCAATTTGTAATGCAGATAATACGAAAGTATATAATAGAAAATTTCCCTTAAATGCTTAGTGTTAAATTGTCATTACACCTAATAGATTATAAAACAAACGGTTGATTATTGTTTTTATTTATTCTGTAAACCATTCATTTATTTTTCCTTTTAGTTAAGGAATATCGATTGTCTGATTTAAATTATATGTATATATGAACTATTTTACCACTTTAACAATTTGTTTTTAAATAATTTTCAGTTCCTTTTAGGGCGTATTTGGTGAAACAAACTTTTTGAATTTTGTTCTAACGCTTAGATCAGTTTATCGATTTGAAGTGGAAATTTAAGACTTCTTTCAGAAAGCCTTTAATGACTACAAATGTAAAGAATTGCCACGGAACAAGAAAATATAATCTTTCCGGATTCAAGACGCTGCATCAAGACAACGAAATTAGAACAAATGAAACAGTGTTTATGCCAAAAAATTTATTCCCAAAATGGTAACGTAAATTTTATAAAACAATTTATGTATGGACACAAATATTTATACCTACTTATACCTTTTCAAAATTTCAATTGTACTAATGTATATATATATATTTGAACTTCACCCATTTGAATAATAAAAACCATCACAATTTTAGCCTATACTAAGGTATCTACAGAGTTAAAAAAAAGACAGATAAGGACTAAGGTGAATGAAATACTAATTTGATATAAATTTTTGCAATTGGAGTTTATTTAAACAACAAATTTTTCACTTTTAAATTTTGGTAGGTTGAACGAATGATTTTTGACATTAGTTAACACTAAAAGTTTTGCTTTAAGCTGCTGATAATATTTCAGCTGGTATTGAAAATTTTTATTTTAATATTCGTTAATTCTATATCCAAATTAGTCTATAATAGTCTGTAAACAACTTTTCAGCAAAAAGAGGAATCAAAAGTTTTATATAAATGACACATCGAAACTTTCAAAAAATTACAAAAATTTTTTGCTGAAAAGTTGTTCTTAAACTAATTTGGGGTCGTAGCAACCAAACATGACAAAAAATTATTGTCAAAAGCCAGATATTTGACTTAGAAGATTTTATCGTTATCCATTTTGCAGAGGTTTAAAAAAAAAACATCATAAACCGTGTCAAATAGAGGGTTACGATTTGGAGTGAGATCTCATAAAATATCAGTGTCTATAACTCCTACTCCTAGGATGCAAAATAACAAAGCTTAAAAAGTAGGTAACGGTTTTTTGAACCTTTTTTGCTTATTTTCTGAATACTACATTTTAATAACTGTCTAATATTCTGTTAACATAAGTAAAACGCGTATTGCGGCAACAGTTTTTGCTTTTAAATAGAATTTACTTAGTATGTAGTTTAATGTTAGGAGTATGTCGTTTCTGCGAATGTTTTCTGTTTTCATTCAACTAATTCTAATTTAAAACATTTTTGCTGTTCCTCCAATGCATTGATGATAGTTAACACAAAAAACACGTTTAATTAAGTTATTTTTGGTGAAATTATATTTTTTTTTCTCTCAGTATAGAAATAAAAAATTTATGGCAGCAGTGCAGATACTTGGTATATTTCAGGGTGCATCCATAAATAATATTAAAATTAAATTAATTGTTCAAGAGTGTCTGGTAACCTATAACAAAATAGAAGTCCAAAAAAGAAGGTATTAAGAACCTTTTCATTTAATTACAAAGGATCACAGATCCCACAATTGGAACGCGTCCTACACAGTAGGCACAGCGCACCGAAAGCCATATCCCACGATCGGTTTCGACCTATCGGGTTTCATCAGGTGGGCGCTGGCAGAAAGGCTTTTACAAACTATATAAATCAACAGTGTAATTCAATGCCGGTTGGGGTATTAGCCCTCGGAGTAATTGTTTCTGTTGATTCCATATTTAAATTTAAATATGAAATGTTTCTACCATGCATTCTATATTGAATTTACTCATCAAATGTGCATACTTTATTATGAAAATTTTCAAATTTCTCATATTTCAAACGATTTAGTATTCTTTTTTATCATGTAGATAAATTTTCTGGTGAAACAACTTCTTTAAGCTTTTAAATTAGATTTAGCAAAATTGTCCTAAAGACAGACCTGCACGTTAGACAAGTTTCAGAAATTTCAAAATTTTATTCAAACCATAGTTATAATTTTCTGAAGCAAGTAATGAAACACCCGGTAAGTATCTTCATTCATTCCACAATTTAAAAGAACAATTGCGATTCTTGACGAATTATGAAAATTTTATCCCTAAACATGTATTCAACCCTTTCTTATCAAGCTACGTTAAAAAAGTTCTGTAAATTTACAAAAAAAAAATCCTTTTCAATTCAATTGTAATAAAAACAATTTTTTGCGTTTAAAAATGTAAATTGCTGCAGTTTATTACGAGTTTTTTGTACCTGAATAATTTACATATGTGTGTGTATTTCCACCGAACTGCAAATTATATTGATGTGAACTTTTTTTTTCATTCCGCAATAATTTCAATACATTCCTTCCCTTGTGTGTAATTCCGTACAAGTACAATGTACGATATACAATCAATAACTGTGAAAACAAAACAAAAGCACGATAAAGCAAAGCTGCTTTCATGTTACCGCATATCGCTGTTGGAATTATTTTCTGAATAAATACGCTCGACAGGGAAGAGAACTGTTTCATTTGAGATATTATTTATTAGCACTCGTCTCTATTTTTACATGAGACGGGTTTATTGAATTTTTGTGTATCAGACAGATGAATGTTGTGCAAAAAAAGTTTGTGCAAAAACAATAATAATCATATACAGTTAAAACCGTTTACTATGACATTGTTTACAACAACATACCGGTTATACTGAACAAAATCGTAGCTCCCAACTGAATGCTGCATGACATTACGACATTGCTTATTACGATATACCTGATTAAGCGACTACATTTACCAAATATCTTCGGAAAATTATGTCTTTAAACAATTTGAATATGTAACATCTGGCTCAATAAAATGGTTAATAGCTATTAAGATCGCATACCGAGTGCTCTAGATCATTGCTTAGCATTCGGGAGGTCACCGGTTCGAACCCGTGTGCGGCTGCTCTGGTCCAACTTTTCTATAGTTTCCTTGGATCATTTAGGCAAATTCTGGAGCAGTAATATTCCACAGATAATCTTTCACTTCTCTTCTGTCTTCATTTTGTCTGTCTCATCTTTCTCTCCCTAACCACACCACCCACCCATTCCCACGATTCCTGCAAGGAAGCTGAAGAGGGCCTTACGCCCTACTCTCCGGCTTTGCACTACAGTGTAGGTCGGAGGACTGCCCGCCCACCAACACGAGTAACTGGTCGGAATGAAACACAAAAAAGTTTTTTTTTAAGATCGCAAAAGTAAACAAACCCCCAACTACCAAAATTAAATTGCACAAAGACAATTACCCGATTAGACCAAATTAGACAATATGTCCAGGCTCCTTGCACTTTTGCTTCAAAGTTTTTGGTCAATAAAATAAAAGAACCAACTTATTATGATTCCTCGTTTTCTTTAAACAATTCTTTAAATCTCATAAATAAGGTTTCAAATTAATTTTACCTAAAAGAACAGTAAATTCGTGTCATTTGAAATTTGTAACTTATTCTCTTCAACACTAATAATTCACCTTAACCCCCTCCATATTTAAATTTAAGTTAGTATATAAGTGATTCTGTACTAGCTTATGTTTTACCGAGCGACGTAGTCTACTGGGTTAGATCACTGCTTATCATTAGGGAGGTCACCGGTTCGAACCTGGGTCCGGCTGCTCTGGTCCAAGTCTTTCTGTGGTTTTCTTAGATTACATAGGCAAATGCTAGGGCAGTAATATTCCACAGATAGCCTTCCACTGCTGTTCTGTCTTCATTTCGTCCGTCTCATCTTTCTCTCCCTAACCACACCACCCATCCATTCCCACGATGCCTGAAAGGATGCTGCATAGGGCCATACGCCCTACCCTCCAGCTTTGCACTACAGTGTATGTCGGAGGGACTACCTGCACACTAGTGTGAGCATCTGGTGGGAATGAAATACCCAAACATTTTTTTTAACATTATCTTCCGACTAAAGAAGCCACTGTGTGGCGAAATAATCATTGTGGTATTTAATAAAACATTTTGTAATTAAAAGTTTCCTTGATTCAATATATATTTCAAAGATAATTTATTTGTGCTTCCGCTATTTTTTTAAATTTATAAAAAATTATATTAATTTAGGATATAATCAACTTTTCCGTATGTTTTATTGCATTAATGAAGATTTTATTTACAACATTTTACTTTCGAATATTTATTTATTTGTTTTTTTCTTTTTAATGTGAATTAAATTTTCGTCATGTTTAAAGTACTATCCTGAGGCGCACGCCTTCTTTGATCCCTCAGACTACTGGACATCACTTAATTTCTACCATTTAATTTACAGTAATTAATATTTAACTAATTGCAGGAAGATCATATCAAGGCATCAATGAAGAAATAATATGGGTCAGTATTGGAATGGGTATCACAATAGCTGTCCTGATAACAATCGCATTGTGTTACATAATGCGAGAAAAATGCATCCAGAAAAGGGAATATTACATCTCTGCATGAGTTGCTCCCATCTAAACGATTTTTGGTTTCTATTATTAATGTTGTAGAACCGTTATGAAATCTTCTTCGTCTTTATTAATTAAAATATTAACGGGTAAAGATTTTTAAAAGTACTGTCGACGATAATGAAAACAAGCGACTTCTATAAACAGTGAAATCGAATTTTGTTTATTCTAATCGTTTGTTTTCACATAAATTGACAGTATTTAAAGTAAATGTGTTACATAGACTTTATAAAGTAAGAAGATGCTTTTAATCTTGTTGACAAAATTATTAACTTGTCACACAAGTTAATGATAAATAATTAACATAAATGTAAACTAAAAAACGTCCAATAAAGTACAGAAGGAATATGTTACGATTCAATTCTTTATTTGGATTATACCCTAAAAGTAGCATTTCTCCCTCGGAGTGTTTAAAATTAAGCAACCAATTAGTCTACAACATGAAGATATATAAATTCATTAACACCTAGTCGTTTTTTTTGTAATTTCATTACGTTGAGAAACTCTTAACGTTAACCAAATTTTTTCCTCGATTTATATTTTGATCTCCTACTCTCAAAATGGTCACACTTGGAAATCGTTCAAGATTTTTTAAAGAATTGTCCGTCATTCTTAATAAAATAAAAATTAATTGTTTTATAGTAGGTATTTCTAGGGTTTCAGATTTTTTAGAACGACCATTAAAAGCTGCTAAAATTGAATAAATTTCTTAGTAACAAACGGAATGAAAAAAAGAAATCAGTAAACGTCATACTTTTAACTTACAATTTTGAAATAACGAGGGACATTTCCAGTTATCTTCTTGGAATTGTTATCAATTCAAAATCTCAAGTAAGTCAAAAAAAATAGAAGCTGATATAAAAATGATATTCGTATAAAAAAAGTGTTGAGAAAATACACAAATCTTCTAAAAGTTATAACTATCATTACAAACACTTACTTTTTTAATAACATGATAGGTCAAATAACAATAACATCTAGACAAAAAGTAATTTTTCAGTTTATTTAAAAATTTCAATTAATGGTACAAACAAATCAAGATACCGTTAAACGTTGGATTACAAGAACATAATCATAAATCATAACTTTATAAAAAAAGACATAGATAATATCTACAGAAGGATTTCCATTTTCTCTGTAAAATGTTTAGGTTTGAAAAAATATTTTACATGCATAAATTTGATAAAAGCTCCCTACTTTCCGTACAAATATGAAAAGGTTATATAAACTGAATATATAATGTACACCATGCATTTTATATCTGGTATCGTACATTGTTACTTGTTAAAATTAAATAAACATGCAAATGTGAAAGAAAAATCTACAATAAAATATTCAATAAAAACGGAAAATTCGATCTAATTTCTGGTTTATAGAAAGATTTATTGCGACATGAAGACTTTTATAGTTCAAGTTATAGCTCGGGTGACTAGATCTGATTTCACGAGAAAAGTTACGCATTGAAAAACTGTTCTATATTATTACCAAGTAAAACTTAACTTCCATTTATTTTAATTTGAAAAATATTGGCAAATATGCGGTCTATTAATAATAAAGTCAGTATTTGCTGCAAAAATCAAATCTTTACCCTAGGTCTAAAATTTCTTACTAAAGAGACTCAAAAATAAAATTTATTATTTTATTTATTTCCTCAAATATTGATGGTGTGACCTTTTAAATTTTAGATGATACGCTGCGAGGGAGAAATATTAAAACTTAATTCCTTGCTCAATGCATGTACTTACTTATGTATTTATATTTTAAGGATATTCTATGTTTTAACAATTTTTTACTAGAAATAGACCTATATAGAAGAAAGAATCTAGTTATTATTAAGTAAAAGAAGGAATTGACTTACATAGAATCACTAGATGACCCACAAAAGTGTGTATGTATTTATTATTCAAAATATTGTATGTTTTATTTGTAGTAAATGCAAGACAGTGGCGTAACTGTAAGAGAGAGAGGCTCTACGTAGATTAGGTACAGTACCTTCACTTTAACGTGGCACAGAAGCGATTAAAGTAAAACAATCAAATATTGTTGAGAAAGAAGCAGTTGAAGCACAAATTGACCAAACGCGACTGCTGATCAGTGGCATACAATTTTTAATAAACGATGACCTACCTTGACCGCTTACGGAAATTGTAAACAACATCATCATTCGATTATTAGGCAAACAAAGGGCGTTGCCCTCTACATAGGTGTCTTCAGGATTATTGCTTTTCTGCCATGTTAAAGTGCGGGAATTAAATTAAATAATTAGACATTCGTATAATGACTCGTCCCACATGCTACACCACTGATATGACATTGATTCAATTCCTTTTTTAAAACTTAAATGTGTCTATTATTGAAAATAAAACATTTTTAATTATATATTTTACCTAGCTTTATGTAAATCTAAATTGTACAGGTAGCTTTACATTCCTTTTATGAAAAAGATCAGCATTGTAATTTATTCTTTCTTAAGAGTGGACCAAGTTAAAAATAAACGTTCAGATTAGATTTAGTTATGTTAGATTAAAACGATAGAGTAGGTAAATATATCATTATGTCAATTCATTGTAATTTCAACAAAAAAGAAGAAATGAAAAATACATTCATGTTTAAGAAATATTTTCACTTGTTGCTTAGTTTATTTTTATTTATTTACCACCAATTAAAATAATAGAAACTCAAGAGTCAGTAACAGGAAAAAGAAAAATTTGCAATCAAAATGTCTAATCCTTTGGTAAAATATTCCATTATTCCTTTTTCCTTATATATATACGAGGTATATTCTTTAAGTAAGTACCGTTTTGTAATTCTGCCGCCGCAGCGCTGAGGTAAATATTCTGCGCATGCACAATAAGTACCTACATCTCTCGCCTACGCACTGGCGCCATTACAGTCTGATTCGCCCTTGCTTACGTTGTTTACTGAGTGTTTAAGATAATCGTGAGTCCCGCCGACTGTGAAGTCCAGGCTGTTATACGATTCCTTAGTGCTAAAGGACTAAAACCGATTGATATTCATCGTGGGGTCTGTGCAGTTTACGGACAAAACATTATGTGATAGAATGATAAGGAAGTGGTTGAGAGCATTTAAAGATGGCAGCACAAATGTGCATGACAATGCCCGTCCGCATGTGGCTAGTCGGACCAAACATCTCATCACATCTTTTCACTAGGAAACTTTAGATCATCCTCCGTACAGCCCTGATCTGGCGCCCAGTGACTACCATTTGTTCTTGCACTTGAAGAAACATCTGGGCGGTCAGCGTCTTCAAGACGATAACGAAGTTGTGATGCAGTGGTGGTGATGCAAGTCAGGCGGCAGAGTTCTATGAGAAGGGTATTCAAAAACTGGTCAAACGTTATGCCAAATGCCTCGATATTGAAGGATATTATGTAGAAAAGTAGACTAAGGTACAGGCATTCATGTAAAAATGAAATTATTAAGGTATCTTTGCATGTTTTTTATTAATTTCAAAACGGTACTTACTAAAATCTGTAAAAAGTTTTACCTTATGGTAATTCATCACTTCAATTGAAGATTTACTTCTTTTATTATAATTTTATTTGAAATAAAACGTAATAATATCTTTATCAAAACTAGAATCACATAATTGGTTTAAACGAAATGATACAACAAAGTAAGTGTTTTATTTCATTTATCGAATTTACTGTATTTGTAAAAGAAAATGGTGGATAATGTTAAACAGAAAAAGTTACTTCCGAAAACTAAACGTATTTTTAAAACACGGAGCTCTGGAAAGAAGCAATTTCGAAATTTTAAACGTGTAAAGAACTTTTCCATGGTGTACTGGACATTCGCATTTCTCTTGTGCCTGACGGAAAACAAAACCAGAAACATTAGAAAAAGCACTCTCATATTTCCTCGTAAATGTTCTCCAACTTTAACAAAAACATTACGTTTTTGTACTTCTTCTACATACACAAAATTTATTTCAAAATACAAATCATTAGACTTTTTAATACACGAATTCTCACTGGAAAATCGTCAGCTTACTTTAAAGACGTTTTTCATTAGTATATTTTTAGTTATTTTAACCCCACCAAAAACCAAGGTAATATAATGTAAAAGAAAATAATTTTTAATAGCTTTCATTACAATTGTTTCTTTTTTTTTTGGTTTTAATGATGTATGCGAAGTGAACAATTAAAATTTCACTATTATCGTGAATATAAGGAGAAAGTCACGGTTATAAGTACCTAATTATATAAATCTAGGAACAATAGCTAATTTAAAGATTGTTAGATATGCATAGAAATAAATTGTTGACAAACAAAATAAAGTCGAATGAACAAAACTTGATAATATGAATTATGTAGTGTATCTTATCCAGATTTATTTGTTAAGGCATTTGTTAGAAAACTTAATTTGTACAATTGATCTTTATATTTGTTATTTTTATATTTCGTAGTTTCGTTTATAGTTGTACGATTTGTGCATGTACCATATATCATAAATAATGTTGTTTAGTCTGGGTATCAGGTTCGCTGGCGGCGATAGAATAATATCGTGGTTAGTAGTTGTAAGTATATTATTTCTTTACAAACAACCACTTCTCTACTCTGTTAATCTGCAACTGTTTGCCACTACGCTACTGAACTTTGCTGAGCAGCACAGATTAGAGAGGTTTATAGATAATTCACTCGATGAACGCCGTCTATAACTTGGAGTTCACACTAAAACGGAAAAGGCGGGGAATTTAAACAGGTCGTAATTTCGTTTTCAGTTTTCAAGTTTTTCTTAAGTAATGAAATTAGAATTTAACATGTAACAATCTATTTTCCAAAAGAATATAATAAACCATAAAATATTCTTTTAGTTGGTAGATTGTTACATGTTAAATTCTAATTTCATCAAAATAATGCAGAGGATACATAATGCAAAAGATTGAATATGGCTAATAAAATATTTTATTGTATAAATTGCGTTTACAATTAACAAATACACTCACAATTTAGTTACAGTAGAACCCCTCTTAACCGATCACTTTAGCTATTTCAAAGGGAAATGTTAACAGAAATATAAAATAACACTGTTTTATGATAACTAATTGTTTCTGCCTGTACTTTATGGAAATTAGGAACCATATTGAATCAAATAATTGAGTGAAACACACTTAATTTCCACTTGATACATTTACTAAACTCTCCCGATCGTTTTACCCTACAAGGGCATCTTCAGAAGAAGTATCGATCAAGTATCAATAAATTAAGTGTGTTTCACTCAATTATCTGGTTTATGATGCAAATAATATGTATGTTCAGATTTGATGAAGAATTTGAAAACATTGAAAAAGATAAAATAGGTACGTACTGTACAAATTAACAATAACAGCAAAGTAATTTTTTGAAAAATTATTATTTTTTTAAGCTGAATATGGCTATTTTGAGTAACAAACAAACACTGGGTTACGTTTCACGAAAAAATTTAATTTATTCTTCTCTACAATATTGTTTCAACCGTTGCGGGTCATTATCAAGAGCTGTGGTGTTACTGATATTGTATATACTGTAGAAAAGAATAAATAATTTTTTTTTCGTGAAACGTAACCCAATGTTTCTTACTCAATATACCCATATTCAATATTATTCAACATATCTCACAAAGAATGCGATACGCAATCTATCAACGTCAATTTTTTTTTTTTGTTTTTGTTTTCGGGGAGGAGGAAATCTTCTAAAGACACCACTCCCGAGGAAGGTGTCCTCGAACCTACCGACTAAAACCTCTCCCCCTCAGACCATTTTTAACTAGGCTGATAATCCCAGAAAGGTTAACAGTTCTACTGTAATAATTACAAAATTACATAGGAATGAAACAATTGCAAAATAAATTAACAATTCCGTAGTCACTGTAAACAATTAACATATTTATATATCAGCACAACTAAGCTACTTGATTCACTTAGAGATGCAGTACAAAAAACGGGAATGTGACCATGGAAGTGGTATATTTACTTATCTGCTATGATTAAGTACTAAGAAGAAGGTGTAGTGTTGCCGTTATTATGAAGAAGATGTAGTGTTGCCGTTAGTACCATGAGGAAAGTGTACTGTTGGAGTAACTACCAAGAAGATGTAATGCTAACAATAGCACTAACAAGAAACTGTAGTGCCGTTGTTCTATGATAAGGTAGAAGGTGTAGTACTGCAATTCTCTGTATGCCTTGAATGTGGAAATCTGCCAATAAAAAGAAAAAATTCACTGACGTACCACGACACATACAAAAGAAAAACAATAATTAAATGTATGAATTAATTTAACAAAGGACAGCATATAGTTAAAAACTTACGAGAGGTAATGAACTCGAAAATGGACATCATTAAATGAGACATAGATGCAAAATGGTATCAGGAAGGAGGAGTGCTACAGCTGTTATCAGCTACAAGGTGTAGTGTTGCAATTGCCTGCACACCCTCAATCTGAAAACCTGCCAATAAATAGAAAAAATTACTGACGGAACTGTGTAACACACACAAAAGAAAAACAGTAATTACATTGTAAGAATTAATTTAATAAAGGACAGTATATAGTTAAAAACTTACGAGAGGTAATGAATTCGAAAATGGACATCATTAAGTGAGACGTAGATGTAAAATGTTATCAGGATGGAGGTGGAGTGCTACCGCTGTTGTCAGATGTAAAGGTGTAGTGCTGCAATTTTTCCTTCAATCTGGAAATCTGCCAATAAAAAGAAAAAAATTACTGACATGAATTTGTGACACATAAAACCAGATTAACAATAGATAGTTCAATTGTTTGAATTAATGTTACAAAACAGTATACAGCTAAGAAACTTACGGGAAGTAATGAAGTTGAAAATTGACCTGGTGGTTTACAATATAGCACGTTTACTTCTGTAAAAACTTCTTACGAATTGCGTGTTTCTTCGCAGCGTACACTTTAATAGAATCGCACGATGTTCCAAGCTTTTGTTTTCCCTTTAGAATATTGTTAATTGTTTGGATCCACACAAAAAGATGAAATTTACAAATGTAGCGAATCAACAAATGCATCAAGTCATGCTCCTTACAAGTAAATCGGTTGTTTCCTTGTAAAGATTGTTTGAGAACAGTCTGCATAACGGAAAATCTGAGAAAACAAATTTATTTATTTATCTTAAAATTACGGGTTTGTTATCACAATTACATAAGAATATAAAAAAATATATAATTAATTTAAGGAATTATCTCAACTACGGAGGAAAGTAAAGAGCCTAATCCTGCTACATCAACGAATACAAATAATAATATAATAAGAAACAACAGTGATCGCGGTGTAGTAATTACTTTTAAGGAGGGTTCTATTTAATGAGACAGTTACACTTACGGACATTTGTGGCCCGAGAAGTAGATGCTTCAGCGTCGTGGCTTGACGTCAATGCAGTCGAACATGCGATTTCTAGGTAAAACAAAATTAACTACCATTAACATAGTACTTACTTACGGAAAGAGTAAAATGCAGTAAAATAGTATAGATAGTAATTGCAAATGGAATATATTACTATTCACTATATCGATACAAAACCAGGGGGAACTGTTGAATCAAGGGCACGTGCAGAAAATGTACTAAAAGTAATAATTAAGAGCATTGAAGCAATACCTGTTTCTGCAGCATTATTATGCAAAAATAAAGTTGGCACAGCATCTCGGCGGATTGAAGATTTATGCCACAAACCAACGTAAGCAGCATCAGGACCAAAATGGACATTACATACTCGATATGATTCTCTTACTTGATCCATAGGTTTTTCAAGTAAGTCAGCACGGCCAACACGTGTAATCCATTCTCGATAAAGCTATAAGAAAATACACTACATGGTGCACTTCTGTTACACAATGTGAATGACATTAGGGAAATAAATATAGAATTTACTTTTTTAAGTTATACCAAATGAAGAAAGGTGGTATCATTCAAAGAAAAATTGTAATAACGGAAAATATTTATCAAAAATATATAATGACATAACCACGTTGCATCTTATCTTCTGGAAATGTACAATCGTTTGACTTTCTTACCACTTCATCTTTGGGAAATCTATGCAAAGAAGTTGTTTTACAGGTGTTGGAACAACTCCTTACACAACACACATGCACCATTGTAACACCAACTGACACAATACTTGCACGCATGAAAAGTTAAAACAGTTACACTCACTTTTTCACTAACACAAACTTAATCTGCACACCACTAACAATCTTAAGTAGAAGTACTAACTAATGTAACTACACAATAAAAGCAAGCAAAACATACAAAAAAGTACTATAACGACCGCTATGCCTACAATATGCACCTCTTCTATATTTTACAACAACAAACAACAACCTTTCGTCCACGAAGGGTAGTAACACAAACAAAAACGACGAAAGTAGAACTGTACACAAATATACTATCTACGAATAAACCGAATAAACTACTTTAAGGATTACTAATGAATCAAATTAAAAATTTAAAACTATTTACTTACAAATGCTACTTAAAAGCGAAAAAAAAATTAACTTGCGCTAAGGAGATCAAAAATATACCACCTACGAATAAACTACTTTAAGAATTACTTTTTAATCAAACTATAAATTTAAAACTATTTACTTACGAATGCTACTTCAAAGCGATAAACAAAAAAACAACTTTCGCAATGGTTAACTAAAAAAATATGAAACAGTTATACAAAACTACTGCATAAATGCAATTATAGATTTATTTGGAAAGTCAAGCTTCGCTAATGCTATCGGAAGATAAAACACAAAATGCTAGATAAGAACAACAGAACGCACTTACGTAGCACATGTATTGCAGTAAAGGAATCGGTGGTGCACTTTTATAACATTTTCCATTTTTCAGGAAATAATCATAACCAATAAGAATATACAGTAACTAGTTATGTCCTTAACAGAAGGGTGGCAAACTGCACTGTGCGGGTGGGGAACCAATGAAAATACTCAACAAACGGAGCAACGAGCAATAGTTGCTAATCTGTGAAAAACGTTCCTCCATAGGTAATATGTGTTAAATAAAGAAAGTATATAACAAAAATATACGTCCTTATCATGATAAAATAGCTACTGATTGAACTTTTCTAAAGATCACCATTTACTAGAAAGTATATTTCTGGTGGATGATATTTTATTTGTGTAATCTCTTTTATGTTTGTAAACTTCGTCGCCAAATCGTGTTGTTTTTATTTTACTATTAATATTTCCCGCAACTCGGCTAGTTGACGTTACCTTCCATTCCCGACAGCTAACACGTATTATCATAATGCCCTAAAAATGTTTCATAAGTAAGAGGATTCCTTCCTCCGCCGTTGTTTACATTAACAGGTATCTGGTGTCTATCCGTAATATAAACAACCTTCCCAGATATGCGGCCATCAGGACCGCCAAACCTGACATCGTGTACAGTATGTTTTTCATTGATATTTTTTCAATTCTTAATGAAAGTTTCTTTTCATATTGTTAAATTGTACAAAAATATATAATATATATATTCGAACGCCTTATAACACTACAAACAATCTTTATTGGTACAACCAAATGTATACATTTCGAGTACGAAGTAATCATTTTCAATGGTAATAGTAAACAGGTGGTAAACAGTTTACAGTTGAAAATGACTACCTCGTAGTCGAAATGTATATGTACATTTGGTTGTACCAATAAACATTGTTTGTAGTGTTATAAGGCGTTTAAATGTATTTTTTATATAATTCACACTACAACTCACTCGATACCTATCCGTACCTCTAATTATTGTACAAAAATTTCAACTGAAATTATTAAATTAATTTATTAATTCTCCAATAATTGATTCAACTCCTTTCACACTGTACATGTATTGTTTCATATATAAAAAGTATGTACCTATATGTAACCAATGTTCTATTATTTTTTGCTAAATGTACCTATATTGTGGTTAGCTACCCAGATCTTTACGAAACTGTACTTGTTTTCATAACCTGTTTACTTACTTTTGCAATTTTAATTGTTTTTCAAATCACGATTCCGCCTTTTTTCTTCTAATGGCAATAAATAGTGCATTTCTTCAAATATCTCAACAACTTTCATTCATAAATACAAAAACTATAAGTATGTACATTTATATGTTACCGTTTCTTTTTTATTTTATCGTTTTTTATTCATTTTTTTCATACCTTTTCCTTATCCACATTCTTCATTTTTTCTTTCGAATAAAGTCTAAACACTTTGTCACATATTTCACCGATTTAACAATAAATAATAATAAAAACGAATTATTACAGATTTTGCTTATTTACCGGCATCAACTATATACAATTTGTAAGAGGGTTTCCCCGCAACATTATATATATATATATTGTAATATCATTATATATCTGTTTATATACAAATTACAACAGCATTAATAGGAGTAGCAAAGCATCAACAGCACAATATCGATATCACAATTTTTATTTCTAAAATGTTTCCTACTTAATAGACAACCCTCATTACGTAAACCTTGCAAAACAAAATTTAATTATAAAATACTTTTTCTCTTATGCAACCCATGTCACGTTGTACTACAGAGCTATCTTTGACTCGGAGTATCACCTATTTTGCAATTGACAGAGTGAATACCCCCTGCTGAGCAGCTATCATTCTACTTACCGATCGATTAACCCCGCCCTAAAGGGGCTAGACTTCGCCACTGCGCATCCGATGATTTATGGCTTTTGAATCTCCTTACGTGCCGGCCCCTGTATATTAGAAGCAGAAACAGGAGCATAGAGTGGCAGAGAAAGACCTAAATAAGATTACTGTTCGCAAATAGTTAATGATGTGGATGTTCTAGTGTGGAGGTGACGACCATACGATGTTAAGGTAAGAAAAGGAATAGTAAACAAAAAATATAATTAGTTAGATATTTATTGCGCCTTTTGTTTTCATATTTTATAATAATAGTGTTAAAAATAGTATACAAAAATGGTCAGTTGCATCTTCTATTTATTTTTTGTCTTTTTCATCATCAGCCTCGTTGACTTCTTTTACGTGTAGGTCATAAAGTAGACGAGCCATTGCAGTGTCTTCCACAGCCATACCTATGAGAACGAACAGGTTAAGTTACTAAAGAAAACCTTTTACGAGTTTTCTACTTCAACTGTACAAAATGTTATATTTTATGACTCTGCTGTTCACAATATCCGAGAGTGTTTAAATTAGCCCAAAAACACATCTGCTTTTGATTGTTTTATTGTAAGATATTGAAATAGAATGCTTCATAAATTACATAGACTAGGTATTGGTAAGCCTGGTGATAAGATATAGATTGGAGGAAAATATTGACGCTCACAAATCTTAATGAATTTCAGAAATATAAATATAAATATAGAATCATCAGAAACAACTACTCCGAGGGCTAATACACCTACCGGCATTGAATTACACTGTTGATTCCGAAAGACTCCTAGACGAAAATATAACATATTCAAAAAAGAAGGAATTAAAATCCTTATTCGTCCAAATTTTAAGATCAATTTTGTTTAATTCCTTCTTTTTTGAATATGTTATATTTTCGTCTAGGAGTCCATCGGAATCAACAGTGTAATTCAATGCCGGTAGGGGTATTAACCCTCGGAGTAGTTGTTTCTGTTGATTCCATATTTATATTTATATTTATAATATAGCCTGTAAAGGCCTTTCTGCCCACCTGATGAGACCCGATAGGTCGAAACCGATCGTGGGATGTGGCTTTCGGTTCATTGTACCTACTTGATAGGACGCGTTCAAAATGTGAGATCTTAAAATTTAGACGAATAAGGATTTTAATTCCTCCTTTTTTGAATATGTTAAAGAATTTCATTTTTTCCAATGCAATTTTTATTGCTTTTACAGAAGGAAAAAGAAGGCGTAGCAGACGAATCAGTATTATTCCGTTTAGGGTGAAATCGATTAAAATTTAATGATACATAATGGAAAATGTCTTTTATTTTTTTATTTTTAGACGAAAAACACATTTACATACTCTTTTCGACAATAATTTAAACAGTCGTAGAAAAAGTTCTTTTGTAGCATCGATATTACAACAATGGCGTCTTCAAAAGGGCTACAAATTTTAAAATTAAAAAAACTGTCATTCATATTTTCCTGATGTTATGATACTATTGCATTTATTTGCTAATTCCTGTGACTTTAGCCACAGTGAAGCGGACTTTATCATTGGTATAACTTTTAAGAGCTATCTCAAAGTGAATATGTCAGAGGATTGTCTAAACCGTTTAGCAATATCCACAAGGAATTAGAAGTTTCAGTAGAAGAGATAATGGATTCGTTTTGTAAAATTAAATCTCGACGTATCAAAACAATGTATTAGAATTTTAACGATTATTCTAACAACATATAAGTAACACACAATCACCTCTCTACAATATCCAAAATTTGCAGTTATCCTATTGCCCACAAACCACCCTGTATTGTACAGTATAATTTACCTAAGAGTTTGTTTAAACACTTTTTCTTTTGAATGGAACAAGCTTTTAATTCTTATAACTCCAAGGTAACAACGAATGGAAACACAGATTTTAAGTTACAAAACAGTTTATTTAAATACCACAATGACTATTTCACTACCCTGTGGCTACTTCACGTGGAAGGAAATTACAATAATTTTGATACCGACCAATCTGAAAAAATTACTTTCACCTGGCGAAATGGCCATTCTGGCACTTAAATAAACTGTTTTCTAACTTAAACTCTGCGTTTAAATTCGTCTTTTCTGTTGTATCCATTATCCTCCAAAGTAACACCCTCCTATTCAATAAGGATGAAATAATAAAACTTACCCAAGCTTTGGAAAATTGTAATCTTCTTAGGTTCATTGTATTTGAGCATTCCAGTAATGATGTCGCCTACCTCTCCCTTAAATTTAATACTAATTCTTTCGAGACCACTTAACTCCTTTTTAGCTCCCACCAAATGGTCCACAAAAACATCTGCGTTCAAATATATCGATTCTTCCAACTCTGAATGATGTTTCAGACCCGCTCCGACCGCTACAAAATTTGAATATTAAATATCTCTTTTCAGTGAAAAATAAATTCAGTTTCCAATAACTCATAGAGTTTCTTCTGGTTATTATTTTTACATTAAGAAAGTCAGTTTCTGGAGATAAGCGATCTGAAACTCTTGAAACTTTAAAAAAGAAATTTTAATATTATCCGCTTTTATGAAGTAAATTTATTTGTCTCGGTGATAACAGATATCAGGTTCCCGGAGGACCTGGATAGAAAGGAAGTTATTGGTTGTTCCCAAAGGAAATGTCACATTGTGGCTGCTAGAGACTTTCCTTTCGTGCTTGAGATAACGCAGAGTAATTTAGACTCCAACAGAAATGCCAGTCACACATGGAGAAACAATATGAAACGGGAATGGATTCCCTCCAGATAACGTAAAACTGATGATACGACAAAGTTCTTTTGAAAACACTATTTAAAAGAAACGCGAAGATATCGATGGAAATTAAGATACCTTTATATGTTATAAACTACTTTCTTTACAAATCTCAAACTCTAAATCATTACAGTAATGACCATAATTTTTAATAGAAGAAAACGTATTATTTATTACTGTTATTTCTACGCATTTGTCAAACGAATTTCTGTTTCCTTTTGAAACATTAAGCCATTAAGTTTGACGTAAAGTAAGATCAAATATTTCACAAATTCCCGACGGGAATCGGGAAAAATCTCAGCACCATTAGTTTCTGTCTCAAAGCCAAAATCATTATCGTTTGAAAGATATTTTGGAGACGATTTATAGCTCAACGCGTTACTAAAATCCTACCAAAAACTACAGTCTCTACCACTATGTTATGTAAAGGAATTACGAGGTTTAGAGATAACAAAACTAATCCTGAAGATCAAGTGCAAACAGACTATATATTAGACCATTAAATCAGTATGTACCTTCGTAAATAAATATGGATTATCACACTGTAAATTACTTCGTTCCAGTTTTTGTTCCGATGTTAAGTTCACACATTGAAGGAAAATGAAAAAGATCGTAGCTTGCGAACAATTTCTTTTTTTTAAGTTTGAAATTATTATCCAAAATTTCTATAATAGATTTTTTTTGTCACATTAAGCAGATAATAGATAACTTCATCATCTTTACGTTGATATCATTATAATTTCGGTTTTAATATTTTTCTACCGGTAACAGTGCAAATAGGCCTAACACCTAATTTCTGGGCCAACCTTCCACAAGCATCAATTTGATGTTTTAAATAACCGACACCCCCATCTTTATTCACTTTTTGCATATGTTCTCTTTCAGGATCCCCCGGAATTAATATGGGCTTATCTTTGTCGATTGACTCCATACTTCTGATATATTTTTGTAAATCTTGAATTCTTTGATCAAATTCCGGAGCAAAGAAACTGGGATTGACGGCGACAAAACACTGACCGATGTTGGCTTCTTTCTTGAGATTATGATCGAAATTACCAACATCTGGGCCATAAGCAGATCCTGACAAAATCCCACAAAACATCTCAACCATCAAAGCTAATGCATAACCTTTGTATCCAAACGTTTTTTCTGATCCTCCTAACGGAAACAGGAAGCGCACATCCTTGTAAGTTTCTGTTGGTACGCCATTACAATTTCCTGCCACACAAGGAGGTAACTTTTCGTCAGTTGTTTTGTTCATTTCGAATTTTCCAAACGGCATTGACGTTGGCGTGATACCTATGATGATATTGTCGTTTTCGTAAGGAGGTGCAGCCACTCCTATGGGATTACATCCTAGCACTGGGTCTTTTGCCCTTGTTGGGGCTATAATTGGAGCAGAATTGGTACAACAAAATCCTACCAGACCCTCTTTAGCAGCCAAGCTGGAGTAAATTTCGGCTAGGCCAAAATCGTTCGATCTTTTGCATACTACCCAACCAACTCCCATCGTTTTGGCTTTGGCTATGGAAAGTCTCATACAAAATTCTGCAACCACCGGTCCGAAACTGTTACAACCATCCACCCACGCCACAGCAGGAGATTCACTAAGAAGCTTCGGTTTAGCTTTTAAGTCATAATAACCACTTTTGATATCATTTACTAGGCGTTCTAGTTTGTTCATTCCTTCATTACTGTGACCACGATAATCTGCTTCGGTCAGAATGTCCGCCACCAAATGGGCTTGTTCTTTTGGCGTTTGTACTGCCACTAAACAATCGCGAATGAATCGCCTCACTTCTCTCAACGCAATAACATTGATACCCTCTTTTTGGTGAAAACTCCTCGCTGGTTCCATATTGATATGTGTATTCTATTTGTTTCTGCTTAATGTGATTAAAAAACTGGATTTTTATTTACTAGAATTTAGTTTTAATTTTTTGTAAAAATGACAGATGACAAATTGGTAGAACAAAAATGCATTCCGTCCTTGATTTCTATCTAAAAATAAGCCTCAAAATTCGAATATCTACGTAATTCCACACAAACAGTGCTACTAAATACATAGATATAAACTGATGGAAATATTATGGGAAGTACTAACCATTTATGTGTACTCCCTCTTTCAGCCATTCGTGTTTAACAAGGGGACAATCTGAAAATGTAGCGGTAACAATCACATCCGCATCTTTCACACAACTTTCCACATTCTCGTGAACCGTAATCCTTCCTTTGAAACCCTCCGTATGTTCAAGTTCGGATTTTAGCTGGTTTGCTCTTTCAATGGTTCTATTCCACACGCGAACCTTAAAATTTCAATATTCTTCTCTTACAATAAATACTTAACTATACAATTAGAACAACAGTATATTCACATAAAACTAATTCTACATGCTTAGTAAGAAATAAAACAATAGAAGTTTCCACAAAATTTGTTTAGTAAACTTAACAATTGTTTCGTCTAACTTAGGCTTCTTCAGAAGTAATACATTTAAACTAAACTAAACTAAGCTACTTATATATAGTTAAGGATTAAGACGGGGAGTGAATAAAGAGGTTAAGTGGTGGTGAATTATTGAGATCAATTTGATCGTTCAGAAGATTATTGGTATATTCTAATAAGGATAGTCTAAGGTTTTTATTTTCCACCTGTAAGATTTCAAAATTATCATTAAAAATATGTTCCTCTTCATTAATTTATTATTATCGTAGGATTTTTTATGTTCATTTATTCGTTTTTTGAATGATCTTACCGTTTGACCGATGTATATATACTTACAAGAGTTACAAGTTAATTTATACACCCCTGACTTATCCTCTTTATTAACTTTATCTTTGTTATTTTTGATATATTTGCCCAAGGTATTTTGTGTTTTATATTTTCCTAAAAGCTCAGAGGGGTTATTTAAATATGTAATAGTTTTATAAACAGTTTTTTGGTTGGTGTTACAATGGGGGCATACATTTTTTATAAATTCCTTATATTGTAATTTAGCATGTAGATTATCAATTATATCAGTTTTATAGTTATTACAAAAGGCAATTTGTTTGATTATATTTAATTCTTTTCCAAAATCTGTAATATCTAAAGGTATATTTATAAGTCTATATAATAATGAATTGATACGAATGACATAATAGATTATTGATAATGATATCTGTGTGTGTTTCAACAACAATTGTTAAGTTCATTAAACAAATTTTGTGGAAATTTCTAGTGTTTTATTTCTTACTATGTATTAAAATGAGTTTCCATCAAGTGAATGTAGAAAGAATTAATCATAATTCTACATGAATGAATATCCATTATAAAGAGGAATATAAACGCCGTCTATAATTTCTAATGTATTTTATTCTCTGGATTTTTGATATCTGGGAAGTCAGATCAAAAATGCAACAAAACTAAGAGTTATTGAGTCGTATTAACAAAAAGAAATAAATGGTTTAGAGCATGACACATTTACAGTAAATGCGGCGGAAAAAATTAGGGATGTCGAGTTATACGAGGATGATGAAAATATCCAGAATAGAAAAGGTTAGAAATGAGAGGACATTGGAAAAGGTATGAGAACAATGAAGAAAAGGAATATATAGAATGGTACGACACCTTCTGAGACATGAAAGGCTACTTAAAGACGTATTTGAAGCAGAAAGAGAAGTGGCTTCTTCAGGAGTTAGAGAATTCCGTATAATATATTCTTATAAGTTTTAAATTTCTGAATATTCTCAAATATATGAAAAAGGGTGAAATTCAGTTGTTCTCTACTAAATATTGGAACATTAACATTTATTGTTTAAACATGAATTTATTTTTTATCCCTTATCCTCCTGTAAATTGTATGAATAGAAAAAATTGAAAAGCTTCATTTATATGCCTTTTTTCATTTATATCTCTTTGAAATAGTTATTGAAAATTTTGATTCCAGCGCGCAATAGAATTGTTAATAATTATTAAAAAATCAAATAACAAATTATTTTCTAATCATTAAAAAAACAAAAGAATCATAATGATAAATGAAAAAATTCTACTTTGTTTATTATCACTTTATTTATTGAAAAATCCTTTTGACTATAGTTTCGATAACTAGCTATTTGTCTAAACAATAGTCAAAAGGATTTTTCAATAAATAAAGTGATAATAAACAAAATAGTGTTTCTTCATTTATCGTTAAGATGAATTATCACAAAGTAACGGCCGAATCAATCCAATTTTTAAAAGAATAATATTTGTCTAGAACTTGTTCCCTGAAAATAATAATTGGTTCGGCTCGGATTTGTAGTTGAAAGTTCACACTCAATTTGAAGCCCTTTTCGTGCACAGTTCTTTCATAATTGCCCATAATTCCGTAATGACCTCTTTAAAAGGCAGAAGAAGGAAGGAAAACCGTTGAAAATTCTACTAGCATCGGTTAATTTTATCCCCACAGATCTCCGTAAAAAATTTAAAATTCAAGAGAAATTTGAATTAATCACTTTATGTCGTTTTCTATTTCTAAAGGGATTAAGATATAGGTACCTCTTTAAATCCAAAAAAGTATTGAAAAGCGATTGCATGGATTTTTCCTTGTTCACCTGCCCCAAGAATAGCAAGGATTTGGTCTTTACCAACCACGTCGTTTTTCAAAATGTATTTAGTTGCCACAACGGAAGCAGCTGCAGTACGCCATTTTGTCACCTCAGTTCCGGCTACAACCTAAATTGCAGTGATATAAATCAAATTCATCTATTATTTTTCTTGAAACAACCCTAGTTATCCGAAATACAATATATAGTAAATGACAGCCTTGGATTTAAGTATTTATATTTGTTTATCGAATTAATAAATCATTCATGAAGTAAAAATTTAATAGACCAGTCAAATTTTTTAATAGCAATGTGAACATACCACCATGTAAAATAGGTTTAAATATCAAAAATAGTTCAAACAAAATTTGTCCGTTTTTTTAAACAATGCAATTTGCAATTTTGCTTGGTTTTTCGCATTTATCTGCGAAACTATTCGAGTAACCTTAATGTCCCTACTAAATAATATGTAGAGAATTGCAAGATGTTTAAAGAAAAATTTGAAACGTCTCGATCTGAGCTATTTTCACCAAGAAAAACGTAGCAAACCTCTGAAAAAAGTCATTTTTCAAAAATTCATTACTTTGCAAATTTAACGTTTCTAACATCGGCCTTCTTAGAAAATGTAGCGTTTATTGTAAACCATCAGTGAACCAAAAAGGATTCTATCAGACTTATAGTTTTTGCACAATTGCAATTACAATATTGTGACGAGTAATTTTTCATAGGTCTCTCTACATCACCAAATTAACGTATGTCAAAAATTTTCGAACAGATTACTAAAGTTCAAAATTCAAAGAACAAAATGTATTTCTCACTTTTTTCTTTAAACAGGTAATCAAAAGTAATCAAAAAATGCATACAAACTTTGCTCCTTCATTATGTATGCCAATTACATATCACATTTTACTCTTTTTTTTATTGTGGAAGTCGTTGGAACATGACGAAAAAATAATAAAAATACTTAAGTTTCTGATATATATTGATAACATTTACTACAATTTGTTTCACTATACATTAGCTTCTTCAGGTGAAAATTAAACAATTTTCGTTGTTACAAACACTTAAGTACTATAATTTACTGCTTCAGGGGAGGAGATGTGGTTAACTAAGTTTATATTCAAAGAGGTGAATTCTTATTATCTAATTGCTCGTATATAATCCTATTTTGTTTATTGTACTTGTTTATTTATAATCTTTCAAGTAGATCAAGTTTTAAGGCATTATTTTAAATATGTAGGATGTTGTTATCTAGCTAAAATAAGCTAATGTTTAGCGAAACAAATTGTAATAAATGTTATCAATATATTTCTTGAAGATTGAGGATTTTTATTTATTTATTTTATTTTAAACTCGAAACCTTTCCGTTTATAAAAGTTGTGAAAACACAAATAAATTAAATATAAATATGGAATCAACAGAAACAACTACTCCGAGGGCTAATACCCCTACCAGCATTGAATTACACTGTTGATTCCGATGGATTCTTAAACGAAAATATAACATATTCAAAAAAGAAAAAAGGCATTAAAATCCTTTTTCGTCTAAATTTTAAGGATCACAGATCCCACATTTCGAACGCGTTCTACACAGTAGGCACAGCGTACCGAAAGTCATATCCCACGACCGGTTAAAATTAATTTAGACGAAAAAATGCCTTTTTCTTTATTGAATATGTTATACAAATAAATTCAATTAATTTACAAATTTGTGAAGGAATTGTTAATGCAGTAAAATTAAAAATTTGTTTCTATTTATATTAAGGTTTTATTTTTTTATAGATACTTTTGTTGTATAAAAATTTCAAATAATGAAAACTTTTAAAAAATAAATAGCACAAAAAACATTTTGTGTAAAACTTAAAAGTAGATAACGCTACTAATTATTTAATAAAGATAAAGATAATAAGCAAATAAATATTAATGTATAATTTACTTACTGCTTTTAGTTGTCCAGAGTTTTCATCAAGTAGTACAATATTTGCCACAATACTGGGCAAAGGGGCTTCTTTGTCTACATTGTCCGGAAAAACAGTTACTAATTTACAACCCAAACTTCCAAATTTAATATCATCCAAATAACCGGGCATAGTTAAAAGTAAATTTCCGGACCTTGGAATCATAGTAAAAGTGCGCGGATTTTGAACGGCGCGATGTTCAGAAACCCGAGTCATAGCTCTCTCGATGGCATCGAATGTGGAATCCCAGTTTAACAACTCACGAACTCTTTCTTCCGATAGATATACCAAAGATGAATTCATTTTTTCGTATAAGAAAAGTACACGCACTGCACGACACGTAAATCTACTTTACTTTTGAAATTTTGATTTTTTTTGGCAACGCAAGCCTTTATAAAGCTCAATTTTTATCCAAAAATTGTACCAGAAAGGAATAGAATGCCACAAAATTCCGCTAAAGTTCAATATACTTAACCACAGATATTTATCTTCAGTGTATATTGTATTCTACGATCGTGGTTATGCTATCTTGTTTGCTACATTGCGTTATCGTTAGCATGGCTATCTGGTCAACGACCATTATGAATGAAAGTTTTGGAAAATAATTATAATTAACGAAAAAGCCAATGGGTTACTTCTATTAACACCGCTAAACCAAAAAATATATTTGTTTAGCCAGACTATTTTTATCGAATTCCTTATACATTTTATACTTTACTAGAGTGTATTTTTTCGTTTCCTTACATGAAAAAACAGTTTACAAGGTCTGCCCCTTATTAGTTTGAGTAAATAATGTCTTTTTGCTCTGCTCTTATTTCATAGAATTAATAATACTTAATATATCTAAATATTTACCGGAAAATCCTCTAAATAGTACTCAAAATTATGCGTTAAGAAGTTGTATCTGCTTAGAATGAAATTGAAACTTCTGTTTCTACGTTTTTTTTTTTCTTGAGTAGAAACATTGACAGTATCAAATTGTACTATTTTTTTACAATTTTAGATCTTTGCCTATCTGCATGTTTATTTAAGGTATGAAAATATGCAAGTAGATAAAGCTTTCACTGGTGTTAATTTGTGATAGCAAATGCGTTTACAATATTCTACGGTTTCAGTTTGTCTTCATTCATACAGTATAAATCAAAAACAGAAATAAAATTTAAGTTTAAATGTGGATGAGTTTAATTATTTTAAATATATTGTATAAAAAATTTAACTCTCAAGTTTAATAAAATTATCTACTTTCAAATAATCTCTTTAATTTTACGATACACCCCTTAAAAATAGTTTCAATTTTCGGGTATTCTATATTTCAATGAAGTTCATTAGTGGACTAATCTATATTTCACGTGAGTTCAGTCTGTCTTGACATTTTCCTATTTATAACCCTACTTTGTGTAATCAGTAGTTCATACAATATATTAATATGAACAATTATAAAGTTTTAAAGATACTATCCACTAAACAAAATATATTTGTACGCTACAAAAGTTCCCAAAGAGTGAGTAACGTAAAAATTATATTTAAGAGTTCATCTAATAAGTTCCCTTTTCAGAAAGTTTTAGCAAAGGATAAAGCTTTAGAGCATTTTAATGAGTTTTATCTTCAAGTTTTTGGAAATAAGTGGTCCTCTATAAGACAAGGATTATTGGGAAAACAAAAATATGTGGCTGTAATCAATAATTATTCTGACACAGAACAAATAATGTCTACCCTAGAAAACTGTGGAGCTTTGAATATGCGAGCTCTATTTCATGCAAGAAAACAAAGCTTACAAGAGAACAATGAAATGTTGAAACGTGATAGATATTTAAAGAAAATTTTGAAGCTTGAAAAAGAATTAAGTAGAACAATAAATGATGAAAATGAACATTCAGAAGAAGAAAATAAATTTAATGAGCAGTTTGACAAATATAAAATGTTATCACTAGACTATAAGTTAAATCACGCAAATTACGATGATTCACGGTACATACAAAGTAGTGCAGGACTCTCAGCAAGCACTCTTCAAGAATTTGTACCAGCAACCCAAATTAAAGGAAAAGATGATTATGTTTTGGAGTCTGAATATTATGAATTTTGTAGACATGATGAAGATTTTAATGTTACTGTAGAAAAAGAATATGACATAAGCTTCCCAGAACATTTAAATGTATATTGTTATCCTGAAGGTAGTGGAAGCGGGTTCACTAATCCCCGTAAAGGTTCTACAGGTGTTTATAATTATTATATTCTTGATGGGGGTTCTGTTCTTCCTGTGTTAGCTCTTGACATAAGACCTGGCAATACAATCATGGATTTATGTGCTTCTCCTGGTGGTAAAAGTTTTATAGCACTTCAAACATTGTATCCAGACTGTGTTGTCAGTAATGACATTTCAAAATCAAGAACTGATAGAATCTATAAAGTGTTAGGAGAATATTTTTATGACTTGGAGGAGAGGTGGTTAAAAATGAAACGAATCAGAGTTACACAGGATGATGGCAGACTTATTAGCGGTGAATATTTTGATAGAGTTCTGGTAAGCATCACAAATTTTAAGTCATCTCTAAAAAACCTTCAAATAAAATTAATTACAGGTTGATGTACCATGCACAACTGATAGGCATTCAGTGAAAGAGAATGATAATAATATATTCAAATCAAGCAGATTAAAAGAACGTTTGAAACTACCCCAAATGCAAACTGAGTTGTTAGTAAGTGCTTTAAAAATGGTTAAAAAAGGGGGCATAGTGGTATATTCAACATGTTCTTTGAGTCCCATTCAAAATGATGGTGTTGTACATATGGCTTTACAGGAGCTTTGGGAAGACACCAGGATGGAATTTGTTGTCAAGTAAGTTCTGAATATTTTATTAAGCAATTTCTATTTGAATTATAGCATATTATGTGAATACATAATAAGACAATTGAACAGGAATTAGAATTTGACTCATATACAATCTAATTATTTTATTATCAATTGGTTACTATTGACAATTGACTTCTTGAGCTTGACATTTTTTTTTAATTAATTTATAGGAATCTGAATTTTGCACTTGCTCAAACTCAGGATGTCTTTAAACTGGCTGATGCAAATATTTTTAGATATGGCAATTTAGTTTTACCCAGTACACATCAAAATTATGGTCCAACATATTTTTGTAAAATACAAAGAATTAAGTAAATAATAGGTTATTTCATGTGTGATAATATTTTTAGGACTTCTGTAACTTGTATGTATATAAATTTTCAATATTCTTGTTTGTGAAATGAATGAGGATTGCTAATATTTTTTTTTATCTCGTGATTCATATATTACTTTATTACAAATAAACACATTATAAATTTATTTAGTTACAATATCCTTAATTTTCTTCTTCTTTTTAATGCTATCGATCTTCTTTTGCATTCTTTCACTATCTGATTTTATTCTTTTTACAACTAGTCCTTGATATTTTACACTACTCTTCTTATTAACTTCTGTATTAATTTCAGAACTCTTCTTTCTTGGCTCAGATATGTTACTTTTGATATTTTCTCTCTCAAAAGAAATAAAATCTAAAGTATTACTTTCTTGTGTTATGTCTACAATGCTACTTGGTACAAAAACCCTTTCCTTTTTTGACTTTCTATAGAGATAAATATTTTGAAGTTTGTCATCTATCTCCATTTCACTCTCTTCATGGTATGCATCATTCTGACTGTTAAATGTTGAAGACAAACTTAAATTCTGGTCAAGATCTGCAGTTATGTCAATGTTTTCTGAATCAAAAAGTATCTGCCTTGGGAAGTTTATGTGGCCTTCATGAACTGGATAATTATTATATATACTGCTTATTTTCTCATTCAATAAAAAATAGTCAGAATCTTGTTCTAAATCTTTCTTTAATCCAAAAGCAACACTTTTTGTACCAAGCTTTTTCTCTAGTATTTCTCTCAATTTTGGAACAATTAGCACAGGAATACCATTCATAACACTCATATCTATAAGATGCCTAACCATTAAACGTGGCTTAACATCTTCTGATATCAGTACGGATGCAAGGGCAGTTTTCTCTAAATGCTTCGTAATATTATTGACACCAAGAATTATGCCATTCCTTGAAATAAAATTTTTAATTAAATTAGTATTACAGTTTAACATAAAACTTACTTGTCAACGACCACATCATCATTATAAGCTTGTTCGTGATATTTTATACGAAATTCCTTACGTTTTGCTGCTGGGACATCCTTAATTAGTTTCCATGAAATTTTTGATTTGGGAGGTTTAAATAATTTAAGAAGATCATACAATGTTGCTGTCAACAAATCAACATCTTCTCCTTTTACAATGGGCCTTATATAAACAAATATATAATTTCAAACGGGGCCACAGAGACTTGTTAACTTACCAATAATTTACGTAAGGTGTTGTTACTAAATTTTTAATTGTTTCTCGTCTAACTTTTTTGGATGAAAATGATTTCTGTTGTTGCTTTTTTGATAATGTTGGTGTTTTTGTACCTGAACTTTCCATAATAAAATAAATATATTGATAATAACTTAACACTTTGACGTTTAAATAATGAGGTTATATTCCAATTTCGAGGTTATATTTGTTTAGCATTTTTCTTCTTGTTTATTTATATAGGTAGAAAATGCTGAATGTATTTAGCCAATTGATAATTACTGTATTCGTCTTTATTGCAATTCAAAATAACTTTTAAAAAATGAATTTACTATTTCTTTAAAGTTTCTGAAAGGTTTCGCAACTTAGAAAAAAATTTTAAAGGCACTATGATCTTGTTACCGTTTTATATCCCTCTTCTCGAAAATAAATCAAATTTTAATTTTTAAGACAATCAATTGCCACAAAAAGGCAAAATAAAAAGAATATACAGAAATATGAGACATTTAATAAAACACTTTGCATTTGTATACATTAAAATCAAATACAGTCTACATATTATTAAAATAATTAATATATTATATGCACAACTGAACATCTAGTATTTTTAACTTACAATTTTTTTTATTTCTTTCTTTATAAATATTTATCACATTTTTAAGGTCAAAATAGACACAATTTAGTCTTTTCATAGGCTTAACTATACTTTCATAAGGTATGTTATATAAGCTTCTAAAATTGTTTATTACCTACACATTCTACTTAAATTCGTTTTTTTTTCTGAAGATAATATTCATAAAAAAATAATTTATGGATGTGGCAGCATTTATTGGCCTCGTTCGTATTTATTGTTATTGTTAAAAATTAAATACTTAAGCCGAAAGGAAACACGTATGAGTGATTGCACGAATTTTGTGATCAGACTATAATTTCAAAAATAATTTAAAAAGTTTTTTATATAAGACAATCGTCAATAGTATTTTGTACTAGAAGGTAAAATTAATAGCTAATTATATTATTACTGGCAAGCATAAAAAATATATGTGTATAGAAAGAAATGCGAGTATAATTGCAAAAAATGCTGTTTGATAAATATCAGAAAATAGATAACTCTCTTAAAATAATTAATACAGATTCCACACTTAACATTGACAATATGAATATATGTTATTATTATTTATGTTTAAGAAGCCTATTTCACACCAAAATGCTTTTTTTTTAATGTAATCGTTTTCTTACGTTTATTTAACTTCAAGAGTTGCGTTTGATGTTTTATCAGTTGTATCGTAGCTTTGATTACTGGAAGATTTTAAGGGTTGTCCTTCAGCGTCTTCACTATTTTGAGATTCGACCTTATTCCACTCTTGCATTTCTCCTGAACCAAATAGGGTGTATACTATGGCCTCAATAATATATAAACAAACAGTTGTCCAAAATATTATTCTCCATGAGGCTATAGTAGGCTACAATAATAAATAAAATTATATTTTTTACAGTAAAATGAGATTTAAGTATCTAACATCAGGGGATTTGAAGGATTAACAAAGTGAACCTTTTGCCAAAATAGTTTTGTCTCCAAAAAGCAAATAAACTTGCCAGTTATAAATTCAACTATTGATACTATGTTATAAGCTGTTATTTGTTGAAACTTATCCATAATGTAACAAAATGAAAACAACAAAGTTCAAGAATCATTTATTGTACCACAACAATTATGTTACCGCACAGTGGCTTCATCAGGGGATGAATTCTTGAAACTTTGTTGTTTTCATTTTGTTATATTATAACAAAGGACAAAACAACTTTTCTTTTAGATCAATTAAAGGACGTTGTACGTTCTTAAGTCCCCATGGAACTTGCCTCTTTTCCCATTTATATTTTGTTCAGATATAATTAATTTAAAAAAAAGACTGTGCTTTATTCTCAATAACCGCACAAATAACATTGTCAAAAATGAATAATTTGTAATTTTCCAGATTTTTCCTTTCTATACTTCTAAGTCACCTAGAAGTATTTTAGATTATTTATGAGTGAGTCATATATTGAGTTAGCGAGTGATAAAAATAGTACTTTTTAGACCTTAATAACTCGAGAATTATCATGGGTTTATTCATGAAATTTAGGATTGTAGGTGTTCGAGGGGGCATTAATAAATATGTTAAATTCCAAGTTTGTAGGTGTAATAATTGTTGAGTTGTGCGGGGTTCGAGAGTAGGTCTGAATCGTTCATGTAATATACACATTAGCGGTGTCGCCCTTTTTTTTCGAACTTGGCACCATCGCGTGTCAAGATTCGTCTAATAGTAACGGTAATTGCTAATATAAAATAAAAAATACTTACATCTGTTGCGGTCAATTTTCCAACGAATACAGGAACAACAATTCCTGGTATAGTGGCAACTGTGTTGGTGATGGCTACCAAAGTTCCGGCAAAGTTGGGCGCGATATCAATATGATTTGATAAAAAGCCACAAAACATTCCTCCAACGGATGTTATAGCTACGGTCATTAATACAGTGGCCCAAAGACGTCTACATCCGATATAGCTCAATACAATGAAACAAATCATTGGAATAACACTGGCGATCAAAGTGGCAATTTTACGTGAAATAGTGGTACTTATTTTTCCTTTGGTTCGAAGGGTGTCCAGAGTTTTGCTCAGTCCTATACTGAATATCCACATAATGAAGAAAGGTAATGCAGTGAGAACTGCATTTTCAGCGATTTTAAATTTAAGAACGCTTTTCATATAGTAAGGAAGCTCAATAAGGACCATATACCAACCCCAATTCGAGCATGTGTGTGCCACTAGAATTGCCCAAAATGGTAACGATTTCCATACGCTTTTCCATGGGACCGGAAGTTTCTTTTTCTAATACATATTTTTAATTTTCATAAAACTTTCAAAATCAAACATATTTTAAATCACGTTTACCTCAGAATGGCTGCCCTTTCCGGCATTTAAAGACGAATTAATATATTCCCTCTCTTCTTCGCTGATAAGCCAGTGTTCGTTGGGATTGTCAGCGGTGAAAATGGCCCATAAAATTAACCATATGGCACATACGGCCCCTTCTATGTAAAAAATAGCGGCCCAACCATATCCCCCAGCAATAACACCCGATACCAACATAAGAATCTAGAAGACATCGTCATACAGTTTACAATTACTTTTATACCAAACCTCGTACATCAATATTGATCTATTCAATATATAGTTTTTTAAACGACCTCGTATATTAGTAACGGTTTAATATGTGTTACGATCGAATCAATTCGGTTATTTATAGAAGCCGCTTTTAGAACACGCGCCGTGCCGGTTAAAACGTCAGCTAAACACATAAAAATGGACAAAAGGTCCGTGGAAGCCTGCACCTAGTGTTTAAAACACACGTAGGTGACAGAACCATCAGTATTTTATTCCAAAATATAAATAAAAGTGAGTTTTATTACTCTATTTTCAAATAGCAGCTGCTCAAAAAAAAATTAAATGTCTAATTTTAACAAAAAATTTCGATATATTAAAAATGAAATATGTGGTCGTCCAACAAAATTACTTCTATATACTTACAACTGTTCCTAATGCAGTACCAGCATAAACAATGCTGCTTATGGTCCCCCTTTCTGAAGGTGGTGCCCAATGGGCTAACATGACGTGCATCGCAGGGAATGTCACACCCCCTCCGATTCCCTCGAGTATACGCATGGTAAGCATAGCCCCAAAATGTAATTTTGCCATCACTGGTGTAAGCAAGGTACAAATTACATTAATGGCAACCGAAAAGAACATGACCCATTTGGCACTAAACAATTCTGCAACTCTACCTCCAGGCAACTGGGCCACCAAATAGCCCCAGAAATAGGCACTTAGCATGGTACCTTGTTCAGTTGTTGACCAAATAAAGGGACCATCCTAAAAATTATTTAATTGTAATTGAAAATAATGCTTTATTTAAAACACACTGTCTATTATGTACAGGGTGTAATTAAAGGTCCTAGTCAAATTTAACCAATGTGACTTATGAATCCAACAGTTCAAAAATGTTTCTATGTTCATGAGTCCTAAAATGCTTACTTATAGAAATTACACGGTGACACTCGAATTGAGCACAGTGCTTAAGTAGTTAAACAAGTAATTATCGAGGGTTTGTTATCTTAGGCTTTTATTTACAACATGAAGAATTTCAAAGTTATCGTCAAAAGTATGGTTTTCTTCGATTAGATGTTTAGCATAGTTCGAATTTAGTTTATTATTTTCATAAGATTTTTTTATGTTCTTCTAATTGTTCTTTAAAAGTACGCCCTGTCTGACCTACATAGATGCACTTACAAGAATAACAATTTAGTTTATACACTCCTGTTACAAGAATAACAATTTAGTTTATAAATAACTGCATCTATATAGGTCAGACAGGGCGTACTTTTAAAGAACAATTAGAAGAACATAAAAAAATCTTATGAAAATAATAAACTAAATTCGAACTATGTTAAACATCTAATCGAAGAAAACCATACTTTTGACGATAACTTTGAAATTTTTCATGTTGTAAATAAAAGCCTAATATTATCATTATTAAAAACATTAGAGATTAATAAATACAAAAATAAAAATACACTGTTAAACGACCAAATTGACCTCAACAATTCACCGTTACTAAATCTTTTTACTCACCCCCCGCCCTAATCCACTAGTATATAAGACAAATGTTAAGATAAGTTTATTGTATTATTACTTCTGAAGAAGCCTACGTTAGGCGTAACAATTGTAAAGTGTAAATATACCAATTTTGTGGAAACTTTGTGTTTTTATTTATTTCTCCTATTATTAAAGTATTCTTAAACAACTGACGTGTTTCGAATGGAACATTATCAAGTTATACGAGAAGGTAATTTTCTTGAAAATTTCTGTAATTTTGCTCGTTTAATCTATTTGATAAAAACATTGGCCCTATCATATAACCATTAACAATGCCGGCCCAAAATGTTTGTTAATGTCTTGATCAACTAATCGCATCAGGATTCCCTTCGGCCATTGACGGTTATTATGAAAATTTATTATAACATTCCTTGCAAAAAGCAGAACAGAATGAAATGTTAGATTAGTTAGTCACTGCTTATAAGCTCACAAAAACGATTGAAATAAAAACGTTGTTTTTGATTTGTATCAATTGTTAAATTTACGTATACCTTCATAAGTAAGCATTTTTGGGCACATGTTTGTAGGGATTTTTGATTTCATACATCACGTTGATGAAGTTTAACCAAGACCTTTAGTTACACCCTGTATGTTATTACATTATGCATTCGTTAAAAAATGAAACCATTGAAGGTAATACATATTATATCATAGTAATAGCAAAAACAAAATAATAGTTTAAAATTGCAATTTATACCATTGTACCATTAACTATATTTAGAACAGAGGTCGACCAAGTCATTGGGATAAGGAGGGGGAGGCTCACAGAAGGACTTATTGGGTTAATGATACATATCTTTCAAAAAAAAAAGGAATCACATGCAATTAGTAGCTGTATCAGAAAAAATAATGTTGTTATTTCGCATAAATTTATATAATTCATCTTTTCTAATCAATATTTCTTTGGCAATTACGTTGAGAAATTAGGGCTTCTTCCAATTGGGCGGATTTAGACTATATTTTTTTAAATTGTATTTGTAAAAAGTTGAAATGAAATTGTTTTAAATAATTAATTGTAGCACGCGTTACTTGTTGAAACTTCATATTTCAATAGGAAGCAAATGAACTAAGAAAAGTTTCAAATTTAATTTATTGAACACAACAATTGTTTCACCAATACATTGGCTTCTTCAGGTGAAGATGAGTCTAATAAACAGTTACAAATATCAGCTTATAAATAAAAGGTAAAGACTAAATAAAGTAGGGGTAAAGTGGGTGCATTAAATTTTTGAAAATAAATTTAACAATGGAGACCTATTGACTTCAATTTGGTCGTTATGTAAAACATTTAATTTATTATATTTATTAATATACAAACTTTCTGTTAGATTGAGCTTAATACTTTTGGGTAATTCTTTTAAAAATTTTAAATTATCATTGAAAGAGTGTTTTTCTAGCAACAAATGTTCGGCGTAGGTAGAATCCGTTTTTCCATTGGTGTTTCCATTGGATTCGTGAACACAAACGTAGCTACACCAATGGAAAAACGGATTCTACCTACGTGGAACATTTGTTGCTAGAAAAACACTTACAATGATAATTTCAAAATTTTAAAAGAATTACCCAAAAGTATTAAGCTCAATCTAACAGAAAGTTTGTATATTAATAAATATAATAAATTAAATGTTTTACATAACGACCAAATTGAAGTCAATAGATCCCCATTGTTAAATTTATTTTCAAAAATTTAATGACCCCATTTTATTCCCACTTTATTTAGTCTTCACCTTTTATTTATAAGCTGATATTTGTAACTGTTTATTAGACTCATCTTCACCTGAAGAACCCAATGTATTGGTGAAACAATTGTTGTGTTCAATAAATTAAATTTGAAACTTTTCTTCGTTTATTTGCTGACAACAAAACACACCTTTATTATTATTATTACTCTATTTACCCCTGTAAACATTTTATGCTTGCTATTAATTCAAAACCATGATGAAAGTTAATACTTTTTATTTCCATCTATAATACTTTCCCAAAAAACGACTAACTAATTTTATAAAGGTTCCGCTTTTCGCTTAATGATACGGAATCCTAAGGAAATCAATGAAACATGTCGCATACAAATGAAAAATAAGTTTTATAAAGGCTTTGCTACTTATTTGTTTAATTCGTTTTTATTTTGAAACCATTATTAGGCAATTGGCCCGCAAACAATAAAAAAAATGATCAAATGTTTCTTTCAATTGGTTTTTATTATTCTTTTATTTGACTATTTTGAATAACAACAAGGGATCTTGTGTCCAATAATAATGGTAATAATACATAAAAGTAATTGGCCAATTTCTGTTTTGTGATTCGCATTTTGCAAATTGGGTCACATCGTAAACGTGAATTATATTTAAGACGCTTCAACGATTATACCAAGTTCATGTACTCCACGTGTTCTACCATAATTACTTTACATAAATGGAACTCGGTCAAGATGCTACAGGTTTTTTTCACATTTTGTAATTTTGCATTATTTCTACATACTGTATACATTGAGAAAAAAGTTGAATTCAAGTATCAAAGTATTTGTAGCTCCATAAATGTTCAAATGAAGCATTTTTTGTTTGATTTAATTATCGTAATAATCAATTGAATTAAGAACTTCTTCATTTAAGCAGGTACCTAATCACAATTAATAGAAAAAGGTTGACTTATACTAATAAGTAAATAATACAATTCAATTCAATATTTGAATTAAGAAAATTATCTTTTCCATTTCTGCCCTTAAGGTGGTTTGTTGTAATATCAACATCGCCGTTTAAGAAAAGTATGTTCGAAATTCCGACACTTAATATTGGAAATTATTTACAACATAAGATACTTATTCGTATAAATTACTTAATTTTATATCAACTCGTTTTTACGGGACAACTTCAGTTTAGTCGATGATTTATTGAATCTTCGAAACCCCCTATTATGTGCTGATGAGAGCTGATTAGTTCGAAATCGCGATCTACATCTGGTAGTATTTTTTTATTTGAAAAAAACTTAGGGATCTTTCAATTGAATATTTTTTATATAATAAAATTTTAATTTATATAGTTTGTTCGGTCTTCGCAATAAGCGTGTTAAATTTGAGTTTCCAGTTTTAGTATTGCAATTAGTTATGGCATGTAGAACATTTAAGTCTTTTATACAAACTGATCCAAAAAGGTCAATATTTGTTCTTTTGTGTTTCAAGTACAATTTGTTTGGAAGTGTCAGTCATATCAATTTTAATTTAAATTAAGCTTTATTCATTTAATAGTTTGTAATTTAAGAAATTTTGATTCGTTCCGTCTTGCAGGTTTGTAACTTTTTGTATGAATTATTACCCGGACCTTTCCAAATGCTAGTGGAGAGAAATTTATTGTTTTATTAGGGTACAGCTCTTCTAAGTACGAGAGCCATATCGTCTCTATTGTTCCATGGTACCTATATTTATTATGAAGGGTTGGTCACTTTCTTGGGTAAATTGCTTTTCCTAAAATTTATTGTCATTACTGTAGTTTTGTGTCAGTTTGTGTTAAGTAAATATTTAAATATCGGGGGACGTACTCACTGCAAGATCTCCTAATTGGAAATTGACCACACCCTCAAAGAAAGTTATAAAATTAGGAGGAACGATAGAAACGAAGAGATTTTGACTCTGAAGATGCTTGTAATAAGAGATTTGCCTTATTAATCCTTTAATAGTTAATTGAAATTTTATAGTTACACGTTCTTTGTCAAAATTGTACATAATTATTAATATTGTAAATAAATACTTATAAAGTGCAGTTTTCGGATCCAACAAACAACAAAACTACAATCGTTCGCCATTAATTTAGCGTGCGACTTGAAGATACCAGAAAGATATCTTTCAAAACCTTACATACACTTTTCCTCAAGAAACATAGTTCATAGTTATTGTTGGATTTAAATTTATATATATGTAATTGATACGAATGTTGTAGATTTGCAAATTACATAATTTTTAATTGAAACAAGAAAAAAAGTTCTTAGTAATTTACAAAACAAAAATATTTCAATATAAATATATATATGGAATCAACAGAAACAACTATTCCGAGAGCTAATACCCCTACCGGCATTGAATTACACTGTTGATTTCGATGGATTCGTAGACGAAGATATAACATATTCACAAAAAGAAGAAGGTATTAAGATCCTATTTTTGTCTAAATTTCAAGTATCACAGATCCCACATTTCAAACACGTCTTATACAGGTCGAAACCGGTCGTGGGATATGGCTTTTGGTACGCCGTGCCTACTGTGTAGGATGCGTTCGAAATTTAGACGAAAATTCGATTTTAATGCTTTCTTTTTGTGAAAAATATTTAATTGAATAATTTGTAATACTTATTTTATTATTTTATCTTGAACTAAGTTCGTAATTTACGATTTTTTTATTTGGGAAACAACTTTTTCATTGAAACAAACACATTTTCTATTAGTAAAGCAGGAAAATTATTTAAATAAAGTATTTTTTTCTTGATGGTAGATTTGTTTTCTCTTATTGTCTGTCAGTGTAATGATGCGCATCAAATTGATCAAAAACCGTTATGCATACGTAAAATTTTGCAATTGTAATTCGTAGGTATGTCAAGCGTAAAATACCTATTATAATTGTCATTGCGAAATATTCTTAGAAAGAAACTCCACACTTATTATAATACGTCGACACATTTCTCAAAAAACCTTATGACAGATATTGTAAAATCACTCAACTTTATCACCCAGAATGATTTATCACGTAACTTCTGATATTAGTTTAATAATAAAATTAATTTACAAGTATCATTAGAGAAAATCCCCAACATGTGTTTGTTTGTTCTAAATAATATTGTAAAATACGTGATCTATGAGATTGTAATAAAAGTTTTTTCTAAAAGACATTATAACGACTTATATAAATAGACTATTTAGTAACTATAACATACAAACAAACAGGCAGACGGACATATTTCACTATAATTTTGCTTACTTCGTGACTTTTTGTTCCATTACTGTCATTACTATCTTCTGGGAAACATTCTTCGGTAAGAATGGGTGTCATTATACTAGCATTGGTCACACCGATACCACCCCCGTGAGGGTCAGAGTGAACGATAGCAGTGTGATTCACCATGCTGACAATGGCCACACTTAAATTTACCTTTAAGCCATAAATTATACCCATCCCTATACACCCCAGTATGGCCAGACCATATCGAGCTGGAATGCATTCTATAAAATAAAATTAACTTTTTTATACTCGAATGTAAAAATAAATATTCAAAGTGACTTTAAGGTTTTTGTTCAGTGTAATTAATAAAATGCACTTGAATAAACTTTAACTTAATTTTTTTATAATATTAAAACTAACTATGGTGGTGTTGTTATGAAACATATTAATATTTGAGAAATCAAAAAATGAACAGTAGATGTTTCAACAAGATTTTTTATTATTCACTCGACAATTGTTTCAACTAACAAGCCATTTTCAAGTATTGCCAATGTACTCTTGAAAATGACTTGTTAGTTGAAACAATTGTCGAATGAATAATAAAAAATCTTGTTGAAACATCTACTGTTCTTTTTTTGATTTCTTAAATTTTTTGTTCTCAAGTTATTGGCTTCTCATTCTCAAATTGAAATACGTATTGTATCTGTTATATAGACCAGTTTTATAATCTGATATATTATTACAGTAAATAATTGTCCTATTGACCTAAAATATTTTTTTTAATTGAAGTCTGCCGCCTTTATTATTACTAACAGACTTAGATTATTAAATTTGTTTTGCAAGCGTTTTTTATGCACTTAATGTTCTATTTTTATACGAGATATATACGAAACTGATTTAAATTAATCAATTTTCCACTGTAAACTTTGAAAATAAAAAAGTTTTGATGGTTTTGGCCTATACTATATTATCTTATCTCATAACGATTTGAGAAAATCGATGTTAACATAACTATGTACATATCAGTCAATATTGTTTTAAAAACAGGATACAAATATATCATTGTATTTGTTTTCAGTATCTCAAATGCTTTATTTACGTTTTCTTTACTATAGTACTCAAGTAATAAAGTTAAAAATTTTTCGAAGATCTTTTTTCAAATAAGTCAATTGTAAGTATGCCAAAAAATAATTACTATTATTTTTGAAAATTGACGACGTGCTATTTATTGACTACCAAGTTGCGTGGTGCTTTGAAACTTGGTTTCTGTAATTCTAATTGGTTATTAAAATAAACAAATTTTACCGCACGTGTGCCCTAATTGATACACTTTTATTTTCCCACGAGGATATCGACTGTATACAAAGAGTGTATTATACGAAAAAGTATATTTAGATATGCAGCGGAAATACATTATAAAGCACATGTCTTGTCTAAAAATATGTTGAGTGTGTTTAGAAATTGTAAGCATAAGAAACCAAAAAACTTCGAGACAGTGCAGTGGTTTTAAATCATAGGTAGATAAATTATATAAAGAAATAAATACAAAAAAGTTGCAAAATTCAAAAATATATTATAAGCGAAGGATGTACTTACTTTCCAAAGGGTTTCCTACAGCTTTAACAGTTTTATTTCCTTTTGACATAATTCGTTTTTATTTATTTCTATAACAACAAAATTTATATTTTTTTCTGTCTTTTACTTTTAATACCTATTATAGTAATGCTCTTTATTTATTTTCGTACCTTTTGAACATTTAATAAATACTTAAAATAAAAATCAACGGAACTTTTTGTTAAACTTTTATTTAGAAACATAAACACTTTTAATAACTGGTTAAACTTTTGATTCTCGCGCCAGTTTTGAAAACTGCAACAATCATTCAACAATTAATATATCCGCGAACAAATGAACAACCAACGAACAGCCGTCTACGCTCGGCTTTGAAATCACATTGACTGACTAAAAAGCTTCTGAAGCTTTAAAAGATGAAGGTGACCCCTACGAACACGCCAACGCTACTTCTCGATCATTGACCGCACCCTTTCGATGCGTACATCTTCAAAATCACGTAGCCCCAAAAATTTCCGGATTTTCTGAAGATATATATATTTTAAATAATTCCTCAATAATTATTTTACGTAGCTTACTCATTTTTAAGATTATATGTATGTATGTATTGATTTTCACTGTAACAAATTCTTCTCGTATTTCATAATATTGCCCACAATTACAAGTCTTTTTTTACGTAAACTATTAAGACAACAGAAATCTTAAAAGCATTTTTACTGTGTACTTGTTGTGTTTAGATGTTAATTTATGTTGAAATATTACTAGTACTTATTATAATACTATCTAAAATTGTACATTAAATTTAGTAAGAACTTATCTGAAGTATTTTAGCTGGTTTGCAATCTGCTAATTGAAATCCACGTGTTGTAAAGTGAGTAAAAATATTGTTTGTATGTATTGTATGTTATTGCGTAATTTTTATTATAAATCACATTATACAAGGTTGTCTCTAAAAGGTAGAGCATTTAACTCAATATAATAAATATATTAAAGTACTAATCTATGAAAACTATATTTAAACAATGATAACGTAACGTAACGAAAGGTAATTGATGGAATTTTCTGATAAATTTGAGAGGATCGTGGGATCAATAATCACGTTCCAAATAGGAGACGTGCTCAATTGTTATTAAAAATTGTGTAGGTACATATATTTAATATATATTACCAAATTTACTAAAATTTTGGTATTATAACTCCAAATAATCTTACATCAATTATTAAAATTTAATTTACTTTGTTTCAATATTACAATTTGAAGAAAAACATTTTTCTTCGTTTCCTGAGTAATTTTTATTTCAATTTAATTTTTAAACATTGAATTTTAATAATATCAAATGAAAAATGATATTGCACCATCTTCGCCAGAATTTTCGAAGAATATACAGTTACTAAATTATTATTCTTTATGCAATTTGATACAAGCATGACGTAAGTATAGGTGTATTTCGTAACATTAACAAGTTTTACATATTAGAATGAGTCCTTAATAAAATATATTCCTAAAATTATTATTTATATAATGTTGATACTAAACATTTTTCTTTTACTACTTAAAGGAATCCTAATAGGTACTTTCTCGGTATTTATTAATTAATTTATTGTATGTTTAAATTTTCCTAGTAGATACGTATTAGAATATATTTTATCTCCTTTATAAATTAAGTATATTTGTCCATCATAATTGCGGTTATTTAAATTTAGCGCTACTTTTGACTGTCCATCTAACATAGATTACTCTTGATACCGAATTGTTGTACGGGTTGCAGACCATTTTTCTATATAAAATCAACTATTTTTAAACAAGCGCTTCTTTTACTTTTATTTTATTTTTATTACACAATTAACTTTTATCTGGAAGAAAATTGTTTTCATATAAAAATGGGCACTTCGGTATTACTGCAAAACAGTTGAATTTAAATTTAAAATCACCTGGTAATTTAGCTTTTATTTTATATTATATTATTCAAAACATTAATTAATTAACATTAATAAAAATGATCTATTACCCATAGCTTCAGTTTTAATGTCTTTTTTTAATAAAACATAAAAACAACACTGTTTATTTCATAGTTTATTAAGCAATAAAATAGAAATTTTGATAAACATACGAAACCCAACAAATACAAAAATAAATATATTACTAACTAAATGAAACGTTCAACTATTGCACACTCAACATTGTAAATTATTCAGGTACAGATACCAGAAATACATATTTTATAATAAAATCAAAACAATACAAACATGAATTATTTTTCAGTATGTGAATGCCCATTCTAATAGAAACTCAAATACTATATTTAAAATAAAAAATAAATAGAATTATATCACATCTTTTATAACAAAAATGGTAACTGACTCGAATCATTCTATTTATTTAATGGTCAAATTTAAATATGAAGCCAATTTTTTTAATGAAACAACTAAAAACTATCCATGACTAATTACCTCTGGTTCAAAATGATTAAGTCTTTGCAAATTCATTAAAGCCTTTGACTTATAAAATTAACTAGAACTAATAAAAAGGTAATTTCTTAACAATCAATTATTTTTAAGTTGAATTAGTTATTAAAGCATAATGGCCAGAAAATAAATCATTCAAGAATGTAGAGTAAATTATATATATACAAAAACAATCCTACAAGTTTTGTCTTAACTAAACAGAACTTTTTAGTTCTAACCCTGTGTCTAAGTTCAACATCTGTTTACATAATTCATAAGTAGAAAAAGAAACAGCTACCATAGGAATAGCTCTCATATAATTAATAGACATACCCCTGTACAACCCCTTAACGATTCCATGTTCTTTATACACATGAACAAGAGTAGAAACCATCCCTGTAGCAAAATGTTTTGTTGCCGGATTCATGAGAGCTAACTGCATGCGTCTTCTTGTTACATCCATGGGGTAGCTTACACTTTGCGCTACAGCACCTGCCAACCCACCGCAAATTAATTTAACAGGTACCATAAGCACCAAACCTCCTGTGTTCTTTTTACATGGTTTACATGTTAAATTTGGAAAATATTTCATGCAGCCATACTTGAGATATTCGAAACAGTAAAAGGACAAGCCTGCATAGGGAACCATACCCATCAATGTAGGCAAAAAGCCTCGATACAAACCTCGTGCGCCCCCTTCTTCTTTAAAAATTGTAGCAGCTGCATGAGCTATACCAGTGTAAATATGTTCACCTGTTATCTAAAATAAAATTTAAGTAAAATTTAAATAAAGTTTTTCAAAAAGAACATTACCTGAAATGCAAGTCTTGCTCGAATGGTATCCAAGGGATATGTTAAAGCTACTGCTGTTAGACCAGCGCAAGACCCTGCAAAAAACTTATCCAAATGAGAGGTAGGTCCGAAGATTCCATCAAATAATCTCTTGTATAATTCAAAAGATGTAAACTGAGTAGCTGAATAGGGAAAAATGCGAACCATTTGAGCACCGTTTCCTTTATAGAGGGCAAAAAGTGATTCATTTTCAATAATATGACGAAGACTATTGTAAACACTATGGCTAGCATGATGTCGATTATGAGCCTGCAGAAGTATCTTAATACGGTCTAAAGGAGCTACTGTTGTTTTGGATACCATACCAGCAATACCTAAATCCATATAATAAAGAATCGAGTTTTACTAACTAGAAACTTACCTCCAGCCATTAAACTTTTACTAATAAATATCAAATCACTATTATCTTGCTTTATAGCCATGTCTTTTTAATTTGCTTGTAACAATCTACAAGACAAAAGTACCATATTAATCAAATAATTTAAAATGATTTTTTACTTACACCACAATGAAATCAAAAACAAAACATGATATTAGAGTTACAAAGTGAAAATCCTCATGAAAGCGGATTATATTATCGTACAAATATGTAAGTGAAAGCGCGATAATACGATTCACCTGCCATGTGAAGCTTGGAAATAAGTTTAAAGTAGTTTTAAAGAACGGATTGCTACATATGAACTTGAAATGTGCGCCTTAACCTTTTGACACCGATTTGCTTACGAATAACGAAAAGAGAAAAGAATACCTAACAAACTTAACATTATACCCTTTATTATTATAAATGCAAAATACACAAAAAGAATGTTAAAACGTTTACAATTTCAAATACCTACAACAGATTGTACATGTATATTTTTAAAAATATTTACTTACATCACCGTTTATAACAATCCATATGCTTTGATTTTTTAAGCTTATCATTGAAACAGTCACATTAAGAAATCAGCCAAAACGCGATTTTTAAAAATTATCACTTAATCATAATTTAAATAATAATTACTAAAATAAAAAATAATACTAATATTCAGAAACTGACAAACCGTTAGTGGCATAGTTATAAAAATGGATACTTTTCGTTTTAGCCACAGATCAGGGTTTTAGCTAAAAAAATACTAACTCACAAAAACATATTAGGTTTGCAACACTTTGACTTATAACAACGTTATTTATAACCTACAATAATCTTTGTGGCGTTTGTTTTCGTTGTAGAATTTTAAATAATTAATGCTAGAATCTAAAAATGACCGTTCATAGTTCGGTATTTAAACTATTTTCATGTGTTAACGCGTACAAGAATGTCATAAGCAGCAGGTAGTGTGTTAATCATCTAATATGTAGTAACTTATTAATGTACAAAAACGGTAGTTTTAGGATAGTCTTTGCAAGTCCACAACCTCATGCAGGATATAAACAGTCTTCCAAAACGAGCATAGACTTGTCTAACTTCCCTACAAAGCCTCCAAAGCCACTTACACCATATTTTAAATTTTTGACAGAGCACAGACCATTGGTAAAAAAAGAACATCCAGGACTTAATATTCTAGAAATAATAAAATTATGTGCAAAAGACTGGAAAGATGTCGACGAGAGTATTAAAGAACGATATAGTAACCAGTATAAAAAAGAAATGGAAGTTTACTCGACACAGTACTTAGACTACCAAGGAAAATTAACACCTGAACAAAAAGAAAAATTAGCACAGTTAAGAAGGGCAAGGGCTGAAGAAAAGAAAAAATACAGATTAAGAAAGGTAAAAGTATTTATTGTAATACTTATAACATCAATTCCTAATTTATTTTAGAAATATCGAGCAACCGACAGACCAAAGAGACCTGTAGGTCCTTATTTTATGTTTATTGCAGAAAAAGCAAAAGAAAGAAATGAAAAGTACAATGAATTGGCAATAACTCTAAAAGATGAATGGAAACAATTAGCTCAATCTGAGAAACAAAGGTATTCCAATGAATTTAGAGAAAAGATAAAAGAATATAATGAAGCCATGAAAATCTGGGAAAATAATATGGTTAAAAATGGTCATTTTGACTTGGTGAGGGGTCAAGCATTAATAGAGCAAGGTCTTAATAAATATCCCCAATACACCAAACTTGCAAAAAGAAACAAAAAGAAGGCAACATCAGAGAACGATGAACCTTAAGGCAACTTGTTTTTTTTTTTGTTAAAGCTAAAATTTGCAAGTATATTAATATCAATATCATAAATATTGTTAATATAACAACAGGTGTTATTGATAATGTATTTCTAGTACTATGGTCTGTATAGTTTCATTTAATGTTCCACTTTTATTTTATTTGGGACAAAATCAAACCAGATTTTCAACTGGACTATGCTATTAATTACTTTTAAGAGTAAAAAATATTTTTGAATGCATAATGCATTAAACATTTTCATTTGAAATAAATTTTGTAAAAAATTGACAATATTTTGTTTGGTCTATTTAACATTTTAGAATATTATTTCAGTATCTCAATAAATCATCACAACAAAATCAAATCCCAATCTTTATTGACAAAATTCTTTAAAGCACCTTTTGTTTACAAGCCTATAATAAGGCACAAATTTACAAACTGATTATATCCTACATCATATATCTTCTGCCCTACATTAGAAAATTAATTCCAAAATCAAATATTACAAAAAAGAAAAAGTACAACATAATATCCTGAAAAATACACTGGAAATGATACATGTATATCATTAACTTCTGCAAGTTGGGATTTTGTCTGCTTCCTAGTAACAGTATCACTGTCAAGAAACTTTTGTCTCTTTTTACTTCCCTAAAATAAACACTAGTCACAATTTCATAAATTAAAATTGGCACAAAAATTTTATTTAAGTATGTTTCAAAAGTGTCTGTGTAGATTATATATCCATACTGTTCACTAATTAAACACAAATAGCGAATTAGAAAGGCGAGAAATACAATGAAACCATGATGTAAAGATATAAATTGAGATTTATGTTGCAACTTAGTTTGTTGCTGCGATTGATGATTTCTCAAAGTATCTTCAGAGTCTATTAAATCACTACTGGTGGTTTGATCAACATTTCTATCAATTATATGTGGTTTTGTCGTTGGTACATTGTACTCACTAATAGAATTTTTGTTTGTTTCTTTTTCACTTGGACTGTAACTATCGAGCACAAAAGCTTTATCTAAAAATAAAAACACCGACATCAATTATTTCAACAAGTATTATAACATACCACTCTTTAAATAATGAGAGGAACTTTCTTCTGTTAATATTTTTGTGTTTTCAGAAGAAACATCGCTTTTCTGACTTTGAATATTTAAAATTTTATTTAAACGATCTTGTGAATTTTCCAAAATACGACGTCTTCTGATTTCTCGTCTATCAATAACAGTTGCCATATCAGCAATTTTCTTCTTATCTTATATAATCAATAATTAATATTAATGGGACTATTAGAATTTTTGTTTATTTACGTTGATTTACGTTTTAATAACCTAATAACCACAACCAACTGTCAACACTTTTTTTTGATAGCCTGTAGTTCTTTGTCAGCCAATTCCGTTTTAATTAAATAAAAATATATCAAAAACCAAACAGAAGATTGTGTGCAATAATGTTGTCCGAATAGCAAGTTGCATCTTATTCGTAATATTTTCACTATTAGATAATATTTGTCTTCATTTTTAAAAAGTGAACCTTAATTTGAAAAGGTACGGATTTGTAACATGTAACACTATCTTAAAAAACTTGATAAAGGTCTAGGTCAAGCGTCAAGGTCGTGCACGTCACTGAATTAACCTCTTGAATTTATATTATATTGTTTTTTCTGTTCATAAAATAAAAATACAATGTGGAGGCCTTCAAATAATAGTACATTAAGAAGTAAGACTGCAATATTTACTGCGTTCTACGTTTTATTTATCATTCTTAGTATATTTTGTAAGTATGTAGAATATTGGAGATCCAAACAATTTTCGTTACATTTGTAATATTTTTTAGCTATATTTGTCTGTGCGATTTATACAGATAATGAAATATATATTCCAAGTAAGTTACATTTACTATTATATAAAAAATGTAAATTCCTAATAAACTAATTCTTTAATTAAACTATTTCAGTATATTTGAACTTCATTGGATTATACTATACAGCTGTAATCATAAAAAGAATTCGACTGTTTTTAGAAGAGTTATTCTATTTAGAAACCCGTTATAAAAACAATTTATGTGTACTAATAAAAGATGCTTTTTATTTTACTTCGCTAAGTACAGTATTCTTTTTACTTTTTGCCTTGTTTTATTTTATATTATTACATTGTTATGTCAAAGACAAATGGAGTACATTTATTTTATCAAATTTGAACTCTCTCACAGCAATGAATCTCTGCTGGTTATGCCTTATTGAGTTTTTAAAACTGGTAAGTATTTCAGTTAATACTTATTTATAATTTAAATATTCTGTTAATGTCACTTAGAGAACAAATGCTGTCTGTAAATAAATAATAGGCGTTACAATTGTTATTAAGTATAAATATATATTTTTTCACGATTAATTTGTTGTCAATATGATGATTAGAGACATTTATACGGCAATGTAAAAGATACTAACTTTTTGATGATCATCATTATCTATTTATCTATGATCTCAAGTAAATATGTCAGATGTAGCTGGGGAAAGTACAGAACTGGAACGTTTTTAATTTGTGTATCAATTTTAACACTAACTGCAATAACGAAAGTAGTACAAATATTTTTATTTTAATAATAAACAAGTTAATTCAATTAATAAATAGTTACCATGAACTTCTAAACAGTTACAATGTGGTTCTTAAAGAAAACAAAACTTTCGAAAACGTAAATTTTGTTGTATTTGTATAACCACATAACAACGTATTATATCTTTTCAGGACGAATTTCCTATATCAACGTCAATTAAACTGAATGAATTTTACGGATTAGATTATGGATCAGGAATGGCCAGTAATTTCTTTCATGGATATTTAAAAATAATGCTTCCGAACACTGATGGAACAAGTAGAAGCTTCTTAGAGTTTATAGAGCTTTATCAGGCTCAGCATAAAGTAACTTTTGATGTTAAAAAATTATTTATATTGTTACCAATGTCCTGTGAATGTCTTCCATCTCTTCAAAATCTATCTTTCCCAAATATTGAAGAATCAAAGGTAAGGATGATTTCGAACTTAATCAATTTTTAATAGTACATTTAGTAAATATTTGAATTTTTTCAAACTGCAGCCTCTAGATGAAATAGAGAAAGATGTTGCAGGTGTTAAAAAAAGAATTTATAAAAATGCAGTGTATAAAATAAAGAAGCCAAATCACGAAAGAGTTTATTTATCTGTAGAATATGCTACACCTTTAAGGACATTTAATGAAGTTATTTTACACAATTCAAAGTATTCAAGTATGTCTTGTATTTATTGTTTTTAATAACTTACCAAAAAGTATTTTTTACAGAAATATATGAGAAATACAAAAATGACATTGTTCTAAATTTTTATCGAGCACTAAGGGCAATATTAAAGGAAAATCCGCAATGTGATAATTTATGCGAGTTAATATATTACAATGGTATCTTTCTGTTAATTTTTTTATTTTATTTTTTTATTAATTCTGTTTAATTTATCAGATAAAAATCCGGATGGCACATATAAAAATGTGGGCAATATAATACTCAAAAGAGTTAAAGAAATCAAAGATGCTCTTAAAAAGAAAAAAGACTAATTATTGTAGTAGAGTACTGTTTATATATGCATACTATAAGCACATTCTATTTTGTATTTTTTGTTTAAAATAGTTGTTGCTATGTTTTATTACCTTTATTACTTACTACATATACCTTTAATGCTAAATGTGATATTTTTCACCAAATGTGCTTTTGTTATTGAATTATAATTTTAATTATTTTTTAATATGGTAAACGTTTGGCACCCCACCAATTTTTTGTTCTAGTTTTTTAACATCGTAAATGAAAACGTATTTCAAGCATTTAGTAAAAAAAGAAAACAATTTTTAATATTTTACTTTCAGTTTTATGTGTAATTTTGCTCTCAGTATATCTTGGTATATTTATGTACATTTATTAGAATTGACTGACGACATTTAAGTGAATGTTAATGAATTTTTACTCATTTAACCATTATGTTTCTGTTTAATTGATTTACTATTAACTTATATACTAAAATAGTACCAGTTCCATTGATTTAAGAACAAATTAGAATTTATACACCAAAAGAAAATCAGTTTTTTCATTATAATAAAAATCATTCGTTACATTTTTATATGTTTTATGTACTTTTTTATATTTACGAGTAAAAAATTTGTTTGAAAATAGTATAGTTTTTTACCCATAAATGTTATTGTATTTTTTATTCTACTGTTTATAGTAGAAATTGGAGACTGTGGTTAAAAAATAAATAAATTAAAAGAAGACTCACCTTAATTATTGTATTTCGCCCACTTCTAATGTGGGCATTATCAACGCGAGTCTCTGATTTCCACATTAGAAGTGTATGAAAGAGTGTCTCTTTTTTAATTTATTTATTCTACTGTCATCTCTAGTGGCATTTGCTCCAAAGACTTGTAAAAAGGGCTAAGGTTAATAACGAGCATGAAAATTGCCTTATAACTAAAAGTTTTCTAAACAAAACTTTTTATCGTTCCTTGCATGTATTCCTAAATTTAAAGAAATATTAAGATAAGGATTATGTATTTAACTTAAATATATTTATTTTGATAGTCGAACTTAGCCATTTTTGTGTTTTTCCATTATCACCGATATATATTTCATATTGAGTAAAACGAGATACCAGTTAAAATAATAATGAGTAAATAAAGTAGAAAATAAACATTCAAAAAGAAATTACTGAATTCTGCTAAAATTGTTTTTATTATCTTTTGACTTAATAAATGACAATTTTAGAGTTATTTTTGTTTGTATTTGTTTTTAATAATATTACAATCAGTTGGAACTGCCTTGTACTATACGAAAGTGAGTCATGTTAAATTTTGTAAAATAAAATAATATTTCACTTAATGTACTCATTTCTTTACAAATATCTCATAAGTCATATTTCTGAAGATATTCTTTTAGGGTGAAACAAATTAATAAATGAAGTGAATATTTTAATGTGCTTTATTCTACAAAATTCAGTTTAAGTCAATTGATTATCAACTTCATAATATAAAGTTTATAATTACAGTTGAGATTCGATTAACTGGACATTGCTTTTGTAAGTCTATACATCATGCTATAAGTGTTTATTTGAAAATAATGAGAACAAGATTGATTACACTTGAACATTTGTTAATGGAACAAAGTTTAGCAATAAAATTATAACTGTAATAATGTAAATATATTGTTTAGTTACGTGCTTTGATGCATGCAATTATTCAAATTGCGAAATATTATAAAATAATGTCAATCTCGTGAGAAACTCTTGAAATAAAAAGAATATTGTTGATCTTACATTGGAATAAAAAATTAATGGTACCCTACTCATTTTGGCCCCAAAAATTAGAAATATAAAATATACTTTTTCATGTTGCACTTACGTATAAAGAGAACCGGGTCATGTGATTTATTCGCGTTCACTCCTCCAATTTGTCCTTCATACGACATTCAGTTATAAAACCGCTGTGGTCGTGTGAGAGTAGTCGGTCAGAGTTAAATCATCAATTGGTAAGCGTTTGTATTTAATATTATCTTTATAGAAATCACTTAATTTTTTGATGGATAGACTTATTCTATATATCAAAATATGGTTTTAACGACAAAATATTTTTTATAAGCCTTAATTTTTAAAATAGACCGACTTTTCTTGTACATTATTTAGGTTACTTTCCACAACTAATTATAGATGATAAAGTTCCCGGATTTATTTTAATCTAATGAACGCTAACTAATTTATTATGTATATAAAAATTAAAAATACGTTTAATATTGTTAAAGTGTGCCTCTTCTTTCGTAATTGTCAAAATGCCGGTCGACCTTTTTGACCTTGTTATTAAAGTATCTAACTGATTAAAACTGTCGTCGACCCATTATTTCAATCTGTATCATTTTTCGTACATATTCCGATCATTATATTCTGCAAATCAGTACCGTGTTCACTTCATTTAATTTATATACCGAGACATTCACTTTTTTCCTTACATCTAGAAGCTAACCAATAATTACTACTAATTAAAACTACATTTTTCATCATAGCAATTTATTTTAATTATATTGAATATAATATTGTTCTGAAAATTCTTTTAACACCCTTTTTCAGCCTAAACATGTCTAAAATTGGAATTAACGGATTCGGTCGTATTGGACGCTTGGTCCTTCGTGCTGCCCTAGAAAAGGGAGCACAAGTTGTCGCTGTAAATGACCCTTTCTTAAACGTTGACTACATGGTGTATCTTTTCAAATATGACTCCACCCACGGTCGTTACAAGGGCGAAGTTAAAGCAGAAAATGGGAACCTTGTTGTTGATGGAAAAGTCATTCAAGTCTTTACAGAGCGTGACCCCAAGGTTTTTCTTTTTTGTTTTTGAATTAATTTTCAATATTACATTATAATTATTTTAAAGGCCATTCCATGGGGAAAAGCTGGAGCTGAATACGTTGTAGAATCAACTGGTGTATTTACAACAACTGAAAAAGCATCTGCTCATCTTGCTGGAGGAGCCAAGAAAGTTATAATTTCAGCCCCATCTGCTGACGCTCCCATGTTCGTGTGTGGTGTTAATTTAGAAGTGTATGACAAAAGCATGCAAGTACGCTAAGCAAAATTTTAGTTTTTAATTTATTTTTAAATTATTTTTGTTTTTATTTTAATTCAGGTCATTTCTAATGCTTCATGCACCACTAACTGCTTAGCTCCTCTTGCTAAAGTTGTCCACGACAAGTTCGGCATCATTGAGGGTCTTATGACCACAGTCCATGCAACAACTGCAACTCAGAAGACTGTTGATGGACCTTCTGGTAAATTATGGCGTGACGGACGTGGGGCACAACAAAATATCATTCCAGCATCCACTGGAGCCGCCAAAGCTGTAGGAAAAGTCATTCCAGATCTAAACGGCAAATTGACTGGTATGGCCTTCCGTGTACCAGTACCAAACGTTTCAGTCGTTGACTTGACTGTAAGTAATGTATAAAAATGTGTTTTGGTATTTATATTGTTTCAACTCAATTCTGTTTGATTTTTGGTTATTGTTTCCTGAAGTATTTTGTTTGTTTGTCATTCTTAATTGAACTATTTGTTTGTTTGTTTCTGAGTGTTTATTGAACTGTTGTTCCTGGAAATGTTTTGCTTTTTATCGTTGTTTATTTATCGGTCTGTTGTCATTTAGGTACGTCTTGCAAAACCAGCTAAATATGAAGAAATTAAAGCAGCTATTAAAGAAGCAGCCAACGGTCCTCTTAAAGGAATTTTGGGTTACACTGAAGAGGAAGTTGTATCAAGCGATTTTATCGGTGACACCCATTCTTCAATCTTTGACGCTGCTGCGGGTATTCAGTTAAGCGATACTTTCGTTAAGTTGATTTCGTGGTACGACAACGAATATGGATACTCCAATAGGGTTGTCGATCTCATCAAATACATCCAAACCAAGGATTAAATAACAACTAATACCCAAAATTGCAGCAGCAGAAGCATTGGCGGTGTATAACATCAACTGCATGATAAACATCAATTCGTGTAATGTAAGAGTAATACAAATTTTTCTATATAAGTTTAATGTGAAAGTATAGAAGGAATAGAGAGCGTAATACCTAGGTTGAATTAGTATTTGGTACGCTCTACCTGTTTGCTTACCATCATTAAAAATTCTGAGTCTATGTTAACATAATTACCTCTCCAAATTACTTGTTGTCTCGCCTACTTATTATCATAATAAACAAATATAAATAAATATTTATCAATTTTTGCATCATATAATCATCATTTTTTTCACGTTTAATGTACCATGCTATTTTATGGTTTGTTTGATCATTTTATTCTTTTGTTTGCAGTTTAAAGTTTATTATTTAGAAGATTGTTAGAAGGCCATCAATTACTTTTTTGTGTAAGGATAATAAAAAGACCAGTAACTTATTTAACGTTCATATTCCTTCCATAATAATTTTTTATTTTACCTGTTACCTTTTGTTGCTATTTATTCAAACTTATCCCTCCTTTTTTCCATTATAAGGAACCCTGCAAGACAGAAGTAAGTTTAAGAATAAAATAAATCGAAGAACTCTAAAGTAGTTTGCATAAACAGGCTATGCACTAGAAAACTCATAACAAATTTAGAAAAGATGGACAGACTACAGTTTGAAAGGTACATTTTTAATCTTTTAATTCGTAGTCTTTTTTTAAATAGTAAAAAGTTAAAAGTTCTTTTTTCAAATTACATCAATTTCTACTGAATACTAATCGTAAATTAAAAAATGCGTATCTTGTTATTAAGCAATGAGCCGTGGTATTTAATATGCAATGTTCTTGAGATAAAACAATTGCATGTAGCAGTCGGTTAGCAGACCAAAAACACAATTTAATTAAATAAAGCTTTTTACTGTCTCTTGCAATAATATGTGTATCAACAAATTACAAAAGAATGTTTATTTTGCAAATATAACTAAATAATTTCGAAATAAAAAGTTATAGTTATAATTTGCGTCATAAAGTACACAAAATACCCATGGAACAGAATCGTGGGAATTTAGAAAGTACGTCAGATTCCAGAAAATTGAAACTTAGTTATGACAAACTTTCAACTACAAAATATTTCCTGGATAGAGATAAGAATTTATGATCTCTTCCGCAGGGAAACTACAAAATACTGTGTGTTTAATTCGACAATTTTTTGTTGCAAAATACGAATAAATGACGAATTTGCAGTCAAGATATTGTACATTGACTAATACTTTTAAAAAAATCCAAATTTATGTTAATAATTAACCTAGAACTTTTGTTCCTTTTAACTAGAATAATTTTTTGAAGATTTGAAACTTTTGAAAGGTGAGGGCTGGAGGGATTTCGTTATCGCTTCATACTTGTTATTTATTTACAACGTTGAAGGCTTTTTTAACATTCTTCATGTATATTCGTCAATACTTGTAAATAAAATCGCTTTACTGTTTTCAAAATTGCAAAAAAAAATTAAATAGAGGTTTTGCTTATCTAATCCATACTTATTATTCGTTATGTACACTGCTGGTTGTATTTTGAAAATATTCGTGATAAATATAATTTCATAACTGGTCAAAAGTTATCGTTATCAGATGACGAAATTTAAGGTTAGTTGCAGTGAATAAACAAACAAGATTGTATAATTAATGGTAGTATAATATTAAGAATAATAATTTTGTGGTTCAGTCAGTTTAAGCGCATTTGTCTCCAAACAAGGCTCAATGATGGCCCAATTAAAAAAGTATTCCACAAATATTGAATTTAACAACTACAGATCACCTCTGAGTACTCGATATGCAAGTCAGGAAATGCAATTCAACTTTAGCGACCAAAAGAAGTTTTCCACCTGGAGACAGTTATGGGTAAATTTAGCGAAAGCTGAAAAAGAATTAGGACTGCAAATCACTGACGATCAAATAGGTCAAATGGAAGCAAACATTTATAAAATAGATTTTGAAGCAGCAGCCAAAGAAGAAGCTTTAACCAGGCACGACGTCATGGCCCATGTGCACGTCTTCGCTCAGCAGTGTCCTCTAGCAGCACCCATCATTCATCTTGGAGCTACCTCATGTTTTGTTGGAGATAACACAGACTTAATTATAATGAAAGATGGACTGAATATCCTTTTACCTCGTGTTGCTGCAGTTATCAGAAACTTTACTAATTTTGCTGAACAATATAAGGATTTACCAACATTAGGTTTTACTCATTTGCAGCCTGCTCAATTAACAACTGTAGGTAAACGTGCCACTCTTTGGATTCAAGATCTGATGATGGATGAAAGAGTATTAAGAGATGTACGCAACAATCTACGTTTTAGAGGAACAAAAGGAACAACAGGAACCCAAGCATCTTTCATGCAGTTGTTTAATGAGGACAGCCAAAAAGTAAAAGCTTTAGATAAACATGTAGCACATCTATCAGGCTTTGATCGTACTTATCTTGTCACTGGACAGACATATTCAAGAAAAGTTGATTTAGAAGTTGTTGCAGCAATCAGTAGTTTAGGAGCTACAGTACACAAATTGTGCAGTGACTTAAGACTATTAGCAAACCGAAAAGAGTTGGAAGAACCTTTCGAAAAGAGTCAAATTGGTAGCTCTGCAATGCCCTACAAAAGAAACCCTATGCGTTCAGAGCGTTGTTGTGCTCTAGCTCGTCATATGATGGCATTATTCTCTAATGCAGCTCAAACCCATGCAGTGCAGTGGTTAGAAAGAACGTTAGATGATTCAGCTAATAGAAGAATTACTCTTGCAGAAGCTTTTCTGAGCGCTGATGCCGTACTCTTAACTCTTTTAAACATTTCTCAAGGTCTCGTAGTTTATCCCAAAGTTATTGAACGACACATTAAGCAAGAACTACCTTTTATGGCATCAGAAAATATTATAATGGCAATGGTGAAAAAGGGAGGAGACAGGCAAGTTTGTCACGAAAAAATTAGGGTCTTATCACAAGAGGCTGCAGCTCAAGTTAAACAGCTCGGTTTGGATAACGATTTGATTGCGAGGGTGAAGTCTGATCCTTATTTCGTACCAATTTTGGATGAATTAGATGCATTGTTAGACGCAAGAACATTTACTGGTAGAGCTGCAGAACAGGTTACTGAATTTTTAGAAGAAGAAGTCAAGCCCATTTTAATGACTTACACAAAAGAATTAGACTCTCAAAATACTCCTGTTCAGCTAAAGATTTAATTACATTATTATTTGGTACTTTTTACATATCAATACAATTGTAAGTAAATATCGTGTGTTTAAGCTTACTGAATATTTTTTATTCTTTTTCGCGCTTTGCTTCAATCTTTTTGGAAATAATTCTTTCTTGTCTTCGTTTCTTTGCTTCACGAAATCTTCTCCTGTGGGCTTCTGATTGATCATAAAGCATCTTTTCTCTTGCAAAGTCGGCTTTTTTCTTAAAAATGTATTCCATTAACACACGCTTATTCTTAAAAGTATTTCCTTTAACTTTATTGTAGAGTCGACTATAGAAATGACGATCAATTTTTTTTCTGTCACGATACTTCTTCAAAAGACGTCTCAATACTTTCATTCGGCTCATCCAAAGTCTTTTTTTGGGATTACGCGCCTCCGCTGTTCCCTTTCGTTTTCCAAAACCTCTATGACGACCCTTTAGTTTCGCTTTGTTTTTCTTGTTAGCACGATAATGAGAATGGATAGATACAGGTTTTTGGATAATAAGACCATCTTTTAAAAGGCGACGAATGCTTGCGCGAGAGTTTGCCCCCTGTACAGTAACCATTTCGTTTGGATCTATCCATATTTTTTTCTGTCCGCAACCCTTTAAAGAAGCCGCGAGGCGTTTAACAAGTCTTAATGTAGTCATATTTTAATCGGAATTTCTATTTAATAACAAATAAAACAATTGAACATTGCAATTAACAAACAAATATAAAAAATGAAGTAATCCATGAAATAATTTGAATTTCCCCCGTTCGGAACAAATTCTAATTAAATTTAATTTTTATTGTTAAAATTTTATATAAATTGGAATACTGCCAGCTGTTATTTAAAGTTATTTAAAAAAAATATATATTACCTTTATTACACTTTTAGTTTTTTCTAATCTAATAAATTAAATTATTTTTTCATGACTTAAGTAGTTTAAGTGAAGGTTAAGTTTAAAAAAAAGCCGTTAAAAGTGACAACAACTTTTAATTTCTTTAAGAGATGAATGTTTGTCTATTATAAGTGGTTAATAATATTTGGTGAATGGTGAATATTAAAAGTGTGCAATTATTAGAACAAGAATGACCAGTAGTAATCGTAGTAATGGAAATGGCAAAAATGCAGTGGACAGTAAGTTGGCTGTTAGTTCTCGTTTTGCAAGTAGAAATATGCAAAATAATTTTTCCAATCAAAAAAGATATTTGACCTGGAGGCAGTTATGGACAAACATTGCAAAATGTGGAAAAGATGTTGGACTTCAAGTGACCGATAAGGAAATAAAAGCTATGGAAGTAAACACAAATAAAATTATTAAAGAAACAATTGTTGATCAGGAGACTACAATAGACGACGAAATAATCGCACATGCAAATGTTTTTTTTAAACAGTGTTCTTTACAAGGTCCTATAACTGAAATTGCACTGTTATCCGATTTTATATCAGATAACACAATATTAATCATGACACGAGATGGGTTTAATATTTTATTTTGTCACATTGCTGATATTATAAAGAATTTGGCCAGTGTGGCTCTTCAACATAAGTCATTACCAATTTATTCATCTTCCACTTCAATAACTACTGTTGGAGAAATCATAGCAGAGTGGATTAATGATTTATTAATAGACCAGAAGGTAATGCAGAGAACAAACAGTGATTTAAAATTAAGAGGATTAAGAGCATCAGAAATAAATATTATTGGTAAACTTGTTAATTATAATGATAGTAATATAAAATCATTAAATAAATATGTCGCCAATTTGCTAGAATTTAAAGATGTTTACCCAAACATTGGGGAAACTTATGCAAGAAAAATAGATTTTCAAGTTTTATCATCAATCTACACTTTAGGTGGAACCATCTATAGAATTTTAACAAGCTTGCAGATTTTAATTAGCAAACATGAGATAAACAATCCCTTTGAAGATGTTGATACAGCTAATTCAATGAATTTGCAACGTTGTCTTGCTTTAACACGACATATGATGTCATTAAATTCACTACCTGCATATACTCGTTCATTAAATTGGTTGCAAAGGAAATCAGAAGATGAATTGAATCGAAAGATATGTTTAATTGAGACATTTGTGACAGCTGATTCAATCCTTTTTACATTATCTAATATTTCAAAAAGAATTATCTTTCGTCAAGAAGAAATTACAGAACATCTGGAAGAAGAGCTGCCCTTGAAATGTTCAAGCACTCTGATGGCTGCAATGGTAAGAAAGGGAGAAGATAAGCGAACATGTCGCGAGATTGTCAGTAATTTTATGGATAAATACAAGCAAGAAATTAAATATAATAATTTTGATATTGCTTTAATTGACAAAATAAAAACGGACGATATGTATTTGCAACCAATTTTTGATGAATTGGAGCGGTTATTGAATTTTAAAAATTCAGTAAAGAGAATCACAACAGAAGTGGAAGAATTTATTCAAGAATATGTTGAGCCCTTCTTAAAAGAAAACAGAAGAGAATGAAAATGTTTCATTTTCAAATTTATGGTTTTTGCTGTTTTTCAACCTTTCTTTAATTAACGTAAGATAGCTTGTAACTTTTTCAATACTTTTGTTTGTAAGAAAAAATTTGTATTTACTTTAATTGTTAATTTAGTTGTAGTTTTGTACCTTTGGGTAAATATTAATAAACCTGTAAATTTCGACTTGCTTGTTTGATCTCATGTGAAAATAAAAATTCGTATTAGCTTTGTAACTTTCGTTTTATTACTCTTAATTAACGTAAATGTAAATTATTCTGAAGTTACAACTAATTAAATTTAATATAAAAACAAACAGTTGCTTATCCACATCCAATTTGTTTCTCTTTTTTCTATTATTAATATAAGTATCATAGATACGTATTTGTCAGAAAAGTATCGTAAGTGGATGACCACCTACAATTTTTATAGGTTATATTCGTGTTATAGGTATTTTAATTTTCTAATAAGGTGCTTCAATTATAATAAAAATGAGTGAAGAAAGTGAAATTGACGTTAGTGATCAAGATAATGAGATAACAGAGGAAAATCATGCAAAGCTGATTGAAAATATCATTAGTTTGGACGATAAGCAGCATATAAGGAAGTCAACTAGAACAGAGCCATCCACGGTAGTGTCTGAATTACATTTGGTAAATTCATTAACAGGAAAGCAAGGACGTGTTTATTTAAACGATTTGGCAAGGTCTTTAAAAGGCGATAGAAGGTTTTCTAAGATTGGAAGGCAAGTTGAAACTTTTCATAAAAGTTCAAAGACTCTAGAGAAACCGTTGGAAAAACCTGAGGAAGATAGAGTGAAGCGTGCTGTTGGGTATGAGAACTTAAAAAATGAACTTACACAGTGGGAACCAATTGTTACTCATAACCGTGCTGCTATCAACCTTTCATTTCCTCTCATAAAAGATATAAATTTGAGCAATGATAAAAAAATTACAAATAGATTTAGAATTAAATCTGATATTCAAAAGGAAATGGAAAATTTAGAACCAAAAGTTGAAATTTATACTGTTGAAGAAGAACAAAATAAATTTCCTCTAACTATGGAGGAAATTGAAGAGAGGAAGAAAGAAGTTGCAAAATTAAGAGCAATTCAAAGTTACAAAGCAGCAAAAAACAAAAGGGAAAATAAAATTAAGAGCAAGAAGTTTCACAGAATACAAAGAAAGGAACGTTTAAAAAAGGAATTTAAGGAATTTGAAGAACTACAGAAGACAAATCCAGAAGAAGCCCTAAAGAAATTGGAAGAAATTGAAAAAGCAAGGGCTGAAGAAAGAGTAACCTTGCGTCATAAAAATACTGGAAAATGGGCACGAAACAAACAAATTAGAGCAAAATATGACAAAGAAGTAAGTGAAATATTTATTATGTTTATTTGTAATTGTAAAATTTTGTTATTTAGAGTAGGCAAGCACTGGCCCAACAACTTCAATTAAGCCGCGGGTTGACCCAGAAAGTGAAATCTACAGTTGATACTGATTCTGATGAAGAAGAGGAAGAATTAAAGCAAGATATCCAAATTAATTTAGAAGCAAATGAAAGTAATCCATGGACTAATGGGAAAATTAAAGTGTCTCAAGAAATAGGGGATTTTGTTAGTGGATATCGAAAATTTTGGAATGAACAGAACAAAAATTTGAAAGAGCCTAGAGATAATAAAGTGGAAGATACAAAAGTAAAAGAAAGTTTTAATGAAAATAATATTACCAATTTAATGGAAACTGAAACTAAAAGTAATAATAATAATAAAGCATCTAATTGTGCTGTTAAAAAGGTGGCAAAGAAAAATATAAAGAATTCTGAAAAACTAGTAAATAAAAAAGAAAAATGGAAAACAAATGATGATCTTCCATTAAAAAAAAATAATAAGAGGGTAACAACTATTACTACTACTAAGAAATTGGCGAAATCTTTAAGTACTTCGGACTGGGAAGTAAGTAGAATGGATACAGACACTCTTATCGATAACATGCCTTATATAATTCAAGCTAAACTTGAAAAAAGTCTTGAACAGAAAGCAAGAAAATTAAAAAAGCAGCTGGGTTTAATTGATAAGAAGAATGCAAAAAAAAATAAAAAGAAAAACAATACAAAAGTGAAGAATATAAATGCTACAAAAGATTTATTAGCACTTCCATCTAAACCTAAACATCCCATATTAAATGAGAAAATGATTGAAGATACTTCCAGGAAATCAAATCAGGATATACTCCACGGAATAGGTAACATACCAGAAAATTCTCTAGATGCCATTTTAAGCTTAGGGACTAATAAAAATTCTGATGAAACCCCTAAAAACAATTTAAATCAAAAAGACATTGATCCAAATAAAATTATGAATGCAAAACCTGCAGTTTTAAATACTGGAATTCCTGATCTTCTTGGATATGATGATAATGTTGAACAGGAAAACCAAGAAAGTGCAATAGCGGAGGCATTCCAAGACGACGAAATTATCAGCGATTTTGCAAAAGAAAAGCAAGCAGAAATAGAAAAAGAAAAGCCGAAAGATATAGATTTAACTCTACCTGGATGGGGTTCATGGGGTGGGGTAGGAATTAAAGTTTCCCCACGTAAAAGGAAACGTTTTGTTTCAAAATTTCCGAAAAATATACCAAGAAAAGATCAGAAAAAAGGAAATCTAATTATAAAGGACAATAAAAAATCTATTAAGCCCCATTTAGTGTCTGAACTTCCGTTTCCTTTTAAAAGTGTAAAGGATTTCGAAGCCTCCATTAGAGCTCCTTTAGGAAATACATTCATTCCAGAGACTGCATTTAGGAAAAACATCTTACCAGCAGTAATGACTAAAATGGGAACTATTATTGAGCCTATTGATAATGAGGTGTTGCTTAAGAAAAAGAAAAAATAATTACTTTGTTAAAAAAAATGTTTAATAAAAACTAAGTAACTGTTTGTTTTCTTTTATTTAAATTGAAATAAAATACCCATTTAACTTTTGAAAATAAATCACTTTTTTAAATTTTGTCATTGGAAATTGTTGAGAAATATATTTATTAGTTCAGTTTAGGAGAAAATTTTAAATTATCAAGTTAAATTTAATTTTTATGGAAATACGTAAATTTATTAATTAATCAGCATTTTTTATAACTTGTGATAGTATTATTTTAAATTGTATCAAGTTATTATGGTATGTGTATGTTCTTGCTTTATTTTTTTAATTATTGTTTTAAAATAATAACTAATCACACGGAGGTATAGGTAGTTGCATAATCATTAATAAAAAATTAAATAATAGTGTAGTTGATCTTCAATAGAGGCTCTGCAGTCAGGTACTTCAAAATGTCGACGGAAGCTGTTGCTGTTGGTTGGGGCTATGTCTAAAATGTATAAATTAACCGTTAGGTTTTTAATTTTAGTATTTTGATTGCCGTTCGCGTTATGATAATCGGTATAATGTAATTTTCAGAATGTAATGATGGGCATAACATAAAATGTCTACTTCGAGTGTCGGCACGGTTAATATAAAAACTACGTGTACACAGTTGCTCAAAGATAATTTCGACCGAATTTCCGTGTTATATTCCGCTCAGTTAAGTGAAAAAGTTGCCCAGGGACGAGAAAGTGAAGGAATCACCAACTTCGACGTGTTTCTGGCGGTCCCCGGAACTCAGGATAGAAAACCCAGTCCCGACTTCGTAACCAGGTTACAGGTAGGTAGAAATCTAGGCCAGTTTTACGGAAGTAATAAGTTGATTGCCGTTGTTCTAAAATGCAATAACCCATCCTCGTCGTACAGTTGCTTTTACACTTCTATAAATCCGCCTCTTTGAAGTTGTCGTGTGCCACATACTCATGTCCAATTTGTATTAATTTATTCCACAAATATCTTCTTTGCTTTCTTTATGTAAACCATCTATACCTGTGAAGGGTTTCCGGCTTCACAGTAACCTTTTTTCCGGTCATATTTCATTTTTTTTCTTTACATGTACACTGTCTTGTTTCGTTAATGTGAACGAATGAAAACATTACTACCTGAATTAAGTATAATCATAACCATGTGCTAATGTTGATATAGTTTCATTTGAACAAACAGTAATCGAATATTTATTATGTAATTAAGCGTAATGTGTATAAAATTGTCTTTTATTTTTTTTCTACTTAGAAATTTATATTTTATTTATGAAGGTATTATGTGTATCTTCTATCCACAAAAGCAACTCAATTACGTTTTGTATTTTTTTTTTTGAAGCAAAAGTCTAACATTTTTTAGGTAAGGTACCTACCTGCCAAGCTAGTCAAAGCAACCCTTAAATTAGTTTTTATCACATACCTACATCTTATAGATACCTATATGATAGGGAGTAATTTAATTGCGTTTGATTTTTCGATACGTAATCAATAAACAGGTATAACATAATGAAAAGAATCAGTGCGATCAAATCATGATTACAATAATAATTAACATATTTTATTGGCGTCTATCAGTGTGGTATGTATACATTCTCACGTGTTTAACTTCCACTAGGTTACACCTTCGCTGGTCATGTGGTCCTGACCAGGATGCATCTTTTTTGTAAATTTTAACCTTCGATCTCCACCTTTCACCATGACGGTGGGCAATAATCATATTCAAACAAGTCAAAACGGTTCATTCAAAACCTGAACCATCCATCCGCATATATTATTAATTTATTTCATGCTGTAAATAAATATTGTGTACGTGTGTGCATGAAACAAGTGGACGAACACAGGTCTCGATTTATATCCACGTAGTAATAACTGACTACTACGTTTGCTTATATGTGTTCGTCAATTTGCGTAGTTTGGCTATCGTTGACGTAAATAAATAGACACATCAAGTCGTTAATGTTATTATATGGACGGATTTAGATGATGTAATTAGGACCTCTGATTAGGTACTCCGACTGGATTAATTTAAAGTAATGAAGTGAAACAGAAATTAGATTTTTTTTTGGAATCGTTTTCACAATTAAAATTGTTCTTACGTCATAATTTGATTGAACTTTATGTAATATATCAAATATGGCACATTTTTACATGACTGACATTTATCGGGTTATAGACTTCTCGGGTGATATGTTGTATGATCCCATAATCGATCAATCCTATTTCGTATATAATAGTAGTGAAAATTTTTGAATAATTTTGGAATTTTTTTCAAATAAAACAATGGGAAACACCTGAATGTATCAAAAGAAAACTAAAAAAGGAAGCGAATGACAAAAATAAAATATGGTAGGTGTCATTTAAAAAAATGAAGTTAATCGTGTTTGAAGTTTTTAAACTTTTTCCTTTATGGACGTTCTGTATAAATTATGAACTTTAATTTTGGTATGACGTTAGCCTTAAAACTTGACGTATAACTAGTAAACATTTCAACACCCTTAAGTCACTGTTAATGGATGTTACTATTTTTTATAGTTTAGGGTGCGGTAGCGACCTTTTTTCTATAACATATTCAAAAAAGAAGGAATTAAAATCCTTATTCGTCTAAATTTTAAGATCAAAGATCTCACATTTGGAACGCGTCCTATCAGGTAGGCACAACGAACCGAAAGCCATATCCCACGAACGGTTTCGACCTATCGGGTCTCATCAGGTGGGCGCTAGCAGAAAGGCCTTAACAGGCTATATTATAAATATAAATATGGAATCAACAGAAACAACTACTCCAAGGGCTAATACCCCTACCGACATTGAATTACACTGTTGATTCCTATGGATTCTTAAGCGAAGATATAACATTCAAAAAAGAAGGAATTAAAATCCTTATTCGTCTAAATATTAAGATCAAAGATCTCACATTTGGAATGCGTCGTATCAATATAGCCTGTAAAGGCCTTTCTGCCAACGCCCACCTGATGAGACCCGATAGGTCGAAACCGGTCGTGGGACATGGCTTTCGGTTCGTTGTGTCTACATGGTAGGACGCGTTCCAAATGTGAGATCTTTGATCTTAATATTTAGACGAATAAGGATTTTAATTCCTTCTTTTTTGAATATGTTATATCTTCGTCTATGAATACATCGGAATGAACAGTGTAATTCAATGCCGGTAGGGGTATTAGCCCTCGGAGTAGTTGTTTCTGTTGATTCCATATTTATATTTTTTTCTATAAATTAAATTATCGTAGAAACTATTCATCGTAGGCATACAAGTTAGCTACTAAAGTCACCTTACAATTTTATGCTTTATACGAATTCGTTATAAAAATATGTTATTCCATTTAAAACAACAAAGTTGACATCAACTTCCGGTATAACTGATAGCGGCAGACAGTTGAAATAATTTTAGATAAAAAGATCATCCTTAGTATCCCTTACTTACTAAAGGGTTATTCAAACTCAGGGGTACATTAGACTTTTAAGAAAACTAAGCGTAATAGAGATTTGAATAATTGGAATATATATATATATATATAAATTTGTTTAACAAGCCCTAACTAGAAAGGACTTAAAGTACAGTGCTTCTAAGCCCTGAAAGGACTGGAAGCACATTTTCAATTTATATATATATATATATATATATATATATATATATATATATATATATATATATATATATATATATATATATATATATATATATATAGGATGTTTCAACTGGTACGAATCAAAGCGAATATAGCGATTGGAACTTTAAGATTAAAGCTGGACAAAGCTTTAGTGCTTTGTGCTTGAAAATATGCTTCCAGTCCTTTCAGGGCTTAGAAGCACTGTACTTTAAGTCCTTTCTAGTTGGGGCTTGTTAAACAAATTAGTTTATAAAAGTGCTTTGTTATTTGCATTTCAAGGGCTTCAAGACCATTCAATGTGCTTGAATCTCTCTCACTGAAATTAAGTAATAAAAACACAAAAACAATCTGGAGCATAATAGAAACGTCGAAGGGGCTTTAATATTTTCGAAGTTCGTGAAGCCTTTTGACAAATTTGAAGTCCTTTTGGTTTAATTCCCGTATTTACGACGTGCTAGCGGCCCTTTTCACAAGCGCTGAGGGCTTTCCCATTTAATTGTTTAAATAAAACTTCAAACGTTTTGTTATACGTTTTCAAAGCCTATTTTTTAAACAGTAATGTGCTTTAACGAAATGTTCAGTTATTATTTCCAAGGTGTCTTTTCCTTATTTAATCCATTGAAACGTTACTGGGATACTCATACTTTATTTCATGTGACCATTTGGTACATTAATTAAATTAAACGTTTAGATGCAGGTAGTTTTGTTTTCGAATATATTTGACATATAAAACATCAAATTTAATTTATTTCGAGTTTTATTATTATTTATTTCAAAGGACGAACGAGTAGACAAATGCTAGTAGGATGTGAGATGGATAATTTCTTTTTATCGGTAAGGTTTTTGTCATTGATGTTATTTTTAAACGTTCCTCTTGTTTACACGGATGTCATTGCCACGTTTATTTTAATGAGTAAATGTGTAGTAGAAGATACACATACGCATATTGTTTACTTGCGGACTTGTAAATGTTAAATTCTAGAAATACATCATGAAAAAACGTTTCAAATATTTACTCTGTATTAATAAGCTGAAAACAACACAAAGTATTTTAAAAATCGAAACTTAAATAGGTCTAGGATACACTTGTACATACATACGAGGGTGAATCAAATATAAACGGTAATTTTACTATTTTGCTTAGCACGTAATTCCGATCTAGAGGATTCGATGCTCAAGTGTTGTTTGGTTTACGAGGAGGGGGAAACCGGTTTAGGTAGCAGCTAGTGATGGGCTAACCGGTTATTTTTCATTAACTGTTGCTACCTGTTACTGTTATTTTTAAACAATAGTTAAAAATAACAGTTGTTGTTTTGCAAAGTTGCAAAGCAGTGTAACTGGGGATAACAGATAACACATGCGCATCAGCAAATAACGCGTATATATTTTAATTATTATTATTTATAGAAGCCAATTATAAGCGTGTTTGCGCCTGACATAACCATAACGACGATAACGCGAACGGCAACAACAACTCGCAACAACTGTTATTTTATTTCAGGATAGCCGTAGCGACTGCGCGCTCAGCAGTGGAAACTATTGCTTAACCGAACCTGTTATTTTTCTCAATGCATAACAGGTTGTTATTGTTATTTGCCAATAACAGTAAAAAATAACAGATTGTTAAATAACAACCCATCACTAGCAGCTGCGCTCGGTTCTGTCCGCAGTACAGCCATGACTGAACGCAAGGTACCTTCGTCTGTTGCAGAACGCATCATCGTAAAGTTTTTAACCAATGAAGGCGTTAAATCATCGGCCATTGCCATTTGAAAAAAATGCAGTTATTCGTGTTTGAAGTTTTTAAACTTTGGATTTTTTTTCTGAACGCCCTATACAAATTATAAAGCTTAGTTTTGGCATGACATTCTAAGTTATGTTTTTTTGTAGTTTGGGTTGCGGTGCAATCTTTTTTCCAATAAATTAATTTATTTCAGAGGCATACAAGTTGGTTATCAAAGTCACCTTAAAATGTTATGTTTCATACGAATTAATCGTAAAAAATATACCATTCCATTTAAAATAAAAAGTTGGCATCAACTTCCGGAATAACCGGAAGTGTCCGACAGTTGAAATTATTTTAGTTAAAACCCCTACCCCCAACTACCAAATTTTCAAATCTGTAACATGCTTAGTTTCCCTAAATCGTCTAATGTAGCACCCAGTTTGAATAGCCCTGTATATAGATACGCTGTCAACCTTCAATTCTACAGGTGTTTTTCTTCGGGGACTCCCCGAATGAAAGAACTCGCGTGTCTGAAGCGTTATGTTCCGTGCCCTAATGACATTACGTACCAGCCGCCGTAATGTTTTACTCCCGGATTTGTGTGTTCATTGTACTTTTATTGCAGACAGTTAATTCTATACTATGATATAGTCGTGATCGATCGTGTGATATCAAAGATGCCGGTGCTCGTTTTTTTTTTTCCTTTTAATTACACTAACGATTAGTAAGTATACTTCTGCGTGCGACTTATTATTCAACAGACTGAATATGTTGATCCAGTTGCTTGGGTGACTCAAAGTTGAGGCATTCTATTATAGCCTTTAACAACTATACAATGTAAATATGTATAATGTGTGTGTACGTATGTATGTGATGTAGATGTATGTATTTATAAAAGATTGTTTGTTGTAGGTCGCTAATGTTTTTGTCTATTGATTGTTTTGTTTTTATTGTAAGTAGTGCCTTTTTTTATTTGTTACTAGCCGTACCCGCGACTTCGTCCACGTGGAATTTAACAAAAAAGTTATTTTAAAAATTTTAAACGAAGTCGTTGAGACACAACCGTTAGCGATAGCCCGCTCGCGCGTTCTAAGCCCGCGCGACAGGCAGTCTTTGCGATATTAAGTGGCGGGAGGCGCCTTTACAATTTTTGTCTGTCTGTCTGTTTGTTTCGACTAATCTCTGAAACGGCTGGACCGATTTTGACGGGACTTTCACTGGCAGATAGCTAATGTAATAAGGAGTAACTTAGGCTACTTTGATTTTAAAAATCAACAACTATTTATTAATAATAATAATTAATTTCTAAAATAAAAGTAGCCTAAGTTACTCCTTATTACATTAGCTATCTGCCAGTGAAGGTCCCGTTAAAATCGGTCCAGCCGTTTCAGAGATTAGCCGGAACAAACAGACAGACAGGCAGATAAAAATTTAAAAAAAATATTATTTTGGTATATGTACCGTGTATACATCTATGCGCATTTAGTAAAAAGTGGTTATTTTAATATTACAAACAGACACTCCCATTTTATTTATCTCTATAGATACACCTAATTAAGAATGTGGAGATGCGGGTCATTGTAAATTCTATTCATTTTAAATTGCGTTTCAAGAAACATGTTGAAATTGATAGTTTTATGTAAATTACATTCGATGTTTTGGTCGTAACTTATGGTAAAAAAAATATAATGAAGAGTGATATCTTCATCTGCAATAATATACGTAATAGATTAAATAGTTTGTTAATATTTTCTTCGCTGTTATCTATTGTTAGAATAATTTTGTTAATCAAACTGAATCGTCGAAGCAGCTTATATGTATTTGTTAGGCAGGTGAACCAACTTAATAAAAAACATTTAGTTCTTGGTCAGTAATTTATCACAACTACCAGATGTGGGTCGCAATCTCGAACTTGCGTATTGATGAGAAACAGTAAGTTCGAAATCGCGATCCGCGTCTGGTAGTTTCGATCGGTGGGACCGAAGTTGCCACTACAAAATTGGAGGTTTAAAAGTAAACAACCAATCTTGCCACTAGGTTGTGGATATGAAAATGGTCACAATGTGCCTTACATATATTGTTTATTGAGAAATAAACAATCACAAACATACAAAAAATTATTTAATCTGATAAAATCCAAAATTTTAAAGGATTTTAATTTAAACTTCTATCCTTATTAATTACTAGTAAATAAATGGCATAAAATATCAATAAAGTATTTTCCTTTCTCATTAGAATAATTTACCTATTAGGTGTTAGTGGCACAATCGGTTTTCAAAGACCCTTTTTGGTTAGTGCCAAGATCGATTGTACCTTTTTTGATCAGGTATAATTTGGTGGCAACTTGGGCTACGCCCGTTTCGATAAATTACTAACCAATAACAAATAACGTTTACAAAAAAGAAGGAATTAAAATCCTTATTCGTCTAAATATTAAGATCAAAGATCTTACATTTGGAACGCGTCCTACCACGTAGGCACAACGAACCGAAATCCATATCCCACGACCGGTTTAATTCCTTCTTTTTTGAATATGTTATATATTCGTCTATGAATCCATTGGAATCAACAGTGTAATTCAATGCCGGTAAGGGGTATTAGCCCTCGGAGTAGTTGTTTCTGTTGATTCCTTATTTATATTTCTATTTAAAACATAATAATAAAAGGTATCTGCCGTTAGCTCTTGGTGAACCATAAAAAAAACATAATGTTATTTAGTAATTATTACCTGTCATGGTTGTTTACTCTTAATTCGAAGATAGTTTGCTTAAATTAAATTATTTGAAGGAAAAGGTAGTGATTCATTCTAATCTCAAGAGAGGAACTGAGGGAAAGAGAAATCGGTAAATTATCCGTAAAACTTGTTTTTTGTTTGATTTGTCGCATATTTCTAGAACCTACTACTAGGATGCTGAGGTCATTTCAAAAGTTCATTTGCTTTCATGATACAATGCAGTCGACGATAACATTGTCGGACATTAGATCACCCACGAGTTGTGTTTGTAATCATCACGCCTTTGTAATCATATTTATTTTTACGGAACATATGTCAACTATAAAAAAAAAACAATTGTTATTGCATAACAACATCGGCTATAATAATCATGTGCTAATATTAATTTGGATTTGGCAAGGTATGCCCACAGTAAGAAAAGAGAATCGCTGAACGGATTTAAAAACAATCGACACGCATGCTTTACTAACAGCGGTCTCTCCATAAGAGTTGCAGATATGCAGAACACAAATTTTTTGTAAATTATGTAAAAGTATTGAAGGAATTGCATATATTTAATGCGTTGTACATTTTGTTTTTCATGATATACAGTCTCTGCTTATATATTAGACTTTATTAATTATTTATTTATTATTTGCTGGTAACTTGTGTTTCTCATAAGAGTGTTACATAAACTCATTCTAGACCGAGCGGCGTGGTCTAGTGCTCTAGATCATTGCTTAGCATTCGGAAGGTCACCGGTTCGAACTCGGGTGCGGCTGCTCCGATCCAAGTTTTCTGTGGTTTCCTTGGATTATTTAGGCAAATGCTGGAGCAGGAACAGATAATATTTCATTTCTCTTCTGACTTCATTTCGTCCGTCTCATCTTTCTCTCCCTAACCACACCATCCACTCATTCCCACGATTCCTGCAAGGAGGCTGAAGAGGGCCTTACGCCCTACCCTCCGGCTTTGCACTACAGTGTGGATCGGAGGGACTGCCCGCCCACCAGCACGAGTAACTTTTTTTTACCCTAGAGGAGTTGCAGTGTTGCTATCCTATTTCAAAATTTTCATTTTATGTCTTCGTTATAGCTTCAAAATAAAAATGGATTTAAGGACGGAACCTTATTCTTTGACAACACTGTTCATCTGTCCGTCTGTTAAAAGCTGCTTCTATATTATTATTATTCTTCTATACTATTAGGTATTCCGGCCTTTATTGTCATTCAGCCATGTATCTAATAAGTCCTTTCGGTAAAATTTTCTGTATTAAAAACAAAATCTCTATTGTAAGTTCGCACAGCTTCAATTATTTCTGAATAATTTTTCGTATTAGATCTGACGCTTAATTAATTTTCTCATTAAAATTGCAACGGTTTGGTAAACTATCAATAAGGATCGTTTGAAGACACCTGTTGTAATTCGCTTGTTTCGCAAACATTAAATAGTTGAGAGTGAAAGAAAGAAAGAAAGCAAGCAAGCAAATAACGGGTGAAAGTAATGATTAGTTTTCGTATGGACACCTACGCCTGACTTAGGCTGGTGTGAAATTTAAATGTTCGCGATTCTTAAAAATCGAGTACCTACTGATAAATTCTGTTTTGTAGCTATTTAAATACAATGATCGAATCGGTAACTAGAAAACGTTCATTGTCTAACACATACAGAATCACAATTATAATTATTGCTAAAATATCATACGCGAAATTTAAATGTTCTTCGTATCGTACATTTAAATGGAAATTCGTAATATACAGTTAGAGAAATTACTAATATATTTTACAAGCAACTGGAATTTTTCAGAATTTTGATGTAGTATTGTCATTTATTTATTGCAATAATTAAGATAATATTTAATAATTGACGTAAAGTTGAAAAGTTTTTAAGTTAAGTATCCATATTTTTCAATATTCCCTTAAGTTTAATATTTTATTTAAAAAATAAGGCATCAAAATCCCTTTTTTTTGTCTAAATTTTAAGGCTGTGATCCCACATTTCGAATGCGTCCTACACAGTAGACACAGCGTACCGAAAGCCATATAAATATAAATATAAATATGGAATTAACAAAAACAAAAGCAGTGTAATTCAATGCCGGTAGGGGTATTAGCCCTCGGAGTAGTTGTTTCTGTTAATTCCGTATTTATATTTAATCTTTTACAAAAAAATATTAAATAATTCAAAAAAGTTTATAATGTTTCTTAGCTAAAATTAATGAGGTAGATTAGTTTATTTATTATCATACCGAAGTAATTTTGTTTTATTATTTATATTTCTGTACTTTTCTGCTTGTCCGCTTGTCCGCTTGTTTATGGTGAATGCAATTAAAACAGGCGAAGATTTATTTGTAAAATTTTGATATAAGAGAACAGACACCCCAGAAGTTTCCTCCTCACCGTATTTTATTTATTTAGTTTAGTAGCACACAAATTAGGAAAATCCAGTCTATCAAATTACACTTTGAAAGCTTAAGTACTTTTTTCTTTAGCGCATTTTTAAATTATTTAATTGTAACGCACATTTGTAATTACCTTTTTCGCTAAATGTACGAAGCATGTTTTTTAAAGTAGATACCGTTTTGATTTATTAAAAAAAAAACAAGTAGATTTAACATTTTATTTTTACATGAAAGCTTGTGAAAAGTAAATTATTTTCTACATAATTTCCACCAATATTAAAGCAGTTATCGTATCGTACAACCAGCTTTTGTATTCTTTCCTCATAGAAGTCTGAAGCCTATTTTGACAATCACTTTAGCATAGGCGTCTTCACCTCACCATCGTCGTTGTGGCGTTGATCACCCAGATGCTTCTTCAAACGCAGGAATATACGATTGTCACTGGGCGCTAAATCAAGACAGTATGGAGGGTGATCAAGATGTTTCAGCGAAATTATCGCTTTGCTTCATAATAATATGCCCGTCCACACACGACTAATCAATCTCAAGATTTCATCGCATTATGTTGCTATATATTCAGATTTCCGGAATAACCTTCAAAACCTTTTTCGATTCTACTGTATATCTAGACTGAGCTAAATCAGGCGAATAGGGCAGTTGTGAAACTTCGATGGAGACAATTCAAATTTTATTTTAAAGGTCTTGTAATTCTTTACCATTATCTCATGAGTCATTACAATTACTTTGATAATTTTCGAAATAAAAGCGAGAAACAGAACAAAATTGCAACATTTGTTTCGGCCATTTTTGATATTTTATTTCATAGAACTTACTTTACATAGTGGTATGCCCAGGTTGCTGTGTGGACGCTTGCAACATCCTGATCACCTTCTGTACAGTGCCGATTTAGCGCCCAGTGACAATCCATATTCCTGCATTTGAAGAAGCACTTGATATTGGTGGAAATTACGTAGAAAAGTAGACGAAAGTACAGGCTTTCATGTAAAAATGAAATTTATTTTAAAGCGGTACTTACTTAAAAAACATATCTCGTATTTGACAATAGATTTACTCGGATTGCAGGCTCACATTATTATTAGAATAAATTCCATGCGGTTAGAGTCACATTGTTCGTTCCGAGCAAGGACGGAAACATATGGAATGATATAATCTAATTGCTTATTACCAGATGCGATAGGAATTTTGTTCTTCTGTCTGATTAAAATCCGTGACCGCAACTTTTCTGACCGACAAATGCTCATTCATCAACCATTGGCGGAATACAGATATTAGATTAAACGGTGCAATACATGCTTTGTAATTAATTAGCTATTTATGAATTTTAAAGAAATTATCTGTCTTCGAGTATTCAATGTGGTATGAAGCGGTTACGAAATTAAGGGAGTTGTCCCTATAGAGCACTGGCAATCTCTCATAATTTTAAAGGGATTTTCCTTGGAATTTAATAACAGGGGAAATTTTTACAAACCGTTAACAATATCAAACTAAATTTTAATTCATAAAAAGAAGGGAACTTAAAGGAATGTGTTAGAATGTGAACTATTTGGAAAATACCAGTGTGATTAAAAATTAAAGTTTTTAAATAAAACAAAAACGGCATATTCTTTTAAATTTATATCAACCCTTCAAAGTAACCCCCTTCGGACAGAATACAGTAATGCCAACGTTTCTTCTAGTCTTCGATATAGTCATAGTCGTTAAAGTTAAGTCGATTTCCGGAATGGTCTTCCAAACCATCTTCGATTCGACTTGTATTATTTCTTCAGTTGAATTCAAAACGGTGACCCCGACCCGGTTTTTTGAGTTTTGGGAATAACCAGAAATCAGACGGAGCTGAGCAAAGATTATAATTTCACAAACCTTAATACAACCTTCTTGTGTGAAAAGTAGATGTTTTTTAAAATTAAAAGAGATTAGTCACAGATGTTTGTTATGGTGTTAGCAATCGAAGAAAAAATAACTACCCGTTTGGATAAATATACGCGATTTAAATGGAACAATCTATTTTTTTCCACAGTGGAATATTACTATTCTGAAACATGAAAGGTTAATTAAAAACTAATTAAAAGTATTACGCGTTCTTTGAAGAACTCGCGGAAATAGTTAGAAGAAAGAAATGTCTAGAGATTTTAACAGATTTATTTACACAAAATAATGTTTAAACTTAACTTAACAAATTATCGCTACATCTAAAGTAGTCTTGGGTTACCGATATACGTAAACAGGCTGGAGGCGAGCGCCCCTAAGGGTGCAGTAGGGGTTTGTCTCTACTAATTTCCAGACAGACTAGACCCCAAAGGATGCTTAATCTAGAGGAGCTGTTAAGAGAGTGACCAACAACTGTCGTTTTCTGTTTTTTTTTTGTTTAGATTTAACTTGAGGTGGGAAAACCTTACATAGGCACCCCCTGAAGGGGGGTAGTGTCAGATTCTTACTGACTAAAAACCCTCCTCGAGTGGGGATTATCAACCAGAAGGTTTTAACATCCCCGGGGTAGATGTGGAGAGGTTGGCATTGGGAAGTGGATTGAGGAGAGGGCAGAGTTGGGTGAGGGGAAGGGACGGGAGCGTTTGGGAAGAGAGCGTGCGAAAGACGGTGGCCCACCTCTGATGTGAAGGGTGGGCATTCGCGCTAAAAAGCGAAACTAGGAATGAGCGAACAAGGGCGGCTCAGGGTAGGCCTTCTTGTTGTTTGTGTCTATGGGATAAGTGAGTTTCGATGATGCAAGCAACACCGATTGACTTTTCTTCGAGGAAATTCTCAAATTCGGTCAATTTACCTCTAATGCCATTGGTATTCCAGGTAACTAAACAAAGATTGTTGAGGTGGGCGGTGGTAGACATTGATGTGATATTCAAGGACTGCGATTAGGCTGGTTACCATTGTTTGAACAATGGCCTGTAGTTGGTCCTGACGGGACGGGGTTGCTCGTAGAGCTGGAGTGGAGGTTCGGGTTGAGGTGCGCTTATGGGGGGTGGTGGTAGAGGGGGTCTGATCTGACTGCCCTGGCGAAGGATTTCGTGGGGGGTGCCGTTACTGGGGTAACAGAAGAGTTGGGGTTGGTTTTGTTGCTTTTGGAGCAGCCGGAGTGAGGGTTTTGGTTTGGGGGGTGGTTCTCTTTGGAACCTTGGGGCAGCCGCGGTAGGTGGCGCAATGACTGCAGTTTGCAGTTTGCGCAGTTGGGGGTGGCGTCTTTTTATCTTTCGACTTGCATTCTGAGGTTGCGTGATTATGACCGCAGAAGGAACAGACCCGGGCGGCGTGGCAGTAATTCGCTGTATGGAAGAACTTCATACAGCGGCGGCATTGGGGAACATCTTATGTTGCCCTTTTTGACTCAACTTTGACATTGAGCCCGCAGAGCTTACCAAGTTCGAAGATTGACATTTGTTTTGGAGTTTGTCGCGGTTAGGTCGAGACGGACGGACATAAGTGGTCAGACTTTATCACCATTGGACATACGGTGGACGCCACAAATGGTGTAACCTTTGTTGGTTAGCTCGGATGAGACGTCTGCTGTCGGGGGTAGAGTCGGATTCGCCGAGTCGCCTACCGACTAAAACCCCTCCTCTAGAAGGGAGATCAATCCGAATGTTATCCCTGTAATGGTCGGGAACGGAAAATGGATTTGTTGTGGTGGGTGGGATGGGGATTTTGGGGAGAAAGGTGACGATGGTCTACCTCAGATGGGTTAGGTAGATACTAGCGCTAAAAAAGCGAAACTAGGATTAAGCAAAGTGTGGTAGCTCAGTGTAGAAGGTGACAGGGCCTTCTAAAATGTTCGTTCTGTTTAGGGGCGAAGTCGGTAAGTGCCAAGATAGACGGATTTGAGTGACCTGACACTGAGGCCAGGAATATAAGAAACGAAATTTCTCTTTTGCTTGAGATATGCCGGAGAGTGTAGTGATGCAACACTTCAGGGAAACATTTTAGAAGTGTGTCATCCATGATGGTCCTTATCTCCTCTAAATAATTTTTAAAAATAAAACTTCTTCGTTTCTTCTATCGGTAGCTTTTTATTAACATTTTAAATTGATGACTCCATTCTGCCGCACCCTGTGTTTATTTTTATATGCTCTGTTCAAAATTTGAAGATACGTTTTTCGGTAATACGTAGCTTACAAATTATTCGGTGGTTTAATTAATTAACATGTATCCTTGTCAGAATTGTATGAATTTCGAGACGTGACCAGACAAACATACAATTTTCAAATGGATGTTACTGCGAGAATTTAAAAAATGGTTGAACAAATATTCTTGGAAGTACATTGACAAATAAAAAAAATATAGGAACCGCCTTTTCTTTACAGAAAACGTTGAAAGTGTAAAAAAATAACACTTTTTTATTAATTTATTTTTCTTGATAATATTTGAAATTGATAAAAACAACAACTGATTTATTCATTATGTAATAGATACATGTTTTACATTTTTAGTTATCAAAATAGGATATTTAAACGTTATAAACTGACGGACGTAATTAGTGTTTTTAATTTGATGCGTATGAATACATACTTATATGATAAAACAAATTTTTGTGTAAATACGTATCTTTCGTAATTTTGTTAAAAAAAATCTAATTAGCAATACACAAAATCATATCAATTACTGCATATGAAAGTAATGATAATTTCTTATCGTTGCTATAGGTCATTATTTATTTATATATTTATTGCAATTTCTTTTTCGAGAACTTCCTTTGTCTTGTTTTTATTTTTAGAAATGTTCCCAATTTGTGTTTTGTGTTTTGCATGTATAGAATATTTTAAATAATTAATGGTAGCAGCTTTTACTTGTTGAAACTCCATGTCAAATAAAGAAATGGAAAGTAAAGTTTGAAAAATAATTTTAATTGGCTTCTTCACGTGAAGATGTTTTGATACAATATTTTCCTAACAAGTTGACATATGCTTTCGGTTAAGTGCGCGTGAAGAGTTTGTTGAAAGAATCTTGCGTAATTGTTAAAAAATTATTCGCCTCTCTGCCTACTTGGTAGGACGCGTTCCAAATGTGAGATCTTTGATCTTAATATTTAGACGAATAAGGATTTTAATTCCTTCTTGTTTGAATATGTTATATCTTCGTTTAATAATCCATAGGAATCAACAGTGTAATTCAATGTCGATAAGGGTATTAGCCCTTGGAGTAGTTGGCCTTTCTACCAGCGCCCACCTGATGAGGGTCTTATCATCTTATCGGGTCGATAGGTCGAAACCGGTCGTGGGATATGGCTTTCGGTTCATTGTGCCTACTTGGTAGGACGCGTTCCAAATGTGGGATTAGTGATCCTTAAAATTTAGACAAAAAAAGGATTTTAATGCCTTCTTTTTTGAATAAAAGATTAAACGTAAGGGAATATTGAAAAATATGGATACTTAACTTAAAAGGTCTTGTAATTCTTTACATTCTTTGATATAAATGCGAAAAATAGGACAAAATTGCAGTGGATAAAAAGTTGATTTAACATGGTGGTATACCTGAATATCTGTTAAAAAAATTAATCAAAATTAAATACTTTTGTGCTATAATGACTGGTGTAGAAATAAAATATGTACATATGCCGACAAATAATTAAATACTGTTAACTGTTAATATTCTTCGAATATACGGACATCGGATCACTTTTAGAAGGTTTTCCGAAATACCAACTTAACTTGTCCAATAAATCAGTCTTCGCTTCTGTATTTTTTCGAAAAAATTCCTCTTCTAAAACTAACACTCTTACATTTTCTTTTTAACTTTAGGTAAACTTCTATTCGAAGGCTAATGTGACATTTAATTAACTAATTAAAATTATCGTGGCAATAAAAGACCAAAATGCATTCGACATGTGTGCGAGAAAGCGATTATTAAAAACGGCATGATAATCGTTGTAGCAACAATTATTATTATTGAGTAGTTAGGCAGTATTTTTTTTTTATTTCGAATCGTTTAAACAGGGACCTTTGACCTTTGACGCATGTTAATTTATTCAAAACGCACGTATCCTGTTCACATTTCCATGCATCTTTAAGGCATTGTTATCGATTGCTGCATTTCCAATGTCTTCTTTTGTACTTGTAATAAATAAGACAATTAGTATAAATAGTAAAGATCATAGCCTTTTTAATTCGCGTTAAAATTGACCTCATATGTACCGAGTGTTGTAGATGTCGTATTAAGGAGTCGAATGTATGAGATAGGAAAAATAAAACCAGTTATATGAATAGAAGAAGCAAAAATATTCAACTAAAAGAAATCCTTCATTCATTTATATGATCAAGTATCCTTTGATAGTCAGTATTTAAATATGAACAGTCTGTATTTAACTCCTAGCATTTGGTGGTCAATATTTAAATCCAGGTGGTCAGTATTTAAAATCCAAGTGGTCAGCGTTACCTAACCTAACCTAACCTAACCTAACCTAACCTAACCTAACCTAACCTAAGCTTCATCAAAGTCAAACATTAAATAGAAAAAATAAATAAACGTAATTTAAGGGAAGTAAAATGAAATTGGGAACTCACCCCTAATACCACACACTGTTTAATAAACGGACACGTGTTTCGGCTACTTCTACTGTGGGCATTATCAACGCGAGATTAGTCACAGTAGAAGTGGGCGAAACACGTGTCCGTTTACCGTTTATTAAACAGTGTGTGGTATTAGGGGTGAGTCCCCAATTTCATTTTACTTTACTTTATTGATTGAACCACGTCACCTTTGTTCTATTTGTAATTTAAGGGAGTAAAAATATAATAATATTGTAGCCAAAAGTTGATTTACGTTGGTTTTTGAATTGTATTGAATTTTTTTATTAGTCATAGGTACAACTAATTTGTTTTTGCAAGCTTCAGAACTAATAACGTTTGAAAAAGTTTTGAATGAAACCAAAGACCTTTCGGCTTTTAAATTAGCAAATGGGGATTTTAAACGGTCAGCTGCAAAGTTGTGTCAAACAATTTGTGACTGAAAAACAAAAAAAGAGTTGGAAGCGTAAAATAGAGTCGGCACATGTAAGAGTTTAAGAATGTTTTTTAGTAGCAATTCATTCTAATTTTAAAGTCATCGTTAATACAAAATTGCAGAAAATACACCAATATTCAAATACTGCATTTGCGCTGTGAAATTCGTATAACATCTTTAATAACAATAACAATAATTACAAACAATATGTGCAAATAAAAACACTAGTAAAACTATTAATCAATAGCAAATTACCAGAAAATAATAAATTCAAAAAGATCAAGTCTGTATCAGTTAGAATGCTCAAATTGTGATGTCATATATTTAGGTTAGATAGGCAGAAATTTTGATAAAAGAATAATAGGACATGAAAAATCTATCAAAAATAATAAAAATACTACAAAAAATTGGATCGATTCAGCCGTTACTTTGTGATAATTCATCTTAAAAAGGATTTCTTAATAAAAAAGTGATAATAAACAAAGTAGTGTTTATTCATTTATCGTTAAAAATACTACAGGTTTTTCCCACCATTGCATTGTAAACAAACAAAAATTTCATTTCTTTACTTAGCTGTAAATTTTGTACTGTATAAATTTTATAACAACATAGGCTTTCTCAGCTAGAATCCATAGCAAAATTAAGATTCGGGCTAAAAGTCCAAGCGTTTCAACCTTAGTTCCACTGATGAAGTCAGCTACAGTTGTCTGGACCTAACAGATCATTTAGACCACGGTCCTTTAGCCTGAATTTTAATTCTACTATGTCTTGACGTATTTTTAACAACCCCATTATTATGAATTCTATCGCGGTTTAAACTTTTTTGACTTGGTTCAAAATTGGTCTTTAATGAGTTCTTAATTATGGCCCAATTCAGATTCAAATGTGGATAAAGCGGGGGTGCCAAGTTATAACGCATAAAATTATCAATCAGTAGTTGCCTTAAAAAAAAGTGTAATATTATAATTTTCGATTTGGTATTACGCAACAACTTAATTACAGGTGTACGAACAAAAAGAGTAAGATACTATTGTAGATATTACCTGTATGTAGCATTTGTTTAACAAAAAATATATTCAATCTCGTCTTTGTGTTCAGAAAAAAGACGCCCACACTCTTCTATCTAATATGAACAAGTAGATATATAATTAACAGGTTTCTAAGTGAGTTTTTATTCTATTAAGCGGATAAGTTACAACAAGTCCAGTACGTATTCCTTATGATTAGAATATGTACGTCGGTAGGTATCTACTATGAAAATTGTATAGTCTTCACAAATGTCGGATTCGAATCCGTTAATAGCTTTTAAATAGCTTATCGAAGGCTGCCTGTACAGAAATTATAGTTGCTGAATGCCCTCTATTAACCTCTGACTTGTCCGCGTTTTAAGGTGTCTGAAACCGTATTATAAACGCAGACAGAAATAATATTATAATGTGGCAACAACAGTCAGTCATTGTCCACCCTTGAAAAACACCGGTTCGATTCCGGGTCCACCTATTCTAGTCCAAGGTTTCTATGGTTTCCTTGAATCATTTAGACAAAAGCTTAGGCATTCTCTCCCTAACCACACCACCCACCCATTTCATGGGAAGCTGAAGAGGGCCTTCCGCCGTAGACAAATTAACCGCAAAAACTTTTAAATTCGAAAGGTGTCAATATAAATATGTATTTAGCGTTTTGATAAGTTTAATAGAATAACTAATAGAAATAAAACACTAATGAAACATAACAGTTTATGTACACGCAACAAAGAAGACCACAAGAAGAAGGAAACACAAAAGTTGAAAACACGCAATTAAAATAACAAGGTAAACTTACAGTAGCGATTTCACAGGAAGGTCGAGAACAGTAGAATACAGTAGACTGACTTTTATAAAATTAAAATTAAACTTTTTGTTTCATTCCCACCAGCTACTCGTGCTGGTGGGCGGGCAGTCCCTCCGACCTACACTGTAGTGCAAAGCCGGAGGGTAGGGTGTAAGGCCCTATTCAGCCTCCTTTCAGGAATCGTGGGAATGGGTGGGTGGTATGGTTAGGGAGAGGAAGATGAGACGGACGAAATGTAGACGCAAGAGAAATGAAAGATTATCTGTGGAATATAACTGCCACAGCATTTTCCTAAGAGATCCAAGGAAACCACAGAAAACTTGGACCAGAGCAGCCGGACCCAGGTTTGAACCGGCGACCTCCCGAATGCTAAGCAATGATCTAGAACACTAGACCAACTTTTATAGAAGAATTTTGAGAATTTATACATAGGGTTGTTAGTAGAAAGAGCGGATGTTCTATAGAGGGAGAAATAGTGATAGTAAGAGTGGTACAAGTCTACAGACGGAAAACACCTGCAAATAAACAATGGAAAAGTTTGGTTGAAGTAATTGAAGGTAAAACCAACTATTAGTACAGGGTGCATGTAGGTAAAGGTGAAGATAGATTTTTACGAAGAGGCTACGTGACTGAACAATAGTATCTGGTTTGAAAGGGAACAAAGGCATGCAAAAGATAAGAAGTGAATGTATTTACATTGAAATAGAAATTAAATTTAGAATATTTAAAATTTACAAAAGTAATATTTACACATTTTATAATATAATACAAGAAAATAATTTACTGTTCCGCTACATGTAGGTAAGTCTCTTATGTTTCAATAGCAGCTAAAATTTTATAATTTGAGGCGGAGAGTTCGTGGTATCGTGAGCTAAATATTAACCTGAAGGGTTTTCAAAATTATAGGTAACAAAGGGGGAGAGAGTCAGAGTCCAGAATAATTCTTACCTCTTTGACGCTTATAAGATAAAAGTAAATTTAAGTTTCTAATTCCAATGAATTGATAAGCGTACAACGATATGAATAAAAATATATTATACATTGGTACGATTCACTAACTAACCCCCCTACGATAATAATGCTATATTTGCGTAATATTTGCAACATGTATTTTTAGAAAACTGCAAAATACTGATATTTATTTACTTTCATGTATTAATACGCACATGCTATAATATTTATTATTATCGCACCATCTTCCATTGTACAAGACATATATATATATATATAAGCAATTTTTAATAATTAATTATGGAATTTGGGTCAAATGCGATAGATAATGAAGATTTCCAGATGAATTTTGGTCGGATTTTTGACGTTAAGGTTAATCGAGTACGTCCCCATGAGGCAAATTAATAAAATCTAGCACATCGTATGTAATAAGTGATCACAACTGATTAGGCATTAGTTATTAATTTTTTTATATCTTGGAAGCAATTTTAACAAGTTACCTAGATTGAGTACGTTCGTGAGTTAGATTGCTTTTTTTTTCGGTACTGAATGATGGACATGGCCGAAAACGTTTAAGAATAACGTTACTTAAGCACCACAGCTTTTTATTAACGAAAATGCTGGTCTAAATATTATTGATTGATGAACGGTCGGGAGGGAGCGGTATTTTTGTTATTATTCTCCCTCTTCGTCGTTTTTGATCCATTCTTTTCATGTGAATCTTTCTACTCCCATTTTGTAGAACGGACATCCGAAGTCGTCTCACCAAGAAACTTTATTTTTTCCTTAAAAAACATCCCGTAATCCGAATAACCACTACCTCTAAAAAGTTATGTAAAAGGTCGCTAGGTAAAGTAGCTTCTTCAATTTTATTTTGTTTTATTATTTAAATTATCGTTTTCAATCTGAGAAAGTTATATTTATCTTAACAATTTAAAACTTTCGAAAATATTCAATATAAATTTCACCAAAACGCATTCTATGATGTTTGCACACGGTCTTGATGTTGGATTTTCTATAAGACCAACTCCAAAACTAAACATTAGGCTTTTGGTTTTGGGCTTTCAACATTAGATCTTGGTGTTGCTTGCAAGGCTTTAGATGCGTTCTTGTTGGGTATCTTTTTTCATTTATTTTCAGTTCACAATCCATTTTATTAATTTCTCAACGGTTTACTGTTTCCCTAGCAGCTTTTTGACCCAAACCCATTCCACCAATCATATATTACCAGGCGCGGCTGCCCCCATTAGAAAATTTGGGCAATGACACCATGTATATATATTTCTAAACAAAAGTATAATAATGATATAAATTAAATTATCTTTTAAATTTGGAAATTCCCTTTTTATTCTAACTATTCTAAGCGTATAAACTCATACCATTTACTGATTCTGCAACATCACCGGCACGACACACCACTTTGCATCTCATTGGTGGTACTGATTTGATTATTGATTTTCATTCGTTGACAATTGGCATAAACCGGGCTGGCAGCCAACGATGACCGCATTGCTTTAAACGGAGACGAGTGTCAGCCGAGTTTTCCCGATCTAATTCGTATTATATTATACGGCTTTGTGAAGCAGTGTAATGACAAGGTTTGGGTCAACAGCCGCGGCAAGGAAAATACAGTATTTTTCGAGGTATTTTTGTTCGTTAGCAGTTTTTTGTATTTATATACCTATATATTTGTGGTGTAAATTAATATTTTTTGTCATATATGTGCTTATTTTTAACCAATAGTTGCTGTCACACCTCTGACATCATGTTTTTCTTGAAATAAAAATCAGTTAAGACATTTTAAGAATTGACAATTTTGATCCTCCCGAAAAATTGACCACGAGCCGCCACTGTATATTACTGATATTATCTTCATGGATTTGTATTTATTAGGTACGTAAATCTGTGCGAATTCTTCTAGGAAATTGGTCATCCACGTGTGTCCACACGACAAATTTTAATAGTTTGAATTTAAATCATCCGATAATAACTTTGACTGTTCCTCTGCATTGTAGTAATCGGTCAGTCAGTCAGTAAGTATCGTTACCGTTCAGAATAACAGTGAGTGAGTGTCTATCTGAATATTGTAACGCTAAATCATATTCTATGTTTGTTGTTATGAGTGAGTAAGTGAGCGGGTTCAAAATCGCCCGCCTACTTTAACACTTCCGTCAGAGTGAAGTCATGTCGCGCGTTGTGCTTTCTCTTTTTTCATCGCCCCGTTTCTCATCGACCACTACCATACAAATCGACCAGGTCCGGTCGAATGTAGGTCTGGCAAAAGTAAACTTCGATATTTCAGTGATGATAATGACATTCTTAATTCACGAGACACCGGCGGCGCGGCAGTGGTTTCCTTCGACAAAAGTAGAAGTAGAAGAAGAAGAAGAAGGCGGCGAGAATCCGCCGTCCGTTGTCTGTCTATCCATCCCAGCAACACGAGGCCGTGCGTGCGTACAGTGCAATCTTCACAAGACCAGTATCATCTAGTTCGTAAGTGTCCGGTTGGTTTGTTTTTGGCCGTCGCGAACTTACAGCAGACGATCGTCGATTGTAGATGATCATTGTTGTTGTCGAGCTCTGAACGAGCTCTTGCCGTTCGTTTTCTTCTTTGTTTCGTTTTGTTGACCAGCCACCTTTTTTTTTGTTGTTTCGTGCTACTGAAGAAAACAATTTATTCAAGAACAAATTAATTACGCGAGGAAAAACAATAACGACGACAGTAAAACAAAAAAAAAAAACAAAAAGAATAAGTGATTGTATATGTATGTACATTGTTGTCGTGGTTATAAGAAATAATTCGAGGTGTTTGTACAAGTTAATTAGCGCCGTTGGCTCCGTAGTGGTTATAATTAACGTGAAGAGGCGAATGTGAACCAGGATCTTGGTCGGTTGTGTGTTGTTAACATGGATAAATAAGCAGATCCGGTTTCGCTTGGCCGTACGTCGAGATATGACCGTAATAAGAGAGGTAAGAGTCTCCTCCTGCAACGAAATGTTTCACTTTACGAATATCGTCCGTTATTTTCGATTGAAATTTTCGTAGTTGCGTGGAAAATCCGATCTGGCGAACAGAAAAAGTTGGGGAAACATTTAATTAAATGTTTTTCTCGAACGTGCACCGACCGGGCGCCGAAAATCTAATAATAATAATAATGAGGAAAAAAGTTAATTAACTGTTGGTAGTTAGATTCGTTTGGAATTTTAGACACGGCTCAGTAAGCATTATAACTGCTTTACAATTAAAAATAAACCATAAAAATGTTTAATGTTCATGTTTCAATATCGAAAGTTACCGCTTTATCTAACTTCTTTTTTATATAAAGTTTAATATTGTAGCAATTTATATCATTCCGGGAATTGTCTTTCTAATAAAATATTATAATTTTTTTAACTGCTTCGGTTTTATGAGCTGTGTGTAAATGTCAATCAGCCCGTCAGCTGTTCTTGAGTATGTATGAAACATTAAAGTAATTGCAAATTTCAAACGTTTCTCTCTCTTTACTCTCTTCAAATATCTTGAAAAACATTACAATTTGTTACATTTTTTCTTTTCTTTTTCTCTCCCTGCTTAAGGCCAATCTGACAATTTTATCAACATATATATTCGATAAATCTTTAGAATTGGGGCTTCAGACAAAACTCACTCCAAAATTTTTTTACCTACCTACTGGAGACTATATTTTAGTGTAAAGGTAAATTTTTGAATGTGTGAAAATTCCAATAGTTCTTTTAAGGCGGGGGAGACATTAGTATATTGTATCAATATACAGGGTCATTCAAACTGAGTGGTACATTAGACGTTTTAGGGAAACTAAGCATGTTACAGATTTAAAAATTTGGCAGTTGGGATTAGGGGTTATCAAGGATGATCTATTTAACTAAAATAATTTCAATTGTCGGGAACATTCGGTTATACCGGAAGTTGATGTCAACTTTCTTATATTAAATGGAATGGTATATTGATGGTATATAATGAATTCGTATGAAACATAAAATTTTAAGGGGTCACATTGATAACCAACTTGTATGCCTGCGATGAATAGTTTCTGAGATAATTTAATTTATTGGAAAAAAGATTGTACCGCAACCCAAACTATAAAAAATCATAACTCCTATAAAAAATGACTTAGAATGTTGAAATTTTTATTTGTTATAGCAAAGTCATAAAAGTAACGTCATGCCAAAACTAAGCTTTATAATTTGTACAGGGCGCTCAGAAAAAAAATTCAAAGTTGTTTCACTCTTTGTGGCTTTTGGTTATAAATTTTAAGTATTTTAGCAGTCTTATTTATTGAATCGTTTTCTGACCATTCAATTTTAAATTACGAACTGTATTAATAATTTTTCTCTTAGAATTTGGAATATATTTTGTTTAGTTAGTAAGTTAAACAAATCTATTTTAAAAAAGTCCGTCTACAAATGTTAATGACATTATTTGTTTATATATTTCGCAAAGATAATTCCGTTGTGGGAACTTCAACGTGTTTAATTTATTTAAATACAAATAAACTGAGATACAAATTGTCTTTTTGAAAGGAATTTCCAAGCTTCGATCACATTTAGTTTATATTTAAGATACGTATATACTTGATTTTATTTGCCAATTTAGCCTTTAGTCGATTTTACCTTTTCAAAGGGAAACAAACAAACATTGTATTGCATTTTCGGCGACAGTTTGTGTTAGGCACGACGTAGTTATTTTACTTTTTGTTTATGGATACCTTCAATGTATGTATTAAAAGTAGTTATTTATTACCGAATTGTCTCTTTATATAGTTAGAAAAATTTGTTTACTTCTAAAACTTATTTTGAGTGTTGTGTGACTTAATTATGTTTTTTGAAACACAAAAGGTCTGTTGATATGATAGCGCTGTGTTTAATGGTTAGTTCAAAAATAGTTACGAAAATATCAACATTTGCATGACGAAAAATTAAAATAATTCACTCAAATAAGAGACTTTTGAAAATGAATTGAATTAGAATCATTTTTATTAAATCAATGGTTTTTGTGATGCAATCGTTCTGAAACATTTTTGTGTTTTTGTTAGATAATGTTTATGCTTAAATATTTCTAATATAATTTATTTTAAATACATTGAATTAAAGAAATTTACGGTAGCTACGAATAAAAACACAATGTAATTGTTTCTACAGGTGGTAGAATTTTGCATATAAATTTACAAAATATTGCTTAAATAATACTAGTAAAGTAAATTTAAGGAAATATAAATTCAGTAGTGGAGAATAGTTATTCGTTTCAATTTGGTTATAAAGTAAAATACTTAATTTATTCTATGTGTGTATGAACATACTTTCTATTAAATGTAATTTTTGGCCTTTAAATACGTTTAATTTATCATTAAATTTATAGTTTCTTAAAATTCTGCATAGCTGGGACCGGGTTTTTCTTGCTTAAAGCTTCTTTGATGTTTAAGAATCCTTGATTGAAACATCTGCCATTTTGTCCGAATAAACATTATTGCAATCGCCAGATTCTAACATTTCGACATGTTATCAGTTTTGTCAGTGTTGTCTTTAATAAATTTAGCAAGTGAGTTATTAGTTTTAAATGAAAAAGTAATATTGTTGTTTTTTAATAAATAAATAAATAAATAAATAAATGAAACACAAAGTTTAATTTCGACAATATATAAAACACTTGACATATGTTTCGCCTAACTTAGGCTTCTTCGGAAGTATAATAAACTTAAACTAATACAGATCGGACTTATATTTATACAGATATATAGCTAAGACTAAGGAGAGGGTAATTTAGCAAATAAATTGAGAAGTGGTGAGTTATTTAATTCAATTTGTTTATTTAACAGTTGTCCTGTATTTTTGTATTTATTAATTTCCATTAATTCTAGAAGAGACAACCTATAACTTTTATTTACAACATGCAGGACATCATAGTCTACATTTAAAAAAAAATGATTTGTATCGATCAGGTGTTTAGCATAATTTGAGTCAAAGTTGTTTGTTTCAAAAGATTTCTTATGTTCGCTGATTCGCTTTTTAAAAGTACGACCAGTCTGATCCATGTAGAATTAATCACAAGAGTCGCATTTTATAAACACCTGATCGATTACCCTTTTCCGTCTTATCTTTGTTATTTTTAATATGCTTACTTAAAGTATTAGTCGTATAGAAAGCTATAATCAAATTAAGGTTTCCAAATAATTTTCCTACTTGGTTTGAAGAACAGCCTAAAAAGGGTATAGTTTTATAACTATTAATTTTATCTTAGATTGGGGGATAGACATTTATTATAAATTGTTGGTTTTTGTGTATTTTTTGGCTTATTTTTGAGAATACATATGTTTCCTAGGTAGGGGATCGAACCATATTTTTTAGAAGTTACCGTATTCGAAATATGGTTGAAAATTATTATTTTTTATTAAAGTAACGGGTATCCTATTTTATATTTTTCAATTAATATCATTAGATTTTTTTTGAGCATGAGCTGCTTGACTGAAAGAAAATTACAGTAAACCCTGATGACATCTCATCTGATATGAATATATTTCAATCATTCGTGTTTACTTACACATACAAAATGCATATATAAATAATAAGCGAAATAAAAAAAAAACTGGTTTTGTGACTTTCTAGATTTGCAAATAATAAATGTTGGATTTACCTACGGCAATTTGTGCATATTTTTATGGGATTACCCCGCGTTTATTCGGTTGAAGACCTTTCATTATCGTAAATAATATATTGTTTCAAACTGTATCGATTATTTTTATAGTTATCTTAATTTCCAAAAAAGGATCAATTTTATTAGATCAATAAATTTTAATTGAATTACCCAAAAAACCCGAAACGTATATTATGTAAAGTGGTGTATTTTCTTTTTTTTTCTTTTGCTTTTTTTTCACTGTCAGAAGCAAAAATTTTGGAAAAATTTATGGCTTTTAATAATAACCATATACCTATCTGCACATATAATAAAACTAAACTGTAAACTTTCATTGCTTGTACGTTAAAAACAATAATTGATAAGGGGGTAAAGGGGAAGTGTGCCGATGCATAATCAAGTAACAATTTATGATATTTTTAGTATTTGTTTTTTGTTGATAATGATCCATCCAACCAAAGGCATTGAATTACCCATGTTTTATAGTAATTAAGAGCTCTATTATATAATCATGTTGACATTCAATTTCATCCTGTTTAAATTTATTTTGTAATAGTTGCAGCAATTTCATATTAAAATATATACAATAAACATGAATAATAATAGTAATAATGATAATATTTGAACATGTGTTGTCAACTTTTGATTAATATTTATTGTACAATATTCAAGGCCGTATATATCGTATCGTTTTTTTTTTTTTATTTAATTTTTCAACGTTCGTTAAGAGTTGCACTTTTTTTTAGATAAAACTATAAAAAAGTTCGTAAGTTAAAGGAACAAATAAATGAGACTTAATGATTAATTATAATGGTTACTGAGAATACCACTAACTAATTAATAAGATTATGCAAATACATACATAAATGTGAAATGGAATGATCCATTTTTATTTAAAAAAAAAGACAATAAATTGTAGACTTTGATGATGTAAAATTTGTTCACCATACAACAATATTGACGCTCTTTGCATAAGTATCTATAAGTATATTTTGTTCGTTTAAATTTATTGTAAATTAATTAAAAATTCCGAGTTAGAAATGTAAACACAGTTGATCCGGATAATAAAGCTAATAAGATTACTAAAATGATACATTTTTAGAGTAAATATGTATTTCACTTTTCGATCTAACAAAATTTTAGTTTTCGATCTATATTGTATGGAATAATTAAGTACCTAATTAACAATTAAAACTCGGATGTTAAGTAGTACATTGTGGTTGCTTGTGCTTTAATTCGTTTAATTTTTAATGGCAGATTATCATCGAAAATTAAATTTAAAAAAATATGTTTAAAATTTCTGGATGGAATTATGCAGTACAATTATACATGGTTGGTAGACAAAAACTTAATAATTCAATCCATTCAACGGACGTCCTAATTATCAAAACATGTTTGTTTTTATGGTATTTTTTAACGTCATTTGTCCCTTTCTAATATTTCCTTTGTGGATATACAAATTCCTGAACGATTATGGAATATTTTTAAGAAGGAAAAAAAACACCTCGAGCAAGGTTTAAAAACTACTCCGAGGATAGTTTAGCGGTGCGTGGGTTATTATTTGTAATAAATGCGCTTGAGGTATTACACGTACCTAGTATTAGTCCATCGCTTGATAAATCTCGAATTATATTTATTAATATAAATTAGTAACATGACCTAACAAATTGTGATTAACATTACCAAGAATATAGTTATAGTAGTAGGTATCCCTACATTCCTGGAAATGTAGTTGCCTAAAAAACCAAAATTACGTGGTATTTTATGAATTTTATTATCAATGAATCATGCTCTGTACATTTGTAAAAATTGTTTTTTTTTTCAGAAATATGTGGATGAAATATGTCGAGAAGGTTGTGCGGGGGTGGTAACAGGTGAAGACTCGAGCTACGATTCCGACTATGAAGCAGAACCCCTGGCGAATCATCAGGACGTCTCCAGGACAACTAGCGACACTCTCGCGGCCGAGTATTGTGACTATGTCCAAACCGCCCCCGAAAATACCCCCGGATATACAGCTAGGTAAGAAGAAGTAGATTTACATTTTATTCGAAAAAATGGTGATTAAAAAAATTACAAAATGTTGTTTCTTTGATTGCCAGTTGTTTTATTGAAATTCGATTGATTTTACTTTTTAATAGGGTAGAGTTTGCGTTAAAACTGGGTTACACGGAAAAACTCGTTCAGGCAGCCCTTTTAAAATTAGGGCCATCACCTGCCCAGAATGAACTTCTGGCCGAATTGATTAAATTGGGTGCCCAGAGGAGCAGTTCTTGTGATAGCAGCCCAACAGATGGACCTACCGACATAGCAGCTGAATTTCAAAACGACCCTTCTGCTGGTACTCGACAAGTATTGAGACCGATCGTTATCGATGGAAGTAACGTTGCAATGAGGTAATACAGTTTTATTTTCTTCTACGTATTTATGTACGTTTTATGATTTATACATAATTTTCATATATGTTATCTTTTTAGTCATGGAAATAAGGAAGTATTTTCATGTCGTGGTATTAAGATCGCGGTAGACTGGTTCAAGGCGCGAGGGCACAAAGATATAACGGTGTTCGTTCCAAAATGGCGGAAAGAAGCCCCACGACCCGACAATCCCGTCCGTGACCAAGAGATCCTCGCCGAACTCGAAAAAGAACGTATGTTGGTCTTTACTCCCTCACGTTTCGTCGGAGGTAAGAGGATGGTGTGTTATGACGACCGGTATATTCTTAAACTAGCCGCAGAAGTCGATGGGGTAGTTGTAAGTAACGATAACTACCGAGATTTGGCTCAAGAAAATGCAGAGTTTCGAAAAGTTGTAGAAGAACGCATCCTTATGTATTCCTTCGTTAACGATCGATTTATGCCTCCTGACGATCCTCTGGGACGTTCCGGACCAACTCTGGACAATTTCCTCCGTTGCCAACCCAAGAAAAGCGAACCGCCACCTCCGTGTCCTTACGCGAAGAAGTGCACTTACGGGAACAAATGCAAGTACCATCACCCAGAACGTGGTCCATTACCGCACAAGAGCGTGACGGAAAGACTAAGTGAGCATGCCCAACGTCACCTGCAAGCTCGTGAAGGAGAGACACGTAAGACTCCCCTCGGTCGAACGCGATCTAACGTGCCTCCCCCCAAAGAAACCACTCAGCATGCGATCGTTTCAAAAAGTCGTAGCGTCGACAACGTGGGTGGTACGTATCCACCCCCACCGGCTACTGCCGGAACTGAGAATCTTCATAAAAAACTACAAAGACAATTAACACTCAATCCAAATTCCGACCCGCGGCTCGTGCGTGCTCGTTTCCTCCCTCCTCTTCAACAGGGTAGTACTGGTGCGTTACCGCAACAGTTGCGTCCATATTTAACCCCCGGACACCCCAATTGGGAATTGCACCAGCACGTAACGCGTATTGCTTCTGCACCTGATTCGTACCGCGCATGGCCCCCCAATTCAGCTACAGCCGCCCATGCAGCAGCTGCACATATGCATCGCGTATCCAGCTGTTCAGACCCACAGCTGAACGTATGGCCCCATCATTGGCCGCATACTGCAGGTGGAGCAGCTGCTCATCCTAACGTACAGGAGGACGTTAGAAGAAAATTACACTATCATCTCAGCGCCATTTTTCCTGAGGAACAAGTATCACAGGCGATGCAAATGTATCCAGATGAGACAAACCCCCAAAAGATCTGTGCAGCTATTTTAGCTATGTTCCCAGCAAAATAACGAAACGAAGAAAATAAATCGATTACGTCTAAAGTATTTTTATGATTATGATGACGAGTACGTGTTGTCTAGAAGATTTGTTTATTTCTGCATTAAGACGTAATTTCGTTTTGAAAAGAGAAGACACAAGGTAAGTGGGCAGTTGTTAATCCCAAATTAAATGGAATTGCCTTTGGAAGAGTGACAATGTTTAGTTTAAATGACAAAATACTTAATTTTGTCTCATATTAACACTTCTTTTTTACAAGAAGTGTGTTAAGTAAATCAATTAAAAGGTACTTTCAGTTTTAATTTTTTAGAACCAGTTTACTGTTATATTTGACGTTTAAAATGCAATTGAAAAGGTTGTGAAAGTAACCACAAACATTTTTTTAGCAAAAAAAACTTTTTTAGTGAGTATGTTATTCTAAACTATTAATTTTATTCTTAGAAGTTTGAAGACTTGAATTAAAAATGCTTAGCAATTTAACGTTAAGTTAATTTTCCAATTTCTAAACCTTCATTAAGTATTTGATAATATGATAAATATATTAATACATAGTAAAATTTGTGAATTTAAGTAAAATAATGGACGCTAATTAGAATTTCGTGTAAATGTAAACTTTTTTTAAATTGTACTTGCACAATTTTAAGTAACTGTAGTAGATCGTCTTGATATGTAATTAAGTAAATCACTAATCTTCTACATACTTACCTGTTAAGTATTTTTTGAGGATTAGTAAGTGTAATAATAATTATTGTTATAATTCTTACTACGAATCGAATTTTATAAAAATGAAAAATAAAAAACGAAACGTTCGTTTATATTAACTTCATATTGAAGGCAGTGTGATTCCTAAATGATAAGGACTGGTTTTTAAAAAAAATGTAATTTTTTGCCCTTATGTTGATACTATGTATCTTTAGTAAAAATTGTTGTAATTTTGTATTTATAGATTTTGCGAGTTTTACAAGTTAATGTACGTGAAATTGATGGTTGTTAGTCCCTCTATTTTTACTTATTTTTGTCCACTCTACAGTACATTAATTTCTGTTGCACAGAATTCATGTTGAATGGACAAAAGTAATTCTTGTCGTTGTGTACCTTTTTTTTATATACATACGATATTGCACATTGCATTTAGAAATAACATTTATAAGTTGTAGAGAATATTTCTTTTCCCCTTTTTTACTTTTCTTTACATATTAGGAGCATTTGAACAAAACTGCTATGTGATAAGTGGTTACAGTTAGATGTATTTTAATAAAATCGTATTTATTTGTTTATAGTTACTAATAAAAAATTAACTGTGCTCTTTTTTTTTATCCTCAACTTAATAATAAGCTACTTTTAAATTATTAAAAGGGAGCAATGGCACAAAGTCAAATTATATTGTAATCACAACAGTTATTTTGTCATACATTATGAACAAAATAATTGTGTATTATTAAAACTAACGCTAACTAATTTTTGTAATTAATCTTTTTCACTTTATTTCATTAATGAAACGTGGACTTCAACATATATATTATTTTGTATTTATTTGAATGGATTTATAGAAAAGATAAAAATTATTAGCAGAATACATTATCTTTTTAATATAAATTAAAACAGAACGTTACCAATAATATTCTGTTTAGAAAAATTATTTTACAATTTAATTTATTTATACGCCATCATTTAAAATAAATTCTCTTTGTCTCAATCAAACCGTCAGTTTTTAAATGTATTTTTTAAGAGAACTTGAGCACTAATTTTAGTTAATTAGTATTTAATAAGCGTATTTCATGTTAAATTCAATCAGTTTGCATTTGCACTACACCAAAACTTATTAATGTTTGTAATAAAACGAAATGCTCATATATTACTTACGTGTATAAGAGTATTCTTTGCTTTTTTTCACAGCAACAATAATTAACTGCCTTTGATGTGCAAACTGGACGACATGTGTTGTTATAATTATATTAATTAATCCTTGAACGACGAAAGTCTTTGTATACTTTTGGTTTCTTACTAAGCACATTCTAGGTGCAAACAATTGGTGAGTACAACATAAATTATATCGCACTGCAAGCATTTTTTAAGTAATCTTTTCTTTAAAATTATATTTCTCTATAAAATTAAATAAAACATTAATATTTCTGTAACGATTACTTTGTGCATTTAATATTTTTAATTCTATCATCTATTAGAAAAATGTAAATGATATTTCTTTTATATTTACAGGCACGAAAATTAATTTCAAATATTATAATTTTCAACCAACTATCTATATGCAATCCGGACTATTTGGGTGCATGTAAGGATGCATATACGGAGTCGAAATTATTTCGCAATACAATGTACATATAATTTGTCGGCTTTTTAGTTATTTTCGTGTTTGCTAATATATTATTTAATATTAAATTAGTATTAATATTGTTGCACTAGGTAATTTTTATGGTAAGCTTCGATGTCCGCCACAAATTGTATCTATGGGAAGTGACATCCAGTCATTTGTTCAGGTTATCTGCATGATACATAAATTGGTTATTTTCCAGTATAGTCCTGTGCTTGATGGACGCTCTTCGAGTATCTGCTTTTTAGAAATCTCATTATATCTGAGTAATCCTTTTAAGTTAAAAACAATTATAATTTTACAAATGTACAAATAATTCTGGAGAAGAACTTGTTAAGTATATTTTTACTGTTGAGAAGAGTTTTAGTGTTAATTTATGGGATTACGAGACACACGGTAACAAGTCCAACCATTATGAATTTCATGAGGTTTTTTGTATTTATTAACGTAAAGAAGAAGTAGAAACGAAGGTGAGAAATTATTGTGATTTAACCAAACTATAACATCGTTAATTTTTAATCAAATTCTATACTTTTTGTATACCTACATCATTTTTTATTTTAACAGCTTTTGTTTTGTAATTATAATTGGTCTTAGTATTAAAGTCGAAGCCTCTTATTTGTTTTAAGTAATATGTTAATCAGATTTATTTTTTTTTACAGTTAAACGCATGGTACTATGGATGTGTTTAATGAGTTTGTTGAACATATTAAATGGTTTTATAGGAATGTTACACCCTGGACATAGTCGCCATAGCAGCATCAGTCGTAGCAATCATCTTTCACTCCAGAATGTAGCAGTATATTCCACTGGAACAGCCTGGTATCTTTTGTATACGAAAGATTTGTAACAATGAATTGGCATTGTCTTGAATGCACTATTGTAAGAGGTAAGTGAAAACATTAGAATTGGAGATATTTAGACTTCGATTAAAGACAATTATTTACATATTTATTTAACTAGTAATTATTGTTTAGGGGTCTTAACCGCTTCTACAATATTCTGTACATAAAAAACTTGCAAGCTAATTATCGCAACTGTACATTACAAAGTTTTAGAATTCAATCCGAATGTATCAGCAAATTAAACAATTATTTTTATTTGGTAATTTAAAATGTTCTATTACGAATGTATCACAAGCAGCTTGTTAATTATTTTTATGTCAAGTAACTAGTTTTGGATAGCCTCTTATGAGATTTAATTTTATAGGAACATTGCAAAAATTCTAGATAGTATGTGTTATAGAGCATTAGTTACATTTAAGTCTTGTTTTACTCCAGAATGTAGCAGTACCTGAATGAAGCATAATTTTTTTCCTGGATCTCGTTTCTCTGTTGGCGTTTTCACCTTGTACCAATTATGCAGTTAATTATTGACAGATGAATGAGAACACCTGGATATTTATTTCGACACCACTGAAACAAGTTATCTGCGATGATATCGTGGGATTTAGTTTACTTTTCACTCTTGTAAACTTTAAAGCGTTACATTCTGCAATTAATCAAGGTAAGAATACATGACATTATTAATTAAAATGCTTGTTATTAATCTGTTACCACCCTATCTGTTTCAGGTCTACGGTGGAGAAGATAAAGATCCCGTAGTTAGATTTCATTTGACTTTATTTTGCATGCTGTTGAGTTCACTTCATTTGAATTGATTTTTTATTTGTCATGCTTTTTTATACGAATTAATCTTTTATTTTGCATGCTATTCAGTTCATTTTATTTGAATTAATTTTTTACTTTACATGTTGTTTAGTTCATTTTATTTGAATTTATGTTTTGTTTTGCATGTTCTTTTTATTTGAATCATTTTTTTTTATTTTGCATATTTTTATTACTTTTTGTTTTGCATGTTTCTTGCTTACCTCTTCGCTTTGCTTACTGCATATTCTTACTATTCTGCTTCGCCTTTACACTACGTCTTCTACATGATTCAACGTTTCGTTATCGTGTTCAATTCTCTTCTCAGCTTTGTGGGCCGAGGGAGGGCCTCCCCGAACGAATCCCCTTAGCCTTAGCTTTTTAGTTGTTCTTTGAAAGTGTCTTAGATGCTTTCCGCGGTCTCCACTAGCGTTGCTTCATTTCAGACGGGGTACAGTGGGTTATCTGGAATAGGAGGATTAGCCGACTGCCCAGCTTATTTCGTCGAAATCTGTCCGATCTTTTCTACCAATCTATTAGTCTTTGTCGTTAGTCCTGCTAATGCTCTATTCGCTTTCAGATAATATGGGATTTCTTAAGAAGACTGAAGACATCGTATTTCTTTCTTTTTGCTGTATTTCATTTGTATTCTTGTCTTTCTCTTACAGGTATTTTGTTCTTTTTACTTTATAAACTGTTATATTAATTAATCGTAATTTAAACTCATAATTTGCTTTTCCAAATTCAGTTTTTGCCATAATTGTTCAAACCAAATACAATTTTATTAGTAATCTTAATCATTAAAAGTAATTTGGGTGGATAGGGTGGCTATAAGGGGTGATGCGGAGGCCACAGAGTGTTAGGGGGCCTTTTTGTCCCAAAAATAATATTCAAATATTAATATAACAGCTTATGAACAATATATTGTACCTAATTTTACTTTCTCTTACAGGTATTTTTTCTTTTTACTTTATAAACAATATATTGTGCATAATTTTGTTGTAATAATAATAAAATCTTGTTGAAATGTATTTATTTTTGATTAATAACACTATGGTAACATGTATATGATTAAACAGTGTAAATAAATTGTTTGTTCTGAATAAATAGATGTATCAATAAAGAAATGTCTATTTTTGCATAGTAACTAGAATATGTATTGTAATGTTATTTAAAATACACATTTGTTCTACTTTATGTACATTACTGATCTAATTAATAAATTATTTAAAATTATGGCTTATATTTGTTCTACTTCATGTCTATTACTGAACTAGTTAATAAATAAATCAAAATTATGGCTTTTACTTGGTAAAAGTTGAATAACGTAAAGTAAGTTACTTTTCGTTTTGAACACTATCGATCCGAGTAATAGATTATTTTTCGAAGTATAACTCCTTTGACTTATGCTCTCCTGATACAAATATTGAAAATTTTCCAAAAATTTCAGTTTATATTAACATACGAGGTCTAATCAACAAATAGTTTTACAAAAAAAATCGGAAAATCGAATTTTGTTTGTCAAACTATTTGTTGACCAGACCTCGTATATTAACACCAATTAAACATTTTGAAAAATTTTCTAGATTTGTATCAAGATTAATTTATCGAATTTAAATTGAACATCTTATATATCGTTATGTCAAAAATTTCGAACTAGCAAAAATAAGTCAGCAATTTTATCAATATACTTCACTTAAAGCCTTCTTTTCTTAAATACTTTATTGAATTTAATGCGTTCGTTAATGAGAAAACAATACAATTTCTAATCATAATATTTTTATTAAAAATTACTATTAAGAAAATACAATATAATTATTTAATCATGTTTATATTTACATAAAACTATTAATAGATTAATTGATATATTTAATACAAAATATATTGGATACAATTCAGCTTGATTTACAAACAATACACAGATAGTATAATTAATTTCAATACATCTTTATTTAAAATTGAAAAGAGTTTATTACAATACAATGCGATAACTACTTACATTTTATGCTTTATAAGCTGTTATATTAAAATTAAAACATTATTTGGGACAAAAAGGCCCCCTAACACTCTGTGGCCTCCGCATCACCCCTTATAGCCACCCTATCCACCCAAATTACTTTTAATGATTAAGATTACTAATAAAATTGTATTTGGTTTGAACAATTATGGCAAAAACTGAATTTGGAAAAGCAAATTATGAGTTTAAATTACGATTAATTAATATAACAGTTTATAAAGTAAAAAGAACAAAATACCTGTAAGAGAAAGACAAGAATACAAATGAAATACAGCAAAAAGAAAGAAATACGATGTCTTCAGTCTTCTTAAGAAATCCCATATTATCTGAAAGCGAATAGAGCATTAGCAGGACTAACGACAAAGACTAATAGATTGGTAGAAAAGATCGGACAGATTTCGACGAAATAAGCTGGGCAGTCGGCTAATCCTCCTATTCCAGATAACCCACTGTACCCCGTCTGAAATGAAGCAACGCTAGTGGAGACCGCGGAAAGCATCTAAGACACTTTCAAAGAACAACTAAAAAGCTAAGGCTAAGGGGATTCGTTCGGGGAGGCCCTCCCTCGGCCCACAAAGCTGAGAAGAGAATTGAACACGATAACGAAACGTTGAATCATGTAGAAGACGTAGTGTAAAGGCGAAGCAGAATAGTAAGAATATGCAGTAAGCAAAGCGAAGAGGTAAGCAAGAAACATGCAAAACAAAAAGTAATAAAAATATGCAAAATAAAAAAAAATGATTCAAATAAAAAGAACATGCAAAACAAAACATAAATTCAAATAAAATGAACTAAACAACATGTAAAGTAAAAAATTAATTCAAATAAAATGAACTGAATAGCATGCAAAATAAAAGATTAATTCGTATAAAAAAGCATGACAAATAAAAAATCAATTCAAATGAAGTGAACTCAACAGCATGCAAAATAAAGTCAAATGAAATCTAACTACGGGATCTTTATCTTCTCCACCGTAGACCTGAAACAGATAGGGTGGTAACAGATTAATAACAAGCATTTTAATTAATAATGTCATGTATTCTTACCTTGATTAATTGCAGAATGTAACGCTTTAAAGTTTACAAGAGTGAAAAGTAAACTAAATCCCACGATATCATCGCAGATAACTTGTTTCAGTGGTGTCGAAATAAATATCCAGGTGTTCTCATTCATCTGTCAATAATTAACTGCATAATTGGTACAAGGTGAAAACGCCAACAGAGAAACGAGATCCAGGAAAAAAATTATGCTTCATTCAGGTACTGCTACATTCTGGAGTAAAACAAGACTTAAATGTAACTAATGCTCTATAACACATACTATCTAGAATTTTTGCAATGTTCCTATAAAATTAAATCTCATAAGAGGCTATCCAAAACTAGTTACTTGACATAAAAATAATTAACAAGCTGCTTGTGATACATTCGTAATAGAACATTTTAAATTACCAAATAAAAATAATTGTTTAATTTGCTGATACATTCGGATTGAATTCTAAAACTTTGTAATGTACAGTTGCGATAATTAGCTTGCAAGTTTTTTATGTACAGAATATTGTAGAAGCGGTTAAGACCCCTAAACAATAATTACTAGTTAAATAAATATGTAAATAATTGTCTTTAATCGAAGTCTAAATATCTCCAATTCTAATGTTTTCACTTACCTCTTACAATAGTGCATTCAAGACAATGCCAATTCATTGTTACAAATCTTTCGTATACAAAAGATACCAGGCTGTTCCAGTGGAATATACTGCTACATTCTGGAGTGAAAGATGATTGCTACGACTGATGCTGCTATGGCGACTATGTCCAGGGTGTAACATTCCTATAAAACCATTTAATATGTTCAACAAACTCATTAAACACATCCATAGTACCATGCGTTTAACTGTAAAAAAAAATAAATCTGATTAACATATTACTTAAAACAAATAAGAGGCTTCGACTTTAATACTAAGACCAATTATAATTACAAAACAAAAGCTGTTAAAATAAAAAATGATGTAGGTATACAAAAAGTATAGAATTTGATTAAAAATTAACGATGTTATAGTTTGGTTAAATCACAATAATTTCTCACCTTCGTTTCTACTTCTTCTTTACGTTAATAAATACAAAAAACCTCATGAAATTCATAATGGTTGGACTTGTTACCGTGTGTCTCGTAATCCCATAAATTAACACTAAAACTCTTCTCAACAGTAAAAATATACTTAACAAGTTCTTCTCCAGAATTATTTGTACATTTGTAAAATTATAATTGTTTTTAACTTAAAAGGATTACTCAGATATAATGAGATTTCTAAAAAGCAGATACTCGAAGAGCGTCCATCAAGCACAGGACTATACTGGAAAATAACCAATTTATGTATCATGCAGATAACCTGAACAAATGACTGGATGTCACTTCCCATAGATACAATTTGTGGCGGACATCGAAGCTTACCATAAAAATTACCTAGTGCAACAATATTAATACTAATTTAATATTAAATAATATATTAGCAAACACGAAAATAACTAAAAAGCCGACAAATTATATGTACATTGTATTGCGAAATAATTTCGACTCCGTATATGCATCCTTACATGCACCCAAATAGTCCGGATTGCATATAGATAGTTGGTTGAAAATTATAATATTTGAAATTTATTTTCGCACCTTCTAACATCATTTGCACTTTCTAATAGGCAATGGAATTAAATAGAAAATCTTGAAAATTACTTATATATATATATACTTAATAACTTAATAATAACCATTTATTTACGCTTCTTTCAGGTACTGCTGTGTTCTTCAGTGTAATGTTTCTGTAAAACGATTTGTTACAATACTCAAATACAAATAATTTAGCCCCCATAGTAGAAAATGTGATGATAAAATGACAGAAAGTAAGAAATGTTGAGGGCCATACAATTTCTTATTACAAATGATGAATTTAGGTAATTATATCAACACCACCTCACCTACATATGGTGTTGTGGTACTGTTGCTATAACAATATAAATAGGTATACATATTGATAAATGTAAAGGTAAACTATACATACGCAAAGTCATATTCTGGAGAGAAACAAAGCAAAACTGATTGCATTACAATAGTTATTACATGATTGATCTACTATATACCTATTATTTATTTACAGGACATACATTTCATAAGTAGTTTGACAGTGAATCACATAATATATAAACATAAAAGTAGTGGTTTATTGTACTATAAATAATAGTTAAATTGTATTGGGAAATATGTTATTAAAAACTGAGGCTTTGGTATCGTTAGAAGTAATACCAGTGCATTCCTTACTACTTAACTAGATACAAGTGTTTAATTTAAATACAGATCAGTTTCAGTAAATTGTTTAGTGGTTTAAACAGTGAGTTGTATACATCATCGCTTAATAATATTGAAAATAATACAATTTTTAGTAATCATACAAATTCATATAAGGGAATAATTGCTATAAAATAAATAAATGAGACAGTAAAATGTTTATTTGAAAATATTACAACTTAAATGTAACAATTGCTATCCATGGATTTCATTTGCTTTGCTAAAATTAATAAATATACATTTATATACGACGAATGAATATTTCTCTTATTTAAAATCTTGACTGCCTCTGTTTTTGCATTGCCATAACACATTTTGCCATTGTAGATGATGCTCGACTTATAACATCAGTCATATAAAAGTCTTCCAATGCTAATTGACTAACACACAATGGCGCATCAAGAAGTGGCACATCAGATCCCTATAAAAAAATGAACATGTTTCAAAATGTTACTAATTGAAAAAAAATTGATAATAATAAGGTAATAATTGTAAATATTATCTAAAAGTATGCCAATAATTGAAAACATTAGACAATAATAAAGTAGTAATTGGAAATACTACCTGATAGTATATCAATAATTGATCATACTAAATAATAATTGGGAATATTATCCAATAGCACTAAATCATTGAAAATATTAAACAATAATAAGATAATAGTTGCAGATACTAGCTTATTATGACTTATTATTTTCAATTATTATCCTTGTTTTTGTTTAATAGAACTGATTATTAGCATATTCTTGGTAAAAAAAAACTCAATTACTAACATCTATCCCCAAACCCGAGCTCTATCCCTATTATACGTGTAGCTGTTCATTCTTAAGTAATAGATTTCTGATACAAGATTAACTGATAATCGTATTTTACGGGTCACCACTCAATTTTAGTTTCAACTTACAATTTCATTAAACAATAATCTAAATTAACTTGATCGATTCTGTTAACGTCTATCTAAAGAGTTAATTGAAATTTATCTCAAAATTAAGAATGGAAAAACTAAAAATTATATTATTTACTTACCTGTGCCGCTAATCGTGCCGCTTCGTCAGAAAAACCGTTCTTTCCCAAGTCGTTATATCGAGTGAGATTGGGGGCAATTTCTTGCAGTCTATTTCTTACTTCATCCAATGTGTCGTAAGGCAAACGATATCCAACAATCTCTGAAAGGGCGCGTATTATTTTCCAGTCTTCGCGAGCTAAACCTGGAGGCGACACGGCCACTAATGTCTCTTGAGCACGACCTTCTGTATTCACGTATGTCGCTTGCTTTTCAGTATATGCAGCCCCGGGTAGAACCACGTCAGCTATGGTCGCACCATAATCTCCATGATGACCTGTAAATAAAATTAAAACTTAATTCTAACAAATTTTACGTTAACATTTGTTATACATAGTTAAGTAAGTCTATATTTATTTAAATTTCATTGTAAATTACATTAAAACAATTATATTTTCCACACAATTTTTAAAGTTATGAAACATGGAAAAGTGAAAAAATTATATGTGTTTTAATGTAATTTATTATACAGTATATACATATACAATTATTAACTTTATAGAAAATTACCTTGATAAATAATAAAGGTGTCATCTGGGAATTCTTTTCTATTAAAGGAAGCTTCATCAGCCCCTAATAAGTACAAAACTTTCACATTCTTCATCTCAGGCTTAAGGGATTCAACACCTGGTTTGTAACCAATATCTAAAGCAGCTACCTGCAATCAGCGAATATTTCAGTATAGTTTTGTTTATTAGTATCATTAAAAGTCCAATGGTTTCCTATTGTTATAAATAAAGTGAAATTAAACGTTAAATATAATAAAACACTATTATATGCATGTCCTATTGTAAGTTTAATTTAATTTTTTGTCTAGATAATTTAGTTACATGTTTAAATTTTTTATTATTTTAATAGACAATTGGTTAATGAGTCGTTAAAAGTACAAGAACTCTAATGTCAAATATTTAGTTATCGCAACATAAAAACATGAATTATTACAAGTGTAACATACCTGACTAGCTGTTTTATGTAAGATGTTAAACACTTTCCAATCAGCAGTGTCCTTGTTGCTGGCAATTGTTTGCAAGACGGTGGTAATACCAGCTGCATCTCTTCTATTTAATGCGTCTGAGCCCAGTATAATCAGAGGTTTCTTGGCACACATAATAGTTTTACTGAATTGATGCGAGCCTTCTAGAATGCATCTCAAGATACTTGGATCGTCTCCTAGGTACTCATAAGTGTAATTTAAGTCTAAACAAGGACCCACTACTGCAACCTACACATTATTACAGAGAGTAGTAAATGCAATAGGAATGAAAAACAATGTAATCTACCTGAGTGTCATTGTGTACGAATGCCTTCCTTATTCTGGTATTAATTAAAGGAGCTTCTAGTCGAGGATTCGTCCCTACTAATAATATCACGTCAGCTTCTTCGACCTTTGCTATTCCGCTGTTAAATAAATAATTTGTTCTTAAATCAGTTCCAGAACCCGTTGTGGGGAATGACTTTTCTGTAAAGAGCAATTCCGATCCCAGCACATTAAGGAGATCCTTGAGAAGGACCATGGATTCTGCATCAGCTAAACCGCCAGCTAATCCACAGACTTTGGATCCTAGAAAAACAAAAAATGTAGTTAAAAAATATACATACAAGTATTTATTGGTAAATGCATATTTTACCTGCATTCCCTAATTTGTCAGCCACTGCTAGAAGAGCGGCTTCCCAATCCACCATCTTTAATTCGCCGCTACAATCTCTAAGCATTGGTGACACTAATCTTTGACATTTTAAACCGTCGTAAGAAAATCGTGCCTTATCTGACAACCTACATAAGAAATTTATTATAAATATATAATAATTAAATTGCGTTTGCATTTAATTCAGAATTAAACAAAAAACAAAACTAATCCCTTAAACAGAAAGGCCATTGCCAGGCAAGTAAGTATATTGAATTAATGCCAGAGTATTTAAGTTTCAAGGTAATGCTGTAAGGCAAATTTACAAAAAAGTTTTTTTTATCAAACCAAGTCCATGAGCGATTTTCATGGTTAACATGTAGAATATTTAAAAAGTGACACTGAACAAAAACGAAGAATTATATAATTTACTTTTACAAACAAATTGGATATAAAACGAATTTTTGAAAAATGAAAGGTTACATGAAATTGCCATTAATGGATGCAACTTACCATTCTTCATTGATTTCTTCATTAGTTCGGGGTAGTATTCGCATTACGTCACCAGTTCTGGTGCAGACAACTATATTTGAACCTACAGCATCTGATACATCAATTGAATTTATTCTGCGGGTTTCCCATGGTCTTGCGGTGAATGCATATGGCTTACTAGTTAATGCACCAACAGGGCAGAGGTCTATTACATTGCCAGATACTTCTGACAAGAAGAATTTGTCTACATAAGTTCCTATTTGCATTTCGTTGCCTCTGCCAGTTGTACCTAACATAAAAAGAAAATACAGTTAATTAATAAATTGTATATAATACTTGTAGCTTTTTCTTACCTAAATCATCAATGCCTGCTACTTCAGAAGCAAATCGAATACACCTAGTGCAATGGATACAACGGGTCATTGCAGTTTTAATTAATGGACCTAAATTTTTATCCTCTACTGCTCTTTTACCAGAAAATTCAATATCAGTGAAACGAGACTTGTCAGATCCAAAAACCATAGACTGATCTTGTAAATCACATTCACCACCTTGATCACAGATGGGACAATCCAATGGATGATTTACTAACAAAAACTCCATCACACCTTCTCTGGCTTTTTTTGTCATATCTGAATTGGTTTTTATTCGCCATCCTAGTAAATTTATATGTCCATAAGTACTGTTTTAATTCACTAGTATTTTTAAATACCTTTCATAACTGGCATAGCACAAGACGCAACAGGTTTTGGAGACTTTTCCACTTCCACTAAACACATCCTACAATTTCCAGCTACTGCTAGTCGCTCATGGTAGCAAAACCGAGGGATTTCTATGCCTACCAAGGCCGCAGCTTGTAGAATAGTTGTACCTGGTTCAACATAGACTGGTTTGTCATCAATAAATACTTCTATTTTCTCTGGTTTGGGTACCGCAGTACTTGTTCCCCTTAACAAAGCTAATTGTTTACGTCCCCACTGGCACCTACCAAGGGTTCTTCCCACCGTCGTTCTAAACATTCTGCAATTGATTTGTTTATTACATAATGATGTCTAACCTAAACGTCAAAATGTTATAAATACATATACTAAACGGAACTTTTCGTAAAACCCACGCTTCAGGACTTCTACACAATTTATAAAATTAAATAAAATTGTAAATAAATAAAAATACCTCTATATAATTAATAAAAATGTCAAAATGACAAAAAAATAATTGCCATTATTCAAAATATAACAAATACAACATTAACAATTCCAGCCGATCTCAAGATGTGTCTAAAGTATCAATCAGACCTGGTCAAACTTATAAAAATTATAATTGATTTATTCAATCACAGTGTTATTATTTTTTAGCAATTTATCGAAAACGTTGATTAAAAATAAACATTACAAAATTATCAACTTTATGGCTTTCGAGGTTTTACTATACCCACTGTAAGGAAGGAATTATTATTAAGAGTTTTAGATCTTTCTTAGTTTGACTATAGCTTTGTTACATGAAACAATTGTTAATATTTATTCATAAGTTTATTGATTATAAATACCTTTAATGGGCTATTTTAAATTTCAATATTTACGAGGCTTGTACCTTTAACTACTATATTACACATACGTCATTAGAAAACTGTCAGTTTGATAAGCTTATTACATTTCCGGCTCTTTTTGGCGAAAACGTTGGTTAACCGAGCAGTTTTTATATATTAAATAAACCATTAATTTAACAATGGCCGTTGGTGATTTAAAATCCGAAGCAGGAATTACCCAATTGAACAATTATTTACAAGATAAGAGTTATTTAAGTGGGTAAGGGATAAGTTCGAGTATTTATAGCACATGTGCTTAAATTTTTAAATTTAGATACCAGCCTACCCAAGTGGATATACATACTTTGAACAGCATTGGAAAGACCCCAGGCGCAAATTATCCTCATGCCTTGAGATGGTACAATCATATTAAATCCTTCACGCAGGCAGAACAGAAAAGCTTTCCTGCAGGAACACCAATATCCTTGGGAGGTGCTGCAGCTGCATCACCCTTGAAAACTGCTGCACCGACAACAAAATCACAAACAGAAAAGGAGGAAGACGATGATGTTGATTTATTTGGATCAGATGAAGAAGATGAAGAAGCTGCAAAGGTTAGGGAAGAACGTTTGAAAGCATATGCTGATAAAAAATCAAAGAAACCTGCCCTCATTGCCAAATCCAGCATCGTTTTGGATGTGAAACCCTGGGATGATGAAACTGATATGAAAGAAATGGAGAAAAATGTAAGAAGTATTGAAATGGATGGTCTAGTTTGGGGGGCTTCCAAATTGGTACCTGTTGGATATGGAATTAATAAACTACAGATTATGTGTGTCGTTGAAGATGATAAAGTTTCTATTGACCTTTTAACTGAGAAAATTCAAGAATTTGAAGATTTTGTCCAATCTGTTGATATTGCTGCTTTTAATAAGATTTAAAATGTTTCTAATATGAAATAAATATTTTTAAACGCATATTTCGTCTTTTTGTTGTATATAAATAATTTTCATCCACGGTATAAACAATATGAATAAAACGAGTGAAAGGTCGTACGAGGTCCTTGCGTTAATGAAATGCTCCGAATACGGTCCTGTCTATAAATCGCGCAAAAGCGAATCAATATTGCTGTAGAAAATGTCAAAAGTGCTTTTTAGTGTGGAGTCCTAGTGTTTTTCTTTCAATTTTATTTAGTCTTTCAAGGTAAGATACAAAATACGATTAAAAAATGATGCTTATTTAAAAAACTACATACTTGTTTTCGATTGTCTTAATTTCCACAAGTTTGACAGATTTCAGATGTAAAAACGTATCGTATCAGTACAATTACATATTAAACAGGAAGTGACTCATGTGGCAGGACCGTATTCGAAAATTTCACATTACATTTTAATTTCTATAAGTTTAGTGGTCTGAAATTGATTTACATATTTTAAAATTTCTGAATTAAAAAACAAAAATATTTAAGTTTAAACAAAAATGGTTAAAATCCTTTTCTCAATTACTGTTTCCAAAAATTATTTCACCAAAAATAATTAATAAGTCTTGAAATTGAAAAAAACTTTTACATTGTTATATGTAAACGAATGAAACTGTTTTAAAATGAATTAGATGAGTATTACACAATGTTTACAAATGTTTTGAACAATTAGTTCATAAAATTTTTGGTTAATACGGTTCTGTTCGGATAGGTCATGCACTCATCGATCCTTAAGGACTGAAGCCATCCCACAAACTAGCTGGCGCCAACTTATGAGTCATTCTTAACCCTTGTTATCAGATTATTACATTTTCACCCACGCGAATACATGTTTTCTACGACGTTTGTAAAACTCATCAATATATTAAATTTATTTTTGAAAAACGGTACCAGTATACCTACTTAATTGAAAAAAAGTGGTACTCTCAGTGTTTTATTTCACTATTACAATTAAAAAAACAAAACAAAAAGCGGTAATTTGAAAACTGATTTCCGCGCGTTAGTTGTTTTATTGTGCGAATACAAGGGGCGTCCAATAAGTTTTAGGTGAAAATTAATGTTATTATAAACTAATGAGATAAGTATTATCAAACAAAAAAAGATTTATATGTATTGATTGTTTTTCGGGGAATTCCTATTGGTTTTCGCGCTATTGATTCCAACCTCCGCCTTTTGCGCATGCGTACAAAATCGTTTTGATTGCTGTATGTCACAGAGTTGAACGTGTCTGCGGCAGATTTTGGGCAAAATGTTAAATAGTGAAGTAATGTGGGTTGCGGCTGAACTAATTAAACATTTCTAGTTCAAACAGTCAATTTTAAATCAGTTTATTTAATAGTAGTGAACAAATTTTTGTTTTTGGGTAAGTAGTCATCATTTACCAATGTTTTCCTTCAATTATTCGATAGGGTGTTGCGCTGCTGTGTCTGCGAAGTAACGTATTTGTAAGTAGTAATGATCTCATCCAAAATTACTACGCGTTAATACGATTGCTTTTGTTTAAATAACATTATTGCTCAATTTTTGTAATCAATTAAAGTGAAAAAGCTTCAAGAAAATGCGATGTTTCGAGTCCAATATTGATGCGTTGCGCGATCAATATACTTATTGTTATTATTCCTTAACTATATTTTTTTAGAAATACATTATTCTTTTTAATGTGAAGTTAAAGACTATTTCTTGTTTAATTTTATGGCAAAAAGAAGAAATCAATTGTGTATGTGTGTTATCGTTCTTAATGTGAATATACATTTTCTTGTGATCATTTTAGAAAAATAGAAACAACCTTGAACTTTACAAAATGTTATCTAATTATTTTAGTTTTCGTTACAAATCTCTAGTTATTGGACGCTACTGACAATAAATATTTTAAATGGTAATCTATTAGTTAAACGCACGAAAATACATTTTCCTTTCTTTGAAATAGTAATATAAACGCTGTACCAAAAAAAAAAAATAAAAAAAGAATTCGTCTTGGTATAACCCAGTTAATTTCCTCAAAATCAATATCTTCAGCATGTTTTTCTTTAGCGTTAGTCATAAAGACTGTCTGGAAGGCCAGAATGTTCATCTCCTCGAATCTTTCTCACAAGTATGCAGTATTTTTTGAACTAAGGGTTGTAAAAGGGGATGAAGTTGTTTAATAAGAAAATATCGTATTTTATCTATCTTAATTAAGCTGGGGAGTCAAAAAGTTGTTTTATTTATTGCAAATATGTGTGAAAAAGTTAATGTAAGATCAAAATTTATTTAAAGTTCTAAAGTTTTTTTTTCACTACTAATAAATATTAAAAATATGCAAGTTGCCTTTACAAATGCGAATCCAAACTTTGGATAATATTTTCTTTAATATAATTAATTGAATCTACATTTACTTGATAGAAATTCATTGTAAAATTAGAAAATAATATAATAAGTGTTATATTATTTTCTAATTAATATTTTCAGTGAAAAGATATGTTAAAAATCAATAGTAATACGGGATCATTTGCAATATTTGCTAACAGACTGATTATTGATTATTTTTTAATTTTATCATTTGAGAAACATATATTTATAAATAATAATTATTTACTTTTAGTAATAAACTAGCGAAACTATTGTTTAAAATGTAGACAAAAGAATACACATACAGCAAGTATTTAGAAAAAGGCCATATTTACTAAACAAAAATTAAAAAACAGTAAAATTTACGATTTATACAATTAACAGTATGATCTTTATGGGAAGGTAGTAATTATATTTTCATTGGTTAAGAAAATCGTGAGAGGGACATGTTTTTAGTGATGGTAGATGGTACATTGTTAGGAATATCTCTCAAATTATGACACTTAAAATTTCAAAAACAAAAGTATGAGTTACTTGTTGCTAGACCTCTCACACAATACTAATTTCTTTGAAATTACTGTGTTTTTAATTAGTGCTATCAAAAATTAACTATGATGTACCTTTGACAGTACGAAAACACTTTATTTCTTGAGAAATCCACAAATTTAATGGCAAAATTTTGAAATTTTACAATGAAAGAAGCATCCATCTTAAAGGGCTTGTTGTATATGTTACAGGCCAAACCCGATTTCAAGACACACTAGTTTTGCCTAGGCTAAACTAGTTCTTCCTATACGCGATAGAATTAACTAGTATAGCCTAGTCTAAACTAATTTGTGTTAAGGCCGATAGGATAAACCAGTTTAGGCTAGTCCAAACTGATTTGTCCTGATATAAATACGCACACTCTAGGATAAACTGGTGTGGCCCAATGTAAACATTATAGTGTATCTAAATAAACTGAATAAAATACTCCGTAATTGGAAAAATAATCATTTTTACTAAAACCATAATGATTCGTTGTTAAAAGTTATGGATAATTGGTAATACAAACAATCATACTATAACAAATAATAAGTGTTTTTTTAATAGAAGCAATAATCATATCTCAATTGTTAAAATTGTTAGGTATTAGGTTAAGGTATTTTTTTCACTTTATCTATTTATTTTGACTTTCTAGATATACTATAATGTTTACACTAGGCCACACCAGTTTATCCTAGAGTGTGCGTATTTATATCAGGACAAATCAGTTTGGACTAGCTTAAACTGGTTTATCCTATCGGGCTTAGGACAAATCAGTTTGGACTAGCCTAAACTGGTTTATCCTATCGGCCTTAAGACAAATTAGTTTGGACTAGGCTATACTAGTTAATTCTATCGCGTATAGGAAGAACTAGTTTAGCCTAGGCAAAACTAGTTTGTCCTGAAATCGGAAATATGTTACATAAATGATTTATATTTTACTATATAAATAAAAAAATTTACTAAATTGTATTATTTATACATTAAGTAAAGGTACAATCAATTGAATAGATTTTTATTTTATTCATATCTATGACACAGTACTTTTAGAATGACATTAATTTCATCTCCCTCCTTTTATGCATTTATTACATAAAAAATGTACCAGAAGCTTGGACTTTCACGTGTTAATACGATGATTCCCATTTTTTCAATTCTAAAAATAATTAATTGGCGACAAATTTTAATCATGCTTTTTTTGCTTTAGTCTACATGATGGCAGTTTACCAAATTAATGTTATTCATTGGATCAATCAATTGATTTTGTGTTCATTTTATATTTAATTAACGTGTTACTAACAAGTTGCGCTTGATTAGCTCTTTCAAAGCCCACGTCCGATTAACTCAAAATGGCACTATTTTAGGAAGCAAACGGATAAAGCTACATTTAATGCTGTTCTACGCAGAAATATATTTTTATCTTCTTCTGTAATTTCTAGTTAAATTTTAAGCTTCTTTAAAGCTTTAATTGTATAATTAACATCTATCATTAATTGATATCTATTAAATATCTAGTAGAGTAGAAAATACATTTACAAATAATACAAGTGATAAGGTAATCTTAATCTTAGTCACTTAGAAGAAAACACAAGTTGGATAGTTTCACTAATATATTGGTTAACTTGACAATATTGTTTCGGTCTACAGGGACCATTATCAAGAGTATATTGTGTACTAAAGTTATAAACTCACAACAAAATATTTATACCTACAGCCTACATAGGAGAACTGGGGTTGAGTCGTTGTACATTTCAATCTGGTTATTGAATAATATTCTGTAAAATGTTGGTTTTTGTTGTATCAAGATTGTGATCATTGTCAATGCAATGCTCAGAGAAGCCGGTTTTTTTATGTTTTTTATTTATGGAATAGATATGTTCATTAATTCTAGTATTTAAGGCTCGCCCACTTTTTCCTATGTAGGTTGCATCACATTGGTCACAAAAAATTTGGTAGATTCCGCTTTTAAAAAAGGATCTGTTTTAGTTTTAAAGTTGTTGAACATATTTTTAAGATTGCGATTGTTGACTTCAGTGGCATGTATTTTGAATTTCTTTAACCTATTTTTATACTTAAAACTAACATTATTTATGAAAGGTATTGAACAATATGTTTTATTGGTTTTTGTTGACATACTATCATTGTATAAGAGGTTCCTAGTTAGTTTAAAAGTTTTTTTCAATGGTTTTTGGGTTATAGCCGTTATTTATTGCTATTGTTTTGATAGTATTTAATTCTTTGATCTAATTTTGTTTTGAAAGAGGTACAGTTAGCAATCTGTTGATAAAATCATGGAAGGGAGCGAATTTTGTGGAAATAGGGTGGTTCGAATTGGCCGGTATAACAGTATCTGTAGTTGTAGGTTTCCTGTATATATCAAAGCAAATATTGTTAGTTACGTGTGAAATTGTTAGGTCTAAACAATTTAAGCTTTTATTAAGTTCTACTTCAGATGTAAAATTGATATTGGGGTCAATAGTATTGAAAATTTTTTGGAATAACTCTAATTGTCGAAGAGTACCTTTCCAGATACAGAAAACGTTATCAACGTATCTAAACCAGGAAAGTACGTTCTTAATGAGTTTCTTGTTACTTGTGAACAATATATCTTCAAGATAAGACATATAAATTTCTGCTAAAACTGGCGACAATGGGGACCTCACAAATGTTTTGTGACCAATGTGATGCAACCTACATAGGAAAAAGTGGGCGAGCCTTAAACACTAGAATTAATGAGCATATCTATTCCATAAATAAAAAACATAAAAAAACTGGCTTCTCTGAGCATTGCATTGACAATGATCACAATCTTGATACAACAAAAACCAAATTTTTACAGAATAATATTAAAATATTTGAGAATTTAGAAATTAAAAAAAAAATCATTATTCAAATACAGACTCTAGTCAATAACCAGATTGAAATGTACAACGACTCAACCCCATTTCTCCTATGTAGGCTGTAGGTATAAATATTCTGTTGTAAGTTTATAACTTTAGTACACAACATACTGTTGATAATGGTCCCCCCTGTGGACCGAAACAATATTGTCGAGTTAGCCAATAAATTAGTGAAACTATCCAACTTGTGTTTTCTTCTAAGTGAATTTACATCATGTTTCACAATCAATGCACAAATGAAAGTATTAATCTTAGTCTTAACATTGTAATCATCAACTGCAACTACATAAAACAAATTTCCAAATATAAACTTTTCCTTGTAACAAAAAATATTACTAAACGTACAGCTGTAGTCCAAAGCATTTGGTGTTCCAAATACATCTTACAGTACCATTCAAAATTTCACCTCTTGGTGAGATATTCTTTAGGATTTTATTTGGAAATTAATGATGCGAAAACTTGTTGAAAGCGCTTAAAAGTTTTTAAACGAAATGAGAAAATCCACTTATAAGGTTTTAAAATTGAACAATCAAATAATAACTGATTCCTGATGGCAGAGTTATAAAATCGGTCGGGAATCATTGATGGGTGATCAATGAATTTTACTGCCCATGTCTATTATTGACTTTTATCCTTTACAATTTAGAATAAATTTCATTCACAATAAGCTACAATTTCCATCAGTAGTATTGTTTTTTTTTGTGTTGCAGATTCATGAAACTTCAACAACTTTAGTAAAGATTTAACAGCAATGTCTTCGGTCAAAGTCGCGGTGCGCGTCAGACCCTTTAACAGTAGAGAGATTTTACGAGAATGCAAGTGCATTATTGAAATGGGGGGTAACACCACCTGTAAGTCGACATATTTATTTGTTCTCAATTTTTTTTATCATGCCAATTAATCTTTTAGCAATATACAATCCCAAGGCTCCACCCGGTACTAAAGAAGCACTCAAAAGTTTTAATTTCGACTATTCGTATTGGTCTCATAATGTAAGTTAAAAAGGGATCGTCCATTTATAAAAAAAGGTGCTTTATTGAAAGTTATGTTAAGGCATACAGTATGTATCAAGGTCAAGATTTATCCAAGAAGATTTTCTAATTTCTGAGGTCAAATTTCAGAAGATTTGCTTAAAATAAATAGTAGCAATTAGTAATTTGGGTTCGTTTTCGGTTTTGCATATTTGCCAAGCAAGACTGGGACTAAATCAATTGATGCAAGGTTAAAATTGAATGGGTCAGATCAGAAGAGGCTGTGGTCTCAGTAATTGCCTTGCTTTTTTGCCTTTCAGTAAGGGATACAAGTTATTTTTGTTTTTGCTTTTGTTATGTATCATTTCAAAGGTTATGGAGGGCTATATAAACATTGACAAGTTGCTCCAAAAATTATAGGTCTCATATGTTTTGTAATGGTACTTCCTACCGGCCTAATCAATTAATTTCTTTTTATCAATAGACGTAGATAAAATGATACCGAGGTTCATCGATGTGCACAAGTTACGAAAAATATACTGGATAGATTTTGATTAAAAAAAAAAAAATAGTTTTATTTCTTAGACGCTTGTTCATTATCTCCAATAAAAAATTCTCACGATATTCCTGTTTAATATCAAGTTATTAAAGTTTTTATATAGGTGGAGTATGGCCTTTAACGGTTTCAATACTTTAACCATGCGTGTTGTGTTCTCTTATATATATAATACGTACAATTTCCCGTCTAATATTTTGGGGATGAATCAGTGTCAGCTGTACTTATAGAAAAAATATGAGATCTATGATTTATTCAGTTACGATCCTTTCCAAAAGTAACTGGTATATAAAGGCAAAATAAATAAAATTCACTTGGTAGTTTGTTCCATAAAATTTGAGTTTATTTCACTCGATACGTATTTCGGCTGTTATGCCATCAACAGGAGTAACAAATGTAGACTAAAGTAGGTAAAAGTACATAAACTATTGGTATTAATGATAATTATGGAAACTCCACTCATAATTTTATTCCTGTAAAATTATTATGAATACCAATAGTTTATGTACTTTTACCTACTTTAAGCGTATCGAGCGAAATAAACTCAAATTTTATGGAACAAATTACCAAGTGAATTTTATTTATTTTGCATTTATTGTAAAAATGTTCCATTTAGAGCAGACAGCAAAATCAATCTCATTTATTAACTGGTGTATGTTTTCAATGTAAATTATACGAGATTAAATTTGCTGAATTCTTAGCTGATCAAAAGAAAATACGTCAACATTTTATATTTATTCTTCTACCTGGTTCTGAGATTTCATCAAATTTCATCTCGTGAAATTTTATTCTTTTTGCTTCTAGTTTGGTTAAGGAAAGTGAATTGCATTATTGTTAAAAATGTTTAAAATACTTAAATTTTTTCATTTTTTCAGTACATATTTTTGTTTCTATGTATTGCTACTTATTATTTTGTAATTAAAAAAAAAAAACGATTATTCTATGGCATGTAATATCGATCGTTATTTTTTAATTTAATTGTAAAAATAAAATACAACCAAAATTTCATTAATGTTTTTCTTAATTTCTTCATTCAGGAAAACATTTGTGAAATTAAAACAAGAGTTTTATTTTAACAATTGCTTCTTTCAATCCTTTTGTTTCTTGCAAAAAACTAATTTAAAACCTGAGTAATTAAATTGCTTCGTAGAGGTGCATAAGAAGAAACATTCGTTAATTAAATGGATGGTTTTCATTTGAAAGCGACACAAAAGAAACAACTGACGCAAACTGTAATATGAATATGGCACTGTAAAAGAACAGAAGTAAAGTAGATTTTATTTGAATCGGAAAAAGTTAAAATTTCAAGTTGGAATTTTAGTTTTATCTTTTCGTAATTAATTCCTAAAAATCAGGCACTCTAAATTTTAAGTTCTTGCACTGATTTTTTTTTAAAATTTTAATCACCAAAATAAAAAACTCGATTATTAATTAAAAAAACAAAAAAAAATCGGAAAATTCAAGACTGTTGATCATTTTGTGTAAAAGAAAATAAAACAGTTACTATTAAACAAAAAAATATTTCAAAATTTCCACAAGATTCACGGTAACGCGAATAACTGTGGTAGCTGAGAAAACAAGAAGGAGGTTTTTAAGGACATAAAATTTATTTGAAAACAGTCAAGATTTATTGAAAAATGAAGCTTTTCCAAATTGGTTTTTTGTGATGTTATGTAACGAATAAAAATATTATGATATCGGGCAGATCTGTTAATTAATTTGTCTCAAAAACAATTAAGAATTTAAATACATCAATGTGATATCAAATCTTGAATTAACACATTCAAAAAAAGAACGCATTAAAATCCTTTTTCGTCTAAATTTTGTAATTTGTACATACTACAGATTTCCTTAAATTAATGAGGGATTTTTTTTTCTTTTTTTATTTTTGCAGTGGAAACAAATTAATTCCAGAATTGGTATTTATCTCTACTAAATGATTCTTCAAAACATTTCATAATTAGGGATTTTCACAGTTATTAAACTGTCTATTGAAGAAAATGTTGTAAAAGTTCCTAAACTATCAAAAGTCAATCAACTTGAGCTTCTAATGATATAAGGAGTGCTTATGATTATTTTATAGAGCATTTTGTAAATCTTTGTTTCTGTTGGTAAAAATACGTCTGCTTCTTCCTCTCCTTAATATTTTTAAGTAATAAATTGAAACTGTCTGCCGTTAGCACTTGGTGAAATATGATTAATAAAAATTATTTTAATAGAAGAAAACAAATAAATTAAATAGAAGTTACGGGTAACCTGTAACTTGTAACTCAATAACTCCAGAAGTTGCCATAAAAAAGGCGAAACACGTGTAGAGTTTGTTAATAAATTTAAGTGAAATATTTCCAAGTGTTTTCTTCCATTAAAATAATTATTAATTAGTTTCTCGGATGAATATTTGCAACGGAGGCAAAACCTCGAAAAATGATTTTCACAGCAAAAAAGCTTTTCTTGTAACATTCTGTATGCTTATGGAAAAAAGAAACTGGCAAGTTACCATAGAACAAATCGCTTAATATCTCAAACTATAGAATTTTTAACGAGTTTGCACTAATGAGACATCTTAATGAGTGGAATTCTTGGAAGGGGGAGTGAACGAGAGAGAAAATAAGCTCCGTAACGAGTGTGGAAACAAAAATTAAAAAAAATATTTAATAGGAGATCCATTTTCTTGTATTCTATGTGTTTGTTCGTTCGTCTAGGAGGACGATTCTCAATTTTCCTCGCAGCTTATCGTATACAGGGACATCGGAGAAGAGATGCTGCAGCATGCATTCGATGGTTATAATGTATGCATTTTCGCGTATGGACAGACTGGCGCGGGAAAGTCATACACGATGATGGGCAAACAGGAGGACGGTCAAGAGGGTATAATTCCGCAGATTTGCAAGGACCTCTTCAACAAGATCCGCCACGACGGTGGCGATGACGTCAAATATTCTGTCGAGGTCAGCTACATGGAGATATATTGTGAACGGGTCAGAGACCTTCTCAACCCGAAAAATAAGGGCAACTTGAGGGTTCGCGAGCATCCTTTGCTTGGTCCTTATGTCGAGGACTTGAGCAAATTGGCTGTTACAAGTTATCAGGATATTCACTATTTGATAGATGAAGGAAACAAAGCGAGAACTGTAGCGGCTACCAACATGAACGAAACCAGTTCCAGGTCACATGCAGTATTCACCATTTTCTTTACACAACAAAGGTGAGCGTGATTCTTATCGATATTGTACGATGAATAGAGTTTTTATCGACTTTATTAATTTTATTACCTACTTAACATACTACCAGGCATATTTTTTAAGTAAGTACCGTTTTGAAATTAATAAAAAACGTGCAAAGATATCTTAATAATTTAATTTTTACATGAAAGCCTGTACCTTAATCTACTTTTCTACATGATTTCCTTCAATATTGAGGCACTTGTCACAACGTTTGACCAGTGACCAGTTTTTGAATATTCTTCTCATACAACTCTGCCGTCTGACTTGTTAACTGTTAACCACTGCATCACAACTGTTTTGAATTCGTCATCGTCTTGAAGACGCTGACCGTCCAGATGTTTCTTCAAGTGCAGGAACAAATGGTAGTCACTGGGCGCCAGATCAGGGCTGTATGTAGGATGATATAGAGTTTCCCAGTGAAAAGATGTGATGAGAACTTTGGTTCGATTAGCCACATGAGGACGGGCATTGTCATGCACATTTGTGCAGCCATCTTTAAATGCTCTCACCCTTACCATTCCATCACTCATAATGTTTTGTCCGTAAACTGCACAGATCTCACGATGAATATCAATCGGTTTTACTCCTTTAGCACTAAGGAATCGTATAACAGCCCGGACTTCACAGTCGGCGGGACTCACGATTATCGGAGGCATCTTAAACACTTAGTAAATAATATAAACAAGGGCGAATCAGACTGTAATGGCGTCAGTGAATAGGTGAGATATATAGGTTCTCAGTGCGCATACGCGGAACGCTGACAGCAGTGCTGCGGCGGCAGAATTTCAAAACGGTACTTACTTAAAAAACATGTCTCGTATTTCAATAGAGTAGAAGAATATGCAAATGTAGGCTTTCACGGCCGGTGTCTTTAGTATTATGGATGTGTTTACCATCCCATGAAAATGCTCAAAAGATTTTATAAAACGGCTAGTAGAGAAGTAGAATAAATAACATAGACAAATCAGGCACTAAATCGGAATTTTGTTTCGGGAGAGTCCAATTCCTAGTCGGTCAGAAAACTGATTAGACACGCACCTCTTAATCTTCTCGAAAACTAGGACACATCCCTCATCCCTAGCAACTTATTTAGTGTTTGCGAACAATAATATAATCTAGATATTCATTCTCTATCATTCTTTACACCTGTTACTGCTTCTAACATTTCCTTAACTAGCCCTTTAAACATTAGCATGTGAACCTTAGAACCTTCTTAATCTTTTCTATCCACGGTATTTTCATCATCTGCCTATAACACCACATATCAAACGCTTCCAACGTTTTCTTTTCCGCCGCGCCTACCGTCCACGTTTCGCTTGAAAAGGTTCTCCATAATTTTATTTTTTGATAGGATCAAGAAAGTTTAATCGATTTCTTTGATACGAAGAAATTTATGAACAGCTTCAATATGTGCTGAATTACTAACTTTATATAACCTAAATTTCACACCATTTTTTACAATCTAATCCAATCTAATCCAGGTTGTGGTCCCTTCATATTCATATATAAAAAGTTTTTTTCTATTGTAACTTTCCTTATTGTCCGGAGACATTTAAAAAAATATATTTACTACTAATACGACAGTTACGATTACATATAAAAATTATCTAATTTAATTGTAATTAAAAAAAGAAAGTATTTATTTTAATCGACAAACCTCTTGGTAATTTCAAAATAAATCATGAGAAATACTGATGATAGAAAAGGGCCATAACATTTTGAGTTGTGATAGTATAATAATTATAATACACGTATATTCACTTTTAATTAGAATCATAGCTCAACCAAATATTTTTGTCATTTTTACTTTCCCTTTTTACAGTTTACAGTTCAGGAGCTCTAAGGGCAATTATTTTAAATTTATTTATACCAATTAGGCTTTGTAAATTATAATCCTTAATTACATTGCCAATACCTGAAAATTTACGATGACCTACGTGTCTAATTAACGTTTAACCCTTCCAATAAATTACGGTGGTACTTTGGAGACCAGTTTTATTGAAAAAGGAATACATTTGTGATGGCTAAAATACACTTCTGTTTTGCTTAAATTAAATAATTTTATTAAAAAAAAAATACCTTTATTATATCACAGGTTATCAAAATAATTAATACCCGAGATACTGAGTTTAAATTTAAAATTATTATCATGGAAATTATTACAGATATGATTCGACAACTGATCTATCGACAGAAAAGGTTTCTAAAATATCGTTAGTTGATTTAGCAGGCAGTGAAAGGGCGGATTCTACTGGAGCTAAAGGGACTCGGTTAAAAGAAGGGGCAAACATTAACAAAAGTCTTACCACCTTAGGAAAAGTCATATCTGCATTGGCAGAAATTGTGAGTATAATACTTTATTATACAGGGCTATTCAAACTGAGTGGCACATTAGACATTTTAAAAAGCTAAGCATGTTAGAGATTTGAAAATATTTGAATACATTTGGATTTTTGTTTTCAAATAAAATAATGGGAATCATCCCAATATATCGAAAGAGGATAAAAAAGGAATCGAGTGACAAAATAAAATACGGTAAGTGCCATTTAAAAAAGTTATTTGTGTTGGAAGTTTTTTCTGAACGCCCTGTATAAATTATAAACATAATATTGGCGTGATATTATACTTAGGACTTGACTATAACTAGTAAAATTTTCAACACTCGTAAGTAACTTTTAATGGAAGTTATGATTTTTTATAGTTTGTGTTGAGGTGGCGATCTGTTTTCTATAAATTAAATTATCTTAGAAATTATTGAACGGAAAATCCGGTATAATCGGAAATGACAAACAGTTGAAATTATTTTAGATGAAAATATCATCCTTAATACTCCAAAATTTTCAAATCTTTAACACGCTTAGTTTGAATAACTCTGTATAAGCATTGATATCCATAATTATCTTTTTCCTTAATTAACACTAACTTATTAATTCCTTTGTATTATTTTTGTTATTCTTGCCTTCGGGACAACAGTCGGTAAGTATATAAACAATAAAAAAAACATTATTTTTAATAATTTAATTGATACACTTGAGTTACTTTATGAAGGCGAAGAACACCATAAATTATTGTACTGAATGAGATATTTTACTACTGTATTCAACATATTTTTTGACCCTCCTAGTATTTGCGTACTTCATATATATCCAAGAAGTGTTGAATAAAGTATGTAGTAAAATAGGTCTCTTCTAGTTCAATAATTTATTATTGCAGACTTCGCCTTCCGAAACCGACTCGAATATAAATTACTGTTTAGTTCTACCGGTGCGTTTTTGCAGGCGTCAAAGTCGAAAAAATCTAAGAAAGCAGACTTTATACCGTACCGAGATTCGGTTTTGACATGGCTCCTTCGGGAAAACTTGGGGGGCAATAGTAAAACTGCCATGATAGCAGCAATCTCACCCGCTGACATAAACTATGACGAAACGTTGTCGACCTTAAGGTACATAATAAAATCGGTTAGATTCATTGCTCTTACAAAATTGACAATATTCGTTGTAGATATGCCGATCGGGCCAAACAGATCGTATGCAAGGCTGTTATCAATGAGGATGCTAATGCTAAATTAATTAGGGAGCTCAAAGAAGAGATCGCTAAGCTACGTGAACTCCTTAAAAACGAGGGTATCGACGTTCACGAAGGTGAGAATATATATATTTATTAAGTACAGTGTTGTTTTCTTTACGAGGGTAAATCAAATATAAACGGTAATTTTGTAAAATAAATTCATTGATTAATGGTATACACAAACTAAACATTTAAAATTTATCAATGTAGTCACCTCCGTGCTCTACACACTTTTGTGACCGATTTGGAAGCTTGAATATTCCTTATTCATTGCATTCTTTCTTCTCTTTTGCCTCCAAGTGATTCTTTCAAGGGCGCGAACAAAAACTAATCACAGGGGACAAGTCAGGGCTATAAAGAGGATGCTCGAGGTTTTCCTAGTCCATTTCTTCTTTATCAAAATTGCGATGTGTGACGTGGCGTTGTCATGAAGGTGGATGACGTCTCGAATGGGCATATCCTTCCGTTTGCTTCGATACGCGATTTTTGTCGACTGTAACAACTCAGAATAGTAAGCTGCATTCACTGTTCGTTGATCGTGAAGAAAATCAATGAGTAAAACTCAACATTAACCTTAAAGAAAACAGTCGCAAGTACTTTTCCGGCTGAGAGACGGGTTTTGGCTTTGACAGGGCAGCCTTCATCCTTCAGCCATTTTTTATTCGGGGGTGTAGTGGTGGACTCACGTCTCATCACAAGTGACGATACGCCTCAATCTCCCCTTCTTGTCGAAATCCATTCAGAAGTCTTTCACTGATCTCCGACCTGACCGGTTTTTCGGTCAACAAGTTCATCAGTGATGATGGATTGAAACTCCATACTCTCATAGCTGATACCCATTTCTGATGAGATTTGTTCAAAAGTTAATCGCCGATGGGGCGATCACCTTCAACAAACTCTCGAACAGCACGGATGTTGTTATTTGTGAGACTTGTTCTTGAGTTCTTGGGCGTCGATCATGACTTTCATTTTCGACACGTTCTCGCCCATCCCTGAATTCTGAATTCTCTGACCCAAGTATACACTCGATTCTGTGACAGTGTAGCATGTAGCATCCCCAGAACTGTGCCTTCAAACAAGTGAAAATTTCCGATGGTTTAACGCTTTTAACTTTAAGATGATGCGTTGAGCAATAGATGAAGGTACCTTGCGCTCAGTCATGGCTGTATTGCGGACAGAACCGAGCTCAACTACTACCTAAGGCGGTTTCTCCCTCCTCATAAACCAAACAACACTCTAGCACCGAATCCTCTTGAATCGGAGTTACGTGCTAAGCTAAATAATAAAATTACCGTTTATATTTGATTTACCCTCGTATCATGACTTGTATATTTTGTATATTTAGTCGTTTGTAGTAACGTTTATGCCTGTGTTAGAATAGCGATTTAATATTTACCTACAATTTTGTTTACACTTTTGAGGCATTTCCCTTTTGGCAATAATAACTTAGAATGCGCTAACTAACTTAACTATTTTCATTAGTTGTTTAAATTAATAAAATTTTAAAAAAATTTGTCTATTGAAAAGTTATAAATTTCCTTTTTATAATATGAAAACAAGAACAGATGATACATTTTAGCGTTTATATTATACGATCTCTCCAGGTGAAAACTTTATGTGTAATTTTTGGGTTCGATATTAGTGCGATACGTACACAATTTTTTATATTTCGAATGAAAATGAAATAAGGTGGTTAATTTCATGTTTATTACTTGTATTGCCGCTCTAGGCCCTGATGGTAAAGTAATTTATGAAAAGAAAGAAATTCCCAGTAAGTACTCTCGCTTATTGACTGCTGCATCGTATTTTAATAACCACCATGTATACACTACAGGTAAAAGTTTAATCGACCATGTAAAATATTAAGAAACATCCCCTGGCTAGTAGCAAATTATTGGGTATCACAATGCTGAAGACTGCGACACCCTTTTCTCATATAGTTTCAGACGATTGTGCATGAATATATCAAAATTGATTTCTCGTGGCTTTTCAAAAGTACGTTTATAAAACCGATAAAAAGCAAACAAATTATTAAATAGTATCTACTACCTATCTGGTAGTTCTACAGAAGATATAAATGGAAGGTTTGCGTTTCCATTTGCGAATGTCCACTTTTGAAAATCATTCATTACTTCAAAACGATCTATACAAAATTGTACTCATTTAGACGAAAAGCAACAATCTGTTCTGCCATTACAGGACGAAAGGGAAACAGTTGTTTGTAGTTTAGTGGAAGTCAATTTTCTCTGCCATAGTGTCCAATATATTATTAATTATTTTATTACTTTTACTCTACTTTGTCATAATCGTCATCAACCCTACCATACAATAGAATCTCCGTATGGTCGGTTAAACGTTTACCTGTAGTGTATATTTAATCTGCGCAAATTGTAAATGTTTTTTAAATGTCTTGCATCTACATTATTTATGATATATTCAGCGATTTTACTGGAATTATTATTATTTTTTCATTTTTTATTTGCATTTACATATTGTACACAGGCGTATAATCTCAAAAAAAAGACATATGCCAATATAATTACAAACACACTTACATGTTATCGTGAATATCTATTTGAACATTGAAGTGTTTAAATTGAATTTCTTACAAAACAACATCGATGGATTTAATAATAATGTACAATTTTTACAAATAATAACACATACAATATATATGTCATAATTTTTTCTCTCTTCTGTTTTTATTGCTTTTTTACTACTACGCTTCTAGTTTATGCTTAATCTGAAAACGATTACAAATGTATTAATGCCGATGCTTCATCCACACAAAACAACCCTTTTTCAAACGAAAAAGTTTTTGTTGGCATAAATATTTTAAACTTACATTACACACACGGTGTTTGGATAAATAATAGAGGAAGATTGCACCAGTACATTCTATTGTTACAATTCTAAATTTTCTTAACAGTTAATTGGTCAATACAAACCGACCAGATCAATAAATTAAGTTTGTACAAAGAATAAAGCGGTGTATTTTTGAACACTTGTCTGGTAACACCCTGTATTGACACAATCATCAAGCTTATAACGAGCAAAGCTTTAATTCCCAACGTGGCTGTATAGTGTCTATTGAGATTCCAATTTGCAGGAATCCAAGAAATTAATAAGAACATTGACAGTAAACCAACTTGTGAAGGGCGTTCAAGAAACGCTTCGACTTCGATTGCTGAAGAAGCCGTAGATCAGTTACAGGCTAGCGAGAAGCTTATCGCAGGTATGCCAGTCAATTTGTTCTTCTAATGAATTTTTAAACTATTTTGACACGTGCGTACTATTTCAATTCAGAGTTGAATGAAACTTGGGAAGAAAAACTTAAGAAAACTGAGGAGATCCGTGTGCAAAGGGAAGCTGTTTTCGCAGAAATGGGCGTGGCCGTAAAAGAAGACGGCAACACTGTTGGCGTCTTCTCACCGAAGAAAACCCCTCATTTGGTTAATCTTAACGAAGACCCGTTCATGTCCGAATGCCTAATCTACTACATCAAAGTGAGAACATTGGACATAAGTAAAAACAAAAATAGAACGTCACCTAAACCTTTTTTTTGTTTTACATACAGGACGGCATCACCAGAGTTGGTTCATCTGAAGCCAACATTCCTCAGGACATTCAATTGTCAGGACCTCATATAAAACCTGAACATTGTATGTTTGAAAACAAAGACGGAGTTATCACTTTAGTCCCATGTGCTGGGGCAACAACATACGTCAATGGACGAGAAGTAAATGTGATAATTTTGCTAACATATCGAATCTCAATCTCAATCTAATAAAAAGACAACCCTAATCATGTCTTTTCGCTAGGTGAAGGAACCAACTGCGCTCAAAACAGGCTCAAGAGTAATCGTGGGCAAGAATCACGTGTTCCGTTTCACACAACCAGAAGCTGCAAGACAACACAGAGAAAAGAGCAAGGACTTTATTAAAGACGACGATATGAATAGTAGTACGATTGTGGTGGATGAGAACCAGGTCGATTGGAACTTTGCACAGATTGAATTACTTGAAAAACAGGGTATAGATCTTAAGGTCGAAATGGGGAAGCGTCTGATGAAAATGGAAGAAGATTTTAGGAAGGAAAAAGAAACGGCAGATCAGCTCTTTGAAGAACAAAGAAAGGTTTGTTTGGAATTCTAACACAGGTTGTTGTAACGGCACTTTTTCGTTTGCAGAGTTACGAAGCAAGAATAGATGCTCTGCAGAAACAGGTTGAAGAACAAAGTATGACGATGTCTATGTACAGTTCTTATACTCCGGAAGATTTTAACAATGAGGATGACATTTTTGGTAACTTTCATTTAAAGCTTTTTGGCTAGCTTTCTGTGTGTCATTGAAAGTCAGTGGGCTTTTATGTTGCATTTCGGCTTTGCTTTTGACTTGATCGCTTATTTCAGTGAATCCTCTATTTGACGCAGAGTGCAACTGGTGTGAACGAGATTTTGAACTAGCGGCCATGGCATGGCGGAAGTGGAAGCATCATCAGTTCACATCATTACGTGACGACTTGTGGGGTAACGCTATTTTCCTGAAGGAGGCGAACGCCATTTCAGTAGAGCTCAAGAAGAAGGTATATTTTAATTTAAAATTAATATGGTGTCTGGTGTCTCTTTACACGTGTTTACGTTCCTGATTAAGGTCCAGTTCCAATTTACTTTGCTCACCGATACATTGTACTCACCCCTTCCACCTGATTTGCGTCCATCCGTGGAATGTGATCAAGACGACGAATGTCCTATCGCCAAGACCATAGTGGGAGTCGAAGTTCAGGATATGAAGAATGGTGCGACCCATTACTGGAGCTTAGAAAAATTAAGGTAGGCTTTTCCAATGTCCATTCGATATCACCTATTCTCTTATTTTCACTTTCCTTTTCTCTTTTTGTGAAAACAGACAGAGGTTGGAATTAATGCGCCTGGTTTACAACGAAGAAATTTTCGAAATTCACGGTACCATTGATTTTGAAATAGAACGAAAATCAACATTAGCTCATTGTTTTTCGTCATGTCCTCATTCAGTGCAACGTTTTTCAATTTCAGCACTCATACCATCAAGGTTGGTGCCACCATTACATCTTTAGGCACAACATTCGCTTATACTATACATATACCCACATAATAAAAACATTGCGGGTGTAGAATTTGGTGGATGAATTGAAAGATAAGCAACCTTGGTTACTGACCTGTTCGCATTTCTTTTGATTGATCCACAGTTAAGCTACTTATTCTACTTTGAACTCTTGCTCTTGTGCCTTTTGCGTGCATGTTTCTTGTCAGCTAGCAATTACATTGACAGTATCTCGACACAAAACATACAATTACACAAATAACCAAATAAACACAATGGCTAAAATTCAATCAAGCAGAATTTGTAAATTCCATGTCCAGCGAATGTATAGTTTAGAGGCTATTGTCTTTAATTCATTTTGAAAGTGGAACTGTATTATTATTATTATTACCTCCTGTATATTTAGTTTGGCACCAACCTGTATCGGCTTGGGATGTTTTAAACATGGAAAGAGGATATTTTAGTAGTTTATCTTTTCTCTTTCAGACAACGGTTAGAATTAATGAGGGAAATGTATCACAACGAAGCTGAATTATCTCCTACATCTCCCGATTACAACGTTGAAAGTCTCACTGGAGGAGATCCATTTTATGATCGATTTCCCTGGTTCAGAATGGTCGGAAGGTCATTTGTTTATTTAAGTAATTTGTTATATCCAGTTACTCTAATCCATAAAGTTGCCATTGTTAACGAGAAGGGTGACGTTCGGGGTTACCTAAGGGTCGCAGTTCAGGCCGTTAGTGAAGATGATAATGCAGATCAAGTTGGTGTTAGACAAAGTGTGCGGATTGCATTTGAATCGCCCAAAGGTAAGCAAAATCGTTTATAAATAGTCAGAGATTTGGGACACGAGGTTTTTGCAGCCATTATTGACAAAAATATCCATAACCTAGACGATCGTATAATTGAAGGTCACTGTAATCTTGATCCAATTAAGATTGACGAGTTGATCGAATGCGATGCGGATTCTGGTAAAGGAGATAGCTCTGTAGCATCCGATTTTAAAGAGGAAGAAATTCCTGACCATCTTGGTGTTGGAAAAGAATTTACATTCAGGGTTACAGTTCTACAAGCTATTGGTATATCAGCAGAATACGCGGACGTCTTTTGTCAGTTTAAGTAAGACAACCCTTTTGCTAAATGAAAATTACCACCTGGAACTTATTATCCATATAATTATTTTACAGCTTCTTACATCGTCATGATGAGGCGTTTTCAACAGAGCCTGTTAAGAATACTGGGAAAGGAACACCTCTTGGCTTTTATCATGTTCAAAACGTGAGATTCGTATGAAAACATCAATTAGAGAAAAATATTCACTTCCCAAATTTTTCTTTTAGATTACCGTTCCCGTTACGAAAACGTTCATCGAATACATCAAAGCTCAGCCCATTGTTTTTGAAGTTTTCGGTCACTATCAGCAACATCCTTTGCACAAAGATGCCAAGTTGGAGGGCACCGTCAGGCAGCCTCCCCGAAGAATGCAACCACCATCCATTCCAATCTCTCAACCCGTTCGATCGAGCAAATTTGGAGCTTTACCGTCTCCGTGCACTGCTCATATACATGCTAAGGTCGATGTTCTGGTTTGGTTTGAAATATGTGAACTTGCTCCTAATGGAGAGTATGTTCCATCAGTAGTCGAACACAGTGATGAATTACCATGCAGAGGTCTCTTTCTACTTCATCAGGTATACTCCCCGTTTTCTTTTACTTTTATCCTTATTCAAACTTGCTTGTCTGCAGGGTATCCAACGTCGTATTAGGATCACAATTGTCCATGACGACTCGGCAGAGTTACGTTGGAGAGATGTGAGAGAACTCGTTGTTGGAAGAATACGAAATTCTCCTGAATCTGACGAGGATGAAGACAACGATAATTCAGTATTGTCTTTGGGATTGTTCCCAGGGGAATATTTAGAAATACCTGGTGATAACAGGATGATGTTTAGGTTTGAAGCGGCCTGGGATAGTTCCTTGCACAATTCGCCTTTACTTAATAGGGTTACGTCACCTGGCGAGCAAATATTTATGACGATATCGGCGTATGTAGAGGTACGTGTTTGGGAACCATGATTCGAAAGTGTACTCGGTAACCCATTGCTTTTTTTAGCTTGAAAATTGCGGTAGACCAGCCATAATTACAAAAGATCTGAGTATGGTCATTTATGGACGTGATGCTCGAATTGGACCTCGCTCTCTGAAACATTTGTTCTCCGGAAGTTACAGGAACGCAGAAGCAAATCGTTTAACTGGGGTTTACGAACTTCTATTAAGAAGAGCTAATGAAGCAGGTAGTCCAGGTAGATCCCTAGAATAGTATCCTTCTTTATTTTTAGGCTTTCCTATATTACTCTTCTTCTTCATTTTTATCTACTTTTTCTTTCAAATTTTCATTGAATTATTTATTTCTTCCCTGCTTTCAGTACATATTCTACAATGCATTTACTCCAATAGTAGAATTAAAAACTAGTAGTAGACATTATTTATTCTCTTTCTTCGTGATACTTGTGTTGTGGTTCTAGTTTGCGTCTTTCTTTTTCTTCAAACGAATTTTGTTTGTTGTTAGGAGTTCAGCGCCGTCAAAGAAGGGTACTCGACACTAGTTCTACTTATGTCAGAGGGGAAGAGAACTTGCACGGTTGGAGACCACACGGTGACTCTCTTATCTTCGATCACCAATGGGAATTAGAAAAATTAACTCGTTTGGAAGAAGTTGAAAGAGTCAGGCATATTTTGTTGTTAAGAGAAAGACTAGGCTTGGACAAATGCAACAACCAAATCAAGACAAAACAACCTGAATATACTAAGAGCGAAAAGGAGGTGTGCAATATGGTGGCCAAGACCGGAAACATCAATATTAGAGGTAAACAGAAGATAGAATGATAAATAATTGACCGACCAACCTAACTTGTTAATATTTTTTTTTTTCAGCCAATAATGACTTTACTGAGTACACTGAACGTGAGAAGAATCTTCTTCTTAAATGTATTCGTCTAATTCAAGGGAAAGTGCGCGATTCGAATACGAAAGAAACGGAAATTACAAGTCCATCTGAAGATGTTACCGACATGAGCACTAGTTTGATGTCTAGCATGGTATCAGGATGCTCAACCGAATTGTACTCACCCGAGAAAGTAGCTTTGCCAGGGGAGTGTGCACCTTTTCCAACCGCACCCGCGTCTCCTTCTTATGGACTGAAAGATCCCGGTTTGGTCCTATACGTTCCTGATATGGAAGAAATCAGAATTTCCCCTGTTATCGCCAGGAAAGGTTATTTGAATGTAATAGAAAACAAATCTCACGGATGGAAGAAGCGGTGGGTGGTAAGTAATCCAATGTTAGAATAACCCAGCTAATTTTGTCCCAATACGTTTTCAATTTTATCAATCAATAATTCGTAATGTGACTTTTGCTAAAATCTACATCGATTTATGGCGAAAACGAAATTATAATTTCTAAGAGAAACATTCTTTCAATCTTACGTAACTACTCTAATTTTTGATTTTGTTGATTTCAAATGTTCTAACTATGACAAATGTTTGCAAAAAGGTTTGTTACTGTCATAGGGCATCCTCAGTGTTAATCTGAAACATACAGTCGCTTCTTGTTTCACGATGATGCTCACAAAACCAGTAACGAAATAATTGATGGTGGAAGCTTAAACTTGTTGAAACACAGAAAACATAATTAAAGAATTAAAAATACACTTGGTTTCAAAATATTATATTTGTAGGCACTACAATTGTTTCAGCAAACATTGCCTTCATCAGGTGTGATGATTTCATCATGAAGGCCATGTTTGCTGAAACAATTGTAGTGTCTACAAATATAATATTTTGAAACCAAGTGTATTTTTATTCTTTAATTCAGTAATGAAATGTCTGTATCTTGCAATCATTGGTCGTCATTAGACCACTTCAATGGATAAAAACACAGAAATAACCTAACCTGACCTCTAGGATTCTATGCCAAAAGGGTGAACCTTTGTTGTTAATACGTTTGCCTGTATCGGTATTTCAGATCACAAATATTAAAAATCTTTACATTTTCACTTCAAAAGGGAGTTTAAAGCTAACGGTGGTCGGGTTTCGTTTAATTACATCCATCCCGCTCCTGTTTAATCCTTTTTATTAATCCATCCTCAGTGTTGATGTGATGATGCTCACAAAACCAGTAACGAAATGTTTGTATCTTGCAATCATTGCTCGTCATTAGACCACTTCAATGGATAAAAACACAGAAATAACCTAAACTGACCTCTTCAGGGTTCTATGCCGAAAGGGTGAACCTTTGTTGTTAATATGTTTGCCTGTATCGGTATTTCAGATCACAAATATTAAAAATCTTTACATTTTCACTTTAAAAAGGAGTTTAAAGCTAACGGTGGTCGGGTTTCGTTTAATTACATCCATCCCCCTCCTGTTTAATCCTTTTTATTAATCCATCCTCAGTGTTGATGTGATGATGCTCACAAAACCAGTAACGAAATGTTTGTATCTTGCAATCATTGGTCGTCATTAAACCACTTCAATGGATAAAAACACAGAAATAACCTAAACTGACCTCTTCAGGGTTCTATGCCGAAAGGGTGAACCTTTGTTGTTAATACGTTTGCCTGTATCGGTATTTCAGATCACAAATATTAAAAATCTTTACATTTTCACTTCAAAAGGGAGTTTAAAGCTAACGGTGGTCGGGTTTCGTTTAATTACATCCATCCCCCTCCTGTTTAATCCTTTTTATTAATCCATCCTCAGTGTTGATGTGATGATGCTCACAAAACCAGTAACGAAATGTTTGTATCTTGCAATCATTGGTCGTCATTAGACCACTTCAATGGATAAAAACACAGAAATAACCTAAACTGACCTCTTCAGGGTTCTATGCCGAAAGGGTGAACCTTTGTTGTTAATACGTTTGCCTGTATCGGTATTTCAGATCACAAATATTATAAATCTTTACATTTTCACTTCAAAAGGGAGTTTAAAGCTAACGGTGGTCGGGTTTCCTTTAATTATATCCATCCCCCTCCTGTTTAATCCTTTTTATTAATCCATCCTCAGTGTTGATGTGATGATGCTCACAAAACCAGTAACGAAATGTTTGTATCTTGCAATCATTGGTCGTCATTAGACCACTTCAATGGATAAAAACACAGAAATAACCTAAACTGACCTCTTCAGGGTTCTATGCCGAAAGGGTGAACCTTTGTTGTTAATACGTTTGCCTGTATCGGTACTTCAGATCACAAATATTAAAAATATTTACATTTTCACTTTAAAAAGGAGTTTGAAGCTAACGATGGTCGAGTTTCGTTTAATTACATTCATCCCCCTCCAGTTTAATCGTTTTCATTAATCCAATCTAATCTCTAATCTCACTTTATTCGTTATTATTTAGGCTGTACGTCGGCCCTACGTTTTCATATTCCGAGATGAAAAGGACCCTGTCGAAAGGGCACTTATCAATCTAGCTACAGCTCAAGTCGAATTATCCGAAGATCAGAACTGTCAGAACTACAATCCTAACACGTTCAGCGTTGTCAGCAAGCACAAAAGCTACATGCTTCAAACGTTGAACGAGAAAGATGTTCACGATTGGCTATATGCCATTAATCCACTACTAGCCGGACAGATACGTTCAAAATCGGCCAGACGTAATCCCGCAAATGACCACAACCAAAATTTACAGGCCGGCACCAACAGCATCAAGGTCCAAACAACTAAATGAGATATGATTAATATGGAGCCCGTACTCGTGTATTAGATGTTTTCCGATATATTTTTGGGGAAAAGCTGCCTCCCCATCCTTCCCCCATTTCTATTCGTTGACGATCGTAGTATTATTAATACTAACTAATGATGATAATAATTATTTGATCTAATTGTCGTTTGCATTTTTATGGCGGCTTTGACGATTTAAAATTTTTATCATTTTCGTTAAAAAAAAACGTGATTAAAGATATCTACATATTTGTAAAGTATTTATTTTAATTGGTATTTATTACACAAGTATGGACTCCATATTGATACACGATGAAGCATTAATTGAGAGGTGGATGAGCTTGTGGGAGTAGGTGCTTAATTTATTTTGGATTTTAATTAATTTTCATTAATTAAAATAAAGTTGATCTAGGGGTGTTAAAGGTTTCGGTTGATATAAGGGTGCAGTTGTTCAAACGTCTGTCTCACGTATGGTTGAATGGTAATTAAAAATAAATTATCTTTTAAAAGGTGGCATGCTTGACGGTGTTTGCTACTAACAGTAAATAAATAAGAAAATATCCACTAAGTAAATTTAGACTTTTTGAGGAGGTTTATTAAATTAAATAATTGCCTACTATAATACGGTTTAGTTTAGAATGGTTTTGCATATTCCTGAATTATTAACACACCAGGGAGGCATTTAATGACAAAACGACCTTAGGCTGGTTTGGTCTCAAAGTATTATAAACATTTCTAGAACCGCTAGTTGAAATACCTATCACCGGGCTGTTTAATCAAAAAGACATAATTTTTGGGGTCAAGGTAGCGAGAAGTTTTCTCCAATTAAATTTTACAATATGATGTTTTTATAAGTACTCCTGGTAAAGTTATGATTTCTTTGTATTCTTTCGTGGTCTTTTGAATGATAATATTGAATTTCCTGTTTTTTTTTTATTACCGATTTTCACCAATTGCACGTCTTCAATTTATATTACATACATTTTAAATATAATAAATCGAAAGTGTCCAAACTGGAATTTTTTTTTTTTCGGAAATTCAACACCACTATTAGAAGGGCTACAAACAAATACACAAAATCATTATTTTATTAACCATGGTTATAAAAACACTTTATTATAAAATTTCGTTACAAAAATCTTGATCCCGAAAAGCGAGTCTTTGTAATTAGCCTGCTGACTGACAATTAAACGACTCTGAAAACGTTATAAATACTTTGTGATCCAAAACCCAGTAAATTTCTTCGGGGGTTCGATTTGACGTGGAATGCCCTATTCATTAATTATTGAGTATTGTCTGCTTTGCTATTGACATATGAAATAAATCTCAAAGTAGGCGATATTGTAATTGTAGCGATTAAAGTTTAATAATATAAGACATACATAAGTTTAGTTTACATTATCCATCAATGAACTAGTTATTTATTCACCTTTTAAAAAATAATTCAATCATAATACATGTATCCATTTTCTTAAATGTATATATTGAAAGAAGATGGAACTAGTCAAAAAGTAGTAGATATTAGAAAATTTTCTTTTTTGTTTTTTTAATTTTAATTTTAACATGACAATTTTGTATTTTTGTATTTTATTTATTGTAGGATTTTAGTCGAAGAAGCAAACGTCGTTTGTATTTCAAGTATTTTCGTGTTTGTTTATTCACTAAACGTCAACACAGCAGCTCTTAAAAATACGCGACTTTTTGGCTGGAATTACTAAGTGTCTGTCATTAGAATAATTAATAAAAAAAATCTTATCAGTGTAACATTTAACGAACAAAAAAAAAACATTATGCACTTTTGACGAATACGTCATCTCCCTCTAGTTTAATTTTTATGCATCCCTACTTCCCTCAAAGTGTATGTGTATATACAATCCTTATTATTTGTTATTTATTGTATAATTATTTAATTTTTATTCTATTATTTATAATTAATATTATTTTATTTTTTTTATAATACGTCACTGTGATATTTTTTCTCTAAAAGAATATTTAAAAAAATTGCAAAATTAGGCATCTATGCGGATAAAATTAAACGTGTGAAAAAAATATATTTATTTATTTATAGTCTAATTGGTTATTGTTTGATTTTTCCATTTCATCGACCAAACATAACAAGAATGTCGAATAAATCAAAATCATATAACGAAGTACTATATATTTTTTTATCTCGCGATTGATTGGTAACCTTTTTAATATTTGTATTGCTGATTCAGGTTGTTATTGTTTAATTATATTATTTATATTTTGACACCTGTGCTACGCTTAGAGAATTGCTATAAATGTATAAAAATGTATTACTTACGTATTATTATAGTATTAGATAGATATGTATATCTTTTAACAAAAAAAAAACCTTTCGAACCCCTTTCTGGCAGAAATCGTGGAGAGACAAAAAGATAACTGGGATACGGTTTTTGCCACTGTTTCTTTATTATTATTATATTGTATATGTTAATTATTGTGTATGCATTAAAAATTACCTAAAATTTCTTATTCTTATTTACTTTCCTTTGTCTGTCACATTTCAAATAAATTTTCCGAATCCAAAACAGATGTATTAACCAATGGCGTACAGAGACGTGATTATATGTAAACAAAGCCACAGTTAGCGTGAACAATAATGAAGCCCACAGGTAGGCATAATTATTTAATTAAACCTTTGATCATAATAAATACACATTTTAATGAAGTATTAATAAAATTTATCATTTTACACATTACTTCAACCATTACACGATCCAGGTACTGATTGAAATTAACGAAGCTTGTTGAAATCAAAAATATTGACGTTTTTCTAAAGCGAATATAACATTATATTACACTGTGTAAAATACCATTATAATTTTTATTATAATTAATATAATAATGAATGTGATTGCGGTCATTTAAAGAAAATTCTTTATTGAAGAGAAACATAGATGGATTCATTTACACGTAAATATGTTGAGTGAAAAAAATTAGTGTCGACGGTGTTATCATCAAAAAAAAATTTTGTGTTTCATTCCCACTAGCTACTCGTGATGGTGGGCGGGCAGTCCCTTCGACCTACACTGTAGTGCAAAGCCGGAGGGTAGGGCGTAAGGCCCTCTTCAGCCTCCTTCTAGGAATTGTGGGAATGGGTGGGTGGTGTGGTTAGGGAGAGAAAGATGAGATGGACGAAATGAAGACAGAAGAGAAGTGAAAGATTATCTGCGGAATATTACTGCCCCAGCATTTGCCTAAATGATCCAAGGAAAGCACAGAAAACATGGACCAGAGCAGCAATGATCTAGAGCATTAGACCACGCCGCTCGGTGGTGTTATCATTTTGAAGGGTAAAGAAATGATGTTATATAGTGAAATAAAGAGCGTTGTTATTTTAGAATACACATTCTACAATTTTTTCGGATGGATCGTCGAGGTACCCATTTTTTAATTAAATTTCCAGAAAACTAAAAATAGGGGGTTCAGTGGTGTCCTACGTCGAGTTAAATATAAAAAATTAGTAGTTAAAAAGTTTTCATTACAAACTACTGCGCCTTTTGAAGGGACAAAGTTTTCGCGCCTAATCGCTTTAATTTATAATACTTTTTTCGTAGAAAACCTTAACCCAATTTATCCATAAAACAAAATATTAAATTTATTAATCTAATGCTTACGTATGAAACCATACTGAGAAATTGTTAATAAATCTTTGTACAGTATCTTATGCGCAACAAGATTTTACAATCTTTAATTATAATATATTACAAAGAACAGCAATCACGTCTATTAAATTTACCTCATTAATACTCATACACACCATTCAGCACCCCAAAACACAACTACCACACTTTAACTATAACGCCCAAATATGAATATTCCACGAAGACGTGGTTTTCTCTAGAAATTAACAAAAACAAATGTGCCAGTCTGGCCTATTATACTGGCCGCCACTGATTTTTTCTTGTGGTTCTGGTTCTAAGTTCCCCAAATTTATTCCTCAATGTACGCCCCTGGTATTTACAAAAAAATACTACGAAACATTTGGTCCTTCGAGCCGGATAATAACAGTGTAATGAGAATTAATAAGATGTTCTACGAAATTCCAGAAAATTTAAACCTATGGTTGTTATGTGCCATTAAAGAAATTCTTACAACCAGCGGAACCGGCATATCAATTAAAAAATATATATTAGTCAATCAATTTTACGTACTTGGCTTTTCTTTTACGGTATTCCGACGTAGCAGCGGCTAAAAGCGAATGTTTTTATACATAAATTTTTCTTTTTTGGATAGAATGCATACCAGATAGGTACCATTTCGTGATGACACTTTTATACATATTCCACACTAATCGTAAAATTTGAAGACGCCTCCACGATATTAACTGGTATTTCCAGACAATTTGTTTTAAGGTAAAGGTCAAGCAAAATGTTTACACATTATTGGAGATAGGCAGGCAAACACATTATATGATGCATACATAGGTACCCTTGATCTCGTTTAGTATGGTCATCTTATACACTATGTACTCTGTCGGTATTTACATATATGTTCACAATATCCGGATAGATAGACAATACATGCACGATGAGTAATAAAACTGTTCAGAAAATAATTTTGATTTTTAACATTAATGGCAATTTGTTTGTTTTACAAAATTAAAACAGAAGTTGAAAAACAAGACCTTTTAAATATTCATATATTTAATAATTAAAAAAATAAGATTCTTATTAGATAATAAACATAAACTAAAAAATAACGCGAATTACAAAACTTGAATAAAAAATATATGATCGTTGTTCTTGTATGTTTTCTTTTGTTCATACATAAACAAATGTTTCGATTTTGTAACTATTATTTTAATTTAAAATTTATACTTGTAACTTGTAAGTAATATGTAGATTAGAACGTGAAGAGCGGTTTTTTTTTTAATTAAACTACAAAGGAAATTCCAAGATTATTATCGCAAATAAATTATTATGCGCTTACTTTAGACGGAACTCGTTGTTAGCAAAAATGATCCAAACAAAATGTTTGACTGTTGTTATCTGAGGTCAAGACAGCTCCTTTAGAAAAAAACAAAAATTGTATCTGTTTCTAACAACACCAACAAATAATCTCTCACACTAAGATAATCTGCAGGGGTTCATCAAAACATTTAAGTTCAATTATATAGAAGTACAAGTATTGATCAAAAAAACATTGTGATAATTCTGTTTATAGTTGGTGATTGAGATCACCCCTTAAATATTCTACTAAAAAGGTACACGGTGCAAAAGGTTTTTGGGGTCACAATCTCTGGAGAATAAATACAGATAAAAAACAAATTTTATTTTTTTAAAATTGAGAAAAAATTGAAACACTGAGGGTTTCACTAAAACTTTTCTCAATTTTGAAAAATGTTTCACCAAGTGATAACGGCAGATACCCTTAAGTTTATTTTTTTCTTCGAAACCATTAACGTTGGTGGCAATTTAATTTTCTTGTACATTCATTCATATATGCACATCTTGTTTAGAATAATTAATTGAATCTACTCTTACTTGATGGAAAATCATAATATCCAGAATACAAAAAAGATTTGTAATTTCCATAAATTTATTTTTACACTTAACTCGAGTTTCACCCCTATGTGGTTTCTTCGGAAGTTACAAATTTCTCAAGAAACTCGAGTTAAGTGAAAAATTCATTTGTGGAAATTATAAGTCTTTTTTATATTCTAAATCTTGTTTAGAAGTTCCAGGAAAGGGGACGTATATATATATATATATATGTATATATGTATATAAGAAAACTAACTACTTTAGTTAAACTAACTACTAAGGGGTGACAGACAGGGAACGTACAATACTATTGTAATGAATCTTCTAGTTGCTTGTATTTATTTAACACTAAATTACAGTATATATCCATTTACTGATATGACAAATGTGATTATTTAATTAACTATATTTATATCACTGGGTTTACTTACTAACACCTGTCTGTATTTTACTATCCATGGCTGATAACAACCTATTTATCTTATCGTAGAACGTTCTGGTGTTTTTCTAGAAGCAACCACTCAATTCTCCACTATTCTCGCATTTTCGGGCTCCCGCTCGCAAGACTGTATATAGGGTTATTCAAACCGAGATCTTTTTAGGATAACTAAGTATATAATAGATTTGAAAATTTAGAAGTCAAGAATGATCATTTTTTCCGGTTACATCGGAAGTTGATGTCAATTTTGTTATTTTAAATGGAAAGGTAAATTTTTTGCGACGCATTCGTATGAAGCATAATTTTTTCAGGTGATTTCAACTCGAATGCCTACGATGAATAGTTTCTTAGATAATTTAATTTTTAGAAAAAAGATAGCTATCGCAAGCCAAACTATAAAGAAATCATAAAATCCATTAAAAGTGACTTAGACAGTTGAAATTTTTACTAGTTATAGTCAAGTATTAAGTCTAACGTCATGCCAAAATTAAGCTTCATAATTGTACAGGGCATTCAGAAAAAAAGCAAAGTTTGAGAACTTCAAACACGGATAACCTCATTTTTTCAAATGAGACCTAGCATATTTTATTTTGTCATTCGATTTCTTTTTGTATCCGCTTTGGATATATTCGGACGTTTCCCATTGTTTCATTTGAAAAAAAAATCCTAAATTTTTCAAAAACACGCTTAGTTTTCCTAAAACTTTTAAAGTGTCACCCAGTTTGAATAACTGTATAGAAGCTTACTTGAGATAGGGAGTGTATCTGGGCATCCCTTCCCTTCTCACTCTAAAGCGGTCTGAGAAATACAACCGGGGAAGAGATATCCAATAAGATCGCGTTAGAGCGAGCAAAGATGTCCAAATACACTTCCTATCTTAAGAACGCTGCTATAACTAAACGTAACTAACTAATTTTGACTGAAAAGTTCGTAGGCTGACCCATAGATGGCGCTACTAATATCAAAACCATACGATTTTTAGTTAGCTCTAACTTTCAAGAGACGCGTGTATAAATTTGACAGCTGTTACACTATTAGTATCTAAGTTATAACATTTTTAGTGAAAGAACTTTTGTGATGGATAAAAAGGCATTTCGTGTGTTAATAAAGCATTGCTTTTTGGCGAAAAAAATACTGTTGAAACCAAGGCTTGGCTTGATAAACATTATTCGCACTTCGGACTTTGCACCAGGAAAATCAACCGTAGAAAAGTGGTTTGTTAAATTTAAACGAGGCGAAATGAGCACCGAGGACGATGCACGTAGTGGACGCCCCAAAGAGCCTGTTATCGACGAAAACATCAAGAAAGTTAACAAAATAATTTTCGATATCCGTAAAGTGAAGTTGATTGAGATAGCTGAGCTAAGACCTTAAAGATATCAAAGGAACGTGTTGGTCATATCGAGAATGAATATTTGGATATGCGAAAGTTCTGTACAAAGTGGGTGCCGCGCAAGCTCACAATCGACCAAAAACAACAACGGATCGAATCGATGATTCTAAGTAGTGTTTGGAGCTGTTCAATCGTAATAAATCCGAATTTTTGCGTCGATATGTGATGATGGATGAAATATGGTTCCATCATTTCACACCGGTGTCCAATCGACAGTCAGCCGAGTGGACTGCACGTGATGACTCCAAAACGTGGAAAGACGCAAAAGTCGGCTGGCAAGATTATGGCACCGGCATCAGTGTTCTGGGATGCTCATGGTATAATATTCATAAACCATTTTAAAAAGGGGAAAACCATAAACAGCTACTATTATGTAGCGTTATTGGAGCGTTTAAAAGACGAAATCGCGGAAAAGCGGCCTCATTTGAAGAAAAAGAAAGTGCTGCTTCATCAAGACAATGCATCGTGTCACAAATCAATGAAATCGATGGCAAAATTCCATGAATTGGGCTTCGAATTGCTTCCGCACCCACCGTACTTTCCAAATCTGGCCCCCAGTGACTATTTTCTGTTCTCAGATTTCAACAGGATGCTCGCTGGACAGAAATTTCGCGCCGATGAAGAGGTACTCGCCGAAACTGAAGCCTATTTTGAGGCTAAAGACAAATCGTATTATAAAAATGGTATCGAAAAATTGTATCGCCCTCGAAAGGAACTATATTGAATAATAAAATCAAATTCTATCAAAAAAAATATTTTTTTCTATGCTAGCCTACGAACTTTTCAGCCCGCCTGTTATGTTCTAGCTTATTTGCCTTTGTAAAATGAGATAGTGTGAGAGATAGATTACATGCCGTATGTCGTTGAATTATCGCTTCACATACAATGTCACTATTTATAAGAACGTGTTAAATGTATCGCCGAACTAATCCCCGTATATTAAATCGCATACACTGTAAAAAATGATGGCTTACTACATAAAGCAGCTTACTCTCATTGGTGAAGTAAACAAGCAAGCAGCTTGACCAGTATAAAAGCCAAAATAAACATGTCTTAATGTTAGTTAGTTTCATAGCAGTTGGTAAAAGTGGCCACAAACACAGCTCCTTTCTAATAACTTCTAGCAGTTCATTGTAATTATCACAATGTCGCGATTTCTTGTAATAAGTGTAGTTTTTACTTTCTACGTAACAGGTAATGCATTTATTCCATAATAGATTGTATGCGTTTGTAGTGACCGACGTCTGTTTGCAATAAATTAAATACATACAATGTTTGATTTTTCAATTTGGATTTTGAACTTTTTTAAAAAGACAAAAATTTCTTTTAGTTTTTGATTAGCACGTTTCTATATTCACGTATTTGTGTGAAAAAAAATATCTCGACTATCGCAGAAGTGATAAAGAATAACTACAGATTAGTAAAGATTTAAATAAAATTGGTTTAAAGAAAAAAAAGGCATTTTAATCACAAACAGTTCATAATAAAAATGAATGCTTTAATTTGAGACAATTTTTATAAACACAAAGTAACAAATTAAATGACTAATTTGAAACACTCGAGTAAGAATTTTAATAGCTATTTAAAAGTTCAAATTTAACATTATTTTCGATAACTGTTCTTAAAATAAATTAAACAATTAATACGTATATTTTTAAACATTAAGCAGCTTATCAATACTTGTTGTAAAAGAAGACAATTTTTAACACTTCATGTAAATTTTTGACACTAATGATAATAATATTTTTATGAAATTAAAAATAAATGTAGTAAATAGTTTATTACGCATGTTAATTAATAAACAAATACCACCCAGACTGCGCTTCTCGCATATTTAAATATTTATGGGTTAAATAAATGACGTAATTTCTAAAATTATAATTTACCTCAGTATAAACCTACACCCATCTGTAATAAATTGGTACCCTTTTAAGTAAGATAAATGAATGCTTTAAAAGCAATTTACAAGTTCCTTTGTTTAGCAAACCATTTTTTTTTGTTTGTTTTTGATGTAACACATTATATATCTATCCACTATGTTCTTAAACTTGACTTGCATGCAGTCATGTTTAAAAAAAATCTTTTGTTTAGCCAGTAGCGGCTCGAGGTTGAGGGTACAATGGTGACGCAAGTCGTTCAGGAGGTGTGATTACACGCAATATAATTTTATCAAATTTAAATGACTTCATAAGATGTAAAACTATTGATATTATTGATTTTACTATACAAAATGGAGCTTCGATAGATAAGAACATAGTGTGGAGGGTGGGTAGTTTTTTTTTTGTTTTTAGAAGTAAATTCCTACAATCAAAAATAAAAAAATATGTAATTTCAGTTAATTTTTTCCTGAATGATTTTACTTTTTGTATTTTAGTATTAGACATTTGTCGAAGAGAATAAAACAGTTTGAGAGTTTTGTTTGACATATTGATGAAAGCCTAGATTAGATTATTGTTGCAAAATGAAAAAATTGGCTCAGGACAGAAAAGAGTGGGGGTGCGTGTCAAATGAGTCTTCAGACTGGGTAATGATTTGAGAATTAGACGTTGATTCGGGCTGATGGGCTGTTGTCGAAAGGAACTTGTAGATCCAAACGTTTCGAATGTATCTTCGGCAGTCATCTTCAGTGGGCAGCTTAAAAGAAACGTTTGGATCTACAAGTTCCTTTCAATCACGGCCCATCAGCCCGGATCAACGCCTTTGTTCATTCGATTCCGGCCGTAAAAGCCTACGCCATTAAATTAGACGTTTGTTGGAGAGAATATAAAAACTTGAGATTCTTGTTTGACTGTTTTTAAATTAGTCTTCTATTTTTATTACTTTTGCCCCTTATTACTACCCGACACTGTGTTAAGTGATAGAATAACTTAACGGAAATTCGCAATCGAACAAGTTTACTGCTTGCACCTATACTTGGGCGATTAATACAAAATTGTTAATTTAACCTTTCAAGGACTTGTATGATTCTGGTTCAGTTAATTATAGATGTTAATATTATTGGCACTCGTGTATTTGTTAAAGACGAATTGAATCTCGTCGTTTCCTCAATCCGAGTGTGAGAATAATCTTTCGAGTTCGTTGTCTATCCTATCGTTAAAATTTCGATTCGTTTTTCTAGGAATAATTCAACAGGATGCTATTAGCCATACAACAATTATTTCCACCTATTATCTAATAATTTTAATTGTTTCTGAACTTATTAATAACTTCCCGTCTGTCTTAGAGAAACATAAAAACAAGGCTAGGGTCATTAAAAAAACATAAACTTGGAACATCGATTTTGTTATGTTAATTACGTAGACAAGAAATAAATAGAAATATAATAGTTGTGGTTCTTAAAAAAATATTAAGAAAAATCATCCAAAAGCTAAATTAGATAAAAAAATACAGCTTTTACATTATATTATTAATTACATCTGTCAGTATGTTTAAAAAGACTTTTAGTGAAAATAGTTACTTCAAAAAAAAACAGACATCCATAACTGTGCACATTAACTTCCATTCAAGTTAATGACAAACATTAACTCTCGTCTAAATAATTATACGACTAAATAAAATGCAAAAATTTATTCATTTGGTTAATATACAGGACGTTTTTTTATAAACAGATATTAGAATACTTATTAGAAATATTTTACAAAATCGAACCTATTTATTTTCAACAGAAACAACTACTCCGAGTCTAATACCCCTACCGGCATTGAATTACACTGTTGATGCCGATGGATTCTTAGACGAAGACATAATATACTTAAAAAAATAAAGGCATTAAAATCCTTTTTCGTCTAAATTTTAAGGTTCACAGATCCCACATTTCGAACGTGTCCTACACAGTAGGCACAGCGTACGGAAAGCCATATCCCACGACTGGTTTCGAGCTGGTAAAGGCTTTTCTGCCAGCGCCCACCTGATGAGGCCCGATAGGTCGAAACCGGTCGTGGAATATGGCTTTCGGTTCGTTGTGCCTACTGTGTAGGACGCGTTCGAAATTTGGGATCTGTGATCCTTAAAATTTAGACGAAAAAGGATTTTAATGCCTTTCAACTTTCTTCCTCACAGTTCCTCTTTTTCTTGATTGAATGAACACTGTTGATTTTCATGTACATATGTGTCCATTTGCATATCTTTTAAAGCCTTCAGAAATGTAACAATATTTAGGTGAGGGGTTCCGACGTATGCGTTAAACTTCGCGTGCTAAAGATACTTTATTAGAGGCCCACACGGTAGGAGGAAAAGTAGCGTTTCTGTAGCGATTACATCCCCAACTTCTTCCGGGGATAAAAAGGTTAGGTTAGGTTTTTAAATCGTGCTGTATATGTCTGTAAATGTACTTTTTCGGAGTAATAAACTAATTAAGCGAAGGTATTGTTATTTTACTTGGACGGGAGGAGTTAATGCAGGGGATTAAGTACCACATGTGGCGAAAAAGGTACATCAATTATTTGGACGGGAGTTGATGTGCACCCATCCATAAAATTGCTATTTTAAGATTTGATTTGCACTTTGTTTCATTAGAATTGGTATGTAGAAAGTAAGATATAACTTGAGCTTGCTTATAAGAAAGAAAAAAATTAGTGCGATCGTGGGAAAAAGGTACTAAATACTTATCGACGTCTTCACGGTTAACTGGTGGTTATTGAGTATTACATGGAAATTATCACAAACAAGATAAATAAAAGTCCACTTTAAATGACAAATCTAGAATATATTCTTAGCTATTAAAAGGAATTTGTTTACATTTGCTTGTGTGAATTATTCATTATTTTCTGTTTGTGGGTACGTGAATTATAAATCGGATTTAAAGAGTGCAATAACATTTGCAATTACAAGAATTGAATAAAAATTAAATATTTAAATATAAATTACATTCAAGATCGGTGGTATGCACCTATCTCAATTTTTTGTTTATCTCAACAATGACGAAAATCAACAAAAATTAAAAAAGAAAGTATTAACTTTATTTGTTTTGTTGTTGTTTGCTATTTCAAAAAAACATTTTTGTATTAGTAATATTGTTACACATTTGCAACCTTGACATATAATCGTTGACGGTTTTAAACGTTATATTTATCTTAAATAGACGTTTCTTGGAAGAAGCCGGATCAAAAAGTACGCACGTAATAGATTCTTTGAATTCTTGATATTTTACCGCCGTCGAATTACATTAAATGTTCGTAAATGGTCATTTGGAGGTAACAACAAAATTAAGTTATGAACTAATTACCTATTCAAATTTTTATATAGAAATATGTATTATAAAGAAGTTTCACATTTTACATTTTTGGTATGGCACCCAAACAACATAACATGTTTTCAATGTCCATAAACAAACACAAAAAATCTAAAAACTATGTTTCTGAAAATAAACATTATCACAATCAAGTTACAATATTAAATCTTCTATACACGTAGACGACAATGACAGTCGCGTGCTGTTTGCGCGGGCGTCCTAATGTTTTGCAGTTATGCATCGAAATTGACCAACTGCTTTTCGCATGCTATTTTAGTAAAAAGTAAGTCACGGGAATCAACTAATGGTTAAATTTTCATTGGATTATCTTAAAAACCAATCCACAAGGTGCCGTTACGAGTTTATATATATTTTTAATACCTAAATATAAAATAAAATATTTCTAATATTAAGGTGGCAATCATAAAATACATTATGCATTTGTCAACTCATTTGGGACACCCCCCTTATCAATAATACCTCATTATAGTTTACTTCCCTCTTAACATCTCCTACATCTTTTAACAAATAAAACTTCGTTCTTTAAATAGTAATTAAAATTGATATTCACACTCCGTTGCAATTAAAACAATGTATTTATATAGTTACAAAACTTAATGCAGATAAAAAATATTAAGATTTGATTTACTGAAAAGGGTTCAAAGTGATATGTTCTACGTTCCTCCCCCACCCCTCAATTCTCTTTGTTTCGCTGACCCATATCACTTCCCCTCTTAATTAAACAAACTAATGTGACGATATTGAAAATATTAAGTTACAATATGATAAGCATAACAAATTTATTAAATTTTTAATTGTTTATTTTTTTTTCAGTAAATTTGGTAAAATCCCAAAAGGGTGATCTTCCAGTAAACCAGGCGTGTTTAGGTTGCATTTGCGAGGCAATTTCAGGCTGTGATTTAAACAAAAAATGTTCCGGAGATGTCTGTGGCCCATTCCAAATGACATGGCCTTACTGGGCTGACGGTGGAAAGCCTACCATAAACAAAGAATCACCAGATTCACCCACCGCCTACTCTAATTGTGCTAATGATCCTTATTGTGCCGCCCTCGCCTTACAAGGATACATGAGCAAATACCAACAGGTTCGTTAAAAAATGACTAAAACTATAATTATTAATATTTGTAGTGTCTATGGCTTTATGAAAATGTCTGTAGAAAAGTAATTGAAAACATTTCAAAACTTATCGTCTTTTTTAATTTTTCGATCTAACTCATCGTTATAAAATAATTAATATTACTAACTAACCAACCAATCAATTGTATTATGTCGTCATTATTCAAATTTATTTTCCATATGAGTTCTATAGTTTTAAGGATATTTAAACCATGTAGTTTGTTTGTATCAAAATTAGGCATTTTATTTTTAACTAACAGCTGCCATCTGTGATGTCATTTTGGAGACGGATTTTCACTTGTTGTTTTGGGGGCAATTTGACTTGTTTAAAAATTGATATATTTATTTCTTCACATTTTTAATGCATTTCTGTCTCTTAGTATTTATCAAAATGCAAGCAAAATAAGCAATTATATTTCATATGTTATTCCAATAAGTCATGTGGTATATGCTCATTTTTAAAATATCTATCCTTACAGGATTGTAACGACGATGGAAAAATCGATTGTGACGATTTCGCAGCAATTCACAAAATAGGAGGCTATGGATGTCGTGGTGTAGTACTTCCTGATCCATACAACTCGAGATATCAACAGTGTAAAAAAATTGTTGGAAGTGCTACGCAAGGCTGAATGAGACGTTCTCTTAATTAAATTAAGGTTATCGTGATTCGCAGTTTAATCGTTTAATTAGTTGGGTTCTTTGAAGCTCGAAACTTGGTTGTAATAAAACATTAAATTATGCTTAATTTATATAAATAATTACGTGATGCTGATGTAATGATACAACATTCTCATATCGTAAATAATAACTACTTTATTGGATGGTTTGTTTTATTAATTATCCCCAGAAATATTAGCAGGAACTACTACCATAATAATTAATAACAATCATCATAGTAGAATTTGTAATCGCTGTTGTTAAATTACTTCATTTTTTGTAGTAAATAAAGAAGAGAAAAATGAGCAATATTTATAGAGAACTATGTAGTATACGATAAGGGAACATTAACTAAAATTAACCAGGATACCAAATGTTAAGTAGATGAAAAATTTTTAGACTTTCAAGAACCATTAGTACCTCGTTTCTCAGATCAATATCAAAATTTATAACTTAATAATTACATTTTTTTAAATAAATACAAACAGCGTAATGTACGCCATCTGTAGATAGCTGCTACTTATGCGTGGGCACCTTCGGTACAACGCTGACCACAGCATGTTGTTATTTTTGTTTTATTGTAGAAGTTTTTTAATATAAATGAAGGAAAACATGACAAAATCTCGACTTTCTCTGGACTTATCTCAGGTGTTGTTAAGATTATTTTTTATTTAATTTCGAATTTGATGGTATTTTGTGCAAAAAATTAAAAGTTTGGGCCTTTTTAAACTTAGCCTTATTTAAAACTGTTGGCTCTTTCGAATAAGATATTATCACCAGCTTTTCCATTCTACTCAGTTAAAATGACTTAGAACACTACACTTTTGCTGTAGTAGTAGTTTGTATTCCTAAGGAACCAAATGTAATCAATTTGGATTTATTAAAAGTTTAATAAAAGCACTGTTTATTAAAAGCACGTTGTTTATTATTTATTATTCGCGTATAACAATGTAAAACTAGGACGCGATTATATTTACTCACTGACTCACGGGGATAAAATTCACAATATTTTCCTGAGTTTCTAAAAAGTTTCATAACTTTTAAAAGGATTAAAAGGAATTTTCCAAAACTTGTTTTTGAAATTTTATAACTGAATATTTAATAAGAAAAGTATACACAAAATGTATTGGTTGGTTGTACTGTTGGTCTATAACTTGGCAATTTCAATTTCATTATTTTTTTTTGTGGTAGAGAAGAATTTTAGTACTTGACAGTTTTTTAAATTTTCGCTTTTTTGTAAAGTAGTGTATTTATAAATTAATAAAAGCAAAAATCACTCTAAATTAAAAATGAGATTCGAAGCTGTATTATATCAGGATTCGCAGAAAAATAATAGTTAACAAATTATTTTTTTGTTTATTTACTTGGTTGTTCAGAAGTTAACAACTATTTTTACAACATTATTTTTAATTACGTTTTATTGCAGTTACAACTAAATTTGTAATGTAATTGATTTTATGCCTTTGATCTGTTAATCATTTTATTTATCTATAAAAATATAGTGTAAGGAGTTATTCGTAACATACCTACTTATCTTCTATCAGTTTTAAAATTAAGAGTTTCAATAATAATACAATTTGCCTCGTCTAACCAAAACTTTTTTTATTACAAATAAAAAGAATGTACGTATAGGCAACACCCATAAGTCAGGGAACTTTCAAATACTATAAGCAACGAACAGTTCGAGTTTTGAACCTCGTCTTCATTATAAAAACATTTAAGTACCTAATACCTGAAACCTGCTTATCCCTTAAGGTATAATAAATCTTTTAATAATGTGCTGATTAGAAAAAAAATACGTGTTTAAAATTGAATCACACATTTATCATTAAAATAACAACTCAAGTGTAGCCATACGATCGAGAATGTAGATTGATTTAGTTTAGTAAAAAAATAAACACTTTTCAGCGTTTCACAATTTTTAATTTCACTCCACGAGACTATTTCGTCTTCTTCAGGAATATAACAATTATTAAATTAATTATGCACTTACATTTACAGTATTTAAAAACTGTATCTAAGTGTGGAGAGTTGTGGGTGGGGATATAACCACAATATTCCACCTGTACTATTAGAAACATAAGTAATTAATTTATTAACTGTTATTGACTTCTGAATGTGCCCTCAGAAAGCGAAATAAACACGTAAAGGGTAAAATTAAAAATTGTGAATTTGTTACAAAATTTTTATTTATTTAACTAAATTAAAATGTATTGTATAAATCAAAGCCAAATAGGCTTAAAAAAACAACTGGATGAAGATAGGTCTTTTGGTCACACATCATTGAAAAATACTTGTTTTTACAATTAAAAAACTTTTTAACCCTATCTGGCTTTGATTTACTCAATTTATAAAACAATGAGGAATAAATGGAAACTAAATTTAAAATGTCACTAAACGACGACGTAAGTTATAAGCAATTTAATTAAGAACATGATTTTTGATTTAATTTATAATAAAATCTTACTTAATTTGAATTTTTTATTTAGATCATGACTTATATTTAAAAAAAAATCAAGAAAAAAAGGCCATTATAATGTCCAGAAATATGTATTATAAGTTAAAAAAATAGTTTCAAATTTTACAACATTTTACAAATAACATAATGAAGATGTTCTCCTTTTTTGATAACTGTTTAGAAAAAGTCATACTTCCTTACTATTTCTCTTTATCAGAAAAATTTAAGGACACCCAAATCAAAATTATCTAATACTTGAACGTCCCCACCTTATGGTATAAAAAGACATACTTCGTATAAAAAATTGACAGGCAAGTTAGGACAGGCAAACGTATACATGAATTATCACCTGAAAGTGGTAAATGTATAATTAGTTACAGTAACCACTAATTCTAAAATCAAAATCTACAATAAAATAACTCAATCAAATATATGATATTAATATTATAAAAGTAATTCCAGCTTTTCATAAACAGTCCCTGCTTTAATTAGAATCTAATCGTAAAGTAATATTTGATGCTACTATTTTGATTTGATTAATGTCATAGTCTAAAGATATGTATGAGACTAATTATGTAAAAAATCACTCTACTTGCTTTTCGTACAGAGTTAAGTACACAATAAAATTAAAAACAAATATTTGTTAAACATTCTGAAGTAATTAGTAATTAAAAATTAGAATGCTAAATCACTTAGAGGGTGCTGTAAAAAAAAGCATATAATTATTGCTTGATTCTGCTTAATTTTTAATTGTTAATTACTTGATAAACGAGAAAATGTGTTTATGTATTAAAATTTCGCTAATAATTCATTACTAGACTTATGCCTCGCATATAAACAAGGAAAGTTACTCAATTTTGTCAAAATTGGAAAATAAGTAAGAAACGTTCAATAGACACCTCTGGTAATACAATTAATTAAGGTAAGATGTATAGGTACCTTTGTACAGTATGAATCAGAAATAATGCAACAAATTGTATGTAAAGTGTTCATCTTTAACTCCTTCAACTTGTTCATTTCCGATAATGACACTATAATAACGATTTGCCGGATTTAAAAATGAATTGTGGTAGACAACTACAATTTTAACAATTTTTATTAAATATGGCGAATGGTTTCAACATGGACGACAAAACTAGCAAAGAAAATACCTATACTGTTAACAAAAAGCAGAGATTAGAAAAGTATGAGCTTCCGAATACCCTACAATCGACAAGCGAAATACCTGTTTATTATTTTTAAGAAGCAACGTGTTGCTAAACAGTTTTTAGGTTAAAATTCCTGAAAATTTTTATACATGATATACCTACAGCAAAATTAAGTAATATTGATATTTTTTAGTTTGATAATATTATGCTGTTGGTCTTTTATGTTTAACAAATTGTTATAAACAATAAAAATCAATATTAAATCTAGCAAATGTTGTGGTACTTTCATAGTACCTTCAACTAGCAATATAAGTTTAACATAAAAAGTAACTCATAATGCACGAGAAAAAGTAAAAATTTAAACAATTTTAAGACTCACCAACATCGGTAGGTGATGTTAAAACAAATAATTTTGCACTTTAAGTTAATAAACACAATTATCACAAAACTCTTTAAAATATCCGCACACGCCGCGAGTGAACAACCAACTACATGGCAACGGTGCATGTTTGAAACTTTCGGCAGATTTCCACGTGGAAAAGTTGCCAGGACTGAAAAATTTATTGTGCATCTACTGTAATTGATAAGGCGATCATATTTATTAAATTACGTTATTTTTTATACAAAAAAACATCTAGAAAATAATGAATTACGTTTTGTGCATTAAGTTAAGGCTAATTAAAAGGTTAAATTTTAATGTTAATCACAAACTGAATAAATAAGTTTTTTGTGCTACAGCCCAGAAAGAAGTGACTTACACAAATAGTAAAACAGATAAAGTTAGATGAACAAAAAACAAAAAGAATGAAGTTGCAAATTAAAAAAATTATATGTAATTTAACGATAAAAACAAATTAGAATGCGCATTAAGTTAGATAACATTACTGCAAATATGCAAAGATGGTTGTATAAGCAATATAATTATTTATTGAAAACCTTAGAAGTTATAAAATGTTAATGCATAAATATAAACCGTGTCTGTTTAAGTATTAATAATTTGTTGCATTATTTATGATACAAATACAGAAATGTTGTACTATTGAACTGTTAACATTTAGCAAAAATGTTTTTGAGTTGTTCCTTCTCAGAAAAAAATATTTGTAGAATTTTAAAACTTTTTGCGCTTTGTTGTTATCTTCGTACAAGAGTGACTACTGTTTTGTAATTGTTAATAACAATATTCTAATAATACAATTGACCTAAACATTGACGATCTAGAAGAATAGATAACGTATCTAATGAAGCTGAAAGGTGGTTAGAGATGTTTGGTGAGGGGTGATGATAACAGCTTACATTCTAGAAAAGAGTAATAGCTTATTGTTGTCTTTTTGTTTATTTATCTAATTAAATCGGGCGTACATTCTAATTTATTGTTTTCCTTATGATTTAGTTTTTTAAAAATGAAGCAGTAAAAAAAACAAGGTTTGTTTCCTTGCGGTTTTATAATTTAATTAATTTAAATCTATAATGTAAGCATTTTATTAATGGGTTGATTTTTAAAACCACAAAAGAGACTAAATGAATAAAAAAAAATAATGTTCTACGATTTATTTTTTTTTGTTTAGCTGCGCTTTTTTAAAAATTTGTCCTTTTTTCTAAAAAGCGTTAGAAAAGTCAAAAACACAACCAGAGTGGATACATTGTCTTAACACAAGCACTATTTGCTTTGATACTTACTATTTCCAAATGTATATTAATTTCTATCCTAAAAACTCTAGCCAATTTCCTGAATTAGCTATATTTGTTCTATTTCAAGATTTAAAATTTTTAATCCCAAATTGCGTTTATTTTCGGAAGGTATTTCAGAAATATTAAAGTAGAAAAAAAGATGTAGAAACTGAGAAAAAATGCAAAGTTTTTTATGACGTTTACCATTCTTGAGCAATCTTAAAAGAAATAATAAAATAAAATAAGTTGGGTCAGCATGATAAGATTGATTATTATTAATTTAAATTACCTTACAGGAAGACACTAGAAAATGCCTAAACCGTCATATAGACATAATAATTTATACTTTTTTCATAGTGGAAGGATTTCTATAAATATAAGAACTATATAATTGCATTTGCATTTGATTTTCAGGTAGTAATAAGCAATAATATCTGATATTAACGAGCTATAGGCCAAATTACAAAGCAACTAATGAATAATTAAATAAAATAAAATAAGATAAGAGCTAATGAGCTTACAATTAATGAAAATTAAATAATATTTAGCTGTGTCTTGCGAAGTGTAAACGAAGAAAATCTGCTTTATAAAGTTTAAAAAAGTTTTAATATCAAACTCCACAATTGTTTCGACTGATTAGATTTTTGTCAACAGTACATAGAAATAAAACATTGTATTACATATTATACACTATTATTTTTATGTACTCTTGACAAATACCTAATCAGTCGAAACAATTGTATTGTTTGTATTAATAAAGCTTTTTGATTAGCGCTTAATTAGGTAATCTTATATTATTATGTTGTTCAAACTGAACTAGTTATTTTCATTTATAAAAAGCTATTTTTAAAAAATATTAAGCATGAGTTGTATGCTGTTTCAAGCACTATTAATTAAATATATCTTTGGCTTATTACAATTAGTGATAATGATTATTAAATAATATAAATAATTATAGCTCTGAAGTATCAAAAAAAAAATATATATTATTCTATCAAGTGATTTTTCTAAGGTAAAAATTGTATGTATTCATTTGATTTTTATAACGTTAATGCCAACGTAATTAAAAAAAAAGATGTTGCGACAGATCTTTCAGATTCCGAATATTCTGAAAATACCATTACGTAATTAATTTATTTGAGTTTTCTGTCATCTGTATCAAATTTAGTGGTTATTATTCTTTCTAACGGTTTTCCTTCACTTTTTCTCCTACGAATATACTGTTTTTCCTTCATTACCATTTCTTTCTCCATGAGTTCGTTCTTCTTATTGTCATCCCATTCAGGAGTTCTTGCAGGGCTGATATTGTCCTTTCTGCCTACCCACCATTTCCTTCTTCTACTACATTCGCTTTCGGTAGGACTTGGATGAGAGTCTTCATCAAAATCGTCATCTTGGGGTAGTTGTTCATATTTGTAATTTTTACTTCTTCTTATCAATGGCACCGACTCAAGTTGAGTAACAATTTTTTGAGCGCATCTGAAAATAAAAGTAAATATATTTATACATTTGACAACTACAAATAATATAATTAGCAATGAGTCTTAGATATTGCTAAAAACAATTATCTAAGGTGTGATTTTTGGAACCTTCTGGAACACTCAAACTGTATTGAAGTTCTACCACTATACCAGAACTGAGAACACTTAAACTTGACGTACGTTTCGCTAACCAAGTTAGCATCATCAGGAGATGATTTAGAACTGAATCATATACAATTCAATACATTTTAAAAACAATTATAATAACACGAACCACTAACAACACTGAGACAAGTAATAAAATAAAATTTGATTTAGTTAAGATGTTAAAAATTAGTAATGAAACAAAATAGACACTAAATAATGAACGTTAACAAAATCAATTTTTTTAATGCATCAGTTGTGTAAAAGGTTATTAATAAAAATATTTGAAGACACGTAAACGCAAGGCATCATTAAGTAATGTAAAGCAAGTTTTCCATTTCAAATCTTCTACAAGGTTAACAAAATATCTAAGTAATAAACTATCCTAAATTATTTCTGGGTATATAGAGAAAGTTAATGAAATTTTTATCTCTTGAAATGTAAACTTGACCTTAACTATATAAAAACATTTTTTTAGGGAGATGTCTAACATTGATTTCCACCTAATATAGGTATAAATTAATTACTGTAATTAATTATTGATGTCGGGATAATATTTAAGAAAAAAGTAATTTATTACAAGCAGCCTTCATAATCTGCCTCAGTACCTTTTTGTTTTTAATTTTAATTTCTTGTTTGTCCAGATAACACTCACTGGGATCCCTTTTACTAAAACAAATATTTACGAATCCTATTTCATGTTTAGGTTTGCTTGAAACAATAATCGCTTTTTATTACAATATCAGTACCCCAAATATTATTTTTTTCAAGTTTTTAATAACAATTGAGCAAACGTTAAAAATTTTCTTTCAGATTTTTTATTTATTTATTGTTGAAATAAATACTGCACTTTTTAGGATTTCGTATTAAAAATGAGGATGAAGTAAACCTTATAGTACTTGCCCAGTTTTGGTTTTATTACAATTCTTTTAAAATTTATGAACACCTGAAGATATTGTATTTTTTTCTTTTAATTTAATTTTTTCACATTGTTTTCCCTTTATCTCAAATTCCAAATAAGTGTATATGTCGTTGAGAAATGATCAAAATAGAGATTTAACCAAATTCTTATGAGGTTTGACTAAATCCCTAAACTGATTTAGTAAAAAGATGAAATAAACAAATCAGAACTTGCTCAGCATTATTGTCTTATCTGTAATGTTAATTATATCAGAAGGAGAAGCAGATGATAGCAAAAAAGCATGTTGTGTTGTTTGTGGAATGGAATCTACTGGAGCTTACTCATGCCATTCTTGTAAAAACGCAATATTAAAAAAAAAACGGTAGGACAAGAAGAATATGGATCAAAAATTCTATGCTATTAATGACAAATAAAGCAGGAAGCATTAACGATTAAATGGAGCATGCTCCAAAAACAAAAAGATCAGCTGAAAAAAAGAAAGCCAATGCGTGAGATTGCAGGAAAATTATCATTATTTGAAGGTCAAGAGTTCAGGAGGTGTTACTGTGGAAAATCAAAAGTACGATGCAAAAATAGACATGCCTCTAGAAGAAGTATTGTCCTTTGCAACTCGATATTCCACAAATCCACAATATGTTTTAATAACAATAAATGAACATTATAATTAAATTTCATTAACTAGTAATGTTAAAAATACCTTTTTTGGTTCCTCTAAAGTATTTATTTTGTTATCTCGTTTAGAATAAATAAATTATGTTCTCTATGATCATGGTTGTACCACTTACTATCCATTTAATAATGTCTGGTTTACTACATAAATAAATACTTTTAATATATTAGAAAAGTATTTTGTTAATTCACTAAATCAGTTAAAGGATTTGATCAAATCTCGGTTTTCACTTGCCTTATTCTTGTAGAGGGTGGAGCTGCATTATGGTTAGGGCTGGCTGTTGGCAACTCTTTAATAGGGGGTAGTCTGTTGATATTGCTTCTTTCGGGGTGACAGTATTCCTGTAATTTGAGTTTCATTGCGTGCTGTTGATTTCTTCGGATAGCTCCAGTGGTAGGTTGTCGGGGATAGGCTCCCAGACATCGGCCTCCGCAGCATGTCCCGCTTCCATCGGAAGAACTAGATGTCGAGGAAATAGATGAACCACCGCTGCTCACACTATACAAACTGTCCGATTGGGGTACCGATGAAGTCCTCGAACTCATTGAGTAACCACTTGCAGACATTGGAAGCAATGGTCCAGTCTTGAAATTAAAATTCCCAAAATAATTTCAGAAATAAAAAAGGGACAATAAATTCGTTTCAATTGTTTCGTTTGTTTCTTCAGGCACATTTTGGGAAAACAGTTGTGAAACTGCATTTAATAAATATAAATGTAGCACTAATTTAATTTTAGAAGAAAAGAAGGTTTAAAGTAGCTAACAGAAAAATATGTATTTCTGAATACATTCTATTACCATTAGCTTTTATCTAGAAAATCCAGAACTCCTGTATTCTTCCTCTAAATAAGTATCTGATTTGACAATCATATAATTATTATCATAGATACATAACCAATGACTCTAATCATGGTAGTAAACACAAAATGGCTAGTTTTAATTTTCTTGTACGTAGGTTACTTAGTTTTCCTTTAAATAAAGATAGGTATCACAAAGAACTCTGTACTACTAAAAATATTGCTAAAGACAATGGTTATAATTGTAACATTATTGATAAATTAGTTAATAAGACTAAATTAAAGAACCTAATTTCTACATCTTTAACTTTTCAAAAAGACCTTAGCAAAACCAAGTTTATTAGTATGCCATACGAGCCAAGATTTTCTTGAGGACTCGGACGTATTTTTCATAAACTTGGTTATCAAATAGCATACAGTTCTAATTCTAATACTCTTCAAGCTTTTCTGGGTAACCCTAAGGACAAAATTCCTTTTCTAGAAAAGTCGGGGATATACAAAATTGATTGTAAAGATTGCAATAAGAAATATGTTGGTTAGACTAGACGCTTTCTTTTGGTCAGGTTTAAAGAGCATTTAGCTCACGCTAAAGTTGGTAGAACCGAAAAATCTAGTGTTGCTCAACATATTCTCACTGAAAATCATAGGATCAATATTGACAACCTTAAATTAGTTAAGGAAATTAAATATAATTACTTAATAAATAGTTTCGAAAGCATGTTTATTTATAAAAATAAATTAAGTTCTCTTAATAGTGACAAGGGTCCTATTTCTGGCTCTTCGCTTTTTAGTTTAATTTAATTCTTTTGTTATTGGTTTTGTAAGTTCTACTGAATATTGCGGCAGTTAGACCGAATCTTGTTAACTGAACCTAATAATTAGTTAGTATATATAATATTTATATTGCCCTTAGTTTTTCAGTCCCTGAAGAAGGTAACCTTGTTACTGAAAAGTGCTTCGGACACGTTGTGTCGTATTTTGACGTTGGGGTTTGAGCTATCCAGTTTGTTCTACAACTCTGCCAAAGTTTCCATCATAAATACCAAATAAGTTATAAGAATATATATATAAATTAATGATAAAATTTGATTTTCCTAGTTTTTGTAGGTAAAACAACTAAATTATTATTTGTCCGAATAAATAAATCCGAAAACCGGGTAGTTTTTATGACAGACTTTATTATAAGAAAATTAACGTTAGTTTTTATACATAAAAACGTTTAGAAACCTAAAATACGTTTCGATTCCCAAGCTAACATCCTCAGTTGGAGATATCCGCTTTTCTATTTTCATTAAATGCTTTTCCCTGTGATCACCACCCAGAAAAGTAAATTTTCAAAAACAAGTTGCTCTACCCTTCTGCCTCTCAAAATAAAACTTTAAAAAAACTGTTTTTTCATAAAGTATGTATAGTACATGTTGTTGAACGATTAACTTACCTTCAGTCTCAATATTTTTGCTCTGCAAATGACACACCTCAAGGGCAGAAGTCTCTGCGACACGGCGATTTGAATTGTTTTTACGAAACATTTCCTGCACACTACCTGATGTCCACACGGAGCTGTTTGCATTGTCGCTTTCGCATGAATACATATTACACACTATAAAAAAGATAAAAACAAAATAGGTACACCAATTTTTCATGTAAAGTTACGGAAGAATCGAACCTCTTCTTCAGGACTAGTCGCCAGCTCTGGTTCACTTTCTTCCAGCTTAGTCAACAGTTTGTCCTGAAACAAAAGAAAAATGTTGTTATTGTTGAACCATTATAAGTTTTAAAATAAAGTGGTCCTTGTTTAGTTCCGTGATTTATTTTAGGCTTCGTCTTCGTAAGTTGACCTGACCTGTGTTTAGTTTTCAACCTGGTAAAGAACCTCAGAGAGATCTGTACCAAAAATGTAAAAGGTTTGGAAGATGTGTTTGTCAGATGAAATACTGTTCTTTTAATTGACGAGTCCAAAATGGAAATTTCAAAATTTTGAGATATAATACCCAAACAGTTTTGTAGTTTTAAACTAAAATGACACAAAATGTCTGCAAAGGTTGTTTGAAATCATATTATTTTTGACTGCTACTAACCACTACATTAATATTATTAAAACTATAAAAACACAAAGTTAATGTTATACACTTTTTATTAGAAACCCTAATAATTGTTTCGACTTATGCAGTCATCTTCAGAGAGTATTATTACAACTAACTTAAAATTTGAAGTACAAGCTAATTTATAGTCTACAGACACATATACATATATACGAATATATAAATATATATATATATATATATGTATATATATATATATATATATATATATGTATATATATATATTTCTTAGAATTGTTACAATTTTGTGTCCTGTTTGTGATTGGTCGAAATATCGGACTATTTAGTCCTTCTGTTACATCACTCATTAAATTTAATTTTGAGTTGATGGCTTTTTGTATTTCTAATTTTTCTAAATAATTAAGTTTGTAACCTTTATTTTTTATGTGGATAATTGAAAGACTTTCATCATTGATAGTATGATTTACTGAAATGCAGTGTTGTGCCGTAACTGTAGTGGATTCTTCATCTGTTATGGATTTATTATGTTCTTTTAATTTAGTTTCAAAGTTCCTCCCAGTCTGTCCTAAACAAATAGTATCACAGTTATTACAGGATATCTTATATACTCCAGATTTTTTGAGTTTATGTATCTTATCAATTTTGTTGTTTATGATGATTTTCTTTAAGGTATTTCTATTACTACTTATCGTTTTGATGTGGAGTTGTTTTAATTTGTTGGAAATATGTGAGCTAATATTTTTATAAAACGTAATTGGAAACCATTTGTCTTTTTGTTGCTATTGGGAAGATAGAACTGTTTTAGAATTTGTTTCTTTTGTTTTTTATTTATTAATTTCTCTATTAATCCAGCATTGAAACCGTTATTTTTGGCTATTGTTTTAATGAAATTACATTCTTTTGCAAAATTCTGTTGATTTAGAGGAAAATTCATTAACCTATGAGTACTACATTAAAGTGATTGTCTCAAACTTTATTAAACTTAGAACAGCAGCTCATAATGAAATTAAATTATGCATAAAGCGGTATGCATCTATAGTAGTGATCTTTTAAAAAATATCGATTTAAGGCCATTTACAGATGAGCTGGAGGTATTTATAATTTAACAATTGACATTTTTATTATAACTTCAATAACGCACAAAATTATAGTTACAAGGTGCGATAATGGTAATTAACATTATTCTGCACGGTGTGCTAAATAATTACTCCTAGCTACAAAACACAAATTCATCGATAATAATTGGGAAAACCTACCTTTTCATAAATATATTATTCTTTACTATCCTTCTAATATACTTATATAAAAAAATCTAGCGTAATAATGAATCAATTCAGGTAGTAGCCATTATATAAAAAAACAAAAATTTTGGAAAGGTAGGTACTTACAAGGTGACCAACATGTACAAAGTTGGCAACGACATTGATAAAAAGGATATTTTTTATGATACTTACATAAATGTCGCGTATATGTATATTCTTAAAAATGAAGAAGAAAAAGCATTTGTTTATTGTATATGTATAGTAAAAGCAACGTTAATTAGAAATAAGATTTAAACATCAGTTCACGATTATTTTGTATAGATAAAGCCAAAATAATGTTTTTTAAGAACTGAAGCACGTGTTAATTATTTGATAGTTGTGGGTTATCCAGGTTGAAATTTTTTAAAAACCTAAATGTCAGTAGCGGATTTACGGAATAGGGAATTAGAAAAACCAAAATTCGACAGTTTTTCCCAATAATGTTCATCTTTTTCCTTATTGTTATATTGTGAAGAAAAGATTTATGAACTTCTTTAGGCAAATAATTTATTATTATTTAATTAAACTCTACGTTTCGCTTAAAGGTTGAAGGAGTTTCATATCCTGAGTCAATCAAACTGGAACATCTCACATCTCTAACTATTTAGTAATCTAATTTAGGGCTTCGTCTACCGCCTTTTTACACCTGATTTTGTTTCTAATTTATCTCACTTCCATAGCGCCCTCTGTTCTCCTAATTTTTTGTTTTTATTCCTTACTGAATATAAACAGTATAATTTCACTAGGATTGTTTGTGTCTTCAAGGTTAATAATGAAATAATGACATTTTATTTTGGTCAGTCAAACCTATTTCCATATCTTGTTAACTACTATAAGTATTTTCTTGTTTAAAAATTATGAAGACAAACACCATTTAATAATAATTTGGCGCATTTTGAACTTAGAATGATAATTATAAAATGTCAACGTCAGAAAAAGAGTCAGATAACCGAATTAATGGATTACATAAATTACATACTTTTTAGATAAGAAAAGAATTAAATGTCTAATGTATTGACGCAGGTAGTGCTATCGATACAATTGTTATAAATACGTACACAAATTCTATGAAAATAATTAACTACTGTAATAAAGGCCATAAAAAATAAAGTAAAATAGAACGATATGAAAATGTATTTTTAATTTAAAATGGAAGAGATATTAGCTACTGCATGACGCTCATATTAAATAAAACTGAAATATATGAAGATCAAATAATGCTTCAACTAGGGTTGGGCAATTATTATATCCTAAGAAAATAACCAATTGTTAGGATTAATTGGAATAATCAATTCATCGACATAATCGAGTAATAGAAATAATCGATTATTTAAGTTAATCGGAATAATCAACTAATCAAAAGGTTATTAAGGAAATAATCACTTGAAAATTATACATAAATTCTGGATGAGGAATCAAGAATTACTGGGACATTCGTGTTCTTATTCTTTAATTGGAAGAAGCATAACAACACAAAAACAAAATACATAAAGAATTGTAAAAATTCACAAAGAAAGATATATTCGTTATTGGTCGCTAGAAATATTATTAATTGTCTTGCAGGCCCATCTATCGGTTCTCCCGATACTATAAAAAGATGCCGTTGAAAATGACATTGGTCCATGTTTAACGGCTTTGGTCCATGTTTTCTGTGGTTTCCTTGGATCACTTAGGAAATGCTGGAGTAATATTCTATTCCACATATGACCTTTCACTTCTCTTCTGTCGTCATTTTTTCCGTCTCATCTTTCTCTCTATAACCAAACCACCCATACATTCCAACGATTCCTGAAAGGAGGCTGAAGAGGGCCTTACGCCCTACCCTCCGGCTTTGCACTACAGTGTAGGTCGGAGTGACCGCCCGCCCATCAGCACGAGTAGCTGGTGGGAATGAAATTGAATAGTTTTTGTTATACTACTTCAAACTATTTAATTCCGTTATATCCAAATTAGTCCCGTTTCCTCTCTTATCTTTGCATTCATTAATCGTTTTTGTGAACAGTACAATAATAAAGTTGTGTTACAGAATTACCATATTGAGTAAAGCAGAATTTTCTCAAAATTTGATAGGTGTTGAAAAGAAATTGTGTTCTTTCAATGACGATCTGTTCCCCTAAAATTGTAAATAGTATTAAGCGCAAATTGTGTAACAAAATAACATATTAAAAGAGTTTTTCTCAAAACGTTAAATCGTATTATAACGAAAATGTCTGATAAGAATACCATATTTTGAGAATTTTGCCAAATTTTAAACCACAAGTGAAAGAAATAATGTTGTGGTTGTTGTATTCAAGTCTAACAGTGTTAAAAACGAGTATAATTACAATTATGATAATGTCGGATTATTGAGGGATTTACCCGAATTCTAATCCTCTGCTAGAAGGAATTATTCCCAAATCTAAACTGTCAGAATGAAACTATGCATGATATGGGGAATTTCATTATGTAATAAAGAAAATTTAGTTCTTGGTCAGAAATTTATCAAAATTATCAGATGTGGATTCCGATTTAGATCTTATTAGTTCTCATCAGCACACCATAAGTAGTTTCCATAAATCACTAAGCTAACCAAAGTTGCAATAAAAGGAAGTTAATATAAAATCATATTACAGGCAGTATATTGCTATTTAGTGATATTTTCTGCTAATTGTAGTAAATCTCAACCTGCGTTAACACTAAATAAGTGTCAGAATGAAACTACATAAACATTTTCGGTTGTCTCTAGTTTTAAGTCGGCTGTTTAGTCAATAGAATTATCAAAATTTATTAAATTTGCTTTAAAATCACCCCCTTTTTATTAGTTAAAATTTAGTTTAATATGTTAACAGCCAATAACAATACAATTTCCAGGTTATTATAAAGTTGTAATCGAATTTCTGAACGTTCTCTTTAATATTAGAGATTTCAAAGAAAATAACATATTTTTGTTAGTTGCATGGTTCAACGTCGATAAGATAGAGTTCGTATATATTATCGTTAATGAAATAATAATAATCATGGAGTCATTAATCCGAAAACTTATTGGAATATCCAACATACCTAAGTATCTGCGAACAGTAATCTAATCTAGTTCTTACTCTACCTCTCTTTACTCCTATTTCTGCCCATAATATGCTTCCAACTAGAATTAAAAATAACTTATTATAAAATTGTTTCGAAGGACTACTGCTTTTTCATATTAGTATAAACGTATTATAGTCGAAGTTTACTTTCATAAATTATTTAATTACTAATGAAGATCATACGGAAGAAGTAGGGGAGAGGAGATTGTTGGGGAACTTAAACTTTGAATGGTGCACTGTTTGTGAAACTGCATTTTAAGAATTATAAAAATAAAACACATACAAATTTTCACTAAAAATTTACTTCGAGAGCCTCGACAAATTTGTTTCGACCTAAACGAAGTCATTTATAGAGGAATATAAAAATATTACTAAAATTTATAAATAAAACTAGACTTAAATACTATTACAAATTAAATAACAGGAGAGGGGAATCACAAACAGGCATTTCTACCTGACTATTGACTAAATTTCTATTATATAAGGCCTTTTTAATTTCTAATGTTTCTAAAAGATATAACTTTTTACTTTTAGGGACATTCGACTCGTCTAATGAATGGTTAAACATAATGCAGTGCTCCGCCGTTTTATTGTTTTTTATAGCTGCTTTATGTTCTGCCACACTTTTCTTTATTTTCCTACTTAACTGACCAATATACGTAGCAACACATTCTTTAGAAAAAGTTTGATATACACCACTTCCCTCACTAGGTCCTGAACAAAATTTACGATTAATAATTAAATTACCTAGATTAAGTGATATTTTTTTTTCAATAATTTTACAATTCCACCTTTTCTGTAAGGGTTGTTTAAAATCTATACTAACGTTAGAAATAAATTTTATACATCCATATATAGTTTTTTGTTGACCAAGGGAACTGCTATTGAATAATAGTTTTGAAACCTAGTTTCAATTTTTTATTTAAAATTCTTTCAATGGTTCTATGAATTGTTAGAGGTTGTTTATAGTTTAACTATTGTAAAATTTCTAAAATAAGGTTATTATCAATATTTTTTATTTGACAAAACTGTGTTTTAAATAATTGTACAATTTCTAACTGTTCGAAGAGATTTCATCTAAAACTTTTATTTCTTTAATGCAATAAATCATATTTTTTCTAGATTTAAGAAATGGCAATTTACCATAATAGTATTATTTGAGGCTTGCTTGATATATTAATATATTTACTGTGTAAAATTGTACCTGATTCTTACCACACAGCACATATCTGCTGTTAAAAAATCGAAAATCAGTTTATCATTAATACTTTTTAGATATAATTGTAATTCTTCGCAAAACAGGAAAAAGCCTCCACGTATTAAATCTACGCAGACAACAAGTAAGTCAGTATGCGATCATTTCCTGTTAGTTAAAAAAATCGTTTAACGATTCTACTGGACACCTATCGAATCGAGGAGTAATTGTTCTTTTTCTTATACCTTTCCCATACATAACATAAGTTTACGAAGTCATGACATTGGAGGACTTCATATATATGAACACGTTTTGCGGCCAAAGACGCAGTCGGTTGCCCGCTAAAACATCTGACAGCCCCTCGGGTCAACATTAGCAGCAACATCGACTCAAATCGCAATTTAACAATCGAAATCTCTATGTATATATATATTTTTGTGTTATAGTTGTCGCCAAACCGCGCCGGAATTTCAAGTTTAAAATTTTACGAGGAGCATCTCATTTATTTAAATATTAACTAACGATTAAACGACCGAATAAACGAATAACGAAAAATATATTTATTTCAAGTCTTCTTTTTTATAAACGTGCGTGTGTGTTGTCATTTTGGTACAAATTTGTAAAAATGGGTACCTTGCCATTTATGAAAATGTTGTTGACCACTGTTAACATTCTTGCTAATGGGACCATGAATATCACGACTCCGGATATGACTGAAGAGTGGAATACTGCAATGCGAGGTTCTGGTGAGATGCAAAAAAATTTTACCAATCATTTTGCCAAAACACCAAACGAAACAACCGGAAATGCGGTGACAACTGTACCTGAATCGTTATGTACAGCTTATAAGTTATCATATGGTAAGTAATAAAAAATAACGAATTATATTTTTTACTAATTTAGATTTCGTTCGTATGAAACTATTTCTAATTGTTTACAATGAATACGATTACTATAACTGATAAACTATTTAAAGAAAAAGTAGTCCAGATCACTTCTGACAACTTCCCCTTCATCGCTATACAGTCAGTACAGACAAACAGACATTCTTTTTAAGGATCACTTGTCTTAATAGTATTCAAATAACCATATATTATAAACAGAAAATTATTTCGATATTACAGACAGATACTTCAATTTTATTTATATGTAAAGATATAGATTCATTGGTTGTGTACTTGGTGAAACATTATTAACAATAAGGTATATTAAAACTTGATTTAAAAAACAGTTGGCAGTTTCACTAAGTTTATTATCATTCATATTTTTTGAAAATAGAATAAAAGACGAAACAATCATTGTTAGAGTTTATTTTCGAAAATAACTAAGTGTTCCTTAATTAATTTTTGTATACATACTGTTTAATATTAATTATATCTTTTAATTGTGAAGACAAAGAGAAAAACCTTTAATGGATGAGAATTTTTAATTATTAAAAAATCTTTTTAACTATGGGAATTTATTCAAACAAGACAACTAACTATCATACAAATGAAAAGCGTTTTTAAAGGAAATTAACAGAAAAAAAATTGGAATAATTTACTTACTTGTTTTCTTTTCAGAACTTCATTATAACTTTATTAATTGCAATGATATCCTAGATTAATTAAAAATTTGTTTAAAAATTAAAATTTGAATCAAACAAACTTGGGAATTTCACTTAAAACTTTATTAAAAAACTCGATACGTATTTCGTCTTATAAGGGCATCTTCAGGACTAATACAGGAGTAAATACGTAATTTTTATTTTTAATTTTGAATCATGTTTTACCAAGTGATAACGGCAGATACCCTTAACTTAAAAAATAACTAATAAAAATTTGTCTTGCATCTTTTATGAATTTAAATAAGTACAACATTCTTACACTTAAACTACCTTAAGAAAACACTAATTATAATGATAAATAATTTAATTAGAAAATTATATAAATTTAACTATGATGATTGTAAATTGTTTATTCAATTTACTCAAAATACAGTTCTTTACAAATTCGTTGATTAGGTATCTGTTTCTGTTAAATATTATTTAATTGTAATTTAATAATATTTATTTTATAATAAACGGTTCAATAAATTCCTTCTAATATTTCTGACGTGTTAAGTTTATTACTACAATTATAATAATTAGATAAACCATTTTTTTAAATATTTATTATAACGGAGAAAGGTGTTACAAAAGCCTTATTTTTTATACACTTATATAAGTAGGTATTTATGAATTTAACAATCAAATTGTAGTTAATTTTAAAAAACAACGTTTGTGACCATTACTGTCATCATATCTTTCAAATAATTTTGTAGCTATTTCGGAAGTAGTCAATAACTCGACCGTTATAGATTTATTATTTTGAAATATAGCTGGAAATGCAGTTAAATACGATATAATATTAGCTAAACTGCATACATTGATTATTTTTTTTATTGTAGCCAATTAAGGCATTTAAAGTCTTCATGATCGTTAGGTGATTACAAGGTAAAACTTTGTTGATAATAATAATTATTCATTAATAGTAATTAACCTTTATCCAAAAAAAAGTTAAATCAAGCACGACAGGTATGAGACCGAAGAAAAATGCTTTATGCAATAAACAAAACGAAAAAATCTACGAATAGAGAATATTATTCAGTATAGGAAGTGAATTAATTGCTAATTGAATTTGATTTTGACGAAAGAAGTAATATCATATCTATTTCATTTTTTTTGTTTTGTGATTATTTACTTACAAAAATCTCGATATTAATTGTTTAAATGATTGAGTTACAATTATTGTATGCATTAATAATGAAATATTTGAAGAATTGTTAGTAGGGGTAAATTTTAAATACATTAATGCGATATTAATTATGAATGAATTTATACCCACCACATATTACCTTACACAATGAGGGAAAAAAATTGTTACTGTAATCACGCCCTTGCTGGGATTCGAAACCGGGATCTTTGGCTTTACGCGCCAATGCTGTTGCCAGTAAGCTACGAAAGGTGACAATATACTGATAATATGCATTGATTCTGCATTAATGTATTTATTATTAAATGCATTTTTAAATTGTAACAGTATGTATATGGGACAAACCGGTCAAATTTTTAGAATAAGAATAACCGTAGCATAAAGAAATTGCAATAAAAAAAATAATAATAATATGGAAATCATTAAGTATGAAAGAATCACTGTTATGCAATAGAAACTATTGAACGAACAGATAATCAAGAAAATCAAAAGGAGTTTAGTAGAATTGAACTAATTAAAACAATGAAACGTAAAGTTCTACACAAAAATGTCTAAAAAGCCTAAAACGCGATTCAAAGAGAGTCTCTAACTGAAGATTACTTGGATTTCGAAACGCGTTAAAGGATGCTTAAACGTTTTTATGTGGATGTTTTGATTTTAGTATTTTATATAATAAACTAGTTGAACCCGTCCAAATTTGGAGGGATGAGTGTCGGTATGTCTATCGCCGAATATTCACATTTAAACACGCCCGATATGTCAATTTTTTTCGATTTTCAATTAAAAATTCCAATTACCCGACAACATTGGATATTTAAAGTAGACAGGTTAATTAGTTACCATCCTTTAATTAAATTTTTTAATAGTTAGTTAGTTAGGTACATAATTTTGTATCATGAGATGAGATAGCTCCACAGAATTACTTTGCAAACCTACCTGTACGTTAGCACTATAGATACGTACAACATTATTAAATAATTATGATAATAATTATTATTATTATATAGTGATAAAATGACTAAAATAATATGAACAGTTTTACTACCACTATTTTATTGTTAATATGTGAAAATTTCTTTATTATAAAAACTAAGATTTGTTATTTGGTGAATCTAGTTCGTAAAGGAAATAAATTTGGTATAATGATACAATCTCATCCTTATATCTATTTGCCTTCTATCGTAAGCATTTAACTATCAAATCACGCAATTTTTGTTGATCTTTTCCTGAAGACTTTGCATAAATTAAGTACTTATTATAATAAAATACAACGACCTTGTAATTAAATGAACAAAACAAAACAAAACTGTAGGAAGAAATAGTGTATAACACTCATGCACATCTTATTAAAATAATAGTATTATGTAGAATCTGTACAATAACTTATAACAACTGACGAATGTAAATTGCAGCGGATAATAGATATAAGGTCGCCAGTGGTAACTCATAGAACCACGTAAACTGCAGCGGCTTCATTATAAATGGGTCATTGACACTGATGATCATAATGACGTCCAAATTTACCATAACTAAACTTAACCTCTTCGTCACAAGATTTTATGGCACGCTGCAGTTTACATGCCGTTCTAAAGGGACCGAGACGTGCCTGCTGCAATTTACATAAATATATGTACGGAAAATCCGCTGCAGTTTACAAACGCCGATAACAACAAAGTCTAAATAGTAGTCGACATTCTCTATCACCTCTTTTTATTATGTTACCGCTTCATTGTTTAATATTCAGATGAAGTTACTGGCAATATAAAGAAATTGTATGACAAACTTACCTATTCTTCCGTATAGGGATATTTCTAGATATTTGAATTTTAAATTTTTAATAGTTTTTTGACCCGAAACGTTCTTTGTTTATTTTTTTTAACAGTCAATACGTTAGACATTCACGACAGTGTCGAATGTTAGGCAATTATTTTCCGGCCTTGCACCCTTACGGATTGAGATTATTATTGGGTGGTACATATGTGGTCGTAATCCATTCCGTGGTAATCAGACTGAGACTGATCATGAGTAAAAAATGAATAATCCCTGAAGATGTTAGCCGCAGTTGCAGGCAAAATGTTGCATTTGAAGGATAAAAAATACTAAAATAGAACTCTAAGGGGAAGTTGATATCATACAGCACAATAGGAATATTTTAATAAAACTGTAAATAACTTAATAATACTTACTTTTAAGATTATTCACTTCAATGTATCTTTAAAATTACTTTTTGATTCTAATAATTCTGGATTGATTTTTTTTCTTCATGTTGGTCGTTTATGATAATCAGATTTATCATAAATGTATAAATATAAAATGGAATCAACAGAAACAACTACTCCGAGGGCTAATACCCCTACCGGCATTGAGTTACACTGTTGATTCCGATGGATTCTTAGACGATGATATAACATATCCAAAAAAGAAGGAATTAAAATTCGTCTAAATATTAAGATCAAAGATCTCAAATTTTGAAGGCGTCCTATCAAGGAGGCACAACGAACTGAAAGCCATATATTTATAATATAGCCTGTAAAGGCATTTCTGCCAGCGCCCACCTGATGAGACCCGATAGGTCGTGGGATATGGCTTTCAGTTCGTTGCGCCTACTTGATAGGACGCGTTCAAAATTTGAGATCTTTGATCTTAATATTTAGACGAATAAGGATTTTAATTCCTTCTTTTTTGGATAGATTTATCATCATCTTCATCGTCATTATCATAGGGTCATAAGTCCGAAGACTGGTTGGATACGTATCACCACTTCTATCTATGCTCAGCAAATAGTAATGTAATCTAGGTCTTCCTCTGGTCCTCTTTACACTTATTTCTGTTTCTAATATATCTCTAAATAGTCCTTCATGTTTCAGAGAGGGGAGGGGGTTCTACTATCCTCTCCCCTTTCCTTATTGACTTCTATACCGCCCTCAATTCACCTACTTTTTCCAACACTTCCTTATTTTTAACCTTTTTTATCTACAGTAATTTTATCATCCGCTTATAATACCACATCTCAAACGCTTATAATACTTAACACGTGTTTCACAACCCTGTGACTTCTTAGAAAGATAAAATTTATACATAAAACTACCTAATAGTCTTCTTAAGGTGGCGAATGGCAGATGGGAAAAAGTTCAATAATGACGGGTGATTTAAATCTAGTTGGCCATTAAGTAATTTATCTGTATTTTTATGTTTATTGATTGTGGCTTGTAAACCATCACCTGATGAAGCCACTGTGTGGTGGAACAATTGTTGGATGTCACAGTAAATTACTTTCTTGAAACATTTTTTAAATTTTGTTAAACCAAATAAATATTTATTTTAAAATGTTGGCTTCATTTTACTGGCGTAGTAGTTAGTAGTACCAAATAACTTGAATGCCTTGTGTATTATAATAATATGAACGAATTATTGTTTTTTTATTTATTTTTACGATTATGTGTTATAGTTTTTATAATTATTTTATTTAACACCTTCTTATTTTCACCTTGAAAAAATGTAACTGTAAAAAATGGCAATGGTTTATGCATTTTCTTTTTTGAAAGCGAAAATCCCTGTTGTATGGCTATAAAAGAAAAGTATTTGCTTGTATGGTACAATACACAAAGTAATGAACAGGTCAATCCCATTTGACGGTTTTGGAAGTACTAACGATTTATTATAATGCAACTGTCTAAAAAACATTGTCTGTGTTGACAAGGTCAACAATCTCTGTATTGTCTATTTTGCAATTACATTTTTAGTAACTACTGTGTATAAGTATAATAATTCAATTCGTACAAAGCAATTCATGAGTAATAAGTAATGATGAATTTTACGATAAACGGATTATTTACAAGGTATACCGCATAAACATGAATCGTAAAAATTTAATTAATGGGTGTCTGCCATTGAACTTACATCCAAATTTAGTCGATGTTACAGATTGAAGTTTCAAGAACAAATTTTAACAAATACACATTAATCCCGTTAATAACGATCTCCGGTAACCTTCGAAACACGTTATAAAGAACGTTTACATAAACATTAACCACATTTAATCCTGGTGATTTTTTGGGAAGGTCAACTCACATAATATTAGCAAGAAAGGAAATTGTAAACAAGGTAAAAGACAAAATTACCGGATAAGTTTGTGTTTGACCTACGCGCCGAGTTTACAACTTTTGGAGATAAATTAGTCCAATCATTTGATTGTATTGAATTAGCGGATACTTGATGGAAGTCCAACATTTTGAAATAAATACACAGTTGATTACTTCCCCAATTTATTAAATAAACTTAACATGTGTTTCGCCAACACTGTGGCTTCTTCAGAAGTATAAAATTTACTTAAAACTACCTAAGAGTAGATGTTTATAAATACGGTGGTGCATCTTCATTAGAGTGAGGGGAAAGATTTAATAGTGGTGAGGGGTTAATATCTACTTGGCCATTGAGTAATCTGTCTGTATTTTTATATTTATTAATTTCATTAGACTCTAATAGTGTTAGTTTTAAACTCTTATTATCAATGTGTAAAATTTTTACATCTAAATTAAATATATGATTAACTTCTAACAGATGTTTTGCATAGTTAGAATCGGTTTTTTTTTGTTTCTATATGATCTAAAATGTTCGTACAAACGAATTCTAAAATTTCTTCCCGTCTGACCTATATAAATTTTTGAACAAGAACCGCAATTAAGTTGATATATATAGGTCAGACGGGAAGAAAAAGATTTTTTTTTGTATGACACGATGACGGAGTTATTAAAAAAAAATTATCCCCTTTTCAAGATAGCTATTAAATTGGGAGAAGGGGTTGTGACCTCCAAAAGCGAGGTAATACTTATCACTACACCACCTACATATCAATAAAAATTACTGCCTACGCAAAATAATAAAATAGCTACCCTTTTCTTTTCAACTTTTCTACTCTTGGAGAGTAAACAAGTGCGAAAAATAACAAGTTTTTTTTGTATCCTTCTTTGGAACTAGACCTATATACAGGGTCATTTAAACTGAGTGGTACATTAGACGTTTTAGGGAAACTAAGCATGTTACAGATTTAAAAATTTGGGAGTTGGGAGTAGGGGTTATCATATCCGGTTGTACCGGAAGTTGATGTCAACGTTTTTAAACAATTTTAAATGGAATGGTATACTTTCTACGATGAATTTGTAGGAAACATAAAATTTTAAGGTAAGTTTGATAACCAACTCGTTTGCCTACGATGAATAGTCTCTGAGATAATTTAATTTATTAAAAAATAGGTTCCAAACTATAAAAAATCATAACTTCCATAAAAAATGACTTAGAATGTTGAAATTTTTATTAATTATAGCCAAGTCATAAGGCTAATATGACTTCAGAACTAGGATTTATAATTTGTACTGGGCGTTTAGAAAAAAATCCAAAAGTTAAAAACTTCAAACACGAATAACTTCATTTTTTCAAATGACACCTAGCATATTTTATTTGGTCATTAGATTCCTTTTTTTATCCTCTTTCGATCCATCTGGATATTTCCTACTATATTATTTAAATTTTTTTGAATAATTTTGAATGTTTTTTAAAATAAAGAATGAAATATGAGTCTACTTAGTTTTTTATTAATAAGATTCAATAATAAGCGAACAAAAAACTTATTTCATTAAATCCAAGAAGCAGAGAAAAGCAATAAATGTATCGATTGTACGCGGTATATTATCGTACTTCGGCACGGATTAAAATTCTTAGACTTGTAAAGGTAGAAACATATGCAACGAGGTAAACGGGATGCTTAAAGTTCGGTAATATAAAAAAACTTCAATTGAATGACATTGATGAAGTGAATAAATTAAGATGACTGATAAATGATTTGTACAAACAACAATTAGCTGTAAACAAAAACAGAAAGTGAAAATGATAGGGTATGTAAATAATAATCATAAGTATCTATAAAGATAACCTTCAGATCATGAAGAATAACAGAATATTAAATGCGAAACATTAGGTAGGTAATGAATATTCAAATCTCAGAATTGTAAATTTGTTTTAAAAAAAGGTATGTAATAACACTTGGGAGGCATCAAAATAATGTTTTTAAACATATATTGTTAACAGGTGTTTCACAAAAAACACCATTATTTATTTATTCACTTTTTGATATTTTTATTTCTAAATAAAGAATCAAAATCAAAGCACTATACAAAACTTTAAAAACACTAAGTAGATTTCTAAAGCGTTTTGAGAATGAAGAACAATAATTGTTTCATTTGAAAAAATCAAACGTCAAATAATTTCATAAATCAATTAAAATACTACATTTACAAAAAGGAGGCTTTGCATAATAGTAAAGGACCTTTGACAAAGGTTCAAAGTTAAAGTGAGTACTTAGAAAAGTTTTCTGAATAATTTCCACGAAAACTTATTCATTCCAACGAATTCAGAAGCAGTTTTAATAGGTTTGCATGTGTCACGGAATTCAATTAACAATCGTGTTTAATTTTGATTTTCTCGACCTGTTGAATTAAGTGTAATGGCATTGGTGCCTCGAATAATATTATTACTAGATCGGAAAATTTAATTGACACAGTCAAGACGGGGGAAAATTGTTTTTTCTTTTTCTAATCAACTCGAGGCGACCTGGCTCTCGGAGACTGGAAGAAAAATCTTTTTGAATTATTGATGGTGATAAATATAGATGAGAAATTCAAACGCACAACTGAGGTGGATAAAATCTCTTCTGAGAATCGTTATTTCTGGAAAACACTTAATGCTTTTTTTCTCCCTTATCTTCCTCTGGCTTCGGTTTCAACCCTCTAAATGTAAAGCCTGCGTGATTAAATTTTATGTATATTGTAATTGTAGTCAGAATTGGAGCGAATATTTGAAAGGAATTTTAGTTTCACGGTTTAACAAACATTTAGTAAATAAAATATTAAACCAAACAAATAAAATAAAAAACACAGGATGTTTCACAATTTAAACATTTTTGACTTTAAAAGAGAAAATAAATAAAAGAATGGAAAAAGTTTCACCAATCGAAAACTTAACAAGAAAGTTCAAAAAGTACTATTTAATGATAATGTTAGTATAAAAACAGCTAACATTTATAGTTCTTTACAATTTGTCAACAACGTAAGTTCAAAATTCAAGTCACGACTTAAGAAACTAGGAATTACTACAATAGAATGTAACGATAGGACATTAATAAACATGTTGGTTAATGTTAAACTTAAAAGTAATAAGATGATTACATGGGAAAGCAAATTGTTTTCAATGTTTGCAAGTTTTATGTTAAAGTCCTGTAAACGCTTCAATTTGTAACCTTTTTCAAATTTTGTTGCATTCTTCTCCTCTGACACAATTTTAAATGTAACTACTGTGACGTGTTCAGTCACAAAAACACAATTAAATAAACAAAACAACGAAATTTATTAACAATTAAATTTAATTTAAGTACATTTCTGATTGACACGTCGCCGTATTCTTCGCCACTAGTTATACTCGCGTTCCACTGCCGCCACTCTATGACTATCGCCTGTCTATCGCTCCTGTCACTTACCAACGCACGATGTAACCAGACTGACTCGTTCCACCCAGTGCACTCGCTTTTTCAGCATTTCCTCCAGAACGTTCTACAATCTTCCCGTGTTACTATTGTTTTTTTATTGATCGTTGCTAGAATATTCCAGATGTATCTAGGAAGGCTGAGAATATACATTAGCTTTTCCAGGAAGGTGTTGTTAATTAGGACTGAACCAACACAATCGGCAAGTACAGTTTGTGACACTACCAACTGCATTAAAACGTTGCTTTATTATAAAAATTGTATTACGTATTTAAGTACAGTTCAGTTAGCGTAACAAAAGTTCTAATTCTGTCACGCCCACAGATCCACAGTGGATAAGTTATCAATCACTGCTAATGCAAAGAAAGTAGGTGCGTATCTGTCATCCTTGTCCTTGAGAATACGTTCTTACTTTATTTTAGAGCTATTCTTAAAGGGGTGTAGTCGAAGGTGCCACCAAATTATACCTGTACTTATGATATAATTGTAAATAATTACTCATATCAATATTATAATAGGATATTTATAATTACCTTATCAGGTAGGTGAGCACCCTTTTCTCTGGTGGCAACATTGGTTTTGTAGCAGGTAGATCTTTATTTTTAGCGGCAAATTCGGATTCCCGTTTTAAAGTTGCCGACCTGTACATACTTCTGTTTACAAATTCTTGGGTTGTTACATTGTAACATTTTTTCAATTCAGTACCCTTCGTTTGGTGAAAACGTGCACCATGTTCTTCAACATTTAAGAGCATCAATTTAAAAAAAATTGAGCCTTTGAGCTGAGGGTTGTGTTACGGAGTCACGTAAATCGCGTAATTTGTGCCATTCTGTCTACCCTCGCGACTTTGTCGATCCCAGTTTGCGTGTACCGCTGTTCGAGCCCGTTCTTATCGGTACAATGTTATCGACATGCATTTAAAATCCCTCAGGTGATTTCCACACGAAACGATCGATGACCGACAGGGGTAAATTTGAGGGACTATTGGAATGGGGAGACAAGAGTAAAATGGTCTTCACCTGGGACCATTCTTATTGTCAATAAATCAGTAAAGTCGTTGTGCTATTATAAAATATGACAATGCAAAGTCTATTAAATCAGTGGCGTTTCAAAGATTTTCTTTAGGTAATAGGTACATAATTTATTTAATTAAATTAACAAAAAGGATGGTATACACTTCGAGCGTCTACTGTGCAGTATTATCACACTTTTAATGTTGTTATGGTACAAAATTAACGAAAAACAAAAAAGGTTAAAGTTCGTACATTTCCCTGGGATCTCATGTAACACCCGCCACTGTATTATAGGTACACGAATAAAAGCTACAGAAAATCGAAACTATTATAAGAATCATTTCAAATCATTTTCCAATACAAATCGTGCGGTTTTGTATTGGGTTCTAAAAAGAAAGAACGAGTGTAAAAGTTAATTGAATTTATGACCTATTCTATAGAACAACTCATTAACAGCAACGTTTGGCACTTGAGCTATTCCATTAAGTGGCCAGAGTTCAAAAGGCTTTTGATACTAAGGCTTCACACTAAATCCGTAACAAAAGGCTTATCCATTTTCTGAAGTAGAAAAGCTGTTGATAGTAAATTATCGATTGTTTTGGTAGCTACTTAATTATAAACGGTCTGCAAACAAAATCTATCATTATTTACCGATTAATTAGGTTTATAATTGTAGTTGAATGAAAAATAAAGAAGGTACTTTTACAACTACTTTTCTTCTAGGAAGACGTCACGTAATGTTTAAAAATTGCTCGAAATGATACTTTGTTTGATAAAATTGGAATGTAAATAAAGAATATGTAATGAAGTATTTAAAGAACTTTTAGTGGGGGTAAATTATAAATACATTAATGCGATATTAATTATTGAATTAATTTATACCCACTACAGATTACCTCATACAATGAGGGAAAAATTTGATATTGTTGTCACGCCTCCACCGGAACTCGAACCCGGGATCTTTGGTTTTACGCGCCAATGCTTGTGCCACTAAACGCGTAACCTTATGCGCAACTGGTGCGTAAAGCCAAGATCCCGGGTTCGAGTACCGGCGGGGGCGTGACAAGTGTAACAAATTTTTTTCCCGTTGTATGAGGTAATCTGTAGTGGGCATAAATTAATTTAATAATTAACATCGCAATAATTGTATTTAAAAATTTACCCCTACTAAAAATTCTTCAAATATTTCATTATTAATTATTAATAATAATATACATTGATTCTGACGTTCTGTGACTTAGTAAATACGTTCTTGTTGTTACTGTTGTCACCTCTCGTATCTTAGTGGCAAAAACATTGGCGCGTAAAACCAAAGATCCCGGATTCGAGTCCCGGTGACGGCGTGACAACAGTAACAAATTTTTTCCCCGTTGTATGAGGTAATCTGTAGTGGGTATAAATTAATTTAATAATTAACATCGCAATAATTGTATTTAAAAATTTACCCCTACTAAAAATTCTTCAAATATTTCATTATTAATTATTAATAATAATATACATTGATTCTGACGTTCTGTGACTTAGTAAATACGTTCTTGTTGTTACTGTTGTCACCTCTCGTATCTTAGTGGCAAAAACATTGGCGCGTAAAACCAAAGATCCCGGATTCGAGTCCCGGTGACGGCGTGACAACAGTAACAAATTTTTTTCCCGTTGTATGAGGTAATCTGTAGTGGGCATAAATTAATTTAATAATTAACATCGCAATAATTGTATTTAAAAATTTACCCCTACTAAAAATTCTTCAAATATTTCATTATTAATTATTAATAATAATATACATTGATTCTGACGTTCTGTGACTTAGTAAATACGTTCTTGTTGTTACTGTTGTCACCTCTCGTATCTTAGTGGCAAAAACATTGGCGCGTAAAACCAAAGATCCCGGATTCGAGTCCCGGTGACGGCGTGACAACAGTAACAAATTTTTTCCCCGTTGTATGAGGTAATCTGTAGTGGGTATAAATTAATTTAATAATTAACATCGCAATAATTGTATTTAAAAATTTACCCCTACTAAAAATTCTTCAAATATTTCATTATTAATTATTAATAATAATATACATTGATTCTGACGTTCTGTGACTTAGTAAATACGTTCTTGTTGTTACTGTTGTCACCTCTCGTATCTTAGTGGCAAAAACATTGGCGCGTAAAACCAAAGATCCCGGATTCGAGTCCCGGTGACGGCGTGACAACAGTAACAAATTTTTTTCCCGTTGTATGAGGTAATCTGTAGTGGGCATAAATTAATTTAATAATTAACATCGCAATAATTGTATTTAAAAATTTACCCCTACTAAAAATTCTTCAAATATTTCATTATTAATTATTAATAATAATATACATTGATTCTGACGTTCTGTGACTTAGTAAATACGTTCTTGTTGTTACTGTTGTCACCTCTCGTATCTTAGTGGCAAAAACATTGGCGCGTAAAACCAAAGATCCCGGATTCGAGTCCCGGTGACGGCGTGACAACAGTAACAAATTTTTTCCCCGTTGTATGAGGTAATCTGTAGTGGGTATAAATTAATTTAATAATTAACATCGCAATAATTGTATTTAAAAATTTACCCCTACTAAAAATTCTTCAAATATTTCATTATTAATTATTAATAATAATATACATTGATTCTGACGTTCTGTGACTTAGTAAATACGTTCTTGTTGTTACTGTTGTCACCTCTCGTATCTTAGTGGCAAAAACATTGGCGCGTAAAACCAAAGATCCCGGATTCGAGTCCCGGTGACGGCGTGACAACAGTAACAAATTTTTTTCCCGTTGTATGAGGTAATCTGTAGTGGGCATAAATTAATTTAATAATTAACATCGCAATAATTGTATTTAAAAATTTACCCCTACTAAAAATTCTTCAAATATTTCATTATTAATTATTAATAATAATATACATTGATTCTGACGTTCTGTGACTTAGTAAATACGTTCTTGTTGTTACTGTTGTCACCTCTCGTATCTTAGTGGCAAAAACATTGGCGCGTAAAACCAAAGATCCCGGATTCGAGTCCCGGTGACGGCGTGACAACAGTAACAAATTTTTTCCCCGTTGTATGAGGTAATCTGTAGTGGGTATAAATTAATTTAATAATTAACATCGCATTGATGTATTTAAAAATTTACCCCTACTAAAAATTCTTCAAATATTTCATTATTAATTATTAATAATAATATACATTGATTCCGAAGTTCTGTAACTTAGTAAGTACGTTCGTCGTTGTTACTGTTGTCACCTCTTGTTGCTTAGTGGCAAAAGCATTGGCGCATAAAACCAAAGATCCCAGGTTCGAGTCCCGACGGGGGCGTGACAACTGTAACAATTTTTTCCTTCATTTAGTGGGTATAAATTAATTAAATAATTAATATCGCAAGAATACATACATTTAGAAAATTGTAATGAACATTCCAAATCACTTAGGATATTACAACTAACAAGTTGTTGGTAAAAATGGTTTTTAATTTATTAATTTAAATTTTATATATTTATGGAAATATATATGGGAAATATAACAAACAATTATTTTTGTATCTATGGTGATGTTGCAGACGTATTACATCCAAAAGTTAGTTGTCAAGACTTTTTCATTATTTTTTCATTTAAGATAAAATATACCCGTAACACTTTTTTAATATGAAAAAGAAATCATTAACCTACAATTCGCAGAAATCATTATCCTACTCGGGCAGTGGTTGTAAACAACCGTAACTGCTCGCACAACCATGACGACACAAACCCGATGAATATTTGGGAACTTTACCACAATATCTTTACAACTTACTAAGCTTTAGCGTTGTTGCCAAACCTTGAACAACTAAACAGCACTTACTTAAGAAGGACGTAGGCAGCGTACTGTGTAAACGAATTGGAAATTAAGTAAAGTGATCATTTTAATAATAAAATACTCCCCGAAAGTTGATTTCTATACTGACCGAAAATTGAGTTGTATATTGATCATTTAATTTATAGCCTAGTTTGCCTTTCTTTAATAACTACATATGGATATATTTTTAAAACTTTTGAGTCTACTTTTGTTCTATAAAAGCCCAAATTTTGTATAAACAATAACGCTTTAATGTATTTTTGGGTAGCGAGCAGCGAGCATATTAAATTCAAATGTTCCACCGATTTGGTTAATCGAATTTCATTACAGTTCAAATAATTCAATAAAGTTTAAATTAAATAGGTTGTTAATTCTAAGCGAAATTTCACGCTCCACAAAATCGGCCACTTTTCATATGAAAGCTCACTTTATGTGTATGTAAATGTAAAGAAGGCAACAATTTAAAATATAAGCTAGAAAAGGAATCAATAAATTACCTATATACCTACTCCTAGACATACGATAAAATATATGCAAACAAAAACTTCATCTATTAAAAACTACGAGGGTAAATCAAATATAAACGGTAATTTTACTATTTAGCTTAGCACGTAATTTCGATCTAGAGGATTCGATGCTCGAGTGTTGTTTGGTTTATGAGGAGGGGGAAACCGGCTTAGGTAGCAGCTGCTACTGTGCTCGCTTCTGTCCGCAGTACAGTCATGACTGAGCGCAAGGTACCGTTCGTCTGTTGCGCATCATCATACAGTTTTTAACCAATGAAGGCGTTAAACTATCGGAAATTTTCACTTGTTTGAAGGCACAGTTTGGGGACGAGAATCAAGTGTATACGTGGGTCAGAGAACAGAGAATTCAGGAATGGGCGAGAACGTGTCGAAAATGAAATGATCATATCATGATCGACGCCCAAGAACAAGTCTCACAAATGACAACATCCTCGCTGTTCGAGAGCTTGTTGAAGGTGATCGCCGGTTAACTATTGACTGTTGAACAAATCTCATCAAAAGTGGGTATCAGCCATGGGAGTATGGGAGCGTTCAATCCATCATCACTAATGAACTTGGCTTTAGAAAAATTAGTGCTCGCTGGGTTGCAAGGTTGTTGACCAAAAATTAAAAACAGGTTAAGTCGGAGATCAATGAAAGACTTCTGAATCGATTTCGACAAGAACGGGAAGTTTTTTTGAGGCGTATGGCGTATCGTCACTTGTGATGAGACGTGGGTCCACCACAACTCTCCTGAATCAAACATGGCGAGTAACGAGTAAGGAGTGGCGAAGAAAGGATGAAGGCTGCATTGTCAAAGCCAAAACCTGCCTCTCTCTCTCTCTCTCGGAAAAGTGCTCGCAACTATCTTCTTTAAATCAAGGGGAGTTTTACTCATTGATTTTCTTCACAATCAACGAACGGTGAATGCGGCTTACTAATCAGAGTTTTACAGTCTACAGTCGACAAAAGTCGCATATCGAAGTAAACGACAGGGTATGCCCATTCGAGACGTCGAGACGTCATCCTCCTTCATGACAATGCCAAACACCAAGCCACACACCGCAGTTTTGACAAGGAATAAATTGGAAGAAATGGGCTGGAAAACCCTCGAGCATCATTATATCATCATTATAACCTTGACTTGTCACTTGTCACCCTATGATTAATTTTTGTTAGCGCCCTTGAAAGAATCACTTGGAGGCAAAATATTTGAAAGCAATGAAGAAGTAGAGGAGTATCTTCCAAATCAGTGGCAAAAGTGGAGGTGAGTACATTGATAAATATTAAATATATGGTTTGTGTACCATTAATCAATAAACTTATTTGACAAAATTACCGTTTATATTTGATTTACCCTCGTATATTTCACTCTAACGATAAGTCAGAATCATATAAAGATAATTTTGGTCCCAATGAAATGTTCTTCGTTCTAGGTGAAAATGAAATAAAAGTTAGCTTGGCTCCTAGAGGATACTGTCTGCATTGTTGCCGGATTTACGTGAATGAACATATTCGCTTCTTTTTATACAACAGGGACTACAATGGCATACGTCTTCCCCCACAAAAAGTTGGAGCTCTTAAACAAATAGGGATAAAGGACAATACCCATACCGTAATTTTTATTCATGGATTTTCAGAATCGTGGTCCGGACCGAGTGGGAGGTACATCGTGAATGGTAAGGCATTTTTACAAACATCATATTTAATTTTAATAAAACTAGAACCTAATCATGGGCGTTACGTATTTCTGATATCACTCTTTCAATATATTTAATTTGAAACCAAACAAGTTCAGTTTTTTAAACGTTATTAACACCTACTTTATGGCCATATTGGTAATTTTATACGTCATGGATTCTATACCGCAATAGTAGGAAGAAACCAACTGTTAAATCTCTAAAAAGAAATGAATAAATATCAATACGATACAAACTGAAAAAGGAGAATAACATAATTCTGTTTTTAGCTTTAAATAGTTAAAATTTAAGAACTAGACATTTAATACACAAGGTATTTACAATTAATTAAAATCAAATTAATATTGGGCGTTAAAAATGAGTACCTATAAAGGAGTATCAGAATGATGAAGCCTTAAAGAAGGTGAAAAAACTGTCAAGTGAAATTAATAAAAATTGTGGAAATTAACTTTGTACTTTTATTAATATTTTGTTTAGATTTTATTCTTTGTTTAAATGATATTTCAATTTTTACAAATCAGACATTTTTTAAAATTGTCTGTTACCAGTATTTTCATATTCGCATTTCCTTTTGTACCATTTAATTATCCTTATTTATTTAGACTAAAAGATTATTCATCATTGTTTCTCAGTATTATTTTCCACGCAATTCAATTTTATACTGTGATGCGCAAAATATTCAGAAATAAATTATGTAAACATTTTGTATCGTAGTTACGAATTTTTATTAAGGGCAAAGGTTACTGAAGTATTTATTTCAAACGTAATGTCTTAAGGGTAGTTTATATTCTTTTCATTACTCCGAAAATAAATGCGATGACGCTCGTTCCCGGGGGATTGGGATGTGGTTTAAAAAGAATGAGTTCACAAATTAATAGAAAAGATGTTTTAAAATGTTTCTAAAATTAGAATTTATTCAACTCTGCAAATTTAATTGTGTTTCTTGCATGAACAACACAATTTTATTACAATGCTTATTAGAAATAACAATACATCTTCTTATAATCTGGTTTTTGTTGATTTTCCCTAATTAGATGAATTTAATGTTTTGTGTTTGCGACACGTGTTTCGCCTTTCGGCATTGTCAAGTGTCTGGTAATGAGTTCTGTCCATACACAAAAATTATAAAAAACTACAACGAAAAAATTATTAATACCATACAACTACAAATAAAAAACTCAATCCAAAGAAAAGGAAACCAGAAACAAGAAACAAGGAATAACAACATATAAAACCAACTACATAAATAAAAAATTACCCAACAACATAGAAAAAGAAGATAAATTCGAAAAATATACAAATAAACCTGCACAACATGCGATAAAGGATACATCTGGCAAACGGGAAGGAAAACAAAGCAGCGTTACAAAGAGCACTTAAACTCTAATTACGCCGAACATCTACCTAAGAATAATCACCTTCCTGGCCTTATTGAAAACACAGTCCAAATTCTACACACAATCAAAGAAAGCAAGAAAATGAACATGTTAGGAAACATAGACATCTACAAAGAAGAAATAAACAACATAATCATAAACGTACAAATAAACAACCAATCCGAAGTCCTCTTCCAACCACTACGATACATATATAAGCGTAAAATCTGAACCCATTACTAGATGGTTGACAATGCCGAAAGCCGATACACATGTTGCAAACACAAAACATTAAATTCATCTCATTCGAGAAAATCAACAGAAACCAGAGTACAACTAAATAAACTTTCCCACATTATTAAATTTTTAAACGCTGTATTTTTAAGTTAGCTACACACAAAGTTTCATTAGTCTTTTCTAAACTAAAATTTTAACAATTTTAAAAAGCTTTCCTCCCAAACAAATAAATAGATAGAGAGAAATATAACATAATTGTCTTTATTTTGCAAATAAACTTTATCGAATGTTCGCTCCAAGTGAGTTAAACCAAAATAAGCGGAATGCTTCAGGACGAGTAGTAAAGAAACGTGTCTTAAATGAGTCCGCATGCGCATTGTACTAGTTGTATGAAACCATTGGGCATGTATCGATCAGCCATCGCACTGTTTATGACTACAATTATAGTCGATAAAATATAATATACTAGATATATTATTTATTTTTTTAATAGCCTACATGAGTTTGGATCAACCTGTGAATATTATATTGGTCGATTGGTCTGAAATTGCTACACTACCTTGGTATAACGAAGCTGTACAAAATACAATGGTTGTAGCGAAAGTTTTGGCGAAGTTTTTGGAATTTTACGACAAAACTGGAGAAGTACCGATTAGAAATGTTCACCTCATTGGATTTAGTTTAGGTTCTCATATTGCCGGTTGTGCTGCTAAAAGATTGAAAAAGGGCTTAAGAATTTCCAGGATAACCGGATTGGATCCAGCTTTTCCTCTTTATTCTCCAAAGAGTGAGTTCCTTTTGTTAGAAATTGAACAGGGGTATAAAATATGAACCTACATATCAATCTTTTAGGTACAAATCGACTAAAAAGGACAGATGCGGATTATGTGGATATTATACATACGGATGCGGGCATCCTGGGATTTCCCTATCCGATAGGGCACGCAGATTTTTACCCGAATGGCGGCACCGGACTTCAGCCGGGCTGTTTACCGGAATTCAAAGACTTTTTTAATTCAAAACTTGCAGATCAAGTTGGTAAGTAAATTAAAGCAGCCATTCACATTCTATATTTCCAAAATTGTTAATTTCTGATCGGAATGTTGAAGCACCCTTAGCTACTATGTAAAATAAAACGACAAAATAACAAACTGAATGGTATCTTCGTCTTATCTTTGATCATCATTCATGTCTTGTAATTGCCTCAGCAAGTAAATACCGTTTTGAAATTGATAAAAAAGTGCAAAGATATCTCAATAATTTTATTTTTACATGAAAGCCTGTACGATAATCTACTTTTCTACATAATTTCTTTAAATATTGAGGCACTTCTCATAACGTTTGAATAGTGACCAGTTTTTGAATACACATATAGTAGTCACTGAAAGCCAGATCAGGGCTGTACGGAGGATGATCTAGAGTTCTCAGTGAAAAGATATGATGAGTTCTTTGGTCCGATTAGCCACATGTGGACGGGCATTGTCATGCACATTTGTGCGGCCATCTTTAAATGCTCTTGTCCACTTCCTTACCATTCCATCACTCATAATCTCTTGTCCGTAAACTGGACAGATCTCACGATAAATATTACTCGGTTTTAGTCCTTTAGCACTAAGGAATCGTATAACAGCCCGGACTTCCCAGTCGGTGGGACTCACGATTATCTAAGGCATCTTAAACACTCAGTAACCAACGTAAACAAGGGCGAATCAGACTGTAATGACGTCAGTGCATAGGTGAAAGATGCATCTGGTACGCATGCGCGAAGCGGTGCGGCGACAGAATTTCTAAACGGTACTTACTTAAAAAACATGCCTCTAATCTTAAAATCGTTTTGGTTTTTGATTTGTCATTTGATTTTGTTATAGTAATTGAAATAACCATACAATAATATTTATTGTTAAAACGTTTTGTATGCATTCGAAGGAAAAACCAATAGAAACTTTTAATTTCTGATCCTCTACTATCAAAATATTTTATAATAAAAAAATAATACGATTTCTTTTCTAGTGGCTTGCAGTCATGTTAGAGCATGGAGGCTATTTTCTGAATCTATTAGAAATCCGCGAGCTTTTCCGGCAACGAAATGTCAAAGTTGGTTTTCTGGAGAAGGGCAGTGTAACTTTACAGTCGATGCTTTTATGGGCTTTCCATATCAACGAAGGTACGAAATAATGTCCTATGTATTATCTATCTAATAGTTCATTAATAATTTGCCGCTAATTGTGAGTTTACTGTTAATGTTTGGCAAGGTACCTTTCGATTCATTAATGCATTTTTGCCTGTGAATTTTTATTGCAGAAATGCACCCAGAGGTCGGTATTATTTAGTGACGAATGAACATCAACCTTTTTCAAAAGGCGCTAGAGAGCAGAGAAGTTTAAATATGAAAAGAAAAGAAAGATAATTAGTAATACTGATTTTTTGTATATATTATTATAAGTTTTTTTATACGTTTTATGTATAAGAATAGATTTAAAATGTAAAAACACATTGTGAAACCGGTGTCTAAAAGTTCAAATTTGTTGTAGCTTTTGTAAATTCTTTTTGTACTGGAAAAATTCTGTGTACAAATTACAATTGTATTTAAAACAAAAACATCAAGAAATGAATGTTATCATCGGATATAAAAATATGTTTTCACTAAAACGTGTACATTTACTTCTACCTTGTGCCATAGTAATAATTTCAGGTTAAGACATATTATAATGTTTTTTCTGAAAATGTGTTAAAATTATCTTTAGTATTTTTTTTACTTTTATATTAAAATATATTTTGATTTTATTTGCATTGATAAACAAATAAAAACAAAGCAAGAACATTTCCTTTTTATTATTTCTGACATAGTTTAGCAAATTTCTGTTATTCAAAGCTTGTCGTGTCTTTATGATACTGTATCTAATATTTTCAGCATCCTTACTAGTTCTTACTCGCTCACTGCGCATGCTCAATCCCTACCTACGCCATCTGTCGTACGAAAACTCTAATTTATTAACACGTACATTTGTATACACTTGATACCTATAACTCTACATACATGACGATATTAAGCATTGAAAAATCTTTAGTTAAAAACATTTTCAATTTTAATGAGGAAGATTTTAAGTGGCTTTTTTTGATCTCCCTTACGTACAACCCATGTGCCGCCACTGGATTTAGGAAATCATTTTTTTTGTATACATGTTGTACTTATTTCATTAACTTTTTACAAAGAATATGTGTAAATATTGCACAAATTGCCTGCTAAAGTTACTTAGTTGAATTAGGAATTTTTTTTATATTTTAATTCCACTTTGCCAAATAAGAACTCTGAAGGATCGTTTCCACTATAAATAGTTCAGCATTGACCCGCGAAACCCCTAATATAGAAATAGGACCGGAACTTAATTAATGCAGCATTTTGACGTGATTAAGGACTCTCAAAATCAATACCTGCGACACTTTGTCTGTAAAGAGTGACTTTAATTAATGATCCAAAATAATGACGACATTGGGGAAGAAACTGAAAAAGTTCGTTTAGTAGATAGAAGTATTAATTATGCGTTGTGAAATAGTTTGTCAGAAGATTATATACATATTCTAAAAGGATATCGTACTAACGGTATTAAATCTACAAAGTCGCTTTTATAAAAATAATTAGGGTTAATATAAAAATTAGAGACGAAGAACTGGAAGAAGTTGCCGATTTTGGATTTCTAGCAGTCAGATACGAGGCATGTTTTTTAAGTAAGTACCGTTTTGAAATTAATAAAAAACGCGCAAAGATATCTTAATTATTTTATTTTTACATGAAAGCCTGTACCTTAATCTACTTTTCTACATAATTTCGTTCAATATTGAGGCACCTGTCATAACGTTTGATCAGTTTTTGAATACTCTTCTCATAGAACTCTGCCGCCTGACTTGTTAACTGTTAACCACTGCATCACAACTGTTTTGACTTCGTCCGGATGTTTCTTCAAATACAGGAACAAATGGTAGTCACTGGGCGCCAGATCAGAGCTGTACGGAGGATGATCTAGAGTTTCCCACTGAACAGTGAAAAGATGTGATGAGATCTTTGGTCCGATTAGCTACATGTGGACTTGCATTGTCATGCACATTTGTGCGGCCATCTTTAAATGCTCTCGCCAACTTCCTTACCATTCCATCACTCATAATGTCTTGTCCGTAAACTGTGCGCATGTGCGGAACGCTGCAGAATTTTAAACGGTACTTACTTAAAAAACATGCCTCGTAACCCTGGACGGAAAAAGGTGTAGAGACATAATCACTTCTGTGCTCGCGACTGGTTAATTTGGAAATTCGAGAAAAAAAATTTAAATTATATGTTTGGAGCACGGCTCTGTTCGGATAAGAAACGTGGACGGAGGGTGCAAGGGAAAAGAGAACGTTAACGTTAACGTTAAGCGTTTAAGATGTGGTGTTATAAGCAGACAATGGATATGCCATTCGTGAATATGAAAGATAACGAATGAGCAGGTTAATAGGGAAAAATAGGAGAACAGGGGGTTAGAGTTAGTTTTTCCACATCTAAAGCAAATTATCGTCTAAGGTTTTGTAAAAAAAAAATGGTAATTAAAAAAACACATTCTAATGTAAGTAGCTGCATATAAAAAAATTGCCTTGAATATTGATTATTGCGTGTTCAATAGGTAATAGGTTGGTTATTACGACTACTCACCCTCTAATTTTATTCCAATCTTCCTTCATTACAAAAGAAACAAAAAGTAGAAACTAGAAACATCAGGAATGAGTGTTTCGTGCAGAATGCATTCATGAACAAATGCGAACGGTGAAGGACGTTTGTTAACATTTCCAGATGAAAATTAACGGAAATTTGCAATTTTCTCGGAAAACAGCCAACACATTTTACAAATTTTTAAAAATCAAATATTACACCATAAAAGCACGTTTTACAATTCGGTTATGCGAATAAAGAAGAAAATTAAACACCAAATTATTAAGGTAGTCAAAAATAAAGTGGAATATTTATTAAGAAGGCAATGAAAGTTATTATTACTATTATAATAGATACTATCAACGTGACAAGTATAATTAAACTTCCAAATTCCCTGACCCCTTTTTTCACTTATTTAGGATTACATTAATTAGGTTTTAAAAATTCTATTTTGACAATGATTTTAAGACAATTTTTTAGAAGAACCTTCAGAATCAGCCGCAGATATTATTCAGGTAAGCTATTTTACCATTATACAAGGTGTATTATAAATAGTGGATAACCATTCCGAAGGCCATCCCCAAAATGGAATTTATGTTAGTAAAAGTTCCATGATTTTCAAGTAATTTGGATTTTCTTAAACATGGAAGAATTTATTTAATTTATGGGATACCCTGCATTGTATTGTATCTAACATGTGTTCCCATTTATAACAATTTTATTTAAAAGAACATATCAGTCAGAAAGTTTGAACGGCTCAACTTTCGTTTAGCCGAAATGAGTTATATAAAAGACATTGTATTTTTTGCTTTTAAGGAGTTCTCTAAATACAGAAATATAAAAGTTTTACTACGGAAATGCATAATTTTCATTTTCCAGGCTTTAGATTAGTCATAATATTAGATACATTTTTGTTTTGTATTTTGGACGTTCTTTGAATATCAATAGCCCAATAGTTTTGTTCGGAAATCGATAATTTTTACTTTACATAAATTTAAGTAAAAACTGGAATAACAATATTTTAGAAGGAAAGCACATTTTTAATTTTCACTGGTTTATTGTTTACTTAACAATTGTTTCGCTAATACTTTAGCTTCATCAGAAGTAGACTTATACTTAATTAACAAACGAAAATATGTCTAATTTATACCTAAGTTAGGGTTCGAACTACCACTGGGGAGGGGAAATAGGTTTAATAACGGTGAATTGTTTAGATCTAACTGATCATTTAAAAGCAAATCTGTTTTTTTGAATTTATTTATTTCCATAGTTTCAAGTAAAGTTAGTTTGTAATTATTTGATTCTTTATGCAAATTAGTGTATTCATAATTGAATTGATGATTTTCTAACAACAAATGTTTCGCGTAATTAGAATCGATTTTTTTATATTTAAATGACCTATAGTGCTCACTTATTCTTTTTTTAAAATTTCTTTTAGTTTTACCTATATAAATTTTGTTACAGGTTCCACAATTTAGTTTATAGATTCCTGTTTGGCAATCTTTATCATTTTTATCTTTATTGTTTTTTAAAATATTTGATATCGAATTATTGGTTTTGAAAGCTACATTAATATTGTTTTTGATTAAAATCTTTTTAATAACTTCTGAAGGATGTCCTATATATGTTATTAAAGCATATTTTTTCATTTCGTTATTAATTTTTGGAAAAACTGATTGTATTGCCTGTTTAAATTTGATTTTTGTTAAAATTTTATCTATAACACTGATATTGTAATTATTGTTGTGTGCGAAAATCATCAATTCAATTATGAATACACTAATTTGCATAAAGAATCAAATAATTACAAACTAACTTTACTTGAAACTATGGAAATAAATAAATTCAAAAAAACAGATTTGCTTTTAAATGATCAGTTAGATCTAAACAATTCACCGTTATTAAACCTATTTCCCCTCCCCAGTGATAGTTCGAACCCTAACTTAGGTATAAATTAGACATATTTTCGTTTGTTAATTAAGTATAAGTCTACTTCTGATGAAGCTAAAGTATTAGCGAAACAATTGTTAAGTAAACAATAAACCAGTGAAAATTAAAAATGTGTTTTCCTTCTAAAGTGTTAATTAATTTTCATCAAGTAAGCCAAGATATGATTAATTATAACAATATTTGTTTTTAATAAGTAGTTTACAGTTTTGTTGTAAATATTAAACTTAAACCTCCAACATGAGTTCTGATTAAAGCGAAGCATGCGTTGCTCCGCATCTGTGAAAATAAACAAAAGGCCAAGGGATGAGATAAGGTTAGGGGTAGAGGTATGTTTTTCTTATTTCTACTGTGAAAAGTGCTATGCATTAAGAGGTACTCTACCGTCCAAACTTGGACGGGTTCAACTAGTTATATGTAATTGTGTAGTTATAACCAATTGTTTTTACATACCGTATGTATAAATATCCTCATCCTTTTTTATTGAGGAGCATATAATATCTAAATCTGATTTTGGTTTTTCTGAGTGTCGCGTCCAAAATGAAAATAAAGAATTTTCGCTTTTACGAGCTGTTAGATTAGAATATGGGGTTTTTAAAGACAATAAGTAAAATAGTGGGTTAGGTTAGGTTAGGTTAAGTTAGTAATATTTTCATGTTTTTGGGTTTAACGTTTAAATTCAAAAGGAAAAAAGTTTTAATTTAACGGTCTTCGAAACGAAAACGGTGCGGAAATACCGCACGGAAATTTTCATATTGTTTTGTTCAGAGGAACGTTTAAAATCCAAATTAAAAAACAAAAATTATGTAACTGATTTCGGTTATTCTAAAGTCTGGAAAATGAAAATGACGAATTTCTGCACATAATGTTTGTGATCCATTGTTCGCAAAGGCTCTTAGCTTATGTAGGTCCTAGGCAAGTAAACCACATTAATAAAAACAGTAATTAATCGAAACTACGAGACTACGTCTCGTGGATTGCGATTTCTTATTGTTCCTACTATATTAGAAAATATATTCGCAAAACATTTTGCCAATATTATGTAAAACTTCTTTGGCAAATTCTTACAGCCGTGTGATGAGAAAATTTGGCAGTTGATCAGAAACGTGATTGTTTCATTTCAGAATTTGGAATCCTTACAAATGAGGATGTAGATAAAGCAGTAGTAAGCAAATCTGTTAAGGTGGCAGTTTTGGGTGCAGATACTCCCGTCGGTTTTTACACAACTTTCTTACTGAAACAGAATCCTTTAATATCCCATCTTTATTTACATGGATCAGGAAGAGTAGTTTGCATGTCCGACGACTTAAAAACTATGGACACAAAAAGTAAGGTTACTGCAGCATATACGAACGAAGAGCTACCCGGAATTGTACGGGTAAGATTATCTCGATTATCGTTTGACTGAAAGGCTATGGCGAGATAAGATAGTGAAAATTGTCCCTTGCTCGATTGTAATTTCGAATTGGCCATTCGAAAGGACATAATTTGAAAAATCCTTCAGCTAAATTTTTAGCCCTCTAAGTGATCACAGGGTGGCGCTATCGTTAAAAATGTGTTTTTTCGCAATTAATTTCTCCTGCCTCACTGTTTACTTTAAAAAACCTGAAAAAAATCATGAAGGTTAGTTATTGAGAAGGAAACTGGCCTGATTTTTTTCAGATTTTTAAAACCTAAACTGAAGCTAGGAAGAATATTTTAATTTTTCAATGGCTTCTTAGGACATGAAGGTTCCATTTAACAGAAATAAAAATAATAGTTTTTCATGTATTTTTTCCCGTACTTCACGATGCCGGTAAGTATATTTTCATCTTTAGACCGGAACATGCCCAAAAATAGGAAAAACCGTCATTTTTTGCATTTTTGCGATAATTTTGGGCCATAATCTTGAAATTAAATAGGCACTAAAACTCTAAAATGTACGTAAATACTTTTTCTAAACCCATTATGTAATGGACAATCATCAGTATCTATAGTATATTAACATATACGAAATATATGCTGAGTCAATAAAACAGTTGATGAAAGCATAGCCATTGAACTTTTTGGATTATCGTGCCCTGTTTTATCGACTCAGCTTATGTTTCGAATATGTAGATATACTTAACCAATGCTTTTTCTTTAGTTCTCAGCTAGTTTTAGTGGACAAACCTTATGGGTACTTTTCAGCTGAGCGCCACGTATGCTATAGATAGGTATGCATGCTATATTTAAGGTTAATAACGGAAATCTTTTAACATTGTTTAACCAAGCTCTTTTCCATTAAAGCGCCTTAATACATGATCCGATAATTTTGTAGGTTAAAAACAAATATTTACGTATATTTTACAGTTTTAATGCCTATTAATTTTAAGATTATGGCCCAAAATTATCGAAAAAATGAAAAAATGATGAATATATAAATATAAATATGGAATCAACAGAAACAACTACTCCGAGGGCTAATACCCCTACCGGCATTGAATTACACTGTTGTTTCCGATGTTATTCTTAGACGAAGATACAACATATCCAAATATCTAAATATTAAGATCAAAGTGTAATTCACTGCCCGTAGGGGTATTAGCCCTCGGAGTAGTTGTTTCTGTCGACTCCATATTTATATTTATATATTTATAATATAGCCTGTAAAGGCATTTCTGCCAGTGCCCACCTGATGAGACCCGATAGGTCGAAACCGATCGTGGGATATGGCTTTCAGTTCGTTGTGCCTACTTGGTAGGACGCGTTCAAAATTTGAGATCTTTGATCTTAATATTTAGACGAATAAGGATTTTAGTTCCTTCTTGTTTGAATATGCAAAATGATGCTTTTTCCCATTTTTGGGCATGTTCCGGTCTAAAAATGAAAATATACTTACCGGCATCGTGAAATACGAGAAAAATACATGAAAAACTGTTATTTTTATTTCTGCCAAATGGAACCTTCATGTCCTAAGAAGCTACCAAATCCTCATGTCTAAAACCCATAATATTCAATTTTATCAACGTATTTAATAACATTTCCACAACAATAGATCGAAAACGGTTAAAAAGTCATAATGACATATTTTTCATTATTACATAATATAGGTACAGATAAAAATTCTGACCGACTTTAAACCCGTGTTCTGCGCTGTAGAATATTCATGTATTAGTTTTCATCCTAACATTTGAACTTTAAATGTGATAAACCATGATTATTCTCTTTCCCGCGGGATTTTCTAACCTTTGATATTAAATACCATCGGATCATCAACGAGGAAAACATTTTCTTTTGTTATTTATCACTTCGTTTTGGAAAAAGGAGTAAAACAACGAAAAATTAGTTTGGGAATATCAAAAAAAAAAATTATAATATCACTAATGGGTATGACTATGTGATTTCAATTATCGCTCCGGGAACACTAAATAACGAGGATTTGCCAAGAAAACTCGCTGTTTGCCACTGTTCCATTATGATTTCGGGTTACTCTTTGGCAACGAAACAATTTGAAACTTGGCAACAATTCAGTTTTTAGTCGGTAAATTTCACGTTAGTGTAAAAGATATACGGTACTCCTTCGACATTATTTTCATCTTTGTCACTCTTACTGCTGACGGACTACTACCGGGAAATCGTAATTTATTATTACGACTTCTCACTCTAAATTGTTTTTCCGTTTTCTCATTTCAAAAAGGTATTAAAAATTCTAAAAATGTATTTAACAAGCGTCTATCAATTTTATTAATAACATTAACTTTAAGTTTAAAAATGTATTTAACAAATGCAATGTAACATTTGTCGAAAATAACAAGTGCAACTTAAGGTCAATACTTTCAAAAACCACACCAAACCCAAATATATTGGATAAAAGTGGCATTTATAAAATACATTGTAACAGTTGCGATGCTTGCTATATTGGACAAAGTGGTAGGGCAATCAACGTTAGAATATATCTGAGCATGTAAAGTATAGTATAGATAAAAAGGACACCAAAATGGGCTTTTTTGATCATCGTGTCTTATCTAACCACCACTTGTACATAAAAAATGTTACGGTACTCCATAGTGGTATCAGAAAAAGCAAAAAATTGTCACTCTGAGAAGCGCTAGAGATTAAAAAAGCCCTGACCCAAAATCTTAATTTAGTCAATAACCATACGGAGTTAGAATTTGTAAACTCCCCACTCATTTTAGGCAATTAAGATTAAGTATACATATATATTGTCCCACTAGCTTTTAATATTTAGTATAAGATTTTACTCTAATCCTTTGATAATGGTCGGTTGACCGAAACTAGTTAGTTAGGATATATATTAAATCGGTGAAACATTCTACGTTCTTTTATTTACTTTTATATATTTAAACATGTTTCACAATAGTTGCACCCCCCACAGTGTTAAACTATTTAATTCATTTAACTTTCACAGTTGAGAACGTAACATTTAATTTAATTATATGTCTTGCTTATTACCTTCTCAATTTGGTCTAGATGAATAATTTAAACAAGTTGACATTCCGTATGATACAAATGGCTATTACTTTTAGATTACCTGCTTCAATTTTAATAAACGGATGAGATAATTCACCTGTGCTGAGGGACTCGGTTATTTAGACGGATCTAATACAATTTTAAAGTCTTCGCTGCCATAGTTTAATTACCGTAATGTGTTTAGGGGTGTGGCTAATTTAATATTATCATTTTGGTATACCACAAATTGGTAATTGGTTTCTAACTACTTTATCCACGAACAACAGTTTTGCGAAAGGGTTTAATGAAAGATAAGAATTAGTATTGTTTGAATTATTTGTCCTTTCATTTTTATATATTTTTAAATGACGATAATATTAAAATTATACGACAAAAATTAACTAAAGCATTTGTTCTTCTTTTTACATATAAACATTGCTTTCTAATATTCTTGAATATGTTAAAAGGAAAAGAACAAAATAGTCATTTTGGAAAAAACAATGAACAAATATTTAATACAGCTCTTCCTCAAGGGAGTTCAGAATTAGTTGTAACAATCATTTTTTAATTCCCTTATCAAATCATATTTTATACAAACCATATCGAAATTGAGTATCGAGTATGATAAGCGTTGTCAAGCTATCACACCCACAAAAAAAAATAGCGCACTAATATATTAAATATAATTTTGGAATTAACAGAAACAACTACTACGAGGGCTAATACCCTTACCGACATTGAATTACAATGTTGATTCCGATGGATTCTTAGACGAAGATAACAATCCAGAAAAAGAAGGTATTAAATTCCTTTTTCGTCTAATTATAAAGGATCACAGATCCCACATATGGAAAGTGTCCTACACGGTAGGCACAGCGTACCGAAAGCCATATCCTACAACCGGTTTCGACCTATCGGGTTTCATCAGGTGGGCGCTAGCAGAAAGGCCTTTATCGGCTCGAAACTGGTCGTGGGATATGGCTTTCAGTGCGCTTTGCCTACTGTGTACGACGCGTTCCAAATGTGGGATCTGTGATCCTTTATAATTAGACGAAAAAGGATTTTAATGCGTTGTTTTTCTGGATGGCACTAATATATTGTTTTTAAATTGCCATTTTTGGAGTTAAGTTAGATTAGGTTAGGGTAGGTTAGATTATGTTATTAAGTTATAAATTGCGCTAATTGGTTTTTGTTGACAACGAATTTTGCGAAGCAGTACATTAGAGCATAACAATAACATTAGCACAATTCAGCACAAACCATTTCTTTTATAACCGAAAAATACCAAAAATTCATACTAGGTACTTCCACACTGCACTCATGGTTAGAATCGTGTTAATCTGACTCTTCTAAATTTATTTGTTATGATTTTTTTTTCATAAATTTATATTAAATCAAAATTCAATTCAGCCAAATTCTTAAGTGTCTTTTGTTAGTGAAATACCCAATAGGTACATGCTAAGAACAATGATGGCTTTTGTTTTTCGAAAATGTGAATTTTTAACGACCAGTTAGAACTAAGTCTAAAATTACAAAAATTGCAAAATCATAAAATATTTTTCAATCTTAATAATATGTAGTTAAATATTTTTTTTCAGGGTGCTGATATCATCGCTCTTATGGGTCTGGATTCGGTATGTCCACAAACACATTGGTCAGAAATGTTTCACAATGAGGGTAAAAGATTGATCGATTTAACAGAAGTTATTATCAAGTACAACCCTAAGGCAATAGTTTTAGTATGCGCCGCACCAGTATCTTGTACCCTTCCATTAGTATCTAGCATTTTCAGACAAACGCCCTGGTACCACCCCGGAAAAATAATTGGATCGGCAATGGTTGCAGTGGTAAGTACTTATACATCCTACCTATGTTATATTCCTGATACAAAACGGAAATTTTCACGCGTGAATCATTATCCGACATTATAAATAATATCCAATTATTATCTCTTTCATGTTATCGGTAGGAAACTATTTCTAATTGTTTACAATAAATTAAACTTCTTTAAATCTTTAAGTCCTATCAAATCGATTCAGCTGTTTTGTAGATTAAACCGTACAGATCACGTGTGGCCAACTTTTATGTATATAAAATCCACTTTTTATCTTAAAAGTGTATCGCGATCGAGTTCTTGTCATAGGCGTAGTATAAGAGGGTAGAAGGGGCGTGAAATGCACACTATGTTGTTGCACTGTGCTTCAGTATATGGTGCATTCCAGGGGGGTACATAAGTAAAATGTATGTTCAAAACTACTTTTTATTTTTTAAATCACTTATTAAGTTTTAGAGATATAGGCTCACGAAGAAAATAAATTTCCAGACCCAACTTTTAATAGCAGCATTCCGTACATGCGGTACTTAAAAAAAATCGACTTTTCAACACTTTTTCAAGATAAATTTTACTAACTTAAAATGTTTTTTTTTTTATCAGCTCAATGTACAAGTTGTTGTAGTATTTGTTCCTACATATGAAAAAGTTGTTATAAAAATGCACAGTATGGCTGATAATATGATTTCATTATTTCACACTCGCGTTCTTTTTTTGGTATAGATAAAGAGTCAAAAACATTTGTAAGGCTAATTTATTTAATTGCATACTTGAGTTTAGAAAAGGTGAATATTTGGATTGTAGAGGCAGACACTTACAATTAGATATGTAGATTGTAACTAAATAAAAATGCACTGATGATTTTCAACTTTATTGATCATTTGACTATCGTTTCGCCAAACTTTGCTTCGTCAGAAGTTTGTAGTCAACTTAAAACTATTAACAATATTTGGTCTTAAATACTAGCTGGAAGGGTGGTATCAGGGAACAAGTTTAGAAGTGGGAGCTACTTAACTCTATTCATTAATTAATCTATAGCTATTTTTAAATCTATTAATTTCTACAATTTCCAAAAATGATAATTTTTGTTTTTTGTTTTCTATATGTAAAATTTTGAAATTATAGTCGAAATTGTGGTTTATCATTTTTGGAAATTGTAGAAATTAATAGATTTAAAAATAGCAATAGATTAATCAACGAACAGACAGAATTAAGTAGCTCCCCACTTTTAAACTGGTTCCCTGATATCACCCTTCCAGCTAGTATTTAAGACCAAATATTGTTAGTAGTTTTAAGTTGACTACAAACTTCCGGCGAAGCCAAACTTTGGCGAAACGATAGTCAAGTGATCAATAAAAAAGTTGAAAATCATCAGTGCATTTTTATTTTGTTATAACATGAATTTCAACCAAGTAACGGTAGACTCGATTACGTATATATATATATATATATATATATATATATAGATAGGATTAAAACATAAATAACGTAATAATAATATGATTATATTGAAAGACAAAAGCAAATGCTGTGCTGGGAATTCACAACGAGTTAGACCCTGAGGTCATACACACTCCGGTTACCGGAGGGCCTGACATGGATTGCGCTGTTCCATTATTTGCCCAAAGTCATCCCATTGAATGTTGGGAGTCGGAGGAGAGAGCATTGTGTTGCAAATTCAAAGGTTTGAACGAACAATGCTGCCCCATAAGGACTGAATGTTATGTAAAACCTCCTGGATCGTATCTAATGGAATCTTTTGGAATTTCAAGACTCATATCACTCATTGGACTTGGATATTGTGGCGACCAAACTGCCCTTGCCAGGGTATTCGTGAGGCAAAGTTTTATTCCTAGTTGCAAGTAAGCATCAAATAGTAGTATTCGATGACTAAATACAGACAGCGTTGTGAACGCCATCTGTAGAAATTTTCTACCTATTATGAGATTCAGCAATGTTCAACAATGTCCTTTTTTAATAAGAATATCGACTTGTCAAACTAATACCAAGGCATAGCTGGCTAGAGCGTGCTAGTAAAAACCACTGAGTTCGAAATTGCGATCCACATCTAGCAATTTCGACAAAATACTTACCAAGAACATTGTTCGCATATATTCATCTTTTTATTTTTTGTCTTTGTAATATATTAGTCTTATTGGTCATGCATTTTTTACTTCTCGGATTTTTGTAATTTTTGTATTGTCATATGCATTTGCTGTCTGTTCCTTTCTTTTGCAATTCATCGTTTTTGTATGTCATACTTTCCCTTCTTGGTATTTAGCCCTATTGTATTATATTTTCTTTGTTTTCAAATGTTCTTTTAGAGTTAAGTTAGTCGATAGATTTATTGGGGGTAAGTTTTTGACCCATCGGTCCATTTCCAGGACGTAGATGATACACCGACACATAGCTTGCAATGTTGCATTATTCTATGTTTACGGTTCCCTTCCTTTTTTTTGTTGTTTCAAGTGTCGGTGCCTCGGAACTACCCTCTCTCTGGGGGGCGGTTCTTAAATTCATCTTAAAAGAAATATTTTTACATTCAATTGCAGAATCAATTCATCATTCAATGATATTAGATTCAAACCAACATATAGCACCAATCACATCAAGATCTCTCTAAACATATAGTATTTAATAACATATACCTAGTTTCATATAATAAATCATAATCTATAGTCATTTAGTATTTTCGTAAAAATAAGTAGCAATCACAGCGTACAATAAAATTAGTGCGTATATAGTTGTAAATAGTTTGGGTGTAATAAACCTTTAAAACACAAAGTCCGTTTATTGCATCGATTCCCCCATAGGAATCAAAAGAAGTGGCACATCTGTGGACCGGTGAAATAATCTTATTTCATCAACAAATAAACAAACATATTTTTATTTTTTTTTTGTTCCATCTGGTATCCACCGTGGTATCGATTATTAAAAAAAAATAGTTTTAGTCATTTTACAATTCCATACATTAATTACATTAGTCCTCCTAAAGGTTCCGAATTTCTAAAATTTAGGGAAATCAGATTCTTGGTCAGAAGTTTGTCGAAAATTAAATTAGAGACAAGATATTGAACTTCTTACTTTTTGAAAAAATTGTTTCTTAATTTCTAAAGGTGTGTTTAGATTTTATTCAGTTCAATTTTCGGTAAACTCAGTGTTACAAAACATTAACAAGCTTATCAATTTTTAGGCCAAGTTAGAAGTGAGATATTGGTCTCTATTTTGATTCCACAAATTTCAAAAGTCTTGAAGAATGACAAAAGTTTTTTTGGGCTAATGTTCTAAGACCGAATATCTTTGCATCAATAAATAATTGAGTATTATCGTTAGTTAACTTGTCTTTTGTTTTATTTTTATTATAGATATCTAACATGCACTGTTCAATTAGGACGGGACGGGATAAGCCATAATTTCGGGGTACCGTTTTTGACGAATTTTGAACTGGAATTTTTAGAACGAATGGTGCTGGTTTTAGCCCAGAGGGAAAATGTAGCAGAAGAATTTTTACGAAAAGAAAAAGTACCTTGCACTGATGAATGTCAAATTTAAGTAACTGATAAATAAATTTAATAAATAATCAATGATTTTATGTTACCTTTCTATTTTTTTGTTTAACAATACCTTTATCTATTTACCTAATAATATTCAGTAAAAAATGTACCAATTTTTAGAAATAAAATGTCATATCACTACGAATACGAAAAAATCAATATGGCAGGGTAGTTGCCATATTGAAGCTGAATAAAAAAAGAAAGCTTTCGATAGCAGTTTTCAAATACACCTATAAAATATACACATATAAAATAACAAATGTGTTTTCCTCCATTAACAACTAAAACGTCGTTCTATCTTTCTGTTAGATAATCTTTATCGTACTTATGATCATTTTAACAGTATCATTAATTTGAATTCTTATTTTATTTCTTCTTTCGGTGTATCTTATGAAGATTGAAAAACTTCAGTCATTGACAAATTGATTAAGGCTTTCGCGGCCAGTTGATGAACTGATGTTGTCCTTCTTCGGGTGTACAGGCCGTCGTCGGTTGGAATTGCTTCCTAACGTTGTTTCGCTAGCACTAGTGGCGAGCTTCTTCAGAGGTCTATCCATTTTTGCTGTAGACTACAACCAACAGCGAAAATGGATAGACCTCTAAAGAAGCTCGCCACTCGTGCTAGCGAAACGTTAGGAAGCAATTCCAACCGACGACGGCCTGTACACCCGAAGAAAGACAACATCACTTCAGTCATTTCAGGAGCGCATCCAGAAACAATTCGTTAAAAATAAAGACAGTCATTTTTATGTTCTTCTTTCCGATATTCAGGGACAAAATTAATAATTATATTTTTCTGAGACAACTATTTTCACAATACTGATGTAACCCATAAATCATAGCGCTCCTTGGGACACCCATACCAGTCCCACTTTAGATACGCCACTGCTCATTCAATGTTATGTAATTCAATATCAACATCTGAATATGACGATAGGTATATATACTTTAGAATCAACGGGTATTCAAGCTGTGAAATCGTCAAATATCAATTTTAAGCTTAAAAATGAGGGCATAAAGTTGTTAAACTGTTTAATTTGGGAATTTTAGAAAGGGTTTATTGTCAAGAATATTCCAAGTATAAAAGAATGATAAACCGGGTGATAGAATGTTTTAGAACTAGGTATCAAGATTTTTGTATAGAGTTTAATGTTATAAATTGTATGGAGTTCTTCCAGTATATTCGAGTTTTCCTATTAAGCAACATAAGGATAGCTATAGAAACGAAAGTTGCCTTAAGCTGTCTTGGAAATAGTCAATTTAAATAACTTTTAAATAAAGAAATATTGTAAAAAATCGTTTTAGGGTCCCTTGTTCCAAATCGTATTTAATATGAATTTTTAATTTTACCTACGCTGAAAAGAGCTTTGTAAACAGAGCACAAATACATATTTTTTATTTTTATTTTTTGACTTAAAGAATTTTGGGGAGCCACTAAAATCACAGTTCCTAAACATACTTTGTTATCGGGTCTATCACAACAACTGATTTACGTAGAAAGCTGTTAATTATGCATAATATTATCTATATTAAAGGCGGCTGGGGTATATGTGCTGTAGAGCTGCAGAACTGCCAAAATTATTACATATTTTTGAATTTTTGCAGCCTATAATAATTTAATATATCTACATCACATCAGACGCTAATGTGATTGTGCAACATTGCTTTTTGCTGACCGTCTTATGTAGAGTAGTAAACCAAATAAATTCTCCCAATACTACCGTTACGGACTATTTGACTGGGTTAGCAGGACGGTTCTGTGTACGCGTTACCCTCAGCACCCACATCTTTCTGCATAAAACAACGAATTTATGCGGATAATTGAGCTGCAATCTATGCAGCAAGCATAAGTTTTAAAATTTATGTGAGAAGATGTAACCTTTTACATACGTCTTAATAGCTCTACGACCTACAGGTGCATGCCGATTATGTTATTGATTTTAGTCATCTCGAGTGGGGTTGCGATATAGATGTAGTTAAAGGAGAGAGAATGTTTTTGTTTCAACATCTGTGGTTTTTTGTGGATTGTATTAATTTTCAAAAAATAGGTGCGTAAACATTTACAGAACACCCACTTCTTTTCTTCATGAGCCGCCTCTGACTCGTACGTTGTTCAACAAGAACTAAAAATAGTTATACAAAAGAAAAGAAATTGTACATGATTTAAGAGCGACCCATTTAAAAAAATGATTGAAATTGGATCATTATCGATTACTAAGTTATGAATAGTAACTTCTAACCATACACTTTTTAGCATTTTCCACCGTGCAGCTTAAATAAGAAATACATTTCGTATCTTCGATACTAATTTGTCAAAAAAATTCTGATCACCCTGTACACTTATACTCAAGAAGCTTATAAAGAAAGAATAAAAGAACATTTAAATAGTTTTAATAATAATTAAAAAAAATATTCTTACGCAAAACATTTACTTGATGAAAAACATCAGTTCAATGAAAATCGCATAGTACTACATTTTGCAAATAAAGGAATAAAACTTAATTTTTTAGAAATAAATAAATTGTGTAAAAATGGAAATATCTTGAACGATCAGCTGGAATGTAATTCACCTTTATTAAATATTTAAAACATATTACCTCAACCCTTCAGATTGTAAGTTAGTATATATAAGAGTTCTGATTTTAATTTAGTTTGTAAAATTCTTCCACCTGAAGAAGGCACTGTGTGCTGAAATAATTATTGTGGAAACAAAAAAAAAATTTGCAACAAAAAAACGTGTGTTTTTGTTTTAAACTGTGATTATCATGGAGTTGCAAGAGCTGAAAGCATCATCTACCCAAGTTTATAAAAAGCATTTTTAAACGTTAAATAAACAGTATGGCACGGTAACGATTAACGAACAACGTAAAACTCTATCTGCATCATTTTATTAGACATACTTCGGGTTAATGTTGCACATTTTCTGCTTAGAGGAATTTTCAAAATCATTTCCTTCTTTGAATATAGGACGCAGCTTTCATCCACTTCACAGAGGGCTCATTCAGTGATTCAGTACAGCAGTACCAACCATCATAAGGAGGAACGCTCATTTCAAACCGTCATCATAGTTGCTCTTGGCATCTAGCACAACAACGAAAAGAAACAAAAGAAAGGGGGAGAACAAAAAATGCGGAAGAGTCAGCTATGCTTTCACCCAACCACCAGACAGTAATTTTCTAACATGCACCGCATGAAGAGGAACGTAACAATCAACTTGAGGAAACATTTTCAATTTTAAGCTCTTGTTTGTACAACACGCTCACGGTTTTTGTTTTCACAGAGTGCTAACACCAAACATGATCAGAAGATGTGTTGTAAAATAATCAAGAGTGGCACGTTATTGTCAACTTAATTTTTGTGTAATGTTAGTCTGCCTTCAAGCCCCCCAAATTTACTACAGGGATTTTCAACGTAATCGACAAAGGAATATTGATTGATACAGCTACTACGAGGGTAAATCAAATATAAACGGTAATTTTACTATTTAGTTATTTGGCTTAGCAAGTAATTCCGATTTAGAGGATTTGATGCTCGTTGAAGGTGATCGCAGGTTGACTATTGAACAAATCTCATCAAAAGTGGGTATCAGCTATGGGAGTATGGGAGTGTTCAATCCATCGTCACTGATGAACTTGGCTTTAAAAAAATTAGTGCTCGCTGAGTTGCAAGGTTGTTGACCGAAAATAAAAAACAGGTTAAGTCGGAGATCAATGAAAGATTTCTGAATCGATTTCGACAAGAAGGGAAGTTTTTTTTTGAGGCGTTTGACGTATCGTCACTTGTGATGACACGTGAGTCCACCACTACACTCCCGAATCAAAAATGGAGAGTAACGAGTAAGGAGTGGAGAAGAAAGGATGAAGGCTTCTCTGTCAAAGCTAAAACCCGTCTCTCTCTCTCTCGGAAAAGTGCTCGCAACTATCTTCTTTAACTCAAGGGGAGTTTTACTCATTGATTTTTTTCACGATCAACGAACAGTGAATGCGGCTTACTATTCTGAGTTGTTACAGTCAGTCAACAAAAATCGTGTATCGAAGTAAACGACGGGGTATGCCCATTCGAGACGTCGAGACGTCATCCTCCTTCATGACAACGCCAAACGCCAGGCCACACATCGCAGTTTTGACAAGGAATAAATTGGACGAAATGAGCTAGAAAACCCTCGAGCATCATTATATCATCATTATAACCCTGACTTGTCACTTGTCACCCTATGATTAATTTTTGTTAGCGCCCTTGAAAGAATCACTTGGAGGCAAAATATTTGAAAGCAATGAAGAAGTCAAAGTGTATGTGAGCGATTGGCTAACAAATCGCGCTCAATTTTTTTTATGAAGAAGGAATATTCAAGCTTTCAAATCGGTGGCAAAAGTATGTAGAACAGTACGGAGGTGACATCAACTTCCGGTATAACCGGAAGTGCCCGACAGTTGAAATTATTTTAGTTAAACAGATCATCCTTGATAACCTCAACTCCCAAATTTTTAAATCTGTAACATGCTTCGTTTCCCTAAAACGTCTAATGTACCACTCATTTTGAATGAACCTGCATATAAAATGATTTTCATTGTATAAAGATGAGAGATTGATGCCTCATTATTGTAAAAGAACAGTGTAAGTTTTTGACCAGTACTGCCAAACGTGGATCGCGATTACGACCTTATTAAATCTCATCAGCACGCCATACAGACAAATCGAAGAAATATTTACAATCAAGTTGTTATAATAACTATCGTCGTTTACTGATATCAGCTGTTAACAAGGTTTTTAAGTAAAGTCTTTTGTGTAACATAACAAATACAAATAACAATTTACATTATGTTATATGCTTAGACAGAATCGATTCTGTATAATTGAGATAACGGGCAACATTCAAATTTTTTACTGGAGACCCCAATTCTAAATCCGAGATGCGCCCCTGGTCACTTACTCTTACGTATTGATTGCTTACTGTCGTAAAAATGTTTACTCAATAATATAATATCGTGGAACGTTTAGTTTTGACAAAAATGGTGCATTTATTTTGTAGGTTGTAAAATATAATAAATGTGACAATTGTAGTGGCGATAAAATTTCAAAGGAAATAAAAATCATCCGTGTAGCAAGGAACATGCTGGTACAGTTGAAGTAATTATTAGTATTTAAAAAAGACCATGACAACCAAGATATTTCAGTAGTCTTATATCATTGATTTTAAATTTTATGCATTATGACTTATTTTGACTTTATTGAAAACGAACCTCATTGTACACCATTAAATGTTCATATTATTTGAGTCTAAAGATGTTTTTTTAATAAATTGAAGTTATTTGCCGTTGTCACTTGGTGAAACATATATTTAAAATAAAAATTAAAATTAAAACACAACACTTGAAAATTTATTTTTGACCCAATACGCATTTTGCCTTCTTAGGGCATCATCAGGGGTTTATACAGTTTAACTACATTCTGAGATCATTTAATTTACAGAAAAAAGATTACTGCTGCAATCCAAACTATAAAAAATTATAACTTCCGTAAAAAATAACTTTTTCCTAGTTATAGTCAAGTCTTAAGTTTAACGTTATGCCAAAATTAAGCTTCATAATTTATACAGGGCGGTCAATTTCAAACACGAATGGCTTAAGTACATTCGGATTTTCCACTATTCTCTTTGAAAAAAATCGAAAGTTATTCATAAAATTTTCATTTATAAAGCAATAGGAAACATCTGAATGTATGACAAAATAAAATATGGTAGGTGCCATTTGAGAAAATGAAGTTATTCGTGTTTGAAGTTTTTAAACTTTTTTTTTTCTGAACGCCCTTTATAAATTATGAAGTTTAGTTTTGGCTTGACGTTATCCTTAAGATTTTACTGTAACTAGTAAAAATTTCAACACTCTGAGTCATTTTTTATAGAACCAATGATTTTTTATAGTTTGGGTGATCCTTTTTCTATAAATTAATTTATCTCAAAAATGTTATTCGGATAATAAAACACCCCACTTTGAATTAACTATTGTTAGTGGTGAAACAAAAATATGTTTTGACCTCTCAGACATGGATATAGCTCTGTGCAACAAATATTCATTTTTTATGTACTTTGAAAAGTCCGACATACTTTTGTTACAAAGTTATTAAGATTGAAAACGAATTGAATTCAAACGATAATATTTTTGTAACAGTTCCTTTCGATCGTTATCAGGAAACTTGTTTACCAATTCTACTTATTATCATTACAATTACCTCCGAGTCATACTTAACGAGGTAATTTAAAAAGAAAGAAATAAAAGTCCGCAAATTAAAATTTATGGCTGACCCTTAGTTACATTGTTCGCTTACGTTATACTTTTAAAAGTCGCAATTCTTGTATGAAGATGTAAAAATTGTACACGCAAACGTTTCAAGTTTGTATTTTTAGCACCTATGATAAATTATGGATGTACGTAACAATATCATCAGTAACCCAATTTGTTACTTCAATAATTATTATATTATTTCATAGAAGATACAAATAAAACAAAAACCACTTACTATTTTATTGTTCAGATGCTGTAGTTCTCTCTCTGTTAACTTTTTTCTCGCATTTTCCTTTTTTCGACGTCTGTACTGGTTGTATTTGTAAACCAGATACATTCCTGGTAACGCCAGAACGACAAAAGGTTTCATGAAAGGATTCGTCGCAGGACCCTGAGGCATTTTGATTAAGGACTTCCTGCAATATCAAACAATTGTCATTTGTAAACACACAAATGGGAATATTACAGACATTCCGTAGCAATTTCTCGTTCGCCGAATAGGCGGACCAAGCTCTTGTCTTCCTAATGATAATATGTAATTATTTTGTCAATATATGAACAGTACAAAGTCAGCATTGATATTTCACGTTTAAAAACGAGATACCATTGTAGATACGATCTAATATGTACTCCTGGTAGTTTTCATGCAATATATATAAATACTTTTTACTTGAAATACGTTTTATAATAATAAAAAAATCTTCAAAAACCACACGAAAGCAATTACCAGTGAGATAAGTGTAATACAGTGTCTAATTTGGAGTTACCCTATTATCGTATTGCTTAAAGTTTATTATAACTTATCGCATTTGACCAAACACTTTTGTTATTTAATATATGCAGCCTTACGTTTAAAACTTTTACCTTTTACGAACATATAAGTACCAAACTTGGTACCAAATGAAAGTAGCGATATCCTAAATAATTCGTCATTAAATAAATATGCAGACACTAAATCAAAACTGACCTTTAATTAATTAAGCACGTTGACTTGACGAAAAGCAATGTTTCACTCAATATTTCAACAAAACGTTAGATAATCCTTTGCTACATGGATAAACAACTTTGGCACCCGTTATTAGCGATAAAAACGAGACGGATATATATGTTGGTTCGCGTTAGGAAGAGAGACAGGCTTATCTATTATCATTGGCATTGTCATTTGCATCGGGTAAATGCGAATGGATAAATGAGGCAGCTCGCGACTACACGAACTGAATCCGAGTACTGCGGGATACGCGAGACGGTTCGATAGGCAACTCTGCGAGCTGCTGCCATGCGCGGTTTCCAGTTAGAAAGGGTTTTTCGCCAATTTTGCAATACACTGATTTAGGAGGTGGATACACGCTATTCGCAGGTAGGACTTTGATCCGATTCATCAAAGGACTCGAGTGATCCTTAAGGATTACACTTTTAAACCATATACACAAAAAAAATCAAAATAAACGAAATTTGTACGGTCTGGGAAGAGGGTGGCTCTTGGTGACAATTCGAATTTTTAATACATTGACGTCAATACTCTCAAGGGATTGCTAATTAAACATTTGTCAAGGATTTCAAAAGGTTAATTGTTTCAGTTTGTTTTAACAACGTCATGGAAGTCTTGAAGTTAATAATAGAATGATATTTTTAACCTTTTAAAAGAACAATCGAATTTAGATTAACCTTACAGTTTTAAATTTTATCCCGATTTGAGAAGAGGCCTTTAAATGCATTAAATATTGTGAGTTTAAAAAAAAAAGTTGCTTCATCTAAACACATGTTATATTACCTCCTTATTTTTTTAAGTAAACATTTTATCCATCAATTCAGACTAGGGAATGATAAAAATATATTAAATTAAATTATTCATTTTGGAAGTTCGATTAGACAACATTTATTGCTTTATTTTAATATTTGCAATAAAATCATAGTAATTGAGCTACGCAAGCTGAAATATACTTAAACAATTATGTTGTATAATTAGAGTTGTATCTTTTATAAATTGCAAATCGATGATATCGATTCATAGTGATATGAGGTATGCAATTTGTAATACACTAGTGTATTTACAGTAACATAGTAAACAATTTATTTTTAAAAAAAATTAATTAAGTAATACTATATTTAATACAGGAATGATTATAAATTAAATAGTTTTAATTAATTAATTGTTATTTTGTACAGTTTTTACTTTTTACGGATAGGGAATATACTTTTATTTTGCGTTCGTTATATTGGCCCTCTCTCTGACTACATTAGAGACAAAGGACTCCCACAGGATAAATTCGATATTAGGGAACATGTGCACGAATACCAGTCACGTGGAACACCCTGCAGTTATGACGTCACAGCCGTGAACAAGGTTAATAAATCTTGGAGCTATTGTTGTCCCTATTTTTGTCACACCATGTTATTATCCAGGTTGAAACCGCTCAAATAAAAAAAAGAACAAAATTAAATTAATTAACAAAACGTTTTATCAATTTGATTAATTTTTTTAAATAGTTTTTATCGCAAACTTATCTTTTAAATAAAACAGTTTGTAAAGTATTTACAGTTAAAATGAATTATTTGAATACGGATCTCAGGCCTCTCCTGCATTATATGGAGTGTTGTTTCACACGAGTCTATGTTAGTGGGTGGTAAACCACTACCGGCATAGAATTACAATACGATGGCTATTTCATCGTTACTTTGACAAATTCTAATTCTTTATTTACCGCGAATCCTCACAAAGGCAAATAAGAACATCAATTTTTCTAATTCGAAAAAGATTATTAAAAGTGTACGTTTGGAGCATGACTCCGTATGGATGTGATGTTATATGTGGCTGATGAATATGTCGTAGATAGAATGGGATACAAATGAAGAGGTATTATAAAGAGTAGAAGAACAAAGTGCGCTATGAAAGAAAATAAAAAATGGAGAGGTAGAATTGTATGACACCTTTTTAGAAATAAAGGGTTAGTAAGATACATATTAGAAGCAGAAATAAGAGTAAAGGGAAGCAGAGGATGATCTAGAATATATTATTATTCGTAAATTGTTAATGATGTAGGACGTTACAGTTTTAGGGAAATGCGAAGATTGACTCCGGATAGGAATTTTTCAGATTGACGACTCTATGAAGATAAATAATAAATTTCCTCCATTAAGAAAAATAGTACCTAACGCAGGTGCCTGCTCAGTATCTGATATAGTAATGGCAAAAACGTTTTAGAAAAATAAAAATTACATGTTGATTGTATCGCAGACGATACATATAAATATAAGCCTTATCAACACATGATCTCTTTTATTTTTTAATTTTTGAAAAGCATTGATATTTTACAGAAGTTACCCTGAATATAATGTGCGTCAATTTCTAATAAAAACTTCAATAAATAACGCTTCATGTGAGATGTATGCTGGCTGCTCTGTAACGGGGTTGCTTTGTTAATGTTACCTACATACATACTTAAAGATCTGTCACACCCATGACATGGATTTACATACATTTATTGTTCAGCGATTATTCTACGAACTTTCTTCTTTATGTATTCCAAAGCAACACCATTTAACATGTCTACATCGTGCTTTAAAATCATGCATCACAGTTTACTTTTAGCTATCTACATATGTTAATTTGTCACTTATTTGATCCTTCAGATACAAATTGCATTTATTGTTAGAATAACAATTTATTTTTGTACTATATGACATGTAAGGTCATAATTCATAAACTATATCTATCTATTTAACTATATATTGAAGACTAATTTGTTTTACTGGGAAAACTACACGATTGATTATGCTTTCCTTATAAATAAAAACATATAAACCATAATTATTTTTTATATTCGTGATAAAATTATTATGTTATATATATTAATTATACTGTTGCTTGAGGAGCGTAAAAATTAGTAATAAAATGTATTGACTCAATGGAAAAAAAAGACGACGCTGCGGACAGGATTCGAACCTGTGCGGGCAGAACCCAATGGATTTCAAGTCCATCTCCTTAACCACTCGGACACCGCAGCTGTCCCTGTAGGTGATGCTTAAAGTTTGGATGAAATTCCGCGTATTGACATTTTCATATATTATATCTATTTAAATAAATACATCTCATGAAATTATAAATATTTTCTACTTTTAACAATTACGGTAGCTCTACTTTTTCATTCGTTACACATTTGTTTCCACGAAAATCTAATTTTATTTGGGAATGCAGTAATAAACAATACTCACCTATTGGTACCAACCATTATAAAAAAAGGCACTTTTTGACATAGGTAAGTTGAGTGAAAAGACGTGTAAAACAATACCATAAAGAATTAATTGATAAAAGCTTACGATAGTGAATCATCTTAAGTAATAACAAATAAATTTCAATTTCCTCTTCAGGCAACTACTTAATAATTATTATCTACTGACGCGTTTATAAATAGATCATTCAAAAGAGGCATTTTTTTATTAATAATATCCAAGGTCAATAAAAAAAAAAAAGAATATTAAACTTGCACACATTAACTGTATCTACCAGGTGGCTCTGTTATTAATTATTTAAAAAAAAAATTAAGTGAAATTCGATATTTATTTTTAGCTAGGTACCACTGTAGGTACTTGAAATAAATAGAGCATACATTTATAAGAGTAAATAATGTTATGTTTGCATAATAAGAAAAAACCAGAGATACCGAAACAAAAGAATAACAAAACAGAACACCAACAATACAATACAGTCAATTTATTAGCGAATAATGATATCAACAATAGGTTCGTACATATGCAACATATTATCCTTTCCCTACTAGTTCTTCGATACACGTTCGTAATTTTTTTGTCGCAGACAGTTCGTTCTATAGCCTCAGGCTAATACCACGATTAAAATGTGATTACCCCCAGTCTTCTCTCTGCTATCATTTTCTCCAAGTTTCAGTCTCTTGCTCTCTTGTCTCAGTCGGCGTGTTGTTTTGCTGTGGAAAGGAGGCAGGGCGTACTTGCCAACCACAGATAACTCTACTCGCAGTTGTCAGTCTTACGCTAGACAAACAATTAGCTACACTAAACGTGCGTGTTTGAATGAAACAAGTGAGTGGCTATTGTAAACTTCATCTTCAGTTATTGCGGTACTTCGTACACGTGAAATAATCGGAAAAGATACAACTTTTGTGCAAAGAAAGTGTGAACAATCAACAGGTTATTTGCAACTGTTTCCTTAAAGAGAACAATTTTCCGAGCGAGTTTCCTCGCGGAAATGACAGGTTGAAAGCATCATTGTAGGCAAGTTAGCTGTACTCTGAAACAAATTTAAACAGCTTATTGTTGAACGAATTGTCAACGTGATTTAAGAAGATACGGTAGTATTGTTGTGAAAATGACTGGCGTAGTTTAAAGTTCTTAACTGTGTGCCAAACATGCTTGTTGCATCATCGCTTCCAAATTTTCAAAATGCTGGGACTCCAAGGATCATTTCCGAAGTCAAAAAGACGAGTCCTGTCAAACCCAGAGATAATATCAGGCCCAGAATAAGTAGTAAGTCATTTTTCCAATAATTTTCCTATCAGTAGGTCACTTTGATCTCTTTTAAATAAATCGTGTCCCCCTGAAGGATTATTCTCAACAACAATAAGGGACAGTAAAATTGATTCAAAACAAAAACTGTAATACTTTATGCAAAAATGGAACTTTCCGGCTTTTGTTTTTAAAACAATGAATGATTATTCATAAAAAAGTGAATCTAATTCCTCCCGATTCCTGTGCAACTAGCAAACAAAAAAGTTAGCTACACGATGTAGATTTCGCATTTAGAATTTTATAGAAATTTTCCTATATAGGTATTTTTTGTCTCGAAAGCAATTTCCTATGCAATAGAGGAAGTTCACTACCGTATTTCCTACTTTGACAGTAATATCGACTTCAATTAGTGTCATTTACTTATTTCCTCCACCTGTTCTAGTTAGTTTGCATGGATGCAAAAGTGTGCTTAGCCAATTTTAGAAATTTTAGGAAGTAGAAAAGTAATTGTTGCAATTAAAGCGGAAATAGGCAGTACGTTTAAAAAATAATTATATCTAAAACTATGTTGTCAATTAGTTCGGGTTACTAAGTGTATTAGGTACATTTAGGGTTACCAATTGGAGAAAATCATTTTAGAGATTCAAATTTGGGATAGGTAGAAAATGAACAGGACAGTACAAAAAGTTTCTAACATGAGAATAAAAATAGTATAATAAATATTACGTTAAGTAATTGTTAACAATTATTTAATAAAATTTATTTTTTCTTCAATGAAATTTTACTGTTTATAAATTTATTATTATGTAATTTCATTCCCTTTGGGACAATTCTTTCTCATTGAAATATAATACGTTCAGATTTTATTAAGATTGGAAAAAAAAAGTATCTCATAAATCAGTACAATAATATATTTTAAAGAGCGATAAAGGTGCTGGTTTCCATTTTATAGTAAAATTCGAGTGTCACAAGGGCAGCTAGGTCAAGGTCAATGGATGCTATGTTGCTAGCATTGCTCTTAATATAAACTTGTTTGCTTGTTAATATCTTTGTTGATGTGATATGCTAACACAAATTAAAAAGGTATTTTAGTTATATAGTAAACAGTTTTCCTGGAAGACTTTTTATTATAATTTATATCAATCATTTATGATTAAACGCGATATTATTTAAAAAGGATAGTACATGTATGGTTATTTGTAGGTAAATAGTATGATTGTTTTACTAGATCAATTCCGTTATTTTTTATAACCAATATCAAATATCATGGGGAGATACAGTTGCAAATGAGGTACCTAAGCACGTATACTAACCATAAAATGCATTGCATACAAACAAGTATTTTGACCTCAAAAATCATGCGGTGTCAACGCATATTTTTTAAAGGTACAAGGTTGCAGTTCGGTGGGTTTTGTGTAACTTGAGACCTTTTGTAACTGACTAACTGACTGAGCGATGATGGAAGATTAGATACAAATAAAATACATACGTATGTTATATAAAAGAACAATAGAAAGCATTTTTATAAAAACCAACAAACGACAAGCAATATTTCTATGAACAGTATAAGTTCTTGGTTAGTAATTAATCGAAACAATTAGCCGTAGATCGCGGTTTCACTCGTATTGGGTCTCTTCAGTAGGTCATAGGCAGCCTCTATAAATCACCGACCAAAATCTAAAGAGCTCTTTAAAGTAAGTTTATATAATTTCTGGTTATGGCAGTATACTGCCATCTGCTGATATCTGCTACCAATTGAAGTATTTCATGGAACTTTAAAGAAGAGCTTTACTAAGGTATCTACTCGTCCAACTGAATCGACGCGACAGCTTATATACGAGATGAGACACGCAAACCAAATTATTAAGTTCTGCAGATTGATTGGCAAAATAATTGTGAAACATAATGACGAATCAAAATTAACAAAAAATCTCTTGGGTAAGTTTTCACAAATTTTTATTGAAAAAAGACTCAACAAGTGTTTCGGTCAAAGGCCATTATTAAGAGTATCAATTAATAAGAATAGTATATAACTGTTTGGGCAGTAATTTATCGAAAATATCAGACATATATTTTTATTAAAATCCTTATTCGACTAAATATTAAGATCAAAGATCCTACAATTTGGAACGCGTCCTACCAAGTAGGCACAGCGAACCGAAAGCCATATCCCACAACCGGTTTCGACCTATTGGGTTTCATCAGGTGGGCGCTGGCAGAAAAAGCTTTACAAGCTATATGATAAATATAAATATGGAATCAACAGAAACAACTACTCCGAGGGCTAATACCCCTACCGACATTGAATTACACTGTTAATTCCGCAATATTCTTAGACGAAGATAACATTAAGGATATCGATATTTAGAAGAAAGAGGATTATAATACCTCCTTTTTTTGGATACTTTATCTTCGTCTAAAAATCTTGTGGAATCAATGTTTATAAATGCCGGTAGGGGTATTAGCCCTCGGAGTAGTTGTTTCTGTTGATTCCATATTTATATTTATATATTTTTCTTATTAATTTGGTTTACGTGTCGAATCACTTTAATAAGCTGTGTCGTCGAATCAATTGGAGAAGTAGATACCTCAGTGAGGCCTCGTCTAACACATGAGATATTAATGTTAGCAACATATATTAGTACATAGTCGGTGATTTATGCTTCAGTATGTTAAATAAATAACAATATCAATTAAAATGTGTCGAATCCTGCCCCACCCCCCTAAGAAATTATGACCAATTAAACTCTTTGTTATCTATTAAAAAGTTAATAAACCTTCAAAGGAGTTAACGATAAGTAGGATTGTTTACTTTATTTAAAAAATAACCAGTGTTTTTTTTTGTACAGTTAGATTTTGTTTTATGGAAACGATAATTTTTATTGGAACTAATCTAGGCCAATTGCTTTATAGGCTAACAGAATATATTGATTATTTGCTCGTCCTAAATGGATTAACTAAACTAAATGAATTTTTGTTACGTAAATACGTAACATAAGTATGTATGTAATTGTTTACATTTGAAGATTTAAAATGTACTTATAAAATACAATATGTAAGTATAAAATAAATTAAAACAAATGTTTCACGTTCTCGAACTCCTTCATGGTTTCATAAGGTCACCTGGATTTCGTTAAAATATTTTTCCTTTAACTAATTGTGAGCCCAAAGGTAATAGAATGGTATGCGACTAACCTTGTTTATTCTTTTTTATGTATGCACTTCTTAATTACGAAATTATATCAAAGAAATTAAAGTATCTGTATACAAATTTGTGATTTAATTTACAAAATTTTTGTTTGGTTTACTTCAATCACGATGGGAAGTAATGCAATAGATATATGTATAATCAAGAAAGGTGTGTCACTAATAACGGTACCGTCTTTTGTATGTACCTATAGATAAATGTGGAAATTAGATAAGCAAATGAATTCATTATCACTGGAAAAATTACTAGAAATAATCATTAACAAATATTTCAAAAAGAAAAAACAAACAGGTAGAATTAACGTCAAGGATTGTTTAAAGTGCAATTTGAAACATATCTGTTATTGGTCGGCAGATATGTTTGTAAAAATTATTACATTTCTCAATAATTAAAAACCAACGAATATTATGAATAAAGGCGATTCATAAATATGTAGATACAGTGCTGTAAACGCCATCTGTGAGTCACTTAAAATAGCGGCGATATACTGTGTAAAATTTTAAACTAAGTCATTAAGACACAACCGTAACCGTTAGCAATAGCCCGCTCACGCGTTCTGAGGCCGCGCGACAGGCAACCTTTGTAATTTTAAGTGGCGGGAGTCGTTTTTACAATTTTTGCCTGTCTGTCTGTCTGTTTGTTCCGGCTAATCTCTGAAACGGCTGGACCGATTTCGACGGGACTTTCACTGGCAGATAGATAATGTAATAAGGAGTAACTTAGACTATTTTTATTTTAGAAATGAATAACTATTTATTAATAATAATATTTCATTTCTAAACTAAATGTAGCCTAAGTTACTCCTTATTATATTAGCTATCTGCCAGTGAAAGTCCCGTCAAAATCAGACAAACTGTTTCAGAGATTAGCGGGAACAAACAGACAGACAAACAAAAATTTTAAAAAAAATGTTATTTTGCCTATGTATCGTGTATACATCCATATGCATTTAGTAAAAAATGGTTATTTTAATATTACAGACACTCCAAATTTATTTATATGTATAGATGTATAGATTAATAAAAACAGTAAGCAGCAAATTGTTGATAAATATTGTGCAACCTTCTGGCACTTAATACCCCATATTAACTTATCATTACGGGTAATTTTGATATAAAACAAAAACCATTGGGCGTGATCTATGACAATATTTCGAGGAAAAAATAATGTCGATGCTGCTGGCGTCAAAAATTCGTATTGAAATTTAAACTTATCGGTTATTTTTCACAGTAATCGGTGATGATTGTTATTTTATGGAAATAAAAACAACTAGACGGGCTAATTCACAATTAAATTGGTACAAGAGGGTCTTATGACAGTTGCTTCCACCATTGGTAGGCAATTAAAGCAACAAAAAACTGATCGAAATTTACGTACTTCCATTGGTTATTTACAAATATTAATTTTCATTTTGTTGAAATATTCTGCCAACGCATCCGTCAATTATTCGATTAAATTGAGTCAGTTTCAACAGTAATAATTTTCGTAACCCAAGTACACTAAAAAAAATACCCATTTCCGGTTTTTTTTTCATAGGTATAATAAATTCCATTTATTGCAGTCGCCACCGTGTATAATTCGGTTCAAAGGTTTTCACTTGTTTGCGAAATAATTTAATCATGCAACCGTAATTGCGCGTAATTTAAAAAAATAAACGCGCTACACAAACAAGAAGATAATTAATTATATGTGTATTATGGATTGTACAAAACATTTTATCTGTTGTACATAATACTTTTTATTAGATACTTTGTGGAAAGCGATCTCTATAAATAAAATTTAATGTTATCGATTCGTTATCCGATTTTGATTAGATATGGGATTATCAACTCTAAGAAATTTAAACGATAATTTTTTTTTATCAACTTTTTAGTAAGTAGTGACACACACGCTAAATAAAATAATTAAAATTGAGATATAGGGAATGCTTAACATACAGACCAAAAGACAAAAAAATTGTCGCAAAACTACAGTAAGAATTGAGATGTTCAAGTCATTTTTTTTTCTGAACGCGTAGTATGTTTTGTAATATTCCTAATCAGATAAAATTAAGAAGGTGTTAAGAATAATATGTTCAAAAACGGTTTGTTTCACTGGTCACATTATGCTTTCTATTGGATGACATTGCTTCTATTGCTTTTACCTTTTAATTTATTTTCCTCTAGCAGTCAAAATAAAACTAATATAATTGTGAAACTTTTATCAAAATCCGTTGAATATTTTTTATATAATTGTCGAACAGACAAAATCCAAAAGGCTTAGGCTTTCACGGCCGGCGTTATTTGATCACTACTTGCTATTCGGGGTTGATGGCCGTGGTCTAGGATTGTTCTTCCTTCGGGAACGTTCCTGAGAATGCCAACCAAAGCAGTTGGGGAAACGTTGGATAAACAATTCCATCGGTGTTCTCACCGAAGGAAGAACAATCCTAGACTACGGTCATCAAATCCGAAAAACAAGTATTATTCAAAATCCAAAAATTCGAATTCGAAACAATGTGTACATATAAATATACAGTTAATAAAGAAGAAGCCCTGCAGTCAAACAATTATAATAGTTAAACAGACTAAGAAATATTTAATTTTATTATTGTGGCCAATGATAAATCGGTTCTCCTAATATCTTCTTTGTAGTTACCCATTGTTAACGTATTTTCCGAACAACTTAATCCGAATAAGGACGCGACTTGTGCAAATAGTTTGTACATAAGTTTAAAATTCACAGCCTCCACCAGGACGTGCACCAGGTACCCACTTTAAATTATTCTCAGTTCGTTTGGTCTATTATATTTTGTCGCACATCTCTTTTTCACCTATAAAACCGTTGAATGTGTCAAGAGAGGTCTTTACAGACGTAGATGAACTTTTAGTCTAACTGAAACGTACCGTTGAAATTACCAGTGGCGTAGTTCTAAACAGAAAAATAAAAAAAAGAACAAAAAAATAAATGTCCTGCAATTTAAATTTGTAATTTGAGATATTAATAATAATCAATGAAGTTTGTAACTTTTACGATTCGTAGACACTAAAGCAAAAATGGAACCAATATGAAATCGCTCACGTATCCGTCTGTCTGTCTATTTTATTAACAATTCTAAAATCCCAGGCATGTACCGTTTTGAAATTCTGCCGCCGCAGCGATGCGGTGAGCGTTCCGCACATGCGCACTAAGTACCCACATCTCTCACCTATGCACTGACGTCATTACAGTTTGATTCGCCCTTCTTTACGTTTTTAAAGATCTCAACACATTTTTTCACTGGGAAACTCTATATCATCCTCCGTACAGCCCTGATCTGGCGCCTAGTGACTTCCATTTGTTCCTGCACTTAAAGAAACATCTGGGCGGTCAGCGTCTTCAAGACGATGACGAAGTCAAAACAGTTGTGATCCAGTGGTTAACAGTTAACAAGTCAGGCGGCAGAGTTCTATGAGAAGGATATTCAAAAACTGGTCACTGGTCAAACGTTATGATAAGTGCTTCAATATTGAAGGAAATTATGTAAAAAAGTAGATTAAGGTACAGGCTTTCATATAAAAACAAAATTATTAAGATAACTTTGCACGTTTTTATTAATTTCAAAAAGGTACTTACATAAAAAACATGCCTGGTATGAATACATATTTTATTATATTACGTCAATAGTCATTTGAATATCTCTGTCTACCTATTCCATCATTTTCATTCGGAATCATTTAAACTAAAATTATGAGAAAAAAATGGCGATTATACTACATTTGATAATTTTTGAGAAATTCACAATATAAATTAATGAAATGAAATACGTAAATATATATTTTAGGCATAAACATAGTCAGTAAAACAGAAAGATTAAATTATTACATTATTTAACGTACGAGTCAAAGTCCTAATTGATATAAGTTTATGGTCAAAGATTTATTGAAACTGTAAGACGTGGATCGCGATTTCGAACTATTTGATCCTCATCAGCACGCCATAAACACTTCCGACAGAACATCGGCCAATACTTACTATCTTGAAACAGCTTTTAACGAATAACTACAGACAGCTTGGTGAACGCCACCTGTAGAAATTTGCCACTAAATGTGAGCTCATTACGATAAAAGATAATTCTTAAATGTTTGCTGTGTTGTTTGTTCATCCCTTAGTGGTTTCTACATGCAAGACATTATTATTTAAAGCACATGTTATTTTCGAGGTGTCATGCATAGGACGTTATGATCAGGTAGCTACCCCTCTAAATATTATTTATTTTAGTAAGACGACAGGGGGTTGGTTGATAATAAAAAAAATGTCTGTCTGTCTGGGAGCATTGAACGTTTTATTAACTGTACATGCTATGATACGATGGGAACTTTAGTTGTTTAGGGAGGTCCGACGACAGGGTGGCTTAGTACAAGGTACAAGTCGTGTGACCGGGACTGAAAAATGATGGTGCGGTAATTTCGGCAAAACGCACGTTTAAGAGCAATTTAGACCCCGGGTGATTTGAATGCGTCTTTAAGGGTGTCGTGTTACAACAGAATACGGTCGTGCGTGACCGTTAAGCTTTTTGTTAGAAGGGTAGGTAGTTGTAACGCAAGGAATTTTCGTTTGCTATTTTTTTGTAACAAAAAAGTAAAAAAAGCATGTTTATAGTTCGGTGTTATGCACAAATACGTTTATTTTTTATTTCAACCCTATACAAATTCACCAGAACAATTCAAACTTAATGTTTTAATCCAGAATTCAATAAAAATCGAAGAAGAATCGAAATGTATACAGTTGAAATATAAAATATAATCGTACAGATCGAAACAATTATCAAATACAATAACACATTTGGAATAACTATTCCAGTGTGTTTTTCTTCTTCGATTTTTATTAAAGTAAAAAAATTAGAAATTAGAACACTCATTGCAAAATATAAAAAAAAACAATTTTAAGTTTATGAACTTCTTGAATTATAATTTTTAAAAAAGTTAAAAAGAATTGGTCAGGGATTATAGAAAGTCGGCGAAAAGTTTTTTATAGCATTTGTAGTGGACACCCTGATAATCTTTACTATTTGAAAGTTAATTATAATCTTCTGAAGATGACCTTGTAGGTCGAAACTTGTTAAGAATTTTAATAAAAAATTAAGTGAAAGTTTTCAAAAAGTGTTTTCTATTTACATAAAACATGTAGTGTAAGATGTTCACGAATTTGTTCTAAATACTCAACAATTTCAACAAAAATTAAAGAACACGTATATAATATATATGTTACGGGTAAAGTTAGATAAGCGAATAAACATAGATTTAAATTTAAATTGACTAATAGCCAAGACTCTTGGGTAAAGTCCAAAATATATTTGGAATTGTACACGTTTCGGGCTTTACCCGGGTAAATCGCGTTTTATCCGCTTTCGATTGGTTAGAGTTGGATGTACCATAAATGACAAGGCCATTAATGTTTGAAAAACACATTTTACAAATAAAAATTACAATTCTAAAACTGTATTCTCTTAAAGGTATTCTACTCACGAGTACTTATTTGTTCAAACAAGACAAGTTGCTGTGATATTTCGAGTTGCAAATATTTCCAATAGCTTTACCTAACCTAACCTAACCTAACCTAACCACAAGTCCTTTTTTGACAGATTTCAGTTTTTTTTGACACCCTTCACACAAGCGCGGTTATAGCTTAATAACATCTTGAGCTATATGAGTCATTTATAGTACATCCATATATAAAAACAACTTACAAAAAGGAATATCACAATATTGTACTCTATTTAAACTCAAAATCGATACCAACAATGTACTGGAATATTGTTAAAAGCAAAACATTAACTACGTTCGAAATCATAGAGATCAAGAAATGAATTCATAATATATTGTTAACAAACACTGATAATTAGGACAGACTTATTCCCTATTACCAGTCAGTGAACCTGTGTTTGTCACACATTTACTTTGGTCAATTACTTTTATTAATGAGCAATGTCCGAAACAATTGTCTAGTATTTGGAATAAATTGGTGAAAAATTTACACTGTATGTTTCATTTAAATTAAAATTATGTTTCATAAGAATTACACCACGGAAATATTAACATACATTTGATGAGAATTTTATATGCATTCATAAAAATCTGCGGACATAGTTGTGCTACTTTTGCTACAGCTCTCGTATTTTAGTGCATTTTAGAATATTAGGCAATCGACCTGTCGAATCTTAATGACTCATGAAACAAAGCAGACATTTTTTTAAATGAATCAAGTCCACATTTTATGCACTGTCGCACATAATTGAGAACGAATAATTTGTATTCAAATTTACGCAATATTTACCTTGAGGAACGTTTAATTATTATTTTGAATAGGAAGGCGCTTTTAACTGAAATAATTAGCGGTGTTAGATTAATAAAATTTAATTACTTATAAACGGAACCAAAATGCCAAATGTAAGCAGTATTTAAGACAAAATCCTAATTAAAAAATGGTTGATAAAATGTTGAAAATAATTAATATTTTTAATCCAATTAATACAAACGAATGTTTATAAAACAATTAAATCAAATCTACATGAAACAAACCTCTAGAATTAAAATCAATTATGTGGTATCTATGGTGCTAGCTTGAAAGAAAATCGGTGGAGCTGTCTCATCCACAGATGTAATTTTCTGTAACTACTCAACCATTTTAACGTCTAACTAGATAATTTTTAGATTTGTTTGTTTAACGTATGCTATGAGAATGAATTAGAGACATTCCTTCGTGCCTAGTTTTAAGATCCTAGCATGTGGGTCAAAGGGAAATGCCCTGTATATTTTGATAGGTGAGCTAGTCATTGAGTTAGTCTGTCAGTATCAATATACAACATTGAAAGGTCCTATCTTTTTATTGCATTGAGTTAGAAACTTGATTTTTTTTTAATGACTATGAAGCTTCAGTATTTGGTAGCTGATCCTTAGAAAAAAGATATGGATGGACAGACTGGTGGATAAACAAAGCGGTTCTCTAAGGATTCTAAGTTAATAACTTTAAAAAATTAATGTTCTCTTCCTCTCGAAGTTTCAGTAGATATTATTGTACTATTTTCTATTTAATTCTACTCCTTAACGTATTAATATTTAAATTAAAGACTTCACAATACAAACTTTTTAACATTTCTCTTGAACTCATCAAGGTGTTTCACCTATTGTTTCCTTATTTATTTCTATGGTTAATCCTTATTTTATTATTCATTCTACGATGATAATTTGAATGGTTTAAAGTAACCCGATATTTTTGTCGTTGAGAATGTGACAAAAAATGACATATTTCACCCTGGTGAACTGACCTGCTTATTCTCCGCTGACATTTACAGCTGAGGCGCTGATGCCTGAAAATAAAGAAAGGGCAACAGAATGATCGTATGTTTGTTCGTATATGTCGTGTCGTGGAAGAAATGTTGGAACCTGCACAGGGAACAGCGACAATCTTGTTATGTGTAACACCATACCTACAAATGGATTGTAAAAGGTAAACATAACGCAAGTTGAAGTCTTCTGTTTATTGTACTTTTGTAAAAACTTTCCAAATCCATTTTCAGCTCTTTAGGTCAGTAATTTAGTATCATCACATTTGAAAAATAAAACAAGAAGTTTAAAGTTCTTTCGTCGTTCATGAAGTACGGACATTTATTCAACATTATCATCAGATGATTAAAAATAGATTTATGTAATTTGCCATTGTCTTTATAACTGCAGATTTTTCAAAACAGATTGGTGTATATAGGTTAACATTTTGAGACTGTCCCTAAACTTATACAATACATATACAACATAACACCACAACAAAATCTGTCAGTATTTGTTTTTTAAGATTTCACCAATACTATTTACCAGTTTCTTTGTCACATACAATTTAACTTATCATAATCCAAAATAACCTAACCTAACCTTAATTAATCGTACCAAACCTAGCCTGATTTGACATAGCTTTAATATACAGGGTCATTCAAACTGAGTGGTACATTAAACATTTTAGGGAAACTAAGTATGTTAAAGATTTGAAAATTTGGGAGTAGGGGTTATTAAGGATGTTCTATTTAACTAAAATAATTTCAACTGTCGGGCACTTCCGGTTATACAGGAAGTCGATGTCAACTTTCTTATTTTAAATGGAATGGTATATTTTTTACTATGAATTCGTATGAAACATTGTGACAAAGGTGACTTTGGTAACCAACTTGTATGCTTACGATGAAATAGTATCTTCAAATACGAATAACTTCATTTCTTCAAATGGCACCTAGCATATTTTATGTTGTCATTCGATTACATTTTTTATCCTGTACTATTCTATTGGATTTTATTTTGTTTCATTCGTTTATTAAAATCAAAAATCATTACCAGTAACTCACGTAGATGCGTAATGTCAGTGTTGCTTAGCACGGGTTATCACAACCTGTCGGAACATTTGTGCAGGTATACCAATACGAGAAAATGAACGAGGTAATGATTAATTACGAAGTCGGAAGCGTTTCTCTATTTATCGTTTCCCGTTATTCGAAAAGGCATCATCGGTCGTTAGCGCATTTATAAGATTCATTTCTAATGGACATAACCCAATCCTTAACCCCCATTTATCATTTCTGTTATCGTACACGACCGGCTTGATCTTTGACTGTCTGTCTGGCTTTTAAGTCCGGATTTTGGTCAGTTTGATAATTAACTTTTACGTTTCGACGAAATTGACTTATTGTCATAGTTTCTGTTTCTGATGCTCTTATTTTTAAGCTATACTACTTATGGAATGACCGAGTTTTCGGAAATCAATTTAAAAAACATTTATTTCTGTTTACCAACGCCGGTTGTCTCAAGTCTCTTCGTGACAAACTCACTGACTGATAGACGGAAAATTGTCAAATCGAATAAAACTATGTATTTCCAAAACGTTCTCGTAATAAGTGTGTTTTGACGAAGAAATTTTAATTTTACGGTGAGTATAGAAATTTAAAAAAGTCCCATCTGGTGGTACAAGGCAAGCGAGAGCTCTCGTGATGTTCATGTTTTCGCCGCGTAACGATGTAGCTTCACTTATTATGCTAATTCGCATGTAAATTTACATAATCTTGGCCTTGCAAATTAATGATATTCCGCCGAACCTCCTTGAAGGAAAAGTTGCCTTTTGTAATTTCATCTACAACCGTTTCATCAATGTACCTGTACACACGCACACATTTGTATAATACGAGGATGGATCAAATATAAACGAGCCTTTGTTCATAAAACATTTATTTCAAAGAGTTTCACAAAAAGACAAATTTCTCTATTTTTTTGACATATCCATATCCCCCTTGCTTGTTTATATATTTTTCCCAACGCATTGGTAGTTTATGATCCCGTTTTCATAAAAAGAAGTAGGGCGGGTGTATAGACATCCAGGCGCACAAACGCTTCCACCTGTTCATCGGTCTGAAATCGCTCGCTTCCTAATGATTCTTTGAGGGGCTCAAACATGAGGAAATCAAAAGGGGATGGGTCTGGGCTATATGGAGGGTATTCCAGCTGAGTCCAGTGCATTTCACCGATTTGGGCCTGCGTTAAAGCTGCGGTATGAGACCTAGCGTTATCGTGCAAGAGTAACACATCACGAATGGCGTGCGTCCTCCTTTTTTCGGCGATAAGCAAGTTTTACCTGACTGAGAAGTAGTCGTAAAAGTACAAGTAGTAAGCTGCATTAATGGTTCTTTGCTCGTGCAAAAGATCGACCAACAGCACCCCTCTCCAGTCCCACAAAACCGTAACCGTAGCTAAAACTTTGCTTGCAGACAGACGTGTTTTCGGCTTCACTGGGTTTGATTCATCCTTGCGCCGCCACTCTACGCTTGCTCGTTTTAATGTTGGAGTGTAATGGTGTACCCACGTCTCATCGCAGGTTACAATTTTGGGCAAAAAAAACACATTCTTCTCTAAATCGAGCGAGAAGCACCTGAGAGATGCGAACTCCAGCAGCTTTTTGAACATCATTCACCAACTTTGGAACCCAACGAGCTGAAAATTTTCGGAATGATTGTGTGGACACCCCCATAGCTGATGTCGAGTTTACCAGATATCTGAAGCACAGTGGCGTGGCATGGCGGTGCCCTTCAATATGGTTTCTAACGCGTGCAATGTTAACCGGCGTTAAATTCTTTGCACCAAACTTTTACACGTGGCTACGAAAGCGTTTCATTTCCGAATTGTGCTTGCAATCTGCGCAAAATTTCAGCTGGTTTCACGTTTTTACGTTTAAGATACTTAATAATAATTCGTTGCGCAACGCTGCTATGCACCTCTTTCTCATTCATCGTGATAGCTATTAACCAAGCGAACGAAGCAATACGACGCGTCGTTTCCGTGCCACCTAATATCCCCACTTCAAGCTTCTAACGCCTTGAACAACTATCCGGCGCGCAATTTAAAAAGGTTCGTTTATATTTGACCCACCCTCGTACAATGTTCAAGAAGAAACGCATTATATATATGTATACATATACTTACATACATATATATATAGTAGCACTTGTCGTTTGTCCTCACTGTGATGATAATGACTTGATGACGGTGATTTTGCATTAGCCGCCCGCAGTGTGGGTTTTCAAATCGATCTCATTTTCCAGCGTTTCATACGAAAAAGAGGATGAGAAATCCTGTGGGTCATATAACATAAAATTAGTTTTAAAAAATGTTCTGCATTTCAAAAGAAAAATCGAAGCTAGAAAGAAAAATCGAAGCTAGAAAACTACACTCTGTCTTGTCAAAATTACTAAAAATGAGACTGATGCTTGATCTAGCTTTAAAAAGCTTGTACTAAATTAATATTATGACAAGAGAAGAGAGTAAATGCGAAGAATTTAGAACATACAATTAAAAATCAATGAATTTGGAATTTTTCCTTTATTTGAGCTATAATAGGATCTTTGTTAGTGCGAAATTGCAATATTTCAAGGGGAAATATCCTGTAGATTTGATGTATCAGTCAACGAGTTTTCGGTCTGTTTGAAAGGTCGCATTTGTTATTACATTTACTTAGAAACTTAAATTTTTTACAGCTCAGTGGTATTTTGTATTAATTTCAACTCGAAATCCAGCCGTTGTTGAGAAAAATGTATTTTAAATTCTTTTCACCCTCTCTTTCTTGATATGTACTAACCATTGCATCAACATCGAATCAAACTTATACGCATGCGCCCGTCATGCCTCTCTCTCATTCTTGTTAATTTCTCTCTCTTTTTGACGTTTCACCTCGATTTTCATTACGGAAGCTTATGGCTCGTTATGTTAGCAGGTAAAGAAAATTATTTCCGGAGATTAATGCAGGAATTAAATCAATTTACTAGAATAATCGTTTAAATATGTTTAAATATTTAACTGTTCTTTTTAATTCTTATTTTAGTTGTTATTGTAAAGTATCGTTGCTTTATCAATAAGCAGATTGTATATAGGTAGCAAATCAATTATTTAGTTAACATATTATTGAGAACACTCTTTATAATGTAGCTACCTACGATCAGTTTCATTCTTCCATCGCGGATTGTTATTTCAACATTTGGAAGCCTTGGGACCTGCTAGTTGTTTCTCTTTTTATTATTACGTATTTATTCCCATGGATCGCTTTTATTGACTCGTCTAGGCGCAATCAGTTTTATTATATCGTAAGATATTCGATGTTTTATAATTAGTAAGAATATTTCAAGGATGTAATCCTTATCTCTAGGTCTGTTTGTTTTTATAAGCAAGCATAAGAGCAAACCTGAGAACTTCTGATGACACCGGATCACCTGAAGGTCTAAAAGAGATTGTTAATAATAAATTATTCAAATCATGAAAAGAATAATACCGCTTGTAATTATATGTTTATACGTGGTATTATTAATATTAAAACGAAAGATTTTGTGATGCGTAATTACAATTTTTTAGATCTATTTATCGGAGTCGATAGGAATGATTGGATATTTTCAATTCCGAAAAAAAAACGAGAAAGACTTAGAATTAGGTACAGAATACCCTCGAGTATGTGTCAACGAATCTGCCAAACAATATAAATTTCGAGTAAAGTGTATGTAAGTATCTTCGAAACTGCTAAGTGAAAAAATATATTCAAAATACACACATAGAAAGTAGCATGTTCGGTGACAGGTAGGGAGCGCTAAGCCTATAAATTTGCCACTGACGTAATCGTTGATATAGCAACCTGGTCGCGCTGGCAGAGGTACGGCGGGCAGGTGCCTAGCTCTTCTCTTGAGCATTTATCATGTGTATTAAGGCCTTTACAAGGGTTATTTAATAATTATAAATCACAATAATTTTATATACTATTACACGAAATTTATTCATTTATTGTACATTGGACAAACAGGCCGCTCTTTTAAAGAAAGAATTCAAGAATATGTAAAAAACTATAATGAAAAATCCAAATTTATGAATCATATTAAAAACAATAGACATAAATTTCATATGGATGTTAACATAAAATTTTTATATAAACAAGAAAAATGAAAACGATTAAATATATTAAAATCAATAGAAATTGAAAATATATATATATAGTTCCATTATTACAGATAAATTAGTCGAAACATTCCCACCCTTAATTTAGGCCTAAATTTAGTATAAATAGTAGATATTCTAAATGAAATTGTGAACCGAGCGGCGTGGTCTAGTACTCTAGATCATTGCTTAGCATTCGGGAGGTCATAGGTTCGAATGCGGGTGCGGCTGCTCTAGTCCAAGTTTTCTGTGGTTTCCTTGGATCATTTAGGTAAACGCTGGGGCGGTAATATTCCACAGATAATCTTTCACTTCTCTTCTGTCTTCATTTCGTCTGTTTCATCTTTCTCTCCCTAACCACACGATCCACTTATTCCCACGATTCCTGCAAGGGGGCTGAAGAGGGCCTTACGCCCTACCCTCCTGCTTTGCACTACAGTGAAGGTCGAAGGGACTGCCCGCCCACCAGCCCGAGTAGCTGGTGGGAATGAAACACAAAATTGTAAAATCACCTCCTCTGAGGACGCCCTTGTGGGGTGAAAAAATTGAAGAAACATAAATGTATTAGTGGAAATTTTATGTGTTTGTAATTATCGACAGTTAGTTTCTTCATTAGAAATAATTAAAACTGGAATTATATTAATTAATTAGCTGCAACATCTACACTCACATCGTTTACTCCTATTGCGCTGAAATTGTAATCAATATCCCCGTTTTTCAAAATAACCATTAAGTTTCAGAAATCGATCAATTACACATTAAATGTATTTGCGTTACATATTATGATATAAAAAACCATCATTAATTAATATCATCTAGATAAAACGTACGCACTATAATAAAAGGTAATTCTAGGTTATTTGCTTTACCGTTTATGCCATAAAATAAAATGTATTTATATGACACTGACCTTTATAGTTTCCTGGTAAGAAACCTTTTGCTTACCGACGGCAAAATTCTTTTCCAATAAGAGCACAATCTTGACCCAGGAAATACACAAATTGTACATTAGGTTATTGTTCATAAATAAATATCAATATTATTCACATACGATGTGTGATAGTGAAAAGAGTGAAAAGAATAATCGATTAATCGATATCAACGTGTCTAGGTATCATAGTGACAGTAAGTCGATTTTATGTGACCAATAGAACCCAATATTGTATGTCCGAGAGCTCATCGACTAGAAAGCCTCACCACTCACGATGTGCCAATGATCTGAAGAATAAAATGTAGGAATTTTTGTAGTGTCAACGTATACGCCTTACAATCTATTACAGTTCAAATAATTTGAAGAATATTATATGTTAGACCTAACAGGAAACAACGTCTTTCACTTTTCTAAGATATAGGAGCGGTCACGTGTCTCTCTGCGACCTTATGCAACAGTCGCTACTGATCTTGATATTTCTACAAAAATAGGGTAGGTAGCTAGATGTTGCAGAAGTTTTATGTTGATTTTAGATCACATATTAGTGCTGCCTTGATTATCCTGCATTCTCTTGAATAATATGCAAGGCAAGGCAATGTTTTGTACTAATTAAGTACTAGCTGTGCCCGCGACTTCGTCGGCCTGGAATTTAACAAAAAAGTTGTTTTTAAAATTTTAAACGAAATCGTTGAGACACAACCGTTAGCAATAGCCCGCTCGCGCGTTCTGAGTCCGTGCGATAGGCAGCCTTTGTGATATTAAGTGGCGGAAGGCGCTTTTACAATTTTTGTCTGTCTGTCTGTCTGTTCTGGCTAATCTCTGAAACGGCTGGACCGATTTTGACGAAACTTTCACTGGCAGATAGCTAATGTAATAAGGAGGAAATTACAAAAAGAGAGACTTACCCCTATATACCACAAATGATCACTAATGCGGACACGTGTTTCGCCCACTTACAATGTGGGCTTTTTAAACGCAAGACCTGACATTGTAAGTGGGCGAAACATCTGTCCGCATTAGTGATCGTTTGAGGTATATAGGGGTAAGTCTCTCTTTTTGTAATTTATTACATACCACAATCTCCTTTATTAGTCTCTATTTCTAATAAGAGGTAACCTTTATTTTATAAATTAATAACTATTTATTAATGATAATAATTAATTTCTAAAATACTACATTATATTACATTAGCTATCTGCAAGTGAAAATCCTGTCAAAATCGGTCCAGCCGTTTCAGAGTTTATCTGGAACAAACAGACAGACAGACAAAAATTTAAAAAAAAATTATTTTGGTATTTATACCGTGCATATGTTACATTCATATGAACTTAGTAAAAAGTGGTTATTTTTAATATAACAAACACACACTCCAATTTTATTTATCTGTATAGATTTGAATAATGACTGTAATTATTACTTAGTTTATTATGTGTTAATTGTTTTGAGTAATTTTGTGAATCACAGGCTTATTTGTATGTATATATTGATATTTGTTTATTGATATTATATCTTATTTGTTCGAAAAGTAAATTTCACTGTAAACTTTATTTAAACAGTAATATTATTTGCTCGATGGTCTACTTTTGCCAATTCTTCGAAATTTAATACATATAAATTTTATAATAAATTCTAATTTTAAATTAAACTGGGGTAAATAAACATAAGCTAGGTCACGTCTTCGGTCGAAAAAAAAAGAAGAGTTAAAACCGTCACGGTCTCATTTCATTGAACTATTTGCATTAGGTAGAAATTTGTTTGTAATTAAAACAAATTAACCCAGATTCGATTTTAATTGATCTTCCTCGTCACATTTAACGGGGAGGAAAAACCTTTTACTTACTAAACACATCGATGAAATATACGACTGTACATGAAGTACTGTTCGAATTAATTTTCTGCTTTCGCTTTATTTAACGAATAACAAATACATAATATGATTGTTTTGTTGATATAAAAAATAAAAAAAATCAATCGTACAACTAAAATGAAACGAAAATTACAAATGTTATTAGTATTTAATTAGCTGAAATTGGCTGATAAAAAAAACTATAATTAACATTTACTGATACCCAAAGTAATTAAGTAATACCAACCTAACATATGTATGTTATGCGTACCATTGCCCAATCGATCGCCGAAAATGTATATACATATATTCATAACAAATGTGTGCGATAGGTAAGTTATGAGAATTTTTCTAGAAGCGTTGAACTCTGCCATGGAAACCTAAAATAGGCATAATTCGTTAATTGAAAGATCTATTATCGATTGTGACACATCTTCAAAAGAATTCCGAAGATATACCTACTACTAAATGGTGTTAATCGGTATTTAGTTAACTCTCATTATAAACAATGTTATATTTATAATTATAATAAAAAATTGAAGTAAATATCTAGTCAGTCATATGGTAGGAAGTAATAAAGAGACTAATATTCACAGAAGCATTCCAAGTACCTACATTCTGTACTGATCTATTTTACTAACAATATCGTTTCGGTCACACGACCATTATGAAAGGATTAGAGTGAAATCTTATACTAAATTTTAAAAGCTAGTGCGACAATATATATACTTAATCTTAATTGCCTAAAATGAGTGGGGAGTTTACAAAATCTAATTCCGTATGGTTATTGACTAAATTAAGATTTTGGGGCAGGGCTTTTAGAGAAGACACAATGTTCTGAAAAGCCCGTTTTGGTGTCCTTTTTGTCTGTACTTTTTACATGCTCAGTTATTCTAACGTTGATTGCCCTACCACTTTGTCCAATATAGTAAGCATCGCAACTGTTACAATGTATTTTATAAATGCCACTTATATCCAATATATTTGGTTTTATTGTGGTTCTTGAAAGTACTGATCTTAAGTTGTACTTGTTATTTTCGACAAGTGTTACATTCCATTTGTTAAATACATTTTTAAACTTAAAGTTAATGTTATTAATAAAATTGATAGACGCGTACATTTTGTTATTTACAATTGAAGACGACATACTGTTATAAAGAAGCCGAGATGAGATTTTCTTCAGTTTTTTACTAAGTAGGTTATCTATTATCCCTGGATTTTTATTTTATTTATTTATTTATTATTTTTCACAATAGTTGCACCCCCACAGTGTTAAATTTTCAACTATTGTATTGTGACCAGTATTAGTAATGTAATAGAAAAGTATCCAAATAATAATAGCAAATAATTACTTACTATTAATGTTTAATTTGCCGAGTATTTTTCCCGCCGAATTCAACACATATATTTGTTAGTGTTTTTCTGTTTTTTTTTTTGTGAAAGATCTATAGTTGGGATTGTTGATACTGGGCATGCCTTACCAACGCCTGAAGGGGTCCTGATATATTCTTAGGTTGTGCCTGAAGGAAATTCTAGTCGGGTATATATTTTATTTGATATACTTGGTGCTGTTTCTACCTGCAGATATACATTTAATTGATTTATTTTATTATTGCAACAATAAATGTCATCACTAAAGTCACAAATCATTGTCTAATTGCTGATCTAAATTTGGAATACCTATAATTTAAGTATCAACTGTTTGGTAAAAATAGTAGACGATTTTAAAAGCATTGTGACACTAAAATATTTGTATGTGTGTATATCTGATGTCTAAGTTGACAAGCATTTCTTCGTAGGTTGTAATAGAAGAAGGATAATACCTGACTGCATCCTGAATAAGATTTCGGTGTGTTAGACCTTAATATTTGTCATATATCGTCGCTGTCATTTTTACGACTTCCACGGTTTTTAAAGTCGTTCTTTGAAGGAAGTGATTTACATCAAAGAACTTGAATATAATTTTAGACACATCCTAGTATCATTCATAAACGTTTATATATACACTTACTTATATAGTTGGTACGTACACTATGTATATATAAATGTCACCTTGTAAGTGTTTTTATGAAGAAAGTATTTTTTTGAGCTGTATACCTATGCCAACTCCGATGAGATTCTTGTAAAAGGAATAAGATTCTTGAAAAAATCGTATATGTATAGTTTTTGACAAAATTTGGTCATGATAGAGTGTGAATCGAACTTGATTTTACAAATTTTCTGGTAATTGATGAAAAAGATGGAATATTTGAGATTTCAATCCAAAAAAAGAAGGTATTAAAATCCTTTTTCGTCTAATTACAAAGGATCACAGATCCCACATTTGGAACGCGTCCTACACAGTAGGCACAGCACACTGAAAGCCATATCCCACGACCGGTTTCAACCTGTCGGGTCTCATCAGGTGGGCGCTGGTACAAAAGCTTTTACAAGCTATATAATAAATATAAATGTAGAATCAGCAGCAACAACTACTTCGAGGGCTAATACCCCTTTATATGTATCATATAGCTTGTAAAAACCTTTCTGCCAGCGCCCACCTTATGAGACCCGATAGGTCGAAACCGGTTGTATATATACTTTCCGTAGATCACATTGTTTATGTCTATACATATTAAAATAACAATGAATAAATAACGATTATTAAAATTAATGGAGGATAATGTTTGATTAAGTACATCATTGCTTTAATTTTCTTTGATGTACATTCTTAATTAGAAATTTTAACAGTACAATTGAAAAATACGAGTTCCTATCAAATTACTAACTTTATTTTTATAACGATTACTGTACCTATTAGAAGATCTATACATGTTTACAAAAAGTGCAATTTTTGTTTTGCTTTTCGAACATTTAAATGATATATGTACTGAGAAGTCTATATTTTTGGGCTAAAACATTTCCGGGAACTTCTTCTACAAGTGAGTCACTTTGAGAAGGCGAAATCTTCGATAAATAAGGTTTTTTTAGTCCTTTAAACAAAGGTTGGTCTATTATTACTACTATGTATTGCAATTTTTTTTGTGAAAATCTTCAGTGTTTATTTTCTTTTAGTTTATTATACGATGCATGTTTTTTAAGTAAGTACCGTTTTGAAATTCTGACGCCGCAGCGCTACGGTTAGCGTTCTGCGTATGCGCACTGAGTACTTACATCTCTCACCTACGCACCGACGCCATTACAGTCTGATTCGCCCTTGTTTACGTTGTTTACTGAGTGTTTGAGATACCTCTGATAACTGTGAGTCCCGCCGTTATACGATTTCTTAGTGCTAAAGGACTAAAACCGATTGATATTCATCCTGAGATCTGTGCAGTTTACGGACAAAACATTATAAGTGATGGAATGGTAAGGAATCTGCGCCGTGCAATCCAGAACAAAAGACTAGCATGTTGAGCAAGGGCATCGTTTTGCTTTTCATTGGAAAACTCTAGAGCATCCTTCGTACAGCCCTGATCTGGCGCCCAGTGACTACCATTTGCTCCTGCACTTGAAGAAACATCTGGACGGTCAGCGTCTTCAAGACGATGACGAAGTCAAAACAGTTGTGATGTAGTGGTTAACAGTCAACAAGTCAGGCAGCAGAGTTCTATGAGAAGGATATTCAAAAACTGGTCACAGGTCAAACGATATGATAAGTGCCTTAATATTGAAGGAAATTATGTAGAAAAGTAGATTAAGGTACAGGCTTTCATGTAAAAATAAAATTATTAAGATACCTTTGCACGTGTTTTATTAATTTCAAAACGGTACTCACTTAAAAAACATACCTGGTATGTACGTTTATCAATAATTGCAACCCTTACAGTCTGTTAAATTTATGAACTCTTTATTACAAACTTCGGACCCTCTCATACCGGTTATACCAAGAGCCTCCATCTAGAAGGAGAAATAAATAAAGTATTATCGCCATTTTTTTATCTCACTATGCTATTTATTCCTCTGGTTGAATTACAGTCCCACATAAAACTGTTTCCCAATTGTTACGCACTTTGTGAAAAATGACATGTGATTGGTTATGTTACTGGATTGAATCGGAATAACCGTTGTGCTGACATTCTGGCGTTCATTATTGTTCGTTTGACTTTTGTCGCGTTACTGTTGATGTCGTTAATCAAAAAATCGACGTCCCGTTAGCCACGACACGCGACAACGAAACGTTACTTCTGAAATTACACGGGTCGATTTCATTAATCACGTTTCACGCGATTGGTAGTCGGAATAAGAAACGAACGATGTTGTGAGCGTCGTAGGCTATGCAGTCGGCACAATTTATTGCAAAATTGCAGGAAACAATTTACAAATATTCACGGTGGCACAGTTAATTATCGCAAATGGTGAATCAACACGAAGTTAGGCTGTCCCGATTTGTGTGAGTAACAAAGAAATACATAGAGATAGAGAAGTAGGAGAGAGGCAGACAATAATAATTAATGAATTGGAATTCTGGCTTGGTTCTTGGTGATACATTTTTGAATAATAAGAAAAAACTAAACACTTGATATTCAAAAAGGAACGAATTAAAATCCTTATTCGTCTAAATTTTAAGATCAAAGATCTCACATTTTGAACGCGTCATATCAAGTAGGCACAACGAACCGAAAGCCATATCCCACGACCGATTTCGACCTATCGGGTCTCATCAGGTGGGCGATGGCAGAAAGGCCTTCAATGCCAGTAGGGGTATTAGCCCTCGGAATAGTTGTTTCTGTTGATTCCATATTTAAATGTATATTTATGTTTATAATATAGCCTGTAAAAACTTTTCTGCCAGCGCCCCCCTGATGAGACCCGATAGGTCGAAATCGGTCGTGGGATATGGCTTTCGGTTCGTTGTGCCTACTTGGTAGGACGCGTTCCAAATGTGAGATCTTTGATCTTAATATTTAGACGAATAAAGATTTTAATTCCTTCTTTTTTGAATATGTTATATTTTCGTCTAGAAGTCTATCGGAATCAACAGTGTGTTTCAATGCCGGTAGAGGTATAAGCCCTCGGAGTAGTTGTTTCTGTTGATTCCATATTTAAATTTATAAACACTTGATGTTCTTTGTTTCACAATTTTATTAAAATAATCTGACAATATTGTTTCGGCTGCTATGCCATTATCAAACTGAAATGAATAGTAATAAATGAAAAGTTTTGGGTGTGTCATTCCCATCAGCTACTCGTACTGGTGGACGGGCGTAAGGCCCTCTTCAGCCTCCATTTAAAAATAGTTGGGGCGGGTGGGTGATGGTCAGGGAGAGACAAAGAAGACAGACGAAAAGAAAACAGAAGAGAAGTGAAATATTAGCTGAGGAATATTACTACCCCAGCATTTGCCTAAATGATCCAAGGATATCACAGAAAACTTGGACCAGAGCAGCCGCTCCCGAGTTCGAACCGGTGACGTCCCGAATGCTGAGCAATGATCTAAATCACTAGACCACGCTGCTTGGCATGTATAATACAACACCTCTGTTAGAAATTCAGTGAAACACTTTATTAACTTTCCACAATTATTTTATTCTTGACAATTGTTTTGCCACGATGTCGCTTCCTCTTCATAAATTCTTGAAGAATTTATGTATCTTCTGAACTAGTTAGAATCGATTAGTACCGTACTAATGTTTTTTAAGGAGCATACTATTTTATAAGTGTTTCGTTCTTGGGTGCAAGATTATCACGTAGTTAATTACGAATGATATGTTTGTTATAAGTCGTGTAAAAATATTCAGGTATGAGCACATAGTATGTACGTATACATTGCCACCAACCTCCGGATGAGAGTGATACAAATAAATACAATATGTAACCAGATATGTGCACTTTATGAAGTAAGTGATCGATTGATTTGAGAATCGAACACAAGGTCAGCTAGTTCTCTTTGCAGGACCAACCCAACAATAGGGGACGTGTGCGGATTAACAAATTGTTTTGTTATGTACATTGTTGTAAACCGTTTCTTAATGTTTTTTGCTGATCTATTGAAGCACATTTTACGAATACGTAACGTGTAGTTATAAAAGTAACATTCTAGAAGTTAAAACACTTTAGTTACGTATAAGGTCAAGTTAATGGTATTTTTAAGTGTAAGTGACAACAGAATTCCTACAGAGTATTATTTTAAGTGCGGAATTTATTTTTTGTTGTTTAAGAACAAACATCAAACTCGGGAATCTTTAAAAATATTGTTTACGCAAAAAAGCAATTTTACGTTACAAACTCCTGTTTTACTCAAGGTCTGTTGCCAATATTATGAATCGAGCACATGGTTGATTGCTTCGGCTGCTTCGGCACTTTTTTATATTATTTTTGTCGTGTGGGATGACAGTTCATAAAAAAAAGGTATCATGAATTGACCTTAAACTTGCCATATAACAACCACGTGCTTTAGTAGCACCTCATATGAGTATATTGTAAGCAAGTCAAAGTGACAAGGTTTAATTTTTACATTCATTGTAATCTCTACCACTATAAAATAAGTAATTTATAAAAATTGATGAGAAACAAGCAAAAAACAAATGGGCTTTGATCTACAGACTGGACTGGAAGCAGTTTAGAAAGGCGAATACAGGAGTATAAAAAATTTATTTTTATCCTTATGTAGTATACGAGGGTGTTTCAAATATAAACGGGATTAGTTTTGTAAAAAATTCGAACTACATTTAATTAGACTTCGACACATATGCTATTTTTCTACATAGTCCCCCGCCCTAGAAATACATTTTTTCCCATCGGATTGAGAGCTTTTGTATGCCAACATCGTCGTTCTCGTGGAAACGTTAGCCTCCAAGTGCTTCTTTCAGTGGCCCAAAAGGTGGAAGTCACAAGGGAAGAAGTAGGGGCCATATTGCAGTTGGTTCTCCCTTCTCCCTGCGGTACAGGTCATCTTTACATGTACTATTACCTGGTCACTGATCTCTCCGTAATTAAAAAAAAATTCTCCGTTTATATTTGATACACCCTCGTATATTATGAATCATAATATGTGCATAAAATTAAAGTATGTTTTAAAATTAATTCTGTACTTATATATCTTAAATGTAAAAACTCAAAAGATGATATAGGTACATGCGACACACTCTTAATAACTGACGTTTTTGGCGTTGTATTTTACCAACAAATTTTGCACAAACTGTACTATTAATAAATTTGAATGTGGGAAGTCTTGTTATTATGACCGAAGTGATCTTTTTCACTTCTGTTTTTTGTTAGCAAGTAAATATACATAATTACGCTAGCACATTGATCAATTTCGTTCTGTAATTTAAAACCAGTCACATATACTTGTACGTATATTTTTTGCATATTTATGGCGTGTAACAATAAAATTAGTTCGTAGAAGGATTTGCGTTTTTGTCGAGAATAAAAATTGATATTTCGTGCAAATTCCATTCGAAAATTGAAAATACCTTCTGGCGAATGTACATGTCAATCTACTTTTTTATATTCTACATGCAAACAAATAATATAATGAGAAATAATTATTGTTGTGTCCGTTTTTGCGTATAAAACAAATAAAATTAAGTATCACACCTAAGCTAAGAAAAATTTATTTGGATTGACGTTTTGTAAACTTTTATTAGGCATCTTTTAGACCCATTTAAAATAAAAGAAGAAAATCATGGCCTGAAAATGTCCTTTAAAACCCATAGCTTACCTTCATTATTTTTTGAACATCTATTAACAAGGTAAGGCCCAGAAAAATAATAACAAATTGAAGAAATCGTATCGTTTTATATGTTTGTTTACATTTGATTAATTAGACTAGTATCAATTTTTTATTTTTAATTAACACCACAATTACATAATTAAAGCATGTTATTACCTGATTAACATGTAATTTTAAGAAATATGTAATCATTAGTGTTAGCCATTAAAGTTTGTTAATTAACGAAGAAACATGTTGATGGAAAACCCATTTGATATAACCATTGTTCGTTTTAAGTCAATTATTGCCTTATTATGGGGCGATGTTATAATAGTACATAATCCATCACCTTCTTTTTCTAGAATAATCAAGTACATATATATTTTGGAGTGTGTTTGAAAAACATGTAATCAGGAACTGCACATATTTCAGTTTTTTTAAAAAATTCGAAAACTGTCTTGAATAATCCTTTTGGCATTCCTCAGTTAAATTTTATTTATAATACATATAAGAGTATATTAATTTATTTATTTAACGAACTTAATTCTTAATTTGAATTATACAATTGATCCTGTAGGATTCAATGTTACAAATATGAAAGTATTGGTGTGTATGTATCTTTTGTTTTTAAAATTGCTTTTAAGTTTTAAAAAAGTATGTTAATTTTTTGTTTAATTTACACGTCTTCCACTTTTGATCTAATTCTTAGCTTTCTTAGCTTTTCGTTTTTGGCCAGACCAGAATCCAACTACAAAACTAAGACTAATTAACATTGCTCATATTTAAATACATATTCTCAATAGTTATTAGCATGTGTCAAATACGAGTCCTGTTTCAGTGAATCTATTTTTTTTTTTTAATATTTCATGTTAAATTAGTTTTATAGTAATTAATAGTTGTAGGCGTCAGTTGTCGAATCTTCAAAATCAAATTTAAATAAAAGTTTCAAAATACAATAATTTTTAATAGTTTCGCCAAAACATTAGCATCCTCAGGTAGGATGAATAGTCAGTAATTAGTTTTGAAAGATGTAATAATATTATGTGTGAAATATTAGGATAACCATTATTTATCGCAATTTGAAATATTCTGTTTAATACTTTATTCAAATTGGATTTGTTTAAAAATAGAAAAATCGTTTGTAATCAAGTTTATGTGGGATAAACAGAAAGATCTTTCAATCAAAGGATCCTCGATTACAAAAGAAGTTACACGAAACAAAAGGTTTTTATTTCATATATACAGAACATCTACTAAAAAAAATTTTTAAATTTTAAAATCTTAAAATCAAAAGCTGAGTTTTGCAGAAAATGTAAATTTTTTAGAGCAAACTCAAAGGTTAGGAAAAAATGAGATGAATGAGATAAATGTAAATATGTTTAGTTTTAAGTATAATGTAAATTATGACAGTATAGGTTAATAAATGCAATATATAATAAATAATTTCTTCTCCCAATGGTGCCAATGTTCTGGCGAAACAATTGTAGTAGAAACTATTGAAACTTTTACCCTTTTATTTAAACTTAATTAGTTTTATGATAGCATGGAAGCTAAATGCTTCTACAACAGAAAGAGAGATCAAAAATCACACGTAAATTCTATTTCGAGCGTCTGGGCCAAACTTCACTTGACAATGAGAGAGGGCTTGGCTCGTATTTCCTAGTTTCTCTTCCAGCTTTAACATAATATCCGTTGTACTACTATTTCATTGTAATTTCCATTAGAAAACTGCTTTATAACTCTATAATTTAGTTGATGTTTTCTACGAAAAGGACGTGAAAGTGAAAAAGATTGTTTCTACCATTTGTTTGTTGTTTCGGTTGCGTATAATATCAGATCAGACGTTCGTTAGTTGCCACTGTTCCCACCACACACAATGAACATCTTCATTACATGTATATTGTGCATTTTACATATCGTGAACTCGGTGCAGACAGACAGAGGCAGGCATTAACATTAACATTAGAGAACGCGCATTGCATAAAAATAGTAAAAATCACCACGATCATTATCCAAACAACACCTGTTGTTGTTATTGTTGTTGTTGTTAAAACATGTTGGCGACCACTTCTTATGGAAGAAAGCATGCATCAGTTGAAAGAGATTATTATTATTTATGATCCATTGTTTGTGTATTGATTAGAGTACAGACATTGTCTAATGTACATGTGTATTTACAGACATTAGCAACGGTCTGCTGAAGTTTTCTTTTTCTTTTTGAGAAATTGAACCTAAAAAATTTACAGATATTTAATTGTCACGCTAACCTTTCTGGATTCGGAAATTGATTTGTTTTTTAAAAGTACTTTACATTTAGTGGTAGAATAGACTAGACCAGGGGTATTTAACCTACGGTCCACAAGATAAATACAATTCAGAATGGCTTTGAAAGTTAACTACCTATCTATTTTATTGTCGTAGTAAAGAGTAACTCTCTGTAACGAATCTTTTAATGATGAAAGAAATTATGTAAATTGAAGAATTATCTGAAAATGAGCCCCTATTAAACAATACTACAAGACCCCCTCAGGGCCTAGTTGCGCACCGATAACAATCCACTTCTTTTCAATCCTTGCAAAAAATATAACACTCTGTATAGCAGACTTCTGTTCATTATTGACTATATTACAACAATTCATCGAGAATCTTATTAATCCAATCCACAGCTTCAGTTGATTACTTTATCTGTTAGATGCTCGCAACTTCTATGATAGCTACTCATAAATACTTCCGTTTCTATTAAACAGAGCCTACTAAACTTGCCATGGTAATCCCATTATAACTGTGAGTAGTAAGTAGCATCTCCTTCGCTTGTTGTTGTTGTTGTTGTTGTTATTATTACTAGTCGGACGTTCACTTCTGGTACCACGCCGTCTTCGATCTACGATTTCGAAACCTCCTTATCGGAATTAAATTTTTACGGACTGACGCGCTCACAACGTCGCCGCCTATGATCCCATTATTAATGATAATGTATGTATTATGTTTGAATGTAAACGGTTTATATTAATATAGTATAGTGTGTATGCAAGAGGCGATTTGTACGTGTATGGGTGTGTGTGTGTGTGTGCGTTTGTGAACGCGACCGTCGCTCGCCTACTTGGATTATTTTATAAATCAGGATATTTTACGACCGGTCAGGGTTATTTTTTATGAATAGTTTTGAGCTCTTGAGAGCGACAAACTCAGGGCTTTAAATGCCCCGTTGATGGAATAGAAAAATACGCTTTTTTATTTTAAGCGAATAGACATATGTAGATATGTGGCACATATGTATGTAATTGTTGTATTAGTTTAGTATTTTATATTGATTAGAGAAAGTAATATATGGCTAAATAAGAAAAGGAACTCGGGCATCGAGGTTTAGGTTAGGTAAGGTTTATTTCCGATTACATAAAAATGCTTGTATTCATCTATTTTTATATATGTTACGGATAAAGTTAGATAAGCAAGTTAACCTAGGTTTACCCGGGTAAACTACGTAATATCCAAGACTCTTGGGTGAAGTCCAAAATATATTTGGAATTGTACACGTTTTGGGCTTTACTCGGGTAAATAGCGTTTTAAACGCTTTCGCTTGGTTAAAATTGGATGTACCATAAATGACTCACTCATATAACTCAAGATGTTATTAAGCTATATCTGCGCTTGTGTGAAGGGTGTCAAAAAAAATGAAATCTGTCAAAAAAGAACTTGTGGTTAGGTAAAGTTAGGTTAGGTTAGGTAAAGCTATTGGAAATCTTTGCAACTCGAAATGTCACAGCAACTTGTCTTGTTTGAACAAATAAGTACTCGTGAGTAGAATACCTTTAAGAGAATACAGTTTTAGAATTCTAATTTTTATTTGTAAAATGTGTTTTTTGAATTAAATATGTTTTTCAAACATTAATGGCCTTGTCATTTATGGTACATCCAACTTTAACCAAGCGAAAGCGGATAAAACGCGATTTACCCGGATAAAGCCCGAAACGTGTACAATTCCAAATATATTTTGTTTGGACTTCACCCAAGAGTCTTGGGTATTACGTAGTTTACCTGGGTAAACCTAGGTTAACTCGATTATCTAACTTTACCCGTAACATATATGTAATATTTGCGGATTCAGAAAGTCATTGTTAACAAATTTGGTTTCTACACATATATGGACGGATATGTTTCATCGAAACTTCCTAACCTAGCAAATCAAATCGTAATTAAGTAGTAATTCAGGTAGAAGTGACAAATTTTAGTTATTTAGAAAAAGATAAACACAAAAAGTTTTAAGACGTATATCGATAAACAGTACAATCGTTTCGCTTCTTCAGGTGACGATTTTACAAAGTTGAGATCATTTAACGAGCATATATAGCTAGAAATTATTAATTATTATTATATTAAGTGGGGAATAAGATATAGTAACGGAGAATTCCTTACATCTAATTGGTCGTTTAAAATTTTGTTTTCATAAGTTATGTTGATAAACTGAGATCGGTACAGGTAGTCAAAAATATTGGAAAACAGACAAACGTGCTAGACGTATGAGGTACTGATTCCGGAAAATTACGAATTTTAAAATTTCATTTGTATTTAATTAATGAAGACACTATTATTACCCATAATTCATAGAAAACTTGATGATAATTTATTCTTGTTATTAGTTAACACTTCTTGTTGCTACGCGGATGATCTTAACATTGTACTAAAACTAAATTACATTTTGCGACTAGAGGGACTAGAGGACCTGCCTGCATTTCTACAATATGGATGTCAGTTAGTGGCGAAATGTATTGAGGCGAAACCGTTCTTGGCAAGCGCAGTTTATGGTCCACAAGTTCCCATTTGTTCAGAAGAAAAAGCCGATCATTTCAGGTTTATCTTTTATTCATACGACGAACGAGTTACAGCTTCTCTTCTTCTTCTCCTTCTTCAATTGCAATCGGATCTTCTTCACTTGGAATACATACGACAAACGTTCGACAATAATAATAATAATAATAATACAGAAAGGATGCACCATTGCCATATGTGTTCAATTTTATATTCATCGACGTAAATTAGGGTCACAAAGGTCACTGTCCCACCTCAAGACCTTTTTCCATATTATAAATATTCTTGTCGGTTCATATACATACTAAGATTTTGTATTGAATTGTATTGAATTAGCGGATACTTGATGGAAGTCTAACATATTGACATAAACACACAGTTGATAATTTCCACAATGTATTAAATAAACTTGACAAGTGTTTCGTCAACACTGCGCTTCTTCAGAAGGACAAAATTTACTTAAAACTACCTAAAAGTAGATGTCTATAAATAGGGTGGTGCATCTTCATTAGAGTGAGGGAAAAGATTTAATAGTGGTGAGAGGTTTATATCTACTTGGTCATTAAGTAATATGTCTGTATTTTTATATTTGTTAATTTCTTTAGATTCTAATAGTGTAAGTTTTAGACTTTTATTTTCAATGTGTAAAATTTTTAGATCTAAATTAAATATACGATTATCTTCTAACACATGTTTTTCATAGTTAGAATGGGTTTTTTTGTTTCTATATGATCTAAAATGTTCCCTTCACCACTATTAAATATTTTTCCCTTACTCTAATGAAGATGCACTAGATTTTGTATTTCTGAAGAAGCCATAGTGTTGGAGAAACACGTGTCAAGTTTACTTAATAAATTGTGGAAGTTATCAACTGTGTGTTTATTTCAATACTAAGATATATTGTTTTTCAGACTTAAAATTTGCCAATTGATAGACTTCGAATAGTTCGAATTTCATTATGCTTCTAGAATTGTTTCTAGATTCTCATGTTACATCGGAAATAGTTTGTCTTGCCAGCTTTGTATGAATATTTGTACGGTTTTAAAAGTTTTGATATCCTCAAAGTAAGGTAACTTTCATAAAAAATAATAAAATAGTATTTTCAGATATACCAAAAACAAAAAACACCTCGTTTTGTTGATTATAACTACTACCTTAAATTTGTGCCCATGTTTTTAATATATATATATATATATATATCCACGAGAATAGAATGGTTATCCATACCATTCATGGGTATGAGATTAAATGAATAAAAAATATTCAGAATATGTTTCTGATGATGGCAATGTGATATTCTAAGGTCAGACGTTCCATTAACAATTTTATATGTCATAGCCAAGTTGATGCAGAAATTGTCTAAAATGAAACGAAAACTTGGAAATGTTAACATGAACCTATGTAAAAAAAACCTTGCAAGCTCTACATTTGTCTGTTTATTTAACATATTATTCAATAAATAGAAGGAATGTAATGACATTATATTATTTTAGTAATTTTGAAAGGACCTGTCTGAGAACTCAATGCCATTCGCTTTTGTTTAAACAAATACAATTGTAAATAAGAAAAGTATTGTTTGTGTGTCCACCGGTTGAAGAGGAAATGTCAATAATACCTTGACAGATTAAAATTTAATATGCCATACAAAATAATCTGTTTGTTTTACAATTTTTTATAATTAGATGTAGAAAGGGCCAATGACACATAATTATATTATTTATAAATAAACAAAAAGTGATGACTAGTGTCCAAACTTGTTGAATCCGTCCGAATTTGGACGAATGGGTACCATTATTGGTACATAGGGCCATTTAGCCACAGCCAGAGCCACATTTAAACATGTCAAAAATTACCATTTCTAATTAAACAATTAAACATTATGATTAAATAAAAAAAACAAAACTTTGTACAAAATTTATCCTTATGTCAAAATTAAATCCGAAAAATACAGTTTCACATACTTGGGTAATATTTCAACAAAAAATGGTAAATGCATTAGACAAATAATTAATACTACTAAAACGAACAATTCGTTAGGTAAACTAATATTAAATAACTTAAGGGTATCTGCCGTTATCACTTGGTGAAACATTTTTCAAAATTGAGAAAAAATTAAAACACTGAGGGTTTCACTAAAACTTTTTAGTGAAACCCTCAGTGTTTTAATTTTTTCTCAATTTTTAATATTAAATAATAAATGTAAAACTCGGAATGAATTGAAGTCAGGAGTTTATTGTTTAAGTTGTTTAGACTGTGAAAAAGATTACGTGGTCAGACTGGTAGGTTCTTCAAAACACGCATTAAAGAACATCGATATAGTTTTACTAATAAAAAATGGGTTCTACATACGCAGAACACTTAATTAATCATAACCACAATTTCAATTTAAAATATAAAATTTTACATACACAACAGTTCAAAATTAAATTATTTGAAGAGCCTAGAAATTAACAGATATCATACAAAATACCTAGCATTAAACGATCAAATAGAGTTTAAAAATTTACCTTTGCTAAATACTTTTCTATAACACCCCCCTTTTTAGGTTAGACTTATACATATGCATATAAATATCTTGTAGAGATCGAAGTTTGTCAAATCATCACCTGATGAAGCCAATGTCTACAAAACAAAATATTTTTAAAACTTTGTGATTTTTAATTAATGTTCAACATGAACAAATCTACGTATATGCTACAACCGTAGATATATAAAAGTGTCGATGATGAAGATATTCGTTTGTTTGATCGTTCTTTCAAAATTGAATAGGAAATGTGAAAGAATATTTCTCATGAGAGAAAAAAAATAAATTCTCACGCAATTTTATGATCTCAGTAACGTGATTCATGAGTTTATGCATTGAGCATACTAATAATAAATTTATTTATTTAGCAGCTCTGTCAATTGGGGAGGAGTTCATGACTGTACAAAGATCCTTTTGTGTGAGCTTTTTTGTGAGTTTATCGCATTCAATACAATAATAATACAAGACGCTTTAACACGGCTACAAGAACTTTATTATATAGTGACTCTCCATTGATAATAAATACGAACAACACTTTCAAAACTGCACACTGACAATAATAATAATAATAATGCCGACTAGTTCGTTGCGTTGGTTGCAATCATATCCTATCTCCGTCCGTGGTACAGTGGCCGGCACGTAAGGAGATTCAAAAGCTATAAATCATCGGATGCGCAGTGGCAAAGTCTAGCCCCTTTAGGGCGGGATTAATCGACCGGTAGACAGAATGATAACTGCTCAGCAAAGTTCAGTAGCGTAGTGGCAAACAGTTGCAAATTAACAGAATAGAGAAGTGGTTGGATTTATGATATCTGGTACATGCACAAATCGTACAACTATAAACGAAACTACGAAATATAACAATAACAAATATAAAGATCGATTGTACAAACTAAGTTTTCTAACAAATGCCTTAACATATAGACTTAGCTAGGTAAGATACACTACATAATTCATAATATCAAGTTTTGTCCATTCGACTTTATTTTGCTTGTCAACAACTTATTTCTATGCATACCTAATAATCTTTAAATTAGCTATTATTCCTAGATTTATATAATTAGGTACTTATAACCGTCATTTTCTCCTTATGTTCATGATGATAGTGAAATTTTAATTGTTCACTTCGCATACATCATTAAAACCCCATTAGGGTAAGTTAATCAGTTGAATGAATTCACTTGTGTTCCGTTTTCAGTACTTTTTCTCTCAGTGATACGCGTCGCTGAACTACAAGTTGACGTTTCGGTCCAGCTATATTCTTATTGGCTCTTTCATTTATTGCTATGCTAAAAGTCTCCGCTTACCTACATGTCAATCTGACCGTCGCTAAATCTCCTTACGTGCCGGCCACTGTACTTATTTTGAGTCACATAATAAGTACCTAGTATGCATTATAAAGTACGTGGCTTTCTCTGCGCCACCTTTCTAATATGGTTTGCAATAAAAAAGATAAAAGATAGTATAAAATAGTCTAGTCTAGCTCGTAATGCACTCTTCCCCTTTCTCCATTTATCATCTGACTAATTATAATGAATGGGACGGACGAGGTGGTGTTTTTAAAGCGTGGCGCACTAATTGCAATTGCGGTTTCTACTATTGTTGTATGTATATTTATTCATTTCAGACCTTACCTTGATGCCCATAATAGAAGACCTTAAAATGTTCTCGGCTGATTTGTTATGGTTTATGTTTACACGTTAATTACAAAATGGTCTGTCTAGGTATCCAATAAATTTAAAATTAATTCTAATGGTTTTTTCAAATCATATTTCCGTTCACGTTTATATATTTACTGTAATCCATATTGAAAAGTATAATCATATGCTGATATGCTAATTATAAACTAATGTAGATATGTTTGTAATGCAATTCGGTGCAGCTGTCTATTCTGATGGTACGAAATTTTGGAAGTAACTGACTACTTATACGTCAAAATAAAGGACAAATCTAGGATGTTTATGAGTTAAAAATTGTGAACATTTTGTATGCTTCTCTTATTCCCATATTTAAAGTGCTATGCATCAAATGGATTAGATTATGGTGGAAAAGATTTCCTTAATTAGTATAAATTAATAAAAATAGAGGGCCTGACACAGTAACAAGTTTTTCCTTATTAATTTGAGATAGATTGTAGTGGGTACAAATTAATTCAAGAATTGATATCACATTAATCTATTTTACCTCTACTAAAAAATTCTCCAAAAATATTTTATTATTAATGATCAGTAATAATAGACATGGAAGTGTATTGAATTAGCGGATACTTTATGGAAGTTGATAACTTCCACAATTTATTAAATAAACTAACACGTGTTTCGCCAACACTGTGGCTTCTTCAGAAGTACAAAATTTACTTAAAACTACCTAAGAGTAGATGTCTATAAATAGGGTGGCGCATCTTCATTAGAGTGAGGGAAAAGATTTAATAGTGGTGAGAGGTTTATATCTACTTGGTCATTAAGTAATATGTCTGTATTTTTATATTTGTTAATTTCTTTAGATTCTAGTAGTGTAAGTTTTAGACTTTTATTTTCAATGTGTAAAATTTTTAGATCTAAATTAAATATATGGTTATCTTCTTATACATGTTTGGCATAGTTAGAATCGGTTTTTTTGTTTCTATATGATCTGAAAAAGTTCGTTCAAACGAATTCTAAAATTTCTTCCCGTCTGACCTATATAAATTTTTAAACAAGAACCGCACTTGAGTTGATATATGCCTGGTTTTGATAATTTCTCTACTTTGTCTTCATGTGTATACACATCAAGAATAATAAAGAGAAGTCTACTTAAGATTATCGATCAATTTGGCAAAATATCAAAACCTTATTTGTAAACGACAACATTATGAGGGTCGTATAACAATCCATATTCTGTAAATATATCACTAGTTATATTAAGCAAAGACTGACTCTTGTTAGGCTAGGTTAGATTAGGTTAGGTTATGTTAGGTTAGGTTGGATTAGGTTAGGTTAGGTTAGGTTGGGTTAGGTTAGGTTAGGTTGGGTTAGGTTAGGTTAGGTTAGGTTAGGCTGGGTTAGGTTAGATGTGTTGCCCTTTTCACTAACACCTACTTCCACTTCCATGGTTGTTGCACAATTAAATTTGAAATCTAACTAAGTCCTAATGCAAATAACTCTATTCTAATTAATTAGTTACTTGTCATGTACATACCTGCTTCCCCGCAGTAGGGGTGATTAATTGTCTCGATCTTCATTCGGTGCCCAATTGAAGGGTGTTCTCAAAGACTACCTGTTTTCAATGCCCAATTGCGCTACGCTTATTCTTCGGATTGACTCTTTCTCCCGAAATGAGATGCAGCAGGACTGATTGTTACGCCACTGTTTCAATTTTTATGTTTCTGATACAAATTAATGTAACATGTAATGCTACTCATGCAGTTTTAAAAAGTGGGTTGGATCAACTGATTATAGGAGATAAAATATCGTAGGTATTATCCTAAAAGATAAGCTAAACTATATTATTTATTTAGCATAATATGATATGTAGAATTTTATGTAAAAGAAAAGTGATAGTGATGTAATTATCGAACGAGAGGAGTGGTCATTTAGACAGTTAGTCAGTGTTGAATGTGTGGCTTGTTTTACGATGGCAATTTAAAAGCAATCTGAAATTAATTGAAGTGTTCTGCCCATTTCAGACAACCGATCTGCTGTTTTATAACTTGTACTTAGTTGAAAGGACGTTTATTTAAATCTACTTCCGCCGTGTTAACGTTACAAGGAATTACCATCTGAAACGTTCGATTGCCCGTTACTTGCTATCTATCACAAATACTCGTTCAAATGTACACACATAATGTAGTTTAAGGAGATAAAACGATCGTTCGGCGAATTTATTATTAGTGTGACTTTTGAACCGTTTCCTCTATTCACAAACAAACAATTGTTGGTGTTTTGATGCAACTTCAACCTGCATTTCCTGTTAATAAAAATGCACTTGCAATAAAATACAGTGCCCGGCACCTAAGGAGATTTAAAAGCCATAAATCATCGGATGCGCACTAGCAAAGCTTAGCCCCTTTAGGGCGGAGATAATCGGCCGGTAGGCAGAATGATAACTGCTCAGTAAGGTTCAGTAGCGTAGTGGAAAATAGTTGCAAATTAACAGAGTAGAGAAGTGGTTGTTAGGGTAAGTAAATCAGTTAAATGAATTCACTTGTGTTCCGTGTTCAGTACTTTTTCTCTCAGTGATACCCGCCGCTGAACTACAAGTTGATGTTTCGGTCCAGCTATATTCTTATTGGCTCTTTCATTTAAAAGTCGCTGAATCTCCTTAGGTGCTGGCCACTGTAAGTTAATTTTTGTTTTGAAAACAAGATAAACTCGTTTGCATAAAAAACTCAAAAAAACAATAGTGTCCCTATAAGACCATTCACGCGTTTGTCTGAATGTCCAACACAGAAACTTATAAGTTGGTATAGTATTAAAGCACATTTTTGAACATTAAAAATCTTAGAGGGGTTATTCTGTAGTATCCCTGTTATTCGGCACATATCGCTGATGAAGCCTTGTCTTACGAAACTGTTCTAATTCTTGAATGCGTCATCATGTGTGTAAAAAATATGTTTTTGAGTAGGATACTACTAAAAATATATGCATTTAAACGTTTCATAAAAATTGGATTGCTTCAGTCTTTACTTTATGGAAAGACATTTTTACAAATAGAAAACAGAATAACTAGTACTTACTTTTCCACTTATTTATTTAAAAAAAACCTGTACAATTATTTCGCCCAATATAGCCATCTTCAAAAGGCGTATAACAGCTATAATACGTTATATGGTGGGCGAAACAATTGTAAAGATTTTTTAAATAAATAAGTCGAAAAGTAGATACCTACTAGTTATTCTTTTTTTCGGTTTGTTTCATAAAAAGTTTATTGAAGTGTAGGAATTCTAAACTTTTTGCGCTACTTTACGAAGAAGTTTAAAAAAATGTTTCTGTTTATTAGAACTTCATAGTCTGCAAGTATTATCAAAGGAAAGGATGTGTTATTATACTGACTGACTGACTGTTTAGTCTACGAAAATTTCGTCAAAATTAACTCCATATTCCCATCTTTCACCATCCTATAATTTACACCCCGTGGCATACTGTCAAACATGTAATCAAATCAATTTAACGTTGTTGGCATGTTCGTCGTGCTTAAATAAGTGAATTCAAGTGCTTACTTGACACTGGTGATAGATAATCAAGTGGAAAAAAGGTCTGTAACAACTTTACTTACTGCAAGGTTGCGTTACGAAAGCTTCGTTTTATTCTTATAATCAGACGTACCAATATGGACAATGCACTCACTTATTATTTTATTAAACAATTACATACGTACATTGTCGTAGGATGTTTTGTAGATTACATAAATAGACAACGAATAAAATAAATAAATGAGACGATATCATCAAGTTTTAACGAAAATTTTACATAAACCGGGCAAGGTATGATTCTTAACAAAGAAACAAAATAAAATTGTCAAAATGAAATAAATAAAAGTCGTTTATTATTACAATTACTTAATAATAATGTGACATACCTTCAGCTTGACCTCAGAGTCATTCGACTGTTTAGCTGCTGCTTCACTGTACTAGGAATTACATAAAAGGGGAGTGACCTGAACAGAATATCTATCAAAAAAGCGAGTTACAGTATAAAACCACTGTTCTTGGTCTTATAATTGTTAAGCGATAATTAACGAATGTATATTTTAGAGAATATATATATATATATTAAGAACATTTACTTAGTTGTTGGTCATTAATTTATATAAACTACCAGACGTGGATCGCGATTTCAAACTGAAGTTACTCCGTAAAAGCAAATTGATGAAATATCAAAATATAAGCAGTATTATGTCGCCATCTCCTGATACTTAAATATTGGAAATCCTAACTTTTATTGCTCTATGCAAATTGCATTACCGTTGGTAAACACAAATATGACCAACCAAATTTAACCTTTTTTTATTTTGATGTTACTAAAAATGTTATTTAAAAATTTGTTTGTTAGTAATGTTGACTTTTATATCTAATTTCTTGAGCTTATGTTTTATGTGGTCGACTTTACCGTATATAATTTAGATTACAGAAAATTTTAGGCGAAGGTTTTTATGGTTAACAGTCTAACATAGATCTTACGGGTTTATTTATTTATTTTTTTAATATTATTGACCGACCGACATTAAAAATAAGTGAAATTTAGCCAAGCGTTTTATTTTAGTATGTTAGTTACAAAAATGTTTCACAATAAATTCACCGGAGAATGTTCTAATTAAAGATTTTAATTTTTTAATTTTGAGTGGCCAATCTGTGAGATCCATAACCAGATCTTTTGAAACAAACTACGAGGCATGTTTTTTAAGAAACTACCGTTTTTAAATTTTGCCGCCGCAGCGCTGCGGTCAGCGTTCCGCGCATGTGCACTGAGTACCTACATCTCTTACCTACGCACCGACGCCATTACAGTCTGATTCGCCCTTGTTTACGTTGTTTACTGAGTGTTTAAGGTGCCTCCGATAATCGTGAGTCCCGCCGACTGTGAAGTCCGGGCTGTTATACGATTTGTTAGTGCTAAAGGACTAAAACCGATTGATATTCATCGTGGGATCTGTCCAGTTTACTGACAAAACATTATGAGTGATGGAATGGTAAGACAATGCTCGTCCGCATGTGGTTAATCGGACCAAAAATCTCATCACATCTTTTCACTGGGCGACTCTAGATCATCCTTCGTACAGCCCTGATCTGGCGCCCAGTGACTACCATTTGTTCTGGCACTTGAAGAAACATCTGGGCGGTCAGCGACGATGACGAAGTCAAAACAGTTGTGATGCAGTGGTTAAAAGTTAACAAGTCGGGCGGCAGAGTTCTATGAGAAGGTTATTCAAAAACTGGTCACTGGTCAAACGTTATGACAAGTGCGTCGAAATTGAAGAAAATTATGTAGAAAAGTAAATTAAGGTACAGGCTTTCATGTAAAAATAAAATTATTAACATATCTTTGCACGCTTTTTATTAATTTCAAAACGGTACTTACTTAAAGAACATGCCTTGTATTAAAATTTCGCTATCATTTTTTTATCTGTTCGCGATCTTTCTATATTTGGTAGTAGGTAGTAGGTGCGTATAATAAAATACACCTTTCCACTTTTTTTTATGTTTTACAACGAATTCCGTACCTCCCTAATTCAAATTAAAAAAATTCCATTTGTGGAATTACCTCAGTCAAGGAGCTAAACTAGCTGTACTTACTAGGTATATTGTTGGCGAATTCGTGGTGAAATAACTAATGAATAATGATGCTCATTCCTTTTTCGGATTACACGTCTAACATTTATCTCTAAAGTTGGCTCTGAATGTAACCCACTTAGGTACTACTCCTTGTAACACGTTGTTGCCTAAAAGATTCCATTGACCTTTCTGCTTAAACGTAAATGTCTGCAACTATTTCGATATCATTTTCTTTTATTTTAATTTGCACAGTCATTTTTGTTTTAGTGCGAACCTTTAAATGTTGTTTTTTTTTATGAACTTTACGAAAACAAACATTATCAATGAAAGATGGAATATTCGCAATTTAAAAAAGGCCTCTCCAGCTAGGAGAGTATAACGTGGAAATTTTCAATAATAAAAGGTACTTATCCCTTGTTACAGATCACAAAAACAATTAATAATGTTTATTTTAAATTTAAATTTGGGGAAACTCAGCCATAATGATAAGTGTTCTGGAGTTTATAACTTGACCTGTGGGTCGTGCCTTAAAGTATATATCGGACAGACTGGCAAGAATTTCAATAAACGTCTATCCGAACACAAAAACAGCTATATAAAGAATAAGACAGACTCCACCTATGCAAACCATGCCACAGAAGAATGTCATATGTTCAACAACTGTATTGAAATTATTCATTTATAAAATAAGAGCTATAAGTTAACATTATTGGAGAATCTAGAAATTAATAAATATAAAAAAGTAGGAACCCTACTCAATGACCAGACCGAAGGAAACAACTCCCCACTTTTGAATTTATTGTAAATATTACCACCGCCCTTATTTTGTGCATATTTAATCACCCAGGTTGAAATGTTTATTTAGTATAAGTACTCACGTCTGAGGAAGCCAATGTTTGGCGAAACATACGTTACGAATAGATAGTAAATGAAGTGTGTGAAAATTATTAGTTTTGTTTTTATAATTTGTAAAATTCGTCAGCTGGGGTCGCTTGATATGCGAGAGATTGGTCAGCAAAACAACTATTAAGTAATTTGTAAAATTAAATGGAATATTAAAAGTCAAGGGTCAAGAGTCAAGAGCCACTCTAGGAGCAAAATAACTCGAATCTATTTTTGAACAAATGAAAAAAATATATAATCTTCTAAATTATAAGCGCCATGTGAAAATGTTATTTTTTAATTTTTATTCCAGAAAACTCTTTTAGCAAAAGAATTTCTAAAAGATATTCATGATTGGGCAGTTTATTTGTTTTAGTTTTTTCAACCTTCTTTCAGACAATTAATTAATTAATGAATACGTTTTTTTTTGTAACTAACTATTTTCTTTTTGATTTGTCGCTAACACTTACTTCATTAGCTTCGCATTGTTTTGCAATGATACATAGACTTAGGTAATTAATTTTTAAATTAGTAGTAGCGATGTAGCTTCTATATAATACATAATGTGGGCGAGTTTTCATGTTTAATGGTGCCTGATGTCTCACCAGAAATGCGTCACAGTGATGATTAATCAATTTATCTATTAGATTGTATATTTCTAATGTACGATACGCATGCCTTTATCACTTTAAAAGTCCGTTATTTTGTATTATTTTATTGACTTAACATTTTAAACGGAACTAAATCGATTTCAAACTGAATTTTTATTAATCTTTTTCAGTTAGTTTGATAGTTATGCTTCTTAACAAAATACCATTTGATTAGAATTTTGTGCGTTGTGAATCACCGAGGCTTTTTGCAATTTTTAGTAACAATTAGATTCTTGTTGTCTAAAAGGGGATATAATTAATAAAAAACGAAAAAATATGCATCCAAACATTTTTAAAAATATTATTTATCAGTTTATAAAAATTAGCAACAATAAATTAAATTGTTACATTTGTAATGGATATATATATATATAGAGGGTATATGAACGCCCTGTATAAATTATGATTATACAGTGGCCGGCACCTAAGGAGATTCAGCGACGGTCAGATTGACAGGTAGCTAGGCGGAGACTTTTAAATGAAAGAGCCAATAAGAATATAGCTGGACCGAAACGTCAACTTGTAGTTCAGCGGCGCGTTTCACTGAGAGAAAAAGTACTGAACACGGAACACAAGTGAATTCATTTAACTGATTTACTTACCCTAACAACCACTTCTCTACCCTGTTAATTTGCAACTATTTGCCACTACGCTACTGAACCTTACTGAGCAGTTATCATTCTGCCTACCGGCCGATTATCTCCGCCCTAAGGGGGCTAAGCTTTGCTAGTGCGCATCCGATGATTTATGGCTTTTGAATCTCCGTAGGTGCCGGGCACTGTAAGTTGGTTGTTATGGAAGTTATGATTTTTTATAATTCAGGTTGCAGTAGCAATTTTTTTAAATAATTTAAATCATCTTAAATACTATTCAGCGTAGGCATACACGTTGGTTATTAAAATTACCTTAAAATGTTATTTTTCATTCGAATTCGGCGTAGAAATATTTCATTTATAATAACAAGTTTGACATCAACCGTAATAAATTCAGGAAAATAAAGTAAATAAGAAGCGGCTCGAGAAAACCGAAAAAAGTGGTGTATATGAAATAAAATGTAAAAATTGCAATTCCATATATTTAGGACAAACTGGTCGTTCAATAAAAACACGTTTAATTGAGCATCAAAAAACAATAACTCATCTCTCAAAAAATACTAACTTTGTAAACCATTTCGTACAAAACAATCATACATTAGACATAAATAATTTCAAATTGCTACCTACACAAAATAAAGGTAAAAGATTAGATTTACTGGAAATCCTAGAAATTACAAGAGCAAATAACAATAGCAAAATTTTATTGAACGACCAAATAGATTTTGGGGTTTCCCCCTTATTAAAAGTTGTTACATGTAGAAAAGACTTAGAATAATATTACCACTAATAAAAATCCAGGTATTTCAGTCTATTTAAGAAACAAAAAAAATTTACCCATTCTGATTTAGTTACTTTAAAACTCTTTGATAATGGCATAATAGCCGAAATATATGTTAGAGATTTTTCAAATAAAAATAGTGAAACAAAACCAAGTGTTTATTTTCTTGAATTTATTTTGAATAATGTTTCACCAAGAGTTAAGCCAGAACACAATTAATATTATCAACCGTAAGTCGCAGACAGTTTAAATAATTTTAAATAAAAAGATTATCATAAACAACCCTTAATATATCGGACAAACTTGAAGATCTGAAATTAAGTAAGTGAAATTGTCTTTTATATTCCTTATATTTCTCAATATATACTTTACCGCCCTTTTGCACCCCTTTATGGTAGGAATTTCAAAACGTCTCACCTAGAGTACTAAAGGTATATTTCCTTATAATTTCAAATGTCTAGGTCTATCGGTTTAGTACTGTTTTATAGATTAGCCAGCTAATTTGGGGAATATGTGAAATATCCCTATGATACCTACTACCTACATAAGTTGAGGTTTGAGCTACAATATTTTATAGCAAACTGCAGTTTTTGAGACTGTTTCGTCACATTACCTTTGAGCTGTTATAAATAGTACATTTTTATTATTTTCTGTTAATAGAGTAATCGAAGTTGTTCTTGACAGCTCATATATGTTTTACCGACACGGAAGTCTAATAAGGTGTTAAGTAGATCTGAGTAAACAGGTCAGAGATGCAGTCAGACATGCTGTTCCGCTTCTTCTAGACGCGATGTTGCCACATAAGAAATTTTATTGAAAAAGTCCTAATTAGATAATCCGATTTAACTCAATTCTAGTAGACAATGACAATAGTTTAGTGTAATTACTATAATTTTTTATTCGCAAGGATAAATATAAATATGGAATTAACAGAAACAACTACTCCGAGGGCAAACAAATACCCCTACCGGCATTAAATTACACTGTTGGTTCCGAAAGATTCTTAGACGAAGATGACATATACAGAAAAGTATTTTGATGCCTTCCTTTACTAGATTTTTCCGAAATACTTAAGCTACTGTCTCAACATCCAAGTTTATCAGTAAAAATAAGAAAAACCTTCTAAATTTACATTTATTTAGTACTTGAGATAGGAAACAAATCAAATCAAAATCATCGTAATAACCATTTTTCACATTTCTTGGTCCTACACATTAAAGGATGATGATTTATTAAGTCACATAATGTACTATAAATATATAAATGGTTAAACATATGCTGTTTCTAAAGAGTCTTGAAGAAGTCTCGTGAATTCGGTTTTGAAACGTCAGTATTTTGCTAACCCTTGACACTATTGAAACCCACAAAACCAGAAATTACAATCGACAATATAAAGCTAGCTGTATCGTATAGGGCGAAATAAAAATAATATTTAATGTGCTTATTTGACAACATTGTTGAAAAGAAATGGTCTCTGGTAGTTGACACCTTATGCAAACAGACATTGATTTGTGGACATTACCGGACGACAATAACTGCCTCTGTCGCAAGACGACACGATTGAAACGGACAACTTTTCGACAAATAAACATTTTCTCCGTTAACAGGTGCCAACTTTGGCTTTCGATTGACGAGAAATGAGTACAAAAGTGACAACGTACAGTGTGACACTTCATCAGGAAGTCAATGGGGGCGATAAACAAGCTAAAAGTAATTAAAAACAATTGAAATTGCAACTTACATTTTAATGAGACTAATTTTAGAATATCGTTTTAATCTGTTTGTTTAGTTGTTTACATTACAAAAGACAGTGGTAGAAATTATCTTAAAGTTTATTTGAGTGTCATTATCATGATTTTATTTTCTTTGCGATAGGTTCCAAAGAATCAAAGAGATTACATTACAGATAAAATTTTAGACTGTTGACTTGGTCCCAGGCCTCATGGCGGGTTGGGCACAGATATTAACTACAATTTTTGTAAACAACACTTGTATTGTGAAAGTTAAATTATGGTTGTCCTAATTGAATTTCAAATCATGGTGCCTTCACAACCATAACTCTACCCTACTGTCGATGGGTACTAACTACTATGGTCTGGTCACCCTTGATCTCCAAAGGTAACACTAACAAACAGTTGAGTGACCGTTACAATACCATTTTATTGTATTTTGTTTGGTCCATCATAGGATTTTCATTCCGAAGACTGATTGGACATAAACGTTCATCCCTTCCTTGTTGTTATGTAAAGGATTTAAAAAAATAATACCTTTTCGCTTAAGTTGATTTTAAGTAGAAATTTACTACAGCCCAAAAAAGGTCTCTGTTTGTACATTCCGAAATATTTCTTTTTTAAGACCATATTACGTTTTAGTTTATGTCCAAAAATGTCCTTTTATATATACATGACAGTTTTTTTAATGTTATTATAATTAAAACAAATTGATGTTTCTGACATTTAGAGTTTTGAATAAAAATAAATAGAAACTGGAATGGTATGCACCCTGCTTTCCATCAGTACCATGATTCATTGATTTTTACAGCTTACGTAACATCATTGCAAATTCTAATAATATGACCCTTTCAAAATCTCTCTGACCCACTCTCTTAATTCATATTCGAGCTCGATTGTTAAAGCAAGTGTTTTTTTTACACCATGGGCGATCACGGGCTTCACATTTCATATTCGGATCATTTGGTTTAATGAAACTGATAGATGAATTGCGTACGTTACATAACATTACCAATATTTTGCCCAGTCTGATTTATGTCCATATTAGAATTAGATAATAATGGGTATATACACACATGCCACCATTTACTTTTTCTTTTTCGTGCTGTTGATTGATTTGGAAAATTAAATTAACAGGAAACGATACAATATACAACAGTCAACAAATTTCAACTTGGATACATTAATATTGGCAATAAAGTTAATAAGTATAAAATCGTGTAATTTGTGGCATTATGTTCTTGATTGTAAATTTATCAAAACTACCAGATATGGATCGCGATTTAGAATTTAGTTCGCAGTACCAGTAAGTTGATAAAAATATTACTGCCAAGAAATGGACAGTCGTTTTTAATTTGATTTTATAATTATATAAAATGACGATAATGATTTTATAATTATATAAGCGGTTTCTAAAATAATATACGAATACTTCCACATTTTACGTGTTTTTTTTTTCTTTATTCAATCCTCCAATAAGGAGACAATACTTATTCGTTTCTTTGACAGTCCATTATTGTTTTCACTATTGTACATTCGGAATTTTGAGACACGTCATGACGTTATGTGACGGCAAGTTATATGCTATTTTTATCGTTATACATTTTCCGGAAAAGCTTTTTGTCATACACACAAAAGAACGGCGAGACATATTTGATCGTCATGCGTGGCGAGATATTCACCGAAAAATTGAGAACTAAAATCGGCGATATTTTTAGCAGCCCGTTCGTCGAGCCTCGTGAGAAACAACAATTTACTTATTGTTATTATCTAATAAATCAATTTCGCTATTTAGCTACATCGTGATTTTCTGATTTTCTTTTTCAATGGAAATCTGTTGTTTAATCCATTCTGATAAATAATTTTATACGTTTTATACATTGTTTGTTCGGAGACATTTATGGAGAAAGGGATTTGCAGCGAGCAAAACTAATGAAATTATTATTTTCCAAGAATTACAAGTCGTGCGAATGTGACATTTTAAAACTTGTATTTATCGATCAATATTTTCGTATTTAGTGAAACGTAAACTAAATTGATTATCAATTTGGTATCTATTCGTAATATCATCAATCGTTTAATCATAGGAAATACCGAGCGGCATGGTCTAGTACTCTAAATCATTGCTTAGCATTCGAAAGGTCATAGGTTCCATAGTTTTCTGTGGTTTCCTTGGATCATTTAGGCAAATTATGGAGCAGTAATATTAGACAGATAATCTTTCACTTCTCATCTGTCTTCATTTCGTCCGTCTCATCTTTCTATCCCTAACCATACCACCCACCCATTTCCACGATTCCTGTAAGGAGGCTGAAGAGGGCCTTACGCCCTACCCTCCGGCTTTGCACTGCAGTGTAGGTCGAAAGGACTCCTCGCCCACCAGTACGAATAGCTGGTGGGAATGAAACACAAAAAGTTTGTTTTTTTTTTTTCGTAGAAAATACAGTGGAATCTTGGTTAACCGAGTTGTAGATTAACCTAATATTTTAGCTTTGACTACATCCGGATTAACCAAGTCATATTTTTAGATCTAGCCTATCTTTCGGCAATTACTTTTAGGGTTCCAGTGGATAAAATTTGGAGACATAGACAACAGAGTAATTGTAAGGGAAGTGAAAAATCATCACATGGACGAGAGGGGGAGTGGGGTGGATGGGGTTTGTAAGCATCTGAAGGAACTTTACGACAAATTTTTAATGTTATATTAAATTAATTTATTAGGCAGGCTGCAACAAAAACATTCATATAGAAATATTGTTCATTTGTTGCAATTTAATTTCCGTAAGAGTTTGTGAACGATGGAGGGGGAGATAAAAGTGCTGCTGAAAACGGAACAAACCCCAGAAAAGCATTGAGAAGCGGTAACTATTATCGTATCTATTCTTATTTGAATGTTTTATTTTTTATTTTACGAAACATTTCCTTATTTATACCGCGCGTATGTTTAAAAAGAAAATAGAATGTAAAATTTCAACGGTTTTTATGGTAAATTACCATAGTCATTAAAAACAACTGACACGCTAACTAATGTTTACAGAAGGCTTGTCTACTAATACTATTAAAATTGTCTTTTTCATAAGAAAACGTGCAAACGCTGACGTACCAGTTTGTATTGTCGTCTCTCCTGGCAAACGAATAGTATTCCTCGAAAAAATAATACAATAATAATAGCTTGTAATGGCCTTTCTACCAGCGTTCACCTGATGAGACCCGAAACCGGTTGTGGGATTTGGCTTTCGGTTCGCAGTGCCTACTTCGTGGGACGTGTTCCAAATGTGTGATATTTGATCCTTAATATTTAGACACACAAGGATTTTAAACACTTCTTAGGTGTAAAATAAGAACTTGTAGGCCGTGGTCGATGTGAACGGTTTCGCCCAGACGTTTCGCCGGCAACTGCGGCTGACATCTTCAGTTGCTGCCGGGACTTCGAGGTATAATCTTGTCAGACGTAGTCAACACAGCACCTACTGAAGATGTCAGCCGCAGTTGCCGACGAAACGTTTGGACGAAACCGTTCACATCGACCACGGCTTACAAGCCCGAATCATCATTCTACTACTTCTTAGGTGTGTTTGATGAAAATTGGTGAAGTGCCGAATATATTAAGTTTAGGAAGTTAAATAAATTGAATTAAAATAAATTAAATCAAAAATTCCTAAATATCGTACACGAAAGTAACATCTTTGGTTAAGAGTATTTTGATGGTAAATGAATCGGTAGATGTGGCCATTTTTGTTGTGGTATACTTTAGAATTTGCTATACAATGACCGTTAGAAAGTAAAAGTCGCGGCTCCACAAAATAACGGCTTCTTAGCACGAAATGCACGAGCCACGTGGTAATGGTTCGCAGTCAGCGTTGCACTTTTGCTTACACGTAACACTTTTGTTTCGTTTTACAAATAAATTTCCACGCTTCGATTACCGTTTTCATCGTATTAACCAACTAGCTATATAAGAATTCATGAAATGAAATATAATTACATTATCGGTAGAGAGTTACAGTATAAAAAATAATTAACTCATTTTTTTTTTTTAATATATAAAACGATTGCTGCCCATTCCGGAAATGTCATGAAATTCCAGGAAATCTTTAAAAAAATGTATGGGGACATTCTTAAATATTCCAAAACCATTTGGTAGTACTAGTAGATAAGATAGGTAATGTAAAATTATCGAAAGATTACGGTATGGTCGTCTGTACGCATCTTACAGCAGAATATAACACGTAGACTGAAAAGTCCCGGGGCTAATAAAGAAAACACTTTTTTATTGTTCAAAATTGGCTTTATTCATCAACGTAATCCATCAAGAGCAACATAATCATTCCAGCGCCGCTCTAACATTTCAATACCACTTTTGTAGAACAATTTATTTTTTGTCTCAGCTTCAGGGATGCAGTTTTTTGAAGTCTGCAAACAGCCAGTAGTCGCTGGTAGTAGTTTCCAAATCTGGAGAATACGGTGGATGTTGGAGCAATTCGAAGTTAAATTCATGTAGTCATGTAGTTTTGCCATTGTTTTGATTAACTTGTGACACGATACGTTGTCTTGATGCCAACACGTTCTTTTGATATCTTTACGATGTCAGCTAACTCACCCAATTGATCATTCAAAATTCATCATCATTGTGGATTTTTTTTAATGTTTTCTGGTGTTTGAACGTCCACTGCGTTCTGCATCATCAGTGTCTCTATGACAACGTTTGATGTCAGCAAACCAACGTTTTATTTTGTTTCGGTTGTTTCCGATGGAGCAGAGACTCCATTACACTTTTCAAGCCATTGCTTCGCTTGAACAGTATTTTTTCCCATCAAGAAGCAGTGTAAAATTAAAATACGAAATTGCTTTTGATCCGCTGTTTTGAAAATAACAAAAGTAGCGTCACTCTCTAGAGTCAGCAGAATAACTCACAAACTAATGAATAGTATAACATGAAATTTTAACAGCTGTCTTTTGAAGGTTAGTACTAACTGAAAAAGAGGTGAATGCAATAAAACTAACGCCATCTATGTGTTAGGCCCGGGGCTTTTCAGCTATACGGCGTGCTTGAAATATGAGATGTATTGGTAGAGAGAAATACGAATGGGAAGAGAAATTGAATCAGGTCGCGTTAGAGCGATAAAGGATGTCCAGATATATTTCCAATCTCACGCGCCTTGCTACCTAGTATTTTATGCGTTTCCCATGAATTTATGCAGTAAGGTACGAACCAATTTCCTTATCCTGTATTTTGTCCATTGTTTGTTACAATGTTAGTAGAAAAGGGCAGGTAAACACAATTTTAAATTTCACGCAACCTGTCTCTCATTGAAGGTAGGTCAAACTGGTAGAAAATTTGAGACCCGTATAAACGAACATTATAAAAGTTTGTGTAATAAAAACGGGGAATCCGCGTATGCACAACATTTATTAAACAACAATCATGATTTCAATTTGGATTACAAAGGTCTACTACATGTTCAAAATAAAAGTTTTAAATTAAATATGCTAGATAATTTGGAAATTAATCGATATAATAAGATAGGTATCATTTTAAACGAGCAATTAGAAGTGAACAATTCACCGCTACTTAATATCAATTTTAATACATTTTGTAACCACCCCCCAACTTCTTAGTTTATATAAAATTAAATATAATAGACATGATGATGCCACGGTGTGGTAAAATAATTGTTGTTCTTCAATATAAATATCTTGAAACTAATTTTGTGTTTTTGTTTGTTTAATTTAAGGTAACGGTCAACAAACATTATTCCTTGTTATTGTAAAGTAATCTATCTTATCATTCTCATCTGCCTAAAAGATTTAAGACATATTTCGATAAGGTCGTCATCTTGTAAATGTAAACACTTGTATACTGTATCTGTGTAAAATGCAGATGAGATATAGTATCTGTAATATAATGTTTCAATATTTACATTATCTATTATTGTTAGGAGGTAATTTGATAAATATTGTATTTTCTTATGAACATATCATATCTTTAGAGATATAACAGCAAAGTTAATCCACCCTATCTAATATTTAATATACATTTTTTTAATTTCTCGTGATTTTCTTCAATTTGACATGAAAATAAATTAAAAATACTTTATAAATACAAAATATTACCTTTTTATAATTTTGCATCAACGCATAAATTTAATTTTTATCTTTGGTTGTTAGTCCGTTATGTAACAGATTAAGTTGTTATACGGCTGACACATGTTGTATTAATTTAATGATTCGGAAGTCAAATCTGATTAGAGTTTAGTAGTAACCAAAAAAAAAAAAAAAAATTGACAGGTTTAAAACATGTGGTAAATACGATAGCTATTTGCTGATTTGCGATTGATACAATTATATTATTATTACTTGTTTTATAAAGTTTTTTTTTCTTTAATTAATTAGTTCACAGAATTCAAATGAACATATATATAACGAAACGTGCAAAAAAGGTAAATAAGTTGAATAACGAATTCTAGATGGATATACAAAAAAATAATTACGTTACGAAATATTTCAAGTGTCGGCGACATAAAAAGGTTCCTTTGCGGTGTTTTAAGTAAAGAAAATACACCAAAAATTAGAAAATAGCTTTGCTGGAAATTATGCGATTATTGGTCACTTGATGTAACATGTTATTAATAAAATAAGAATAATAAAACACTTGATATAGGTTTCACAATTTGTATTTTGATCTTGATGATACCGTTTCGGTTATTATACCATTACCAGAAGAGTATTAAAAACTAAATTTGTAAGGCTATTACAAAGTGCTCAAGTACTAATTGATCTTAATACTCTAGAGGGTGAATTTTAGGAGAGGGAATAATCAATTTGTTCGTTTGTTACATTGAGGTTTTTCTTTACAGCTTTTCTTATCTCTGCATTTTTGAGGAGGTTTATTTTTTTTCCTTTGCTAACATTATGTAAAATTTTAAAATTATTGACATCTAAATCATGATTATTAAGAATACAGTGGTCAGCGAGGCCTGTAAAAGTTGTCTTTTTGTGTTCGTTAATCCTAAATTTAAGTACTTTACCAGTTTGACCAATATAAATGGCTTCACAATTTAAGCAGTTTATTTGGCATAAATAGGTTTAAGATTTGATATAAATAGGTTTAAGATTTTGGTACTTATACAGGGTTATTCAAACTGAGTGGTATATTTGACGTTTAAGGATAACTAAGAGTATAAGAGATTTGAAGATTTGGGAGTAACGGTTATCAAGGATGATCGATTTAACTAAAATAATTTCAAGTGTCGGGCACTTCCGGTTATACCGGAAGTCGATGTCAATTTTGTTATTTTAAATGGAATGGTATATTTTTTACGACAAATTAGAATGAAACATATATTTTAAGGTGATTTTAATAACCAACTTGTATGCCTACCATGAATATTTTCTAAGATAATTTAATTTATAGAAAAGGATCGCTACTGCAACCCAAACTATAAAAAATCGTAACTTCCATAAAAAATGACTTATTGTTGAAATTTTTACCAGTTATAATTAAGTCAACAAAGTTTAAAAACTTCAAACACGAATAATTTAATTTTTTCAATTGGCACCTACCATATTTTATTTTGCCATTCGATTAGGATATTTTCATTGTTTCATTAGATAATTTTGGATATTTTTATTTAATTATATTTAATTTCCTGTTCCTAGATGTACCCACCAAAAAATTGACTCCAAATTTACAAAATTTGAAATAAAACAACTAAACTCGCCTTATAAGGGCATCGTCAGGAGTATCAATTACTACAATTACTAAATAATATTCTAATGTACATTTCTGTTTATAGTGGATGGTTTTAGGGAGGGGTTACAATATCAGAGTCTAACAAGAGGTTATTTCCAAAGTCTATTCGGTCATTTGTAATAATTTTATTTGATTTGATTGCTTTTTTAATTTGAAAAATTTCATATTTACCTAAACCATTCAAATTATTTAACAGTTTTAAATTACATTTTTTAATACTATGCTGCATTGATTATTATTATTGCAACAAATTTATGTTAGGTAAATTCCTTGTCAACAATATGATGACTGATAAACCTGACATTCTTAGAAATGCGGTGTATACGAAGTTACCTGTTCGGATTATCCGGCCGTATACATCGGTAAATCCAAAAGAGAAGTCTTGACCAGATTCAATGAACATGTGAATTATGTTAAATACAACAAACATGCTTCAGGGTTAGCCAGTCATCTTATTTATAACAACCATAATATAAACAAAAACGATTTAAAACTGTTACATAATTTAAAAGAGCAATCAAATCAAATAATTGCCAAATAGACTTTGGAAATAACCCCTTGTTAGGCCCTGATATTGTTACCCCTCCCTAAAACAGAAATGTACATTAGAATATTATTTAGTATAATTGATACTCTCGACGATGCCCTTATAAGGCGAAATACGTATAGAGTTTAATTAATAAATCACAGTGAAAGTTTTCGAAGTTGTTTTATTTCAAATTTTGTAATATTTTTGACCAAATGATAACGGCGAATATTTTAAATTTATCCAAATTTACATTCTGCAGAAATATTTGCATCAAATAATAGCTCTTTAGAAATTTATATAATAAAAAAGATATTCGTTTTTCTCAACACAGGACTTCTGCAGCCCAAATGCTGAAGATTTTCGAAAATACAAAAATAGCTGTTTAATATTATACAGGTATCAACTTCGATTTAAGACTTTATCACTTTGACAATTTTCTCGATTTCTATTACAGATTAATAGAGTACAAGTCGAACTCTTACTTGATCGGTTTTATGATTTTTTTTATGTTGATAAAACGTAAAACGGAATTCTCGGCGTGCAAGTCCGATATTTACTTTTACATTTAAATGTAGCTTTCCATACATGTCCGGTATTGCAAAATTTATTGTTCTCGCTGATCGCAATATGAAAGAGACGGAACAACCAACGCCATAAACCGTTAATTTAATTACAGACGGTGTGAGGAAATATACGCATGTTTTGCATTAGTTGGACACGTTGATTGTATCGGATGCTATTCGCAATTAAATTCCAATTACATCATTGGTAACGACATTCATTAGTTTTTTTTTTGTTGTAGGTATTTTCGCACTCTTTTCTATTATTTTAGAGGTTCATACATTACAATGTTAAGTATCTATTAATTATGCCATACAATAAGTTCTAATTCATACTTAGAATAGATCCTTCCTTATTACTTATTACCATCAGGTGTTATTATTGTTATGATCTATGGGAAAAAAGATCATTGAGGAAGTAAAAAAGCCTGCATATAATCTACTTACTGTACAATGTTATAAATAAATTAACAAAAAATTAAATGTGGAAGGCCGAGCGAATTTCCTGTGGACAAACAGGGTAATTTAAACTCTTATTTACTAATTAATTAATTAGTTCTAAAATCACTATTGTTTAAAAAATAACGGTAACTTTCTATGTCAGTCGTCAGAACATTAATCGGGAATTTCGTTTTTTTTTTTTAATATGTCTTACTATTTTTGTCGCTTTTAATCTAATATAGAAGTCTTGTAAAGTCTAAATCTAAGAAATTAAAATGGGAGAGATTCGTTCTTAACAAATCCTTAATGCTGTCCTGGCTATAGAAAAAAGAGTTTTAAAATGTTTAAAAGTTAATGGACACAATTCGACCATTGTTGTAGAATAATTTTATCATTGGTTAATTAAATAAACTTATTTGTAAACATAAAAGAAAATGTATTAAATCTGTTTTTTTTTTAATTTTCTCACAAGATATCAATTTTAGATGCATAGTGTCTTATATTTTTTTATTAAGGATTAAGCGGTTGATGTAATTGTATCAAAAAATATGGGCTGCTATTTAAAAAAAAAAGAGTTTTTTTTGTTTCTAGTTTATGATATTCAACACATGTTTTGACTCCATTTTTGATTTTTTTTTAAATTTTGGATGAATTAATACCTTACTAAAACATTAAGAACATGTCGACAAATCATTAAATACAATTAATCACTTTTAAGATAACCGCGATAAAAGTAAATGCGGCAAACGGAATAATTTTAAAAAGAAAATGGAATAAATCAAAAACCGTTTAGAATAAAGGTAGGGTTGTATTATCAAATGTACCCTTATTTCTGATGGGGAATCCAGAAATGTAAAAAAATAGAGGGGTTCCATTTAAAATAACAAAGTTGAATTCAACTTCCGATATAACCGGAAGTGAAATTAGAAAATATTTTTAAATGATAGGCCTTCTGTGAAAACTCATTCAACCAAAATTGTAAAACGATATTCCAATTCAGTCCGAAGATAGTCTAGGAGTCAGGTTGAAAACGTACACCTGGTATGTATACGCTGCGTCGTCGATTCAATTGGACAAGTAGATACCTTACTAAGGCCTTTGTCTAACATATGGAATGCTAAAACTGTTAGCATTAAATATTAGTAAATGATGATATACCTATTGCCATAACTAGATGTAATTTTTTTGTTGACAATACCATATATTCAGTATGTTGCAACCTACTAATATTCAATTTGTCACTGATTTCGTCCCGACGCGGCGCAAAATAAAACGCAGCTTGGTTACGTGATGCAGGCTAAGTCATGATGAATTCTTCAGCCACTGCGACGATCATCGCGTAGTTTACTGCAGCTATTAGCAATGTGATATCTAATTTTTCTTATGTAAATTTTTATGAAGGACATTTGTACCCTGATGCCATTTTCCCGCTCAAGCCACCCTTTGTTACAAGGTAAATGAGGAAAACACCGTTAAGTTAATTTTGGGGATGGTTTGTGTATTATAATGGATGCTCCATCCACGATAGGGGTGGATTTTTTTTGGCCTCTATTGGCAATCCTTCTAAATAAGAGGTTACTGTCAATTAATAAAGTCTTATTCTTTTCTTCTAAAAATCACAATTTGACTAGGCTATATATAAAGAGACGCTGTGATTTTCTAAAACAAACTGTGACATGCAAAGTGCAACACACAAGTCACGGTGAGCATAAACTGCGTCACATCACGCTGCGATGCCATCTAACGCAGTTACTATTTATTCTGTTTGAAGTTTATAAAACCTCATGTGATTCCCTCTGCGTCACGTCACTAAGCTGCGTATCATTTTGCGCCGGGCCTTTTGGTGTGCTGATAAGAGCTACGTACGAACTCGCGATTCTCACTGGACAATTTCAATAATCGCAATTTGACTAGGCTATGTATAAAGAGACGCTGTGATTTTCTAAAAAAACTGTGACATCCAAAGTGCAACACAGGTCACAATGAGCATAAACTGCGTCACATCACGCTGCGATGCCATCTAACGCAGTTACTATTTATTCTGTTTGAGGTTTATAATACCTCATGTTATTCCCTCTGCGTCACGTCACTAAGCTGCGTCTCATTTTGCGCCAGGCCTTTTTGTGTGCTGATAAGAGCTACGTACGAACTCGTGATTCTCACTTGACAATTTCGATAAATTTTGGTATAAGAACTAAATTTTCATCTTAATTAGATATTTGTATCAGATATATATTATCTTTTGAATGAAATCCTTCTTCAAATTAATACATATGTTATATCCGTAATCACTTAATTACCTCTTCTACTTTTATCCACGAGATACGACTCCCATGGACCAGCGAATTCCATTAAACAACTCATTATTACTGTTTAATGTTTTTTTTTTCATGAAAACGACCAGGCATTGAAAAGATTCTTTGTATAATATTGCAGCGACTGATAGTACTTACTGATAACCGTATCGCAGACAAATAAAGCTCAATGTCCATTCAGTTGACAGTATAATCCACCAGAGATTGAGATATCGAGCTAATGAACAACATTTTCATAGGACCATAATAATAATCGTTCCACAGCCACCGTTGTTGCATTTGCGCTGCTTTTATTATTATTACTATTATTATTGTTGTCGCAACTTGAACGAATGACGGTTTGTAAACGAGCCTTTTCATTTTTTTTTCCGTCAAACTGATAAAACTATGCTGTTGCATGAACATTCATCTGCGCTTTAGTCCGGTGCTTTAACTACGTATATACAGGGTGATCTAAAAAAAGTTGGAACATACGAAAATGGATAAACACTACTTAAATAATTTTTAAGATTTCGTTTCCATGGTGAGAATCTTTCTGGTATATTATTTATAACTACTATTATAATAGAAATTAGAAACTTGGGTAAGTCATCCAAGATACGAGGGTGTATCAAATATAAACGGGATTGGTTTTGTAAAAAATTCGAACTATATTTAATTAGACTTCAATGCATATACTATTTTTCTACATAGCCTCCCCTCCTAGAAATATGGATTGAGAGCATTTTTATGCCATCATCGTAGAAACTCTTCAGACATTCTTGTAACCATTGAAGCACAAATGGCTCCACCGCGTCGTTCTCGTGGAAACGTTGACCTCCAAACGCTTCTTTCAGGGGCCCAAAAAGGTGGAAGTCACAAGGGAACAAGTCAGGGCTATTTGGTGGATGATCACTTAATTCTTCGTAATTTAAAAAAAATTAGTCGCGATTATATTTGATACACCCTCGTAAATTTAAATAACTCAAAAATATTTTCTTCGATATTGTAAATGTCGCATTTACAGAGATATTGGTGACAATATACTTAAAAAATCAAACAATGCAACACTATACAATAGATTTAAATGCGGGTGATTAAAAAACTAAAAGTTTTCCGATTGTCTGCGTAACTATGGTATAGGTTCGTATTTGAAACATTACAGAACATGTCTATAATATTTTAATTTTTTTACGAGATTCGAACATCAAACATAAAATGTGCTCATGTTTGCCTTAATAAACGCCCAATTACGTTTTTATTATGTATAAATTCATCTTAACGTAAAAATTTGCTCAGATACTGTCCACGTTAGAGTGATTTATAATTACATTGATTTGTACCCACTACAGTTTACTTTAAATTATTGGCAAAAGCAATGGCGCGTAAAACCAAAGATCCCGGGTTCGAGTCTCGACGAAGGTGTGACAGCAATAACAAAATCTTCCTCATTAATTTGAGGTAAACTGTAGTGGGTACCGGTTATATCGGAAGTTGACTCCAACTTTGTTATTTTAAATGGAATCCCCCTATTTGTTGTACATTTCTGTATTTCCCATCAGAAATAAGGGCACATTTGATAATACAATCCTACCTTTATTATAAACGGTTTTTGAGTTATTCCATTTTCTTTTTAAAATTATTCCCGTTTGCCGCACTTACTTTTATAGCGGTTATCTTCAAAAGTAATTGATGGTATTTAATGATTTGTCGACATGTTCTTAATGTTTTAGTAAGGTATTAATTCGTCCAAAAATTTTTGAAAAAAAAAATCAAAAATGGAGTCAAAACATGTGTTGAATATCATAAACTAGAAACAAAAAAAAAAATCTTTTTTTTAAATAGCAGCCCATATTTTTTTTATAGTTACATCAACTGCTTAATCCTCAATAAAAAAGTATAAGTATGCATTTAAAATTGATATCTTGTGAGAAAATTTAAAAAGACTGATTTAATACAATTTTTTTATTTTTACAAATAACCAATGACAAAATTGTTTTACAACAATTGTTCAAATTGTTGTTCATTAACTTCTAAACATTTTAAAATGGCCTGCTCTAACGATAATATTAAAACGATATTCCAAATCAGTCCGAATATAATCTAGGGGTCAGGTTGAAAACACACCCTGTATTTTTAAGTATTTTCAATCCCAAGCCATTACAATTAAAGTCATTATATATTAAGTTCCGTTATTCAAAAGTTTCTTGTCATTTTTACGAACTTGTTTTCATTTATTTCCTGTACCAAACACCAAAAATAATTCGTAGTCCAAGTCCATTACTTACTTACCATACCCATCAGTGATAATCCGAATTGGTCCCGGTAGATTTTTGTACTTGTTATCTACCGTCTGCCTCCAGCCCACGACGATAACTCTTATTGTTGAACAACGATGACAACGACAATATTGACATTGATATGGGTGGTTTAAGAGTTGACGCGTCGTTCAAATTGTATTGGCGCCCATAATAAAAGGTAGAATATTTTTATTTGTAGGTAAGTAAATACCAACTGCAAATTTTACCGAAAAAGATACTACTTAAAGACATTGTTAGCCGTTTCTCCTTTATTAGAACAATTTTATTGGTTACTGCACTTTCGGCAACGCGACGCGACAGACGAAATAAATAGCTTTGCTAATTGAAAAGAAAAAAGAAGTAATATGTTTATTTCTTCTTTTACACGGTTCTCTGCTTTACCTTTTAGAATACGAACTAAGTGTATTACGACGTTTCCTATCTTCTAATAATACTCAGAACTATCAAGTTTTATTGTGTTTTCTTCTAACATTGTGGCGTTTTATATTCATAAAAACAATATTTCTTCATGCAGGTATGATAATGCTCTATCGCTTATAAACCCATTCACAGCATGATTCGAATATGAAATTTTATTGCAATAAGCACTTTTAATTTTTTTTGTTTATTTTCTTTTATTTTATTGATGTTAATAATTTTAATTTATCTAAAACCAATGACAAAGGCAGTGGCGTAGGCAAATTTCATCACTATATATACAGGAGTTTTCAAGTTGATGGGCTATTAGAAGTATATGAATTAGTAGAATAATTCAATTCTGAAAATTGGGCTCATTTCGTTATTGTTTATGCTGCTTCTTTTAAAAATGTTTTCAAGTTCGATTTTTTTTTTAATTTATTTTAAATGGAATGACATACTGTTTTTTACATTTTCCGATAGAAAATTTGAATTCATGTATATTTTACAGGAGGCACTATCTTGAAAATATTGATGGATTTTGATTTAATTTTTTTCAAAATTTTTAACATTTACACGTTAAGATATAAAAAACCGTAATACAATTAATTTTTGAGATTTTGCTTTATAGCTCGTAACAATTATATATAACTATTCACATTATCGAAAAAAAATTGTGTAACAAAACTGTCATTCGCTTATCAATCATTACACTTATGCAGTGAACATGGTTAGTAGACAGAAAATAGTTGCTTTAATACAATCCACAAAAAGGGAGAGAAAAAAAGAGACGTTTCGGATCAGGCCAGCATCATAATTTTGGTTTGGTGTCATGCGTAAAAAATATCATTCGTGAAATTCAATTGTTTTTGTATAAACTATATTAACATTTAAAAATCTCCCAAAATATGTGCTAAAACTGCGTATTAATTTTCTTCTATCTTTAATTCTCATAAATAAATTGATCACTGTGGACCATAAACTGATTTAGTGTAGTTTACTCTGACGTCAAATTAATTTCTTTAGAAAGTTCTAATAATAAGATCATTATTTTACTTTCAATTCCATCATTTCTTGCGTGTAATCTGCAGAAATAACAAAAATAGCTGCGTTATAATTTTTATATCAATTTTATTATTTTTTTAAGACATGAAAATAAATATGTCACGATTACGCCAATAAAGGTAACAAACTCAACCTAAATAACAGGTACATAAGTGGCTTGGCAATGGATTTTACCTTGATAAATAAAAAGTTGTAAAATTACTATAATCATCCTGATGTTTCGTAAACGAAATAATAATTAAAACGATGTTAAACAAGTATACATTTATCGAAAATACTAAAGCAAAAATATTGGTATGCAAGGGACATGAAAGTAGGATTAAAACACAGATTTAAGTTTCAAAATGATTTTTTTATTTTCACTACGATCGTTTCGCCAATCTGTGGCTTCCTTACTTTGATTGATTACACATTGTAATCTCTTCACCTGAAGAAACGATCGTAGTGAAAATAAAAAATTCGTTTTGAAACTTAAATCTGTGTTTTAATTTGTGTTAGTTTATTAAAATGAAGTATATGCCTCAACAATAAAGTATTTAACTAGAAAAAGTCGCCGAATTTCCTTGTCTAGGAGTCATATACGTCAATATCACCTTTAAAATGTGGAATTATGAAAATACAGTGGAAATGATGGGGTATTAGAAAGAATAGAAGAATAAATGTCACTGTGGAAGTAAGTAAGAAAAACGGGAGACAGGGGGGGGGTAGGACACCTTTTGACACATGAAGAGTTAATTAGAGACATATTATAAACGGAAATAGGAGAAAAGAGGAGCAGAGGAAGGTCTAGATCAGACTGTTGTTACTATTCACAAATAGACAACAAAAGTTTTTTAAAAATCTAATAGTTTTTACACTAAACGTAGCGTAATTATTAATGTTGATAGTTCAAGGATTATCTAGCATTGAAAACTAGGTATATGCATATAACATTATTTAAAAAAAGAAACAAATGAAAAAATCGATACTACAACGTATAAATTGAATATGATGTGCTTGCATTCAGGTCTCTGTTTCCATTTGTGTGACGCAAATTAAACTTTACAGCAGAGGCGTAGCTACTACTACTCTATCAGTTCTAGCAATGCTATAGAAGCACAGAGTTGAGGCCTTTCCAGTTCTCACATTTCTTAGTTATTTATGCAACAACGTTGTTATAGTTTAGGTTGAATTTCGGAGGTTTTCAAAAGCATTTTAACTGGCCTAACATTATGGAATCTGAGACGTGAAAATCTCGTTCTCAAAGGGTCCAAAGAGAATTTGAAACAGTCCTTTTAAGTGTTAACTACGCCACTGGTACATGTGCGTATATTTGTAATGATACCGAACATGCTGTCGGTATACATTTGCTTGTTTGTGTCTTTATACGATTGTTATGCATTGGATGAAACCACACTTGTGTTGCAGAATTTATAGACGAACCGCATAAAAAATTCTAGTTCGCTGGAACAGAAAGATACGATTGAAGAATCTCATATCGTATCGGGCGTCAAGTCAAATTTATATGAATGAATTTTTTTACGTGACAAGAATCGGCTTCTCTTCTTGATGGTTTACTAAACTAATACGGTGCTGATTTATTTGATTGAATGGACAAATATAGATACAAATATTGCATACAAGATTATTGAATTAACTGTCTATTAAATAACACATCACAACCAATCTTGGTTTGTGAGAAAATTACATTAGTCCATGATTCAATTACATTCTTATATTGTGTAAATGTTCTTTTCTTGATTTTTGGATTTAAAAGAGAGTAACTTAAAACTTTTTAAAAAATGCTAATAAGCTTCCGGGTTCCCTGTGTCAAAGAAGTTCACAGAATTTCTTTTATTGTTAACTAACAATGTGTTAAGTAAATTTCTCAATTAAAATATTTAATTTAACTTATAAATCGAAAAAAAAATTATTCAAAATTTCAGTGAAAATTTAATCAAAAAATCTTTAAATTATTCGGATTTAATATAACAGATAAACTGTTAAAAATAACGTAAAATAAAACACAATGTTATTTCACTAATTTTTATTAAACTCGACAATATTGTTTTAAGTTTTAGTTTGAGTCCTCTTGATAATGATCGCTAACGATCGAAACAGTATTGTCGAGTTCAATAAAAATTAGTGAAATAACATTGTGTTTCATTCTACGTTATTTTTAACAGTTTATAAAATGTTTCGCACTATCACAAGTTTAAGTATAACAGATAAAGATTGTGATGGTAAAATAACCTCAAAGCAATGGGAGATGTGATCCTGGTGAAGGAGAGTTTAAAATGTATGCTGATGAAATTCAAAAAGGTGGAAATGATAATATAGAGTTCGAATCCGTCAAAATGTTAGATATAAGATAAGTTTTTGGATTGGTTTAAAATATGGTGGGTGGCGGACTTGTTTTGCGTCCGTTATTTTGAAGCTATAACGAAGACATAAAATGAAAATTTTGAAATAGGATAACAACACTGTAACTCCTCTAGAGTGAGTGTATGTAACACTCTTATGAGGAAGACAAGTTACCAGCAAATAATAATAATAATAATAATAATATTGATCAGCTATCACCATTGCATTGTCATTATAGCTACTTTAACATCCCCTCCCCCTCAAAGATAATTCTGGTCTCGTTTTTATATATTTTGAAAAATTAAATTCGATATTTGTAGTGAAAAATCCAAGAATTCCATTTACAAAACCTGTTCTACAAACAATAACTAGTGAAGAAATGCGGAAGGTCTTTCACATATCAAAATTAGAATGAACATAATAAAGTAAAAAATACAAACAGTAAATGTTTCAAATAAATTTTATTTGTATTGCTACAATATTGTTTCGCTATACAATAGCTTCTTCAGGCGAAGATAATACAAACTTAATCTACTAGACAAGTATTTATACCTAAGATGACTATTAACAGTTATGGAGTGGTAGGGTAGGTAACAAATTTAAATTTAGCAGTGGAGAATTTGTGATTTCAAGTTGATCGTTTAAAATAATATTTTATTTACTGAATCTATTTATTTCCAATTGTTCTAATAAATTGAGTTTAATCCCTTTATTTTCAATATGTACAATTTTGAAGTCTTTATTAAAATTATGGTTAAAATTAATTGGATGTTTTTATATTTTTATAATAAATAAAAACCTGACTTGGCTCGCTTAGGTGTTTTACATTTGTTATTAAGAATAAATTTACCTAGTTTACGTTTCAATAAGTGACATTATCAACAATCAACAATTTAGAATGAACATATTCTAAGTCGTAGTTTTTAGTTTAATCGTTATTTAAAATCCAATTTGATTTAAGACATACACATTAAGTATTTACTTACTTATAGTCAGAAATGGATCTTTGCTTAACCTATATTCCTTTAATCCCTGAAAGGTATTTACTGATTATGTTCCCAATAATGATTATAAAGGAATACTTTTTAAATTACTTTTCATTTTACTTGGAAATGCTTTGAAAAATTTTAATAATCAATAATAATAGTTGTATCCGAAATAAATTCAGTGTAACGTAACTCCCCCAAAAACTAAGGACCGATAGCATGTGTCTGCTATCTTCATTTTGTTATTTACCTTCCATTCTAAACGTTCTGTGTTAGTTTGCATAATTCCCATACGCACTCCACCGAATATGTGACTATGTATCTCGTAAATGTGTCTACTGAGAGGAACTTTGTGAATAAATATTGGTTTTGTTCAAGTGAACTCTGACGACCTTCGTGCTCTATTTCTTTCCTGTTTACATCACTAATCTGATCCGGATAAAACGTAATTATAACCAGTATTGTACACGTGCCAGTTTGTATGCTTGAAAAACGATTAATGATTAAGTACATTATTCATTAAGTCAAAAGAAATCTCGTTTAACATGTACCGACGTTTTTCTAACCTCACATATTTAACATGTACTAAATGCCATTGTGAAAACATCTGCCTCGAAATACTGTCATGCTTAACCCAACTGAATGACAGGTACTAAATGCTATTGTAAAAACATCTGGTTCGACACACTGTCATACCTAACCTAACCCCACCAAACCGACTAAATTTGACAGATAGTAAATGTCATTCTCAAAACATGCCATAATCTAGCCAATTACTACAAGTACTACTTTATTTTTTCTATCACGTACTGTAACCAAGAGACATGTTTTCAGAATACTACTAACAAACTTAAACTATTTATTTACCTCACAAACAATAATTCATTTTATTTATATTACCATGTATCTCGCCGTTGAATATTTATATTACGCGTCCGGAAATCAACTGTCCCGCTGACGAAAAACGAAAACGACTTCTTATTTCAACAGAATATTCTCGAGCGTCTATTGTCCGGCATCGATCGGTCTCGACATCAAACGTGCCGCCCTCGGAGCGCGTCAGCACTAATCGACCCACCGCACACACGTACACTTTCTTTTTAGAAAACACGCGAAAATATTTCGACCGCTTTCCACAGAAAACGACTTGTTATTTCAACAGAATATTCTCGAGCGTCTATTGTCCGGCATCGATCGGTCTCGACATCAAACGTGCCGCCCTCGGAGCGCGTCAGCACTAATCGACCCACCGCACACACGTACAATTTCTTTTTAGAAAACACGCGAAAATATTTCGGCCGCTTTCCACAGAAAACGACTTGTTATTTCAACAGAAAATTCTCGAGCGTCTACTGTCCGGTATCGATCGGTCTCGACATCAAACGTGCCGCCCTTGGAGCGCGTCAGCACTAATCGACCCACCGCACACACGTACAATTTCTTTTTAGAAAACACGCGAAAATATTTCGACCACTTTCCACAGAAAACGACTTGTTATTTCAACAGAATATTCTCGAGCGTCTATTATCCGGCATCGATCGGTCTCGTCATCAAACGTGCCGCCCTCGGAGCGCGTCAGCGCTAATCGACCTCCGCACACACGTACACTTTCTCTACAATAGTAATACATTACAATTTACGCTTCGGTTCTCATTTCTTTACATTCTATAGCGCGAACTCCAGAAAAGAAAAAGTTATTATTAAAATAGTTTGTTGTAACTTTCTTTAACGTAATTAAAAATTACTTTACAGTATTATTATTATGTGTGCTTATTTGATTATAATTAGAAAATTTCTGTTTCGTAAGTTTTTCTCTCATCGTCAAAACTACATGTATGTACATTTATATATATTTTAAAAAAAGAATTCTTTATATTTCCGTCTATTGTTGTAAAAACTGCCATCAGAAGCAACCTTCCAATCAACAACGTAAACGTCATAGGCAAAGGCATCACACAATAAAGCGCATCTTCTTTCACTTCGTATCACTTTTGTAACCTTTTTCACAATCGAATACGCGTCTCGATTTTCATAGTCGACTACGACGGTGGTGATGATGTTGTTGATGATGATGTTGATGCTCCCCCTCATTCCATTGTGTAATCTTCTTGATTCGATTGTTCCAACTGCATAACGCTTCAGACTATATTCCCTTATACTTTCTCTCATTGATTATTCATTACAATATGTACATATATGAACGTGTGGGTATAATAAATAACATATATACTTTATATGTAAATTACATGCTCTATCGCAACATCTACCTAATAGAATTAAATGTATCTAATTACTTAGCTATTAATATTCATAAAATGAAGTTTACACATGTATTCCTAAAAGCTTTATGAATATTATGTTATATTAAACTCGAACAGTTTCATATCATATCATAATAACATCTCACAAGTACTTGTTTAGTATTTTCACAAATGGTTTGAGTTTTTCGGGTTAACCGAATTAATTTTTTATATAAATATGGAATGAACTACTCCTACCAGCATTGAATTACAATTTTCCATTCTTTATTCAAAAAAAATCAAATAAAACAGTAGAAAATATCCAGATGGATTGAAATAGAATAAAAAATTGAATCGAATGACAAAATAAAATATGCTAGGTGCCATTTGAAAAACTGAAGTTATTCGTGTTTGAAGTTTATAAACTTTGGATTTTATTTCTGAAAGTCCTGTACAAATTATAAACCTAAGTTTTGGCATGACGTTCGCCTTATGTTTTGGCTATAACTTGTAAAAAGTAAAAATTTCAACATTCTAAGTAATTTTTCATGGAAATTATGATTTTTTATAGTTTGGATTGCGGTGCAATCTTTTTTCCAATAAATTAAATTATCTCAGAAACTATTTATCGTAGGTATAAAAGTTACAAGTTGGTTATTAAAGTTATCTTAAAATTTTATGTTTCATACGAATTCATCGTAAAAAATATACCATTTCATTTAAAATAAGAAAGTTGATATCAACTTCCACATCAACGGTATAACCGGAAGTTCCTGACAGTTGAAATTATATTAGTTAAATAGGTCATGCTTGATAACCCCTACTCCCAACTCCCAAATTTTCAAATCTGTAACATGCTTAGTTTCCCTAAAATGTCTAATTCAGTTTGAATGACCCTGTATGTTTTAGTCTTTAGCAACTGGATAAACCATACAAATGTATCCAAGCGTCATACCAAAAAACAACTATTGTCGGCACGGCTTTGATTGAAATTTTAGATATCTAGATCAACATAAGGAGGAATCTGTTTGAAATTTGAGATTTTTCGAAGTTTTATTCAGATGATAAGTATGATATTGACACAACAGTTGAACAAACGTTTTGTTCAAGTTTTTATCCAAACATTTCTTTTCATCTACGTCTGTTTGTGAGGTCATGAACCTTAATTTTATCTGACCTACTGTCTACCTTCTATTATATAATAGTATTAAAGGCAGTAATTATCATTATAGTGTGTCTCATTCAGATTTATTATTCCTGATTATTTGGAATATGGAATTCATATTATTATAGATACTTCTTCAAAAATCGTCTGGCGAATTAAAAAATTTGTTAGTTAAAGTAAATTATTATATTTTATCTACATACCTTAACATTTTCAGAACACCGTGTGATTACAATCGTTTTGTAATTTCCTGTTTTTAAGAAAATTACGTTTTCGTCCAGACTGGATCCTAAAATCCAATAACAGACGATGTCGATACAAAATAGGAACGAAATGAAGTTTTATCCTTTATCAGCACCTAATTTCCGTTTAATTCGTTTCCAATTCGCCGAAAGATTAACTTACAAGCACATATGTATATGTATCTACAAGAGCTCATTACATACGTCTCTTCACGCTTACACAGTCGAAAGTAATTGGATAATTTGATATCGATCGTGTTTGCAGTGCATATACATACTGGTTTATATATACGTAATAGTACATGTAACATATCACCTTAAAACACTAAACGCTTGTCAAAACAAAATTTTAAATTCCATATATACATACACCTAATAAAAATCGCTTGTAATGACTCCGCATATAGTGACAGCATGTTTTTATTATATAGTATTATAGGATATTCGATAGTAGTTGTTGTGTAGGCCTGTTAGAAATGACCGTCGTTATTGTGACCAACCGCATATAATGACACATGATTCAATAAACAAACTTAGTTAATTATATATTACTAAATTGTCTAAATGCATTACCATACACAAGAATACCTTGAGTTCACTTTGAGAAACTTTCTACAGATGGCATTCACTACGCTGTCTGTATTTATTCATGTTGGTTGAACAGTTAAAGGAAATCACTGTGATCGAGATGTTTTGGTGGTAGATATAATTTTACGCATTATATTAGTTTTACTTAATACGATCTTCGTTTCATTTTTTATTTGCGCTTCATGTTTAATTATGCTTTGTAATACATGTTTACTTATAAATAACTGCATATTTTTTCCTATTGTTCATGTTCAGCGTAAAGTATAAAAAGAAATGTTTAATGCGAAGCGGAATTGTTACGTAAAGTTTATTGCTTGGCCTTATTTTTATATGTAATTGTATGTTTATATCGTACGTGTAATAACATAATACCTGTAGATACTACACCATAAGTAATTATTTTACTAATTGGCCAAGTTAAACGAGAAACTTCATTTATAAAACAATAGAAAATAGAAATCGGCTTCCAAAAAAATAGCTACACAAAAAGTTCTTTTTTTTATTAAAACTCATCTTTATAGAAATTGAAATAGTAGACTCGCTTGGTACTTGGTGAAGTATTATTAAATAAAAACTTTGAAAAATATTTCAAAAAGAAAACATGGCTTATTTCACAGATTTTATTATTTCTCTAACGATCGTTTCGGTTACAACACCATTTTCAAAGAGTATTAAATTACTAAATAATATAACATAAATTTGTTTCTTAAATGCTAGGGTTATCTGTCTACCTGAATTTTTACATTTAATAAGGGAGATATGTCGAAATCTAATTGGTTATTAACGATGGGAAGACCTAATGAGTTGGGTTTGTTTATTTTAAATATTTCGAGCGTATTAAGACGTTTACCTTTACTACATTGATGTAATAATTTTACATTTTCTGTATCTAAAGAATGATTAAGATCTATAGTATTGGGCTATACCCGTGCATTTGTTATTTTTAAAAATCGGTTTTATATGCTCGTCTATACGAATTTTTAAAGAACGACCAGTCTGACCTAAATAGAACGAATTACAGTCTTTACAATTTATTTTGTAAACTCCCGATTTGTACAATATATTTGTTTTTTCTTTATTGTTTACTAACATGGACTTAAGATTATTTTTATTTACACAAATAGTGTTCAAATTACAATTTTTTAAATGATTACTTAAATTAGGTACAAAATTGATTAAATGGAATTTTCTATCAAGTTTATTAGGGGGTACAGCATAGAATTTACGAAGGATTAACTTTTTATGTTTTTTCTTTATTAATTTGTTAATCAGTGAAGCATGATAACCATTATTAATTGCTGAAGATTTAATGACATTAACTTCTTTTTCAAATTTATGTTTGTTTAACGGTAATCTAAGAAGTACTAATCTTGATATTGTTGTCTTGTCTTGAATTGGCATGTGGTAAAATATCTGTGAAACCAGCCAAGTGTTCTTTTTGAAATATTTTTCAAAGTTTTTATTTATAGAAATATTGATATAAAAGGTACAGGTATGAATATAGATTGATGAGCCAACAAACAGAAGTAAAAGAATTATCGGAATAATAATATAATGGATTCACCTCCCGTGAAGTATATTTTTTTGCTATTTTCTATTTTTACATGACTGTCTATTGTATATTATATTTACGATAGGTACCTCCACGCTTTATAATAAATAATAAATGATTAGTGGGTACCATTTCTGGAACATTTCCAAATCAAAATAGTACGTGACAATTTTATTTACTCGAGTAAGGCAATCAAAAGAGACTTATCGTTGGTTAATAAATAATATGTAATTATGATGAATTGTAAATATGTGCTTTTGTTTAAAAAATACTTTTAGAAATTTTGTTTATTTTTTTAACGTCATAAATTCAAACAAAAATAACTTATAACAGATGTGAAAATGATGTTGCAACATTGGATGAACTTTGTTAGTTATTATCTATGCATTTAACTCTATCATATATATGATATCAAAGTAGTGTAATAGATGAGTCTATCATTATAATACAACTATTCATTTTTAGACTCTTTGATAATGACCCTTTAGTCGAAACAATTCTAGAACTTTATTAATAAAATTTCTAATTTAAACTTCTAGGTTTATTTATTATAATTAATAACACGATTCATAATAATTGTAATTTTGTAATTGTGCCATGGATATTTTAAATAGTACGTATACAAAATATTTCCATTTTTCTAATTGAACGCAAAATTATTACGGAATTTGTGGAGTTGTTTCGTTTAAGATGTCCTACGAAATCGATGAATTAATTAGAAAATCATCAACTTGGATTTAAGGGCTACAACTCCCCTAAAGCACTACAAACGAATTTCAACGAAAGTTCTGCACAAACATAATTATCAAATAGATATGATTGAAAGGATTTAAAAAAATTGAACTGTACATTCATAAAGACGTTTAGAAAGTTTAAAAAATATTAAAAGCTGCGTTTTTGTACAAAAAATACCTTTTATCACGTAGTACTAAAATGATTCTGGCATGACAAAAAACTGTGAAATTTGAGAAATGTCAAATGGTTCTTATTTCAATTCTCTTTACCGGATTTCCTATTTTTAAATATATGAATCCTTCTTTACAGTATGTTTTATTTGAATCCCCCTTTATATTTAAATGCGAATTTCATTTAACCGATAGGCTCTGATTCTCAATTAAGTTTAACTAGCATGTCCTGCTGCACGATATTACAAAATTTACACAATATCCATTAAAATTTATTCGTGTAAAATAATTATACGATGTAATAGTTTTAATTAATTGAAATTATCTTCTTTTGAAACGATTTATAACGTTAATTTGTTTTAGATAAATCGTTTTAAAAAAAGTAACAAATTAAAATGATTACTGTAAAATTATTGAGAATCTGCGTTTGTGTCATTGCATAGTCTGTATAAACCAATTGAAAAAAAATAAAACCAAAAGCACGTTTAACTAATTTATAATATGGAAAAGGCATACACTACAGGTAAAAGTTTAACGTACCATGTAAAATGCTAAGAAGAATCTCTTCCCCCTATTTATTTTGACAGATGTTTGTGACAGTAACTTGGATGGGCTTCGTTTAAAATCAGTTGAAGCGACAAATAATATTCGAATTGAAATGTTGAAAATTACCAGTTAAGAGTTTTACAATAGACTTGGGTATTGTTTGACATAGTGTGATAGTTTATTTGAGCCCCTTGTAAAGTAATTTATAAGAAGTTGCTTATTAACTTTTGTTTTATTACTAGAATTGTTATTTGTTAGTACTGAAATCTTATTTTTGCCGTATCGTTCGATCATTGTAGGGAAGTCGGTCGGTTAAACATTTACCTGTAGTGTATATTCTACGCTCGATAACAGTAAATTACATGGTTACGTCGTTTTAAATTTATGTAGCTAGGCAGAGTGACCGTAAATCGTTACTAACATTTTATGCTGCATACCATACGTTCCAGCTTATTTGGTCGTTTATTATAAGACAGTGCGAAAAAGAGTATGTCGTTTTTCGTTGAATAATATAATAAATTCACACGCAATGTCTCAATAATGTTGGTAGACCTAAACCTACGCACACACAGTTATATTTTAAATAGCTCTTATACTGATAAAAAACATAAATTAACAGCTTTCAAAAGTCTTGCCTATAGATTACTTAATATCCCGTTAAACGAATAAAATTTCCAAAAAGAAAAAGCCTTTATTCTCAATATAGAGCAACAACATAATACAAAAGTACATGAAATTAACAAAATTATTTCAAAACAACAAAAACGTAAATTTTTGAAAGACAATACAACATTAGAAATAACAGAAGTAAATAGAATTAGACAAAAATTTAATTTTCACATTAAATTTTAAAAAGTTGTTTTTCATGCTATAAATATTCCATCGACCAGAATATTGAACTATTGAAGCAATGTAACAATTACCTGGATATCACAATTTATGAATATATTTATATTCACAAGTTTAGGAAAACCGTTATTAACTTCGATTTGCCGTTTAATAACAACCCTTTATTCGATGTATTTCATTACATGTACTACCTGAAAATATTAGATATAAAAAGGATAAACCTTGTTTTTAATTACCCAGCGGCGTGGTCTAGTGCTCTAGATAATTGCTTGGCATTCGAGTCCAAATTTTTTGTGGTTTCCTTGGGTCATTTGGGCAAATGCTGGGGCATATATATTCCACAGATAATCTTTCAGTTCTCTTCTGTCTTCATTTCGTCCGTATCTTCTTTCCGTCACCACCCACTTATTCCCACGATTCCTGCAAGGAGGCTGAAGAGGGCCTTACGCCCTACCCTCCTGCTTTGTACTACAGTGTAGGTCAGAGGGACTGCCCGCCCACCAGCACGAGTAGCTGGTGGGAATGAAACACAAAAAGTATTTTGTTTGTAGTCATAATATGCATTTAATCGTTACCAATAAACTATTTTTGTAGTGTTATAATGATCTTTATTTCTACTTTTTAATGTTGCTAGACATATTACATACGATTAGAACATTGTTACTTTTTTTAGTCTCATAACTCACATTTTTTTGGAGTTTTTAATTCCGATTAATGCTTTTAACGTTTAATGTTTGATACTTACACATGCAATGATACATTTGCCCATATTCAACAAAAACATCAAAAGCAGCAATGCTATCTTATTCGAGAAAACCTAGCGGCAAACAAAAACAGTAATGTATTCATTTGTACATATTGTAATACAATAGATGTACGTATGTGAATTGCATTCTGGTCTATTACAATGTAATAATTGCAAGTATGCCATGAAAGAAATAATAGGTAAACGTTGTTATGTAGCTATGAGTCAGTTGGTGGGTCGATATTCGCACATTAATTAAAGACGTCACTTGGTTGGTTCGTTGGTTGGTTGGGAAACGCTCACGTAATAGTTGCCATCGTAGACGGGTATTGTTCAGTTAACGAAATTAATTGTTAACTTTTGTCTGCAAATAATTTATTCACTATGCTGAATGGGATGATCGCAGCGATGGATGCTATGGTGCAACAAATGCATACAGTATGAATATTAAACACATTAATGCGATATTAATTATTGAATTAATTTATACCCACTACAGATTACCTCATACATTGAGGCAAAAATTTAGTAAGATAATTAAAAATAGTAGAAATAATAGAAAAATGAGTAATTTAGAAAAAAATAGTTATCAACACGCCGTAGAAATCTCCTTAAGAACACCATTTTTTTTAGTTTTTATCCTCAAGGAGGGAGAATATTCATAGGCACCCCCGAGGGTGGGGGTAGTGTCGGATTCTAACCGACTAAAACCCCTCCTCAAGCGGGGAAAGGTTGGGAATGGGATTGGGTTAGGTTAGGTTATGTTATGTTATGTTATGTTAGGTTAGGTTAGGTTAGGTTAGGTTAGGTTAGAATTTGGAAATTTCTGACGAACCAGAGGTAGTTTAACGCGGAGCGAAGAATCCGCATGTATGTGCTTTGGAGGGCTGGCAAGCTATGGGGAAGAACACCAATCAATCTACCTGCTGGCTATAAGCAGCGATTGATAAATAAATACAGACAGCGTAATGAACGCTATCTGAAGATATTTGCTACTTATTTGTGGGATTCAATAATGTTAAACAAGGTCCTTTTCTAAAATAAGGATTATCTTCTTCAGGGACTGAAGAGAACTAAAAACTAAAGACGATGTAACCAATATAAATACTGACTAATGTTATGGTCTAGTGAACATGACTTGGTCTAGTCTCAACTGCAATATTCAGTGGACCTTACAAAATAATTCACAACAAAATAAGTAAAAAGCGAAGAACTAGGTATAGCACCTTTGTCGCTGTTAAGAGAGTTTAACTTATTTTTATAAATATACACACATTCAAAACTATCAAGTAGGTAATTATTTCTAATTTACTTAACTAATTTAACAACACTTGATTTCTCTGTTCTACCAAATCTACCGTGAGCCAAATGCTCCTTGAATCTAACTCGAATAAAACGTCTAGTTTGTCTAACATATTTGTTATTGCAGTCTTTAAAACCAATTTTATATATCCTCGACTTTTCTAGAAAAGGATTTTTAACCTTAGGATTACCAAAGAGTTCAAAATCTCGATCCACATCTGGCAGTTTCGACAGAAAATTGACCAAGAATACATTTTTATTCATGTTCCAGAAAACATAGTGTTTATTTCTTTTAATATTTTTCCACACCATTCTCGTCATTATTGTAGTTATTTTACAACCTACAAACTAAGACTACCTTTTTTAAACATGTTTTTGGCTAAAACTATAAAACACTGTTATGTATTTATGTGTTTGAAAACCAATTTACCATTGTTATTATAACAGTAACTAGATTTGGTTAATGAATCATGTGTCATTATATATTTATATATTTCATATATCCCCGACTTTTTTAGAAAAGGAATTTTATTCTTAGGGTTACTAAAGAATTCGAAATATCGATCCACGAATGAGTTTCATTGTATAGAATACTGACCAACAAAAATTTTTTTTAACTGATATTAGCTACCCTAAAGCCAAAAGCAATATGTAACAAACAACCTGGTTGAACGTTACGACGTTTTCTTATTTGTTCAGTCGTATTAGAAAATACAAAAAAGTTTCACATTGTTTGGAGCATATACAATAAATATATCTACTAAAAAACGATAAATTTTCCGAATATCTATCTACATTATCTTAATTAATTAATCGTTATGTTAAGCTAACGGCAAATTGGTAGGTAAGCATTATCAGTGTTTTCCAATTTATTTCACATTGCATTTGGTGAAATGTACAAATTACATTTATTTATATACGGACAACTCCATAACTGTCTACCTATATATATTTGTATATTACCTGTAGTGCTATATTCCAGCGCAAAATATAATTGAAATAAATTATTTAATTAACGGGAAAAATGGTGACAGCAACTGTCGACAAGATACATGCATACATATATTGAAATATTATTATTATTCGTAAAGGTAGCTGGTTTTATGTCCTGGAATATTGTGCTGCTATAACTTTAACCGTTTTTAGCAGTTTTGATCGATAACTGTAGCGGTACTGAGAAAGATGTTTCAATAAACACACCATAAACATTCTTTCATTTTCTCATATAATATTGTATAAATAATAATAATAATATATAACAATGTGTCTCCTCCTTTTTATATTTCATATAAAGAAGGAATCACACTATCTACAGGAGGTTCGGCTCTTCTGTGGTAAAATTCAAAATAATGTGATCTAAGACCTTAGGTGTAATCGTAAGTAATGTTTCAGTTTTCCACAGATTTAATGGGAAAATGTACCTTTTTGGTGGACGAATTTCATATAAATCGAATTATAAGGGCACTTTCCTTCTATAAGATACATGTTAAATACATTAATATGATATTACATTTTTGAATTAATTTGTACCCACTACAGATTACCTCAAATTAATGAGGAAAAATTTGCTACTGCTGTCACGACCTCGCCGGGAATCGATCCCGGTATCTTCGGGTTTACGTGACAATGAATGCTCTTACCACTAACATGCGAGAGGTGACAGTATTAACAACGACGATCGTATTTACCAAGTCACAGAATCGTCGGAATATGTTCGAGGCATGTTTTTTAAGTAATTACCGTTTACAAAATTACTAAAAAACGTGCAAAGATATCTTAATAATTTTATTTTTTCATGAAAGCCTGTACCTTAATCTACTTTTCTACATAATTTTCTTCAATATTAAGGCAATTGTCATAACGTTTGACCAGTTTTTCTCATAGAACTCTGCCGCCTGACTTGTTAACTGTTAACCACTGCATCACAACTATTTTGACTTCGTCATCGTCTTGAAGACGCTGACCGCTCAGATGTTTCTTCAAGTGCAGGAACAAATCGTAGTTACTGGGCGCCAGATCGGGGCTGTACGGAGGATGATCTTGAGTTTTCCAGTAAAAAGATGTGATGAGATCGTTGGTCCGATTAGCCACATGCGGACGGGCATTTTAAGTAACGTAGTACAAAAAACTGCAACGCTTATATTTTGAAAATGAAGACAGGCACCGAAAAGCGGCTCTACAATTTTTTCGTCTTTTGTAGATATATATAGTTTTGTTTTAATATCGTAGAGAAAGACATTTAAAAAGATATTATTTCTGTATGTTGTAGATTTAAGTCTCCTCAAATGGGATTTATTTTACTTATTTATACACTGCGACTTGACTCTAGGAGAGTTAAAAGAAAACTTTATGACAAAAAAATTGAAAAACGCTGTCATATCTCATTTGGAAATGCGAAGTCTCTTAGGTCAGACAGACAGACAAACAGACAGATAGTTCGCGTTGTGTTCTGTAAACCATTTCATTCTCTTTATATAATCATTAATTTTCCAAACAAAAATGCTGATGGGCGTGCTTCATCTTATTTTCCCAACATCCTGTAAATTGCGTCAATTGAACCTTTCGAAACGAATGTATAAAAGTACCTACATGCTATTCCTTCTTTAAAATTAATTGCCCTCAAGACCGATAATACGCGTGCTGCCTACGAAACGAACGATGTTCCCTGCTTGTAAATAAATTCTTTTTGCACGCGAGGTCGACCGTCATATGGTTTATATATATATGTGTGTGAAGGTCAAAACGATCGACAATTTCGGCAGGTTAATAAACCCACGAAAATCATCATCTTCCGAAACTGGTTGGATCGGAATAATTACATATGTATAAACATTTACTGCAACTCCCAACTACAAGAAAATGTAAAGTCCAAACAAGGAATCTGACGATAATTCATAACATTATTTAGATGGCAGTTTCACAACACTCCATTTGTCCAATAAAGTGAAATCATCATGCAACTAAACGAGACTCGCCTCTAATTACCACAAGTAACTTTTGAAAATTCGAATTTCGTAATTTACGAATTTGCGCAAAATTAGACGTAGTTTGGTAATATGACGCAGCGTGTGTGGTGACGCAGTTTATTCTCACTGTGTCCTGCGCGTTATAGTTGTCATACCGAAGTTTTTTTTTTAATTACGGCGTCTCATCATATCCAATTAGGATTTAAAAAAATATTGATATATTTTTGATATCTAATTAACATGATTTTCCGGGCTTGTGGGCCTTGGTCTATATATAGGCTTTTTGGTTGCCTGACGTTTCGTCAGCGGCTGCGGCTGACATCTTCAGAAGCGTTGGTGGTTTGGACGTTATAGCAGCTTTCGATCTCGCAGTATGTGTCACATACGACATCAGACGACTGCGAGATCGAAAGCTGCTACAACGTCCAAACCACCAACGCTTCTGAAGATGTTAGCCGCAGCCGCTGACGAAACGTCAGGCAACCAAAAAGCCTATAGACCACGGCCCACAAGCCATCTTAATTCGATTGACGCCGGCCGTGAATGCCTACATACTACATATTTTTGATTTATCTGAAATAGAAATTCATGTTATATTACTTTTGGTGAAACCCTCGTATTTAGCACTGGTAGTTTTGAAAATTTAATTGTTTGTTTCTTTTGAGACGTGAAACCCTAATAAAATGAGTTGTATTAAATAAAAAGAACATTTAGTCACGAGAAAAATGTATATACTGTAAACTTTGTTACGTATATTTGTCATCGTGCTTTAACTGTCTGGTACCGTTCCTTTTTTTACTTTTGTTTATAATTAATACCTACACTATAAAATGTGAAGGCTGACAGTAAGTAAAAGTATATTAGTAAACGACATTCGACGTATTGTCTTTCAAGCGATTTCGCATAAATAAATGTAAGACTACCAATCTGCGTCTAGTATACATACAATCGTAACAGTCTATTATTATTATTTAAACGTTTGTAATTTTCAAGCAAAAACAGGATTTATGCCATTATGCAGCGGCACAAAGAGGTAAATTAACTTTAATTGCAATTATTGTGTAGTATGGGCACCCACTGATACAAAAAAAAGGTGAAACTACGACACCTACGGCACCACAAACACTATGTAGTGTGCTTTACTGTTACCTTTTACGGTGGGTACCCTTGAAAAGAATAATGGGCAACTAATAAGCGTTAAAAAATGTTGGCTCAAATGTGTGGCGAAAGCGAAAAAAGACAATTAAAAACATAATTACGAAATCCATTTATAGTTTTCAGAATTTTAATTGGGTTAATTCCGAAAGGAACTTCTGTATTCTCGAAAAACAATAGGTAATGCTATGATATACGTCATCACTATGGGACCGTCGTCAGTCTTAAGACTTCCAATCCTGAGTGAATATTCGAATTTCCCAAAAACTAGATTTCTTTTTTTGTTGTTTCATTCCCACCAGGTACTAATAATGTAGCGTTGAAGGATAGGGCAAATTATAGAAGAAGAAGAAGAAGACACTCTTTAAATTAATCTGGTAAAGCCTCCTTATTAAAAATTTTAAAAAAACACTTCAAACAGAAAATCTCTCAGATATTTTCTCCGTAACAATAAAGAAAAGAATCGGAACCCTCTAAAAAAACAACGTAATGGATAGAATTAACTATAAATCAAGCAAAAAAAAATTAAAAAATATGTTTATTTCGAAAATTAAAATCCTTTTTCGTCTAATTATAAAGGATCACAGATCCTATATTTGGAACGCGTCCTACATAATAGGCACAGCGTACCGAAAGCCATATCCCACGACCGGTTTCGACCTATCTAGTCTCATCAAGTGGGCGCTGGCAGAAAGGCTTTAATAATAAAATAAATATGGAATCAAGAGAAACAACTACTCCGAGGGCTAATATCCCTACCGACATTGAATTACACTGTTGATTCCGAACGATTTTTAGACGAAGATAACAATTCAAAAATCAACAGTGTAATTGAATGCCGGTACGGGTATTAGTCCTCGGAGTAGTTGTTACTGTTGATTCCATATTTATATATATGTTCATGTTCTTGATCAGAATTCTATTGAAACTGCCAGATGTTGATCGCGATTTCGGTTCTCATCAGCACGCCATAGACAACTCGACAGAACACCTTTTTTTTTTTATTTATCCTCGAGTAGGAGAAATTTTCAAAAGGAACCCCTGAAGGTCTGGGGGCTAGTGTCGGATTCGCTTGAAGCGCCTACCAACTAAAACCCTTTCTCAAGAAGGAAGGTAAACCCGTAGGTTATGCATCCCTGCTAGGATAATTGGGACCGGGAAGTGGATTGATTCTGAGGTTGGGGAGGTTGGGGAGAAGGGTGAAAGTTATCGGTGGCCCACCATGGATGGTTTGAAGTGGTGGGACCGAAGTTACCACTAAAAACAAAGATCTATCTGTTACAAAATTGGGATTTTAAAAGTAAACAACCAATCTTGCTACCAGAGAAAAGGGTGCTCACCTACCTGACAAGGTAGTGGTAAGGAGTGTGGTCCTTGTGTTACGAAAACGACAAACGCGTGTGAATCATTTCACTCAAAATTTAACGAATCTTTTTACACAGCTCATCCATCAATATATATACTTATTTGTCGAGATGTTAGAAGAATTTCAAATTGACACTTATGTCAAGATTCAAAGTTTAAAAACACCTTTCAAGAAATTAAGGATGCCTCCGTAAGAAGTAAAGTGAAAACTATCATGGAATTGTGTGAAAAATATAAAAACAAAACAATATCGAACATCGACTATATAAAATATGTATCGTATTTACGTTGAAAAAATTTCTACCTATTAGGTGTTAGTGGCACAATCGGTTGTATCTTTTCAAAGCCCCTTTTTGGTCAATGGCAAGATCGGTTGTACCAGTTATAATTTGGTGGAACCTTTGGCTACACCCGTTTGAAGCGCCTACGGACTAAAACCCCTCCTCTAGAAGGATGGTCAACCCGTAGGTTATGCAACCCTGCTCGGATAATTGGGAACGGGAAGTGGATTGATTGCGGGGGTTGGAGGAGTTTGGGGAGAAAGGTGAAAGTTATCGGTGATCCACTTCGGATGGTTTGGGTGGGCATTCGCGTTAAAAAAGCGAAAGGTCAGAACATCGACCAACATACCTGTTCCATTAAACAGCGTTCGATAAATAAATATGGACAGCATAGTGGACGCCATCTGTAGAAATTTGTAATTTATAAAAGTAGCTTATTTCTACAGATGGCGATTTTGAAAAGGCGTTAAACCGTTATGGTGTTTCAAATTCCTGAATTTGAACTTTTCTAAACGTTATAGTACTAGAGTTAGTTACTTCCATTACCTTTTTTTTCTGAGAAGACATTACTAAGAGAAATGCGAACGTCTATTCGAAGTGCAGTTATAATTCTAATGACTGCGGTGCCCCAATAAGGTACTCGCGATCAATAATATAATTTAAGATATCTGTATTTGCTTTTGCACATTTTACACCCACATTTGTAGTAGGAGATCGATAAGAATCGAATTTATCTAGCTTGTGATGACCGCGCTAATTACTTTTCACCAAAAACGGACAAACGATCAAGTTACCCGGCGGATGTTTACGCATTACGGTAAATAAATGTTGCTAATATTACTAGTATTTAAGTTCATTAGTGTATAGTAAAGTAAATTGAATTTTACATGTTGCAGTAGGTAAATGTTATTATTATTATTGCGAACATGTTAATGTTATTCTGAATTTCGATATCCGGTGACTCGATCTCAGTTGGCCTTTCCCAAGCACTTTTTGTCATTCGGTTGTGTATAAGTAGTGTATGTGTGTGGTTGTGAGTCTACAATATAACAAACCCTTCGATTTTTCCTATTGTTTGAAACGACCTTCGCGCAACATTCTTCCAGTTACTCATCCTCGTCATTAGAGCAACAATTAAATCGCTTAAATTTAAAACAAAACAACTTTTACGTAATCGGTATAAGAACTGTTTCTCTCTTTTTCTATTGGTGCTATTATTGCCTAACCTGTGAATTTCGAACTTTTCGTGTCTGTTATTGCCGTAGAGATGTAAGCACGCGATTTCTTCGAACTTTTTAAGAGGTTCAGATAGAATTGATGGAAAGTTACCTAAATAATAACATACGTCATTGAAATCAGAGATTGAAAAGTAAAAAAGAGAATGACAGTCATTTACGACCTAATGTGGACTCAGAAATTTCTCAGTATGTCGTGATTTTAATAGATCCTAGACTCAAAACTCAAAAAATGCAGTTTTTGGCATTTTTTGAAAGAATTATATACAGGGTGAGCCAATAGTGCAGGGACGGAAGATTGTGTCTTTATTATTGATTTTACGAAAATATAATTTGAATAAAAGTTTCATCAAATGAACTCGTTCATATTTTAAAATTATTTTCGATTATAAAAACAACCCAATTCTGATTCTTAATTAATATAATTTCATTATACGGAATCTTTTTTAAAACACAGCAATTTTTGTCTTTGTGGTTTTATTTTTCTAATGAAATATTTGGAGATTTTTTTTAGTAGAAGTTAATTTCAATATAATAATGTTTATCTTTCTAATTTTATATCCCCAGTAAATAACATACAATAACCTATACTTACTTAGCTTAGCCCAAGCTTTGGAATTAGAATTAAAATAAATATAATTCCCCTAAACACAGAAACATACTCCAATTTTATAAATGTATTCATAGTATTGACAAACAATTTGAAGTATATATCGCGGAATTCCATATATTCGCTTATTATTAATTAATGTACAATAGCACAGATTGATGCATCTGTTAAATATAAAACATTCCAATAATTCAAACAACAGGTGTAACTAACTGACTGTATAAAATTGAAATTAATGTCACATAGTCGACAACAATTGTTATAAATAAATGCAACTAGGGTATTTTTATTGTAATTCTTGATAATATTTACTCATCCTTTGGTATGTTACAATACTGAATTGTTTCGACTTTTACTTGATTAAATTCCATAATATCGACTAAATAATACAATTTGAAAAATTTCATTATTTTTTATTTAGTAGTAGCCAAAGACAAGTAAAGTTTTTTTGAAATTGCGTGTCGGTGAGTACTTATTGAACTTGATATTTTTCAAATTTAAAATTTAATTGTTTGAAATCAAAATCATATTTTAAAAGAATCTCTATTGTATCACTTTATTTGTTTCTCTATTCAACAATTGTACTGATCCAAAAAGACTGGAACTTGGTAGTGTGGGCATTAAATAGGTCAAACTAAAATTGATTATAAACTCTGTAATAAGGAATATGTTGGGCAAAGCAGACGCTCTATTCAAGTTAGGTTCAAAGAGCATTTAGCTCATGTCAGGTTTGGTAGAACAGAAAAATCAAATGTTGTCCAACATATTCTTGCTAAAAATCATACAATCAATATTGATAACCTTTAATTAGTTATGGAAATTAGAAATAATTACCTACTTGATAGTTTTGAATGTACGTTTCCTTATAAAAATAGATTGAGCTCTCTTAACAGTGACAAAGGTCTTATCTTATACTGACAATAAATAATTTCTTTTATTTTCTATTGACCAATTATGTTCGGAAATGTAGCAGTGCATTTGTATATCCCCTTTACAGATATTGTAGAAATCGCTGGTGCATTTCTCATATATCTATATAGTCTGAGGAAACATACAAATGCAATTTGTATGCTAATGTGTCAAGTTCTTCGGATTTAATCTGTCTTTATCTGGAAACAGCATATTCTACTTTTTTTTCATGATCTTTTATCAATTTTATGGCGCCATTTTGGAAACGCCTTTATCTTAATAATTTAAGTAACTATAAATCAATATTCCTCGTTTCGATTTTAAGTACCAGCGGATTTGCCAGTCTCACTGATGGCTGCCTGGCTTAGCATTAAGGCAAGATTGACGGCAATTTAATTCGTTTGCATTTTTAAAATATAATAACAAAATTAAAACGTATTTTTATAGTTTTTTATTTTGGTTAAACTGGTTGGATCAGGAAATATGTAGTGAAGAAAATCTAGCATCTGTTTAATACCATTAATAATATTGACATAAGTATGGACCATAATATGATTTTTCAAAATATTTGTTAATTAAAATACAAACTGTTTGTGTAGCCAAAAGAATTTTTACCACAAAAATAAATTACTTTATCTTGAGTCAATTCTAGCAAAATGCGTATAAACGTTCTGGTATCCTCTTTTGGAGAACTGTTTTCGTTTTTGGAACTATTTAAAACATTTATAATTGTCCTTTGATATATTAACTTCTAAAACCAACAAAGCAATGATTGTACCTAGTCAATAAGTTTTCGTAATTTTTATATAGACAAATATTTACGTTTACTTAGAATACGTCTTACCATGAACATTATACTGATTCAATAACTCTTCTGTCTATATGTACGAAAACCTGTACGCTAAATTTCGCATCTTTCTGGATTACTCCATAGGGATAAAAGAAAAACCATAAACTAAACATTTAGAATAAAAATTACAGCTGGGGTGTTTTCAGAAGGCGAAATTCGCTGTAAATTATAAGACAGGAGAATAACTACTTTATATTAAACTAAAGCTATAATGGTTCCTTTTTACCATTTAACTCCATACCCCTAACAACCATAACCAGAAGTTTACAGCGTACTAGAAAAAACAATACAGCCGAGTTATTTAATAAAAGGAAATGATGAGAAACAGAAAACACGGGGTATGTTTCACTAAAATTATATTGAACCTCTACAATATTGTCTCGACCTTCTCAGGTCATTCTCAAGAGAGAAATTCTGTAATTCACTAAAGTATCAGTAGTTACAGAATTTCTCTGTTGAGAATGACCTGAGAAGGTCGAAACAATATTGTAAAGATTCAATCTAATTTTAGTGAAACATACCCAGTGTTTTCTGTTTCTAATCATTTCCTTTTATAATTTAACCATGTTTCACAAAGAATGCGATTCAAACTCTATCAAATTTAGCTTATTTTCGGAAGGCGAAATTCGCTGTAAATTATAAGACAGGAGAATAACTACTTTATATTACATTAAAGCTATAATGGTTCCTTTTTACCATTTAACTCCATACCCCTAACAACCATAACCAGAAGTTTACAGCGTACTAGAAAAAACAATACAGCCGAGTTATTTAATAAAAGGAAATGATGAGAAAGAGAAAACACGGGATATGTTTCACTAAAATTATATTGAACCTCTACAATATTGTTTCGACCTTCTCAGGTCATTCTCAAGAGAGAAATTCTGTAATTCACTAAAGTATCAGTAGTTACAGAATTTCTCTGTTGAGAATGACCTGAGAAGGTCGAAACAATATTGTAAAGATTCAATCTAATTTTAGTGAAACATACCCACTGTTTTCTGTTTCTCATCATTTCCTTTTATTATTTAACCATGTTTCACAAAGAATGCGATTCAAACTCTATCAAATTTAGCTTATTTTCGGAAGGCGAAGTCCGCTGTAAATTATTAGATCGAAGGAGAATAATTGTATTGTACTGCTTTAAATAAATATACAGTTATCGTAGTATTCAGGTGTAATTTCTCGAGCAAAAGATCGTAGTAAATTCATTATGAAGTTGAAAGTGTAGATACGCATGAATACCACTCACTCACTATTGGACATTCAGTTCAAAAAATGGCTAAGGTGACCACGTATCCGCGTTGTGCCCTCATATTCCCGTTCAGTTAGTATCCTAATAAACTTTAACCTCATATATGAAAATATACAAGCACATTTATGCAAAATTAGACTATCTCGCAGTTAGTTGTAAGTACCTAAATTACGCTGAAACTGCTTGCATAAAAGATAGCAAATAGATTCATTAAAATACCAACGCTATATGTATAATGTACCCTAGTAAATATTGTAACTAACTACTGTCCACGAGACGAAGGAATGAGTCGTGTGTTATCCGCCTAAGACCGGGAAAGTGGAACAAATTACAAATAATAGTAACAATAATTAGAGTAATAATACTTAAATTATTATTAACAGAAACAATGCCTTGTATAATGAACTCTATTTTTGGATTGATGAACACAATTTTTATAGCTAATTTATTGGTCTATTACTGCGTCTAATTATCGCTAACTGATAGCAATAGTAAAACTACTACTGACTATGTGGTGTGGTCGTAAAACAAATCGGACGTCTAAAACAAATTACTTTGAATTTATTAGTTATGGCCCATGGGGTGGCCTTTGCCCTCTGAGCAAACAAATGACTCCGATGAACTCAAAAAGAAATTAAGATCGTACATTTCAGTTCCATACTAAAAGCCAAAATTGAAAAAGCATCCAAACTCTTGACAAAGATTATATTTTCCCCTACCTGAGTTTTTGAATTGGGAAAATTGATTTGGAATGAAATGTTCCAAAGTGAATAAACAAACAGCTTCCACTTAATGAAATGTTCCAAGAATGGACAGGAAAAATTTCGAGGAATATAATCTCGTGTTTGAAGTTTGAAAATTCGTATATAGATTGTAGAAGTTAAGCATGTTATTTTCCTTCGATATTGAGGCAGTTGTCATAACGTTTGACCAGTTATTGAATACCCTTCTCATATAACTCTGCCGCTTGACTTGTTAACTGTTAACCACTGCATCACAACTGTTATGACTTCGTCATCGTCTTGAAGACACTAACCGTCCAGATGTTTCTTCAAGTGCAAGAACAAATAGTAGTCACTGGACGCCAGATCAGGGCTGTACGGAGGATGATTTAGAGTTTCCCAGTGAAAAGATGTGATGAGATCTTTGATCCGATTAGCCACATGCTGACGGGCATTGTCATACACATTTGTGCAGCCATCTTTAAATGCTCTCACCCACTTCCTTACCATTCCATCACTCATAATGTTTTGTCCGTAAACTGCATAGATCTCACGATGAATATCAAGCAGTCTTAGTCCTTTAGCACTAAGAAATCGTATAACAGCCCGGACTTCACAGTCGGCGAGACTCATGATTATCGGAGGCATCTTAAATACTCAGATTGTAATGACGTCAGTGGTCAGTGCATAGGTAAGAGATGTAGGTAGTCAGTGCGCATGCGTGGAACGCTGATTGCAGCGCTGGGGCGGCAGAATTTCAAAACGGTACTTACTTAAAGAACATGCCTCGTATTTTGTATTACATTATTTTCTAAGTTCAATAAATAGTTTCATAATCTAATTTACACCTTTATTGACTATATTTTACGAAAAAGGTAGAAACAATAATACATATATATTTTCTATTAATTGCTATCAGAATTTAAAAAAAAAACATAATTTCCAGGGGGCCCTAAGTAATATTTATTCTGGAAAGGGGCGGTAGAACAAAAAAGTTTGGGAACCACTGGTTTATACCCTCATCAAACAAGCAATTGCATCAAATTTTTTCAATGTAGGCTAGATTTATTATTACCTACGCGACCATTATAAAAGTTATATTTAAGTATGCTTATGTATACGTATGTAACACGTTTCTGGAACAATTTTATGAACGTTTTTGTATTCATTATCTCTCGTCGCATCTTTTATGCGCGCCTTTCAACTTTGATAATAATTTAATACAAGTACCTAATACCTGGGCTACAATAAACAAGAGAATACGACTTTGATCTTTTCTTTCTCTTACTCGGTGTTTTGTGTTTGTTAACCTACTAAAAACAAACTGTAACACGCACGTAATTTTAACAGTTATCTCTGTATATAGAATAGGAATGGAAAGGAACAGTTTTACCAACTAACGCATGTTTTAAACAGTCAAGATCGTAAAAAATTACATATACTACGTAATAAGAGTTTATTTAAATAAACGACAACAGTCTCTAACCGTTGCGATGTGGAATTATGACCTGTTCCTTTTAAGAAACGACTGTTTTTTTTTGTTATTATTTTATTCAAGGCCAATCTCTACCCTGATTTATAATAAAATATCGAAAATAAATGTTTCTTCTATGATGATGATCGTCAGGTTTCTGTGCTGCAATTATTGATACCGTAGAGTCAAAAAGTTATTTTTATTTTAAAGTCTGCAACGACCGTTTCGCCACACTGTGGTTTCGTCAGGTGGATGAAATACAATAACTCAATTACAACCTACAACCCTTATATACTAAATACAAAACTAAGGAGGGGGTTTAAAACGTAAATTTAATAAAGGGGAGTTATTCACATTAAAAATTTATTAAAATATTAAAATCCTTTTTCATCTAATTATAAAGGATCACAGATCCCACATTTCATATTGTTTTTTTTTGTTTTCGAACGATTATTAAACGAAGATAACAATCTAAAAAAGGAAGATATTAAAATCCTTTTTTATATGATTATAAAGAATCACAGATCCCACATTTCATATTGTTTTCGAACGATTATTAGACGAAGATAACAATCCATAAAAGGAAGATATTAAAATCCTTTTTCATCTAATTATAAAGGATCACAGATCCCACATTTCATATTGTTTTTTTTTTGTTTTCGAACGATCATTAGACGAAGATAGCAATCCAAAAAAGAAGATATTAAAATTCTTTTTCATCTAATAATAAAGAATCACAGATCCCACATTTCATTTTGTTTTTTTTTGTTACTTCGAAAAGTATAAATTGGATAATTTATAATGTGATTTAATAGAGCATAATTTTCGACACAACTATAATAAACAAAAATTTATATATTTATTACAAAAGCAAATTACTATTAATAAATCGATATGACGAAGTTATTATTTCGATTCTCTAATGATCAGTTTTTGTACACTATAAACTAAAACTATGCGTGATCACTTTTGGAATGTTTCGTTCCAGGAAGTCTCTGACACTGTACTATGTTTGGTGCGATACATAATAGAAAAAAAAAACAACTAGCAAGTCAGTGTCAGTGTTTTGATATGAACGCACGCGAAAATAATGAATGACATAGCATGATCGCCTCGTCAAAAACATTTGTTCAAATGAAAACAAAATTATGCAAAGACTGGCACCTACCTGTCTGCCTGGTAGGCACTTGGCATCTGAATCGAATGAATCAAAAATACTTTCACCATCATGGTTTTGACTTTCTTAAAGAGTACACACCAATTGGACCTACTGGTAAATCTCAGAGGACACTAGATAATTCGAACCAACCTCTTTAAATCGTAAATTTTGAATTATAACGAATATTATACCTTCCTTACTTCCTATTCATACTGGTTATTATTTATTGACTTTTATAAGATGTTACTTGATAAAATTCTATGAAAATATCTGAAATTAAAAAAAAAACTAGATCTGATAAATCGTTTTCGAGAAATCCTTAAAACCACATTATTGCTGTCGTTTTATTTAAACAAAAAAACATTTAAAATAGTTGACGAAACACATAACGAGTCTGTCCAATAAATACTGACTGAAAAATTTTATTTAACAAATTTTAGAAGAATTCAAAATACTCCCCATTTATGGTAACGCACATGTCCCATATCAGATTATCGTTGTTCAAAACATCCCTGGAAGTCCTCAGAAGTCAAGCTCTTTAGCTGTCTCATCGTTTTACCTTTTATCATCTCTGCATCCCTCAATACCCATTTTGCATTTAAGAGAAAAAATAAATCACAGTGAGCCAAATCTGATAAATAGGGAGGGTAACCTGACGTGAATCACATTATCATGGTGCTGCATTCATCCATTTTACCATCACACAATGAGGTTCTTTAATCCACTAAAGGGCTGTTTTATTTAATCTTTCTTTATCTCCCTTAACAGCCAAAACCATATCATTCATTTCCTGAGGGTTTTTGCCAAGTTTGATTAAAAATTAATCAATATCTATCGTCGACAAGAGTAAAAATGACACCATAGAAAAAGATCCTTCTTCCTCCCCCAACTGTACTCCTTATTATGGATTTATTTGACTCATCCTGTTAATAACTACTTTACGTAAAATTTTTCTTTCTAAAGTTGACAAGGGTACCGAGTTATTGTGCGTTCTTTTTCGCTATGTCGATCCTTAGTAGACGACTTCAGCGTTTTATTAATGGACCGCATTTTACGAGTACTGTCGCAAAGAATCAGGGCGACCTTCTCATTAGAATTCTCTCCAATTCGTCCAAATTATTTAGAGAGTACGCTATAATTAGTTTTTTGCCGGCAGCGTCAGCCGTTAATGTGCGACAGTGTTTTTTTTTATTCCTCACAACTATGAAGAAACGAAAGTAAACTAAAGTTATTCTATCAATGAATGAATGAATAGTCACAATTAATATGATCAAATAAACAGTGACAAAATGAATGGTTTTATCTATACAAATAAATAAAATAGGAGTGTCTGTTTGTAATATTAAAATAACCACTTTTTACTAAATGCATAAGGATTTATACACGGTACATATACCTAAATAATATTTTTTACAATTTTTGTCTGTCTGTCTGTCTGTTTGTTCCGGCTAATCTCTGAAACGGCTGGATGGATTTTGACGGGACTTTCACTGGCAGATATTTAATGTAATAAGGGGTAATTTAAGTTACTTTTATTTTATAAATTATTTTTTTCTAAAATAAAAATAGCTTAAGTTTCTCTTTATTACATCAGCTATCTGCCAGTGAAAGTCCCGTCAAAATCCATCCAGCCGTTTTAGAGATTAGCCGGAACAAACAGACAGACAGACAGACAGACAAAAATTGTAAAAAATATTATTTAGGTATATGTACCGTGTATAAATCCATATGCATTTAGTAAAAAGTGGTTATTTTAATATTACAAACAGACACTCCAATTTTATTTTAGAAATTAATTATTATTAATAATAAATATTTATTAATTTCTGAAATAAATTATTAATTTATAAAATAAAAGTAGCTTAAGTTACTCCTTATTACATTAGCTATATGCCAGTGGAAATCCCGTCAAAATCGGTTCAGCCGTTTCAGAGATTAACCGGAACAAACAGACAGACAGACAGACAGACAGACAGACAAAAATTGTAAAAGCGCCTCCTCCCGCCACTTAATATCACAAAGGCTAGTAATGTGACCCAAAAGAAATAAATTTTAAACGCTTGCAATGTAATGTATATTTGCTTTTACAACCCTAAAAAATGATCTTCTAATCCTTAAAGAAGTTGTCTCCATTGATCCCACAAAGAGACTTCAATTAAAGTTATTATAGAATATCAAATATTTTTTATAAAGTACTAAGCTTTTACGTACATTTGATAAAATATCAAAATGCCTGTAAATTCAAAAAGATTGATAAAAATGTATTTTTGGGGGTAGAAAACGTGGACAACGCCGAGACTGAAATTAATTAAAAAAAAAAAAAAACTTAGACTTTGAATGGTGCACTTTTTACTAATAGTAAACTTTTGTATTCTCTAGTTAATGGTCGAATCGACCGAAACAATATTGTTGAGACAATAAAAATTTCGTGAAACTTTTTTTTGTTTTTCTTCTTTTCTCGTTAATTTGTTTTTAGTATTTGAGATGTGGTGTTATAAGCGGATGATGAAAATACCGTAGATAGAAAGATCAGAAAGAGGTATTATAGGCAATAGCAGAACAGAGCACAGTAATGGATGTCAACAAGGAACACCTGTTAATATAATGACATAAACTTCGCATATTTAAATAAGAATTTTATTTGTCCGATTCGTTCTGATTCGTAATTAATTTTAATTAGCATGTTCTGCTGTATATATTACAAGTTTACACAATATCCGCGCACAATTATGATGACAAAATAGTTGTGATTAATTAAATTATTTTTATTTGTAACGATTTACAGCGATGATTCGTTTTATTACTATTCAGAAATATTCATTTTAAGTTTACAATAACATTTAAAAATGAACAGTTTCTTATATCCACTTGGTCGTTTAAAATTGTATCTTATCTATTACCTGCATCTGTTAATTGCCAAGCTTTCGAATAAATGTAATTTTTTACCTTTCTTTTGAACATGAAAAATTTTGAATTCAGATATAGGTAACTAATTAAATGTTCTAAATATTTATTAATTTTTAAAAGCTATTATAATGTTCACGAATACGTGTAATAAAGGAGCGATCAGTTTGACCTACATAAAATATATGAAAAACTTTATAAATTTGTTAAATCTTCACCTGAAGAAGTTAAAATAATAATTATAGTTGTTTTCAGGCTTTCACGGCCGGCGTTGTATTCAGACATATATATACTTTCCGGGCTGTTGTGCCATGGTCGACATCTTCCTTCTTCTCGATGCGACGTTTCGCCAGATCTTACTTCTGGCATCTTCAGGCAGTACTACATGTCTTGATGATTTGTAACTGAGTTACTTCCTGCAGAGGCCAGAAGTAAGATCTGGCGAAACGTCGCATCGAGAAGAAGGAAGCGTCGACCACAGCACAACAACCCGGAAAGTGTATATATGTCTGAATAATTATAGTGTCAGGACAAATATATTTCTTGAAACTTTTCTGTTTTTATTTTATTTAATTATGAATCAATTTCAACATATCAAGGCTTCAACAATCCGCAGTTTATTAATTTGTCATTAATTCAATAATAATTGATAGCACTTGACGACGTACGCAAGTACAAATGTAAAACATGAATTTAAATAAATACAAACCTACACGTACGTTTGTATAAAATGTGCACTTTTACACGTAAACATGCATGTATGTACATGTATTAAAGAAATTATAATTGACTCATGTACTTCAATGAACAAACCGTTATAATTGCCTTCAAGCAGCTTCGGTACTTAATCAAATCTATATTGCACATGCACTTGTCATCTCCAACTTGTTAGTAAATAATTAGTTTGCTTAATTAACGAATGTAGATACAGTTTAGTAGAATATCACAAATTGGATGTGAACATTAAACAAATTTTCTTCTTATTTTTTATTATTATGTTAATTAAATTGTCTAAGCAACGTTTTTTTTTTTTCGAAATTGAAATGTAAATTTAAAATCTTAAATCTAAATCGATTTGACCAAACTGAACTTAATATATTATCTTAAGATATGTATGATTCTAAACAAACTACACTGTATTAAAATAGACGTATTCGTTATGAAAGAAATTATGGTGCCAAGAAACGCAGAAAAACACTTAACAGGCGGGCTGAAAAGTTCGTAGGCTAGCATAGAAAAAAAAATTTTTTTTGATAGAATTTGATTTTATTATTGAATATAGTTTCCTTCGAGGGCGATACAACGATTATAGCGGTCATACAATTTTTCTATACCATTTTTATAATACGATTTGTCTTTAGCCTCAAAACCTCAAAATAGGCTTCAGTTCCGACGATTACCTCTTCATCAACGCGAAATTTCTATCCAGCGAGCATCCTCTTGAGGTCTGAGAACAGAAAAAAGTCGCTGGGGGCCAGATCTGGAGAGTACGGTGGATGCAGAAGCAATTCGAAGCCCAATTCATGGAATTTTGCAATCGATTTCATTGATTTGTGTATTGTCACATTGACATTGTATTGACGAAACCACTTTTTTTTCAAATGAGGCCGCTTTTCCGCGATTTCGTCTTTTAAACGCTCCAATAACGCTAGGTAATAGTCGCTGTTTATGGTTTTCCCCTTTTTAAAATAGTCAATGAATATTATACCATGAGCATCCCAGAATACAGATGCCATAACCTTGCCCGCCGACTTTTGCGTCTTTCCACGCTTTGGAGTCGGTTCATCACGTGCAGTCCACTCGACTGGACTGACTGTCGATTGGACTCCGGTGTGAAATGATGGAGCCATGTTTCACCATCGTCATATATCGACACAAACTCAAAATTTCGCATTTATTACGATTGAACAGCTCCAAACACTGCTTAGAATCATCGATCTGTTGTTTTTGGTCGATTGTCGATCGTGAGATCGCGCGGCACCCACTTTGTACAGAGCTTTCGCATATCGAAATATTCATACACGATATGACCAACACGTTCCGTTGATATCTTTAGGGTCGGGTCTCAGCTATCTCAATCAACTTCACTTTACGATTATCAAAAACTATTTTGTGGACTTTTTTGATGTTTTCGTCGGTAACAGCCTCTTTTGAATTTGAATCTTTTTTATTTTTTATTTTATTTTTTAAATTTTGTTAATCATATAATAGAATAAAATCATATATTTAATGCAATTTAGAAATTTTACACAAATGTAATAAAGTTACGACTCAGCATAGTCACCACTGAAGATGCCGTCAGCGAAGTTCAGCGAAACGTTTAGAACAATCAAATTCCACGGACCACGGCCAAAAATCCCGGAATACAAAACCACATCAAATGTAATAAAAGTCAAAAATTAAATTTACTAGAAATTTTAGAAACAAATAAATATAAAAACTCAATTGAATACTGAACGACCAAATAGATGGTAATAATTCCCCCCTAATTAATTTATTTTAAATGTATTTCCACCCCCGTTAGTCAACTATTTAAACTCTTACGCGACACTAGGTTTAGTAGTAAATACTCGCATGTCTGATGAAGCCAATGTTTTTCCACTTGTTTGGTGTTTTTATTCCTTGGATTATGGATTTTAATCAAGTAAAGGTCCAAACTATTAATTAAATACAGATTATCGGAAAAATAAAACTGATTAATTAGCAAAAACTATTAATCTTAATGCAATGGTTTAAAGAAGATAAATTTTATAAGAACCCCCACCCTTCCCAAAAATTATAGCTATATACATACATAAATGTAAATATCTATTTAAAAATTCGATTAAGTAATAATATAATAATTAATAAATGATTCAATAATTCATTAACATTCAGTTGCTTATGGATTACTGTAGGTACATAAATAATTTCATACATCCATCTATCTATCTATCGCATTCGATTAGAATAATTATTGTTTAGTCTTTTGTTTTATTTTCGTCAACAGTTGACGCATCCACAGACTAGTTGTGATCCGTTCTCATAGTTTTTTATGGTAAACAATATGAGTATGGATTTTTTCCGTCATTTAATTGCTTGCTCATGCACAATTGCTATTGCCATTGCTAGTACTTGAGTATTATTAATAAACATGGCATTCGTTCACGTATACGAGGTTTGATAAAAAGATACGCGAAATTTTAGTTTGTTCAAAAAATATTTATTTTTCCAATTATGAAAATACTTCTCGAATGCAGTTTTAAATAGGATTCTACATTGTGTTTAACTCCCTTAGCGGTTGTGTCTCTATCTCTTTAATGTTTAATGCCAAAAAAAATCCGTTCAGGGTTTTTTCCAGTTTTGAGGAGTAACAGGGTGCAATGGATGAAAACACCGTGGATAGAAAAGGTTAGAAATGAGGAAAAAGAAAGACCGAATGGTAGAACACATTCTGATACATGAACAGCTGATTAGAGACATGTTAGAGTCAGAAATAGGAATAAAGGGCGGATGAGGGAGACCTAGATCATATTACTAATCACAAGTAGTTTGGGGTGTAAAACCTTCTATTTTTTTGGGAAATGCGCGTTAATTGGGTCGGGGTGGGAAGCATCCCTTTTAGCAGTAGCTGCCACATGTTTCATGACCAAAACATCCGACAAAAGTGTTTGGCATGAGCTAAATGACTTATTAACTTCATCAGGAACCTCTCTTATAGCGATTGGGCGATTGTCTACTATCATTTTTCTTACATTGTCATTGGTTATTGATGTGCTAGGATGCCTAGGACACTCGTTACCTTCAACGTTTTCTCCACCCTTTGGGAACTTGTAAACACTTGTTTTATTCATAGAACACTTCCTAAGAGCAATATGTTCAATCTGGCTCTGCACATTAATCCTTTTTTAAATCAAAACTTAATAGGTACAAATCCATTTTGATCCATTTTTTACGATTTAAAAATTACCTTTTGGACAACCATTTGCAGTCCAAACGTATTATTGTGCCCGACAATGTCAAGATACGTTAAGGACAAATGTACCAACACAAGAAAAACCACAAAACTTAAATATTCCGCTTATTGTTTTATCAATCCTCGTATAACGTGTATATGAGAAATGCAAATATAATTTAATAATAACAACAGTGCATATATATATAGTAGGCTGTCGTCGACCGCGGTGATTAAATTTTATCAATGCACTAGCGCCAGTCCTGATTATGTATCGTTGTCCGTCTACAAATAATTGCATCAATTGATGCAAAACAATCGCAAACTGACACCGCAATTTGTATGCGTTGTTTGTTTGCAAAATTTTTCTGATCGACAACATATGATAACGATAATAACTTGATGCAAGCGTGTATCCTATATTTATGTGTATTTATGACTGTTTTCATCTGTTGACAAAGATGAACAAAAACGAATTGTGTAAGGTTACAAAATATCTACTTTTTCCTGTATTCAAACCCCCATCTTATTTACATTAATACGATATTAATTATCGAATTAATTTATACCTCATACAACGGGGAAAAAATTTGTTACTGTTGTCACGTCGTCACCGGGACTCGAACCCGGGATCTTTGGTATTAAGCGCCAATGTTTTTGCCACTAAGATACGAGAGGTGACAACAGTAACAACAAGAACATATTTACTAAGTCACAGAACGTCAGAATCAATGTATATTATTATTAATCATTAATAATGAAATATTTGAAGAATTTTTAGTAGGGGTAAATTTTTAAATACATTAATGTGATATTAATTATTGAATTAATTTATATCAACTACAGATTACCTCATACAATGAGGAAAAAAATTGTTACTGTTGTCACGCCCTCACCGGGACTCGACCCTGGGATCTTTGGTTTTACGCACCAATGCTTTTGGCACTAAAATACGAATGGTGACAACAGTAACAACAAGAACGTATTTACTAAGTCACAGAACGTCAGAATCAATGTATATTATTATTAATCATTAATAATGAAATATTTGAAGAATTTTTAGTAGGGGTAAATTTTTAAATACATTAATGTGATATTAATTATTGAATTAATTTATATCAACTACAGATTACCTCATACAATGAGGAAAAAAATTGTTACTGTTGTCACGCCCTCACCGGGACTCGAACCTGGGATCTTCGGTTTTACGCACCAATGCTTTTGGCACTAAAATACGAAAGGTGACAACAGTAACAACAAGAACGTATTTACTAAGTCACAGAACGTCAGAATCAATGTATATTATTATTAATCATTAATAATGAAATATTTGAAGAATTTTTAGTAGGGGCAAATTTTTAAATACATTAATGCGATGTTAATTATTAAATTAATTTATACCCACTACAGATTACCTCATACAACGGGGAAAAAATTTGTTACTGTTGTCACGCCCTCACCGGGACTCGAACCCGGGATCTTTGGATTTACGCGCCAATGCTTTTGCCACTTGTCACCCACCTCTCGTAGCTTAGTGGTAAAAGCATTGGCGCGCAAAGCCAAAGATCCTGGGTTCGAATTCCGGCGAGGGCGTGACAACAGTAACAAATCTTCCCTCATTGTATATATGGTAATCTGTAGTGGGTATAAATTAATTCAATAATTAATATCGCATTAATGTATCCATAGAGATTGTATTGTATGTACATTTTTTATGCTCCTGGCGTCTCCTGCGTAAATATTTTCACACTTTATCTGCTTTTAACCAGTCATATATATACTGTAGAATGCAAAGTGTGTTTATATTTTAAATGTCACGATGAAAAGCTGTCACTCTAACTTCCCGCTTTTCTTAACGACCTTGTTATTTTAATTAAGTGCGAAAATAAATGCAAACCGACGAGAGTACACACACACACACTTATAAATATTATACAAGTTTGCATTCATTTAAATCATGAAAACGCAAAAGAAACACAAATATGTTTATATGCAGTTTATTAAGCGAGAAAGAACTGGAATACCCCACGTGTACTATAACGTGTTTACCTACTTTATCGTCCATAAATAAAAAGTTTTATGTTTACAGACATTATTGCATTTCTATATTGTAGAAAATCGTAAAACGTAGGTGTAGAGATGTGAAAAATGATTGTGTTGTGGATAGCTACCTATGCTATATACATTTACTACAATGTATAAAACTCCGAACTTTCATGTTGATTCTCCAATAAAATGACAAGCAACTAATGAAATCAATGATTATGTCTGTATGAAATGTTAAATCATTTATTTTTTATAATATATTAAAGAAAACACTTATTAAAATTCACAATTATATATTAGAAAACTCTAACACATGCGTTTCGACCTTTCGGTCATTATCAAAAGTATTTATTTGCAGGTATTAATGGCTGGAAATTACGATATTACCTGCAATCGCACGGAATATAGGGCTATTGTATGTACCCTTCAATTTGGTCGTTTAACGTTGCTTGGAGTGGCGAAAGTAAAGACTTCTGAATTTCTAATTTTCCCAAGAAATTTATCTTTTTATTATTGTTTTGAATATGGAAGATTGAAAAATTATTTTTGTTTATTGTGTGTAGGTGCCTACTTGTTTAACACAAAATAAAACACTCGTTCTAAAATTACAACAAATCAACGGTTTACATAACTGTCTTTAATAATTATTAGAAACATGTATCGATTCAACCGTCATTAAAATGATAACGGTTGTTTTACAACAAACCAGCTTATCTATAAATTATTACCATTATTGCAGGCTCGTGTTTCAGTATATTTTTATATTACTTGTCGTTCCTAATTCCTTATTTTTACAGTAACAATGAATGAAAATATACACCCAGAAAAAGGAATTGGTTTAAACAAAAAATTTTGCACTTTTAAATTTTGGTATGTTAAACGAACGGTTTTTTAGTTAACATTAAAAGTTTTGTTTCAAGCCGGTAATAATGTTTCTGTTGGCATTAGAAATTTTTTATTTTAATAACATAATATTCAAATTACGATTTTAGTTTATAAATGATTTTTTTTAATTATTGTTGCTCCTATTTCATTTTAAATTTTACTTTATAGTTGAAATAACCGAAAATGAATTATTATTCGAATCATTTAAAACAGTTAAATGAACCTTTGTCAAATTTGTAATATTAAAATAACCACTTTTTACTAAATGCAAATGAATGTACGGTAAATATACCAAAATAACATTTTTTGTATGTCTGTTTGTTCCGGCTAATCTCTGAAACGGCTGGACCGATTTTGACGGGACTTTCACTGGCAGATAGCTAATGTAATAAGGAGTAACTTAGGCTACTTTTATTTTAGAAATTAATAATAATTTATTTTATAAATACGAAAAAAAAATGTTATTTTGGTATACGTACTTTGTATACATCCATCTGCATTTAGTAAAAAGTGGTTATTTTAATATTACAAACAGACACTCCCATTTTATTTATCTGTATAGATAAAGAATATTTTTAATAAAGCTAATCCGAAAAACTGAAAATAAATAATAATTAAACTAAAAATGCAAAAACGAAAAAACAAAAGAACTAAATGGAGAAATATGTACAAAAACAAAATATCGTTTCACAAAATAGAAGAATTTCATTAATATTAGCATAGTATTTCTATACGGGAAATACAGAATTAATAATTTATCGTAAACTCTGCGAACTGAACAATAACTTTTTTGTTAAATTTCACGCGGTCGAAGTCGCGGGCACAGCTAGTATTAAATAAACCAGATACTTTTGGATTCATTTAACAAATTTGCCTAGCAGAATGAATGATCTGCATTTTTCTCATAAATAATTTTTACTCCATAATTTTTCAACTAATTAATTGTATCAATCTCTTCTTTATGGAAATTTAAATACATATTGAAATTTTAAATTAATAAAACACAATTTCCACTATAATTTTATTTTATTTTTCTCTACACTTGTTTCATCCTACTAGGACATCTTCAGGAGAAGTGTTTACTTTACTTCTAGTAGGGTGAAACAATTGTAGAGAAAAATAAAATAAAATTATAGTGGAAATTGTGTTTTATTAATTTAAAATCTCCATCATTTTGTTGAAAAGTTGTTCCTAGTCTAAGAAATAAAAAATGACTTTTTTTCCTTCTTGAAATTTTAAGAACTCCAAAACCAACACCTATCTGCTTACTGTTACTGTCTTTATCTGAATGATGAAAATTAAAAATTCATTATTATACTTAATCTATGTATTGAAACATCAACACCACGAGACTAATAATTGTACATAATTATTATTTTCATGACGCCTACATACCACGGAATTAGGGGGCACCGAAGTGAAAAGTTGATAGAAACAGTTGAACAGAATGTAGACCATGATCCGGTGTATTATTATAACTAGCTGCATCCTAGCCCACTTTTCAAATAATGCTTTGCATGAAACAGTATAATTATTATTATTATTTTTTTTTTTTAAAAATCGCAGACCATTCGTACTTCCTCTTTAACGCGAATAGAACAAAAACTATAGTAACACATAACAGTTTTGTGTTATGATATTGATGTAGTTTTTAACTTTCGTCCTAAAGTCTGATAATAATGTTTTCGTCCTTTATAAGTGTTACAACAGAAAATAGAGGAAATAATTTTTTCCTTCCTTTTATTGATTTACAAATTAAAAAAACAAATATAAATATGGAATCAACAGAATCAACTACTCCGAGGGCTAATACCCCTACCGGCATTGAATTACCCGATAGGTCGAAACCTGTCGTGGGATGTGGCTTTCGGTTCGTTGTGCCTACTTGTTAGGACGCGTTCAAAATGTGAGATCTTTGATCTTAAAATTTAGACGAATAAGGATTTTAATTCCTTCTTTTTTAAAAGAATAACAAGATTTCTGACAGTTTGCCAATGATGTTACCAACTTATTATCATACATTTAAATAAATCAAAACAACAAATCAGACTAATTTTCACAAAACTTTATTTAAATACCATACTAAAGTATTTAGTAAATATTCTCTTGTCTGACAAAGCCAAAGTTTGGCGAAACATGTGTTAGGATATTTAAATAATGTTTTGTGAAAATCTGTTTCAACAAATAAGAGATGAAACTATTCAAAAATTTGAAACTTAAAAACGTCTTTTTATTAAATATTTACCTATGATTCCAAGAATATTAAAATTTTGTTTTGATGTTGCACAAAATTTATAAAAAATTAATTTACGCGGTTTATTTCATTTTTACACTACAAGTTTAACAATAATTCAAATTTTGGCATAAAATTATTGAAAAAGATTAAAAAAATAATGCAAAACCTGACCTTTATTAAAAAAAATACTTTAAGGCAATATGTCTTTTTAGGGGGTCCCTTAAAAAGCCTCCCCTCCCCCCCCCCTCGCGAACACATCCTCCGTGTATCATTTAGCACCACTGCAAAACCAATCCTGAAAATTCAAGATATTATAATCTCTGAGAAATCCTTAATTTGTATACATAATACACACAAAAGTTCTTATGACGCTATTGCTAATTATTAATATTGTGCGTTTTCACATTCCCAACGATATTGCACTTGTTTTTTATCTTGTCAAGCCTCTTTTTCTTTTAATCAAGTGTTCTCTGGAATCTGCCTCCCTTCACAGTAACCATATGAAAAGACTTGACATGGCATTTTATCATGCATAGCAAGTAGCAGCTTTTATTTTTTCATTTGTTTTTTTCTTGTTTTTACTTTAATAAACACTTGAAAGATGTACTGTAATGTCTTGAACTAAATGGTCTTGTTGTCCAGTGATGTGTAATAATAATAATAATATAATTCAACTTGTACGTACCACTTCTCATTAATCACTACCACTCTACATCTGCCAACAAGCAACAGGCCATTATTAACACATGTTTCGACACTTTTCATGAGGAAGAAACAAAAGCCGATTCTTCCAACAAAAGAGAAATCCGTTATAAATTGGTAGATTTAAATGTCACAGAAAAATATTAAGATATTATACGCACATTAGTGTGTTAGGTTTATTATCTTTTGTACAGATGTGTGCGAGCATATAATACCATATGGGTTCTTTGTTCTGTTTGACCAGAAAGAACTTTTCTGAAATTCGATACTTTTTTTAAGAGTGACCAAGTTTTTGTTAAAGATTTGTCACAGAATATTAAGGCCTGACGGAATTTCATGCTTAATAAATATTTGTGACATTGTTTTTAGAGATAGGGATGCAGATTTTAACCACCCAAAAAGTTTTATTGCGTCTATGTACAGGGTTATTCATAAAAAGTGAGACTTACAGATGTTGTAACAGAATCGATTCCCGGCGTGGATGTGACAGCAGTAACAAATTTTTCCTCCTTAATTTGAGGTAATCTGTAGTGGGTGGTTCGAACCCGAGTCCGGCTGCTCTGGTCCAAATTTTCTGTGGTTTCCTTGGATCATTTAGGGCAGTAATATTACACACATAATCTTTCACTTCTCTTCTGTCTTCTTTTCATCCATATCATCTTTCTCTCCCTAATCACACCATCCACCCATTCCCACGATTCCTGGAAGGACGCTACAGAGGGCCTTCCGCCCTACCCTCCGGCTTTGCACTACAGTGTGAGTCGGAGGGACTACCCGCCCCCCAGCACGTGTAGCTGGTGGGAATGAAACACAAAATGGTTTTTTTTTTGTAAGCAGTACAAATTGATTCAAAGATTTTGCTATATCTTTATTATTAATTAATTCGGTTAATATGTATAATATTATTCATAAAAATCGGATCATGGAGTTACTGGTATATTTAAAATGTATATACATAATTTGCTTTTTTGGGATTAGTCATTCCGATAAATTTATTTACAAATTCAAGAATGTTTTTAATTCATCGAAATAGGTAATCGAAGATGCAAAAATTTGATCTCACTTATTGAATAAATTAATGGATAATTAGTTATCGACCTTGCTATAGTTTAATAGATGACACACCTTGATTCTAGCGTTGTTTTAATTATAACAACAAAAAAGAATATCGCCTTGCTGTTAAAGAATTTTCAAATCGAGCCAAAAGCAATAATTTCGTTACGCTAAATAGTTACATGTGTTTACAGTTCATGTTTTTTGTTAATTTATTTTTAGAATTTTTCTTATCAATATTTAAAGAAATGTGAAAATATCCTATATAGACTAATTACTGTTTGCTCTGTAGTTAATTAAAGCTTGACAAGTCATTAATTCGTTCTAATTTAAAACAGCCAAGCGCTTTTGCAAATCGCAATTTAACGAAAAGAATAATAAATAATGCGTTCAAATAATAAAGTAAACAAACGCATGTTAATTAATGCATAATTATTAATTATGTTTGTTAAATTTCAATAGTTATGTTTACTTTAAAATTTCCACTCAAATGGAACTAATTAGTTCCATTCAAAAGTCAGCAAAAATGATTTTTTTAAATTATTTTATTGATTTACAATTTCTTCTTTTTTTTTCAGGTGAACTATTGGTTTTATGTGCTACGGAAAAGAGATGGTGGCCGAGAAGAGTGCAGGTCAGGGCTGGGCAACTCTTCGTTGGATATGCCTCGGGGGATACACCCATCAAAAGCTTCAGAATACCTCTAAGACATCTTAGCCTAGAGGCTGGATCTTTGCCCAACAGTCTGGCGATGTATAAGGGTCAAAACGTCGTTCTCACTCTTCAGGTATAAATTACAAACATTTTAATATCTTTTTACAGAAATTACTTTTAAAAAAAAACAGTTTCAGTTAACATTATTTTTTACAATCGTTTCGATCATGTTTTACTTTATTTTAATTTGAAATTGTTTTTTTCGAGACTTATTAATTGGCTTCAAATTGGCACCTTTAGGAATAAAATTAACGAATGATGAAAACACGAATACAAAATACTTGTGTTTTGAATCACGTTGACTAGTGAAAAATGAGAATTATTATTATTCGTAGGTACCTAATGTATATTCGAATAATTTAATAACAATAAAATAATTCATTGAATCCCTGTAATCGAGGTCACTGAAGAACAACAAGTTGTTGCTTATTTTTTGTACAGTCACGAGTACATACACCACCAACAATAAATATCATTCATTTTGCAGCTTCCTGTATGTACATAGATCCATCATTTTAACTGCTAATGAAGACACGGATTCTGCACACACCCAAAAACACACGCCGTGATTAATGTATTATTATTATAAAAAATTAATAGTAATTTGCTTAATGATTTTTATCAGTTTGAAATATTACACTAGGACTCTTCCTGTAATTTGCTGTACTTTTATAAATGTACATATATTTTTTGTATTAATAAGTGTTTATATTTTTCAGACCGCAAACGAAGCTGCGTTTGACCTGTGGGTAAAAGCAATAGCCATCGAAATCATCCGCCAGACGCCTTTAGATGCCGTCCGGTATCTGGACATCCTCACCCTCCAAGAATGCTGGAATCGAAAAAAGACTCAAGACTGCGAAAAAGACTGGAACTTCAATTGCACATCGCCGAGAAATAACGCCCTTTGTGACATATGCACCGCCAAAGAAGAAACCCTCCCTACCCTACATTCTCCTTCCCCTCCGCTCACAATTAAACGTCCCCTTTCACCACCTCCTTCTCCACCACCCTTAATATTTGCTTCTCTCAACACTCATTCACCTCCTACTTCCCCAGTTTCACTTCCACCAACACCTTCCACACCCCCGCCTTTCATCCCTGATACAATCAGCGAAGATAAAAGAACATCCACCGAGTTTTTGACAAATACGACACAGGGAAGGACACTTATTCTCCAACATCCACCCGGTACACCTCAAACCCGTTATCTAAGGTCTGCAAATTTACACCATCCCCAAGAAATGCACCACATCTTCCCTACCAACAACTTAAGCGTTTGGAACAATAGTCCACACAAGAAGAACGCAGATAACAAGGGGTACTCCTTCGATGTTTTGCTGAAGAAATGTCAAAATGCTGAGAATTATGTACCAGTAAGAGAGAAATTGTTATTATTTGAAACTTTATGCAAATTGGGTCGAGAGGCTCTAGGTGCCGAAGAGGGTACTGGAAATGGATTTATTATGGGAAAGAGGGCCGTATCCATGCATGACCTCACCAACTTACCCTATTCATCGCCAGGCGTCAGGCAGATTTGTAAATATTTCGAAACCAAGACTGACATCAAGGACTCCAAGAAGTTTAGTTCTATTTGCAGGACAAATAGAAGACTAATAAACTCTGACACGCAACTGCATGATGCTCAAAAAGCTCTCAATTACGTTCAATATGTAAAGGTGACTTGAGTTTTTTTTTTAATAATCATTATTAAAATAAAGGGAATAACTGACATCTTTGAAAAAAGATTAATGTTTGTACGTAAAGTAATTAATTGTACAACAGTTCTTTTAAGAATTGACTAATGTTATACAGTAACCACTAAGAGAATAAAAAACAGGAGAGAAAAAACTACAATTATATTTCACAAAAAGGTTACATTATTATCAATTTAAAATAGACAATCTTTGTCGCCAGAAACGATTATAAAAAGAAATTACTGATTTTATATAATATGTTACTGTATAGAGGATATATACAGGATTGCAGGTGCATTAAGAGATGCACAATTATGATTTATTCAGTCCCAGTTTACCACTGATCAGTGTAACTGTTAATTGATATATAGAATGTATAAAATGTGTTGTTGTTTTAACATTTCAATTATACAATTAATTTTTATAATTCTTATTGTTTTTCTTTATTATTTTCCCTTTAATTAATATTTACAACTTTATATCACAACATTTAAGAGACTTCTAAATATTTATCGAATAACAAATAAAAAGAAAGTAAATTTCAGAACTAGACAACTGCAAACATCATTAATAGTAGTTGTTACATAAAAATACAGACAATTTTATTCACAAATAAATAAACATGCATAATTCAGCGTGTTACAGATGTAACACACAAATTAATCTACTTCTTTTATTGTAAAAAGTATGTAACTAAAACTACCCACTATATCAGATTTGAAGTCCACAAAACATATCTCACTGAACGGTAAGGTTTTCTACAGTTTTGTTTTAAGTGAATTTGATAAAGTATGTTATTGCATGATTTAGCTTTTATATGAATAAATAACTTGTACGAATATATATATTATACATGTAAATGACAGCATTATGGTTTCGCATATGACATGCCATACACAATATCCACATTTGCACACTCATTTTATAAATAATCACAGTTATAATTTATAATTCTTCATGCAAAATTGTCCACGAGTAACAACAGCATTCATTTTCTGTTAATTTTAAGAACCTATCTGTTGGTAATGGCACATCCATATTAACCAAATGAATGCACCAATTAAGCCCATAATCGGCAAGATTACAGATAATTCATTAAGATTTAATCTGGTTGAACGAAGATCCTGCAAAATAAAAATTTATGGATGTAATTTAATGTAAATACTACAAACAATATAGGTTATATTTACCGATATGCACAATTCTTGGGAAGAGAGGGTCTAAATTGGCTTCAAAATAACTCTAATTTATTTTTTGCTAATTAATTTAATTAAGACGACCCCTTTTATGTTGTTTTCTTCGAAATTTCAACTATTTTTAATTAATTCTTTTACAATAACAATATTTCTGACATTGACAGTGTTTAACAAACAACAAAGCATAGATGAACTTATAAAATCGGCCATCTTGTATAAGAGACTTTATATCTATGAATGTGGCGGGAAATCCAAAATGATCTCGTGTAACTTATGCTCTCCTAATACAAAATCGAGAAATTTTGAAACTCGCACTTTCTTCAACTACAATCACAATAAATTCGTGCCTTATACAACCATACATACAGCCTTGCATTGCAGGTTGCCTATAACATTTTGGTCCCAAAATTGAAATATCCTCTAAACTTCTTGTTATTACAGCCACTTACTTTGTTAACTAAATCTCAACTAATTATCATTTTTTATAAAATAAAAATCATACAATAGGGCCATAAATAAAACAGAAAACTTGTGGAAATAATTTATTAAATAACGATAATAAAAATAATAATTTTTTTACATTATTGGCACCAGTTCAAATACAAAAAAGTAAAGATTCTGAAAAATGTGTAACATGAAAAATATAATTATAAAAATTACATAAAATTGTGTTATAAATACAAATATTCACTAACAGACGTTACTAAATACAAATGCTTTTTAAATTTTTTATGCAAAATGCCCTTAGGGCTCCGTATTATATTGACAAAAGTAGTTTTAATAATAAACACATTATTATAAAAACATTCCAAATGTAATAAATAATAATAATTTGTAATATGTAATAACAAAGTAAGAAAGAAAATATACAAGTAAATAAATTTTAAGAATTTAAAGTAGCAGTTTAAAAACTAGTCCCAAATAAATATTTTTTACTTGTTATTATGTATGTATATAGAACCCTGCTTTAAAATCTATTACAAAAATAGCCTAATGATTGATTTTAATAAACGACATTTGTTTATTAAACAATTTACATTCCGACGCTTCATTATGAACACTTTTATTACATTTTACTTAATATTTAACAATAATCAAAAGATCAATATCAAAACTGTTATTATCAATAAAAAACATCCTTAATTTCTCTGCATTTAGTGCACTTTTGGTCTGACTAAAAATAAAACGACTCAAAAGAAATGAATCAGCAAATTGTGCTATATACCCTTTTTGTATTTACATATACATAAATATGATCGGCTCAAGTAATCTTCTGGTAAAATATTTTTCAATAAATAAAATGTAAATCTTTTCCTTTTGGAGTTAACAATAATTCTTGACCAGCAGCAAAGATGTTTTTATACAGAATGATATACTGAGGGAATGAGAAATTGTAAAATGTAAGCAAACTTGAACTTAATTCTTTAGTTTCTAAAAATTTCTCAATACAATGCCGTTAATATATTTTAAATTAAATTAAATTTTATTATACCCACATACAATTATTAGGTTCATAAAATTATTTAAGAAATATGTAGAAAATAGATATAATTATATATACTCAAGCCGACCACCTTCTCCTACAATTGTTTTTGCTTATTAAAAGACGATTTACTAACAAAAAATCTCAAAATATTTTGCTCTTGCCGACATTAAAAATAAGAAATAGTTGCACATGATTCCCTATTTTCCAAAAATTAAATTATCACTACAGTAGATATGTACCTCCCCTTTGCCTAACTATTTAATAAGTATCGAGGCGTTATCAAACAAATAACCGGCTTATAATCAAATAACATCATTTTTATTATCACTATTGTTGCTGCTCCTTATCAGTGTAGTCAAGTTGATCTAAAGAATCCAATGTGTCATCAGAACTCGAGTGTGTTAGGTCGGTTAACTCGTCCAGGTGTTTTTGTTTTTTGCGTACATTCCAGTGCAAACATTCCGCCAAAGAATCGAACCAATCAGATATCTGGTCCTGCTCACATATGCTGGGCAAAGGATAGATGGACATGGTCACCCGAAGACTGTAAACAAAGATATAAATAAATAACAAAAAAACAAAGGACTACAAGAGTATGAAAATGGCCCCCATAACAACGAGTTTCATTCGTTTGTATTGTTGCTTATACTTATTTTAACGATTCATAACAAATAAGATCACTCCAACAGTTTCATCAATATGAAATATACCGATAATAATAAAATGGTCAAATAAAATAAACAGAAATAAACACCAAAATAATTTTTTTTAACCTTTGGAATTATTCTAAATATTATGAGTTATTAGAATAAGTATAAGAAACAACAAAAAAAAAATAATTAAATTAAACTTTTTTAGAAAACTTATTAAAGTGGTCTTTATAAGACATTATAGGGGCATATATATTAGTCGTTTTGAGTTTTAAAATTTGATACTAGATACTTTTTTTAATCTCAATTTCAAAAGGTACCCACATAATGCCAACTTTTATCCAATAAAAAGGTTTTTTCATCCAAGTTATCTCAATTACAAAAAGAAAAGTTTACCTGTCCCCATGTTTCAATTCTTGTCGATTCCTACCATCAAACGAAACCCAAGACGTACTTCGACTGTCAGGTGAAATTGAGATCTGTAATAAGAAAACACAAACTTATATTATTTGTAGAATTCAAAAATATTACACACATTGTTACCTTGAGTTCTACTCCCGCTGGCACGACGATAGGTCTAAAACTAAGGGAATGTGGACATATGGGGGTTACCATAATAGCCGGTACACTTGGATGAACCATAGAAGCACCTGCTGATAACGCATAAGCAGTACTACCAGTCGGAGTGCTCACAATCAATCCATCGCCTTGTACAGAAGTTATATGTTTTCCGTCAATAAAAAGATCGATGTTCGATAGATATGGAGATGGCCCTCGATCCACCACGACCTCGTTCAATACCAAAATATTCGCAGAAGGTTTCTTATTGTCTTTTTTATCAACAGCATTCGTTTCATCTTGTTCGTTTTTTTTAATAATTATACACCTGTAACAAAAGATTACGTAAATATTTACTTAAATTTACCCTTATAAATAAAGTTTCAAAAAGTATTTTAGTATTCAGTGGAAAAAAAATATATCAAAATGAAAACCAAACAAAATCCCAAAACTCCATGCTAGTCAAATAAATGCTTATTCGTTAAATACCTTAATCTACTTCTTAAAGTTAATGCAGCGTTGCCTTCCAAAACGTTGTTAACTTGGTCCTGGAAATTGTCGAATTGAAAAGGGGTCAAAAATCCCAAGGAACCCAAATGAAATGCCATAACCGGTGGAACGGACTGTTGAAAGAGAAGGCTGGCGTACAATAGGGTACCATCGCCCCCCAGGCAAATAATAAAGTCGATTTTGTCTGTAAGATTATCTTTACCATCCCTAAATGTCATCAGTTTATCTTTGATTGCAGTAAACGAGGAAAATTTGTCCAGCAAAGTGTCCTCCATCACAGAAGCTTCGACAAAAACAACCATCCTTTTCTCCTTTAAAATAAAATTACCACTGAAGGGACATGGAATCGTACTAATCGCAAAATATATAAAAATAAATTCTTAAAGAGTTAAATAGACAACCTAAAAAAATTCCATGATAACTGAAGTTATTCTTGAATTAATTAACTTGTAAAAAACAACAACAGATAAAAACAAATACAATCATCAATAAAAAAAAATAAAAATTGACTTATTCAGAACCCTTTTTAATACCAAAAAATACACGAATTAAATCAACAATTGCATCTTTCAGAGTCAGAAAAACAATTTTGTTTACAGCAGTTCCTATCACAGAAATACACAAAGGAAAATATATTAAAAGAAATGTATTTGTTTATTTAAAAATAACTCTTAGAAATACGCAATGTATGCATCCTTTTCACTAAAGTTATTGCCCTCTGTGAAATTCAAAATAAACACCAAAGTTATGAATAAAAAAATTACTAGTTACATCAACCTTTACGTATTAAATAATATATTCATGTTTATATTTAGCCTTAAGAATTTCCTACCCTGATAAAATTTTATTTTTGAAAACCAATGCAAATATTGAATGTGAATGACATTCAAAATAAACTACAAATCATAATTATGCAACAAATAAAATTTGTTGTTGCTTTATTAAAAACCTATATTAAAGCGATTGCCTATATGAAAAAGGTAATAAGGGATCTCAAATGAGGAGTCAAATTTTAATATCAGGATAGAAGGCTCTAAAAACGAATGAAATATTACCATTCCATGTCTCTTCCCGAACAGAGGGGGGGGACAAAGTCAAACACCGCTCACTTAGGGGATTTTTTTAAAAGTACTTACTTAAAATCTCATAATGAATAGGTACTTTGTACCTGAATTTAATTTTTTTTACAGTTAAGTAATCGCAAATATTCAATAGTTTTTGTTTTAATCTGGTTAAGAGCGCAACATGTAGCATGGTATGGTAGTAAATTTAAAATAATTCGCACAATAATATTTTTAATATTTTGTAAAATTATTAATAAATAATTTTTCCTATGGTTTCAGTTCTTCCGGTTTATTAAAAAAAAAAAAAATAGATTCGTTATCACACAAATAAATTGCCACATTGTATCAAAAACATTACCCACTAAAATCAATCGGAAGTAGGTAAGAATATAAATAAAAAATGTGGAGGGGGTTAGAGGTGAGGACAATCACCTAAATCAACTTATTGACCTGATACGGTATTGTTTTCATCAGGGACGCATAGCTATTTAACCGCACGCTTGGCCTATCACGTGAACCATCGACGTCGACAAACTACAATCGACACCCATGTGATACTCAAAAATAAAACAGATCAACCGGAAAGCGGTTTTTCATTCGTTCAAATGTTGCAACTTATGCGTACAATAAACAAAAACACACAAACCGCAAAAACGTGTTGTTTACATACAGATAAATATAGTAAATGTGATACATTGAACCGTGAAAAATTAAATTTCATAATGGTAACCTTTTTTATTTCCTATAATTCACTTAAAAACCAGTAGATATGATTTAGGTAAATTCGGTAAACTTATTCATAATTTTAATTTTAAGACACGTAAACGTTTAAAAACAATAACGCGTTTCGACATTCAATGTGTCATCCTCAGTTAAAGACTAGCGAAGAACACCTTTTTGAGGTCATTGGAAAGGTGATACCTAAAGATTCGACTTTTTTTATTCTACTTTCCCTACAAAATCCGAAACTATTAAAAATCCCTAAATTTACATTGGTGTGTTCAAACAGTTTTCGAGGGCTTCTATTTCATGGAACACTCTGTATATGCATACCTACAACATCCAATTATAGAGAAATTACCTTCATGGATTGATTTCCAATTTTTTTAATAAAGAAGTGAATAAATAATGGTACATTAATAGGTACTTTATTAATTAAGTATCGTTAAACAAACATACTTTGTAACAGACTCCTCCATTAGATCATTTGGTCAATGACCCCCCCCCCAATATATTTTCAAACAAAAGTATAATAATAATGATACAATTAAACAATATATTTTTTCATATTTTAAATTTGGAAATTCCCTTTTTATTCTAACTATTCTAAGCGTATAAAATCCCATTTAATGATTCCACATCATCGCCGTCGCGACGCACCACTTTGCATCTCCTTGGTGGTACTGATTTGATTATTGATTTTCATTCGTTGACAATTGGCATAAACCGGGCTGGCAGCCAGCGATGACCGCGTTGCTTTAAGCGGAGGCGAGTGTCAGCCGAGTTTTCCCAATCTAATTCGTATTATGTTATACGGCTTTATGAAACAGTGTAATGGCTTGGTTTAGGTCAACAGCCGCGGCGAGGAAAATGCAGTATTTTCAAGGTGTTTTTGTTCGTTAGCAGTTTTTTGTAGATCGGGTTATATACTTATATATTTGTGGTGTAAATTAATATTTTTTGTCATATATGTGCTTATTTTTAACCAATAGTTGCTGTCACACCTCTGACGTCATGTTTTTCTTCAAATAAAAATCAGTTAAGAATTTTGAGAACTAACAATTTTGACCATCCCGAAATATTGACCACGAGCCGCCACTGCTTTGTAACAGAACACAGAAAATCGAAGATAAAGCCAAAGCATGATTGAAGTAAAAGGGAAGGTGTAAAAATTGTCATAGGCCCTAATCAAGATGAAGAAGTTAAATTTCACAAGCAACTTAAAGCGTTAACTTAAATGCGTGCCAAAACAACTACGTTATCATCATGTCTTTGTTGGTGAAACGAAAATCTTTCAGTTGTATCACATAAAATACATGTCACATCAATGATCAAAATACTACATTAAAAGATAACCCACATTCATAAGTTATTATGATATATAGTAAAAATATTTTTATAAATACTAATTACATAATTGTATGACAATAACATTTTGATGAAAAATACAGGTTTGCTTGCATAATTATTTTCCTTTCCAAATATTTAATTAATAGAATGTCGAATGCCCATCCAAGTAAGTACTAAATGAAAGTTTATTATAACTTTGATTTTGTATTTTTTTCATAACTCATCCTATATGTTTTAATATTTTCATACCATTTATAGTTTTAATAATATTTGAAGATTTGAAGACCTCCTTGTTTTTAAAGTAGACAATTGTTTATGTTCAATCAAGTTCATTTACATAGAGTGAAGGTAACATTTTCAATTAACAATATGCCAATTATAAAGGTATAAGGGTTTAGGAAACTTTTCCTTTTAATTCTCAAAAGCCACGGTGAGCGTACGATTAGTAATTAAAAAATATATAAATATCAGGAAAATTCTTTAATTGTTTCAAAAATTGGAATTTTATAATAAAACGAATTTTCCTTCCTATTACCCAGAGTAACAATTTTTTGATACAAAAAAAAACATTACATTAACAACTCAAAAAAAAAACTTATTTAAATATAAGAAAGCCCACGTTGAACAATCTTTGATACTATAGATGATAAAAGTAATTATTAAGATTAATAGGACGAGCTATGAAAAAAATATCAAAATTAAAATTTTATTAATAAAACGCTTGATTACAGATTTTCACAGCTTTATTGTCACTAGTGGCAATCGTTTCACCGAAACATTGGCTTCTTCAGACTAGGAGTATTTGCTACTAAAGATATATTACAGTAAAAGTTCTTATATACTATAAGGACTTCATAACAAGTTTAAGAGGGGGAATTATTACATTCAATTTGGTCATTCAATAAAATGCCTAACTTTTTGTTAGCTTCTGGTAAGATTAATTTAGTTCCTTTATTTTCTAAATGTAGAATATTTAATTTATTATTAATCTGATGACCTGTCGTTACACGATTTGCATAAGTAGAATATTTATTATTTTTTATTTAGCTATTCCTGTGTTCTGACAAACGTTTTTTGAAACTTCTCCCTGTTTGTCCAATGTAGACTTTTTGGCAAAACTCATGTTAACTTATAAACTCCTGACTGATATTCTTTAATTATTTCATCTTTATTATTTCTTATGATTTTTCCTAATATAGTGCAATATTCAGACCTTATTTTTATAAATAATTAACTATTTTATTCGTAAATGAGCCCAGATATGTTATACAATTATATTTGATTTCATTATTTATTGAAAAAGGTGGATAGACTGATTGTATTGCTATTTTTTTTTTGTTTTTTATATATTATATTATCTATTAATTTTGGATTCTAGCCATTTTACTTTTCTCTGCTAATCAAGTCTAATCTTTTTTAACTTTTCCTTCACTCGTCGCGTTGGTCGCGAAATCCTACGTTTTTATGCTAAAATTATATTATTCAGGGAAAACATTCTCAAAGTTGAACTGAAGCAAAAGGCTGTTTAAAAATCATTAACTACACTCTTTTAAGAATTTACTTTTGTTCGTTTCAATCAAATTCATTCAATACAATTAATATAATAGCAACTTCAAGAAAAATTAAAATAAATACTTTTTATTTTATTTTTTGCCTTGAAAAACATTAGTGCTCTGGCTTGAAAATGTGCATCTAGTCCTTTCAGGTTTTCAACCATTTTGAAAGTGCTTGAAGGCCCCTCGCTTTAAATTTTAAATTAAGTAATAAAGACATCAAAAGGGCTTTAATATTTTCGAAGTGCTTGAAGCCTTTTAAAAGTGATTGAAACCTCCTCACTTTAAATTGAAAATTAACCAATAAAGACAATGTACAGCACATAGTAAAAATATTTAATAATTTAGAAGTGTTTAAAGCATGATGTATTTGAAGTCTTTTCAGTCCAGATGGTGTGCTGGCAGCACTTTTTACAAATGCTTAGGGCTATGAATCTAATTAGTTTTAAAGACAATTGGTAATTCGAAGTCCTCGTATTTTAAAATGTAACTGGGGACTTCAAGGACTAAAGCACGTTAAGTAAGAGCATTGGGGTTAGTGCTTGGAGCTCTTTTGAAGACGGCTTTGACTTTGCCCAGCTCTGAATCTTTCTTTAATTTAAAAGTGTACTCAATTTGAGTAGTATTCAAAATACAAGAAAACTTAGGTTTTAAAAAGCATTTGTGAAATAGTGTTTCATTTCATTTACATATATAGGATATGTAAGGTACGAAATATAAATAGAAATGATTATATCAAAATTATATTCAATAATTATCATCTTTGTATTTGCTTTTCCTTGAATCTCATATTTAACGTCGTAAAGGCTGGCGACTAGCATCCCCACATGTTTTGTTTATGTTATCTAAGAGTGACGAAAGACATATGAAGGAACAGAAAGATGCGAGGGCAATATTTTTCTAATATACAGTATGTGTATACGTCGTGCACGATTGCAGTGACGAGTTTTGCTAGCAATGCGATGCGTATGCTTTTGCTAGCGTAGCGATGCGATGCGTTGCGTTGCAGGTGCATTTATTATGCGCAGATAATTTGTGTAGTAAATTATTGGTTTACTAATGTGATTACTGGTTATATATATATTTGATATAAGTATATGTATTATTTATTTTGTGTACAGTACTGGAGAAAGATCTGATTGTGTTAACACGTTATCATTGGCCATTGTGTTTATAAGAGCTCGTTGTTGAATTGTGGCTAAAGTGCCACGACTATCTGTCACTCCAGTATTGTACAGGAGAGACACAGATATCTCCGGTGATGCCTATAGTACGGTGACTTGCCTTGCGTGGGGTGAGCATGGTGTTATAACGGCACGGGGTTAGGTTTGACCTACCTTGTTTGTCTCCAGAATGCGTGTATCCTGTCTGTAGGCGCGGGAGCGCAAACTCTTGATTACAGGTATTTAATACGATTTGCTGATTGCCTGATTCTGCTAGACCGGTGAAGATTAATTCGCAAGTAATCCAGAGGGGAAGGGGTTCCGAAGGAACCCCGGTGAGTACCTAATTACTTTATGATCTTGTCAACAGATCGGTAAGTGTTTTTTTTTAATTATTTCATGTGATAACTCCCTATGAGCGAGAACGCCTGTTTGTCGTCATCTCACTTTTACACAGTCGCCAGCCAGCCAAATATATTTATACTTGTTCACGCACGCATTCATCTCCCGTATAAGTAGATAATTAATTATTTTTACTATTTCCTAATTATTGGTGAGTAAAATTATCTTGATTATTCTTATTGATTTAAATGTTCTTTTAAACATTAACCAATCTGACATCAAATCAAATCGAATTAATTCAATTGAAAAAAACTCCCTTTTAACTTATAGATATATTCATTCAAATTATCTAAAAATAATGAATGCACAGATAAATTTATATATTGTATTCAATTAAAATCAATGAGAACGTGAGTTTTATCAATAATTGAAATATCTATTGGCAACGAGATGGCTAGGTGCAAAAGTTAAAATTAACGTACAATTATAAGAAGACAATATCACTTACTTCAATAAGCCAATGAACCAATTGAACGAAGGGTGAAAGCACTGAAACGTCTCTTACTTTCTTAATAACCAATACGGTAAGGGGCGGTTTGTACCATGTCAGCCTTTGACTAGCAGGATCTTGGATTGTCCTGAAAAAAACATAAATCCTTTTATATGATTTTGTATGTATTTGTTTTATTAATTGCTAATCAAATTAAACATATCAAAATAATGGCGTTTAAATATTGATTAGGAAGGAAAATATTAATTTTCTCTTTCTTTTATTTTAGCTTTGTCGTAAAGTAAAAACGGTGCACTTGAATTGAGCACAAAAACGATTAATAAGCATGAACTGAGCACAAACAGACGCCTGAATTGCGCTCAAAGATTTTCTTACCTGCATGTGTTTAAATAAACACCCGAATTGAGCGCAAGCCATGTTGCCAGCTTTCTTTTAAAATATCTGTAGGGATTTCAGTTCTTTTTGAAGCAGTAGATAAATAAAGGTTGAAAAGTCGTCTATATACGTATCAACGAGATAATCCAGAAAAGCTCTAGAATTGTTTTCGGGCTTATAATTTTCAAAAATTAATAGAGTTTTACCTCGTTCACTGAACATAGTTTCAAATTTTATTTAAGACATATTATTTATTGTACAAGACAATGATAACTATAAATGCATAAGGGTAGTCCCTTGTTTTTATTAATTTCTCCCGCCCCTTACAAACCAGTTATATTTGGCAACATTACAACGTTAATGTTGTTCTTATCTTCGGTATTTTTATTTGCTACCTGTATGATACCTGTGCTCAATTCCTTTCTTGATAAACAAACCCTCGATAATTACTTGTTTACCCTGCTTACGCTCTGTGCTCAATTCGAATGTCACCAGTAGAAAACCGGTCAAGTGCAAATCGGACTATGGAAAACCATAAAAAATATTATATACTTGATAAGATATTTTAATCACGATCATAAACTACTTTTCACAACTAACTTATCGATAATGATCAATTTTTTATTTTAAAATGAAGTTGTTAAATTATTTTTTTCCGTTATAAAATCCACCATTATTATTTGTTGTTTAAGTAAAGGGTAGAAACAATAGTGTATAATTTGCAGCTTTTTATGTAAAACCGTTTTTGTGGTAGGCTTGATAATAAAATACATCGAAAATACATAATTTTGATGGTTCCCAAAGTATCAAAAAATATAACAAATATATTTCTCCGCTTTTCAACGATACCCCACAAGTGTAGATAAAATTAAAAAGGATGTTTGTCCTCTGTTTTAACATATGATATAAATAAGTAAATACATTAGTAAGGTCAGTTAGCAGCAGACATCGGTAGATGGCGTTATACTGTTATAACTAGATATAATATCAACTTCATCTTAAAGAGCTCCTTCGATTTGGTAGGTGATTAATCGAGACTACCTTTGACCCACTGAAGAGACCCAATATAGATCGAAACCACGTCTGGTAGTTTTGATAATTAATTTAGCAAAAACATACTGTTATTATTAGACATTTTAGCAATCTTTTGTGGCTGTTTTTCACAGTCGATAATAATAAAATATATTTTTAATAATAATTTCCAACAACTTTAATTTTAATTCCATATCACATAAAAGATAAAAAGTACAGACAATAGTCATCGTCGACAGCATTTATTTTGTATTATTATTGTAACAATTACCGGGAAATGTTTAGATATATTTTTGTGACTTTTTTCTTTTAATTAAATTTACTGTAATTGAATAGCTAATGTCGTGACAATGCAAAAATTATAATTGCAAAAATACCGACAAACCTACTTTGTTTCGCTTGGAAAGTTCTAGAAAATTACTTTGTAAAAAACAAGCATTTATGTTCCATGTTAAAAACAAATGTCAGAAAGTGCTAAGAATTGGGGGTTTATTTATGGGCGAAGAAAATAGGAGATACATATGTTATTTAATTAACAAAATAAGTACACCGTGTGTGTAATGGTGAAAATTTAAATATAGGTATATAAGTTGATGTTTACTATATGATTTGGTTTATACAATTATATATCTGATATCTGAAATTTAATATTTTAAGACTAGTAGCAAAAACTGCTAGTGCAATTTGCCTAAAATATTACCTTATCTTTACATAATCAGAAAGACACATAACTTCTTTTTTATGTGTCTGTATCTGCATCCAGAAATAAGATTCCCATACATCCTGGTGCGGAAGTGGCTAAATGTAGGTCGATAACAGATTTATGGGGAACTAATACGAGAAAAATGTCTCAAAGTTTATATCAGTAGTATTCTATTAAAAGTTAAAAACTGGACGGAAGACACCTGTTAAATTGTAGTAAAGTTATAGCGAGAGGAAGGGGTTGTTGCATGTCAGATGGGGATGATGAGGTTCATCGATTAAAAAAGAAGACGTGAAGTGGTTGGGAAAGTCGGAACAGGATGTTTTGTCCATTACCTCATTGAAATTTCTTTTAAAAACAACCAAATAAATATGTATCAGTTTGTTTAAAAAAATATTAGGAAAACCAGTGTCGTCAATCCCATTCCAGAAACAGGGTACATGTGAGCAGAGAAAGTCCCATCGATTATAATAAAATAATAGTGTTTCTCAGGTCAGGTCAGACATTTTATTTTAATTTAGTATTTTATTTTTCTTTTGTTTTCAACACATTGTGTAGTTCTACAATTTAATTTGTTTGCATATTTGATAATATTTATCTTAATTAATGTTAATAAGGTAAAATCGTAGTAATGATTTTTTATTTCCTGTGGACTGCAAGTTTTCTTACAAAAATTCAACGAATCCTAAGATTACCCTCATGAGAACATAAAAATAAGTACGTTACAAGTTAATGAAAAAAGTCGCTTCAAATAAATAATTTTTGAATTCTTTGTACCTACAATCGGTAAATATCGTTCTAGTTACAAAAAGTTACATACATTTATTTTATGGTCAAATTATTACCATATAAATTAATTTCCATATTTTTCTCTGAATGAAAACATCTTTATTATTTAACAAAATCCAACGTTTCACATACGTTTTTAACCTTCTTCAAAGACAATTGTTGTAGTTAAGAAAAATCATAGTGAAACATCAACAGCTTCATCAAAACAATGAATAAATTTAAAAATTATTTGTAACTAACTACGAGGCATGTTTTTTAAGTAAGTACCGTTTGAAAATTAATAAAATACGTGCAAAGATATCTTAATAATTTTATTTTTACATGAAAGCATGTACTTTAATCTACTTTTCTAAATAATTCCACCCGACTTCTTAACTGTTAACCACTTCATCACAACTGTTTTGACTTCGTCATCGTCTTGAAGACGCTGACTGCCCAGATTTTTCTTCAAGTGCACGAACAAATGGTAGTCACTGGGCGCCAGATCAGGGCTGTACGAAGGATAATCTAGAGTTTCCAGTGAAAACATGTGATGAGATATTTGGTCCGATTAACCACATGCGGTCGGGCATTGTAATGCACATTTATGCGGCTATCTTTAATTGCTCTCACCCACTTCCTTACCATTCCATCACTCATAATGTTTTGTTCGTGAACTTCACAGATCTCACGATGAATATCAATCGGTTTTAGTCCTTTAGCACTAAGAAATCGTATAACAGCCCGGACTTCACAGTCGGCGGGACTCACGATTATCGGAGGCAACTTAAACACTCAGTAAACAACGTAAACAATGGCGAATCAGACTGTAATGGCGTCAGTGCATAGGTAAGAGATGTAGGTACTCAGTGCGCATGCACGGAACGCTGACTGCAGCGCTGCGGCGGCAGAATTTCAAAACGTTATTTACGTAAAAAATATGCCTCGTATATCACAGGACATCAATTGGGCTGATTTAGTAGGATAAAAAAAATACTCGAATTATTTAAACAAAGACAGTCATTTTAAAATTATTAACACCAGAACACTATAAAATTAGATAATGGAATATTTTATGAACAAGAAGCGTTAATGTTTGACCTTTTTTGACAACAACAATTCCCTTTGAAGAAGCTCAAAAACATGAACGAAATGTTGTTAAATAATAAAAAATATTCACTTGAAAAAGTTCAGATCTTTCCATCATTATCATTTAAAGTAAGACTAATCTGAATCATAGAATTAATTTATTGAATTTTAATTATTAACGTCATCACTAAAAACACCATTCCTCTTGTTTTTAATTCAGACAAATTAATATAAGGCATGACAGTAATTTCTAATACCCTTCAACCCTGTGTTGATAGTCACATTTTCCTTTTGTTTTCAACTGTTTGGTAACAATCAGTCACAAAAATTTCGTTAACCGATCATCAATCCCTTAACAAGAACTACCTCTTCTTGACCTTACTACCTTAACATATCCCAGAATAGGCACTATGGATAACCAACTAAAATTTTATCAATTTTTTATTTAGATAAGTAAAATCACACAAAAATTGATTGTCCTACCCCTTAAACGATATCCTGTATCTGCACCTCTATTCCTGTCATAATAATACTTTAATGGAAAAATCAAAGCTGCAGGCAAAAACTAATGCTAATAATACTTTTTGTTATCTATCAACAAATTATGTATAACATATTATAATTGAAATTTAATTACCGGTATCTCCAAAGTGCGACAGCCAAATTTTTTATGCTGGGTTTTTCAATAGGACAGATAGCTTTTCCTTCCACAAGTACTACATCCTTGTTGGTCACCATTGTACTTCCTTAATTATGCATAATAATTAAAAATAGAAAATCTACTAACGGGTATACAAAATCCTATTGGAACCAACAAAAAATGTCAACTGTGTCCGCCAATTTAATCAGAGGTTTTCCCATACAACAAACACTATTTAAATAACATTACATGCAACTTAACAAAAGTTCCTACACATAAACAAAGAATAGGTAAACTAATGTTTTACATAAAACAAAATACCGTTGATACCACATTTATGTAGTTTATAAATTGTTTACGGAAACAACAGAAAACTAATATTAAAACAAAAAAAAGTCAACGTGTTTTTGTCTGTTTTCGAGCACACGACCCACAGATCACAGAGCGCTAGTCATACAGCACGGCACGGTCCCATAACGTACACGGCAGAAACACAAATGCTCGCGATGTCACAATTGTGTATTCTAAAATACTGCATGCACCTTACGATTAGTTCTCAAGTACCATACAAAACATTTAACCTCGATGTTGACGCGCTGATAAGAGTTAGCAACAACTTTTTTTCCGATTTTTACCATACCTCCCCTCCAATAAATTCACAGATACGTACACACATCCATTACAAGGTACAATATTATACACGATGAAGAATAGACAAAACAATAAATAATAAAAAATCACGAACTAATCAACATAAATTAATTTTGCTAATATGTAATTAAGAAGTACTTAATCAATGATGATCACAGACCTGCACGATTTTTTTCCATTCAATCAATTAATTAAATTACTTCATCAGTTAAAAGAAAAAATAAATCTCGCAGCTAATTAAATTGTGAATTGTGAGAATATACAATGGGTATACTTTTGGAATCAAAAGACACAACTACTCCAAGAGCTAATACCCCTACCGACATTAAATTACAATGTTGATTCCGAACGATTATTAGACGAAGATAACAATCCAAGAAAGAAGGTATTAAAATCCTTTTTCGTCTAATTACAAAGGATTACGGTAGGGCTATTAGCCCTCGGAGTAGTTGATTCGGTTTATTCCAAGATTATATTTATTATATAGCTTATAAAAGCCTTTCTGCCAGTGCCCACCTGATAAGACCCGATAGGTCGAAACCGGTCGTGGGATATGGCTTTCGGTGCGCTGTACCTACTGTGTAGGACGCGTTTCAAATGTAGGATCTGTGATCCATTGTAATTAGAAGAAAAAGAATTTTAAAATCTTCTTTTTTTAAATAGCTATACCGTTTTCATTACATTAATTTTGAGAATGAGATTTAATACCATATTTCTCTTAAAATTATTTTTTTATCGTCTCCAAAAACTCCCCCTTCTTAAATACCATCGAAATCATCAAAACGACTGACCAGCTGCACCCCCACGAAAACTCCTTAACTACGTCAATGGGTATTTTATTATTAATTTTTTTTTTTTCCCAGTAATACATATTTACATTACTCGAGAGATTTTTTTTGTCATAATTTATTAAATACTTTATTTAGATGGTGGACCCGGTGAACCCTAATCAATATTATATTATATTTGAGTAGTGACATTATATTAAATCCAACAAAAGTCATGGATGATATCATTTTCTGCAGTATGAAAAAAACACCCTTCTTCTACTGTAACGTACATACATACATATTGCAAACGGGCAGGGAGGGATAATATGAATGAAAAATGTATTTAATGAATTTGTTAATAAGGACAATAACTTATAAATTTGGGGGTGGGGGAATTTAAGAGAGATGTGCAAACTTCAAGCGAGATTATGTAAAATGGCGTTGGGGGTATCTAGGAACACTCCAAAAGATATATGGAGACCTGAGATAGGGGTTAATTGTCATAGAAAGGACATGTCAATATGCAAGTGTTAGCATGTAAGGGAATTATTTCTAGTGAATTTAAATGGGTAAATGTAAATAAGATTTATAACCAGAATGATAGAAGCAAATTGCAAAAACTCCATGTAAAGAGGCATGTAATGAAAATAATAAATACATACATATTGCAAACTCTGTCAGAAATAAAAATTTTCACCGTTTTCAATTTGAAAAGCTTCGATTCGGTGGATAGTGGATTTAATTTAATTCATCGTTAGTGAACATTCCCCCACCTTCAAACATCTACAGAACAGTCCACATTGGCCCATTTATGCACAATCAATTAAAAAAATATATCAGAATTGTTCCATCGCTGATTGGAAAAAAAAACAATTAAGTAAATCATGTCATTACTTATATAAGTTTCTATTGATCTTTTTTGTACGTCTCGTGAAGTGAATGTTTCTGGTTTTTCTGTATAAAGTAGGTAGTAGCATAAATTATTCAAAAGCAAGTTCAAGCACAGTTCTGTACCAAGGTCAAAGTCAAACAAAAACATTACATACTATTTGTATTTATTACTGTTCAACCAAGCAAAGAAGAAATCAATATAAAGGTAAATTAGGTTTTTGTTTGAAAAAATTACTATATTTTATATGATAGAGCCAAGAACATTGAAAATCAAACTATAGGTACCACAAAAGTCTTTACGAAATAAATAAAATAAATTTAATAATAATTTAAGTTTTTTTCACAACCGTATTATACTTATCTGACATGCACGTCAATGTTTTCATGCTTTGACACAATTTTATCTACATTTCCTTGGAATCATGTATTTAGTCGACATAAGCACGTTTTCTGCTGTGGTCGCCTCTATTTTTTTATCAATAAACAAAACGACCTTTGTTAGACTTTTAAACAAACCGTTAATTTTATATTAAACTTACTTACTTAAATAGTAAATTAAATAAACGCTAAAAAAGATGAAGAAACGACCTCATCTGTCCAAACTCCTCATTGATTTATTTGTACTCAACCGTGCATTCGCCTTGGCCGAATTATTTTCCTCAATCTTACTAAACATATGTACGCATGTGTAATTCTTTTTCAAAGATTCTTTGTTCAGTAAACACGCAAACAAAACAGTTGCAAGTCGAACAAACAATAGATTCACTTTTGTTTTTTTCTCGTCATTCAAAATGTCAAACAAGATGAATCAACAATAATAATAAAACGTTCACATATAGTTAGAGATCCGTACCTCCATAGGAAAAAACGGAACGCTTATAAGATCATATTTAATGATATAAATAAAACAGAAAAATTACTTTTTAAACGTTCACTCTATTTCACCATGCTCTATAATTGTTTCGACTTATTTAGCCTTTATCAAGAGTCTTCAGGTACTAAATAAAGTTCAAAAAGTCTGTCTATTTATACTACTCTAAGATAATGTGAATATGCATACAATTAGATAGAGAAGGTGTTAAAACTAAACTAAAATTGTATGTAGCATTATTTTTAATAGTGTATCTAAACACGGTGTTATAAGATCATTCTTATACAGCTCTAACCGATCACATCCAAGTATCTCAAAACGATGCAGAAACTTTTGGCATATTTTCTAATAATTAATTCTCAAAAACTATAACAATGATTACCTAATATGAAAATAACAGAGGTCAACAAAATTAGGAGTTAAGAATAATAAAAACAAAAGTGTTCGAAATTAGCCTCAGACTTCCCTAAACACGTCAGGATTTTGAAATATCGTAACCTCAAAATTCCAAAAATGCAATGAGTGATGTAAAAGATCAAACAGTTAAAAATTGCAAGAATAGTCATTTCCAATATATCTTTTCTGGCAACAGAATTGAGTTAACCAACAAAGAAAGAATATTTGAAAAATTATTACCTTTATAAGAATGATTTTCCGGACTTGATGACTGTGGTCTAGAGGCTTGTATTCTGCCTGACGTTTCGTCAGCGACTGCGGCTGACATCTTCAGAGGTATTGAAGTCGTCGAAGTCTCGATGTTGTCTTGTCGGCGGCCCTTTATCGTGTGTGAGACTTCGAGACAGGAAGCTACTTCGACAACCTCAATACCTCTGAAGATGTCAGCCGCAGTCGCTGACGAAACGTCAGGCAGAAAAAAGCCTTTAGACCACGGCCATCAAGCCCGGAAAATCATTCTTATAATAACGCCGGCCGTGAAAGCCAACACACTTTAATTAATTATTACCTTTTTTCTAAATCTTTTTTTAACTCCCTATAATGAGAGCCTTACTATAGCGCATTGGTAAGAAAAACTACGAAAGGAGGGAGGAATTATTTTATTATTATTAATTAGAGTTTTAGAGAATTAATTAATTGAGTCTGGACACAGAATATTACTAGCACATTTAAATGTCGAAATATGGTCTTTTGGATTCGCTAGGGGATAAATTGCACCCACTTCCCTTTCCATCTGTATTTGCGCATAATAAAATAAAACAACAATGATACATATTGTCCATATGTATAATTTTGTAAAACCAATCGTCATTATGTTACCTAAATAAATTAATTAGTAATTTTAACTAGGTATATGTAAATATATAATATATAATAGGCCCTGTATCATTACTGAGACTATTATAAACAAATAAAGATAGGTTCTGGTGATTATACTGTAATTAAATAATTACATTGGGCAGATTTATCGATATCTTTATAATTATGTCTTTAAATTTGGATTAGAAAATAAATGAATAATTTACAACTAATCTAAGCATGTGCAATTATATATTTGTGTAAAAATATAAGCAACTGGTGTTTGAAATAGGAAATAAAAATAGGTATTACTATTGATGAAGTGGATGGAGTATTACGAAACATTATTTAGTAATTAAAAGGAGAAAAATAAATAAATGCTTTTTAATGTTTTTATTAATATTTACATATGATTCGACGTCGAAACATATGTTGAAATTAAGGGTCCGAATTTTTCACATATATGTATTTCAACATTTGTTTATAATTTTATTTGAATATCCAATTTTTGAATATTTGTAAATTATCAAATATTCAATCAATCAAATATAAGAATATCTGTAATGATGATTTGAACAGTTAATATTAAAAAAATTATAGCTTTAAAAATATTGAATTAATTTTATTTGAAAACAAACAATGCTTACTACAATAAAAATATAATTTTGGACAAAAAAAACAACAAAACATCCAATTTACATTTAAACAGGTATTTGAGTATCCATATACTTAAATTTTTGAATATCTACATTTTTAAATATGGATATTTAAACATTTCAATATTCAAATAATTCGAATACAATTCCTAGCCCTAGCTAGTAGAGATTAATATTTTTTTAGAACATTAAAAATCATATATTTGTTATTGTTTTCATAATAATTGATATTTTGCATTTGCATTTATTTTGGATAGAACTGTTCCAAATAAATGAAATGACATCTCTGATTACTTGGAATAAACATATCTAGTCATATCGATAAAAACTCTTACCAAACAATTCGAGTCATGTTGTATTTGTATCGTATCGAAACTTCAATATATCTACATAGGCAATTATTAGATACGGATAAACGGGAAATTAACATTAAACAATCAAATCACTTAACCAACGCAAAACAAAATACCAAGTATCAATGTCGGCATGTTGTTAAACAAAAACCAAACTCTCTATCGCCTTCAAGCTTTTTTCACATCAGTGGCTGATATTTATCAATCTATTCAAATAGAAAATAATATACGTTGTTATAAGTATATTTCGTCATTGAAAATAAATTGAGTACAACAGTCTAGTTAAACGGTATAATTTTATGCAAATTCAAGCATAAAATTGAAGCTAAAATTATTTTTTTTAACTATTACTAAACGATTCCTGAAAATACAATACTACTGTTATTTCCAAAAGAGTGTGATCAAATTGTTCCCAGGCTGAATTTTTATATTTATATTTTTTATAAAGACATATCAAAAGCAAGAAATAACACGTTCATAACAGAACGAAAATACCTCGTTCGACATTTTCCAATTTCCTTTCTGCTGATCTTTAAAAAATTAATAAATCTTTATTTACAAAGTTTCATTGAAATTCCTCTAGTGGGCTTAAAGGTTGTAGAATATAAAATTACCTGTTATTGAGGCAGTGCCAGATAATGAATATCTTACACTAATATAAGATCAGTAAACAAACGAAACAAAAATTCAAAATAGTATTGGATAAAAGAACATAAATGTTGGACAAAATGACCAGTCTAACCAAAATTATGATTATTAAATAAATGTTAGACAACTTTTTTTTGTACTGATCGTGAATTGACCTAAATTAAAACGAACTCCCTGAAAACTTACTAAATTTTCCTACATCTTCTTTAGTAAAAGGACAGGAATGGATAAAAGAGAAAGTGCAAAACAATTTATTTGTAAACTCGACAATATTGTTTCGGTCCAAAGGAGCCATTATCGAAAGTATTGTGTACTAAAACTAAAACTTAAAATGAACATATTTACACCTACAATCTACAATGGAGGAGTAGGGTTGATTCTGTGTACATTTCAATTTCATTGTTGACTAAAGTCTGTTTTTCATGTAATGATTTCTCAATTTCAAGATATTCATACAAAGATTTTTTTTTCTTGTTTTAATACTAGCTGTGCTCACGACTTCGTCCACGTGGTATTTAACAAAAAAGTTAGTTTCAAAATTTTAAACGAATTCGTTGAGACACAACTGTGCCTGTCGCGCGTTCTGAGCCCGCGCGTCAGGCAGCCTTTCTGATATTAAGTGGCGGGAGGCGATTTTACAATTTTCGTCTGTCTGTCTTTCTGTCTGTTTGTTTCGGCTAATCTCTGAAATGGTTGGACCGATTTTGACGGGACTTTCACTGGTAAATGACTAATGTAATAAAGAGTAACTTAGGCTACTTTTATTTTAGAAATTAATTATTATTATTAATAAATAGTTAATATTTTCTAAAATAAGTTATTAATTTTTAAAATAAAAGTAGTCTAAGTTACTCCTTATTACATTATCTATCTCCCGTCAAAATCGGTCCAGCTGTTTCAGAGATTATCCGGAACAAACAGACAGATAGACAGACAAAAATTGTAAAAAATATTATTTTGGTATATGTACTGTGTATACATCCATATGCATTTAGTAAAAAGTGGTTATTTTAATATTACAAACAGACACTCCAATTTTATTTATCTGTATAGATTATTATGTAAAAATTTTGTTTTTGTTACATCAAGAGAAGTAGGTTTTTTTGAGTGTCGAAGCGCGACAAAGGGGAAGGGGGTCCAAAAATTATCAAAAACTATGTAACGTAATATATTTAAGTATTTTGACGAAAATAAATGTATAATAAAATATTAGTAAATCTGGGCATAGAACTACGTATCTAATGTAATCATTTCTTCCTATTTTTAAATGAACCTCATTTTCTTTTCCTATATCGCCTTGAAAATGGCGAAAACAAAGGCCCGGATGACAACCTATTGTAAACTTCCATAAGTCTAAATAAAGCATCACTTTTTCAGCATTTTATTTGCAAATGGAATTATAATTGTTAATTTTATTACACTTCAACGCACGTTACAGCATTACACTTTACACAGTTCTATTGTTTAAATTGTTAATTTTACATACATGCTCATCCGGTTTTTTCTTGTAGAAAATTTCATGCTCTACAAAAATAGTCCCATCCACTTTTCTTCTATTTATCCTACTTAGTTTTCCAAATAGAAATCAACTTTCTTACAGAAGAATTTACAATTTCCCCTAATCTTTTTGTTGTTATACTAGCCTATTTAAGGATCGAAACTGATTTTTTATAAACACAAAAACTTTCTATCATTAGGTACTTATTATAGAAGTGTTTTAGGAGCTTAAAGCTTCAAAGGGTGCAATGGAGGGAAGCAAGGTTGAGCTACGAAGAGTCACGCATCAGTAAAATGTCGAAATAAATCATTTGTTGTTCTTACATAACACATGGGCTGAAACGTCCCGGGCCTAACAAAGAAAACACGGTTATTTTTAGGCTTTCACGGCCGGCGTTGTATTCAGACATATATACACTTTCCGCGCTGTTGTGCCGTTGTTCAGTTACAAATCATCAAGATAAGTAGCACTGTCTGAAGATGCCAGAGATAAGATCTGGCGAAACGTCGCATCGAGAAGAAGGAAGACGTCGACCACGGCACAACAGCTCGGAAAGTGTATATATGTCTGAAAGAAAACACGTTTTTTTTTGTTTTTAGCTTTATTCATCAACGTAATCTTCATCAGTGTATCGGTGTCTCTACGACCACGTTTGAAGTCAGCAAACCAACGTTTCATTTTGTTTCAGTTATTTTCAACGGAGCGGTAACACTTTTCAACTTTTCAAGCCATTGCTTCGCTAGAACGATATTTTTTCCCATCAAGAAGCAGTGTAAAATTAAAACACGAAATTGTTTTTGATCGATTGTTTTGAAAATAACAAAAGTAGCGTCACTCTCTAGCGTCAGCACAATAACTCACAAACTAATGAATAGAATATCATGAAATTTTAACAGCTGTCATTTGAAGGTTAGTACTACCTGAAAACGAGGGAATGTATTAAAACTAGCGCCATCTATGTGTTAGGCCCGGGACTTTTCAGCCCATGTGTTACCGCACTTTAGTTTACGATCTGGGATATTTACGATCAGTATATAGCGTGCTTGAGATACGAAGTGTATTTGGATATCCCTTCTCGCTGTAACGCAGCCTGATTGGATCTCTCTTCCCCGGCCGTACCTCTATTTACTAATCAGGCCACACTAGAGCGAGAAAGGATGTACCGATACAGTTCCTGTCTCAAGCACGCTGCTATAGTTTTGTATGCTGCCTCAATGAATTTATGCGCCATGAGTAAATAATCTGGTAATAAACACACCCCAAACCTAATAATTGCCTACTAATTAATAGAAGAACTTTTAGGCAAATATCTAATTTGCAATTGTAGTTACATAATTAATATAGATTCCTATGTAATATATAAAAAAAATTCAATAGAAATGATCATTTATCTATGTTACAGATAATGACGTATTTACCTTGGTACCATGGTTCGGGTTGACAGGCTGCGAGAGACGGTACAAACCGCCCCTCACGCTAATTTATAATCCTTATCCGAACCCGTCTTTAACCTATTGGAGGCCTTGGGATAATGGGGCACCCTATGATTATGACAGAGGGCTATTTCATATAGTGGTGATCTGACTGAAACTAGGGAATCCCATCGATCACGGGGTCCTAGGTACATGCCCATAGTGGTCAGTGGAATTTTATTGCTTTTTGACATTGACTTGCCTAAATAATTTTAAAAAGCCTATCTAATTAATGACTAATCGTTTGCTTTGAGCATTACAAGACTCGGGGCAACCGTGTTGGCTACCGACCTGTCTATCTCAATTCGAGACTAACCATATTATCGGAATTTTGGAGGTCTATATTAAAACAATTTAAAATGGTTTCCAAAATTCCAGCAGGTGTCGACACAGACGTAGAGTTAGTTCCCAGATTCCACGAAAAAAAAAACTTTTTGTGTTTCATTCCCACCAGCTACTCGTACTAGTGGGTGGGCAGTCCCTCCGACCTACACTGTAGTGCAAAGCCGGAGAGTAGGGCGTAAGGCCCTCTTCAGCCTTCTTGCAGGAATCGTGGGAATAGGTGGGTGGTGTGGTTAGGGAGAGAAAGATAAGACAGACGAAATGAAGATAGAAAAGAAGTGAAAGATTATCTGTGAAATATTACTGCCCCAGCGTTTGCCTAAGTGAAACGATGAGTGTTGCGAACGAGGATGTGACCAGTTAATACTTTCTTCTCATTGTGCGACCAATTGTAGGCGTAAAACACCAATTTTACATTTTTACGCAAATTGGATACAATGTTTGAAGTAGGTGTTAGAATCCAAAAAAAGAAGGTATTAAAATCCTTTTTCGTCTAATTATAAAGGATCACAGATCTAATAATCGTTCGGAATCAACAGTGTAATTCAATGCCGGTAGGAGTACTAGCCCTCGGAGTAGTTGTTTCTGTTGATTCCATATTTATAAATGTTAGAGTTAACAATATTTATATCCGATTGATTTTATGGAAGATCTACAAGGAGAATGTTTTAAAACAATTCTCTCATGAAAACAAAATGAGTTTAATGTAACTCGATCCCTTTTATTAAGCAAAAGAATTTGAAAGAAGGAAGAATTATTTATGTTCCTTATAACGTCGGACAGGTAGCCCCTTCCAAACTACACAAATTCGGGGCAACCCTGGTTGTTGATTGCTGCGGGTGTGTTGCTTGCTTAGCTCACTAAGGAACACTAACCCTTTTCGGGAAAACTCAATTTGCCGAAGTCTATTTTTTATTTGAATGCAGCGAACTGGATTAAATTGTTCTTTGTTACGTTGACGATAAACACAATGACGAGAACGAAATGTTTTTGAATATCTTTAATGAAACAACTAACTAACTAACTTAACACCGAAAAAAAACAACTATATACAAAAAGACTTAAATGACTACAGATAACGAAGATAAAAAAATGAAAAGTGATTTCTGTTCTATCGGTACGAAGGTAAATCGAATTCGGGTCTAGATGGTTATAAAATCATACTTAAATTAACTCAAAATAATGGGGGAAGACCAGGGGTGTTCAATGACCTTACGCTAGTGTTAGTACGTGACAAATCGACAGTGCACAAATTCAAAATTTCTTAGAAAAAATACCCAACTGACAGGCAGACGATAATTTCTATACCTGAAGCAGACGGATAAAAATATGCATAAATTGGACATTGTCATCACTGGAAAGTTTTCAAATAGTTTATGAAACGGTGTAAACGAAAATAATTAACTTGAACTACGCACCAACACTGGTCTTTCCTAATACAACAAAATCTGCTATGTATAACAGTCATGTGACTTTATCATTATTAAAAGATCAGATCTTAAAATACGATAGCAGTTGGTATCATGTTTGAAAACAAAAAGATAACTGTTGATAAACATTAAATACCTACATGTCAAGTTACGATTAAAACACGTCGTGTAACTTCCACTCAACATAGTACACAAGTTAATTTTAAATTTTTAATTAAGATTCTTCAGCTAGTTTAACAACGTCATTAGCAGCTAATTTTTCTTATTAAACCTATTTTTATAATCATTATTGAGGCACTGCGTTATATCTTCGATATAAATCAATCCGAAAGAAATGGTAGAGCACTTGTTTGATGTTATAAGTTGCAAACATACGTTTCCGCATATAGTTTGAAGCAGTACGAATGATACAATACGTACCGTATGTTGTTTACTTGTTCCACACGCAATCTCTTAACAATGTTAGTAATATAGAAGTATAGATAGGTACTTACATTACCATAGCAGAATTTTTCATTATTCGACCACATGGTCCAAATTGTTGAACAGGCGACGGCGCATTCAAGGACCTCGTTCTTCTGAAATAAAAAGAAAAAAAATCAGAAACCTTTTATTCATGTTTTTTTATTAATTAAATAATTAATTTTTTTTTTACTGAAAAAGATTCTAAATTGATTGGTAATGTGTTAAATTCCTTCGTTAAGAATTTTGACAATTCATAAATAGGTGAGTTAATACCTGACTGACACTATTGGTCCTATCGATTTACCTGGCTTGTGAATTTTAGGTAAACAATATAACCGAGGTAATATGGGATTACTAACTGTTAATTTATATTTAATGTCTTTAGAGATAACAAGTGGGCATGATTTCAAAGTGTTGTTTGTTTCGCGTACGTACATTTTGAAATCATGCCCACTTGTTATCTCTGAAGACATTAAATATAAATTAACAGTTTGTAATCCCATATTACCTCGGTTATATTGTTTACCTAAAATTCATAAGCCAGGTAAATCGATGAGACCAATAGTGTCAGTAAGGTATTAACTCACCTATTTATGAATTGTCAAAATTCTTAACGAAGGAATTGAACACTTTACCAGTCAATTTAAAATAATTAATAGCAGAAGAAAACACCAAGTTATATGAATTTTACAAGAATCAGCAGCGATTCAATGTTAGAATTCCATTCGCGACTGATGCAATACTTAATTTCCTTCTTTTTATGTTAAGTAAAATAAATTGGTCGAATAGGTATCGTCGACCACATGCGATATTAGTACTCATAAAATTCTCCAACTGCATGAATTATTGTAAAGTTAAATTTCAGAGAGCTAATCTTTTTTTTTGCACTTTTTTGGTCATGAACAAATAGTATTTAGTGGTATAAAATTAAAATAAAAATTGTTTCGAAACGTATAAAAACATTAAACTTATTATTAGGCCTGATATTTTGGAATCCTTTTTAAAAAATATTTATTTATATTTATTATGTCCAATTTCAAGTAAATAATGTCGACTGTTACTGATCGTAAGATAATCAAATATGATACTATTACATAAAGACAGGACTGGAGATGGAGATCAGAGGGATCCCTTTGTTGAAACTTGTAACTGTACAAATACTAAAATCGATCCATTAAGGTAATAACCTGATCGATGTAAGTTCAGTTACGACCTGTCTTCCAGGAATTTTATACTTTTGAAGTCGACGAAGGTTACTAGTAGATACTCCAAAATTTGATCATTTTTGATTGATCTATGCCGCCCCCTACCCCCCAAAGAAATGACAGAATTCATCTTTTCTAAATTCAAAAAACACAGTTTAAATTTCTTAGTCGTAGCTATAACACGTTTTCTCTTTATATATTCGTCGTTGTTGTCTCCGTGTAATATTAGTTCTACCGGGGTTAGTTGTGAACAAAAGAAAAGAATAGTCCGACAAAAATTTAAAAAGTATAATTTGGATCACACAAAATAAAATAAATAACAAGAAGAAAACTAGACGATAAAACACAAGTAAAAACAAACGGTAAACAATAACCGGTACAGTAATTCAAAGGTTGATAATAGCATAAATATGACGAAAGAAAGGTAAAAATTAAACTAAAAAAAAAAAATTTTATGTTTCATTCCCACCAGCTACTCGCGCTAGTGGGTGGGCAGTTCGACCTACACTATAGTGCAAAGCCGAAGGGTAGGGCGTAAGGCCCTCTTCAGCCTTCTTGCAGGGATCGTGGGAATGGGTGGGTGGTGTGGTTATGGAGAGAGATGAGATGGACGAAATGAAGACAGAAGAGAAGTGAAAAATTATCTGTGGAATATTACTGCCCCAGAATTTACCTAAATGATGAAAGGAAACTACAGAAAACTTGGACCAGAGCAGACGTACCCGAGTTCAAACCGGTGACCTCGAACTAACACATTCTAAATTAATAATGGTTGAGGCACTTAATTTTTGAAATTTCATATTAATAACAACAACAAATAATTTGTCATCTCGCCTGATGAAGTTACTGTGTAACGAAACAATTGTAGCGAAAGCAAAATAAATCTTTTGAAAATTACCAAACCGGAAGGTCATTATTATTACATTCTAAATTTTTAGCTTATATATATATATATATATATAGATATATATATTCTCACTGCAATGTTAAGTCATATTAACCCTTAACGACGATGTTTATATTTTCACCCAAATTGCTTTTAAAGATAATTTGAAGTACCTAATCTCGTTTGGGAAACACTAATGAGGTTCATCGAACGGATCGGAAAAGATACTGCTTAGAATATACTGCTAATGACATTCTAAGAAAGCGAGAAGTAGATGTATTTCTAGTTTGATAATAATTGTAAACTTGAAACATTAAATTTTATCTAAGCGCAACAGTTCCATGTTGTACACATATATGTAAATTAAAATAAACATTGATTGCTTGCTATGCGACAAAAGGGGCTCCTCGATATTAGTTTAACGGGAAGAGTGATAAAAAAAGGATTCCTTACAGTAGCTTAAAAACATGAAAATGTCATATGAGAACAAGATTCTAATTACTCCAATAGCAAATTATGTAGAGTAAGATGTGCATAATTCAAGCCTATTTTGCCTTTTAAAAAGAGATTGATATGTTCCACTTATCGTTGTTTTATTTTGCTGCCTGTTTGCCCGATGTATGTTTTGTTGCATATAGTGCATTTTAGTTATTATAGAAATAGCAGTAGCAGTTTTTATTATAATATAAGAATAATAAAAATACTCGAACCAAGTCATCTCTTCATATGATCATTACTCATCAGCATGATATTTTAAATTCAAGATATAACAGAAAGCCAGTTAACAACATTTAGTTTTCAACAAACAGCAATTTTTGTCATTCCTTAACGTGCATGACTCATTTAATTAGAAAGCGCTGTACCACATTTAACTTAGTAACAAAAACAACACTGACAATTAGAAATTTGTTAATTATATTAAATTACTACAGACAGGCCCATTTGAAATAGCCGTTTATACAACAATTATGCATAAATAGTAAATGTGACCAAAGTCGCATTATTATAAACTATTCTAAAATACATCTGACCTCGATGAAAAGAAATGTTATTATTGTAAGTCTTCCAAGGCGATCAAGAGTCATTTACAATTAATAATAAGTACCTACATATGTATAGTTACCATTTACGTGGTTACCTTTATATCTTATTAAAATGATTGGTCAATAATATAATTGATGGTTAAACTACAACGATACACATCAACATTTAACATCTAAAGACAACACCGAGTAAAAAAACAAAATAGAATAGAATAAAATAAACAAAGGAATAACCTTATGTCTCCATCATCTGCCAAACTAATGCACCGACAAAAACTGACTGAACTTTTTTCTATTATTTTCGCACTTGACTTCTCGAGATCTGAGTAAAAAACACTATCATTAGAAATCAAACTATGTTTTTACTAAACAGTCGGATACATTTAAAAATACCCTAATATTTGTTATTTACAAATTGTAAAGTATTTAAATTTAAAAATTGATGAATGAAGCAAAAAAAGCATTCCCATGCCGGGAATCGAACCCGGGCCTCCTGGGTGAAAGCCAGGTATCCTAGCCACTAGACCACATGGGATGTACATTTTAGGTGCACTGACTTAAGTGATATATATACTAAATGTAATTTTTTCTTTTTAATAAATTCAAAAAATAAAATTGTATTAAATAAAACAAACTCTACCGCCATCCATTTCTCAAAATAATTAAGCCCAATTCTGAATTTCTTATTATCTTCACGAAAAGGGAAACTTCACAAAACACGCATTAACACACGTTCGATAACAAGAGAATGTAATTTTAAACTGCCAGATAAAGAAACGAATGTAAACGAAACGAACAAAAATTACGTTTTACCGCTTCCGTTAAATTAAGGACTCACAATTAAGCAAATAACTTACGGCCAAGTGCCTGACCTACGTCTCCGCCTATGGCATTCCTCGTCCTCTTCCAGACTTTCTCTCTCGGACTTCAAGTCGAAAACTACCATCGACTTTTTGTTTACTTCCTTTCTATGAAGACAGCTTAACCTATACTCCAATTTGTCCATCATTCTACATTTATGTAAAGTGGAAAGGTCTACATTCGATCCGATCCACGGCGATTCCATAACAAATCACACAAAAAGAACGAACAAAATATTGTTTTCTAGTAAAAAGCCAGGTTATAACAGTCAATAAAAGTTTTTTGTGAACAAAACATTGCAGCCAACAATTTTCCACATTTCCACTTAACTTACGAGGACAAGAACGAATGAAGAACCGAAAAATACATCCGCGACTTACGAACTTACAATGAATGCAAACATTCGTAGCTTGGTATTTATTTATGTAATAATGTGGTGGCATTGTAAGAACAAAAATAAAGCGCAAGCGCACTTACAACTGAAAATTTATCAATGAAAAATAATACCCACTATGCCATGATACCCACTTTATTATTTAAAATTACCATAACCCAGTTAACAGAATAGGTAGGTAGAGAAAGTTGTGACTTTATCAGCCAATAATGGCATTTTTATCAAACAACATACACGAAAATTAAAGGTTTCGAATTTTCATGATTTTCACGAGGACGCCAAAGTTTGTAAAATTCATATACATTTATAACAACAAAAAAAAGAGGACATGCGATGGCCGGGAATCGAACCCGGATCAACTGCTTGGAAGGCAACTATGCTGACCATTACACCACCATCGCAGCCATACGAAGCGGTTTTAGATATATATGATACCCTATATATATATATATATTTAAGATTTTATTATTTATAATATATGAAATCAATCGTTTAATTATAAACATTTCTATATGGCTTTCAATAAACTTCAATTTTTATTACAAGTTAGTGCCACACTACAAATAACTATGTAGATAAGGATACCACAAAGTCATCCGGTATGGTCTAGTGGTTAGGATACCTGGCTCTCACCCAGGAGGCTCGGGTTCGATTCCCGGTACCGGAATTGCTTTTTTTTTACCATATAGATACGTACAATTTCTTTTCAATTTAACAATAAAATAGTGAGTCTACATAAAGAATGAATAATTACAAGTTTACACCTAGATACATTAACACCTCACCAATTTTTAAATTTTGGACTTTATTATTCTTAAGTAGATACAACTATGAGTTTAATGTATTTTAATTTTTTAAAAAAATTGGGTTGTATAGTAATTATCTTCTGTTACGACCATAAGTCAATCGTCGTATAATCTTTTTTATCCGTTAGTAATTCTGACTTTTTATTTTCCGGCTTATCCGATATTTCCGTATTTATTGATTCCGTATGATTTGTTACTATATCTTGCTTTTTGTCAAATTGTTCAAATGCGTCCGCTATATTTATTTGTGCAGATGAAATAAATTCCGCAGTCTTATATTTTAATTCTTCAAGGATTGTTTCAATTTTTTCTTTCATAATTATCATATCTGTATTTTGAGTAGCAGGATTTTCCTTCAACGATTTATCCAGCATACTTTTAATATCATTTACAGTTTTTTCAGTTTCGTCTTTTATATTTTGCGCTGGTCCCTCTGTTAATTCAGTGTTAGCTGAATTTGCAACGGCGGCAGCATCAAACGTAATTTTACTAAACAATTTTTGATTAAAAAATGTAAACATTTTAATGAAAACCGATTAATTTGACAAGTTAAAGACACGTCTAAAAAGGCAAACCAGATTACACGGTACAGTATGAATATGAACGCAAAAGGCTACTGGATGGATTGTAATCATAAACATAGATAATTATTGTTCATTCAAAAGTGATCAGCGATTATCAAAAATTATAGTAGCTATGTATTACACAAATTGCTACTTTTGAAAAAGACGGTGATGAAGCACTGCTGGTGTAGTGGTATCATGCAAGATTCCCATTCTTGCGACCCGGGTTCGATTCCCGGGCAGTGCACTTTCTTTTTTTTAAATATATATATACATCTCAAAAACACCATTTGAAACAAAATAATTACAACGTGAGACATGTAAAACCAAAACAAAAAATTTGACATCCAAAACTATGTCAATGTTGAATCTTTCAAATTTTGTTGTAAGGCTGGAGTTCCGAACACTTAAACCTAAAACCGTCAGAACCACTTATACCTTGCAAAAACATTTCATTACACCTAAAAGAGTATCTTAAAGGGCAACTTGAATACGAAGGGGTTTTTATCTTTCCTATTTCCTAATTATGGAAATAAATTAAATTTACTTTAACGATTCTTTAATTTGCTAATATTTGACGAGAAAAAACGCAACTCCTCGTTGTCTGTGTGACAGGCGGGGATACTAACCATTATACGACCGAGGACTTGGTATCGTCGGGTGCTTTTAAATAAAACATAAACCTTATTTTCCATTAATTTAAATAATTCATGTTTTACGATTAATTACTTTATCAAAAAAATTTAATTACGTTTGTTATGAATACAACTCAACAAGAATATATGTTATACAGAAAGGAAAAAATTAACTCCTTCGAGCCGGATTTGAACCAGCGACCTATGGATTACAGCATTACACAAACCTCTACAGTCCACCGCTCTACCAACTGAGCTATCGAAGGGTGTAGTCGAAAGATTTCAAAAAAACGAATTTATTGGATTAGATCACAAAATAACAAAATTAATAATTAAAATTATTTCTATTAAATTATTCTTGTATGATAACAATAAGGAATAAAAATTGGTAATATTTAACAAAAAAAGATCGCCCGAGCAGGGACTTGAACCCTGGACCCTTGGATTAAAAGTCCAATGCTCTACCGACTGAGCTACCCGGGCTTCTGGTGGTCAGTGGTTATGAAATAGTACTAACAGAAACTAATAATGAAACCACAACTTTTGAAATTATTTCGTTTTATGTCTATTAATATAGTATATTAATTGTAGCTAAAATGAAATATAAATATTATTTTAAAAAGCCTTATTTGATTCTATTATTTTAAAGAAAAACAATTTCAGTAGAACAAATACTCGTAAGGTTGTTACAGCTACCTTTACTAAAGGAATCCCCTTCAAAAATTAAATAAATACCAATTGTTCAACTGCGTAGTTTTGTAAAAAAAAAATAATCTTACCTAAAAGCTCTTAATTTTGCTTCGGAGCCGTCTAAAGGCCTTTTAGGTGATATGACAAAACTATCACCCTGCTGTTTTTCCTCTAATTCTGCAGCCACCATCGCTCTTGCGAGTTTAAGGTCTTTCTCATCCATTTTCTTTTTAATATCCCAGCACTATTCGAGCACTTGTTTTTAACAAAGCAAAAGTTTAATTCTAACTAAAGTAGTATTTTTACTATTATTTTGTAGGTAGGTACACAGAATAGATGAATCACCTTGAATAAAAAACTCGCTCTTTATGAACTTTCAGCAACCGTTAATTATTTAAAAAGACACAAAAACTAAAATTTGGTACATTTCACATACCTGGTTGATATTTACAAGAACAAATCTGACATTACAATGCCACTACTGAAAACGTGAAATTATAGTAACAGTAAAAACAGTAAATATTTTTTTAAATAAATAACTGTTTACTAATTACTTTTCTATCTGATTGAATTATAGAATATGTATATTTGCACTTGTTGAGAACAACATTACCACAACAATTATGACCAGTTATTATTTAATTATTTAAAATGCAATAAAAGGTACCCACGCCTTTAAGGCATTTCGGTGAGTGTATAAGCAGATTTAAAAAATGATACAGTCCGGCCCTGACCCACTTTATTACTTATTGTTAGTAATTGTTTTTATTATATGATACTTTCGCAAAATAAATTCAAAAGTGGATCATTACAAAAATGTCCCACACAAAAGAATTGGTGTTCCAATTCTTAGTTAAAAAATTGTTTCTCTTTATTTTTGGGTAGTTTGTATTATATTTCTATTGTATTTATCAACAGGTAACAACTCACTTTTGCACGTTTGTTTGATAAACAATAAAATTATAAAAAAATACATGACAATAAAATATGAAACATGGCGAACGTTTTCCATACACTTTCATTTCAGTTATGCAGAATAGAAATAACTGTTGGTATGCCAATTTTTTTTTCTATTTTCTGAATCGCGCATCGAAAATCACTATTTTTAAAACTGTTTCACTTGTTAATTCAATACGCTACTAATCTTACAAGTTCATTGTTTCAACTTAAAAGTAAGACTCTGTTGTAATTTTTGGAATAAACAAATCATAAGATATTTATTCAAATTCTAGATGTCACCGTCAGCTAAACTTTTTAAGGAAGTTTTCAGGTGTTGTACAGGTACATACATGTAGTGTCAAATAAGTTTACGTAATAATTAACTGTTTATTAAACAAATATTCGTGATATAATTTATTTGCCTAGACCCAAAGTAACAGTGCAAATAATTTCCTTTATATTGGGTTGCCTATAATGAAAGAAATTTTAACTAATAGCTTAGAGGGGGAGAGGGAATAGAAATTTGAGCGTAGGTCATTTGTACCCTAGGTGTAGCGATTTCAACTGTCAAAAATTAATGTCAACAAGAGAAAAATGGAAGATCTGCAGCTTTCAGACACATTGCAACGTTATTTTTCGGACTTTTTTGTATGCTGTGACGAAGAAAAAATAGGAAAAGTTCACGTTAACAAAGCAATAGAACTTATTAGGTCTGGAAATGTACCAAATGATGTTGTAGCACAGGTACTTGTTTAATTTTAAACACAAAACAGTGGTTTTGTTCTTTTTTATTTGCAAGTAAATAGTAGATTGTATTAAAGCTTTTATCATACCGTAATCTTTGAACGTTTTTCTTATAGATATGTTCCATGTGTTGGGGTTCGAACATAAGTTTCCTTAATAAAATACATTTTTTTTCTGCCTTGAAACTAGTGGCTGCTTATCAAGCCAAAATTGCTCTTTCAAGTGAGTTAATAACTGCCAGTTTAGAGCTACCATTGCCTAGATTTACATGGCCAAATTCGGAAAATCACAGTCCTTTAAATGATTTGATCGAAATAGATCCTAATGAAAAGTATAGAGAACATGCAGACACAATTAGTACGGACTCTGAAGTTGAAAGTAGTGATGTAAATACAAATACTTTAAGGGGCTCGCCTGAAATTTCCAGTACTGCATCTGATAGTCCAACACCTACTAACAGTGTTCAAGACAAAAGTTGGGCAGTTACCGGTAACTGGCAAGGTTTGGTTTCTGAAGAACAACGACAATTATTAGGTACACTCCTTTACTTTTTTAATTCACATATAAAATCTGTTATTGACAAAACTAATAGATCTTTAGGGTTTATACTACATAGCTTTAAATTTTTTTATAAACCTATTATTTAATGCCTTGCTATATTGAACTTTATGTTATATTTAATTGATAATCAGTATTATTATAATTTCTTGTAAAGAATCAAGATGATATGTTTGGCAAATAAATAAAATTAATAATTTGAATAAGAAGGTAAAAGATTAAGTATCAGTGTAGATATCAAGTTTTCTTCTGTTTAAGTTTTTATTTGAATATTTTTTTAAGTATGTTTTTAATGATTAAATCTTTGTAGGAACCGAAGAAGAATCGTCAGACCGTCATAGTAGTGATGACGAAACAGAAATAACGAGTGAAGTTTGGACTATTACCCAAGAACAACGAGAATATTACACGGCCCAGTTCCGGTCCTTACAACCTGACACAAACGCCTTATTAGCAGGACAAATAGCTCGTTTATACTTCGAAAAATCCCGATTGCCAGTACAAGAACTACGCAAAATTTGGCAATTAGCAGATATAACTAAAGATGGGGCTCTTAGTTTACAAGAATTTTTGATAGCAATGCACCTGGTGGTATTGCGTAGAAATCATATTGATCTGCCAGACATGCTTCCTCCACAATTAATACCTGGCAATGAAACACCTAAATCAGCTAGTCCAGATCAATTAGATCCTATACTTAAACCTAAAAGAAAAGTTAATCCTAAAGAATGGAACGAATGGACTGTTTTCAATGTTGATAGCCCACCAAGTAGTTTACCATCACCAGGCCATAAACAAGGAGCAAACTTTGAGGGACAAGTCAAAGGAGTCACAGAGCAACAAACGCATTCAATCATTGGTCAAGTGATCACACAAGGTAATGAAACGCCCAAGTCTGTTAGTCCTGAAAATAATAGAGAATCTTCTAAAGAATGGATAGTATTTTATAAAAGCAGTCCTACGCAAGCCCTATCATCCCCCGGTCCAAAACCAGTTAATTTCGATTTCCAAAAAGGAGCGCTGGAACGTGATCCCAAAATTTTACATCCCAAACCTTTAAGACTCACTCCAGATAATAGTAATTCCCAAAATGATCCCGGTCAGCATCAAGACAACCAGGAAGGCCCCAGTCCGAAAAAATTCCTCGACTCTGTAAATCTCATCTCTTCCAGCCACCTACACAATTCTCAACAGCAACACAATATCATAAAAGGTATCCAGAGGCCTCAACCCAAAAAGATAAATATCCCAGGACCCGGAGCTATTCCTCCCCCTCCCACATTGCAAGCGCAACAATCAGACGAGGGTCCTATTAGTTTACCAACGTTTCCACCACCAAAGAAAGAAAAACCTCCCCCACCACCTCCAAGGCCCTTTAAGTCACACGGTCGAAGTTCCTCGTTAGATTTAAACCGTTTGAATAAAAATTTTTTGGGTGCTCCGCCCTCTGTACCGCCCAGAGTAAGCCCTGGGGTGCAGAATGGCAAAAAATTAATAAATCAAAGGTCTGAAGGCGACACTTGTTCTGCAACTTTAGAGCAAGAATCAAATTTTGCAAATTTCGACCAGTTCGACAATGCTGAACATTATGAAAATGTTAGAGATGAAATTTTCCCTGGAGACGTGTACGAAGCCGAACGTAAAAAATTATTTGCTCAGTTTTCCATGACAGAGGGCAGCAGAGATTCATCATCCGAAGCACCAAGGAAACATGGAGCTTTCGAAGTATACAGGAAACCAAAAGAACAGGAGAGTCCAATAGATAAGGAAAAATGGGAACTGTTTCAAAAATTACAGGAAGAGAACACCGTATTACTGAGGCTGTGTCAGGAACTTAGTCAAGAATTGGCCGAAGTCAGGGAGGAAAAGATGACGCTTAAAGTTAGATTAGAACAACAGATGAAGCAAAGCGGAGGATAGTAGTTTGAAATTAAACGGGTGTTATCTTTCTCTCTGTGTTATATTTGTCGCCTTATTTTGTAGGCACACGCAAGCAATTCTTATTTTTCGATTCTTGTTGATAGCTTCTCGATATTTTTAAGAAAAAAACAAATGTTGCATAAAATACCTAACAAGGAAAGTAATATTACGCTATTAAGTTATTAAAATTGTTTCATTACGAAATGTATTCTGATGGGCGCAAAGAATCCAAAAGTTATTTATGTATTAATAAAAAAAGTGTCACATCTAAATATTTATTTTAGTAAATAAATATTCGTGAGATCGTAAGAAAATGTTTGTTAACACAGAAAAGTACGAGACCAAATTGATGAGGAATGAAGTAGGGTAAGATGGTCAAATGTGCACTCTATTTTTGGGGGCAAAGTATTTTCGATCAGGAATAATAAAAAACAGTAGAGTGGAGTTTGAAAGATGTTTTGCTCGGGTCCTTTGTACCATCTTGTCCTACTAGTTCCTTTATAGATAAATGTTTTCAATAAAATATACATAAATGTAAAATCTATTGTATGTATCTTACAATATGTTATATAAAAGAAAAATACTAAAAGTTTTGTTACATTCAGTGACAGTGTGATAAAGTTCAAACTTTTAATTAGCAAATGTCGCAATTCATTTAAGTAGAAAACAAATTCATCATTACTGAAAATTTTCTAATGCTTATACAGTTGTTATAAATTATTAAATCACAGGATGGCCAGAGAGTTCATAAAAAGTTAATTAAACTATAAAAGTAATTAACTATAACTGAAATAGAAAAATAGACATGTACTAATTATAAATATATAAATAATAATATAAAAGAATGTCAAAAAATTGAGAATCGGCTGTGGGAGACAATAAAATGTTAAATAGAACTGAAAATACTGAAAGTTGTTAATGCTAATTGTTTTCTTTCAGTTCTTTATTTTTTAATTCTAATTGCAAATTTAAATTTTGGTGCTTCATGTTTGCAATGCATTAAACTGTGGTTTTAAATAGTCTATAATTAGTTACTAATGTTATATTCATGCTTGTTTGTAAAAGTCCTTTTTTTATCTTCCAATTCAAAAAAAAATAATAAAATAAATTATATTGTAAATATAAATATGGCATTTTATTAGATTACTTGGTATAATAAAAATAATCGCAATTCAAATGTTGAACAAATCTGGCCATTCTGATTTTAAATAAATTCCAAAGTATTAAAAATTATAATTTGTGATTGAAAAGGTATACAAAGTCCTCTTATCATGTTTTTAAAATGGCTGTTTAACTAACTGTAAATAATTTTACGTAGTGGTAGTTCAAAATATATCTGTATTTTAAATCCACAATAAAAACATTTTGAAAAAAAATATCTACAAATATATGCGGCGGGAAAATTTTTATAGTAAAATTTGAAACATCCATTTTATATCCTATTTGAATAAAATTACGAAATACGTTATTGAATTATCCCAGACCCCACTGATACAATACCATACAAAATTAGTCTGTGATTGTTTCGACGCTTTCTTTTTAACACGCGGTCTGGATGGTCTTCATCCAGATCCGTTTTATATAATTTAATCCGAATTTGTGTTAAATACAGGCATTTTTAGTTAAAAATTAGTTCATGAACCATTTAAATAACAAAGCCGGTTAGTTTGTTTGTGTTCTTCCTCTAGGTTACCCTGTAATTGTAAGTAGTTTTTGTTTCTACCTGGTATCTTTGTTTTCTAATTGCACACCATTTTGAACAATTCTATTAAATCTATCGAAAATTAATGAAAACGTTATGGTGCATCTAATAATTACTTTTAAAAGTTATTTTTTGCGTTAATATTAGATTTTTAAAAAATAATGTGTGTGTGAAGTCGCAATAAAATGTCTTAAGATTTGGTTAGTATGTTTGAGGTTATTTTTTATTGTATGAATATTTGTATTACGTATTTATAAAATTAATGCGTGTTTACTTTTTTTTACTTTTCATATTTTTTGCTAATATAAACTTTGAATCTTTTTATTTAAGTTTTTTATTACTATATAATTTTTAAACTCGCTTTAAATAAATGAAATAATGCATTGCTTTCTTTTGTGCAGATGTCCGATCAAAACTTTATAAATAGTAGAAAAATGGCTAGTTGTGATCTTTCATTATCATATAGTAGCAAGTGTCGATTCTCGTATACCTCATGGTCTTGGTGTCCAACCTGTGATAAAGAATCGCCTCGTCGAAGGTGTAGAAGTGAATCACTAGAGCCTTGCCGTAGAAAGGGTAAGGAAATGAAAAATTTTTCCCCTAGAAAATACGAAAAGAATCGAGAGTATGAGAACATGGATCTAGATTATGAAACAAAAGACTTTCGCTTTGATAGCTGCCGTATCAGATCAAATTTGTGTGAGTTGCCAACCACTTACATTTCAAACAACTGCCAATTGACTAAAGTAGTCCCAGAGTGTCAAAACGACTACAGTGACAGTTCCGAAAAAAGTTTAAAAATTTACGAAAACTCATTCAAGTCATTTGATGTTCGTAATCAGACGTTAAATTTTGGTAATATGTTAGAAAAACAGGACAAAGATAAAAAACCAGTTGCAAAAGAGGAAGAGGGTAATAAAAGTTTGAAAAGTATCAACAAAATCAATTTTTCAGTTGATCATGTGAAGCCCCATTTTCCACCAAAAAGCGCCGATTGGAATCGGAAGTCGCACTCACCCGGTGTCGCTAAAGTGAACTCTTTGAATGGCTTTTATTCAGCACACAATGAAAAGACGTTCAGGAAATTTTTAGAAAAAAACAAATCAATTAATGCCACCAAGGGCATGCAAAGTTATCAGCCTTTCAAAAATTCAAAAGAGGTTTATAATAAATTACTTGAAGCTGAGGCAAAAAATGCACACATTGTAAATAAAATTAATTTAATTGAAAGTTTTAAAAATCCAATGGACAATATGAAAAATAATTCAGCACATAACATTACAAATAAAGAAAAACAACAACAAAACAATCATACAATGGACAATCGCAAATTTACTTACTCCAAAAATGAAGAGAAAAACCCAAGTTTTTCTCCTAAATTGGTCGAAAACCAGCAAAATTCACAAGTTAAAAGCCGGGTTAACCAAGCTGAAAGTAAACCCTTTACAAACCTCAATTTTGGCAATCAAAAAACACTTTTTGAGAAACAAATCAGTCGATTCGAAGATTTAAAAAACCAACTTGAAAATCAAAAATCATTATTAGAATGCCAAAAGGCCTACTTTGAACAAAAAAAGAAAGAGAGACCTGTAACTTCACCACCCTGGTTAACTAGTCCGCCAATTAAAGCAGCCATTAGTAAACAACCTGTTAAGGTAACGAAGACGAACTTGGGGAACGTCGAGATAACAATTGGTGGAACGCCTGTTTCCCACGACACCAGCACTTACTATGACAACGTTAAAGACGTGTCAAATTTGCGAGAAAAATACTACAGGGAAATTGAAATGCTCAAATCTAGGATGAATGAAATAAGGGAAAAGGCCCTCTCTGGACAACAGTATCGTTATAAAAGCGAGATTATTAATAATCTACAAAATTCAACATCGGAAAATAAGGACAGTTTGAAGGATGCAGTTAAAAAAAGCGTTAATGGGGCCCTTTCTAAAAAGAAAGACTTCAAAAATGTTAATTGTAAAGTTTCATTAAAGACTAGAAAGCTCAATAACGTCAAACTTAAAAAAACCAAGTCCAAATTGTTAAACGGTGCCGATTCAGGTTCAGACAGGTAATTCATAAGTCTAATGGTATATGTTTTTTATTTTCACTGAATGGTATTTTTTATTGTATTTTAAATCCAATTTTTAATAACTACAGTGTAGTAAACTTGATTTAAATTTTTAATTTATTTTCTGCCATTTACCCAAAAAGCTTGTTTTTTCATGTCACAGTTTTATCACTAAGGAATTACCCAAAAATTAAACTAATTGTTTCAGTGAATGCAGTGATTCCGAAGATTGTGAAGGGCTAGGCATAACAGAGTCAGTAGAAAGTAGTGCTGCCACTGAATCAAGAAGTACCATCAATGATGATAATGGAAAAGGTTAAATATCTTTTCATTTTTAATTTTATTTCTTTCATACTTTGTAAATTGTAGAAACTGATGATTCATTAAATTATTATTATTCCAATTTATAATATATTTTTTTAGGAGATGGCGCTAATTGTTTTTGGCCTTTAAGGGAAAGTTTGTTTCCACACATTCCACCTTACATTCAGTTCAACATGCACAATGCAGAACCGTTTAAATTACCTGCAGGTCGAAAATTTATGAAATGGAAATTAACTAATATCACTCCCGTTTTGGTACGCAACACCTTAACGAACACTGGGTTTAGGTTGATAAGAAGTGAGTTTACGAGAGGTCAGCATCCCCATTTCCTTATTCCATAATTCCATTTCCCAAGTTCTCCAGTTACCAGATTTTTTTTTTTCATAAAGAAAGCCATAATATTTTGTTGTGGTTTTGTTCTTATGGTTAGTGAAATGAAAATTTTTTTAGAGTCTACCGAATGGGTGGGCACATGGGGGAAGCATATGAAATCACCCATGTTTAAGACACTGAAGGATAGCCAGAAATTGAATCATTTTCCTGGTACATTCCAAGTGGGTAGAAAAGATCGGCTTTGGAGGAATTTACAAAGGCTTATGTTAATGTATGGCCATAAAGAGTACGTAGTAAAAATTAGCTGAAAATTTGTATTTAACTCTGTAAATTTAAAAAATATTTTTTTCAGATTTGGATTTATCCCTAGAACTTACATCTTACCTCAGGAAGTAAAGGTTTTAAAGCAAAATTGGAAGAATGGTGACGAAAGCGAAAAGTGGATTATTAAACCTGTAAGATCGTTACGTTATTTTTGTATTAAAATAATCATTTCTAAATTTGTTTATACAGCCTGCTTCTGCCAGAGGTACAGGCATACGGGTAATACATAAATGGTCTCAGTTGCCAAAGAGGGCAAATTTGATAGTTCAAAGATACATTTCCAACCCATTTTTAATTAATGGTAACAAATTCGATTTACGCCTCTATGTTTTGGTTACAAGTTTCAATCCTTTAAGAATCTATCTGTATCCAGATGGTCTGGTCAGATTTGCTAGTGGTAAGTTTGAATTTTATATTACAATATATCTTTGATATATATAAAAAAAAATTTTAGTTCAGTATAGCGATAGCAATAAAGACCTTAAAGACAGGTATATGCATCTGACAAATTACAGTATAAACAAGTTATCAAGCCACTATACTGCCAATGACGACGCCAACTCGTTTCAGGGCCACAAATGGTAAAAGGTTCGTTGTTCTTTTTTATACCTTTTTATATGAACTCTTTTATAGGACTTTATCGAAATTGTGGGAATACCTTCAAGCCAGAAACGTGGATACAAAGGGTTTGTGGAGGTGTCTTCAAAAATTGGTCATAAAGACCATGATCAGTGGGGAAAGCACGATAGTCCCATTAGGCAAAGAAAATATGAGCAATAGGTATAATTTTCTTAGTTCATGATTGATGTCTTAAATAAAATTTTCTTTTTAAAATGATTAAAAAAAATTGTAGATATAATTGTTATGAACTCTTTGGTGTGGATGTGCTGCTAGATGAGAATTTAGACCCCTGGTTATTGGAGGTATTGTTAAATTTTCAATAATCATTCAATATAAAACATAATAATTCTTCTGTAGGTAAATATATCTCCTAGTTTGCACAGTCAATCGCCTCTAGATGCACATGTAAAAGGACCCATGGTGCAGTCTTTGTTCAATTTGGCCCAGTTCCACGTTCCCCCAAAGGTGTCTAAGACTGGTTGCAACTTTGAATGCTACAATTCAAAGCTGTACTCTGTTCATCTGTTCAAGAAAGAACAAGGCAAACATATGCATTTTGCAGCGAAAGAGAACAGAGATGAGGTAAAATCCATTAGTTATTCAATATAGGAATACACACGGAAAATTTATAATAACATTTATTCTTCATGTTATAAACATCCTTCAGTAATTCATTACTTCCCTATCAGCTCTAATTTTTATTAATTTCAAAAAATGGTTTTGGGAAAATGGAGAATATCCTCATTAATTTCAATACTATATTCTTACAGTATTTGACTCCAATATTAGAAAAACTAACCGGTGACGATGTTCGACATTTAACGCAAGCAGAGGATGAACTTCAAGTTAAAGGACAGTTTGAAAGAATTTTTCCCACAGCATCAACATATGTGTACTTTCAATATATGGAACCACGATACTATAATCGTCTCTTTGATGCATGGGAACATAAATACGAAAGAAACAGGACAGCCGGTAATTAATAATAATTAATTTGTATTTAATTTATTTTATATTTCCTTCGAATTACAGGGATCAAACGCCTAAAGGATCTGTGCGAGACGAAAATGCATTTGAAAGTTGCGCCTGCACCTAAAGTTGTTCAGGTACGTTCCTATTATCCATCTTTATCTTGTTTTAGTAATAGGTATTTTTTTTCACAAAATTGTAATAATGTAATATTATAATTGGTTAATTGTTGTGTACAAAAGATCGTATAAGGTTTTTTTTTTACTATCTCCGAATTTTCGAAGGCCCGAAATTTCGTTGTGGCCAAAATGAAAAGTTTTTCATCCCAGTGTCGCAGTAAGTCGTCGTGATTTCGCAATACTAATAAATGATATTAAGTAATAATTGCTATCTAGAAAGAAGTGGAAACCTAGCGCCCTTATTTAGAGTATCGTGTCTTTAACATTATTATTATCATAGATGATTATTAATTATTATGTCGCTGTTTCCAAATCGATGTTCCAGGTATAGAATTAATCCAGAGGTTAACAACGACAAAGTTTAATTAATGAATTTAATTTCCCTTTTTATTCTTGTGATTAACTGTGACTTAATGCTAACTTGTGCAATTACTTCTTAAGTTGTTAACCTCTCAGTAGTTAGGGAGGTGGTCGCATTTTGGTACATGATTTTATCGTTGTTGATAGTAATATGTAATTTATGCGAATTAAAAAAAATACAATAATTTCGAAAAAAATTGTGCAAAAAAACTTGAATCATTTTAACGCAATTCTCCAAAGTTTCATTGTCTTCAAAGGTAGAAATCCACGAGGTAAATGTGCAGTTATTAAAACCTCTGATCTCTTTTTCAAATAAGTTTAAAGTGGTGTCAGTTAACAACATAGTAAACGTTTTTACTTATTTAAGTTAGTTCACTAATATCAACTTTTTTCGTACGATAATATCATTTAAAAATTTTTGCCGTCAGCTCCTTAACCAATTTTAATTTTAGCCGTAAATGTGTGCATGTTTGTATAAATGTAAATACCCAATTTGTGACCTTACATATTGATTACCCACATGTTTTACAATCTTGTTAAACATAACTATTTAGTTATATGTATTTCTATGCCAAAGAAACATCTTAAGAACAAGCAGAAATATTATATTTATGTCGATGTCTTTTGCAATTATATTTAAATTTACTGTAATCGTACAAGGCTTAATGATATGGTTAGTGGTAGTTATTAGGTAGGAATGAATGTTTGTGTGAAAATTGTAGTTCGTCTTTTCTATATGAAAGATGTTTTTTCGACGTGTTAGAATTCATTTATCTATAGAAAAATGAAACGTAATTCAATGTTAGAAAGTATTTAGTTAGTAATCGTATAAACTGGGTGTTTTCTAAATGTTGAAAGTCCTAAATCAAATTATTTAAAATTGACTTATAACAAATTATTTTCATTTTATGATATATACTCATGGTAATACCAAAAGCCCCGAAAATCAAATAAATAATTTGTGTAATGGACTTGTTAATGTTAGATGTTAAAATTTTTATTAACTTTAACTTGATTGATTTTATAGAGCTCGCAGAATATTAATGTGACACCAGATCAAGTTAACAATCCTGAAAACGTGGGAAAACTGGAGCCAGAAAAGACCGCAACCCAGCACAATCTCTTCACCCTTAATCCTATAAAAGAACAGCAGGGCGCATTGTTTAATAGTTTGATAGTGCCTCATTATGAACACATTCTGCCCTCAAAGGAAGGCCAAAGTCTCCCAACTTCGTCATCTCAGTTTACAGCTTGTCCTTTAAAAATAAAAGACATCATTAATCCTTGTATGGCAACCCCTGTCGTTTGAAACAAGACTGAACACAGCGCCATCCCTATTGCACTTGTTTAGATACGTTTATTTTAGGAACATCCTACCTCCATCCCATCCGTATATACACGTCTTATTGTATTTTTTATCATCGTCAATATTTTAAAGAATTTTTTACTGTTAAGCAATTTTCTGTACTAGTAAATAATATAAATTTGACGTTTATAATTCTTTCTTCAGTTGGTTTGTCTGTCTTAATAATAGGAATTAGTAAAATATTTGTTGTATTCTTTCTTTTTTTTTCTAAAGGGGCAATTTTAATTTTTTGTTAAATTTGCCTGTTTGTCGATTTATTATAATAATTTTCATTTTCTTCCAAAAATTAGTGTAGCAATAAATAAGTAAATAAATATATGGAGCCACAGGTAAATTGGGATAATGTTTTAGACTACAGTTTGTGCGAGGGTATGTCAAAGTATTAAATTTCACATCAAATCTTTCTCCTAAAATATATGTTTGTAATATGATATTATATTTCGAGGTTTTTGTTTGAACAATATTGTTTGTGTGGGTGAACCAAATATGTATAAACAAATGTATTTTCCATTTATTATTATTATTGTTTTGGGAAAATTTTACTTCTCTTAGGGATAACTGCCAGTAGGTATATATTATTTTTATTTCAATTAAATGGCCATTTAAAATTGTTTTTAAAAAGATTAAGAAAATGTGCTGCAAGGTAGTGGTGAACAAAAAACAGTGGATATATATATATATATATATATACATATACTGTTCGTACTAATGGAGAAGTTGGTTATTTTTTATTACTCTAAAATTCTAATTTTAAATTGTATCCATTTACAGTACTGCTTCATAATTTTTGAAAATTGATTACAATGTATTTAAAATGACAAAATTATACTCAAAAAGAAAAAACCACAACCTTTACAGCAAACGTGCCAAACAAAACTTTCCTAAATAAATTTAAACATTTTTATAATTCTTGAATTATTAAGTGGTCATTATTGGGTTTGATGTTTCATAATATAATTTAACAAAAATGTAGCTTATAATACCTACGTTAAAAATGATTCCATTAAAGTATTTTATTTACTTTCTCAAATAAAATTGTAAAATAATGTTAAAAATTGTACAAATAATAAATTGCTATTACAACAATAAATAGTAATTAACGTTGTACTTCATTTAATTTCGCGTCTGAAAAATTCGTAATTGCAGTAGTCATTTCTATTAATTCTTCCTCATTTTCCTGTATTTTTACCTGGTTCGTATCGGACGAACATTTGTTTGAAAACGTTTGTAATGGGCCCCGCATATTGTCTATCGCTTGGGAAGTACCGGGAATAGGTTCAAAGGTGTCGTCAGATGAAGATAAAGTATACTCTTCTTCCTCTTCTGTTAACCACGAGTCGGTTTCTGAATCTAGAAGAACGAGAAACACCAACTGAGGAAACCGAAGACAAAGAAGAGCGAAAAAAATGAAGTGCCCAATTGGTAACGTAACATTTCTCAAATTATCTACTACTAAATAAATTTCTGATAGTATTAAATTTTATCTATTTTGAAACGATTCAAAATGTAATTTAGTTATTGCAATAATTTTTAAATTGAATTAGAAAGGGTATAGGTAAAAAGAAATACAAGTCAATTCTATTTTTACGCGGTAAATAAATTGTAATTACCAATGTTTATGGAAAATACTAAACTAAGGGATTATATATCTTTTAATTTTTAAAGTACTATTAAGCTTATCTATTAATTTGGCTGAAATTTCTATTCGTACTGAAATTATAATTCGGAGAATTCGCGACAATAAAATTAAGGATCAATCTGGAAATGACATTAACTGGCAAATTGTTCGAAGTGATTTTGAAAATTTGGGAAGTGTGTATGCAAATTTTTATTTGATTCATGTAAAAATGTAATTGGGCGACGCTAAGCTATAGTGAAATGCGCATTTGAACGAATATTTTATACCTGACTCATTTTCATTTTGACCTCTAATGGACATGTAGTCTCTATTTCTTCGAACCCTACGCATTGAAACGTTTATTTCTAACTGCATACGAACATCAAATGCCATAAACCCAACATAAATTAACAATGGAAGACGAAATCTACTTTCCCATGCTAATTTTAAAAGAAATATTAACGGCGACATACTCATTTTATTTTATTTTTTAATTCTACATTAACTTATTCAACTTTACCAGAAACCTAAAAAAGAAAGATTTCAGAAGAATTATAAAAATTGTTTACGTTTTAATAATTTCATTACAAAAAGTAAATGTGTATGAAATGCATAATATATTGAATAAAGATTATTACAACAGACAGTTTACATATAATTCGATAAAGAAACAATAAAACTAAACTCTGTTTTGTAAGTAAAGCCCCAAAAAATAACCATTTCAGATAAATGCAAAATATTTTAAAGCATATAAATAAGATTGTTTAATTCAGTTTAAGTCTTATAATAATCAATAACACTTCCAGATTTAAAATCACCCATTTGTAAAATTCCAAACATTTTTTTAACCGTCTGTTCAGGGGTTAAAATAGTTTTTGTTTCTAATAAAGAAATAAATTGGTCTTTTACTGTTTTGTCTTTTATATTAGTAACAACATCCTGTACCATATTGGTGTCTACTGGACCAGGAGAGTAATTTAACACAATGACATCTTTCTCTTCTGTAGCAAGTACTTGGAAAAATAGATCTCTTGCTGCTTTAGCTGAACCATACATGGACATGTTAGCAAATGGGACTTTTCCACATAGAGACGTTATATTCACAACAATCAAATTTTTTGTTTTCTTTTGTATTTCAGAAATAAAAGCTGCATTTAATAGTACAACAGAAAAAAGATTTAAATCATAATAATTACGCCATATCTGTAAATCTGTAAGTTCTGTTGTTGTATTTAATATCCCAACATGGCCAGCATTATGAAATATTAAACCTTGTTCAATATTTTTTGCCTGATCAATTGTTTCTTTAAGAATATTTTCAAATGTACCAATGTTAGGTTTGGATAGATCTTGAACAGTTGTTATTACATTCAAATCTGGGTTTTCTTTTAACATTAAACACTTAGTTTCCTCTAAACCTTTTTGAGACCGGGCCAATAGTAAAATAGTTGATATTTTGTTTATAATTTTAGCAGTCTCAACAGCAATTGCACGACCAATGCCTTGAGATGCACCTGTTATAACTACATAACTAATTTTTGAAAAATTTACTGCTGTTGCCATTTTATATTAACAAATAATAAGAAACAAACTGTTTAAACTAACCTAGAATTTATTTGCTTTGATGAGAATTTTCACACTTTTGTGATTCCAATGTTTCTGTTTCTTCTGCAGAACCTTCCTTTTCGTGAGTTTCGTTTATGAGCTGGTCGTATTTTATAAATTCGACGATTTCACCTTTTGATAGGGCCTGTTTTTCAGGAGCAATAGTACGCAATATAGAAAAAGTTTGGAGCTCCTCTTTCAAAAAATCTTCTTCAATTGGACGATTTGTCATATCACATAATAATTCACGCATGCAAGCTTCGCGTTTCTCTTGGAGTTGTTTAATGATGCTGGGATTTGATTTTAACTTTTTCAATTTACTTTCTAATAAAAAAAAACAAAATTTTCAATTATGCTATGCACCTACGACGAATTATATATTGTATTACCTAATATCGCAATGTACTCCTTAGAATCGGGTAAAGAATCGATAAAATTGTCTTCGAATGACAAAAACTCTTGTGGTTTTTCGAAACTTTCAATAATTGAAACACTTTCTCTTGAAATTGTCCACGGATCCATTTTTATTACGTCATTTATATATTTATGTTTACATCTACTGTTTTAAGTTGGATTTACACTACACAATAATAGATATAAAATAATGCATTCTGTAATTAAATTTGGAAATGGTTTTTGGAATCAAATGAGACATAATTATAAAGTTAATTAAATTGTTTATTAATTAAAGTATAATTTTTAACTATAAATGCCACTTTAGTCTATCAATAACATCCAGGAAATGGATCTACTCTATTTTTTCGCAAGACAAATTGTATTTTTCTATTCATGTCTTCATTATAAATTGCCTTACATCTTTCAAAATTTATTCTTCTCCGAAACTAAAAAAAAAAATATTACAAAAAACAAAAAATTTTTTGGAGCATAATGGATACCTGAAATGGTTTTTCATAATATCTAGTTCTTCTGTATTGATCTAAAATACCTTCTTTTCCTAAAATCCTATTTAGAATTTTGCATGCCGCTTCTACGTCATTATTTTGAACGAAAACTGTTCGTGCTATAAATTTAACGTGTCGCATCTTTCAAACTTTTGTGTAAACGCAACCTTAGAAAATAATAAGAATATCGTTAAGGTTAGATTTTTAAAATCTATAATAAGTTAATAGGTAATTCAATTATGATTAAATTTCTAAATACATACCGTTCTAAAAAACGGTGAAATTATTAACAACTCCTCAGAGAACAAAAAATGAATACAATTTTCTTTAATTGCAAAAGGGCACTTTTGTATTATAACACTTACGACCATACCGTTCACGTACTGGTTGTGTCTTTTGTGTCTAATGTCCATTGTGCACGTAACCGTATATAATTAATAAATACAGTAAAAGAATAAACAGAACAATTTAAAAACAGTTTCCGAAAATGTAACAAAAAATGTAATTATTTTAACATCTTTGGTATTAGAAACAATCTGTTTCAAAAAATTTAAAAAAATCATTATATCTAACGTAGCCATATCGTGTGGTTGTTGATTAATATTTTATACAATGTTAAGCATATGATTTATTTTATTTTAAACGCTGCAAAGATACGGTACTTTTATTGTTTGTTGTAACTTTAATGCCATGGATATATCCCGTTTAGGATTTTAAAATAATATGATATGGCAATGTTAGATTTCATACTTTTAGCTGCTTTTGTGAATCCTACGATTGAAAGACAATAGATGACAACCAGAAAAATAATCATAGATAATACAAAACATGCTGACGGTCTTTTATCATGGAGGGTCCCCAACATCTGTGATCTGTCTAGAATAGTCGAAGTAAAATATAGTGTGTAGAATCGAAACGTTCAAAATATCTACTTCTTCTCTCATTTAAAAATTGGAAGTGAAATATGATTATTTTCATCAAAATTAACACAGTTTTTTTAATAGGGTAAGTCTTATTGTCAATTGTCAGTATATATGCATGACTTTGTCTTCATTGACCATTGCATTTATCTTTCAACAGTTATTACTGATTGCCCTAATTCGAGAAAAAAGGTAAAAACGTGCGTTTGTCTTGACGTGATAAATTTAAACAAAATAACAAGTCATCGAAAAAATGGGTAAGAAGAAACGTCAAGGAGAGCCAAATACTAATTCCGACGAATCCACAGAATCATGCGACGAGAATCAGAATATGACTGAATGCCCTCATATTAACAAAGCCGTAGATTTGCAGAGAGTGAAAAAGGCCCTTAGCAAAACTGGATTTCAAACTAAATGTGAAGATTGTCTAAAGGAACCTTTAAGCAATAGTTTAGAAAATAGTTCCATAATATTCGACAGTAGTTTGTGGTTGTGTTTGAAATGTGGAAATCAGGCCTGTGGTCGCTATCAAAATCAACATGCCCTCAAACATCATAATACCCCACGATCTGATTGTCATTCCTTATCTGTTAACACAACCATTTGGAGTGTTTGGTGTTATACTTGTGATATAGAAATTAATGTAATAGCAAGAAAAAAGTTGCTAGAAGCTGTGGAATATCTCAAAAAGCAGTCAGAAACAACTAAAATTACTATGTTCAATACTATGCCAAATGACGATAATAAGGTAAAATATCTAAGCATTTTTTCTAATTATATTTTTGTATTAAACTAGTCTAAAAATATGGAATTTGAGTATTGTAATTTAAAGAGTTCTGTTATTTAATCTTTAATGTTATTCAATTTTAGAACTGAACATATTTAAGATACATCAGTAATACAGTTCTACAATAAAGATAGTTAAATTACATGATATTTATTGCTCTGAGAAGATTGTTTTATATAGACTTTGTTTTTTTTGTAACTTAAAAAAGTGATGATACAATGAATCATATATAAGAATATAATTTTCAATTTTTTTATATTTTATTATTATTTTATTCAGTAATTATGTATCTTTTTACAACTGTTATTAATGAATAATTTCAGCTAATGGTGTTTAATGTTTATGCAGTTTTTGGTAAAGCTGGCATTTAACATTAAAATTAAGAAAAAAAAATATCAAATAGTATTCATAGTACCATAACAATGTAAATTCTATATTTTTTAATTAAAAATTTGTTTGCTATTATAAATCTAAGTTTAACATGGTGGAATGTATTTTAGTTTATTTCTACTCATTCTCTAGAACCGACGTTATTAGCATCATTTTTGCTGTGCTGCAGTTCCTCTTAAAATTATTGAATTCTGGTTACCTACATTAGACAGACAGTTAAATAAAATAATAATTTGACACCTGTCTATTGAATACATTTCTAAAAGAGTGGAAGATAATTTTTAAAATAACTTTTTCAGGTGGTAGAAGTAATGGATACTAAAACATCTCTTTCATTTTCTAATGGAGGGTCTGATTTATCTTTACTTCCTCGGACAAGAGGGCTCATGAATCTGGGAAATACCTGCTTTTTTAATTCAGTCATGCAATGTTTAGGTCAAACACCATATTTACTAAATCTTTTACAAGAAACTTCACAACCTGGTCAATATTTTAAACTTCCCGGTGGTAAACTTAAAATTGATGATAATACTGTTGATCTGGGGCCCCTTGATGGTAAAAACGCCCCCATTCCGATCTTATTATTATTAATAGAAAATCGTAATCCAATTTAATTGTAGGCCACCTCGAAGAATGGCGACCTCTAACAAGAGTACTAGCAGAAACATTGAATGAATTGCAAAGTGGACGACTAGAAGTTTACAATCCTCGATTTTTATTATCGAAATTGACCCAGAGAATGCCTCAATTTGCAGGAGGTCACCAGCATGATGCTCATGAACTTTTACGACATCTCTTGGAGGCTGTTAGAGAAGAAGATTTAAGAAGATACCAAACAGTTATATTGGAGAAAATGGGTAAGTTATAAAACACGGAATTTAAAAAAACTGAAAAAACACGTATACAATGCTTAGAAAACTGGAAATAGATTTATATGTATCGTTTCTATTTACACCTTATAATGCAAATGAACTGTAATGAAGGCCTTAAATTTGATTGTATCCGTGTTGTGTTCAGGAAATTTATGAATCATTATTTGCTCAGATGAACGATCGTTTTTCTTTTTATTTAAGATGATTTTCTGTTGGAGAACTTGCGTAAGTATCGAGTTGATTTGTTTTACGTAACGCTGTTTTTTTTTCTCTTTACGTAACTAACGAAAAAACGCTAATTAGTGTCATCACAATTGGTGCCCTAATTATTTATTATGTAACGTTAATGTCGATAATAATTAACATTAGGCAAAATATGAGCAGTAATTATAGAAAAATGTTATGCACCTCATCAATATTTTAGTATATAATTAAAAAGAAAATGTGAAGTGGTAGTATAGTAGTATATAAACAAATGAGGATAGTAACTGCAAAGATAAATTGTCCCTTTTCTTTATAGGTCTTAGCAAAAAGACTGACCCTTCATCAGTCGAAGGGGAGAAGAAGCAAATTATCCGTTTCTATGGTCAACAGGCATCAGAACTTCTTTTACCAACAGAACAAGTATTTCGAGGAGTTCTCGTTAGCACTTTGCAATGTAAAGAATGCGATCATATGTCACACAGAAACGAATTCTTTTTAGACTTGAGGTAGACACAATTAATTTTAAAATCCCAGTTTGAAATTATATCTTATTTTTAATTTATTAGCCTTCCAATAGCTGAAAAGCAGCTACCGCCTGTTCTTCGAAGGAAAGCTGAAGAAATAGACGACAATAAACAGTCTAAATATCAAATTAAAAAGGAAAGGAAACTGGCAAGAAAGAACAAGAAGCAAAAGGGGTCCAGGTCTTCGTTTCCCACTGTTCCCAATCAAAACGTCACAATGACTGAAGAGAATAAGAGTGATGATAATAATAGTGAAAGTGAATCTGACGCAGATGTTGAAGATAACGCTGACGTAAGTTTTAAATTATTCAATTTATTAATGTAAGTAATGTATATATAACAGGAAAATTCCTTCAAGAAGATGGTAACTGAAACGCAAAGCAATGAAGACATACCAAAAGGTACCGAGTCGGGTTATAATTCCGACAAAATTGATAATGGCAGCCCTGATTCAAATGTACGCAGCACATCCCCAGAAATGAGAGTGGACGACAGTGGAATTCCTAGTCCTGCAGTAGGAATGCTAAGTGTATCACCTATACCGCCCACCAGTCCTGAAAATAGTCCCGCATCCAGTGAAACAAACATCGACATGGGAAGTCCTCTGCTGGGGCACAATAGTCCTAATGACGAGTGAGTCCTTTATTATTCGCCCAAAATCAATAATTACGCTTTAATTAAAAATTACAGAATAAACGAAGACTTTGAAAGACCCCAATCTAGATTAGCTTTCGTGAACAACAAAAATACAGATTTGAAGGTCGATTTAGCTAAGTTGTCCCTCTTAAACGATGGGGACTCGAATAAAATGGATTCGTTATTTAGCAGCCCCTCAACTGGCAGCAAAATGCAACTGGATATTAACTTAGAGGGTGCATGTGGTGGCTATGAAGACGAACAAGAAAAGGTAAAAATCCCCGACATATAGATCTAATTTTAAATTACTTATTTAAATATTGTTATCTTGGTAGATGGAAGAAGATTTTGATGACTGTTGGATGGGTACAATGTCAGCTAGATACCAATGTGAGGAGGGAGAGTGTTCAGTCCAGTCCTGTTTGAATCAATTCACTGCACGTGAACTTATGACTGGTAACAACAAAGTCAGTTGTGATCTTTGTACGAAACGTCACGGAGGTAACGAGAAGAAACCAGTCTACACGAACGCCACCAAGCAACTTCTCATCTACAACCCCCCAGCAGTGCTGATTTTACATCTGAAGAGATTCCAGGTGAGATATGTTTATAATTCTTTTTTCAGTTAAAGTAAATTTCTTATTACAGGCAGTATGTGCCATCTACTAATATTTACTGCTAACTGTAGTACTAGAACTAAATGTTCCTTATTAAAGTAAATTTGTTGTAGTTGTGTTCTAAAATTTAAAATTTGTGAAAATAATTAGTATTTGTATATCCGTTAAACTTTAATTTTTATAGATAGGTATAGTGACTTTTATTTAAGGTCAATTTTTTTAATTTCATTTAGGTACATCGGTATCGATCTGCGAAAATAGCAAAGTACGTGTCCTTCCCGCCTACTTTGGACCTGGCTCCGTTTTGTTCGAAACGTTGCCAAAGCCTTCCCACGTTTGAAACGGGTCAGACTAAGGTCAACTATTCTTTATACGGTGTAGTGGAACATAGCGGATCAATCCACGGCGGTCATTACGTGGCTTATGTTAAGGTACGCGCTCCTCTCGATAAGGACAGTTATCGATGGCAGTTCTTGCCAAAGAATCAAAAGGAAGGCGAATCACCGAAGGAACCTCGACCATTGCCGGAGTCTTCTCCATCTGGCAAATGGTATTATATCAGCGATTCGTACGTGAACGAGGTGCCCGAGTCTAAAGTTTTACAGTCGCAGGCCTACCTCCTTTTCTACGAAAGAATTTTGTAATAGGTACTACTTAATTATTTCTATAACTTTTGATTGATTGATTAATTAATTGATTTTAATCGCAGTTAGCCGATTTTATTGAGATAGTTTTTTGGGTGGACTTTTCGGTTGTACAATTTTGAGGGAATCGTATTTTTTTGCGTGCGAACAGATTCGTTACGTCGTTAGTGTCCATAAATTACTTTTAATTTCGGTGTTTTTTTTTTCAAATATATCCAATTCTGTTTTTACACTAGTTTTCTTTATGTAAAGGCAATTTTTTCATATTACACTTATAATAGGGATTTTAAAAAAATTAAAAATTATGGATTCGAACACGAATTTCCATATGGATTATTGAATTATTTTTGCTGATTTTTAAGGATCCAGAATTATTCTTTTATTTTATATAGACACATATTTTTTACACTAAATGTTCGATAAAACACGATTGGATGACACTTTTCAGCGATACATGATAATACTTAAATAAAGTCTACTTTCTTCCTAATATATATCTGGTAAATGCTTATTTATTTTTTCTGATAAAGTTATACAACTATAATATGTATAATTGTGATAATAAACGCTGAAGTACTTTTTTTTTTCGTAAATAATGGACACCGGCGAGGAACAAATGTTTTTATGGAATTTTTCTTGTATGTATAACAAACAGTTTTATTGTCTTATTAATTGCATGTACGAATATTTTTATACACATGTTTCAGTTTTAATTAGATTATTTTCTTGTCGGAATGAAAACAGTACCGTAGGTTCATTTTAGGTGTATTTATTACATTGCCACTACAACGATATTATATATATTTCCCGCTTTAAGTTTACTATTGATAAAAACTTTGTAACTATTTGAGAACAATAACAAAGTGATTAAAATGAAATTGTTGTTTCTTTTTAAGTCGTGGTATGCCTTACTTTTTACAGATTTTGTTTTGTACTAAAAAGGTAAAAATGATAAGAATTCTGTCTGTCTTCTCGTAACGTGCATTTTGGTCAAGGACTTTAAAATGAAAGGATAATAAGTTTTTCAAGTTTATTTTTCTTAGAAGTTATTTTCTGAAAATTGAAGTTTATTTGTCTTTATAAATGTATATAAACAACATAGAGTTTACGGTGTATCAGTATTATACGGACACACCAATCGCAAATATTAGAAATGGCAAGGTCTATTGGGTATTTATGTTTTTTCGTGCTCTCTATAGTATTAGAAGGTAAGTAAAATAGAATAATAATTCCATTAATATTTTATGTTTCACATTATTTGATGTTTTTTAATAAATACATTTATTCAATTCAAACGCTATTCATTTGCCGATTATATGGCTGTTACTTGATTTAATTAAAAAGTAAACTATTGGTTGTACTCTAATTACCTCACAAGTGAGGAGCAATCCATAAATTCAAAGTAGAAAATAGGAGACTGTGGTAAGAGAACAATTAAATAAAGAAAGACCCACCCTAATTACCACTAACTAAATTTAAAATGAGCGAACACGTGTTCACCCACTTCATACGTGGGCATTATCAACGCAAAATATAGCAAAACAGACTGAATGTAACAAAGTATAAAAATATCCTTAAATATCTTCCGGCAAGTAATCTTAATAGTGGTATGAAAAAGTACTCCAATATTCACTATATTGCATTTAAAACGTTTAATAAGTTACCTTCAATAATAAAAGTAGTAAAAATAATCACGCATTAAAACGAAGTTGACAGGATGAATAAGAGAGAATAGGTGATTGATATCACACAATTTTTCTTTTTCTTTTATGATATCTAGTAAATAAGTATTTATACGAAGTACTCGAACGATATAAAATCGTAAATAATGAAAAAATGCTTTATAATGTTTCAGAAAAGTTTTATTAATAAACTCTTTTTCAAGAGTACATAGAAACAATATTTTAATTTTGTTTTTGTAAATTATATTTAATAAATTGTAATTTGAAAAACAACATTTTTGTTGTGAGAAACCATTTTACTTAAAAAAAATATATTTTATTTTCATTTCTCTGAGTTACTCAATTACTAGTAACGGTTTAGAATTTTAATATTATTTTAAAAACGACTTCATTCTAATTATTTTTCCATTGTTGCTGCCCACTAAAAATGATAAATATCAGTTCTTTTTGGAACTCAAAATCACAGTAATTAAAAATCGATGGTATCTTTTAATGGAATGGAGGAGGGAGGTTAATACAGTAAAGCCCTCCGACTCGAAATCTCTTACAAAATTTTCTAAAATCTTGGACTGCAGATGTATACAAGTATACAACAAGTATTCACGTAAATTATAGAAATTTTACGATTTTAGCATGTTGGGGAGGATCTAGCGATCTTCAGTGTTATCACTGTGACGCATCGGTAACCCGTGCCTGTTTTAATTCCGCGGTAAAAGAAGAATTACCAATTGCTGAATGCATTATACCACCTTCACAAGTAGCCTTAAAGGACGGCCAGTCAGTCACAAATTTCACATTATCAAAAGTCCAAGATGGTCAATTTAATGGAATTCCTCTCATCACGGATATTATATTGAAACAAACTTCAGAACAACAAGAATTGACTGATGCGGACTACGATTTTTATTGTGGAAAATTGAAACTAAAATCCGGTAGGTACATCTCCAAATTGAAAATCAGAAACGAAAAATTAAAATATTAATCAAATAATGTTTAATTGTTGAGGCATCTACTCCTTGAAACTTCATGATATAATAATAATAATATAAATTAAACACAATTTAAGTTTCAAAATCAAATTCATTAATCAATCAGTATGATTGTTTCACCACACTGTGGCTTCTTCAGGTGAAGGCATACAATTATACATCATTGCATGACTTTGCCTGAAGAAGTCACAGTATGATCAATACATTTCGTTTTGAAACTTAATTATGTTTAATTTGTATTAATTATTATAATAAAATGATGTTTTGAATTATTTTGTTATTTCAGGTGAAAATGAAAGCCTTCAGAGAAGATGTCTAGTAGTGAAGAAAGAAACAAAAGATGTCTGTAATTTAATTAAATCAGCATTAGATCCCGCAATCGAGGTGGCAGGTTGTAATGTCTGTAACGAATACATTTGTAACTCTTCATCAAATATTATTGTCTCCTGTACTTTGGTATTATTGAATTATCTGTTTTCCGATTTGTTACATCAAACTGACATTAATAACTGGAATTGAATTTTTATTTACTTACACTTATTATTTATTTATTTTAAGTTTATCGGTTCAATACAATAATAAAATTTTTGTTTGTCGTTTCATTTAGTCTTCTAATTTTTGTAACTTCTATTGAATTTAAACTTAACTGTTCCAAATTAAATTATAATAACATTATATTAACTAATGAATAATTTTAGTAATCAATAAGTAAATATGCAAATAATTGTACACTATTAGTATCTCAGTTATAGCATTTTTAGTGAAAGAACTTTTGTTACTTTGAAAAAATGGATAAAAAGAAATTTCGTGTTAATAAAGCATTGCTTTTTGGCGAAAAAAAAAATACTGTTGAAACCAAGGCTTGGCTTGATAGATATTATTCGGACTTTGCACTAGGAAAATCAACCACAGAAAAGTGGTTTGATAAATTTAAATGAGGCGAAATGAGCACCGAGAACGATGCACGCAGTGGGCGCCCCAAAGAGGCTGTTACCGACGAAAACATAAAAAAAGTCCACAAAATAATTTTTGATAGCCGTAAAGTGAAGTTGATTGAGATAGCTGAGACCCTAAAGATATCATAGGAACGTTTTGGTCATATCGTGAATGAATATTTGGATATGCGAAAGCTCTGTACAAAGTGGGTGCCGCGCGAGCTCACAATCGACAATCGATCAAAAACAACAACGGATCGAATCGATGATTCTAAGTAGTGTTGGAGCTGGTCAATCGTAATAAATGCGAATTTTTGCGTTTGCGTCGATATGTGACGATGGATGAAACATGGCTCCATCATTTCAGACGGAGTCAGCCGAGTGGACTGCACGTTATGAACCGATTCCAAAGCGTGGAAAGACGTAAAAGTTGGCTGGCAAGGTTATGGCATCAGTATTCTGGGATACTCATGGTATAAATACTTACTAAAACTATCTTAAAAAGGGGAAAAAACATAAACAGCGACTATTACGTAGCGTTATTGGAGCGTTTAAAAGACGAAATCGCGGAAAAGCGACCTCATTTGAAGAAAAAGAAAGTGCTGTTTCACCAAGACAATGTCAATGTGACAATGTCACAAATCAATGAAATCGATGGCAAAATTCCATGAATTGGACTTCGAATTGCTCCGCATCCACCGTACTCTCCAGATCTCAAGAGGATGCTCACTGGACAGAAATTTCGCGCCGATGAAGAGGTAATAGCCGAAACTGAAGCCTATTTTGAGGCTAAAGACAAATCGTATTATAAAAATGGTATCGAAAAATTGTATGACCGCTAACTATAATCGTTGTATCGCCCTTGAATAATAAAATCAAATTATATTAAAAAAAAATAATGTTTTCTATGCTAGCCGCCTGTTATAATTATTTTTTATCACGTCGTTTAAACAACTATTACAGTTGTATGATTTACTACACATTTTGATGGACAAATATAATTTAATTTTGAGTATGTGGTGATTAATGCATGTAAACATATTATCTATGTACATACGTAGTGTATAATGGGAACTAAGTATTTCCCTTATTAGGTAGGTATTTACTTTTGTTATCAATACGAAATCGAATTTTATCAGTTTCTGCTGAATTAGTCGTACACTATTACCGGCACTGGTAACTGTTCAAGTAATAGTATTAATAAAAAAAGTATAATATATTTAAAAATGGCAAAACTAAATACTAATTTTTACGTGTTTCTTTTTATTGTTGCATTAAATGGTAAGTATTAACGAAAAATACTTCATCACTATTCAACATTAGCATAGATTTTCGTGAAGTGGCTCAACGTTATTTACTGCAGGTGATTAATCTCTAGAAGCCTCTACATATCAGTAACTGAATGTATATACGATATTTATAGATATCATTTTCATGTTTATTATAAATAATTTATTTTCATTAAACACCATTTTCCCTATACCCCTTTAACACCGACGGATGAAGTAATTCATGTTTATTAAATAGTTATCATTAAATGTTCATCTAATATTATAAAGAAAAAGTTTTGTTTCGTTTTGAATCTACATAGAAACTTCTAATTTGGTTAACATAAAACCTTCGCAATCGTTTAAGATATAATTAAAATAAGGTTATAGGTTATTGTTGCCGTAGGTTTTCTTTATTTTGAATGTTTTTTTTGTCGTATTTTAACTAAATTCGGTATTCGATTAAATTCGTAATTCCTCCGGGTGTAACGCGTTTTCACCACTTTATTATTTCCGCCCCCTTTAACATCTAACGCCATATGAACTTTGTCCACCCCCTCCTATTTATTTTGTATTACATAACTTTAAAACCAATAAAAAAATAAAATAACCTAAAGATAAGTAAAAGTGCTAAAAGAGATTTACCTCTCCAATTATTACAAACTATTTTTGTTAAAATGGACACGTGTTTTGCCCACTTTATTTGTTGTTGTTTATTATTAACGTGAGATTACAATTAGAAGTGAGTTTCTTTTAACCCTTTTAATTATTTTGTACTATTTGTAATGTTCGATATAAATATCTGATCAGATACATATCTACGTTTTACATATACCCCCCCCCCCATGTAACACCACAAAATATAAGGGCATACCCCTCCCTCCCCTAAAAACTTTACGTGATTTATTGATGACCCAATAACCAGTTTATTCTGAAACTGTGGCGGAACCAACGGAGATGGGAGGAAATTCCTCCCCCCAAAACCCTCTTTGGCATACTTTAAACGGTATATGTATGTGTCACAGAGATATGATAAAAACCGAGATTTGATTAAATCCCTGAGGGAGATGAACAATTCACAGACGATGTTAAAAATGACAATTTGATATTGCAATTTTCCTGAAGAAATGAAGAGATTTGATCAAATTTGACTTTTTTTTTAATTTTACAGTAAGGCTCAGTTTCGGGGGATCTAGCCAGCTACGATGCTACTATTGTGATGCGTCAGTACTCACTGCATGCGATGACCCCCCCGTAAAAGCTGTTTTGCCCTCGTTGGAGTGTAAAGAACCCCCTTCCCACGTAGTCTCGAGGGATGGACTGTCAGTTACCGATTTTGTTTTAAACCAAGCCCGTGATGGACAATTCAATGGCATGTCCCTTGTCACTAATATTTTACTAAGGGAAATTTCACAGGAGACAGAACTGACGGATCAAGAATATACTTTTTATTGTGGAAAAGTTAGTTTGAAGTCGGGTATGTATTTGTCTAAAATATATAGGTTTTATTTCCTTATTAAAAATTATATATTCAGAAATTTCTTATTGATTTCTGCATACAATTTGCACTACTGAATGACTGAAGAAGTAAAAGGTGAGGACAAAACGTTAAACAGTCGAATATAACAGTCAATCGAATGAGGACATACTAAAAGTTGAAACTCCTTGATTTTTGAATTCGAATATAACTAACTATTTCATTATTTTCCATGAACGAAGTTTAAAATACTTTTCTATTTACAATCAATCTTAAATCATTTTAACACTACTTACTAATTCGCAAAATCACTTACAAAATCTAGAAGATGCCAGAATGACCTGAAACAATAAACAGAAGAAGTCAATTATTTGGTTGTTACAGTTTTAAGTGTTTTAAGTTAAGTTTAGGTAAAAGAAATTCATATTACATTATTGAATAAAATGAGAACTATTTCAATTAAACAATTTATTGGGGCTTCACCTTCTTAAACTAGTTCAACTATAGCCTATAGTTTTATCAGCAAGAATACTTTTGAAGCATATTATATTTATGTTAGAAATTTTCAAATACGAACAGCAAATTAAGGAAAATAAACTTTTATTAAGAGTATATAGGGTCTGTCCAGAAAGTTAGGATTTTTCAGTACTTTTACTGATCGTAGCGCGTTTGAACCAGTTGGATTACTTATGTGGAGGGGAGACAGCAGCTATGCATCACTGCTGTGTTGCAAGCTCAGTCTGCTCCGAGCTCTAGGAGCATCCTCATTTTTTTACTTGTGTCACGACGCGCGATGGACGACTCGCTCGACCAATGGTACGCCATCAAATTTTGTGCAAAACTCGACAAAAATCATTGTCGACACCTAAACAATGATTAAGGAGTCTTACGGAGACTTCTCAGCTCTTTCGTATTCTTGAATTTCTAGATGGTTGAAAATGTATAAATATGGTCGAGAAGGTGAAAGAAATGCACCTAACAGGGTGGTGTAGTGGTTTAGATCATTGTTTAGCATTCGGATTGTCACCGATTCGATTCCAGGTCCGTTTGCTCTGATCCAAGTTTTCTGTGGTTTCTTTGGATCATTTAGGAAAATTCTGGGGCAGTAATATTCTACAGATATTCTTTCACTTCTCTTCTGTCTTCATTTCATCCATCTCATCTTTCTCTCCCTAACCACTCCACCCACCCATTCCCACGATTCCTGCAAGCAGGCTGAAGGGGGCCTTACGCCCTACCCTCCGGTTTTGCACTGCAGTGTAGTTCGGTGGGACTGCCTGCCCACGAGTAAGAATAGTAGGTGAAAATGAAACACCAAAAAGTTTAAAAGTCTGAAATAAATCCACCCAGCAGCGTGGTGGTGGTTTAGGTCGTTGCTTAGCATTTGGGATGTCACCGATTCGATTCCAGGTCCGTTTGCTCTGGTCCAAGATTGCTGTGGTTTCCTTGGATCATTTAGGCAAATTCTGGGGCAGAAATATTCCACATATAATCTTTTACTTCTCTTCTGTCTTCATTTCGTCCATCTCATCTTTCTCTCCCTGACCACCACCCAACCACTTTCCCGATTCCTGGAAGGAGGCTGAAAAGAGCCTTATGCTAGAAAAGGTGTGTAATGCCCAGTGGAACGAACTACTTTGAAAAGTTTTAATATTTTGTAACCGTATCTTTCTCAAAAGAATAATCGGATAGACCTTGTAATACCGCCTGTAATATATATCTCTTCAATTTGTTTGTCATCACTCATCAGGCTCAATGTGTACATGATATAATTTTCGTAATCTACGGAATAAATGACCGTTTTTCACATTAAATAAATAACTTACTTATGCGATAATTCTTATTTTTGTTGTAGGTGATAATGTGAGTATTCAAAGGAGATGTTTACCAGTAAAAAAGGATATTTTAGATGTTTGCAATTTTATTAAAGAAGAATTAGATGAAAGAATACAAGTGACTGGCTGCAATGTGTGTGACGGAGATTTATGTAATTCTTCTAATGAAATGATTATATCTTATACATTAATATTGTTTAGTATAATAGGATCTTTTCTATTTTAATTACGCATGTACATTTTCAAGCGTATTTTTTCTACTATCATTTTTTTAAATAAACCTTTACGATAATAAAATGTGATACTTTATATTCTAAAATTTTGCATCGAATATTTTACCTAAAATGAAAAAAAAAACAACGATTTATTTAACTTAAAACATTAAATAATCAATTTGAACATTTAGTAAAAAAATACACAGTTAAAATAATGACGTCAATATTTATGAACCGTCATCTTTGAATCGGTTTAATTTTGCGGTATATTCATTAATTCCAAATTAAACATAAATGTAAAACAAAAGACGAAAAGATGTTAACTCGCATCGTACAATTTCAAGGAATGCTTGGCTTTTCTTAATTTTTGGACTATATTTATATTTATGTTTATCATATAGCATTTCTGCCCGCGCCCACCTGATGAGACCCAATAGATAGAAATGGGTCGTAGGATATAGCTTTTCGTACGTTGTGCCTACTGTGTAGGACGCGTTAGAATTGTGGGATCTGTTATCCTTGAAATTTAGACGAAAAAGGATTTTAACTTCCAAATACGCTTTTCGTCTTTATTAAAAATGTTTCATCAAGATTACTCCGCTAACAGTGATTCTGTTAAATGTAAAACAACAAGACGTTAATGTAGAAAACGGAGGGCACTATTAATATCAATAAGAAAAAGGAAGGTAAGACACATTATGAGACACGGAGAGATAGTAATGGACGTATTGATAAAAGAAGATTGGCTAAGGGTAGGTAACAGCGGAGGTGCGTGTCTAATCAGTCATCGGACCGAGGACTCTGTGATGATTAAGAACCACGTTTTAGCTGACCATGAGAAGCTCAATAATTTAAATTAACAAAAAATTAATTAATTACGAAAACTCTTACATTTCTCATCAACCAAAAGATCAATAAAAAATACAATTTTGTGTACAAATTATTAATTGCATATTAGATTCTCCTTCAATTGAATTCTACGTAAGCAAACATGCGTAAAAGTTGAAGTGTATAAAATAGATAGCGTTTTAATTTTTCTCTGATTAATTTTTATCTAGTTAAGATAAAATTAAAATAAAAACAAACTAGGTCAACTAATTGTAAATCTTGAAATGTGATTTAAACAATTGACGGTGCAATTTTTATGAAACAACATGTTTTAAAACTTCGTCCGCGTGGAATTTAATAAAAAATTTATTTTTAAAATTTTTAACGAAGTCGTTGAGACACAATCGTTAGCAGTAGCCCGCTCGCGCGTTTTGATCCCGCGCGACAGGCAGCCTTTATGATATTAGGCGGCGGGAGGCGCTTTTACAATTTTTATCTGTCTGTCTGTCTGTTTGTTCCGACTAATCTCTGAAATGGTTAGACGAATTTGACGGGCATTTCACTGGCAAATAGCTAATGTAATAAGGAGTAACTTAGGATACATCTGTTTTAGAAATTAATAATTTATTTTACAAATTAATAATTATTTATCAATAATAATTATTAATTCCGAAAATAAAAGTAGCCTAAGTTATTCATTATTACATTAGCTATCTGCCAGTGAAAGTCCCGTCAAAATCGGTCCAGTCGTTTCAGAGATTAGCCGGAACAAACAGACAGATAGACAGACAAAAATTGTAAAAAATGTTTTTTTGGTATATGTACCGTGTATACATCCATATGCATTATATATATATATATATATGTATGATTATATCTTTTCTATTTTAATTACGCATGTACATTTTCAAGCGTATTTTACATCCATATGCATTATATATATATATATATATATATATGTATGATTATATGAGTTTATTTTATGTATTTGTTATTAATTTATATCCTGGAAATTGGCAAAACACCGATGAAAAATATCTTCATCTGTCCCATTGCTCTAATTATGTATGTTTGTTAGCAATAGCAACTTTTACAATTATTAAATATCATCATGTTGAGATGTGAATGACTCAGAAGTAAAATTCCATCTATTATAGTTATTTGTTGTCCAATTCCATCATGTGATAAAGCAAATTGGATAAATTCAATTTTGCCAGTGCATTAAACAATTTTGTTTTGTTAAAAGTCAACTACCTCATATTTTATTGTTCAGGGAATGTCATCTAATCGTCATAATAAAACTAGGTACAGACGAACGCGCATTCGACGCGCGATTGTACCAGTTCCAGTGGAAACGGAAACGTTTGGGACCCAAACAGTTTCCAACTGAAAGGGAAGAAACTTTTGGGCATTTCATTCCCACCAGCTACTGATACTAGTAGGCAAGAAGGTCCTCTTCAGTATCTTTTTAAGGAGAGATAGATGAGGCAGACGACATGAAGACAGAAGGGAAGTGAATGATTATTTATGTCAATATTACTGCCTCGACATTTGCCTAGGTCAGGGATGACGAACCAATTGCACGCGATACCATATTTTGGGCACGTCACTGATTACAAATTCAAGCAGGTCTCGCTGACCAGGCAATTTAATATACCGAAATTCGCTTTGAGCCATGGATTTGGCAGAATACGTTTTTATGAACTAGTTTGGATCTGTAGAGTCAGAATATGACAAAAAACACATGCCTTGATTTTCTCCCAAGCGAGCTACGGGACTTTGATTTCTTCGACAGAAATGCAACTTTACAGAGCTTCGATTAAAAAATCATAACTGAAAACCAAATGTATCTACCATTACGCCGTTTGGACGCAAGATTAACAATAGTTGTTGGTAACTGCAGAAAAATTGGGAATAAGCTGTCTACGCTTCTATCGATGTATTGCCCTTCAAACATGGCAGAAATTAAAATCGCGGATCTCGCATGGTACAGTTTCTGGGAATGCTTGGTTGTTTCTTAATTTTTGGACTCTACGATTATAAATTAGTCTATAGATATTGATTCAGTCGACAACTTCACACAAGCCTTAATTTCATCCTTTGGACTTTATACCTCCAAGCAGTTCTCGCCGACCAGGCAGTTTAAGAAATTGAAATTCGCTTTGAGCCATGGGTTTGGCAGAATCCTCTTTTAGGAACCAGTTTGGACCTGTAGAGTCAGAATTCATTGTAAAGTACCTAGGCATTATATTACGAGCGAACGCAAGTGATAAAACAAAAACAAATAGCTTACTGATGTACAATAATGTTCGTCGGTTGAGTCTTGTGAACGTACTTCAATGATTTGTTGATTGCTTGGAAGAAATCAGACTGTTTCTGCAAAATGATGGAAAAGTTGAAGAATACCGACAGTTGTTGGATGTTATATGGCATTCAAAATTGATGTTTTTTACAGATGTATGCCAACATTTAAATAAATTAAACATGAAGCTTCAAGGCATAAATAAAGCAATTATCGTGGTGATAGATTTCATTCACGCTTTTGAGACTAAACTGCAAGTTTTCAGGAACTACAAGTATTTTCCAAATTTGAAAAAATATAAACGATTTAGAAATACATGAGAAACCAAGACGAAGACCAAGTTACTGAAGAATTTATTTTTGTGTTGATTCTTCAATTAAGGAATTTTCAGCGAGATTTTCTCATTTCAAAGAATTATCGGAAACACTCAAGTTTATTATGTACCCTCATGTGACGTCATTTGATAAATTGAATAATCTGAAATGCAGCTAGTTGATTTCCAGTGGATTCAAAAATTTATTGGAATAAGAAAAGATTTAGAATTAATTGAAACAGAAAGATAAATGCTAATAACAAAATTTTGGGAACATGGAATGTTTCCAGACGCATTTAATTGTTTGAAGAAGCTGACTCATGCTATTTTACAATATTTTCGTCAACCTATGCCTGCGAGTCATTATTTTCAGAGATGAATAACATTAAAGACTCGGTTAGAAACCGTTTGTGAGATGAATCCAGTTCAGCATGCATTCTGCTAAAAGTAATATCTTACAACCTCAAACTAACATATATTATTTGTCATCTAATCTGCAACAACAGAAGTCACACTAATTTTACTTTAATTTATATTACGCACATAATTGAAACATTGCAAAATGTTCCTATTTTTTGTAGTAAATAAAGAGTTTTTAGTTGATAGTATTTATTATTATTAATAATCACAAAGTCAAAATTATTTCATGGCACGTCTATGACCTCATTAAACATTTCATTAGAAAAATGGTACGTTAGTACGTAAAGGTCTAGATGATTCAAAAGAACCACAGAAAACTTGAACCCGGAATCAAACAGATAACCTTCTGAATGCTAAGCGATTATCTATAATTCTGGACCACTCTACCACGGGGGGGTGCGGAGGGCTGAGCCCCCCCTAGAAGGATCTCAGCCCCTCCTCAGCCAACAGCCGGCATTTATAGGAAATCTGAGAAATTTCGAAATTTCCACATCGAATTTATATTTAAAGAAAAGCAGGACATATCTCAAGATGGACCGAATCCGAAGAGACAAAAAAAAGCAATTTGTTGATGGATTTCATAATTTCTGATAAAATAGGTCAAATATCTGAAACTGATGACAATCCTTCGCAACTTTTGAAAACTTTACACATGGAAACTTTGATTTGATGCTTGCGGAACTGCACTTAAGATTTTCTCATAACAAAGATCTTTGCACGGCCATTACAAATGTCGAGAAACTGAACATCGATGAAATAGGAATTCTGAAGAAACTAGAAATCCAAGTAACATAGCCATGCGAAATAAATGTTGTGAAGAATTATTGCCCAAAGTACAACCCTGACGACATGTTCGCTGAAATTTATAACCAACGAACTTCATTTGAGGACACCTACATGCTTTTAGCGACTTGCCGTACCTTTGGATATAGTACCGCTGTTTGCCAGTCAGCATTTTCGGAACTTACACGGATCAACCATCAACAGACTCCAAAGAATGTCTATGAAGCACCTATGAACGACAAGCTAATTTAATTCATTTGGCGTTAGAAAAAGTTTATATGAAGAATATTGATTTGTTTGAGTTAATGCGAAAATTTAATGTCTGTAAATTGCGAAAATTACAACTGTTTTGAGACTTTTCAATTATATTAATTGCGCCCACCCAACCAGGTTTGCAGGTTCGCACTTCAACTAAACGTTTCAATACTTATCAATTATCAATGGCATTTCATCTAGTGTGAACATTTTCATGAGGGCACTACATATTGCTTTTGATGAGTATCTCAATATGCACGTTGTTCCAGACTGAACAGTTCCAGATGTGCACAAAATTAGTTTTTTGTACCTGACCTTCCGAGAACCCTAGTAAGTAAGCTTGCACTAACAGTCCTTTCCAGTAACAAAAATTCCATCCATACACCCCCCAAGCTTTCAAACCCGTAGTCTATAAGTATTTGTATATAATAGTTAAAATAGTAAAAGTCTGATCGATGTAACGAGCAGCCGTTATAATCTGTAAATACGTACTCAGTATACATTAAAACTATCGTTTGCGTGTAACTAATTTAGGTGCAAAGCAATAATACAAAAATGGTAATAACCATTTATTTGTATTTTTCCGGCTCGAAGGACCACACGTCTTACACAAAAGCGCGTCGATCTGAACGGAGCCTTATAAAAATAAAATATAATTGTACACGTATATTTGTATATTCATGATCATGACAACAAGCCAACGCTCAGGGACACGACGGGAACTTGCACTAACAATAACCGGTTGAGAATGGCCGAAGTTTTTAAAGTCCATTCTTTGTGTAAAGTAAAATCTGATGGGATAATGGTTCTGTTTACTACTTCCATTGTACTCGTGCAGTAGGTTACGTTGCTTTAATTTCACGTGAATACAGGTGTTTTCGTAGAATCGGCGTTACGTCATCGAATCATGACGTATCTGTATGATCATCATCTCAAAACATTCTTCAAAACTCCTCGTTCGTGTGCATTCCACCACCTCCACACCCATTACTCTTCCACAATATACATTATATAGATGTGTGACATATAAAATGTGAGTATGTGTTGTGTGTGGTTGCTTATAATTAATTAGCTGTGTAATCACGATGGTAAACACGCAGAGGCAAAAAGGTACGGATGTTGTTGAACCGACGTCCCTTTAATTCCCGATTACTGAGGATAATTCAGCTGTTCAGTGTATGAGTGTGGTTGGATCAAATACAGTAAGTCAAATGCACGTGTTTGTGCTTTTAATTAATTGTACAATAAACAAATCGTTACTACACAGTATATCAAGTTTTATTGAAAGGGAAAGTAGGTAATAAATTAATACAAAAGAAAAACGTACAGGATGTCATATATTTGAGACCCTAAAACGGAAGAAATGCATTACTGATGCGGTGATTCGATAAGATTACACACCTGAAATGTCTTTATTTGACTAATATATAATATAATAAATAATAAATGTAATTTACCAATTAACACAGCGGGAAAAAAATATTACGATGTCAGAAGTGTATTGGTTATTATTTTTTATATGTTTTAAAGTTAAAAATAATTGTAGTATTTATCCATGTTGGTATTTTTGAAATAAAAGCATCCCCATTAAGTTCCAAAATATTTTATCGAATAGTTTTTGCAAAAAATATAAATTTGTAGCATATCTCATGGTGTGGTAAATTTAATTTCGTTGTATCTACCTATTAGAGCATAATTTTTTACGTGATGTTCTGCAATAGTTAAAAAAAAACATTTTTATAGTACGTACTAATTTGAATAATTTACCCTACCGATGTTATCATAATATGTAATGTAACGCCTTAATTGATAGGGGGAGGGGAGGTGGTCAGGAGCCTTTCATACGCGATAATTTTGATGAATATTCAGTCAGTCTACAGGTGTAGATTTTTACTATGTAGTTAGTTCATTTATTACTAAGTGCAACCGTGCCGATTCCTAATTTTATTTTTAGCAGAAATGCGCAGAAATGATGTCCGTTATAAACTGGTAAAAAGTCGACTGTTTTTGTTCAAAATAAAACAAGTTAATTTTTTATAATATCAGGTTTGCGTCCAAAGTTGTTAATAAATATTCAAAAGTCGTTGTTGCACATTTTTAAAAAAAAGTGTGTATTTCCAGAAGGAATTGTTGTGAAATAGACTGCTTCTGTGTTTACAAAAGAGTATGTATATAAAGTAGAATAGGTGTCCTAAACAATAAATTGTATAAATAACATTTACTTAATAACGATAATTTGTTAATTGTTAGTATATACATATTACAAGTATGTATATAATTTACCTAAAATGACCATTGAATAAACAATTTTTTCAAAAAAAAAAAACAGTATACAGGTGTACATATTTACGTAAATTAAGTGTTTATCAATTGTTTTAATTTTCAATGTGCACAAGTATAGTAGATAATATAACATAATAAAGGAAATTTGAAACTTTCTACTTGACTCATGAAGGCTCCGTACATCAAAAGGAAAAATCGAACCCTTCGTATTATCCTTTATTGTAGAAACTTTAGGATTAAATATGGTTTAAAACTTGGCACACATATTATAAACATAAAAATATTTGCCATTTGCACTAATCTTTTAGAGGGGACAAGTTATAGAAGCCCTTTTTTATAACCCTGAATTATGTGCCATTTCGATGAAAAGAGTTACAAAGAGAATTTAAAAATATATTTTCGTAATTTTTATCTAATAAAATTAAATGGACTTCTTTATATGAACTGAACTAAATAAAAGATTAGAATTAAAAATCTTTCATAAAACATTTAAAAACCTGAAACGCGTTTCGATTCCCAAGATGTCATCCTCAGTTAGAGAATAAATTCATCTAGACGCAAAAAAATCCGAATAATGTTAATTTGATTTTGGGATTAGGATTTTTATAAATTTCAAAAATATATAAATACATCGAAAATGATTTTCTTTTTTTCTGGTTCTTTCTTCAGCTTTCCACAGTAGTGGTCTGAAAATCGAAAGATCCTTCGAATCAGAGCACGACAATGACGTATTTAAAAAAAATCGAGGAAAATAATCATTTTCGCAGACAACAATTACCGTAATACATTCAAATATCGAGAAATTCTTATCTCAAAACAAAAATAAATTAAATTAGCTTCAGTTAAGATAAGATATTTTAAAATCAATTCTGAGACCAAATTGAAACCGTGACTTTGTTGATCGATGTATTCAATGTCTTTTTAATTAATAATTTTCTAATAAATTTAGTGAAAACCCAATACATATGTTGACGACAAATGTAAAACGCACATAAGATTAATTTTTCGAAATTGACGGTTTTCGATTTTGTTTTCGGTAACTTCTGAGCTACTAGGAATTTATCAGTTTAGGGTGAGGCGTGATAATGACAGATCTGGACAAAATTTTTGTCCCTTGGACTTCAAAATGTGCTTCCAGTCCTTTCAGCGTTTAAAAGCCCATTCGTGAACAAGTAGTTAGGGTGTGGTAAATGAATTATAGTGTAAAAGTGTTTTGTATTTGTGTTTCAAGGGCTTCAAGCTCATTCGAAGTGCTTGAAGTGTTTTAATGTAGTTGAAACCCAACTGGGTGGTTACAGTATGCTCGTAGCATTTTTCACAAGTGCGTAGTGCTTTGAACCTAATTACTTTTCGAGATAATTGTATTTGTATTTCAAAATGTAATTGGGACTTCATGGTCCAAAGCACTTTAAGTAAGGGATTTGGGCTTGGGACTTGGAACCTCTTTTGTAAGTAATTGTATGAGCCTCTACTTTATGGAAATTTAAATACACATTGAAATTTTAAATTAACAAAACACAATTTCCACTACAATTTTATTTTATTTTTCTCTACAATTGTTTCATCTTACTAGGGCATCTTCGCAGTGGCGGATTTACCAGTAGGCTGAGTAGGCTGGAGCCTAGGGCGGTAGATTTTAGGGGGCGGCAAATTTGGCCCAAAACATTATAATATACACAAAGAAACGAGTGCCAAAAAAAGCTGTGTTCATATGGTGTAAGTATTTTTAAGGCATACAAAAGTATACTATATATACTAATTATAAGGGGGAAAACCCCACCTTATAATTAGTACCTGCTGCTGTTTTTAGGTCAACAGTATACTCTTCACTAAATCGTGGGTTGCAAAAATAATATAGAAACTGACACAACTATCCCCTAGTTCACAATCATACTAATAACGGGAATAAGCCGACGTAATGAGGATGATAGAACACAAATCATAAAGTTGCAATTTAAGAATAAGTATGATTGTGAATTAAACTAGCGTATTGAATTTCAAAGGTCAGTAGGGGCGGCAAAAATTGAATAACCTACTAGCGGCAAATTTGTAAATCCGCCACTGCATCTTCGGGAGAAGTATTTACATCGAATGTTACAATTTTTGCCTTATATGTATTACTACTATCTTAGTCTATGGGTGGGGAGAAATTTCTACTATTTTGTTTAAAATTATTGAATTGTGGCTATTTCCAATTTCATTAAGAATTCTTGTGTTATTTTTAATCTGTTTTTTAATTTCTAAAGTTTCTAAAATGTCTAGTTTTTTACTTTTATTATGTGTGTGTAAAATTTTGAAATTTTGTTCTAAATTAAATTCGTTTGTTGCCTTCAAAAAAAAAAAATCAACATTCATGAACCACATTGAAGACAATAAACTTGAATTTAATTTAGAATACAATTTCAAAATTTTACAAAAGTAAAAAACTAGACATTTTAGAAACTTTAAAATTAAAAAACAGATTAAAAATAACACAAGAATTCTTAATGAAATTGGAAATAGCCGCAATTCAATAATTTTAGACGAAATAGTAGAAATTTCTCCCCACCCTTTAGACTAAAATAGTAGTAAACATTCGATGTAAATACTTCTCCCGAAGATGCCCTAGTAGGGTGAAACAATTGTAGAGAAAAATAAAATAAAATTATAGTGGAAATTGTGTTTTATTTTTCTTCTGTTTACCGAATACAAAATTCTCCATCACTTTCCTTTAACTATCCCTACAAGTATAACAAAGTTAGTCACGTCCGGTAGGACACCCGGTATAATAGTTTTTAAGCTGATTATATCTAATCATTGGGAGGAAGCCAAGCCTTAGTATGTCGTGTAAATTATTTATGTATACATATAAAGAAACCGATGCAATAACTCACACTCATAAAACATTTGGATAAAATAAAATGATTTGGACATACTGGTAGTCCTACCTATAAAAATATATTATTTTTTTCTACACGAAGCAAACATTAATCTTGTAAGAATACAAAACGAATTGATATCAAGGACACAATAGACGTTTAAACAATATTAATAATAATAAGTGTAACCATAAAAACATAGAATGATATCAAAAAATAAATGAATGCCACAAATTGCGTAGTTTTAACGATTTCTATAAGTAGTTTGTAACTGTTTGAAAATTTCAATAAAGTTATTCAACTCGCAAAGGTAAAATGCATAATTACCAAGTTCCTTTGTTGTTTAATAAAATTTTGTTAAATGTGCAAGTATTGTTGTTATTTCTAAAACATTTTTTTGCAGATTTCCTGATTCTTTGCGAGTATTGATTGATGAAAGGTTTAGACGCAACAGAAACGACTTTATTTCCCCTAAATAGTGTTCTTCATCTTTCATCATGGATTCTCCAAGATTTTTACTTTTTTTCTTGATTGTAGGGTGCATGAGTTACCACGGTAAGTAATAGGTGTTTAGTGGATTACTAACATTTCATTTGGATGGTTTATAATTATATATTATATGGTTATTAATATTTTGGACATTGTTTTTAGCAAACTGCGTAAATCTTTACTATTTTACTCAAGCCAATAATGGCGATGATCATTTCATGAACGGTGGGAACCAGCTGAAGACCAATTCCTTGATGTCCATAATTTTATCATTAGTAAGTTATATACCCTTTTAATTAACATTTCTTCCCCTTTTCAAAGTATTTTTACAAGAATCAAAATCATACCAATACCAACATTTCGCCTTGAAAAAGCTTTAAAAACACCGAGACTTTCGCAAAATGATTTGGCAGATAATGAAATAGAAATAAATAAAATTTAAAATTTTATGTTATGACTAATACAGTCAAACGTTTTGTCACACGTCTAGGCGTTTTACAAAAACTTAGACGTATTGCAACATGACAAGATCTAACATTATTTTAGAAATCTTTTATTTCCTGTTTTGCATTTGTGTAGGCACTTCTTTTGTTTAGTGAAATAAAACGGTTTTGGGTAAATGAGTAGACGATGTGAGGGAAAATGAAAGGGGACGACCTTGTAGAAAACGAAACAAGTGTTAGGTCTAAACCGATCGTGGGATATGGTTTTCGGCGCGCTGTGCCTACTGTGTAGGACGCGTTCGAAATGTGGGATCTGTGATCCTTGGAATTTAGACGAAAAAGTATTTTAATACCTTCTTCTTTCTGGATATGAAACAAGTGTTTTTTGGTGTGGGCGGTAAAATGGAGGTATAGGGGATGGAGAAGAAAAATTAGAAATTACGTATCCTAAACCAACCCTAACCTAACCTAATCATACAGTTGAAAAATAATTTCACTCTCTATCTTTGTTTAGTAACGCTCCTAATTGGCGCATAAATAAAATAAAAAGAGACAGATGATGTATCTTCATTATGTGTTTCTTTCTATTGACATAACAAATCTCTGATGGCTTGCCTAATCTAATTCTATTGTTTAACTTAGTAAAAATTTTTTTTTTGTGGGGCTCCAAACAGAAATTCCTCATATCATACTTTACAGTTAAAATAATAATACGAATGTTGTCTTTTTTTTAAATATATATTTCTAGAAAACCGTTCATTTTTTCCCTTTTTTTCAGGCAATTTATGGAATCCACAATCTGTTATTTTTAAGGACTTACTGAAATGATAATATTTCCTTCTATTACGTAATAATGTTCAGTAGTGATATACCGTATTATATATATGTATGTGTAGATAAAAATGTGCCTTGTTATTAAATAATTGTCGGTGAGTAATTATGATTTGTACATTTTGTAAGTACGCAAGTACAAATGTTTAAAATGTGATTGGAAATATTTTTGTATTTTAATAAAGTTTTATTTATATTGTCATTTCTTTCTAAAATGAATTAAATCCTACATTGAAATAATTAATAATTAATGACTGATTAGAAAATTTTAAAATAATATACTTTAGTTTTTATTAGCTTGAATAGTATTCGCAGTTGTTTTTTTGTCAAACATTTTATAAATAAAGCAGTACTGTTTATTTCCTTTCTTTATTTAAAAAAGTCTCATAAAACTAAAATTTTAGTATTCCAAAGCTTAATACATAGGTTAGTTAATATTCCGATGTCAAATACTGATTTCAATTTAAAACTCAGCATAATTAAACAAATAGTTACCGCTAATGGCTACCATTTAGATTTAATTGAACAGATCCTACACAAAAAGAACAAACTTAAATTCAGACATACTTTATTTTCCTGTTTCTTAAGTAATGTCAATAAACGCAATTTAGGCTCAATCATTGTTAACAATAAACAAAAAATAGATAATATGTAAAAAATTGGAGTATACCAGTTATATCGTAATAAATGTAATGCTACATACATAGGAAATTCTGCCAGAGCAATAAAAACTCGTATCAGTGAACATATTGTTAGCATGAAGAACCACAATAATTCAACCGGCTTTTCCGAACATTGTGCTAATAATAACCACAGCTTAAATTGAAATAACATCAAAATTTTACATACTGAAAATAAAAATAATATACTTAGAATGTTAGAAAACCTAAAAATTAAAAAAGCTCAAAAGAATAAAAATAATGTTTTAGTGAATAATCAAATAGAATTATGTTGAAACCTCACCCCCTTACTATTTACTAATTTATGACGTCACCATAACTCTAGACATACATATAAGGGACGTAACTGTTTTGTATCTTCAGTATTATTATATATTACTTTTTGATAATGACCTATTGGTTGAAACAATTGTAAGAGTTTTCTTAAATATACGTTGAAACAAAAGTGTGGTTTTCATTCATTATGTTTCTTCAAGATTGCACCAGTGTTAGTTTTTCTTTATTTAGATTTTATTTTTAAACAATAGGTCTCTAATAAAGTTGTGTAGGCTTTCACGGCCGGCGTCAATTAAACTATTGTAGGTTTCTGGGCTTTGTGGCCGTGGTCTATAGGCTGGATTGTTGCCTAAGGTTTCGGCCTATAGACGACGGCCACAAAGCCCGGAAACCTACAATAGTTTAATAGTTGAGTTAAACCATTCTATTTATTTTGCCTAGTTCAGGCATTTCTTTTAATCGTTAAAATTTAACCTGATTATATCTAATTATTTGAAGGTTAAACTTATTATGTCCATTAACATAACGAAAATTAATTACATGTCTTGGGCCTTTTCGGTACAATTTATTTTTCGACGTGTATGGATTTAAAAAGAAAAACTAAAGGAATTGTTATGATATTAGTTGATGCCTAAGAATAATTACTGTTTGTACAAATGTCAACTTTTAATTGCACGTGTTACTGCTGACTAGGTAATTATTTTTCACATGCGCTGCAAGATCGTCAATAATGAAGCAGTCAGTTTTAATTTTTTACATTTTGATTAAATAAAGCTTTTGCTGAAAAAATAACAAATTTTAATCTTAATTAAACAAATACAACATTGACAGGCAATGAATCGCCTAAAATACTGAAGCGTGTATCAACTTTAAACTTAGTATAAAAACCTCTTTAAAACAAATAATAAAATACGTATTTTACAATTTCTTAAAACATCTAATAAGGGGTATTACAGTTTTTGTGTGGGAAAATCTGATTTCCTGTGTTTATCGACTTGAAACAGGATTAATATTCTTCAAATCGAATAATAAAGTAAGTACGTGTTTAAGAATTTCTCAAAGCTACTCCTGAACTGTTAAATACCACTTCAATTTTATGAAAGGCTGCCTCTAACTAAGCTTGCTAATCTGTTGTACCTGTATATCTATCCCTAATGTTGTCCTGTCATTAATAGTATTGATCGAGTATTCAATATACACATTAAAAGGTAGCGGTAACAGTGTGAATATTTATCTAACTCCTTTCCTAACATTTACAAACTTCAGTAATCAGGTCTGTGTTCGCGTAATATAGATAGCTATCAATCGAAACGAAACCGTTTGAGTGAAACTTCTCCAGTGTGGTTTCTCATTATTATTCATCATTTTTCACAATAAATGCAATGTTTCGATTTTATAACCATCTGTTGCTCTTTACACAAACCATATATCTCTTTTACATCCCTGTATCTCATCACGAATTCTCCTTACGCGCTTTTTCCCTTTTCTACTGTTTTCTCTATCATCACCCGTAAAGCTAAAATGGGCTCACGAACTAGAAGAACGTAGTTGTTTTAAATCCGAATTGGTCTTCCCCTAATATTTCTTCTGCCTTTTCTGTCATCTTTCTCTGCAATATTCTAGTTTATATCACTGCTTAGTATTCGGGAAGTCACCGGTTCTATTCTATTTTTTGTGGTTTCCTTGGATCATTTAGAATAGTATTCCACAGATAATATTTCACTTCTCTTCTGTCTTTACTTTGCCCGCCTCATCATTTTCTCCCTAACCACACCACCCACCCATTACCACGATTCCTAAAAGGAGACTGAAGAGGACCTTACGCCCTACCCTCCGGCTTTGCACTACAATGTAGGTCGGAGGAACTACCCGTCCACCAGTATGAGTATCTGGTGGGAATGAAACACCCAAAACTTTTTAATGGTTTTTTTTTAATCTCATTTTTGCTTTCTATTTTTTCTTTTTGTGTTCAAACTTTTTATCTGTTTGTCCTTTGTACATAAAATAACTCATTTGATTATATATATTAGTATTTTATTAATTGTTTAACCAAAAACACTAAAATTCTTAATACTATCTGAAATTTTCCCCTCATTATGGTATGGGGCATCTTAATTCAGCTGTTTCCGCACTGTATATATAAAAAACAAAAAAATTAACAAATAATTTTTTTAATGACTGACTGTTATTGTACGTATTAATGAAAATAATAAATAAAAAATAAAATAAAAGTTTTGTCGTGCTTACTATTCAAATGTGGCATATTGTTTCAGTCGCATATAATGTCTATGTTATCGAAATTTTTTCGTTATAGATAGTTTCATTGTAGAAAGTTTATACTGTACTTATTATCTGACCATTGCAATGGCTGATGATTAGACTTGAATGTGCATGTTTATGATTCATTATAACAATTGCAACGGAAACAAAAAAAAGATATATATATATATATCGAATTACAAACAATGTATAACGAACACATTTTATGAATTGCAATGTTTCACAATCAATGTATCGCAAAATCCGTCGATTTTATTAAAAAGAAATAAGAAATTGTCATCAGTGACTGGCTGTTTAGGTGAAATGGGTGAAAACCGTCTTCACCTATTGTTTGAATTAGTATCTAGATTTGTTTCTCTCACAAAATAAATATAATTTCTAAGAAAACACAATTTTCAATTCTCAAGAGGTACAATAATACTCTAAGAATGGCTCTTTAACCGAAACAATTGTCGATTTAGATTAACTATACCTGCTCATGATTTTTATTGTGTTTTCTTACTACTAATTACGTATTTAAACAGGCTTCATCAACCCGAAAGATTGAATACGTATTGAAATAATTTTTGTTGTAATTGTTTCTTGTTTTAAAATAAATAAAGAAATTTCGTGTAAAAAGCATATATGCTTATATCTTATAAGATCAATAATAATCCTTCAAACTTTTTTGTGCTTCATTACCCCAAGCTACTCGTGCTGGTGGGCGGGCAGTTCCTCCGACGACCTACACTATAGTGCAATGCCGGAGGGTAGGACGTAAGGCCCTCTTCATCCTCCTTTCAGGAATCGTGGGAATGGGTGGATGTTGTGGTCAGGGAGAGAAAGATGAGACGGACGAAATGAAGACAGACGAGGAGTGAAAGGTTATTTGTGGAATATTACTGCCCCAGCATTTTCCTAAATGATCCAAGGAAACCACAGAAAACTTGGATCAGAGCAGCCGGACCCAGGTTCGAACCTACGACCTAAGCAATGATCTAGAGCACTAGACCACGCTGCTCGATAATAATCCTTGTAATAGCCTTATTATATGTAGTAGTGAAACTACTCCTGTTTTGGAAAATGCTAATAACAGCGGATCCAACCGCAGGGGGGCGGCAGGGACTATCGTCTTCCCCCGCTCCCCAAGACATGACTCCGGATCTGTGATATCCAATGCAGTTCCCAAACTCTCGCAAAATTCACACCCCAATAAACCCAAACTTTAACTAAGTATTTTAAATTTCTAAACATTTTAAACCCCACTACTCCATCACAGGCTTTAGTTTTAAGGTCGTAGGGTTGATAAAAAGGTTAGGTTGTGGGGGTATTTATTGCATGGGTTAAGGGGTTATAAATTCTTAGGCTAGAAATCGCTTGAGTTTAATGTAGTTTTGTTATTTTCAAATGTTTTTATAATCTCCCTTCATATTCGTCCCTTCTAAAGACTTCTAGATCCGCCTATGAATGCTAATATCCTTATGCATTTCCGCCCTTGTTGGTGCCATCATGTCGGCGGTTGGGGACGCTGAATCGACCGAAAAGTAGTAGCCCCCTCATGACAACCTCTTTTCTTTGTGTGCGTATGTGTGTGCGTCCATGTTTTTGCGCCGAAAACGTCTAGTTTTGAGATCATTCTTCTGCTCCGACCTGAAACCTTGGATTTCGCTTTTCGCTCGTCGCATTTAGAAATCATATTCAATCGTAGATATAATAGTAAAAGACCATTTTAAAATAATATAAATAAAGTGTCCATCCTGTATAAACATTTAGAAAATTACATCTAATAAATATTCTTTAAAAGTGGGGGTGCAGCAGGCAGTGTTAATTTCATTCACGCTCACGTAAAATAGCAGTCGGCGTAGACAGCGGCTCTGTTCTTGCTTTTCCGCTTCGGTGTTTTATTAGTCGTGCGGTTTCAGTGTAGTGAAGTCGTGTTAAGTTATAACATAACTACCAGTTTCGTCCACGTTTATAAAGAAAAATAAAATAATGGCCAATTTGATGCTTGGATTTGTGTCGTTTCTGCTGGCTCTGAATACCGGTAAATACTTATGAATGGGTCTTTATTTTTTTGAATTCTCTGTCTTATTTTCTTTTCGTTCATTTCCTGCTCATAAAATTTTGGGAGTCGCTATTTCTCAAGGACACATCGATTTTCATGTATATTTCAATTACGTACTTATTTGCCTAAAATATTTTTCCAAAAATACATTACGTGCTTTTGTAATAATTGTAAGTTGAGTCACAGTAAAATCTTACTGGAAATAACAATTGTTGCACACTACCTTTGTGGATGTTGTATAAGCGCTCTATTCAAATGAGATCATGCTTTAATTTAATGTTTTTATTTATACAAGATTGCCTTCTATCCAATATTTTTTTGTGTACTCAAATTATTTTTTTTTTCGTCTTATTTGATGATTATTTCGTAAAATGTAGGTCAGTAATCGGTAGATCAATAATCTTTTTTGGGGCACTAAATTATAGTTGTGATTTAATTAAATGGAACAAGGAAATATCCTCTTATGGTATTTTAAACTTGAAATTGTTCATTATACCGTTAAACTGGGAAGGTAATCAACTAACTACTTATATAGATTCATATTTATAACAATTTTACAATTCAATGCAGTAACAACAAAGGCAGTTCTTTAGGATTTACCTACATAAGATATTTTCTACAACATCATATATTTATCCTACGTATATTAATTAAAAGGTTTTTCCTGTAGCACTTCAATCTAATTAACAATTATGAAGGATGAATGTTCATTTGTTATTGTTATCTTCGTTCATTCTTCCTCCATGTAATGAGTTTTATCTGCTGTTTTTTAAAATAATGACCTTATAAATCGGTCTTAAAGTTTTTTTTTTGTTTTGCATATGTGCCGCAATCAGTTTATTGCACAATATAATACCAGATAATTTTTTAATAATATTATAGTGAATTCCAATAAAAATATTCTTCGTTGTTAGTGAAAATTAGTAAAAATCGTAGCATAAATATATTTTGAACGCTGATATTAAGTAGTGCTGTCAAATTTATGAGATAGGTCGTCTCGTTATAGTTAAACTTATTATTTTTTCAGTATTTAATTAAAAAGGTATTTTTGTATATATAAATGAAGTACTTGGGATGTACATCCCAAATTATTTTTAAAAACAAAAGAACTAACAGTAAACTTTTTTTAAGTACAATTTATCTTGCATTGACCTCCTTGAATCATAGTAATGATTCTTATTCTATGACAAAATAAACAGCGATTAAACGTTACCCTCTAGACGTTTTTTGTAAACAGATATTGAAATATTTTTCAAAATATAACATTATATAAACAATATAGTGAATGGAAAGAATCACCTGTACGACCTCTAGAAACTGCTTGTAATAGAATATTACATCAAACATTAGCCCATTAAAGGGAAAGTCTATATAAGTATTGTATTACGCACATGCGGATTACTAATGATAATGAATATCTGCCTTTTATGAATTAATTTCTTATATAATTTTTAATAATTAATAAATTTTTCATGGTTCATTAGGTACATTTTATTTTATTATTAACCTCGATAAAATTAGTTGCCTCATTTCAAATTTATTATGCATTTGCTATTTCAGCCATGGCTATCACGTGTTATTCATGTGATTCAAGTAAGGGAAACAACTGTAATTGGGGCTTTTTGTCATTTACCTACGGGACTGTTGATTGTAATGCCAAAGATGAGAATGGTGGCTTTTTGTCTGCTATCAGTTCAGTTATACCACAGAAATGTTTCAAACTTGTTGGTGTTGGTAAGTATTTTATTTTTAATTGTTATTTATTTCGGTTCTTTCCCTATTCTTAATTTAAAAGCATTAAATAAATTTTGGTGAAACAGTTTGCAAGTTGTTATTTATTGGAGTTGTCTAAATTGGGCAACCTTATAGATACATAAATAAAGATATATTTTAAATATAAATATGGAATCAACAGAAACAACTACTCCGAAGGCTAATACCCCTACCGTCATTGAATTACACTGTTGATTCCAATAGACTCCTAGACGAAAATATAACATATTCAAAAATACCAACGACCGATAGGTCGAAACCGGTCGTGGGATGTGGCTTTCGGTACGTTGTGCCTACTTGTTAGGACGCGTTCACAATGTGAGATCTTTGATCTTAAAATTTAGACGAATAAGGATTTTAATTCCTTCTTTTTTGAATATAAAAATATATTTTGTTATTTTTAAAAATTTTGTTCAAATTTTAGAAATACACGTATACGTAAATTATTTATTTTAAAAAGTATTCGATAATTTCAAGAGACTCATGAGAATTTTAAGACGTGAGTTAATAAATACACAATTTTCAAATAGGTGTGACACAGTATTTAATAAAAAGTTTGACCACAAATTTTTGGAACGTTGACAAAGATCGCAATCATAATCTGAATTTATTTATAAGTTTCATTCTAATTGAATGTTTTCAAAAATTTTAAATATATATCTGTATTTGTACATTTAATTTCAATTGTATATTTTGTACGGTTGGTCTAAATACATACCAGAATGGGTGAATGTTTAATATTAATAAAACAAGTACTTAAAACACTCTATATTATTTAAGCTGATACACCAATCCTCTTTTCTTTATGTCATTTTCGTGCAAATAATGATTCATACTATTCAATTTTCTATTTCTTTAACCGATTCGTTCATTCAAGGCTACCAACAAGTTTACATACATTAGAAACTACTAGTATATTTATAATTACTAGTTGAACATTCCCGGTTTTTAAATTTCAAATTACTTTTTTGTGTAATTTCTATATAATTTCGCATCTATTTATTGAAATATATAAATACAGGGTGACATGCAACTAAACCTACATTTTGCTATTTGTGTATTAAGTAAGCTATTATATTTGTCATATGTTGGAAAAGTCAGTTTCTAACTGAGGATGACACGTTAGGTGTTCAAACGCGTTCCTATATGAAAATTGGAGTTTTAGTGTTTTATTTAGTTCAGTTTTAGTATTCTTTACAAAGATTGAGATCTAGCAATAAATATGTTCACGTTTAATAGTTTATTATCAATAGTCACTCGAGACCCATGATCTGGGCATCCTACACTGTTGTAATATTGAAGATTTCGATGAAACTTGAATTGGTTTTTTTTTAGAAAAAATCGAGCATCGGTGGGCAATCATATTTTTTACATTATTTTGTTAGAAAAAACAGCATTTTAAATGATGATATGCAACTCAACATACATTAATGTCCTAAGATTCTTTTATTACAAACAAAGAAATAATTTTTTTCCATTAATTCCAGATAAACAAAATAACGAGTATGTCTCACGTGGATGTGTTACCTCAACTGGCCCCATTGACTCGTGTCAGTACCTTGCCGAGATGGCCAATTTCTTAAAGCCAGGAGATTTGCAATCATTGCAGTGTTCTAGTTGTAACACCGACAAGTGTAATTCTGCACCTAAATTTGCAAGTGCTACAATTGCAGCTGTATTACTTGCCTCTCTAGTTTTTCTTTTTTAAGAAAACAAAACAAACATTATGTTGGTGCCATTTACCTCAGCATAAAAGTAAAAGAACTGCGTTATTATTTTTAATTAAAATGTTTCATTGATTCAATATCTAAAAGAGCAACCAAATACTTATATTAACACTTTTGTGTTTTTTATACTCTAAGAACTTTCGCCTTTTATGGAAAATTTTTTGATAATATTTATACTAGAAAATCGTTTTTTATTTACAATAAGAAACGACACCTGCCTGATTGTTATACTTTTATAAATTTAAATATAATATATATTAAAGAAACTTCCATTTTACACAGCTAGCTTCCCAATGAATAAAAATTCAGAATCTCCTGTCATAAGGGCCTCTCATTATTAGTTCCTTGTATATGGAAGGAAAAAATGTATAAGCTCATTGTTTGCTTCCATTCATTGTAACTATTGCTCCTTTTAAATTATTTATGGCATGTTTGTACTATTTATTGTTGGCTTTCGAGAACTTTATAAGTATACATGTGAATAAATATACCTATTTTCGTAAAATACTTTTACTATTAATTAAATTAAATGTATAAACATTCCAGGAAATATTTTTAGATTCATTTAGATGTAGACAATGCTTCGTACCTAAAATAATAATTACCTCAAAGTAGTCTTGGAATGTGGATGTAGTAAATCAAATTGTAGTCGAAAAGACATATATATTGTTAATGTGTATTTGTGAACTCTATTTACTCATCAATTTCATGTATGCAATTCTAACATTTTAATGTACAATAAAAATACAATTTATCATGTAGTAATGAAAGCTTTCAATAAATTTCGTTTAAATGTGCTAAAATGTTATTTTTATCTTCAATTTTTTTTATCTGTTTAATAACAAGTGAGTGTTTAGTAACGTTTTACGTAATTTAGCGTTAGGGTGGAAACTAGACATTAATTGGCAATCACGTTAGCCCTTGGTAGAAGAAATTAACACTACGAAAGCACTTACTCTTGCACTGCTTGGCATGAAGCTCAAAATCAGAATCCCAACATGAAGTATCAAACACTTTAAACGATAGTTTCATATACACATTTTTAAATAAAATAACTTGATTGAATAGCACTTTTTCTCTAAAACTATTCACTTTTTATTTCAGTTACAATAATTATACATACAACTCATAATATGCACTCCAATTATTATTTATCACAAAATGACTATAATTTTAAGCTATTCACATTATTATTTAACACAAATTGTTTTTTGCATCCGATAAACAACGTTACAAGCAACCCGTATCTTTCATTGTTTTTGAACTTGACAGTAGTGAGCGGCCAGTTTAAATACTCGAAATCTTATTGGCCGAAATAATCTAGCGGGAACTGATACGCTTCAAATTCAATTTTTACAACGAAATCAAATTACGGCAAAAAAATATATTAAATAAGCACACTTTTGTTTGTGATTATTAAACAACAGTAAGAACGTTCAATTGCAAATGCTTGATTTGTTTGGGTAAAATTGTTTTCCTTGTGTGTAGAATAAAAAGGGATGCCAAGAAAAAAAAAGCACCTTTTAAAAACGTTTCATTTATTAAATATTTGTATATATTTACAATTCAAGAAAAATTAATAATCAAGATTAACAACATCCTATTTATAAAGCTACAAATCTATGTTTTCTAACGATCAGTTTTTAAAACTAATCTAACACGAAAACAACTCTCAATAAATTGTATGTATTTAAAAAATACATGATCAGTCGTTAATTTTCAGCGCTTTACAACTTGTGCTCAATATAAATGACTTTTTAAATTAAAACAGCCATTATATTTTCTTTTTTCTCAGAAGATAAACCGGAATGTGCGCCAAATTAAAGATCGATTATTATAACAATAATTAGAATTCTTGCAATAGATAAAAATTCCTCGTATCAATTATCGCGTGTGTAAATTTATGGCAAATAAAAACATCATACAAAAAATTGAACATCACCGTTATTGTAAAATAATAATTTTGTGCTACGACAACGTGTTTCAATACAGTTTAACAAAAAAAAAAAACAAACTAGTTACTCACAAGAAATAAGTGTTTTTTAACTGTTTTTTGAATAATTTGTTATATCTATAAATAAATTGCACGAACATATAATTGTCACATCCATGTGTGATTAACCATATAATATGGATTTATACATGTTTATATTTTTGTACATTTTAAAGCATTTTTTACATCAGTTATCACTTTTTTAGCATCATAACAAATTTTACATGTAGTTAATTATATTACGCATTATTTATACCTTATATATTTACACTTTGAAGCGTTTTTAAATTTTATTATGTAATTAATTATTATAAGTATCTAATCGTTGACAAAGTGATTGATGTTAAAATATTTATTGTTAAACCATAAGTAACCTGCCATATTTTTCATTTCTATTTAAAAGTTAAAAGTACATCAAGAAATAGGTGAATTGAAAATAAAATCATATTCAGCTGTTACTACACGTTACGCTGCAATTTGTTTATAACTGTAAAACAAATGAGACACATTCAAAATAAAAAATAAAGCAACACTTAAATATATCCAATAATACCTATTATAATAATTCGAAAATAGGAAATACATGTAACGATTATCATTTTTTTTTTCTTTTCTATTACAACTCAGACGTTACAGTCTTATTTAGTTATTTAGAAATCCCCTGTTCTGTCGCTGGTACTTTTTTCTGGCACGTTTCGTCATATCTATATAATTCAGTATAAAAATCGTTCTTTGGTTGAAGCACGAGTTTTACAATAACAAAAAAAAAGAAAAAACTGTTCGTTGAATGGCCATTTTTTTAATACAATTTTATGTATGTTTATCGTAATATTCGCTGTTAAATTTAATAGATAAAATATAAACAACTGCTTCGTATGTGGCCATCATAATGGCTGTGTTCGGTATTTGACGAAGAAGTTGAATTCCTAAGCCTCTATAAACTCCCCTAATTCCTTCCTCTTTAGCTACCAACCCCAACGTCTGCCAGAATCCGGTGTACCTGTTACCCTCTTCCCGAAGTCTGGTTCGCGCCACTTCGTGTGGATACGCAATACAAGATGCTATTGTTTTCGACATAGCACCGGCTATCATAAACTCTACAAAGTCTCTCCAACTTTTCGTCTCTTTATACTTTTGGGGGTTGTTCAGACGATATTCGACCAATCTGGCCTTTACAGCTTCGTAAATAACGAAATGTACGATCGTTTCCGAAATGCCCATGTATGACGCTGTAATGCCCTTATAAAATCCCAGTATTCCCTATAATCAATATTCCTTTTGAATAATAATAAAATATATAATTAAACAGAAAAAATATATTAAGGTTGTTTACGAAAATTATTTCGACAAACCAAAGAAAAGCAGTCAATTTGAACAGTTCACTTTTCTTTAGTGTCCCCACCGACGAAAAGAAATTGAATTCAAAAAGAATAACAGGTTCAATTGGTTCCGTATTTTTTTCAACTGTTTATAACAGCTTCTATTATTAACTAAAAAAATCAAACAAGTAAACAGGTAAATAAACAAAGTGGTTCATTCAAATGTTTGTCGTCTCCAACTGTCATAAACAATTATCTTACCGATTTAGTATAGATCCTTCGGACACAATCTTTTACAGTCATTTGGCCATTTTTATTCAGATCCAATTGAAGTCTCGTCTTTACAAACCAAATGGGATTTGTGAAAGAAGAGGACATAAATCCAGCGCAAAAAGCTGAAAAGATGTGCACCACGGGAGTGTCCGGGGGCAAGACATTGTTCCACAATTCTTTCGCCTTGCTGTACGTACAAAAGTATATGGCTCTGGAAGGGGCTACTCCGACTAGATTCGGACCCAAGCCTAGAAAACGAAAACAAATGAACTCATCAGTACCATCACAATTTTATTTTGTCAAGAAACTTTTTCAGTACGCATCGTATAATTTAAACGCATATTAATCTTTTAAGTTCTTTGGCCACTTGGCACTATTTTTTGAAACGATTGGTTGACGTCCGGTCTTACCTTGATTCGGCTGAGTCTAAACACATCGGGTGAGGTAGTTATTTAGTTTTTTTTTTATTTACGGTACTCTAAATTGACGAAACTTATAATGAAATAATTAAAAAATGAATAAATTGAGACAAAATGTGGACATGGATGTTTTACTCACGCGTCGAGGGTTCTGTACCTTATCGCAATCATTCGAGATAAATAGGGACAAAAGCAAAAATTACAAAAAAACATATATATATATATTGTATTTTTTCAATATTTCGGTTATAAATAAAAATAAAGTTCGTCCACTCTATTTACAACTTTTTAGCAATGAAAACATTTTATTTTTCATGCTTTGGCTTTCATAAGAAATACTCTATGGAGTTATTAATAATAAATTTGAAGCGACACGCAAAAGGTACGATAATTGTTAGATTGAACGTCCCAAGATAACCAAACCAAATAAGAAAGGGATTAATTGGAAGTAATTGAAGGTATCTTACCTTTAAAAAGGGCCATGGGTCCTTCGTGGGTGATGATGTACCTGAGACACTGGACGAGACTCATGGTGGGCGGTGAACTTGAGGGTCCTGGACGCGTGGTACCATTACCTGAAAGAGCTACAACTTGAGGCCTGAGGACGCAGCTAGTGGTCCATAACCTACGCCTCTGGGTGTTGGTATTCAGGGTACGGCACGTGATACTCTGTTGTAAAGGGTCCTGGGCGATAAGGGGAAGCTGGTGCATGTCGAAGCCATGGCGCGAAGATTGTAATCTCGTCTTCACCACCTCCAAAGGACACGTTACAATTGCTCCAACAGTTCCAGCAACACTTGAATTAAATCAAATAAAAAATTGTTAGATGAAGTATTACAATTATTAGGGGTCCTAGGATTAATCGACACTCGCAAAGATAATTTTTCTTTTTATTTTGGGTTGCTGACAGTAGCGCCTACAAACTCTCTGAATGTCAACCTTTAATAAATAATTAAATCTTTTTGAACAAAAAAATAAAAATAATTTATAGCTTTTATACTACTGAACACTCTATTAAATTTTGACAATTATGAAAATCTCTGTAACGTTAATTATAAAAAAATGACAAAGGTTTGGAACGATAGGGGCAATCTCCAAAAAAGAAAAAACATTTTTTTTATAACTGTGTAAAAAAGTAGATACTTAAAAAGAATGTCGTTTAAAAATTCTTTTTTTTTATAAGAAATACCAAAATTGAATTTAATGTTTCATCACCCCTTTTTGGAAATTTTCTCGACCAAAATTTAGTTTAAATATTACTAAACAATTATTTAATGCAAAGAAAATTTGAGTTGATAACTTATAAGTGATACTGATAACATTTAAAGAAAAAAAAATCGAAACTATCCTTTTAAAATAAATTAAGAAGTAGAATTAAGAATTTTTTTGATAAGTAGGATTTATTAATCATCTACAACTAAAGTTTACAGTAGAAAATTGATGCTCTACAAATGAGTAATGCATCATAAACATCAAATATAATAATAATAATATCAAAGTATAAATTAAGTCGCAAAATTTTACCATAAAATATTAACACATGATGCACTTCATATGGAAAAATAATATAAATAAAGGATAAGAAGTTCAATTAGGTACAATATATTTGCAAAAAAGTTATTTGTGATAATGATAAAGTTATAATAACACGTAAAAGCCATTACTTAATAATAATAATTTATCGCATTTCCTACAGTAGTGTTTAAATAATATTCTATGATAAAGTAATCTTTAATCTACACTATTTAAGAACGAATGTAGGTAATGTTTGTTGACTTTGTTTGCATAATAAATTGACAAGACCTCGTATAACGTGTTTTTCCTAGCAGCCAATAAAGTTTACTAAATTTAAACCGTTAAATAATGATGAAAACTCCGATTCAGTACGGTATATATAAAAAAGTCCTTTCACTTAAAGATGAGTGACTTTTTGGATGTTTCTAATTAAACAGTAATAAAATGCCTATTTACTGTATTAATAATTGCAAATATAAATCCAGTTTAACCTTGACCTTACCTTATTCAAACTGTGAACTAATCATAATAAAATTCATTTGTTATCAAGTCAAAGCGTTGAGTATGTACTTATCCATTGTATAAAATATAAACAATTACAAATAATAATAAAAATTCCAGAAACGTAAAGTGGGGGTGTAATTGTTCAAAATGGTCTGCAATTATTAAACTTATTGTTAGTGACAAATAATGAGCACATCTGTTTACAAAATGAAAAATTGCGAAATATAGGTAAGTAGTAGATTAGTTAGTGACCTTTACCTACAACTATTTTTATTATGATAAAAAGGTGATATATGTTATTCGGAAAGTGTAATATATATATATATTTTGAAAATCTGTTTGCTGTTAACATCGTTTGATTATTACATAATTTTTTGAAATTACGTAGATTGCATTGTGTGTGGCGAGGTTAAGTCAATATAATTTCACTTACCCTCCTGCAAAAAGATGAATAAATCCATCTGTTTGGGACATCACATCAGGAAAAACTTATTTAAATATATTTATACGACTTTCCACTTTATTCAGTAACAGTCATGCACATTTGAAGTCAAGAATATTAATAACTAACTGGCATGTTTGAAAAACACCGGAACATTTTCGCTTTTCTTTTTAAATTTCGTTTACATTATTTTATTATATTTGTTTTAGTGAAGAACAAGAAACACATTTTAAATAACCACCCAAAAAAAAGGAACGTGGTTACACTTTGATATCGGCAACAATACACATACACCTCTTCCTTCCCTAGTTATTGTTATTGCAGTCAAGATGGTCGATATTCCCTTGTCGTTACCCCACCCTTTGTGCACCATGCAATGATCACGTGTTGTTTGTGTTGTTATTTACCCGGTATTTCTGGTATTTTAAGGTAAAATTATAAAACTATTAAGTATTGAAAGTTTTGATGCAGTACAAAATGATTTTTACGCACTTATTATAACTACTAAAATTGTAAACAGATGCCACAGTGTATATTATCCGAAAACTGTCAAAGCCGCTAGTACTTGTAAAGTTTCTATTTATAGTTGAAGGTCTAAAATAACAAATTACAAATTTTATCACTGTGTAAACATAATAATATTAAATTTTGACCAAAATAGCGGTTTCACATGTTGATTGTGTTAAACTTAATTCCAAATGCGCACAGTTACAGAAAACACAAGTGTAGATGTAGCACATACCCAACAAAATTGAAAAAGTACGCTACAATTTGCGCTACAAAATGAATTTAAAGCATTTTAAAACAACTGCGTATTAGAAAGCGAGTTTGCGCATTAATTATTTATATTATCGCCGTTATCATTCACTACTGCACACTACTTTCTAAATTTAGTAACCATTTTAGCACATCTTGTATTTGTTTGTTAAAAAGATTGACTGTTTATCTATCTACGCTTCTGGTTTAACTGAATCGTAATTGGTAAATATGAATGAAAACAAATTTATTTTTAGAACAGAACCGGCTTTCCATCGGTTATAAGAATGTAATAAATTATTTCCTTGTTTTGACTTTGCATAATATTTGATTCATATTTTTAAATATTGTAGGTTAGGTTTGTTATGGGTTTGTTTGTTTGTTATTTAGAAAAGTGTTATGAAAACCTAAACATGAAGAATTAGAGACGAAATGATTCTGAAGAAATTATTGTCTCATTCAACAATCCGGAGGCATGGATTGTTTGCAAATAATTTTATAAATTACGCTTAAATGAATAGATGTTATATAAATGGAAAAAAATATGACAATAGATATATTACGAGGAAAAACGCAAAATAAAGCCCTTCATTGTTACATTATCTTGAGCATTTGGATATTGGTATTGATAGCTGGAGTTTACAAGTTTTTAGAACCTCAACCTAGAGGCTCTATTCCAACAGTTGTTACAGAACTGTTTCAGAATCTTGCAATAGATGTGCGAACAAAGAAAATATTTAAAATTTGCAATTTTCCTGAAGATATTAATTTTGGCGATGAGGGTAAGTAAGTAATGGTCTATTAATGTTTAATTTTAAAATCCTGTTGTATCAAGGAACCCTTAATTCAAAACAATGGAATTTGAAAGGGTTAATTATACTTACAAGGCATGGAGATAGAGGACCCTTGCAGCATGTCAGAAATATAACATATGTTAACTGTGGCAAGAAAACTAATACTGAGTTATTAAAGGGATATCAGGTAGGCATTGTTCCATACAAAATTATTTAGGTTTATGGCTTAATCATATATCTTTATGTATATGTTAGAGGAATAGCATTACTACCTTTCTATTTTTTTTACAGTTCTTTTGTAAAAAGTATTTCGGTTTATGTGTTGTAGGAGTATATGAAAAATTTGTCTTCTATAAGCAGAGTGTCCTGGATAGGTCCAGGCCCATTTCATGGATTTCCCCTACTGCCAACTCATTACAGGCAGTGTCAGCTGGGTCAGTTGTCAATGCAAGGTGTAGCACAGCTTTTGAAAGTAGGTCAAATATTGAGGCAGAGTTATCTCAGCATTTGGCCCAAACTAACAAATCTAACTCCTGCAGAGGTGTTGGTTTATAGCACACGATACAGAAGAACCTTTCAGTCTGCACTTGCACTGCTTTATGGTCTCATATCTACAGAAACACTAAACAAAGTCAATATTTTCGAAAGTCATTCCATAAGCTTCTGTTTTAGGGAATGTGGCTGTCCAATGGCAGATAAATATTTTAGGTACTCATTTCTGCCCTTTATCATTTGTATTTATTACCTCACTCTGTTATTTATATTTAATTTTCCACTTTTACTAACACAAAAATCTAATTTTTTTGTTGTTTATGATGTTTTCAGAAAAGTCAAAAATTACTTAAATCAGCAGTTAATTTCTCATCCGGCAGTTTCTGTATTAACAGAAACTACAAGTCAGCTCATATTTCCCCCTGGTATTGAAAGGGGTCCTTTAAAACGAAATCCATTTGCTGTGAAAGATGCTTTATTAACTTACATATGCCATGGAAGTGGTTTGCCCTGTGATAATTCAGCAGCCTGTGTTAAGTAAGTTTTTTCTATTCTTTTAATATCTTTAAAAAAATATTCCCTTTATTGAGTGTGATTATGTAGCTTTTAAAAAAAGTAATGTTTTCTCTTGATTTTATTTAGAAGACACAACGTTGCTGGAATTTTCTCTTACACAGAGTGGGTTATTCATCAAAAATGGGGTAACTCGGACTGGAAACGCTTTTGTCTTTTAAAAGCGTATGGGTTGATAAGAAACATCGTTTCCCATATGTTACACATGGTCAGTAACTTTTATTGAATGAAAAATTGTTATATTTTATTGATTCTTTCTGAAAAGGTTTCAAATACGGGTCCGTACTTGGTCCTTTACTCTGGCCATGATCACACTTTAGAAGAACTATCAACAGCTCTTGGGCTTAAAAGTGATCCTCTGCTCCTGCGATATGGTGCCAGGATTATGTTCGAAGTTTATCACGATAATCGAGAACCTCAGAGTGTGCTGAAAGACGTCTATTTCAGAGTCCTGGCCAACGGCAAAGACGTGACCAGTCAGGTAGATTTTTGTAAAAATGTTGTTAACGTAGAAAAACGGTCGTCCTTGTGTAAAATTGAAGATATTGTCAGGTACATACACGAGGACTACTTCTCGACCTTCAACGCAACTAATTTTAAAGATGCGTGTGTTGCGAAGCACTTTTAAATTTTACTTTAATAGACCCCATATCATCAAGTTATATTTTAAACGTGGCTGTTTTTATATTAATTTATTTCAATTTTCAAAAGCAGTTAAAAAGGATATATTAATCTTATTAATTAATTATTAAATATAAAATAAAAGATACTCGCTCATATTTTTAAGATAAATTTATAGCTACATATTATTAAAATACTGAAAGTATCAGAAGATTCTTAATTAATTGGCTTTTGACTCGAGTTTTCAAAGAAAAAGGACGTGATTCTAGACTAGCTGCCTGTCCTATTTTCTTAAAAAAAAAAATATTTATGAATATAATTCTTTTTGTGTGATAGTTTCATTTATGCCACTGTACGAACTCAGAATTTTAGTATTCTGATATTACCTATTAGGACTGATTCCCTATAGTTATCGCTCTATTTGAGTTCTAACGGCAGTTTTGAATAAAAATGTAATTGATGATAACCCGGCTACCTTAGTTTACATGATCCAATTAGGTCTTGTATTATTGTCTTACCCTGATATATCCTTTTAACTGTTATTTAGACAATCACTTTTACGAATACATAAAAGGTGTCTCATTTTCAACTTTTTTCTTATTCTGCAGTAATTTTTTTATACGTTTTTCTATATTTTTTACATACTTTAGTGTTGTGATTTTTAATTTATGTTCCTGTTTTATCAGTATTTTTATTTAAGGCTCAACACATTTACAAATTAAGTAAATAATACAAATCTGACTTTCAATAGCTGTGATTTATTTAAATGTGATTAAGTAGTTATTTTAATTCAATCTATGAGAATGAAGAATGAGAATTTAGAAATTTGTGAATGCTTTTTAATTTAGCTTATTATATATTTTTTGTGGGTCCTAACCAATAAAGTGTAAAAATTAAATAATAAATATTAATTTTAAAAGGCATTAGATTATGGAGTATATTACTCAGACTAGGTTTCGTTAACTTTTTACCATTGTCTGTTAAATTATGTAATTTCGTCAAGTAGTCCAAATTTTATTAAAGCTTCTAAAGTTTACTGCTTTACTGTATTTTGAATATTCAACTCCATCCATAACTCTCTGATGTCCCGAATTATCACTTCATTTATAATTTTTCATTATCTTCCCATTTAGAATAAATAATAATAATTCATATATATCTAAAAAAGTAATAATAAGTAAATAACAGATAAAATTATTATTTATTTACCAACAACAACTTTTACGATAAACTTTGGCAGTGTACAACTTTTTTTGTTACATTTATATTTAACGAATCTTACATTATTTTACATGTTTGTAGAGATATATGATAAACATGATTTTATCCAGAAATAACATTTTGTTAACGGTTATTAAACCAATAGATTTAAGTCCAAACCTTAACTTCACACTTATCACAGCTAATTTACTTTCGATACTAAGTTCGTTATTAAAAACAGATCGTTAATTTAAGAAAAACCAAGAATATACATATGTGATAAAATAAAATAGTATATCATGTATGATAAATAAAAAATATAATCACTTTATCCTTATGTAATGTAAAAAATAATCTTTTGCTACTTAAAGATACCATATTTTTAAAAATAGAAAGTATTTAAGTAAATGCAACATAATAAAAATAATAATTAAAGCGCTAATATTTCACCTGAGCAGTATTCTTAAAGATTGGGACTTAATCTACTGCTGTATACAGATACACATGCTATTATAGCTTAATAATTATTGTGCTAAAATCACGAATAGGTTTAGCTGTTTATCCAAGAAGTGGATAAAACTTAGATAGAGCTGCGCCCCGTAACACCCAACACATGTTTATTATATGCCGCGTTCATTTGTTCAAGGAAGATAAAAGTTAAAACAGTGTGGGGCCCCAATCGGAAGTAATATGGTGTAAATCCTTTCCATAAAGCAAACAACCCTTCTCTTTTTATCACCTTAGTTAACACATCTATCGACCCTTTATATTCAGGGACTCCGTCGATCATTTTCATGTTTTGGATCCTTGAAAGAAAAAGAATTAATATCCTTAAAAAATTGCCTTTACTGGTGGTAGCTGCAGTGTTTTTATTTACCTTGTTTTTGCAATGTCCACTGGCATAGAAGCAATTGTTGTTACCAAACCAGAAATCATTGAAGCCCAAAAGTGACAATTAATATTGTCTTTAAAATATCCAGTTGATAAAAGTAGTTGTTTGGCTTGAGAATATGTTGCCAATTGGGCTGCATTTACTACCATTGCTCTTCCCATAGTTGGAATAGCTCCTCGCCAGCATGCAGCTATCCCTTCTTCTCTTATTATCCTCATTAGGGCATCAAATACATTTTTATAATTTCTTCGTTCTGCCAGAGGAAGTCTGCCATCTCCTGTCATTCGGATTAATGCTACTTCTGCAGGTGTCCCTAAAAATGTATATAAAAGTTTTTCACACAATGTTCTATTAAAATATTATTCTAATTATTCATCTCACCTACAAATGCCCCTACACAACCAGCAGCCATTCCCAATGCAGCTTTTGTAGCAAAATTTGGTGGTTTTTCACCTTGTGAAGCTAAGTCAAAAAGCCAAGTGTACACTCCTAAACGAGTTGTAGTATAAGTTGCCTGTCTCATAAGTCCAGCAGAAAGACCACCATAAATAGCAAATATGCCTTCATTTCTAATAACATTTGTCATTATTTTAAAGGAACTCACTTTTTCTTTAGATTTCTGAAGTTGCATGCGATTTTTAACTAAGTCCAAGGGTTGTACAAATAATGTAGCCCCCATTCTAAAAAAATATTTACATTTTTTATAATGCATATTGATAAAAGTTTAATAATAAAAATACACTAATTAAGTTTTAAATAAACATAGTTGTAATTATAGAAGGCACTTTCTAGAAAGAAATATTTGCGATATATTGTGTTACAAAAAATGTTGACAAAAGCATACCAAGTATTTATCAGTTTACTAAACGATAGCATGTGTGTTTATAAATTTTTATAAAAAAGTAATTGCTAATATAATACAACATACATACATACAGCAGCTAAAGTCTTTATTCCTTTATTATAGCAAAATGAATTTATATGCATATAATTACTCTTTACATACATAATTAAAATTTATAATGCAATATAAGCCTTACCCTGCAATTCCTCCAAACACAAATTTTATATAATTGGGCATTTTCTTTGCTTCTGTCTGAGCCATTTTCCAAACTAATATTTTTAACTGTTTAAATTCGATAAATGTGAGGAAAAGGATATTATTCCTGGATCTTTTTTAAAATTGACCTAAGTGATCTTTAAAGGTCATACATAAAACACAAGTTATTGTGAAAGTATGAACAGAGCATTAAAGTTATTGAACTAATTCGAAACTATTACGCAATGCACTCACGTCAAATTTGTTATTTTTGGATTTTATTTTTACTAATTTTTAAAATACAAACGCAAAAGGAAAACTTTTAAAATTTGTGGTTTAAAACTAAGGTTAAAATGTTTCACAGATTTAAACGTCAAAGTGGTGACGTTTATCATCATAGATAATTTGTAAGGTTTGGAATAAATAGCGGTAACCATTTTAAATTAAATAAACACTTTTTTTAATAATTATACTAATATAATTTTGCACTTTTTACAGACATTAAAGAATTTAGCTTTTTGCCTATATGAAAACGTATAATTTGTAATCCCATTTTTAAACTCTATGAAAAATTAATAAACTGTTTCTAATAAGGTTACTATGCATTCATTTCATAGTTACTAGAAATTAATATACATAAATCTTGGTTAATTAATTAAGTTATATGTTATATGTTAAATTCAGATTTTATTTGAAAATGATCATTTAATATGAACCATTTAAATTTTTGCTGTTTAATTTTGACAGTTAATAATGATTAAAGTTATATAAGTTGCTCTGCAGATGGGAAATGCGGGTTGCAGTAATAAAAATAGATAAAATTAATAACCAAAAGTGGTTATAGATTGTTTAAATATAAAAATTGGTTATCACCCTTATTTTTAATTCAACTTTTCTCTCCCTAATAATGTTTAGTCGTGTTTCGATCAATAATTACTGCAAACTAACCTAACAATTATTTGTGAGTGAGAAAAATGGCCAGTAATGTACCTGAAGTAAATTATAGCTGTGAAATTTGCGGTCTAGAAGGGTTAACAGAAGAAGAACTACGATCTCACACCAATACAGAACATGTTGAAGGCAAAGGTACATGCCCTTTTTGTCAGTTAACTACAAAACCTTCAGAATTATTAGTACATGTGAATCAAGCACATTTAGACTATTTAACACCTGAATCAGAAAACAATATTAGTTTTATCGATGACACTAGTCCCAGGTAAGATATTTATTATTGTTTAAACTGCTTGAATTTAATATACTTGCTGTATATAAATTCAGCTGTTCGTTTCATATTTATATTTTTAGTGAATGTAATGGATTCACAGACTGGAGCTTACCATCCAATTATAGTCAAGATTTATCCAGTAATGGCAAGAGTTCAAAGCAAAACATTAACATTAATAACATAAATTACAACTCAAAGGTATTTCTCACAATTTTTAATTCACTGGAAGTGGAGATATATCTTTTAGGCTGCCTTCTGCAATGGGGAATCTAGTCCAAATAATTCCAGCCATGGAGAGGGATCACCACTCCGTTCCAGTCTTAATCTTAAATTGAAGAGTGCTGCCCCAACTCTGCAATGTCCCATGTGTCAGTATACAAGTTTTAGTCCTGGAGAATTAGAGGAACATATTAACAGGTTAGCCGAAAAAAATTAAATAATAAATGAGAAATCAATTGTTTCTTTTTTGTTATATAAAGGCAACATTTTGATGTGACGTCTCCGTCGGTTGGTCATTCAACAGGAGAAATATTTTCATGCCCCTTGTGCATAAAAACTTATAACTCTGCACCTGACCTAGAGCTTCATGTGAATATTGAACATCGTGATATTTTGTCTCCTGCAAGTCCTTCAACAGCTACGTGTCCTGTTTGCGGTATATCGTTAAACAACGATAGTGATGTAAGGAAAAATTACATTCGGATTTTTTTTAAAGGAAACTTGCCAAGAGAATATTTAAGTTTTTTTGGAAATAAATGAAAAATTTAAAAATGCTTTGGCATTTTTGTTGGTTTAATAATCAAATAGTAACAGTAAAAGTTTTCCTGTTTTTTTTTAAGAGCGAAGAAGCTGTAAGACATGTGGAGTCCCACTTTCCAGCTGGTTCTCCTATTCAGTTAGATAGGGCAGCTATTAAAGAACGTGAGCAAAGGGAATTTGAGATGTTAAGGGCTCAATATGGGATGGACAATCAGGGAAATTTCAGGGAACAGTCTGTGACAAACATGCAAAGGGCAGTTTATGCTGGTGAGATGAGCGTCGCCGATTATTACGAACGAACTTTAGATTTAAAAGCTGCTGAAAGTTATGGCATTGATGATGGCAGTTCAATTACTCGGAACATGGTAAGATATATTTTTACTTTATACTCCATTTCCTACGACTCAAGAACGTATAAAAGAAATACAATGAAATAAACTAAGAAAGTATGAATAATAACGCATTTCGTTGTTTTATTTAACTGTCGATCGTTTATTTCGTTATTGTCGTTCGTAGGTTGTGCGTGATTCATTGTCAAGTGTCGTTTGTTATCCGTCTGTCGATCATTAATTGGATTGTTGTTCGTTTCCAGGTTTTATATTTTATTGAATAAAAAGGAATTTGTTATTTCAGGTTCCAAGAGTCCGAGCACTGAGTTCAAACGCACAAAACGTTGTACGCACTCTTACTTGTACGTGTGTAGACCATTATGCGTCTTCTTATGGAGATAGGGGGTGGGGTTGTGGCTACAGGAATGCACAAATGTTGATATCGAGTCTATTAACGCACACGGGGTACAACGAGAGACTCTACAAACTGTGGCAGGGTCAGAAACCCCCTAGATCCGCGGTTCCTAGTATATCTAGACTACAAAATCTCATCGAACAGGCTTGGGCCCATGGTTTTGATATCCAGGTAAACAAGAGGCACAAACCTCTTATTTTTGAATGTATATTACGTTAATACAATTTTATAAGGCTAAACTAAATTAAGATTATATTTATTTTGTGTTTTTTTTACAGGGTTCAGAGCAGCTGGGTAGTCGATTAGTTAACACCAGGAAGTGGATTGGTGCTACGGAGGTGGTCACTTTGTTATCGTTTTTAAAGATACTTTGCCAGTTAGTGGACTTTCACAGGCCAACTGGACCAGGAGGAACTCATCCTGAATTGTTTCGATGGGTGCTGCGATACTTTGAGAACAGCGTTGGAGGAGAATTTGTCGCCCCTTTGTATTTACAGCATCAAGGTAGGATTGCATGTTTTTTATTTATTTCAGTCTAATGATTTTTGAAATATATAAACGTTCTGCTTATTGCAGTAATCAAAGCTAAAAATATTTACATTAGCTGAAATGGCTTTTCAATGTTGCTTAGACATTTAACAATGACAGTACTTTTCCGTATAACAAAAATCGTCATTATTGGGTATTATTAATTTTGAATGTATGATTGAAAAACTGTAATTATCGTATATTTTTATACATTTCTGAATTTTTAATTCTAATTTTTTTCGCTTTTATGAATCACTGCATGAATATTTAACAGGGTATATAATTTAGTTTTTTCGGTTTTCTGAATTTTAAAATGTTATTAGCATTTTCTTTGGCCTCAATTCCTCCTTGAGCTTGAAATATATCAATATAAAAAAAAGTATTACAAAAAATAGAAATTTGAATAAAAATATATTAATTTTTTGTACCAAAAGTTAAATTTTAAATCATAACTTCAAATATAACATTAGATAATCGTAAATATTTGAAGAAAACAAAAACACAAACACAAGTTATAAAGATGTTTATTGTACCACAATATACATTTAGCCCCACAGTGGCTTCTTCAGGCGGAAGAAGTAATACTCTTAAACTTAATTACAAAACCCTTATATACTAAATTATTGTAGTGGGAGTCTAAACTAAAACTAACACTAAAAGCTACTAAACATTTAAGAGTGGAGAAAATTTTATATCTATTTGATCATTAATAACCAATCCTAATCCTAAATTAAATAGATTGGGATTATTAAGAAATTAGAGCGTATGTAATATTTTTTGAGACCTTACATGCAGTCGAAAATCTAAATAAACATTGCTTTATTTTAAATATATGTACATAACTTTTTATTGTATCCGTTCTTATGAGTTGTAATTATAGGTTTGGTATTTTTCTTTTACAAAGTTTGAATGTTTTGTGTTCTTCTTTCATTTATATCGAGCTTTCCTTTCCCCCATTAAAAGTGCTTTCGAATACATGTTTTTAGAACTTAGAAGTCTTCTCCTCAACCTGCTTCTTCACTTTGTATTTATTTTCGTTATCTTCCAATTTCCTGTTTTCTTTTTTGCGTTTGTGTTAGCGTAGAAAAGGGTATATAACTAATAGAAAAGAACTCATTTTACGTACATCGTTCTTAAAGGACATAGTCGCACTATAATGGGTATCGAGGTTCATCGGGACGGTAGTTTGGTTCTTCTAGTGTTAGACCCGAGTCATTCTCCTCAACAAATGGCCCAAATTGGTGACACTAGTACCGGGTCGTCAGCGCTTCGTGTCCTTCGAAGAAGCGAATCAGCTATGAAGGCAAAACAATACCAAATTGTGGCAGTTGTAGGGTTCATAGACAGCGAACATCAGTACCAGGTACTGTGTTTTATTATTTTAGAGTCCTTGCAGTTTTCCTCCTGTTAAGTTGAATATTTTCTTTACATTGCACTTTTTTTGTTCGCTAGGTGTTTTTTCATTAAAAGGGGAAGGGGGAGGGAGATAGAACACTGTGTTCGGTCTGAATTGTCTTTTCAAAACAGCAAAATTTGATTTTTATAAACTTTGATAAAACAATTTACAGGTAGAGGTAGAAATAAATCGTTTAAGTTTTTAGTCTATTTTTAAGTTTGCATTACACATATAAAGTAATTTTGAAACAATTTTAAATAGATAATTTTGTTGCGGTTTCCTAAATTATTTTTTTGGTTACATAAACATAAAAATATAATCATATATCTATTGAAATTATTTTAAATTGAACACAGTGTATTTTGGGACAATTTTTACAGATTGGAAATTCAGTGGTAAATTTTTTATTACAGTTTTTGTACTTGTTGCTAAATTATTAATTAATTTGGTAAACAGCACATTCAATGTATTTTTGAATGAAATTATCCCAAAATTTTTTCTCAAATGTTACAGTAACAATTAGTGTTTATTTTAAATAAAAAATGTTTAGTAGGTACAACAAAAATCATTTTTCATTCATTGAATGTAATTGTCGCAATATTAAATGTTAAATGATACTAAGTAAAAAACTAATTAAAATAAAAAGTTTGAATTATATTAAAAGATAAGTAAAGAATAACTCGTGATTTGAAAGGAATTATGTTATATTAAATGACATAACAATATAGTAAATAGACTTCTTTGTGTTTTCTGTATCCAGGTTAAATAAAAACGTAGTTAAAAATTTTCACTGAATTTTAAATCGTGTTAATTTTTACATTAGTTTTAGCTTATAAAGTTAATTATTTGCCATGACTAAACACAATGAATTTTAAACAGTAATTTCGTACTTTCAGATTTTACGATTCACTTTTTCAAAGCAGTTTTACTGAGTACATGCTTTTTTTAAAGTAAAGCTTGATAAATATATACCATACAGGGTGATTTTTTCGGCTGTACAATCATTTATAGACCTTGAAGGAATATTTTTTCAAAACCTCGACAGTTAATTTTCGAAACGCTATTTAAATAATAAGGTATAAAGTGAAGTTTCAAGGTGTGCATTATTGTTGTTTAAAATTCAATTTGTTTGCCGTTAAACATGCACCGGTTGTTTTTGCAGTAGGTAATAGTCAGTGAAGAATTTAAATGGGAAGTCCCGTTATTATCCATTAGCGTAGTAATTGATTTTCAGTTTGTTTAATTTTCCGTTTTAGCAAAGTAAAATTTTGCGAGGCTTGAGAGTACCACAGGATCGGTGAAGTTGATACTGGTACCATCTCGTGGTCCGAATAGTAAAGTTTCATCTTCTCTAGCATAAATTACCACCTTTGCTGTTCAGATTTATGAAGAATTTTATACATTTGCTTGTAGCTAATGTCGCTATAGCCGATATTTCGCACCTCAGTATGTCTTTAAAATAAGTTTTATGCATTAGTTACATATTTATTTTTTGAAAATAATATAGTAACATGAAAAAACTATCGTTCATGAAAAGTTCCCTCGAGCTAATTCCTTTTAGAATTTATTATTACCTCACTATACATGTTTACACGTTTTTATAACATTTGTTGTTATTTATTATTATACAAAAGTATATGTTGTTTTTGTATTTTTCTATTTTTGTTACCGGTATTAAAGATTTTGTTTTTCAACATTTTCGTTATTTTTACTAACGTTTTTCAGATTCCTGCCTCAAATGTTCCCATATCATAAGATAAGGAAGATCTGATTTATATTTTTGTGTGAATGTAATTTTTTCGTTTTATATTTGCGCGCTTGTTTAATAGAAACTTAAAGGGGCTATATGTTGCAAACATACTGTTTAAGCAATACTCGATTAATTATTCAAGTAATTGACTTGTTGATATACATCGTTGTTAATAATAAATTGTTGTTTAAACGTTGCCAAAACACAAAGAGTTCGTCACATTTGTTTGACTAATATTGGTAAATTAAAAATTTCGTTATACGTACCTAACTATAATAATTTTTTATTCATAGAAATATAATTAAATTGTTGGATTGTTTTTGTAACAATTAAATTTCGTAAAATCAAATATACTAATGAGTTTGTTAAAGTTTGTAAAGTATAAACATTAAACAAAAAAACTCCTAAAAGTTATATAATTTTAAAATGTTAATGTTAGTCAAAATATTTTTTTTGAGGATTAATAATAACTATAATAAATAAAGTAAAAAAAAACTAAAACTTATAGGTACATGCGTATTCAAAAATATATGTTAAAGTTAGAGATCAAATGATGTTTTCGAGGTAGAAAACATATCATGCGTTGTATACGCAAACTACTAATATAAAATTATTAGTAGTTATAAAATCATCATATAAATAAAATGGGAGTGTCTGTTTGTAATATTAAAATAACCACTTTTTACTAAACGCATATGGTACACACGGTACATATACCAAAATAACTTTTTTTTAAATTTTTGTCTGTCTGTCTGTTTGTTTGGGCTAATCTCTAAACGATTTTGACGGACGGGACTTTCACTGGCAGATAGGACTAACTTAGGCTACTTTTATTTTATAAATTAATTATTATTATTAATAAGTAGTTATTAATTTATAATATAAAAGTAACCTAAGTTACTCCTTATTACATCAGCTATCTGCCAGTGAAAGTCCCGTCAAATTCGGTCCAGCCGTTTCAGAGATTAGCCGGAACAAACAGACAGACTGACAAAAATTGTAAAAAAGGTCTCCCGCCACTTAATATCACAAACGCTGGCTTTCGCGTGGGCTCAGAACGCGCGAGCGGGCTATTGCTAACGGTTGTGTCTCAACCACTGTTGTTAATTAAAATAACTTTTTTGTTAAATTCCAAGCTGACGTAGTCGCGAGCACAACCAATTTCAACTATAAAGTAAAATTTAAAATGCAATAGGATTAACATTAATAAATGAAGCAATCTTGACATTTATTTAACATTTATAAATTAAAATCGTAATTTTAAATGTATATATTATGTTATTAAAATAAAAATTTTCCAATGCCAACGGAAATATTATCACCGGCTTGAAACAAAACTGTTAATGTTAATTAAAAAACCGTTCGTTTAACATACCAAAATTTAAAGGTGCAAATTTTTTTGTTTAAACCAATTCCTTTATCTCGGTGTATATTTTCATTCATTGTTACTGTAAAAATAAGGAATCAGGAACGTCAAGTGATATAAAAATATACTGAAACACGAGCTTGCAATAATGGTAATAATTTATAGATAAGCTGGTTTGTTGTAAAACAACCGTTATCATTTTAATGACGGTTGAATCGATACAGGTTTCTAATAATTCAGCTGTTAAATTATAAACAGAGTAGGGCAGTTCTTCATACTTAAGGTGACCACAATTTTGAAATAACACTGGAACCCCCCCCCCTCAAAAAAGAAAGAAGAATTGATTACTTATGCAGTCTATTTATTATTTAGGTGCTATATAACATGTAATAGATGGTACGGACGTTATTGATTTACATACATATTTAAAAAATTAAGATTATTTATTTATTTTTTTACACATTTTTCTGACTTGAATGTATTTTTTTGGACAATCATTCAGAAAAATCATTACAAGTCATCCTTGATTGACATTTGATTTGACTGGAGTATACAATGACAAGATAGAAGGACACTATCACTGGGGAGGACAAACCTCACCAAAGGAGGACTGTCCTTCTCAGAGGAGGACGTTTGGGCACCTTATCATGTTAAATTATTTCGGGAAATTTCAGAGTTATTCGATTAGTCTCAGTAATATTCGGTCTACAAACTCCGTGGTGAGTTTTCTATTTCGAAAACATCGTAATTATTCGAAAAGAAGGAATTAAAATCCTAATTCGTCTAAATTTTAAGATCAAAGATCTCACATTTTGGACGCGTCCTACCAAGTAGGCACAACGAACCGAAAGCCACATCCCATACCGGTTTCGACCTATCGGGTCTCATGAGGTGGGCGCTGGCAGAAAGGCCTTTACATGCTATATTATAAATATAAATATGGGTATTAGCACTCGGAGTAGTTGTTTCTGTTGATTCCATATTTATATTTTTATTTATCATAGAGCCTGTAAAGGCCTTTCTGCCAGCGCCCACCTCATGAGACCCGATAGGTCGAAACCGGTCGTGGGATGTGGCTTTCGGTTCGTTGTGCCTACTTGGTAGGACGCGTTCAAAATGTGAGATCTTTGATCTTAAAATTTAGACGAACAAGGATTTTAATTCCTTCTTTTTTGAATATGTTATATTTTCGTCTAGGAGTCCATCGGAATCAACAGTATAATTCAATGCCGGTAGGGGTATTAGTCCTCGGAGTACTTGTTTCTGTTGATTCCATATTTATATCGTAATTATTAGTTGTTTCAATTTAATATAGGGTAGGTTAGTTAAAAATCACCAAGTAATTATATTGCTTTGTTAAATATCACAAAATTATCTCAATAAGATACTTACAGGGGTAATAAAATGTGATAAAATTAAGGGATCAAATCCGGTGGGGGATACAACGAGTATCGAAATTAATAATGCACTGTATTTCGCAGTAGCCAGTAGTTAATGAAAATTGTTTTTCTTCAGTATTAACTTAAATAAATATGCCGGTTGAATATAAATAAAATGTATTTATTATAGTGTTACTGGAGTTACCAGGGTCGGACTCTTAAATTTTTTAGTATAACTAAATATGTAACGTTCAATGTGAAAATGAAGTTAAAATGTATTGTTTACAAAAGCAGTATTTTTGCAACAAATTCTCCCCCTTTTTTGCAAAAGCTTCCTCTCTAAATAAGTAATAATTTAATATCAGGCTGTTCATACAAATATAATTAGGATTAATTAATTAATATACCAAAGGTACAAATATTATTATTAATTAAATTATCATCTACCTATACATTTTCTAAGCAATGCATGGTAATGGGTACTTTGCATTACAAAATTTTTCGCAAAGTTTGAAAGTCGATTGATTCGTCAGTTATCTCGTACATTATTGATAATAATAATACTAATGGAGTGATATGTATATTGTATTTATACAAAGTTTATTCCCCTTAATTGTTTGAATTGTAAGTGCTTGTTTGGAAAGTTGTTCAATTGAAAATATTATAATAAGAGAAGTCGTCATTTAATTAGCCAATAAAATTAAATTTAAATGCTCTTCGTTGTTTTTTTTTTTGTTTAATTCACGATAACCAAAAGGTTTAATGAGATTGTTGATATTAAAAAATAGTTTCTTCACGTATCAATGGTTTTATAAAGGTAGGTTTGTAAGACAAATCGGTGGTGCTACTTCGTCCTAAGATACAATTTTCTGCAACTAGAATACTACTTAACTAACTAATTTACTAACACGCCTACTTTAATATCCAGTATTTAAACCGCTAATTAAAGGATGGAACTAATTAACACGTCTACTTTCGATATCCAGGATGTTGTAGTTTAATAGGAATTTTTAATTGAAAATCGTAAATTTTCGATATGTTGGGCGTGTGTAAATATTAGTATTTGGTCATAGCTGTCATAGAAAGGCTATGACAGTTGCTGTGGCTAAATGCCCGCTAGCGGAATATCGTCATCATTAAAACAACATAAGTACTATGCACTATCGATGACGATGATCACAATTTATATGGGCTCAATGGTTCAACTAGTATCTTAATCTACATTCAAATATGCGTAAGGAGTTCCAAAAAAAAAACTTATTATATTTATCCACTTTGTCGTCCCTGTCCTTGTATGCAGTCCCTATCCGTCTAGAAAACTAAAAATTTCTTAGGATATCTAACCACATCCGAACATTTTTTTTTGTAATGCTATGAATGAGACATTTAGGGCACTTTTCTTTATTTAGGAGGACTATTTTATAAAAAGTCCTTCCTTTATTTCTCATTTGTATTAGGTGCCTATACAAAAAAGAATTCTGGGGATCATGAACCCCTCCCCTTTCTCAAAAATTTCAAAGTTACGCAGTCTGAATTTGTTTTTTTTAACAAACTCAATAGAAATTGCGGTAGGGTGGTTGTGAAAAAATATTATAATAACTTCAAAAACCGTTTATTAAGAACGTATATTTTTACAAATATTTTGCTAGAATAACTCCTACGATCGCTTCGATTTTTCAATCGTTGTCAAAGAGTACAAGAAAGGAACTAAAATTTATTTAAATAAACAATCAGAATTTGTAATTAAATAAAGAAAGACTCACCCTAATTACCACTAACTAAATTTTATATGAGCGGACACGTGTTTCGCCCATTTCACTTCATGAAATGTAGTTAGTGGTAATTAGAGTGAGTTTTTCTTTAGTTAATTATTCTTTTACCACAGTCTCCTATTTTCTACTTTGAATCGGAATTTGCAATCAAGAAAAGTTTGTTAACAAGAATTTCGAAGATATCGTTAAGGTTTTTTGTGTGATGACTAGGGGTGAATCTTTTTTTATTTTATTTTATTTAATCACCACAGTCTCCATTTTTCTACTTCGAATGTATCGGTTCAAAATTTTTATTGGCAGAAAACTTATTACGCCTTTAATTCAAATATGCATAATACTACAATGTGTTTATAAAGAATTTAAATTTATGGCAATTATCAGTACAGATTTTATTCGAAAACTTGACATATATATTACTACAGTAAATACATAAAAATTACTGATCTTCCTTTTGTTCTTTTTATTATACAGGGCTTTTTTGATCCCAAACGTTTTTTATAGGGAAAGTTTCCTACTTTTCGGTATGTTGAAATGTAAAACTTTGATGTTGTCCATAACTAGCTTATGGTTAAGATTTAAACATTGCGTAACTATACCACTCGATGGAACTTTTTTATTTTTAATTGCCGAGAAATGTTCGAACACACGTGTTTTAATAGTTCTACCAGACTGACCGATGTAAGTTGCATTACAATCAGCTCAATGTATTTGGTAGTTCCCCTTTTTTCGGTTAGAGTTTCTTTTTTACGTTTGCTAAACATTGTTTTAAGTAAATTTATAATATTTACTCTTACCACCTGAAATACTTTCGCTATTATTTATTGCACTCTATACGAATTTCGGCTTATGAGGGCATCCTCAAAAGTAAATAATTATACTAATAACTAACTGTTGGGCATTGATATTTATAGTGGATGGTAACATACACGGGGTTCAATATCAGGGTCTAATAGAGGGTTATTTCCAAAGTCTACTTGATCGTTTGTGATTATTTTATTTTGTTTCTTTTTTTTTCTAAAATTTCAAACCAGTTTAAAATGGGTCCGCCTGTCAAATTATCTAATAGCTTCAAATTATTTTCGTTTGCTGTATTGTTATTATTATCAATAAGATGACTGGCTAAAGCCGAATTGTATTTTTTATATTTTACATAATTAACATGTTCGTTAAACCTGATCAAAACATCCCTTCTGGACCTTTCAATGTATACAGCTGGACAATTTGAACAGGTAATTTCGGTTTAGCCAGTCATCTTATTGATAATAACCACACAATAAACAAAAATAATTTGAAGCAATTACATAATATTAAGAAAATAAAACACTTGGTATTTTTTGTCCCACAATTTTTATTTAAAAACTGACAATTGTTTCGGCAGTTATGCCATTATCTAAGTGAATGTATAAAATTATTTTACCTGGTATATATAAAGGGGTTAAAGGCGTATTACAATTATTACAAACTTAAATACTAGTATAAGTGTACATGAATTACTGGTCTGCTTCAACAGCTAATTTTAATAACGGGGAAATCCCAAAATCGGTTTGGTCATTCGTTACTTGTTTTTGTTGTGTTACAGCTTTTGATATTTCCAAAATTTCTAAGAGATTTAAACGTCTGATTTTGTTACAGTTATGTAGAAGTTTTACACTATTGCAATCTATGAAATGGTTATTATTAATACAATGATCTGCTAAACCTGAATTATTTTTATGATTTTGAATAGATTTTTTATGTTCGTTTAAACGTATCTTTAAAGAGCGACCTGTTTGACCTAGATAAATAGATGGACAATTGAGACATTTTATTTGATACACTCCATTTTTGTCAAGGGTGTCTTTTTTATCTATTTTATTATTGATACAGAGATGGGAGTGACTTCTAATTTTCTTAACTTATTAGTAATTTTAGGTACATAATTTAAAAATGCAAAAGGTTTCTTTTCAATGGTGACACAAGTGTAAAAAGATTTAAAATTCTGTTTTTTATGAATGAGGTCGTCTATCAAGGAAATATCATAACCGTTATTTTTCGCCAAAAGTTTAATCGTTAATACTTCTTTATCATAGTTTTCCTTACTTAAGGGTAGATTCAACAACCTATGTAAATAAGAATTAAAAGAACTTAATTTTATTTTACATTACTTGAAAGGTTTGAAATTTTAGAAATTAAAAAGGCAATAAAACAAAATAAAATAATCACAAATGATAAAGTAGACTTTGGAAATAACCCTCTATTAGACCCTGATATTTGATATTGTACCCCCGTCTATGTATTCGTTGGTATGAGAAGCAGGTAACTTAAGTAGGTACTTACATCAAAAATTCCTTATAGGCGCCGTCTCACAATTACTATCGATCTTTTTCGTCTGGATTAACGTAGATCGTCGTTTACACGCCGTACATGTCAAGAAGAATTCACATATCCTGTTAATTATTTAACCGGTTTGTCTTCAGTTTTGCCAAGGTCAAAAACTTCTTCACCCAGCGGTGGTTGCTTGGTACGTTATTAGAGGAATTTATTACCATATTTGGCATGCACATATGTTACTGATTTATTTATAGATCGAAAAGGAAAAAATATTTGGTTTTACGAGGCTTTCAACTTTGATTATTTATCGCATAGTCGCCAATTGTGGTCATGGTGATTTTTTTTACATTTATCCCAGTAATTAGAGCCATAAAAGCCCTTAATGTAGTTTTTAACAACTTTCAGAGGTGTCTGGCAGTCGCTGCGTAGCATAATTTTCGTTGAGAAAAACCAAAAAGTTCACGAAATCCTTTTGTCAATTGTCATATAACTTCTAACACCAGACAGTATTTTCTATGTTGTATTTGTCGACACGAACTTTCAGGATGGCAAAATTATAGAACAGAGTCTCTTAACAAATTTATTAATACTTAATTACACGTTCTACCGAACTGAGTAAGTGGCGCACCGAGAAAAAGCTTGTGGGGGGGGGGGGTTATATGGGGCTCGTGAGTTTTAAAAGAAATATATTAAAAACGGGTTAGTATATTACGAATTTGTTGCCAAATTATAAATGATATGAATTTAAATAATAAGTTTCAAGGGTGAGATTAATAGAAAAAATATTAATAACTTTAAACTTTTTATTAAAAAAAATACAATGATTTATAATACTATAATACTATATAATAATATAATACTCTTCTGTTACTGGACAATTAGGGTATACAAACATTAAGGCTAATCCATTTAGTCGTTCTTCATCGGTGTAACTTCTTAGGTAATTCTTAAGAAGTTTTAACGAAGTTTAAATTAACAGAAAAATAACACACAATTACCGTTTTTACCATCTTGGGAATTAGTTTAAACGGATATAAAATTAAAATATTGGTGGAATATCGATATATCGCTGAATATTATGTTCTTTTAATAAACGATGATAATACATTACTCTTGATAAAGGGATAACAACCCGAAACAATTGTAGTGATTCTCATTAAAAAATTTTGAAACATTTAAAAGCAATTTTTTTTCTTTCCTTTTATTTATTATGTTCTAATTAAAGGATCGGGGGGGGGGTTAACCCCCTCGGTGCCCCACTGAACTGAGTTAGTAACAAAAGATTAGGGATTGGTTGATTAGTGTACTAGCTAAGTAGCTAAATGACTAACTAACTGTTTATCTGCCTGCTATTATCTTTTAAAAGCTTTAATTTTTTATAGACCCACCCCGAGTCGAGGTATGTATCGTATGACAAGATTTGTTTATACCCCAAACTGATCCTTGCGTCCTATGAAAAAACTTGTTTATATCTGTAAACCAATATTGCGTCTTTTACAGAATTTAAATTACGCCCCTTAATCTAGTACTAGGTGATGCCCTATGGAATAGCTGAATTACATCCCCAACTGAGGTTGCGTCTTCTAAGGAATTGCTAATGACAGATATTAAACAAAAATTTGTTGCGGGGGTGAATTTTATGAACAATGCGACAAATTGGTTCTGGTTAATTTCGGGGTTAATTTCCATTAGTAAAAAAATCACATCCACGAATAAGCAGGATATAGCAGATAAACAATAACAAGAGCCCTAAAACAGTAATACAGAACTTCCGTGAATGAATAAATGACATATTTCTTACACAGGATGTACCTAGTAAACAGTAAAGAATTTTTGTACAGGAACTTTAAAATAATTATACATAACATCCGTACATTAATGCACCATAGATAGCCAGTTTACATTCACAGGAATTTTGGAATGATAATATAGGTAATTATTAGCAGGGCACTAGGGAAAAGCAGAACATTACACATACGTTTCCTGTAGCTAAACAATACTTTGTCTTTAATAAGGTGACCAACTATACTCATTTACTGAGTTTTGTACTCTTTTTTCGCAAACCGTGCTCTTTTCAAATCCTGTACTCTGAAAGTACTCATTTGTATAATTTTATACTCATTTATATTTCTAAAACATTTTTTTAGATTATTTTATTTCAATTTTATTAATTAAATATTAAAAATTATTTTGACAGTGATTTGAATTACACGCGTGCATATTGCTTGCCGTTTCCTGCACGTCAGAGGACGGCAAATACTAGAGACGAGTTTGACAGTGATTTGAATTTCGCGCCGTTTCCGGCACAATTACTCTACAAATTGAAGGAGATAAAATTTCTGCAGCAGAAGTTTGTGTTAAACAAAGGATAGTAATATCGATGTATTTATACCTTTACAGACCGTCATTGTTAAAATGCTTGTATAAGATTGATTTATGTTTCCGACTATGTACTCTACATAGTTTGTTTTGTTTTCTTAATGATTACATCGGCAGTTGTATTTTAATGTATCAGTTCATGGTTTGGTAATGCTTTTGCAAACTTTGAGTCAGTCTAATATTTGTCACCATCGTTAACACAAGTAACTAACAATAAACATATTGTATTCGGTCGACTGCATTTTATTCCTTAATTAATTTATCAGTTTGTATTATATTAAAAGATTTCATACTGCAATGTAAATCAAGATTTAATGATGGATTTTTAGCACTAATTCTAAAGAATAAACTGACCGTTTTGGAAGATTCCAATCCCGGAATAAAAAATGAATTTTTAAAAGAAGTTAATTTTTTTTATAAAATTTGCTATGAATATATCGAAGAATGGATAGTGAACTTTAGAGCATTAAATTGTTTCAAATGGACCCTTCTAAATAGTAAAATTGAATGGAAAGAAGTTTCTTCAGCAGTCGAATTTGTAATGAAAGAAGTAAAAGATATTGTTATTAATGACAATTTTCTCTTTGAAGAAATTCGAAGTGTAAATTTATATTTAAATGAAGAAAAATTGAAGAAATGGAACGATGAGAAAATAGAACTTGACAAAAGATGGGTAGAAATCTTTCGGCATTTTAGAGTAGAACATATCTTACATGAAAATTTAAAAGTTTTAATAGAAATTTCCTTATGTTGTCCAGGCACTAATGCTGCTGTTGAAAGGGTATTTTCACTAGGGAATGATTATTGAAGCAGTGAGAAGTCGCAACTTTCTGTAAAAAGATTATCTGTCGTCTTAACAGTCAAATTTAATATGCAAAATGAAAGTTGTTCGGATGTGGCTACATTATTAGACGAACATCCTCATTTAGCAAAAGAATCCACTCCGAAGAAAAATATGTTTTTAAAAGAAAATAAAGTTTTTATCGTTTTTTCTTCTTTTTTTCACCTATGAAATACTTGCAAAGTGTACTCTTTTTGAACAAAAAATAGTTGGTCACCTTATCTTTAAATTATATCACTTTCTAGCAATTGTATCGTAAATGAATAACAGGTATCTAACACAAGAGTGAAAAGATAGCTGATTTGAACTTAATTGCCTTTTAACTTACTTTCAAGACATGTACAGATCTAATAAAACCGTAGAGCAAACGTGTTCGTGCATTTAAACATTTTATTTACGGATAATAAAATAGCAATGTTATACAATTCCACGAACTCAAACTAATGCAACGAGTGAAGATTCACTTCACTTGGTTATTTAAACATTATAGTATTTGCTGCGATCATGGTTTAAGAAGTACGTTGTTATCATACTTATTAACTTGTTACCCATTACTAACTAATGTAAAAGTGAAGTCCATGCTTCTGGGTAATGATGGTATTTAAGAATTGAATTAATTATTTCGCTTATGGAAAATCAAGTTGTTATTTGTACGTATGTTAAATATAATCTCTAAATAAAAATAATAATAAATGTACAAATGTGAGAGGTAATTCGAAAATTGTACCTACCACTTACTTATCTTAGAAAATTAACTGCACTAATGTTTTCTGCATAAACTTGAGCATCTTTAAATACGTCACTTAGAATATATAGGGCCGGAGTACTAAAAGGTGACGTCACTACTTGGGGCCTGCAATCGTTTCGCTTGCCTATGAATGTAGGTAAATTAAAAAATAATAATAAACACTTTCTGTACAAACGGCATTGTCAAATGTAAACTGAGCCCTTAAGCTAACCCCACATTTGTTTTTTTGATTAGGTAAAAATAAAGATTTGAAACAAAAACCGTCTAATAATAATCATCGTTTTCGTAATTGTTATTTCTAAATACTTACAATTAGTACAGATTACCTGAGTGTTTTAAGTTTGCATTTTTCAATTCTTGAAACACGTAACTTACTATTACTTCATCTATTACAGTTTTCAAAATTAAATTAGAACGAAAGAATTGTCTCATTATAAATACCTAAAATTAATTCTTTGTAAAGTTGCAATATTTTATTACAATTTCAACCATATTGTTGCGCTTTACTCATTATGTTGGAATAATCTCTCTTTTATGCGTTAGTTAATAGAATATTTTTGATGGAGGATGAACAAATATATTTATAGCTAAATCAAAAAGTTGTCGTAGAAGTTTTAAAGGTTTCTTAGACTTCGTCATATAAGGGGAGGAGAATTTTTTAATTAAATTAGATTTGATGTCAGATTAGTTAATGTTTAAAAGAACATTTAAATCAATAAGAATAATCGAAATAATTTTACTCGCCAATAATTGGTAAATAGTAAATATAATTAATTATCTACTTAGACGGGAAACGAAGGCGTGCGTGAACAAGTATAAATATATTTGGCTAGCTGGCGACTGTGTAAAAGTGAGATGACGACCAACAGGCGTTTTCGCTTATAGGAAGTTATCATACGAAATAATAAAAACCCTTACCGATCTATTGACAAAATTCTAAAGTAATTAGGTACTCACCGGGGTTCCTCCGGAACCCCTGCCCTTCTGGACTACTTGTGAATTAATCTTCATCGGTCTAGCAGAATCCGTCAATCAGCAAATTGTATTAAATACCTGTAATCATGAGTTTGCGCTCTCGCGCCTCCAGACGGGGTACACACATTCTGGAGACCAACAGGGTAGGTCAAACCTAACCCCGTGCCCCTACAGTACCATGCCCACCCCACTCAAGGCAAGTCACCGTACTACAGGCATCACCGGAGATATCTGTGTCTCTCCTGTACAATACTGAGCTGACAGATCGTCGTGGCACTTTAGCCACAATTCAACAACAAGCTCTATAAACACAATGGCCAATGATAACGTGTTAACACAATCAGATCTTTCTCGAGTACTGTGCACAATATAAATAATACATATACTTATATCAAATATATATAACCAGTAATCACATTAGTAAACCAATAATTTACTACACAAATTATCTGCGCATAATAAATGCACCTGCAACGCAACGCATCGCATCGGTAGCAAAACTCGTCACTGCAATCGTGCACGACGTCTATACACATACTGTATATTAGAAAAATGTTGCCCTCGCATCTTTCTGTTCCTTCTTACGTCTTTCGTCACCCTTAGATAACATAAACAAAACATGTGGGATGCTAGTCACCAGCCTTTACGACGTTAAATTTGAGATTCAAGGAAAAGCAAATACAAAGATGATAATTATTGAATATAATTTTGAAATAATCATTACTATTTATATTTCGTACCTTACAGTCATTCGCCTTCATACGTGTTCGTATTCATTTCTACGTTTTTATTAAATTTTCTTCAATCTTCTGTGAACCACAACCCTCTATTCTTGATTTTAAAAGCAAGTGCAATTGTGTATATCCCTTGATCTCGTTCATAACATTCGGGAGGTGTGTTGTGTCATGATATGTTGTCGTCACAGTCTTATCTATTTCCGGATGCTGACGTTAAGGCGGTACCGATTTGTATTTATCCATAAGGTTAATCAGAAATGTTTATTTGTAAGGTCATGAGATAATTCTTGTAATTATATTATTAATGTTTTTTACGATATGTAAATGTACTTCTGCCCTGTACATCTAGTTCATAAGTAAAGACACAATTCACAATTGAAATGATTGACTCCTTCCATTAATCATGCAATAGGTTAGCAATAATGTGTATATATAGCAATATAAAGCTACTTAATTACTTACTGTCTTGGAAAAATTTAGATCACATTAAATAAAGAAAAAAAAGTTCGTGTGTGTATGTATGTGTGTGTGCATAATGGAAATTTACTGTATTACATGCATTGTTAATTGACATATCTAAAATATTTATTACAAATTAACTATTACAACGAAAAGTTAAATAAATTACATCTGTGTGCGTAGAATATTGTTAACCAACTAATGGAATATTCTAGACGAATGTTCTTTATCACTTATATGATAAATATTTTCTGAGAATTGAATAAATATTTTATCCCTTAAGGTGATTGGGGAGTTACATTTTTACAAAAATTAGTTTTTCCCAACAAATGGTAAATAACTAATTACGACATAATTTGAATTGGCGAAGCTGTTGAAAATTGGCAATGCAACAAAAAAGGCACTAAATATTAAAAATCAGATAATTTTTTAAAACCATTAAATCACGCCCTCTTAAAAGTATATTATAAGTGTATTTATTGCTAGAAATAGAATACAAATATATACATATATAAATGTAATATGATGTACCGCTGCAGAGGTGAGAAATACCTCTTTGCAGCATCCAGCATAAGAAACTAAAACTAAATTCAACCTAACTAAAACTAAGACTTAAATGCAAAACATACTAAATACAATCCAAATGAGAAAAGAAAAACCCAAATAGAAAATTAAATTAATTCAATAGAATTCAATAATAATAAATTAATAAATTGTTCTATAACTTAAAGATATTTCCGAGATAGTTGATATTAATTTTCACTAATCCATTTTTTAAGTCGCTTTTAATCACACTATTGCTACATTTTAAGACTTTTAGCTCTTTTGCAAGCTTATTGTAGTTGGAGACAGCTACTAAAAAACTACTTTTGTTTCTGGTGATACTTTTCGATATACTATAACTAAGCCTTAACGTTTTATAGTGATAATACAGAGATTCCAGGGCGAAAAATTGATGCACCTCCAATACACCACGTCTAGAATACCCATTTTTGTCTATAATTTTCAAAATTTTATTCTGTTGATTCTGTAATAGCCCTAATATTTTGTTATATACACCCCCGCCCCCCACGTATCCGTATTCATATATTTGGCAAGTTCGTAGAAAACATAGACCATGTACTTTGTTTTGTTTATAATATTGTAGATGTGCGTATCCCATTTCATATTGACGTCAAATATTACACCTAGATACTTATGATTGATCATCCTTCTTACATTTCTGTCTCTAATTTTTATTGGTAATTGAGTAGGAACACTATCCCTATAGCTGCCAAACGTCATATAGACAGTTTTGTCTATATTCAAAGACAATTTGTTTTTAGCAAGCCAGTTGTCAATATTATTAAGATACTCGTTAGTTACATCTACGGCCTGTTTCCAGCTCTCGCACCCTATCATAACAGCAGTATCATCTGCGTACGATATTATTGCTACATCAGGAACAATACCCAGCATGCCGATTACGTAAATCAGAAATAGTAAGGGTCCAAGTATTGGGCCCTGCGGTACACCCGTCACCATAAACATCATTGATTCGAACCCTTTGGAATCTTTCACTCAAGTAGCTTTTCATAAGTAAATTTACATGCCCTCTTATTCCAACTTTGTTTGTTTTGTTAAGTAGAATTACATGGTCGACAGTATCAAATGCTTTTGCCAAAAAAAAAAGAAATATTTTTCGTCTGATTTTTGTTGTTTAGCATCTATTTTGTTTCATTGCTAATTTTTAAAATCTTCAAAGTTTTGTACTGTTTTTTTTTTTAATTCTGAAGATGTCAGCCGCAGCCGCTGACGAAACGTCAAAAAAGTACTCCAATAGAAGTGTATCTAGATACTAGTATCTATTGTGCTCCTATCTTTTGACAATGGCGTAATTGCCGAAACGGTATCGTTAAGTTTTAAACAATAAATTGTGAAACAAAATACCAAGTGTATTTTATTCGACTTATTATTTAAAAATTTTTCACCGCTCAACATATTACTTAAGGATTTTAATGCCTTATTTTTTGGATAAAAATACCAACTTGAAAAGTAGGCATTTATATTTGGAAATTATTAAAAAGTGATCAATGGTAAAAAAGTACCTTTTCTTATTTTTATTTGCGTTCAGTAATTGTTTTATTTTGGCGCTGCAACATAGTTGTATATATATCAAATCTCGGCTATTATCATTTCTCTGCGACATATACTGTTTATTAGTTGATGAAATAAATTATTTCACCGGTGCACAGATGTGCCACTTCTTTTGATTCCTATGGGGGAATCGGTGCAATAAACGGACTTTATGTTTTAAAAGTTTATCACACCCAACTATTTACAACTATGTACATTAATTTAATTGAACGTCGTGATTGCTACTTATTTACGAAAATACTAAATGATTATATGAACCTATATGTTATTAATACTATGTGTTTATAGAGATCTTGTTGTAATTGTTGCTATATGTTAAAATGTACTAGAAATGATTTCTCCTAAATGTTTGATATTTGAATCTAATATATTGAATTTTGAGTTTTGAATTTTGAATTGATTCTCTATTGAATGTAGAAATACTTATATTAACATGCATTTAAGAACCGCCCCCCAGAGGAGGGGTGGTTCCGATGCACCGACACTTGAAACAACAAAACAAAAAACAAGGAGGGAAAACGTAAACACAAAAATGCAACATTGCAAGCTATGTGTCGGTGCATCATCTACGTCCTGGAAATGGACCGATGGGTCAACAAATTACCCCCAATAAATCTATCAACTAACTTAAACTCTAGAAGAACATTTGGAAACAAAGAAAATATAATACAATAGGGCTAAACGGCAATATCAAGAAGGGAAAAAATATGATACATACAAAAATCAAAAATTGCAAAAGAAAGAAACAGACAGCAAATGCACATGACAATACAAAAAATCGGAGACGTAAAAAATGCGTGACTTACAAGGCCAATATACTACAAAGACAAAAAATGAAAAGATGAATAAATGCGAACATATACAATGTTTATGATTTGTTGTTGTTTGGACTTGTCATTATTATGTCGGGGCAGTTACCGACTACGGTTCAATCCAACTGATAAATTTTATGTTATAAAGGTCGGATTAATATAATCGTTCCTATAAACTTTGATCGTGCGAGAAAACACTGGTCGATTTACAACACTACCGCGTAACGATCAACGACTTGACCCCAAATCGATTCGGCGAAGGATTTTGTACTCTCGGTGTCTGTAATATTGTCCTTTTATTATGCACGTGTCCTATCACGTTCTTCATTCGGAGATTTTCGATTTCCAAATAGTAATTAATCACTTGTGTTTTCGTAATCAGTTTCCTGAAAATGTGCCGAATATTGTACGTGCAGCAGTGTGTGGGATGTTTGGTCAATTAAATAATATTTTGTGTAAATAGAAATATGGAATCAACAGAAACAACTACTCCGAGGGCTAATACCCCTACCGGCATTGAATTACACTGTTGATTCCCATGGACTCCTAGACGAAAATATAACATATTCAAAAAAGAAGGAATTAAAATCCTTGTTCGTCTAAATTTTAAGATCAAAGATCTCACATTTTGAACGCGTCCTACCAAGTAGGCACAACGAACCGAAAGCCACATCCTTCTTTTTTGAATATGTTATATTTTCGTCTAGAAGTCCATCGGAATCAACAGTGTAATTAAATGCCGGTAGGGGTATTAGCCCTATTTATATTTATACTTATAATATAGCCTGTAAAGGCCTTTCTGCCAGCGCCCACCTGATAAGACCCGATAGGTCGAAATCGGTCGTGGGATATGGCTTTCGGTTCGTTGTGCCTACTTGGTAGGACGCGTTCAAAACGAGAGATCTTTGATCTTAAATTTTAGACGAATAAGGATTTTAATTCCTTCTTTTTCGAAAATATTTTGTGTGATTGTAAACGATAAATATTAATTTATACGCTTCCCTATTTTCAACAGGAGAAATACCGGACATTCTTATTTAAACAAAATATGAGTAAATTAATCACTTGGAGGAGTTTTTTTTTAATTTACAGTACTGTAAATACTCCTGACGATGCCCAGCAAGGCGAAATGTACATAGAGTAATTAATAAAATAAAGTGAAACTCCTCCAAGTGATTAATATACTCATATTTTGTTTAAATAATGTTTCACCAAGAGTCCATGGCGAATTACTTCCGTAATCATTCTTATTCATTCGTGGCATTCAAATATTATTTTGGTCCATAATCTTCGGAGTTGAATTCAGTTAGAAAAATCAACAGTTTTTGTGTTTTATTTTTCTCCGGGACTAGGGAGATCATCGTAATTTTCCGGTAATATTTACAAAACATTAGGGGACAAGAGGTATAATGTTTTTTCGAATATTTTTACGAACAAATTATGTAGGTTAAAATGACTTATTATTAACTTCTTAATTATTTGGTCGGTACTAAATACAATTTACTTTGATTTGAAAATGTTAATCACCTACATACAATTATTTTACTTATTAGAGGGAGAAATAGTATTTAAATTTTTTCGGAAAAATCTAAACGATTTATAGTGGCGTCAGTTGATTAATATTCCGTGAGAAAAACTCGAATAGTCTGTTTTTTAGATCATTTCTATTAATTCTTATTAGCTCTTATGTAACGGATTGTACAAAAAATCCAACCTTGGATGATATTGGACATAATTTCCTGTAATAATAACCGTATTCATATATTAGTATCAATTTTAGCAGCTAAATTATTTTCTTTAAAAAAATATCTATCCGAATGAAAAAAGGTTTTTGTTTTTTGAAAAACAATACTGACCTTGTTATTTTTAATCTTTTATTTTTACGTCAAAACATCTCCGGTAGAAAAACTACAATGTTACTTATTGTGAAATACTTACATACAAACATATTTTGGCAAAACATGTGGATTTTTCTGTTTCACTTTATATGTACAATACAATACGAGGCATTTTTTTTTAAGTAAGTACCGTTGTGACAAAAAAAAAACAAGCAGACTTCTTAACAATTTTATTTTTACATACAAGCCAGTATCTAAATCTACGTTTCTGTATAATTTTAAAAAATATTAAGGCATTTATCGTATAGTACAACCAGATTTTGTATCTTGTAAATGCAGGAATGTCTGGTAGTCACTGGGCGCTAGATCTGGACTTTAGGGAGGGTGATGGAGATAGTGAATAAAATTGTTAAGAAATGTTTACTTGTCTTTTTTTATTTCAAAGTGGTACTTACTTAATAAACATGCCTCGTATATTTTTTAAAGCTATTTTTTGAGTTTGTATTTTGTTTTGAATCTTCAGGTCATACGAAAAAATATTTTGAGCATCTTTTGTATCTAATATTAGTTTTTATTCGGACTAAATTTCCTTTTAATTAATAGAGTATAACAAGTTCAACAATATTTACAAAAAAAAAGAATAATGCAAAAATATAAAAGTAAATAAAAGGATTTGTGTTTTTCCAAGAATATGCTAAAAGATGCAAGTGGTACATCATTTCAAATGAGTTTTTTAATTTAGGTACCCTTGTCGATAGGTCTTGTTTTTTCTGATAACACAATATAGCGTCTAAAGTCTGCTGTTTTTTAAAATTTATTTCATGTTCCCAGTGGTACTTGCGGTGTGAAACAGAATAACACAACATATTTTATTTGTTTTAATCTGTCTGTAAAGTCTTTACCCTTTGTTTTCATGCAGACTTTGGGCCCTCATTCGATTAATTAATGTAAAATGAATGTTTCCACTAAATGTCATATTTGAAGGATCAATGTTCGAAACTGGGCGCTGATTGTATAAAATTCGGACGAGGTTTCCTGTATTTAACCCAAAATGTTTGTATGAGTGAATGCCTTCTATAAAAATAAATAATAAATCATTAGTTTTTGTCATACGTTCAGATTATTTATCTTCATTAAAATGTTTTTTTCTTCTGTGTACAATATTATACCGGAAATTCCGAGAAGATAAACTTATCATAAACTCTTAACGGTAAAAGTTGGACTTTTCAAAGCATATATTACTTTAATACTTATTTCCTTACTTATGTTCTTATACATACGATAGTGGTCTGAAAAACCAGGCCATCACCTCTTGTGAAATTACTTGTTGCACTGATTAACTAAAACAAATTTCCTTAGAATTGGGATTACCAACAAATTTGTCATATCAATATCACGGCCGGATGCAAGGTAGCAAAGGAAAATTACAGATTAACATTAAGGATTAGTAAAGAACGTTTAGTACTAGTTAGAAATTTATCGAAATTACTAGAGATGGATCGCGATTTCGATCTTTTTAGATCGCATCAGCACACCATAGTTACCATCGGTAAATTACTGATTACCAAAACAAAATTGTTTCATAAAAGGAAGTTGATTTACCATGGTATTACAGGCAGTATGTTGCCATCTATTGATATTTACTGCTAGCTGTGGTGTTTCATACGTTTGACAAGGCATTACGGACGTACAGTGGCCGGCACGTAAGGAGATTCAAACGCCATAAATCATCGGATGCGCAGTGGCAAAGTCTAGCCCATTTAGGGCGGGGTTAATCGACCGGTAGGCAGAATGATAACTTCTCAGCAAAGTTCAGTAGGGTAGTGGCAAACAGTTACAAATTAACAGAGTAGAGAAGTGATTGTTTGTAAATTGTGTTCGAAATGAGTAATCTTGGGAAGGGTAAAATAGTGAGTAATCAGACAAAAGAAGTGCTCTACAATGTGTTTTTGTTCATTCGACTTTATTTTGTTTGTCAACAACTTATTTCTATGCATACCTAATAATCTTTAAATTAGCTATTATTCCTAGATTTATATAATTAGGTACATATAACCGTGATTTTCTCCTTATGTTCATGATGATAGTGAAATTTTAATTGTTCACTTCACATACATCATTAAAACCCCATTAGGGTAAGTAAATCAGTTGAACGAATTCACTTGTGTTCCGTTTTCTCTCAGTGATACCCGCCGCTGAACTACAAGTTGTCGTTTCGGTCCAGCTATATTCTTATTGGCTCTTTCATTTAAAAGTCTCCGCCTACCTACCTGTCAATCTGACTGTCGCTGAATCTCATTAGGTGCCGGCCACTGTATCTACTTCTGAATCGCGATTTCAGTCTTATTAGGTCTCATTAGGCACATCATGCTGCATCCACATTTGATAATTTCGATAAATTTTTGACTAAGAACTACATGTTTTTTTATTAATTTTGCTATCACGTATTGTAAACTGTGTCGTGGATTAGTAAAAAAGTAAAAAAAGTATTGTGTATCGGTTCGGAATCGAACCCGAGCCGCCTGCGTGGCAGACAAGCATTACAAACGGTACGTTTCAGTGGTAGAATGCTCTCTTGTCTATGTTCAATTCCCGTCCTATGCAATACATTTTTATTTATGTTAAGTAAAATCGCGATTTCTGATAATACGTAAATTCTTGGCGCAGTCCGACTCGTACTTGACCAGTTTTATTTACTAAGTATATACTGTTACACATATCTATGACTAACTTCAGTAATTATTTGCAATTAGTGAAAAAACATAAATATCTTCGTACCTAATTACGTACAGTTTAAGTATTATTTACGGGGAAAACAGTTTACGTAATAAAAAATAAAAGAAGTTGACAGACTAAACAACTATCGTCTTAACGATAATATGTTGCAGTTTAATTATTATTAATTCTAATTGCAATTCGACGTCATAAAATTGGTAATTGCGTTTAAAAGCAATTTTGATCAATAATCTGCTCGTTTATTTATGTTACAAAGTAGTTAAATACGTCAATATACTTAAATTTAAATCGAATTTTATTAACAAGTGTAACTTATAAAAAAATCATTAAAATGTACAATAGATTTTTTAGACAACAGTTGAACTGAAAATTATAGATTTTTTTCTGGAAAGCCCATATATTGCTTTGTATAATGATTAACGAAGCACAATTGGTACATTTAGATTTTTTTAGTCTAAATTACGTTTTTGAACTATGCAAGAAGTTATTTAGGAGTTTATGCTTAGAGAAAAATTATGAATGAGTTCTGGTGTGTATACAAGACAGCATCCTACAGATAAAAAGTCGCCGAGTTCATACGGCTATCTACTTATAAATTTTCAACTACATACTAAATTATTTTGATAAAAATTAAATACATGATTAACTTTTTGACACATAAATGATTGATTTACTATTTATTTAGATATAATTCGATTTTAACATCGCTGAAATAATAAACAAACTAATTTGACAATGTTTAGTTTAGTCATGTTGTGCATCTTCTCTCTTTTACCTGTTATGGAGGAAATCCCTAAAAATTTATTATTACTGTTTGTAATGCAATAACCTTTCGTTGCAGAACTCAATTTTTCAAGATAATTATTTAAAAATAATAAAACTGTGTGTTTAATTTTGTCTGTATGATCCTTCCAAAAAATTAAAAATGAATCTGTACTTCGAGAAAACAACAAACGTACATGTGCGAAGAACAAGCATGTGCAGTAGTGGTCGACTCTTCCCTATTTGAGAACTTGTGGGTAACGCTAGGTCTGCAAATTTGCCGTTAACGTTACCCTTGTCGTAGTAACCCACTCGCGCTAGCAGAGATGCGGCGGCCACACGCACAACTCTTCACTTGGGCATTTAGTACGAATATTAAGGCCATTGTAAGGGGTATTTAAAAACATTAGAAAGCGCTTGAAGTAGAAAAAAAACACATTATATACTTTTTTACACGAAATTTCTTCGTTTATTGTAAAACAAAAAATAATTCTAACAGCAATTATATTTATTTCGTGAGAGAAATAAATCTCGATGGGTACTATCCAGAAAAATTTGTCTAATTCACATGAATAACTGCCACTGGTACGTAGTAAGGAATTTCAATAAACTCACTGACGCTGGCAGAGAAGCAGGGGCCACACGCATAGCTCTTCACTTGGTTTTTATTACGAATATTAAGACCATTTTAAGGGCTATTTAAAAACATTGGAAAGCGTTTCAAGTATACGAAAAAGATTTATATACTTTTTTACATGAAATTTCTTCGTTTATTGTAAAACAAAAAATAATTATAACAGCAATTATATTTATTTCGTGAGAGAAATAAATCTCGATTGGTACTATCCACCACTGATACATTGTAAGGAAATAACAATTTTTGAGAAACTTTGTACGTAGAAATACATATTGTGGATTAGGGTAAATCGATATTGACGTGTTTACTCAAATTAATAAATTTATTCACGACACTTTTTGATAAGTATGTCACGGTTATAACTTCATTTTGTCCTTGCGAACCGTAATATATATATATGTATATATATTACTTACTAGTATGTAGGAGCGTGTGTTTCTTACTAACGAAATATGTTGTCCTCTTCTGTTTTTCAATTAACTATTGATGTTAACTTCCCATATATTTCATATTTCAAGGGTCCGATGAGACAACAAACACGTTTTACATGTTAGTACACACGTTTATTATCGCATAACATTGAAGTTTACTAGTAATAAATCAGAGGCGTCGAAGAACTTGCATTTTGAGGTTCTGTAACTCTTAGGGAAAATGGACTCTTATACTAGCATATTTATAGGACAATTGATGTAGGTGCAGTTTTTCTTACCCATAGATAAAGGAATTCTTCAAACAACAAATTGTGCTTATTTCAATTTTGGTATGTTAAACGAACGGTTTTTAATTTAGTTTCAAGCCGTTGATAATGTTTTAGCTGGCTTTGAAATTTTATATTAATATTTGTTAATACAATAACATCATATATATGTTAACTGAATGTCGATATTGCTTCATTTATTGTTGCTTCTATTCCAAACAACTTTTCAGAAAAATCGGGGACATAAAGTGTTTTTATAAATTTTTTAATACCTACGTTGAAAATTTCAAAAAATTACAAAATAATTTTTGCTCCATGATTTTTGTAGAAAAGTTGTTTTCAGACTAATTTGTTTAGTTAGTGTTAACATAAAAAAAAACATTGATTTAACTGATTTTTGGTTACCTTAACATTTTTTACTATCAATGTATAATTATGTCGTGCAAAAGGTTTAGCTAGTAACAAGGATAAAAATAAATAAAAATAAAACAAAAATTTATTGAAAAGAAAAAGTATCACAAAAATATTGGTATTCAAAGGGGGTGAAAGTAGGATTAGGGCTGATATAAAAACTAGAAGAAGTCGCCGATTTTCGATTATTTCAGAATGACAAATGCAGTAGAATAAAGCAAAGAACAACGCACGGTCGAGTCGCTTTTACCAAAAATAGATCACCTCTGCTCGCGCACGGTTATTTTGGAAATTTGAAAAAGATTGTTAAAGGTGTACGTTTAGATATTTGGAGTACGCCTCTGTACAGGTGAGAAACGCGGATGATGGGCCCAGCATAAAATAAAGTGTTTAAGATGTGGTGTTATAGTAGGATTGAAAAGGTATAGGAATGAGTAGAAAAACAAAGGGAGCTATGGAAGTAGAAAGTAATTATCGTAGGTTTGACAGTTTTTGAGAAATTCACTATATAAATGAACAAAAAGAAACAGCAGTATTATCAAAAATGTTCAGTAAAATCCCATTTTACAGAAATAAGGATAAAGAATACATCAAATTTATCTTTAACTTGATAATTTAGTTTTTAATATTTTGTATAAAAATACTTAAAATTCAAATTTTTACTTGCAATACTTACCCACATTTAGGCGCTCGACGATTTTATTAACTATCTATTCACCAGTGTAAGGTGATTCACATAATATGCAATTATTTGGTTTCGAACTTTCTATTTTACAAATTTTATAAATATTTTCTTTGAGTTAAATTAAATGGATTATTTATGATATATGTAGAAATTTTATATAGGCAAATCAAATTAATATACATTTCGTGCTTTAACAAATGAATTATTCTAATCTTTTGACACTTTAAAGCAATCACAAGCATAAAATTGTGACAATCGGATCAATTCGTAAGTATTTGCATTTGCCCTGAGCCGCTTATAATACGAGGTTAAATCAAATATAAACGGTAATTTTGTAATATAAATTTATTGATTAATGGTACACACAAACTAAACAGTTAACATTTTTCAATCTAGTCACCTCCGTGCTCTACACATTTTTCTTCATAAAAAGTTTGAGGGCGAGTTGTCAGCCAAGTCATGACTGTACTGCGGACAGAACCGAGCGCAGCTACTACCTAAGCCGGTTTCCCCCTCCTCATAAACCAAACAACATTCGACCATCGAATCCTCTAGATCGGAATTACGTGCTAAGCTAAATAGTAAAATTACCGTTCATATTTGATTTACCCTCGTATATAAGATGCTTGCTACTTACACGGACGATACACGTTTGATTCCAGGCTGATGCAATACATTTGTTTTTTATTTAATATTTATGTTATACCTTAACGAGAACACTAAATGGTGCAGTATTTTTAAGATTGAAAGACAGGGTAATAATTAAAATAATTTGAGGGCGAGTTGTCAGCCAAGTCTTTATGATGATGCGTTGTGCAACAGACGAAGGTAACTTATGCTCAGTCATGCCTGTACTGCGGACAGAACCGAGCGCAGCTGCTACCTAAGCCGGTTTCCCCCTCCTCATAAACCAAACAACATTCGAGCATCGAATCCTCTAGATCGGAATAACGTGCTAAGCTAAATAGTAAAATTACCGTTTATATATTATTCACCCTCGTATATAAGATGCTTGCTTGTTACACGGACGATACACGTTTGATTCCAGGCTGATGCAATACATTTGTTTTTTATTTAATATTTATGTTATACCTTAACGAGAACACTAAATGGTGCAGTATTTGTAAGATTGAAAGACAGGGTAATAATTAAAATAATTTGAGGGCGAGTTGTCAGCCAAGTCTTTATGATGATGCGTTGTGCAACAGACGAAGGTAACTTATGCTCAGTCATGCCTGTACTGCGGACAGAACCGAGCGCAGCTGCTACCTAAGCCGGTTTCCCCCTCCTCATAAACCAAACAACATTCGACCATCGAATCCTCTAGATCGGAATAACGTGCTAAGCTAAATAGTAAAATTACCGTTCATATTTGATTTACCCTCGTATATAAGATGCTTGCTACTTACACGGACGATACACGTTTGATTCCAGGCTGATGCAATACATTTGTTTTTTATTTAATATTTATGTTATACCTTAACGAGAACACTAAATGGTGCAGTATTTTTAAGATTGAAAGACAGGGGATAATTAAAATAATTACATTTTCAATACTGTTTTATTTACAGTTAGGTACAATAAGAAATTTGTAAATAATGATGATAGTGTATGTGTGTATGTGTGAGTGCGTATAAGCGTTTTCGGTGATTGATAAAATAATAAAGAATGAAATGAGATCGATGCAAATTTGAAAAATAATTAATAATAATAATATTAGTAGTAGAAAAGAAAAACAGTTTCAGTTATTTATTTATGCTTTAATTTCGGGTTCCTTGGTTTTTAATGGTTCCATCTCTTGCATTTTTTCTCCGTTTTCGGTGGATTTCTGGTTCGTCGAATTCCACGGCTGTAAATTACCAGAACCCAAGATCAGGTAAGCCAGTGCTCCAATGCAATAGACAATAGCCAACAGCCAAAAGATATAACGCCACTGTTCGAATGTGTGATTGTTTTTAGTTAGCAATGCGACTATTTTCGTTGAAATGAACCCGCTCATTGACGAGAATGTGTTGGCTATACCAAAAATAGTTCCGGAAAAATTCGGTGCTATATCGAGACCATTGGCCAGGTAACCAGCCGTTACTGCGCCGTTGAAAAATAGTTGACAGGTAAAAATTGTCACACTCAAGGGTGCGTTGTAACCCCAAAGTGCTTCTAATACCATCAGTCCACCCGGTATCAATACTGCCAATCCTGTAAATATTTTCCGGGTTGCTGTTGTCGACAATTGACCGTTACGACGTAATCTGTCTGCAAGCCAGCTTGCAGCTACAGCCATTGCATATTTTCCTGAAAAAACAAAAGACCAAATGTGTAATTTTAGAATCGATTTGTTGACGTAATGATGTTTTATGTAATGAAGCTTTTAAATAGTGTAACTTCATATTTAAAATTAAAATAAAAATACGAATAGAGTTTCCAAATTTGTTTATTGTTGCCACAATAAAATAATTATTTCGGCACACAGTGCCTTCTTCAGGTGGAGAAGTTATATAAACTAAAAGCTATTATATTTCGCTTAAATACTAAATAATGAACTAAGAGGAAGGGGAAATTACAGAACAATCTTAAAATTAAATGTTTAGTAAGGGAGAATGAAATTATTAAAGATAATAAAGATCCCACAATAAAAGACCTTAAATCAGAAATATATCAGCTTAATTGCGGAACATGCAACAAAGCATACATTGGTCAGACAGGCAAGAGTTTTAAGGAGAGAATAAACGAACATGTAAAATATTTTGAAAATAAAAAAGGAAACTCAACCTATTCTGAACATTTACTCAAAAATAACCATAGTTTTAATAATGATTTTAAAATTTTACATATAGAGAAAAAAGGTATGAAACTAAATCTCCTTGAATCTATGGAAATTAACAAATTAAATAAATTAGGCTTAATTCTTAATGACCTAATTGACATTGTAAACTCTCCCTTACTAAACATTTAATTTTAAGATTGTTCTGTAATTTCCCCTTCCTCTTAGTTCATTATTTAGTATTTAAACGAAATGTAATAGCTTTTAGTTTATATAACTTCTCCATCTGAAGAAGGCACTGTGTGCCGAAATAATTATTTTGGCAACAATAAACAAATTTTGTAAACTCTATTCGTATTTTTATTTTAATTTTCATAATTTCAATTGAATTGTCTGTTGGATAATTATGAAACATCGTTTAAATTAAATGAAAATATATATAAACAAAATGCTTTTAGATGTTTCAAATATGTTTATTAACACACTCTACATATGTTTCGACTTCCGAAGTCTTCCTCAAGAGTAATAGATACTACTAAATAGTAAATATCTATTACTCTTGAGAAAGACTTCGGAAGTCGAAACATATGTAGAGTGTGTTAATAAACATATTTGAAACATCTAAAAGCATTTTGTTTATATATATATATTTTTATTTTAATTTTCATCATGTTAGCAATATTGTACATATATACATATTCAGCTTTTCATGTAAAGCTGTTTTAATCGTAGACATAACAACAAAATGTGATCTTGATGGTCCTTCCAAAGTATTTGCAAAGTTCGTTTAAACGATATCCCAAAAGCATTACTGGAATTATTTTTTACCCCTTGTATTGTGTCCATTTCAAATAAAAAAAATTGTAATTTTAAATATGATTTTTCAACATTACGGCTGAATTTCAAGTTGATATCTAACCTATCTGATTTAACATAATAGAAACACGTTGCCAAAACTGTAATCAGGTTAGGTTAGGTTACATAATGTTAGGTTTTTTCCATAATAACACTGCGATTTTTACATTTAGAGAGTGTTTCAATAGTAGTTTTAAGGCTAGGGTTGCATTGCTATTTTTTATTTAATCACTTTCAAGTCTAGTTTGTTAGATATCACCCTGTACATAGCAGAGCCAACGCAGTTGCCCCATATGGTGTAGTTTAGGTACGGGGTCGTACTTGTGGAATTTTATCCATCGTTTAAGAGGGAAATGCGACCAAAAATACATTTATACGACGATACATTTGGTTCCTTTTGAATAACTTAAATTATTTCCTAACAAGTTGTACCATAAAAAATAGTCTGCAGTAGGTGAAAAAAATTGAATGATTTTTGTTTGCCCCAAAAGAAGTATTACATTGAAACAAGTAATTATCTACAACATTTTTTATCAATCATTTTTTGTTCAACATGAACAATTAGGAATGTATATTATAATTTTGAATCTGATGCAAGAATAAGTAGTGAATAAAAATTATTAGTAACAACATGTAGTAAATGCATAAGTGCCATTAAAATTTTTTATGAACGCTATTAATATGAATATAAACGATGGAATTATTTAAATATTATAATCATGGCCTTCGGTAACAGATTACGTTTTTAACAGATAGACGGAAGATAAACAGACATCGGACACATTTTTTAATGGAGATTAAGTTGCGTAGTAAGATATGTACCAATAAATAATTTGACCCGATGCAATGTTCTAATTTATTGAGTAAAACTGTTGAAAAAAATATTATGCTTATCTTTGCATTATCACGTCATAAATCTCAATGAATTTATTTCTTTGAACAATCGTATAAGTTAATAATTTTGACCTGGCATATTCTCAACGTTATGTCGCAATTTTTTGTTAATAAATAATTTTAATTAGTAATTAATCAAAATTTTTTTTCAAGATAAAGGGTTTCTTTGAGATTATATTCATTTATTGGTTGACAGGGTGTCCTAATGTATAACAATTTTCTTTAATCAAAGTTGAATTTCGTAATTCAGACGATACGAATTAAAAATTCTGTACTATTTATTTACCACACAAAGTATTTAATTGATGACTTAGAAGAAATAATACTGAACGTTCCAGAATTAGTGTAGATTTATTTATGTAAAATTATAACAAGGAATATTTGCTTACGAGATCGGTTTATAGCAATAATATGATAGGAGAAATAAAATAATATCATTAAAATATATTAATTTGATCGAAATTTTTCAAAAACAAGGCTGAAAATCAGAAAGTAAGTATTTCAATAAAAACAAATTTTAAGGACTATCTGTATGATGCTTGGAGAAATTATTATTCATTTAATAATTTGGAATCTGTTTCATATAAAAATGTGTTTCACCCTGGAGCAGTAGCCTTTTCGAAATCATTTAATATTTTAAAACAAAGTGTAAAATCTGTCACTTCCAATACGCGTTTTCTCCGAATCCAATTTACGTATTTGAAAACTTTTTATCAGATTCTTTTTAAACCTTAATAATAGGGATACTGTTTAACTTTTATATAAATATTTCAGATATTTCACTAATGCGGCAGTTATTTCAGCGTAAAATTCTGGGTGATCTATGCCAGTTCCAATATCAAAACTTAGTAGTTCCTGAGTTATTTAGAATTTTCTCAAAATCAATATATGCAAAAATGCATATATGCTAGGAAAGGAAAGGATATCATTTACAGGGAGTAGTTAAAAAAGTAAAATTGCTTGCCGTACTTCCCAAACGAAGCACCCTGTGCCCTACATCAGAAAATATTTTTGGAATTTTAAGAGGGCTGTTTCATACAACTTTTATTTTATTTTATTCCTAAATTATTTTGCAAGGAATTGAGTGATGTAGATTTTTCTGGATGTGACTGTAACACCCTATATCTAAGCGTGAATTATTACATTTTTTGCGATATTCAAGGTTATTAATTAAAAACATGAACCACAACTTTTGTTTTCGTGTTTAATAAAAGTATGGCAAAAACTTGACGCCAATATTATTCAGTTGAGTGGCGATTGTGTTACAAAAACCTTCTATAAATTTGGTTAAATTTTTTTATAAAATATAGACGCGAGGTAAAACGTTAATAAAATTGTTATCATCATTATTGATATTAACTTGTAGCTATCAATTGATTTTATTTGTTTAAATTTTTTTACCTACATTACATTAAAAAAAATAATTTAATGTCAAACATTGAGTTTAGATTTTATCAGTGAAAGTAATCGTTTTATTATCAATGTTACCAAGCCGCTTTACTTTGATTAGTTGTGTATTAGGCCAGTTAATTGATACGTAAAATTTAATGTAGAAAAGATAGTTACAGTGACAATTCTAGGAGGGGGCTTAAGAGCGATGCCCCCTCCCTCAAGACTTGTCTCTCGAGCAGTGCTTTTGAATGCAGCTCCCAAGCTTTCGCATTTTCAAAAACACCCCAATAACCCCAAACATTAAAACGCAAGCGATTTAAACTTAGGTGTTTTAATCTCCTTAACGCCTTAACTTAAACCATAAATATCCCCATACTTCCCCATCCTTCTTAATAAATCTTAGTAATTTATTATTTTTATTATTACACATCAATTAGAATATTTAAAAGCATTGACTCGCTGTCCTCCGGGTTATGGATTTTAAACAAGTTTAGTTTGTGGGCTTAAACGAAGTATTTATGGTTCAGGTTCAAGGGTTTTGAACTATTGTTCTTTTAGACGTTTTTATACCCTTATTTCATCATTGCCCCCTTCCCCTAAAGAAGACTTTTGGTGTCGCAACGTATCACATTTACTCACCACCTTGAAAAGCGAGTGTAATTCGTTTTTTTTGATGTACCTTTTTAAGCGGAAGTCCTACAAAAAATTTACACATAGAATTTATGTAGCTAATATAATAATCTATAACTTTTACTAATACATTTTTCGCATAGCGTTAATAATAAAAGTTCTGTTAACAAGAAATGTCGAAGTAAAAAAAGTTGCAAAAAGTACAAAATCTACTTATCTAAACAAAAGAAATACGCAAACAAATGCAGTTGAGTCGCAATTAATAGAAGCGCGATTTATATTTCGTAATACTTTGTATGTACATCAATTTGTGAAATTAAAAAAGGCACTTTAATAAAATGAACTTAATTGATGCTGACACGTCAAGTAAGAGAGATAATTCTTCGTAATTAGAGAATTTTTCCACAACGATGATGACGACGATGCTTATGATTAACTGATATTATAATGCGGTAGCGTATGCATGTAAAGTCCTTTCTTTGAGAGACAAGGAAACGGTAATATATGGTGGTAAGATACCTTTTGAGACATGAGGGGTTAGTAATAAGTATATTAGATGCAGAAACAGGAGTAAAGACATGCAGAAAACGAGCTGGAATATAGATTATCGTTCGAAAAAAGTTAAGGGTGTGGGTTGTTCTCTAGTTTTTGGGAAATGGAAGGAGTGAAGGTGGTGCGGTCCAACCAGTCTTCGGACTGACGACCCCATGATGATGATGATTATGATTTCAAACACATCTTCATATAGGGTCGTTCAATCTGAGTTGGATATTTCATGTTTCAGGAAAACAAAGCATGTTACACATTTGAAAATTTGGGAGTTGGGAGTAGGGGTTATCAAGGATGATCTATTTAACTGAAATAATTTCAACTGTCGGACATTTCCGGTTATATATATCTTTCTGAGATAATTTAATGTATTAGAAAAAAGATTGCACCGCAACCCAAAATATAAAAAATCATGACTTCCATAAAGAATGACGTAGAATGTTGAAATTTTTATTAGTTATAGCCAAGTCATAAGGCTAACGTCATGTCAAAACTAAGCTTTATAATTTGTACAAGGCGTTCAGAAAAAAAATCCAAAGTTTAAAAACCTCAAACACGAATAACTTCATTTTTTCAAATGACACCTAGCATATTTTATTTTGTCATTCGATTCCTTTTTTTTGTCCTCTTTCGATCCATCTGGATATTTCCTACTGTTGTATTTGAAATTTTGGATTTTTTTTTTAAATAAACAATGTAAAACATCTAATGTATCGAAAGAGGATAACAAAAGGAATCGAATGACAAATTAAAATATGCTAAGTACCATTTGAAAAAGTGAAGTGTTTGAAGTATTTAAACTTTGTTTTTTTTTTCTGAACGCTCTGTACAAATTATAAAGCTTAGTTTTGGCATGACGTTAGACTTATGACTTGGCTATAACTAGTAAATAACTAATTTCAACATTCTAAGTCATTTTTTATGGAAGATGATTTTTTATAGTTTGGGTTGCGGTGCAATCTTTTTTCCAATAAATTAAAAAATTGTATGTTTCATACGAATTCATCGTAAAAAATATACCATTCCATTTAAAATAAGAAACACTGTAACAATTAAAGATAAAACATTTGGAAATGGTAAATTAAATACGTGAAATTTCCAAGTGTTTTAAAATTAATGGATTAATTATATACAGTTGAGACCAATAATATTTGTATTATTTCCTTCAAAATTAAGATAAAATTCCAATTAGCCTCTTGATGGAACAATGGATAATAACAGATAAAAAAAAAGGGGACTTACCTAGATAAGGAATGCTTGATAAGAATCCGTTGTGTTTAGCGTCAAAATGTAGTACTTCCATCATGTATGTGGGCAATTGGTTGACCACCGTAAAGTAGCCGAAAATTGAACAGGTGTGAACAATGATAATGGCCCAAACTGGTGCCGATGTGATGATGGCTAACCAGGGCACACTAGACGGTTTCACACTGTTACCGGATGCGACCGCGATTGCGGTTTCAATTTCGCATCGTTCTTGGGGTGAGATACGAGGGTGCTCTGCTGGCGAATCAAAAACTAAAAAGAACCAACTTATTGACCAAATCAAGCCTACAACTCCAGTGCAGTAGAAGACGCTAGGCCAGCCAAACCTTTCCGTCAATAGTCCGCTGACGGTCATAGTTAGCGCTGCACCGAGCGACGACGCCATCATGTTGGCTATGAATTTTGATCGTTCTAACGGTGGGATCCATTTGGCCGCCATGGGCAGAATGGCGGGCCACGTGGCGCCCAAGAAGAAACCCATCAAAACACGCGAGAACAATATCGCCTGTATGGGAAGATCACAGATAACCGGCGTGAGTACTGTCAACAGACTTGCTGCCAACATTCCACCGCCAAAGACCCTACGAGCCCCGATAATTTCGGCCAGACGGCCGCCGGGAATTTCGGTGAGAATGTAGCCCCAGAAGAAATAGCCTAAAATATCATTTTTGGCATAAGTGTCCCAGTGATACCGCTTAACACCTTCAACTTTTACAGAATCGGTCGAATTACGGGCCACCGACGTCGACGTCTCGTTCATCTGAATCATGTCGGTTATAGCCATCGCTAAATTTACCCTTAACATGTAATTGAACATAAAGCCCAATATTACCATTATATTTAACACTTGACGACATGTTAACCAAGCTGAAACAACGAAATAATCCCATTTAAAAATAAAAACAATTTCCGCGAATTTTATTATTCAGTTTATAGCTTCTTCAGAAGTTATACGTGTTTCTTATATTTTATATTTACTCAAATGTATAAAGAACTAATGCCAGGTAACGGAGGGGCGGAATATTTAAACAAAACAAATAAAAAGAAAGACGATAAGGAAATGTGGGCGAAAATTAGATGCAGGGAATATAGGGAGAGCGAATAAAAAAGGATATAGGGACTGGGAATGTAGGCTATGCGGAGGCTCTGAGGAAACTTTAGCCCACTTACTTTGTTGTGGAGTAGCCATGCAGAGTCAGGGTGAGAGAGTTAAAGAGTTTATGAGAGTATGGAGAGGTGACAGGTGTGAACGGGAATTGAGGGGACTAATAATAGAAATGCTGAGAGGAGAAGTGTGCGAGGAAGTATGTGAATATTTAAGGGTAAGTGAAGAAAAAATGAGAGAGAGTAATGAATAGTGTTAAGTTAAAACGTTGTAACATAGTATGTAAGTAGTTTAAGACAGTTAGAATGTACAAGGACAGAATGTAAAGGCTCATTGAGCATACATGAGAATATATATATATATATATATTATATTTACACCAATTTGTTAGGGAGGAGTGGGCCTGAGTTTGACCACAGATTAAGTAGGTGAAAAATGTTTAATTATACAGTCTTTAAATAGTATATTTTTGTTTTAATTTGCATAGTTTCTAAACGGTTTAATTTTCAACTTTTACTTTTCAAAAATTTATTATTACTTGTGACATATATGTTTCGACCAACAGTTAGGTCATTATCAAAGAGTAATCAGTATTTATTTGTTTTTATTTAATTCACCACCAATACAATCTACAAGGAGACCTTAGAGGTCCGCACGTAGAAGCGGTTTCAAGGTTGTCTTAAACTAGATAAACTTAATCTAAAATCAACTTAAAATATGGAAAAGAAGTATAGTGCAACGTTGAAACAAAACTAGAGGTGTATTATAGTTGCCTATGTAATCGCATGTTTATATCTTAGCCAATGAGCAATGTGTTTCCTTAAACATTTATAACTTATATTTTTTAAATTCTTTATATGTTCCGGTAAAACATTAAATAATTTAATAGCCACAAAGTAATGCCTACTAGTCCCACTGTAGGGCTTACAAATAGGTAAAGGGATAGATTTGATTCTAGTAATACTTTCACAGCCTAAATATATATCCCTTAATTTATAATAAGAAAACAGTAAGGCTTCCAATTCATAATTCTGTGTAATGGTCAGAAGTCTATTTACAATTTCTTCATCACCTTATTAATATTTCAATATTTCATATTTTAAATTTAATTTATGTTTCTGTGCAATTAAATGTATTGCGTTGTTAGAATTACTTTTTAGATTTTTTAATGAATATTTACATGCACTATAACGAGTTTACCAAATGATCTATCTGTTTGTCCAACGTAAAATTCCACGTGCTAATTTACTTACACCTGATTTTATTTTGTTTCGTTTTTGTTATTGGTAGAAACCATTAATCTAAATATTATCTGGTTGATTTCTTGTGAAACTTGCTAATTCTTACAAGAAAATAAGACACACAAGAGAAGGTAACCAATTTTGTATTTCCAATTAAGTGAAACTTTTCCGGTATTGTTTCATTTTCTTGTAAAAGCAACTTTCTCCAAAACTTTACGCACATGCCTACCGACGATAGATCAGAGATTAAACGAGTTTGTACATCAATTGGCTAACACTAACCATGAATACTTTGTACATATTTAATTATTGTGATCGTTGGCCTAAGTACGCACCTTATATCTACGAAAGACATCCGCGCTCATCTTCTAATTATGACCTTTTAAATTAAATTAACTGAAACATTCCATTATCCTGTTTCAAATGTTCTATTCACATTGCAGCGAAAATTGAAATGGGTTTTTAGCGCTTTGATTCAGTGTTTGTTATCACTTCAGCTTATGCTAAAATTCTGATAAGCGGCACGTAATACATGTATGATGTAATTTGATAAGTGTTTAAACACAAGCAGCTCACAATGTTCTTGACAAACATTGTCTTAGTAATATCGATAATTCTACAAGAACTAGGTGAAAGTAATTGTTACTCGAAAGCTAAAAGCTAAAAGCACAGTAAATAAACAACTTTTTATTGACAAAAAAGGAATACCTAATCGATTTTACAAATGCAAAAAGTTAAAAAGTGGTTAACAAAATTACTGAATTATACAATTTTAATGTTCAATGATTTTACCTGTACATAAATAAATTCTAACAAAAGGTAAAAAAAATAACGTAATGGTATAGCTATCAAGGATTTAGGTACTTCATTTACCTATTAATTTTTTACGTCATCATAATCATTATTAAAATACTATTGTAAAATCCCATTGTCAGTTAAGTATTTTATTGCAAAGAATGTGACTATAATAAGCATGTGAGAAATGAAATCACTTGTTAAACATGTGCAAATGTATTATTCAAACATGTTAATTTGTATTGTACAAAACCGGAAACGTTATAACTGCATTGGAAATATAAGCGTACTTGTTAGTTACATTGTCTGTTACTATTGTGGATTATTTTCTAAAGGTGCAGTTTGATTTACGGTCATAAGTTGTCAATTTATTTCAAAACTATAAGCAATTTCAAGCTTCTAAAAACTAAAAAGATATTTAGAAAATATGGTTGGAAAAGTACGAAGAAATATTCTTTTTGAAATTGTAAGAAACATTTTCCTTTGAAGTTTTCCAATCCGATACATACATAATGATTATAAATTATAAGAAATTAACCATTCATTGTGACTTTCTTTGTTGTAAACGAAAGTGGGCATGTTGAGGCATCGATTGTTTATTTAACTTTCAATTGTTAGTTCAGGTTTGGATTGTTTGTTGCAAGTAGAAGTGAATTGTTTATTTAGGTTTCAATTTTTTAAGTAGAATGAATTAATGGTATGGGTTAGGTTAGGTTTCGCTGTTTGGCATATGTAGTGTTAAGTACTAAGAGTTTAATTTAGGTTAGGTTATTTTTCGCCGATTAGCATATGTAAAGTGGTAAGTACTAAGGTTTTAATTTAGGTTATGTTAGATTAGGTTTCGCTGATTGGATTATGTAAAGTGGTAAGTACTAAGGGTTTAATTTAGGTTAGGTCTGGTTAGGTTAGGTTTCGATGATTGGCATATGTAAAGTGGTAAGTACTAAGGTTTTAATTTAGGTTATGTTAGATTAGGTTTCGCTGATTGGCTTATGTAAAGTGGTAAGTACTAAGGGTTTAATTTAGGTTAGGTTGGGATAGGTTTGGCGGATTGGCATTTGAAAAGTGCTAGGCACCATTACAACGGTGTTCATTCGTCCAACGGGTTCAACTAGTTTATACATCATTATGCTCTGTTAATATAAATTATTTTTGATTACGTAGACAAAAATGCAGATAGCTAAAAACATAAAAGGATAAACTTAGCTTTTAGCTTGTTAAGAAAAAACTAATCGTAAGTCTACTTAATCTGCCACAATCAAAATTTTGATAAGGAAATGCTTGAATTTAGTTAAAAATTCATATGATTAATTCAACGTTGCTTATCAGTAGTTGTAAATTTTTTTATTAATTTTATCATTATCAATGATCCTTAATGAAGTATTTTCAAACAGTGTCTTTTTATTTTTCAAAAAAAGAGCAGTTTTATTATTACGTGAGTAAACCACTTAAACAATTAAGCCAAATTCAAAAAATTGTTATTATTTTTTTAATTTAGGAAGCTGTGAAAAAGTGTCGGTACTTTAAATTTAAATTGTACTTGTTACAGATTTATTATTGTCTATTAAGGGAATATTTTTATATAAATACCTGCAATTCCTTTTTTTTGTAAAACAGCTGACGCCATTTCCGGCGCACAGACTTCTAATTCGAAAAACCTCTTCGATCTTCTTATGTGTCAAAGTATCGTTTTTCCTTCTGTTCGACAATCTCTTCTTTTTTTTCTCTTCACAACTGGTAACTAATCTGTAAAGAAATATCTTTTTAAAATTATTATTAGTGTGCATTACTGTGACGTACAAAAAGCATGAACTTCGATAGAAGTACGTGTAACACAATGGAATACATAAAATAAGCATTCTTTTACACCTGTTGCATGAACAGAATTTTCATTTTATCACACAAGGTGCAACATAAAAAAGTGCAATAAACATTTGTTATCATAAACTACATTTTAAAAAAATCCATAAAATTGCTTTTAAATGTTTCAAGCATATATTCACAATACCTCTACAATGACTAATTAATACGAATAATTGTAAAGAATATATACTTGACGCATTTAAAGGCAATTTTATTAATTTTCTTAAAATAATTAAAATGTTTAACAAAGAACCGATCTTAAACTTCATTCAAATAAACTATATTATTAAATTTATTATGCACTAATATTATCAAAGTTTTTTTTTTAGGAATTTTAAAATATTAATTAGTTTATTTTATATTATTTTGTGTTGATTTTACTATTCAAAGCTTTAAATGATTTTCTGTTTCGAATTAATTTTTATTTATCAACGAATATACCGTCTATTATCTTACACTATGTGACTCCAAATTTTATTTTGTAAAACTTTTATTGCCAGCATTTATTAATTAACATAGTATCTAATTACTAACCATAAATTATTTAATTTAATGTACATTTTTTATTTTGCTTGAGGCGATTAATGATTAATTAATTATTACTCGTCATTATCCTCAATTTATTACATTTATGTTTAAATTGATGAAGAATTTATCTGATTATAATATTAAGTTAGTAGGGATTTCTAGGAAAAGTTTTTTCAAGTAAAATCCGGGGTTTCCCCCTAAACCGAGAAAGAAACGTATAAAGTAATTTGTTGTGTGGACTGGTTAGTTTATTTTTTCAAGGGCACTTGTGTAATTGTTGTAGGAAGAGAAAATAGAACTCCTTTCGTAGTTTAAGCCCTTAATATTTAGTGGTTCCTAAACGCAATTGTCCATATTAAAAAAAAAATATCTTAATTATTTATTAATTTTATAACTCGGTATCGAGGGCATTGTATATAAATGTTCGATACACATTTTTAAAGAAAATTTAACCCGATTTTGGATTAGCGTCAAAATCGGATTCAGTATTAATAAAAGAAATGTGCATTTATTATAGTAAAACTGCTTAAAAAAATAAACTGTTCTTGTAGAATAAAACTGAAAATCCTGATCCACGCTGAAAAACCCCTGGTTAAAAAATTATAAAATGTAAGTTTCTAGGTATTTGAGGATCAATTAAAAGTTTTAATGATTTATATAAATATACCTGTCATTAGAATAATTTAGTGAGGAGCTTTTTTTCAAAATATAAATTAGGTGTACATCGTTAATTATTATGCGACAGGTCTGTTTGTTTTATATGGGAAAGAAGAATTTATCGTATTTTAGGAGGTATTTAAAATTAATTGTTACAAAATTAGAGGTGATATTAGGGATACCCGTATTTTAATTTATAATTTTTATTCTATGACTTTGAATGACCATAATTTTAATTTTCTTCAAAACATGTGAATTCGGAAATCGACAGAAGTGAACAAACAATGTAAAAATAATTTTTAGTGTGCCAAAGTTTGAAATTAAATTTTTTACCCTTCGGAAAAATTAAAAAACAAAAAGATGAAAACTGACTTTGTTCTAATTTACTTCAATTGTAAACCGGCCTATCTTTATTTTATACCTGCAGAAAGAAATTGTACAGTTAATTAATTCATCTAACCAGTTATAATCATTTTGAACTAGTTTTTTTCGGTTTCAAGTAGTTTTGTATTTATTTTTATTGAGCAGATATTCTAAGTAGCAATCAGCAGTTACGTTTATGGAATAATCATTTCCGCTCATACTAAACACAAATTTTTCAGTTCGCCATTATTATTTTTCTTCATACTTCGTTATATTTGACAGATTTAATTGCCATTTCATTTTCTTAAGGAGTTTCGGGAGTTACTGTTAAAAAATTAGTTTTGCACAAAAAATGGTACGAAACACATCTACAAAATTTGATTTCAGAATGAAACTGTTAAAAATTAACAATGAATCAAAATAGACGCTAAATGTTAAAAAATCAGATAAAATATATTTTTTTAACATTTGTAACAATCACGCAGTTCTTGACAGTTTTAAAACATGGTAATAATAATATTGTAGCACAGCCAGTATGTCGCCATCTATTCGTATTTGCTGCTAACTGTGATATTTCATGTCATTTCAATAGATGGCGACATACTGCATGTAATACGATTTTAAATCAACTTCATTTTATGGAACAGCTTCGGTTTGGTCAGTAATCTATCGATGCTACCTATGGTGTACTGATGATATCTAATAACATCGAAATCTCGATCCATATCTCGTAATTTCGATAAATTTTTGACCAAAAAGTTAATGTCCTTTATTAGTGGTGAAACTTTTTTATTTTTAATCTGATTTTTAGGTTATTTTTTTATTATTTCTTAATTTGACTATAACCATAAAATAATTACAAAAATTTCTAGTCAAAACTTATGCTTCTTTTGTTATCGTAATGGTGTTACAAAAAATTAAAACATATTCAAGTAATAAAAAAATTAAAGGATATATTGATTTTTTATTACAAATTCTGTATTGTTTGTTCACACCTGGAATATAAAAAATTAATTTACGGTTAATATTTATTAGGTACCTCTTTGAAATAAAATTTTTTGAGAAACTTCGTATGAAAATTGTATGTGCATTACCTCCTACACGCATTTATATCTCAGAACATTAACCCTCCGTCAGTTACGTATAATAAACCAATTATCTAACTGTAAACCAGATGTCAACATTTTTTTTTTCTAGCCGTTTATTAGATTTTATAAAGCGTTTCGTCATATCGTAATGTTTTGTGAACAGTTATTTACGTAACGTGAAGAAATAAAACTCCAGCTATTATTATCTACAATAATTTTGAACGTCTTCGAAAATTTTGAAACTGTGTCACCGTGTGTATAAACTTTTCTGTCCATCGATATATCATTGAACCCAAGTCGTAAACCGAAACCGGTTAATTATAGGTATTAATTTGAAAAACAAATTTCAATAACAAATACCTAGAAAATATTTAAAAAAAGATATACCCACTACAATACAATTATTTTATTATTGTTAATATTCATTTTTATTTTTGAACATTATGCACACAGATATACAGTTACATAACTACAGTAGAAACTCGATCAACCGGACTAATTGTTGTTGTTAGGCATCCGGATAATCGAATGTATGAAGAATATCAATGTTTATTAATAAATTATCGAGAGATACATTTTCCAACATACCATGTGTGCACTTATTTATGTACATACAGTGGCCGGCACCTAAGGAGATTCAGCGACGGTCAGATTGACAGGTAGGTAGGCGGAGACTTTTAAATGAAAGAGCCAATAAGAATATAGCTGGACCGAAACGTCAACTTGTGGTTCAAAGGCGCGTATCACTGAGAGAAAAAGTACTGAACACGGAACACAAGTGAGTTCATTCAACTGATTTACTTACCCTAACAACCCCTTCTCTACTCTGTTGATTAGCAACTATTTGCCACTACGCTACTGAACCTTGCTGAGCAGTTATCATTCTGCGTACTGGTCGATTATCCCCGCCCTATAGGAGCTAAGCTTTGCTAGTGCGCATCCGATGATTTATTGGTTTTGAATCTCGTTAGGTGCCGGGCACTGTACATATTTTCTTAGATTACATACATATGTAATACATACTAAAATACTGCAGCCTTAATCATGAAACAAAATATTTAGGTAGGTATATATAAATGGATGCGGTTGGTAGTCCAGAAAATTGCGAATCCGTATAGCTGAGGGCCGGATAATCGAGTTTCTACTGTACTAGAAAAGTTCTAGGAATAATTAATAGATCTGGTGTCTTCTTTGTATAAACCAAAATTTAATAAGAATTTAAATGGAATTTTTAACAATTTTATTGTTTTTTTTCACGTTTTTACACTTGTTTCGTGAAAAAAAAGGAACTAAATAGACTTCATATCATATACGCAAACACATGTTTAGTTTGGATGGGTCCAACTAGTAGATATCTTTTATTGAATTACGTATTGTTTTAGAAGGTAAACAGGTATTGTATATACTTAGTATATATTTACATTGAAAGTAATTATTTGAATAAATTATTAGCATGTCACTATCAACGACGATTATAACATTCATTTAAGTTTACAGTTGGCGCAATATTGTCTTTATTAATTGTTTACTTTTGTAATAAGAAGATTGTAACTTTTCGTAATTATTACCGTCATTCACAAATAATTATGCAAGTCCAAGTTCAAGGTGTTGTTCAAATTTTTTTATAGAATACTGAAAATAATGTTGTTTTATTTATGTTTGTTATATTATATATATATATATATATATATATAATATTATAATTAAAAAAACTAGTTCGGTTTTTTAGAATATTCAAAATTCTACGTGACATAGTGACGTAGTAAATCAAACCTTCGCATAATTGTTGTATGTGTCAAAGATTTTCTTCAGTTCAGAGATTTTTCTAACAGAATATTAAAAATAATGTTTTGTGTAGAGAATTTTTAATTTTTTATAATATAAGAAACAATAAATTTGATGCTTTGTTTTGCATATTACTAAGTATGCCCTGTTAATTTTTGTCTTCTTTTTAATGGTATTACAAAAACTAAGATTTCAATAGGATGACTAACTGGAACTTTTTGTTGTTAGTAAGGTTTTTAAATGCATCTCAAACTCAGAATTACGCCGTAAACATTAATTTACCATCCGTTGCAGTGCGAAACTTGGCACTAGATTCAACTTTCATGTAGACAACGACAAACATGTTTTATAAATATCTGAACTTCAGTTAATATCTTCTTATGCTTCTGATTCAACATACTTATCAATTAAATATAAATAACTGGAACGATTGCGTTTTGGAAATTTTCTTTGTCTAACTTTATAACAACAATTTTCGAAATGGCATTCGTTAAATTGTTTTATTCTTATTATGTGTTAAATTGTAAGTAAACGTAATAATTGTATTAAAATAAATGAAGTTTTATTTTTTGAACTATTTGACCGTGGGCGTGAAACCGTAAATAATGTAATAATTTGTTTAAAAATTAAATTTCATATCACAAGGTGGAAATAAGTGTATAATGAATTATTCAGGCAACATGTAAAAATCAAATACTTAAGACATCATTTCACCAAATTTTTGAAGATATGCCCAACAAGTTGTTAGGGTTACTGTCGAATTCAGAAGAAAATTGTATAAAAATTAAAAATCAGGAGTGTATCTACTTAACTGTGGAGATTGTGAGAAAGCATATGTGGGACAAACTGGAAGATCTTTTAAAGAAAGAATAAAAGAACATTTAAATAGTTTTAACAATAAAAATAAAAAATCCTCTTACGCAGAACATTTACTTGATGAAAAACATCAATTCAATGAAAATTTCAAAGTACTACATTTTGCATAAAGGAATAAAACTTAATTTTTTAGAAAAATTAAAAATAAATAAATTGTGTAAAAATGGAAATATCTTGAACGACAAACAGGAATTTTGTATTTCACCTTTATTAAATATTTAAAACATTTTACCCCTACCCTTCAGATTGTAAGTAAGTATATATAAGAGTTCTGATTGTAATTTAGTTTGTAAAATTCTTCCACCTGAAGAAGGCACTTGTGCTGAAATAATTATTGTGGAGACAATAAAAAATTTTTGCAACCAAAAAGCGTATGTTTTTGTTTTAAACTGTGAATATTTTTTAAAATCAAAAGATAAATAGGTTTCGAAAACTTTGGTCATGATTTCATGGTTAAATTTATTGCAATTTCTATTTTTTTATTTAGTAAATTCAATAAAATGACATAAATTTGTCCAGCCTGTACAATTTCAATTGTAAATCAATCAATTTACTTGGTAGGTCAGCGACTCCTTTTCATTCAATGTGGGTAGATAGATAAATGTAACATTTCCACAAACATCAGTGTAATAACGTGATAATCTGTTGATAGATATAAATATACATTTTAATCGTTATTGTAGCTCTTTAGGAAACCTTGTTTGCACACTTGTCTAGCTGGATAATCTCTCCCAGACTTTCTCAATGATGTATTCAAGCGATCAATTCAATTACAGTATCTTTATAACAATTATTTAAAATAATACTTTACTTTCTACAGGTAAAAATTTATGCAATGATAATAAGTATAGGTTTATGATTTGGCGTCATTTTTATTCATTTAGTTTGTATATTATCGTGGAGACATTATTTTAAAAGATATCAGGAATATATATAATTATTATATTATCTCTTTTTATAATAAAAGTTTTGTATTAGTACATCTTTTACGAAAATTGTAACAATTTCATCTATTTTAGCATATTAACATAGTAAATGTCACATTATTAAGACATTCATGACTATTCTTTTATGCAATATTCTTAGTCATATATTACAAAAGTTAAGTCATTAATTTAATTAATTATTAAGTAATTAACCAATATAATAATTAACAAATTAGACTATGCTTGAAACAGAAGGATTACTTCTAAATGCAAGAAGAAATATAAGAAAATTGAATATGTGTATTTTGAGTAACAAACAAACACTGGTTACGTTTCACGAAAATTTTATTTATTCTTCTCTACAATATCGTTTCAGCCCTTGCGGGTCATTATCAAGAGCTATGGTGTTACTCAGTAACATTTAACGAATGCCATTTCGAAAATTGTTGTTACAAAGTTAGAAAGAAGAAAATTTCCAAAACGCAATTGTTTCTGTTATTTATATTTAGTTGGTACGTTGAATCTGAAGCATAAGAAAATATTACTGAAGTTCAGATATTTATAAAACATGTTTGTCGTTGTCTGCATGAAAGTTGAATCTAGTACCAAGTTTCGTACTGCAACGGACGGTAAATAAATGTTCACGGCGTAATTCTGAGTTTGAGATGCATTTAAAAATCTTAATAACAACAAAAAGTTCCAGTTAATCATCCTATTGAAATTTTATTTAAAATGTTTCACAAAGAATGCGATACGCAATCTATTAAGAAATAGAAGCGTGCATTGTTGTAATTTAACGCAATTTTACCGTTACATTGTTGTTGGAACTTTTAAACGTGATGTAGTTCTTTAAATATGCGATTTAATGACAGTATACATATATTAATTAGCATATGATTACAAAAATCTGAACACGCATAAATGTTTTTTGATACTATTTTGCGACCAGTTAGTTCATCGAACCATCTTTAGACAGACGTCTGTGTTCATTTTAATGTGTAAGACACGAAATAGGTAATACAATTGCAATATCATATTTAACAAATTGCGATAATTATTACTCATAAATATAAAAAAATCGTTACCAAAAGATTGAAAAAATACACAGTAAGTTAATTAAACAATTTTCGAGAAAAATACTTTTTGTTAAAAAAAAAAAAACACAAAAGTACATATTAATATATTTAGGCCCCAATGGTATCTAATCGCAAATAAAAATTAATGTATTTTAAGGTTTTTTTATATTCATTATCCAAAATCTTACCTGAAAATTTTTAAAGGTCACAACTTTTTTTGGGTAAAACTTCAGCAAACTATTTTTTTGTTATCAAAGAAATGTTGCTATTAATGCTTGTACGTAGGTATTCTAGTTCTGTTAAAAAAAATTGTATGGATCACCGGTAAACACATTCACACACACACTTAAATATATACACTTGAATTAAGGGATACAGCAGCCAGCAGAACTGAAATTAGAATTCGAAACGAAACGGCTTGGCTCCAACTTTCTATAAAGCGTATAAGTTCCCCCGTTTTTCGAATTCGACCAATCGCAAAGTTGGTTGAGAGGTATATCGTGACGTCAGAGACGAGCCCACGACGAGCCTCCGGTGATTAAAAATAATACGTACATAATACATTAAAAATAATGAACCCGCTTCTGTGCGTGCCTCTTCATTCCTTTAAGTGGTCTGGGTAACGCCTTTATAACACTCAGTGTTATCGATACCCCACACTCATCAATCAACTAGATAACAATTTTTTTTAAATATAGCGCATGTTTTAGGTTTATCAAAATAAATTTAAAAAAAAACTTATTTTTCCTTTTATCTATTTCAATAATTTATTATTGTTTTATCAAATATCCATGAAAATAATTTTTAATACAATATTACTTACCTTATAATTTCTAAAAAATATAATGTTATTCTCTTTTTATACCTTTTAAAACCTAATGACATTACTTTAGGCTTTTTTTAATGGAAAAAAGTATTATCTTCACTCCAGCTTGAAATTGGGCACCAACTTCTAATTTTTATTATTTCAGTAAGTTATGTTAGGCAACCCAAACAGTGGTGTAAGGAAGGTTGCATACAAGATTCACTAATTATTGCCAAATTAATTAATTCATTTAACTTTTATTACCCCAAATAATTTACTGATTCCGTCTAAATTGAATAAAACAAGGAATACTACTATGACTATTTATTTTAAAATATTCATTAATTAGATATATACAATAACATTACCAAGGCAATTACATAGCTTGACACTAATACAAATCGATCAATACTTTTGAATTTAAATTACTTAAATAACTATAATAACTTGATTTCATGATAATAAAAGTGAGTATTTTTACCGTAATTTACTTTTAAAATGTCAGTAACTACATGTAATAAACATTACCAAAAAATTAAATGCAAAAATGATTACGTATCTTCACGTTTTATAATAAAATAATTAAACCATTTACTTTTAATTCACTATTCAACGAAAAATAACTGGAACGCCATCACAGCAATAAATAATTTAGATTCACATAAGTCAATATCTTTAGAAATGAATGGTTTTCTTTTATACAAAACGGAGCATGTTATGTTTCTTTTAAAATGGTTTGGTGTCCATTGCAACTTTTCAGTCTGCTAACACAATTTCTGTGGAAATGCTGAATGTCCTTATGTACAAGCAGAAGATTCCAAGTAAGTTAAATAAACATTCGAGACAAGTTAGTATTCGGAAGTTCCATGAATTCACTGAGAATAACTTCCACTTTTATTTAATAAAACTCGTCATTTATTAAAAGAATTTCATAGTTTACCAATTGTGACTATATCAATATAGCCTTAATATCAAATTTGTATTAAATAGCATTTAGAGATATTTAAACAGTCACTTTTACTCAAAAACATTATATAAAATCCGTGTATGTACCACTTTTATTGTATTAAATATATTAAATTACAGATCAGAGGCAATTTTAGTTCGTAAAAATTTTGATTTAATAGGAAAATGAGTGATGATGGAAATTTTACTTGTAAGTGTACACAATGCCAAAACCGACAAATTTTATTATCAATAATAATGATTAATTGGCTTATTATTGAGGATGAAGACGAAATTGGGAAAGGTAAGGCTATTACACATTTTTGTTTATTGTAGATTTTATTGTTGTTTTATTTTAAGCCTCTAGAAGAAAATCCCTGGCAAATAAGCACTACAAACCACTGAACATGGAAAGAATTGCCAAGAACATTTCTAAGAATAACTCTAAGTTAACAAATTGCTTTTCTAATGAATCACAACAATAAATTTCTGATGGAAATATGTTAAAAAGGAATAGACATTCTTCAAATGTTAATGGTTTAGAAGACAAAAACAGTACAAATTCAAATGGCAGTGATAAAGACCTTTTTGAACAGTCTCAGAATGATTGTTTTACTGATGTATGTAATTCTAAAGAATTTCTAGAACAAATAGATAAACTTGTTACAAACAGTGGTTCAATGACTAAAAATATAATTTAAAAACCTACAGTTATTAATATGAGTCAGATCGACTCTTCTTCTGTAAAACAAGATGAAAATAAAAATAAAAGAAAGTTTTGAAAAGGTAGAGAATTTAAATAAAGTATTGAAAACAGATAATGAAACTATTGGAAGTGCAAACAAAACTAAAGATGATATTTGGAATAAAACAGTTGATTTTTGCATGACACAGTTATTTAAAACTTCTCAATATCAAACTCAAGTAGCATCACTATTTGAAGAAGTAGAAACATCAATTTTTCAATTGGGCCCAAACCAAGGCAAACTTTTGTTGCCTGAGCAAAGAATTGGAAATGACAAGAAGATTCTTACTTCTATTACAAATGCAAATAATTCTGAAGTTGATTGGGGGAATGATTCACTGATGGTCAATGCAATTAATCAAATGCATGAAGACAATGGCAATTTCTATAGTTCTTTATGGAATGCTCTCCTAAAAAATATCGATAGATCTTTAATTTCACAACATTTAGTTAACAAGACCATGCTAACTGAAGTTGTGCACAAATTTAATGAGTATGGACCTTTCTTTGGATTGCCTATGAAAGTTAGTGAACTCATACAACATTCAAGGGAATTGAAAAGCTGTATGGTATGTTCTAATTATAATCTATGAATAATATTTAACAAAGACGCGGTTAGGAAATTGTATAACATTTTTAATAATAAAATTCAAACAAACAATATGTAAAGGTTTTACAAAAAATTTAATAAGATTTCTCTTACAATGTTTCGGCTTGTAAGGCCATTATCAAAGAGTTATAAATAGAAACTGAACCTTTACATATTGTTTGTTTGAATTTTATTATAATCTATGAATTGAAATATATAATTTGTATTTGATTACTTTCTAGATTGGCAAAAGGAATATTTGAATCTACCAGCTTTAAAAAATCACTCTAATTTAGTGTATGTCTTACCTACTAGTGGAGGGAAAACACTTGCTGAAATTCTTATGTTGCGAGAAATAATATGTCGTAGAAAAAACGTTATATTTGTTTTACCTTACGTCGCAATTGTACAAGAAAAAGTAGATTACCTTTTTTTAATATTCTTATTTTAATATTTTTATTAATTTATTTTAATTTTGTATATATATACACATGTAATTCTAAATATGTGTGGGCGTTATCGCCGTTTGCTGTAGCTCTTGATTTCTTGATAGAAGTAATATGCTGCTGGTAAAGGCACATATCCACCTAAGAAAAGAAGATATAAAAATTCAATTTATATTGCCACCACGGAAAAAGCTTTAGGATTGATTAACAGCTTAATAGAAAAGGGACGTTTCTGACTAGAATTATATACATGAATGAAACAAAATAATAGGTAAAACTAATGTTAAATAATTCTCTTTAAAACTGCAATACATAGGTTCATTTACATTCAAGTCTCAAGTCAATCAACTTTATGGTGCAGGCTATAAAACCCTTCAACATATTGCTGTCTAATTCAAATGAACTTGTCAGAAGTATTCAATTTATGTCTAAAAAAGTTGCAAATCAGCTTATTGCAGCTGCTAAGGTGCGTTATTATATTTATCGAATTATATTTCATGTATTTATCATTGTATTGTTTCATTTAGATGCTTTTATTGGAAAAAGTAGAAACCTTAAGAGACGAAGCCGATAATGTTTTAAACGGTGAAGAACAAATGTTGGATTTATCATTATTTCATTAATGTTCCATTAATATAATAGGTAGTTTGTCAAAGAGACGGTATTATGAATTTAGGTATAACAAATATATATGCATTTATTTTTGTTTTGTGTTATCACAAGGTTGTGAGTCCGAAAAGTGGATGTATACGCACCTCTACTCTCTAAATCGTTATTTTCAAATAATAATCCAATCTATCTTTTTTTATAGCATTGGCATATTCATTTAATCTGACATTAAAGGCTAAGCCACTCTGACTTGAATATATGCGGCACAATTTTTACAATTTAATAAACTCCGTTCTTTTTTGTTTTTATTTTCGTTTATTCTTTATAAACATACAACCTAAATAATTATTGTTTACCACCACAGTATGTAAATCTAATTTCTTATAGAATGTTACTATTTTATTTTTGGATATACTAAATTCATTCAATAATAATTTTATTTTCTATTAATATTGGGGTTGTTGTATATTGAAGAGCAAGTTATTGCCTTTTATTTTTTATTAGGGATGTTGGTTACTAGTCTTCAATTGATACAAACTGTCTGATTGGTGTTATCTGTTGTCTTCAAAATTCAGGGATACTAACGTAAATATTTTCAATATCTACAGCTACGCCTTTGCTTTCATCTTGCAAATAACGATTTTCAAGAACAATCGAGTACTTTTTAAGCATTCTATTAAGTTCCAATATCAAAACAAATGTAAGGAAGAACTCCCTATCCAAGTTCTTGTACAACAGCATGTAATCGTCTGTAAAATGGGTTGTATAAGGCAATGTAACTAAAATTAAAATACAACCAATCGAGAATGAACGAAGTTTGACGAACTAAAGGTACCAAAAGCAAAACCTAGTTACTTCTAGATATTAATACGCAGTACTAATACGGGACGTGTAAATGATGTTAAGCGCAAAGTGTCTGTGTTGTAGTAAATGTGAAATGTCGTTTCTCCGCTGTTCAAACAAATGAAAAAGGTAAAACTTTCCAAAATTAATTCAGTGATTTACAGTAGTATATAAACAATTTAACAGATACAATAAATTGCTTATATTTGTGGTTAGCAAAGTAGGAAAATTATCTGATGTGTTAAAATCATACAGTAACGTTTGAGTGAAAAAGTAATTTTTCCATGTTTTCATTTGCGTCGTTCACAGGTGTGATCTACAAAGCTGAAGTTTTAGGAGAATATTTTAAGATACGATGCTAAATTGACTAATGGAAAAGAAAAGAGCGTCCTAATTCTACATATGTAAATGTAAAATATTTTTAAAAACAACAACTTTTATTTTTAACATAACTGAACTTATTTCTTAATTTTTACATTAAATTTACCTCGCATTAAACAACGCTAATCTTCCTACAGAGAAATATTTCTTATCGCGTCAGTTTTTGTTCAAGAACACATTCCATCATGATATATCTACATCAATACCACGTCTGAAGGTTAAATGAAGTTAAAATAGAATATTTTAAAATCGGGTTAATTTGTGGAAATATGCATTTTAGAATTTATTGGACAGTTTCTTTTGAGACTTTAATTACATTAAATGTTGCTTATTTAAGTAAAGTTACATTTTCTCTTACGTTATTAATGTAAGATGTACTGTTGCAACCCCGCTCGATAGCAGAATTGATAAATAATAATCCAAATCGCAGAACTTCTTAACACTAAGTATATTTCTTGCACAAAATATATAATTGTAACAATAATCAGGCAGTAATTTACATAGATGTCGAGTGAGACTGTTGGTTGGATGTTGATTACAATCTGTTGCAATCTTGTTCAATCTTGTTACAGTCTGCTACAGTCTCTCTGACTGAACGTTTTGGCAAAAACGTCTTTTATATAAATATCTAATCCCTTCTTACATAGGATTAATTAATTGTCATGAGCTATTAAAATGAATTCATGCAAAAGTACTAAAATGGTCAATTTAAAAAGATTTATGATGCTAGACTAATGATAAGTACTAAATGGTTAATTAAAGTTAAATGAAAAGAGGTTGATAAGCAGTAAATGGTAATAATTGATTGGGTTGGCTGTTACTTGGCGAAAGTTTGAATCCATATTGAGTAAAACACATTTAAACTTTTGACAAAATTTTTATTTTCATTGCTATAGTTTCGCTACACTAGATTTTTCAAGTGAGTAATACATAGTACTGCTTAAGTTTACACAAAACATCCTATTTATAATCTAACTTAAATTAAGGGGTGTTTTTTTTAAATAAGTTTAAAATGGTGAATTATTTAAATCTATCTGGTCGTTATGTAAAAGGTCCGGGTTATAATTTTTTATTTTATTAATTTCTAAAAATTCTAGAACATTTAATTTTGTCCTTTTTCCTAAAACTTGTAAAATCTTCAAATCTTGATTGAAATTGTGGTTTTCGGCTGGTAAGTGGTTTGCATAATTTGAGTTCTGTTTATTGTTTTCATAAGATTTTAAATGTTCGTTGATCCTAGTAATAAACGATCTGCCTGTTTGGCCTATGTAACATTTTTCACATGAACCGCAACTTAGTTTATACACACCTGATAGTTTATATTTGTCGGTTTTATCTTTGTTGTTTTTAATTAGTTTCCCTAATTTATTTGTAGTCTTAAATGTTACGTTTATATTTTGTTTTCTTAATTTTGAAGCTACACTATTACTTAATTTTCCAGTGTATGTCAAATTATGCAAACCACTTACTAGCCCAAAACCACAATTTCAATCAAGATTTCAAAATTTTACATGTGTTAGGAAAAAGCACAAAATTAAATGTTCTAGAATCTTTAGAAATTAATAAAATAAAAAATTATAATCCATACCTATTACTAAACAACCAGATAGATTTAAATAATTCACCATTATTAAACTTATTCAAAATAAAAAAACCCACCCCTTAATTTAAGTTAGATTACAAATAGGATGTTTTGTGTAAACTTAAGCAGTATTACTCACTTTTAAAGCTACAGTGTAGCGAAACTATAGTAGTGAAAATAAAAAAATTGTGAAAAGTTTAATTGTGTTTTACTCAATACAGTAATAAATGGTACATTAAGGTTAGATGATGTAGAACTTATCAATAAGTGTTACGTTGAAATACAAGTACATATGTTAAGTACTTTTTTTTATGAAAAAGTCTTTTTATAAAATAACTCAATTTATTAGAAAAATTACAAAGTCTAAATGCTTGCACAATAGGTCTAGTCTGAAGCTAGAATGTTTTCTATAAGCAAAATACATCGTAAAATTGTTATAATAATAATCTTATTCATCATGAGAACTAAAGCTAGGAATTGCAACCATCGCAATAGCGTCTTATTACAGTGGCAATGAAACGATGTGAAGATGTGTTTTATTAAAGATGTAACACATATACAGTGGGTATCATTATAATGTATATATAGGGAGGATCGTGATCGTAACAATACACTTAAATAATGTATAACTTTCATTCTTATGAGACTTTTATTGTTGGCGCTACGTGAAAATGTATTAATAAGTTATTTAATTAGCTCCAAAAAATGTTTGTATTAATTGTTTTAGAGTATAGTGTAACGGAGATATTTCTAAAAACCTAGTTAGATACACCCTTTTTTCAAGATGAATAAATGGGGCGGGGGTGGCTTTGTGATCGTGAAAATCGAATTTTATACTGGCCACTACATCCTCTATATTAAAAAAAAAAAAACAATTGCTGTCTAGCGAAAATGTTAACATTTCCTCTTTCGCTCTGCCATTCCATTGGCCTAAAGACAGTTTCGTTGTTTTATTTATTCATTAAGTACTTAAGATGTAACGCTGAATTGCGCAGTTCAATTTTTGTAGCATGAGTTTTATTTTAGAAGTCTAAAGATTAATTAATTAATTAATATTAAAGATAAATACAGCGTTATTAAATGGTCTTCCGATCACTAACGACAAATAGAATTTGGAAATTCCCCCCTTTTGAAACTACAATACGTTAAGTATAAATAGATTTATCTGGAAATGTACCTTTAGTTGATAAGTAACTCTTTGAAAATGGTGTAATAACCGAAACAATTGTTAGAGAAATTCAATAATTTTTTTGTGAAACAATTACCAAGTGTTTTTTACTTTTTAACTAAAGTGAAACAGTATTGCTAACAGAAGAGAAAGATTGTCGGCATTTCTTAGAAGTCTTAGAAATGTGTAATTGGTATACTATCTGTTGAAGTTTAGAAAAAGTTAAATTTAACATATAGTTGGTAATTTTAATGAAAATTGTTTTAAACACCATAAAAAATAGTTTTTTTTTTAAATAAAATGCAACAAACTATATTTTACGTTATCTAGGTTCGTTTGAAGAAGGAAACGCGAGCTGGGGAATGGCCGAGGATATCGAGGCATTAGAGGCAGTGTCACATAGTGCCAGGCTTTGTCTTACACAACTGCAACTTAACGAAGATGAACCTGAAGTAGTAAGTCTTTCAAAAAATTATTATTATTGTTGTTGTTGTTATTGCTGTTGGCTGATGACTTAAAACAGTGTAGAATAATCGTATAACAAAGTAATAAACAGTATACTCTAATGATTTTAATAAACAGAAAATATTGGCCACAATGCGACTGAAACTTGACTACAACATTCATTTAACACCTATGGTTAAACTTAAACTGAACTTATTGCTCCTATGAGCCTATTTTAATTAACACTATCATTATTTATCGAACCTGTTGTTTATTGTTTAGTCTGGAACCGTTCAACAATTGCTATAAACATCGTACCAAATAAAATATATTATTCACTGTTTTAGCACATATGTATTGAAACTCCATTTTAAAATATTAAATGAAAAACACTTTTATAAGTTTCAAGTTTTTTATTATATAAGTGTTTTTCATTTAATATTTTAAAATAAAATATAATCCTACTATTCGTGGTCAGTAAAATAATAAAAAGGTGCATGCATGAGTGCATAAATCACGCTGTAAAGCGTTGTTTTGATGATTTTGGATACTTACTAAAACAAAACACGTGCAAAATTGTCTCTGAAAATAAAACGCTTGCATTTAAATTTTTTAATTGCAAAAGTTTAGTTAATTATTCATTAAAATAATCTTTCAAAATCCTTTTTTAGTATACCACTTCCACAAAAATCTAAGTAAAAATGTAAATTTATATAAACAATTTAGCAGATACAATAAATTGCTTATATTCATGGTTATCAAAGTAGGAAAGTAATATGTGTTAAAAAATTATGGAACTGAAAAGAATTAATTTTTGACTCGAACATTAATGCAGGGAGGCTTAAAAAATAAAAACGGTTAATATATCATACCGTTAGTTTCAAAGCAAAGGAAAAAATGTTCATAAATTAATTTAAGAAAATATTTCGCAAATTTATTTTCAGTTTTATGTATTAAAGTTTGCTGGTAATAAAGGGATAATTTTTAAGCAAACATTATCAACAATCTAAAAATTAATTTTATGGTCAATTTGCCACGTAGCAAACGAAGTTTGTTTTCCATTTAATTAACATGGAAAACTGACATTTTTATCCAAAAATAAAAATCTCGTAAAAAATATTATTATTATTAATTAAATGGAAAACAAATTCTGTTTGCGTCGTTCACAGGTTTAATCTACAAAGCTGAAGTTTTAGGAGAATATTTTTAAGATACCATGCTAAATTGGCTAGTGGGACCGAAAAAAAGGACACTAATTCTACACATATATATATATAAGTGCAAAATATTTTATAACAACATAACTTTTATTTTCAACATAACCGAACATATTTCTTAATTTTTACGTTAAATTTATCTCGTATTAAACAACGCTAATATTCCTACAGAGAAATATTTCTTATCGCGGCTGTTTTTGCTTAAGAACACATTAAATCATGATATATCTCGGTCAATACTACGTCTGATGGTTAAATGAACAGTTACAATAGAATATTTTAAAATCGAGCTAATTTATATAAGTATGGAAAGTTTTGAATTTATTGGACAGTTTCTTTTTAGACTTTAATTACTTAATAGGACAGCTTAACATTAAATGTTGCTTATTTAAGTATATTTACTTTTTTTCTTATCCTTACTGATGTAAAATACACAATATGAGAATATTATTGATTTTTTGTTAATTTTTACTATTCTGCAAAGGGATTCTAATTGTTTAATTGCATCTTAAATTGTGAAAATAAATAATAATATATTTTGAGGTGTCAAATTAAAGACAAAATTGTTACATCCATTATTTTCACCATGAAGTTGTATATATACGGTGTCCCATCGCAACATAACCATGTTACAGTAGGAGCTACGAACTTAACCCTGCACACCAAATCGTTTACGTTCTCAAATCGTAACATTTTTAACAATTTGTCTAGACGTGAAACATTGTCAAATGTTTGTTGTTCATTGGTAATTTTATTGTTAAATTTAAAATTATTTAAATTTTAAGTCTATTATGTAATCAAATGATCATGGTAATTTACTATGCAATTTACAATTACTATCACTGAACATTTAAAATAGGTCAATCAATTGATACCTACATAGGCTAATATTTTTGGTGCAGGATGTACTAGTCAGTATAAAAATAAAACTCGTTTTTTTCGGTTGCATACTACTTCCGTTTAGCTGCCTTCGTGAAGAAAGAGTTCTAATTTGTTTTTTATTTTTTTTTAAATCTCCGGAACCGCAAGTCGTACAAAAAATCTATACAGCACTTTTTTGTAGCCACATAAATAATCTATAACGTTCATTATAATACATAAGACTTTTATTGTTGATGCTACGTGAAAATGTATTAATGAAAGTCGAATTGTTTAATTAGCTGCAATTAATTTTTTTAGGGCTTAGAGTTACGGCTATATTTCTAAACACCCAATTACATACAACCCTTTTTCAAGATAACTAAATGGGGTGGGGTGGGTTTGCGATTGTGGAAACCGAGTTTTATACTTACCACTACATCCTGTATATATATTTAAAAATAATAATAATTGCTGTCTACCCAAAATCTTTAACCCTCCAGTCAAGTCTTTTAAAAAGTTATTATTGTTGTTGTTGTTACTGTTATAAACATCGTAATAGATAAAATAAAATCCTTCTATTCGTGGTCAGTAAAATAATAAATGCATAAATCACGTTGTAAATCGTTGATTTGATGATTTTGGATATTTACTAAAAAAACATTTGCAAGATCGCCTCTGTAAATTAAACACTTGCATTTAAAATCTTTAAACTATAATTTATTATTCAATTTATTAAAATAATCCTTCAAAATCCTTTTTTAGTATGCCATTTCTACAAAAATTTAAGTAAAAATCTAAATACAAAATTGTTCTAAGAATAATTTAATTTATACGTATTTCTTAAATTTATTTAAAGTAGAAATTGTTTCGTGTTGTATAACAGTAAATTCATATAGAGGAATCTCTTATCGTATCAGCTTTAACGGTCACAAAAAATCTCGTTTATTCTTGTAACTGCCAACATTCTGGAGGTCAAATAAAAGTACAGCAGAGATACACGATACACAAGATACAATAGCATTATCAAATCGAGCGAATTTCTTTATAGTAAATTTTAAATATTCTCAACTGTTAGAAACGAGTGTACATAATTTTATTATTATTTGTTATCGAACATTTTTAATTCGTTCTTATAAGCAGTATTAATTAAAAACTTATCTCCAAATCAAACTTTTTTCCATTTAATATTACACATACATGACAACACATCCATTCTCCTAAAACTTCGATATTAATTTTCGCGATGGTTTTAACACATATTTCTAATTAGAACTTTAAAGTTACGAACTACAGGTCTGGAGTCACTTGTTTTTGCAATATCGAACATAATTCAAATTTACGCTCCGCTTTTTGGCATAGTTAGAAATTCTATTCTGGAAATTCGAATAGGTCGTTATATGTACCAAACCCTGCAGTTGGCGATGGTTTAAGCTGATTTTACTTCTGACTTTAAATTAAGGAGCTACGGTCCTGCAAATTGTCATTCCTTTTTGGAAAATCGAACAAAATTCACTTTTCGCGCCGCTTTTTACCATGGTTATGAATTTTATTCTTTAAATTCGAATAGGTCGTTATATGCACCAAAGCCTGCTCTTTGCGCCGGTTTAATCAGATTTTAATTCTGTTTTTAAATAAGGAGGTACGGCCCTACAAATTATCATCTGTTTTTAGAAAATCGAACAAATTTCAAATATTCGCGCGGCGTTTTGGCATTGTTAGGAAATTTATTCTGGAAATTCGAAAGGGTCGTTATATGTACCAAAGTCAGCTTTTTGCGACGGTTCAATTAGATTTTAATTCTGGTTTTTAATTAAGGAGCTACGGTCCTCGAAATTGCGTTCCGTTTTTCGAAAATCGAACAAAATTTAAATTTTCGCGCGTCGTTTTGGCATTGTTAGGAATTTTATTCTGGAAATTCGAATATTTAGTTATATGTACCACTGTCTGTTCTTTCCGCTGGTTTACTCAGATTTTAATTCTTTTTTTAAATTAAGTAGATACGGTCCTGGAAATTGCCTTCCGTTTTTCGAAAATTGAACAAAATTTAAATTTTCGCGTGGCTTTTTGGCATTGTTAGGAAATTTATTTTGGAAATTCGAATATTTAGTTATATGTACCACTCTCTGTTCTTTGCGCTGGTTTAATCAGATTTTAATTCTGTTTTTAAATTAAGGAGCTACGGTCCTGGAAATTGCCTTCCGTTTTTCGAAAATCGAACAAAATTCAAATTTTCGCGTGGCTTTTTAGCATGGTTAGAAATTTTATTCTGGAAATTCGAATAGGCAGTTATATGTACCAAAGTCTGCTCTTTGCGTCGGTTTAATCAGATTTTAATTCTGTTTTTAAATTAAGTATATACGGTCCTGGAAATTGCCTTCCGTTTTTCGAAAATTGAACAAAATTTAAATTTTCGCATGGCTTTTTGGCATTGTTAGGAAATTTATTTTGGAAATTCGAATATTTAGTTATATGTACCACTCTCTGTTCTTTGCGCTGGTTTAATCAGATTTTAATTCTGTTTTTAAATTAAGGAGCTACGGCCCTGGAAATTGCCTTCCGTTTTTCGAAAATCGAACAAAATTCAAATTTTCGCGTGGCTTTTTAGCATGGTTAGAAATTTTATTCTGGAAATTCGAATAGGCAGTTATATGTACCAAAGTCTGCTCTTTGCGTCGGTTTAATCAGATTTTAATTCTGTTTTTAAATTAAGGAGCTACGGCCCTGGAAATTGCCTTCCGTTTTTCGAAAATCGAACAAAATTCAAATTTTCGCGTGGCTTTTTAGCATGGTTAGAAATTTTATTCTGGAAATTCGAATAGGCAGTTATATGTACCAAAGTCTGCTCTTTGCGTCGGTTTAATCAGATTTTAATTCTGTTTTTAAATTAAGTAGATACGATCCTGGAAATTGCCTTCCGTTTTTCGAAAATTGAACAAAATTTAAATTTTCGCGTGGCTTTTTGGCATTGTTAGGAAATTTATTTTGGAAATTCGAATATTTAGTTATATGTACCACTCTCTGTTCTTTGCGCTGGTTTAATCAGATTTTAATTCTGTTTTTAAATTAAGGAGCTACGGTCCTGGAAATTGCCTTCCGTTTTTCGAAAATCGAACAAAATTCAAATTTTCGCGTGGCTTTTTAGCATGGTTAGAAATTTTATTCTGGAAATTCGAATAGGCAGTTATATGTACCAAAGTCTGCTCTTTGCGTCGGTTTAATCAGATTTTAATTCTGTTTTTAAATTAAGTATATACGGTCCTGGAAATTGCCTTCCGTTTTTCGAAAATTGAACAAAATTTAAATTTTCGCATGGCTTTTTGGCATTGTTAGGAAATTTATTTTGGAAATTCGAATATTTAGTTATATGTACCACTCTCTGTTCTTTGCGCTGGTTTAATCAGATTTTAATTCTGTTTTTAAATTAAGGAGCTACGGCCCTGGAAATTGCCTTCCGTTTTTCGAAAATCGAACAAAATTCAAATTTTCGCGTGGCTTTTTAGCATGGTTAGAAATTTTATTCTGGAAATTCGAATAGGCAGTTATATGTACCAAAGTCTGCTCTTTGCGTCGGTTTAATCAGATTTTAATTCTGTTTTTAAATTAAGTAGATACGATCCTGGAAATTGCCTTCCGTTTTTCGAAAATTGAACAAAATTTAAATTTTCGCGTGGCTTTTTGGCATTGTTAGGAAATTTATTTTGGAAATTCGAATATTTAGTTATATGTACCACTCTCTGTTCTTTGCGCTGGTTTAATCAGATTTTAATTCTGTTTTTAAATTAAGGAGCTACGGTCCTGGAAATTGCCTTCCGTTTTTCGAAAATCGAACAAAATTCAAATTTTCGCGTGGCTTTTTAGCATGGTTAGAAATTTTATTCTGGAAATTCGAATAGGCAGTTATATGTACCAAAGTCTGCTCTTTGCGTCGGTTTAATCAGATTTTAATTCTGTTTTTAAATTAAGTATATACGGTCCTGGAAATTGCCTTCCGTTTTTCGAAAATTGAACAAAATTTAAATTTTCGCATGGCTTTTTGGCATTGTTAGGAAATTTATTTTGGAAATTCGAATATTTAGTTATATGTACCACTCTCTGTTCTTTGCGCTGGTTTAATCAGATTTTAATTCTGTTTTTAAATTAAGGAGCTACGGCCCTGGAAATTGCCTTCCGTTTTTCGAAAATCGAACAAAATTCAAATTTTCGCGTGGCTTTTTAGCATGGTTAGAAATTTTATTCTGGAAATTCGAATAGGCAGTTATATGTACCAAAGTCTGCTCTTTGCGTCGGTTTAATCAGATTTTAATTCTGTTTTTAAATTAAGGAGCTACGGCCCTGGAAATTGCCTTCCGTTTTTCGAAAATCGAACAAAATTCAAATTTTCGCGTGGCTTTTTAGCATGGTTAGAAATTTTATTCTGGAAATTCGAATAGGCAGTTATATGTACCAAAGTCTGCTCTTTGCGTCGGTTTAATCAGATTTTAATTCTGTTTTTAAATTAAGTAGATACGATCCTGGAAATTGCCTTCCGTTTTTCGAAAATTGAACAAAATTTAAATTTTCGCGTGGCTTTTTGGCATTGTTAGGAAATTTATTTTGGAAATTCGAATATTTAGTTATATGTACCACTCTCTGTTCTTTGCGCTGGTTTAATCAGATTTTAATTCTGTTTTTAAATTAAGGAGCTACGGTCCTGGAAATTGCCTTCCGTTTTTCGAAAATCGAACAAAATTCAAATTTTCGCGTGGCTTTTTAGCATGGTTAGAAATTTTATTCTGGAAATTCGAATAGGCAGTTATATGTACCAAAGTCTGCTCTTTGCGTCGGTTTAATCAGATTTTAATTCTGTTTTTAAATTAAGTATATACGGTCCTGGAAATTGCCTTCCGTTTTTCGAAAATTGAACAAAATTTAAATTTTCGCATGGCTTTTTGGCATTGTTAGGAAATTTATTTTGGAAATTCGAATATTTAGTTATATGTACCACTCTCTGTTCTTTGCGCTGGTTTAATCAGATTTTAATTCTGTTTTTAAATTAAGGAGCTACGGCCCTGGAAATTGCCTTCCGTTTTTCGAAAATCGAACAAAATTCAAATTTTCGCGTGGCTTTTTAGCATGGTTAGAAATTTTATTCTGGAAATTCGAATAGGCAGTTATATGTACCAAAGTCTGCTCTTTGCGTCGGTTTAATCAGATTTTAATTCTGTTTTTAAATTAAGGAGCTACGGCCCTGGAAATTGCCTTCCGTTTTTCGAAAATCGAACAAAATTCAAATTTTCGCGTGGCTTTTTAGCATGGTTAGAAATTTTATTCTGGAAATTCGAATAGGCAGTTATATGTACCAAAGTCTGCTCTTTGCGTCGGTTTAATCAGATTTTAATTCTGTTTTTAAATTAAGTAGATACGATCCTGGAAATTGCCTTCCGTTTTTCGAAAATTGAACAAAATTTAAATTTTCGCGTGGCTTTTTGGCATTATTAGGAAATTTATTCTGGAAATTCGAATATTTAGTTATATGTACCACTCTCTGTTCTTTGCGTCGGTTTAATCAGATTTTAATTCTGTTTTTAAATTAAGTATATACGGTCCTGGAAATTGCCTTCCGTTTTTCGAAAATTGAACAAAATTTAAATTTTCGCATGGCTTTTTGGCATTGTTAGGAAATTTATTTTGGAAATTCGAATATTTAGTTATATGTACCACTCTCTGTTCTTTGCGCTGGTTTAATCAGATTTTAATTCTGTTTTTAAATTAAGGAGCTACGGCCCTGGAAATTGCCTTCCGTTTTTCGAAAATCGAACAAAATTCAAATTTTCGCGTGGCTTTTTAGCATGGTTAGAAATTTTATTCTGGAAATTCGAATAGGCAGTTATATGTACCAAAGTCTGCTCTTTGCGTCGGTTTAATCAGATTTTAATTCTGTTTTTAAATTAAGGAGCTACGGCCCTGGAAATTGCCTTCCGTTTTTCGAAAATCGAACAAAATTCAAATTTTCGCGTGGCTTTTTAGCATGGTTAGAAATTTTATTCTGGAAATTCGAATAGGCAGTTATATGTACCAAAGTCTGCTCTTTGCGTCGGTTTAATCAGATTTTAATTCTGTTTTTAAATTAAGTAGATACGATCCTGGAAATTGCCTTCCGTTTTTCGAAAATTGAACAAAATTTAAATTTTCGCGTGGCTTTTTGGCATTGTTAGGAAATTTATTCTGGAAATTCGAATATTTAGTTATATGTACCACTCTCTGTTCTTTGCGCTGGTTTAATCAGATTTTAATTCTGTTTTTAAATTAAGTATATACGGTCCTGGAAATTGCCTTCCGTTTTTCGAAAATTGAACAAAATTTAAATTTTCGCATGGCTTTTTGGCATTGTTAGGAAATTTATTTTGGAAATTCGAATATTTAGTTATATGTACCACTCTCTGTTCTTTGCGCTGGTTCAATCAGATTTTAATTCTGTTTTTAAATTAAGGAGCTACGGCCCTGGAAATTGCCTTCCGTTTTTCGAAAATCGAACAAAATTCAAATTTTCGCGTGGCTTTTTAGCATGGTTAGAAATTTTATTCTGGAAATTCGAATAGGCAGTTATATGTACCAAAGTCTGCTCTTTGCGTCGGTTTAATCAGATTTTAATTCTGTTTTTAAATTAAGTAGATACGATCCTGGAAATTGCCTTCCGTTTTTCGAAAATTGAACAAAATTTAAATTTTCGCGTGGCTTTTTGGCATTGTTAGGAAATTTATTCTGGAAATTCGAATATTTAGTTATATGTACCACTCTCTGTTCTTTGCGCGGGTTTAATCAGATTTTAATTCTGTTTTTAAATTAAGTATATACGGTCCTGGAAATTGCCTTCCGTTTTTCGAAAATTGAACAAAATTTAAATTTTCGCATGGCTTTTTGGCATTGTTAGGAAATTTATTTTGGAAATTCGAATATTTAGTTATATGTACCACTCTCTGTTCTTTGCGCTGGTTTAATCAGATTTTAATTCTGTTTTTAAATTAAGTATATACGGTCCTGGAAATTGCCTTCCGTTTTTCGAAAATTGAACAAAATTTAAATTTTCGCGTAGCTTTTTGGCATTGTTAGGAAATTTATTCTGGAAATTCGAATATTTAGTTATATGTACCACTCTCTGTTCTTTGCGCTGGTTTAATCAGATTTTAATTCTGTTTTTAAATTAAGGAGCTACGGCCCTGGAAATTGCCTTCCGTTTTTCGAAAATCGAACAAAATTCAAATTTTCGCGTGGCTTTTTAGCATGGTTAGAAATTTTATTCTGGAAATTCGAATAGGCAGTTATATGTACCAAAGTCTGCTCTTTGCGTCGGTTTAATCAGATTTTAATTCTGTTTTTAAATTAAGTAGATACGATCCTGGAAATTGCCTTCCGTTTTTCGAAAATTGAACAAAATTTAAATTTTCGCGTGGCTTTTTGGCATTGTTAGGAAATTTATTCTGGAAATTCGAATATTTAGTTATATGTACCACTCTCTGTTCTTTGCGCTGGTTTAATCAGATTTTAATTCTGTTTTTAAATTAAGGAGCTACGGCCCTGGAAATTGCCTTCCGTTTTTCGAAAATCGAACAAAATTCAAATTTTCGCGTGGCTTTTTAGCATGGTTAGAAATTTTATTCTGGAAATTCGAATAGGCAGTTATATGTACCAAAGTCTGCTCTTTGCGTCGGTTTAATCAGATTTTAATTCTGTTTTTAAATTAAGTAGATACGATCCTGGAAATTGCCTTCCGTTTTTCGAAAATTGAACAAAATTTAAATTTTCGCGTGGCTTCTTGGCATTGTTAGGAAATTTATTCTGGAAATTCGAATATTTAGTTATATGTACCACTCTCTGTTCTTTGCGCTGGTTTAATCAGATTTTAATTCTGTTTTTAAATTAAGTATATACGGTCCTGGAAATTGCCTTCCGTTTTTCGAAAATTGAACAAAATTTAAATTTTCGCATGGCTTTTTGGCATTGTTAGGAAATTTATTTTGGAAATTCGAATATTTAGTTATATGTACCACTCTCTGTTCTTTGCGCTGGTTTAATCAGATTTTAATTCTGTTTTTAAATTAAGTATATACGGTCCTGAAAATTGCCTTCCGTTTTTCGAAAATTGAACAAAATTTAAATTTTCGCGTAGCTTTTTGGCATTGTTAGGAAATTTATTCTGGAAATTCGAATATTTAGTTATATGTACCACTCTCTGTTCTTTGCGCTGGTTTAATCAGATTTTAATTCTGTTTTTAAATTAAGGAGCTACGGCCCTGGAAATTGCCTTCCGTTTTTCGAAAATCGAACAAAATTCAAATTTTCGCGTGGCTTTTTAGCATGGTTAGAAATTTTATTCTGGAAATTCGAATAGGCAGTTATATGTACCAAAGTCTGCTCTTTGCGCTGGATTAATCAGATTTTAATTCTGTTTTTAAATTAAGGAGCTACGGCCCTGGAAATTGCCTTCCGTTTTTCGAAAATCGAACAAAATTCAAATTTTCGCGTGGCTTTTTAGCATGGTTAGAAATTTTATTCTGGAAATTCGAATAGGCAGTTATATGTACCAAAGTCTGCTCTTTGCGTCGGTTTAATCAGATTTTAATTCTGTTTTTAAATTAAGTAGATACGGTCCTGGAAATTGCCTTCCGTTTTTCGAAAATTGAACAAAATTTAAATTTTCGCGTGGCTTTTTGGCATTGTTAGGAAATTTATTCTGGAAATTCGAATATTTAGTTATATGTACCACTCTCTGTTCTTTGCGCTGGTTTAATCAGATTTTAATTCTTTTTTTAAATTAAGGAGCTACGGTCCTCGAAATTGCGTTCCGTTTTTCGAAAATCGAACAAAATTCAAATTGTCGCGTGACTTTTTGGCATTGTTAGGAAATTTATTTTGGAAATTCGAATAATTAGTTATATGTAAAACTGTCTGTTCTTTCCGCTGGTTTACTCAGATTTTAATTCTTTTTTTAAATTAAGTAGATACGGTCCTGGAAATTGCCTTCCGTTTTTCGAAAATCGAACAAAATTTAAATTTTCGCGTGGCTTTTTATCATTGTTAGGAAATTTATTTTGGAAATTCGAATATATAGTTATATGTACCACTGTCTGTTCCTTGCGCTGGTTTAATCAGATTTTAACTTTGACTTTAAATGAAGGAGATACGGTCCTGGAAATTGCCTTCCAATTTTCGAAAATAGAACAAAATTCAAATTTTCACGTGGCTTTTTAGCATGGTTAGAAATTTTATTCTGGAAAGGCTAATGGGTCGTTATATGTACCAAGGTCTGCTCTTTGCAACGGTTTAATCAGATTTTTGTTCTGACTTTAAATTAAGGAGGTACGATCCTCCAAATTGTCATTTGCTTTTCGAAAATCGAACAAAATTCATTTTCGTGCGTCGTTTTGGCATTGTTAGGAATTTTATTCTGGAAATTCGAATAGGCAGTTATATGTACCAGTCTTCTTTTTGCGTGGGTTTAATCAGGTTTTAATTCTGTTTTTAAATTAAGTAGATACGGTCCTGGAAATTGCCTTCCGTTTTTCGAAAATCGAACAAAATTTAAACTTTCGCGTGGCTTTTTATCATTGTTAGGAAATTTATTCTGGAAATTCGAATATATAGTTATATGTACCACTGTCTGTTCCTTGCGCTGGTTTAATCAGATTTTAATTTTGACTTTAAATTAAGGAGATACGGTCCTGGAAATTGCCTTCCAATTTTCGAAAATCGAACAAAATTCAATTTTTTGAGTGGCTTTTTGGCATTGTTAGGAATTTTATTCTGGAAATTTGAAAGGGTCGTTATATGTACCAAAGTCTGCTCTTTGGGTTGGTTTAATTAGATTTTAATTCTGTTTTATTAATTAAGGAGCTATGGTCCTGGAAATTGGATTCCGGATTTCGAAAATCGAACAAAATTCAAATTTTCGCGTCGCTTTTAGGCATAATTTTTTGGTATTATTAGAAATTTTATTCTGAAAATTCAAATAGATCGTTATCTGCACCAATGTCTGCTCTTTGTTCCGCTCTAATTAGATCTTAATTCTCATTTTGAATTAGGTAGTTACGATTCTGCAAATTGTTATCCGTCTTCAGAAAATCCAACAGTATCGTCTAAAGTCGATAATTTCAGCTGTATTGTACTTCTTTATAAAATGGTCCAAATTTTTTTTTGCTTGACGGTTTTGGAATTTTAGAAAATGCTGGTGCTGGTTTTGTGTGTTTGTAGCCACGAATAGTTTATTTTTAAATAATTTGGTGTTGTAATTTTGTATTATGTGGTGTGACATTTTTTATACCGACCATTAATGAATGATACATTATACATTGGGCATCTATGGTTTTTCCTTTCGCACGGTTGTCGAGTATCTGTGTGATAGATTGCAGCAAACGTCATTTGTCTTGTGTGGCTTCTGTCATAAGAGGCACGCCTAGTCGCCATTTAATATTTCACTGTTTTGCTTGCTTTTCGGTGCGTTGTTTAATTTTATTTCATATCGTGTGTACTTAATAGTATAGTTAATTCGCTTTTGTCCATTTTTACAGATTGGCCAAAGAATGTGAATTGAGGTTATATTGATCATACCGAAACAATTTACAATGGTATTGTTTTTCCTGACTTGGCTTTTGCTAGCTACTTCATCTTGAAACATTATGCAGTTAATTGTCGACTGATGTTTGAGAACAGTTATACACTTATTTGGATTCCACTGAGACAATGAATCGTATAAGACTGAAATGTTCTCACTGGACATCGTTTGGCTGTTGATTTCTTCACCTTGGACCATTGTGCAGTTAATTTTTGATTGGTGAGTAAGAGCACGTTTAATTTTAATTCAACTACACTGGAATCCTAAATGCTTCCAACAATTGTACATTCCTCCTTATATTCTACAGTTAATTAAAGTGAGAATACATTGACATAATTAATGCATATTTAATTTAAACAAAAAGAAAGATTCCCCCTTATTACCAGTAATACTGTTCACAGTAATTATTGTATAGTATTTTTAGTTATGCTATGACTAATGACAAATTGTAATACCCTTCTTGTTACTCTTGCATTTTAATGTATTCCCGTTGAAGTGAATTGAAGGTTGAATGTTATTCATTTCATAACTATCTGTTTACAGCATATGTTTTGTCCATGTATAATTATACGAGTCACGCCCAATTCGCCATTATGATCTGTGCTTGCTTCTTACTTTTCGTTGCCTTTTTTATTCTGTGTCTTGTATTGTAGTTAATTTTTTCTTCTTGTCCATTTCTACAGGTGACTTATGAAAGGAAGGAAATTGAAGTTTATTTCCATCTCACTGATGCAACAAAAAGTCGTCCAGTCTGTAGCTGAAGAAGGAATTGTTTGTGAAAAAGAATTGGTTACCGCATGAAAACTCCAGGAGCTTGTAGGTCCAGAAGGTAAGAAAGATCGTTTATGAATATCTTTGGTACTTGAGTTTGTCCGTTAAACGATCCCAAACGATTACTAGTTTTAGTTTTAATATATGTGTTCTTGAATATAGCTGAATTGTTTAGAAAATAATCTTCCTTAATTGATTTGTAAAATAATTATTATAGTACATTTATTAAAGGTAAGGTTGAAAGGATAATTATTACTCGCAAGTTTTAAATTTATTAAATCGTTTGTATTAAAGTTTATCTATTAAAAAATACTCTCGACACTTTCAGAAATTCCGCTTTTTACATTCAGTTTTCTTTCTACAATGTCATCGAATACTTTAATGTGCATATTAATTTTGGGGTCTTATATTTGTAATGTAAATCTAATATGAGAAATAAAATATTGCCTGCGACATTAATAATTTTTCAATTGCACAACGTCACAGCCAGTTTTATAACTGATATCATAATTGCCTATCATTGTTCTTAAGTTAAAATAATGTTCTTATTTTATTATCCATTTAGCACCAAAGAAGGGTATTGGAAATGCGTTTTTCTCCCCTGGATATAACGATCGCAACGTTCAGTCTGTTGCTGAAAAAGAAATTGTTTTTGACGTGGTATGGTTACGTATTGGTAGACAGTAGTAGCGGGTAATGCCAGAAGGTATGAAGATTGATTTATATATTAATTTTGTCAAGTTTCATATACCTGTTCATTCGAAAATAGTTTAAAAGTTTAGAAAAGAATAAATACATAAAATACTAATATTTTCGATGATAATTTATTACCATAATGTAATGTAGTGGACCGGTCTAGTTACTATGAAATCATTAACATCAGTCCTTATTTGTTAAATAAGCCTAAAGAAAATTCGTTCATTATTTTTATGTTCTCTTGCATCAACGTTCTGCTTTGACGTTTTCTTAATTCTATTGAACAATCCAATCAAAGTCGATTAAAAATATATAAATATTTTATTTAAATTACTTTACTAGTTATGTTTACGTTTTATTCTTACATCTCGATTTTTGTGAATTGTACGTGTTCAAATCTGCCATGAGTATCTCTGACAAGCTGTTCTTAAATGTAGTTTAATCTTCGTGGGATGTTTTGGTCCTTCTCAGCCACGTCTTCCACCTTGATGACGAGAATAATTACAGTGGATTTGACGACGATTTCCAGTGAGAAGTTCTAGTGATTGGCCGGGTACTCTTATAAGCTACAGTTGACTGGTTTATAAATTCCCTACCACTGTGGTACGTTCCTTCTTGCACTCAGTTAGCTGATTCTTTTACTATTAACATCTTCGCCTTTGGAACAGTAGATTCTGCACTTAACTAAGGTGAGAATAAATTCAAAGTTAATTAAAATTTTCACGTTACTAATTTGTTACCACCCTATCTGTTTCAGATCGCCGGTGGAGAAGACAAAGAAGACCGTAGTTAGAATGCTTCTTTATTTTATTTCAGTAGATTCATTATTTTGTATGTTAGTTGGTTCATTTTAATAGAATTTATATTTTATTTTGCATGTTATTTGGTTCATTTTAATTTATATCATTTTTTGTTTTGCATATTTAGTTCATTTTAATTGAATTCGTTTTTATTTTGCATGTGTTTTATTTTATTTTGCATGTTTCTTGCTTACCTCTTCGCTTTGCTTACTGCACATTCTTACTATTTTGCTTCGCATTTACACTACGACGTCCACATGATTCAACGTTTCGTTATCGTGTTCAATTCTCTTCTCAGCTTTGTGGGCCGAGGGAGGGCCTCCCCGAACGAATCCCCTTAGCCTTAGCTATTTAGTTGTTCTTTGAAAGCACCTTAGGTGCTTTCCCGTGAGTCTACTCTAGCGTTATTTCATTTCAGACAGGGTACAGCGGAGTTATCTGGAATAGAAGGAATAGCCGACTGCCTGGCTTGCCTTGACGAAATCTGTCCGATCTTTTCTACCAATCTATTAGTCTTTGTCGTTAGTCCTGCTTAATGCTCTATTCGCTTTCAGATAATATGGTATTTCTTAAGAAGACTGAAGACATCGTATTTCTTTCTTTTTGTTGTATTGCCTTTGTTTTCTTGTATTTCTCTTACAGGTATTTTATAAGCTGTTATATTAATATAATCGTAATTTAATCTGATAATTAGCTTTTCCAAATTCAATTTTTGCCATAATTGTTCAAATCAAATACAATTTTATTAGTAATTTTAATCATTAAAAGTAATTTGGGTGGATAGGGTGGCTATAAGGGGTGATGCGGAGGCCACAGAATGTTAGGGTTGCTTTTTGCCCCAAACATAATGTTTCAATTTTAATATAACAGCTTATAAACAAAGTATTGTACATAATTTTGTCTTTCTCTTACAGGTATTTTATTCTTTTTACTTTATAAGCTGTTATATTAATATTGTCGTAATTTAATCTGATAATCAGCTTTTCAAAATTCAATTTTTGTCATTGTTTAAACCAAACACATTTTAATTAGTAATTTTAATCATAAAAGTAATTTGGGTGGATAGGGTGGCTATAAGGGGTGATGCGGAGGCCACAGAGCGTTAGGGGGCCTTTTTGTCCCAAAAATAGTATTCAAATATTAATATAACAGCTTATAAAAGCATAAAATGTAGGTATTTACCGCATTTAATTGTAATAATTTCTTGTCAATTTGTAATAAAGATGTATTGAAATTAATTATACTATCTGTGTATTGTTTGTAAATCAAGCTGAAATGTATCCAATATATTTTGTATTAAATATATCAATTAATCTATTAATAGTTTTATGTAAATATAAACATGATTAAATAATTATATTGTATTTTCTTAATAGTAATTTTTAATAAAAATATTAAGTTTAGAAATTGTATTGTTTTTTCATTAACCAACGCATTAAGTTCAATAAAGTATTTAAGAAAAGAAGGCATTAAGTGAAGTATATTGATAAAATTGCTGACTTATTTTTGCTAGTTCGAAATTTTTGACATAACGATATATAAGATGTTCAATTTAATTAATTTAATATACGAGGTCTGGTCAACAAATAGTTTGACAAGTAAAATTCGATTTTCTAGATTTTTGTCAAACTATTTGTTGATTAGACCTTGTATTTGAATATAAACTAAAATTTTTGGAAATTTTTCAACATTTGTATCAGGAGAGCATAAGTCCAAGGAGTTATATTTCGAAAAATAATTTATTACTCGTGATTGATAGCGTTCAAAACAAAAAGTAACTTATTTTACGTTATTCTACTTTCTCAAGTAAAGAAGCCATAATTTTGATTTATTTATTAACTAATTCAGTAATAGACATGAAATAGAACAAATATAAGTCATAATTTTAATTTATTTATTAATTAGATCAGTAATGTACATAAAGTAGAACAAATACATGCATTTTAAATAACTTGACAATACACATTCTAATTACTATGCAAAAATATACATTTCTTTATTGATACACCTATTTATTCAGAACAAATCATTTATTTACACTATTTAATCATATACATGTTACCATAGTGTTATCAATCAAGAATAAATACATTTGAACAAGATTTTATTATAATTACAACAAAATTATGCACAATATATTGTTTATAAAGTGAAAAGAATAAAATACCTGTAAGAGAAAAACAAAATTATGTACAATACATTGTTCATAAGGTGTTATATTAATATTTGAATACTATTTTTGGGACAAAAAGGCCCCCTAACGCTCTGTGGCCTCCGCATCACCCCTTATAGCCACCCTATCCACCCAAATTACTTCTAGTGATTAAAATTACTAATTAAAATATGTTTGATTTGAACAATGACAAAAATTGAATTTTGAAAAGCTAATTATCAGATTAAATTACGACAATATTAATATAACAGCTTATAAAGTAAAAAGAATAAAATACCTGTAAGAGAAAGACAAAATTATGTACAATACTTTGTTTATAAGCTGTTATATTCAAATTGAAACATTATGTTTGGGGCAAAAAGCAACCCTAACATTCTGTGGCCTCCGCATCACCCCTTATAGCCACCCTATCCACCCAAATTACTTTTAATGATTAAAATTACTAATAAAATTGTATTTGATTTGAACAATTATGGCAAAAATTGAATTTGGAAAAGCTAATTATCAGATTAAATTACGATTATATTAATATAACAGCTTATAAAATACCTGTAAGAGAAATACAAGAAAACAAAGGCAATACAACAAAAAGAAAGAAATACGATGTCTTCAGTCTTCTTAAGAAATACCATATTATCTGAAAGCGAATAGAGCATTAAGCAGGACTAACGACAAAGACTAATAGATTGGTAGAAAAGATCGGACAGATTTCGTCAAGGCAAGCCAGGCAGTCGGCTATTCCTTCTATTCCAGATAACTCCGCTGTACCCTGTCTGAAATGAAATAACGCTAGAGTAGACTCACGGGAAAGCACCTAAGGTGCTTTCAAAGAACAACTAAATAGCTAAGGCTAAGGGGATTCGTTCGGGGAGGCCCTCCCTCGGCCCACAAAGCTGAGAAGAGAATTGAACACGATAACGAAACGTTGAATCATGTGGACGTCGTAGTGTAAATGCGAAGCAAAATAGTAAGAATGTGCAGTAAGCAAAGCGAAGAGGTAAGCAAGAAACATGCAAAATAAAATAAAACACATGCAAAATAAAAACGAATTCAATTAAAATGAACTAAATATGCAAAACAAAAAATGATATAAATTAAAATGAACCAAATAACATGCAAAATAAAATATAAATTCTATTAAAATGAACCAACTAACATACAAAATAATGAATCTACTGAAATAAAATAAAGAAGCATTCTAACTACGGTCTTCTTTGTCTTCTCCACCGGCGATCTGAAACAGATAGGGTGGTAACAAATTAGTAACGTGAAAATTTTAATTAACTTTGAATTTATTCTCACCTTAGTTAAGTGCAGAATCTACTGTTCCAAAGGCGAAGATGTTAATAGTAAAAGAATCAGCTAACTGAGTGCAAGAAGGAACGTACCACAGTGGTAGGGAATTTATAAACCAGTCAACTGTAGCTTATAAGAGTACCCGGCCAATCACTAGAACTTCTCACTGGAAATCGTCGTCAAATCCACTGTAATTATTCTCGTCATCAAGGTGGAAGACGTGGCTGAGAAGGACCAAAACATCCCACGAAGATTAAACTACATTTAAGAACAGCTTGTCAGAGATACTCATGGCAGATTTGAACACGTACAATTCACAAAAATCGAGATGTAAGAATAAAACGTAAACATAACTAGTAAAGTAATTTAAATAAAATATTTATATATTTTTAATCGACTTTGATTGGATTGTTCAATAGAATTAAGAAAACGTCAAAGCAGAACGTTGATGCAAGAGAACATAAAAATAATGAACGAATTTTCTTTAGGCTTATTTAACAAATAAGGACTGATGTTAATGATTTCATAGTAACTAGACCGGTCCACTACATTACATTATGGTAATAAATTATCATCGAAAATATTAGTATTTTATGTATTTATTCTTTTCTAAACTTTTAAACTATTTTCGAATGAACAGGTATATGAAACTTGACAAAATTAATATATAAATCAATCTTCATACCTTCTGGCATTACCCGCTACTACTGTCTACCAATACGTAACCATACCACGTCAAAAACAATTTCTTTTTCAGCAACAGACTGAACGTTGCGATCGTTATATCCAGGGGAGAAAAACGCATTTCCAATACCCTTCTTTGGTGCTAAATGGATAATAAAATAAGAACATTATTTTAACTTAAGAACAATGATAGGCAATTATGATATCAGTTATAAAACTGGCTGTGACGTTGTGCAATTGAAAAATTATTAATGTCGCAGGCAATATTTTATTTCTCATATTAGATTTACATTACAAATATAAGACCCCAAAATTAATATGCACATTAAAGTATTCGATGACATTGTAGAAAGAAAACTGAATGTAAAAAGCGGAATTTCTGAAAGTGTCGAGAGTATTTTTTAATAGATAAACTTTAATACAAACGATTTAATAAATTTAAAACTTGCGAGTAATAATTATCCTTTCAACCTTACCTTTAATAAATGTACTATAATAATTATTTTACAAATCAATTAAGGAAGATTATTTTCTAAACAATTCAGCTATATTCAAGAACACATATATTAAAACTAAAACTAGTAATCGTTTGGGATCGTTTAACGGACAAACTCAAGTACCAAAGATATTCATAAACGATCTTTCTTACCTTCTGGACCTACAAGCTCCTGGAGTTTTCATGCGGTAACCAATTCTTTTTCACAAACAATTCCTTCTTCAGCTACAGACTGGACGACTTTTTGTTGCATCAGTGAGATGGAAATAAACTTCAATTTCCTTCCTTTCATAAGTCACCTGTAGAAATGGACAAGAAGAAAAAATTAACTACAATACAAGACACAGAATAAAAAAGGCAACGAAAAGTAAGAAGCAAGCACAGATCATAATGGCGAATTGGGCGTGACTCGTATAATTATACATGGACAAAACATATGCTGTAAACAGATAGTTATGAAATGAATAACATTCAACCTTCAATTCACTTCAACGGGAATACATTAAAATGCAAGAGTAACAAGAAGGGTATTACAATTTGTCATTAGTCATAGCATAACTAAAAATACTATACAATAATTACTGTGAACAGTATTACTGGTAATAAGGGGGAATCTTTCTTTTTGTTTAAATTAAATATGCATTAATTATGTCAATGTATTCTCACTTTAATTAACTGTAGAATATAAGGAGGAATGTACAATTGTTGGAAGCATTTAGGATTCCAGTGTAGTTGAATTAAAATTAAACGTGCTCTTACTCACCAATCAAAAATTAACTGCACAATGGTCCAAGGTGAAGAAATCAACAGCCAAACGATGTCCAGTGAGAACATTTCAGTCTTATACGATTCATTGTCTCAGTGGAATCCAAATAAGTGTATAACTGTTCTCAAACATCAGTCGACAATTAACTGCATAATGTTTCAAGATGAAGTAGCTAGCAAAAGCCAAGTCAGGAAAAACAATACCATTGTAAATTGTTTCGGTATGATCAATATAACCTCAATTCACATTCTTTGGCCAATCTGTAAAAATGGACAAAAGCGAATTAACTATACTATTAAGTACACACGATATGAAATAAAATTAAACAACGCACCGAAAAGCAAGCAAAACAGTGAAATATTAAATGGCGACTAGGCGTGCCTCTTATGACAGAAGCCACACAAGACAAATGACGTTTGCTGCAATCTATCACACAGATACTCGACAACCGTGCGAAAGGAAAAACCATAGATGCCCAATGTATAATGTATCATTCATTAATGGTCGGTATAAAAAATGTCACACCACATAATACAAAATTACAACACCAAATTATTTAAAAATAAACTATTCGTGGCTACAAACACACAAAACCAGCACCAGCATTTTCTAAAATTCCAAAACCGTCAAGCAAAAAAAACTTTGGACCATTTTATAAAGAAGTACAATACAGCTGAAATTATCGACTTTAGACGATACTGTTGGATTTTCTGAAGACGGATAACAATTTGCAGAATCGTAACTACCTAATTCAAAATGAGAATTAAGATCTAATTAAACCAACCCAAAGAGCAGACTTTGGTACATATAACGACCCTTTCAAATTTCCAGAATAAAATTCCTAACAATGCCAAAAAGCCACTCAAAAAATTGAATTTTGTTCGATTTTCGAAAATTGGAAGGCAATTTCCAGGACCGTACCTCCTTAATTTAAAGTCAAAATTAAAATCTGATTAAACCAGCGCAAGGAACAGACAGTGGTACATATAACTATATATTCGAATTTCCAGAATAAATTTCCTAACAATGATAAAAAGCCACGCGAAAATTTAAATTTTGTTCGATTTTCGAAAAACGGAAGGCAATTTCCAGGACCGTATCTACTTAATTTAAAAACAGAATTAAAACCTGATTAAACCAACGCAAAGAGAAGACTTTGGTACATATAACTGCCTATTCGAATTTCCAGAATAAAATTCCTAACAATGCCAAAACGACGCACGAAAATGAATTTTGTTCGATTTTCGAAAAGCAAATGACAATTTGGAGGATCGTACCTCCTTAATTTAAAGTCAGAACAAAAATCTGATTAAACCGTTGCAAAGAGCAGACCTTGGTACATATAACGACCCATTAGACTTTCCAGAATAAAATTCCTAATCATGCTAAAAAGCCACGCGAAAACTTGAATTTTGTTCGATTTTCGAAAAACGGAAGGCAATTTCCAGGACGGTATCTACTTAATTTAAAAACAGAATTAAAACCTGATTAAACCCACGCAAAGAGAAGACTTTGGTACATATAACTGCCTATTCGAATTTCCAGAATAAAATTCCTAACAACGCCAAAACGACGCGCGAAAATGAATTTTGTTCGATTTTCGAAAAACAAATGACAATTTGGAGGATCGTACGTACCTCCTTAATTTAAAGTCAGAACAAAAATCTGATTAAACTGTTGCAAAGAGCAGACCTTGGTACATACAACGATCCATTAGACTTTCCAGAATAAAATTTCTAACCATGCTAAAAAGCCACGCGAAAATTTGAATTTTGTATGATTTTCGAAAAACGGAAGGCAATTTCCAGGACCGTAGCTCCTTAATTTAAAAAAAGAATTAAAATCTGATTAAACCGACGCAAAGAGCAGACTTTGGTACATATAACTGCCTATTCGAATTTCCAGAATAAAATTCCTAACAATGCCAAAAAGCCACGCGAAAATTTAAATTTTGTTCAATTTTCGAAAAACGGAAGGCACTTTCCAGGACCGTAGCTCCTTAATTTAAAAACAGAATTAAAATCTGAATAAACCAGCGCAAAGAACAGACAGTGGTACATATAACTAAATATTCGAATTTCCAGAATAAAATTCCTAACAATGCCAAAACGCCGCGCGAAAATTTGAATTTTGTTCGATTTTTGAAATACGGAAGACAATTTCCAGGACCGTACCTCCTTAATGTAAAGTCAAAATTTTAATCTGATTGAACCAGCGTGCAGAACAGACCTTGGAACATATAACTGCCTACTCGAATTTCCAGAATAAAATTCCTAACAATGCCAAAAAGCCGCGCGAAAATTTAAATTTTGTTCGATTTTCGAAAAACGGAAGGCAATTTCGAGGACCGTAGGTCCTTAATTTAAAAACAGAATTAAAATTTGATTAAACCAGCGCAAAGAACAGAGAGTGGTACATATAACTAAATATTCGAATTTCCAGAATAAATTTCCTAACAATGCCAAAAAGCCACGCGAAAACTTGAATTTTGTTCGATTTTCGAAAAACGGAAGGCAATTTCCAGGACCGTATCTACTTAATTTAAAAACAGAATTAAAACCTGATTAAACCCACGCAAAGAGAAGACTTTGGTACATATAACTACCTATTCGAATTTCCAGAATAAAATTCCTAACAACGCCAAAACGACGCGCGAAAATGAATTTTGTTCGATTTTCGAAAAACAAATGACAATTTGAAGGATCGTACGTACCTCCTTAATTTAAAGTCAGAACAAAAATCTGATTAAACTGTTGCAAAGAGCAGACCTTGGTACATACAACGACCCATTAGACTTTTCAGAATAAAATTTCTAACCATGCTAAAAAGCCACGCGAAAATTTGAATTTTGTTCGATTTTCGAAAAACGGAAGGCAATTTCCAGGACCGTAGCTCCTTAATTTAAAAACAGAATTAAAATCTGAATAAACCAGCGCAAAGAACAGAGAGTGGTACATATAACTGCCTATTCGAATTTCCAGAATAAATTTCCTAACAATGCCAAAAAGCCACGCGAAAATTTAAATTTTGTTCAATTTTCGAAAAACGGAAGGCACTTTCCAGGACCGTAGCTCCTTAATTTAAAAACAGAATTAAAATCTGAATAAACCAGCGCAAAGAACAGACAGTGGTACATATAACTAAATATTCGAATTTCCAGAATAAAATTCCTAACAATGCCAAAACGCCGCGCGAAAATTTGAATTTTGTTCGATTTTCGAAACACGGAAGACAATTTCCAGGACCGTACCTCCTTAATGTAAAGTCAAAATTTAAATCTGATTGAACCAGCGTGCAGAACAGACCTTGGAACATATAACTGCCTACTCGAATTTCCAGAATAAAATTCCTAACAATGCCAAAAAGCCACGCGAAAATTTAAATTTTGATCGATTTTCGAAAAACGGAACGCAATTTCGAGGACCGTAGCTCCTTAATTTAAAAACAGAATTAAAATCTGATTAAACCAGCGCAAAGAACAGAGAGTGGTACATATAACTAAATATTCGAATTTCCAGAATATATTTCCTAACAATGCCAAAAAGCCATGCGAAAATTTAAATTTTGTTCGATTTTCGAAAAACTGAAGGCAATTTCCAGGATCGTATGTACTTAATTTAAAAAAAGAATTAAAATCTGATTAAACCGACGCAAAGAGCAGACTTTGGTACATATAACTGCCTATTCGAATTTCCAGAATAAAATTTCTAACCATGCTAAAAAGCCACGCGAAAATTTGAATTTTGTTCGATTTTCGAAAAACGGAAGGCAATTTCCAGGACCGTAGCTCCTTAATTTAAAAACAGAATTAAAATCTGAATAAACCAGCGCAAAGAACAGACAGTGGTACATATAACTAAATATTCGAATTTCCAGAATAAAATTCCTAACAATGCCAAAACGCCGCGCGAAAATTTGAATTTTGTTCGATTTTCGAAACACGGAAGACAATTTCCAGGACCGTACCTCCTTAATGTAAAGTCAAAATTTAAATCTGATTGAACCAGCGTGCAGAACAGACCTTGGAACATATAACTGCCTACTCGAATTTCCAGAATAAAATTCCTAACAATGCCAAAAAGCCACGCGAAAATTTAAATTTTGATCGATTTTCGAAAAACGGAACGCAATTTCGAGGACCGTAGCTCCTTAATTTAAAAACAGAATTAAAATCTGATTAAACCAGCGCAAAGAACAGAGAGTGGTACATATAACTAAATATTCGAATTTCCAGAATATATTTCCTAACAATGCCAAAAAGCCATGCGAAAATTTAAATTTTGTTCGATTTTCGAAAAACTGAAGGCAATTTCCAGGATCGTATGTACTTAATTTAAAAAAAGAATTAAAATCTGATTAAACCGACGCAAAGAGCAGACTTTGGTACATATAACTGCCTATTCGAATTTCCAGAATAAAATTTCTAACCATGCTAAAAAGCCACGCGAAAATTTGAATTTTGTTCGATTTTCGAAAAACGGAAGGCAATTTCCGGGACCGTATGTACTTAATTTAAAAAAAGAATTAAAATCTGATTAAACCGACGCAAAGAGCAGACTTTGGTACATATAACTGCCTATTCGAATTTCCAGAATAAAATTTCTAACCATGCTAAAAAGCCACGCGAAAATTTGAATTTTGTTCGATTTTCGAAAAACGGAAGGCAATTTCCGGGACCGTATGTACTTAATTTACAAAAAGAATTAAAATCTGATTAAACCGACGCAAAGAGCAGACTTTGGTACATATAACTGCCTATTCGAATTTCCAGAATAAAATTTCTAACCATGCTAAAAAGCCACGCGAAAATTTGAATTTTGTATGATTTTCGAAAAACGGAAGGGAATTTCCAGGACCGTAGCTCCTTAATTTAAAAACAGAATTAAAATCTGATTAAACCAGCGCAAAGAACAGAGAGTGGTACATATAACTAAATATTCGAATTTCCAGAATAAGTTTCCTAACAATGCCAAAAAGCCACGCGAAAATTTAAATTTTGTTCAATTTTCGAAAAACGGAAGGCAATTTCCAGGACCGTATCTACTTAATTTAAAAAAATAATTAAAATCTGAGTAAACCAGCGGAAAGAACAGACAGTTTTACATATAACTAAATGTTCGAATTTCCAAAATAAATTTCCTAACAATGCCAAAAAGCCAGGCGAAAATTTAAATTTTGTTCGATTTTCGAAAAACGGAACGCAATTTCGAGGACCGTAGCTCCTTAATTTAAAAACAGAATTAAAATCTGATTAAACCAGCGCAAAGAACAGACAGTGGTACATATAACTAAATATTCGAATTTCCAGAATAAAATTCCTAACAATGCCAAAACGCCGCGCGAAAATTTGAATTTTGTTCGATTTTCGAAATACGGAAGACAATTTCCAAAACCGTACCTCCTTAATGTAAAGTCAAAATTTAAATCTGATTGAACCAGCGTGCAGAACAGACCTTGGAACATATAACTGCCTACTCGAATTTCCAGAATAAAATTCCTAACAATGCCAAAACGCCGCGCGAATATTTGAAATTTGTTCGATTTTCGAAAAACAGATGATAATTTGTAGGGCCGTACCTCCTTAATTTAAAAACAGAATTAAAATCTGATTAAACCGGCGCAAAGAGCAGGCTTTGGTGCATATAACGACCTATTCGAATTTCCAGAGTAAAATTCCTAACCATGCCAAAAAGCGGCGCGAAAATTGAATTTTGTTCGATTTTCCAAAAACCAATGACAATTTGCAGGACCGTAGCTCCTTAATTTAAAGTCAGAATTAAAATCAGCTTAAACCAACGCCAACTGCAGGGTTTGGTACATATAACGACCTATTCGAATTTCCAGAATAAAATTTCTAACTATGCCAAAAAGCGGAGCGAAAATTTGAATTATGTTCGATACTGCAAAAACAAGTGACTCCAGACCTGTAGTTCGTAACTTTAAAGTTCTAATTAGAAATATATGTTAAAACCATCGCGAAAATTAGCACGGTAAATTAATATCGAAGTTTTAGGAGAATGGATGTGTTGTCATGTATGTGTAATATTAAATGGAAAAAAGTTTGATTTGGAGATAAGTTTTTAATTAATACTGCTTATAAGAACGAATTAAAAATGTTCGATAACAAATAATAATAAAATTATGTACACTCGTTTCTAGCGGTTGAGAACATTTAAAATTTTCCATAAAGAAATTCGTTCGATTTTATAATGTTATTGTATGTGTGTATCGTGTATTTCCGCTGTACTTTGATTTGATCTCGAGAATGTTGGCAGTTACAAAAATAGACCGAGATTTTTTGTGACCGTTAAAGCTGATACGATAAGAGATTTCTCTATATGAATTTACTATTGTATAACACGAAACAATTTCTACATTAAATAAATTTAAGAAATACGTAGAAATTAAATTATTCTAAAATCTCTTAGAAAATATTTAATTTAATTGATGTTTTCTCTCGTCTGGTTGACGCCAAACTATAAACAATAAACAATATCTTCAGGTGCGACAATATCGAACGTATAATATCAACATTGATGCAGGAGTACAATATACATGCAACAGCCTTGAACGTTTTCCGGCAAAAATGCCCGACTGACTAGTCTAAATCCCCGTCTTCTCTTCCACCCATTAATAATGTACAGGGTGTTTTCAATCCCGAACCTAACAAAACCATTTTGAATTTACATTTTTACGTAGGATTTTTGTGGAAGTGGTATACTAAAAAAGGATTTTGAAAGATTACTTTTAATTAAACTTTTGCAATTAAAAAATTTAAATACAAGCGTTTTATGTTCAGAGACAATTTTGCACGTGTTTCGTTTTAGTAAATATCCAAAATCATCAAAACAACGCTTTACAAAGTGATTTATGCACACATGCATGCACCTTTTTATTATTTTATTGACCACGAATAGTAGGATTATATTTTATTTGTTAGGATGTTTATAGCAACTGTTGAACGGTTCCAGACTAAACAATAAACAAGAGGTTCAATAAATAATGATTGTGTTAATTAAAATAGGCTCATATGAAGAGCAATAAGTTCAGTTTAAGTTTAATCATAGGTATCAAAAGTGGTAGTCAAGTTTCAATCGCATTGTAGCCAATATTTTTTTGTTTATTAACATCATTAAAATTATACTGTTTATTACTTTGTTATACGGTTATTCTACACTGTTTTAAGTCATCGGCCAACAGCAATAACAACAACAACAACAATAATAATTTTTTTAAAGACTTACTACTTCAGGTTCCATCTTTGTTAAGTTGCAGTTGTGTAAGACCAAGCCTGGCACTATGTGACACTGCCTCTAATGCTTCGATATACTCGGCCATTCCCCAGCTCGATTTTCCTTCTTCGAACAAACCTAGATAACGTAAAATATAGTTTATTGCATTTTATTTCTTAAAAAAACTATTTTTTATACTGTTTATTATAATTTTCATTAAAATTACCAACTATATGTTAAATTTAACTTTTTCCAAACTTCAACCAATAGTATAGAAATTACACCAGGGACTTTTGTCATGTACCGGTATAATATAAGTATATTTTTTCCTTATTCTTTATACTTCTAAGAAATGCCGACAATCTTTTTCTTCTGTTAGCAATACTATTTCACTTTTACAGTTTCTTTTAAAGAATATTCCTTTGTTATTTTAACAACCACCGACATTATCTTCGACTAACAATAACCTTCTATAAAACTTCCCTCGCTTCGGCATTTTTACATGTAATTTACTTTTTCAACGTACAATTCAATTAGTTTTATCGAGCCAAAGAGTGCCCTTGCCTCATGCTGAAGTGTTTGAAAGAAGAGACCCCCTTCAACCTCGCCAAACATATGGCAATCACCTACGACCTTCCAGACGGGTACATCGATATATATATTGTACACGATGTCAGGTTTGGCGGTCCTGATGGCCGCATATCTGGGAAGGTTGTTTATATTACGGATTGACACCAGATCCTGTTAATGTAAACAACGGCGAGGGAGGAAGGAATCCTCTTACGGAGGATACATTTTTAGGTCATTATTAGAATACGTGTCTTTGAATATAAACGTGTATTCTTTCCTATTATACTATATTCAATTCGAGTTTTATTTCTTATTAGGTTTACGTCGATAGTTTTAATTAGTTTACAATATATGTGTATATATACAGAAAAAAGGAAGATATTTAATAACGAAGATCCAATATATAAGATCGAATACTTAATAATACAATGATAAGAAATAGATTTAGGACCATTTTTGTTAGCATTGCGATTAAATTTAAATTAAAAGTTCAATGACTTTTCTTCTAATTGTAAGTTAAGTAACTAGCTTTGGAATTAGACTTCTAAAATAAAACTCATGCTACAAAAATTGAACTGCGCAATTCAGCGTTACATCTTAAGTACTTAATGAATAAATAAAAAAACGAAAAAGAGGGAAGATTAACATTTTTGCTAGGCAGCAATTGTTTTTTTTTTAAGATATATAGGATGTAGTGGTGAGTATAAAATTCAATTTTCACGATCACAAAGCCATCTAATCTAATCTAACTGGGTTTTTAGAAATATCTCCGTTACTCTATGCTCTAATACAAACATTTTTTGGAGCTAATTAAATAATTTCGCTTTCATTAATACATTTTCACGTAGCGCCAACAATAAAAGTCTTATAAGGATGAATGTTATACATTATTTAAGAGTATTGTTACGATCTGGATACTCTCTATTTATACATTATAATGATACCCACTGTATATGTACTTTTAGTACTTTGGCATAAATTCATTTTAATAGCTCATGACAATTAATTAATCCTATGTAAGGAGGGATTAGATATTCATATTAAAGACGTTTTTGCCAAAACGCTCAGTCAGAGAAACTGTAACAAGATTGTAATCAACATCCCACCAACAGTCTCAGTCGACATCTACGTAAATTACTGCTTGATTATTGTTAAAATTATATATTTTGTGCAAGAAATATACTTAGTGTTGAGAAGTTCTGCAATTTGGATTATTATTTATCAATTCTGCTATCAAGCAGAATTGCAACAGTATCTTACATTAATAATGATAAGAGAAAATGTAACTTTGCTTAAATAAGCAAAATTTAATGTACGTAATTAAAGTCTCAAAAGAAACTGCCCAATCAACTCAAGACTTTCCATATTTACACAAATTAAAAAGTTTGATTTTACAGATAGAGTTTTAACTAAAACTGCTTAACAAGAAATAATTTAAAATGATCGATAATATAGGAGTGTATATTATTATATTTTACGACACATAAACGCATCAATATCATTCCATAATCAAAATAGGTATTTATGCAGTTTGGACGTCATGAAAAATTTTGCTTTACTTTCATAGAATGGCCTAACTATATGATGTCACTCGTTTCTAACAGTTGAGAATATTTAAAATTTACTATAAAGAAGTTCGCTCGATTTGATAATGCTATTGTATCTTGTGTATCGTGTATCTCTGCTGTACTTTTATTTGACCTCCAGAATGTTGGCAGTTACAAGAATAAACGAGATTTTTTGTGACCGTTAAAGCTGATACGATAAGAGATTCCTCTATATGAATTTACTGTTATACAACACGAAACAATTTCTACTTTAAATAAATTTAAGAAATACGTATAAATTAAATTATTCTTAAAACAATTTTGTATTTAGATTTTTGCTTAAATTTTTGTAGAAATGGCATACTAAAAAAGGATTTTAAAGGATTATTTTAATAAACTGAATAATAAATTATAGTTTAAATATTTTAAATGCAAGTGTTTAATTTTCAGAGCCTATCTTGCACGTGTTTTTTTTTAGTAAATATCCAAAATCATCAAATCAACGATTTACAACGTGATTTATGCATTTATTATTTTACTGACCACGAATAGAAGGATTTTATTTTATCTATTACGATGTTTATAACAGTAACAACAACAACAATAATAACTTTTTAAAAGGGTTAAAGATTTTGAGTAGACAGCAATTATTATTATTTTTAAATACAAAATTAAGAAATACATAATTTCAATTGAATTGTCTGTTGGATAATTATGAAACATCGTTTAAATTAAATGAAAATATATATAAACAAAATATTAGTAAATATCTATTACTCTTGAGAAAGACTTCGGAAGTCGAAACATATGTAGAGTGTGTTATAAACATATTTGAAACATCTAAAAGCATTTTGTTTATATATATTTTCATTTAATTAAATTAAGAAATACATATATATATATATATATATATATATATGTAAGTGTAAAATGTTTTATAATAACATAACTTTTATTTTCAAGATAACTGAACGTATTTCTTAATTTATATATATATATATATATGTAGAATTAGTGTCCTTTTTTTAGGTCCCGTTAGTCAATTTAGCATCGTATCTTAAAAATATTCTTCTAAAACTTCAGCTTTGTAGATTAAACCTGTGAACGACGCAAACAGAATTTGTTTTCCATTTAATTAATAATAATAATGTTTTTTACGAGCTTTTTATTTTTGGGTAAAAATGTCAGTTTTTCATGTTAATTAAATGGAAAACAAGCTCCGTTTGCTACGTGGCAAGTTGACCATAAAATTGTAATTTTTAGATTGTTGATAATTTTTGCTTAAAAATTACCCCTTTATTTACCAGTTAACTTTAATACGTAAAACATATTTTCTTAAATTAATTTATGAACATTTTTTTTCCGTTGCTTTGAAACTAACGGTATGATATATTAACCGTTTTGATTTTTTAAGCCTCTGCCTGCATTAATGTTCAAGTCAAAAAATAATTCTTTTCAGTTCCATAATTTTTGAACAAATCACTTTCCTACTTTGCTAACCACAAATATAAGCAATTTATTGTATCTGTTAAATTGTTTATATACTACTGTAAATCACTGAATTAATTTTGGAAAGTTTTACCTTTTTCATTTGTTTGAACAGCGGAGAAATGAAATTTCACATTTACTACATCACAGACACAGAGTGTTTACCACTTATTTACACATTCCGTATTAGTACTACGTATTAATATCTAGACATAATTACGTTTTGCTTTTGGTACTTTAGTTCGTTAAACTTCGTTCATTCTCGATCTACTCGAAAATAATACAAGACACGATTTATTTTATTTTAGTTACATTGAGTTATGCAACGCATTTTACAGACGATTAAAATCGAGAGCTAGGACGAGGGCCTTTCCTTATTTTTCGCATTGAAACTTACAATTTTTAAAAGGTACTCGATTAATCATGAAAATCATTCTTTGTTGGATAAAAGCAAAGGTGGATAGAATTATGACAAAATCTAAGAAACGATTAGTTTTAAATTTCCTTTTCTTTCAAAATTCCTAAAAATCAATTCAACGAAGTGCAAACTTTTACTTTTTTTATATTTGAAGGATCATATCTTTGAAAATACTGATGTAATAACGTTTGCATGAAAACGTTAATTTTTTCACGTTAACTAAAAGAAAAACAAACTCAGCTTGTGTCGTTTACAGGTTTGATTTACAAAACTGAAATATTTGCAGAAGATACAAAAATAGAAACAAAAAACACCCTAATGTAGATAGTTTCTAATCTCTATTAAAAAAGTTACCTATTAATGAATATTTTATAAACGCTGAAAATATATTTCCGTTAATAAGATAGTAGTCTGAAAATTTTAAAAAAGCATGTCTATAATTAAATATAACGAATCCTCTAAAATCCTCTCACCCTCTTCTAAGAAAAAATAAGACATAGTCAACCCCCTTCCTCCACTAAATTCTCTTATGTAATAAATGAATGGCTCCAAAGCATGAATGGAGTTAGGATGAGGTTTCAGACAAATTTATTTTTATTAAGAGTCTTAGGATTGAATTAATTTTCAAAAACGTAGGTGAATAAATATTTGTGGAGAAGAAAAAACGAAGTATAGTAAAATTTAATACAAAAAACGAATGTATTTTCTAAAATATCTACGTTACATACATAAAAAAATATTTTAATGAATACAATTTGAAGAATATAACGAACATTATTTCATTAACAAAAATTATATATTGGGAGAGCTTAATTCAACTAACTTAACTCGCAAGCTACTTTTTGAAATAATCTATGACAAAAGAAAGTTTCTAAATGATTTATAAATTTTCACAGCAACTATGGAATTGATGTCACTCCATAACAAATTTATTTTTCAACTGTTTGAAGGAAATATGCATTTCGCAGATAATAGAACTTACAGTATTCCTTAAGTTTTTTTTTTGTTAATTTACATTTAAATATCCAATTTTCATATTATTAAACTAATTAATAATCAAAATAATTTAACAACGTTAGAAAAAATACATCAATGACTTCTATTACTGTTGTAGATAAGCTTTCTTTTTTTTGTCAAGAACACCAACCATGATCATCCTCTACAAAATCGCGTGCCACCCCCTACCAACACATTCAATATGACTTACCTTATTTCTAAACTTTACACCGTAACATTTATTCGCGTGCTCCAATAGTTCTGGTCTGAAGGTGGTCATGATGAATTGTTCTTCGCTCGACAACTCATGAATCATGTCTGCTACTGATTCCAAGCCTTCTTTGGTAATTTTCATAGCTTGCAAACTAGAAGTGCCCTGAGCCAAAGACCTTTCTTTGGGAGCACGGTATATCTCGATATTGACCAGTTTTTCTTTCATTAATCTCAGCTCACCTTTCACTTTATCATAAATAGCTCTGAAACAAAAATATTGAAACAATGCTGCAAAAATTAACTCATACAATTTACTTTGCTTTACTGTCCTTCGTTTCTGTTTTCTGCATCTCAGAAACGATAGTGTTGATGGTTGATTCAGAATTGCAAAGTTCTTCTCAAAGGTTTTTCAATTCTTCTTCACATCGTTTAATTTGTTCCATGAGTTCACTTCGGGTCTTTTGTTTATGTAACCACCTGTTAATGAACCTTTGGACGAAATAATATGGCTAAGGACTCATCACAATGTTCATCACAGACCCTTATAACTGCTACTTCTTGTAGTAATTATAATCTATGAGCATTTGGAGCAGTTGCCATTTGATTAATCTAGAAAGCAAAGCAATAATTTTAGTATATAGCAGTAGTATCATTAATAAGAATTTATACTTTATTTGTTTGACAATATAGTAAGGGTTAGAATTAGAAAACCCTGTTGACTCTAAGAGATTCATCACTTCACTATGAGGTACAACTTTTTTGTTTAAAAAGTAGTGATCTTTTTTGGCACCAATAACATGTCTAAGAAATACTTTTTCATGCTCAATCAACAGTAAAATCAACAATCATCATGAAATAAGTTATATGTACATTGAAAAAGAAACAGGTGATTATAATTTGAAGGTAAGTAAGTACTCAAAAACTGCATTGAATTACTAAAAAAAAAGCAAATAAAGAACAAAACAAAATAAATTAATTAACTAATATAATTAATTATTTTCCTCAAATCTGGTTTTAACGTCTTCAACAGTTTAAACGCCTGGAACGAACTGAACTGTTTGTTATGTTTAGCACAGGTTTAAAATCTGAAAAAACAATAATAAATTATAATTAACAAGTTCAAGAATAAAACATACTCAATACGTAAAATGGGTTGCCTGCGTTCAATTCAATCAGATATAATGAATATAAAAAATATAATCATAAATATAATTCACTTTGGTATAACGAGATATTTTTATTTAATCTTTATGACAATTTGTTATATCAAATTAATTATTTATTTGAAATTTTAAATCAGGATATTTAAATATTTTCAGTTGATGATCCCGACTGCCGTAACTAACTTCATGTGTATAGTTTTGCACGTAACTACACTTTAGCTAATTTCAGTTCAATTATGTATATTCAACAACGGCAAAATGGCGTTGATTGAGGTGAAAAGGACGTAAAACGATTCCAATCATAGTGTTTGAAATGTATAAAATGTGTGCATGGATAGTTATTAAAACAGTGTAGTTCTGATTTATCAAGTTGATAACTGTATTGCTTTTCAAACATCAAGTAAGTACTACTTTTTCTACTTTATTCGTCGTAATGTGGTCGTGGTGTCAATGGCTACCATGCGAGGGGTCACAGGAGTTCTTTTAAAAGTTTTAGGGCGTAATTTGGAATTGCCGACAATGTCGGAGCAAAACGGCTCAGGAGATGGTCCCCAGGTAACAAATATGGACGAAAAGGGCAAATTGTCTTCAAGGATTGTACTTTCCGATAGCGATTTGTCCAGCATGACGGCTACCGAATGGGCTGACCGTTGGAGGACTCAGGATACCTACATCACGGGTCTAGAGCACAAAACGACCCAACAGGAAGGTAGATACTGTATCCACGCATACGTGGTATATTTTGACTATTATGACTATGAATTAACTTGACTTAGCATTTGTGTTGTTGTTTATGTAAGTACATAAGTACATAATAAGATGTACCTGTAGCAGTGCAGTGCTAGGCTATGCTATACGGTGCAGTGCTGTGTCCCTAGTGCGGTGCGTGAAGTGCTAATGCGCTCGTGATTGCAGGCGAGATCGCTGATCTACGCCAGGCTCTTGAAAAGGCACGTGCCCAGCTCTCCGAATCCCAGCAGAGAGAGAAGGTCCTTGTCCGACGACTGGCCGCCAAAGAACAAGAAACACAGGATTTTGTGGTTAGTATGGGCCCTCATAATAAGTCCTTCACAAAACAACAGTGATTCTTACAAATTTAAATTATACCTTTGGGTTGGGTATATATAATAAGGCATATGTGTTTTGGCAGTTAAAACTTGAGTTATTGGTGATAATTTTAATAAGTAAAAAAATTCTTACCATTAACAGTGTTGTTCTTCTATGTGTTTATTACAAAATAATAATTAATTAAAAACAAAGAATCACCTCATAACATAAACAATTATTTATATACAAATTTCACAATTATAATTTGAAGGATTTTTCTTAAAGAACAAGAAAGTTTTTATTAATTCAATGTTAGTCATAATTACAAGGACTGATTTAATATTTACAATAATAAAAAAGTCCATGTTTGTACGAACCACTGTTGTTAGTGTTTAATTTATCACATCAACATCTGAATATCATTTTTTTTTTTAAATAAGTTGCATGTATGAAATATATATAGATTAGTTCATTTATTTTCTTATACTACTACATTATAGGGACAGGATATTAATAATATGTAAGTATTTAAATAGGTAAATTAAAAAGGAAACTGGAGGCCCTTGTACAATGGTTTGAATGGTAAAGTTTGTATAAAATACTGTATTATTACTAAAATTGCAGATATAAATTCCTAATCACAATTTAATCTTTCTTAAATTGTTTTAATGGTTTACTTAATAGCTATAAGTGAATAATAGTAATTTTAACAAATTGTAGTCTGCTATTAATTGCTTATTGATAATAATGTAATTAATTTTGTTAGTGTCAGGTGAACGAACTGAAAAGTGCCCAGGCCCCAACCAGCACCTCTTTACGTTCAGTCCTGTTGGACCCTGCAGTTAACAGTCTCTTGCACTTGTTACGAAACGAACTTCAAGCGACTCGGTTGCGCCTAGAAGACACACAGAATGAATTGTCTGCGTGGAAATTTACGCCAGATTCTAACACTGGCAAGCGTCTGATGGCTAAATGCCGACTCCTCTATCAAGAAAATGAGGAGCTCGGTAAGATTACGTCATCAGGTCGTGTTGCCCTTCTAGAGGGCGACCTCGAGCTTCAAAAGAAATTCTCGGAAGAGGTGCGTCAATCTCAGTTGGAGCTCGATTCCTTCCTCGCGGACCTTGATGAAGACGTGGAAGGCATGCAGAGTACAATATTGTTCCTGCAGCAAGAGTTGCGCAAGACGAAGGACACGGTGGCGATGTTGCAAAAAGAAAATGCCGGTTTGAAAGCGACCATGATGCAAAACGGACGCGCGAATGGTGATACGACAAATAGTAGTTGTGTTGTTGTAAAATGTGAACGACTGGACAGGACGACGGACAGCGAGTCCGATGGCGGAGAACGGACCCGAATCAAACGCGTTCGCCGGTCGTCGGTGCTTAGCATCGACTACAACGAAGATGACACCCTGGTGATAAATGCCAATGGCGATGTGGCCATGTCCTCCGATCCGGAGTAAAAGCCCAGTTAATAATAATAAGTTCTGAAGTTAATACAATTGGTAGGGGACTGTTATGTTCTAAAAAATTCATTTAAGCACCAAGTGTGAAAAAATAAATTCGCAGTTTTATAGACTCTCAGGGTGTTGTATATTAAAGAATTATCCTAAATCAATTTGCCACCAAAAATGGAGTCCTCTTTTCAATTGGGGAAATTTCAGAATAATGTTAACTGGACTGTAATAATAATCCCACACTAGACAGAGACATCATTTCACCCCCCGTGTACATACTATACATACAAAAATAATAATTATTTAGAACGTACAGGACATACACATACGTTATGACGTTTTGATTATTGTTTTTTTCTTTGTTTTTATTATGTAACGAATTATGGGGGCACGTATATGACCAATGAGGACGATTTAGTTAATTAGTAAGTTGGTTGTTGCCTTTTAAAAGTGGAATATAAATAAGGTACATTCTTTTGTACATTTAAAAATACATATATGTTTTCATAAGGACGAAGGTATTCCCTAGGTTTTATTTTTTAATTAAATAATATGAACAAAATTTAAAGAAAAATGAAATCCCAATCAATTAACAGATCTTCGAGTCTAGTCAAAATTACATTTTAGTTGTAATGTTTCATTAAAATGCCCTTATCATTTTAATTAGTATTTTTAACAAAATTATGATTCACTTGATCTATTGAAATACCTTTTTTTAATTAACTACATTATTTATTTTTTAAATTCATTAAAGTTTCGAATAAGGCTACAGCTGAGTAAACATGGGTGATCTGCTGCCTCATTTTTTTGTTAGTTACTAACAGTTTTTATCACTAAAAGTAAATTAATGCTGGTTTATGAATTAAAAAGAAGTTTTTTATTTTTATAATTACTTTTTACTTGTAGATTATGGAAAAGTCGTGATACAGAAATATATTCTTCATTACAATTTAGAGATAAATCAATTCAAGTAATAATTTTCATGAGAAATATAACACCTATAGTTTTAGGTGCAGTTGTTCATCCATATTGACCTAGCTGCAATTTTTAAATTAGTTTTAATCTTATTATGTAACAAAAAAAAACATGTTTAAACTTCTTCCACTTTACAAAATTATAGCAACCAACGAGTTTAAAATGATCTGTTGAATCCTCATTGGCCGTTATGTATTTTTACTGCAATAGAGGCTGTTTCACAGTCTTTATTGTTTGAGGAAACAAATTTAATGAGGCATTTTTTAATACGTTCTTATTAAGCTCGAGAATTATACGAACATTACTGACGGTCCTACAGTTTATAATTAATTAGATTTTTAGTTTTATAACATAAACTATTATTTCAAGTTATATGAGTACTACCATTGGCTCTTAACACTAACCGTGTTGATTTCACAAGTCCAATCAAGTCCATTAGTTACTAATGGTCTGGCCGAGAAGTTAATGGATGGTTTCTTAGAAATATTAATAATGTTTGTAAATTTATTAATAAATCAATCATTGAAGTATTTGGCTGTTTTTATAAAATAAATATCGATCAATAAAAGCTTACCTTCATACAGCATCAATAAAAAAGAGGTGATAACATTCCTTAGTTTTTAGTTTAACCATTGCAGATTTTGGAAAAAAAACTTTAAAAGTTACTTATTCTAAATAATGTCTTAATACTGATATTAAAAGTTTGTGTGAATGGTCATATGAAAAATTGCTTACTAAAAGTTTTCATTATAGATAATCAAATTTACAAAAAACTTTTTTGTTAAAATAAGTGAGTCACGACTGTTTGTATTGCAAAATAATTATTGTTACTAAATAAGCACTATATACAATTCAACGTTTATATGAAATGTTTTCTTTGCACGATGTTGGTTTTTCAAAATATCGGGCAACAAAACGGAAACTACCTGTTTCAAATCACATGCAATTCTTTTAATAAAAATAAAACTTCCCCAACTTAAAAAATTGTTTATAATAATAAAAACATAACCTGTAAACAAAACGATTGGTTTCTAATCATCTTACCCATTAAGCCAGCGTCTGTGAATTATTTCATTGCTGTGTATTTTGCGATACGTTTAATAATAAATAACTAATTACCTTTCTCATTACCATTATATTAAAGGAATAATCATACTGTTATTTAGTTACATTTCGATCTTTTAAAGTTTGTTTTGACTTTGACTATTTTGACATAACAGCTGTTTAAAGAAGCCGGTGACAGTTGAAGTTACGATTTAATATATTTGAAGTGCATTTATTAATATAAAAAATCAAAATGAATAGTCTTACCCTTCGTCGCCTTACCACAGCAGCTTTAAGGTAAGTTAATTTGTTATTATTATGTAATAAATGTAAAAAATATCAATCAATTCGTTAGTAATGTATTTTTTATGATTACATAATTTTTTTTACCAGATCATTAAATTTGTTTATTTAGAAATGTTCGAGCAAAGCATGATCTTCCCGACCTACCCTATGAATACGGTGCGTTAGAACCTGTAATTTCCAAAGACATTATGAACCTACACCATGACAAACATCATAGAACTTACGTAACAAATCTTAATGCTGCTGAAGATAAATTAAAAGCTGCTATAGCAAATGGAGATGCAAAGTAAGTGAACTTGTTGTTTTTCACGTAAAAAAGTGCAAATTCTACTTGTCTTTGCAGTACAGTTGCTACTTTATCATCAGCAATCAGGTTCAATGGTGGTGGTCATATTAACCATTCAATTTTCTGGAAAAATTTGTCTCCTACATCAACCAAGCTTATTCCAGAATTGTGTAATGCCATAAACACTAATTTTGGTTCTTTTGAAAATTTTCAACAGACATTTAGTGCTATAACAGTTGCAGTTCAGGGCTCTGGATGGGGTTGGTTAGGATATGATCCAAAATCTGGTATGTTACTTTCTTAATATTAAGGCTATCTTTTAGGTAATCGTTTAAATTAGAGCTAACTTATTTATAATTAGTTATAATGTTAAATTTGTACATTTCATTTGGTTTGTTTAAAGAACATTCACCTACTAGGTCATAAACGTAGCTTGATTTGACCTAACTACCATTCACATTTGTAAATCATTGATTTCCCCGACCTTGTTTAAATAATTTTGATTATAGCTTAGTAGACCGACCTTCCTTGTCAATTGAAATATAAATTTATTGATGATTTTTATGACTATAATAATTAATTTGTTTTAGATTCTTTGCAACTTGTATCGATGTCAATTGAAATATAAATTTATTAATGATTTTTATGACTATAATAATTAATTTGTTTTAGATTCTTTGCAACTTGTATCGATGTCTAACCAGGACGCATTGGAACCAACCACTGGATTAATACCTTTGTTGGGAATCGATGTTTGGGAACATGCTTATTATTTGCAATACAAAAATAACAGAGCAGCGTATGTTAAAGCGATTTTTGATATTATTAATTGGGAGGATGTTTCAAATAGGTACGTTCAGGCATTGCAGAAGAGAAAATGTTAATTAGTCAGAATGTAATCTCATATGTAAAACATATTAACCCTTTAGCGTGTACGATTAAAGTTGTCATTTCAAAATAAAAATAAATTTTGTTGACAAAAAATAATTGATAAAAGTAATTCTGTACCTTTCCAATAACATCTTTAGGGAGGAATTAGTAAAATGGTAAGTCTCGACAAAGAAAAACTGAAATTCGTATATCCTAGAAACTTCACGAATTTCATATTCTGTTTAAAAATTCTGCAGTTAGTTTATTACAAAGTATTACATACCAAGCGTTATTATAATTGAAATAACTTTTTTCAGTAAAACTAAACTCGTATCTATATAAAACAATTAACTATACAAGTTAATTTTCTAATTTCACTTATTTTGTAATTATTATACGTGTTATAACTAATTACCTTGTAATTTTAAATTGAATTACTGATATTTATACAATGTGTTCGGTTCAAGATGTTGAATAAATCAAACCATAAATATTTATCTAAACAACTCCTGAAGACGTGTCTTAGCTGTCTTACGTTAACTTTTTACTGATAAGAATTCTCTTGCAAATTAAGTATTAGCCCATCCTCGGTAAAATGCTAATATCATAATAAAAAATAAAAAAACAAAAAAGTTCGATATTAATATTTTTCAATTCATTTTTTAAACTATTATATTTTATTACACACCTTAACATAAGGAACAAATGTAGTAAAAAGATATAAAATTTTATTTACAAAAATATTCATTTATCATCAGTTTGTTTTTGAGAACAAACTTTACATTATAATTACATATTATTTTACACACTTGCACACACACATACGCACACATAATACTGGTTACAAAAAAATATATATATATACAAATATATAAATATCTACTATCACATAAATTAATGAAAAATTTAACAATAGTGATAATCAATTAATTAATTAATAAAAACACGATTCTCAGACTTTAGTAACGGTTTGACTTTTATGCCGAAATACCGGTTTCAAAACTTTATTCCAACTTTTAAAAGTTTTCTCTGAAAAAACCCAAAGGGACGCGAAAATAGCACTTAGAAATTGCATCGCAATTTTCATCAGGAGAACGACAAAGTTGTCGAAAAAGTTACATAAAAGGCTCACGAACAAAGGCACGCAGATTCCCACACTTATCACACTTAATCTCAAAATGAGTCTTTCTAATTTGTGAGGGGATCTCCCAGCACACACTAAAGTTTTACGCACATTTTTCAGCGCAGTCGACATCATAAGCGCCAATGCGCAACCTAAAGTGATTGTACAAAGTTCGAAAATGATAAGAATCGAACTTGACACGAAACAAAACCCGAAAGTTTTATTCAGTTCGATATTTTTATACATTAACGAATTTATAATCGGTATCATCGACAAAGTCCAAATGAACGCATGCAATCGCGTCGAAATGTTTTCAATCGCCTCCGTTGACCATTCTTTGGCTGCAGTTAAATACCACACGAAGCAAAAGACGCTCCACCACAAACAAACAGCGACATCTATGTAGATTATTATCAACGCGAAACAAACGCAGGAAAGATTTTCCGTGGGTTTTTCGGTATTGTTCGCGACGCAAATTAAAGGGCCCACTATCCACTGAACGACGGTGACGAGGGACCTTATAAATCCGCATAGGGCGAGGTACAATATGGGACGAGCTGGCCACCGGAAACGCTTCGGTTGAATAAAAAACGTGAGCAAAGCAAATGTCGTTATCAAAAGGCATGTTAAAGACCAAACAGCGGTCCAAACCTGTAATAATTATTTAAACGTTAAACGAATTACGTAATAAATACCTCCACCAAAAAAAGCTCTACGCATCGCAATTCTGGACGATCTACTAAGCCTGTGAGTCAAAGCAGCTTAAGCTATTTTCAAGGATCAGGAGTAATAATAGTGCTTAACATGCGGAGGGTGGGTTTGATCAGGTTTAGACTAAGGTTTTATCACTTTCAGCATGGTGCAGGGAATTTTAGCAATGCAGGATTTGCTTTACGATAAGGTAATACTTTAATAAACACACTCCCAACTCTAATTCTGTATAATTGGGACATTCCTGAAGAATTCGCGTCAAAAAGGAATAATCCGTGTTAAATTAGAATTGGGTGTTACATCGAAATTACAAAAACTTTTAAACCTTACCTCATATAAAACTTTCTTCGATGTATCCTTCAACAAAACTTGACTAGTGCATTCCTTTACACATCTCCCTTCTTTATAAATAGTATTGAGGGGACAACGCCTGGGATTAGCTGCAAATGTTGATAAAAAGTCCGTAGGAGCATGGTCGATTTTCAAAGTATTTTCTATGCCATTTTGGGGGGGCTGTTGCATGCAAAGGTCTGGGGGCTCAGGGAATCTAAATTGTCAAAGAAAATAAAAAACATACAAAGAACCGAAAAAAAAAAATGGGAACAGTATAAAATAAACTACTTTTAAATCATAACTCCTACAAGAGCAAGAATAACAAAAACTAAGTACATGACAAAATAATAGAAAGAATAAAAAAAAGAACCTCGAGCAGTTAAGTTCGGCAGGCCATGTGAACCCAGCTTTAGCTATCGCTGCTAGGCAACTGTTGTGAACTTCTTCGCACAGTCCCCGACAGGCCGGAACTGCTCCGGGAACGTGTTCCGAACAGAGAGGAACAAAAACTGAACAAACGAACATCCGGAGAAACGGTGAACATTCGTTTTGTAAAAGGCCAGAAAACTCTTGTAACTGAAACAAAGAGAAGTCAAAATTAGTTTAAACTTATCGGTGTAGATACGATAAAACTGTAAAACCAAAACATGAGTTTCTAACGTTTTTTGAACAGTAGGTTTAAAAAATACCGACTAACCTGCCTTTATTTCCAAAAAGATATTTTTACAACATAAAGATGTAATTATTGTATATAAAGTGGAATAACAGAAACATAATTTCATATTTGGGTATTATAACTATGAATACACCATACCGTATTCTTTATAAGTATTTTCTCGTAATAATACTCATAAAAATATAGTTATAGTTATATATGTATGTGTAAAATAAAACAATTCTTTCATAAACTTATATAGACTTTCCTTTTTTATATTTGATATAAATTTTATTTACTTTCATGTAATAATTTACTGACTAAGGCTTTTTATAAATAACATTATCATGGCGTCAGCGAATGGCGAATGGCGAAACTAATGAACTCTATCGAAATGTATATCGATCCACTACTGAACTGTATTGAAATATGGATTACTCGCAAATTACAACTTTTTAAATATTTTACTAGATACAAAACTGCATAATTTTACTGAAATTAACGATTAATGAGTTTGATTTATAATAAAACGTTTACGCAAACATATATTCAGATAAGTATTTGCGTATTTAATTATTAATTTCATGCATATTTCGTAGAGGTTGATTTTAACATCGAATACAAAAAAGGTGTTACAAAAAGTTGCTAATTTGTGAACGCTAAGAGCCTTTGTACTTTGCCCCTTTTCTGCTACGAACAGAAAAAGCGGTAAAAAAATTGTTTCCAGTTAAAATACTTAAAGCTGGATTTTTTTTGGGTAGCTAAGTGATAATGACCAAAGAAAACTTTCGTTAATACCTAATGTCTGTAAAGAATCCGGACTCTAATTAAATATGGAAACGAAGATGTTGAAGGATCACACACGCACATATGTCACGCCTTCTCACACATACAAATACACCCGTATGTATACAAGTATTTATACTCTAGCGGCACCGTCAGTCAAATTTAAAAGGGTTCTTTTTCCTGGAAGGGCTCGGCTTATTTGGGCCGAAGCCGTTGTTGTAATAATAGGGGTTCGAAACGATTTTAATGTGTATTATTAAGGAAGATGGAAGGCACTATAACATCACATTGGCCGCTCCAAGAAGAGAACCATAGATTTTTTTATATCGGGCTATTTCAGTCTTGTAGAGGTAAAATTATTGTAAAAAATGATACTTAGTTTACGAACATTTCAAAAAAAAAAAATCAGTAATAATTTTTTTGTTATTTTTTTTCTCAAAAGATAATATAGCGACTAAAATGGCAAAAGATGATACATGGTTTACAAATATTCTAAAGAAAAAAATCAGTAATAAGTTTTTATTGAATTTTTTTAAGTTTCTGGAAAGAATCTGCTTTTTTATTATTTTTTTCTTTCAATTGTAGTTCTCATACTTTTTGATTTAAGTCAAAAAGGTGCTGAAAATATCATCCCTCTTTTATTTTCGTTTGTGCTATTCAGTACTAAATTAATATAAATATCTAGTTATTTATGAGAGGATATCTTAATCGCCAATTATTGACATCCATTTATTTAATTAAATAATTAAGCAGTTGGAGCTGGTTTTCAATTTTTTATTAGTACACTCTATGTACATTTCGTTTTATTAGGGCATCATCAGGAGTATAAACAGTACACTATGAGTGTGTACATAGAGTGTACTAATAAAAAATTGTGAAACAATTCCAAGTGTTTAAATATTCAATTATTAATTATGTTTCACCAAGAGCTAACGGCGTCTTCTTTCTTAAATCCATTTATTATTAATGAGATTTATCGAGACTACCTATGCTGTGCTGATGAAATTTAATAAGATCGAAATGGCGATTCACATCTGGTAATATCGATAAATTACAGACCAACAAGTTATACTGTTCTTATTAATTTGGTTTGCGTGTCTTATCAGGTATATAAGCTGCGTTGTCGACAATAGCAAGGCCCTCTTCTAAAGCATGAAATACTTCAATTAGCAGCATCTATCATTAGATGGCGACATTCTTCCATAACTAGAAATTAAATCATCTACTTGCTTTTAAAGAGCTCCTTCGATTTAGTCGGTTTGACTAAGGCGTACCTACTGATGAGATATAATAAGATCGAAATCGCGATCGATAAATTACCGACGAAGAACTTATCTGCTCTTACACCTTCTGTTTTACCTTTAACAGAAAATTTTAAACTATGACGTTCTTTTAATACACATTTAAATAAAAATAGAAAAAACTTTACCATCAACATTTATAATTAGAAATTCCCATATAATTCATAAATAGCTAAATATGAACAACGGTCGAAGCTAAACAATAGACGGTAAAAGTAAAACGCATATCTTAATACAACAGGTGAGCTGAAAAGTTCGTAGGCTGAGCCATAGATGGCGCTACTAGTATCAAATCCATATGATTTTTAGTTAGCCCTAACCTTCAAAAGACGCGTGTATGAATTTGACTATTAGTATCTGAGTTATAGCATTTTTAGTGAAAGAAATTTTGTTACTTTGAAAAAATGGATAAAAAGGAATTTCGTGTGTTAATAAAGCATTGCTTTTTGGCGAAAAAAAATACTGTTGAAACCACGGCTTGGCTTGATAAACATTATTCGGACTTCGGACTTTGCACCAGGAAAATCAACCGTAGAAAAGTGGTTTGTTAAATTTAAACGAGGCGAGGCGAAATGAGCACCCAGGACGATGCACGCAGTGAACGCCCCAAAGAGGCTGTTATCGACGAAAACATCAAAAAAGCTCACAAAATCATTTCTGATAACCGTAAAGTGAAGTTGATTGAGATAGCTGAGACCCGACCCTAAAGATATCAAAGGAACGTGTTGGTCATGGTCATATCGTGAATGAATATTTGGATATGCGAAAGCTCTGTACAAAGTGAGTGTCGCGCGAGCTCACAATCGACCAAAAACAACAACGGATCGAATTGATTACTCTAAGCAGTGTTTGGAGCTGTTCAATCGTAATAAATCCGAATTTTTGCATCAATATGTGACGATGGATGAAACATGGCTCCATCATTTCATACCGGAGTCCAATCGACAGTCAGTCGAGTCGAGTGGACTGCACGTGATGAACCGACTCCAAAGCGTGGAAAGACGCAAAAGTCGGCTGCCAAGGTTATGGCATCAGTATTCTGAGATGCTTATGCTCATGGTATAATATTCATTGACTATATTAAAAAGGGGAAACCATAAACAGCGACTATTATGTAGCGTTATTGGAGCGTTTAAAAAACGAAATCGCGGCCTCATTTGAAGAAAAAGAAGGTGCTGTTTCATCAAGACAATGTACCGTGTCACAAATCAATGAAATCGATGGCAATTGGGTTTCGAATTGCTTCCGCATCCACCGTACTCTCCAGATCTGGCCCCCAACGACTTTTTTCTGTTCTCAGACCTCAAGAGGATGCTCGCTGGACAGAAGTTTCGCGCCGATGAAGAGGTAATCGCCTATTTTGACGCTAAAGACAAATCGTATTATAAAAATGGTATCGAAAAATTGTATGACCGCTATAATCGTATAATCGTTGTATCGTCTTCGTAGGGAACTATATTGAATAATAAAATCAAATTCTATCAAAAAAAAAATATTTTTCTATTCTAGCCTACGAACTTTTCAGCCCGCCTGTTATGCTTATATTATATCGGGGCGACTGAAAGAAAAATCGTAAAGGATCGGGTCATCATAATCTTTCTTGGACGACAACACACATAGGTAGGTAGCAAGGTATAATAATAAGTAGTAGAATGAAGAGCAAAAAGTTGGAGGGGCTGAGCCAGACAGTGGGTAATGACAGGGCGGCATCTTTCAAGGCGCCTAAGTCAGCTTTATTACCTTTAGAGAAGTTCTACCTGACCCGGAGGCTTGTTCAGGCGTGTATAACATACCACATACAAAGAACTCCGGGACTAATAACAACGACGACCGACGCGATGGGTCGAAGACCAATGCACGAAGAAGATGCAGATGGTAATGATGAAAAGCTTCTTTTCTTTCGGCACGAATAAGCTGTCTCAGGTGGTGGTAGGTAACGGTATATAGTGGTTGGTGGCTGTTTGTACCTCTATTCCGACAATGCCAATTTCACACTGGAATATGTTTGCGAATGGAGAATGAATAGGACCCCTATAATCTCCTATGTTTTTCTTGTTATATGAACCCCATCTACTTCAAATAGATCACGGATCTTGTTACAACACCGGGCTCACGAAAGAATTTTTATTCAGGAAACAACATAAAACGGCGGTTCGGTAGGGTGGTATGTGGATGGACGTATTAAGGAATAAAGAAACCTTTTCTCTGGCTTTACATTTACAGAGTGCTTTTGATTCAAGGTTTCTTCAAAAGTCGATCAAATCTCTGCATACGATAAACAGTAAACGTTGATACTTTACTGACAATGAGTATGAAAATAAAACATTTTTATCCTAAATTTTTGTACACAGTTACTTTTAATTGTAGTATGTAGGCTTTCACGACCGGCGTCAATCGAATTAAGATATAACTTACCGGGCTTTTGGGTCGTAGTCTATAAGCTTTTTTGTTGCCTGACGTTTCGTCAGCGGCTGCGGCTGACACCTTCAGAAGCGTTTATGATATGGACGTTGAAACAGCTTTCAATCTCGACTCAAAAGCTCGGTAAGTTATCTTACTTTTGTTAGCACTTAATATATAATCTTTAATAATAATACTTTTGTATTTATGACGTGGAAGGGATTTCGGGATTGTTTCGTTTCAAACGGACGGACGCACAGAATTGATTTACAAAATGTGCTAAAATAATAATAAAAGAATGATGATAATGACGACGAGTTTTAAGTTTGTTTGTACAACGTTTCATAAAGAACAGCCGCGTCTTCGTCTAAAAAAGTAGACCAGTTTATTTTCACAACTATGAAGAGTTCTTTTATATGCGGCGTGATTACAATAACAAGTTTTTGCGTCCGAACGTAGAAGACGTGAAGAATTCTCATTGATTTACAAAAAGTTGTCGGATCGCCTCTCTGGTCGCTCATTTATAACGATCTGTAAAGCGATTGAAGAAAGAAAGACACGGTCCTCTTGTAATGCTTAGTACTTTTTGTATAGTTGCGACGCTTACACATAGACATGCTATGGATAATGTTAGATAAGCCAGTAAACCTAGGTTTACCAGGGTAAACTGCGTACTACCCAAGACTCTTGGGTAAAGTCCAAAATATATTTGGAATTGTACACGTTTCGGGCTTTACCCGGGTAAACCGCGTTTTATCCGCTTTCGATTGGTTAGAGTTGGATGTACCATAAATGACAAGGCCATTAATGTTTGAAAAACAAATTTAATTCAAAAAACATATTTTACAAATAAAAATTAGCATTCTAAAACTGTATCCTCTTAAAGGTAATCTACTCACGAGTACTTATTTGTTCAAACAAGACAAGCTGCTGTGACATTTCGAGTTGCAAAGATTTCTACCTAACCTAACCTAACCTAACCTTACCAGAACCTAACTAATGTAGGCTGAAATGAATTATTAAAGGTACTTTACTTATACCGCCCAGGCGTTTCTGAAGGCAATGGTGATTTCAAAAGTAGATAGTTTTAGATAGTGACAGATTTCGATTTCCCATTTTCTCGCATCAGACTCTGAAGGGGCTGTAAAATTAAATTAGTGTGGACTATAGTGCGGGGAAATGTATTCCAGGTTGGACTGGGAGGCTAGAAAACCAAAAATTCATTTTTTATTTAAAAAAAAGGTGTTGTGTTACGATTTTGTTGACTGTGCCATGTCAACTGAATTAATTCTATGATAGAAACAGGCACCGATAAATGATAAGAATAAGGGTTGCAAGTGGCTAAATGGTTGAAACATAGCCGTACATAATCTTGTATATGTTACGGGTAAAGTTAGATAAGCGAGTTATCCTAGGTTTATTAGGGTAAACTGCGTTTTATCCGCTTTCGCTTGGCTAAAGTTGGATGTACCATAAATGACAAGGCCATTAAAGTTTGAAAAACAAATTTAATTCAAAAAACACATTTTACAAATAAAAATTAGAATTCTAAAACTGTATTCTCTTAAAGGTAATCTACTCTCGAGTACTTATTTGTTCAAACAAGACAAGCTGCTGTGACATTTCGAGTTGCAAAGATTTCCAATAGCTTTACCTAACCTAACCTAACCTTACCTAACCACAAGTTCTTTTTTGACAGATTTCAGTTTTTTTGACACCCTTCACACAAGCTCAGATAAAGCATAATAACATCTTGAGTTATTAGAGTCATTAATGGTATTTCCAACTTTAACCAAGCGAAAGCGGATAAAGCGCGGTTTACCCGGGTAAAGCCCGACACGTCTACAATTCCAAATATATTTTGGACTTTACCCAAGAATCTCGGGTATTCCGCAGTTTACCCGGGTAAACCTAGGTTTACTCGCTTATCTAACTTTACCCGTGATAGACACACAAATACTCGTTAACTTGGAAGCTCTTAGTTTGTACCCATATTGTGAAATACATTAATAGAATACTACTCGGTAGATGAAGGATATATCAACGTTTTAATCCTTATTGCACAAAACATATATGTTAGATAGTGGCGCACACGTTTATTCAGTTAAAGTCCATTTCACATTTAATAAAACACAGATGAGTTACAGATAGTTTTTATTGATACCACAATAATATTATTTCGACATACAATGTCTTCTTCAGGTGGTGAAGTAATCTAAACTTAAACTAATTACAAGTCGACTTAAATACTAAATTATAAGGGTAGGGGTGAAAAGTTTAAATGTTTAGTAGAGGAGAATTGTTCAAATCTGTTTGGTCATTTAAAATTAATCCTAATTTATTTATTTTCATAGTTTCTAGTAATACCTTTAGCTTCAGTATGCAGTATCTTAAAGTTATCATGAAAGTTGTGTGAGTTAGAAATTAAATGAAGATACTACATACTGAAGCTAAATGTATTAAATTGAGCTTACTAGAAACTATGAAAATAAATAAATTAGGATTAATTTTAATGACCAAACAGATTTGAACAATTCTCTTCAACTAAACATTTAAACTTTTCACCCCCAACCTTATAATTTAGTATTTAAGTCGACTTGTAATTAGTGTAAGTTTAAATTACTTCACCACCTGAAGAAGACATTGTATGTTGAAATAATATTGTTGTGGTATCAATAAAAACTTTCTATAACTCATCTGTATTTTATTAAATGTGATTATGGAGTTACAATATTTGAAGGCTTCATCGTTTCAATTTTTAAAGTCCATTTCTCAAGATATTTTAGAAACTTTAAATTACTTAAATGCTTAACTCTTACAGTTAACAAACTAATTTTAACGATATATCATCTGGATATGTAAATCGTGATCCTCAAGAGTTTCATTTTTTTGCCACCAGTATGTATCTAACGAACTGTTTTTTTTTTTTGTTTTCTCTATTTTCTTAAAGCTTTGAAGTATCGCATGGTCAGGTATCATTTTTCAAAGAACAGATTTGTTTTTAAAAAGTAATTTGGAACTTATTTTGGGTATCTCGTCCTTACAAAGAATTGTTTGTGTTCTTGGTGACCTGTTATAAGCATTGACGACTTTGATCATATTCTAAAAATAAGCCTTGCTCGGAATAAAGAAAAGGTAAAAAAAAAGGTCTCGAAACATGTTGCTAATTAGTAGTGGAATACAGTAAATTAGCGTCACCGGTGGAGTTAATGGTTGGATTCGAAGTGGGTAATTAAACATCAAAGGTTGGAACAAGAAAGCGGCGGAAATTGTGGCCTCCCAGCTGGAACGGAACGGTTTCAAACTTGGGGCGGCAGCAGCAATGGCTTGGAGAGCCAACAGCGACCTAACCGAGCAGCATTATACACTCATACATACATACATATAATAAAAACTCGACGATCAACCAACCAACCAATACTACAAGAGACCACATTACCGCCAGTAAATATTCTTCGGAACAACTGACGACATTCGATGCGATTGTCGAGAAGGCGCTCCTTTTGTTCTATGTTGAAGCCTGTCACTCAGTTAGTGACCTTGGAACGTACAAAAGACAAAAACGGCAGCGTTGCCAGTTAAAGGGAAGGAACGTTGTCCTTTATAAGGGATAGCTTGTCATTTGTTTAAATTTAGTGATCAATATTACCACCAACTAAATTAAGGAAAACCGCAATATCAAAATTTTCTATTCGAGTCTTCAGATGAGTCTAAATGACGATGAAACGTTTAATACTTCAAATTTAAGATCACGATAAAGCCAAAAAGTTTAAATGAAACACAAAAACTCTATCATGTTTAATTTTTTTGTACTGTGTAGAAAAACGCGATGACTTAAATGCTTAGGGGAAGGGAAGAAATCAAATATTTCGACTACTCAAAAAGAATTAATAATCTGCTATAAAAATAGGTTTATTAGAAACTTTTGCAATGGGAATTTAGAAGGTAGTAACTTTGATGCTGGATTACAATGTAAATTTTCAACTTCCTTTACACCCCTTACACTGAAGAATTTCTCAGGAAAACCGAAAAAAGAAAAACTAATATCAATAATAAGAAAAAGTATATATTTTTCAAATTTGGATTAGATGAGGAAACATAAGATAATTAATTAACTGTTACATACAGATAGGTGGATGGAAAACAATAAGGGTGCCTTTTTACCTATCTGATACGAAACCTTACAAATTCTTATAGAAACAGTTATGCCGATTTAATATAATAAAATTTCTTTCAGTTTTTCATAGATTAATTAAGTTTATTTATTAATATATTTTTTATATTGTGCAATAGGAATTCCAATTTTTCATTTCTTCACTTAAGATACTTCGTAAAGTTTTGTGGTAGGTCCACGTATGGAGTTGTGACATTTGAAAAGCTTGAATTTGATACATTTAATTTTGGTATATTTTTGTTAATCGTTTCATATAAACAATTCATTGTAGTCATTGGGTTTAAATAGCTTAGGTTATCAATATTTATTAAACTAGTTTTAGTACATATTTGATGAAACATGACAAATAATAAAAATAATATGAAAAGTTTCAACAATGTATTTAAAGAAAAACTCTTACAATTGTTTCAACTAGACCGTCATTATCAATGTTTGTTTGCCTACTCTTTGATAGTGACAGTCTCGTCGAAACAATTGTAAGAAGTTTACTTTAAGTACATTGTTGAAACTTTTCATAATATTTTCTTTAGGTTATCAAGTTACATAGTTATGCGATTTAACTAACTTGTGGGTTTAATGTAATGATTTCACCGACTGTCCTTGCCTCCATCTTAAGCTACCTACTCTGGCCTTCCAGATAGTGGACATCCTGCATTTGTGATACCATTACGAGATATATGTTAGATATAAATATTTTAAAGAGAAGTATTTCATAAACTAGAAATAACAATACTTGAACAATATTAACTTTCTCATAGACTTTCTTATAATTTAAGTAAACAGCCATAGTTCACTAATAGTGACTAGGCTTTATCGGAATGGAATGTTATAAATATTGGTACAAGGGCATTCATCCCTCAGATGTGCTTCGACTTTTAAGTAATAAACTTATTATCTTCAGTTTGGTTGTTTTATTCAGAAGTTAATGGTATTAACTTAAATAAGTTGAATTTCAACTAAACAAAGAAACACTCTCCAAGACGATAGTTGCATTTAAGGGTGTTTATTAATATTTACATATTGCAATGTATCGACCAATTAGACCGGGACTATCTCTACAGAAATTACAGAGATTAGTTCGGCATAATAAATTTATGTTATCTTCAAGTTAATAAAATCGAGATATAACATATACACCACGATCGATAAAATTCGAATCATTTGAGAATAATTGGTAAAGCCTTAATAAAAATTGGCAACACTGAATAGAAAGGTCATTGCGAAAAGACGAAGTATAAAGGAACGCGACATATAAAAATAGAGGATCGTGTTTTTCTACGCCTTTGCGATGCGATGCGATGGGATGGGATGGGATGGGATGGATGCGGATTCCACGGATACAGCTGATATGAACGTTCATCAAGACGCGGTTTGAATTTTAAATCGGTCCGAATTTAGACACACGGACTACTAGATATCAACAACACAGAGAGACGAGCCGCAAATTTTGGCGACCAACTTTTTCAAACCCACTCACTTTGATGGCTCTTGTTTTTTCGGAATATCTAAACTATCCATCTCGCTTTGACTTACGGCGCGGAACTGGCTACATATATCTACACACACTTCGTTAAGAACGTCGTAAAAGATTAAAGATTTCTATCACCAGAATGTACATTTTGTTATTTTTATTTAGTTTCTTAAACCGCCCATGTATTTGTATATAGTGTACATTACAAATGGTCAAAGCTCTCGTCAAATGTAGATCCAAAACCTTACTTTTAAGTGCTTTGATCCTTGAAGACGAGGACTTCGAAAAGTAATTACGTACAAAGCCCTGAGCACTTGTCAAAAAGGCTGCGAACACACTATACGGGGAGTTGAATTAAACCAAAAGGAATTCATATACATCAAAATATTTCAAGCAACTCAAAAATATTAAAGCCCTATTGATGTTTTTATTATGTTCCAGATTGTTTTTATTACTTGGTTTCGAATTTAATGCGCGGGAGCTTGAAGCATTTTGAAAAAACTTCAAGCAATTTGAATGAGCTTGAAGCCCTCGAAAGCATTTTTAAAAAGTAAACTACTTGTTCAACTGTGTATAACATGAAAATTGTAATAAACGAGCTAGTTGAGTATTTTCAGAATGTAATTAAAATTTATTATATTTATGCATATTTTACCGTGAATAAATAAGTAAACAATAGGTGTCTGATAGCAGCCTTCAGCGTAAATGATAAGAAAAATATCTTAAATATTATAATAAAACATTTACTTTACTGGAAATTAATTTCCAATTTTCCCTGACTAATAATGAATGCAAGTTATATACGGGAATTCTTGATTTTACACGAACTCAAGAAAAAAATTGTGTTAAATAAATAGTTATGTAATTGTTACTTAATTAATTATCTGGCTGTGGTTTATTTAATTAAATGGAAATTGTGTGTCACAGTTTTATTTAATATTACATTATTGTACTTTTGATAAAAATTATATAATATCTAGTAATGAAAGTACATTGCTATCTCCATGTCCAAATGAATCGACGACAAATCTTTTTTATATACGTTATGAGACACAACATATTGTCGTAACTGAGATATGAGTTATGCTAGCTTTGCGTAAACGTAACATTTTTATTTTGTTGGAAGAAATAAAAGGCTTATTCATTTTAGCTCACTCTAATTTCAAAGAACAATTATCTACGTAAAACAATCATTTGTCAACGTATAAATTTACCAACTGGAATATCATTAGCTGTGAACACATTTTGCATATCGGGTTGTATAATTTGCATAGATTCTAGGAACTCAACAGGAATTAATTGCAATGTACAAAATAGACATTAGCGACGTTTTATTGCTTTCAAAAGTGCGCTTAAACAAACAAACAAAAGAAATGAGTACAACGACAGTTTTGTTCAATTGTTATTTATACTGAACGTCTAATCATTGTTCATTTAATCTAACCGCATTATTCTTACTTACTACACAATAATACGGCAACAAACAAATGGTTTTGAATGCTTTTACAATAAACAAGTGAGAAGTGTATATTACAGACAAATACGATAAAATGCAAAACTATTGATAAGTACATAACATGTAAATTTAGTAACGTGAAAGACAAGAAACATGTGTTGGAAACTATCCAATAAATCTTCGAATGTTACAACATAAATCTCAACGTCACTATTTCGTAAAAGCATTTGTTTCTTGAATGTTGAATTATTTGCGCAAGAAAATTCACACACGCGCATAGGTACAATACCTTTATATAAAATAAGCATCAATCAACAGTATACGTATAAGATAAGCAAAATGTGCTGTGCCTGGAACCCAACTTAAAAGAAAAGAAAAGTCAAAGAGATTCAGATACTACTAACGCTATAAGTGATCGTGGTAAAACAATTTTTTTTATACTACTGAAATATATAATAAGTATGTCCTTTTTATGTACAAATAATAATGTCTCCGTGAAAATAAATTAATTTGTTTTAGAATCGTTTGTAGTTTATTGTAGAAAAAATGGTTTTAAAAAATATATTTTACTAATTAATTCATAAAAAGAAGAAAGCTATTGTTATCGTTTATGGCATCAGGATTCATGAGTAATACTGACCATATGGATTTAAATATTGACTCTTCATATTTAAATCTTGAAGACCAAAGACTACTGACCATATGGATTTAAATACTGATTCTTCATATTTAAATCTTGAAGAACAAAGACTACTGACCATATGGATTTAAATACTGATTCTTCATATTTAAATCTTGAAGACCAAAGACTACTGACCATATGGATTTAAATACTGATTCTTCATATTTAAATCTTGAAGACCAAAGACTACTGACCATATGGATTTAAATACTGATTCTTCATATTTAAATCTTGAAGACCAAAGACTACTGACCATATGGATTTAAATACTGATTCTTCATATTTAAATCTTGAAGAACAAAGACTACTGACCATATGGATTTAAATACTGATTCTTCATATTTAAATCTTGAAGACCAAAGACTACTGACCATATGGATTTAAATACTGATTCTTCATATTTAAATCTTGAAGACCAAAGACTACTGACCATATGGATTTAAATACTGATTCTTCATATTTAAATCTTGAAGACCAAAGACTACTGACCATATGGATTTAAATACTGATTCTTCATATTTAAATCTTGAAGACCTAAGACTACTGACCATATGGATTTAAATACTGATTCTTCATATTTAAATCTTGAAGACCAAAGACTACTGACCATATGGATTTAAATACTGATTCTTCATATTTAAATCTTGAAGAACAAAGACTACTGACCATATGGATTTAAATACTGATTCTTCATATTTAAATCTTGAAGACCAAAGACTACTGACCATATGGATTTAAATACTGATTCTTCATATTTAAATCTTGAAGACCAAAGACTACTGACCATATGGATTTAAATACTGATTCTTCATATTTAAATCTTGAAGACCAAAGACTACTGACCATATGGATTTAAATACTGATTCTTCATATTTAAATCCTGAAGACCAAACACTACTGACCATGTGGATTTAAATATTGACTCTTCGTATTTAAATCCTGAAGACCAAATACTATTCACCATATGAATTTAATACTGACTCTTCATATATAAAAACTGAAGTACAAATACTACTGATCATATACGGATTTATGGATTGAAATATTGACTCTTCATATTTATATACTAACATTTAATAAAGTACGTTATTTATACATAGGGTAAAATACGAATTATGTACTACACTTTGTTAAATATATCTCTGTCCCTATATATTATTTTACTTATTACAATTTCAGTTACTTAAAATGCACGTTAAAACGATTTAAAATAAAAGGAAACCGCATAAACAAACAATTACCGCCAAGTTTATTGCTACAGTACAGTTTACAATAACTGCATTCGTGAAAGAGATGAAAGGACTGTTTCATTTATTTTTCATCCTGCTTTTAAGACCTCTTTGCAAATGAAATAATAATCAACGACTCCTTTAGAGCTTCAGATGTTTCTGCGATTAATAAAACAAATAACATTGTTTCACTAATAATCATTATTCATAAACAGTATATTAATAAACAATTATAGGTTTTTTTTATTTCGACATTCTGATAGGTAAAACTTGTAGCTTTCTTTACAAATACCTAGATTCTTTGTTGTTTGGAGTTTAGAAAAGAATAATAAGTCGACTAAGTTTGATTCACAAACTATCCATTTCTAACAAAAGGTACACAATATAATCGACACTACAACATCAACATCCTTAATCATTTGCGAACAGTAACCTAACCTAATGTTGGGTTCCTAATCTATCCTATTCTAAGCTGTTCGCAAACTATGTATTTGTTAATTCAATTATTATTCATTATCAACTGTTGATTATGACTTTGTAAGTTGAAACATGTCCAGTTAAAAATAACTTTAGTGCCAGTGCAAAGTAATTGTGTTTTATTTATTATAATATGTTATCCTCCAATTTCTAACCTTTTCTATTCATGATATTTTAGACAACCGTCTATAATACCACATTTTAAACGCTAGGAATCTTAATTTTCTTAATAGTACAAAATAACTAACGACTTGGTTAATATTCAAATAAGCCAATATGCATTCCTTGTTAACAAGTGTTCCTTCGTAGGTGTTTGTCAAGAAAGATTATGGTGAAAATGTCTAGTTTGTTTATAAAATAGTCAAGGGTAAAAATTGTTCTAAAGGTTTTGATTATCATGAATGCTTTGGATGTATATTTTAAGGCCAAAATAAAACTTTATCATCAAATTCTGATTGCTGTTAAAGAAAACATAGGTGGAAACAGTTTCAATGTTTTAAGATACTTATGGGAAGGTAATTATAGGATGGACAGGAATTTACGAGTGGATAGCCCAATTCAGCAGTGGCTAAATACCACTTAAAGTTGAACCCCGTTTGGGTTGCTAGTCAACGTCTAGAACAGAAGAATATGTTCAAAATATGCACGATGCCATTATAACATAGCTGATCGTTGAAGACAATTCGTCGATTAGAGAAAAGAATAGGAATATCTTGCAAATAATTCTTACTGAAAATTTAAACATGAATTGCCTTCTGATAAGTATCAAAACAAAAAAACCGTCTGAGAGAGTACCATGGGTTGAAAAGCAGACACAAGTTGAGACTAATGTATTGTCAAAAATCATGAAAGAGGATAAGTTTTGGTGTTAAGGTTATGATCCTGAAACAAAACAGTAGACCAGCTAGTGAGGGACACTGTCATCGAAGATCGAAAAAAGCACGGCAGTGAAATCAGATTTAGTCAACGATAGTATTACTTTTAAGACATCAAAGCAATTGTTCACGTCGAATATGGTCCCCCAGGGGCACCGATTGCGTGAGGCAATGAGAAGAAACGACCCCCTTTACTAAACCAACCTAATCCCTTGCGACTCATTATTCCCAAGAATGAAGAATAATCTCAAGGTAAATCGTTTGTGGGATGTACACTGTAGTGCAAAGCCGGAGGGAATGGCGTAAGGCCCTCTTCAGCCTCCATTCAGTAATCGTAGTATTGGATGGGTGATAATTCGGGAGAGAAAGATGACACAGACGAAATAAAGACAGAAGAGAGTTAAAAGATTATCTGTTACTGCCCCAGCATCTGCTTAAGTGATCTAATGAAACCACAGAAAACTTGGGCCAGAGCAACCGGACACGGAATCGAACTGGTGACCTCCCAAATAGCAAAGAATGACCTAAACCAGAGGTCGGCAAAGTACGGCTCTTTGACGTATTGAATGTAGCTTTAGTGCTACGATACCAGATTTGAAATTTTCTCCTTTTGGTATTGACATTGGTAACTTTGCAATGCAATTGTTGAATTTGGAAATCAAGGAAATATGGAGCTCTAAATTTGAACGTCTTTGCGTTGATTTGAAAATATTAGAAAATAATAAATATAAACTAAGTTCTCAACATAAGTGCTGTGCTTTGAAAGACCTGGAGAAAGAAGACACATGACATGATCATGTTCAATGCCTGGAATAGTATTCCGGAGGCTTACGATCAGTTGAAAAAACTCACATTTGCTGTTCTTTCCCTTTTCGGGCCAACGTATTCATGCGAAGAATCTTTTTCGAGTATGACTATTATTAAAAGTAAACTGAGAAGTCAACTCATTGATGAGAACCTGGAAATGTGGTTAAAATTAAAAACAACAACCTACAAACCGAACTTGAACAAACTTTCAAAGGAGATGTAAGAACATTCTTCGCATTAAATAGTGTTTTTAATATCAAATTATTTACTATCAATGAATGAAGTCCTTATTAAATATTAAGTAATCAAGTTTTATTCAGTTATATATAACTTAAGAATGTCTAAAAATGTGATAAAGTTTTACTACATTTACAAACAGATTTGGCTCTCAATTTTTTTTAATCGTTTTAATTTGCATTTTTGGCTCTTTGGCTAATAAGTTTGCCGACCACTGACCTAAACCACTAGGCCATGCCGCTCGCTAGACCTTCCTCTCTATCCTCCCTCCACTGTTTTTATATTAAACTGTAGGTCGAAAATAGCACCCGTCCTTCAACATTAGTAGCTGATGGGAATAAAACATGCAAACGTATTTTTTAGATATTATTTAAAATAAATAACTCGTTTTTCTTTTTCTTTTTAATAATCTACAATACACGTTTTATGGTGCACCATCATATAAAATTCTGTACAACCGCCACATACCACAAAAAGGTGTGATGTTTATAACAGTCATATAGTGTTATTATTGAAAATCTGGTAAGGATGTGTTAATAGTAAAGGGTTCCGAGACCGCCTTTGAATAACAAAGCAACGTAACCACCACATGTAAACTTACACTTACAAACATACACATATAACGCATACATACAAACTGAAAACCTAATTATTTTATACGGGTATAAGCAATCAGTTTTTATTGTCGTTTGTAGATGGGATTAAAGTCACTTGCAATAAAATTCGGTTCCCAATAGTATGCGTAGGCAGACCAATAAAGCAATAACCCAACTTTTGGTATAATGTTCGGAGTAATGCAATGATATAATAAATGGTTTTAAAAATTTCTAAAACTGCACTCACTCGTTCGCTCCCTGTCGATTTGCTAACAGAAACAAAAATTAACGTACAAAAAAGACAGTCGATAGTTTTGAAGGATCCGTAGGTACCATGAAAACGTTTTCGTTTTCGAGATAAACATGATAGTATAGCTTGTTTTACTGGAACGAATAGACAACTTCAATCATTTATCCAATTTATTAATAATATTCATCCTAACATAAAGTTCACCACAGAAGAAGAAGTTTGTAAATTGTAGAGAAATAACTAGAAGTAGTTTATAAAAATGGCAACTATAGGCCCTCCCGAAGCCAATATGCATCAAATAGACTTAACAACATTATCAATTCCACAATTAACACAGCTTAAAGAACAGCTAGATCAGGAATTAGTAGTATTTCAAAACTCTCTGCAATCCTTAAAAATAGCATTGAAGAAATTTCAAAATTCAGCTGAATATTTGCAATAAATTTTATATTGGCCTTACAGGTAGAAATTTTAAGACCAGAATTTCAGATCATAATAAGTCGTTTAATGATAAAAAAACTAAATTCTAATTATGCCAATCATTTAATTGAAACTAACCATATTCCCAATTTTAATTATGAAATTTTACACATTTCGGAAAAAGGCCCAAAATTAAGTTTATTGGAGTCATTAGAAATTAATAAACATAAGTCTTCTTTATTATTAGTAAACAAACAATTAGATGTTAACTTTTCTCCATTAATTAATTTAAACTTATAATTCTAATTATTTTAGTTATTGCATACTTATTTCATTGAATTTTTTCTATTGTTATATGTTTGTTTATTCCATCTCTCATTTTAGGTATCTACCCAATATTATCTTATTTTAATCGTTTTTAATCTGTTAAAAAAATTTTTAATTGTAATATTTTTAGTCTTTGTATATTTTTATCTTATTATATTTTGTCCCCTGTTATATGTTTAATTCTTTCCCTCCACTGTTTCTATCTGTCTATAAATACCGAATATTTATAGTTTGTACCACACTCAACCTGAAGAAGCTACTGTGTTAGAGAAACAATTGTTGTTGTCAAATAAATTTTGTGAAAGTATCGTTTTGTGACTTTATTTTCGAACATGATAGTACATAATATGTCCCTAAATGGAATTTTTAATTTTCCAAGTAACAGACACATGAAATTGGTTCAAAAGGCTCCATACTCTCGACATTATGAGTAGGATAGTAAATTATTGTATGTTAACTTAACAACTGACAATTGTTTAATTCCTTTTTCTTCATTTTATGCTTTTAAGGAACGGAAACGCTGGTGCATTTCGTATACCCTCACACCAAATACTGTTTACGTATATACAATGATATTTTATGGCAGTCGTAAAAAGAGGGATTACGATATCGGCGACTTTGACGACTGATAGAAGACTGTGTCACACTTCCTTATCAGTGCCTTGCCTTATCACATATCGATTTGCCTTTGTCGGCGTGCATCGCGGCGTTTTATACAACAAACGTTACCTTTTGAGGCAAACCGAACGTACCTGACGTTAATATAATAATAATAATAATAATAATAATAATAATACTAACAATAATATATGAACATACAGAGAAACACAAATAAAGTCGTACAATTACGTATTAATAATATTTGAATGACGTCATACGAGAAAAAAATATAAAATTAATTTCCTACATGACTTTCCAGAACACCGGCAGGCAGTCCTTTATAGATATGCTCACTAATGATAATTAAAGATTAAAGTTGCTGTTAGAAAGTTAGAAACTGTTTTTGTAGTTTTAGTTTTAGATATGTAGGTAGGTACTCGCAGGATTACAGAAAAAAAGAACAATATTAATGATCCTAATTTAATTTTTTTAATAGAGCTCGATAATGACAATGACAAATTTGAAATACTACACTTAGAAAATAAAGGCCAACGCCTAAATATTCTAGAACAGTTCGAAATCAAAAAGACCTTTAGAACCAAATGTAACATTACCAACAATAAATCTGAGTTTAAAGACACTCCAGTTATTGACGAATTGTGACTAATGAAAAGTTTTCCCAAATATCTATATTTATACCTGTATTATGTCTATAAATATAAATGCATTACATTTTTCCTTAAAAAAAAAACAGTACTAAAGGGAAGTGGAAAATTATGAAGAATTAAGACAAAAATGGTGAAGATTTCCCGTCTTCCACGAAAACAAAAAAAAACTTTCCCTTTCTCTTGAAAAAGACTTAGTAGGTCGAAACATATGTAGAGTGTTAATAAACATTTTTTGAAACATTTAAAAGCGTTTTTTTTGTGTGTTTAATCTTTATTCTTTTCATTTTTTTGTAATGAAATCCTCGAGTTTTAAGAAATTTACGATTAAAAAATTAAATAAAATGGGGTGTATGAAATTCATTGTTCAGACTGCGATGCTATGTATTTAGGGCAGACAGGAAGATCGTTTAGAATTAGGTTTAAAGAACACAAAAAGTCAATCGATGTTAAAAAATGTAGTACTGTTTTTTCCCAACATTTTTTTGAAAATGGTCATAATTTTAACGTAGAAAATAATTTCAGAATTTTACATATCCTTAATAAAAGCAAAGATTAAATTTGTTAGTAAAATTAGTAATCCAAAAAGCCTTTTTTCTATATTTCGTGCATGTTTTCAAAAATTGTAAGAGGGGTCACTTCCCCCACCCACATATGAAGTATAAATAGTTGTTTGTTTATCTTTAGTTAGTTTCTAATTGACTCTTTGAGAATGGCCTAATTAAGCCGAAACAATTGTAAGAGTATTCTTAATAAAGTTTGTAAAACCTTTGAACAAGTGTGTTTGTTTTTTGAATATATTAAAAATGTTTTACATGTTCCCAACCGCAACCTCTCTAAATATTATTAAATACAGATATTACTTAATGCAGAAATTTATTTATTACTTAGTTTAATTTCAATCCAAATGAAAAAAAAAAGAAAACAAATTGCAAATTTTGCATGCGTTTCCCTTTTGTTTTTGGTCGACGCCCTCCCTGCACATAATTGTGAACACATGCGGCACCTGTCCTGCTAATTGTGTTCGTTTGATGTTGTACCGCCATGTAGCGGTGCCGCGGCACGTTGTTATTTTTTTAATCATTTTTATTCACATCGTGTGCATACACCGTACGACGTCGCTACCATCAGTTAGCAACAATGGGAAAAGATCGATGCAGTTGGTTTGCTAATGCATTTTGATGTAATAATAAATTCAAAAAGCGAACACATATATATACACACACCACTTATATGTATCTTTAATATCCGAATAACTTATGTAAATGTATATTTATTATATGTAGGTACTAAATCTTTGTTGTTATACACTACAGGAAAAAATTTAACCAACATGGTGAGATTCTATTACATGTATTTTGGACTAATTGGTAGAGTTGGTAACGATTATGACAAGCGAGATTTGTACTCAACATTTCAGGAGATAAATAATAATTATGTTAATAAAATTTACTCTTTAAGGGCTTTATACATATAAACTACCCACTGTGTCAAATAATATCTCTTTTGATAAATTTTCTAATATTTCAACTGGAATATTATTTATCGCAATATTTTTGTATAGTCGTCTGAAGCTAAATAAGAAATGGGTGTCGCACGCAATATGTTTTTTGTTTCATTCCCACTAGTAACTGCTGGTGGGCGGGCAGTCCCTCCGACCAACACTGTAGTGCAAAGCCGGAGGGTAGGGCGTAAGCCCTCTTCAGTGTGGTGTGGTTAGGGAGAGAAAGATGAGACGGACGAAATGAAGACAGATGAGAAGTGAAAAATTATCTGTGGAATATTACTGCTCCAGCATTTGCCTAAATGATCCAAAGAAACCACAGAAAACAGCCAGACCTGGATACAATATGGTGGCACTGGCAAAATACTTTGCTAGTGCCTTGTAGAAGGAATTCCATTATATATTTTCCCCAGCCGTTTTGTTTTAGTGTTTCCTTTACTGAAATTAAGGCAATTAAGGGTTAAGGGTAGCACTTGCGGTGGTGAAACTTTACGAAGGATTTCTTGGCGATATTGGTGCAAAATCGAAAATGTCCAAAGGAAATTTAATAGACGCACTGTTTAACGAAAAATTTAAAATTAATTGCAAAAGTAGAAAAGGATAAGAAATATTTAAATCTACTGCAGAACATTTTGGAATTTCTTTAACAGATTAATGATATGAAAAGTACAATTACATTTTGATCAACAAAATTCGGAATAGCTAGGGACAAAAATTAGCAGTTGTTTTTATTAATTTCTCCAAAATATAAAAAATAGGTATTTACGTTAATTATATGGGACCAAATGAAAAGCATCTTTTAGAACGTTTTTTTATAAACGATTTTAGTATTTAGTGTTATCTTGACTTCAACATTAATGACCATTTTTTATTTAAGGAAAAAAAGGAATGGGAGTTGTAATGGGTTGTTAGAGTATCTTGTACGAACATAATTTTTAAAATAAAACACAATGAGAACAAACACCATAGATAGCGATGTTTCGATAGGAAACGACCAAATGTATAACTGATATACCTAATTTTCAATAATTACTTACAACACTTGATTGATAATAAAAATCGAGAGTGTTATATTAGGGTTAATCTTCTTATCAGGCGTTTACAATTGCATGACCTAATACTTTTACATGTTTATTTTTCGAAAGAAATATACGTTGCTGTCATTGAAGTATATAAATATTCATTAGTTATACGTATAAAAAAATATCGGCATCAATTAAGTTGTATTTAAATGCTGTTCCATATTTCAAAGACTTATTTTTTTTTTATAATAAAAGTAACAATGGGTATTGTCTAATTCGTCGCAAACGCAATTTCAAAATCAAAATACCATTCGACTTTCTAATTTTATCATTAATTAGACTCCTGTTAAGTACTTTTAATCAAATATGTACTTACACAATGGAATTTACTGATTTTAGTATGTTACAACCAAATTAGTTAAAGATACGCACTTTAGGTATGTATTTAACAAACACAAAACTTGCTTAAATCCTGAAAATTAATTTCTTTTTTTTGTTATATTAATTTTTGTCTCTCATTTCGTAAGAGTTGAACTTTAGATTCCAATTATGATACTTCTGAAGATGGCACAGTTTTATTGGAAATAAAGTATTACCAGAGTTCCGAGTACTACAAACAGTTTTAGGGTCCTTGATAAACATTTTGAATAGTTCTGCTCACAACAAGCAGAAAATAAAACTAATTTAAGGATGTTTGAACCTAAGTGATTTCTGATGATTTATTTCGATAGTTTCGAAATAGTTTTAGAGTTTAAGTAATAGTTCCGGTGAATTGACAAACATACGGTAAAAGCGAAATGAAAAAGCTGGTTGGAAAAGTTTTTAGTAACAAGTTTCAACCGAAAAATTCGAAGATGAAAATTGAATTTTTATAAATAATTGTAGAGAGATCGTACTACTGGAGGTAATATGAAATAAATTGTATGTTAAGTGTTTTTGCAAGAGTCCCAAGCGGAGTTCTGAACGTTGGACGGTATAATATAATTACCGATCAGATGTTAATTACAAGGGTTGCGTTTTTGTTTAGACGTATCTATAAAACGTTAGTAAATAATAAGATTAAAACGGAAGTTTTATTAAGATTTAAATGTACTTAATTACGAGGTATGCCTTATAATAAAAAATTGATTTCGAACTCATTCCCACTGATGAATCGCCAAAAATACGCTTTGGGTTTTGAGAATACGTCAGAAAATATAAACAGTATAAGCTTTTAGTCGAAACTAGCAGATATGGATCACGATGAAACTAAACTTTTTTGTGTTTCATTCTTACCAGCTACTCGTGCTGGTGGGCGGGCAATCACTGCGACCTACACTGTAGTGCAAAGCCGGAGTGTAGGGCGTAAGGCCCTCTTTTCTTCAGCCTCCTTGCAGGAATCGTGGGAATGGGTGGATGGTGTGGTGTGGTTAGGGAGAGAAAGATGCGGCGGACGAAATGAAGACAGATGAGAAGTGAAAAATTATCTGTGGAATATTACTGCTCCAGCATTTGCTTAAATGATCCAAGGAAACTGCAGAAAACTTGGACCAGAGCAGCCGAACCCGGGTTCGAACGGGTGACCTCCCGAATGATAAGCACTAGACCACGCCGCACGGCATGATAACGATGTTGATACATCACCAACCAAATCTAAGGAAGTAGACATAACATCTAGATATGGAAATATATCGCGATATGATAAATATAAATACGGAATCAATAGAAACAACTACTCCGAGGGCTAAATACCCCTACCGGTTCGTAGTGGCTGCTTGGTGGAACGCGTTCAAATGTGGGATTTTTGATCCTTAATTTTTAGACGAATAAGGATTTTAATGCCTTCTTTTCTGGATATATCGCGATATACTGATATCCGCTGCTAGCTGAAGTATGAACGTTGTTAATAGACACTAGGAACCTTTTCCACCCTAGCCTAATACAAACAAACCCTTGGTAGGTACATAGCACTTTACATATACCAATCAGGAAAATATTTATTACCATAACCTAAGCTAAATCGTTGATGAATTCCATTTATCCCTCCTTGATGCATTGCATTTCATTTTTGCATGAATAAGTGAGTAATAGATAACAGTGCAATACAGACCAAAATTAACAACTTCTCATTATCATATAAAATCCCTGGAAAGACTACGAAATCTTACTAACTACATGTAAATTTGTGTTCATATACTTTTGGAAGCTATTGTACATAGATAAACATGTGTATAGTAGTGGGTGTGTTAATACAAAAGAGGAGCAAACACATTTACATGTATCTACAGTATACAGACGTTTATGCCTGTCTTGTACATGTGTTTCTGCGGGCTGTTAAGATGTAAAGAACATTTTATCGTATGATTTATGACATGTCAGCTTTGATGTGCTAATATTTAGGTTGCTTGGCTTTTCGCGCTGCTTCTGCGAATCAAGTAACAGTGTCTACTACGAACATCAAAAGAAGTTCACTTTGTTACAAAAAAAAAGACCATTCAAAATCAACTTCCTGTAACTATGTTAAGTACAGTTATATATGCGTATGTGTGTGTGTGTAATAAATTGGTGATGCAATGCAAAGACTTCGTAAACATCCACTGTAATTACGTAATAAAAAAAAGATTTGTTATTAAAAGAACTAGGTATACCGAATTTTTAGTGTTATAATGAGAATATTATGTAATTTCAACCACAAGATAAATGAATTGGGGTAGGTAGCTATCTATTTCTACGCCACTGAAGTAAAAAAAAGTTTTTATTTACCCACCTACTGGTAGGTAGTATGTGATTATTTAATTTTAAAAAGTTGTTTTTATAGGTAGTCTTTAAGTCTTTTAAGATCAAGAAATTTACAAAAATATATGATCTGATATTAAGATATAATAAATCAAGTTTAATTGCGAAAAAATAGATTTACGAATTATGCATTTATGTAAACTCATTAATAAGCCATTTTCTCAACTAATTACTGCGTTAATGCAACCCATATCAATGACACAAGTACATATTTGTTCGCATTAAGTCGTCAACTCAAATACGTAAAGACAGACGATAATCAACAATTATATCAACATTAGCAATAATATAATTGACAACTTTGATGGATTTACCTAATGAAATGTAATGTACAAAACCATTTGGCCGTTAACAATTACGATTTTTTTTAAAGTATTAATTTGCCAATAACTGTCAGCTTTGGATTTTTAATTAATTTATTAATTTAGTTATGTTTATGCGTCCTAAATAACTTTGTTTATAGTTGTCTTGTAATTGAGGATGTAAGTTTATTAAAAAGTCATTATCCACATAAAGAACGATAATTCGTTGTTGGTGACCATGGAAACTCGAAACAGTTGAACAAACAATCGAAATTAATATTTACATAATAACGTAACGTAATTGTAATTAAACTCACCCCTAGAATAGCCTCCCTTTGATCAGAATGGCCCATGAAGTTGGGCATGAGGGTGGTGTTGTAGCCCAAGTTTTGACACATGGGGGCTGTAATTTTTTCACAACGGGGCTCCACATTGTACCCAACCACTACAGCAACAATTGACAATAACGAGAACCACATTGCAAACTTCATTGTTGCAACCAATACCATTTTTCGTCACCAACTAACTAAGTATTACAACTGCTTCATTACATTTAATTAAAACACTTGGCTGACACAGTTTCCCCTTATTGTTAACTCAATACGAACAATAGCGTAACTAATTGCCACAATTCCAATTGAATGTACCATTTTTCATTAAAATTATTTATTGGGAAATAAAGAATTAATTAGACCAAGAAAGACTTGGTAAGTAAACAACAGTCTCCGATCGTTTTCGTGTTTAAATTGACGAAAAAAACTTTTGTGTTACGTGTCTGAAAGGCGTTTAGTTAGAATGGAGACACATACGAACACTGGTAAAAGTAGTGGTAGTTGAATCAGTTCGGGTAATTTACTTTAATACTGCACTAATAACTTTTATGAAATACGATCACGTTTTATATCGAAGTTACGGAGAACCCACAGAGCCAACGTTCCAACACAACGGCTGCAGAACAAATGAATACCGGCAAAACAACCGCTAAAGATAAAATGCTCGAAGTTGTGTAGTCTAGTCCTGCCGTACACATAAAATGTTGGAGGTCGTAACAACATGAACACAAACTAGATAATATAATAAATTAAAACAATTAACTGGTATTTAGGCTCAAGGGGGTTTTTAAAATGCAAAATAATTAATAAATACGATTACGCACAGATAATTTAAAATTGTCACAATTGAATAGAAAATAAAATATATTGTAAATAAGTATTTCTTTGAGTACTAATTTGTATTATAAAAAGTAGATATAAAATATTTTAATAAAATAAAAATTATACTTCGTATGATATCTTTATGAGAGAAATGTAATTTATTTATTTTTTGTTATAATGAAAGAAATTTGCGGTAATGAAGTTTAATGAGAATGATTTCGACGAGCTGGTACGACTAGATAAGTGGCAGGATCACGAGGAATGTAGCCGCCAGATCAAAGAATACCGCGATTACAGCTCGCTTACCATGAGATTTACAGTACTCTTACTATTATACAAAATTACAAATATTTTACAGGACTACAAAAAATTCTATATAAAATATAAGCTGCATTTTTCAATCAACCAAACCTAATCGATAAAATCATATAATTACAAATGAATAATCTAAACAATTTTTAGAATGAAAGTGTCCAAATTGATAAATAAATATCTGGATTAGTGTAATATTAAAGAGGCCTTCAAATTTTTTTCTAACAATCTGATAACCGATAAACTTTACTATAACATTATTTATAATTCATAAGTACATTAATTTAACATTGCCTTTATTTATTCAAAAATTTAAGAAACACACAACGTGTGGTACTATCTATTGTGCTATTGTGCTATTAATATGATAATATTATCAAAAATTGCCTATTAATTCTCATCAAGTCATGACAATTAAATGTCCACTAATTATCTTTAAAGTGGGTGGTACCATATCATTTATTTTCACTAAGATATATATATAATAAAAAATTTCAAACAATCCCATGGGAGAACAGAAGGAATTATCATATGGGTAAAGTAAAACATGATTTTATATTTTATGTAAATATTCATAATGTTTTTTGTTTCTTTTATAACTAGTACCTACAAATTTTATTTTTGAAGTAATACTTCTTTTGGGACCTTCAGAGTCATATTTCAGAATGAAACAAAACTCGCGGTCGCATATCTAACGAAAATTTGACGGTATGAAGTTAGTAGCGGGTCTACGGTTCGAACGCGGGACCTAGTGTTTCTGGTCTCGGCGGTCGCCACTGCATAACTTCTAATGCGTGTACATAAGTAGATATCCCACATTTTTTTAATGCAGGTTTCGTTTGTGAGTATTGTTTTTTTTTTAAAACAAAAATATTATAAACAACATTTTGTACGCCTATGGGGCGACGGACACTTGCTCTAAAACTTCTCTGAAGTGCCGTCCATCGTTTTTAAATTTCATCGTCGCCGGCATGCGAGATGTGTAAAACTTTAATAGCCCATAATTACCTAGTACGTTCGGAGCATCCTCATGGCTCCCTGCCTCCTTCTCTGTTTCAACGTTCTTCAGCTAGCTCTCTTTGTTTCTTGTGGAACGCGTAAGTTTTCAGATCAACCGGCCGGCACAAATAAGGACAAAAAATTCGTGGACGAATTACACCAGCGTACAACATTTTAAAACACTATCAGAATGTTATTATTATATGTACCACCCAGGCAAAATCGTCAAACGGAATAAAAAAAGAAGATCTCGAACGAGTGAAAGATAAAATCATGCGTTGTTTTGTTTATGAAAATAGCCTACTGCGTATTTTGATTAAATTTATTGCAATACAGAGAAAACCGATCGAGATTTAGGTATTTAGTTTTGATTTCGGAGAAAAAGCTTTTTATGACCGATTTTTGTAAATTTTTAGGATTTCAGATCCAAAAGGCTACAGAATGTCTGTTTGATGGACTGTTAGAAATTTACATGAATATCACAAATGAAAACACAATGTTTAAGTTGTAATGCTTTATTTTAGATCACAATGATTATTGCACCATACAGTGGCTTCTTCAGGTGGAAGAAATACAAATCAATTATTTGTATTTAATTTAACCTATAACCCTTATTTTTAGATTCTTAGATTACAAAATTTTACATAGGGTTTTAAGTTAAACTTATTAGAACAATTATAAATAAACAGACACTATAAAAAAGGAGTTACCCCCTTACTCAATATTAATTTTAATAAACAATACAACTACCCCCACCCACCTATTCAGTATCTATAAATAGCCCTAGTTTTAGTCGTAGTTTGTATCACCTGATCATGCTACTGTGTGGTGAAACAATATTGTTGTGAATACAATATAATTTACTTGAAACTGTTCTTGTGTTTTATTTTTTAAACATTATGGATAAATTTAACATAACTAGTATCGGCTACTACCCTAACAAGATATTTATCACCTACGATTTGTCCAACTTAAATATTGCTTATTATTTAAGTGACTTCAAAAAAGGTAACTTTTAATATTGAATATATTCGGCTGTTACTTTGTTTATAAAGTGATAGAAAACAATGTTATTGTGTTTTTAATTTTCATTAAGGTTATTTCTATATCCATATGTATGTGATTTGATCGTAAAAAAAGGAGGCTGAAGAGGGCCTTACGCCCTACCCGTCGGCTTTGCACTACAGTGTAGTTCGGAGGGACTGCCCGCCCACCAGCACGAGTAGCTGGTGGGAATGAAACACAAAAAAGAAAGTTTTTTTTTCGTAAACTGCTTTGCTGATTTTGATAATTCTTTCACCTAAATTATTAAATATTTCAGAAAAGATTTTAGTTTTAAATACATTACGCTATGGCTTGTATTATATTACCATTTGTTCAAAATTAAATATTAATTAATTAAATTAAATGAAAATTACACTCCGCACTTCGTATTTTTTCATTTTTTAATAGACTCGTTTTGTTAACAAAAATCGATTTTGCATGTTAATGAATGACCAAGATACAAAAAAGGGGATGAGGACATTGTAAAAATAATAAACTGTTAGAAACTTAAAGCTCAACTAACATAAATACTATATAACGACACAAGAATCATTTCTATCTGTTTGTATCAATATCAACATGATCAAAAATTGATACTATCTATTACTATAAATGAAGATCATAGAAATATGCTGAAAAATGCGTTATTTTTATAGAAAACTATGAAAAGGGCTGACTTTATTACACTTTTAATTACCATAGAAAGATACTAGATCATAGCCCAGGATTTGCGAAGGGGTGGGGATAAAGTAAAAATACTAAAAACCCAATTAAGTAAATAATACAATAACATTACCGAAAATAGGTAGACATGGGTTGTTTCCATTTATTTTAAAAAAATTAAATGAATACCTGTTTGTTTTTCCGATATCTTAGTTTGTAAATTAACTATTCAAAAAATTAATAAATGTAATAAAATCAATTTTACAACACATTGCTTATTGTTTCGACTGCACTGTCTGTACCTGATAGCAATTGTTTCTCACACTCATCAGATTACAGCATAATTTTAAAAAGTAAGTTTTATAACCTTTGGGGAAAGGGGGCGGTTTAGTCTTCTATATCCTACGCCATTTGAAAGATTCAGGGATATATATTTTTTATTCCCATCTTCTGGAAAAGGGGTGGGGGTCAATGTGGTAATTAACAATTTGAAAAGGGTTGTGGTGATAGGTAAGAATCAGAACCAGGTCCAGGTTCAGAGTCATGTCAAAACCAACTCTTGTCCTAAATTATACTAGCATAACTGTGAGAGAAAATGTTCGGTTTTGTTTTAAAAACATGGTTTACAATGTATTTGTTTTTTTTTTTTTCGAAAGACCAACGACTAACTATTTTTGATAGATACAGAGTGCAATTGAGACGGTCCGTGACCTAAACTTGTACGTGATACAAAAGATCGTGTGGCTGCTCGGAAAGTATCTTTCTTATAAAAGAGGTGCCTCGGCGTAGAGATCGTCGACTCTTGGAAAAAAATTAAACCGTGGCCGAATAAATCATGGCCGACTATGATTTTGCAGTTTATTTCTTTACCGTGGCAGGCTGCGGCAGATTCGTTACGTCATCGGATTGAATGAAACGCATTAGGAAAGCCGATGCTTGCCCGCCGAAGATGGACAATGAGCTTTTTCATAATCAGCGGCAGCAGTGTGCACCGGTCGTTCGGTCGCGGTAGGAAGGAAATTTTATATGGATATGTCGGCGAATAGGACGAACGGAGGATCGAGACGAAACGATGATGATGAACTGTGTCTAAAGGCTCAAGAATTTGTCAAGTTCAGTAAACCATGCCCAGTCCGCTTTAGTTTAATAAATGTAATTAGCTGCGCATTGATGAACCGTTTTTTGATTGGACCCCCGCAAAAAACACTAACAATGAAACACTTCTTGTCCATAAACAACAATAAAAATAATAATAATAATTGGTTATCCAGTTGCTGTTTGATTACGATATTTTTGCCAAATGACAATGGATAAATTATTGTATTGGTAAATTCAGCGGTGGCTCGTGAGGTAATTTTGTTGGCATCTTTTTGCAGGCGCTGCAACCGATGGCGAAATACTTAAAGTAAATGGTAGGGATGTCAGGTGTGACAAGGGAAGAAGCAATTCTGCTTCTGTTAAATCTTCAAGATTGTATAGAGCTCGAGTGCTGTATTGTAAACGGGATGGTTGGGTGTTGCCAAGTTTTTAACGATTTCTCGCATAATCAGGAGGTTCAGAACCGAGCGACGTGGTCTAGTGCTCTAGATCATTGCTTAGTATTCGGGAGGTCACCGGTTCGAAACCGGGTCCGGCTGCTCTGGTCCAAGTTATCTGTGGTTTCCTTGGATCATAGAGGAAAAGTTGGAGCAGTAATATTCCACAGATAATCATTCACTTCTCTTTTGTCTTCATTTCGTCCGTCTCATCTTTCTCTCCCTAACTACACCACCCACCCATTCCCACGACTCCTGCAAAGAGGCTGAAGAGGGCCTTCTGCCCTACCCTTCGGCTTTGCACTACTGTGTAGGTCGAAGGGACTGCCCGCCCACCAGCACGGGTAGTTGGTGGGAATCAAACACAAAAAATTTAAGGTTCAGAAGGGTATAATCCAATGTAAGAGCGAGCAGAAGAATTTGGAACGGTCAAATTTAATGCAACCAAAAAAGAAATCGAATCGAGGTGTAGTTTCATTAGGAGAATTCTGTAGTATTCTAAAAGTTTAGGAAAAGAACATTGGGACAATATAATACTTTTTGACACGGTCTCCGGCATACAAAAGGGTTGTTCTAAATTATCTCGGTTTCACCATACCCATTATTCTTTTCGGTTGAGTGGCCGATGTAGTTAGAGATAAACTGCATATTTAGACTTTCCCGATATCATTTTTCCCCAATCCGATCCGAACGTGGAAGATTCAAAATCTCATAAACTGGCTTCAAATATTGCAGGATTGTTTGCTATAAGGGAAGTTATTTCCACTGGAAATTATGAATTGCATTACTGGACATCATCAAAAAAACATTTTTCATTCCTGGTGGGCGGGCAGTCCCTCCGACCTACACTGTAGTGCAAAGCCGGAGGGTAGGATGAAAAGAAACGTGGAAGTTGGTGTGTGATGGTTACGGGGAGGAAGGTGAGACGGACGAAATGAAAACAGAAGAGAAGTGAAAGATTATCTGGGGAATATTACTGTCCCAGTATTTGCCTAAGCGATCCAAGGAAACCACAGAAAACTTGGATCAGAACATGCGGTCCCGCCGCCCGGTGGACGTCATTCCCAACGCTGTAGAACAGTTATATGTTGTTGGATTTTTGAAAGCCAAATCCAAAATAATAATAAAACAGTGGTGGCTCGTAAAGTTATTAGACGTAACAGGAAACAGCAGCGTGATATTACTTTTAGTGTATATATTGAAAATCCTTTTTCATTTATTGTTGTAAGTTGTAACTTTTGTATATTAGATATTAATATGCTCTAGTTAATGTGATTAATCGCTTATAATGAACGATATATCATTCATAATAAATAGTTATAGATGTACTTGTTAACACATTATAATCAAATATTAAATAAAGGAACACAGATGCAAAAAGTATTTTAATAGTTCACCACTACAATTCTTTCGCCAAATAATATTGACTTTTTTAAGTGGAAGATAGGAATGAAATAGATGATAACAAACATTTCTTAAATATTAGTGATAGGAGATTAGGTGGAATCAGGAATCGGAATGCTAAGCAATAATCTAGAGTATTAGATCCTAGTTGTTTAAATTTAATTAGAAGCGTCGATAATCCTTTTTAGACTCTAACGAAAGTATTGAAATATTAAAAAATAAAGATAATTTAATGAACTCATCAGATAGTGGTCCCATCCCAAACGCGGATCTTTTCAGGTTATTATCAAATAAAAATTAAAAATCATATCCCACCCCCTGAACGACTCCACCACATAGGTTTGCCTTTTATCTATAACCAAAGCTTTGAATTTTATATTACAGGTGGGGTGGTTTAATGAAAAATCCAATTCATTCCTTTCTGTTTGATCCTGAATGTTTAATCTACGAGGCACGTTTTTTAGTAGTACCGTTTTGAAATTAATAAAAAACGTGTAAAGATTTCTTAATAATTTTATTTTTACATGAAAGTCTGTACCTTAATCTACTTTTCTACCTAATTTTCTTCAATATTGAGGCACTTGTCATGGTATGACCAGTGATCAGTTCTTGAATACCCTTCTCATAGAACTCTGCCGCCTGACTTGCATCACCACCACTGAATCACAACTGTTTTGACTTCGTCATCGTCTTGAAGACGCTGACTGCCCAGATGTTTCTTCAAGTGCAACAACAAATGGTAGTCACTGGACGCCAGATCAGGGCTGTACGGAGGATGATCTAGAGTTTCCCAGTGAAAAGATATGATCAGATCATTAATTCGATTAGCCACATACGGACGGGTATTGTCATGTACATTTGTGCGGCTATCTTTAAATGCTTTCACCTACTTCCTGACCATTCCATCACTCATAATGTTTTGTCCGTAAACTGCATAGATCTCACGATGAATATCAATAGGTTTTAGTCCTTTAGCTCTAAGGAATCGTATAACAGGGTAAACAGGGGCGAATTAGACTGTAATGGCGTCAGTGCGTAGGTTAGAGATGTAGGTACTCAGGGCGCATGGGCGGAACGTTGACCGCAGCGCTGCGGCGGCAGAATTTCAATACGGTACTTACTTAAAAAACATACTTCGTATGCTGTCCTACTCTACATCAATATTAGATTCACTAGTGTGACCTTGCTCATGCCTCACTACTGATATCGAACCCCTTTAATAGTAAAATTGAATTTAAATTCGTATTTACTGAATATTACTGAATTCCACAATAAGCAGCAATTGTTTACAGATGGCGTTCATTGCACTGTGTGTATTTATTCATAAGGCAAATAGTAACAAATGAATTATAAAAGTGTTTTAATTTATTTAGTATAACCACGTTACAAAAACGATTGTTTACTGTAAAATAGAGGCACAGCTGCTCTACAATCTTTTTTATTGCATTATATCAGTAAAGTGTATCAATAAAGAATATATTAAGTATATGTAGCAAATCATACAAAATGCGTAAAATATTTGTGAAATACAAAACAAACTGGAATAATAGTAGCATGATAAATAAAAAAAATAAATAAATAGAAAACTTCAATTTTTTATAACAGTCATTTTAATTTAACAACAAACTTTTTTTTTAATAAATCGTGGTTGTTTTAAAGCTATGAGTTTTTTAAGGTATACATAAACCCAACTACATTATGTATTATAATTAATCAATTATGACATATTATATAATACAAATTTGTACCATAACAATGTATGTAATAGTTAATAACATTTATGTATCTACTAATTTTATACATTCAAAATTTCAGAATTTTTGTTTTAAATTTCAAGTGAAAAATTTGTACTGGAGCTTGATGTCATGTTTAAAGCACTTTTTCAAATTTTAAGCTAAAAATTTGCTCAATTACAGACTAATAACAATTATTTATTATTATTATTATTATTAAACTATTGTGTATATAACGTATTTTTCACATGTGTTTACTAATTAATTATTATTTAATTGATACTCTCATAGAGATATAAGGATAGAACGCGACATTCCCATTTAAACTTGTATTCTACTGTGATGTCGGGAGTGAGAGAAATTTCTCCTTTAATAAGTCGAGCATGCGCAGATAGGTTGTTTCTGCTGTGTTGTTAACGGAGACTGTCATATTCTATATTCTTATATCTCTATGGCTATTCTACCTATTTTAATAGCCCTCACTGTGGCAAAAAGAAGCACTTTTTAAGTTGAATAGAAAAATATCACAACAGCTCTTGAGCTTTTTTAATAACGACTTTTTAGTTTTACTAAATTTCAATTTTCAATAACTACTCACCAAAAAAATTACTTAAGGGGTTTTAGCTAATCAATTAAGAAACTTTTAATATATTTGCAAAGGCATAATAAGCAAGTTAATACTTGTAATAGAGATTTAAATAGCCAATAAATAAATTTAGTGAATACACTAAAATAATTAACACACACTGGGTGATGTCCTTAAGATATGCTACTCTGTGATGCATTTATATTATTTAGATGATTTGATACATTTTGATAAAGGTCACTCACTATACAGTAGCATCTTTTAATGAATCATCCGGTATATTATGTAAAAATTCCAGGGTCTAACTAACCGATTATGTGTTAGGCCTTGAAATTACACTACTACGAAAAAAATCCTCTAAGAAGTTCGTTTCTGTTAACAAGAATTGAAAAAAACCGTTAATCTTTTATTTTTTTGATTTCTTTAGACCATAGAATGGCATTCAAATTTTCACCGACTATATACAAAAAAAGCGTTAAACCAAGCATGGAAGCAAAGAACACTATTCTAAGTGGTAGTGGCAGTACATCCAAGACGGGATATACCCACAACCCTGTTTTCGCGTGTATAACATGCAACCAGACAAGGTAGCACGCCATGAAAATAGTAAGCACCGTTAAACCCGATTTCCTAGATGGATATTGACAGTAGGACGTCGCCATCTCAATCAGAATGAAGATCATGATGTTGGTGTGCATTACGTGGTTGAGCCATGTGGGGAAAAAGGCGTCCAACGCACGGGGAAACACCAGCTCCCTATCGATGGCATATAGAGCCCAAAACGTCAAACCCACAAACATCGCCAATGGAAAACCTAGACATGTCAGTAGCTGCAACAGAATATTAAAATTGTTAAGTGATATTTATGTGTGGGATGATTCATCTTAAGAATGAGAGGCACGACTAGGAAGCTTCTGAAACCGATGGCATTCACGGAAGTAACTCAATCTGGAAGGAAACTGTAACTGATGATGAAATGAGGAGAGGAGGGGGAGACAGACGTATCATTGTGGATCTTAATTAAAAGAGCTAGGGTATTCCTGCAACCTTACATAATCAGATACAAAAGGTTATTTTAACCAATAATATTTGTTGGAGAGAAAGGAAGAAAATTGTTTTATGTTTATGACAATAATAGTGTTTTTTGGAATAATTTTCAATCAACAATTTGTTCAAAAGATTTTAAATCTATTAATTCTTTTTGTCGTTAATATTTTCGGTCATGCAGTTCAATTTTAAAGTTTTTTGATAACGGAAAGGGGCAAAAATCTTTCATTGGTAAAACAATTTCCTGGTTATTCCAGAAAATTTGTTTTCTCTGATACCTTCATATATCCACGATGTTTTCAAAAAGTGGCTAACATGATTATAAATTGTTGTGTAGACCGAAACATGTGTATACAATAGTTAGTTTAATGATATTTTTCCAATTATTTTGTTTTGGTTTTTATTTATTAATAACCTTTAAGTCAATGATGTACCCCACGCATTCACCATTTATTCGGGTAAACATTTTTAATGACAAAGTTAATTAAATAATAAATTAGTTATTACAGTTACAAAACTTTTCCATTCATATGAAAATTTTGTTTCTTTATATATACATTATCTAAAAATTCGCATGATATACAGGGTGCTCGATGGTTTTAATCAAAAGCCGCATAAAATTTTAATAATTTGTATCTATTTAACATTTTGCTTTTTAAGATATGTACAACAATACAATTCCTATTGTCTGTTGTATGTAATTCTGTATCTACAGAGACTACAGACACAAATAATTAACAAAGTGTAAAAACACGCATCTTGTCCTTTAGGAAGGAATATAGTTGACAAAAGTCATCCTATAAATAAGTGATTGTGCTAAATTACTTTTAAATTAAGTTAATCAAGCCAATAAACCGGTTAATGGCACAATGTCCATTACATGTCTGTGGTTGTAATTGGACATAAAAGTTAATTTAAATAATTTTATTTTCTTTATTTTAAAATATATCTAGGTACTTATGTTATGGTGCTTGCTTTATTTTTATTTGTTTTTCTTATGGTACGAAATGAAAAAAACAATTATATACTTTTCACATGTAACGTTAGTACAGGTATATTTGTACTTATTTTTCCACTTTGGACTTTGATTTCAATTTCGTAAACACAAATTTATTTTTAAGATCTAAACCTGTTTGGAATTTTTGCAATTTTTTTGGCGCTGTACCATCTCAAAACAAAAATAAACATAATTTTTTCAGTCCGACCGATTTACGATTAATTAAATGACGTTGTAATTAATTGTAATGGAAAATATTCGGAAATACCAAAGAAAAAATGTTATCAACTTATATTAGGTAACCTTTATTATAAGGAGCGTATTCAGGGAATTTCCCAAGAAATATTTTGTCACTAACGATGTAGGTACTTATCTAGTGTTTTTTCTATTATGGAAGAAAAATGTCATGTTATGGATGTTAGGTGCATAAACATGTGAATATAAATGAGGTATAAAGTCATTTGCATAAATGAAATACATAAACATAAATAATAGAAATTCTAAAAAATGGACTAATTACCTTATCTTTAATTTTTCTTATCGTTGGTATCACAATAGGCTTAATTTCATTCGTTCCTTTTACATCGTTGAGTGTACAGATAGCAAAAAGCAATGTTTGTAACAACTGTAACAAAAAACAACAAAAGTGTGTATTTTCATGCTGCTATACGTGGATTAAATTCTATTGTTTGTAGCATACTTAGACTATAATAGCATAGCGGCAGCATTTAATGTTGCAGTTAACGTAGGAAGTAATTCTGGGTCTCCTTTCTCGCTCTAACACGGTCTGATTGGATCTTTTTTCCCCAGTCGTATATCTCTCTACCAATCAGGCAGCGCTAGAGCGAGAAAGGAGAACCAGAGTTATTTTATTTTTTATGTCAATAACGCGGCTAAACTATTAAATGCTGCCTTCAGTTTTTATGCTCTAATGAAGAATTATATAATTAAAACATTATACATAATTACAACAAAATAACTTTCTGGACAGTTCCCTACGAGTCTTATGGGACTTGTTGAAGATTGTTTTAAACACAGGACGTACAGGACTTTTTCTAAATGTATTGCAACAAAATCTTAGTAATATGGTGGAGGGGGTGGATGGGGACTGGCTTAGAATATATGTATATATATATATATATATATATATATATAATATTGAAAGTGGTATCAAAGAAAGGTACAGTGCACGGCACGTAAGGAGATACAAAAGCCATAAGTCATCGGATGCGCAGTGGCAAAGTCTAGCCCCTTTAGGGTGGGGTTAATCGACCGATAGGCAGAATGATAACTGCTCAGCAAAGTTCAGTAGCGTAGTGGCAAACAGTTGCAAATTAACAGAGTAGAGAAATGCCGATACAGAACTGAACTTAAAATAATGAAATAATATACTTACAACTACTAACCACGATATTCTTCTATCGCCGCGAACGAACCTGATACCCAGACTACTTATACTACTTATCGCTATAAATTTAATAAATAAATAAAAATTAACAATGAAGAAAAATGGAGGCTGAATATTAAAAATATCTTTTTTAGCATTTTAAAAAGAGCGTGATTTTTAACGGTTTAAGAAATGGTAAATAATTTTTTATTTTTCATTTAATTATTGACAGCATCATTAAACCAAATTTTGCAGACGTACAATTAGTCCTTTATTGTTTTTTGTGCAAAACTAATTTTTTAAAGCATTTATTTGAATGTTGACTGTAATTGTTTTGATGTGAATTATTTTTTGTTAGAGCGAAATTATTTTATCTTTATATACTAGACTTCTAAGAGTAGCTAAGCGTGGTAATTTTCTATAATTTCTAACGTACCACTCAGTTTGAATGACCCTGTATAATTACATTTATGTTAATGTAATGAAATTAATCTACACAAAACATTAAAGTTTTCTGCTTGTGTTTGTGTGTCAGAAAGTTGGCGGTGGACATGCAGAAAAACCAGTAAACAGGAACATTATTTTTCAAGGTTATTTAGAGAACTAATCGATTCTTTATAAAATTAGTTAGTTTAAAAAAGAAGTTTATTTCATTAAATTTATGATTAATGCATACTATAAAATCACTTTGTATACCAGTACATTTATACCACAATTCTGTTTACAGTACTCGTTCATATTATGCATAGTTACCAACTGTCAGAAGTTACAATATTATGGTGACACACAATTAGAAATAAATCAGTTTATTGGGGGAGGTGGTCAATTATGACATTATTGGAACAACAATCTTAAAAAATGTTGAAAATACAAAATGCAATGACTATTCCCTGATAAGAGGCAGTTCAAGTATTACATAATGATGTTTCTGAAGATTTTTTGACCCCCACCCCACTTTAGCGTATCGTAACTGTAACTTTTTGCTTTACCCCCCTCCAAACGTCACGTAATTCTACGTAATGCTTTGCTTGATCCTTCCTCCCTAACCTGTAAAGCATTGTAACGTTTTATAAGACGCACCTCTCTCCCTAAACTGCATTACGCAATACTTGAACGACCCTTAAGGGGAAATGTACATAATTTATTACAGTTATTATATATTAATTTTAAATTTGTGAAAAAAATCAAGTTAAATTATTTCATAGTTTTAAAAAATGTTGGGTAGTTTTCTTCCCTGTTTTCGAAATTCGTCGTAACGAATACTGCTTTCGATTAATCCCTTATTTGATGCAAGTTTATTTATAATGTTAGAAGAACTGTAAATTAATATTCCGATTTTTTTTTTCGCACATATTATTGCTTTAATTTAAATATTGATAACTTATACGTAGGTTTCTTATAAATAATTTAATATTAATCGCAAGTTCTTTATGGTAAATTGTGAAGAACATTCACCAAATTCATATTTTGTAAATGTTAGTAAAATAAATTTAAACTTTTATGGTGCATTTTTTGTGAATCATAGCGAATTTATATTAAGACAATAAAACACAGTTTAGAAAAGTTTCACCAATTTAACGTTGTTCAACTCGACAAATGTTTCGACCTACAATATCATTTCCAAGAGTTCTTAAATAAGTTTTTACTACTAATGAAGTTATTTACAATTTTAAGAACTCTTGAAAGTGATCTTGTAGATCGAAAGAATTGTAGAAGAATGTAGTTACCAATTTTCCAAACTGTGTTGTATTTTCTTAATATTCGTTAGTAAAATATAAAATTTGTGCTACTAATTTTAAAGAAGTATTACCTATAACAGTAATTTTAGATCTTAATAAAATGTTGATAGAGGTTAGTGTTTCAAGGCTACTAATAATTAAGTAATTTAGTTAATTAAAATTCACACCAACCGCATCCCAAAACGTCAAAAATTTAAGTTTTCCTCCGTACGCAGAACCCATTGAATGAACTTCAACGGGTACGTTGACAAATTTCCAGTCATAAAAACAACCAAATCCAAAATGTACAAAAGCTAAAAAGTGTAACACAGTCCGTACAGACGTCATCGTAACACTTATCACATCGCCAAGTGCCGCAATACTGTCAAACTAACATATAATCACAATATAATAACACTACACATTTTACAAGTGAACCTTGGACATCGATTCCATTTAGGAGATAGTATTTTATTTCAGTAATGGGAATACGGCATGTATTCTCGCCTTGTTTCTGTTAGTTTCGCTATTGTACACGAGATGGTACTTACATGTACATTGATCATAAATTCATTCATAACAAAAACTTAATCCTTAAAGGAAATCCTAAATTAAATGTTAAATTGTTGCAGGATTTATCTTGCACTTATCGTTAATTATACTTAACTGGGATTCTTATTTGTATTTTTGAATTGTTACAAATAAAATATACAAATGTTTATCATCCTGTTATACATTGTATTTTACGCAATTTTTGTCTGATAAGGAGGTAAATAATTAATTATCAGCAGTTACGCGAAAGGAAAATATGACACTAAAAATATGATGCCTTACCATGTTCCAAATCGTTAAATATATGAGTCTTCCCTTGAAAAATATTTGGGGGGTTGCCTCTTTGTCCCTTTTTATTTCAACGTACTTTTGATCATACCACAGGGCGTAAATAGTGATGCACAGGGCAGCAAAATGGAAAACACGTCTTAACATTGTAATATTTGAACTTCTACTATCAAAACTGTTCAAGATAATTGTTGGTTATCGATTAGGCTATTTACAATATTTATTTTACAATCATTCAATTCAGGAACACATTTTACAAATAAAAATACTGTTCACTACTCGCGAAAACCGCAGACTATTTATTATTAGTGTAGTTTAGTGGGAATAAATGTAGTATCTTATCAAAACGATTTTCGACAATGAATAGTAAAATACATAATGCGTTATACAATAGGTATTACGAATTTAATGAAAAATGTATTTGGACCTTGACATCGCATGACTCTTCTCTATCATTGGCTATATCATGATTCCATGGAAATGCGTGTTATATCACAGTTCAGTAGCGTCTCGTTCTCATTCTCTCATTCAACAGGAGAGAAAATAATAGAGTTGGATTAAAAAACAAAATATTCATTAAAACAACAAGGATAAAATGAATATGTCGTCAAATTAAATTCATGTTAGATAAAGAGGTGCCCTAAGAATCACGACCTTTCTCTTCAGGAATTAAATATCTGCACTACAATAGAAATTACGATGAAATTTGAAAATGCTTCACCCTCTTCCTGGAATCGATAGAAGTGTCGTTGCGAAATCTCCAACCGATGTACCGAACGGCGTGGCGTGGTCTAGTGCTCTAGATCATTGCTTAGTATTCGGGAGGTCACCGGTTCGAATCCGGGTCCGGCTGCTCTGATATAAGTTTTCTGTGGTTTCCTTGGATCATTTAGGCAAATGCTGGGGTAGTAATATTCCACAGATAATCTTTCACTTCTCTTCTGTCTTCATTTCGTCCGTCTCATCTTTCTCTCCCTAACCACACCACCCACCCATTCCCACGATTACTGAAAGGAGGCTGAAGAGGGCCTTACGCCCTACCCTTCGGCTTTGCACTACAGTGAAGGTCGGAGGGACTGCCCGCCCACCAGCACGAAAAGGTGGTGGGTATGAAACACAAAAAACCTTTTTAAAAACCAGTCGATGTTGCTTGTGATCCTCCGATGACAGTCGGGGAACCCACCTAGCGGATACTTTGCGCATTTTCAGGTCATCTGTCACGATCCTGATGGTCAATTAATCAACGATTTCATTGTTTCTTTTCGTATTAAAGCAATTCGAGCGAATTGCGGTTGGTTCTCCCTTTTCCCTAGCGTTACAGGGCATCTACAACTACCAGGACACTGACCTCTCCGTAATTAAAAAAAACAGTCTCATTAATATTTGATACACCCTCGTATAATAATGATCACCTGTTTAACACCCATAAGCTCGGCAAACAATTTATTAATTAATAGAATTCATTTGTAACATCACTGAAGTAATTATTTTATACGAATTATAAAAAACACATCATTAAGGACCATTAGGACACTAGGCGGGTAAGGTGAGGCTCATTGAGCTCCCCTAAGAAGTGATCAGGGGATGTATCCTTGAAACGTCCTCTGACAGGGTTTTCTCCCTTTTTGATAACATATGCAGGACCAGTCTCCAATCTAAATAGGATTTACTTTAGGAAAAAGGATCCTTCTGTGTTATACGCCGTTATAGGGATTTGTCAAAGTCAAAGTTGTTAGAGGGCTGTTACCAAACTCTCAACAGACCAAGGACTCAGCCAACGGAAGGTAGTTTAGCTTTATGTCACAGGTTAGAGCGGCATGAAAGGAAACGAACTCGTAGACTACCTTGCAAAAGTTGCAGTTGTTGGCATTTGAGAAGAACTCATTAAATAAGAAATTGCGGGGTGCAACCTTCTGAGATAAAGCTGCAGGGACTAAGGAACACAACCGGGATGTGGCAAAAACTTTGATCTCTGCTACAAATTGCAAAAATTGGGAAGAACTAATTCTCAGACTCGGTAAGAAGAAAGCCCGGACTTTTGTGGAAATTCTTACACGCCACGGAAAACTGCGATACCACAGGAACAAGCTGGGACTAATTACCAATTTATCCTATCCTTTCTATGATGAGAAAATGGAAAGTGCTATCTATCCAAGTCTCCTGTCATTGCCCCGCGCTGGCTGTAAAATAGATAAGACACTGCCTTTATGGAGGTCATTCTCTAGCGGTAGATGTCACCGTACGCGACGCCCAAAGGATACTTTCCTTTCGGGAAGCTTTTTTTGACTCGTGCCTTTGAGATCTGAAGAAAACTAAATCCAAACAATAATAACTATAAGAAACATATTAATGACAGTTTGCAGTAAAGATAGTAGCATTTTCTAAACTTTATATATAACAATTTTTCTATTACAACTTTTTTTATCGGACCTCTTCATTGTTTAGGGAAATAGCAAATAGACATATGAAGAAAAGGGTTGCAGAGTGTAAGGGTATCTTTTTGTTAATATTTTACTCAACAAACATAAATCTTCATAAGATTAAAAATTTAAAAATGTTGATGAATATCAACGGATTTTGCGGTTGGGTGATTATGAAACATTGTAATAACAAAACACAGAAACACAGTTTGTTGTTTTTCACAAATATATTTGGTAATTTCTTACAATATTGTTTCGATCTTGCGATCGTTGTCAAAGAGTGCTTAGAGAACTAAATTAAAAGTTAAAGGCAAAACTATTTATAGATTATACCTAAGTAGGGTGGTAGTTAAAACTTGTTTACACAACGATACCCTACATATCGGGCTTGAAAATCATTCAATTTGGTCGTTTGTAACATTTAATTTGAAATGCAAAGCTTTTTGAATTTCTAATTTGTCTAACATATCTATCATAATTAGAAATTCAAAAAGCTTTGCATATTAAATTAAATGTTACAAACGACCAAATTGAGTAATTTTCCAGCCCGATATGTGGGGTATCGTTGTGTAAACAAGTTTTAACTACCACCCTACTTAGGTATAATCTATAAATAGTTTTGCCTTTAACTTTTAATTTAGTTCTCTAAGCACTCTTTGACAATGATCGCAAGATCCAAACAATATTGTAAGAAATTACCAAATATATTTGTGAAAAACAACAAACTGTGTTTCTGTGTTTTGTTATTAAAAATGTTGATTTCATTTAACAGCAATTTTGTATTCTCATTTCAATTAATGGAATTCCGAAGAGAAAACATTCGCGATTATTTGGACCTTAAAAACTTCCCTGTTACTAAAATTATTCAATTAAAATTTTATCAATTTACTTTTTAAAATATGTTAGAAATCTATTTTCAACAACTAAAATGGTCCAGACAATGGAAACATATTTTCAAACTTAAATCGAAATATAAATAAAAAAAATGCAGAGATAAAAATAGATATCCACCTTCCTAATGTCATTTATATTTATTCACGCGTAAAAAATGGTAATTAATAAACTAAAAGGAATATAATTAAAAATTACAGTACATTTGTCTACAATTCTTAAAACACTACGCTACTGTGTCTGTTATTGCATTAAAACGTTGTTAACACGCTAATAATTAATAAATAATGAAGCGATTGTGACAATTACAAGCATAAAAATCTAATCTCCTAAAATTTTTATTGTCTACTGCTGTACTGATAAATTTCGTAAGCACTTTTCATTTTGTTTTTCTAATAACAAATGGTATCATTTTTCATTGATAAGCTGATGTTTTTTTATAATTAATTATATTACGTCTAGTGAAGATTATTTATGTATTATTTTAATGAATATATAGAAAATTATGTTATTGAAAAATAAAATTATTACCATGTTCTTGTTGTTTACGATTACATAAAAATATGTAATAGGATATTAAGAAACCGAAGGCTAAAGGTATATAGTGGTCACTATGGTCACTGATATCGATAATAAAAACTGAAAGATTAGTATTGTTTAGTTTAATAATGTTTTTGTTATTGTAAACCACATTTTTTGGTGTCTGATAATATGCACTGTTATCTCCGCCTTATTTCCGAGATTTCCAGTCGCAAAAACTGTTAACAATTCAAGAATAGTTAAGAATAGTTTCTTATAGGAATATTTGGTAGATCATGTAAACATTTGTACTTTACAAACGTCTATTTCCGGTACTACTTATAACCTAAGCGCTTTAAACATCTGAACCTAAACCATAAATATAAATTTTATAACTTAAGCTTTATTAACCACATAACCAGGAAGGTAGTGATTCAACGCTTTTAAATATTTAATTGATAAGTGATATATGATAACTACCCCCCGAGTTAAGTGGTTTAAAAAGTTTATGTTATAGTATCACGGGATTTAAAAAGCTTAGGTTATAGGATTATGGGAGTATTTATGGTTTAGGTTAATGAGTTAAAAACGCTATGGTTGAAGGGTTACGGGTTTAAATTGCTTAGGCGTAATGTTTCGGGACTCGGGAGGGGGGCGGGCGGTAGCCCCTATCAATCCCTGGTTATTAGAAATTTACCTCAGCTTTTCCCTAAATTCATGGCAATTGTTGTAGATTATATAATTGTTATTAGTAACCATAAATAAAATAAAATAAATACATTTACATTCAATAAAACAAATACAATAAAAAATAAATTATTTGTGTAATGACCAAAAAATTACCAACAATACTATCTATCCTCCCTTTTACTTGAAAATTTACTAGACGAAAAACCTAATATATTCATATTCAAAAAAGAAGGAATTAAAATCCTTATTCGTCTGAATATTAAGATCCAAGATCTCACATTTGGAGCGCGTTCTACCAAGTAGGCACAACGAACCGAAAGCCATAGCCCACGACTGGTTTCGACCTATCGGGTCTCATAAGGTGGGCGCTGGCAGAAAGGCCTCTACAGAATATATTATAAATATAAATATAAATTTAAATATGGAATCAACAGAAAGAACTACTCCGAGGGCTAATACCTGTACCGGTATTGAATTACACTGTTGATTCTGCCAGCGTCCACCTGATGAGACCCGATAGATCGAAACCGGTCCGGGGAATGGGTTTCGGTTCGTTGTGCCTACTTGGTAGGACGCGCTTAAATGTGAGATCTTGGATCTTAATATTTAGACGAATAAGGATTTTAATTCCTTCTTTATTGAATATCTTCGTCTAAGAATCCATCGGAATCAACAGTGTAATTCAATGCCGGTAGAGGTATTAGCCCTCGGAGTAGTTGTTTCTGTTGATTCCATATTTAAATTTATACTTATATCTAAAATATTCAAGCAGATTCCTAAATATTATTAGTAAAATGGGTGTCGTATTTAACATATTACTTAGTAACGAAAAAAAAATGTTTTGGAAATTGTTATACTCAATAAGGTATTTGATAATCTTCTTTTTCGTTTTCAAAATTTATCATAATAAATAAATACTATTTTTAATTCAACCCCTACGCCTAAGATATAACGCTCATCATGTATTTAAATTCAAATAATTTATTATGGATGTTGATTTTAACCATTACGTATTTTCTTCCAAAGAAAAGTTCTAAAGGAACTGAAAATTGTAAGTGTTTACTCATTCAAACTTTGATACGATATTATTTTAAATCAGTATTCTTATTGATTAATTGTAAGTGATTATACTTAATTCTACATAAATATTTTGTTTTAAAATCACGTACCATACCCCAGTTTGTAAGATATCCCAATCTGTCTGAACATAGGTGGACCTTTGCAAAATTTTCTGGCAATTTATTAGTTTCAGCGTAAAATAAAACGAAAAGGTTTTGTAACAAAACCGCAACGTGGAAAGTTGTTTTCAGCGTTTTATACATAATTGGTCAGTGCTTTTGAAAGTTTATACGAATTTTGAAATTTTTTAAATACTGGCACTTTTCAAATTGCACCACAATAACCACTTGTTTCTTAACTAGTTTTCTGACATTTCAATACTAAATAAAATCTAGAAAATGATATGGCTCAGACGCGTTCAGTTTCAATGTCACAGACGTATTGTGTTCCGCGATATCTCAGTTTTCTTGTTTATAAGTTGAATACATAATAAAAAAAATATATCTCAGTACGGCTAAAATGAGAAAAAAAATCTGATCTCCATTGAAAGTAGTAATAGGTAAAATTAGTTAATATATTTTTTTAATTTTAGATTGGGCGAATTAAAAATTGAAAATATTTACAAACGATTTGATTATTTTCCGATGACGGGAAAAACGTTTTCTTTGGTATAGAAAATGTACAATAAAATTGTTTATCAAGTATGCAAATATTTAAACAATTGAGTACAATAAGTTGCCTATAATAAAGCTGGTAAAATATATTAAGCATATTCATGCATTTATTTACTACTAGTTGGATCCGTTTCAAACTGAACAGGAAATAGAACATTTGATCAAAGGTTTTTTGAAGAAGCTCAAAAAAACGTGAGCGAAACAGTGGGTTCTTTTAAAAAATTAAAAATATTCCCCTGAACAAGTTCAGATCTTGTCTTCATATTGATTAGAAATGTTAGAAAATACGGAATATAATAAACCTACGATACGAGACGGGTACAAAAAATTGACCCCCACTTAAAAATATAAAATTGAAACGTTGAAATCGATTAAACATGCCAAATAATAAAACTCTTACAATATTTAAAATCTGAGTAGTTCAAATTGATAATAAATGCTTTGTTTTACATTTTTACATTTACATTACATACCCCACCAGCAATTTTTGCAATTTGTTAACATCTTTTGATACTTTACATTATAATTTTATACAGCCTGTGTAATTTTGGCATAATATCTCGTGACAAACTCACATTCCCTCAAATTTTTATTTTATTTCCGGTATTAAATCAACTCATAACGCCTCAGTTAGTAACTTCTCTTTCTTCGTATTCAAACAAACTTTATCACCTCTCCACTCATTAATTAAGTTTATAATTTCATGTTTCTGATTTTTCATTGCCTCTTTACAATTGACCTGTCGCCTTATTCCCCCGATAACAGATTCTACACATCTATTCCTTGCTCCGCATTTGACCCTAGCCTAGTTTTCCTTATGTATCTTATTTTTACACTTTTTATTTAAATATCTTACACACTTTGTTTGTTCTTTATTTCGTAATATGTCTGGTTCATCATTTAACTTTTCCTTAATATCAGGTATCTGTTTATCATCGTATTACAGCCAGTATGTCGCCATCTATTGTTGTTTACTACTCATATGTTTGACAAGGCGTTACGAAGGTATCTACTTGACAAACTGAATCCACGATGCAGCTTGTGTAGATACGGGATAGACACCTATACCAAACTAATAAATAACGTTTAGTCATTGGTCAGAAATTTATTTAAACTACTAGATTATCGATGTCACCTGTGGTGTATTGATGAGATCTAATTTGATCGAAATCGCTATCCACATCTGGTAATTTCGATAATTTTCTTACTAAAAACTAAATGTTCTTTATTATATGTTTATCTTCCCACACCATTCTAAATACTTCACCTGATTTCATTCCCGAGATCACCTCCATCAATTTTACCCCATTTTTAGGGGAAGTCATTTAAAACAAACATACATTGAGCCATTTATAACCTCACATAGATATCTACATGACAGTGGTTGTCTAATACAGTTCACCCTTAATTTAGGTCTGGAAGTAACCGGTTCGAATTAGGGTCCGTCTGCTCTGGTCCAAGTTTTCTATGGTTTCCTTGGATCAATTAGGTAAATGTTGGAGCAGTAATATTCTATTCCACAGATAATCTTTCACTTCTCTTTTGTCTTTATTTCGTCCGTCTAAACTTCTCTTCCTAACCACAAACACCCACCCACCCATTACCACGATTCCTTACGTCCTACCTTCTGGCTTTGTACTACACTACAGTATAGGTCGGAGGGACTATAAGGCGTCCTATTGAGACGGGGACAAAAATGGTCATGCCCTTATAAAATATGGAATTAAAAAACCAAAATGTTAAAATTTAACGAATCCACGGTGTGTTCTATGTTCGCCCATACCTGTGTGACACTCTTTTACTTGCGTTGTTATTCAGGTTGGTGGACGGCAAAAATCGGGGAAAGTCGAACTTGTTCGTATTCGACGGCCACCTTGTGAATCATTTAAAATCAAAAGGTGCTTAAATTGTGTATTTACCTGCGCGACGTTGGATTATGCGCCCGCGTTATATGATAAAATTTTACTCGATATGTTTATCTTTTATCGGACATATTTTTCGCAGGTGTCGTTACAAAAGTCAGTTTTACGTTTAGTTCTCTAGCGCACGTACTTCTAAAAGTGACTTAAGGCGTTTTCTGTTGTTTTATTTGTTGCAGTGAAATTGAAAATTAGTTTTCGTCGAATTCAGTTTCGGTAAGTTCACGCTGGTTATTTTGTATTATTGCTAGATTATCAAAATACCGTTCACAGCTGGCATCTGTTAGCCAATGACAGGTTTAGATACACTTAATTTTTTTCCTTATTTGTTTCTAATAAAGACGTCCTTGTCTATTCAATTTGCACAGGTCTTTTATATTATAAAGGCGATGCTTAATAAAAGGATTCATTTAGGAGGAGAAGGTCCGAACTTTTTTGAAAGTCCGTTCTTATTATATATCTATTAGTATGTACCTACATAGTATTTGGGTCGGTGTAATTATGCCATTATTAATTTTAAGATTGATTTTGACGACCTTCGTTAATAGCTTTAAATAGTTGAGTAATCGTTTGGTTGTGTGGAAGTATGTTGTGGTCAGTGTTTTCTTCGAGTTTATGTGGTTAATACATCAAACAGTTTTCTTCGTAAAGATTAAGCAAGAGTTATTGTAAAAAAAAAAACATAAAACAGAGGAAAGAGCGAGAATCAAAAACGGTAATTATAGGACGAAATATACGTATCATCTATACAGATAGTTCACAGTTTAAAACAAAAGTTTTTTGGTTGCAAAAATTTTTTTTGTTGTTTCCACAATAATTATTTCAGCACACAGTGCCTTCTAAAGGTGGAAGAATTTTACAAACTAAATTACAATCAGAACTCTTATATATACTAACTTATAACCTGAAGGGTACAGGTAAAATGTTTTAAATATTTAATAAAGGTGAATTACAAAATTCCAGCTGGTCGTTCAAGATATTTCCATTTTTACACAATTTATTTATTTCTAAATTTTCTAAAAAATTAAGTTTTATTCCTTTATTTGCAAAATGTAGTACTTTGAAATTTTCATTGAATTGATGTTTGTCATCAATTAAATGTTCTGCGTAAGAAGATTTTTTATTTTTATTGTTAAAACTATTTAAATGTTCTTTTATTCTTTCTTTAAAAGATCTCACAGTTTGTCCCACATATGCTTTCTCACAATCTCCACAGTTAAGTAGATACACTCATGATTTTTCTTTATCGTTTTTTAAAATAATTCCTAATGACGTATTGGTTTTATATGAAACTTTGTTATTAGTGAATTTAGAAATATAATAAAAATTTCAAAGTAGTACATTTTGCAAATAAAGGAATAAAACTCAGTTTTTTAGAAAAATTAGAAATAAATAAATTGTGTCAAAACCTTGAAAGACCAGCTGGAATTTTGTAATTCATCTTTATTAAATATTTAAAACATTTTACCCCTACCCTTCAGATTGTAAGTTAGTATATATAAGAGTTCTGATTGTAATTTAGTTTGTAAAATTCTTCCACCTGAAGAAGACACTGTGTGCTGAAATAATTATCGTGGAGACAATAAAAAAAAATTTTGGAACCAAAAAACGTGTGTTTTTGTTTTAATCTGTGATTATCATGGAGTTGCAAGAGCTGAAGGACTCATCTATCCAATTATACAGATAGTTCCCCTTTGGTTTTTAATTTATTATAATAAGTAGTAGTTACATTCACCTTTTAAAACTTTTGTTATTTCTAATTCCAGTAGAATTGTTTAATATTTTTTGTGAATATTTTCTAATTTTGATCATGTGTCATGAGTTACAACAAAGCTAACAATTAATTTTGGTACATGGTAAACATCCTGTATATAAATAAAATATTAATAATAACCAGATTATGTAGTAATTATTTTTACTAAACTGTTTTTGAAGGTACTTACGTCAATCTTAATTTTAAATTTTTAATTAAAAATGTAATTTTTAAAATCAGCAAGGGCATAATTTTTTTTTAAATTAGTTCATATGCACTATTTAGTTAGCTTATCCTACTTTAAAAATTAAGAAAAAAGTATATACTAACTAAATCCTAATAAGTTTTTGATTTTGAAGATGTTACTTTTAGACTTTATTTAATTGTTAATTACCGATATTTAGGAAAATATTATCCTAAAATTTTTAAAAAAGCATACAGACCAACAAAACACTCATTCGAAACTTTATAATTGAATTTTAAATTTTATCTCTAAGTGTACTTCCACTTAAATATTATCTTTCACTGAAAATTAATTGTATTATCGTTATTAATGTTGTTTTAAGTGTCAATGATTAGTTCGAAAATGTAAAAATAGATTTGTAGTAAGCGCACCTCTTGCAAAAGTTGCTAATAATAAAAATAAAAAAATAAAAGCATTTTGGAAAATCGTGAAACAAGAAAATTTAGTCATTTATTAGGTTCTGCCTTTGCGTGCAACAGTGTTCATGCAATTTTTTTTTACACTTCAAGATATTAATCTTTAACTCGTAGCATAAATATAAATATGGAATCAACGGAAACAACCACTCCGAGGGCTAATACCCCTACCGGCATTGAATTACACTGTTGATTCCGAACGATTTTTTGACGAAGATAACATATCCAAAAAAGAAGGAATTAAAATCCTTTTTCGTCTAATTATAACGTATAACATTTTGAACGCGTCCTACACAGTAGGCACAGCGCACCGAAAGCCATATCAAAGGGATTTTATTACCTTCTTTTTTTGGATTGTTATCTTCGTCTAAGAATCGTTTGGAATCAACAGTGTAATTCAATGCCGGTAGGGGTATTAGCCCTCGGAGTAGTTGTTTTTGATGATTCCATATTTATATTTATCATATAACCTGTAAAGGCCTTCTGTCAGCGCCCGCCTGATGAGGCCCAATGGGTCGATACCGGTTGTGGGATTTGGTTTTCGGTTCGCAGTACCTACTTTGTAGGACGCGTTCCAAATATGGGATCTGTGATCCTTAAAATATAGACGAAAAAGGATTTTAATTCCTTCTTTTTTGGATTGAACTTATAGGTTCCTTTTAGTAGCTGTCCGTTATTTTTTTTAAAATGGTTAGCATTTAGCATGGATGGATCCAAGAGGAAGCGATCCTGTAACTCTTTAACTTAATGATGAGTGTTATAAACTCATTTATCCCTAATTCTAAACCATAAATACACCTATAAGCCTATAACCTAAACATTTTAAACCCAATAACCCTATAACATAAACTTTTTGAACCTCATCATCAAAAGGTCAGCACCGTAATAATTTATTTACGTATCAATTAAATATTTATATTTATGATATTTAAAAAGTATACATTGTAGGGCAATGGGGTTATAAAAGTTTAGGCTTGGGAATTATGGAGGTATTTATGGTTTATATTAAGGGGAAACATAAATAGTATAGTAGTTAGTGTAGGTAGTTCATATCGAATAAAGTATAGCAATCAATGAAACTAATTTATATCATTACTCAACGAAATGAATTTCTTAAAAACATGTGTTTAATTCTTTACGTTCATGTCTAATGAGGAATTCTGCCAACAAGATTAACAATGGTATAAAACTGTAACAGATTATTCTACTATCAAAACATTACATATATACTCTTTTATGAAGCCGGCAAAGGTAAATAAAGGGAATTTTCTAAACAGATACGGATAGTTAAAATGAGTCATGGATTCATGACCGTTTCGTACAATTTTATGACGAAGTGTGGTAATGTATAATGAATGTACTGTGGGCGGTATACAAATGTTAAAGTAATTTCGATTAGTTCCAAAAACGAATAGCACGGTTATAAAAATTGTAAACAGTTGTTGGTATTTCGAACGAGGTTTTATTTACTTTCTTTATGAATTGAAATGAATTATGAACCATCAGTTAAAAAGGACTATAAACAAAAATCAGTCAAGGGAAGGTTTTCAAAACGTATAATTTATTTAATCTATCACATTAAAAGTTAAGTATCAATGTGTATTTTTTATATCGCAATTTTTTTCCTTATTATGAGGTATGAGAGCATAAATGATTGATGATTTGAAGACATTTTAATAAAGACCAAGCGGCGTGGTCTAGTGCTCTAAATCATTGCTTAGCATTTGGGAGGTCACCGGTTCGAACCCGGGTTCGGTTGCTCTGGTCCAAGTTTTCTGTGGTTTTCTTGGATCGTTTAGGCAAATGCTGGAGCAGTAATATTCCACAGATAATCTTTCATTTCTCTTCTGTCTTCATTTCGTCCGTCTCATTTTTCTCTCCCTAACCACACCACCCACCCATTCCCACGATTCCTGTAAGGAGACTGAAGAGGGCTGTACGCCCTACCCTCTGGCTTTGCACTACAGTGTAGATCGGAGGGACTGCCTGCCCACCAGCACGAGTAGCTGGTGGGAATGAAACACCCAAAAGATTTTTTTTTTAATGAAGAAGACTAAAATGTTTGGTGGTATTGTAGAACACATTAAATAGCTGAAACTTCAATGCCAACACAACACTAAACGTCCGAAGTAACAAAGTTACGAGTACCTTCCTCAGGGACTGAGCAATTTACTGTGTTCCATTTTTCACTCCAATTGTGTCTTTTTTTCTATAAAGGGCCTTTTGATAATAGTACCTTTAGCGTTAGCGAATCAGTTTCTACGTCTTAAAAATTAAATTGGAAAATGATTTTTTTGTACATATAGTTTATAGTAAATAACTATCAATAGAGCCACTTTATAAATATAAATACGGAATCAACAGAAACAACTACTCCGAGGGCTAATATACCTACCGGCATTGGATTACACTATTGATTCCGAAAGATTTTTAGACGAAGATAATATATCCAAAAAAGGAGGCATTAAAATCCTTGTTTGTTTAAATATTAGGATCAAGGATCCCACATTTAGAAGGCGCCCCACTAAGCAGGCACTACGAACAGAAAGGCAAATCCCACAACAATCTCTCTATTGGAAGTTCCCGATTTGCAACTACCGTCTGTTAAAAATTGTTTGAAATTCCGTATTTAAAGTTTGGGACAGTTGGTAATAATAGAAGTTGAAGGTGATTATTTCTAAATGTATAGTAATAATAAAAAAAAACGAAATTTTAGTAAAGTGGGGAAGGGGAGTGAACTGTCTTAAGATTACCTTAAAATAAATATTAAAACTAGAGATTCCCGATGCCTCCTTAGGTGTGAGACATTATTCAATTATTTTACTGAAATCATTCCTGCACTTTTACTCATTTCAATACTGTTTCGATGAACTTCTTCGTTGTTTTTGAATTTTCTACATATAAACATACATGTACTTTGTATTGATACCACTCAATATATATATATATATATATATATATATATATATATATATATATATATATATATATATATATATATATATATATATATATATATATATATATTACACGTCGATGCTTTTGCCACTAAGCTCGTAGCTTGGCATGTAAAGTCAAAGATCCCGGGTTCGAGTCCCAGTGATGGCGTGACAACAGTAACATTTTTTTCCCTCATTGTATAAGGTAATCTGTAGTGGGTATAAATTTTCAATAATTAATATCGCATTAATGTATTTAAAAATTTACCCCTACTAAGAATTCTTCAAATATTTCATTATTAATTATATATATTTATATATGTAGATGATATTTGCAAAATGCTTGACTGCAAAAAATTTACGAAAATACATGCATTCCTATGGCGCGAATTTTAGTCACGCACGCGTGAGCCGTGTGCCCAGTCGTCCCACACTCTTTTTTAATGAACGTAAAATGGCGAGATCTTTGATTTGATATAGATATCGTACAGTACAAGACCTGTGATCTAGAAAAACATAAGAATATAGATAAACTTGTGGTGTTAATGATGAAATACATCTGTTTCAAGTGTTAAAAATATCGGTTTGGAAGTGTTTATATAAAAGTTGAAGTAGTTTATATAAAACATTTAGTACTCTAAAATGTTGTCCAATACGTTTCTGATCTGTATTCACAGTTAAATAAAAAAATTCAAGAACAAGTGAACATGTAGTATAACAGAAATTTTATTTCTTACACAGAGTGTTCAAAACAGCGAAACACACACTGTTCAAAATAAATATGACTAAGGGGGGATTTTTCTATTAGGTACTTTATTTAATAATGTATAGATTCGTAGATACTTTTTGTATTTAGTGGAGGTTGAAACAATTACCTAATTATTGAGATAAAGTTAAACAAACTGCTTTTAGATGTTTCAATTATGTTTATTAACACACTCTACATATGTTTCAACCTGTGAAGTCTTTTTTAAGAGTAATATTGTATATTTACTGAATATAGATTGCAGTTTGATGATATTTATAGGTAATGCATTTAAGAAATATTTTAGTCAACAACAAACAAAAAACCGATAAATGACAAAAAAGTGGTATATATAAGTTAAACTGTAAAGATTGTAACTCTTTTTACTTTTTTATTGGTCAAACAGGTCGCAATTTTAGTATATGAATAAACGAACATGAAAAAGATATAAAAAATAGAAAATCAAACACAGGCATAATCTTTCACTGCTTGAAAAATGGTCATAAAATTGACAAAGACAACTTAGACCTGTGTTAATAAATATAAGTGAAACATCTTAAAGCAGTTTGTTTTATCTCAATAATTTTAAACGATGTTTCACAAATTTTCTACCGCGGAATCTATTGAAATTACCTAATTATAAAAACATCAAAGCAAATGAGATGGTAAATTACTTATCTTTTGAGCCGTATTGTACATTTTCAAAAAAACAAAAAAAATACTGTACCCTTTCTAAATATTTTACGGATTTTTGTTGCATCAACGTACTGTTCGGTTTTCTGTGAACTGTAAACACGTTACGGCCTATTTACTGTTTACCACCGAAGTCCTAAGAAACACGCACACAAAATTTGTTATAACAATTCCTTTTACTTACAGTACGATATCTAAAAAAAGTTTCTCTTTGTTCTAGCAACCACCAAGTTCTGCTCACTGCACCTAACACCAAAATAGTACGAAGATTAAAAACGAAAGGTAAGGTTTGTTTGAATGTTTGGTTGGCCAGGGTATTTCTTGAAATTACAAGTTCTATATAAATACAAATATGGAATCAACAGAAACAACTATTCCGAGGGCTAAGAGGGCTAATACCCCTACCGGCATTGAATTACACTGTTGATTCCGATGGACTCCTAGACGAAAATATAACATATTCAAAAAAAGAAGGAATTAAAATCATTATTCGTCTAAATTTTAAGAACAAATCTCACATTTTGAACGCGTCCTAACAAGTAGGCACAACGAACCGAAAGCCACATCCCACGACCGGTTTCGACCTATCGGGTCTCATCAGGTGGGCGCTGGCAGAAAGGTCTTTACAGGCTTTATTATAAATATAAATATAAATATGGAATGTAAGATCTTTGATCTTAAAATTTAGACGAATAAGGAATTTAATTCCTTCTTTTTTGAATATACAAGTTTTATTTTCAAAATTATTACTCGCTTAAATAGACTATAATTAATTAAAGAAAGGAAAATTTTAGGCTACATACAATTACTCTAAGCAGTGATGAAAAAGTAAAAGAAGTCTTATATTATAAATATAAATATGGAATCAACAGAAACAACTATTCCGAGGGCTAATACCCCTACCGACATTGAATTACACTGTTGATTCCGATGGACTCCTAGACGAAAATATAACATATTCAAAAAAAGAAGGAATTAAAATCATTATTCGTCTAAATTTTAAGAACAAATCTCACATTTTGAACGCGTCCTAACAAGTAGGCACAACGAACCGAAAGCCACATCCCACGACCGGTTTCGACCTATCGGGTCTCATCAGGTGGGCGCTGGCAGAAAGGTCTTTACAGGCTATATTATAAATATAAACATAAATATGGAATTTGAGATCTTTAATCTTAAAATTTAGACGAATAAGGAATTTAATTCCTTCTTTTTTGAATATACAAGTTTTATTTTCAAAATTATTACTCGCTTAAATAGCCTATAATTAATTAAAGAAAGGAAAATTTTAGGCTACATACAATTACTCTAAACAGTGATGAAAAAGTAAAAGAAGTCTTATATTATAAATATAAATATGGAATCAACAGAAACACCTACTGCGAGGGTTAATACCCCTGCCGGCATTGAATTACACTGTTGATTCCGATGGACTCTTAGACGAAAATATAACATATTCAAAAAAAGAAGGAATTAAAATCCTTATTCGTCTAAATTTTAAGAACAAATCTCACATTTTGAACGCGTCCTAACAAGTAGGCACAACGAACCGAAAGCCACATCCCACGACCGGTTTCGACCTATCGGGTCTCATCAGGTGGGCGCTGGCAGAAAGGTCTTTACAGGCTATATTATAAATATAAATATGGAATGTAAGATCTTTGATCTTAAAATTTAGACGAATAAGGAATTTAATTCCTTCTTTTTTGAATATACAAGTTTTATTTTCAAAATTATTACTCGCTTGAATAGCCTATAATTAGTTAAAGAAAGGAAAATTTTAGGCTACATACAATTACTCTAAGCAGTGATGAAAAAGTAAAAGAAGTCTTATATTATAAATATAAATATGGAATCAACAGAAACAACTATTCCGAGGGCTAATACCCCTACCGGCATTGAATTACACTGTTGATTCCGATGGACTCCTAGACGAAAATATAACATATTCAAAAAAAGAAGGAATTAAAATCCTTATTCGTCTAAATTTTAAGAACAAATCTCACATTTTGAACGCGTCCTAACAAGTAGGCACAACGAACCGAAAGCCACATCCCACGACCGGTTTCGACCTATCGGGTCTCATCAGGTGGGCGCTGGCAGAAAGGTCTTTACAGGCTATATTATAAATATAAATATGGAATGTAAGATCTTTGATCTTAAAATTTAGACGAATAACGAATTTAATTCCTTCTTTTTTGAATATACAAGTTTTATTTTCAAAATTATTACTCGCTTGAATAGCCTATAATTAATTAAAGATAGGAAAATTTTAGGCTACATACAATTACTCTAAGCAGTGATGAAAAAGTAAAAGAAGTCTTATATTATAAATATAAATATGGAATCAACAGAAACACCTACTGCGAGGGTTAATACCCCTACACTGTTGATTCCGAAAGATTCTAAGACGAAGATAATATATCCAAAAAAGAAGGCATTAAAATCCTTGTTCGTCTAAATATCATTGATTTTTGATCCTTAATATATAGACGAACAAGGATTTTACTGCCTTCTTATATTATCGTACAAAACCGTGTAGTGAAATATCGTGAAATGTTATTATTTAATTTAATTAAAAATACATTTACAATTTTAATTATTATAAAATTTAAAATCAGGGTTGGTATATACGTGATTTATATGGCTTCTAAAATGTATACAGAGTTACATTAATTGTTTTGTGTGAAATCGTTACGATAAAAATCGATTAAAAATATACGGGTGGGGGAGCTGGTTTAACGATAAGTAAAAAAATGTTTTTAGATGTATTTAATTTAATAATCTATCACATTATGTTGTTTTTCTTTTTACGTGGATAAAAGTAATTGTTAATTAAGCGTCATTAGTGGAACCAGTGCAGAAAAAAACTTAGTTTTTGTACAGTTACGTTTTTAATTAAAATGATAATATTTACTTTAAACCTCACATTAACCTTGTACTATGTTTGAAACAAAGATTTGCTTTTTAGTTAAAAATAACAAGAAATAAAAGAATTTTATTAATCACATCGAGAAGTGTAGGTTACATTGTCTAAGACTATACTTTGTCATATATACAGGGTTATTCAAACTGAGTGGCACATTAAACGTTTTAGGAAAATTAAGTGTTTTAGAGATTTAAAAGATTTGGGAGTAAGGATTATCAAGGATAATCTTTTTGTCTAAAACAATTTCAACTAAAAATGAAAGGCCTTACCCTAATTAAACCACAACACAATTGGGGTGAGACCTTTCATTTTTATTTATTTTAATCACCACAGTCTCCTTTATATATATTACAATTATTATTCATCATATAGCCTGTAAAGGCCTTTCTGCCAGCGCCTAAATGGTGAGACTCGATAGGTCGAAACCTGTCGTGGGTATGGCTTTCGGTACGATGTGCCTACTGTGTAGGACCCGTTCCAAATGTGAGATCTTTGATCTTAATATTTAGATGAATAAGGATTTTAATTCCTTCTTTTTTTGAATAAATTATATTTTCAATTATTTGCCACTTCCGGTTATACCGCAAGTTGATGTCAACTTTGTTATTTAAAATGGAATGGTATATTTTTACAACGCATTCGTATGAAGTATAAAATTTTAAGGTGACTTTGATAACCAACTTGTATGCCTATATGCCTACGATAAATAGCTTCTGAGATTATTTAATTTATAGGAAAACCCAAATTATAAAAAAATCATGACTTCCATTAAAAATGACTTAGTGTTGAGATTTTTACTAGTTATAGTAAAGCCTTAAGGCTAACGTTATGCCAAAATTAAGCATTATAATTTATACAGGGAGTTAAGAAGACAAACAATGTTTAAAAACTTCAAAGGCGAATAACTTCATTTATTCAAATGGCATCTAGTATATTTTATTTTGTCACTCAATTCCTTTTTTGATCCATTTTTGATATATATGAACTTTTCCTATTGATTTACATGAAAGTTTTGGATTTTTTTCAACTTTTTTTAATAGTATTCAATTCCATAAGAAGGGATACATTTCTATAGATGGCATTCGCACACCGTCTACATTTATTAATTGAACGCTGTTTAAACGCAACAAGTACGTACAGTGCCCGGCACCTAAGGAGATTCAAAGGCCATAAATCATCGGATGCGCAGTAGCAATGTCTAGCCCCTTTAGGGCGGGAATAATCGACCGGTAGGCAGAATGATAACTATTTAGCAAGGTTCGGTAGCGTAGTGGCAAATAGTTGCAAATTAACAGAGTAGAGAAAGGGTTGTTAGGGTAAGTAAATAAGTTGAATGAATTCACTTGTGTTCCGTGTTCAGTACTTTTTCTCTCAGTGATACGCGCCGCTGAACTACAAGTTGACGTTTCGGTCCAGCTATATTCTTATTGGCTCTTTCATTTAAAAGTCTCCGCCTACCTACCTGTCAATCTGACTGTCGCTGAATCTCTTTAGGTGCCGGCCACTGTATGTTGGTCAGCGTTCTTTAGAAGCTGTTATAGGGTGTACAGATAAAAATAAACGAGTTCGAAATCCCAACCCCCGTCTGACAATTTCGACACAGTAACCAATAACTAATAAGAACATATTTGTGTTATATTATTAAAAGATTGTATAATCCCTTTGTTGTACTAAAGCTTTATCAAAAGCATTAAACTTAACATAAGATTATGAAAATAAACTATAACATATACGAAAACTCTCTTTCTGCGCAAATTAATAAATTATTAAATGACCAAGTACATTAATTATTAATTAATAATTCACCGTTATTTAATCTGTTTGTTAAGTCACCCTCTCTATAACCATAACTATATACGTTCCTCCTTTATGTCTTTGTATGTTAATTTTATTGACATGCTTTGCTCGAATCCTTGGAAATTAAGAAAGCCATCAATAATAAGCAAAATATTGTAAATAATCAAACTGAAATGTTCACTTTTTATTCTCCGCTGTTATTGGACCACTACCTGCAGTTAATTTGTCCCATTGCTTATTGTCATCTGTTTATATAAGTCTGTTACATTATTTACATCTTTAGTAACACCATAGCTCTTGATAATGACCCGCAAGGGTTGAAACAATATTGTAGATAAGAATAAATATTTTTTTTCGTGAAACATAACCCAGTGTTTGTTTGTTACTCAAAATACACATATTCAATTTTATTTAAAATGTTTCACAAAGAATGCGATACGCAATCTATGAACTTTATTTAAATCTATTTTGAGTCTTAGAGCATAGAAAACATTCAGACAGCATTTAATACTATAACAATGATCCTGAAATAGATAATAATTGTGGTTCGTCTTTCTCCATCTAACACGGCCTGATTGGCTGTCTTTTTCTTAGTCGCACTTCTTTCTGCCAATGAGGTCGCGTTAGAGCGAGAATGTAGAATCACTGCAATAGTTATTAAATGGTATAACCAAGTTTTAATGTTCTGAGTTTTAATTTGAAATACTGTATCAATTTTTGAGTAATTAGGTCAAAAATGATACAAGACTACAGATCCCTATACGATCTTGATTTATTTCATAATAAGTTTAACATTTGACGGTCGAGACGTTCTGGTTTGGTTTTATAATCGACCAATTAAGTTGAGTTAAGCAAGTTGCTTATGAAATTGTACTGACTGCCTGTTAGACAACCTAAATCTTGAAAATAATTGTTCTTTAATTAAAATTAAGGATCATACCGTTCATCACAGTTACCTGAAATAGCGTCTTATTTTTCATTTGGTTTTATCACACAACTGTTACAATAAATTAACTGGTATCCACAAGATTACGAAAACAATAATAAAAATTAAAACAATCAATCAAAACTAATGAAATTAAGTTATTGTTTATCGTACGTGTAGGTGGTATTGCAATAAAATTTTAATTGTCCATATTAATCTACAAAATCTATACAAATACAATATAAAAAGAAAAATAAATAAATAAATAAATAAATGACGTAACTAATGTAGGCTGAAGTGAATTATTAAAGGTACTTATACCGCCCAGACGTTTCTGAAGGCAATGGTGATTTCAAAAGTAGATAGTTTTAGATAGTGACAGATTTCGATTTCCCATTTTCTCGCATCGGACTCTGAAGGGGCTGTAAAATTAAATTAGTGTGGACTATAGTGCGGGGAAATGTATTCCAGGTTGGACTGGGAGGCTAGAAAACCAAAAATTCATTTTTTATTTAAAAAAAAGGTGTTGTGTTACGATTTTGTTGACTGTGCCATGTCAACCGAATTAATTCTATGATAGAAACAGGCACCGATAAATGATAAGAATAAGGGTTGCAAGTGGCTAAATGGTTGAAACATAGCCGTACATAATCTTGTATATGTTACGGGTAAAGTTAGATAAGCGAGTTAACCTAGGTTTATTAGGGTAAACTGCGTTTTATCCGCTTTCGCTTGGCTAAAGTTGGATGTACCATAAATGACAAGGCCATTAAAGTTTGAAAAACAAATTTAATTCAAAAAACATATTGTACAAATAAAAATTAGCATTCTCAAACTGTATCCTCTTAAAGGTAATCTACTCACGAGTACTTATTTGTTCAACCAAGACAAGCTGCTGTGATATTTCGAGTTGCAAAGATTTCTACCTAATCTAACCTAACCTAACCTTACCAGAAGTTCTTTCTTGACAGATTTTAGTTTTTTTTGACACCCTTCACACAATCGCAGGTATAGCTTAATAACATCTTGAGTTATATGAGTCATTTATGGTACACCAACTTAAGTAGTTAAAATTCTCCGTCCCTTAATTTCACTTGTTTATTCGGAAACTTTGATTTAATTATTAATTTTTATGAGCTACTCCTCGTAATATCAACTTTCGAACATTCGATACAGAAATGACATTTTTTTTTAATATGCGGTTATCTACTACTTTACAATATAACAAAAACTAATAATACTACATATAATTTATAACAATTCAGCTGGTGGTTCAATTAGCTGCTTTTGAAATTTACATAAGGTGAAATTTTGTTTATAATAATATTAAATGTAGATGCAATATCAATTGTGTAATTCTATTAACTCAATTTGTCATAATTTCTTGAAATGTTTATGATCAGAAATACGAGTGTGCATATCCTATAAAAAATCAATTTTGTTAATATTTCTGGTATGCAAAAATACATAATCATCCACCTTTTACAAACAATTTTCATCCAATTTAGATAAATGTTCAAATATTATCAATTGATCAGATGACAATCACATTCTTAATATAAGAGTATAATCAGCCATAGTTATTTTCAAAGAGACGGGGGGGGGAGATAAACAGATAAAACAGACGTCTACAGTGAGTTTTATATTTCGTTCTCAAAAAAGTTCAAAAGCTTTTGTTAGCAACCAACCGTCGCGTCGGTCGTGGTCTTACAAAACAAATACCACATTGTAAAAAAAAGTAAATTTCATGTTATGCCTATCGCTTTAATTAACAATTGTATTACATAAATTTTAATGGACTTTTAAGCATGTGATCAAAATTTCGATTAACTTTACTTACTGAATTTAAAACATTTTGTAGTTATTTTAAAGAAAGCTAATACATTTACATTTAATTTAAAAAACTAAAATACTGTTTTTCAAATTAAAAAGGAATTTTAGTGTTATTTTACATGTACTAGGACTTGATTGACAATTAAAAATTTTAAATAAGGCGGTAATTCACTATCCATTTTCGACGGTGGACGCGGTGAAAAATAAAAAGTTCGAAACGTTTGAAATGTGGTTTTATAGACGCTTGTTGAAAATAGTAGCGTGGATAAAAAAGGTTAGAAATGAGGATATATTAGAATGAGTAGGAGAACAAGTTGCTATATGGAAGTTAATAAGGAAAAGAAGAGACCGAAGAGTAAGACACCTTCCGACGCATATTAGAAGCAGAAATAGAAGTAAAGGGAGGCAGAAGAAGATGTAGATTACTTAATCTTCGAACTGACGTCTGTATGATGGTGACTTTTGTATTACGAGGATGGATCAAATATAAACTAGCCTTTGTTTATAAAACATTTATCTTGAAAAGTTCCACAAAAACACAAATTTCTTTATTTTTCCCCTTGTTTGTCTATACATTGTTCCCAACGCATTGGTAGTTTTTTTACCCCATTTTCATAAAAAGAAGCAGGGTGGGTGTCTATCCAGTTGAGCACAAACGCCTCCACCTGTTCATCGGTCTGAAATCGCTCGTCTCCTAGTGATTCTTTGAGGGGCCCAAACATGTGGAAATCACAAGGGGATAGGTCTGGACTGTATGGAGGATGTTCCAGCCGAGTCCAGTGCATTTCACCGATTTAGGCCTGCGTTAAAGCTGAAGTATGAGGCCTAACGTTATCGTGCAAGAGTAACAAGTCACGAATGGGGTGCGTCCTCCTTTTTCGGCGAGAAGCGAGTTTTACCTGACTGAGAAGTCAATAGTACAGACAGTAGTAGGTTGCATTAATAGTTATTCGCTCGTGCAAAAAATCGAGCAACAGCACCCCTTTCAGTCCCAAAAAACCGTGGCTGAAACTTTGCCTGCAGATAGACGTGTTTTCGGCTTCACTGGTTTTCGATTCACCTTTGCGCCGCCACTCCATGTTTGCTCGTTTTGATGTTGGAGTGTAATGGTGTACCCACGTCACATGTGGGGTTTGACTTTCGCTTCGTAGTGCCTTTCCAATTGCGAGATCTTTGATTCTTAATATTTAGACGAACAAGGATTTTAATGCCTTTTTTTGGATATCGTAAAGCTAGTTAGGTAAAACAGAAGAATGGAGTAGCAACTGGGAACTCTGAACACTTTCAGAGTATCAATCTACTTTCTGGAATGTCAAGAAGTTAGAGAAATAAAGTGGTCAGGGAAGATGAGGATTTCAGAGAATAACCTGTATGTCTAAGAAAATTCTATGAAATTTTACCCAGTGATTTTAGTAAATTGTAATATGTTATTATGGCTTCGTTCCGTTACCGTTATTACCCGCTACATATTACTCATCAGCTGGCTATAAACAAATACAAAAGAGAATGCCTTCGTATGAACCGTATGGTTTGTGTAGGCAGGTAGGTTGTCGGCAACGGTTTAAATAATGAGTAATAATTACGGTTTGACCGTTGGTTGTGTTCATTCGCTGCACTGCTGCTGGCCTCTGGCCGATTGCTTCCTTTCGTTCGTTCGTTCGTTCGTTCATCTTTCTTTATTGAAAACAAATTCGCAAACGAGTCTGTTCTTTGTACAAAACGAAACCGTCCTTCCGTCCGTGTGTTTGTTGCACAGACACGAGTTCAAAAACCTACAATCCAAGTGCAACGTACGATGGCAGCTGACCGCTTTTATACATATATATATGTATATATATATATTATGTATATGGGTATCCACTGTACCCACTTTTAACTCAATAACTCACTTATTCGACGTATATTCATTTACATGGTAGTATGGGTGTCCTGTGAACGACACCGGAAAAAGGATGACATTCGAAACACTACAACTACCATACACATACGAGTGGACAGTTTACGTATCCACATGTACATGTATAATCAGCTTGGTAATGCGTTGAATTTCTATACTTGAAGATATAGGTTTCCACTCGGATCATTCGATGACGGCGACGGTGGTTACGGGATACCCGAAGAATATTGATAGCTGATACACGTAAATAGATAGATACCTACTGTATTATGTAGTTCGACCACAGCATGATTAAATTGTGTTTGAAACAATGCACAATAAAAATACCCACCATACATACGAAACCTGATGTTACAGATAGTATACACAGGGTGTTGAGAATAAGTTAATGTACGTAATACTGTTGGATAGAAGAGGCAGAACCAGGAAGGAAGCGATGAAATTTAAGAAAACAAAAAGTTCCGGACAAATGCACACCATAGAAATGTGAACCTTGAAATAAGTACAAAACACGAAACAGTAAACATGAAGCATAAAATAAAAAATGTTAAACGGTTTGGGTTTATACAGTTACTAATTGAGGAAAAAAAATTAGAAGAGTCAGACGATAGTTCAGATGATGTGGCAGAATATTATTGCTAAGAAGACATCATTATCATCCGCATACCAAGACTGGTTAGACACGCACCTGCATTCCTGTATGAACCCTGAACTAATATTCGCATTTTCCTAAAAACATCCTACATTCTTAAGTATGAGGCATGTTTTTTAAGTAAGCACCGTTTTAAAATGAATTAAAAACGTGCAAATATATCTTAATAATTTTATTTTTACATAAAAGCCTGTATCGTAATCTACTTTTCTAAATAATTTCCTTCAATATTGAGGCACTTGTCATAACGTTTGACCAGTGACCAGTTTTTGAATACCCTTCGCATAGAACTCTGCCGCCTGACTTGTTAACTGTTAACCACTGCATCACAACTGTTTTGACTTCGTCATCGTCTTGAAGACGCTGTGCTGACAGCCCAGATGTTTCTTCAAGTGCAGGAACAAATGGTAGTCACAGGACGCCAAATCAGAGCTGTACGGAGGATGATCTAGAGTTTCCCAGTGAGAGGATGTGATGACATCTTTGATCCGATTATTAGCCACATGCGGACGGGCATTGACATGCACATTTGTGCAGCCATCTTTAAATGCTCTCACTCACTTTCATACCATTCAATCACCCATAATGTTGTGTCCGTAAATTGCACAGATCTCATGATGAATTTCAATCGGTTTTAGTCCGTTAGCAACAAGGAATCGTATAACAGCCCGGACAGGCGGCGGGAATCACGATTATCAGTAAACAACGTAAACAAGGGCGAATCAGACTGTAATGGCGTCAGCGTGTAGATGAAAGATGTAGGTACTCAGTGCGCATGCGCGGAAACGCTTACCGTAGCGATTCGGTGGCAGAATTTCAAAACGGTACTTACTTAAAAACATGCCTCGTATGGCATTTGAAATGTCAATGATTGATGTGGTTCGTCATGTGCGGATACCAATTGCTTTTATGAAATGTATTTCTTGTTTCTTGTTTTTGTGTCTCTGTTTCTCTGCAGCTTCTCTTAATATTCTACACCGTTGCAAAAGTGTTTGTAAATATTGACTGGCCTCCAAAGTCGTCAGACCTAAAGGCTTTTGATTACTTGTTGTGATGAACCAAGAACCATCCAGAAAAGCTATTGAAGAAATTGCTAATATTCCTTTGAATATGTTGCATAGTGTACTAGAGAATTTTTATAAAAGGCTTCAGGAATGTATGCAGAGATGGGGAGGTTATTTACTCCACATTACTTTTAAGAAGCGAAAATTGGAAATAATGCAATTACCCTGTCAATTTTGCATTATATTTAACTAACTATTCAAAACTTCTCGCTCCCATGATCTTTCTTGTATTAGCTAAATTTTACTTTTTGTAGCATACAAGATCTTCTTCCTTGCTATTAGAGTTTAAGATTCTAGACCAACGGGAAGTAATTATGTAGCAGGTTATTTATTTAAGTTTTATGAAAATTAAAACCCAGTTGTATAAGTAAAATCAAAAACAGCATTTGACCTCAGCTTACAGAACCTGACCTATCGTTATACACTGACTGTATTTTCTTTGAAACGAAGGTAAAAATAATGAATTAAACGGAAGGCTGTTTTTCTTAACACTTTTTATAGGAAAGGAAGTTATGTTCCGAAGGTTCTGTTAGTTAAAACATAAACTTGGTGACATTCTTGTTAGAATCATTGAAAGTAAAAAAAAATCCGTATTTTAATTATAATTTAATAAAATCATTCAGTTAGTTCTATGCTACAGGTGTGATTACTTGATTTCATTTACACGCTAAAATGGTTGTTTAACACATTTAAGTGGTTGATTGTGTAGATGAATACTGAAAGCTTTTACGAAAACATACGCAGTATGGTAAAACAATAATTTTCTTTGATATAACTTAAACTTTGAAAGGTGTATTTTTTATGAAACTGCAATAAGGAGGAATTAATGAAACACAACGAACGTTTCACTAAATTTAATCGAAAACCTCGACAAGTTTGTTTCGACCGAAATTAATTATTAATCATTAATTAGAGGAATACAAAGATTACTGAAATTTCAAACTAGAACTAAACGTATACGATATACTATTACAGGGTGAAAAGAAGGAGGGGAGAGTTGTATACTGATATTTCTAACTGATTGTTAACTAATTGTAAATTATTGTGCAGGGCAGAATTTTGGTATTTATAAATTAAAAAGCCTTATACAATAATTTAAAAATACTTAACAATCAATTGGAAATATCAGTATACAACTCTCCCCTTTTTACCCTGTAGTAGTAAATAAGTTCAGTTCTACTTTTAAACTTCTCGCCGAGCGACGAGGTCTAGTGCTCTAGATCATTGCTTAGCCTCGGAAGGTCACCGGTTCGAACTCGGGTCTGGCTGCTCTGGTCCAAGTTTTCTGTGGTTTCCTTGAATCATTTAGGCAAATGCTGGGACAGTAATATTCCACAGATAATCTTTCACTTCTCTTTTGTCTTCATTTTGTCCGTCTCATCTTTCTCTCCCTAACCACACCACCCACGCATTCCCACGATTCCTGCAAGGATACTGAAGAGGGCCTTACGCCCTACTCTCCGGCTTTGCACTACAGTGTAGGTCGGAGCGACTCCTCGCCCAGGAATGAAACACAAAAAAGTTCTTTGTATTCTTCTAGAGTGCAATCCATACGTAGTCCAAGAAATTCTACTTTAGCTGAACATCATCATCTTTAAAAATATTATCATCAGTCAAAAATGGTCTCAATACCCAAGAGTTGGACTGACGGTTATCCATGTCCGGGAAATATTGTTGCAGTGAGCTTATTACTGATAACAAATGCTGTACCACGGAATCTTGAAATGTAATCTTGTCAGCTTTATCGTTTTCCAGTTGCTCACAAACTTGTGAAACCATGGTCATATCGCCAACCTGAACGAATAAAGCTTGCTGCTTTGTCTTGCAATATTAAAATATTGGTCATATTTCCCTGTAACGAAATATTGAGGCTATTGATTTCACAAAAAAAATCAGCAAGACACGCCAGCATTTGGATCATTGTCACCCCTCCGAAATACAAGTTTTACCCCCGCGGGGGTAATTACCCGCAGGTTAGGAATCGAGGCTTTAGATAATAACTGTTTCACTAAATATTATAAAATATAAAGGCAGTATATTGCCATCTAGTAAAATCTGCTGCTAATGGAACTATTCCATGTGTTAGACAAGAGCCATCTTAATGTATCTATTTGTGCAACTGAATCGACGATACAGCTTATATACGTGCAGACATGTAAACTACATTTTAGTATAGTATATGTTCTTGATTAGTAACATATAAAATACATAGTTAGTAGCCTGTATTAGTAGAAATTTCTTTTAAAGAGCTTCCATTTGGTTAATGATTTATTGAGACTGCCTGTGGAGATCTAATCGAAAATGTCATTCATATTTGGTGATTTCAGTAAATTGCTGATAACGAAAATTATGTGACTTCCATATTGTGATTAATAACTGTTAAAAATGGTTTATTATGTCTGTAGAACCTACAGACTGACCAAATAAGGTATGAACAAAACAGCGGCGACAATACCATATCAAGTTTCTGATGAAAAAATAAAAGCTGTGGTGTTTACGTGCATTGAAAATAAAAGATTAATTAAAATATTTTGCATTGCTCATTAACTACGTCTTATACAATTGCATATCTTTAGTATGCTACTTTGTTTCATTTTCTACAATTTACTTGTCTACTGTTAAAACATTGTGTTTATGTTTTTAGAATCGTCTAGGATATATTATAGACAATATTATATAGATGATGTTCATCATGTCTTTTTTGTTTTATTATTTAAACGCTTGGTGTATATATCCAGTAATAATTATCATGACATTCATATTTAATGTGTCAAGTTATTAAAGCTTTCAATGGCCGCAACTCCTGTCGTTGGGTCCATCAGGGTTCAGTTTTTCTGTTTTAGAAAATCTATATGCTTTAGGAGAACCTTAAAAATGTCCTGTTCTCTGGTCGGAGTTATTGTAGTACTGACACGCTCGGGGTACTGCCGAAATAGCCGCTGTGGGCTGCTACGTATATATTTTTATGTTACCCCTAGATAGATGATAAATATGAATAAGGAAATACAATAATGATATAGAAGTTTATTTAAAAAAATTCATAGTAGTTGTACCGTATCAAGAAAAATAATATCCACATAATGGTAGCAAATTTGTATGGTATAACCACGTGGTTTTTGGTGAAAAGGGATAAATGTTAGTGTAATAATAATACATAAAATTATGCTTTAATGATCATTGAACAAAGTTTGGAATGACGCGGATAATGGGTTTTTGTTTGCACTCGTTTTAAGGGTAAACAAACATATGCAAATGTGAACAAGTGTGATGTGTACCTTTTTGGATACTACTTTTGAATGAAGGTAATTAATCTAACTTGCAAATGACAATAAAAAATAAATTTGCGCTCTGGTGCAAATTAATTCTGTTTTGCTTGGATGAAATGGAATTAATTCACACATTCGTTAGGTCAAACAAACAGTAAACTGATAAAAAGTGGATAAATATAGAGAACAATAAATAATTAATTTTAAATGTTTACTTTTTGCCAATAGATTACTCGTTTTTTTGGGCAATTTTCCAAGACGTATTTTCCTTTTGGAACTTCCGACCAAAATAGGTGTTTGTGCATATGTATGCTTAGTAGAAGTCATACTTTTATATACATATTCAAAATTAACCTCAAATATTTTAAAAAACTTTCAAAATTATACGACAGATGTCATCTATTTTGCAAAATGCCAAAATTTTACCCTTAATGCGTCAAAAGAAGTATAACCTCAAAAATCAGTGAGCAAAAGAATAAGTAGATTATTTTAGTATTCAATTGTTATAGATACGCATTTAAAGGGATAATTCATAACCTACTTTCCTTGTAGAAAAGTTAATGGATTCTGATTGTCTTTTCAAACCTCAATACATAAATAATAAATTGGATTCAGATAATAATAAAGGTTTTTATTTTTTGGCATATTTGCCTCCTTAAGACAGACATCTGTAATACACAGCGACATCTAGTCAAGTTAATAGACATTACTTACTGTAAAACCAAACTGTCTACAACTAATGGATACAATTACAAAGCATTTATTATATTATACGTTTTTTAAGTAATTAAGAAGTACGATTATTTCAAATCGATTCGACTGACTGTTATTTTTATTAATCGATATCAGACTCGATTAACAAAAATAAATGAACAATCGACACTGTAACTTGATTTTGTACATCGATATTTAGAAGGTACAGACTGGTGACAAACAAAAAGGTAAATAAAAGTACCTGCTTTTTTCTCAGTTTTTTGAAGTGTTAAAGTCAAAATCAATTAAAAAGAGCTAAAAGGGGAAAATTCATCATAAGATTTGCGTTGCTCTTCTTAGAAGATCAAAGATTTCTTTTTGTCGAAAACAGCTGTATAAATAAATTGATGTTTTAAAAAGTGGAGGTATATTATTGTGTAAATTAAAACAATACTCTTTGTCAAATGTTGTTTGAATAGGCCGTTCAGAGGCGTGGTGAAACAATTAAAAGTTGCCGCCAAGAAAGAACAATGAGTCATTGTTAATTTTAAATTTGTTACACACTCCACGTAAATTTTCATTAAGTACATTTTTAATTATAAAATATAGAATATTGGCTCTTTATGAATTGGTGTACTGTAAGTATTCATGAAGACAATAAAAACGATCTTGTACGCTGCAGATGAAAATGAGTCATTCGTTTTGTATTATGTTTTCACTTTTCATGCAGATAACCTTCGGAAAATGTCGGTTTGTTTATGAATAATGCTTTTCCTTTTCCTTTTCCTTTCTCTTTTTACCACCTATTGTTCTTTATGAATTATAACACTACAGACGTATCTTTCTTCAAGAAACTATTTTTTTATCGTTCCTGTACATCACCATTATATATAGGACCTAATTAAAGTTGTTTTTAAAAATTATTGGTTGTAGTTGAAATTGAATTTCTTTTTTGAGTTTCTCCAAATAAATAATTCCCAAAAACTACAACAACCTTAACTGTTTTCGGTCTAGTTTAGTCTTCTTCTGCCTCCCTTTATTCCTGTTTCTGCTTCTAATATATCTCTAATTAGCTCATTAAGTCTCAGAAGGTATCCTATCTTATTCTATCTTCCTATTTCGTTCTTGAGCCAATTTTCGTATTTCTCTAAAACTAGACAATTTTACATCCCTAACTATTCTCGAACAGTAATCTAATTTAGGCCTTCCGTTGCTTCTTTTTACTCCTACTTCTACCTCTATTATGTCTCTTAATAATCTTTTTCGAATTTCCAAATTAACCGTTCGGAAGCACAGTGGTTTCTTTTTGTTAAAAAATATTTTATGTTTCTATCGACTTTTCCCTCGAAAATCGAAAATCAGCGATTGCTTAGACTTTATATATTTATTTATTATATGTTTTATATGTATTTTATTTTCGACGTTAATTAATTTTATTTTTTAATTATATTTCTCGTATATATGTATAAATAACTCTATTAAATATTATATAAAAATGGAAACGATTTGTTGTAAGACGAACGTAACTAACACGTGCAAAATTTTCATCATAAATGATTTATATTTTTGACACCTAATCTTATAATTCCGCCGTCAAATACGACAGTATTGCATCATGATTTTTCCAAGATAATCTAATATGTATGTATTTATGTACAATTATTATACATTTTTATTTAAGCCATTTAGCACATTTTTGCATCAACAATACATAGTAATAATAAAAATAGGTTATGAGTGGAATTGTGTAAAAGAATTAAAAATAACTGTTATAGTATTTATTTATTCATGAGATCCGAAGTAGCACTATTAAACTAGATACATATGTAAATGTAGTTATGTATGTATATTAATGCTGTGTGTTTTGGTGTCGATTGTAGGTGGCTAATAGAATTGCAAATTAATGGATTTGCTACTATTTTTTTTTTAATAAATAAATAAATGCAGCAAGTTTCTCATGGAATCTCCTGGTTACAGTATTTCACACATTCTTACATTTTGAATCTACAACACTGTTATATTTTAATTAACTTCTTTATTACCCAATTAATGAAAATATCGCAACCAGAACATTAAAGTTCGTGCTACCGCTACTTGGTCAATGATCTGCTGAAACTGTCAGATGTGAATTGCGATTTCGAATTCTTTGGTTCTCGTCAGCACGACAGTACACCGACTAAACTTTTAAAAATTCTAAAAATATGAAAGAACATTGTTTTATTTAAATAGTAAGGATTTCAGATCCCACATTTGTAACGCATCCTACACAGTAGGCACAGCGTACCGAAAGCCATATCACACACGACCGGTTTCGACCTATCGGGTCTCATCAGGTGGGCGCTGGCGGAAAGGCTTTTACAAGCTATATAATTAATATAAATACGGAATCAACAGAAAAAACTACTCCGAGGACTAATACCCCTACCGGCATTGAATTAAAATTAGAATCGAAACCGGTCGTCGGGTATGGCTTTCGGTGCGCTGTGCCTACTGTGTAGCACGCGTTCCAAATGTGGGATCTGTGATCCTTAATATTTAGACGAAAAGGATTTTTATACCTTCTTTTTTTATTGTTATCTTCGTCTAATAATCGTTCAGAATTAATAGTGGAATTCAGTGCCGGTAGGGGTATTAGCCCTCGGAGTAGTTATTTCTGTTTATATACACTTTTGTTTGTTACATTAAGAATGATGGATTGTGTCATATATGCGACTAAAGTTATTTATATTTATTACCATTTGAACTACTGTAACAAAAAAATACACATTAAAATTTTAATATCGCTCTTAAATTTATAATAAATTTAATAGTTCTTGTGAAAATTATATTTATATATGAATATTTTGAGCTATAGATTGGGGAAAATCCCTCATTCTTAATGTAGAAAATAAACTCTTCTGAAAAGAGGATAAAAAATGCTTGATTATTAGGTATTACGGACTTTAAAATTTGTGTATTTGTTCAAGATGGTAATAAACTGTAGATAATAATAACAACATTACCTACACTGAATGTTTGTTTTTTGGTGGTGTAAAATATTTCCGTGCCGCCAGTGAAAAATATAATATTGAATTTATAAATAATATACTATTGGTAAATTTCATCTCCACAATGAATTAGGCTAATTATGTGTAATTCTCAGAGGTTCTTGGAAAATGTACCTTATTATCTCCTTGGTCTCTTTTAAAAATTGTTAGCTTAAATGTATTATTACAATCACTAATTAATAAAAGATCGCAAATAAGTAAACAGAAAAGAAGAAAGTATTTTTTTTCAACTAATGATATAGTAATTAATAATAATTAATAATGAAATATTTTGAAGAATGTTTAATACAGGTAAATTTTAAAAACATTAATGTGATATCAATTGTTGGATTAATTTGTATTCACTACAGATACCCTCAAATTAAGGAGGAAAAATTGTTACTGCAGTCACGCCCTCGCCGAGAATCGAACCCGGGACCCTTGGCTTTACGCACCAATCCTCTTACCACTCAGCTATGAGAGGTGACAGCAGTAATAACGACGAACGTATTTACGAAGTCACAGGATCGTCGGTGGTGCTAAGATTATTGGCGCATAAAGCCAATGATCCCGGATTCGATTAGATATCGAATTTACAAAACGCCTTCTGTCAATTGACACTTCTGAATTAATTAAACAAAACGTAGTAAATAGTAAAATTTGTAGCATGAGCCATTTTTGCTTTTCTTCTTTTTCCGTCGAGTGTCCTATTTTAATCTGTAATCGCAAATATTTCACCAGGTAAGTATTAGATCAAAAAGTGACCTCTACAAAAGTTCTCAGTTAGCCATTTGATGTGGTCCAACACCCTGGTAAGACCCTGTGACACAAAACATTGTTTTCTTTTAAATAGAAACCCTTATTTTTTAATTGAAGAATCTAATTTTACTGAGGAAAAAAAGATACATCCAAGTAAGGTTATTTTTTCCGTAAAAACTGATTTTGCTTAAACAAATGGGGATTGTTACTCAAAAATACAATGTTGGTATCACAGGACCTCACCATGGTCCCATGTAGACGTCATTTTTCGATTTGGTACTTCCTTGGTGAAATAAATTGGACAACCCGTACATATCTACATACTTAATTTCAAATGTAGGAGAGTAAGTGAAAGTTTGACTCTCATTTTTGAAATGACATAGGTCGGATATTGTTTCGTAAATAACGCACCATTAACTGCTTGGCAGCGTGAGATAAATTATAAAAGAAACGAATTAGACGCTTTTTTATTCATACTCGCCTCGAAGCATGTGATATTGTTCATACTAATGATGGATGTTCAATGTTCAATGATAATTGCCGAATATTCCAGCTGCAAAATGAATATAAAACTGACAGCATCTAAGTAATTTGTTTTACTCAATATATTGCGAGCAATTTTAAAATGTTATCTTAGTGGATGGAAAGTTAATTTCAAATGGCCGGAAGTAAACGTTTCAATTATGACATAACTGCCTTTTATTATGATGTTGTCACGATTTACGAGATTTGAAAATGTAGTGTTTATTGTTACCTAATCAGGCACGCTTCGGCTACCGGTAGTTGATTTTCCAGAGTAATGCCTAGTGTCTAGTGACTGTCAAGGAGTCAAAGTAAGGTTAGGTAATCTCATACTTGTACCCTGTGCATATATATTTATAATCAGGTTTTTGAGTGTCATTCGAATAAAGTAAATTAAATTAAACAGTGTATCATGTAAGTCGATTGCCATCCAACGGCTTTAGATGGGTCAGTTTAAGAAGGCGATGTCTGTAGTAAAATATTGTCATAACGTTTGACCAGTGACCAGTTTTTGAATACCCTTATCATAGAATTCTGCCGCCTGACTTGTTAACTGTTAACTAGTGCATCACAACTGTCTTGAAGACGCTGACCGCCCAGATGTGTGAAGGAACAAATGGTAGTCACTGGGCGCCAGATCAGGGCTATACGGAGGATGATCTAGAGTTTCCCAGTGAAAAGATGCGATGAGATCTTTGCAAGGCTAGGATTGTCGAACGTTTTTCAAAATAATACCAATATATTTATTAAATTGTTATAATCATTCATTTATTTTATTTTAGTGTTTTCTTTCAATTTATTTTTGTATTCATGGCTTTAATAGAGAGTATTTTAGTTGTTAATCTAAGATAAGGTTCTGAATTGACTGCGCTTGTGTTGTCTTCTATGTCTACCAAATTTATCAAAATATTTCTCCTCTTCCACGAAAACAAAAAAAGACTATAAATGTACAAACTTCATATTTATAGGTAACCCATGGGTTGGAGTTAACAGATTAAAACAGAGATATTAAAAGTGGTGTATTGTAAGTCACAATTTCTTTTTGTTTATTTACAAGAGTTTTACCAGTTCCAAGAGCATTTTTGATTTCCGGAAATTCTGGAAGAGTTAGTTTTTTACTTTTCGTACAGACAGTATAAAAAGCAAAAATGTTCCACAGGTTTCACTGCACAAAACAAAATCACACTGTAAATATATAAATCGTAAAAATATTACACACACAACCGAGAAGTAAGAAAGGTATTAATACTGATTAATCGTGCTCCTGACGGTGTTCTAAAAAGCCGAAATGTAAATTGAGTAATTTTAGTAAATAAATGATGTGTAATTGATTTTCTACATATATTTAGAAAATGTTTCGCCTAGAGTTTTCGGCTAATTATCTTCATAATTATAGTTGAAAGTTATTTTTTTAATTTATTTATTAATATATAGTATATAGGTACCTTAAAACCTGAAGGTTGCAATAATCTTACATTTACGTCCCAAGCAAAGTGCTTCTTTCTTCTTGATTTTCTACATATATTTAGAAAATGTTTCGCCTAGAGTTTTCGGCTAATTATCTTCATAATTATAGTTGAAAGTTATTTTTTTAATTTATTTATTAATATATAGTATATAGGTACCTTAAAACCTGAAGGTTGCAATAATCTTACATTTACGTCCCAAGCAAAGTGCTTCTTTCTTCCCTAGAAAACCAAAAAGTTCATTTCGAAATTTTATTGATGTGTGTCTTGTCACCTCCTGGCGCCGCCCAACCTATCCTTCTACCAAAGGCCGGTCTATAGGTACCTTACCTACTGTTTAATACTTGTAACGTCACTGGATACTATTCCACCAAATAAATAGTAAAAACAATTCTTTCCCAAATATTTTCTTATCATCATAAGTGTTGTTTTGCGATAACATAAAATTATGTAAATACCCGCTCCTTAAATGTAATGTGCTTCTTTGTTTGCTTGACATTGCTGATAGATAGATATTAGACACTATCATGTTTAAAAACTAATCAGTTAATTTGTTTATTTTCAGCAACATGACAACAACAGGTCAATTATAAGTGGCCGGACAAGCGCAGAAGCAGACTTAACTAACTGGTTACCACAATTATCTTCTGGAATACTAATAGCAAGGTCAATAAGATTGACTCTGTCTACTATATGAAAGCGTCCAGCACGCTACAAGGTCATCAGTAGCTCGTTTAGTATGAACAACACAACCCGGAACAAAGAATAAATAAAATTATTACAATAAGTTTATTAGAAGAACATAGAAGCACAAATGGCTGAATTTTTAGAGTACGACTGGAGGACCAATTTTATTACGAAAGATTTGATAACGATACCAAAATCTCAGAAAAATCCTGAAGACAAACACATTAGTATCCAGGCATTAAGAGGACTAATATTTCAATCAACAGACGTCGAGTTCAAAAATAATGTACAGCAAGATGATACGACACTTCTAAAGTTCCTTTACGCAAGAAAGTTTGACATAGATGAGGCATACCAACTTATACAAAATTATTATTGGTACAGGAAACGAAACAGTCAAATTTTTAAAGACTTTTCTATCAATGCTCCAGATATCAGAAAAGCTTTAGAAAACGGTCTTCCAGGTGTTCTACCCACTAAAGATCGCAAGGGAAGATGTGTCTTAATCTTAACGGGGGTGAATTGGGATTGTTCCTATTCCCTTTTAAGTGTTTATAGGTCTCTCTTGTTTACATTAGAACATTTGATAAACGACGTTCATAATCAAGCAATCGGTTTCGTTGTAATAGTTGACTGGACGGAATTTTCATTCAGGCAAAGTACGAACCTTAAACCGAGTGTATTAAAGTTAATGATTGAGGGATTGCAAGACTGTTTTCCGGCCAAATTCAAGGGGGTGCATTTCCTCGGTCAGCCCTGGTATGTGGAAGCAGCCCTCACCTTTATCAAACCTTTCCTCAAGGATAAATCGAAGGATAGAATTTTTGTCCATGGAAATAATCTTAGCACTTTACACGATCACGTTCATAAGGATATTTTACCGGCGGAATTCGGGGGTGAACAACCCAGTTACAACCCCGAAACGTGGCTAAAGAAAGTGTTGGAGGAAACCAGCAACAATAACGACTCGTGATGAAATTTTGTCCGTTTAAAAATATTTTAGATACTCAGACAACAAAAAAAAATTAAATGATAAGTTATGTTTGTATAACACTTACGCGCAGATTTTCTGATAACAGCCCAGCTTGACACTAAGCTTACTTTTCTATAAAATCAGTGGGATTTAGTTAGTGAGAAGTTAATCGTTTTAAAATAGGTTTGACAGAAGAAAAAATATGACTTGTATTGATAACGACTAGTAATTATATTTACACTTACACAGGCCGACGAAATCAGGAATTGAAAATGAAAACATCAAAGGGGTAGTCATCTACGACATTGTTTCTAAAGTTGACCTCAGAATTGTCCTAGAGCTTTCAGATTGTAATCTAAAAATACGATAGATGCTAATTTGGTTTACTCTACTTTAGATAAGAATATATCGTTTGAATGTGCTACGGTAATACATCCTTGTGTTTTTTAGGGCCCTATTTGTTGAGGAATCTTTAGATTTCTGGACCGCTACTACTACGGAGAGTTAAAAAAAGACTCCAAGACCAGATCATGGTCAGCGATAAATGATTGATCGGAAATAACTACTCGATTGGTTGTTTTTGTTTTTTAATTTTATATAGTTATGCTTACTAAAAGGTCAGACCTTAGTTTTTCGGATTGAGGTCTGAAGTTTGACGTGACGATTTTGTTAAAGAAATTTTGAAGCGATATTCGGATTTTCAGCGTCGGAAATGTGGTCATAATTTCCTGATTCACGTTGACCTGTGTTATGTGTAGATACATATAATTAAGAATGAATTTTAAAATGTTCCAAAAGCTTTACAGTTTAGGAGATGATAATTACGACATTTGTGTGAATCTCTCATTTGTACATAATGTAACTATTGATAGGAAATATTAAGCACTATCATGGCAGATTTATGACTTTTAATATGAAAAACATTATTTTTTTGCCGATCGATCGGTTTTATGAAATACATAATATTTTTCAATTTCCCTTAAAAAATTTGAAAATATACACAAATTCCTGGTTTTATAATGCATATTTATTATTTTAAGTACATAATGTTCAACTTCAAGTTGTATTATTAGAGTGATAAAACGTGTTGTTACAAGGTCAGTTTATAATGCGAATGCATCTTTGCAAATATTCCAAATTTATAAATAGGTATAGGTAGGTACATGTATTATTATTTTATACAAAAGAGAAAACGAATTGTAAATGTGTGTCTTCCAAAGATATTTAATTATTTCTATTAATTATTATGTATGAGAATGAAATGAAAATAAAAATAATAATTATTATGATAATACTTAATATGTGTGTATATTGTTTGATAGTAGTATTATTATTTAAGAATATTAGCTACCTATGTTATAAAAATAATAATAATTGAACATAAATATTGAGTGTACCAAGAGACAATAATGTTTAATAAAAAATAATGTCTTCTTTGTGATTTTCTACCGAATAAATTTAGATATTATCTGCAATTGTTCTTCTTCTATTTATTGATTAGACTAAGGGTGACTAGTGCAAGGTCAAAGAGGCACTGACCGTTAGTATATAACTTAAGGGTATCTGCCGTTATCACTTGGTGAAACATTTTTCAAAATTGAGAAAAATTAAAACACTGATGGTTTCACTAAAACTTTATTGAATACTCGATACGTATTTCGCCTTATAAGGGCATCTTCAGGAGTAACGAAATTCTACTAAGTACCAAACAGAAATACATTAATTTATAGTCCTATTAGCGAAAAGTTAGGTAGGACACTCAGGCAGTTCAATATTAATGCAGCTTATTTTAATAACTTTACTGTAGGTAAATTTCTGGTTAACAATAAGATGACTGGAAAAACCGACACCCTCCATAAAAGCGGTGTATACAAAATCAATTGTTCAGATTGCTCAGCTATTTACATAGGAAAGACCAAAAGAGATATTATAACAAGATACAATGAACACGTAAATTACGTAAAATTCAATAATCATGCTTCAGGTTTAGCCACTCATCTTATTGAAAATAACCACAGCATAAATATAAATAATTTAGAATTATTACACCATTTAAAAGGAGGTCCAATACTAGATAGATACGAAATCATCGAAATAAAAAAAGCAAAAATAGAAAATAAAAATATTACTAACGACCAAATAGAATTTGGTAACAATCCCTTATTGGACCCAAACATTGTTCATCCCCCCACCCTCTTAATATGTACTATAAATTAATGTATTTCTGTTTGGTACTTAGTAGAATTTCGTTCCTCCTGAAGATGCCCTTATAAGGCGAAATACGTATCGAGTATTCAATAAAGTTTTAGTGAAACCCTCAGTGTTTTAATTTTTTCTCGTTAGTATATGTTATCAATTCTACGTTACTTAATTACTAGCTGTGGCAGTAAATCGAGATCTATGTATCTACTTGACGAACTTAATCGACGACACAGCTTATAACATATATGTTACATGAGTGCCTGTCATGTAAACCAAATTAATAAGAAATGGTCAGTAATTTAACGAAACGATTTCGATCTTATGAGGTCTCAAAAGCACCCTATATGCAGTCTCTATAACCATTGATTGTTTTTGCCTCTACTTTATGGAAATTTACGATAATGAAAAATAAAACAAACAAAATAATTTGCACTGTATATTTTAAATTCTTAACAATTGTTTTCGTTAGAAACAGAAAATAATAATAAACTTATTTTTTGAATTTAACTTTAACAAAATCAGACAATTGAATAAATATTTCAGTGTATAAAGAAACCTCATGCCATCTAACACAACAAAAATTAGCAGTGTTCCACTGTATGATTAATAGATTGTTAAAATTACCTCCTTCAGAAAACAATTTTAATAAAGAATTAAAGTGCATAAAACAAATTGCCTAATTAACAAAAAACGAAACGTAAAATAAATTAAACTGTAACATACGCAGTATATATTGGTCAAACAGGGAGATCCTTTAGAGAGAAGAATTATTGAACATATTAAAAATTATTCTGAAAAATCGACATTCATGAATCAGGTAAAAAACTGTAAACACAAATTTAACAAGTATTATAGAATGTGCTATTTAAAAGTAAGTTGATATAATATCTAGTTATGGTATAGTATTGGTAAATGACGACATATATACCTTGATATTGTATCAAGTTTCTTTTAAGGGCTTCTTCGGTTATGGTCGGTCAGAGTTTTTAAATTTTTCATGAAATTCATCTAAACAAATATAAACGTAACTTTAATTCCAAATATAAAATGTTGCATGTTCTAAATAAAGGCATCAAATTAAACCTACTGGAAAGTATGGAAATCAATAGGTATAATAAATAAAATATAATTCTAAATGACCAATTAGATATCAAGAATTCGCCCCTTTTAAATTTAAATTTTCCCCTCTTTTCAAGGTAACATATTTTATATATAAATCGTTGTATTGACTTTATTATACATTTGATATCTTTAGGCGATTTTTAAATATTAACAGCCTGTTTTTAAACTTTCAACTTATGCTTTATATAAACAAATATTTTGAACTGTAAATTGGAGAAAAACCGTTCATTCTAAATAGAAAACCGATTCAATAATTTTTAAAATTTTTGAGCGATTTTTAATGTACTTTTAATTGAGCTAATAACTGCAAATAATTCTTAACACATCAAATAATACAAACAAGGTTTTGTAGAAAATAAAACTAGATAGATATTTGGGAGAAGTGGGTCCTCTTAATAATATATTAAAGCCTGAAGATGCGGGCGGCCGAAGGTGCCACCAAATTACACCTGACCAAAAAAGCTACAACCGATCTTGCCACTGACCAAAAAGGGTCTTTGAAAAGGTACCACTAACACCTAATAGGTAGAAATTATTCTAATGATAAGGGAAAATAATTTATTGATATTTTGTGGCATTTATTTGACAGTAATTAATAGAGCATTATAAATACATACTTATTACATATATCAATCAATAATTTTTTCAACGTAAATATGATACACATTTTATATAGTCGATGTTCGAGATTATTTTGTTTTTATATTTTTCACACAATTCCATGATAGTTTTCACTTTACCTCTTACGGAGGCATCCTTAATTTCTTGAAAGGTGTTTTTAAACTTTGAATTTTGACATAAGTGTCAATTTAAATTTTTTTTAACTTCTCTGAGCTGTGTAAAAAGGTTCGTTAAATTCGAGTGAAATGATTTACACGCGTTTGTCGTTTTCGTAACACACTCCTTACCACTACCTTATCAGGTAGGTGAGCACCCTTTTGCCTGGTGACAAGATTGGTTGTTTACTTTTAAAACCCCAATTTTGTAGCAGGTAGATCTTTATTTTTAGTGGAAACTTCTCATCGGAAAATGCATGTCCTTTTATTATAAATAACCTCCTTATTAAAAAGAAAAGATGACAACCCTTTGATTTTTTTCTATTAAATGATACTTTTCTTGTCTATTATTTAAATAAAGCATTGTTTGTTATTAGTGTTTTAGTGTCTATTAAATACACCTATGTATAAATAACATAAGACATAAATATCCGGAATTGTGTATATAAACCAAGTAAATTATTATCCTAAAAGATAAATGTTAAATAAACATTATAAATAATTATTATTTGAACTCTGTGCAGCACATGGTAAATACAAGTGGAATATAACTTTGTCACCGATTTTCCTGATACAACATTCGCATATCACAAACATATGTAAGTATATGATTAACTTTGTCTGACCTTTCTGCTATTTTTATATTATCAAAAAAGTTATTTTAGTTTATAATTAATTAAAACACAAATTTGCGGTATCATTTACAAAGAACAACATGAGTCAACAATGTGAACAGAAATGGAATATTAATTAATGAAAAAATAGTTTGATGATAAAAATTAAAAAAAAAGAAAGCATTAAAATCCTCTTTCGTCTAATTTCAAAGATCACAGATACTACATTTCGAACGGGTTCTACATGGTAGGCACAGCGTACGAAAAGCCATATTTCACGACCGGTTTCGACCTATCGGGTCGGCTATAGGATAAATATAAATATAAATAGGGTAGGGGTATTAGCCCTTGGAGTAGTTGTTTCTGTTGATTATATATTTATATGTATATTAATTAGTTGTTTAATTTGTGGTTAAGGAAGTGACACTGTGAACAATATGCACTTAACGGGTGGTTTTAAACGGTTTGGGATTTTGGAAATTTCCTTTTTTGCAAACTTTAAAATAATTAACACGTCAAATTATGTAAGACCCAATGTCATGCCTCTCTTAATCTCTCCACAGCTCTGTAGTTTAAGAAGCAAAAAATTACCTTACATACTTATTAAGGGTTTTGCATTTCGAAAAAAAAAAAATAACTGAACACTTACCACCTGTTCGTGTTTCTTTTCAGAAATAGCTTATAGCTTTGATAGCAATCAATCAACCCCCATTTTTCCAAAATGGTTTTAGCATTTAAAAATTCTGAATAAATTTAAAAGCAGTTCTATAATATTTTCTTTAGTTTTTATGTGGTATTTTCCTAGATGTCAAAAATTTACTGTTCCCCTCTTCTATAATAATTGAAGAAGAAATTAGCGAAATGCCTGCATGGGATTGTGAGAATTTTGTGATTTCCTATTCACTACCAGTACATTTTTAACACTGGGGTCCATACTGGTCCGCTTTCTTTATTTGAAAGTTCGTGTTGGCGTTTTGAAAATCGATTCGGTCATTTGTAGGATTTTTAATTTCCATCACAGTTTCCTTTCAGAACCCCCGTCATATTTCGTTTTGTTAGGAACTCTGTTCTTAAGCTAGTAACCAACCTCACTGAACTTTTAACTTTTACTTAATGCTATTGTCTACAGAAATGTTTCTAAATCTGTGTTATTAACAGTTCTAGTTTGTATATTGGATAATCATTATTAGGTATTTCTTATTAAATCATTCTTATTAACTATCCCTCTAAAACAAACTTTTGGGTGTTTCATTCCCAACAGCTACTCGTGCTGGTGGGCGGACAGTCCCTCCGACCTACACTGCAGTGCAAAGCCGGAACGTAGGGCGTAAGGACCTCTTCAGGCTCCTTTCAGGAATCGTGAAAATGGGTGGGTGGTGTGGTTAGGGAGAGAAAGATGAGAAGGACGGAATGAAGACAGAAAGGAAGTGAAAGATTATCTGTGGAATATTACTGCCCTAGCATTTGTCTAAGTGATTCCAGAAAACCACAGAAAACTTGGACCAGAGCAGCCGGATCCGGATTCGAAATGGTGACCTCCAAAATGCTAAGCAATGAGGTCTTCCTTATTTGCTGTCCGTCTCTAAATAACTTTATCTTATATATTTAAATTCCCCCTATTTAGTGAGGTCGGCCAAACGTGTCCTTGTAGAGGGATATATAGTGTATAGTGATGATAATAATTTTAGGAAAGATAAAAAACAGACTGGTACAAAGACACATTCCGGTGCAATAAAACTACTAGAAGTGTAGGTTGAAAAAGTAAACTACATTAAATATAAATATGGAATCTACAGAAACAACTACTCGGAGGGCTAATACCCCTATTACACAAGATAACAAACCAAAAACACAACGCTGTCTACTGTGTAGGACGCGTTCGAAATGTGGGATCTGTGATCCTTTATAATTAAACGAAAAAGGATTTTATTACCTTCTTTTTTTGATAAATTAGATTGTAGAAGTTTAATAGAAGATTATTGTTAGTCTAATAAGATGTTGTCGGTGGTTGTAAAATGACAAAAGAAATTTTTTTAAAGGAGGTTATAAAAATGAAATTTGTTGTGTTTTATAGAACATTAGAAGAACGAGGAAAATATGTATTTATATTATAAGGGTTTATTAAGGGTCTATTAAATATTTATATTTTTGTGTTGGTAGTTCATCCCTAGTTTTGATAAAATTTTGCTTAGTTTCGAGTAAACTTCTGTTTCTTCTACCAATTGTACCATCTAGTAATCAGTAGCTAAGGTACGATTTAAGTATTTTCATATATGTATAAACTGTACAGACTATTTGAAATAATCGTTACAGTACTTTATAATTAACAGTCTAACATTGTTTTGAAACTTAGGCAACACATATTGCATGACATTCAACATTTATAACATAGTGAGCGGTGGAAAAACAAACGACTGGACGAGAAACAGAATCGACGGGGATACCAAGTTTCATTGTCGCATATTATTATTATGTACTACTGTACTCTGTACATAGTTAGTTTATATCACGAAAACCAACAGTGAACAAGTTAGTGCTGTCGCTTGTTTTTGCGAAAAAGTTAAAATTTTAATAACGACAAATAATAGTTACAGTGCTTTTTGTAACATATGTCATAGACAATTAATTAATTAATTACAAAACATTTTCGATCTAGTTTTAAGTGATTGTTTGGTTGCGATGCGACGATGGTACCAGAAACGAAATTGAAAGTAAAACTGATGGTTCCGCAATAATCTCCGTTTCTCGAGAGATGTTTGGTAATAGGTGAGTGAAAGTTTAGGTAGTAGTTATTAAGTAAAATGGAAATTATGCAATTTAAGTTTTATTTCTATGATAGTGTTATTTATTCACTAATAAACAACCTTAAATCTATCTGAACGATGTTGATAACGATTGCTGATAACAATTATGCGACCTAGAACAGAACTTGGCAGACTTTTGAGATAAGAATTAAAAATGTTCCGTTCTAAAATTATACGTTTATGTAAATATTCACTCGGCAAGTGTTAATGACTGAAAATTAAAAATAATTATGAAAGTTTTTGTTATATGACACGTTTTTGAATCTAAATATGGTGCGTGATCGGTAAACGGTAAACACCAAATTTAAATTGAATGACAACAATTACAATTAAAAGGTATCAAAGGTGAAATATAGAATAATAAATAATATATAAAGAGATAAATACGTGAACATATCGGGTGTCTCTCCATACGGTAGTTCAGCTGCAACTAAATAAAATTTCAAAAAGATTTGTGATGAGAAAAATTAAAATTTTATTTGATGAAAATCCAACATCATAATTAAAACAAAGGTATTGATTTTCACAATTTTGTTCACACACGTGACGATTGTTTCGCTAATAATATTAGCTTCTTCAGACAGGGAGTATTTACTACTAAAGATATTCAACAATAAAAGTACTTATATACTAAGATGGTCTTTATAATAAATTTAAGAGGGGAAAAATATTGCATTCTGCTTGGTCGTTCATTAAAATATCTAGTTTTTTGTAATTATTAATTTCCAAAACTTCTAATAGTGTTAATTTAATTCCCTTACATTCTATATGTAAAATGTCCAATGTATTATTAAATTGATGTCCCTCTATAGTGACATGGATGGCATAAGTAGAATCTGTGTTATTCTTTGTATAACTATTTTTATGTTAAGACAAACGTTTTTTGAAACTTCTCCTTGTTTGTCCTATCTATTTTTTTGCAGGACCCACATGTTAACTTATAAACTCCTGATTTGTTTTCTTTTATAACTTTATCTTTATTATTTTTTATAATACTGCCTAATAAAGAATTTGTTTTAAATGTAATATTCGGACCGCACTTCTGTAAATAACTGACCATTTTATTCGTTTTAAAGTTTATTACATTTTATTTTATTTATGAAACAAAGTTACCTACCTAAAGCTTTTTAATGAAATTAGCATGTACCCTAATGAGAATTGTACAAATTTCTGCATTTATTTGTTAAATGGATAGGATAGGGAGGAATTGATAAAAATTGAAACATGTTGGTATGTCTGCAATGTCTGCAAAGATATCTGGGACGATGTTTGAATAAGTTTAAAATTCGAGGTATTCCTACTAAGAAATCTTTGTGATGCCAGCATGAAATACATTTAAGTCCATCACGTGACGAAAAATGCGACAAAATTCTGAACTTCTTTTGATGTGTTTTTCAGATTTTGCTTTCTTGCACAAATTCATTAAACATAAATAAATTCACAAATTGTATTTAATGGTCGTTGTTACATCATTCTCAAGACAGCGAATGCTTAAGGGGGTTAAACGTATTTATTATAACCCTGGTAGTTAGTTTATTGCAGATTTAGTAAGTGGGATATCCTTACGGTCTCTTTGTTAATTTGTGACGTTTTTACCTTGGGAGCAGGCTTTTTGGATTTCTCAAATTTCTAGATAGTTTACCGACTACCTTTCGGTTCGAAATGTATCTATTTGGTGGTTGTTATCTAAGCAATGTGTGGAAAAACCGGTGGCGTTTTTATTATTTTGGATCGATTTTTTGGGTTCGATAATGCGTTTATTTAGATTACGTTCCATCTGCCCAATGTACATTGCGTCACAATCTGCACATTCAACTAAATGGATCCAAATTATGTTTAACTTACATTTCGAACAGAACGGTAAAATCGGTCAAACCATCTAGAAATCTGAGAAATACAAAATATACGTCACAAATGAACAAATAGGCTATAAAAAAAATCAATAAATATGTTTAAAGTCCTTAAGCATTCACAATCTTTATAATGGTGAACAATAGAAACAGCTGTCGACAATCATTAACTAAAATTTGTGAAACTTTACCAACTGTATTCATTTAATTTAATATTTTTAAAAAGTTTAAAATAAAACGGAGAAAATGTTCAACTAATAGGTTTATTAAAAAACTCTACAATTGTTTTAGTAGTAATAGATGTATACTCTTTGAAAATGGTCCGTTGGCCGAAACAACTGTAGAGTGTTTTAATAAACCTATTAGTTGAAACTTTTCTTCGTTTTATTTTAAAATTATTAAAAATGTTTCATCAAAATTTGCGAAAAATCCATTAGATTCTAATATATAAATCATTGTTCACTATTCCATTGTGCTTTATAGGAATAGTTCCCTTAAAGAAGATCGATCCCGAATTCATTTTGTATCTTTTTGATCATTCCTATAAAACGAGATTTTCTGTTCTTATCATTTAAAAACAATAATTATCGCCGTGAGAAAGTAACGGTACCATAATTTGAGATTAAAATCTTATGGGATGGCAGTTAGTCTCGATGTCAACCGTCTTCCTAATACTGTAAAAGAACGTTGTATATACTTTTAGCATTCTGATCATGATCTGCTTGGGGTGCCATTGCGGTAAGTTATTTTTATCGTTAGACCAAGTAAATATCGCAATAACCGTGAATACTACCTGTACATACATACCATGTAATATATATGTAATAGAACATCAAAGGCATTATACCATTCATTCTATTACGGACAATAACCTGAAAGATTGAGGTGGTGCAGTCTCACTCTACTTGTCCCTAATAATAATTTTAATCGATCGAAAAAGAATAAGAGTTTGTTTAGTGGTTGCACAGATACCGCGGCTAAAGACTAATAACAACCAGCTATCAACTGTCAACAACATCTTGTGCGTGGAAAACCTTGATTTTTCTCTAATGATGATCAAGTTTGTTGTACTGCTCGTGGAGAAGGTGTACATTTGGTGTAAGTTTCGACGCAACAGTTAATTTCTTGTTTAAATGTCAAAACAATAGAACTTGTCAAGTTTCGTTCAATGTAAAACCCTGAAAGGCCGTCATTCCGATGAATTGTTCGACTAATGTATTTAGGAACAGTAGCCTAACCTAGGCTTTCCACTACATTTCTTTACAGTCCCGGGCCTAAGAAAACACCTATTTTTTTTGTTCAAAATTGGCTTTATTAATCAAGGTAATCTCCATCAAGAGCAACACAATCATTCCAGCGCCTCTCTAACATTTCAATACCACTCTTGTAGAACAATTTATCTTTTGTCTCAAAATAGGCCTCAGCTTCAGCGATAACCTATTTATTCGAGCGAAATTTCTTGCCGGCGAGCATTTTCTTGAGGTCTGCGAACAGCCAGTAGTCGTTGGGAGCCAAATCTGGAGAATACGGTGGATGTGGGAGCAATTCGGTGTTCAATTCATGTAGTTTCGACAGTTTTGCCATTGTTTTGAATGACTTGTGACATGGTGCGTAGTCTTGATGAAACAATTTCTTTTTTTATTAGTTTGTGGTATTAATAATGCGGTTGTTTCTTTGCAATTTCGCCCTTCAAATGCTAATAATAATCAGTAATGCTATATATTATTCACTGTTGATGGTATTTCCCTTCTCAAGATAGTCGATGAATATTACACCACAAATATCTCATAACCTACAATCTATAAGGCCATAACCTTTCCAGCTGATTGTTGTACTTTCGGGCGCTTTGGACGAGGTTCACCAGTTGCTGTCCACTTGTTCACTCAGATGACAATCGTTTTGATTCCGGAGTGAAGTGATGGATCCATATTTCATCCATTGTCACATATCGACGCAAAAATTCCGGTTTGTTATGTTTAAACATGGCCAAACACTGCTCCTAATCAACACATCAACACGTTCTTGTTTTTGGTCAACAGTGAGAAAACGCGGCACCCACTTTGAACAGAGCTTTAACTTTTTCATTGCCAAATGATCATTCTCATGCAATATAAAGCCAACACGTTTTTTGATATCATTTTGTTTTGATTGATGTCAGCTAATTCACGCAATTTCACTTTTCGATCATTCAAAACGATTTTGTGGATCTTTTTGTGTTTTCTGGTGTTACCGCTTCATTTGGACGTCCACTGCGTTCTGCATCAGTGTCTCGACCACGTTTGAAGTCATCAAACTAACGTTTTATTTTGTTTCGGTTGTTTCCGATGGAGCCCACTCTTGTCCATAACATTTTTCAAGCACTTTTCATTGCTTCGCTTGAACGGTATTTTTTCCCATCAAGAAGCAGTGTAAAATTAAAAAACGAAATTGTTTTTTATCCATTATTTTGAAAATAATAAAAAAAACAAGTCAAAATGTTTTTTTTTTGGTTTTTAAATCACTTGAGCGAACTTTATAAAATTTTTGATGAAACTAACAAATGGATTTGTTCCTATTAATTTTTATTTGTAATTTGGTAATATTCATAAGACCCTCTATCGCATGGATTATTTGTTGTATATGTATCGTAGTTTTCGACCTGTAAAGGGAAACTATTTGGGAATGTTTGTAAAATTCTAGAATTTTTATAAATGTATTTACTAAACGTCTGAGGAAACATATCATTCTTCTTCATCATAATTTTTCCAATATTACTGTAACTGTAAAGCTTATCGTTTATCAATTTTCTCTGTTAATAATCGTTTAATCTCCCTTTGTCTCCCATAGCAATGACAGTTGTTAGTATACATGTGGGAATGTAAGTGCTTAATGTGTACTTCTTCAGGCCATTATGATAATATTGTTAAGCTGTTGGATGCCTACTGCATACATGTGTATCAATCTATGTTATTGTATTGTGGAATGTCACGACGTGAGTGAGGTCGACGTGAAACCTCTTCACCACTTTGTAAAGTTCGTCAACACGAAGAATGAATAAATTATTTACAAACAAAATTCGCTGCACTCAAATATTTTCATTCGTTGGCCTTTCAATTTAAATATCAATGACAATAAACAATAATTGACACTAGAATTCAAGTATCTTTATTAGTGTTCACTATTTTCTTGGTATCATTAGCACCAAGTAGAAGAAACAGTTTGGAATTGTAGTGTTCCATGCCACGGATCTCGGAGGAATGTGATCTGTTCCTTAACTCTCATTTGCAAAATTTATAGGCCGAATAGTTTAAAAAAGAACGAGCTTCAAAAGAGGATTGTGGGCCAATATAGAGTTGTAGTATTTATTTTAATGGAAAACATTAGTGATTGGAATGATTGAAAGAAGAAATGTTAGGTAAGTCAGAATAGAAAACAAAGAATAGCACAGGGTTGAGCAGCTCTTAACAAAAAGAAATCACTTCTGAGCTCGTGAATAGTTAATTTGGAAATCGAACGAAATTATTAAAAGTGTACTGTGGCGTTTATTGCCACACTCGCCTTTTTTAGGGTTGTTAATTTAAGCTGTCAGTTGTATAAATATGTCATTAATTTCCATTTCTTTACACATGCGTATTTTGCATATCTAATCCTTCACATTTCATTTTCAATTTACAATTTTACTTTTCCATTGTAGTTTTATTTAATATAATAGTTTCTTCGTGCAGTTTAATTTTATTCTTTTTAACTTCTTTACGAATCCCTTTCGAACCTTTCCTGCTGTATCCTTAGTTGGTATTATTCGAATTGTCACGCTCTCACTCATTTACCCTCGCCAGTAGAAAGTGAACCTTTTCTGCCTGCATCCGGTTCAAATTTCACTTTTTTACTCCAATTACCTTCGTCATGGTCACTTTCCCTAAAATCCTTATTTCGAATAACGTCAAACTAAAATCCTTAGAAACGGTTCCCCTACTTCTTTCATTCTTTTAACATACGATTTTATAAAAACCCTTTAAAAAGACATTAGTGGTCAGTCAGTCACACACAGTCAGTCATTCAGAATCACTCTAACCCCGCCAACACACCTAAACTTACTTAATCATCAAGTCTTTATTACTACATCTTCTTTTCCACTTGTTCTTCTTTATTCTTCATCCGTATATATAATTGCTCATAGTGTACATATTAAACTTTGTTTACGCCCGATCGGATTCTCTTATTGTGTCGTTTTCAATACGCCCAAACGACCAAAGTATGGTTGGAGCACGACTCTCTGTAAAGGTATGAAACATGGACGGACGGTGAGTGCAACGGAAAAGATAAAGTTATAAGCGCTTGAGATGAGGTGTTATAGAAGGATGATAAAATTTGAGTGAATAGGAAAGGTCAGAAATGAGGAGGTATTAGAACGAGCAGGAAAACAAAGGGTCAGTAAGGAAAAGGAGAGGTAAGAATGGGTAGTGCGACACCTTCTGAGACATGAAGGGCTAGTTAGAGACATAGACATATTAGAAGCAAAAACAGGAGTAATGAGAGACAGTGGAATAACTAGATTAGATTACTATTAGCAACTTGATTATTATTAGAAAAAATCTAGGAAAGCGAGAGGAAAGTTTCAAAAATATTTTTTTGGCTTCTTCAGGTGAAGATGCGTATGCCAATGGAAATGATGATTCTACATACGCAGTAAATTTAATAAACGAAAAACATACTTTTAATGATACCTTTAAGATTTCAAAAGAATTGCCAAAAAGTCATAAACTAAATTTAACTGAAAGTTTCTACATTATTAAATACAATAAATTTAAAACTTTACTTAACGGTCAAACTGATGTAAATAGTTCTCCGTTTTCATTCTTCAAAAACTTAAGGTTTAACCCACCCCCTCCTTTCGATGTTACCCACCCCATTAAATTTAGGATCTAGTATTTAAGCTTATTTTGTAAAGGCTTTATTCAGAACATCTTCACCTGAAGAAGCGAATGTTTTTGGTGAAACAATTGTTGTGAACAATTAAAAATATTTTTGAAACTTTCCTCTCGTTTTCTTTTTTTGACATGGAGTTTCAACAAGTAAAGCTTACTACCATTATTTATTAAAAAATCTAGGGTTCTCATTCAAGCGTTCCATCTGCTATTAACACTTTTATGTAGGTACCTATTATATATTTTCAAAATTATGAATAAAGCATTTGATTGTCTTGGTATTAGTAGACATGTGAATTTGAAGTAAAACAGTTCCAACTAATCAGTGGATCGTTGACAAAGAAAATTTCGAAACCCAACATTGTCAGCTGACACAATACTCTTACTTTTAATTGAAGCGCTTGCTAGTGCAATTGGTTACGGTTTGGCTTTTAATGCCTACGTAATAAGATCCCGTAAAACCAAGAAAGATTCGTGCTAGTTAGTGATTTTAGTTGATAGTTTTCTCACAATTTGTTGGATGTGAAGTGTCAGTCATCAAAGTTGTAATATGACGTTACATTAAGTTTAAAATGCGATCTGTTTTTTAAGCCAACAAGGCGTCAACTGTTAGAATAAAGAATACATGTGAAATGTGAATGTACGTTGTTAAATGTATTCTTGAGAACTATAGAACCGGACTATCAAGAAGGTAGAGTCCACTAGTAGGTACTTAAGTAACAATGTCAGTCGCCGTCTTCAGCGAGCAATGAGAATTACAACAAAAAGTTAGTGTGCCAACCTTGAAATCTCTTCTATGTACATTTATGTAATTGCAGTACATAAATGTACACGAACACATAAAAAGCACAGAGCACCACCCTGACATAACATACCAGAGAAATGATTTATTTGAAATATGTAGTTTTATTTAAATTACAAACACAATATATTCAATTTCAAATGCCTTCTTCTAAATATTAATTTCTATTTACATATGAATAGATTTTAAACCTAACTTTTATTTTAAAAGTAGTAAAATCTAACAAATCATAGCTTGTGTTGTCGTCCAAGTTGAGACGATTCCTTATGACTAAGAAAAAAAGACTTTTTTGTTTGATTCCCACCAGTTGCTCTTGCTAATGGGCGGGCAGTCCCTTCAACCTACACCGTAGTGCGAAGCTGGGGGGTAGGGCGTAAGGCCCTCTTCAGCCTCCTCGCAGGAATCGTGAGAATGGGTGGGTGGGTGGTGTGGTCAGGGAGAGAAAGATGAGACGGACGAAATGAAGACAGAAGGGAAGTGAAAGATTGTCTGTACAATATTACTGCTTCAGCATTTGCCTAAATGATCCAAGGAAACCACAGAAAACTTGGACCCGGGTTCGAACCGGTGACCTCCCGAATGCTAAGCAATGATCTAGAGCACCAGACCACGCTGCTCGGTCTTATAATTAAGGGTGCTTCTTACTTCTTTTATAATTTGTATGTGTAACTTTTAATATAAATTTAACTTTATTCCATAAATTGATATTGTTTTGTTACACAGAGGCTTAATCGACTTAACACTACTGGTACGATAACTAATTAACTAAGTGATTGACTGACTGACTGTTACAACTTTATAAATTATTTCTTTTATTATGCAATAAGAGACCAAGGCTCAGGCAATGGGCGCGTGATCCACCCTGTTGCTCATCTGACACTATGTTTATCTTTCTCATGAAAATCGGACAATAAATCCTAATGATGCAACAGTTTCCGGTTTCAATAGACTTAGCTGAAGTAATAATGTTGAAAATGATAAGAATAAACCAAACTAGTATGCGAAGGCTTTCACGGTCGATGTCTATATGTTGAATGTTTGGTTCGGGCTTTATGGCCGTTGTTAAATAAGTATACCGATATAATATTATTTTTAAATTGTATAAAAAGATCTATAATTATTTATTATTGGTTTACGACACTTAGTTTTCACCGTAGTCAGTGAAATTGAGTTATCCTATTGCAGTGTCCTAATACTCTTAATAATGGATGTCAATATCCTTACCGATGGTTAATACGATTTGATTAGATTATGGTGGCATTCTTTATAACAATGATTCAGTTATTATTTTAATTTTTGTTTTTGTTTTTTTCTACAGAATACTTTAGCTACTTTCATTATTTACAAAGTTATTAATAAAAATAATAAGTGCCTTCCAGAATATTTAATTTACTCTATGTATATGAATATTATCCCTTAGAAATCGAATTACTCGACTTTTTCCTATAAAACCCCTCCATAAACTTGATAAGAAAACATAGAATAATCTTATTAGTAAACAAAATTAAAAATAAGCTTTTTATTTTAAAAAAACCATTTAGAACGTTCTTATTTTGCATTTTGTATTTCGAATGCGTTTTCCTTTGTTTTCTCTATTTAAAATACATCGGAGCAACCATTTCTCATATCTTTGCATGCAACTGTAATATACGAGGGCGGTTCAATAAGTGCCCGTGTTGAAGACAAAGGACGTTCCTCATGGAAGTGGGTGTTATCATCGTGTGCTGCCATCTATCAAACGATGCCAAAACAAATTTCAGATTGATTGATAGGTTAGTTTGGATTTGACAGTCATTCGAGTGAGACGTATTTCGTGATTTTCGGTAAGATAGAAAAAGTGGAGTATCGTTCGGTAATTTGCTTTTGATTTTTGGATGGGAAAAATGCGAGGAGATAAAAGAAAAGTTGGATGCTGTTTATGGGGACACTTCGCCATCTATAACCACAGTTAGATATTGGTTCAATAAATTTAAACGTGGGCGAACATCCGTTTTTGATGAGGAGCCACCAGGACGCCCGGCAGACATGGTTACCGAAGAAATCATTGAAAAAGTCCACGTCCATAACATGATTTACGCATATTGACGAACGAAAGTGCACGTAGTAGCAAAGGCCGTAGGTGTTGAGACGGGAACGGCAATTAATATTTTACATGATAAGTTGGCGATGAAAAAATTGTCGGCTCGATGGTTCCGCGATTGCTCATGGTAGATGCGGCTGTTAACTTCGAAGCAGTATTTAGAGCAATTTAAGCGAGATCCGAAGGACTTTTTGCGTCGAGTTGTCAGCATTAATGAAACCTGGATTTATCACTACACACCAGAAACCAAGCAACAACCTAAACAATGGATTTCTCCCGGAGAATCCGCTCCAAAGAAGGCGAAGACGGTCCAATCGGCCGGAAACGTCAGAGCGACGATTTTTTGGAATGCGAAGGGCGTCACTCCCATGGATTCTTTTAGAAAAAGGAAGAACGATCACTGGACAATACCACAGTGAGTTATTGGACCGCTTCGACAATAAATTGAAGGAGACACGGTCGCATTTGGTGAAAAAGAAGGAGCTTTTTTACCACGATAACACACTAGCACATTCATCCGAAGTTGTCGCTGCCAAACTAAATGAATTGCGTTATGAATTGCTGCCGCACCCCTCGTATTCACCCGATTTGGCTCCCTGTGACTTCTTGTTCCCTAACATGAAGAAATGGCTCGCAGAAAAAAAATTAGCTCAAAAAGGAAGTCATCGTCGAGACAGGGGCGTATTTTGGAGAGTTCAACAAATACTATTTCTTGGAGGAGTTAAAAATATGGCAGGAACGTTGGGAGACGTGTATCTTTCTAAAAGGGGACTATGTTGAAAAAATTTTTTTTTTAAAATGGTGTATTCATTTTTAACACGGGTACTTAATGAACCGCCCCCGTATATGTACATGCTGTCACGTGGGTAAGGTATGAACTTGAACTTGAAGAAACACTAATTAAAGTCGTTCCCACGGTGCGGTGGTAGCATAAAACGGACGTTTGAGAAATATATAGAAAACTTTTATTCTAAAACTTGGTTTAAAGTTTTAAATATACCGGAGTACACTAGGTTTATGTTTCTAATACGCAGCGTAAATTCTCTCTAATCGTGCAGTAAATAATAATATTAATATACTGCAAGAGGGTAGGTATTGGTAACCGTTACAAGAAGCTTTTTGTGGAATTTATTTAGAGATTACTGCAGGAAATGTACCTACCCTAAAACCATGTTCACCCTGTTCATTTCGGAAACTTAGAAGAATAAGATTAAAAGATCTGAACTTATTCAGGTGAATATGTTCTATACTTAATGAATAAAAAATACTTTTTCGAATTTCACAGTCAACAATTAATATTACAAATCTTATAATAACAATAAAGTAGATTCCAATTATGCAAAACAATTAAACAATAATAATATATTAGAGTAATACATGCAAGAAATTTGTTGAAGCTCCTTACCTTGAGCGAACGGTTGGGGTGTGGTTAAATAATAAAAAATATTCACCTGAAAAATTCCACTATTTGTAGTTTACAAATGACACATCCGTGATTTTAGTTTTAATTAATTAATCTTATCGTTTGTTCGCCTATTACTTTTATATTTTAGTGTAGGCATAAAGTTAAGTTTAAAAAAGACCTACCTCTGCAGAAGGACATTCCTCAATTAATTAATTAATCAGGTAATTGGTAATTGATTTTTCTTTTATGTGTATGTGACCCGTTTCACGTAGATAAAGTAATTAATCCATTGTTACATGAGGTGATTAATAAACAGTCTCAATATTTCTTTCTCCTTGGCAAATAGGGATAATGTGCCTTTCTCAATACACGTTTTAATTGCATAATAATAACTGTCACTCATTTGCAACCTTGTGACCTTCAATGTTCCGTAAAATATTTATTTCTAAAGGTGGAAAAGTATAAATTATTCAAGCTCATATTACATGAACAAAAAAAATGTTTTATGTTCTTACGTGATTTTACATATGAATTAACAGTTTCAAAAGCGAGTAATAAAACAGGTGATGGATTTCCGCCCAGAACGGTGAGGTCCGTGCTTAGGGCAGCAAAAAATGAATTCATTTTCTACAACTTTACCTTCTGTGCTACCAGCATGCAAGCGTCACGATCAATTGATCCTTTGATAGCTGTGTTATTGTGTTTCTACTAGACTCAAATTTATTGCTTATTGTTTGAATGAAATTAAACAAAAAAAGTTATGATTCTACATTAAGAACCTTAAACATAATAGTAAATTACGCAACAACTGCGCGAATCAGGTGATTTTTTTATTGCTTTAGTTGTTAATGTAGCAACTTGATGGACATCCACCAAATTTTGGAGGCTGTTGCGCTCCTATTTCTTATATTACTTTGAAGGAATAGTTGCAAAATACATAAAAACTTTCTAAATCACTAAATTATATTACAATTATTAATTATATTTATTATACTTTTAAGAAAGTCACTAACTTGCCGAAACATATGTAAAGTCTTATTAAACTCATTGAAACATTAAAAAAAATTTTTTTCTTCGTTTTTACCTATTACGATAATGTTTCAGAATTACCCAACCGCACAATCGTTACAATATAGTTATAATTAACCCGTTTGAATATAAAAAAGTTGTGCATTCAGTTATATATGAGTTCTGAGAACGTAGCTCTCCGTACTCTAGATCGATCCGTCCGCCTGTCCTGGTCTAAGTATTTCTGTCATTTCTTTGGAACCTTTAGGCAAACGCTGGGGCTGTAATATTCCACAGATAATCTTTCTCTTCTCTTCTGTCTTCATTTCTCTTCCTTCTCGTCTGTCTCTCCTAAATTTTCACCCATTTATTCGCATGATTTACGAGAAGAACCTGACTATTGCCATCCGCCCTACCCTTCGTATTTGCACTAATCTGCACTAAAGTATCATAGCCAAAAGAAAAACAACCATTGTCGCGGAATTAATCAATAAAGTTTGTCATTTCAGTTTATATAAGAATGTTATGAAAAATCATTAAATTGATAACACTGCCTAACAAAAAATATTAATTGTGTTCAATCAGTGCTTATGCCAATAATAATGTGGTGTACTATGCCATTAGATGTAGAACTAAAAGTGAAACACCAACTGATACAATTTCTTGTAAAGATAAAAGAAATTAGAGCAACATAAATACATTAATTATTTATAAACACAAAAAGTAATAAATTGCTATATAAATAGACGAGCAAACATTAGACTATTTTCACCACTTCCGTTTATACGGTGAATCAGACATACAACTACTTTTTGCGGTAATTTGCTGTTAATAATAACTTTACAACAATCAGAAATAACGGTAACAATCATTTAAAGGCTCTCTATAACTTTCTACCTAATTAGGAGTGAATAACAAATGTGGCTAGATGAGTAAATATAGTTGTAACTTTGTGGTAAAACATTATCTACCGTAAACAGGCAATAATTTAGAAACGTAGACTTTAATAACAATTGCAGCACTGTTAATAATGTAAAACAAATATACGTATTCAAATGTTAATTAGACACTGTACTTTAAATGTAAATACTTGAAGAATTCGTCAATTGACACGCCCATTGTGAAAAAAAAGAAATTGTTATACGCGATATAGTCAAAGAGTTTTTCAATTATGACGAATCTTGTAATGCCACCTGTTGGATTTTGTTAAGTTTGGTAGTGACATGTGATGTGCGCAGTGTAATTTCGTTTAGAATATATTATTTTACAGAACAATCAATGACTGAGCAAATAAAAGGTGAATAGCTATTAGGTAATCATCCTCTCTATATATCAGATCGACCATCTATGAACATTTTTAGTTTTCGAAAGAAAGGGTTATTCCCGAACAAGAATATTCTAAGACTTTCCAAATACAGTTTAGCAATTAAGAAAGCTGCATTTTTTATTATCGGCCGGATTGTAAAATATTTCTGAATTGAGTTTGTAACTTGTGAAACATCGTTTAAAATAATGTTAACACATAAGAAGAAAACGCTTTTAAATGTTTCAATTTTTTTTAAATTAAACACTCTACATATGTTTCGACCCATTAGGTCTTTTTCAAGAGTAATTCTTATTTACTAAGGGAAATATGTAAATGGTTAGTATTTATAGGTAAGTAGGTAAATTTGCTACAAGTATAGGCAGCTACAAATCCAGGTATTAAGGAAAAACCAATAATTAGCTTATGACTCTCAGAAAGGTATTCGTCAATAACGGGAATATCATTCAATTCTAATTTGTCGTTTGTAGTGTTGCGTTTCTTTTTGAATGCTTTTTTAATTTCGAATTGCTTTAAAATGTTTAGACGTTGCCCTTTATTTTATATTTCAAAGTTATCGTTGTCTACTTTATGGCTGTTTTCGATACAGTGCGAGCTTATGTCTGTCTGTAGATGTTTTTTTTATTTTTTTATATCTTTATTATGCTCAATTAAACGTGTACCAAATTTTCTGCCCGTTTTACCAATATAAAAATATTGTATTTTGGCGTTAGAGTATAAAATAACTCACGTGTATTAGTTTCTGGTTCAATACGGTTGAGAAATGCGAAATGTGGACGGTGGACATGAGGGAAAAGAAAAAGTTAGATGTGTTTGAGATGTGGAGTTATAGGCGGCTGTTGAAAATACCGTAGATACACATAAGGAGGTATTAGAAGGAGTAGATAGAGCAGTAGAACAAAGGGTTGTGTGGAAGGAGAGATATGATGGCAGGACATGTTCTGAGGCATGATGGGCTCGTTAGAGAGGCAGAGGAAGGCTTATAGTATACTAGCTGTGTCCGCGACTTCGTCCGCGTGGAATTTAACAAAAAATTTTAAACGAAGTTATCGAGACACAACCGTTAGCAACGGGCAACGGGCAGCCTTTGTGGTATTAAATGGCGAGAGGCGCTTTCATAAGTTTTGTCTGTCTGTCTGTTTGTTTGCTCCGGCTCATCTGAGAAACGGCTGGACCTATTTTGACGGGACTTTCACTGGCAGTAGCCTAAATTACTCCTTATTACATTAGCAATCTGCCAGTGAAAGTACCGTCAAAATCGGTCCAGCCGTTTCAGAGATTAGCTGGAACAAACAGACAGACAGACAAAAATTTAAAAAAAATATGTTATTTTGCTATATGTACCGTGTATAAGTACATCCATATGCATTTAGTAAAAAGGGGTTATTTTAATATTACAAACAGACACTCCAATTTTATTTATATGTATAGATTATTGTTTGAAAATAGTTAGGGATGTAGAATGACTGACGACCCTCTGATGATGATGACAATTGATAATTAATATATTGTGTTTAATATAGAGCACATTTATGTGCCATTCAATTAGGAACTCAAAAAGGTCAAAATAACTACTAATTGATTCATACGAACTATTACAAATCCCTAACCTATTTGAAAAATTGGTTAAGGCATTCGCGGCCAGTTGATATTAGAATTGCTTCCAACCAACGACGGCCTTTAGACGAATAAGGACGTGTAGTAGTGTATATTAAACGTTTAGTTGACGGTTGCGCTGTTTCCTTAGTTGTCTAGCTGTATTTGAAAAGGCCACACTTTTTAGATTGGTTACCACACAAACAACGCTGTGGAATTTCCCGAAATCATTCATCGCGAAGCTTGACGACTTTAAACCTTTATTTGCTCTAAATAAGACCTAAATAACTAATGCAAGAAATGAAAATTGCTTTTAAAGAAACTGATTGTCAATTTATGTGTATAATAATTGATAAGTAATCTCACACGTTTTGCATAAAAAAAAAGATATAAAACCTACAGACAGTAGTTATATCTAAATGTTAATTTTAATATCCATTAATATTAAACTTGTAGTGTATCACAAATTATGTTAAATATATCAAAGTAATTAATGTAAACTAGGCACCTATGAAGTTTCCGGTGGGTGAGGTGTATATATAATTCAAATTAACTGGCTGTTACTGCTAAGGTACAATTCTTTTTTTTTTCTACAAATAAATTATTCGTTATAGTAACAGTAACAAGTTAGTATGCAGAAACGTCGGCGAATAAGATCGGTTAACCCAGTTGCATGAGTGTAATGAAAAGATAGGATCTTTCGTATCTGAGGATGTGCTTGGCTTTCTGGGCTGACAAGTCTCAAACGGATTTATAATTTGCATGTTATTAATTATGAATAGAATGCCTATAATTTAAATAAAATTCTTCTATTGTTGCGCTTGAGAAATGCCGGATGTTTGAGAACATAATATTTTCTATGTATAGCACGATGTAAATTATTTATAGTTTTTTTAACGAAATTTCTGCCGACATTATTCCTCATATAATATTTCTGCAATGAAAGGTAATGTATGTAAGAATTATAATTTAATTTTTACGTTACGTAATTATCGAACAACTGAGAATCGGAAATTAAAATTATTATCAACTAATTAAAGTGTATATTCTGCTCCCTTCTCTCCCAATTATTAACCAAACTTGTTTAAATTTTCTATAAGACAAAGAAAATACATATTAGCTTGGTTAAGTATTTTAGTTGTATTTGTTCAAAAAATTAAGACTGAAGATTATCTGTAGAATATTACTGCGCAAGCATTTGCCTAAATGATCCAAGGAAATCACAGAAAACTTGGACCAGGGTAGGCAGACTTGGAATTGAATCGGTGACCTGCTGAGAGTATGCTACGATATAGACCACGCCCCTCAGTCTTACTACCCTGGGCATTCACGAAATGTATTTGAAATCGGAAATGCTACTTCTAATACACAAAAACTCGCAATCTTTTTTTAGAGGGGAATTGTATGCCACCACTATACTTTGGTTCTGTTTTTTTGTGTTGTGCATTAATGTGCAAAACATTTTTGTTTTTTTTTTAATTTTCAATAATGAAAAATATCAGTTAGCGGGAATGGATACAAGGGAAGTGTTAAGGGCGATCACTTCCATCCCCATAATTCCATTCTAGAACAGTTACACCAATACAGTTCCATACACCCGCAAAATTCAAAAACCCACTAATACAAAACAATAAACCCAAGTCAATTTAAACTTTCGACGGTGCACATTTTGTGAAACATAATTATAACTTCAATAAAACACAAATAAAATGTTCACGATTTATTCTAACCTCGACAATTGTTTCGGGCATTGCCCATTCTCAAGTACGAATACTATTGAAAATGGGCAATGCCCGAAACAATTGTCGAGGTTAGAATAAATCGTGAATATTTTATTTGTGTTTTATTGAAACCCAAGTCATTTTAAACCTAACCTAACCAAAGTGTTTAAAACTACATAATCGTATAACCTATGGGGTTTAAACCCTTTATTTCCGTAACTGAAACCGTAAATTCCTGTATAAGCCCATAACCTAAACTTTTGGGCAATGCCCGAAACAATTGTTGAGGTTAGAATAAATCGTGAACATTTTATTTGTGTTTTATTGAAACCCAAGTCATTTTAAACCTAACCTAACCAAAGTGTTTAAAACCAGATAATCATATAACCTATGGGATTTAAACCCTTTATTTCCGTAACTGAAACCGTAAATCCCTGTATAAGCCCGCCCATAACCTAAACTTTTGGGCAATGCCCGAAACAATTGTCGAGGTTAGAATAAATCGTGATCATTTTATTTGTGTTTTATTGAAACCCAAGTCATTTTAAACCTAACCTAACCAAAGTGTTTAAAACCAGATAATCATATAACCTATGGGATTTAAACCCTTTATTTCCGTAACTGAAACCGTAAATCCCTGTATAAGCCCGCCCATAACCTAAACTTTTGGGCAATGCCCGAAACAATTGTCGAGGTTAGAATAAATCGTGATCATTTTATTTGTGTTTTATTGAAACCCAAGTCATTTTAAACCTAACCTAACCAAAGTGTTTAAAACCAGATAATCATATAACCTATGGGATTTAAACCCTTTATTTCCGTAACTGAAACCGTAAATCCCTGTATAAGCCCGCCCATAACCTAAACTTTTGGGCAATGCCCGAAACAATTGTCGAGGTTAGAATAAATCGTGATCATTTTATTTGTGTTTTATTGAAACCCAAGTCATTTTAAACCTAACATAACCAAAGTGTTTAAAACCAGATAATCGTATAACTTATGGGATTTAAACCCTTTATTTCCGTAACTGAAACCGTAAATCCCTGTATAAGCCCATAACCTAAACGAGAGACAGCTAACCAACGCGAAGGTAGTTTATTCACATATCAATTAAATGTTTGAAAGCTTTGACTAGTTACCCTTTCGGTCATGGTGTTTAACGAGCTTACTTTATAAGGGCATTGGTTTAGTGGGGTATTTATATGGTTTACATTAAAGAGTTTATTTTATAACACTTGGGCAATAGGGTTACGGCATTTATACGGCAATGGGTTAAATGTTTTTATATAATTCATTCATCATCGCTCCCCTAAAGAAGACTCCTCGATCCGCACCTCAGTCCCGGGATGCATTGGTTACTACCTGCTTTGTCTAAGTATTGTGTCGCTTTTCAGTTATTCTATCGTATCAGTGAAACAAACATATTGTATACATATGTTACGGAAATGAATTGTGTGAAAAATTAACAAGTGTTTCCTACCATTTCAGGTGATTTTCTCCCGCCGCGGTAGCAATGAGCGGCGATACGGTCACGGCTTGCACGTCGCCCCAATCTTCGTCTCAAAAGCAGTTTACGTCGCGTATCCCTGTGGTAAGCCCAAATCCGTTGCGACGTTCGAATAGTTTACGTGAAAGAAAATCCAGCGATTCCTTCCTCTCGTCGTACGGACACAAACAACAACAAAATCATTCGCATCACCATCATCCGTTCATCGGTAACAACAACGGTACGGATGTAAATCGCAATTCTATCTACTGGAACGATTTGGAAAACGGGTAAGTGGGTAAAGCTTTCTGGTGCATAACAGAAATAAATAATAATAAGTCGGAAGTATAATTGATACCTGATAAATGATTGGATGGGTTTTGAGATCAAACTTGTCAACCTGTTGCACTTGTAAAAGAAAATTGTGTCCTAACTGCGCTTCATAGATTTCGTAAACGAATGGAAGCTAATGAATGAGATACTGGACGACCAGTTTCTTCTATTACGTATAAGTATATTTATATATATTTTTATCGGTCTGTTTATTTGAATTGAATAATTGTGAAAACTGTAGAAGGTTTACTATGAAATTGAAATTCCGTTACATTTTTGAAGAAATAATAAAAAGGAGTTGTTGAAATAAATATATAGTTGATAAATTCCACAATTTATATTTTGTGAAATTATAAATTGTGGAAGTTATCAACTGTGTATTTATTTCAATATGTTAGACTTCCATCAAGTATCCGCTAATTCAATGTAAAAGGAATTGTATTAAATTGTACTAGTATTGTAATTTAACATAGTATGCTGCTTCGCAAAATTCGTTATCAACAAAAGAAATATAATACTATCAATAGATAAAGACCAAAGCCTGAACTTTTTAGATATCAATGTAAAAATTATAAACAATAAATTAGAATATGATATTTAAAGAAAGCCCACGAGTACAGACGCCATTATACATACAAAATTCAAACAATCTTGGAAAATAAAACTTTCGACTTTTCACAGTCTGGTCCATAGACTATTACATTTTCCACTAAATAAACAAAATTTTCAAAAGGAACTTCTCATAATAAAAACAATAACCATGAATAATGGATATAAACCCAAACTAATCCACCAATTGATCAACAACAAAAAATGATTTTAAACAATTTTTATGCACATGGTAAACAAAAGGAAAAGAATTTTAAATTCATTAATTATATTAATCATAGTGGCAGCAGCTTATGTAAAGAATTAAACAAATTAGAATTAAGGACAATGTCCGTTAACAAATGCAATTTAAAAAAGATTTTGGTAAATAACAAACAGAAACCCAACAAACTACAAAAATGTGGTATCCATAAAATATACTGTACAGATTGTAGTTCCTTTTATATTGGTCAAACAGACAGAAATTTTGGTATACGGTTAATTGAACATGAAAAGACATAAAAAATAAAAAACATTAACAGGAATAAGTTTACATTGCCTACAAAATAATTATAAAATACACAAAGACAATTTTAATATTCTCCACACCGAAAATAAAGGCCGACGATTTGAATTTTTTTTTTAAATAATTCCAACATAACTAATGATAAATCTGAATTCAAAGAGACTCGAATTATTGACCAATATTTAAGGAACACAATCTAATAGAAGTTTTTTCCAAAATACATGTATTTGTACCTGCGTGTACCTGCGTTACATTTACCAATAACTACTTTAGTAAGCAAATTACTCTTGAAAAAGACCCAATAAGTCGAAACATATGTCGAGTGTTTAAATAAACTAACTGAAAGATTTAAAAGCGTTTTTTTTTTGTTATTAATCATATATAAAGAAATATATATAAATGGTGCACTAATAATATAATTTAATCAAAAATATGTCAGCTTCGCCATTTTTTAATTATATTATAGCATTAAAATTCTTTTTCAATACCGGTAGGGGTATTAGCTCTCGGAGTAGTTGTTTCTGTTGATTCCATATTTATATTTATATATTTTTATTACCTTACCCCAAAACTGGTCATTTTCTAAAAATATCTATTAACGCACAAAATTCATTTTGTTGTTAAAAAATTATTCCAAATTCTTTTTGTTTTTTTTTTTTGAAAATGACATTACCAGGTTATTAAATATAGTACTTATGCCAAAAGTTGTTTTTATAGTGGACCAATCTAATGATAAATCTCTGAAAATAAATGATAGCTACCACAAACTTCCATGGTTCTTGAAATATTTACGGTTTTGTATTGATTTGTAATTATTTTAATTTCCTTCGGAAATATCTGTTAAGTAAGTTGATCGATACACTGGTTTTAAATATTAAATTCTATAAAAAGGTGTTGTGTGGATATTGTGGCAACTTCGTAGAATGTTTTTCATATCGGAAAAACTACATTCTTAAATAAAGGTCTAGAAGCTCCTCTCTTTAGTATTACATTGAAAGAAAAAAAAGATAATAAGTTAACCAAAAATCAATTAATTCAACGTTTTGTTTGTGTTAACTATTATCAATGCAACAAGTGCGTTGTATGAACAGTAAAAAAGTTTTAAATTAGAATTATTTGAACAAACACATAAATAATTAGTAAAATAAAACGCTTGGAAATTGGTCACAATTTTTTAATAAACAAATCTATGCGCATTTCGCCCTGTTAAGGCATATTCAGGAGTATTACAAGTACTACTACTCCTGAAGATGCCTTAACAGGGCGAAATGCGGATAGAGTTGTTTATTAAAAAATTGTGACCAATTTCCAAGCGTTTTATTTTACTAATTACTATCCAGAATGGTTCACCAAGAGCATTTTTATTTCGCTTCCTAGAAATTATAGATTGATATTGCAAAGACTGTGAACGCACCCTTTGGAAGGGTTGAACGCACCTTATACCCTTAACGTAGTTCATAAGATTATTGATTATTATATATAAGACAGTGTTGTAGCCAAGAGGTTGCATGAAAATCGTATATCTGAAAAGAAATAAAAGACTTAAATACCCAAATACATAACAATAATCCTTTCATTTTTACCCTTAAATCAGATATCTAAGTGAAAGCTCACTGTAAACCGCAATGCTCTATTCTAGACGGCTCAGATTTTACGAATATTTTTCCGAACGTTTGCAGAATGACTAACGATAAAAAACTACTAAGTCTAATATCGCTTTCGGCATAAACGACCTATATATTTTTTGTCACATATGGTTCTTACAGTCCAAAATTACTTTTCAGCAAAATCGTGAAGCAAAAACTATTTTTTTGAAATTTCGACATATCAACCACCGTATCAAAACATTTGTTAAAATACTTTTTCTCCCGGATTTTGCTGAAAAGTTGTTTATAGACTAAGCAGGGGGTAATAGAATTCAAAAATGACAAATGAAAATAGGTCGTTCACATCGGAAGCGAAATATTTGGTTTGGGTAACGTATTTTTTAGCTTTTTTGCTTATTTTCTGAATGCTGTATTTTAAGAACTGGACAAAACTTCATATTGGGCTCTTTAGGAGTTATAGTCTGATATCTAGTGAAGACTCACTCCAAACTGCAAAGCTGTATTTTGAATGATTTACATTTTACGAATATTTTTCTGAATCTTTGAAAATGGACAAAGATAAAAAACTTCTAAATCAGAAAATTTTTGTCAGTTTTGGTTTCTACAACCCAAAATTAATCCAGTAACAACTATTCAGTAAAAGCATAGAAACCGGTGTATGTATTTAATTGAATAGAACTTTGTAAAAGCCACACAAATCTTATTAAGTTGACCATAATTGATGCTGTTTCATGTAATAAAGTAATAAATTTTAATGCCTTGGAAGTCTGTTAGGTCATTGTATCCTATATATATTATAATTAATTTTGGGAGCACGGAAACAGAATTTATATTATTTCATAACCAAGTAATGAGTTTTTTGTTCTTCATACACGAAAACATACCGTTGTATCATGCTACCTAAAGGCATCGTAACATAACGCAGGTTGATTACAAACTGAGAATTAGCAGAAAATTGAAATAAAATCTGAGATACGTATTGCGATTATTACTTTTGTGATTGGATGTAAATACTTCTCCCGAAGATGCCCTAGTAGGGTGAAACATTTGTAGAGAAAAATAACCAACTTATAGTGGAAATTGTGTTCTATTAATTTAAAATTTCAATATATTACTTTCTTGTTTGGATTACTGTTGTTATAACTCTTTTGAATCAAGCAGGTTGTAAGAAAGGCGTACTAAGTAATAGGTTAAAAACAAGAAAATCTTCGTAAGAATCAGTTATGCATGTTTTCTTTTAAACCCCCTTCCAACCTGACATCTCATGCACACCCCTAACTCCATGATTTTTAAAATTAAAAAATGATTTCTTGTGAATTGTTGGATGTTTTGTGTAATAACATACATATGTTATAGACAAAATTTGGTTTAAGGGCCATTTGTGTCATATAAGTAACCATGTGAGCGAAAATTACAATTTTATTTGTATTCAAAAAAGTAGGAATTAAAATCCTTATTCGTCTAAATTTTAGGATCAAAGAACTCACATTTTGAACGAGTCCTACCAAGTAGGCACAACGAACGGAAAGCCACATCCCACGACCGGTTTCGACCTATCGGGTTTCATCAGGTGGGCGCTGGCAGAAATGCCTTTACAGGCTACATTATAAATATAAAAATTTAAATATAAATATGGAATCAACAGAAACAACTACTCCGAGGGCTAATACCCCTACCGACATTGAATTACACTGTTGATTCCGATGGACTCCTAGACGAAAATATAACATATTAAAAAAAAAAGGAATCAAAATCATCTTTGATCTTAAAATTTAGACGAATAAGGATTTTAATTCCTTCTTTTTTGAATATGTTATATTTTCGTCTAGGAGTCCATCGGAATCAACAGTGTAATTCAATGTCGGTAGGGGTATTAGCCCTCGGAGTAGTTGTTTTTGTTGATTCCATATTTATATTTAAATTTTTATTTTATTTGTATGTAATTTTGTTGTATTTGTGTATTGAATGCGTTCTTGTATGCAAAATCATCGATAACGTCTGGTAACGATTCGGCATCACCTTATGTTCCCCTTTAATTTCAATTTTGTCAGTCGCCAGTAAATCCCTGATATTAGCAATCAAAATTGCAAAAAGTTTTCGCCCGATTTCCGCATTACAGTCGTCATTTTCCGTTTCCGATTACAGTCACCTGGAAAAGCGCGCGGACAGAACACTGTCTGGAAAAGCTGCGCCGCGCCGGACCAGTTCGGCGTCGGTGGCGCTGCGACGCGGGACGTCGTTCATCGAAAGGGGCGAGAAAGTATCACGACGGAGCTATAGTGGCAGTAATGGTGGAGTAAGATCGGTGTTGTCAGTTGCGTCGACGACGCCGTCAGCTGCCGTCACGACGGAGTCCCGACCGCCGGGGGGCCCGCGGGGCCCCCCCAACAGGGAAACCAACACGCCGCATCAATCGCCCAGAATCAGGAGCATGGTAAGTCAACTCATTACATTTTTGATCTTCTTCTGTTTTTTTATTATGTATGTATGCATGTATGTATGTCAGTTATGTTGTGTTTGGTTGGATCAAGAATTGTGCCGTGGATGCGGTATTTTATCGATTAGACTCGGAAAAGCGGAAGGAAATTAGATAAGTGACGTATTTTGTTCGTGGCGTTCGCCTAGCAATATAGGGTGCCTGAGTCAGTAATCCCTAAAAAGCGACCGGTTGACGACCTGATAACAAACAAACAGGAATCGACTCTAAAATTGTATGTATCTAAAATAATTTTTTGTTTATGTTTTTCGTAGGAAAGTAGTTAGACAATTTTTACCTGATACACAATTTTACGAAGTGAATGTGTTTTTACTAAATGGGAACATTAATGTGCTCTTCCACCCCTCCTTAGCCCCGCAACACCTACAGTGATTTTCTTAATTCAGTAATAAAATTGATGTAAATATAGTTAGATACCTACCTCTTTACATATGTACATAATTAAATTATTTATGGCAGTATTGTTTCTCATGTAAGCAGTTAATTATTTTAATTGGGTATTGTAGGGTAGTAGTCGTGTCAACTGTTTCTTTTGCTATAATTATTATGAGTATGTATGTAGTTAAAAATTTTCGCAATTTATTTAAAAACAAGAAAGTAACGCTGGTAATAACGAAGAGAGAAATTACTGTAATTAATTCATTGGTTAATCAGTGTATCTACCTAGTTTAAATTTTTAACGTAATTTTGAAAAGTATATGAAAGGTCAATTTAACGGATTAGTGGTTTTGGTTTATGGAAGGTCCAAAAAAAGTACTAAAAAATATAACATTCATTTTCAAATACAATCAGAAATGTTTTAGTATCGATTTGTTAAATAAAACTGGTCAAGGATTCCATACTATGGAAAACCTTAAATGCAATAATAAATGGTAGGAAATTTGAATCATGAACAGAAATTTCGTTCGATGGGTCTAAAAATTTTGGGAGATAAAATAAAATGTAAATAATATATGTCTCCAACATTAATAGTTTCGATCGACAACCTTAATTTGTATTTAAATATGGATTGATATTGTCGACTTCAATGAAACACTCAATAACGTTTAAATTGTTTTACTGGTTTGTAATCATCTGTTACAATTGTTTCGGTCTCTCGATCATTCTCAAAGAGTTATTAACAGAAGTTTATATTCACATTTGTGAAATATTTTCTTTTATAAATGCATTTAGCTTAATTGCAAACAAAGATGTTATATAAGAACAAAAATTATGTCATTTTATTGCATGTCTGGTTTGCATGATGTTCATCAATGTGGCAAAATACCAAAGAATTACTTTTTATATACAAGGTTCCTATACCTATAATTATATTATTGGTATGTTAAAAATTAGAATGAGTAAAAATAATTCTATGAAAATGGTGCAATATTAAATCAAACTACATTGAATGATGGCTAAGTTAAATTGAGCTTTTGTGATTGTAATACAATTACAAGTATTAAGAGAGTAGTTTTGCAATGATTTACATTTGGTAAAAAAAAACATGTGTTACGAAAATTGAAATAAGATAGCAGTTGTGTACTCTAGAAAAAACAGAAGAGAATAAAATTGGATATAAATTCAGTTATCATACTAAATTTAATAGACGTATAAAAAGAATTTGTAAAAGAATTATATGTTGAACCAGTTTTCAGTAATCAGAAATTCAAATTTGGTAGTGACCTAGCAAATAGAGATAATAGAACTTCGATGTCAGGTATCCAAAAAATTAATTGCTTAGAGTGTGACAAAGTTGACATAGGTTTGACTAAGAGAAATTTAGCGATGCGTCTAAAAAAACACTTGTACCATTAAAAAAATAATAATGCAAAAAAATCAGCACTTGCTTATCATACCTTGAACACTGGACAATATTGAATTATTGAAACCATGTCATAATTACATTGACCTCAAAATTAATGAGTGTATGTATGTTCAAGCATTCAGGGATTGAATGAATTTCGATTTGTTTTTCACTAACAACTCCTTTTTCTATATTTTTCAATAAGTAACAGGTAGATTCTAGGTATAGGTATAGTGCTCTAGATCATCCTAATCCGGCTGCTCTGGTCCATGTTTTCTGTGGTTTCCTTGGATCACTTGGGCAAGTGCTGGTGCAGTAAAATTCTATTCCACAGACAATGTTTCACTTCCTTTCTGTCTTTATTTCGTCCGTCTCATCTTTCTCTCCCTAACCATACCACCCACCCATTCCCACGATTCCTGCAAGGAGGCTGAAGAGGGCCTTACGCCTTACCCTCCGGCTTTGCACTAAGTGTGGGTCAGAGGAACTGCCCGCCCACCAGCACGAGTAGCTGGTGGGAATGAAGCACAAAATTTTTTTTTTTTTAATTTAAGTTTGAAAATAATAATCACTTCGTAGTGGAAATGTACATTTGGTTTTTAGCAATAGATATTGTTCGTAGCGTTCTATTCCATTTCTTATATTGTTCACACTACAAGTCACTCGGTATATATCCGTAAAAAAGAAATGATCTTTTGTATTGGTTAAAATTTAAGTCAATATAAAAGAATCCGAATTAATTGTTGTATATTGCATTTCAATCGATTGTTTGTTCTAAATTAATAATTTTTTGAAACATAAGAAGATGAAATTAAATATGCCGAGAAGTAACTATTAATTCTAGTCTACCTTAAAACTTCTATCAATTGTTTCAGTTATCTATCTAGCATACAGTGGGAGGGAAAAACATTAAAATTTAATTGACAAAATTATCTACGGTTACACAACTTTCTATTGTTTGAATGTTTACGTAACCGTTCACTAATTTACTGTAACATTAACTTTCCTAAAAATCTAGTTTCTATTCAAATTTCTCTGTCATTTTTAAACACTTTAATTTTCAGAACACATTTACTTACAGATAATAGCAATAAGTATAGCAATTTCCTAATTATAATACAATCAGCAAACATTAGGAAATTTACATAGAAATAAAAAGTATTTAATTTTTATTAAATGGGAACAAAGTTAGACGTACAAATCTGTTGGTAATATTTCAATGAATATTATATAAGAGGAGTCATTAGATGACATACAAAATGATTTTTCCAGTATTTTCAATATTATCCTTAGCGCAACGAATGAAACAAACATTTTGACTTTGAAAAGGTAATCCTCAAATAAAGAGGGTAAGGTAATATCTGACGATTCTAAAAGGGTAGAAACACTTTAAATGACGAGCGAATTGAAAGGAAATGTTACATAATGATGACAACTTCTTTTGATCATCCAATGAATGAAATGACTCTAGAATCTTAGCAAATAAAGAAATAAAACGCATACTTCTAAGTTACAGAATTATTTTTAATTCACAATAATCATTTCAACTCACAGTGTTCTTCAGGTGAATATTAATAAAGTAAATATAAACCTATAACTTTAACTTTTTGTGTTTCATTCCCACCAGCTACTCGTGCTGGTGGGCGGGCAGTCCCTTCGACTTACACTGTAGTGCAAAGCCGGAGGGTAAGGCGTGAGGCCCTCTTCAGCCTCCTTGCAGGAATCGTGGGAATGGGTGGGTGGTGTGGTTAGGGAGAGAAAGATGAGACGGACGAAATGAAGACAGAAGAGAAGTGAAAGATTATCTGTGGAATATTGCTGCCCCAGCATTTGCCTAAATTTCCAAGGAAACCACATAAAACTTGGACCAGAGCAGTCGGACCCCGGTACGAACCGGTGACCTCCCGAATGTTAAGCAATGATCTAGAGCACTAGACTACGCCGCTCGGTATAAACCTATAAACAAACAGTCTTATATACTAACTTACAAACTAGGGGCAGGAGAGGAGGGAGAAACTTACATCTAGATATTTAGAAGAGGGGAATTACAAACTTCTAATTGATCGTGTTGAATTTTTCACTCCATATATATTGGGTGAATATTTAGTTATACAAAAATGAATAAATATATCAACAGAATAATCTGGTTATTAACAGAATGATCGACTCTTAGTTGTTAAATTTGTAATAAATATATGAATTTGTGTGAAGTGCCAGAAGGGCGGTTCGTTTTTTGTTGTCTTCAGTGACTTATGGGAAGAAGTATGTTTGTACTGTAAAAAGGGACCCAATTGGTCTGAATAATATTTTCAACACTTTGGTAAAACTTAATGTTTTATTATAAGAAAATGGTATATATAAAATATACCATTTAAATTTAGATTGTTAACTGCAGGCTTTTCGATTGGTGTGGTTTGTTTTTTTCACATAACCAACCCAAAATCCCATTAGGTCGTTTAAGGCAATACCTTCTTTATTTAGCTTGTTAATTTCTATTTTTTCTAACAAACTCAATTTTACGCTTTTGTTTTCTAAACGAAGAATATTGATTTTTCCGTTAAATTATATTTGAATTCCTGGAGATGTTATTAAAACAGGTTAAAAGTTCATTAATTCTTTCATTGAAAGTCCGGCCCGTTTGTCATATGTACCCTTTATTGCAATCACCACACATCATTATTATACATTATACTATATTATTGATAAACGACTAATTAGAAGTTTGTAATTCCCATCTTCTAAAAATCTATATGTATTATCTTAATGTAAATTCCCCCCTCCCTCTGTTGCCCTTAGTTTGTAAATTAGTATAAAAGACTTTGTTTGTTTATCTTTTTAGTTTATTAATCTTAATCTGAAGAAGACTCTGTGAGTTAAAACAATTATTGTGAATTAAAAATAACTTTGTAACTAAGAAGTACGTGTTTTATTTCTTAATATGGAGTTACAAGAGTTAAAGCCTAAAAGCCTCATCTATTTATATTATATTTGAAATAATATATCAAAATTATATAGTATAGTACCGGGTAAGAGTCTAAATTTGGATTTTCGTGTTTCTAGCTTGAAATATTTCTAAATTTCCATACATACAATAAATTGTTAATGAGTTTCTAGACGGGATGGACAATTTAAAGACCCTACCGAACACGGGATGTGGGCCTTTATCACTTGTCTAATTAACTTCGATTCAAAGTAGTTCATATCAGACCATCTATGAATCTGTTCGCGATCAGGAATTTGATTAATGAAATACCCGAATTCCTGGAACTGTTCGATGGCCATTCAACGTCCATAAAACATACCATTACCATTACCGACTGCTCATGTAATAACCGGACTTGTTAAAAGTTGATTGACGTAGAATACCCGACTCAGAATTATTTATTGTTGTATTTTTTTTTTAATGAGTCAGTTAATAATCTCAATTTGTGTTAGGGAATGCAGAATTATTAGAGTCATTCATGAAACTAGAAGTGATATTAAAAAAGGGAGGCAGGTAACACTTAATACTAATCCAACTATTTTGATGAAATACCAGGGTGGATCAAATACAAACCAGCCTTTGTAAATTGCGCGCCGGATAGTTGTTCAAGGCGCATCCGGGCGATAGGAACTTGAAGTGATCCCCTCCCAGGAGGAACGGAAATGACGCGTCATATTGCTGCGTTCACTTGGTCAATAGCTACACAATGAGTGAGAAAGAGGTGCATAGCAGCGTTGCGCAACGAATTATTATTCGTATTAAGTTTATTACACATGAAAACGTAAAACCAGCTGAAATTTTGCGATTGCAAGCACAATTCGAAAATGAAACGCTTTCGTGGCCACGTGTAAAAGTTTGGTGCGAAGAATTTAACGATGAGCGTAATTGTGTCTAAAATGTACATCATCCTTATCGTCCGCGCATCAGCATTTCGCCAGTTAATATTGCACGCGTTAGAAACCTTATTGAAGGGAACCGGTACGCCATGCCGCGCCACTGTGCTTCGGATATCTGGTGTCCACACAATCATAACGAAAAATTTGGGATTCCGAAAAATTTTAGCTCGTGTTTTTGTGGAACTTTTCAAAATAAATGTTTTATGAACAAAGGCTCCTTTATATTTGATCCATCCTCGTAAAATAATAAGGGTTTTCAAAGTTGATAACTACGTAGATTTGGAAGTTTCATTTACGAAACAATTATCGGTTCACATTTTACTAAATAAATACATCAATCAGGAGTAGATCTGGGGCAGACGATAGGGGTACCAAATCAGGGAAAGTTTCTTAGGCATAATTCAACCTTGAAGAGGCGCACATCCCCTAACCTATGTTTAAAGTCTGTTTACATCTACCAGTGAGAATCTTAAAAACGTTCTTGTACGTCTAGTCGTACCAGAAGTTAACAGTAAAATAAAAAGTAACAGTTCTTAAAATATTTGTTCTAAATTAGTAAATTTCCAAAATAGCACTCCAAATTGGGAAACTCAACGAATTAAATACGTAAATAATTAGTTCGAACACATCTTAACTTGAGGGCACAAATAATAATCGTTTATTTATTCGTATATTCGAAAAATTTATAACCAGTATATATTTCAGCACACACATACGATTCGTGTTTTTTGTTTTTTTTTTTGTAAGACAATATAGTCAATGCTTTACGCATTTTTTAGTGTTATACTGTGCTGAAGGTCTTCTACATAATTACAGTAGAAAAGTTACTAGTTCGGAAATTTTTATTATTTACTGAACATGGTTATAAAATATATGCCTATATATACTTATTATTACGGTACCTTATACCTAGTGCACTTATTTAGAGCAGGTGTATGGTTTACCTAACTAAAACTGTTTTGTATTCCATAGTACCAAACGTGTCATTGTACACTGGTTTTTACTGTTAAAAAAGTAATTTATTTTCGTGTCTACGACCCGGTATGGTCTGTTCCATTTCTTTTTATCAAAAATATGAGACACAAGTTGAGATTTCTATAATTAAAATTAAAAAATCGCGTAAGTAGTTACAAAAATGAAGAATTATGAAATCAAATAAAAAGTTTAAATATTGAATGGAGTCGACCTTTACTTGATTAAAATCGAACATCTTTAATAAAATGCTTGCTAGCAAATAGTCCTAGTCTGAAGAATCTAATGTTTTGACGAAACGATCGATAGCAAAATAAACGTGTTGTTACAAGCAAAATTATAACAGAACATTTGCAATTAATGTTTACTTTCATTTTAGAAAATTTGTGTTAGACTCCAATCGTAAACAAGAACATAATTAGGAAATGTTTAAACATCAAGTAACGATACCAATTGGAGATCAAGTAGAAAGATAACGGTTATTTTAGGAAAGATAAACTTATGTTTTCAAAATATAATCAGACACATGTTTCGGTTTATTAAACTTTTATCAAATGTAGCACGTTACTAAATTGATAATTATAGTCAGGTCTTATATGTTATGTTTGTAAATTACGAGTTGTCATAGTTTACATTATAAGCATATCTCTTACTGTAGATTCTTTTAATTCTTTTATGCTTTTAACATATGTTCATTAACTCTTATTTCTATATTTCTACCTGCTTGCCCTGTGTGAAAAGCACGACTTTGTTTACAATTTATTATATGAATTCCACTGTTGTTAGATTTACAAATTTCATGCTTATTGTTTACAAATATTTTTGACTTGACTTTCCACAATAATGAATGAATTATATTATAATCAATAGTAGCATTGCTACACTTTTTTATAATTAAATTTATTTTCATCTTTCTTTTGAGGGGTTGTAACCATTAAATGTTGCTATCTGTTTGATTATGATTAGGTATTTGTTGTAATGGACGCTGTTTGAAGGAAAATTTAACAGTTAAGAATGTAGCATCAAAAGGTACTTGCTGTGGCCAATGAATTGAATTAGAATGAAAAATATTTCATGGATCAGTCATCGAAATTCACTTTTTGATAGATATTAACTATTTATTAGTGTATTAATAATTAAGTGAGTTGTAAAGGTTTTCGTGGGAGATTTGAATCCTTCTATCAGTTTGGTAATTCGTAACTATTTGTAGATATTAGTTAATTGAATACGTATGATTAAGGCGTTTTAATATCTTTTAATTAATAGACGGGTAAACATTAAATAGCGACCTAACTGTATTACCCTGAGAAAGGCGTTTCATTTGCATAATGAAATAAGGAAGTAACCAGATTATTTATGTATATTTTACGCACGTATTTCAATTACAGACTTGCTTAACAAATTTCGTTTAAATAGAAAACGATTATGGGCCAATGCACTTTGAGGTACTTAGAATAGTAATTCTTTTGCAATAAAACCAAATATAAAGTAGATACTATTTTTTGAAAAATCCAGACGTTGCGGTATCCCTTATATGGATAATACGTGTTTATAATATAAAAATGTTTATAGAAGCTGTAAGTATATATATATATATATATACCGATGGGAACTCGAATAAAAAGTAGTACTTTACAAATTGTCAAAATTTATGAAATAAAATGTAACAATTATTAAACAACTAGTGAAACCCGTTCAAATTGCTGTTGCCGATAGTTAGAATAGAGTGGCACCTTGTGGTGAAATGTGCTAGGCGTTTGGATATGATTACCCAGTTACTTATTTTTGAAAGTTAATTCAATACTATGATCGTCTATAGAAGCAAAGAACATCTCGTTGAATCTATCAATTTTTGACACAAATAATTTTTCAATCGAAAGCATAGATATAATTGTCAAACCATCTTGGGCAATAATCTTGGAGGGAGGTATTGATTTTTTTTTAAATTTAAATAGAAAAGAATTTCCAAAATGCTTAGAAACACATCGACTCGCTGGGTCGAATGCAGCTCATTGATCAGTCCAAATTCGTGATCTTATGCATGCAAATGGGTGTAAAGGGGATTGGTGTGGATTTCCGAAGCAGTGCGCAGAGCTGCTTCGTGTAGACCACTTCAATAGTATAAAGGATATCATGACACTCTCGACCAGAGATCCAAATAATTCATTTGGTCTACTACTTAGAACAGGACGGCCGCTAAAGACCAGTTTACACAAGCACATCACCGTCTGCTCTGGTGTAGATACTTACAGTAAATTATTATATCAATAAATTTTAATAATTATGTCGAAAAAATACATAAAAATCTACTTTTTTGGAAGTTCTGCAAGTTTGCAGCACTAGCCGTCCCTGTTAAAACACTAATGTAAATATCCTATTCGGATTAAACAGTACAATCTTCTGCTAGACAGACTTGCCATAGCAATATAATGCCATTATAATTCCTTCGGTATCCTAGAATCCTTAAGAAACGCCATTAATTTATCTAAGACAGTTAACTTTATTTGTAATTGTAACATTAAAACAATTTTAACAAATTGTAGTGAATGCGGGGTTCTAAAAATATCCAAAATTATAAATAATTACACAAGTAGACACGTTTTACATAAATAGAGAAACGTGAATGTGGTTTTTAATGAGGATATGCGATAATTACTGCAACAATTAAAGTTTAACGCGATACGGTTACTGTTTTGAAACCTTATTATAGTCGTTATTTTGAAAAGAGCTTGGATGAAGAGATATATATTCGTATGTAGTAACTTTTTAAATGTAAGTAACACTATTATTAAGTTAACAACGAGGAAGCTCATTTGGAGTAGATGCTTTTTATGAAAGCATATCAACCTAAAACCATTGTTCGCGTTAGATTTTTAATTACAATCCATTTTTACTACGCAATATAATTGATGTAAGTGAAAGTAGATTTGTTGATAACTAATTTGTTGTTTTAAACAACAGAAGAAAGTCAAATTTAAAACTGAAATTGAAAATAGGCAGAAGTTGTTTAATATACTACCTACAATAGTGCAGTGGCAGATGGTGCTTCCAAAAATAAGTTAACAGTTGGAAAAAATCGATAAAAACTACACTTATAGTTAGACACAGTATGCCCTCGAATATCCCTTAAAATATTTTTGCCAGAGAATGTATCAAACAATATTTCGAGTTAAACGTAGGTATACTAACAAACATCTCCGAGTCTCTCGAGCGTAATAAAATATGTGTGAAATACGTGCAGATGCAGTAGATTGCTCGAGCCGTCGCGATCTCTTCTCTATTCGGTGACGGGTGGAGAGCGCTAGGACTGCAAATTTGCCGCTGACATCACTATTTTTATGGCAACTCACTCGCGATTGCAGTGGGGCGGCGGCCACGCGCCTAGCTCTTCTCTTGGGCATTAATTACGTGTTTAAAAGCCGTTAAAAAGGCGACTTAAAACATTAGAAAGGCCTCTAAGTAGATACAACAATTTTATTAAAGATGGTTTGAAAATTAGAAATCACTCACCACCCAGTTCTCTGTGGAGTAGACACTACAGTTCCAGGGATACATAACTAAAACAAAAAGAAAAAGCGCATTAGTGTATGATTAGTAAGAGGCAATTAATTTTCTAAGAAACTGAAGAAGAAAATAAAACCAGTGTGCTTTTAATAATAAACAATAGTAATAAAATAAAAAATTGTGGAATTTTCGCTTTTTCAACTAACAACACCAAATGTCATTTTTATTTTGATTATCCTTAACCGTTTAACTTGTTTTCACAAGACAACATAACTAGTGTATAAAGGCTTAACTTTACAGAGCGGGTCAGAGGATGAAAGATGTCCAGAACTTTGATAATTTTCAGAATAAAACAGCTTTATCTTCACGAAAAATACAACAAATAGAAATGTAAGTCATTTTAAAATTTTTGTTTCAGTCATTGTCGATTTCAAAAACGCAATCGTCGACGCCTGTGTTGGTAAGATCGCCAGCTACAGACATCGTACCGTCACCACGGACGCCTCCGTCGTCTCCAGAAGCGCGTCATCGGAACCTACGGGACTGGGACGTGGATAGCGTCACGAGCAGCATTAGTAATATCAGCCTGGCTTCCTGTGAACACGCAACCGTTGCTAGAAACGGCACTACTTTCTCAGGACGAAGCATGAAGTAAGTAACTATTAAACATAATATGGACAAAAAAGGATAAAAAGGTTCCGTCAAGATTTATGCGACTATCATATATTGCGGTTCATTGAGTGTTGGTTTTTCTAGAGCAATGGATAGGGTGATTTGTTATTGGCGGACCCTTTTGGTATTTGTATATAACAGGCGATCCAACGATTATAGCCACCATGGTCATATAATTTTTCGATACCATTTTTATAATACAATTTGTCTTAACCTCAAAATAGGCTTTAGTTTCGGCAATTACGATTACCTCTTTATCGGCGCGAAAGTTTTGTCCAGCGAGCATCCTCTTGAGATCTGAGAACAGAAAAAAGTCGCTGGGGGCCAGATCTGGAGAGTACGGTAGATGCGGAAGCAAATCAAAGACCAATTCACGGACTTTTGCCATTGATTTCATTGATTTGTGACACAGTGCATTGTCTTGCGTCTTTCCACGCTTTGGAGTCGGTTCATCACGTGCAGTCCACTCGACTTAACTGACTGTCGATTGGATTCCGGTGTGAAATGATGGAGCCATGTTTCATCCATCGTCACATATCGACGCAAAAATTCGGATTTATTACGATTGAACAGCTCCAAACACTGCTTAGAATAATCAATCTGTTGTTGTTTTTGGTCGATTGTGAGCTCGCGCTCGCGTGGCACCCACTTTGTACAGAGCTAAATTAAATTTAGCAAACCACTTTTCTACGGTTGATTTTCCTGGTGCAAAGTCCGAGTAATGTTTATCAAGCCAAGCCTTGGTTTCAACAGTATTTTTTTTTCGCCAGAAAGCAATGCTTTATTAACAGACGAAATTCCTTTTTATCCATTTTTTCAAAGTAACAAAAGTTCTTTCACTAAAAATGCAATAATTCAGATACTAATAGTGCAACAGCTGTCAAATTTATACACGCGTCTTTTGAAGGTTAGGACTACTGTATGTTTTCCTGTGTCAAATCTTCTGGATGCGTTTATCATCGTTTTGTTTTTGATTAGGTACGTGGTGCATTGTTCGGAACATTCGGGAGCCGGGGAGGACTACCTCACGCCCACCCAAAGGGCGCACAGACAGGTGAAAAGACTGAAGATGTTGTTGGAACAGGCGCAGAAGGAGCTGGAGCAAAAGGATAGCGAAATATTGAAATTGACCAAAGAAGTGGTCGAATTACGATTGTATAAGGCTGCCCTTAATTCTCCGGAAGACAGGTAGATACTTAAATCATTGTTGGCATTTATTGATCGATTGCTTTGATCTAATGATGACGATTTATTTTGGGATTAATTTTAACACCTACGCAGATCTACGAGTAGTGATGCTGTGACAGTGAAGGAAAATACGAGTGAACAAGTGACGCCGATAGCCGATCATTTGGAAAATGGTCCCATCATTGAAGTGGGAGGTGGGGGAGGTTTACATTTGGCCAACGATCTCAGCAGTTCCTGTGCAGATTCCGGCCATTTTGAAGATTTCACCAACTCCTCAGTCCATTCGAAAGATTCGATTTGTGGCAGTGAAGAGCCTTTATCTTCGGTGAGTTTTTTTTATATATATTACGTTAGGAATATATTTTATTCGTTTTTGTACAAAACAAAAACTGTCCAATGCTACATGATAATAAAAGAAATAGATTCTTCGGTGACTAATTTTTGAAACATTTTGGAAATAATATTTGTAGGAAGAAAAAACGCTTTAAAATGTTTCACAATTTATTAAGATGCCTCTACATATGTTTCGGGTTATTTGCTCTTTCTCAAGAGTAATTTATTACTGTAATACTCCAAAACATATGTAGAGTCATTTTAATAAATTGTGAAACATTTAAATGTGGTTTTTCTCCTAAATGATAATTTGTATGTAACTCTTTTGTTCGTTTCATAATTTCATCGTAGGTTTCAATTATTTTCCTCAAAAATATTCAAGGTAATTCCGAGTGACGAGTGACATAAAAGTGGAAACAAATGTATACAAGATTACTTGGATATGTCTGCGATTTTAAGACAAAGAAATAATAAACTTTTTTGTACGTTTTATTGATAGGTAACGCACGCGTTAAGATTCATACAACAAATATTAATAATATAAGTCATTAATATCTGCCTACAAGATTTTGTCCAGATGTTTTTGAAGACATTTATTTTTTCCCAACTAGCTTTGTTTTATTTCTATTACTAGCTTCAGTAAAAATTTTTTAAATTCTACAAATATGTAAAAATATTGTTTTATTCCCTTTCTGTTTTTGGTCATGCCATTATGCTCTATAATGTTATATAGTAGTGGATTTTTTCTCTAAACGTTTAATTGCTACAAACAATGAATTGTTATTAACGAATGGGTGTTTCGCCCACTTGAATATAAATTTAAAAAAAAATAAGACTTTTCAAGTAACTTCTAAATGTGAGTATTTTGAGCTACATACTGACGAAACTCGTCATTTTTTATGCATTAGAAAAGAATAAAGTGATCAAAAATAAAACCAAATGCTTTATTGCAACAATTCAAAATTGTGGGTCTGGAAGACAGCATACGCATTCCGACACTTAACAAAAATTGATTGTTCAATTGTTTGGAAATCACAGCACAACTGCTTTCATTATCATTATACATATGCAATGCAAAAAAGCAACATCATCACAAATTGTAAATTTTCTCAAAAAATATAAACAAAGGTATACTATAGTCCCATATAAATAGACGCCAAATTCGATGAGGAATTCGAATATGCAGTCAAAAAAAAAATGACTTATGCCCCTTTGAATTTGACCAATTTTCACCACAAAATTTGAACACCCTGTACATTTTAGTTGATAACCACATTTTTTTTTCGATAACTGAATATTAATGAATAAATGTTACGATTTATAAAGCAAAAGCTCCAAAATTAATTGAATTACGGTTTTTTAAATGTTAACGTGCAAATGTCAAAAATTTTGAAAAAAATTAAATAACTCAAAATCCATCAATATTTTCGGGGTAGTGCCTCCTATAAAATATACCTGAATTCAGATTTTCTATCGGAAAATGTAAAAGTAAAAAGTATGTCATTCCATTTAAAATAAGAAAGTTAACATCTACTTCCGGTATATATATGTCAAGCATGTATAGATATGTGTATTAAATCATCATTTAGATGTGTATGTGGGTCATAAATTTCGTGTAGGTTGAAACAATGCCTTATTTTCCACATAAACCCACAGCGGCATTAGTTTTATTTTCTTAAAATCAACGTATACTATTACCTCTTGTTAATGATACCTACATTCTATTGTTGATAATAATTAAAGTATGGACTTGTGTTATGTGTAAATTCTGTAAAACGTTCACTAAATGAATAGGAAGGTCAATGGATACGGCGTAAGTAATTTCGTACATTGCGTACCTAACTACTTCTTACTTTAACTCTCAAAATGGATCAATTTATTGAAAACTAAACGAAATATAGGTGCTTTTAGATTAAGTCAAATTATGATAGATACTTTTTTTTAATTAAAGTTGGATTTCTTTTCTGTCTCTCTGTATGTTTTTATTGTCACTTCAATTTGTCTTAATCAATAAAGTAAAAATAAATAGAAGTAGATATCGAGAAATATAATAATAATTAATCGTGAAATGCTTTTGAAATATACGATTAGTATCAATCTGTATCATCCAGAATCGAAAATTGTTTCCACCGGGAGAGACAGCTGATAAGGGCGTGTTGGCCAATTTGGGGCCCAGAGACGTCGAATCAGAACATAATCGTCTCATAGTGGAGTACGAACGACGCATCCAAGAACTGGTCAGAACCCACGAAGAGGATTGTCACCAAATGAAGCAAAAACACAACGACAAAGTCGAAGAACTGCTTCAGAGATTGAGCGAAATAAACGCCAGGTAAATTGTATGACATATTTCTAAATAAAACTGTTATAAGATTTTAAGGCGACTTTTATAACCAACTTGTATGCCCATTATGCGATGAAATGTTTCTGAGATAATTTAATTTATTGGAAAAAAGATTGCACTGCAACCCAAACTATAAAAAATCATAACTTCCATAAACAATGACTGAATGAATGTTGAAATTTTTACTAGTTATAGCCAAGTCATAAGGCTAATTTATACAGGGCGTTCAGAAGGAAAACCTAAAGTTTAAAAATTCCAAATAGGAGTAACTTCATTTTTTCAATTTGTTTGAAATTTTTTTATTCGAAAAAACAATACAAAATTATTTAAAAATCCTGGATTATTATTTAGCATTTAACTTTTGCGATGCGATCAGTTGTAATGTTTTTTATTGTGATCTAACTTGAAAAATTGTCTGGTATATTGAAGATATTGGGAGCTAGTCCCGGATTTGGAAGCGGCACGGGAAAGGATCAAAGAATTGGAACAACAGTTGGAGGACGCTTGTAAAAAGCTCGAAGAACAGGAACAAAAGCACAAAGAAAGCTACTTGAAGATGTACGCCCAAGAACAAGAGACTACCAAAATGGAACAAGAAAAACAGGTCAGTGAAAGTGTTAACTATCGTTAAAATGGAAAACACAAAAAGCTGAATTTAACTTTTTTTTTTAATAATGTCTACGTTTCGCAGTCGTCAACTGTTTAAATCAAAAATATTTGAATTCCTCCAAAGCACTTTTGTTTTCACGAAATTGAAGTTTGGTGCTATGTGTATTCGAACATTAATAATAAGATTTTATAAAACACTTATTTATTGAACACCGTACAGAGAATAAGAGGAGTACGAGGGTAAATCAAATATAAACGGTAATTTTGTAAAATAAATTTATTGATTAATGGTATACACAAACTAAACATTTAATAATAATCAATGTAGTCACCTCCGTGCTCTACACACTTTTGCCACTGATTTGGAAGCTTGAATATTTCTTCTTTATAAAAAGTTTGAGGGCGAATTGTCAGCCAATTTCGCACATACCCCTCTACTTCTTCATTGCTTTCAAATATTTTGCCTCCAAGTGATTCTTTTAAGGGCGCGAACAAAAAATAATCACAGGGTGATTAGTCATAAGTCAGGGCTATAAGGAGGATTGTAGATGCTCGGGTTTCCCAGCCCATCTTTTCCAATTTATTCCTTGTCAAAACTGCGGTGTAAGGCCTAGCGTTGTCATGAAGGAGGATGACGTCTCGAATGCGAATGCTCGAATGGGCATACCCTGTCGTTTGTTTTGATACGCGATTTTTTTTAGACCTGACTTATAGAACAGTAAGCCGCATTCACTGTTCGTAGATCATGAAGAAAATCAATCAGTAAAATTCCCGTTGAGTCAAAGAAAACAGTCGCAAGTACTTTTCTGGCTGAGAGATGGGTTTTGGCTATGACAGGGACAGGTCAGCTTTCATCCTTTCTTCGCCACTCCTTACTGGCCATTTTTGATTCGGGAGTGTAGTGGTGGACCCATGTCTCATCACATGTAACGATATGCCTAAAAAACTCCCCTTCTTGTCGAAATCGATTCATAAGTCTTTCACTCATCTCCGACCTGACCTGTTTTTTATTTTCGGTCAACAACCTCGGAGTCCAGCGAGTACTAATTTTTCTAAAGTCAAGTTCTTCAGTGATGATGGATTGAACACGCCCACACTCCCATGGCTGATACCCACTTCTGATGAGATTTGTTCAATAGTTAACCGCCGATCGAGCGATCACCTTCAACAAACTCTCGAACAGCACGGATATTGTCATTTGTGAGACTTGTTCTTGAGTTCTTGGGCGTCGATCATGACTTTCATTTTCGACACGTTCTCGCCCATCCCTGATCCTGAATTCTCTGACCCACGTATACACTCGATTCTGAGACAGTGTAGCATGTAGAATCATCAAAGTGTGCCTTCAAACGAGTGAAAATTTCTGATGGTTTAACGCTTTTATTGGTTAAAAATTTTATGATGATGCGTTGTGCAATAGACGAAGGTATCTTGCGCTCAGTCATGGCTGTACTGCGGACAGAACCGGACGCAGCTGCTACCTAAGCCGGTTTCCCCCTCTTCATTAACCAAACAACACTCGAGGATCGAATCCTCTAGATCGGAATTACGTGCTAATGTAAATAGTAAAATTACCGTTTATATTTGATTTACCCTCGTAGTATGATGAAGCGAAGACTGAATTAAAACAAAAGATTTATTGAACTTATGAAGGTGGAGCTAAGGGTTGTAGATAAAAGTAGAGAACCAATAGTAAAAGAACATAATTTGGAAATGCCGAACATTGAATTTCTAGAATTAAGGTATTGAACCCAAATCACCGAATAAACCCACTATTAAAAGTAATGATGACAGGTACAGAATCACAGGCGTTATGCAATCAGTAAATAGAATAGAAGTATTGGAAGGAATTTAAGAAAATATAGAGATAATAAAGTTATTTTTAAAGAGAAGAATACGTAGAGAAGTTTATGTAAAAATACAAACGACATTATTTACATATTTAAACAAAGAAGTTACATATACAGGGTGTTATACATGATGTTGGTCCTTACAGAAGTATTCCTATATTTTAGATTAAAACAGTTAAATTATTTATAAAATCACACAGGTGACAACTGAATTGGTCCTGAAGAAACCATCGCGTTTATCCGTATCCGAACTTCTTCATCAACTTCAAGCGACTCAGCAAGAATTAGAAAACGTTAAGGTTAGTAAAAAAGACATTTGTTTTATATACCAATGTAACTACTTGCTTATTAAAAGTTGCTAGTGAGAAATCCGAAAAATGATCCTTATTTTTGTTCACTTTTCTTTTTCCTCCTATTAGACGGTTTATCTAACAATAACAATTATAATTTGTTTCTTTTATGTTATGTCGTGTTCGTCTTACTGTTTTTAAAGCTTACAATTAATTAAATTAACCTGAAGTATGTGTTTGTGATTGTTGTATATTGTTTAACAATTTTCTAGGATTTAGAATTCGCCTCATCATCTAAACAGCCACTACTAAGTGCAAAAGAGGCTGTTGCACTTTGGGTTCTAGGTGCTCGTAAGGTAATTAATATTTAAAAAAAATTAGTAGCTGGGGGGCGGGGTTGTAGTTGTATGTTAGGGGAGGGTATGTCATATAAAACTGAGAACTCGTCTGCTATTTATACAAAGGAGGGAGGAGTTATAGGTCATAAAAGGTTAACGAAGAAGAAACTAAAGAAGTTCAAAGTAAAGATTTATCATTTCGATTATATTAAAAAATTATTTGTTAAAACGATAGAAAAACACTTGATATTTGTTTCACATATATTTAATAGATTTCTCTTACAATTATTTCGGTTTTTACACCATTTTCAAAGAGTTGATACTTATCGACTGAAGGTACATTTTTAGGTAATTCTATTTATACTTAACCTATTGTAATATTAAAAGGGAGGAATTTCCAAATTCTATTTGGTCATTTGTGATGGGAATACCATTCAATAAAGTCGTATTTATCTTAGATATTTCGAGGAAGTTTACCTTTATTTTGAAAATGAAGAAGGTTTACATTCTCGGAATCAAGTGAATGGTTGAAAGTTATACAATGGTCTGCAATCCCTGTACATTTTTTACCATTTTCTATAGATTTTTCGTGCTTTTCAATACGTTTTTTGAGGGCCCTTCCTGTTTGTCCGATATAAAAGGCTTCACAATCTTTGCACTTGATTCGGTACACACCGTTTTTATTTAAAAAATCTGTTTTTCTCAAATTATTTTTGTTGTTACACTACATTTTTTTACAAGCCCTTTTATACAAGAATTCTAATATTTATTAATACATCTTAGAGTTGATTTAAAATAAATACATTATAGAATTTCAAGGAAGTGTTATAATATCAATCAATAACTGTTCATATTATTTATTCTGTGACTCCAGGAAAAGAAAACTAAAAAAGAAAAGATACAAAATGTAAAATAAATAAAAAATTGAACATCTATAACAAAAACAACAAAAACGATTGAAAGAGAAAACAAAACATATACACAACAACGGAAGAAAATAATTGCAAATCTGTTGTTTTCAATCATTTATGGATTGACTAAAATAAAAAAGAAAGTCTTTCTTAACAATTTAATCAATAAGCAAGGTTGTTAGCACTGTTTTCATATTGTTGAGATTACATTTTGCCATGCAATGTCAGCATTTCGTGTTTACTATAAAAACGTCACGTGGGACCTTGGAACATTAGTAATCGATAAAAAAAAAAGAAAATATTTTTTTGTTTTATCACCGGAAATTCTCAATTATAACAGATTTATTGCACTAAACAGGAAACCCTTTGCAAACAAACAAAAACCATTGTAAATAACGAATCATTTATATTTAAAAGATCTTTGGGAAGTTATTGTTTTCACCTCGGCTTTCGAAAATCGAGTTTTCGTTAGATCTTGACCTTCTGAGGTCTTAGGAAGCTATTCTTACTATTCCCGCGGTGGTTGTTACGTAACGGGGAGGAAGGGTAAACAAATCTTTAAAAATTGCCTTACGTGATACTTGAACGCCCCATTATATACACATGATTAATCAGATAAGTTATTATTATTATTATATAAGTTGATACTTTATCAAGACAGCATGAATATGCATTTATGACCGGTGTGACGAAAGGGCGCGGGAAATTTAAAAAAAAAATGTTCATCTAACTTCGGTTTTTACAAATATTTTATATAATAATAAAAAAATCTTCATTTATAAAGTTTCGCTGAAGACCCTTTGTTATGCTACTTATGGAGATAGCTTCCTTAAATGTTTATCTATACAGATAAATAAAACTGGAGTGTTTGTAACATTAAAATAACCACTTTTTACCGATACCGATGGTATACACGGTACATATACCAAAATAACATTTTTTATTATTTTGGTCTGTCTCTCTATTTGTTTCGGCTAATCTCTGAAACGGCTAGACCGATTTTGACGGGACTTTCACTGGTAAGATAGCTAATGTAATAAGGAGTAACCTAGGCTACTTTTATTTTAGAAATTAATAATTATTTATTAATAAACATTCAAATTTTGAAAATAACTTTTTTGTTAAATCCACGCCGACGAAGTCGCGGGCACAGATAATCTAGAAATATTTTCTGAATTCTGCTTTAAAGCAGAAAACAAAACGGCATCGAAATTATGGTTGTAATTTCTCTAGAATGGAAGGCCAATTTATCGCTCCGTTGCTCTGCATAGTATCCATTCCGCTACCGCCAATAGATAATTATGGTTTTTAATTTACATGTTGGTTTCAATTAAAGGTTTTTGTAAAAATCGAAATTGGCTATTGCTCGGTCATAATTCGAGATTGGAATGAAAGATTGAGACGTAAAATTACACACGATGGTTCAAAGGGTTAATCAGTAGAAACATGGACAGGCAGCGAGTACGTAAAGTTCAAGAGAGGACAGCTTGTGTAAAATTAAAAATTTACTTATAATAATTGCTATGTTCTTATGATGCCATTGCACTGGTGCAATTATTTTTGAAACTTATGACTGGGTTGTTACAATTGCTAAACAACATAAAAATACTACTGAAAATTGGATTGTATTTACGAGGGTGCATCAAATATAAACGGGATTGGTTTTGTAAAAAATTCGAACTATATTTTTTTATACATATACTATTTTTCTACATGGTCGCCCATCCTAGAAATACATTTGTCCCATCGAATTGAGAGCTTTCTTATGTCACAATCGTAGAAACTCTTCGAACGTTCATGTAACCATTGGAGCACAAATGGTTCCACTGCGTTGCTCATGTGGAAACGTTGGCCTACAAGCGTTTTTTTCAGGAGCCCAATAAGATGGAAGTCACAAGGGGACAATTCAGGGCTATATGGCGGATGTTCCAACGTTTCCCGTATGAGGTCTGGCGTTGTCATGTAAAAGAATGACACTTCTGACCGATTGCTTCTTCCTTCTCCTTCGAAATGACAATTTCGCGGCATTCAGTAGATCACAATAATGTTGCGCATTATTCATACTCATTGTTACTTGACTTGATCGAATTGCGGTTGGTTCTGCCTTCTCCCTAGCGGTTCAGGCCATCTTTGCATCTACTACTTACTACCAGGTCGCGGACCTCTCCGTAATAAAAAAAAAATCGGTCTCGCTTATATTTGATACACCCTCGTATAGAACAAAATGTTAAAGTTTTGAAGTATTTTCTTTTGTTATTGTTGTATAACCATTATACAGATGTTTGTGAGCATTTATGCAATGGTGGAAAAAAGAAGTGGTTTCATTTTGATTTTCTTACTTTTGTAAATATGATGACTACTTTCGTCTCATCGTTAGAGCTTCCTTGAAATAGTTGCAATCATTTTGGGTGAAATAAACCCATGTATTATATTCAATGATTTTTTTGTGTGTTAAAATAACTGTTACAAAAAAAGTATTTTTTTTAGCGCAAGTATAATAAATAATATTCAATTTCAGTTAATTATTAGAATGTTAGTATACATTATTGTTGGAATTACATTTTTGCAATGTTAAAAACTCCACCTACATACAGACGAGTTCTTACAAATATATGTTAATTAATGTTACCTTATCTATTTGCACACGCATTTAGTAATTTTAGAGCAATTAATGAAATTTTGTTTAAGTATCACGTATTTTATATAGGTAGATACAACGTTACCAAATGCATGACTGAAGTCATATTACTTATATTTATTTACTTGTATGTAGCAGCCTCCTTTGTGCATGTACGTCTTTGTTTTTATGTACTTATCACATTTCTGTACATTTTATGGGTATAATTAATTAATAGTTAATTAATTGGTGCGATAGATTCATTACAGTAGATGAAGAATTTTAATCAAATCAAATCAACTCATCATTGGTAATTGCTTACTTTATTTGAATAACATCCAAACACTTTTATGTTTTAATTTTCAAATTTACCTTCCTTTTCTTAAAATCCTCTGTTTATAGGCATAATACTTAATGGAGCAATCAATTAATTGCGACCGATACAGCGAAAATAATGAGAAATGACACATTTTTCCACCAAATCTGGCATACTCGAAAACTAATAAGACTGACCAGAAATCACAAATTACTATGAACATATAAAAGTTAGAATCTTTAGTGTAGTATATCTACAAACTTTAATAAGAATGTTTTAATTATAATTATGTATTTTTCAAAATTAAAAAAAGTGTGGTGGCAAATTGTAGTTCATCAAACGATTAGTTTTTGGGAAATGGACAATGACAAATACATAAACACACGACATGGTATCCTGAAAATTTTTCTAATTTTTTTTTTGGTAATTAAGTTATTAATTATTTTTGTTTTACTTTTTGTTTATATTTTTTCAATCAATCCTTATACGCTTTTCCTACAAATATCAGTACAAATTAAAGAATTCATAAATAAAATAACGACGAAAAATTCGTTTCGTTTATTATAAGAAACTCTTACAATTGTTTCGATCAACAGATCATTATCAAAGAGACAGTTTTAAGTAGAAATGCTTTTGAATGAGGTATTGGTAAAAATTTTGATTGAACTATAGTATCTGATAGTATTTAAGAGATAGTGCAATCAAAATTTGTACCAATGCTTCTTCTGAAGTGCCCTAGTAGGGTGAAACGATCATTAAGATTTCAGTGAAGGTATTAAGTGGAAATTAAATGTGTTTTACTCATTTATTTTGTTCAATATGATTCATAATTTCCATAGTAGTAAAGGCATCAACAATTAGTTATTTAAACAATTCGTTAGAATATTTAAGTAACCTTTTAATTAGTTTTTTATTGATTAAAATTGGAACAAGAAGTAAAAGCAATTTTTGGTCAACGACAGTAAAAATGTTAACCCATCACGATTCTACTGCATTTGTATAAGCCAAAAATACCCCTTTTTATCAGTTATAACCTTTGTTATTTCATAATTTGGTAAGTATGTTACTAATGTGATTGAAAGAGTAAATTTGAACCATTACCATCACAATTAATTCTATAATGTTACATGCCATATTGCATGCAATTGTTTAGCTTTTCTTACAATTGCACGAAGAATTTTGTTGATAGATATATTCTTAGGTAATTTTTTGTAAGATTGTTTATACCGAAAAGCAAAGTACAAAAGTAAACTACGAATTCTTTACATTGCAGGCCATGTACAAACAATTGGTGCAGGCGAAAAGCTGCGCCAGTAAAATAGATCCGGAAGTAACGTTGCAATTTTTAAAATCGGCAATTTATTACTTCCTTACCGACAAAGAGAATAACCAGGGTCATTTAAGGGCCATCCAAAGCATTCTGGGATTCACCGAGAGTGAGATTAGTAGTATAGACAAGGCTAGGCATTCGTGACTATTAAATGTTAAATTTATTTTTGCTCTTGTCTCCTGTATTATATTTTTGCGCTTCGATTGGGTTCTGCACATTCAAAAATTTACCTTCTTAATTAAAAAAGTATATAAGAAAGTAACAAACGACATAAAGAAGTTCTTCAGATAATCAATTGTTATAGTTACCTACAGGGTTCATTCAAAAAATATTTGAACTATTTAAGAGAAGACTGATTGTGAGCTTAGAAATGGTACTCAATAATGAAGCGGGTTTGAAAACCTTTAATTGTACTAAAATTGTCCAAAGTAGAAGTTTTACGTTAAGTACCTACGTAACAGTCCAAGGGAAGGATTTTAAAAATCAAGGAACAGGGATAAAATTAATTAGTAGCGTGATAAAACACCAAACACAATCAAAAGTAGTTGAAGACTGAATAAGGCAAAGGCATGAAGAAATTATTAACTTATTAAAATACAAAACTGTTAGTTGTGTTTCTTGATTGAAACTTGTAAAAAAATAACTTCCTCTTTTATTTATTTTTACAAGAAATTATTTTTCTCCCAAAGTGTGTGTACCATTTTACCTATTTTTTAGTTTGAGTTACTGAACAGGTATGTCAATGAAGGAAACAAAAATTGTTAATTAATTGTTGTGTGGTAGTATCCAAGTATCTACTTACGTTATTATTAGTATGTTGCAGAACCCATTTTATAGTAATTAGTTAATATTTAAAAAAGGCGAAATATTTGCGCTTGTTCCTAATTAATTAAATAAAAAGTAAATTATGTGATTATTGTACTATTAAGTGTGCTGAGCGAGGTTGTTTATTGTCAGAGTGAGCTAGCTTATATTGTATTAATAATTTTATTCTTTTTTTTTTGGGGCACCAAATAATATATTTATATCGATCATGATACTTCATAAGTGCACTTTAGGCAGTTTTTATTATAGAAATACACCTCACAATAAATTTATTTATTATTATGTAATTGTAAAGCATAATGAATTTCGGTTGCTCATAATAGCCCTTTGTTATCATTAGTATGCAAACAATAATCTTAAAAGATTTGAACTTTAAAAGAAACACACTAAAAAACTCCATCAATGAGAAAAAAATTACTTTATCTGATAAAATAATTTCCTAATATCAATTCTAGGATGGGGAACTCTGGTTACCATAACGAGGGTAAGATCTATTTCAATTGATAATTTTTTTACTATGTTTCTTTTAGAGTAATCGATTTGCAGGATAATTAATATTTAAGGTTTTATTTTTTTCATCGTTGTTTGGTCGGTGGAGTGCAATACTAAAAAGGAAACTATTTCTCTACATTGCAAAAAATATAGAGCGTAGTTCTTCTGGTTATATAGAATTATTGGTATAAAAAATAATACCTTGCATAGTCTATTTTTAAGCCTCTTGTTACGTAGACGCGTTAGAATTTGTTGTCATATAAGGAATGTTACATTTTTTTTTTAATACCAACGAATATTATAACTGCAGTTATTTCCATAAAATAAAACTATTCTGGAGGTAAGAGGTTTTATTTTATTAATTATTTCCCTATTCTGTATTAAATGTTAAAAATACTGGATCAATTTCGAAAGCTTTTTAATTGTGAGCTTTTGACTGAATAAAAGTTTATTACCCTTAAAATTGACTTTAATTTCCATATTTGAGTTAATAAACAGAAGAAATGGAAACATTAATTTAAATGTGGTTGAAAATAATTAAAAAAAATCCTTTCATGTAGTATCCATTTTTAAATTTAGATGCATTTTGAAACCCTTTTGCAATTACATGCAGATTTTTAAAAATTAAAACTGTCATATACCCATAGGCAGAGCTTTAACCATAAAAGCTCCAAGCCTGAAGTGCTCTGATCTTTGAAGTGCCAATTACATCTTAAAATCTAAGCATTTTGAATTACCAGTTACTGCAAAAAGTAATTAGAAAGTCAAAATGAGGAGCCTTCCAGCACCCTAATAAGCTTCAAATAGAAATTACTATACACATTTATAAAGTTCCAATTATTGGTTAACAAAAGGGCTTGAAGTAGTGCTTTTAAACCCTAAAAAGATTGGAAATACATTTTTGAGCAAGAAGTATAAGTACTTTGCACCCTTACCAAAGTCCTACCATAGGGGTGCCCCTAAGTATACTATTTTGGTATCTAAAGTTTTCAAAAACAATTGTCAAAATTAAAGTGAATATTTGTTGTTATACAAAATTCCTAGAATTTAAAGTACAATGTCCATATTGTTATAGAACATAAAAAATTTAATAATTCTAATGTACATAAAAGTCATTATAGAACAAATGTTCTTTTCTAAGGGCACAAAAGTAATATAACTCCAATTATTACTCATTTGTCATTAATAAAACATCTGGCCTTGTTAATACATAAATTGCATGCTTAAAATGTGTTATATGTAATTATATGGGTCGTTTTGATAAATGCACAATCATAATTAAATGTTCCTTAAATTATTATAATTACCAATATTCATTTAAGTAATTATTCAAATAAAACAAAAAATATAAAAACACAACCTTTTGTAACAAAATTTATTGTTGATCGTACATCGTATGTTACTTACAAACATAAATTGTACGTTTACTTTTTACTAGCAAGGATTATACCGTCATATTTCTGTTGGAACCATTTCATTGCATCTTCTTTGGTCAATCTATGTGCAAAACCAACTTTCCCTTGTTTTCTCCTGCGATGTGCAACATTGAAACCTGGTCTGCCTAAGACTACATAAAAGTCTAAACCATAAATTCCAATGCTAGGGTCATATTTGATTCCCAAATCAATGTGTTCTTGAATACCAAATCCAAAGTTACCGGATACTAAAAATCAGTTATAGTACTGTTAAATAATACATAAATATGTAATTGTACCTACCTGAAAAATTATCCCTCCTCAATTCATATTCTCTTACTTTGAGACCCCTTTCAAGGATTTCTTCAGCCTTGGCACCCCTTACAGTGCAATGTACTGCAATTTTTTCATTACGACGAATACCAAATGATCTGACGGTATATCTGGCTTTGGAAAATACAGGTTGTTGACCAGTCAATTGCTCTAAAACCTAGAAGCAAATCGAATTATTAAAGACTTCTAAAATAGGGCGCAATACAACACAACTAACCTTAGCGGCACGAGTTAATCTGTCACCAGATTCACCTACACAAATGTTTAAACATAATTTTCGGATGTGTAAATCTTTCATCCGATTCTTGGATTTGTCTTTGACTTCTCTCTTTTCCTTCTTCACTGCGGGCTGCAAACGAATGTTTTAGTAACATTGAGGTTAGTGTATTTATCATGCATATAAATTGGAACAGAAATAAATTTCAAAAATGATGTATGTACCATATTAACGGCTATAAAGCAAGTGTAAATTTATGATTCCCTTAATAAAAAAGATAAAGATTTGTCAGAATATAACAGATAATAATAAAATTATTACTCACCGCCATTTTTCTTACTTGATTAAGGAAGGTACGTTTGAACTACAGCACTCTACTCCGAACTATTTCTTGACCATTGCACCATCTACAGTTCGTAAACTAAATTGCGACGTAACTTATGTTTAAGATTTTCTCTATAGTTAGAGATGCGTCATCTATGACACAACAGTTAAAGCATTAACTCCGGTTAACAGGGAAGTATCAGACGAAGGGACTTTAAGGACTAAACATGTTATTAAATCAACATTTATCACTGTAATTCCAAGTATCGTAATCATAAATATTTTTCTACATACGAATTAGATACACTGACACTAAATAAAAGGTGTGTATTGTAGAATTTTGTAAAGCAATATACCAGTGGCGTACTACCCGATTGGGTTGTCATAGCGCGTAATAAAATGGCATTCAAATTGATCAAACTTCATCATGAAGTTTCATATTAGAAAAAGAAGTTCTTAGTAATATTTTACTATAATTTATAATTGTTATTTATATTTAAAAAAAAAATGGATGTGTTCGATGATACCGAAGAACACTTGGAGCGAGAACCATCAGTTTCGTCGCCAGATCCTCATGAAAGAAAATTGGCAAGAAGATTAAGAATACAAAGACGAGCTGAAGCAATACGAAGGTGTCCAAATTGTTCTTGCCCTCTCACCAACGATAGACGTAAACCGTCATTTCTTTATCATCTTTTATGCTGCCTTGTTGTCTTCGAAATGCTTGTGTTTACGGCTGTGTATTATAAAATAGCAATGGAATGAAATCCTTACAATAAACGTTTATTCCCTCGCTCAATTTTTGCTTTATTTTTGTAAGATATGTTATTATTATTTTTAGGCAAAATATTCCTGAAGAGGAAGTAGAAGAAGTTGTGGAGGAACCTACACTGCACCAGCAGCAGTACAAGAAGAGCACTGAAGTATTGGAGAAGTTGATATTACAAGCTAATCAACTGGTGACAAATGTCCGGGTGGCGAGCGATTCCAGGGAAGCGGACAGGAGGGAGATTGAAGGAATCGGTAGGGAAAAGATCATCGAGCAACTGCAAGAAGAAGCCAACAAGGCCAAGGACATGTTCGATGAAATTGCGGATAAATGGCAGGACGTTTTGAGATACAACGATCCCCTAGCAATCAATGACGACATCGCAAATCAAAAAGAAAAGTGCGACGAACTTATAAGGCAAAAAGATGAAATTATCGCAATGTTAAAAAACGAAATCGCTGAAGCTGAGAAAAAATTTGCCATTGATCAGAGAAAACAAACTAACGACATCAATGTGCTTACCAGAAGAGTAGAAAAACAGGAAAGTATCACGGCAATGTACCTTTTTTCTACCGTTAGAAAATGATGGGCAAAATTGGTCCTGAAGTTTTTGTGAGACCAAGATCAATAAAACAAAATAAAAAAGAACAGTGTGATCATTGTGATCCTGATAAATCTTGTCTTTTGCTCATCATCAAATTTCTTTATTAATAATAACAATTATTATGCATCAGCGTGCCATAGGCAGTCTTGATAAATTACTGACCAAGTCGAATTTCTGACCAATAGCATAATAAATGTTACTGTTAAGCTAAAAGTACTTTCTTGTGTTTAGGTGACATTGATGAGAGCAGCTTACCAACAAGAACTGAAGCTTATAGAGGAAGTGTTAATGGTGGAAAGGAGAATGATGATCGACGCAGCTGATAAACGCTGGGAAGACTTATACAAGAAACGGGATGACCAAGAAGCGAGCAATGCCGAAAAGAAGTTCCAGCAAATGGAGGAGTTCGAAGAAATGATACACGAACAACATCTGAATTTTCAGGAAAGGTACCGCGAAACAAAAATCAAAATCCAAAGGGACACCGAAGACTTGCAAAAAGAGTTCGAGCGACTCAAAGTCGAAATACTGTTAAACAGCGAAAAAATGGATTACAATTATCAAGTATTGAAACGAAGAGAAGATGAGAACGTTATCATAAAAGCCCAACAGAAACGTAAAATCAACAAAATGCAAGACGCCATCAACACCATAAGAACCAACATGCGAAATTATATCACCAAGACCGATGCCCAGTTTGCCAAATTGACGGAACAGATAATAAAACTGCAACATTACGTTCTTGATACTGACGAGAAATGCGACACGATAGCCAAGCAAAATGACGAGAAGTTTAAGGAACTGTGGGACTTCAATTACGAACGATTGAGTAACATTCTTAATAAAATACTAACGATCGATAGAATATTGCACGAACAGCAGTTAGGACTCAAATGGAGACCTCCAGAAAGAGAAATAAAAAGCAAGGAACAACTACCGAGTTATCAGGAAGCATTGAAATATCTGGAGAAAGGTAAACACTTTTGTTATATTAACGTAAATAATAAACTATTTCAAGACAAATTGGATGTATGTTAAAATGTAAATAATAATAATTAAAATTATCCATTTATAATATCAGTTGTAATACGTAAATAAAATATGTTCCCCTAGAGAAAGAAAAGGCGAAAGAAAGAGAGCCCATTAAGAAAAAAAGCGTAAGCAGTTTTTCAAAAGATTCCAGTGTATGTTCGGATGACAAAGCAGAAACAAATGCTTACAGGAGACTTTTAAAACAAATATTTACTGTTATCAGCATGAGATCAAATTTTCTTCTCGATGAAGAGTTAGAGTCAATTTTCAAAACACAAACCAACGACGAAAAGACAATGGTAAAAATTGACGGAGTCTTTGAAGTAAGAGTTTGAAGGATTATCTGGTAAAATAATTCAGATAATTAGTATCATTCGTCCAACAGGCTCTTCGGGTTAAGGATCCAAAGCAGATAGAAATTCTGGTACATTACTTTTTGCCATATGCTTACTGTCCAATCTGCAGAGATACATCGAACGAAACAATTACTACTGCACCCTCAGAGAATTCCTCGAAATTAGAGGCTGCATCCACCGTTTCTTCAGAAACATCCTCTGAAAGCGACAAAGAAGTTGTAGAAGACGGTATGCAAATTCTAGTGAGGTTTTTTAGTAAACCAATAACAACAGGGTGTTTTCAATATATAAAAATTTAAAAATATTTCAATTAATATATATACAGGGTCATTCAAACTGAATGGTACATTACTTAGACGTTTTAGGGAAACTATGCATGTTACAGATTTGAAAATTTAGGAGTAAGAATTATCAAGGATTAACTTAACTTTCTTATTTTCAATGGAATGGTATATTTTTTACGATGAATTCGTATGAAACATAAAATTTTAAGGTGACTTTGATGACCAACTTGTTTGCCTACGATGAACAATTTCTGAGATAATTTAATTTATTAGAAAAAAAATTGCACCTCAACTCAAACTATAAAAAATCATAACTTCCTTAAAAAATAACTTAGAATGTTGAAATTTTTAATAGTTATAGCCAAGTCATAAGGCTAACGTCATGCCAAAACTAATCTTTATAATTTGTCTAGGGCGTTCAGAAAAAAAATCAAAACTTAAAAACTTCAAACACGAATAACTTCATGTTTCCAAATACGATACATTGGACGTTTTCCATTCTTTATTTTAAAAAAAAAATCCAAAATTTTCAAATAAAGCAGTAGGAAATATCCAAATGGATCGAAAGAGGATAAAAACTGGAATCGAATGACAAAAGAAAATATGCTAGGTGCCATTTAAAAAAAAATTAAGTTATTCGTGTTTGAAGTTTTTAAACTTTGGATTGTTTTTCTGAAGGCCCTGTACAAATTATAAAGCTTACTTTTCGCATGACGTTAGCCTTACGACTTAGCTATAACTAGTAAAAATTTCAACATTCTAAGTTATTTTTTATAGAAGTTATGATTTTTTATAGAAGTTATGATTTTTTATAGGTTGGATTCCGGTGCAATCTTTTTTCCAATAAATTAAATTATCTCAAAAACTTTTCATCCTAGGCAAATAAGTTGGTCATACGAATTCATCGTAAAAAATATACCATTCCATTGAAAATAATAAAGTTAACATCAACTTCCGGTATAACTGGAAGTGCCCGACAGTTGAAATTATTTTAGATAAATAGATCATCCTTGATAACCCTTACTCCTAAGTTTTCAAATCTGTAACATGCTTAGTTTCCCTAAAACGTCTAATGTACCACTCAGTTGTAATGACCCTGTACATATAGATATTATATGTCCTCTAAAATAAGAATTAAGGAGATTTGTAACTTGCCATGTTATTAATTATGCACCTTTAAAGCCTCCCTTTCAACCACCCTCAAAAGGCCATTGGAGCTATGCATCAGAACTGTTTCGCATCCATTTGTCTGTAGGAATATATTTGAAATTTATTAATTTTTTTATTTAATAAACACAGCGCTAATCTTTTGTTTTGCTGTTAACTGATATTATCTTAGCAAGATTTGTTCAGAAACAATGTACAATTAATTGAGTTACTAAAAATTAAAAACACCCTGTCATCGGTTTTACTAACCCTCTAAATGCTAGTGATACAATTCATCATAATTCTTTCTCAGAACTTAAACAAGTTTCTGTGAGTTCGTTTGATCAGAAAGCCTATGTCGATATGATCGACAAATTAAAAGGAACAGGAGAAAACATTGGGAAAGTTATAGTGGATGTCGTAGACAGTCCCCATAGTACAATAGGAACTCAAAGTACTTACGAGTCGGATGGAGAAATGAAAGGGCCCAAAATCACACAGACGAAAGAAGCCACTCCGTGAGTTATATTGAAAGCATTATGTACTCATTTTATTACGAATTTATGATTCAATTATCAAATCCAGAAATATTGAAAGCAATGTGAGTTACAAACATTTCTAAACAGGTCATTACAATAGCTGATCCTTAGATTTCTTAGGCTATCCACATTTTATAAATACTCTCCTGGTTTTATTTCGCCATTAATTTTGAATGTAATTATTATTATTTGACTTCCACTAACTTTCTAAAGAGTTTGTAAAGAACTAGGTAGATTATCTATTTCTGCTCTTTCTTGTTCTTAATTAATACTTATGATTTCAAGATCAATCTTCAAGCTTCAAATTTATTTAAATCTTGTACACTCGTTTTTATTGGATGGAGGACAGTTTTAACCAGTCTTTAAATTTCCGACTGTAAACCAGATGGTCTTTTTCTTTTGTTATATTATTTATCTGTTTTGATGAATATTACTATTTGACTTCCTATTGGTTTCCAATGAGTTTGGAATGAATTACATGACCTTAATATAGTTATAACTAAATAAAAATGCACTGATGATTTTCAACCTTTTTTTTTGGTCACTTGACGATCGTTTCGCGAAACTTTGATTTCGTCGGAAATTTGTTGTCAACTTAAAACTATTAACAATATTTGGTCTTAAATACTAGCTGGAAGGGTTGTATCAGGGAACAAGTTTAAAAGTGGGAAGCTACTTAATTCTGTCTGTTCATTGCTAGATTTAAAAATAGCAATATATTTATTAATCAGTGAACAAACAGAATTAAGTAGCTCCCAACTTCTAAACTTGTTCCCTGATACAACCCTTCCAGCTAGTATTTAAGACCAAATATTGTTAATAGTTTTAAGTTGACAACAAACTTCCGACGAAACCAAAGTTTCGCGAAACGATCGTCAAGTGACCAAAAAAAAAGGTTGAAAATCATCAGTGTATTTTTATTTAGTTATAACATGAATTTCAACCAAGTAACGGTAGACTCGATTACGTATCTTAATATAGTTTTCTGATGCTTCTTTCTTATCAATCTTGACATCTTGAAAGTAATGTGACTTTTAGTATCGAAATAGGTTTTACAACCCATTTGGAGGAGGAACAATTTTAATAATTCTTTACATGCAAGTTTTAGTTTAGAAAAAATTATTTCCTTCCAGTTTACTCCATCAATCGCGTGCCAAAGTGGATTACGTGGAACCCTGCAGAGTATCATGTGAAAGGCATCACCCACTGATGATAAGTTCCATCTACGCACTAAGAGCATTACGGGATTTTGCTGATGAAGTTCTTCCTCATGATTTTGGGTAAGAATGAAGTAATTCAATAAAGGAAAGATCATTTAATAATAATAATAATAAATATAGTCCTAAAACCATGACGGAACGATTGAATAACGTCAGAAGGAATACTTCTAGACTTCTAACGGAAGAAGATATCAACTTCTTTTGGATGCAATTCAGGAATGTGTTCTCCCCTACGAAGGAGCAGTTGTGGGAAGGACTCATGTTTGGACTTCAGAAATATCACGAGATTTTGAAAGGTAGATAAAGTTTTATGCCAAAGTCGATTTTCAAATGATGAAATTTTATATTGGTACCTATAACAACGATTTTCAAATGTAGGTAATAAAGTTTCCTTTGCTACCTGTTTATTATCCGTTACATTATGTGTCCAAAGCACAGATGGCATTAAAGGTACCAAACAATAATAAAAAAGCCCATACATACTTATGTCAAAAAATAAACTCACAACAAGAATGTTTTAAAATTGTAAATTAGTAGATGGATTGTAAATTAAAGGTTTCTCAATCCAATTGGTAGCTGTTCGTGAGATATAACACTATTATTATAATTATGTTTTTAGAACACATATATTAAAATGAGGAAAACTTTGCTTAAACATCATGTGCCTGAAATATTTGTTTCTGCAATTATTTATAGATCGTAAAAAAATCAGCGAGGAAGTGCTATGTCTGAGGCATCAAAACAACAAGTTGAAGCGGATTCTGGAAACTTATAATCCAGATAATCCTAATGCGAAACCACCTTGTCCCATAAATAGGCCACATGTAATCTGATTTATACATTCACTATAAATTTTTATGTCTTTCAATTTTATTTTTCGTCAGAAAATAAAGTAGAGTATTTCTTTGTAATAGAAGAATTATTATATTACTAGATAAACGTTCTATCGATGGTTATTATGAAAAAACTTAAACTTTAAACTTTTGTGTGTTTCATTCCCACCAGCTACTCGTGTTAATGGGCGGGCAGTCCCTCCGACCTACACTGTAGTGCAAAGCCGGAGAGTGGGGCGTAAGGCTCTCTTCGGTCTCCTTGCAGGAATCGTGGGAATGGGTGGGTGGTGTGGTTAGGGAGAGAAAGTTGCGATGGACTGCTAAGCAATGATCAGGAGCTCAGACAGGAAAAAGTAAAAAATGTATTGTATAGGTCTGGAATCGAACGAAGACGGCTCGTGTCATTTATTAAGAAGCTGCCTAGGGCCGATCCGAACACGTCCGAATGCACACGAACTGTACCGATTGTAACAATTTTTTGTTTTTTACTATGTATGTCAAAAGATCGGATTAATTCATTCGTATAACCGTGAAATGTTTATTATTTTTATTCACCTTTATAAAACGGTTTAACCAATTAAATATAAGCAAATTAGTCGTACAGAAATAAAATATTCTCTTTGTTAGGGTTCTGCCGAAACTGCCGGACGTGTATCGCGATTTCGGACTCATTGACTCTCATCAGCACGACGTATCATATACTGAATCCCACAAATTATTAGCAAATATTTATTCAAATAAGTCGCACATCGACCACACAGAAAATTTAAAAAAAATGGCTTCTCAATTAAACTAAACCCTATTAAATACAACGATAGATAGATAGATATAATATTTATTTCTATATATTCCATATTAATTTTTTCCGAAATAATAATATACTTCTTGATGTTGTTATAATTCAGTTAAAACACACTGAAAGGTTACAAAGTAATTTACTTCCATGGTCGACATAATTAGGTACTTTAACACTTTTAAAATGAAGGAAATCGACATGGGCAATCATTGCGATTCTGAAGCTTAATATTCTGGAAAAGCGGCTTAAGTCTATAATTTGATTAATATTTATATAAAATATTTAGTTCTAAGTAGCACCCATAAATTACAGACCAAACCTTAGTTGTTCTATATACATCAACAGAAACAACTACTCCGAGGGCTAATACCCCTACCGACATTGAATTACACTGTTGACTCCGATGGATACTTAGATGAAGATATAACATATTCAACAAAAGAAGGCATTAAAATCCTTTTTCGTATAAATTTTAAGGATCACAGATCCAATATTTGTAACGCGTCCTACACAGTAGGCACAGCGTACCGAAAGCCATATCCCACGACCGTTTAAGAATCCATCGGAATCATCACTGTAATTCAATGCCGGTACGGGTATTAGCCCTCGGAGTAGTTGTATCTGTTGATTCCATATTTATATTTATATTTATCATATAGCCTGTAAAGGCCTTTCTGCCAGCGCCCACCTGATGAGACCCGATAGGTCGAAACCGGTCGTGGAATATGGCTTTCGGTACACTGTGCCTACTGTGTAGGACACGTTTGAAATGTGGGATCTGTGATCCTTAAAATTTAGACGAAAAAGGATTTTAATGCCTTCTTTTTTGAATATCTTAGTTGTACTGTAATAAATATCATTTTACAAACAATTATATATTACCTGTAAAACGATATTATATCAACTTCTAATATTATTATTTTATTTCATAGTTTTTAACATGCAATTACTAATTTTTAACCGTATGAATATGTTTTACTATTCGGTTTTCCCAATATACATACAGAATAATTATGGAATTCCCTTTTTTTGGTTTTTATGTCACAAACTCATCAAAGAACATCGTCATGACTTTTTCTATAACTTTCTGTAGGGATTATCTAACTTTTTAGCGTTTTGTTTTTGTAAATATACATTCGTAATTACAATTGTTAATAAATTAATTGGAAAATTGAGTTAGTCAGAAAAAATTAGACTTCCCTATTGTTTCATCTATTAATTTTACATTTATGCTCTCTCATGGACTTTTTTGTAGGAAATTTCATAGTGGAAAAAACTGGTCATTTTTCCAATGTTATTTATCTATTAGCTATGTTTTTCGAAGAAGAGTGAAAAACGGTCAGTACATACAATTTTCCCAGGAATTTCATTTACTTTACCATATTTAGGGGTTGAAACATGAGTTATAACTGGTTTAATAATAAATTCTATTACATGAGATATAGATAGCTTTTTGGCTATTATTTCATTACTTTAGTACGATTATTATTTTTGGAGATATGTAACATAGGTGTAAGCTTTCACAGTGGAACATGACGTCATTTAACCCCCTCTATAACGTATTCGTTAAAATAATTAACATTTGTTCTTATCTTAAGTATCTTCACAATTTTTTTTAATTGAGTAGACGAAATCCTAATAACTTAACGAATTGAAAATGACATGTGCGAAGAAGTTTTCCTTTCTTCTTGACCTGATTTGATTTACTTATACCTATGTTGTATGATTAGACTAATGCTATATGTTATAAATACAACAAGGTTTCTAGACATGTCAGTTTAAAAATCATATTTTGATTACGCCATAAATCATTGTTAAAACTTATGGGTGGGATACTTACTGTAAAGAAGTCAGTTTTATGTTTGCGGTTTATGATTCAAAATCATCCTTCTTGTTAATAAATCGGCACATTTATATGAGTGTGTACACATTAGGTATATGATGCAACAAGTACGTTTTGTACATTCCCTACATGGAGTTGATTGATTTATGTCACGCTAAATTAACTTTTTCTTGACGGTATACCGATTATCTTCTTCTGCGGTCAATTTTATTAGTTTACCAGTGCCGTACCAAGCATGTCATCTCAACTAGCAAAATGTGTAGAATAATAAAACAATGAAAGTGTGTTTATATGTCACCCTATTATTGTATTTCACCGAATTGATAAATAAATAGAAAGAAATTACCTTTTAGAAATTGTACGCACTTCAGTGGCCTGCGCATATGAAATCGTAGGACAAAGCCAAGAGGACGAGATATAGGGACAGAAACATTACGAAGTCAATGGGTCTGAAAAGAGTCGTACTTAGAAAAGGATAGAAAACGCAAGAGTAGCTGCGCAACGAGAGACTGCGCATTCCAAAGTCGCAAACCAAACTCGTGCGTCAAATCAATGCGCACGACCTTACTGCGCAGCGAATGGCTGATGCTATTACGGATAACGCTATAACATAGTACATTCGCGTCTCTATGTTGTTTATATATATTTCTAGTCTTAAACTGACCGATGTTAGTATCCCCTAAGTCCTACTAAAGATGAATGCTGCCACTGCTTTTCAAATATCTACGTTTTACGTGAATATTGAGCTGTCTCGTAAGCAATGATTGATAGTCAATAAAATTAACGACGTAATGAGTTAAGCGATGCACTTTTGTTTGTTTATCAATTGTTACAGCACTCTTTTGCATGTCGCATACATACACACAGGCATATAACATCAGAAAAGCAGTAAATTCATCTTCTGCTGCAGTTTTGCAGTCAGTCGAAGGGTCTGCTTGATGCGTTTAAGTAGTAAATACGCACAGTGGATCGCGACCTAACCTATAATTTAGTTATTTGTTGAAAGCCACCACGGAGTCACATCCGTCATATCGAATTGCTTGGGAGATGATTGAACAGAATGCCTAAACCCCTACTTAATTCTCTGTAAATGTCCCTTCCCGTGTATCCTTTCCGCGGAAGATAATCACGACACGACCTGAGCAAACTTTGGGCAAATTATGACGCGCACGGCCGCCTAGACTGCGCCTTAGCATTTCGAAGGATTAAGAGACAATAAAGAAGCGAACAAAAAGAAAAACAACCGACTGCTTATACATTTAGTCAGTCGGACGCGAATTAACGTAAACGGAAGGAATTATGTTCTAACCCCTCTGTTTGTTATCGGTGTTCCCACGGTCAATGCTGTTCGGGTTCGGAAACTGTATATACAACAAGAGATAATAGCACCCGATACCTATCCAAGAGTATTAACCTTCATCATTCTTCCTTTAACTTACATAAGCTCCGACAAAACGTTAGTGGATATGCTGAAAATTACTACGTAATATGCACGACTTTATGACTTAAAAAGGTGAATCCGTAACATCTCTTAATTTGTCAACATTTTTCCATCAATTAATTTAGAATTTTTATATGATGAGTCCATTGAAATCGTTATTAAGTAGAAAAAATAGCCTTGTTGAGACATTATACCTGCGGTAACCTAAATGGACTTTCCAGAAGACTTAAAGACGCAGAGCTATCAGTTCTTTAGATACCAAGCTGCTTGGTCTATTATAATGTCTAGTTCACAGTTTATTAAAGCATTAGGGGGGTTGCTGTTTTGATTCGGAATCATTTAGGCAAATGATGGAACAGTAATATTCTTTACAGAATATTTCATTTTGTCCATATCATTTGTCTTTCCCTATCCATCACCCACCTACTTCCAGGATTCCTAAAAAGAGACTAAAGAGAGCTTTTTGCCCCATCCTCCGGATTTGCACTATAGTGTAGATCGGACACTCTGCTAGCCCACCAACATCAGTAGCGGGTGGTAAAAAAGCATCCAGCAAATGTTTTTGTAAACAGTCGTATTTTTAATTTAGTTATTGTGGATTCAATCACATCTTACAAATCTAACAGTCATTGGCCCTTCGAGTTTTTATTATTTTTGACCAAACATTTCATGTAATACAACAATATAGCCGTCGGAAATAATATAAATTTTCGTGAAACTATTAGTGAAGTTTCCCAACATGGATTAAAAATAATTTTGCTCAGCGTCTTGATGAAAAAATGGTAAATTTTTATAAAATAATTCATCCTATTGAAAATTACAAAAAAAAAATAGTTTTCTAAATATGTACCGATATTAAGATGGCGAGGTAAAAAGGCTTCTACATCTCTAAACCATTCAAATAGTGACGGAAGTAGAAACAGAACTGGTAAGCGGTATTTACCCAAATGAATAGATTATAAATTGCATGTACTTTTTATTAATTTTAAGTTAGTTTGTGGTATAATTCGCTGAAGATGACTTAATAGTCGAGACAATTCTTAGAGTCTGCTATTATAAGGTGTGAAATTTCAATTTGTGTTTTTCTTTACTTATTTAGTAAACGTAATTTATTAAAAACATTCTTGTCATGTGGAGGTTTTATTTAGCTACCTAATAACAGGCGGGCTGAAAAGTTCGTAGGCTGACCCAAAGGCGCTACTAGTATCAAATCCATATGATTTTTTGTTAGCCCTAACCTTCAAAAGACGCGTGGCTTGGCTTGATAAATATTATTCGGACTTTGCACTAGAAAAATCAACCTCAGAAAAGTGGTTTGCTAAATTTAAACGAGGCGAAATGAGCACCGAGGACGATGCACGCAGTGGGCGCCCCAAGAGGCTGTTACCGACGAAAACATAAAAAAAGTCCACAAAATAATTTTTGATAGCCGCCCTCGAAGGGAACTATATTGAATAATAAAATCAAATTCTATCAAAAAAAATAATTTTTTCTATGCTAGCCTACGAACTTTTCAGCCCGTCTGTTACATAGACAAAATGTGTTCTCTCTTCAGCTTATATACGAATAAACCACCGCTGAGTAGTAACAAAAGGCGTTAGCCATAAACAACCAAATATGACAAACAAATAAATCAACTTTTTTTCTTTTTATTTTATTCATTTTATATTTTTTGTTACGATTCACAATGTCGTTATTTGTTTTGCGCTTGTGACATGAACACGGTACCTATAGAGATGATGGTCGAAGTACAACTTCGTAAACGCCAACGGGATATTGTTATTGACATTTACGACACGTCGTCCACCTGCAATTGTTTCTTTGGCAGGAACCAATAAGGCGCAAACGTTATCTGTCGTCACTTGACATCCGGTGTCAAAGTAGGCGAGGGCGGTAAAATCCAGCGTCCATTGTTGTTAAACAAACAATATCGACGATTCCGCACACGGTTACAAAAACAATGAATGTCAGACAATAAACCGATGATGGCAATAACGAGGTGGATCAAGGAAGTGTTATGTTAATAAACCGACAAATATTTGGAGATACGCAGCAAGTATTATCATCTATCTATCTGGGTATATTACCAATGACATTTTATTGTTTTATTTTATGGTATGTTGTAACGCTGGCGCCCAACGTTATATACCTAATATAGACCGTCTCCTGCAATCCCTTTCATTTAGAATTCCATTATAATGCCTACCTCTAACCCTATTCAGCCCATTCACAGAAAGGAAATGTTAATTTTATTGCTCTGAACCACTGGTAACGAATAACTAACAAACAAATTTTAATAGATATTATCTAGAAATTAAACATATAGATACTATCACAAAAAATCGATTTTTGAAAAAAAAAATGGGACAACAAAATTTCCACTAATATATTTATTTTTCTAAACAATTGTTTCACCCCATAAGGGCATCCTCGGAAGAAGTGATATTACAATTTCATTTAACTATATACATGCATAAACTAAGGGTGAGGATATTTTGACTACTTTATATTTATCATAAAAATTCACATACAGATACAGTAATTAATTCATGTAAACTCTACTCACCTTTGGTCTCATAAATGAGCCTTCTTTCATACAAGCTTACATATACTAATAACTATACCAATGTCTCATGAATGTTATCAAAAAGAATAAAATAGAATTTACTTGATTGCAAGAAATAACGGTTATAATTGTTCTTTGGTTTTAAACTTGTTAAATAAAAAATTAGGCCAAAAAACTTGCAATTTAATCTATCCCGTTGTTGGTGCCAATAATATTATTAAAACTCGATACAATTCAATTACGTACATGGAAAATATATCTACCAACTTAAGCAAACATTTATCTAAATTTACAAATTCCACGATTTCGTTCAAAACTAATAATTATTTATGTAAAATTCTGATAAACAACAAAGATCCTACCAATAAAAACATCAAATCAGGGGTTTATAAACTACAATGTGGTACTTGTAACAAAGCATATATTGGCTAGACTGGTAGAGCCTTTAAGCATAGGATCTCTGAACATTTATCAGAGGCATATCGATTTAATGAAAATTCCGAGATTTTACATATTGAAAAGAAAGGCACAAAATTAAATTTATTAGTGTTTAGAAATAAATAAATTAAGTAAGTTAGGATTAATTATAAAGGACCAAATTGACGTTAATAATTCACCTCTTCTAAATTTATAAATCCTATAATTTTCACCACTACTTAATGTTATTAATCCTAGGTGATATTCTTCATCCCTCCCCCTCGTTTTTTCGTTTTAATTTTAGTAGGTACCTATATAAGTAATTTTGCAAATAATTTAAGCTAAAATTCTTCCGCCTGAAGAAGCCATGGTATGGCGAAATGTTCATTGTGGTCAATAAATCGTTTTGTAACTTAAGACTTGGCGTTTTATTTGTATTTGATTTCAATTTCATTTACTATACTTGCATATAATATTGGTATATAGTGCTAATACAAAAATAGTAAATGAAACTGAAAATGTATATAGTTCTACTGTTATATATAAATTAGTCGAAACATTCGCACCCTTAATTTAGGCTTAAATACCTATATAGTATGTCTAAATAGTAGGTAGTCTGCATGAAATTGTAATATCACATCTTCTGAAGATGCCTTTGTAGGGTAAAACAATTGTTAAGAAAAATAAATGTATTAGTGGAAATTTTGTGTATTTGTCATTATCGACAGTTAGTTTATTCATTATATAACTATCACATTCAAAACCAAATACAATTAAAAGGTTTAAACGTAAATTAATTCGAATATTCGACGGACTTTTTATTAAAAATTAGCATTGTTGTATTCGAATAAACTTACATTGAAACCTTTAATTGGATTTGTTTTTGAATATGATAATAATTAAAATATTTTTTTCAAAATAACCACGTTTTTAAAAATACCAATTTTGCATTTTGTATTTTAAATGAATTATTGAGAACAACTTTAAATTTAGATAATACTATAAGAAAAAAAAAAACAAAAATTCGTCCAAAAACTTTACAAACTTTTTATTTAAACGAATAAGTGGTCATCTCCAGTGTATTAACTAATAAATTCAAATACCGAAATGTATATCTTCTTATAGATACCTGGAGGCTAGTGATAACGAAGGGTTGTTTTACAGATGGTGTACATCGAAATTCGTCAAGTTTTCCCTAAATGTACGCTGGTTCGCTAGTGACTAATTTTAGAAATTCGTGATTTATTATGTTTATGTTCTTTGTCTTTGTAATTCCATAAAAGGTGCTTAATTTATTTTTATTATTTGCAAAAATCGTTTCTACATTTAAATTGTTTTATTGTTTTAAACCTAATTTTGTTTTTCGAAAGCTAAGTAAGTGTGGTGTGATTTTTTAGTTCATTTTTATTGATTTGGTGAAAAATTGTATTAATCGCTTCATTTGTGAAGTTTTTGGACGAATTTTTTCTTTTTCTTCTTATAATATTGGTGTTTCACAGTCACTCACGAAAAGAAATATTCTTTATTACTATTCTTTAAGTAATACTATTTGAAATAGTAAGTAATTCTTTAATATTTAGTATCTTTTATGTAGGCTAGTAAAAATGTACGCGATTTTAATTACACTCAGAAGTTACACCTTAATTAGTACCGTTAATAATGCTCAGCAACCTTGAATTTCATTCTTAATTTACAGTATATTATATGGACGTCAAAAACTACTGTAAAATGAAATTTTACTACACCCTATTTTCATTGAAACTGTATAAGTACGAAATTAATTTTAATGCCAGTTATTATACGTAAACAACCTTGCACGTGTGTATATACTGTATAATAACATAAAAATATTATCAATTTAATACATCCACAAATAGATGGGCAATAAAACATGATGATGACGTTGACATAGATATTATGAAGGAAGCAAAATGGAAGGCAAATTTATACTTAAACAAAAAGAGTTTTAATTGATTTGTATTTTAATTACCTATATATATATATATTTTCGTGTATATACTGTATAATAACATAAAAATATTATCAATTTAATACATCCACAAATAGATGGGCAATAAAACATGATGATGACGTTGACATAGATATTATGAAGGAAGCAAAATGGAAGGCAAATTTATACTTAAACAAAAAGAGTTTTAATTGATTTGTATTTTAATTACCTATATATATATATATTTTCGTGTATATACTGTATAATAACATAAAAATATTATCAATTTAATACATCCACAAATAGATGGGCAATAAAACATGATGATGACGTTGACATAGATATTATGAAGGAAGCAAAATGGAAGGCAAATTTATACTTAAACAAAAAGAGTTTTAATTGATTTGTATTTTAATTACCTATATATATATATATTTTCGTGTATATACTGTATAATAACATAAAAATATTATCAATTTAATACATCCACAAATAGATGGGCAATAAAACATGATGATGACGTTGACATAGATATTATGAAGGAAGCAAAATGGAAGGGAAATTTATACTTAAACAAAAAGAGTTTTAATTGATTTGTATTTTAATTACCTATATATATATATATATTTTCGTGTATATACTGTATAATAACATAAAAATATTATCAATTTAATACATCCACAAATAGATGGGCAATAAAACATGATGATGACGTTGACATAGATATTATGAAGGAAGCAAAATGGAAGGGAAATTTATACTTAAACAAAAAGAGTTTTAATTGATTTGTATTTTAATTACCTGTATATATATATATTTTCGTGTATATACTGTATAATAACATAAAAATATTATCAATTTAATACATCCACAAATAGATGGGCAATAAAACATGATGATGACGTTGACATAGATATTATGAAGGAAGCAAAATGGAAGGGAAATTTATACTTAAACAAAAAGAGTTTTAATTGATTTGTATTTTAATTACCTATATATATATATATATTTTCGTGTATATACTGTATAATAACATAAAAATATTATCAATTTAATACATCCACAAATAGATGGGCAATAAAACATGATGATGACGTTGACATAGATATTATGAAGGAAGCAAAATGGAAGGGAAATTTATACTTAAACAAAAAGAGTTTTAATTGATTTGTATTTTAATTACCTATATATATATATATATTTTCGTGAAATGATTGACTTTTATGAAAGAGCTGAAGATGCATTGGGTACCAAAAAAAGTAGTAATATTTAGCCCTCGGAGCCCTGCCGTTCTACATTAGTATGAAGATAACGCGATAAGCTAATCGTATCAAAAGTGACAAAGTCTGGCAAACAGCGTCACCAAAGTCATCGGGACCGTGGTTCCAAATAAATTAAGGAAGTGACAAGTTCCTTAACTTGAAATGACCGGTCTAATTCGTTTACAAACATCGGCACAATTAGAACTGAGGCAGGTAGGTCTGACGCTTATCACCCCGACCGTTTGTGATTGATAACGGTATAAACCTACCCACCCAAGACGATATCTTTTATGTCCAGGAACTGACCAAATGCACTCCAAAAACAAAATAAAATATAATAGATATGTACAGCATAAAATACACTGTTAATTAAAACGATTTCGGAAACTCAAAAGTGACTTTCTTAATCAATCTATTGCATTAAAATAAATACTGCAATTTCATTTTGGGTAGGTATATAAGAACAAAGTTATCTTTTCCTTTTTGGAACTACTTATCCATGATTTTATATCGGAAGCATCGTATCATTTTGTGTCAAGATTTACAATTTTCGAAATGAATGGACTTAACATTAAGTTCTTGATTAGTGCTCAAGTTGATCGCTATTTAATGAAATCTTTAGTTTTTCCTATTTTCGGCCTATAAATTTGAGAGGTAATTTTGCTTATAGTAGTGTCTAGTAGAAATAGAAGGGAAAACATGTTTTTGAAGTTACACTCATCCTTGTTTATTACTTTCAAAAAACCCTTGTTATAATTTTATAACGTTTTTGAGTAATATTTATTTAATTCCAAAAACACCATGTTATAGTGAAAACAACGCTTTTGTATAAATAGAAGAAGTAAGCGAAGTTTATTGAAGTGAAATTGATGTAGAACTTGCGTATAGGTTACAATTTGACGGAATTTATGCGTTTTTAATATAAACAGATAACAAACAGCTTTATAGATACAAATAGTAATAACAACAATAATAATAGCTTTTTTACGATAGTATCCGATACATGTTAGAACTTATCCATAATATTTAAAAAATAAAACACAAAAACACTGTTTTAAAACTGTTTTTGTGTCTTACTTTTTAAAATATTAATAATAATAGTAGTCGCATCTCAATTCCGATTAAAAAAAAATTAAAATACAAATGCAGGCCTAAAATAGCTTACAGTTTCGATTAATCTTAACTGATCCTCATACTGTCAGATCAACCCTAACTAATTAACTAACTAACTTATAGGGGGTGCATTTCGTACATACCCAAGCTGCAGCTACGTGCATCTGGGTTTCAACAAGAGGATTATCTTCTGTTAAATAAGTTGTTCGTGGATACGGCGATGGTAGGCATTTTTAACAGTAATGGGGGTCTAATTTGTTTTCTTTCGAAACCAGAAAGAGGGAGAGATGAGAGAGAAAGAGAGAGAGAGAGGTATAGGATGTACATGTAAATTGACTCTGTAACTCAAAGTCATCAAGTAGGTTGTAGGTACGTTTCATCATTAACAGTTTTTCCCACATTCTGATATTGTTTGAAGACAGAGGTGGTTCGTTTTCTGTGGTTTCCTTGGATAACTTAGGCAAATGTTGGGGCAGTAATATTTCGTCCGTCTCATCTTTCTCTCCCTAACCACACCACCCACTCATTCCCGTGATTCCTGCAAGGAGGCTGAAGAGGGCCTTACGCCCTACCCTCCCGCTTTGCACTACAGTGTAAGTCGGAGGGACTTCCCGCCCACCAGCACGAGTAGCTGGTGAGAATGAAACACAAAATACAAAGACAGAGGTAACACCATTCCAAAAATTGGTTGAATTATAGATACGATTCAACACTGCTTGGATGACTCAATTATTATGTACCCTGCGGTAGTAGTAAGATTATAAGATCAGAGGGAGGCACGCGACCACTTTTACTTCCTGAGATAAGAGAAAAATAATTTTTGAAAGCCTAAATTGCAAAGAAACGACCGCATACGGCAAATAAAAAAAAATGTTTTATCAAGACAACGCACCGTGTCACAAGTTAATGGCAAAACTACATGAATTGAACTTCGAATTGTTCCCACATCCACGGTATTCTCCAGATTTGGCTCGCAACGATTACTGGCTGTTCGCAACTGAATCTGAATTGCTATTAGAAGAAAAGAACACCACTCCAACAAATAGGTACATTAAGTTCATTAAAATCTTGAAGAATAATTATCTAATTGCTCAAAAATGTGGAATTAAGAATTGAAGATATGTCAATCTTGACATTCAGAAAGTTTGTATTTAAGTCCAAACGGCGTGGTCTAGTGCTCTAGATCATTGCTTAACATTCGGGAAGTCAGAGGTACAAATCTGGGTTTGGCTGTTCTGGTTCATGTTTTCTATGGTCTCCTTGGATCATTTAGACAAATGCTGGTACAGTAATATTCCACAGATAATCTTTTACTTCTCTTCTGTCTTCATTTCGTCCGTCTCATCTTTCTCTCTCTAACCACACCACCCACCCATTCCTGTGATTCCTGAAAAGAGGCCGAAGAGGGCCTTACGCCCTGCCCTCCGGCTTTGCACTACAGTGTAGGTCGGAGGGACTGCCTGCCCACCAACACGAGTAGCTGGTGGGAGTGAATCACAAAAAAGTTTTTCGTATTTAAGAGTTTTTAAAAAACAATTTCATTGAAAGACATTTACGATATACTTTACTTCTTTACTACTACCCACTCTATTTCATGAAATTCCATTAGATATGTTCCATTATGTAGACAACCGCTTGTGCTAGAGGAGCTTTTGCAGAAAATGAAAGGAAAAAATTCTCCAACAAATCCATTAGACGACAATATGTTATACCGTTTATTATTTTGATGAATAAAACAGACGAAGCTAGTCAATTACAAATATAATATCTAGAACCTAAGATATCAATCTGGACTCTTGAGAAGATTATATTTCAGTGTCTGTTTCAAAAATATTTTCATGTAAATGAATCATGAATCAAATACCTACTCGATGTATTCACGAACTTGTAATAAAAATTTCCTACATAAACTGTCTCTCTTATACCTAAGCAAAAAGCTGCAATTCTGCAATACGTTCACCAGAGGTTCCCACGAACTATCAAGCAACCTTTGCAATTTTGCCTTTTGATATTTTTTTGACACCTCAGTACCTATACATATGGGGGTTTATTGTGGGTGTGAGGAGTGTTATTATCAGTAAATTGGTTCGGTTTTTGTTGTTAATGCCCATCATCGGCATAATTTTCATCGTGCCCGTAAGAAGCGAAGCGCCTTTGCCCTTTTTGTACCAAACCAATTTCCATGTTACCACCACTCGTGTGGTGAACTTCATTAATTTCCGACTTTATTTTGTGAAGACTCCCATACATAAAACATATTTATGTGTGTCCGTCGCACATTGTCCCGCGGGCCTTTTCTCAATTTCTTCATACACTTGCACTTACTTCCATATATTGTTGTACACGTACACCAACATACACTCGTAGACATACGTACTACGTGCAGGTTTTGTAATCTAAGATCTTGGATCAAGTAGGCAGTGCTTTAATAAAACCCGCCTTGCAGCGTGATTGGCGGAAGCTCGAGAATTATTCTTGATCGCGTCGGCTGAAATATTTCACAGACTCCTTTGATGTCGAGAGACTGCAGCTATTGAGAAAGAGGAAGAAGAAGAAGAAGAAGAAGAAGAAGAATAAGAAGGCTGTGGTTGTCATTCGTTTCGCCTTTGTACTGTCCGCGCCGCGCCGACCGCGGCCAACTTGATGATCCTTCTTTGTTCAAGTATAAATAGTGCATATGGCAGTAATAGAATTGTTTGGGATTGTTTATGAATATCTTGCTTATATTGTATGATCCATACGGATGAATTGTTTAATATTCATTGTTAGAAGTAACTATGAAGTCACTAAGTTTATACAATTAACATGGAATTGTTGAAAAACATTTCTCTTTTTGAGTTTTGGTATTATCGTTAGTAATTTCCGTTAGATCCATTAAATTGTGCAATGAGAATCACTGAAGATTCACAATTTCCTTGGTCCTTTTTTAATCAGTTAGAATACCTATAGCAAATTCAGACAAATTGTGGAATTGGAACATTGTATCATTAAAAATTTGCTTTGATTTTTGTAAATAAACTTGAATGCTTATTCTAGACAGGATTTGCGCAAGAAACTTAAATTATTAAATTTATGATGAAATCATTCATTTATATTTGGAAACACATAATCAATAAGAAATCAACACAGATCAACTAATCTAAATAGGAAAGATATCCAAAAGAAGAAGGAATTAAAATCCTTGTTCGTCTATATATTAATGATCACATATCCCACCTTTGGAACGCGTCCTACCAAGTAGATACAGCGAACCGAAATCCATACAGGTGGGCGATGGCAGAAAGGCGTTCACAAATTTCTTCTTTTGGATATTCTTCGTATCTTAGTCCAAGAATATTCCCGAATCAACAGTGTAATTCAATTTCGGTAGGGGTATTAGCCCTCGGAGTAGTTGTTTCTGTTGATTACACATTATTACTAATCTAAATAGTTTAAAATACTTCAAAAAGTTATACTTTTTTGTTCTTTATTAATATTTCCTTATAAAGCACCCGGTTTATTCATGTTTTAATTTTTGTTGAGACAAGACCCTGGATTGCTGTCTATACTTCTATTAAAGGAATGTCCCACTTTTCGAAGCGAGTCTATTACAAAACTGAATATAATATCCCTCGAATAAATTTCTTATTTGACAAATATATGTTCTCAATGGATTAAGGATTTGTTTCTACCCATTTGGGTTAAGCATTATTAATGACGCTACACCTAACGTACGTAACATTTGATAGCCATGGAGATTATAACAACTAATTATAAGATTTACAATTAGCAGTCGTCCTATAAGTTCCTAATCGTAAGTGATCTCTTCTTGAGGCGCTAGTAGATACGTATCAAGTATACCTATACAAGTATTTTTAATATTAACTACACCACCTTGTTTTCCTTTCTTTAAGAACCTAAGTACTGCACCTTGCTCGATGGGCAATTTAGAAAAAATAAAAAAATGCAAATAATAGATCCTCTACGTTGAAGAAAAATTCCCACATATGTATGTATCGTCTAAGATGACATCTTAATTGAAGGACAACGAATGTTATTTTCAAATTTTATTCAAGATTACAGTGTAGAATCAAAGCCAGAACAGAAGCAAAAAGGGGTTTATTTATTAAATCAGCAACAACGTTTTTTTTAATTTATCAAGGTAGGGGGATTTAAGGTTTTTCGTCCTTGCATCCTTCGTGTCTATATTATATATAGGTAGATACTGAAGACGTTATTTAAGATTATTATTATGTTTAGACATAACGTTTGATAGTGTTTGAATTGTTTAAGTATAACAGATTATTAAATAATTTTTCAAACCCCAAATATACCTATGTAAGGTAAAGTAAAAATGTGAAACTTACATTTGCCGATTGCGAAATCGAAACGCTAGTTAATCGGTTACTTGTTATTGGTGGAGACTGCACGTTTAATTTTCGGTCTGTTACCTATGCCTTCTATTGCATGCACATTTGCGTAAATTAAGTGTATGATTGGTACTTGAAACGAATGTATTATAAAGGAGTTGCGAAGACACTAATAAAATTGTTAAGTATTGGTGTCATAAGTGCGCTGTGTTAAGAACCACTCGTGCCTGATATTTTCCCAGAGCTGTGAGCTAAGAAGAAAGCCTCTCGGATCCTCTACACTGGAACACCTCTGGCGGTGTGAACCACAACAACTAATAACTTTATCTGTGACACAAAAAGAGAGCAACGAACATAAAAAAAGGAACTTCTTCGTCTTTAAGCGAGCTCGTTTTCAACGAATGAAACATGAAACATCAAAAGAGGATTTTATCAGGAGTGGACAAACGTTTTTTGCACAATGGCTAAAAACTATATACCTATAGGTACTGTTACGTCCTAAAGTTATCTGTATTTGTTTTAGATATAGTAAACATATAAATATTGTCGACTGACCTAGGCTAACTAGTATTAGATGTACTCTTGTGTCTTAATGATGAGATTTTAAATAAAACTTATTCTCTACAAAGTTATTGCAACTTAGTATACGTTTAACTGTACGTTGTTAATAACCTTTAATTAGAGACTTTCATTCTTTGCAACTAAGTGTACTATTCGGTACGTTGTATACAAGAATTTAAACTAATTATTAAATTGAACATTTGGTGCAACAACGACCAATAAAAATTTCGTTGTCGTGAGTTACTGTGAACATTCTGTCGAACCCAGAATACCTGGACTCAACAGTACCTATCTAGTTAATATTTATCAAGTGACAAATGTAAATATTATATTGATTTTATATTAATAATCCTGATGGTCTACAAAATTACCCATGATATAGATATCTCATCCCCTTTTCTGAAACATGCTTGGGTGTGAAATTCTAAAACTCACAGTTTGCATCAGTTAAATTACCAGAAGAATCTTGAAGATATCCCACGTGATCAAGGCTGAAACGTTGTCAACAAACGGCACGATCGGTCCAATCTAAGAACCCTGAACTCTACGAAAAACGAGAACAGTGAAAGCCCTGTAGTAACCAGGATCTGTCGTCCTCTATCGCCTATTTCAATAATATCACACTTCCCTAAATTATTACCTACTACTCATAAATCAGGAACTGTTTAGTTATCTTAGACGCGAACTAACGATAAAAATTCTAGATGATGGAGATGTCGCTCAAGAGGTGCGGGATTTTACCCTGGCTCAGCGTCGCGTTCTTGGCAGTAGAAGATCGTAGAGATTCATGGTATTGACAGGATAGTGAAGTGTTGCGTTTGTTGGATCTTTGTTTTTTTTATTTCTATTTTTGTGTGTTTTTCAAGTTGCATTCACAGGTAATAAACTATTGTATTTGCATGTATTTTTCAACGGGGTTCTAATATTTATTATGTTGTTTTTCACTGTTATAAAATTTACACAAATGTTGTCAATTTTCATTATTCTTTCAATCCATTTTATATTGACGCAATAATTTGTATTTTGCATATTTTGTGACGTTTTTTTAATTTGAACTTTTATTTTGATAATTTGAACAAAACGGTGATGTGTAACGATTATTTTGTGATTTTTCTTTGTTTCCAATTTTTATGATTTTGCTCTTTGTTAATCTACCAGGTGCGTTCAGAATGTTTCGAGCTTTGTTGAATTTACTAACACTTTCTCTCGAATATTGATCTGGGAGTATTCACAAATGTGTGTGTATTTTATTTTGATTTTTATTTGTTGCATTTGATTTTTATGTTTATTTGTCCATTTATTTCGACGTTTATTTTGATATTTATTAGTTGCATTTATTTACATATTTATTTTGGTATTTATTCATTGCATTTTATTTTTATGTGAGGCCCAGATTCTGCTCTAAAATCTCAACTTATAGCTGGGTTGCTTCCCGTATGGGACCTCAGTACATTTATTTTACATTGTCTACTAATTAATACCACATTCATCAGTTTTAAATGATTATTTACATGTGTCTGTGTATGTGCAGGGTAGATTTTCACAGAGTAATATTTTTAATTTATATACATTTCTTACTTTACGGATGATACACATCTCTGATTTGTAGGGCTTAGATCGTGGATTTCTCTGCCATACTCTTTCCCCGCGCTAGCCCTAGGCTGAGTCTACCATTTATATTTGTTTTGTTTAAAATTTAATATTACTGGGATTTCCCTGGTATTTTACCATTTCATTCATAATAAAGTTAGGATGTCACATATTTGTTGTCTTTCATTTAACAACTATAAACAACCCTTCCAAATTACGTTAATATCCAGTGTATTGAACCGACAATAGCTGATTCCCATAAACACGAATAGCCTTGGGTAGGATACACTACAAACTATATACTCATAGGTACCTATCTGGTTATTATCTATCAAGTACCAAATGTAAATATTATATTGATTTTATATTAATAATCCTGATGGTCTACAAAATTACACATGATATATCTCATCCTCTTTTCTGAAACATGATTGGGTCTGAAATTGTAGAACTCACAGTTTGCATCAGTTAAATTACCAGAAAAATCTTGAAGATATCCCACGTGATCAAGGCTGAAACGTCGTCAACAAACGGCACGATCGGTGCAATCTAAGAATCCTGAACTCTACAAAACACGAGATCAGTGAAAGCCCAGGAAATAATATGTTTTATGCTATTGTTAGTTACATGGTTCAGGATATTAGCTGAAGTGTGTTTTGAATATCAATAATAAGATTTGTTATTGGAGTGAACTTTTTAAATAACTTAAAATATCAAACCAGTAATAAGATTCAAAAACTATAGACAAGAAAAACTAAAAAGTACATTCCGCTGAAAAACTATTTGGATCGAACGATAGACGAATATTCAAATATTGAAGACAAGTAGAGGAATTGGTGACAAAGTGAGACATTGACTTTGGATCAGTTTCTAATGGTGATGCATAACCATGGACATGGACAAATGAAACGATCAAGCACCTTGGTTGAAGATTACAGAATAAGGATCCAAGAGACGATTGTTCATCAAGTTTTGGGTGGTTAATGTTTATGCTTTCTTACGCAAAAAGAGCCAATCTCAATGTCTAGGTATGTCTTAACGAAATCTCATTCCGATACCACTATCTAGAGTGTAATTTGTCCAGAATTCACTCATTTTCCGTATTTTGCTCTTAATTGTTTGGGTTTGGCATTACTGACTAGGAAATGCGAGGGCGTCTGAGGGATCGCTATGGTCACAGCAACGCAGCAATAGATAGAAGACGAAGAATAAGAAGAGGAGGCAATAGCAGCCAGCAGCGGCATCGTCGACTTCTTCTTCTCCTCGTCGTCTTGGTCGGCGGGAGCAGACTAGAGCGTGAGCGGGGTGAGACGTATCAGCTGACCGTCCGTTGTTTGTCCTGCTGCCGGTGCTGCTGCCGCGTAGCTTGCGCCACTGCCGCCGTCGCTTCGTCCGCAGACACTACTGTGCAGTTCCCACGCGATGACGGCGGCAACCGGCGATCACTTGCGCTCCATGTGGAAGCCCACGGTATAAATGCTCGCCCGCTTACTTACTCTCTAGTCGATGCCACCATCAAACGCAACGGCTCAAGATGCAACAAACGACGTGGACCGACGAGAAAATTGCACCTATCATTTATTTCAACCACGCCAAAAACAAAGCACAAAGTATCCAACTATTTTATAGACCAATTAACTTAATGGTAGTGACTTCTGAGCAATTTTGAGCAAAAGTAATTCAGTGTCACCTTGTCTGTCTGGTTGTAACCGAAAGATCTTTTCTTCTTTGTAGATCTTGATGATTATTCGAAGGGTTGCGAATTTGTTCGAAAGAACATTTACGGTTTCTATCGGGGTTGAAGGAGAGAAGAAAGATTCGAAGCATACGATGACTATATCGAGATCTTTCCATGTCCAAACACTTCTCCATCACTGGACATCTTGATGTATCTTTAAAAATATTTTAGTTATTTGAAGAACATTGACTGTGGTGAATCTGCGGATGAGTCTGTTTATGCCACGTTTGGTCAACTTTTAATTCAATTCTTAGGGAGTACGGCGATGGCGTGTAATCCTTCACTGAGTATTTTACGTCCTCGTCATGTTCCTTCAGGATTTTAGCCTGGTTTTAGAACCCTCTTCAAATAATGCCAGCAGTAAAAGTTTTAGCCTTTTGATCTTCTAGTTAGTGTAAACATAATGTTTATCCCCTTTAAAAACCAGTTAGACAGTTTATTCATTACTTTCTTTATAATTTGCTCATTCGTACTTTAGATCTTTTGAATCAGTCGTTGTTGTTATTTTCTGGGTTGGTCTTCTTCTTCTTCTTCTGATTTAACACGCAGCCAAATGTTGATTCGACTAAATGAGCATTCAATACATATAGGAAAAGGGGGTTGGGTACTCATAAATGAATGTTCCTGAAATAGCCTCCTGATGTGTCCAGGTATTTATGTAAAATTTTAATTGCCGAAACTTGATGTTATCTGGATTTCCGTGATTGTGAGATTGTTCTGTTCAGTTAGTTAAAAGAAGGTGTTTCTCCAGCGGTACGTAATAAAATATCCCATTAAGCTTCTGAGTTATGAATGGCCAATATGGTCACCGTTGGTACCTAATACATTGTAACCATTATTGTAGATGTACTACTGATTTTATACATCAGAAAATAAAAGAGACGATCGTTAAATTATTTTTTTTTTATGGACATTTAACAGTAGAAATCTATGCTTGTTATTATAAAACAGAAAGTCCTTTTTGCTTCTCTCACTCTGTTGTTGCTTAACCAACAAAAGTCGTAAATTACAGTAATTGTTCTCCTATTCGATGTAGACAGTTTAATTCATTCGTCATAAAATTGGATTTGTATTATGATAATTTTATAGAGCAATAAACTCGTCCCACACAAATTAGCACAACAACTGACTGACTGATGTAAGTGTTCAACAGTTTCAATGGGTTATCTTCAAACAATTTGTGTATAATTTATGATGGACCAAAAATAGAATCGTCATTAACCGATCAAAACCAATGGGCACTTGATACTCATGTCATCATAACTAATAAGGGTTCAATACTTTAGGTAATCGTAATAATAAGATATTGTAACGAGCCTGTATGTGTGTGTACAAGAGCGGCGGCGAGTTCCGGAAACAGATAAGACGGGTTCCTCGAATACGGTCGTCGGTCGGCACTTTGATAGCAATAAGTAAACAACAACATAATAGGAGTTCGAGAAAATACTAGAAGGTCGTTCCTGATTACTCCAGAACCTTCGATACCTCTATAAATATTATGTTGTCGACGGTCAAGAACAGAGACACAGTTTAGTTTTAGCTTTACAGTTTAGTCAAGAGTTTAGAGTTTATAAATAAGTGGTAATATAAATACGATATACCAAGTGATATAAACAGCGCATTTACCTTGTCATATAATAAGTGGTAATATAAATACGATATACCGAGTGATATAAATAACACATTTTCCTTGTCATATAAATAAGTTGTTGCATTAGTGTTTAAGTGTTTTATGTAGCGTGTAAGTGTTAAATAAATAATTGTTTAAATAAATATTCGCTAAATAAATAAGTTGATCTAGAAAATTCGTTACAATATTGTTGTAATGAGCAAAAACAATGATTCCCAATTTAATAAACAATCAAAAGTTATCTATATATCCATATGGAGCATGACAATAGAATGACAACCGAAAACAAAACTTAGAGGAAATTGTTACTATATTACAATTTGTAATCTGTTATGCATACCTAACAATATAGTCCCTTATCTGCAATCACTAGGTATAAACTGACAAAATTTCATTGAATTTTCCAGAGGTTTTTTTGCTGAAAGGCTGTTTCTAGATTAATTTGGGGTTGTAGAAACTACAAATGACAAAAAGAATATAGGTCTATTATGTCGGAAGCGACTTAGAAGTTTTTTATAGTTAAAACAAAACTCTTTTATGTTTCATTCCCACCAGCTACTCGTGCTGGTGGGCCGGCAGTCCCTTCGACCTACACTATAGTGCAAAGCCGGAGGGTAGGGCGTAAGGCCCTCTTCAGCCTCCTTGCAGGAATCCTGGGAATAGGTGGGTGGTGTGGTTAGGAAGAGAAAGATAAGACGGACGAAATGAAGACAGAAGAGAAATGAAAGATTATATGTGGAATATTACTGCCCCGGCATTTTCCTAAATGATCCAAGGAAACCACAGAAAACTTGGCCAGAGCAGCCGGACCCGGGTTCGAACCGGTGACCTCCCGAATGCTAAACACTGATCTAGAGCACTAGAACACACCGCTCGGTTTACTATACAGCGATTCTCTTACATTCTAGGGAGCTTAGATGGTAGGTACTAACTTGGGATCTAGGAGGGGGTTGTTGCCAGATTCCAGTTGATCGTTTGCTAATTCTTTGTTTAATGAAACTGCTTTTTTAATTTCTAGAATTTCGTATCTGTATAAGATATTTCCCCCTTGTATGTGGTGTAACTGTTTCTAGTTATTTTTATTGCACGAATGGTTCTTATCTATTAAATGCGAAGAAAGTCCTGAGCAATGTTTGTTATTTATGGCGTTCCGAATGTGTTCATTGCAACGGGTGGCAATTGATCTTTCGGACTTTCCGATATATATAATTGGACAATCGGATCAGGTAATTTCATAGACCCCACATTTCTCGGTATCGTCGTTTCAATTTTATGCATAAAAAATATTAAAGAAACCCTCACAAATCTAGATTTAATTTTTTGTAAAGTTGACAAAGGTAACACTGTTACCATTTTACTCAAAGATTTATACATTAAAGAAATGAACGATTTTTTAATTAATTTAGATCTATTAGAATTAAAAGACGACCCTACAAAAGAAATTTCGGCATGCTGTACATTTTCACTTTTTTAAGACTATTACCTTGGTTGAGATCACTTTGAATAACGTCAAATTGAAATACTCATAAATCGTTCTTTTTTCATTAAATAATGTTCGATTGATATACAAACCCTTCAAACCAAAATTATTGCTCCAGTCTATTTCAAACACTCAGTACCGTTCAGTGAGACACATTAATTTACTCTATCAGTCGTTAATTAACAACTCTTTATCTATTTTCTACTTGTCTTTATTCTGCTTTGAGTTAGCTTTATCTTACTTATTTGTCTTATAAATGTATCTACTCAAACGATCAAAATGGAAAATTACTAATTCTTATATGGTCAGGTATTAATTATAATTGTTTGATAGTTTATCTACTTTTTAATTATCCCTAGGTATGTAGTTTATAATAATATTTGACATGTTTTGCAAGTGCCGTTATACATTTCGAGGTGCATGCAAAGAACTTTGGTTTTAATTCGACCGAAAAAGATACATGCGGTCTTTACAAAGAGACGTCAAGAATAATACACGTATACCTAAAGGTAGGTAGGTACCTATGGTGGTAATCCGCGACCAGCACGACGATCTACGCCACAGTTTTTGACGTCTGTGGTCGCCACACACGTGCACATTTTACACACCTACAAAGGAGGATCGAGGAAGAGATTTACATGGCCTACGCAATCCATACTCGTTATACCACCGGGTCGTATTTGAATTTAAATTCAATACAAGTGCATTAAAATCGCGGCTGATACGAGTGTGTTTATTGAAATGTGCGCCGCGAAACAACAATTCGCCGCCGACCGCTCGCCCTGTTACCCGTAAGTGCCTATATGGGCGAATTACAGTCAAATAGGACATTGCTTTATTAGAATTTATGCCGTGTAGAGCGCGTTTCGATCCTCTTGGCACCATCATTCGATGCAATCGCTACAATTACAACGTATTATTGCGAATTCCTATTACATCCACGAAGGGAACGATTATTTATAATCGTATATATACATATACATATAGATAAATAAAATTGGAGTGTCTGTTTGTAATATTAAAATTACAACTTTTTACTAAATGCATATGGATATGGGCACGGTACATATACCAAAATAACTTTTTTAAATTTTTATCTGTCTGTCTGTTTGTTCCGGCTAATCTCTGAAATAGCTGGACCGATTTTGACGGGACTCTCATTGTCAGATGGCTAATGTAATAAGGAGTAACTTGGGCTACATATATTTTAGAAATTAATAATTATTATTAATAAATACTTATTAATTTCTAAAATAAAAATAATAAAAAAAATAATAATAAAACTAAGTTACTCCTTATTGCATTAGCTACCTGCCAGTGAAAGTCCTGTCAAAATCGGTTCAGCCGTTTCAGAGATTAGCCGGAATAAACAGACATACAGACAGACAAAAATTGTAAAAGCCCTTCCCGCCACTTAATATCACAAAGGCTGCTTGTCGCGCGGGCTCAGAACGCGCAAGAGGGCTATTGCTAACGGTTGTGTCTCAACGACTTCGTTTAAAATTTGAAAAATAACTTTTTTGTTAAAAAAACTGATAACGTTCTTTTTACATAAAATAATGCAAAATAAATTGAGACAACGGGTATAGGACTGTATGATCACGACTTTTGTGAGAATAATATATGTATAATAACCAAGAGAATAATAGTTGCTATTCGGGTTTGATGGCCGTGGTATGGTTAATCTAACGTTTTTCCAACTTCTGCAGTTGGTATCCTTAGGGAACGTAGCGAGGGCGTAAATTCTATCGCTGCGGTTGTACTCAGCCTCAGCACACAACAGTTGGCGAAACGTTGGATAAACAATTCTCATCGAAGGAAGAACAATCCTAGACCACGGCCATCAAGCCCGAATAACAAGTATTATTTAATAACATCGACCGTGAAAGTCTAAGCCTTTTCTTTTGTCGCTGAATTAGAATTTAAGGGTGGGTATGAGAAGTCATTTTCAGCCTGTTGCTTATTGAATTACATTTGAAATATAAAATAAGAACATTTCGATACCTAAACTGTCGGGTTGTTTTCTTCAAGGAATGGGAGCAATTCGAGATAGCTGACGCATATATAGGTACCTATACTTATAAATTATATTTACCCTAAACACTTTCACTTAATTTTTATTGTAATCTTTACAAATTTGTTTGAACCCACAGGGTCATCTTCAGAAGAAGAAATTATAAATACAATTTATAAATTGTTTTGTGATACTTGCAACTTTTTGTATATAGGTCAAACGGGGAGAGCTTTTAATGTTAGGATTCATGAACATTTAAAAAATTATAATGAAAAATCTTCTTTCATGAACCATATTCGGGAAACGGGTCACAATTTTAATTTAGAAAATATAAAAATTCTTCACGTGATTGATAAAAGCAAAAAATTAACTATTTTTGAAGCGTTAGAAATCAAAATTCATTTAAATTCAAATAGTAACAATGTTTTAAACGAATTAGAAAATATAATTATAAATATGGAATCAACAGAAACAACTACTCCGAGGGCTATTATTTATATTTATAATATAGCCTGTAAAGGCCTTTCTGCCAGCGCCCACCTGATGAGATCCGATAGGTCGAAACTGGTCGTGGGATATGGCTTTCGGTTCGTTGTGCCTACTTGGTAGGACGCGTTCTAAATGTGAGATCTTTGATATTAATATATAGACGAATAAGGATTTTAATTCCTTCTTTTTTGAAATAGAAAATGTTCATGACTCCTCTATAGTTAAAATGTGCATTAAGTATTTATCTCCCCCTCTCCTACCCTAAATTTTAATATTTAAGAGCTCACTTGTAAGACTTTGTTTATAATTTCTTCTTCTGAAGATGATCCTGTGGGTTGAAACAAATTTGTAAAGATTACAATAAAAATTAAGTGAAAGTGTTTAGTGTGTTTTATTTTTACTAAATCAACTTTTAGATTGTAGAGGCCAACTTAATCAAATATTATATTTACCCATTTAAAAAAATCAGTTTAAAAATTCTTCGCTTGTAAGGTACCTATTTAGTGGGCGGGAAGGAGGGAGGAGGAAGTTCCCCATTTACCCTTCCCACTACTGTATTTACTTACACATACTTATAGGCATTGTTTAATGATAGGTAGTTACGATAAGCGTCACAATAGAAGCTAATATGTGTCTGTCTCACTCTCTCTAAGCCACAACTCATTAGCTGATATAGCTGAGCTCTTCAGGCGGAATATTTGTTGACATTTATTAAATTGACACTTTCCGGGGGAACAATGTTCTCACGCGAACGACTAACGATATAAGGTGGTGTGTTCTATAGGTAGGTATCGAAGGCGATTTTTTTCAACTGACAAGAATAGTTAAATTTACATTTACACGATGGTGTGTCAAAAGTTGGGCATACGTCTTACTGGAAATGAACATGTTCGAAATGTCCGGTTATCGATTTTTTTGACATCGGACACACCACAAACTGTGCGAGTTGTTAACTATTACAAACACAACAATACGCATACAAAGAATTAATTAACTCTAAAGTGCTATTAATAATAATTACGGAGTGTAGGTAGGCATTCTGTTTCATTCCAGGAAATTCATCTATAAGAAAAATTTCTTATACTTATCTACCTAATCTGCCATTCATTCTTACAAAGAGGCAACGACTTCTTTATATATAAGTACAGTAGAAACTCGATTATCCGGTCCTCAGTTATACGGATTCGCGATTATCCGAACTACCAACCGCGACCAATTATATCTACCTACAAGTCGAATTTATGCAAGCACGAACGTGTGAAACAGATAAAACTTATTATTTTATTTCATGATTACCAAATGCAAATTACCAAATACATATTGGAAACAAATTATTCGTACTTACGTATCTACCTAAATATTTTATTTCATGATTAAGGCTGCAGTATTTTAGTATGTATTACACACGTACATAATCTAAGAAAATATGTATGTACATACATAAATAAGTGCATAAGTATATGGTGTGTTGGAAAATGTATCTCTTAATAATTTCTTAATAAACATTGATTTTGTTGTTTTTAATAAACGCATAACATTATGTACCTACTACATGCAAAAAAAAACCGCTTTTCTTCATACATTCGATTATCCGAATGCCTAACGACAACAATTAGTCCGGTTAATCGAGTTTCTGCTGTAGATATATGTATATAACATAGATAAGTAAAATATATTTAATTTTAAATATACCTGAATATTAAAATGTTTTACTCTGCGGGTTTTTAATAGATAGCTGCTAAAAGTTTGCGAGGGCTATCATTACATGAGCCCTCGGAGTTAACCAAACACGTAACTCTAACTGTTTACATTGGACGTTTCGAATCGACAAAATTACATTTGTTGCGGTCACGTTGGGGTTTATGCTGCATCCATAAGTGGTCCTGAAAGTGCTATTATGGCTTTTTTCGCATGAAAAATCTCAGAATGGAACGTAGAAGTTTACAGAAAAAAAAGAAAATTAGAAATTAAAAATAGATACAGTTCAATTTTCTATTTAAAATACAGGTAAGTAATAATATTAGCGTTGAATCCGTCGTGATGCATAGGTACCACTTAACATACTTATTTAAGTATGTATACATTTGAATCATAACGCTCCTTCATACGGCAATCTATTTCAACTTAATAATTCTGTTTCTGATTCGGGCTTTCAGCTACAGTCACCGTTTCATCCTGTTTAGACGCGACGCCCGATTATTGATATTTTATCAAGTCAAAACGACAACAATCTAGGTATCAATAGTTAGCTCCTTATTATTCTTTTAATAGATGCTATATCGTCAGTTAATTCCAGAATGTGTTACATATCTATCGTAGGTAGGTTTGTCAAGAAAATCAGTGAAGCTGACATAGCTTGTAGTAACCAGGGTCTGTCATTATCTATCGCCTGTTTCAATAATGTCACACTTCCCTAAATTATTACCTACTACTCATAAATCAGGAAATGTTCTCATAAATCAGGAACTGTTTAGTTATCTTAGACGCGAACGAACGATAAAAATTCTAGATGATGGTGATGTCGCTCAAGAGGTCTGAGATTTACCAGAGCTCAGCGTGGCATTCTTGGTTGTAGAGGGTCGTATGATTTCTTTTTGGGGTTGTCAGTGTAGTGAAGTGTGGCGTTTGTTGGTTTTGTTTTTTTATTTCTATTTTTGTCTTTTTCAAGCTGTATTCACAGGTAATAAACTATTGTTTTGCAAATATTTTTCAACGAGGTTTTAATAATTATTATGTTGTTTTTCACTGTTATAAAATTTATACAAAAGTTGTCAAATTTCATTGTTATTTCAATCCATTTTATAATGACACAGTAATTTGTATCTTGCTTATTTTATGATGTTTTGTTTAATTTGAACTTCTATTTTATTAATTTGAACAAAACGGTGATGTGTAACAATCATTTTTTGATTTTTCTTTATTTCCAATTTTTATGATTTTGCTCTGTGTTGATCTACCTGGTACGTTCAGAATGTTTGGAGCTTTGTCGAATTTACTAACATTTTCTCGAGTGTAGAGTATTGATCTGGGAGTATTCACAAATGTGTGTGTATTTTGGTATTTATTTATTGCATTTTATTTTGATATTTATTTCGTCGCATTTATTTACATGTTTATTTGTGTGTTTATTTTGGTATTTATTTACTGAAATTTATTTTTATGTGAGGCCCAGATTGTGCTCTAAAATCTCCACTTATAACTGGGTTGCCTCCCGTATGGGACCTCAGTATCTTTATTATTTTTTTACATTGTCTACTAACTAATACCAACATTCTTCAGTTTTAAATTATTATTTACATGTGTCTGTGTATGTGGATCGTACAGTGTAGATTTTCACAGAGTGATATTTTTAATTTATATACATTTCATACATTACAGATGGTACACATCTCTGATTTGTAGGGCTAAGATCGTGGCTTTCTCTGCCATACTCTTTCCCTCGCTAGCCCTAGGCTGAGTCTGGCATTTGTATTTGTTTCGTTTAAAATTTAATATTACTGGGATATCGCTGGTATTTTATCAATTCATTCTTAATAAAGTTAGAATGTCACATATTTGTTGTCTTTCATCTAACAACTATAAACAACCCTTCCAAATTACGTTAATAGCTAGTGTATCGAACCGACAACAGCTGATTCCCATAAACAACGTAGGTAAATTATATGACGATCGAATAGGCCTGGGTAGGTTACACTACAAGCTCATAATGAGATATTCTGTGATTAGTTAATAATTGAAACGTCTACTAAAACAATGGAACTAACTAAATTGCTTCCTTCCAATGTGAAAATCATCAACGTTTTGACGTGCTGTCCTAGATAGGATATGGTACGGTCACGGAATCATTCTAGGTTAAAGTAGGTAGCAGTGTGGACGAGGAACGATATGGTTAAAATGTAAGTGTCATGTGCTGATCGTCTGTAGCGAAGTGTATTCACCGATACCCATCCGTTGAAACTTGGACGGGTTCAACTAGTAAGGTATTACGTCGCAAGTTTCAAAAAATTACAAAATAGTTTTTGCTCCATGGTTTTCCTAAGAAGTACTAACGTGGGGTTTCAGTAACCATTAAAAATGACAAAAAATATAGGTTATTTATATCGGAAAGAAAATTTTCTTTCGTTATTTGATAAACTATTTATTGAGAGTATCAATAAAATGCAGTACCTATCGGTGTGTTAAACGCATATTAAGAAATAAGTTTAAAGAAGATTAACCAATTTAACAGACAGTAAAAAGATGACTGACTAAAATAGAAAAATACTAACACCAAAAGAGTAATAAAGTAATACATACAAATATATTAACTGATTTGATAGACTAAACAAAGTTGACTTATTATTCCAGCCGAAGTACATTTATCTACGTAAATGCTTATAAACTAGCAATATAAATAAGAATAATGTCAGTACAAATAAGAAAATATTACGAATACAACTCAACATTATTCATTTTGCAGAAGTTCAGAAAACAATAATAAAATCTAAACCGTGTAAAATAGAGCATTGCAGTGTGGGATAAACCTTTAAAAGATATCATTCTATAACTCCTTCGTTCAACTAATTCTAATTTAACACTTTTTTACCGTTTGTGTAATGCACTTGTCGGATTTATTATAGTTTACACAAAAAAAACGTTGAATTAACTGATTTTTGGTTAACTTAACAACTTTTTTCTGTGCATATATTAATGTAAATGCATATGTTCTGTTTTCTCCCTCCTATTTATTTCTATGTTACTTATAGGTCCCATTTAGATCAATTTAGCTTCCTTCGTCTTATCACAGACCGATTAGGAATAAAAATTAAACATAGGCTTAAGGGTAGTGTCACACTCGAAGTTTAGCTGAATCGACATAAGCATAGTATAGAGCAATTGGATTTTTTATTCCGTGCACTTCAGTGGGCTCTAAGTGTTAAAGGGCGGGGATGTAACTGGCTACTGTTGGCTACCGTTTTCAGCTACTGGGTACGGATTGGCTCCTGGTTATACTCGCGCTTGCGCTGTTTATGTACTACAGGTTTAGTGATGGCGCATATAGGCATGTACTTGGAGGCATTCAAACATACCATACAGTTTTTGAACATAATTAGCCGCACACACAGAGGTTTTTGTCAAAAAGATAGTTTTTAATTGATTTAATTGTTCATGTAAATCCCCTATGTATATTTCGTATTTTCCAAGTCATATTATCTGAAAAGATGTAGTTTTATACTGAATTCATACAATTCGTTATTAGTGGTTGTATTGTGTCGGTTTTGTATGTAAATATTTACAGAGCTACAGAAGTTTTAAACATTATTATATTTAATTTGCCATTACTTTCATATACAGTAAATTATACAAATACTCGTTGTCATAGTGTTAACAATAAAAAATAGAAATACGAAGCTGGCCAGTCTCCCCTAGCTATTAGGCATGAGAGTTGGATTACTGGGGGTAGGACAGAGGGTCTTCGTACATTAAAGGCTTTTTATTTACTTTACTTACGTACTAGGCTTTTTTGTAACGTTAAAAACTAAAGTCAATATCTTCTACCCGTTGCTGCTCTGTCTCTTTCTCCTAAAGGGGTAGGTTAGATAGACAAAGTAATATCCATGAAAGCATGATACCATTATACATCATAATACATTGTTTGTCTATGGTAATTTATTAATTTTATAACCCGTCCAGATTTGTAGGGTTCTGGAGTCGGTGGTCATAGCACTTTACAAAAATTATCTGTTAGAGAAACTTCTCTCATTATTATCTAATCGAATCTCATCGTTGTACAAAGCACTTCACATATGTAAATTAGGGAAACCATTCCTACCATATCCTAGCCCAAGCATTTGATGCATACTTCCTACCATAGTACCGTTAGCCTTTGGCGCATAGCATTTTCATTATGCCAATCAGGGAAACCTTCCATTAATCACTTAAACCCAACAATCAATCACAGAAATATATTTACTTAAAAGATTTACTATAGGTATACTTATTTATTACTTTCAAATTAAGACTTTTCGTATTTTATAAAATTTGCACTGTAGGTTATTTGCAATGTAGTTCGATTGTAAACCCACCGAGCGGCTTGGTCTAGTGCTCTCGATAATTGCTTAGCATTCGGGAAGTCACAGGTTGGAATCCGCGTCCGGGTGCTCTGGTACAAGCAAATGCTGGAGTAATAATATTCCACAGATAATCTTTCACTTCTCTTCTGTCTTCACTTTGTCTGTCTCATCCTTCTCTCCCTAACCACACCACCCACCCATTCCCACGATTCCTGAAAGGAGGATGAAGAGGGCCTTACGCCCTACCCTCCGGCTTTGGGGCAGTAATATTCCACAGATAATCTTTCACTTCTCTTCTGTCTTCACTTTGTCTGTCTCATCCTTCTCTCCCTAACCACACCACCCACCCATTCCCACAATTCTTGAAAGGAAGCTTAAGAGGGCCTTACGCCCTACCCTTTGGCTTTGGGGCAGCAATATTCCACAGATAATCTTTCACTTCTCTTCTGTCTTCACTTTGTCTGTCTCATCCTTCTCTCCCTAACCACACTACCCACCCATTCCCACGATTCCTGAAAGGAGGATGAAGAGGGCCTTACGCCCTACTCTCCGGCTTTGGGGCAGTAATATTCCACAGATAATCTTTCACTTCTCTTCTGTCTTCACTTTGTCTGTCTCATCCTTCTCTCCCTAACCACACCACCCACCCATTCCCACAATTCTTGAAAGGAGGCTTAAGAGGGCCTTACGCCCTACCCTTTGGCTTTGGGGCAGCAATATTCCACAGATAATCTTTCACTTCTCTTCTGTCTTCATTTTGTCTGTCTCATTCTTCTCTTCCTAACCACACCACCCACCCATTCCCACGATTGCTGAAAGGAAGATAAAGAGGGTATTACGCCCTATTCCCTACCCACCGGATGTAGTTATTTAAAGAAATACACACAAGTTTTTTTTTTGACTGTTTTTATGTAAACAGTCTGTTTAAAGGACAATATTATGCATATTTTCGGTTCACACCATCGAAGTTCTACTGTACCATAAAATACACATATAACTTTGCGTAGTTTTGCAGTACCTGTGCTGTACTGTAGTTTGTCTACCTATACTTATAACTTATCGCTTTGTATTGGCCATTTAATCTATTATTATTTTTTTAATGTGTTAGGTAGTTATCTGTTGAAGATGGTACCCACATACCTTACATGTAATAAGCTTCAGGCACTTTGGAACACACAATAAATTATGCGGCTAATGTGGCCGAGCCACAAAAAAATCGCTTTATACCTTCTCAACTCTAAAAAAATATATGATTTATTGAATTTCTGTTGGTATATATAAATATTTCCTACACATTTACGTATACATACGTATGTAGGTATAATATGTATTAGTATTCTAATAATGGGTATCTACGTATTCGATCATCATCATAGAGTAGTCAGTCCGAAGACTGATTATTGGAAACGCATCTTCACTCCTTGCTATCTTGGCCCAATTTTTTCATTTCTCTGAAATTAGAACATCTTACTACTTTAATCATTTGCGAACAATAATTTAATCTAAGCCTTCTTCTGCCGCTCTTTATTCTTATTCTTGCTTCTAACATGTCTCTAAGCAGCTTTTCATATCTCACAAGGTGTTCTACCAACCTAATTTCCATAGACCTTTTGATTTGATCCTCCCTCTATTCTATCTTACATCCCTAACTATTTGAGAACAATAGTTTAACCTAGGCCCTCCTCTGCCACTCTTTACTCCTATTCTTGCTTCTAACATGCCTCTAACTGGCCGTTCATCTCACAATGTGTCGACCAACCCATTTTCTGTCCACCATCCAAACATGCATCTTAAATTATCTTGCATGACACTGGACAGTCTATGATTTATTCTAATTTAAGTTTACGTGATGATTTTAGAAAATTAATCCTACATCAACTCGGAATATGATGGTATGTGCCATGTGGCAATCACAGCTCAGAATTAAAGCAATAGATACGCTTTCGTCAAAATAATATACAGATAATCTTTTCAAAACACAATTAGTTATTTTTTTCACGCACATAATTTATATATTAATGCCTTGCTATATTTATATGACTGTCATTTATTGTTAACTAGGTTTTACCCTGTGCCTTTAACTACGGTATGAGACCTAGCGTTATCGTGCAAAAGTAACACGTCACGAATGGGGTGCGTCCTCCTTTTTCGGCGATAAGCAAGTTTTATCTGACTGAGAAGGTTACAGTAGTAGGCTGCATTAATGGCTCTTTGCTCATGAAAAATCGACCAAGAGCACCCCTCTCCAGTCCCAAGAAACCGTGGCTAAAACTTTACCTGCAGACAGACGTGTTTTGGGCTTGATTCATGTTTGCGCCGTTACTCCATGCTTGCTCGTTTTTTTGTTGGAGTGTAATGGTGTACCCATGTCTCATCGCAGGTTACAATTTTGTGCACAAAAATTTCACCTTATCAAGTTCCTAACGCCCGGATGCGCCTTGTACAACTATCCGGCGTGCAATGTAAAATGGCTCGTTTATATTTGATCCACCCTCGTATAGATAAATACTTTCCTTTTCAAAGTAGGTACTTAGTTATCTAATAGACGGCAAAACAGAGTAGAGGATTGTAAGTTGCAATCGAGAACATAACTTTCTTTTAATTTAAATATTTGGAGAGTGGGTCCTACATTTTTTCAAAATTCAATTTAAATCATCACATATTTAAATAATCTCGCGATTTGGATGGTACTACAAGTGCTGCCACACTATCAGGATTATAGTTAACGAAATTAAGACAGATAAGTTTCACTTAAACCTCTTTGGATTAAGTACATTGCTGTTCTATCAGTACCCTACCCGAGGAATGTTTCATGTTGAATTCACATTATCAACTTATAAGTATCTTCTTCTAACATAATTTGTTACTTTTCCATTTTATACCATATCTTATCGTCGTCTCGTTCTAAACAATTCTCAATTTGAGAGGGGATTATGTTATGATCACATTTTAGTCTGTCGTACTCTCTATATTTTTGGATGTGTTCTACTTCATTTTCTGTCAAAATTAATTGATATTCAGTTGCAAACAAAGTCCTAGATTACAGCGCCCATCTTTCAGAGTCTTTGGATTGCAGTCAACCGATGGTGATGGTTCGGCTGTAGTGCATCGTTGCCGCCGAAGCTGATGTTGCTCGTCTCTGTGTGGTTACGTGGCTTGGGAGCTCCCTAAGGCTACCGCCGCTCCGCAGGAATGCTGGGAAATGCCCCCTGGGAACAAGTAGCTGGCCCCCGCAGCCCTCCAAAGTTCACAGGTCGGCTCGTTCGCCTCCAAACCGCTCTGCACTTCATCTCCTCCCTCTCTTCCAGCACCACCACTACCTCCTTACTTACATATCGATACAATCACGTCCACTCTGTTCGCGATTTTACCAACAGCAATTTGCTATAGGTAATATTGGTATTTAAACGTATATCTGTATACTATTTGTGCCCGTTTAGGGATCTTACCGAAGTGTACGAAACTGTTTTCTTTTTTCGATGGATTGATCAATTTAAATACTCAATAGAGTGATGCTGTTCCTCTAAATCATTAAAAGGTCTATTTTTGAAATTAATTAATAATTTTTAACGTTTAATTAAAACTGCATGACACTGGACAGTCTATGATTTATTCTAATTTAAGTTTACGTGATGATTTTATAAAATTCATCATCAACGTCACTGTTTGAAATAAAAATTGTCCTGTTTCCCATTGGAATCCGGATTTTTTACATAAAATTTCGACAGAAGTTGTTTAATTTTTATTAATATTTCGTGATATTTCAAAGGTATCATGTAGTTATTTTTACCAAAAAAATAACAATACAAAAACTATGTGCTTTGAAGAAGGTTATTGTTGTTGAAGAAACTCAAGATGCACTAACCCTACTGACCACACCATCATTGACAGTGGTCTACTACTATTATATGACGCTTATTTCATATATAACCATTAAGCTTCTAGATTTTCTTTGGAAAGGCTCTGTGTTAAACTTAGTCTCTTTTACCTATAAAGTCAAATGCTTATTGGACATGATTATCTAAAATTTATGAATTTATCGGGAAAATACGATTAATGCAATTGAATTTGATAGCGCTAATATTTTCTTCGCATATTTATTTGGACATCTTCAAGGCATTTAAAGAATAAAAATATAAATAGATACTTACAAGTTGTAGGTAAGCGCAAGATTACATATAAATAAATGGTAGAGAAGATATGGCTACTAATATATCTACATACAGATACGGACGCAGAAGTGAACAAACTTTAACAAATTGGACCGGATTTTCGCTATTTTCTCATTTATTGATCTTTGAATTTTCGGAAGCGATAGGATGGTACGATACCTTCGAAAATGTGAAAGGCTAGATAGTGGAATTAATTTAAGTTTATATTTCTTCCACCTGAAGAAGTCACAGTGTGGCGATATAATTGTTGTGGAGTTTTTATAATAAAAAGGTTTTGTAACCTATTATATTTTACTAATATTATTTTGGAGTAACAAAAAGTTAAAATCTCATCTAAGGCATATTAGAAGCAGAAATAGGAGGCAGATCGCATTCGAAAATGGTTATTAGGGACGCAGATGTTCTATTTTCAGAGAAATGAGACTTTACCTTTTTAAAATATGGATGTAATGAGCATTTGTTGGGAAATCAAGTACATCGACTATAATGTAACTCAACCCATGATTTCCTTATTGATAGATGGAAATTTGTCCTACTAATGAACATTTTGTTAGAATAATCTCTCCCCAATGCAGAAGTTCTTCGATTTAAAGCTAAATCTGGAAGTGTTAATTGAATATCTTTAAAAATTGAGGATTATGTTTTTCTCCGGAACTACAAGCATCTCAAGAAAACGAGAAGAAAAAATGGAATGAATCGGGAAATTTGATTAGGGAGAAATTTAAATTAGATATAAATCGGAACAGAATTAAAAGGGAAAAATATAGAAGTTGCGCTTGACATTCTTCAACCTTCTGAAAACCATACAGGAGATAATTAATTACTCTCAGTTATGGCCAAACATGCAGCATTTTTTTTTTACAATTGTTTCACATAAACATAAGCATCTTCAAAAGAAGTATTAATTGTAATTAATTATTATTAAGTAATTAATACTTCTTCTGAAGATGCTTATGTTTAAGTGAAACAATTGTAAATAATAAAAGTGATTTAAAGTGGAACTGGATTTGTTTTATTTGTGACAAAATATCCATGATAATGAAGTTCCTTAAAATAGATGGCGATACAATTCAATATTTCAAACGTTGCATAGATATTACATAATGTAAGTTCCAGTTTAGTTACTCGTTGTGGCATGTGTCCACACCCAATCTCCCTCTCAATAGGGTTACTATAGCAATATCAATTTATACATTTTTTTAGTTCTTTGTTAGTAAAGATCTATCTAATCTATCTAATGTAAAATTCTGTTTTGTTCCATTGAAATATTGATTTGTTAGTCTTTGTAAAAATTGTTTGTTCACTCATTTCTTCCTCCGTTTGCTTTAATTGGTACGATCGGTATGGGTATACGTATTTCCGTTTTATGTTATTGGAAATTTTACTTTCAGAAGGCATCATCACCGTTGGTCGCATCATCGTCATAAACGCCGGAGCGCACGGGCTTGACCTCTATGGTGAAATAACTCATTTCAATGGGGCAGCGTGCAATTAGCTGGGCGCCTAACGACAATTTCACGATAACAAGCCACCGCGAGACTATCTATACACCTTATCGTAATCGCTTATGATAACGAGATACTAATTTTAACAGTGGATTTACACAACTCCTTTATAGGATTCCACCTTCTCTCAAACGAGAATATAAAGAGAAGAACCCAATGAACTGTTGTTATTCTCAGTTTAATGTGTATTGATAGACATTAAAAAAAAAACCATTAACTCTCTATTACGTAAGAAATTAAATAGATGATCGATTTACTAAGCAAAGTCATAAATTCTGTTATGCGTTGCGACCATGGAAAGATATGAATAACGGATATTTTATTATTTATACAATGCGTTTGAAACAGAATATGTGCAAAAATCATTTTATATGTTTTTGTTAATTAATAATAGTGTTCTATTGTTTATTGTAAGTTCATAATAGGTTTATTATACAGAAAAGTCAAGTACTTAAATCGGTTTCTAAGGAGACAATAACATTCTTAATAAACAATAATAAAGATTCTATTTATTCAAATCATGTAACCACAGGTCATCAGTTTAATAATAAATTAGATATTTTACATTTAGAAAATAAATAAACTACCTAAATCAATTTTACTAGAAGCATTAAACATAAATAATTAGAAAAAGTTAAGCATTTTACTGAATGACAAAATTGAATGTAATAATTCCCTCCTCTTAAACTAGTATATAAGAACTTTTAGTGTAATATATATTTATTTGTTACCAGAGCCATTGAAAACAACAACCCCATATCAACCAAAATCTTAAAACATCAACCACAAAGACTAAAGCGGAAACCCAAAAACAAAATACCGTTCCCCCTGCCAAACTATTGCCAAGAATCCTCAATCTCCCCGACGAATATACAGAATACATATACAACCTACCACCCCGCATAAGATAATACAACACACACACACAAACCCACACATAAACCCAACAAAATAACAATCAACTAAACTTCCATAACCACATTCGGCTGAAGAGGACCTAAATTAAAATGAAGTCGCACGGGTGACTGGGTGTCTTTTGGAGATTTCCTCTCCTCCCCAAAAACAAATATATATATCTTTAGTAACAAATAGTCCTAGTCTGAAAAAGATAATGTTTTGGCGAAACGATTGTCACTAGTGACAATGAAGTTGTGAAAATCTGTAGATACTCAATCGTTTTATTAATGATATTCAACAATAATTTGTCTATAAAATAAATAATTTTCTATAAAATAAATTCTACATAAGTTATGCTTTGAAACACTACAAATTAGATATCAAGCTAATAATATAATTAGGAAACATTTTCTTGTTTTTATTAATAATTTTGTATTCCATGATCGCAGCTCAAGTTTGCTGCCCTTTTCACAAGTGTTTAAGGCTTTGAACCTAATTACTTTGTATTTTAAAATGTAATTGGGATTTCAAGGACCAAACCACATTAAGTAAGGGCTCGGGGGTTAGGACTTCAAGCTCTTTAAAGGAGAACTTTGTCCAGATCTGCTAGAAACTTATATTTAGAAAAGGGTATTATTTATAATAGGTATTTTGTATTTTGTATTTTATATTTCTACTAGTTGGACCCGTCCATGCTTAATCGGATTGGTATCGACGTTGATGGTGCATAACATTTACATTTAAACACTTGGTGATTTTTATCTTAAAATTTAGATTAAACGAAATCCTGGATATCGAGAGTATCTACTCGCTTTAGTTACTTTATACGTTCATTAAATAGTCGTTTAGACATAGGTACATTAATTAGAAGTAAGATAGTTACATAATTTTGTATCATGAGAGAAGATAGCTTCACAAAATTACCTTACAAACCTACCGTGTACGCTAGCACCACGGTTTAAGTAGAACTAATGTTTTCAAATAAAAAATCACGTCTTTGGTGAGTGGGCTCTTGTAGATAAGTCAGCTGTGATAAATAGGTATTCTGGTAGAATAAAGCCGGTTCTTATTCCGTACGAAAATTGTTTGTTTTAGAATTATTAAGTATTTAAGAACTTTAAAAACTCTAAAAATATTGCTTACATGGCCCTCTTCAAATAGAACAAACGTAACAATATGGGTTGTTATTCCCTTTGTAAATAACTAACTAACTAACTAACTAACTTAATTGATGAGTTAAAAGGTCAATAGGTAACAAATGAAGTCGTGGCCTACTAAGTGGATGAAGATCCTCGTGAGATCATCGTATGCAATAATCAACGTATGTTGTTCGTTTGTTTGTTTTAGAATTCCCCTTAAGTGTTTCATCTGGTCGGTTCGAAGTTCGAAAGTGCTACCGGTATTTTCTGATGCTGAGAACGGTTGGATGATTATTCTTATTATATTATACAGATGGTAAGATCACTTACGAGAGTAGAAAACCGCAAAATTTAGAAAGTTCAAATATTCCAATGTTCGCACATCCGTTTAACATAAACACGGAAATATCGCACATCAATGTCGCGATCATTGGGTGAGTCAAACAGGACGATGATTCATGGAAAACGCGTGGGTCCGGGAGTGCCCGTAGGTCGTGACAAGACGATGCTGGTGCTCGATTGTACTGAACTTAAACACTTATATTTATTTGTATCAGACAGGCGATTCGAAAAAAAAAGAAACGACAAATTAAAACTGTACAATAAACTCGCAACAATAATTATTATCGTTACGTGCATTACTAAATACTGTTACGACTTTTTTTTTGTATCAAGCTGTTTCATGGGCGGATTCAGAAGAGTACAAAAACATCTACAAAACTCAACAACCCAAAACATACAATTCAGTATCCATATCACCCTAAAATATAAACATTAAATACCCCTATATGCCCATAACCGAAGCTATTTTAACCCCATGACCTTATAACGTAAGCATTTTAGACCCCATAACTTGGAGGTCAGCGTGTCAGGAAAAGGTTGTTTGTAATGAACTTGGCTCTTTTTGTTCCAATCGATTTACGTAATCATATTCAACGTAAATTTATTGATTTCAATGTTTAAACATTTGCTGGAATCAACGTCTTTATCTACATATATACTTTTTATGGTTCCGAAAGTTAAAACAAAAAAAGGAACCGTACAGGATAATTCACCGATCAATAATCAAAACATACAGGGTAACCTTTGCTGATCTATAATGTTGAAATTTAGTACGAAGGAAGATCTCACAGCACAAGTTAGTGAAAATGTCCAAATTGCAGTGTACAATTATTAAGTGACAAATATAATTACTTTGACTTTGACATAAAAAAAATGATGCTGCCCATTCTATATTTCGTCATCATAAGGAAATATGGTTGAAATAGATAATTATAAATGAACAATCTACTAAATTTAGTAAGTTTTATGATAATGTAATACTAACATATATACAGAATTGTTAGTATGTGTCCTACCTGTATTTATCCGTAATTACTTACATCTCCGGGGGCTTCCCGAATTGATGCCTTCTTAAGGGTGTCGTCCTATTTGCGGTCAGTCCATCGAGCTGTCAATGGATTTTTCGGTCAAATTTTCTTGATAGTAGAAATAGAGGAAGGCAAAAATTTACCTGTCGATTTTGCGGTCAAAAAAGAGTTTCACGTGAATAATGTACACACCTTTATTTATGAAAACAAATTGGTTAGGTTAGGTTAGGTTAGGTTAGGTTAGGTTAGGTAGTGGTATCCATAATAAAGGATATGAGTTTGTCACTCGTGTGCCCCAGTTTGAAAATGTAAGAAGATCGCTGTACAAAAATCGCTTATCGGCTTAAGAAGTCAAAAAAGAACCATCAACTCGAGAAGAAATCGATTATTTTACCGAGCAGTGATTAGAGAACAATACTGGCGATGTGGAATTGCTATGAAGAACGCCATCGTACTAATAATGCAGCTGAAGGTGTAAATCACGAAATAAACTCCAAAATCGGAAGAACAAATCCGAGATTTAAAACCATTCTTCAAACACTTATGGAAGTAACCGAAGGAGCTGATTAAAAAATAATGAGGTTGGAATTAAATTTAGAAGGAAAAAAGCGAAAATGAAAATACATCCACCTGGATGAGAGGATTGAAAAGGTGACAAAGTGGTATGAAGATGATGACAACGGTTCAAAAGAAGAAAAGTTATTGTTTTATTGGTATTCGAATTTATGACCGCATATTCCAAAGTCTTATGTTACCTTGACCGCAAAATCGACGTATTTAAATGAGATGGAAAAAGTGACCGCTCAATCTACAATTTTTACGTTTTACCACAAATCACACGACCGCTCGATCCATACAGCCCTTCTCAAGCCTATTGTCTACAGGTATGGCTATTTGCCAAAGACCTACAGAATTAAATATAAGAATCTTTATAGCATTCATGTAATTTTATGTAATCAGATTCAGAAGATTAAAGGAGATTTTAAGGATCTCGTTTTTTTTAACGTTTAGTTCGAGAAATCGTAGATATCAGAAGAAGGAATTTTGTGCAGATCGTAAATACCTATTAGGTACCTACCAACCGAGGTCTGTGTTATCATTTATGTATTATTTGCAGTGTTTAGGACAGAGCGCGGCGGCAACCTTTGCATCCTAATCGTCTTTATCTAAGACAAGTTTGGTTTTCTGGAAACTGAGATATGAAAACCAACACTTCTGTTTGACAAATTGTGACGTACTTCAAGAATTTATTATGCCGGGGCTTGGCTCTCTGTATACACACTCTTCGACACTCTTTTTTTCACTTATTTGTCTCACCATTTCTTGGAATAACTAACACGCCATTACATGTAAGTAAATATTGTTCGGATATATCTAACGAGCACATAAAATCATTAGAAGTACTCGTTTTAAATTTAGATGTCTATGTGATGCATTTTACATAATAATATACTCGGGTAATCGAAGTTTTGTTTAATTTAGTAAATGAAGAAGAAGGTAATCAGCCGATAATAACTCTTAGTGAGACATTGTATACAATAGTATAATTAATATACTTGAAGCGGTTTCACTTATTTATTATAAAAACACAATGTACATTTCGCTTTCTTAGGGCATCATAAGGAGTATTATTACGTACTTGTTGAGTATTATGAATTGAACAGTGAAATGAATTAGCCAAGAAAATAATATTTATTGAAATTAAAATGTATTCTCATACGGAATGCCGAAACAGAACTGAATAAAGAAATAATCTACTTAAAACTACCAACCACGATATTCGTCTATACCCAGACTAAACAACATTATTTATGATATCTGGTGGTACATCCATAAATTGTACAACCGTAAACGAAATAACGAAATATAAAAATAACAAATATAAAGAACGATTGTACAGACTAAGTTTTCTAACAAATACCTTAACCTTAAATGATAGAGCTAGGCATTAACTTAGGATCTAGGAGGGGGTTGTTACCAAAATCTAACTAACTGATCGTTCGCTAAGGTTTTGTTTAGCGATTTTGCTTTATTAATTTCCAAATTTCATATCTGTCTAAGATTATTTGATTTTGTTGTATTTGGTTTAGATTATTTATGGTACAGGTATGATCGTTATTGATTAGATGAGATGACAATGTTTGTTATACCTGGTATTATACATGTGCTATTTATAGCGGGTGGTAATTGAACATTTGGTATTTCCGAAGTAAATTACAAGTCGGGCAATCTGAGCAGGTAATTTCGTACACACCGCTTTTCTGGATAACATCTGGTTTATTATTTAATTTGTTGTTTATAAGAACTTTGCCTAAATTTAAATTATTGAAATATGCCGGGTTTATTTTTAAATGTCTTAACTTATTTAAAATAAGGGATTTTTCTCCATACATAATCATTATTACGTGTCCTATTTTGATTGTAAAAATTTTGTTTCAATTTTTTTGACTAGATTTTGTCGATAATATTGTTATTAATAGCTATAGTTTTTATAACTTTAGTTTCATTATTGTAATTATCTTTGCTTAATGGTATACTGATGACTTTATTTAACATTGAATGAAAACTAGCTAATTTTATATTGAAGGGGTGATTAGAGCAAAATGGGATAATACAATCAGTGAATGTCTCTTTTCTATAAATATTGAAATTAATTCTATTATTAATGAAAAGTTTAAAGATTTATTGCCTATTTCTAACGCAAATTGAATATTTCAAGTAATTTGATTGATGTAATTTAGAAAACTACGAAGTATATGTTTTCTGGAAATGAAATCGGCATCTAAAAATATTTCCAGGTTGTTCATGATATAATCTGCATAGAAGGGAGAGGTAGATGGTCCCATGGGGAGACCACTTTTTTATAAAAAGAATTTTTCATTAAATTTGAACTAGTTTTGATTTAGATTTATTAATGTTACTTTCTCTCTATTGCTAGGAGAGGTAGAACAGTTGCGTGTTTTTGTTTTTTTTTTGTATGACAACGTGTGTTTTTGTATTTTACACTATACCAAGTAATATCGAAGAATCTGTATGTTTTGCATATTTTTATTTGCATAAATAAACAAGTTGAGACTATTTGTGGTACACTGTAGATGAAACATATTTGAATAACGTAATTTAATGAATCACGATATTTCAATATAAAATTCTATTCTCATTGACGAATCCTTTCGACCGGGCGGTTATTTTCGAGGGTATAATAACAATCTATATCAATTCTGAATAATTGTAGGTGGTACTTAAATGTACAGCTAAAAGCAAATGCAGTTCACAAAGTTATAATTTTGGGGAAAACCATGAAATTAAAGTTTGGATAATAACAAGGGTGTATTGTTAGTTGAAAGTTCCGTTTTATTATTTACAATATTTATATTTGAATAGGTATATATATATGTTTTAATTTCAATATGTTCAAAAAGATTTAATTTCTTACTTTTTTGTTGGATATGCAAAATTTTGATATTATTTTGGTCAATTTCGTGATTTTCCCTTTTGCAATAATCGGACATATCCGTCAGGTTAGTTGTTGGTTTTTACAGAATGTATACCTATGTCCATTTAACCTAATTTGAACTGATCGTGCTATTTTATTTGTTGCTGCATTTACTAAGTTAATGAAACAATAGGTTTGATTTGAATTTTTGTTACGAGAGCTATATAGGGTGGAGTGAACTCTTGAACCGAGTTTTTAATTTAGTCTGTTGGAAATTATAGTAGGTTTATAGCCATTATTTTTTGCTACATGCTTTATTAATTTTAATTCTGCAGAATAATCTTCTTTTGAGAGCGGCATAGTGGTTAATCTTTGGATTAAACTATGAAAGGTTGTAAGTTTAATAGTGAAAGATTGATAAGAACTGGCCGATATTATGGCGTCTGTTGTAGTTAATTTCCTATAAATTTTGTAATTAATGTTATTATGTTTATATCAAAGTGGCATATTGATGTATCTGTCACGGGTAAAGTTAGATAAGCGGCTCAACCTAGGTTTACCCGGATAAACTGCGTAATACCCAAGACTTTTGGATAAAGTCCAAAATATATTTGGAATTGTACACGTTTTGGGCTTTACTCGGGTAAATAGCGTTTTAAACGCTTTCGCTTGGTTAAAATTGGATGTACCATAAATGACTCACTCATATAACTCAAGATGTTATTAAGCTATACCTGCGATTGTGTGAAGGGTGTCAAAAAAATGAAATCTGTCAAAAAAGAACTTGTGGTTAGGTTAGGTTAGGTTAGGTTAGGTAAAGCTATTGGAAATCTTTGCAACTCGAAATGTCACAGCAGCTTGTCTTGTTTGAACAAATAAGTACTCGTGAGTAGATTACCTTTAAGAGAATACAGTTTTAGAATTCTAATTTTTATTTGTAAAATATGTTTTTTGAATTAAATATGTTTTTCAAACATTAATGGCCTTGTCATTTATGGTACATCCAACTTTAACCAAGCGAAAGCGGTTTACCCGGGTAAATCCCGAAACGTGTACAATTCCAAATATATTTTGGACTTTACCCAAGAGTCTTGAGTATTACGCAGTTTACCCGGATAAACCTAGGTTTACTCGCTTGTCCAACTTTACCCGTAACATATCTAAAAAATTAAGAGGCGTTTTTGTTTTTAATTTTAAGTTATACGTTGTTCTGTTAAGGGTGCCGTATAAATCATCGGTTTACCCTATTCCTATAAACGGAAGGTTTATTAAAGCTTAGGTATTTATGTCATTGTAACGAAATAAAAAAGATAGTAACACCTATTTACTACAGTAAACAATTACCATCGGATACCAATGGGGTGTGTTACATTACATATAACCTTTGCAAGATACTGATTTCCGTGACGTACTGTATTTACTAAAAATAGTAGATTTCAAAATCTATACACTCTGAATTTTAGATACGGATACTATTTCAGTTTCTAATCCTTAATAATTGTTCGACTGACGCATAAAAAGGAATCATGCCATGCAACTAAGTACCTATTAGTTATAAATTGGATTCTTAAGTGAATATACATGTCCATTTGTTTTACATTTCTGTAATCAAATGGGTTTACTACCCGATTTTATGTAATTACAGTTTTTATTGGGCTGTACAATTAATGAAACAGGGTTCGTCGTTTAATCGAGTATTGAAGTCTCCAAGTAATTCAGGTACAGTTAACCAGCAGACGCAGGCGTTTTGCAATTTTTATGGTTGTCATGATTACATCAAGGGATACGGTCATTATGAAACAGTTTCTCTTCCCAAATTCAATTTAAAACTCACGGAAAATCGAAAACAAATGAAATATGGGGCGTGCGATTCGAACAGATTGTGATGGATGCTATATATATATCTATATAGGTAGGACAGGCAGGCAGAAATTTTAGAAAAAGTATTTCAGAACATGAAAAAACTATTAAAACCAATAAATGCTCTACAGCTTTCGCTTAACATTGAATTACAAATAAAGATAATTTTTCAAAAGTTGATTTCAAAATGTTTTGTGTATAGGTAGTTTAATAAAAAAATCAAAAAACTTAACATCTTGAAGTACAGAAGTCCATGAAAGCCCATGTATATATGACAAACACAATTCCTAGGTACCTATAAGTTCAGTTTCTGTCAATAACACTTTGAGAATGGTCGAGAGACAGAAACAATTGTAAGAGAAATTACTATATTAAGTAAAACAATTTAAACTGCATTTAGGGTTTTTATTAAACCGACAATATGTTATTGTTGAAAATGTTTTACGGATTTCCAACCACAAACAAACTCGCGTTTAAAATTACCTACATGATTACCTACTACTTATATTTAAGAAAAATAATGGCCAGACAAACAAGATAAAATTATGAAATACAGTGCGTACTTAAATTAAATTTTTGCTATAGGTAAGTATATTTAGGAATGAAACGATCCCATGTAGCTATTGATACTTTTGCTTGGTAATTGTATCGAAAGAAAGTATCTATCGATACTCATTCGGTATAGAATGGCAAGTATCAGTTCCATTTACTCTTGCCTTTTTTGTCCTGGTCGGTATCGTAATAACCTTTAAGCCAAATCCGATTTTTGATAAGTATTATACACATAGGTATTAACTAGGTATTACAAATAACTAGTACTGCCTAAAAGTAATAATTTTTCAAGATGCTCACTAAACTGAATAGAACGACCAAATGAAAAGTTAAAGGATGCCAAATGTCAAAAAATTAAAAAAGCACTTATGAATATGTCAATAAACGGTACAACAAAATAAACACATTTGGGTAGTTTTTAAAGATATCTACTGATTTACTTTATGGTTTACAAGAATCGTTAACAATAGAACTTTATATCGGAACATAAGTATTCATGCACCCCTAAGTACAGGTATATATAATATATCTATAATATTGAGATTTTAACAAACAGAAATAACTGGAATCCTATTTATCTACCTATAGTTACCCCAAAATAAAGACCTTCATTAATTATCTTATTTGCAGGAACTTTATGAAAGGAAATTTATAACAACGACTCATTTTGGTTTTATTTCTTATAAATAAACAAAGCTTGTCGTTAATTACCAATTAGGTACTAACAGCGGCTGTAAGTAAGCAACTATTAAGTAGGTACACAAGTATTGTTAACTCTTTATAAAATGCCCTAAATTACAGACGGTTAGTAACATAATAATAGTCCCGACTGTTCAATGCATTCGTTGGCCACTGGATTTGGCTCAGAAACAATAAAACATCGCCGGAGATTCACAGCCGTCTATCCTCTGTGAAAGTTCGATTGAAACGTTTGCTGATCAGTTACGCGTGGAATGGGCTACGGCGACCGAGACAGAACGATCGCGTCGCCAATGTACCGGACAAGGACGGCGATACGGCATAAGGATGCAGCTATTCTCTTAAACCATTAAAGAAAGACACCGCTTGAGTAACGTGGGTGCCGAGAAGAAGACAGCCAAGCGCAGGCGACTTGGATCCGTACACAACGAGACGATAGAGGCCAAGTGGCCTGCGCGGACCGTTCTCGTATTCTGTTCTTCTCTCTGGAATGTTTAAAACATTCTCCGGCCTTTTAATTACGAAATTTTTGTCCGCTTCTGTGCGAGAACGTCAGGGGGCTTGTTCTTACATTCAACTTGCCCCCGGGACGCACTTATTCGATGATGGATCGTTTTCCAAAACATCACGTGGTCACCATCGTACGCATGTACTAACTAAACTTTTGCGTTATGGCGTGAGTGAGATTAACAATAGTAAAAAGAAAAAAAAAAACAATACGTAATAATAAACAATACGCATCTTCTTGGACGAAGCTATTGTAGAGAGCGTATAACTAATTGATTGGGCTTTGAAAGCCTTGTGCAGTTGGGCCGTAAGGTCGATTTTCACCGGTCGCGCCAGTGACTTCTGTTGTATGGCAAACCAGCAAAATAATCCGTATGTTTAGACTTCCTAAGACGGGGTGAGAGGTGGGATGGACTTGCAAGCTCCACGGGCGGGGGTACGGGGGGACTCCAAGAAGCCAAGAGCAAGCCACTACTGCTTGGATCATTGGGCTACCAGCTCTAGTTTAGTACAGAAGCAAAATAACGAGTAGTTTTCCATTGGAAGTCCTCAAGTGAAGTCGATACTCAAAACATCCGAGACGTCATCTCCACTCAACACACTCATCTACCGAAACAACCTTTGACAGGTTAGTGAACGAACTTTTTATCCATCCATAATTCTACCATTTATTTAATAGTTTATGTATGCTTCGAATTTATTGTAAATTTTTTAATTTATCATCATCAATTTGACTGTTTGTTCAATAAGGTAATGTCTACCTGTACCTATCATTGCTCATTGCCCACGCGGTGTGTTTCGTTCGAGTGTAACACAGAAGTTGATCGATCGGCGAAATAGGTCAAGTTTGCCGAGCGTCACATTTTATCCAATCAAATTTCACTTACCGCGCTACAAATTACCATCATATCGCAGTAGCCTGGCGTGTAATTAGCAAATAACTATCGATAACTAGTTCAGGAGCACTGCACAAAACGATAATGCGATGTTTATAAACGTCGTGGCTCGTATTAAATTGCAAATTCGCGCTACTTGAAATCCATTTTTTATGTTCGATCATAGTGGGCTACTGTCGCTTTATAAGACCAATAGTAAAAGTATAGGTGGTAGTAGTAGTTGTAGTAGGCTATGTGTATGAATTGAGGCTCGCGCATTTTTCATAGCCTGCGTGATTCGTCCAATTATGTTGTAAAGATCGCACGTGGCCTGCAAGCCAGCTCCCGTGCTACGCCTACTGCGCTACTCGTTTACGCAGCCCGAGGCTACCGGTGAGTGTGAGAGAGCGGAGCGGGGGGAAGTGTAAGAAGTGCTACCGCGTTACGCGACATCTGTTTGCGGTTTTCGGCCTTTTTTTTAATCCCACAGCGTGGGATTTTCATTTAAAACGACTTCAGAAAGAATATTTATTAAACAGTAACGTTCAACATGATTTTGATTTGTTTTGATTACTATATGTGTCTTATTTTAATACATAAATAATGAATACTGTTTTATTAATTTTCGTTTCGCGTTAATAGTTACTATCTTTTCGTTTCTTTTGTTTGTATAATTACTATAGCCAATTATTTTTTTTTGCATAATGAATTATTAACCATTCGAAGAACAAGAATATTGGTTTGGTAATAATTGTTTATCAAATATATCAGTCAATAATTACAATTTGTTCAATTACAATTGACACACCATTTGAATAATAATAAGAATAAGAATACCTAATATAAAAAACCAAAATAAAAACGACCATATTAATAAAAAATCATCATCGATATTTTTGATTAAATATGTTGAGAAAATTGTGAGAATTGTTAAGAATGGGCTAGGTACTAGTTTTTAATTTATTTTAAAACTAATTAATTTGTTTTACTATTATGTAGTCAAGCTACCTACCTAAAATATCTTTTGCTTAAAGTTGATATAAGTATCCACATAGATATTTTATTTATAAAAAATTGTAAAGTAAATTTTAGTATTCAACATTATGTAAATTGTGTTACAAAAAATTTTTAGTTTCCTCCCTGAAGCATTCATTAACGATGTACTTATTACAATAGAAGTTCAATTATTGTCTGCGAAAATTATTCAATTATTTTACTTAAAGATTATTGCAGATTTGTACTAGCTAGAGATTTCGTATATTTATAAAAAAAAAAAGAGATAACGAGTAATTAATAACATAAATAAACCGCACCAAAATCGAACTATTTATTTATAAAATATGATATGTCATGGACACTCGAAAATTTGCATTGAATGTTCTCTTGCTGCCACCAACGAGGGGTAAAAACAATACCAAAATAAATAATAATTTAATACTGTCTGTATTTATTTATGTTTCTTTACTCATAAGATACTTATTACTTTCTTAATTACCTACCTACCCTAAATTAATTATTACATAGGTATATAAATGTGAGTTGTATTTTTAACGAACCTATGCCAATAATTCAGTAAACTTTTTATGCTACTTTTGTATGATTTTGAGAAATTTTGGGTATATAAAGTAAAACATTTCTATGATATTTACGTGCGTGATGAATCATTGAGAGATTTTTTTTTGTTTCGCTTTATTTTTTTTTTCGAGTCGGTTTACTCATCTGTTTAAAAAATCACTATCGTTTGGCAGTATCTTTAACTCCCGAACAATCCAGTCCGTAGAGAGTCCGGCGTGTTTTACGAAGAACGGCCCATAAATATGAAATATTAACGTAGATAGAAGACAGTAGACGCATAAATATGACAGAATCGAGTTACCGCGGTCCATTCTTACCGAAAACAAAAGCTACCGACGGCTTTAGACGTAAACTGAAAAGTTGGCTTGGCGTTCAGCGCGTTCTCTTCTTATTTTAGGAATCTCCTACTGAAATTATGTATGATGGAGAGCAGAGCCGAGCAGTTTCCAGCCGTTTTGCAACTATTAATCACTATCTTTATGTGTTTTTTAGTTAGGTAGTCCCGCTGATTGTGGATGTAGATTAGCGCGAGTCGGTAAATAAATTTGTTAAGACATTCTCTAGCTTCCTAACAACATTAACGTACCGTCCAGGTCTCTGCTACATGGCTACATTAAGAACTATTTCTTGATGTCATCTATTCGGAACAACATGTTTTTAATGAAAGTATAATATCGTCGAGTTTTATTCTCTTTATACCCGGAACGTTTTAATGGTTCACTTCTTTCATATTTTTAATGCAAATAGAAGTAAGTAAATGGAATATCTGAAGATGAAGCAGATTATGTTACCCAGTAGAAAACTTGGGAAAATTCTTGTGTCCTTTTATAGGTGTAAAGGTTAATTTCGATTGGTATGCTTGTCATAAGTGATTGTATGGATCGAGCGGTACTGTAATTTGCGGTAAAACGTAAAAATTGTAGATGGAGCGGTCACTTTTTCCATCTCATTTAAATACGTCGATTTCTTCTCAAGATGATGGTTCTTTTTGGACTCCTTGAGCCGATAAGCGACTTTTGTATAGCGATCTTCTTACATTTTCAAACTGAGGCACACGAGTGACAAACTCATATCCTTTATATCACTACCTAACCTAACCTAACCATTTTTTTTTTCAAAAATAAAGGTGTATACATTATACACGTGAAACGCTTTTTTGATCTCAAAATTGAAAGGTAAATTTTACCCTTCCTCCATTTTTATATTCAAGAAAGATTTGACCGAAAAATTCACTGACCGCTCGATGAACTGACCGCAAATAAGACCGACACCTCTATTGGAGGTTTCTTAAAAGGTAAATTAAATTTCAGACCTTTTTCTAAAAGTTCCATTTCTATTTAGTGAAAGTCTCAGAAGATTTATTCTTAACTAATATTTCATTTTCAAAGACATTTTTAGTTGGTGCAGAGTTAGATTTAATAAGGTTTTTATTTTTTTTTGTTTAATTCATAATTTTGGTAAAGAAATTAAAATTAATAAGACGTTCTAAATATATTTGAAAATTGTCCCAATTTTGCACTTCATCTTCATTCAGTTGTCAGTTGATATGCTTCTAGTTCTACGGTTATAATACTGAAAATTAATTTCTGAAGAAAGTAATTTCCGTTGCGCGGTTTTTAAAATTAAATTTTTGTTTTTACAATCCTTAGAGATATTGATTGAAACGAAGTTTCATTTCGATAAATATTTCTTCGATTGGTATAATAATTATTATTTGTATCCCAACCACTTTGGTATTATTCTAACGAATTTTTAAATATATAATGAATAAAACCTTTAGAATATTTAAATAAAAATTGAAGAATCAGATTATTACTACATTAGATCTTCAACATGTTCAAATTCAAGGGAACTAATTAAATGGCCGATACTTTATTTATCGCTACTACCAGAAATCAGATTAATAATCATATTAATTGCAGAGAAGTATCCCTTTTAATATATTTACGCCACTGTTAGGATTTCCAAATGAAGATAACCTCAAATATTATCGAGGAAATTGAGGACCAATTTCTTTCAATGCAACCAATTGGTACTTTATATTTAAATAAATGATGTTTGAAGACCCGAGGGGAAAGTAAAGTTATTTATTTTATTTTTTGAAAGATTAGAGATTTTTTGTTAGCGAGACTTAAATTGTGGCGGATTCACTGTTGCATTTTGTTTAGAGAAGATTAACATCATTGACAATAAGTTAGTTATAGTGCGGACTGTAGAGGAGGTTAGGTATAAGGTATCTTTTAGTTTTTGTTATTTAAAACAAACAAATAAATTACTCTGGAAAGACCTTTCAGTCAGTTATGTTGGCTGCATTGTTCAACGCTAAGGCCCACTTTGCAGGAAACAAAAGCTACCGCCCATTGACGTTACGGCGGCGGTTTTGCCGTAGGTATACGGATACGCGCCTTTAGATCAGTAGGCTATGTCGACAGAACGTTCACTGTCCGACGGACACCTTAAAAACAGTCCCTAAAACGGGTTATCTGAATTGCACTAGCACATCACTAAATTAGAAGATAATCCATTTTTTACAAAAAAATCATTTGATAAACTGGAGATAAGTGACACAGAACAAAACTCGATGTATCCGATTTATCAATATTACGTTGTGGATCTGTCAATTGATCCACACATCTATTGCGTTGTGGTACTTATGTTATATTAAATAGTCTATATGTCGAAGTTATCGTCGGCGACTAACTAAACATCCATTTGGATTATCAAACATTGCCTTTGGCTTTAGGGTAGCTCACGTTTAGCGATATTGTAAAGGGGATTACATTACCGAATTTGTTTCAACTTTGTTACTACCACTTTGTGTACGTAGTTTATATTGTGAATTAGTTTCTTTGACTAATAAACCGTATTTGATATGAACGACATTCAAGTGCTATTCAATTAATAACTAAAAATGATGACATAACAATTAATTTATTCATACAAACCCTTAAAACACCCTGAACCTTTGTGGTTATAACATTAAATACATACTCCCTTGTGCCGTTTTATTGGTAGTAGAAAATTTGAAAATTTTCGGATTTTTATCAACACAACGCATATCACTTAACGGAGATAATTCAATGAAAACCGATGTGTGTATGTATGTTGGTAATTCATAGTGCGTTGTGGGCATACCACTTGCTTCATATTGCATTGTGGGCATGCTAAATGGTTCATATCTTTCATTGCGAACATTTCAATTGATCAACATCGCTCTGTGGCGATGTTAACAATCTAAAATACGTTGTGGATATGTCATGTATTGTTTTCGCAACGAGGTATGACATGTAATCAATAAATAACTTTGCAAGCTTTTCAAAAGATGGGAAATTTTTATCAACACAACGCATGTAATTTAACGGGGACATTTCAATTAATCCGATGTGTGTGTGTATGTTAGTAATTCATATTGCGTTGTGGGCATATCACTTGTTTTATATCGCATTGTGGGCATGCTATATCATATCATATCTATCATCGCAAACATTTCAATTCATCAACATCGCTCTGTGGTGATGTCAACAATTTAAAACGAGGTATGACATGTAATCTATAAATCACTTTGCAAGATTTTCAAATGACCTTTATCGCACATCCATTCATATTTGTGTCTTGGGTATATCAAATCGGGAGATCATCATCATTGCTGCATAATTGATCTATATCGGGCTGTGGTAAGTCAAATGGATCACTTATCACATTACGGAAATTTGAATTGATCAATATCGCTTTGTGGGGATGTCAAACAATTTATACGATGTTGTGGGTATGTCACATGGCCTATGTCGGGTTGCGGTATATTAAGTGATCCATAAATCACGTTGCGGACATTTCAATTGATTACATCGCGCATTGCGTATGTTGATTCATTCATACTGTATCTTGGGTATCTCAGATGATCCATACAGAGAATCCAATTGATGCATGTCGCCCGATGGAAACGTTGCATGCTGGATCCGTACCGGGTACTAAATAATATGTGGGTTATTATCTATATTACGGGAGATTTCAGTTATTTCCCATCACCCTGTAGGAATGTCAACTGATTCATATTGCGTTGTGAGTATGCTTGGTGATCCATATCGCAATGTAGGTTTGCTGATGAATCCGCATGGTGTAAAAATGACTTCATCGTGTTTCATAGAGAAGTCATTGGTACAGGAATAAAATTCGATGCGGTACAGTGCGTTCGGGCAATGCCCCGTTTATATTATTAATTCTTGCTAATGTTTTATATATTAAGGATCGAGGCAACACGGTGTCGGCCGGTCTGATTTACGTTGGTCGGTGTGCACGGGGGGCCCTCGCTGATATGTTGAAATTTCGGCGTTAGTTTGTTCCGAAAACGGCTTACTAGGTGAGTACTCATTAATTCAATATCCCGGCGGCATAAACGGCATCGGATGGCTGCTTGTCACGGGAAAATTTAAAAGGGGCGATTTATAAGGCGGTTCTGTTGGAAGCCTACTGAGTTAGAATAGCTAGGGGAATAGACAACACACGTTCTATTATTATAATTACAATACAAGATCGGCTTTATTATCAAACAATACCTCAGGTACAAAATGCAACGAAAAACAACACTGTAGATACCAATTAAATAATAAAACTATGTTATTTGTGGCTCTATATTATAACTCTTTAGGAATGATAAAACGATGTATCACCTTTTGCAAAATAGTGCATAAAAATCGAAACCACTAAGAGTAGAACAGAGGGTAGTCATACGTTGAATGTATTTTCATTCTCACAAATCTCAGAAATGTTGTTACACGTCGTGTACAATCAAAAGCAGTCATGCATATTAAGGTTTTCCTTGTTGTCTAGGGGTATTTGGGCCAGTAAAAATATATAATGATACTGAACAGAAACACATAAAATCAGTGATAACTAAAAACAAAAGTTACGAAACAACAACATAACCTAAACTTTTTTGTGTTTCATTCCCACCAGCTACTCGTGCTGGTGGGCGGGCAGTCCCTCCGACCTACATTGTAGTACAAAGCCGGAGGTTAGGGCGTAAAGCCCTCTGCAGCCTCCTTGCAAGAATCTTGGGAATGGGTGGGTGGTGTGGTTAGGGAGAGAAAGATGAGACGGATGAAATGAAGACAGAAGAGAAGTGAAACATTATTTGTGGAATATCACTGCTCCAGCATTTGGCTAAATGGTCCAGAGCAGCCGGACCCTGGTTTAAACCGGTGACCTCCCGAATGCTAAGCAATGATCTAGAGCACTAGACCGTGTTGCTCGGTGCAACGAACATGATATCACGTGATATATTGGTTTTCCCCCATCGAGAATTGCAAATTTGAACCCTAACCGGTAAAAAGCATTCTATAACATACCTAATGTACATAATACATGACTAAATCCAACATACATTTGATTCAATCGTCTTTAATTCATTTTCCATATCGTTGACAAGTTCGTATATGGGGATTTATTTTTTTGCATTATTCTTCGTATTTGCTTTTATCAGTAATACCTATACATTGGTGAATATAGAACTCGTCGAGGATTGGCACGAGCTTTTCTAGCCAAATCTTCAACTACAAAGTACAGTAGTTTTTCCTAGTGTTATTATCGGTTCATTGCCACTGCTATCCGATATTTTGGGTGGCGCTCTTAAAGAAGGTTCTAGTCATTCCAATTTTTTATTTTTTTTTCAGGTTAATCCCTTATTTGTATCTTGGTTGAAGGGAACATGACAGATAAGTTTCACAAATTATGTTTCTCTTTCGTTTGTAATAAGGGTTGCTGGTCCAATTGTACCAAAAAGAGTAGAAATGGACCAAAAGCAATATCCATGAAATGAAATGTTTAGACCATTGTTTCTAGATTATAATTATATCAGAATACGTGTTAGACCATATGATAATTTATCAATTTTAATTAAAACATCCTAAATTTGAGAGGTCGAAATATTCTTGGCAAAATTACGCGTAACAGTAAAAGCAACCTTTGTTTAATAGATACAGACTTTGATAGTGAACGATTCTAGTAAATTAAATATCAGGTTTTTGTCTCTGCAGTTTTGTACATTTATCTGAAAGACGTTCCTTTATTTAGGATTCAATAACTAGATAACTGATACCCCACAAGCCATTTTATTTAGACCACAATTTTTTATCTCACATTTACGTTTTTACGTGAACGCCAAAATAAATTCTTTTGAAAGAGTAGTAAACTGTATAATATGGCGACAAATAATCCAATTCATGTGAATTGGTAGCTCCGAACGCCGAAAGGCGTAGTCTATAAATATCGAAATATGAAATATTAGCATTTTAAGAATAACAGTCTTGATTAATAACATTATTTGCCGGAGAGCCTGCCATTACAGAAACAATTATAACCAAACACGTGTTTGTAGATACAACAGCGAATACCTAATAAATATAAATATCGTTTTTTGACAAACACACCTCCTCAAGCAGATCAATCCTTAGGAAAACGGAACAAACAATGACGTCAAATGGACGGACGGTGTCTTTGAGAAAGTGAATAAATGAGCCAACCTGTTTCGGTAAACAAAAGACAAATGTATTCGAGTTACCCATCTGCATAAAAATTTAAAAGTCTGACTGTTATAAGGTAATTAATATTAATAACCTTGCTCCCGAATGAAGGACATCGGTACATTATCCTTGCGATGAGAGACGAGAGACGAAAAATGGTCCGATCGTCACCTGTCCGCCTGAAGAAGTTCAGGGCTACTTCGATGCAACATATGTATATGAGTAGCCTTTTTTGGGCATCGCCCACAACCCTATTTGATGCATCGCATGCGCTTGCCTTTTATTGGCCCACGTCCGCGACCAACCGTATACGCAATACTTCATTTGTTACGAATGTAGTATCACGACGCTCTAGATTCTGGCTACTGGTTTTGAGAACACCCTGCAGTGCTGCTACTGGTCATGCCTGTGGTGGGGATAATTTGGCGGTGATGATTGGCCTCGCTACCGCGTCAACGGTTCAACTGTGTAAAGGTAGAATTATCCGACCCGCTCGCTGCTGCGACTCAGGTGTAAATTATACTCATACATAATAAATATACTACGAAATAAGATGGCCATGATTTGCACATTTCCAAATCATTATCTTGTTTGCTAAACGTTATTTGAGCTTAATGGACGGAGCTGGTGATGAGTTTTTTTTCGCGTCTGCGCAACGTGATGTATGGTCCAAGGGAAATGCGTTGAGGATCGGGTGGAAAGCCAAGTTATATGGCTAACAACGGTGTATTATGCATGGTATATGTAAATTTATTGCGGTTGTTTGATCAGACGATTAGACACATTCTTTGCGGACTGAATCACAACGTGCGAAATTAATTTCAGTTTCAACAGGTGACTATCGGATTTCATTCAAGTGTTGCGCGTTGTTGTTCATTTTATGGCAATTTCGTCAATTTTTATTTGCCATTAATATTACCATCCACCTACCTTTGTATCCCATAATATACCAATAGGTAACAAAAGTAAGAAAGAAAGTAAAAATATCAACTCTCCCTCGATGCTGATTTGATTTCAGATGACTAATGTGCACTTTCACTTGTACGATCGTCATAAGGAAACTACATTTAGTTTATTATACAAAACTACAGAACAGTGGCACATTGCTTATCCAGTCCATACAAAATTTTTGTGTTCAACTGTTTTGCAGCTCTTTACTGACAGATCGCTGCTGACTGTCGAGTAGGTATTGGTATTGGTATTGGGATTCCTTATGCAAATGATATTCGAAAGAGCAAATGAACACCTTTCGACTCTTAATTCTTCATTATGTTTATAAATGAAATAGCTTGTACCTAGATATAGGATGGTCCATTGTCGATCGTAAATATTTACATCGTATTGCACAAGAAATAATCGAAGTGAAGATCGAAGGAGGCGTAGAAAACATTTGAACTACTCACAATAAAAATTGTAGGAGGCTTGGAAACATCCGAAAGGGGCGAAATCGTTCGTCGACTATTTATCATATAGATCGACCGTCACAGTTATCAAGCAACAATGGTGTCGGTCGGTCACCGCCTGCTTCGATCTTTTCAAAATGTTATCCGATTGATCGCATAAAGACAGCGACGATTGCAAGTCACCGAGATATTACCATAATGTAATAGAACGAATGTCATTCCTTTGACACATTCTTGGCCTGTTATCGGCCCTTTGTGTTTCTACGGTATGTTGATGGTTTGTTCCAATAGATCGTCCATTATTTGGTCTGTGCCGTGACTTGATGCTCTCTTGTTCTTTATTAATGACAAACGAAAATCACGAATCGATTTTTGTGTTGGTAATACGAAGCCGTCCATGTGAGAACTAACTAAAAGCGGACTTCGGCATAGCAAAATGTAGCTAGGGATACAAAAGGGATCGACAGCTTTGTTCGGACATTTCGTGGTTTTGTTTACAAAAGGCAATTAGTCTAATGAATAGAAAGAACTCCCGAACGAGCCTCGCTCCTTGCTAAATATATGTATATCTATCTATTACTGAATAAACGTTAATACTTATACGTAAAATAGCTTGACAGGTAGAGGTAGGTAATACAATTTTATTTTGAATACGAAAACAACAACTAGGTAATAATATAATAAAATACTTTGTAACGTCTAGTAAACTTCATCTATGTACTTTTAAAGATTTTACTGTTTAATTTCGTCGTAATTTCCGTACCCATGAGTAGGTACCTAGTAAACTAAAGATTTATGTGTTTTTGTGGTGGTATGACTCACTTGTAATGCCTTGTACTGAGGTACTGTTAAGAGGTAAGTAACTGATGTACCTACATACGTATTTATTGCCGATTTCAATAAATAACCCGTTAACTACTAGCTAAGTAAAGGCACATAATGAGAAACTCAGATTTCTTTTTATGAATCGATGGAGTTCATAAATACTTCATTAGGTAATTCCTTTTGAAGACCCGGTATATATTTCTTAATAGGTACATAATTCTAATATTAAGAAATAAAACAAATAGAACTTACCCGTTGCCCTCAAATACATCATGCCATATTCACTGGACACGAGAACTGCAAAAAATAAGTAACATTTATAGTCTGCAACTTAGAAGAATTCAAATACAATACAATCAATCAATAGACAAATTACTTATGTGCCATTATAAACATCTACGGTACATTTTTAATATTAAATCTATAGAGGTAGCATATTCAAAAAAGAAGGAATTAAAATCCTTATTCGTCTAATTATTTATATTTATAATATAGCCTATAACGGCCTTTCTGAAAGCGTCCACCGGATGAGATCCGATAAGTCGAAACCGGTCGTGGGATATGGCTTTCGGTTCGTTGTGCCTACTTGGTAGGACGCGTTCCAATGTGAGATCTTTGATCTTAAGATTTAGACGAATAAGGATTTTAAGTCCTTCTTTTTTTAATATGCTATATCTTCGTCTAAGAATCCATCGGAATCAACAGTGTAATTCAATGCCAGTAGGGGTATTAGCCCTCGGAGTAGTTCTTTCTGTTGATTCCATATTTATATTTATATCTATAGAGGTACGTTCGGTGTCAAATATTCATCCGAAATTTATGATCAATCGGAAGGGAAAGTCAAATACAACAACTTCTTCGAGGTTACATGCAGGTAGGGGAGCAGTACCGACGTGGGTACACCCCCAAGAAATTTTAACCCATGAAGATTGGTAGGTACCCCGTTGGGTGTTACTTCAATTTCGAATCTGTTTTAAGTTTTTATCGTGGATTTTCCTCATTTAGTTAACGTAAATCGTTGTAATAGCCAACCATTTTGTACAGTAAGTTTTTGGGCAGACTGAGAGAACTTGAAATTGTTCTCGGCTGGTTGTTCCAAATGTTCGGGACAGACAGGAAAACTGCTTTATACCAATCGAAAGAGCGTGAAAAGTTGTTTCAGAAATTATTACTAGTTTGAAAGAATGCAAAAGAACGCAACCGTGAAGAATTTGCTGTAAAATATCAGACGGCAGTAAACCAGAAATCAACTATACTTTATCATTTACGAGTATAATTATAAGCAACAAGAAGACAATGTTGTGACTCGGTATATTATTTTTGTGGCCCGGTACCATCCGTTTATACAACGTGGCGTAATTATCATTTTTCCCTCTCAATCAGTGAGAAAATGGGCAAAAATGATTCATATCTTTCCTAATTCTACTTTTTTTGTTGTTTTTTTCGAGACGATCAAAGCCTATAATGGCATTTTTTTTAATGTAAGGAACGTTCCGGTAACATATAACGATCGGGTTCGTCAATAGATGGTCGTCCATCGCTGGCGCATTGTTACCGTTATCCACCACAGATGGCGTGGCCGCTATATTCGCGTTTAATGGTATTTAATAGCGGCCAGGACAATGGAGCGCATGAATAAGATTCCGTTCAACAATGAGAGGCGGTCCCGGTATATATTAGCATAACTATACGTTGCATTGTTCGGTGCAGTGTCGCATTGTCGCACTCATTCGACTCGCTATTACGGACGAGGAGTGGTGTCTAAACATCGGCCGATGGCAGAATATGTACGGTACGGAGGTGCCCATGGGATGGATGCATCATCATCAGACACAACCGGACCTTCTTCATCTATTACTTACGAGATACCTATACCCACAGCTTTTGCGATCCATAATTGAATATTCATTCTAAATATTGATTCGTACTTTCGTATATATACACACAATCGAGCTGTTCAAAATGCAAATTGATTTTCAATGGGTGGGAGTTAAGTTTAAATTACCGACATTTGTGATCTCTGACATATCTACCCGTTCCTCGCGTCGCGTCGTTTACAGATAGTGGTGGGCATCATATGGGTAGGAACTGAGAGTAAACGTAATTGCTTTTCTATTATTATACACATTTATAAATGGCAATTAGGCTATTATTGAAATGAAGTCATAGTGGGCGGTTATAACATATGATACGCGAAACTTCTAGGTACATTAAATCTGGATTAAAGTGATACATCAATATTGGAAGAGGTGTCCGACTAATATTTGTCCTATTTATATAATAGGCGGGCTGAAAAGTTCGTAGGCTAGCATAGAAAAAAATATTTTTGATAGAATTTGATTTTATTATTCAACATAGTTTCCTTGGAGGGCGATACAACGATTATAGTGGTTATACAATTTTTTGATACCATTTTTTCGGCGCGAAATTTCTGTCCAGCGAGCATCCTCTTGAGGTCTGAGAACAGAAAAAAGTCGCTGGGGGCCAGATCTGGAGAGTACGGTGGATGCGGAAGCAATTCGAAGTCCAATATGGAATTTTGCCATCGATCTCATTGATTTGTGACACGGTGCATTGTATTGATGAAACAGCACTTTCTTTTTCTTCAAATGAGGCCGCCTTTCCGAGATTTCGTCTTTTAAACGCTCCAATAATGCTACGTAATAGTCGCTGTTTATGGTTTTCCCCTTTTTAAGATAGTCAATGAATAGTATACCATAAGCATCCCAGAATACTAATGCCACAACCTTGCCAGCCGACGTCGACTTTTGCGTCTTTCCACGCCTTGGAGTCAGTTCATCACGTGCAGTCCGATCGGCTGACTGTTGATTGGACTCTGGTGTGAAATGATGAAGCCATGTTTCATCCATCGTCACATATCCACATATCGACGCAAAAATTCGTATTTATTACGATTGAGCAGCTCCCAGCTCCAAACACTGCTTAGAATCATCGATCCGTTGTTGTTTTTGGTCGAATGTGAGCTCGCGCGGCATCTACCTTGTACACAGCTTTCGCATATCTAAATTTTCATTCACGATATGACCATGACTAACACGTTCCTTTGATATATTTATGGTTTCAGCATATTTTGTGGACTTTTTTTGATGTTTTTGTCGGTAACAGCCTCTTTGGGGCGTCCACTGCGTGCATCGCTTCGTTTAATTTTAGCAAACCACTTTTCTACGGTTGATTTTCCTGTTTCAAAGTCCGAATAATGTTTATCAAGCCAACCTTGGTTTCAACAGTATTTGTTTTTGCCAAAAAGCAATGCTTTATTAATACACGAAATTCCTTTGTATCTATTTTTTCAAAGTAACAAAAGTTCTTTCACTAAAAATGCTATAACTCAGATACTAATAGTGCAACAGCTGTCAAATTTATACACGCGTCTTTTTAAGGTTAAGGCTAACTAAAAATCATATGGATTTGATACTAGTAGCACTATCTATGGGCCAGACTACGAACTTTTCAGCCCGCTTGTTATAGTACCTACATACGATGAAACTGAAGGTTGGTAATACTTTTGGAGTGAAAAGGTTAGAAATAAAGTAGGTATGTACATTATAATAATAAAAATAAAACACAAGTAAAAATGTTTACACTAAATTTAATCGATTAACTCTATTTCTATTAGGTACTATTAGTATTTATACTATTGATAATGGGCAATGCCCGAAACAATTATTGAGTTTTGCGATTAAATTTAGTGTAAACATTTTTACTTGTGTTTTATTATTATTATTATTATACAATGTTTCACAATATGTGCACCTTAGAAAGTTTAAGTGTAAATTATAAGATCCTTTCGGGTAAAGCTCGAGTTTAACTACATCTGCAAAAGTTTTAGGAGTATTTATAACCTATATCTAAGAATATGCCTTTGAGTACGATTTGTGGTATTTAGCCAAGTTCTCAAAGAATTTATGAGAAATGTCAACGCTTTTAGAAAGTGAGTAATAACTAATGAAGTTGATGGATGGGTGTTACCCACAACATAGGAGTTACTGTTTTTTGTTCCCTCTGGCTCATAATACTGCAATTTTCAAGATTTTAAATGCCCTTGTTGTTGTTGTTATTGACGAGCCTGGTTGTGGAATGCATTTGTAATATGCCGATCGCATGGTAATATATGCATGTTCGTGTTTTCGTCAGGGAAATTCTCCTTTCTCTGCTTCACGGTGGCGTTTTCCCACCAAGAGATCATACCATCATTCCGTTGTATAGGTAGATACACAGAAGCCGTCTCGACTTGATTATGAGGTACTTCTGAAATGTAACAGTCTGTTGTTGAGTGCATCGCGAAGAACGCGCGCGGGTGTCGTGGGTATACCTACAGGTGTAATCAGTAGTATGCGGTGTTAGGTGTTATTATTATGGACTAACTACTACCTATTTGCAACCGATTTGATACCTACTCATGGTAGCAGTTAGTGTTGGACATTCGAATCGTTTGTTGTTTTATTTCTGTTTGGGATTTGGTATTCATTTGTTACACACTACCGTGGATGAGTATCCGACCTCCACAACAAACCAAATGTATTCAATAATTGAGTTTTTGGTAAAGTTTTTGTTTTTTATTAAAAGGGCGACTTAAAAAAATGAAAGTTACTTATAATAAGATATTTAGCAGGTAGATAGTATTAAATTTCTAAAAATATAGTTGCACATTGTAGAAGTAGTTGTAAATAATACCAAATTTTCCCTTTTCAAATGGAAATGTGTGGCTTTTATGAAATCTTCAGATTCTCAGTTCCGTTTGAACGGAACTTTTAATGCACTTTCCCACGTTCCAATTCATACCTTTTGGGAGATATTTAACCTTTTTTAGAATATTTCGGAACTGAGAATATTGTTTCACATATTATTTCTTTTAGTAACAAAGTTAAGTTTAAGTTCTCCTAAAATGGATCGTAGAGTATAGGTATTATATCTATCTAGATTTTTTTTATTAAAAAGAACACACATACCAACCCCTGGAAGCACATGTTTAGAAATCTAATAGTATCACTTACTATTACCTACCGATTCCAATATTTTTAGCTAACGGTCATGTCATGTGTATTTTATTATAAAAATATTAATTATTCAACATTAATAATGCTATTAATATTTTACAGAGTCCTTATTAATGTGACATCTAAAATAGAAGAACAGAAGGCAGTGCGGAAATCAAAAGGTGAGTTTTACAATTATTTCCTTGATTTAATTTTTAAAATACGAAATACATCGGTATTTGAAGAAAAGTAAGATTTGTTGGAAATCTGGTCCTTTTTCTTTTAAGCTTTTCCTTTACGCTCATAGATCCTTTTATTAAAAGATCTTCTAGTTTTTCCAGTGTATATATATATATATACCTTGTTGTAGTTCTCATTCTGACTGACGAAGGGTCATATTTTGACGTTTTATCAGTTCATTCTTTGTTAATTTTTAATAAATTTAGAAAGGACGCTATTATAATATGATATGTGGGTCATCTTTTGTAAATAATTTCAATCAATCGTTATAAAATCATCTCATTTAATGTTGGTTGAAAGTTGAAATGATTGAAACTCCAGCTCATTCGTTGTCAATTTCGAAAAAAAAAGTGAAGTTTTACAAGATTTGAACCAAAATTGGGAATCAGGAAGGTTAAAACCATGAATAACTTTTGAAACAATTGAGTTAACAAAAAATTATAAGCAATAGTTTTTGTAGTGCATTGAATTTCCTATAAAATTGCATATCAGACATTTATGCACATTGCTCCGCTGCTGAGCTACAATTTCTTCTATGTTAATTAAATTGAAAATGGAAAACTGCGTTCAGGAATGGCTCCAACTATAATACTTTTATTTTCCCTTCCCACAATCATTAAACACGTGGCGTTGAAACAAATAACTCGATTTTTTGAACCATTCTTATATGTAGGTACCTATAATGGTACATATGGTCCATGACGTTTTCCGAAAACCCTGTTTTTTATATGTTTAATTATCCCATGGCATTTTAATTTTCATGTAAAAACATCGAGCACCTATATTAAAAAAAAAACTACGTACCTAGCTAATAAAAAATGGAAATTAACAATGATTGTTGTGACATGGGTGTAACATTTATTTTATACTTATAAGTTATACTTGTAATTTAATTATGTTTTAGTACAGTAGGTAAGTTGAGTCACGACCAACTACAACGTACGTAAATAAACAAATAAATAATTTCCAATTATGTTATACCTACATAAAATACCTGTTTGTTCATTATTAATATGAATTCATCAGAAATTATTACTGGTCATGTTATCTTTGTATCTATGTAACTAACGTGTTTAAAATTCTAGTAATTAGCAAAATGTTCGTTTAATAATAAAGTAAACATTATCGATCACTTTATCGCAATTTATATAATGTCAATATAAATAGTAGGCATGTCATCTTGGAAGGTATATGGATCTACATACAACAGGAATGTTTCACATAATATGACAAATACATTACTGAGTAAAAGATATTCTAACTGAATCAGTTTCTGCATATGAATGATTACATCCAATATTTAAACTCTTTACCGATTCTTTCAATAGAAATCCAAATTTATGGATACGTGTGTCGAACAGGTGTCATATTTCTAGTAACCATAATAGTATAAATCGTTTCCAGATGAGTTTAGATTATAATATTGCTTAAGGCTTTCTATTGGGTAGTAGGTTTATCAATGTGTACTTTCACTTTTCCTCTGAACAATTCATTCAGTGAAGAATATTATTCAGCATAAGTTATGTTTTAGAGAATATTTAGACTTCCAGGCAAATGGAAGTGTGTCAGGCCAAGTTCAGGAAAACAGATAGGTGTAATTGTCGTGTTGAGTAACATTAATTGATTTTATTAAAGAATTAGCTACTCCTGATAATTTAATGTTTGGAAATTAACAGCAAATATTAAGCTTTCAAATACCCCATAGAAAATTCAAACCCAATGAAAGATATTAAGAAATAGTTAATAATTGAAATAGTAGACTCGCTTGGCACTTGGTGAAACATTATTAAATAAAAACTTTGAAAAATATTTCAAAAAGAACATTTGGCTTGTTTCACAGATTTTATTATTTCTCTAACGATCGAAACAAGCAGAGTGTTCTTTTTGAAATATTTTTCAGTTTTTAAGAAATATTTGGTGGTAGTAGGCGTTATACGTTTGAAACTGCATTATAATTTCAGAGAAAAAAGCACACTAGGTTTCAAAAATATTTTTAATATTCCACAATTGTTTCGCCATTTCTTCAGGTGGAAGAATGATACTAACATAAGTGACATCTTGAGCTTATATTGTAACAGTGGGTGTAAAAGTAAGGGTAGGGGGAACGTTAAAATTTGAAATTAAGATTTAATAGAGGAGAATTGTTAGTTTCTATTTGATCATTAGAATTATATTTAATTTAGTGTATTTATTAATGAATATACACTCCATTAGGTTTAGTTTAACACAGATATTAAGAAATGTCCCATAGTACAAGTAAAAGAATAAAATCAGTGGAAGAAAATACAGTAAAATTTCAGATGTAACAGTGGATGTAAAGGTAATTCTTAAGAGTGGGGGAAAATTAAAATTTGAAATTAATATTTAATAGAGGAGAATTGTTACTTTCTATTTGATTATTAAGAATTATATTTAATTTAGTGTATTTATTAATGAATATACACTCCATTAGGTTTAGTTTAACACAGATATTAAGAAATGTCCCATAGTACAAGTAAAAGAATAAAATCAGTGGAAGAAAATACAGTAAAATTTCAGATGTAACAGTGGATGTAAAGGTAATTCTTAAGAATGGGGGGAATATTAAAATTTGAAATTAATATTTAATAGAGGAGAATTGTTAGTTTCTATTTGATCATTAGAATTATATTTAATTTAGTGTATTTATTAATGAACATACACTCCATTAGGTTTAGTTTAACACAGATATTAAGAAATGTCCCATAGTACAAGTAAAAGAATAAAATCAGTGAAAGAAAATACAGTAAAATTTCAGATAAGAATAAAAGACAAAAGAATGTTTCAACGAATGTATTTCGAAAAACTCAACATATGTTTCGACCGGGCGGTCTTTATCTCAAGAGTAGATTAATATATGTCGAAATAGATTCATTGAAACATTCTTTTGTGTTTTATTCTTGTCTTTAATTAATTATGTTTCATCAACAGTGCACCGAAAAAAGTTTACTTAGCAGTAAAATTTCTTTTTTTTTATATTCTACTACAAAAATTTTTTGGTATCTAATCTTCATGTACAGGTACATTCATAATAAAATAATATAAACGTCAGAATACCTAATGGTACCTAGATATGTAGAAGGGATTTCTTGTTTCGAGAATATTTGTAAAAGGGAATTCTACAATTCCATACTGCACATGACATCCTGCTTGCTATTCTTCCTGTTGGGCATTTCCCGTCATCATAATCGATAGGTATTATTATTATTATATTTATTTCGCATCAGCTAGTGAATCATTTAAGCAGACCTACTGTACTGTACGAAATAGCCAGCAGCATCCGGTATCATCGCGGATTTATTATTTATTTCAATTCCACTTTTTTTTTTGTAATTCTTTCGCCATTTATATATACCTGCCAGTTGTAATTCGCGATTCTATTTGCAGAACACATCCTCTTTTACCTCCTTCTCCTCCTGCTTTTCCACCGTGATAACGTCATCGTATCAACATCGTCACTACCAGGCGGCAGCGTTCGTTCGAAATAAACTCATCGTCACTAAGAGTGACTCTTGATTGACTGACTGACTGACTGCAGCTCATCATTTACCATACCATATAATACGATACCTGCTTGCCTTACCTACCTATTCTACACACTCACAGATAAAGTTTTTCCGCACATAATACACGTCATCGATTTCGACGATTCTGTCGTCGTCGTCGTTTGTGGTTTGTTTCTGAGAGACTGGAAAGAAAAGAGACGACAACAACATGTTCGCTATAATGCAGATTGAGAACGACGTGAGCGGTCGGACTGCTGCTGCGGCAAGCGAATTTCGTCGAAAGATGCGCTCAAAGTGCGAGTTCGTATGCAGATACTGTCAGCGACGTTTCACCAAACCCTACAACCTTATGATACACGAGCGTACGCACAAAAGTCCCGACCTGACGTACGCCTGCGAAGTTTGCGGCAAGAGCTTCAAAAGACAGGACAACCTCAAACAACACAGGTGGGTACTAATAATATATAATATATGTATTATTATACGACAAATGTATCTATAATATTATATCGTCATGCGTACATTCACTAAAACAAAACGTCGTATAAAACAAACAAATGTTACTATTTTGCTTTTGTTGTTCGTATATTTTTTTGTTCATGTCATGTTTAACGTTTGAAACTACTCTCTCGCCATGTTTTGAGTAGGAATGATATTTATGTCGAAAAAAATATTGACCTATCGCAACACAAGAGTCAATGTCGTAGGTGCCACATGGTTCGAGATGATTAATTTAAGTTAAGCAAACTTTAGTGATATATGTGATTAAAGGGGGCCCACAATAAAAGAATCGTTCAGGAAAATGTTAATTTAGATAATGACGGTTATTTTTTAATTGGGTTTGGGGTCCTCTTTGATTTGCTTGTATTTTATAACTATTCTACTTTATATGTAAAGGTATTTTATTTTATTTTTTATTTTAACTCATTGTTTCAATACATCGTAAATTAACGTCTTTAAGGGGGTTCCCTTAGGTACTCTCGTGATAAAAATATCAATTCATCTATAAAATCATATACAGAAACACAAAAGATAAGATTTGTATAGAAAATAAGTCGATAAAATCTTGGAAATTCTTAAATTAGTTATAGTGGAGAAACTAAAACATACAAACCAACAAATGACAATAAAAAAACAATGTCAATATTCAATTAATTCCCTGTCTATTGAAGAATATTACAATTTTGGATATATTTTAGAAAGCCAAACTTATACAACATATATATCAAATCATGAACATTGGACTGGTATAAACGGAAATTTGTTAAGAAGTTGTTTTGCGAGATAATACGTGGTATAGACCACCGTTAATAGGTACCCAATAAAAAAAACAATGAAAATTTTCCATTGCAACTCAGAACTAAATGATTTGAATGCGATTCAGTTTGGTTTTAACTGTTGCAATTTCGTATTTTAAGCGGACAAGAAATATAACCTTCATTAAGTTGTGGAGGCTTTTACGTAATCGAAGTTTCAATTATTGAGGTTATGTGTTATTAAAATTACCTTCCTCATATCCGTTAACGAGAAAATACATTTATGCTTTTGGTATGATTTCGTCAAATTAAATGAAAAAGTAAAAAAGACCGTCTTTTGGTGATAACATTGAGAAGAATGTTTGAACGAGAAATTTCGTTTTTTTATTGTAGGTAATATTAAACAGTTTGAGTGTGGGTACGTGGGCCAAACATTTAATATATCGATGATTTCAACAAATTTATTTGAAATTTTAGATGCGACCGCGTGTGGGCAGGACTTGTTAACTGAAACAAGACCACGACGCGTCTGTCTGCTCCTTATTTTGCTTTTTCGTCGGGGAACTCTGACAAATTTATGGAAATTGCTTTTATATAAATAACAGGCAAAACTAGATGTATAATTCACGGAAAGGCTAATTATGTTTTCCAAAGAGACAGGCAACATTTTTTGCGCCACATACGGCCATTTTGTTGGCACAGCGGTCACTCGATCTACCTCCAACTTCAACCACAACAAAGAATCAACTTTATTGAAATGATTAACAATCAAAATTACACATCACCTGAATTCATTATTAGGATTCAATACCTATAATTTTTTCTATCTATTACACTATTCCATTTACAGGTAAAACTCAGTTTTAACAGTGTATCAATAAATAAATTAAACCTTTTACGAGTTATCATTAGAAACTAGAAAACAAATCACCATTACTTATAATTTTGCTGTGTCCAAATCTGATCGTTTATTGAAATCAACAAGGATAATTAAATACTAATCACGTTATAATGATGACTTACGTATCTATGGTGCTAGCGTATGTATGGGTTTGTTTATAAAGTTATTTTGTGTGCACAAAATAAAAATCATTTGTGTATTTTTGCGTTAAGGCAGGTAAAAAAGTTAAAAAAAGATATTGCGTCGGCATAGAATCGAACGTGTTGCAGAGGAGAACTTTGTATATTAAGAAGCTGCTCAAGGCAGACCTGAACACACCCGAATTAGTACGAACAGTTACGATTATGACAAAATTCTGTTTGTTTGTTATAAAGTGTTAAAAGTTAAGATAAATTCTTTTGTATACGCGTGAAATGTATAATACTAGTCTTATTTTCTAATTATTACTTAAATGAAAACAAATTGATCGAATTTCGATTCACGCGACATTAATTTATATACTTACAAAAATATTTACAGTCGATTTGAATAAATGGTAGATACATTCATTAAAGGGAAAAACACCCTAAACAGAAAAGTTCTCATTATTACTATCTGAGTTTCTGATCTAAGTTTAACGTGTTAAATTGCGTCATTAAATTTTATTTTAGGATACGATTATATATCAACAATAATAAACACTTTTGTCACTCTAAAAGATAAGTTTGATTATTTAAGTTATTTTACTTCCAAAACCGTTAAACAATCATAATACTTAACATTGTACCTAATATTTGCATTATTGTAAGTTTAAAAAACGGTAGGTTCTGATATTTCCGAAAAGTGCAGTAAATTTCCCAATGAAAACTATTTTACAAGGTGTTTCATAAACTACAATATTATAGCAGCTACCGTTTTTGCTTTTTAACCCATTTATTTTGTCTAGTATTAAACGTTTTACATTTTATGACAGCTGAATTATACAGAAACTTTTGAATAATAAGATATTGTGACCTGTTTTGATAAGCTAACGAAATGCTACATCCGCAATAACATTTTTCGTGCAAGGGTATAGGTATTTTAAAGTAATAATTAAACAAATGTGTAGTTTTATAATAAAGATAGGTTAATCCTCTTTAATTAGTGTACGAGTTTAAATACTTAATGGCTTTTACGTGTTCGTCTGTTAAACGCTGATTAAATTTTCTTATCTAGGTTTGTTTCTTAATTCCATGTTTTGTCGATATATGTATATATAACATAAATTTTGACAATTTTCTGCTTCTGGATTTTATTTATATATTCTACGTCTAAAACATTAATATAAGAATACTTGCAGTTTTACTAAATTTTCCTCTATCTATCATTGATAAAGTTTCATTTAAATATGAGTTAAAATCCAAACGGGTTTTCATAATTTTGATAATTGTAAGATCTTTAAATTCTGAAGCTAAAGTCGTTAACGCAGAAAATTAATTAATTTAAACTTCCTATTAAAATAAAGAATCGAAGAAAGTGAAATTTTTTACTATAATATATTGAGTTAGGGATAAGTTAATAAGGAATATTAAGTTCTTGTTCATACTTTATTAATTTGGTTTACGTGCTTATCACGTATATAAGCTGTGTCGTCGATCCAGTTGGAGAATTAGATACCTACGTAAGGTTTATGTTAAGCATAGGTATATATATATGAAATGCTACAGTTATAGTAATAAATATCAGTAGCCTTTCATATGATATTAATATTTATTATCTCTCAGTATAGATACTGTTTTTGGGGGTTTCTTTCTACGGTAACATCAGTTAGTCTTTGTTAGACAACCAATTTTTTATCTCGACCTTAAGGTTATTAGCGTAAATAATGTAAGGAATTACAAAAATAACCGCCGCATCTTCATTTGAATCCCTAGTGTTTTTGAGCAGTTATTAACACTAAGTCTGCCGACGGAAGAGCAAATACCATAATGTAAATCTCTCTCATAAACCCTGGCATTTTAAACCATGAGTGATATCGCTTTATCTTTTTAAGAAAAGGGAAAATCTCCATAATTATGATAACTTTTTATTAGACAATGCCGCATGACAATTGGGTTAGAGTTTTGACAAAGGCGGTGCCATGATATGTAATTCATAGACCGGTATGTGACCTTAATGCGGATTGAGGAGTTGACGTTTTCTTTATTTTCTAAGAAAGGAAGGAAGTAAATTGCACCCCATAAAATAATTCTCTAACATGAACTGAGAACAATTGTACGTTTTTAGTGTAGTGCGTGGTGTAGTGTTTTAGATCATAGCTTAGTATTCGGATCTGACCTGGTTCAAGTTTTATATGATTTTATTGGATTATTTAGGAAAAAGCTGGGGCAGTAATATGTACTCCACAGACGAACCGAGCGGCGTGGTCTAGTGCTCTAGATCATGCTTAGCATTCGGGAGGTCACCGGTTCGAACCCGGGTGCGGATGCTCTGGTCCAAGTTTTCTGTGGTTTCCTTGGATCATTTGGGCAAATGCTGGGGCAGTAATATTCCACAGATAACCTTTCAATTCTCTTCTGTCTTCATTTCGTCCGTCTCATCTTTCTCTCCCTGATCACACCACCCACCCATTTCCACGATTCCTGAAAGAAGGCTGAAGAGGGCCTTACGCCCTATCCTCCGGCTTTGTACTATAGTGTAGGTCGGAGGGATTGCCCGCCCACCAGCCCGAGTAGCTGGTGGGAATGAAACACAAAAAAGAAAAAGAAAAAACCAGAGACAATCATTTCGTACATTTTATCAGTCTCTCCCTAATTACCCCGCCGTTTTCCATGATTCTTAAAATAATTCTGAAGAGAGTGGTTTTCTGCCCTACCCTCCGGTTATGCACTACCGTGCAAGCCAATGGAGTTACTCATCCACCAATATTAGTAGCTGTAGCTGGTGGGAGTGCAATACCCAAAAAATTAAAAACTCCTTTAGTCCATCAGTAGAGCTTAAGACGAAAAAATCGTTGATAGGTAAATCATCATAAATTTGTTTGTGGCGGTATACTAAAAATTTCATTTCTAAAAGTCTATGGTAAGTTTCATCAACTTTATTATTGTTCTCGACAATATTATTTCGAGCTATGTGCTCATTATCAATAGTAACGTTATAATGACAATACGAATCTTACATGCTCATTTATAGATAGCTTAAGATAAGGGGGGATGAAAAATTACCTAATTCTAACTGATTATTTACATTTTCTGATTTTCTTAAGGCTTTATCTATTTCCAAATATTCATACAGAGATAATTTTCTACTTTTAGATGTGCTTACATGTAGGTTATTCGTATTTTCTAAATTTAAATTATGGTTTAAGCTAATACAATGTTCACTAATTCCTGATTTAACATCTGTAATGAATGTAACGCTGTCTATATAGGACAGACACGTCGAGCCTTTGAAACTAGGATAAGTGAGCATGTAAAATCGATTTCTAAAAAAGATGTTAAATCAGGAACTAGTGAACATTGTATTAGCTTAAAGCATCATTTAAATTTATAAAATACCAAATACCTACATGTAAACACATCTAAAAGTAGAAAATTATCTCGGTATGAATATTTAGAAATAGATAAAGCCTTATGAAAATCAGAAAATGTTGTAAATAATTAGTTAGAATTAGGCAGTTTTTCATCAACCCTTATCTTAAACTATCTATAAATGAGCATGTAAGATTCGTATTGTCAGTATAACGTACATAGCTCGAAACAATATTGTCGAGAACAATAATAAAATTTACCATAGTGTGTTTTATTTCACTAAATTTATTGAGACCATGTTTCACAAAAAATGCACCCTCTATAGTTTAAATCTAAAACCCTGTTTCTTTGTGTATATAATAAAAGAAAATGGTAGTATCCTTGAGTTTTTTTATAGAGAGTTTTTCTTAAATTTTTAATTTGTTAAGATTTCAATCCCAATTTCAATTCTTATGGTGGCGAAGCATTTTGGTATAGGAGGGGAACTAATCTATTTTTTCGCGTTTATATTTTTGATGTGACAATATTTAATCTGCCTAATTGCTCAACTGCCTAATGAGAAAGATCTGCGACAATACTACATACATTCTTTGACTGTAATGGTTCCTTTATTTCGTTTTTTTTTTCCTTGTAATTATTACCGTTACTCGCGCCATTAATCCTTGCTTGGCAACGAATGTGACAGTTGAAAGTGTTGCGGACTTTATTTTGTTTTCGACAGCGGCACACAATGGCAACAGACCGTCGCAAATTCGCTTTATTGTGAATAATAAATTTCGTTTAAGAGGAGCGCGCGTAATTTTTCACACATTTACTCCTTTATAATTCACACCTTATTCACCAGTCGAATTATACCACGCAAATACCAGTTACATGGTGTCCCATTTGCGTAAATTAATCCAGTAAAGAAAAAGTATAGTGAACATCAAACACAAATCAGTTTTATGATTGGTACTACCTAACTGTCACGTAGAAGTAATAATAATAATAATATGTTAATTTTTGTTTAAATTTTATTGAAATCACAAACAAGACGCTGTCTGTATTCATTTAGTAATGGTAATGTTCACAAGTTCAATTGTCACACAATGCCATTACCCTCTTTAACATCAACCATCAAAGAAAAATAAAGAATAAATTTAGAAATATCCAGTATTCTTCAATAAGGAACCGACAGATTCTCCAACTGAAAAAACTGTCACTCTAACTTAATTAAAAAAAACTATTTTGTGTTTCATTCACACCAGCTACTCGTGCTGGTGGGCGGGCAGTCCCTCCGACCTACACTGTAGTACAAAGCCGGAGGGTAGGGCGTAAGGCTCTCTTCAGCCTCCTTGCAGGAATCGTGCGAATGGGTGGGTGGTGTGATTAGGGAGAGAAAGATGAGACGGACGAAATGAAGACAGAAGAGACATAAAAAATTATCTGCGGAATATTACTGTCCCAGCATTTGCCTAAATAATCCAAGGAAACCACAGAAAACATGGAGCAGAGCAGTCGGACCCGGGTTCGAACTGGTGACCTCCCGAATGCCAAGGAATCATCTAGAGCACTAAACCACGCCGCTCGGTTCTGACTTAATCTGAACTGCAACCGAATAGGATAACACCATGTCAATCTTAGCTTTTTTATATGTTTGGTTCGATTTGTAAGTGAAGGGAGTTTGGAACAGAATTGGCTCTTATTTCTTCAGTTAAGCCAGTTTTATTGCTGTAGTTTTTATTTTTTAAGTCCCTGTAGATATTGCGTATGTTGGCATTAAATAACAAAAAATACAGCAAACACTGAAATCCAGATATTCTCATAGTAGGAATAGCTTAAGCAAGATCGATGAATTTTATTATTCTTAACCATAAAACGCATGAATCATCTTTACGAGTTCTACCTCTAGATGGACTACTATATACCCAAATACAACACAGCGAATCGCTCAAACGATAATACTACAACACTAAACCAAACGACGAAAGAAGGTAAAGCTGAATACACAAAATTATTGCTACATTATAATTCATCTTGATCTACTTTACCTCCAAGTCTTAACGCCAACTGATTCCTATGGGGATTCACTAATTTAGTAACCCTCATCAAATAGTTCAAACTTGAACATTTTTGGGAACACTGACTTTTCTAACAAGTTGTTCTTGCTGGAGTTAATATCCTCAGATTTTCACCGGAGATAACAAGATAAAAAGAAAATGTTTTTATTTAACCAATTCCATCGCACCATCTCCGATGCCATTTATGAAATCTGCAGGAACGTTTTTAGAAGTTAATATGTTGGGACTCCTTATAAGTACAACGGTGCGGGTAATTTCTTTTTTTAAAATACGCACGATTAACGATCGTCTTCGCGGATTTCGGGGTGTTGGGGGGGAAGAAGAGGGGGCGAAAGGCGGCGGCGACGGTGGGGCCCCGTGTGTTCATTGTGCCCGTTTGATGAAGCACGATTAATACGACAACAGCATGGCCTTTCAATAAAGAGTCGTTTTAAATTGATTGCGAGCTGGTGCAACAATGGAAGAAACTTGTTTTGGGTACTAAGTCAATGTCAAGCTTTCGTAACTATACGTACTTAAATAAATGTATAATACGAATGTTGCATTCAACGTCGGTAATGCGCAGGAATTATTGCAAACAGAATTGCCATTGAATTGACTTTATTTAATATATCTGCTAACTTAGACAGCAGTCGGGATATTTCAAGAACGTCATAATACCGCGGCAATAATTATTATAAAATCGTAATCGTATGGGCTAAATTACACAGGGTTATAATACAACGAGTCGTCGTTCAACCATTGATATATCTCAACAGATGAGTCCTAAACAATAGTTTAACAATTTTTACAATGCAAGTACCTAATACGGTTATCGGTTTTTGTCTGAAGCAGCCCAGGGCAGAACCGGGCGCATTCGAATATGCACGAATTGTATTTTTATGTTTGTGACTAGCATAACCCGTTCAAACTTAGACAGATGGGTACCGTTGTCGATGATGTAAGTGCTACCATTTTAACCGTTATGTTTGTCCATGCCTAATGTGAACTAACGTTCCATCGGCGAACGTTTAACCACATGGTATCTATTACCATACGACGACCGAATATTAGCACACTTTACACATTTTCAATTAAAAATTCCAACAAACGACAACATTCTGGACATCAGTTAGTATGTCCCATCGTTTAATTAGTCGGGTAGTTTCATCAATTTGTATCATAAGAGGAGATAGCTCCACCATAAATACGCAGGAAACTATTATAAAGTGATTGTTTTAAGGTACCTATCTAAAGTTGAAGATAATTTGTTAGGGTATGACTGAAATTTGAAATGTCTTTGCCCTGAAAAACGCTTTATGAGTTCATGAAATCTAACCTAACAAATTTGATAGCAATTATTTGTCAACCTGAAAAGATTTGATTTGAAAATTAACTATCGTCCAATAATGTTTATTAGCTAAGACTACAGAGTGATTTTATTGTGAATAAACATTGATTTTCCACTTTCAAATGTTTCTAAAAAAACAAAAAAAGAAGAGATCATTTGAATAAAGGAATTGCAATAGCAATATTGTTGAATATTTAATGGGTTGAATATGTTGTTTTTTACGTTCCCTTACAATTAATTCTATTTGACAATCTCGAACCTGGGTAATATAGTCAACCATATAAAGAAAATGAGTTCACAGGGGATGATCTCAGTGATCCTTTGTTATTTAGTGTGCTGTTTCAAATTTAAGGAGAAATTAATTAATTAAGGGTTGAAAACGAAATAAAACTAATTACTTACGTAGGTGGATAGATATCTACCAATTTCTCTATTGTTTTACAGATGGACATAATTAATAAGTTGGAAGTACATATTTGATTAATCATATTGTACCAACTTACAGAAGACGCATTGTTACTAATGAGAAGTTTTTTATTTTTCAGCATGTATATATGATTTATCAACGTTGTTTCTAATATGTGATTGGTATTTTAGATGTAGTCAGTGCATTTGGCGGTGAAGGGCACCCGGGGGCATAGGGGCCGCACCGGTCCTGTCTTCTTCCAGTGTAAGATACTTATAACTTTTAACATTTTAACAATTAACTTTGGGTGTAAGGTCTTTATGGGCCACTAATAATGCTTAATAGATGTAATTCTCTAATTGGCGACACTAAATTTTGTTTTTATGTGTTATTATGATTATTGTTATGTGAAAATTATTTTTTTTAACCGCTTTTTATGTTGTGTCCGAATCTTTTCGATCACAGCTCCTCTGATGCTATCATTTTTACTAATTGTCGTGTTTCTTTTATTTTTATTTCAGAACAATCCATTATCCGACTACGCAAGCTACATGCAACTGTTTTTCAAGGTCATAACTGCATATTTAACAGCCTATTCGATTTTTTTTTGTATTCACAGTTATTATCGTACTAAAATCTATTTAATTATTATTTAAATGTTCTTAGTTTATAGGCAGTTTACTTGTGTAAATATTTTGCTTCATGAAAATTAGTTTATACGTAGTGATACGCTTTTTATTATTAATTAATATGCGCGTTGTGTCAATTTTTATTTAAATAAATAGTCGTTGTGAGTCAGTTAACTTTTTTTAGTTTAAGTTCAACTTTAGACTATGAAATCTAGTCTATATTTATGTGTTAATAAAATTCGAACTTATTACCTAAAGCGTTAAGTGCAATAATGATAATGAGAGTTTTACATTTTTCTTTTTATATAAAAATAAAATACCAATCGATCGATCTCTTTCTTGGAAGGTAAAAAACATGATCCAAATTATTGATTTCATAAAAACTGCGCATTTTTGCACAGCAAAAGTAGACGCATGTTCGTATATTTTGGAATTTATCGATTCATTATCGATTATACGTATGTCTGCCAGATCAGTTCCTCTAATGTGGCTAGACGAATATTTGCTGCTTTATTTTTTATTTTTATGGAACAATGTTATAAGTGACACGTCACATGCCTATATATTTTTTACGTTGATAGATTGTAAGAATGTGTAAAGTTATTTATAAATTGAAAATATAAGTTCTCTTAATCAATTTTGTTTTATTTATTATTAACATAAATATCTGGAATAAAGATAAGCATTTGACTGGAGTTTTATTTCTATTCTACCGTACTGTTTTATATAAATCTCTATATTATTTATATGACCACATATATCTTCGTATAAATAGCGAAAAGATTGTTAAAAATATAAATATATATTTAGTTTCATATTGAACTCTAAGATCAATATTGTTTCGAAATTTCGTAATTCCTAATGATGGTTTAAAAATAAAAACGTTTCGATAAAACTGTCATGTACATGCACACCCTAATTAGTCTTAGTGCATCCGAATAAAGAATTAAACAAAGTACGAACGATAACAATATTTTTAATTTTATTAAACAAGTGAGGGTAAGTATTGAACATTATTTTCCATATACCTACATTATGTTTAAAAAATAATGCAGTTATCCAAAAATAATATAAGCGTCAAAGTCGTTTGAAAGGGGTTCGTCCCTTAAGAGATTGTATGTATCGAGCGGTCGTGTAATTTGCGGTAAAATGTAGAAATTGTAGATTGAGCGGTCACTTCTTCCATCTCATTTAAATATGTCGATTTTGCGGTCAAGGTAACATAAGACTATGGAATATGCCGTCATAAATTCCAATACCAATAAAACACAACTAACATCATGGAGCTTATTTTGTCAATATTTATTTATAAAAATATACATATATAAATATATTGTTATAAGAAATATAAGGAAAATAAAGAGGTATACAATATACACGTGAAACGCTTTTGTAAATACATTGTTATTCTTAATCTACTCTAATAATATAAGATATTTTCTTTAGAAATAATACTTTTCTTCTTTTGAACACTTGTCATCATCTTCATACCACTTTGTCACCTTTTCAATCCTCTCATCCAGGTGGATGTATTTTCTTTTTCGCTTTTCACGTTAAAATTTAATTCGAACCTCACTATTTTTTGATCAGCTCCTTCGGCTACTTCCATAATTGTTTGAAGAATGGTTTTAAATCTCCGATTTGTTCTTCCGATTTTGGAGTTTATTTTGTGACTTACACCTCTAACCACTTCTCGGTAAAATAATCGATTTCTTCTAGAGATGATGATTCTCACATTTTCAAACTAAGGCACACGAGTGACAAACTGGTATCTTTTATTATGGATACCACTACCTAACCTAACCTAACCTGACCAATTTGTTTTAAACAATAAAGGTATATGTATTATACACCTAAAACTCGTTTTTGACCGCAAACTCGACAGGTAAATTTTACCCTTCATCCATTTTTACATTCAAGAAAGATTTGACTGAAAAACCCACTGACTTTTCGATGGACTAACAACCAAATAGGACGATACCCCCTCAAAAAGGTAGATTTTTATGAATACAGCAAAATCCGGTTATAACGACTGCGCAGGGACCGACGAAATTTGATTGCTATAGCCGACGGACGCTATAAGCAATTTATAGGTATACATATCTATAGAGGTAAGTATAGGTAGATCTAACATTTTATAAAATGAATGGCTAAGTACATATAAAACACAAAAAGATTTGTAAATACTAATTGAATTAATAGAATATTCAATTTATTTTTTAATTAAGTTAAAATGAAATCAAACTAAAGCTAAATCTAAACTCAGTCTCCGTTGTCCCGTTATAATGTTTGGGAAATATGTCGGAAACTATATTTTCTTATTGGTTATAGTGACTCTTGGTTAGGGAACTTCTTGGTCAACAAATCAATTAATAATATGTATCCATGTAGCTTTGCAGGCCATTGAACTCGCATAATAGTCCTCTATGACCGCCACTGTTGTTACATCCGGATTAAAGTTTTTATAAGTAAAGGTCGTTAAAACCGATTCTATTTACCGACGCTATAAACGGAGTCGTTATAACCATCTTTTATTTTACAGTACTTTTGATTAAATTCTTTACGCATTATTTTTTTTATTACGGAATTTTAAAGGTAGTAAGTAATATAAGTAATTGTTTCACTAAATCATTATTAGGTATTGTAGCAATAACACGTACTTTATTACGACAGTTCATAAATCAATCGACAATATTTTCCAGTCTTTGGCCTATCTTTAAAGGTAACCGTCATCAATTTGCATCGCAAGAACTGTATTTACTCAAACTGTTGTAAAATGGTGAGATTTATGATGAGAACGCCCGTTACGTGTGTACACTATTTATAAACTGTTAATTTACGCGAAATTTGTTCAAGAACGCCACTTAAACTCGCATAATGTCCGTGATACATGCGGCAGTTCCCTGAGCGACCTTTAAATGATTCTTCTTGCATACATTCACTATTAAATAACCGAGAAATTTAATCACGTCCAGAATATTTTATGCTACTAGGTGTTGAAGCATAGATGTACACTCCCATAAATGTGAATACAGTACTAACAGAAAGACTAGATCACTATTGAATAGTTTCGAACTTTACTTGATGAAAATCCATAATACAGGAATAAAACTTCACGAAGTAGATTTTTACTTTTTTTTTTTTTTAATTTAACAATGTTTCGTCAAACATTTTTGGCTTTTTACTGTTAACTACTCAGTAGAAAATACTCGCTACTCCGAACTGTTTGGCGAAACATGTTACATTGAACATTGTTAAATAAAAAATATATTAATTGGTGAAGTGAGTACAAAAACACCTTTTGGGACATTTCACAAAACTTTATTAAACTTTCTTGAAGTACGTTTCAGCTATTAGGCCATTATCAAAGTATACAGATTAACTTTGTTCTTTTGACATTTTTTAATTTCTAATGTTTCGAAAGGGTTTGAAATTTTACTTTTTGGAATATGGTGTAGTATTCGGTCAAACTACTACAATCTACTACTACTAACATATTCCAAAAAGTAAAATGTTAAACCTTTTCGAAACATTAGAAATTAAAAAATGTCAAAAGAACAATGTTAATCTAGTAAATAACCAAATAGAATTAAACACCAACAATTCACCCTTACTACTGTTCGAATTCCCTCATTTAAAAACATAGTACAAATAGTTAAGCGAGAAATGTAAAAATCAGTACAAACATCTGTATCTATATAATGGTCTAATAGTCGAAACGTACGTCAGGAAAGTTCAATAAAGTTTTGAGAAATATCCCAAAAGGTGTTTTTGTACTCACTTCACCAATTAATTGTAAAAATGTTTCATAGTGAATACACCACAAACAGCATTAATTATATTAAAAAAAATATATTTTTTTTGTGAAAATCTACTTCGTGAAGTTTTATTCTTCTAGTAGAATATTAATCGATATTTTCTACTAACATGCAGAGTCGATTCAAGATTCCGAAATCAATTATTTGAAAAATACAGATTTCATCATATCGGTTGGGTACAAAATCTACGAAATGGAATAAATAAGAGACAAATATTATCCAGACTTTCGCCATAATGACTATGTACGCCATTTGATTGGCAGTTACAGTATAAACATTTCTGTTTCCCTAGTAGTTTGCATCGAGGAGGAACATCGAGCATTAATAGGATTTCTCTGATACGAAATGGATGAAAATAATCTCAGAACTTTACCGGAACATGGGCGCAATGAATCGACAATGCTAAATTGTTTTTTTTTGTTAAGTTTTCTGGGGTTTCCTTGGATTATTTAGGCAAATGGTGGAATAGTAATATACCAAACACAATCTTTTATTTCTCTTCTGTATTCATTTCGTCCATCTTACGTGTCTCTCTCTAGTCACCACCCACCTACTTCCACGATTCCTAAAAAGGGGCTGAAAAGGTATTTCTGCCCTATTCTTCAACTCTGCACTAATGTGTAGGTCAGCTCACCATTAGTAGCTGGTGGTTAAAGTTTTTTTCTTGTGACATGAGAGCAGAATGCAAGACAATTTGCACCAGTAGTGACAATATTCAGTTGAGTTACCATCGGTGACGTAAGTCTTTTATGTATCCTAGCCATGGTTCCGTCCATCAAACAATCTATAACGGGTTCAGCTTCCAAAGTCTGCGTGATTAGTGCCAAAGCGGTTTATTGGAGAACGCCGCAAGTTCAAACGTGTTGACATATACCAACTAACACTTAATTACAAAGAAGGCGACGCATTTTTGAGCAGGAAAGTCTCCCGTGATGAAATGTTGGGTCATCACTATGAGCCATAATCAACACGCCAGTGTATGGAGTGGAAACACGTGGATGATCGACGACTAAAAATTCAAGATCCAGCTATCAACGGGGAGGTTATTACGCGAACTGTTTTTGGGATGCAACTAAGGTTCTAAAAGAGCCTATGTTTTGTTATGATTGAATCGAAGACGTTTGTTTCATACCTTTGTTATCACGAACCAATTGTTTCATTTAAAAAATTAGAGGATGATAACTGGCAAAAATTTAGCATTACGCCCATTAAGAATTACATTCAGTTACTTAACAGGCGGGCTGAAAGGTTCGTAGGTTAGCATAGAAAAAATGTTTTTTTTTTTTGGTAGAATTTGATTTTATTATTCAATATAGTTCCCTTCGAGGGCGATACAACGATTAACGATTATAGCGGTCATACAATTTTTCGATACCATTTTTATAATACGATTTGCCTTTAGCGTCTAAACAGGCTTCAGTTTCGGCGATTACCTCTTCATCAGCGCGAAATTTCTGTTCAGCGAGCATCCTCTTGAGGTCTGAGAACAGAAAAAAGTCGCTGAGGCCCAGATCTGGAAAGTACGGTGGATTCGGAAGCAATTCGAAGTCAATTCATGGAATTTTGCCATTTATTTCATTGATTTGTGACACGGTGCATTGTCTTGAAGAAACAGCACTTTCTTTTTCTTTAAATGAGGTCGCTTTTCCGCGATTTCGTCTTTTAAACGCTCCAATAACGCTACGTAATAGTCGCTGTTGGTCCCTATGGTTTTCCCCTTTATAAGATAGTCGATAGTCAATGAATATTATACCATGAGCATCCCAGAATACAGAATACTAACGCCATAAATTTGCCAGCCGACTTTTGCGTCTTTCCACGCTTTGGAGTCGGTTCATCACGTGCAGTTCACTCGGCTGACTGTAGATTAAACTGCGGTGTGAAATGATGGAGCCATGTCGTCACATATCGATGCAAAAATTCGGATTTATTACGATTGAACAGCTCCTAGCTCTAAACACTGCTTAGAATCATCGATCCGTTGTTGTTTTTGGTCGATTGTCGATTGTGAGCCCTCGCGGCACCCACTTTGTACAGAGCTTTCGCATATCTAAATATTCATTCACTTTCACGATAAGACCAACACGATTCTTTGATATTTTTTTGATTTAGGGTCTCAGCTATTATTATTTTGTAGACTTTTTTGATGTTTTCGTCGGTTACAGCCTCTTTGGGGCGTCCATTGCTCATTTCGCCTCGTTTAAATTTAGCAAACCATTTTTCTACGGTTGATTTTCCTGGTGCAAAGTATAAGTAATAAATGTTTATCAAGTCAAGCCTTGGTTCCAACAGTATTTTTTTGCCAAAAAGCAATGTTTTATTAACACGCGAAATTCCTTTTTATCCATTTTTTCAAAGTAACAAAAGTTCTTTCACTAAAAATTCTATAATTCAGATACTAATAGCGCAACAGCTGTCAAATTTATATACGCGTCTTTTGAAGGTTAGGGCTAACTAAAAATCATATGGACTTGATTTTTAGCAGCGCCATCTATGGGCCAGCCTACGAACTTTTCAGCCCGCCTGTAATATAACACCAATAATATAAATATAACTATGATAATTTTTAGTAGAAAGTTTTACTACGGTCGTGTCCTGGGGAGCACATGCACTGTATTCTCATCTGCATCAGGTCTCTTGAACGTCGTACATCCTGGGGCTTATTACTTTATCGATTTGTCTCGTTTAAACTGATTACTATGTCCGTGACGGATGTTCTTTCAAATTTCTCTTGTGTGTTAATGTCCTCGTTCATCCGAAGATTTAATATTCAGTTGTCGTGAAAGTCCGTGAAAATTGCAAATGCACTAGCATAACCACCACCACCACCACCACCAAGTGAGTGAGTGGATGACAAGTCGAGACGCGGAAGTATCATTCTGTATTGCACACAAATGCACACCAAATCACGTTATATACAAGATACACCGAGATGTGGAGTACCATGACACGTGGCCGCAAGCATTCTCGCTTAGTTTGCAAATTGGTCGTCGACATGCGATGTTATGTGGCAGCACAGTAGCCGTTCGACTCTTTCGCCACTGATGTATGCTATTATTGTTTTTGTTCCGAGTATCCATACATGTACAACCAGATTAATATGATTATGATCATACAGCACGTTTACGAGATGCATATCAAATTTCCGAGTGATTTTAGAAACGTTGACATTTGGTATTGAGGAAAGAGGAAAAAAGGCAATATAGGTACTTATGGTTCTTTTTTGATTCGGGATACCACGAACTAAAGGTGATGGTTTCTTTAGTTTATTAATTATTGAGTGTTTAAATACCTCCTCAGTTTTAAATGAGTTTTAATTAATTACAAACAAATCAGTTTTTTACATCAAGAGGATGGGGTTTAACCACTGTTGATAAACGTTAATTTAGTGTTTGTATTCATAACGAACGACAGGATAAATAAAACGCACATTTAATAATAAAGGAATAACTTTGAACTTCTTGCAATAATTTCTGACCCTCAATTCAAACAATTTGGGCACTTCTGTTTGAATGATTTTATTAATAAAGACATAAAGTACAGTGGCCGGCACCTAAGGAGATTCAAAAGCCAAAAGTAATCGGATGAGCAATAGCAAAGTCTAGCCCCTTTAGGGCGGGGTTAGTCGACCGGTAGGCAGAATGATAACTGCTCAGCAAAGTTCACTAGCGTAGTGGCAAACAGTTGCAAATTAACAGAGTAGAGAAGTGGTTGTTTGTAAATTGTGTTCGAAATGAGTAATCTTGGGAAGAGTAAAATACTGAGTAATCAGACAAAAGAAGTGGTTTACAATGTGTTTTTGTTTATGGTCAATTTAAGAAAAGAACTGATGGAGTGGAAGGTCCTGTAAATATTATGGGTTAAATAAAGAAGGAAGTTTCCCAAGCAACAGGTGTTTCTGTTGCAAGTATTTCAAGAATTGTGAAAGAAGTCAATGATCTGCATTTGTCGGAGAACCTTAAATAAAAGAAAACGTAAATTTCCAGTAATCGATATGGAAAATGATTTTTTTTAACTAGCTGTATTGCTAGATTTATATATTTAGGTACTTATAACCGTGATTTTCTCCTTATGTTTATGATGATAGTGAAATTTTAATTGTTCACTTCGCATACATCATTAAAAGCCCATTAGGGTAAGTAAATCAGTTGAATGAATTCACTTGTTTTTCGTGTTCAGAACTTTTTCTCTCAGTGGTACGCGCCGCTGAACGACAAGTTGACGTTTCGGTTCAACTATATTCTTATTGGCTCTTTCATTTAAAAGTCTCCGCCTACCTACCTGTTAATCTGACAATCGCTGAATCTCCTTAGATGCCGGTCACTGTACTTACCTACAGATGCCACTTATTACGTCGCCTTCTGGGGTTTCCCGCAAGGAAAATATAATTAGGAATTTTTATTTTACTTTTTACAATTTTATAACTACATATATCTATCTCTTAAGTTGAGTATCCTCCTTCTCGATACAGAGTCTGCGATATAACTTGTAAATAAAAATGTCTTCTTTTTACAATATCTTAGTCTTTATCCTTTCTAACCAACATCACAATGAGTAAAGAAGCAAAGGAATCTCGTGGATCAAAATGCTTTATGTAATTCCTGTTGAATCTCATGGATTTATACGAGAAACAATAATGATCAGGCAAAGAATAATTTTTTCCTGGGGCAGCATTTACGCAATTGTGGTTGCTACCACAACCGATCTGCCCGTAGTAGTTACTGACTACCATTCCTTGCATAAAAGTCGAAGTTAATAATAAAGGTAGCGATGTGAGGTGTGTAGCTTCTTGCACGCACGGGTTGTGATTTAGTCGAATCGTCATGTCTCTCTCGTAAACGAATGGTAATAAGTCGATGATCGTGACGGGTTGGCAACAACTGTTGTTCCGCATTTTTCGCTAATTTCGCTTCTTCAACGGCGCTCATAAGATTTGCATGAACCCGAATCGCCATGAGCGCCCCCGAACGCCCAATGGCTCTGTTCTAGTTCCCAGCTCACCGAATCACGAATCGACCTTTCGTCGGTTGTTCACTTCTTCCTTCTTTCATCCCACCTTCTTTAATAAATACTTAGGTATACGACAATTAGATTTCAAATTCATTTTTTTCTGTTTCCGTTTTTGTTATATTATAGCATATTCGTCTGTGCTCAGAAGAATTACTTCGTGAGTGAAATAAATACACAGTTGATAACTTCTACAATTTATTAAGTAAACTTAACACGTGTTTCGCCAACACTGTGGCTACTTCAGAAGTACAAAATCTACTTAAAACTACCTAAGAGTAGAGGTCTATAAATAGGGTGGTGCATCTTCATTAGAGTAAGGGAAAAGATTTAATAGTGGTGAGGTTTATATCTACTTGGTCATTAAGTAATATGTCTGTATTGTTATATTTGTTAATTTCTTTAGATTCTAATAGTGTAAGTTTTAAACTTTCATTTTCAATGTGTAAAAATTTTAGATCTAAATTAATTATATGGTTATCTTCTAACACATGTTTGGCATAGTTAGAATCGGTTTTTTTGTTTCTATATGATCTAAAATGTTCGTTCAAACGAATTCTAAAGTTTCTTTCCGTCTGACCTATATAAAATTTTGAACAAGAACCGCAATTGAGTTGATATATGCCTGGTTTTGATAATTTCTCTACTTTGTCTTTAATATTTTTTATACGTAGGCTAAGGTTATTATTCGTTTTGTATGATACATTTATATTGTTGTCTCTGAGAAATTTATTAATTGTTAGTGATGGCTTCCCTATATATGTTCAAAGTTTGAATTTTTTATTTGTGTTATCTTTAGTGAGTGGGAAGATGTTTGAAATAAAGCTTAAAAGTTACACTACTAGAATCTAAAGAAATTAACAAATATAAAAATACAGACATATTACTTAATGACCAAGTAGATATAAACCTCTCACCACTATTAAATCTGTACCCTTACTCTAATGAAGATACACCACCCTATTTATAGACATCTACTCTTAAGTAGTTTTAAGTAGATTTTGTACTTCTGAAGAAGCCGCAGTGTTGGCGAAACACGTGTCAAGTTTATTTAATAAATTGTGGAAGTTATCAACTGTGTGTTTATTTCAATATGTTAGACTTCCATCAAGTATCCGCTAATTCAATACAATTACTTCGTGAGTCTTGACGGTGTATTACCTATTCCTCCACGACATTCCACCGAAAACGTCACAGTAAAAAAGAGGACATATTGTCTACTATTTTAAAACGTTTTTCCATCAAAACAACTGAGACAGAAGTATCAATATCAAAACGTGGGAACTTTGAAACTCAATTACTCTTTATTTGAAGATTCTAGCTTAACAGGGATAGAAGTTATCGGGGTGGAGAAGAACCTTCCATACGTCAATCCCTGGTCTTTCTTAATGCGCTTTCTCTATTCAAGTTCACTATCATTTCCTACTACAAAAACATGAATGGATCATTGCCCATTCGTGTAGTAAGTAACATACGTATTTGCGTACACTGTATAAAACTACACCTTCGCCAACACGTATCTATCTGTACGTATATGATAACTAATGCGGTGTTTTCGGCCTGGGGCGATCAATTGCCGAGTGTGTTGTCCGCGTCTGTCTTCAGGAACCTGTGTGCTTGTACCTGTACCTGTATCTGCGTATTGTGTATGTATATTGCTTTGTGAACTGGCCACGTACTGTATTCTCACACCCGCGATTGCCGCTGTTCTTGCGCTTTCACCTCGACTTCTTTACGTCACACACGGAGACCGAAGAAAAAAAACATGGTCAGAATCGCTTACCTAATCTAAAGCGAATATTCATCGACGTAAATGGTTTTTCTTCTAGGTATAAGGACGAGTTTAATAAGATTGGTGATTACTATTGTGTTACTAGAAAATATATCTACTAATTCTTGCTGAACATTTGTGGACATTGTTATCGACAACTGATAGTCCGTTGTGCCTTCATTAGTTCATCCATTCATTATATCTCGATGAAATAACAGCAAAATAAGTATCAAGGAAAATACGATCCTGACAAGGAACGTATTGTTTTAGACTGAACTTGGTTAACACTTTCAATTCCTTCTTCTACACGGATTAGTCCTTTATCCTTTCAACTTCGCCACATAATCACTCGTCACTAGAAAAAACTAAACTAAACTTTTTGTGTTTCATTCCCACCAGCTACTCGTGCTGGAGGGCGGGAAGTCCCTCCGACGTACACTGTCGTGCAAAGCCGGAGGGTAGGGCGTAAGGCCCTCTTCAGACTCCTTGCAGGAATCGTGGGAATGGGTGGGTGGCATGGTTAGGAAGAGAAAGATGAGACGGACGAAATGAAGACAGAAGAGAAGTGAAAGATTATCTGTGGAATATTACTACTCCAGCACTTGCCTAAATGACCCAAGGAAACCATAGAAAACTTGGACTAGAGCAGCTGGACCGGTGACCTCCCGAATGCTAAGCAATGATCTAGAGCACTAGACCACGCAGCTCGGTCGTCACTAGAAACAGAACCAAACTTATTCAGAAAAAAAATAAATAAACGCCCTTGTCTAGTTAGTATGCGATTTAAAGGTTCAATATAACAAACTGCTTTTGGATTAGCTAATTTAGGACGTTTTTAGTTTGATTATGTATCTGCTTATTATTGAAGAACTCTTACTCCGTGTTTCCATACTTCATTGTTAATTGAAATTTCATTCAAATAAAGTTCAACCCAATAGGTTTTCAGGATTTCAGCGTTCTTGACTGTACCATGTGAATGTACATTGGGAGGACACGGTGCGATTATTGAACTGATCTATTATATTGATTACTTCGGAGGCTATACATGACTTAACCTTAAACGCTAGAAATAGCAACTTTTCTAGTTCCGTTGGAATCGTCCTTAAAGTTGTGGTATATCATCAGCAGTCATATGCTACTCCTGCAGAAAGAATATTCCTCCGTCGAATAATTAACAAATAACATTTGGTAGATAATTAAAGTTTACAGGCTATAAGAATGATTTTCCGGGTTTGATGGCCGTGGTTTAAAGACTTGTTTTCTGCCTGACGGTTCGTCAGCGACTGCGGCTTACATCTTCAGAGGTATTGAGGTCTACGAAGTAGCTTCGAAGTTCTCTTCGTGTAACACACGAGACAGAAAGCTACTTCGATGACCTCAATACCTCTGAAGATGTCAGCCGCAGTCGCTGACGAAACGTCAGGCAGAAAACAAGCCTTTAAACCACGGCCATCGAACCCGAAAAATCATTTTTATAATTTGATAGATAGATGTTAATATGGCAATTCCTGTACTGTCTCTTGGAGGAGGAACCCCGTGAGCTATCGCAAATGGAGACTGTTGACTTTTCGTTATTTCTACCGGTATTTTGTATAATGGGCCCTGTGCATGTTCGTTTTCTTTAATTATAAATAATGCGACATTTGCGCAGTGCCTAGGCTTGTGCACTCCACACGGCCGATAATTCAGGGACACTTTGACACGTCGGACAAAATAAACACACGGTCGTTTGGGACGAATTGGCCCTTGTTGGACGATTTTTCATAGTAACGAGCTACAAGAGGGAACACGCAGTCACAAATGCATAACAAATGGGCGCCACTTCTACACGGACAGGATGCGCTGTGGGGCTACACGTTTGATGCTCAATGAAAATTCGGAACAGTTAAAGTAATATACCGACGCTTATTTCATTCGACAAATTCACTCACAGTCGAATAAAAACATGAAGCTTAAATCGATAAAACATGTCACACTACCCATGCTAATGGGTAGGGTATGGTCGAGAAGTTAATAATAATTATAAAGAAATTTAACTTGTAAAGTTACGTCGTCACCAGAATGGTCATATTTTGACATTGGAAGTCCTAATTGTAAGTTACGGAATGTTTCTTGGTTGGCTTAAGAAGGGAACCACAAAAGATTATTGCTGCGTTGTTTGTACCCGATAGCAATTGTTTCCTGCACTCGTTAGACTGCAGATGATAAAACTAGTAAACCTGCGACTGCCCCAAATTGGAAGAAAACGATTCAACACTCTAATTAGGAAACTCAGTTTTTTTAGTAGAATGATGGTTCGGGCTTGTAGGCCGTGGTCGATTTGAACGGTTTCATCCAGACGTTTCGTCAGCAACTGCGGCTGACATCCTCAGTTGGTGCTGCGTTGACTACGCGGGCAGTCAGTCGCTGCCGAGACTTCGAGGTATAATCTTCGCCCGCGTAGTCAACGTAGCTCCTACTGAGGATGTCAGCCGCAGTTGCTGACGAAACCTTTCAAATCGACCACGGCTTACAAGCCCGAACCACCATTCTACTATGAATTCCGGCCGTGAAAGCTTATGTTCAGTTTTTTTTTGCTTTTAATCTTTGAATGGTCGACAACAAAAGAATTTAGGAAGTATAACCACTCAGTTGAGTGAGAATTAAATTATTTACATAGAAGCTGTCAACATGGTTCTTTATTTAAAAAGAATCAATGAAGAGAATTATCAGTAGTTTCAATTTAATTGATTTTTTATTTTTGTCAAGAAATTTCAATTTAATTTGGAAATTATAGGCATCGTTTTTAAGGTTATGTTTCCATGTGAACCCTAGCAATGATAATTTAACTATTAGATGGTAGATATACCATGCAGGTCCGAAAAGGCCCTTTTTTGCCACATCAGCGCTGAGGCTCAGTTGAAAATAAATCGACGGCTACCAGTCAGTCTCATACTGTGCTACACGGAAGAAAAATACAGGAATGATACAGATTTAAATGCGGCTGAAATATTGGAGCTGCTTGATCATTAATTATGACACCGGTATCATTATTTATTGTGGCATTTGTATATACCATTCTGTAAGCAATTTTTACCGACAACAGAACAATTTAACTTCTGTAGGTGAAGATGCACCCAGTGATCGTAATAAATGAGAAACAATAATGGTTTTTAATTTTCAGATGAATAACCAGGGGCGTAGTTAAACAGGTATTGAAAATTTAAAGAGTTAAATTATAACTAGACGTACCCGTCCAAATTTGGAGTGATGGCCACCGTTACGGATGGTGCATAGCACTAACATTTTAATACGGTAAAATTAAGCCAGCGGGTGTTTAGTCACAGCCACAGCTCGACACGTTAAAACGTTAATGATTTTCAATTATCATATCATATCCTTGATATGAAATGTTAGTTTTACTTTAATTCGACGTTTTTAAGTTGGATAATAATTCCATAATTGTGTATCATGAGAGGGCATAGCTCCACAAAATTACCTTATAAATCTACCTATACGTAAGCACCATACATACGTAGCACATTATTATACAGCATGTATTATGTTCTAGTAATCTTAATATTAACATTAAGTTAATTGTAAATAAATACATACCCAAAGTAAATTTTCTATAATACAAAATCAGTTGGTACAAAAGGGTATAGAGGCGCGAGTCCATTTATATTTCTTTAGAAAAAATAAATTTGTTTGCTGTAAATGTGATAAGTACAATAAAAATTGGTCAGTTTGTCTTACGATTAAATACAGTAACATCACACTTCTATTCTTTTTTAGGGTTTTGTACCTCAAAATGAAAACAGAACCCTTATATGATCACTCACGTGTTCGTCTGTTACGATTTATTTTGCTGTGACCGCATTCTAGCATACCCACGAGCCGCCACTGGCAATAATTTACAAATTTAATGGTATGCTTTTGTAAATCATAATACTCAAATACCCGATATTTAATTATGCATTTCTGTTCTAGTTGAACTCATATGCTTGTTAGGGTAAAATTAGAATTCGGGACTGTGTTTATCTATTTAATTTCAATATCTACTTGTTTATTAATGAGATCCTAACTTATAGGTATCTGAAATTTTATATCAACACATATAATTATGTATGTTTATATGTATAGGTAGAATAAAAAAAATAAATAATATAGAAAAATTAATTACCATTTCAACAAATTTGGTTGGATATTCCACATTCATAATAAACACTGAGCACCATCTTCGTAAAACACACGTAGTCAGTTATTATCACACTCACTCACTAGATGTCGCGAAATGCCCTTATAACGAATTACCTCAACCTACGCCCATGCCGGTTGAAATAGAAATTTGCATTTAAAATCGTGGCACCCACGTTATTAATTATTTGCAATCATTTGATATTTAAATGATTTTTACCGGTTGTAAATAAACAAATCACAACAATCCTACATGATGCATCGGGCATGTGAAATCGTGATCGCGGCATCCGGGCTCTAATTCCGATCGTGATAAATACATAGTAGGTACTATTTGCACTTGTTGGTTTACATCATGTAAATATATTATGCAAACACTTCTACATACCAATAAAATCTAATTTGCACTTGCACGTACGACACAATTGCACCACGACAACCGTCAACTGAAATCGTGTGGATGAATGTCTTAATTCTTGTGTTCAGCGGGTAGTGTCTTTGGCATTGATACAAATTCCCATTTCACATAAATTCGTTTTTGCTCTAATTTTTATGAGCACATTGACCTAATTTTCAAATTAATTATAATTATCAAATTATATTTGAATGTTCCTATGTAGAAGATCAACTGTCAAGTTCCTTATTTTTCCTTACTTTATTTTTAATTAAAATTAAAATTTAAGTGTCAAAATTAAAATTTATTTTGACATTTAAAGAAAAGCAATATAAATTGAATTTAATTGTTTTATAGTAGAAATGGTACCTACTTCTATTTCTTAATCAGTTTTTAATGTGTATCTGTTGAAATAATAATAAATAGATTTCATTCGTACTCTTTTTTTAACCTAACCTCTTCTCTACATTTTTGACGTTTGTCTATATTTTACAAATATGCATTTACGTGGATTATGCCATTCGAGGATGTAGATAAATGTTAATAGGATGCCACGTTCATAATTTATCAGACTGTGATTGAAATACCAGTAGTTCAAGTATATTAATTACGTTGTTTGATGAGAATGGGTGGTAAATGCCAGAAAAAAATTGCTCAAGGTGTAGCACTGTCTGGTGAACAGCATGGGAAAATAGCTATTTACATTATACCGCATATTTCTTGTGCTATAAATATCTAATTACATTACGATTAATTGTTAGGATATGCTCGAGCTTCTTGCAACTTATTAACTAACGTAAGTGAAACACGTTATTATGAAATAACGCACACCCATTTCTTGGGATGTACACTAACCGACAAAAACATGCAATATCTTCTGTCTAAGTGCTAGGTTAGGTTGGGTTTAAAAATGAAATTGACTGTTTATGCTTTAATTGTTTGCATTGTTTTTAATGGAGACGTGGAGAAGCTTTTGTTTTTTAGTAAGTATTTGTCACAACCTACGCTACTGGATCAGTTCTGATTAAGATTTATAACTTTAAGGGAAACACATTAAGTAGTGACACTGTAACAGTTCTGTCTATTCAGTTTCTAATTTCTGGCTAACCAACCTGACAATAAGAAGGGAAAGCATAACGAACCGAAAGCTCAGTAGAACACCGCAAAATAATATACGACTTCACATAAATCTTTTCAAGCGTCAATACTTCAAGCAAAGGTGTAAAGAATTTTTCTTCGTGTTAATGACCCCTCGAAGGCGAATATTTATGCTAACTATAAAAACCAAAAACGTTACAAATAGTTAATGTACCTACCTATACATTATGTATGTATATTGTACATGGTTTTGCAAATGTATATGTATATGTAGGCAGACTTTTATTGTATCTACCTGTATGCTATCTAAAGATATCATGTTTCATGGACAATTTAAAATGGGTGGTACATATCGTTCAATAAAAAAATAATGAAATGTTCAATAAAATCCAAAGTTATCTGATTAATAATTATTTTGTTTTAATAACCAGTAGTATTATAAATACATGCTTACTTTTTCTTGTAATTATTAGATTTTTATATAATTAATTATCCACCCTGCATAGTGGACGCCCTGTATCGGTTTATTGCATAATCTCTAATATTCATAGACGAAATTATCTAACTGTTACAATTATTCAATAATTATTTGCAACTGTATTTTATTACAGTATAATGTATTATGAAATTAATGTTAATAAATAAATACAAAAAAGGCTTTGTAATAATTCCATTTATTTTGTTTTGTTTCGATTGGTTATAGATACATTTCTTTCTATGGGATTAATTCCTTGTATTTTGAACGAGGTGGTGAAGTCGCGGACGGCATGTAGTTAGTGCTGGTAGTTATCTTTATCAGTGCCGGTAGTGTTGTATTAAAAAAACAATTGATAATATTAAAAACAATTGACTTTAGGTATTGATCCGAAATCGATAAGTTGGTGAAGTGATTGTTTAAATATTGAACGACAGTGATCCGGTAAGAGAACTAAATTTTATTTTTCACGTGGTATTTTAAGGTTATGCGAAGGTATTGGTGTACAAATTCACGAAATATTGTAATTTTATGGTCAAATTTAATTGTTATAAAAATTAACATATGTTAATTCCTGTTGTTAATTGTGCATCAGTAATTTAGTTGTTTGATATTTGGAAAATGTCCATGATTGCTTGATTGATACGAAAATGCTTGCAGAATTGTCTTCAAAGGGATTACAAGAATGTGCCATATGTAATTATTGATGGTAAAGTATGCCATTTCGTATTTGGATTTGCAGTTATCAAGTAATTAAGGGGCTGTTCATAAATAACATCACGTATTTACCACATCTTATGAATTTAGGCAATTAATTACAAATCTGAGTAGGTAATTAATTAACTAATCAAAAACGAGCCATTCTAGCTACAAGAAGAATGTTCATTAAACAAATTATTTGCGTTTTTAAAGGGCATTTCAACAATTTGTTAAAAATAAGATTTATGGGATATTGAATTACAACAGGATGATTCATTTGATTTAGTTACCCTAAATGCCCTATAATTGTATCTGAAATAATTAAGAGGGTTCTTTAAATGTAGTTTTGTACTGTAAAAATGTAACATTGATGCCATCATTTATACAAATTTTCCTTTGACAAATAATAAATAAATAAGCCTAAATATTATGGTTAATTTAAGATAATTTTTTGACTTTTTAATACTCTTCTTATCAGTTACAACCCTGTACATTCTGGTAGTGTTATCCGTAACAAATTATGAATAAGGGTATCCAGTAGTTCAACCCCATTATTTACTACCAATAATAATGGTATCGTCGACCCCTTATTTTATTTACAATCCTTGTGCCCTAGAAAGCAGAAGTCAAAACCAATATTCCAGTAATGACTCGCTAGACATTTACAAAAACTTCAGGCTGTGTGTCGTATATAATATATTATTGTTTGCAAAGCCGCAACAGTAGTAGTTTTGGGGCTAATTTATAACCTTCTTCTGTAGTTACATTTACAACCGTGTTCTATATCAGTTATTGTCAGCACTTTTAATGGTTACTGTGTGGTCAGGTACTTATGGTCAAAAAGGTAGTTGGAACCGTAAATTGCCGATTAGACATAGTTGACAGGTGATTGTTTCATTGAAAAATTCTATAACATTGATCCTTTTCTAACAATTTCTTTGAAAAAGGGAAATTGTTTTGAAGACATCAACGAAAATGGGTTAAATTTTTTGTATTTCTTGACTGATGGAAGAATTTATACTTTATACTATGTGAAGGTGATATGTACATTTGAAGGCCTTGAGTAAAAACGACCCTATAAGAAAATGTAAAAATGGGGCCAATTTCTCGTTCATATTAAAATATATTAAAATGTGGATGTAAAACTTTTCAAAAACATGAATATGATTAGTACATTTGTATTAGTGTGTAAATTTTTTCTTACCACTTATTTCAGGAATAGAAATGTAGAATGCTTGAACCATGGGGTAAGTAGGGAAATTGGAAAATTTAAAAATTACTGTTCGCAATTATTGTTAGGTAAATAATTCACTTAACGATAAATGAATAAACACTACTTTGTTTATTATCACTTTTTTTTATTTACAAATCCTTTTCCTATAGTTTCGACAAATAGCTTGTCATTGTCAAACAAATTATTCAAATTGAATGAACATAAACAGATGTAGAGTGGCGTTCATATATATTCCATTAATTATTAAATGTACTGAATAATACTGAGTGGTACAAATCTACTTGGTCGTTTAATAAGTTATTTTTGGAAAATTTTGATGCTTTGTATACTTCTAAGGATTCTACAATATTAAGTTTAAAGCCTTTATTTACATTATGAATAATATTAAGATTTTCTGTAGTAGGAAACTGATGGCCTGTTTCTAAAAAATGGTTTGCAAAATTGGAATTATCTTTGCTTAATCTAAATGATCGAAGGTGTTCGTTATAACGAATTCTAAATGACCTTCCAGTTTGGCCTAAGTAAAAGGAATCAAATTCTGTACATTCTAGCTTATAGACTCCAGTTTTTTCAAATTTGTCAGTTTTATCTTTTGAATTAAAAAGTATGTGTTTTAAAAATGTGTTTGTCTTAACATTACTGTTAGGTTGTTTGCAGATAGAACATTAGCGATTTTTATTGAAATATTACCAAAGTACTTCAATGTTACGTATTTGCATTGTTTGTTTTTTTTTATGTGGGTATATAGACTGGCATGCTATTTTAAATTGTTTTTTACGGATTAAATTTTGAATTGTTTTTGGAGCAAAACCATTATTTTTTGGCTAATAAGGGATTTAGTGAGGAGCCCATGGCTAAACTTGACTTTTGTACAAAAAACTGTTTGTTGCACTGGCAGTAATTTTGGCTACGACATAATTCAAATGCTTTAATACGTTTTTCTGAATTAGGAAATTTATAAAACTTAACATGATTAATAATGCAGTGTTTACTATTTCGCTATAGAGTTCATGAGTGAAAATGACAGAACACAATAGGTACAGAGATATTATTTTATTAGATCTATAGATTACAGGGCCGAATTTATTTAATAAAAATGAGAATATGCGAATAGGTATTGTTATTTTAAGCATCGACTTTACCACGTATGTCATGTTAATGCTGTACATGGACAATTTCTTCTGTCTGATGGTCGCTTGCATTTGCCGTAGTTATTCAACCGTGGCTAACAAATAGCTGTCCCAGAGTTCTACATTGTAGGCTTTCCGAGAACATAATAAATGCAGAAGCAAAATTTTACCCGCCGCACTTGTCAATACTGCCATATATCAGTTTCGTTATGCTTCACTGCTGGACAATGCAACCATCCCAGCAAGTGTTGTTTGCATGATGTGTAGGTACTCTTGGATACGCTCCTGCACCATTAAAAACTTTAGAATATAGGATTTTAATATGTCTATTGTTCAGTGAAAGTACATACAATTTTCTTCAAGTTTTGTAGGAAGAATTCTTTGCATTTTCTCTTTATTGGCGTATGCCAGATATAAATATCATCCACCATCACATCTGATGAAGGTAATGTTTGCTGAAATAATTGTAGTGTCTACAAATATAATATTTTGAAACCAAGTGTATTATTAATTCATTAATTATGTTTTCTGTGTTTCAACATGTGAAAGCTTCCACCATCAATTGTTTTATAAATTACAATGAAAGAAAACAGGGGAAATCTTTGTCTTGGAGGTAGTGGTATTAATTAAACTTCCTCTTTTCGGAATTGAATTTTCTCATTTAATGTAAAGCATGATGAGTGCAGTAAATAATAATTATTTCGTCACAAAAACAATGGTTTCAACCTTTCCCTAGAAGATAAGATGATGAATCATAAGAAACAAAAAGTAATGTCAATGTTTTTAAGCAATAACAGCCTGGCAATAAAAACAAATTAGCAAATGTAGTGAAAAGGCTTAGGCTGTCACGGCCGACGCTATTTGATTAATACTTGCTATTCGGGCATCAAGTCCGAATAACAAATATTATGCAAATGTAGTGTTCTCTAGAATTTGTTGATAATTAATATAAAAAACCTATTAAGAAAATTAAAATTCTAGCAATAGAAATCAATACAAACCCCTAAAGAATCTCCTATAAACCTAAAAAAAAACCTGTAAAAGGTAAAATCGCTATTTATCAATTATTAAGTGAATCATGTAATCTATATAGGACAGAGTGGAAGGGCAATAAAGCCCCTTCTAAACATTGCCAAACATCTTAAATAATTTTGACGGTGCCTTTCAACTTGTTTCCTCACAGTTCGTCTTTTTCTTTGTTCTTGAACACTTTGTTGTTGATTTTCATGTATGTGTTCATTTGCATATTGTTTAAAGCCTTCAGAAATGTAACAATATTTGGGTGAGGGGTTCCGACCTATGCGTTAAATTTCGCGTGAAAAGATTGGCATGTGTTGTTGTTGATGCAGCATTAGAGGCCCATATGGTAGGAGGAAAAGTAGCGTTTTCGTCAATATACGTATCTATAAGATAGTCAAAAAATTGTATTACTCGTGGGTTGTTCGGCAGTTCTGCTGCAAATTCTGTAGCGATTACATCCCCAACTTCTTACGGCGATAAAAAGGTTAGGGAATGTTTTTAAGTCCTGCTGTATATGTCCCTAAATGTACTTTTTCGGAGTAATAAAGTAATTAAGCAAAGGTATTGTTATTTTGCTTGGACGGGAGTTAAGTACCACACGTGGCGAAAAAGGTACATCAATTATTTGGACGGGAGTTGATGTGCGCCCAATTTTGATTTAGACTATACAAAAATCCTTCATTTAAATATTAATAAAGGCAGAGAGATACATTTTTATGATTATTTTACAATGAAATGGTGCTGTTTATGTTTCTATCGTCTTTCGTTCTGCTCAATATCCTGTTTTCTAAGGGACAACTAGAATTTTTCGACTATCTTCTGTAATAACACTGTTTTCTGAAGGTGACCATCAATCAGTAAACCGAAACGTTACAAAATTGTGCGTAATTATAGGACTTTGACTTTCACTGTCAAAAACCAGAAATATGGGCCTTAATAACAGTTTTACAGTTTCCTTGTTCGGATTCATTTTGATGATTTTTATTTCATAAGAACGGAAGCACTTCAGCCGTTCTTTGAAACTGGTTACGAACTATACCATAGCAGTCTGTGAAAAAACAATGAAGATAGAACAAAAAAAAAAAGAAAACAAAACAAAAACTTAATATGCCCAATGAGAACGGTAATGTTTGTTAGGTTCGGCGCATCGTGTTGTTTAGAATTATGACTGATAATTAGTATAACTACTGAAGGCAAAAGTCGGTTAGTCTTTTTTAAAATGTTGTTTTTGACCGGCCCATCGTGGACTCAGTTTCGGACTTAATGATACGGTAGCTGCCTCCCGTTCGTTTCCGTTGTTATTAAAGCGAAAAGTTTAATTTGTTTCTCGACTCCCTAATTCGTGGTTTGCCGAAATTTTATATATTTTGTAATTTATTTCTCTAAAATGTGGGTACATTTTATCTTAGCATTCTGCTTTCTCAGAATCGGAAGGTGTTAGTACAGTTAAAACGAGCTAATAGACTTTGTCTTACAATTTATGGTTGCTTTTAAATGTATTTTGTATTTTTTATGTATCTATGTTTTATCTGCTGAATTCGTTAAGTAGTCTTTTGTTTTATTAATATGAGTTAGGTAACGTTCAATTTGAAACTGACTACATGCTATATATATATATACAAATTAATATGTACGATATTACCCAGCTAATATTTGCTACATATCGTCTCGTATATACTCAGGATGAAGCAATGGACTTTGTAGAACCACAATGATTACTCTTGCTTGGTTTAACGTAACTTAACCCGTTATGTGCAGATTTCCTTTTATTACCTTTTTAAAAACTTATTCAAAACTTATTCATTCAAACTGTCAAAATGTACATAGATTTAGATATTTATAAATATAAATATAAATATGGAATCAACAGAAACAACTACTCCGAGGGCTAATACCCCTACCGAAATTGAATTACACTCTTGATTCCGATGGATTCTTAGACGAACATATTCAAAAAAGAAGGAATTAAAATCCTTATTCGTCTAAATTTTAAGATCAAAGATCTCACATTTTGAACGCGTCCTACCAGGTAGGCACAACGAACCGAAAGCCACATCCCACAACCGGTTTCGACCTATCGGGTCTCATCAGGATGTGGTTTACGGTTCGTTGTGCCTACTTGGTAGGACGCGTTCAAAATGTGAGATCTTTGATTTTAAAATTTAGACGAATAAGGATTTTAATTCCGTCTTTTTTGAATATGTTATATTTTCGTCTAGAAGTCCATCGGAATCAGCAGTGTAATTCAATGCCGGTAGGGGTATTAGCCCTCGGAATAGTTGTTTCTGTTGATTCCATATTTATATTTATATTTATAATATAGCCTGTAAAGGCCTCTCTGCAAGCGCCCATCTGATGAGACCCTGTTTGACTTTGAGGTTGAAAATCACTGACAATAATATGTATCTGTCTAACATTTTCTATAAATAACTCAAGCTGAGTTTCCAAATTTTCCAAGGATGTCATGGCATTTTATAACCGACCAGAATAAATAACGTCTATTATTCAGAACACTATTAAATGTAGAAATTGAAGAACGCTGAGAATAACACCGTAAATGTGCTATTTTTGTTATCACTGTAAAAACTATAAAATATTACTGTATTATTGAGACTATTTCAATCTTAAAGGTTAAGTTTAAACACCATTTTGAATACATGTAAGATACATAAGTGTAGTACTTAAAAGTTTTTAATTCGTTTAATTAGCCGACACAACGCGTCGTTAGGACTTCGGGTAGCAACATTGAGTTTTTAAACTTTTACCGCGTACATCAGCATAGTAATAATAACGTGCCGCCTTCTCGTTTAATTATTGCGTACCTATATATATATATATATATATATATATATACATAGTAAAAACGGTTGCGCATACGACCCAAGCTACCAATTAATGACAAGGATTAATGAAAGTGTAACGACAATACGGCGAACAATAATTAGATCCCAGCAGCATTATTAATCTCCCATAGCTTCTTAAGTGGTTCGAAATCAATTGTTTTTAATTATAATGACTATGATCAAGAGAGATTCGTTCACAACTACCGTGTATTTAGTCGACTTTGTACCTATTATATGCGTAATGGTAAATCTAAAAGATAATCGAGTATGTCAGATACATTTTTTTGTTTTGTTTCATGTCTTCAATAATACGAGGGTTGCTATTTAAAATTTGAGCCTAATAATGAAATGACACTAATTTAGTATCGAAAATGGCTTTATTGCTTTTCGAAGTTTCCTCTATGATGATGAATACTCTTTTGCACGTGTTTGAACCAACTTTTTCCACACCGATTGGGGTACCTCCAAAACATGTTTTTTGAATGCATCAACGGCTACTTCAGGCGGCAAAAAACTATGGCCGCGCAATTCATTCTTGATATGCGTGTATAAAAAAAAATGTCATTCGGTGACAAATCAGGACTGTACGGAGCATGACCCATAAATTTTGCACTAATGCGGACACGTGTTTCGCCCACTTACAATGTGGGTCTTGCGTTGAAAATGCCCACATTGTAAATGGATGAAACACGTGTCCGCATTAGTGATTGTTTGTGGTATATAGGGGTAAGTCTCTCTTTTTGTAAACCCTCGATAATTACTTGTTTACCTACTTTTTAATTGCTATTTGGCACAGGTACATGTAATTATTTTGGAAAAACTATAAGTCAAATATGTATGAGAAATTAAAAAAAAATGTGATTGGTAAACAGTAACAATACTGGGGTTGATCAGGTCCATATTGAGAGGGAAAATTTTCGTACAATATTTTCGGAACGCCTTGGATAAAGTTATTTTGTGTTGTGAATTGCTTCTTATTTCTATTTTCGCAAGTCATGCGAAGCAGTTAAGAAGATTTTCAGGTTAAAATTAAATGTGGAAGCTTTAGCTACCTGCCGACTACCAACTTCTTGATTGCTTCATAAACGAAAATTATTAAAATAAAAAATGAACTGTAGGATAATTTATCAGTCACAACACTCCTCCCAACCTGATTAAGAACGTTGAATATTTATTTTAAAAAATTGACCTCTCAATTAATTGATATTTTAGTAACAAAAAGTACCTAAGGTACCTACCAGACGGTAGAGGCATAGGTATAATACCAAATGTGAATTAATAAGACCACTAGATTTAATACATTTTTTTTAAAATCGCTGCAAATGTTGCAGCCACATTATACTAATTACTATTTAAACTGTCTATGGTGCAATTATTAATATTTTTAAATACTTTAATAAAACACAAAGAAAGTTTCAACAATAAGGTTTCTTAAACTCTTAAAATTGTTTCGGCCAAAGGGTACAGATTTGTTACTAAAATTAAAGAAATGCAGCCGATCAATATAAAGGGATGAGGGTAATATGGAAATTCCTAGATGCAGGTACCTACTATGGTAAAACCCTTCTAGTTAACACCAAGCAAAAAACAAATAAAATTTCAAAAATGGCATATACGAATTAAAATGTAATAGTTTCGATGCTATTTATATAGGGCAGACTGGCCGGGCCCTAAAAAACAGAATAGACGAACATAAAAGATCAATTAAATACAATATAATGTCGACTGGTTTTCTGGAGCACTGCATAACCAATAATCACTATCTAGATGATAAAAATATAAAACTGCTACACAATTGTGTAAAAAGTAAGAAACTAAGCCTTCTCGAAAATTTGGAAATTAAAAAAGCGCATTAAGAACACGTCGACGAATCATTAAATACCATCAATAACTTTTGATGATAAAAGTAAATGCGACAAACGGAATAATTAAAAAAAAAATGAAAACTGAAAAACCGTTTAGAATAAAGGTAGGGTTTTATTATCAAATGTACCGTTATTTTTGATTGGGAATTCAGAAATGTAAAAAATAGGGGGGTTCCATTTAAAATAACAAAGTTTAAGTCAACTTCCGATATAGCCGAAAGTGATAGAAATTGGAAAATATTTAAAAATGGTAGGCCTTCTGTGAAAACTCCTTCAACCATAATTTCAAAACGATATTTCAATTCAGTCCGAAGATAGTCTAGGGGTCAGGTTGAAAACGTACACTCTGTATGTATCTGGCCTTAGCGTTGGTCAATTGTTATTACACCTTTGATATTTGAATACCTATTACATATACTCAATTAAATTCGGACGAAGTCTTTTGAAGTGTTTTTGACATGAGATTAAAACCATATTACTTTTTGAACATGATCTGACGGTGGATATTTTTAAAACGGCGCTTCTTTATACCTATAACTATCTTCCGAAAACATTCTATTGTCATTTGACAAGGGTGCACGGCCCGCTGGATGGGCTTGCGTTCTTGTATCCATTTAAAATTTTAGTCACGGTCGGATAGTTAAAAACTGCGGCAGTTTTAAGTTGTTTTTGACACATTTCAAATTTCAGTAGCTGCCTCTTATGGGCATAAATAGCGGTTTTGCATTCAGACTGGAAACAGGTAGTTTAGCTAGTCAGTCATTTCGTCCGATTGTCAGTCGCTACATTTGGGCGTTGCCAGGAAAATTTTCGGCTGTCTTTTGTTGAATCCCGAAGTTCTTTAATTAAATGCTTTACAAATGAAGAGGGATATGGATACGAAACAAAAACACTACAGTGTTAACCCTCATCCTTAAATGAAATTCGAAGGACTGCGCATTTTTTTCCCATTGTGTATAGAGAATAAGAACAAATAACAATAGATTTTGACTAATGAATTTTTAATGCTTTGTGACCCTACAACATACACTGTACTGTTTCGTTAAAGAGAATAGCGGTTTCGATACAGAGAGCTAGTCAGTAAGCGCAAGTATGTCTAACAATAAGTTATAAGAAGCTTTTGGTAATAAACGGTTTCGTCATAAAGAGTTTAGAGTGTATGTCATAATAAATAGGTCATTCATAAAAAAATGATAATCCATTGACGTGAATTTTTATTTAATTTGTTTAATATATAATTGGGTGAATTATAATTAAATTTATATTAATTATTCATGTTTCAGAAAAAATTAAAAAAATTGATAAAATGTTCCATTTTTTCGGTTTTAAATGGTACTTGGACAAATGACCAAAATAGCCTTATTAATCGTAGATTATTATGTAAAAATTATTGTTGAGATTTTTGAAAATTGATATAAATTTTCGCTGGATAATGAAATGTGATGAAATCTAAAACGTGTGAATCTGGAAACAAATTTAGACAGATTATAAATTCTTTGGAATTCATTGTAAATGTATAATCATCCTGTTGTGTTTAGTGAGTCCGGCGCCTCCAACATTATTTATAAAATTACCTATACCCGCGTGATTATGTTGATAACATTATTTACATAAACAGATGAAAATGGGTTGAATTGAAACAAACCTTACTTAAAAAAAAGACGCCTCATAACTTAAGTATGATTTCACATTCTATATTATGTGAAGTGGCATTTGTCCAAACGAAAACAAATACTGGCTTCATCATTTCGCCAAACAGTATCTTCTTCAGTTATATACTAACCTAAATTTAAATATGGAAGGGATTAATGTTAAGTACGCATTGGTGAATTGTTAATGTTTAGTTGACCGTTAAATATTAGTCCTAATTTATTTAACTTATTTATAAGAAAGTTTAATTTGGTAATGTGTAATACCTCAAACTTGTCATTAAAATTATGGTTCTCTTCTAATAAATGTCGGATGGAATTGGAAGTCTTATCTGTGTAGCTTTTCCTGTGTTCATTTATTCTTTCTTTGAACCATCTACCCGTCTGCCCTATGTACGATTTATTGCAAGACCCACAATTCAGTTTGTATATCCCTGATTTTAAATTTTTAATTGTTGGATCGTTATTGTTTATTAGAAAATTATCTAATGAATTTTTATTTTTAAACGAAATCCATGTTTCCCTATGTTGACAGAAATTTTAAAACATTAATACGATATTAATTATAGAATTAATTTATACCCACTACAGATTACCTCATACAATGAGGGAAAAATTTGTTACTGTTGTCACGCCCGTCGCTGCGACTCGAACCCGGGATCTTTAACTTCACGCGCCAATGCTTTTGCCACTAAGCTACGAGAGTTGACAACAGTAAAAAAGACAGTCACATAACGTCGGAATCAATGTATATTATTATTAATCATTAATAATGAAATATTTGAAGAATTATTAGTACGGGTAAATTTTAAATACATTAATACGATATTAATTATTGAATTAATTTATACCCACTACAGATTACCTCATACAATGAGGGAAAAATTTGTTACTGTTGTCACGCTCGTCGCTGCGACTCGAACCCGGGATCTTTAACTTCACGCGCCAATGCTTTTGCCACTAAGCTACGAGAGTTGACAACAGTAAAAAAGACAGTCACAGAACGTCGGAATCAATGTATATTATTATTAATAATTAATAATGAAATATTTGAAGAATTATTAGTACGGGTAAATTTTAAATACATTAATACGATATTAATTATTGAATTACTTTATACTCACTACATATTGTTTTACATATTTTTTGTGTTATTATTAATGTTTTTAAAATTTACCCCGACTGATAATTCTTCAAATATTTCATTATTAGAAATTTTAATGTCTCAGACTAACTTCCATAAGGTCCATATACATATTTTTTCAAATAACTACTCGTTTTTAACCTTTTCTGTCTACGATATTTACTGTAACATCATCACTTGTATATGAAAAGTATTACGAGTCTTGGGTAAAAAAATACAACTACATATTCTGAGTTGGTCAGCTCAGCTTTGGGATCGTATTTTCTTTTTTAATTTCACTTCTGTTGTTAATTTAGTGAAATATTTTGAATATACATAGGTCAATCTAATTTCTTGTGTTTAGTATTAAAGATTATGGAGGATTCGGAGCCTGACGGGAAGGGAACGGTACCTTCTATTGATTGAATTACAGTTTTTAAGTTACCCAGGATACGATTATTGAAGTTAAACTTCATTAATATGAGCTTATTTTAGACTAACATTAAACCGTATTGTTTTTACCTTTTAGAACCTGAAAAAGAATGCGACCCGAAATATTTTCGGAGTGTGAGAAGTATTAGTTACGATTAGTGTTACCAAACTAAGAGCGTGACACGTAACATGTAATAATTGTATAGTTCCTGCTTAAGTCGACGACTCGACTCCTCAAGATAAATTTGACACATTGCTTTAGGATCGTCATAAACTAGATAATTAAAAAACTGGAGCGAAGGTAACCTATAAGAAGCTGTAGACGATAAAAATTTACGGTTCGCTAGTTATAATTTTCTCGGTTTCTATGGAAGCGATCGGTTGCGTCTGCTGTAAAGTTATGGTTTTATTAGGTCCCTAGGATCGTTAAAGAAGCAATCTTCTCTTAAAAACACCGGCCAACTTAGCACCTTTTTATGACGCGAATGACTTTTGCACTAAACAAATACCACAATAAAACTATACAATGGTCGATGAATTGACTGTTTAAAATGCCGCGCGGCGTCTTAAAGGGTCCCCCGCCATTATTATAATGAAATGTGACGATGGCTATGGTAGTTAGGGCATAATTGGTTAATTGGATTTATACCGGACCTAGTTGCTTTCGAAAAAGTAAAAACGCTACCCTCTTGGATCTTACACGAAATTCTTGATTTACTCATGCATTTATTCTTAGATATTTTGTTGTGTAAATCAGTTTTCGCGGCAAAGGAGGGGATGAAATACTGCGGCGATTACAAACACAGTTCAGGGACAACACCCTGACAAGAACTCGGGTGTTTGAATTTCACAAGGAATTTTCTGAGGAGGTCCTAAATCTCATTGAGGGAAATTGACGCATAACTCTCTGGGAAATCGTTGATGAATTGATCATCAGTTATGGAAGTGTGTACGGAATCCTGACAGATGACCTGAAAATGCGCAATGTGTCTGCTCAGCGACTGTTACCGGAGGATCACAAGCAACATCGATTGGAGATTTCGCAGGGACATTTCAATCGATTCTAGCAAGAAGGTGAAACATTTTTGAATCGCATCGTCATCTGTGACGAAACATGGGTGCACCACGCTAGAACATCCACCATATAGCGATATAGCCTCGACTTACCAAGCGGCGTGGTCTAGTGCTCTAGATCATTGCTTAGCATTCGGGAGGTCACCGGTTCTAACCCGGATCCGGCTGCTCTGATCCAAGTTTTCTGTGGTTTCCTTGTATCACTTAGGCAAATGTTGGAGCAGTAATATTCCACAGATAATAATTCATTTCTCTTCTGTTTTAATTTCGTCCGTCTCATCTTTCTTTCCCTAACCACACCACCCACCCATTCCCACGATTCCTGAAAGGAGGCTGAAGAGGGCCTTACACCCTACCCTCCGCCTTTGCACCACAGTGTAGGTCGGAGGGGCTGCCCGCCCACCAGCACGAGTAGCTGGTGGGAATGAACCACAAAAAGGTAGTTTTGCCCCGACTTGTGCCCTTGTGACTTCCATATTTTTGTTAGAATTTCTAAATAACAGAGATGCTTTTATATATTTATTTATAAATTATAACAAATTAAAAAATTAAAGTGAATTGATGTGTATGTTCTTTGAGAGTTACAAAACTAGTAACCTACTAATAAAAGATTACCTGCTAGGCAAGGTCGGCCAGGCAATACGACCCTTTTACACTATGTTGTACTTGCTATTTATTTGAACCAAGATACTAAACTATAAATCTAAATATAACATTAAACAGTATACATATCTAGTAAACTTGACAATTTTTGAGTCCTTGAAAGAAGAGCTTGGAGGCCAACGTTTCCACGAGAACGACAAAGTGGATGCATTTGTGCTCCAATGGTTACAAGAACGTCCGAAGACATTCTACGATAATGGCATAAAAAAGCTCTCAATGCGATGGGGAAAATATATTTCTAGGTCGGGAGGCTATGTAGAAAAATAGTATATGTATCGAAGTCTAATTAAATATAGTTCGTTTTTTTTACAAAACCAATTCCGTTTATATTTGATACACCTTCGTACTTACAATTTAATCATCGCGTTCCTCCTTACTACTGCCATATCCAGTGGTGGTAGAAATCAATAATAATATTAAGAAATAAAACACTTGGTACACTTTTGTTTCACAATTAATAAAGGTATATTGTTTATTTTTGTTATTTTCAATTGTACCTTCAGTGTCTAGTAAAATTTGTAACAACATAAAGAAAACTAATATCACCCCGATATGTGTAAATAAAAATAATCTAGGTTCTTTAATGGTTAACAATAAACTAGATAAACAAAACACTCTTGAGAAAAGTGGTGTTTACCAGATGAACTGTTTACATTGCTCCGCCTTCTATATCGGGCAAACAGGTCGTTCTCTAAAAACCCGTTTTGAAAAACATAAAAAATTTATTATCCAAAATAAAAAAAGCACTGGATTATAGCCGAACGCTGCATTACAAACGATCATTTTATTGATACAAAAAATTGTAAATTGTTACATAATTTAAATAAAGGCAAACGGCTAGATCTGTATGAAATTTTAGAAATTAAAAAGCTTGCAAACATCAAGATAACGTACTAAACGACCAAACCGAATATTGGACCTCCTCACTCTTAAATTTGTTCATCTAACCCCTACATAGGTATATAAGATCGTTGTTACTTTTGTAAAATTATTCTCTTTGATTATGGCTCAGTAGCCGAAATAATTGTTAGAGTGTTCTAAATAATACTGTGAAACAAAAGTGTACCAAGTGTTTTATTTCTTAATCTTATTAAATATGTTTCACGAAGTGCCTAGCCAAGATTCAATTTCTTAGAAATCAATAAGTTAGTTATGCCATCTGTTGAAAATCAACAGATGAGAAATTATGTGTTCTCATGAGTTTCCAAATTTACGACTGTGACAATCGCGAAATTGTACGTTTATACAAAATAAGTGTATGTCCTGATTTATGATTTGCCTGTTTCAAAATTTCAAACTGTTTGGAGAAAACATTGAAGTATACAGAAAGAGCTTGATTTGAATCAGTTTCCATTGCGCAGGAAAATCGTGATTTCGTGGCTCCTGATGAAATGTATTGTCAAAATTTTTTGCTGTTTTCGATGGCGTAGTCGAATTACTGTGGGAAATTGCTTAATTCTTTAAATATTTTTAAAGGCTTATGCAATAGGTGCAGTAGAAAATTCGAGGCCAATAGTTGAATTTTACAAGACAGCATTCTAAGTGACAGAGACATGCTTTTAGCTTTGGTTAAAAGAGCGAGCATGGAAATGAAAAGTTTAAAGATAATGTCGAAATTTTGCGAGAAAACAATTGGGAATTTAGTATTGTACCCGAATTTTCTAATAAATTCGTTCGGCTTCTTGTGACGATTCCCTGTTCCTCAGCGCTAACGAATGTTGTTTTCCAATAACAAAACGTTTTACATTTGATCAAGAAGGGCTAAACAGGTTTGAATAATAATCCGATGTAATTGATTGAATTGATCTTGATAAATTGATGGGCGAATTAATTTCGCGAAATATACGAAACGGGAAAGGAACTTTTGCGAAAACTCATATCCAAATTACCATGTACCGAAACAATTGCCGTTGAAATAAATATTGTATGTAAAAATTTTTATCATCTTGTGTCTTATTTATACAAAGTGATTTATTGAGTAGATTTTTATTGGTAACGAGCTTAAATAAATGTAATTTGTTTTTGTTTTTTATGTATACTTAAGCTTTATTGTAATTTTATATTATATATGTTTTACAATTGTCGAGTTTAGTTGATTGATAAATGATGGTCAGGCCATACCTAGAGCTAACAAGGTCAAGCATGTTCTGACTGCAGTTAGCATCTGCCCTGTACTAAAGCTGCGGTAAAAAATTAGTATACTGGCACCCTTCAGCAGATAAACACTCTCCAAAGCACCTGGACAACTTGTAATCTACTGACAATAACAAATGTTAATGTGATAAAAGCTCGCACAACTTGATAGTAATTGTGCGCACGATTTACGTATATCTAAAACTGTCATTGAATCTACGAGAATGATTGTGGGTTCGTTTTGATCAGCCGAACCATCGAATGAGTTTGCTAATGAATATAGCCCCGGCGATATCGAAAAAGACGCCTTGGAACAATAATAAGAAGTAAAATAAGAGTAAAACTTAAGTACATCTATTTTGGAACCTCACGATTAATTAATATTAATCTGTCCAGCGGATGCTACGTGTGTGTATGTGTGCTAACATCAGTGGCGGATCTAGAGGAGGGAACTGGGGAACTCGCCCCATGACTTATGGATTACTTCAGTAGTGTCAAAAATGTTGTGACAGAAAAATACAGTTAAGAATATCAGAAAAAAAAGTTAAAAAATATGTTTGATCGTACAACAACATAACATTTATTGACATTTAACGTCATCGTCTTGGTTATGACCGAGCGACGTGGTTTAGTGCTCTAGATTATTGCTTAGCATTCGGGAGGTCACCGGTTCGGTTGCTTTGGTCCAAGTTTTCTGTGGTTTCCTTGGATCATTTAGGAAAATGCTGGAGCAGTAATATTCCACAGATAATCTTTCACTTTTCTTCTGTCTTCATTTGTCATATTTCTCTCCCTATTTACACCATTAACCTATTCCCACGGTTCCTGGAAGGAGGCTGAAGAGGGCCTTATGCCCCACCGTCCGACTTTGCACTACAGTGTAGGTCGAAGGGACTGCCCGCCCACCAGTACGAGTAGCTGGTGGGAATGAAACACAAAAAAGTTCTTTTTTCTTGGTTATGGAAGTTTTTTTTGGTTATGGAAGGTAGACGCGTTAGTTAGTTCTATCCTTTAATGAGACGTTTGAATAGTTAGATAAATCTATAATTTTGTATCACGAGAGGAGATAGCGGCACACAATTACCTTACAGATCTACATATACGCTAGTACGATGGATAGTAGCAAATTGTCATATAATGATAAGTAATCACTACAGTTTTTCCATATATTGTTCTCAATTTATCATTGTTATATGAAATGTCATGTAGAATTTCAAGTAAGGCTTAAATATTACAACCTTCTTGATGGTACCAAATGGGAAGCGGATAATGAAACTGTTGGATTGCAGAACGCCTTATCTTTAAAGCGAATTCATCTCATTTCGGAGATTTGACGGAGAAATATTAGGTAATACCATGACTAAAAGCCACAGTATCGTTATAGATTTCGAAGGAGCCTGTAATCGTCCCCATGGCAAAATATAACTTACAATGAAATGAAAACGAATCTTTTTAGGTACATTAATAAAAATGTAGAAATATTAAAAAAATAATGTACCTAACGTCTCTGTCCTTTGCGAGAAGGTTATCGAGATATTTTATCCATTATTGAAATATTTACTACACACCTTCGAACTTGAGAGAAGTTCCTTAGTGGTTTTAGTTGAGCACGATTGCATTCTGATTATAAAGTGGACTGAAGGAATGTAAAGAGGTGGAAGCTATTGCAGAATGTCCATAAAGAAGCGTCGCTTACATGGTAAGTCGTCAGCGACTGTCCATTTGGTCCGTTGATCATGTGCTACGTATAATAAGTTAACAGGGGCGTAGTTACACGTGGTGGATATTGTGTCTGCGTGTGTGTGTGTGTTTTACCTGTGTGGTGTATTGAAGACGTTTCTCGCGTGTTTGAAATGCCGTCCGTCGTCTGTGCTGCGCAGTCGATGAACATGTCCATTCGATGTAATTCTACACCGGCGCGTTCATGTCTTATCACAACATCAACACTTCGAAGAACCATATTCTTATTAACATATAAGGGACAATTCGTGGACATGCGACAGCGGCGTACAATTAATAAAACAACGGAACCGGTGCGATGGGTGCGGCTTTTAGGGATAAAGGAAAGTCAAGTGTATAGGGTGTCTTTAAAAAAATGAACATAAATATTTAAATTTTAACGTAAATGAGTAAAACTTATTGTATAACAAATTAACAAATGCAATTAAATCAAATATAAGAAAAAGTAATGGTGATAACTAATACTAGTAAGTCAAGATTCTGGGTGGTCAAGCATGTCCGAAATAACACATCTGAAAATAAACAACAAGAAATATGTAAGCGACCAATTAAACCATTATTATTCAATAATTTCCGAATAATGGGTATTAACAATTTATCATGATGAAAGTGATAACTTTATGTATTTATTTTAATTAAAACACTGGTCTAGATAATGTTTTCACGCTGTCTATAGTGACTTGTGGAGAAACGTATTGCCAATTAAAAAAAGAAAGAAATATATTGCTACCACAGCTACACTGATGTCGACGGCCCAATGCGAAGCTGAACCTATTGCAATAGGAAATTATGAAAGCGGGATATAGTGAGATGTTATGTGAAACAGATATTACGAAACTTTTTAAATGCATTTACGTGTAAGTAAATATGCGATATAGTCTTGTTTCAATTTAATCATCGGCTTAGTTTTTGTAATGATTTCACATATTTTTGAAACAGGTTAATTGGAAAGTTAGAACAAAAGGTTGCTGCAAGAAGTTTTCGATTCGGTGAAAAGAAATAATTTTTCAGTTAAATATAAATATGGAATCAACAGAAACAACTACTCCGAGGGCTAATACCTCTATCGATATTAAATTACACTGTTGATTCCGAAAGATCCTTAGACGAAGATAATATATTCAGAAAAGAAGGCATTAAAATCCTTGGTCGTCGAAATATCAAGTAGGTATCAAAGGTCCCACATTTGGAACGCGTCCCACCAAGCAGGCATTACGAACCGAAAGCCAAATCCTACCACCGCGTTCCAAATATGCCATCGTGGGATCCTTGATCCTTAATATTTAGACGAACAAGGATTTTAAAGCCTTCTTATTGAATATTTCTTAGTTAATTATGTATGAAGTTGAAAACACAAATAGAGATGATTTTTATATTAATACTGCCAGTGTGGTGGCAGTTTTGCAATTATTTATTAAAATGAATCAACTGAAACATCAATGGAAAGTGAGAGGTGTTTTTGCAAACTAAAACGAATAAAAACATTTTCGCACCATACTAACTATTACGTAGTGAACTGGCTTTTTTTTAATTTGATTTCCCATGCCCATTATCTGCGAGCCGCCATTGGTTTTTAAAAAAAATATCTAGTATATAAATAGTTAGTTTCAAGTTGAATAAATTAATCAAAACAGCTGAAATGTTTATGTCACTGTTTCGAAATGAATTGTATTGTTTTGAAACAACAACAACAGATGATGGTGTTGTTAGACGTTTTAATTGTTACAAGTAAATTAATTTTTGTTAAATGAAATTCTTTAAAGGTTTTTTTCTAATACATTTTATTAAACAACTGTTCAACGGTGAGTTGATTGATGTTATTAGAATAACATGTATTCACGTATCACTGGGGATTTTATTTACGATGACGAGGGTCGATAAAGACGAAACCAGTTTACCATCAGCATCGGTATAAATGAATTAATTAAGGGCAGGTTTAAACTGCGGTAGACCCTCAAAAAATTAGCCCAATCACTGGGCCTTAATTGATACATCTAACGATGACTTGCCGAAACGGCTTGTTAATTATTATTAAATGGATGCATCAACCAGGCGGCATATTAATACACGTATCTGTTGAGAACCGCTTGCCTCCAACCATCAGACATGCGAAGTTTAAACAAAAGGCAATCGATGCCATGACGACGTTTCGTTTTTGTTACGTTGTAATACATTCGACAACAATAACCTTTCGACGCGTATTTTGTTTTCACCTACAGCTAAGAATAGGTTGTGTTTATGGGAATCATAATGGGCGCACTTTTTAACATCTAATGAAACCTCTAAAATGTACTGGAATTTAAAATGTTACATGTCTGCATCTCGTGTTATTTTGAAACACTCAAATTAGCGTATGTCAGCATTTTTCAGTGAATGTCGACATATAATTGAATAAAATGTCAATATTATTTTCATTCGGACCCTCCCCGGTACATGTTGACAAACACAGATTAGCTTTGGTGAATGTCAGCAACGGCAGGTATGAACAGGGTTATGGCATCGTCCAATGCTTAGTATAGCTTGTTGTTCGTCAATTGTAAATTAGGTTAGGTTAGGTTAGGTTAGGTTAGGTTAGGTTAGGAATGTATATGTATTAATAATAAAGAAAACACTGTACAATAAAAACGTTTGTGGCGTCGTCCTATATCTAGCATAGCTTGTTGTTCGTCAATTTTAAATTAGGTTAGGTTAGGTTAGGTTGGGTTAGGTTAGGTTGGGTTAGGTTAGGTTAGGAATGTATATGAATTAATAATAAAGAAAACACTATACAATAAAAACGTTTGTGGCGTCGTCCTATATCTAGCATAGCTTGTTATTCGTCAATTTTAAATTAGGTTAGGTTAGGTTGGGTTAGGTTAGGTTAGGAATGTATATGTATTAATAATAAATAAAAAACTTTACAATAAAAACGTATTTTGTCAAGATACACCATTTCAGCGAGGCGAGAAATAATGACATTAGCAAGTGATTTAGGGAATGCTGTTAGCGATTATTTAGAGATTTCGGCCATATTCACAATAATATGTGTATCTTTTTTTTTAAGACGATTTAGAACACTGTTGTTGTTTGACTTTATTTTGCGTTGTTTTAATGATTTTTTTTAAATGGACATTCGAAAAAAGTTTTTTTGTTGCCTCTACCTGTGCGGATAGATGGTATTGACGGGTATACCTCTATATCGCCGTTCTCGGTTATAAATTATTCCGAATAACTTAACGGCAATTGACTGTTCGTATATAATTGTATACTTCCTAAACAATAATACAACCTCAATAATAATTATAGTTGTGCACGAGCATGGGCATGGGCATGGGCATGGGCATGTCGTCGTGCTTGTAAATAAACATGGCTGTCTACATCGTTCAGTATAAAGGTACTAAATGCCACGGGCGTATCGGATGTTTTTGCGATTCAAGAAAACATTTTTCTACTGATCAATGAAAATATTTTGACCGCGATTTTTTATCTATGATCCGTACCTACCCCCCTTCATCTACCCACGCTCAGTTTCATTTAGAATTTGTTATTTATTTATTTTTACGGTGGTTGCAAATTTATTTATGACATTTTGGAAATATTTACTGATCACAATCCAATCGGTGATTAATATTAATTTAATGACTTTTTTAATATGAACACAGTGACTTCTCAAACGTTTAGTAAAAATGAAAACAAGAAAAATTTCACAAAATTTAATAATCATTCGACAAATTTCTTCCCGGTTCGCTTTGTCAACAAAAATATATTTTTGGAAACATTAAATTCATTAATAATTTTAGCTGTGATTTCAAATTTTTATTTCAAAAAAGATTCAATTAACACGTTTTTGAGAGTGACTATAAAAATCTTGAATTATTATTATTATGCAACATGAGGATAGTATTTCTCATTTTGGTAAGTGTGGTGTATACCAAATTTTCTGTTATTAATCTAATGATATCTACATGGGACAGTCTGGTAGGGCTATATCTATACGCGTAGAGCAACATCTGACTGTGTTAAAAAAATTCCAGTAGGTTTGGTGAACATTGTATAAATTTAGATCATTCTTTTACCACCAATAATGTAAAGACATTATTACCAAACAGAGTTATCAACTTAAAATTCCATACTACTCCTGTATAAACTTTAGATAATTATATAGTGCTAAGTAGGCTTAAGCTTCAGTAATCTTTTATACTCTTGTAAATGGCTGAAACAAATTTGTCGAGTGATTGCTAAATTGTGTGTAATTTTCCTTGTTTTCTTTTTTACTAAATGCTTGAAATCATGCACTTTCATAAAAGTTGTATCAAAAACAATGTAAGTTATATTTTGTTATTAAATTGTCAAAAAATCTTGAAATATCTACAAGGTACCATTTGTATGGTAATAAAGGAATAGTGGTTCAAATAAATCCATTCATATTTGTTTCTAATTAAATATTTTTCTTCGGGTAGGGACAAACGGTTTAACAGTATACTTAACCCAAATAGTTTTAACTGACAACGGTTGTTACGATGTGCCGAATCAAAATGCTGGAAACTGGCAGATTTGTAGGACAACCTTGATAGTTCAAAACCCCAACGCCAAAACACGACACAAAATGTCCGAAGCACTTTTCGGTAACAAGGTTACCTTCTTCAGGGACTGAAGAGAACTAGAATCTAAGGGCAATATAGATATTAGATATACTAACTAATTATATGGTCCAGTGAACAAGATTCAGTCAAATTGCAGTAATATTCAGTGGACCTTACAAAAACTATAACAAAATAATTAAATTGAACTAAAAAGCGGAGAGCCAGGAATAGAATCCTTGTCACTATTAAGAGAACTTAATCTATTTTTATAAATAAACATGCTTTCAAAACTATTTTTTAGTAAGTAATTACGTTTAATTTCCTTAACTAATTTAAGTTTGTCAATATTGATCTTACGATTTTCAGTAGGAATATGTTGGGCAACACTAGATATTTCAGTTCTACCTGATTTAGCGTGAGCTGACCAGAAGACTAACATATTTCTTATTGCAACTTTTACAATCAATTTCATATATCCCCGACTTTTCTAGAAAAGGAATTTTGTGCTTAGGGTTACCCAGATGAGCTAGAAGAGTATTAGAATTAGAACTGTATCCTATTTGATAACCAGGTTTATGAAAAATACCTCCGAGTCCTCGAGTAAATCTTGGCTTTGATAAGGTCTTTTTGAAAAGTTGAAGATGTAACATTATGTTCTTAAATTTAATCTGATTAACTAATTTATCAATAATGTTGTGCCGTCTTTTGGGTTATATAATAAGAAACAGAGTATTTGCTCGATAAACTGTGAGATGTAGGAAAGTTAATTAAATATTTAAGTCAAACTGAACGTTTTGTCAGCAACTGCAGTTGACATCTTTTGTGGAAATTGTGTTGACAACGTAAGTTAAGTTTATACCTCGAATCTTCGGCAGCGACTAAGTCTCAGTGCAGTGCAGATTTTCAGAATGAGGGGATCTTCTATAAAATTTTACATACCACTTATCAATTTTTCAATATTGCTACTATGAACTGCATTTACTATTATCTACATCAGCTGATCTGTAACGTAGGTACTTTCTTTATTTCGGAGGAGAATTGGACCTCTGTAAATCCCCTCCCGTACTATAGTAGTGTAAAAGCTAACCGTTAACTAACTAACTCTTTGTCTACGCCACTGTCATTATTGCTTGATAGATAGAAGAATGGCGCGGGATAATCCCGTGCCGGAGTTCTGTTGAAATGCTGCTAACATTTTTACGTGTATTTCTGTGTGGTCCCTGTCTGTGACATTTATAGCCGCCTCCACTGTAAGCTCCACGTCTTTATACGCGTCCGTCTACACCGCAACGCCGTTGCTGCAGCCGCGCCGCACCGCGTGCTGGGAGTGCTTGGGCCTTTCGGAGACGATGTCGTAGGTAAGGCCCTCACTCGTCTCCAAGTAAGTAGTGGACATAAAGTCGCCACTGATTTATCGTGTCCGTTACGACATTTCGGCTGTAAAAGGCCCATTTCCAGTGGTTTAATTGTGAATTAACGTTTTCGAAAAATAAAACTTGCATCGGAGACGATAAATTATATTTCGTGAATATCGTCCAGGATTTCGCCGAGAGAGATGCAGAGGTCATCGGTGGAACTTTGGGTTTGGATGCCAGTTTGAAATGAACCAACATCGGCCAAATTAGGCCAATCTTGTTTGTAACATGGTTGTTTGTTTTCATTTTTAATAACTAGAGGGTGTCCAGGAACTGGAAACTTAAGTAAGGTTCGAGAAGCTTAGAATGGTCACGAATGGACACGGATTTCAGGTCACGTATCCCAAATAACCTAGTTCCTTCAGGAGTTAGTTTTCTTAGCTTAAGTCCTGTATTCTTAGGATTAAACGTCGGCAATTAGTTGACAAAAATTATTAATAATGAAATATTTTCAACATTACTTTTAGTAGATGCAAATTTAAATACATTAGTATAACATTCATTTTTTAATTAATTTGTTCTCGGGTTCGAGTCCCTGTGAGGGCGAAACAGCAGTAACAAAAACTTTTCTTCATTAATTTGAGGGTACAAATTAATTCAAAAATGAATATCATATTAATGGCGATAATTGACAGTTAACAATTCATTAATAAATATAAATATAAATATGGAACCAACAGAAACAACTATTCCGAGGGCTAATACCCCTACCGACATTGAATTACACTGTTGATTCCGATGGATTCTTAGACGAAGATATAACATATTCAAAAAAGAAGGAATTAAAATCGTTATTCGTCTAAATATTAATATCAAAGATCTCACATTTTGAACGCGTCCTACCAAGTAGGCACAACGAACCTATAGGTCGAAACCGGTCATGGGTATGGCTGTTGGTTCGTTGTGCCTACTTGGTAGGACGCGTTCCAAATGTGAGATCTTTGATCTTAATATTTAGACGAATAACGATTTTATTCCTTCTTTTTTGAATATGTTATATCTTCGTCTAAGAGTCCATCGGAATCAACAGTGTAATTCAATGCCGGTAAGGGTATTAACCCTCGGAGTAGTTGTTTCTGTTGATTCCGTATTTATATTTATAATCTAGCCTGTAAAGGCCTTTCTGCCAGCGCCCACTTGATGAGACCCGATAGGTCGAAACCGGTCGTGGGCTATGGCTTTCGGTTCGTTGTGCCTACTTGGTAGGACGCGTTCCAAATGTGAGATCTTTGATCTTAATATTTAGACGAATAACGATTTTATTCCTTCTTTTTTGAATATGTTATATCTTCGTCTAAGAGTCCATCGGAATCAACAGTGTAATTCAATGCCGGTAAGGGTATTAACCCTCGGAGTAGTTGTTTCTGTTGATTCCGTATTTATATTTATAATCTAGCCTGTAAAGGCCTTTCTGCCAGCGCCCACTTGATGAGACCCGATAGGTCGAAACCGGTCGTGGGTTATGGCTTTCGGTTCGTTGTGCCTACTTGGTAGGACGCGTTCCAAATGTGAGATCTTTGATCTTAATATTTAGACGAATAACGATTTTAATTCCTTCTTTTTTGAATATGTTATATCTTCGTCTAAGAGTCCATCGGAATCAACAGTGTAATTCAATGCCAGTAAGGGTATTAGCCCTCGGAGTAGTTGTTTCTGTTGATTCCGTATTTACATTTACAATCTAGCCTGTAAAGGCCTTTCTGCCAGCGCCCACTTGATGAGACCCGATAGGTCGAAACCGGTCATGGGTATGGCTTTTGGTTCGTTGTGCCTACTTGGTAGGACGCGTTCCAAATGTGAGATCTTTGATCTTAATATTTAGACGAATAACGATTTTAATCCTTCTTTTTTGAATATATAATTCATTAATAGTTTCCATTTTGTAAAATAAAGTTAAGCTTTCGAAACTGATTAAAACCAGTACTATAATGTCTTATGGGCAACTAAGATGATTACGCCTGAGAAATATCTGACCCTATTACTAATCTCTTCACATCCATATGAAGATTAAGGAAGTCCTAAGAGAAGCTGCTCGCTTAAACGACCAGTATGTAGAAAGTGCATAACTTCGACCGATTCGTTTTATTAGACTGAATTCATCCAGACTACCGGCTTCTTGTACCAAGTCGTTACCAAACAAGTAGTGCAATAAGTAATAATAAGTAAATATCATTAATCTACGTCGTGAGGTACCCGAAGCCGACGGAGTTTGTGCAAGATCACACGTCATATGGACGCTCTTCATTCGTACCAACTATTAATAACTTGATACGGCTTCGCCGTGTGGGTACCGGGTCTTGCATCCATCGGGGAGTTTTAAAATATGAATTCTACCATCCGGTGGGCGTCGTAAGCGTTTAGAGTTCATAAAAGGCGTTATGGCCTTATATATATATAAACATCAATCATTTAGGATTCATAAAAATTTCAAGTGGAGTTAAAGTTTAGCTGAGGTCAAGACGCTTGATAGCTCACAGTTGGTAGCCGTGGTACCGTTCGCCGAAGCCAAAGGTCTACTACCAATCGAGCTACAGAATGAATAAAGTATGCCAGAAATTTCCCTGAACGGTATGGAAAAGTGTTCTTGACGATTACTTATTGCTTGCTTAGCTGAAACCGTTGCGGTCATTGCTTGATAATAAGGTTAGGTTACAGAAGTTATATAGCGCTCCCGAAGATGTTAAATATGGAACACAACTGGTAAAATATCCTTAAAATACAATTAATTAAAACACGGTGCTCCAAAACGTTATTCATATGTGGAGAAAGACTAATTTGAAACAAAAAAGAATAATCGAAGAGTTTTTTACATTTCAGCTAAATCAGGAAACACAAGAAAACTCTGATAATAATTTGATTGCCTTTCGTAATCAGTTTATGGTGTTTTTAATAGGCAATTTAATAATTCGGAAAAAAACTCTTTGCGACAGATATTTACCGGAAGACCTCTTGAAGGTGTTAATTCTGTGTGCTAATGAAACAAATAATTCTTGAAGACTACGATCTAAAACCCTGAACGTAAAAACAGTTAATTGTATGGTTGTGTGGATCGAGCGGTCGTGTAATTTGCGGTAAAACGTAAAAATTGTAGATTGAGCGGTCACTTTTTCCATCTCAATTAAATATGTCGATTTTGCGGTCAAGGTAACATAATACTGTGGAATATGCGGTCATAAATTCGAATACCAATAAAACACAACTAACATCATGGAGCTTATATTGTCAATATATATTTATAAAAATATACAAATATAAATACATTGTTATAAGAAATATATAAGAAATAAAGAAGTATACATTATACACGTGAAACGCTTTTATAAATACATTGTTTGTTATTCTTAATCTACTCTAATAATATTCTATAAGACATTTTCTTTAGAAATAATAGCAACTTTTCTTCTTTTGAACCGTTGTCATCATCTTCATACCACTTTGTCACCTTTTCAATCCTCTCATCCAGGTGGATGTATTTTCTTTTTCGCTTTTTTCCGCCTAAATTTAATTCCAACCTCATTATTTTTTGATCAGCTCAACAACCTAACCTAACCTAACCTAACCAATTTGTTTTCAAAGATAAAGGTGTATACATTATACACGTGAAACGCTTTTTTGACCGCAAAATCGACAGGTAAATTTTACCCTTCCTCCATTTTTACATTCAACAAAGATTTGATCGAAAAATCCACTGACCGCTCGATGGACTGACCGCAAATAGAACGACACCAATTGTATGCCATAATACTGATGGTAATTGTTGCCAATAGTTACCTGGAAATGTTTTAAAAAGAGAAATACTACATACCTATTAAACAAGACAGTAACGAAGAGGAAAAATATATTATAATTTAAAAGATGTTTCTCCAAAAATTTACTAGACGAAACGCAATACCTTTTGAATTGAATTCAATTCATAAGGATGTAAGGATACTGTGTATCTGAATTTCATATTAGGTACCTTTTTGCCATCGAGAAAGATGAAGCGATTGTCGTCGTGTAGTAAAGGTGTCTTGGATGTTTACCTGGGGTTGGGGAGACAATTCGTCCAATAATAATTTTCACCTGTAATCTGTTCCCAATTAGTCGTTTGTCGCAGTAACAAGACCGATAAATTAAACAAGACGTTTTGTAGATCTCGCCGATTACCGACGGCATCCGTCTTCGTCAGGTACGTTCTTCTTTGTCGTTCGTCTTACTTCCTTCTTTCTCTGTCACCGTTAACAACTCCACAATCTCGGCCGGTCCGGACCGAAAAGCCTATTGCAGTCATGGGTGGCCATTGCTTCACTCGCACTTGTTCAAATGATAATCCCAACGATAACAGCCGTTCGATGTATCGATTACTGATTAAGAAATTGGTTAACAGACTATCAAGAGCGGACGGAGTTTTATGTATGGCGTCCATGAAAATTCCCATCTACCCATCCAAAATGGCCTATGACTTCAAAAATGAATTAGTATCGCTGTGAATTATAGATACTTAAATATGTAGGAATCCTAATTGTCAAATCTGGCAACAAATACACCATCACGTTAGGATTTTGAGAAAAACGGTCCTAAAACTGAAAGAAATGGTCATTTTTGGGTATATATCAGGAGCAAGAACTAACAGACAAATTGTGTAAATTTATGTGAAATCTACAGGGATATATTATAAAACTAATAGCTGGGTCCATTACCTAAATTTGTAGTCAAGAACCCTATATAGGTATTCTAAAAATATGAGTTTAACTCTTGCTTGGAAAGAATCAATTAAAATATTGCAGTAGTGCCAAATAGATTCAAATGTTGTTGATTTAATTAAGACTCATTAAACTCATTCTTTTTGGTTTTCGTGAATCTAAATTTTGATTACGGACTTGGATTGTTTCCTATATTTTTGTGGTTGACTCCAGTGCACTTTTTCGTACAAAATTCGAATTTATTATTAAAATCCTGACGTAATAGTCAAATTTAGATTTAGATAATTGAATATGAAGATGCTTAAAATCATCCTTTTTTTAATAAACTTTTTTCAAGTTAATAGAAAATAGGAGACTGTGGTAAAAGAATAATTAAATAAAGAAAGACTCATCCACATGTGAAGTGGGCGAAACACGTGTCCGCTCATATTAAATTTAGTTAGTGGTAATTAGGGTGAGTCTTTCTTTATTTAATTTTTCTTCAAGTTACTCCAATAAGAAGTACAATAGCCAAATTTCTAAACTGATATAAAATATTTGGTACAAGGAATGGTTTAAATGGTTGAATATTTGAGAGCTCAGACTAGAGTGATGTAGATGTCTAAACATCTTTACCACAAGTTACATGTGAGAGATGGTGGAAGAGGAGGTATGCTATCGATTTAATCAGATTCAAAGAATGAGTGGTAGGTTGTTCCATTAATAAATAATCGTACCATTGAAAGAGGTCGAAATTTCGGATTTGGGACCTAACATACAAATTGCATAAATTCCGTGCTCTTACGATTAAGAAATTTTCGGCTGACTGGGACACGGAGAGGTAAGAGAGAGAGAGAGAGAGAGAAGACAGAACGGCCAACGTTTCTGGGATATTTTTGCCAATCGGACAAATAAACTTGTTGATTGCTTCTCGGAACCACGGCCGTCTGTCTGTCTGCCGCATCCTTATCTCAGTGAGTATCATGTTACCGGACTTGGAACGGCGTGCGCAGATTTATGTGACAGAAGTTGAGGAGCACGGGTGGTGTGCTACCGAAGGGTCAGTGACATTCCCATAAAGGGATGTTGAAGAGAAATAATCTCGGTGGATTAGGGAAATTGGGACAGCGATAGGGAGCATTTTTTGTGCAACAGTCAAAAGCTTATCTCCTACGCTGACGGTTTATGATTGCTGATAAGATGGAATTTAATACTGTTTAAGAAACTTAAGTAGAAATGATAAGACATTTCTTCAAATTCGTTAATCCATGATAAGCTTCGACTTATTATTAATGGTGGATCGTGGGTACAAAAAACTGTACCTAAACGAAAAATTTATCATCTTTTTGTAGGATTCCATACCGTTGTTATATTATATTACCATAAAGTTTAGTAGGATAATTATATTCAGCAATATAGTGATCCATATAAATAAAACAAATAATTAAATTTTTTACTTGAGTTACGATACCTTATATTTTCGTGTCTTTGAAGGTTCTAGGTTAAGGAGAAGTGCCCTCTATATGTTTTGATAACTGGGTCAATTATATAAAACAATTTATAAGGGATCAAATGTATCATTTTTTTATTATTTTTATTACATGCCCCTTTACATGGAGTTTTTGCAATTTGCTTCCATCATTCTAGTTACAAATCTTATTTACATTTACTAATTTCAATTCACTAGCAATAATTCCCTTACAAGCTAATACTTGCATTCCCTTAGATTTATTTCAACCTGGTGAAAATTAAAACCTCTTTTCTAATTCCTCATGGTCTACATCATCTCCCCCACTTCTCCACTCCTTAATAAAATCTATAATTGTTTTGTTTTTGAACCGTCATTGCATTTTTACAGCACATTAAGTACTCTAAAGTCTCATTTTCCCAATCGACACACCCATTCCTTAAAGCCTTTCTTTCCTGTCCTGCCTATGTTTCCGCATCTAGCCCTTGTGCAAATTTCTTTATCCGTCTTATTTTTACATCCTTTATTTAAGTATGCAGCGCACTCATCACCCGGTATGAGTTCTTTGTACTTGTTATTAAACGACGGCTTCAAGATCGCTTCCCATTCATTCTCTTTTGCTTTGTTCTTTAGTTTATCTACACCCTTATATAGTAAACCTTCTATCTCATCTATATGTTTATTTTCCCACATCATCTTAAAAACTTCACCTATATTCATTTCGTATATTACTTCCATTAATTCTTTATCCCATTTTGACGGCACACCATTCAGTACTGCCCTACATTCGTCTAGGAGGCAAATTTTAGGTCACCTATCGTTACTCAATCTGAGCACCTTACACATATATTTACACGCCCTTTCTATGATAGTTAACCTTATATAATTAACCCCTATCTCAGGTATCCATATATATAAATACCCCCAACGCCATTTTACATAATCTTACTTGAAGTTTGCACATTTTTCTTAAATTCCCAAACCCCCGAATTTCCACTCTATATAAAGCTATTGTTAAGTCTTCAAATGTAAATAACATTTTTAAAAGTGTTCATTCCCAGTTCTGAATCAGTTTTTCCAACGCACCACTAAGGATTTCGTTCTTGGTTGTTATGAAATCATCAATTTGCATAAATGATTGGTTATTATAGTTGACGATAGTGATTTGTTTAATTAGTTTTTTCTTCTTTCGAACTTACGGTGTAATTAGGGTCGATCAGTCATGTAATCCTCGTGCCCAGTGCTTTGGAATCGACTTTCGTGTTTCTTGTCATTGGTGAAATATGCTCCCTAATGGTAACTAGCAGTAATTCCTTTTTATCATCCACTTTGTTATTAATCTTGCTGTCGGGACGTTTTTAAACAATTTAACCTCCCAACGAGTTCCACGACAGCTTCGGCTACGTGATTAAGTAATTGTTAAATTTCTAAATGACTGCATTCTAATTATGACGATTGGACCTCACATGGACGAATGGGGACCGACGGGCGCGGATAAACTTGTCGGAAAAGCGACCATGGATACCGTTAAGTACCTATGTAAAACAGTTGTCAAATGGGTATCGTTATCTGCTGAAAAGAAGTTTGATTCGCTGAAAATTTCCGCACCATTATCAACCCATTGGATTAAAAAAAAACAATAAAAGATACTGATAATTAAATAGAATTATATCAAAGAGATTCATCTTTGTATACCACAAACTTTTTTGAAAATATGGACTTTCTCACTTTGATAATTCCTACAATAGAGGTGGTCGAAACACGTGTCCGTATTTTTAAAAAAAGGTTGTGGTGTACACGATGAGTTTTTTTGATTTTATACAATTTTGAGCAATAGGCATCTACAGATACATATCGCTATGTTTAAGAACAATTGTAACAAAATATGATTAATCCTTTCTAAATTCACTTGATGGAAACTCATTTTAATACTTAGTAAGAAATAAAACATTAGAAGTTTTCACAAAATTTGTTTAATAAACTTAACAACTGTTTCGCCTAACTTATGCTTCTTCAGAAGTAATACACTTAAACTAAACTAAGCTAAGCTACATATATATATATATACCCCCATTGGAACACTAACCAAAAAAACTGTTTATTAAACTAAATAACCCCTCTGAGCTTTTAGGAAAATACCTAATTAAAAATAATTTTAATGTAGCATATAAAACACAAAATACCTTGGGTAAATATATCAAAAATAACAAAGACAAAGTTAATAAGGAGGATAAGTCAGGGGCGTATAAACTAACTTATAACTCTTGTAACTATATATACACTGGTTAAACGGGAAGATCATTCAAAAAACGAATAAATGAACATAAAAAATCCTAAAATCCTACGATAATAATAAATTAAACTCAAACTACGCCAAACACCTTAATGAAGGGGAACATTTTTAATGATAATTTTGAGATCTTATATGTGGAAAATAAAAATCTTACACTATCCTTATTAGAATCTCTAGAAATTAATAAGTTTAAAATACCAATATTCTTCTGAACGATCAAATTGATCTCAATAATTCACCACTACTTAACTTTATTCACCCCCCCCCCCCGCCTTAATTGTTAAACTATATAAGTATCTTAGTTTAGTTTAGTTTAAATGTATTTCTTCTGAAGAAGCCTAAGTTAGGCGATACAATTGTTAAGTTTATTAAACAAATTTTGTGGAGACTTCTAGTGTTTTCTTTCTTACTAAGAATTGTAATAATACTTTTACAATTACATACTTGCGTCAAGGTTTTGCTCAATAATATGTGTGTACTGGAGTTTAACTAGAGGATCAAAATTATTATTTCATCATAAGCGCTATGTAATCATGGAAATATTTCCTACTACCATGGCCTATATTTGTAACTAAATTTGATATTTAAATACGGCCGACACGTCAAAATATTCGATATTTTATTAAAAATTTCGGACATTCTGGATATCGAAAGTAGGTCTAAGGCGCAGTACCATTCTTTACTTAGACGTCATAATCGTTAGCTAATTACAGAGTGTCGTATCATCAGAGGAGATAGCTGTTCCGATCTCCATTACTAACATATCTACGCTAGAACCATAGACATTAGTAGCACATTATTCTGTATGATTTTCTATTCCATATCTCAAAAATAATATTTTATGGAACCAAATAACGATCTTATTGTCCCTCCTCCGTTATGATTCGGAAAGAACAATTTATTGTTAATACCCTCTACTCAAAATTATGTTTGTTCAATTTAATTCGGAGGTACGAATATTTGATGAATTGAGACATGAACATCTAAATATCGATATATCTATGACATGGCATAGAAGGAAAAAAAAATGACCAAGTCATCGGATTTTTGAAATTCCTTAATATCCTCTATTCTACTGCAATCATCCGCATCGAGCTGGGTCGCACAAGGATATAAAGAGCCTGTCGTCGTCGTCATCATCATCATGGTCATGCATGGAACTAAAAAGCTCCCATTGAAGTGCTCGAGCTGATGGGACGGAGGAGCCAAAAGGGGCACACACAAACACACACACACAACACATTCACATAAAAAGAAAACGAAAAGCCGAGCATAAGGCACCCATATAGCTCGTCAAGAGCCAAGACATCGAACAATGGACGCATTTCTAAAACAGTGTGATGCCGGCCCATTAAGCAGCTAAATGCTGGTATTGTTATCGAGAACCGTATTTGATTATATGATTACCGATGGCAGGTGTTCGGATTCCGAACATTCTGCCGATGATTGATTGAATTTTTATTCCTATTGTCGGCCAATCGAACTTTTTGTTAGGTGTAAGAAGTATTTACAAAAGAAGAGGGGGAGGACGGACCCAGGTCTTCTTCTACTTCTTCTTCCTCCTCGTTTTTTTTTTAATAATCTAATGTGAATTAAAATAATTTATAGGAATGGTAATGGCAGGTATCTGTAGTTTTGGTAAACAATTCTACGGTCTTTGAACAGTTTAAATAAATACTTACTTACTCTTGTGACCTTAGCACGAGCTGTTACTGGTTCTTACAGTGTTGATATTAGTGTAATGTGATGATACAAATTTTTAATTCAATTTCGGGACGGGACTATCGGACCCAAGTTGATTCTTAACGTTGTTAATTAGTTATAAGGAATCAGAGTCTATAAGCTAGAATGTACAGAATGTGATTCCTTTTACTTAGGCCAAACTGGAAGGTCATTTAGAACTCGTTATAACGAACACTTTAGATCATTTAGATTAAGAAAAGATAATTCCAATTTTGCAAACCATTTAGAAAATCTTAAAATTAATCATAATGTAAATAAAGGCTTTAAACTTAATACTTTAGAATCCTTAGAAACATATAAAGCATCAAAAATTTCCGAAAATAACCTGTTAAACGACCAGGTAGATTTGTACCACTAAGTATTATTGAGTACATTTTATAATTAATGGTATTTCCAAAATATATATAAACATCACTGTACATCTGTTTATATACATTTAATTTGAATCATTTGTTTGACAATGACAAGCTATTTGTCGAAACTATAATCAAAAGGATTTGTAAATAAAAAAGTGATAATAAACAAAGTAGTGTTTATTCATTTATCATTTATCGTAATTAAATCCTTATTTACAAATAGTTTTTAAATAGTTAATTGAAAAAAGCATGCATACAGTCATGCTAATAAATTAAGCAATAGAATAACAAAAAAACCCAGTAACACAGTCTCTCCTAAAACAATAAAAGTTAACTCCAGTATATTTTAAAACTCAGTGGTCGTTGTTGAATATATAAACACTACTGTATATCTGTTTATATTTATTCAATTTGAATCATTTGTTTTGACAAATCTGTTTATATTCATTCAATTTGACTCATTTGTTTGACAATGACAAGCTATTTGTCGAAACTATAGTCAAAAGGATTTGTTAATAAAAAAGTGATAATAAACAAAGTAGTGTTTATTCATTTATCGTTAACTTTGGTTTTGTTTTAAAGTTTTTCTTTATCATCAAAATCATTAACTAACGGCTGTTCAGTTCAATTTTTAGATGTAAATAATATTTTTCAATATGGTTATTCATCCGAAATGGTTTTTCCAACGCAATGATAAGGATTTTTTCTTGGATAAAATTAATAATTGATTGGTTATTATAGTTGGCTATAGTGATTTGTTTAGTTCTTTTATGCACTCGAACTTACGAACAGGTGAATAAGGTGAATTTTTCTGAATATTATCTAGATTTACTTCTCTCAGAAAGTAAATATAATTGTTGTTATAGTTACATTATGTTTTACAATAAACGAGGAAAATATGTGTAAAAATGTATATAAAATTATTGCATCTTCTTAGAGCGCTTTCTCATATTTTAAATAACCCTTGTAATGGTCTTAATATAGCTAATAAATACCCAAGTGAAGAGCTGGGCGCGTGGCTGCCGCACTTATGCCGGCGCGACCGGGTCGTTATGATAATGCTGATATCAGTGACAAATTTGCAGACCTAACGCCTCCTACGAAGGAAAAAAATCGCGACGGATCAGCCAAATTATTGCATGCATCTATACGCCCTTTGTACGTGTGCATTAGTTATTCTGCCGTTGTGTGTGTGTTTTACATATATATGTTACTCTCGGGAGTCTCGGTGATACTTACTATCATATTTATACTTAACACGTAATATTTATTTTATTTGACACATTTTCTAATAGATATTTTAAGGAATATTTGAGGAAATACTGGACCTCACTGTAAGATTAGTCTTTCTCTCTTTTTTTGCAAGTTTTTATCTATTTTTGAAATCACGGGCCGCGACTGACTTATGGTACAATTATGGTTGTTAAGTCATGTAATTCTCGTGCCTGATGCCTTGACATCTACTTATACGAATGTAGGAATCACGTTTGAAATTCGTTTTAGTTGTACTAAATGGTTTTCAATAAATTCTCTTCATATTAAGGTTAAATGAGTACAAAACATGTTGGGTATATTTCACAAATTTATTCAAGTATTCTTAACGAAATCGTTTCGGCTATGAGTCCATAATCATAATATACAGTTGTGTACTAATTGCTAACATGTTATCAAGAGCTATTTATACCTATGACGTTTCGTCAGCGGCTGCGGCTGACATCTTCAGAAGCGTTTGTGGTTTGGTCGTTGTAGCAGATTTCGATCTCGAAAACGTCTAATGTCATATTATTATTTATTTATAAGGAATCAGAAGTAAATAATATTTTTCAAAATAGTCATTCATCCGAAATAGTTTTTCCAACGCAATGATAAAGATTTTTTCTTTTATGAAATTAATAATTGATTGGTTATTATAGTTGGCTATAGTGATTTGTTTAATTCTTTTATACTCTCGAACTAACAGGTGAATAAGGTGACATGTTCTGAATATTTCTAAACTAATTTGTCTCAGAAAAAATTAAAAACACATTAAAAACAATACTGTCAAGAATCAAACAGAAATGAATATACACAACTCCGACCTCCTACTACTTATTGTTGAATTTCCTAATTTATAGGCATAAATAGCTTTAGATAACATGTTAGCATGTCACATATGACATTAGACGTTTTCAAGATCGAAAGCTGTTACAACAGCCAAACTACAAACGCTTCTGAAGATGTCAGCCGTAGCCGCTGACGAAACGTCAGGCAACCAAAAAGCCTATAGACCACTTTCCCAAAAGCCCGGTAAGTTATCTTAATTCTATTGACGCCGGTCGTGAAAGCCTACACACTACAAGAAATGAAGATACAGAACTCCCCCTAATTTTAGTTAATTTTCCTAATTTATAGGTATAAATAACTTTAGATAACATGTTAACAATTAGTACACAACTGTAGTTGTTTTATGAAATTTGTGAGATTTACCCAACGTGTTTTGTACTCATTTAACTTTAGTTGCATTGATTTAATTATTGTTTCTCTTCATATTGTTCGTAGTATTTGTTGGTTCCATCTTATTTAATGATCTGTTAAAATTTCACTTGATAATTGTTTCGTGTATTTGTGTAAACTATTTTGAATTAATGTTTTGAAAGTGATTGTTTGTCACATTAACAAAATTGGTCGACAGACTGTACCTAGTTATATATATATATATATATATATATATATATATATATATAATTTTGTTTTAGAGGCAATTGGGCAATTAAATAGCGTTATTTTTATCATCGGTCTATCCATGTGTCTTAATTAACGCAAGTAAAATTAAAACGTGAACTTCAAAGGAACGCGTTTTTGGCATTTTTATTATTATTAGTCGGTTTTTACGCAAGTATACCTGCTTCTAAAAGTGCTCATGACTAAATTAGCCCGAATGGTTACCAAATAAGTTGTAAAGAAATTTAATTGATTCCGAGCAGATTAGATGGAAGTTTTCGATGGGATAAAGGAGGTAAGCCGTTTTACAATCTCGGTATGGTATAATTAATTTGCATTTAAATAACGAACAATTAATTGTGATGCCTGGTTCGTACCACATCAACAACAACAGCAACAGCAACAACAACCACTACAAAAACAATCGTCTGCGTTTTATTTATAGGTTTTTTGACTTGGACATGAGAATTATCTGAAGCAATTAGTAACTGTAAAATAACACGTTCCCGTATCTGTTGTTCCTCCATAGCCGTGGTTTTATCGTGTTAGATAAAGGAAAAAGCAATAAAACGTGGAAATGTGGGACCCACCCGGTTGTTTGGCACCTTTCTACCCTTTATCTGATAATGTTCAATCGTAAATTCTTCCATTCATTTGTGTCGTTACCTGCTCTAAGTTTAACGGCCCGCGGGCCATACTGACAGTCAACTGCGACTGTTCACTGCTCATGTCTCTTTATTCTTCTCTCATTCGTATCTTTCTACATTCAACAACGACCACTGAGCTTTAAAATATACTGGAGCTAACTTTTATTGTTTTAGGAGAGACTGTGTTACTGGGGTTTTTTGTTATTCTATTGCTAAATTTATTAGCATGACTGTATGCATGCTTTTTTCAATTCACTATTTAAAAACTATTTGTAAATAAGGATTTAATTACGATAAATGATAAATGAATAAACACTACTTTGTTTATTATCACTTTTTTATTTACAAATCCTTTTGATTATAGTTTCGACAAATAGCTTGTCATTGTCAAACAAATGATTCAAATTAAATGTATATAAACAGATGTACAGTGATGTTTATATATATTTTGGAAATACCATTAATTATACAATGTACTCAATAATACTTAGTGGTACAAATCTACCTGGTCGTTTAACAGGTTATTTTCGGAAATTTTTGATGCTTTATATGTTTCTAAGGATTCTAAAGTATTAAGTTTAAAGCCTTTATTTACATTATGAATAATTTTAAGAGTTTCTAAAGTAGGAAACTGATAGCCTGTTTCTAAAAAATGGTTTGCAAAATTGGAATTATCTTTTCTTAATCTAAATGATCTAAAGTGTTCGTTATAACGAGTTCTAAATGACCTTCCAGTGTGGCTTAAGTAAATGAAATCACGTTATGTACATTCTAGCTTATAGACTCCAGTTTTTTCAAATTTGTCAGTTTTATCTTTTGAATTAAAAAGTATGTGTTTTGAATATGTGGTTGTCTTAAAATTAACTGTTAGGTTATTTGCAGATAGAACATTAGCGATTTTTATTGAAATATTACCAAAGTACGTCAATCATATGTATTTGCATTCTTTGTTTTTTTTTATGTATAGGTAGATATATAGACTGTTATGCTATTTTAAATTGTTTTTTACGAATTAAATTTTGAATTGTTCTTGGATCAAAACCATAATTTTTTGCAATTGTTAGAATGATATTTAGTTCATGTTGTAATTTTTCGTTTGAAAGGGGGACTGAAAAAGCTCTGGATATAGGTAACGTTATTAGGTCCATAATATTTTTTATTATGCTTTCATAATTATTGTTGAACCTACTTGGAAGCCTGGGGCTTCGCGTCACTCGAAGGCTAATAGCCCTTTACAATGATGGCTTTAGGTTTATTGTTTATGTGTCACGTTAAACTGCGAGAATAAAACTTTCTTTTGCCCACAGTTCTGTTTGTGTAGATGTCTATTAGAATATTCCGAATTGTTCTAAATGAATATTGACATTTGATTTTTTTCCGAAGATTTCGTAAAAAATTCGTTAGTTTCTTATTTGGCCTTACATAGTAATTTTCTAGAACTTCCTAAAGTGTTTCATATCCTATATTTATTCGAACTATTATATCTAGATAATGATAAAGGTTACATTAGAACACCTCTAAAAGAACTTATGTTATGATAAATATTAGAGATAAGTGTCCTCCAATCAATAACCAGTTTTATTGTTAAAAATTTCGTACTTATTTGTTTTTATTTGATATATTTTCTTTCTTTATTACAAGCTTCAGTAATTGTGACGAATTTGGTTGCCTTCCCAGTACTTTTATAGCTCAATGGTTTTGACAATATTCCGCCTCGATTCTGTTTTCTTTACGGTAAACTTGTCACGTTTGAAACGAAAAATGCTCTTAGTTTTTGTGTCTTACACGCTTACATCGTAGCAAACCAAGTTCACTTTAATTCTCGAGGTGTTATTTTAAAGAACGTTTTGCAACGGGGTCATCTCCATTGTCTTTATCAGCTTCAGCTTGAACTGGTTTAAATGTCTTGTTTCTCGATTACAATCTTCATACATCTACATAATATATAACAATACATTTGGTTTGTATCGTCCATCGTTTTTGGTGCTTCTGTTGTTTCAAAGGTGAAATGTGGAACGTAATGAAAAAGGAAGTCGAAAAGGTTCTTGTTGGCTCATGATTCACGTTTCCTCATTTATTGCTTTACGGATTTGATTCAAGTTAAAGGTATGCTTTATAAATTGTGAATTTTATCTTGAACCATTGAGCGGGTGTTCGAAGACTCTTGCTTCCTACCCCAATGAAAGTTCTGCTATAAAAAACTGAAAGGGAAAGAAAATTCTTTATCATGGTGATGGTGTCTCTAACAGTACGAAAGTTTGTTTTGAATGATTGAATATTTAATTGAATAGGCACTGATATGTTTAAACTCCATAATCAAAATTCGAAATAAAACACAAGTGTTTAAGAGTTTAACAAAAAACTTTTAATATATCACGACGAATCGTTTCACCTTACAAAGGCTTCATCAGGTGATGAAATGTACAAAAGTAAGAAAATTGCAGTAATATATACAATTATACAATCGAAGAGTGGGGGGAAAAATATTTAATAGGGGAGAATTGTTGATGTCTAACTGGTCATTAAGAATAAGTTTAGAATGGTTATATTTATTAATTTTGAAAGATTCGGGAAGATTTAATTTATAACCTTTATTTTGTTTGTGTAAAATCTTGTATAAGTCTATGAATCATAGAATGATTAGATATGATTAAATATTTTCCGCCCCCCACTCTTCGATTGTATAATTGTCTATATTACTGTAATTTTCTTATTTTTGTACATTTCATCACCTGACGAAGCCTTTGTAAGGTGAAATGATTCGTCGTGATATATTAAAAGTTTTTTGTTAAACTCTTAAACACTTGTGTTTTATTTCGAATTTTGAATGATTAATATATTTAAATGTATTGTAGGAACACCACTAAAATATTTGAGAAATATTTTATTTAGGTTTGGATATGACTGGAAAATTTTTAAAATATTTAAAAAATCAATACAGTTTTTGTCACTATTATAAAATACTTGAGAAAACATGATTTAATAAAATAACTGTTAAATAATGAAATGGAAAGTGTATTATGACTGAGACTAATAAAATGTTGATTGTTAGTAGTGAAGGAAAGAAGACGTAGTCCTTGAAGTAAGTTCTCTAGGTGGACAAAAAGAAAGAAGCAGTAAAAATAAAAAAGTATTATATTTATGACAAAGACAATGAAACAGTACAATATAATCAATTAATAAGTTGAACTCTGAATGAACAAAATCGTTGATCCGGACTGATGGGCCGTGGTCGAAAGGAAGATCCAAACGTTTCGACTGCAATTTCGGCAGTTATCTTCAGTGGGCAGCTTGATTCCTAGGTCGAAGATTGTACCTCGGAGTCTCAGTAGCAACTGAACTTCATTCAGTATCCAATACAATCTTCGACCTAGGAATCAAACTGACACCGAAGATGACTGCCGAAGTTGCAGTCGAAACGTTTGGATCTACAAGTTACTTTTGACCATGGTCCATCACCCCGGATCAACGTCTTTGTCCATTCGATTCCGGCCGTGAAAGCCTATGCCATTACATTGAACTCTGATGTTTCAGAATAGAAAATGTCGCTTAAAGATTTTTTTTAGGTTTGGTCATTTTCCAATTGTCATTCTTTACACAAAAGTGGATATTTGATTCCGAGACGATAATTTGAAAGAGTTGAGACGATATTTTCTTCGTGTTCCGTTTTCCTCTTTCCAGTCCTGCCGCATTCTATTGTATGGTTCCCATAATTTTCGTGTGTCATGAACAGTCATCGCACACTGCGATAATTCGACGCCGGCTTGCCGCGTGTGTGGCAATGCTTTATAGGCATCCAGAGTGCCATGATTTAGAGCTACGATGCTGCAATGTTCTGCCCACGCGCGCCATCTTCACTCTTTATTTATTGCCAACTTAGTTGTTTTAAAATTGTCAAGTCCATGTAACATGCAGTATACGCCGGAATCCTTTGTAGTGCTCGCTGTGTTGCATTGAGGTTCGAATCTGCTACGCTTTTCAATTACGAAAAACGGAATAAATAGAAACGACAAACGTCTCCAATATATCCGTAGGTATGTTATGTAGGTTTGTACGTACGTACGTACGTACTGTCGGGTAGTGTGGAATGGATGGTGCTTGAAGAATGTTCGAAGGCAAGTAGTGAACGAGGCTAAGCGCTCTTACGAAATCCATGTCGAGACCTTTACATACCGGGACTTACATAAATATCGGTACATGTTACGTAGCAATAATGTTACTCGCTTGTACTGGTGTACGTTTGTCAGTTGAATGTTTCCAGTAAAATGTCCAGGAACATGGATAGATTGTTTCTCCACTCGCGAACCAGTTCATGATGGGTTAAAGTCTTGAGCCGCTTGGACGAGACACTTCACATTGGAAAACTCAATAGGCTACATAACATAAACATGTACCTAACTACAGACAGTGTAGTAAACTCTATCTGAATAGATTTGCCACTAATTGTAACAGGCGGGCTGGCATGTTCGTAGGGTAGCATAGAATTTTTTTTTATTTATAGAATTTGATGTTATTATTCAATATAGTTCCCTTCAAGGGTAATACAGCGATTATAGCGATCATACAATTTTTCGATACCATTTTTATAATACGATTTGATTTGTCTTTAGCCTCAAAATAGGCTTCAGTTTCGGCGATTACGATTACCTCTTCATCGGCGCGAAATTTCTGACAAGCAAGCATTCTCTTGAGGTCTGAGAACAGAAAAAAGTCGCTGGGGGCCAGATCTGGAGGGTACGGTGGTTGCCGAAGCAATTCTAAGCCCAATTCATGGAATTTTGCCATCGATTTCATTGATTTGTGACACGGTGCATTGTATTGATGAAACAGAACTTTCTTTTTTCTTCTAATGAGGCCGCTTTTCCGCGATTTCGTCTTTTAAACGCTCCAATAACGCTACGTAATAGTCGCTGTTGGTCCCTATGGTTTTCCCCTTTTTAAGATAGTCAATGGATATTATACCATGAGCATCCCAGATCTCAGAATACTGATGCCTGATGCCATAACCTTGTCAGCCGACTTTTGCGTCTTTCCACGCTTTGGAGTCGGTTCATCACGTGCAGTCCACTCGGCTGACTGTCGATTGGACTCCGGTATGAAATGATGGAGTCATGTTTCATCCATCTTCACATATCGACGCAAACGCAAAAATTCGGATTTATTACGATTGAACAGCTCCCAGCTCCAAACACTGCTTAGAATCATCGATCCGTTGTTGTTTTTGGTCAATTGTGAGCTCGCGCGGCACCCACTTAGTACAGAGCTTTTGCATATATGACCATGACCAACACGTTCCTTTGATATCTTTAGGCTATCTCAATCAGCTATCTCAATCAACTTCACTTTACGGTTATCAAAAATTATTTTGCGTACTTTTGATGTTTCCGTCGGTAACAGCCTATTTGGGGCGTCCACTGTGTGCATCATCCTCGGTGCTCATTTTGCCTCGTTTAAATTTAGCAAACCTCTTTTCTACGGTTGATTTTCCTGGTGAAAAGTCTAAATAATGTTTATCAAACCAAGCCTTGGTTTCAAAAGTATGTTTTTTCGCCAAAAAGCAATGCTTTATTAACACACGAAATTTCTTTTTATCCAAAGTAACAAAAGTTCTTTCACTAAAAATGCTGTAACTTAGATACTACTAGTGCAACAGCTGTTAAATTTATACACGCGTCTTTTGAAGGTTAGGACTAACTAAAAATAATATGGATTTGATACTACTAGAGTCATTTATGGGCCAGCCTACGAACTTTTCAGCCCGCCTGTTAGGTGACAGATATGAACGGATATGGAAAATTACTGACCTAACTATTGCCTAATGGTCGAAGGATCCATATCATCTGAGATATATCTACCTCTCACCTGTGGTTTTCAAATTTCACTAATAATAGTAGTCCAATCCATTTGATATTTAGATAGCCGTCCATTTGCCTGAAAACAATCTCAAAATAGTCTTTGTTAGTGTCAGGAATCTATTGTCGTTGCAATACCTACTGCCAAAACACGATACTAAACGTCCGAAGCATTTTTCGATAATAACGTTACCTACTGTGTTATACAAAACCGCTAAAGATTCCAGTCATCTTTATTAATACACTGACGAGTTTCTGAAAATGTACACAAAAAATATCATATTGTTTGTACATTAAAATACGTTAAACCTTTATCAATATTCATAGTTTTTCCAAAACCGTCAAGTACTTTGTTGGATACTAATGCATTAGATTAAACGAAAAGGTATAAAAATTCTATTCTTAATAAAGAAAAACATAACTTTTGACCACAAAAATGTTTGAATAGTAAAGTAAATCAGGATCTTTCATCGCCAGTGTTAGTAGCGATAGAATTCCTCCTGAGACTGAGTTTCAGGCTGATTGCGTACTATCATGCATTCAATTCAGGTATGAGTCCTGATGGTACGGTGGTAAAACAACCCCTACCGACGTTATATCAAGGAACAAGGATACTCACCGAAAGATGATGATCATTAATCCCGAACAATCAATCCTTCTAATGATTTAGTGGATGTGTAATCAGGATTTACGATTCCGATAATGAATGGTCTCTTTTCGTACGTTGGTTGTTTTATCTTTTGATTCCAATCTAAATTAAAACGAATCAATTATATATGTGTAATAAATGATAAAGTATGACTAATGACCCAATGGACTGTAAGTAGATTCGAAAAAATACAGTACGATTACTTTGATCAGTTTTGCAATTCCATTTCGAAACTTGGACGAAGTATTAAATCACCTACTTCCATGCTGCACGCAAAGCAAAAAGCAATTCCAGAGCTACAAACGTTATAACACTTATATACGGATCATCAATATGTTGTTGTCGGGAGCGTAAAACGTACTGAACTTAATAAGCTGTTTTTATAACGAGATTATGACTCTTTAGGAAAATTAGGTATAAATCAAGGTTGGCGGCAGCGTTGGGTTGATTTATGAACAAGTGAACATCTCGTTACTGGCGGGGGGCGAAACCTTTATTAGATTAAGCTAATCTGTTATAGTTGACGGATCTTCGGGAGATAATATCGCCCAATTACGCACCCACTGCGACCGCTTCGTTCGCCTCATGCATATCTCTTCATTCAACGGCTCTATGCATGAAGCACTACTTTTAATAGTGGTGGTGGTGTGGATGTCGTGAGTTAGTGAGTTTTCACTGCATGGCTGTCTGTTCGTAATTCACCACCACATCAATAACTTTTCGGAAGTCGACATTCCTTTGAAATTAATAACATTCATTCAGTTGATGAACATTACTAAATCGCTCAAAAAAATGAACGAGATCATCACGACAGTTTAAATATAAACTTTGGCGGAAATAACAATTGAGAAATGTTTTCATTTTATGAAAAGACAGAAAGGAGTCAGAGAAAGTTACAGTGATCAAGGATTTTAAGGTGCAATCTGGAAAAGTCAACTAAATTCTACGTAATTCTGAGAATCATCATATTTGTAGCGATGGATTCTACTCCCTAATCGTGTTCCTAGAGTTGGATAAATGATTCACCGAAGGGCGGAAGCTAATCCTGTACCACAGCCACCTAGCCCAGATATCAGACCCATTCCCATGTCATCTGTGAAAGCGTTAGCCTTTTCATGTTTAGATTATCATTTTTACACAAAAACCACCAAACTCTGTATTAAATGTGATGATGAGTGTAATAATTTTAAGATATCACCAAGCTCGACTTAAATTTTCGATTACTTTTCTTTGATTGCAATTTATATTTTAAAAAACTATAAATAATGGAGAAACATTTCAATTTTGATATTTAATGAGAAAATGATCAGGGAGAATCGAACTTTCCGAAAATCGAAATTTCTGACCTTTGTTTGACCCTTTCTTTCATAGAAGCTACCTTATTATACTTAATAAAATTATCAGTTCTTTACAAAAAAAGGCTTGAAATTAGGAAACTGATAGAAAACAGTAATATTTAGATAGAATAACAGGAATGCTTGAAGATCCAGATCGATTAGAAGAATATTTTTTTTCCTAGAAGCAGAGAAGATAAGAGATAAGAGATAAGAGAAGTGAATACACGGAAAATATGATACTGATGATTAGCTTACTGTATTCAAGTTTCGAAATATTTTGAATCTTCAGAAATTGTCATAGTATTAATGAAATATCGCTGTTGTTTTATTAATAATAAAATTAAACATTTATTTTTTAACGTACACAACTTCATAACACGTAAATTAACTTATCAGCAAATATTAAGTTGGATGTGAATAGGAATAATAAAAAATTATGTCAAATTTATCTAAGACAACTTCAATAAATTTACTTTCATTTATTTTCATTACGAAATAGAGTAAGACGGGAATCTGTTCTTGCATTTCGATGTTTTGAAGAAAATTGTTGACGAGTTCTTCCGCTTTGTCACCCGTGCCAACATAACGGCGACGGGTATTTCGATGACGACGAAAAAAGTTATTGTTCCGCTTTATCGACAGTGTTGGTTCGTTTATGGCAAGCCGCACGGCACCAGCTCCGGTACTTTTGGGCTGTATGCGAGCAAAATGAAGTTCATTGAATGCACTTGGTGTATGCGTGGGACGAGTGAGGAGGGGCATGACAAATCAGCCCTGTCCCGAGAGGGGGACACAGGGTACCGCAACATGCTCGCCGACCTTTGACCTCACGTACTCAATGGCTTACCATCATTCTATCCGACACAATAATTTATAAATAGGAAGCGGATTCTGATGCTCTTACTAGACACCATTCAAAAATACATACCATAACCATAACCATATTATCCTTTCAAATATGAAATGGAATATTAAACTGCTAGTAGAGAAAATTAACACGTAAAAGTTTAAAAATTACTTAATGTTATTCTTTATGTTGTTATTTATTTTTCTTTTAAATAACGTGTTAGATGTGTAGAATGTTTTGTAGTTCCTCCTACCGATAGGAGGCTAGTTTTTCGATTATTTCGTCTAATATCTTCGAAAATTTGGTTATCCGGCTCGAAGGACCAAAACTTTTATACGTAACGATCCGGCTTCTTATAAAGAGTCAATAGGTTTCATATATGTAGGCTGTGACAGGCAGAACCTCTCTTATTTTTCCTTTTCGCGTTTCAAAAAGCTGTTACGTACTGACGTGGAGGAAATTAGCGATCGAAGAATTGACCAAGTGCACACAATGGGACCCATCTCTGTGGTGGACGTCGTCGTCGTAGTCGTCGTTGGAGGGGTGACCTTTTTTTGCCATATTTGTTCCGTTAAACGGTCGTTCGTTATATTACATGTTCGACAAATCTGAAGAATTTCGTTTACCTTTCACGCTCTTGCTTGCTTCTAATATTTTACAGGATCAAATATTACGTCTATGTTAACAATGACAGGAATTTCAAATGAAACAGTCAGTTTACCAAGGAATGTAGTCAAGGTGATATATTTTTTCCGTTGAAAACAATAGATGACATTGTCTAATGTTTACACAGTATTTTTAAACAATTATTAAATAAAGATAACTATTGTATCATTGTAAGTACTCTAGAAATAGTTAAAGCGGTATAACTAGTTTTGATAATGCAGATTAGTTTGATTTAATTCAGTTTGAATATGTCGCCTCTGAAAGATTAAATCCATGCTTATATACTTGTAGGAATAGTTTTAAATAATTGATATTTTTGATTTAAATTTGATCATTATCGACCAATCAGTTAAATAGAGTCACTTCTGATTATGATTTCAATTTCTTACTATGTTTAGGGTTTCCATAGTAAATACAGAAAATGTTCTGATGTTCCACTATATGAAAGCTAATCATACTGATATTTTTTGAAACCTTCACTTAATTTTTATTGGACTTTTTAATAAGTTTCGACTCACAAAGACCATCTTCAGAAGAAAGATTAATCGTTAATCCTTCAAAACAGTGTTTTATTTACAAAAAATATCAACTTCAGAAATATAAATATAAATATAAAATATGGAATCAACAGAAACAACTACTCCCAGGGCTAATACCCCTACCGGCATTGAATTACACTGTTGATTCCGATGGACTTCTAGACGAAAATATAACATATTCAAAAAAGAAGAAATTAAAATCATTATTTGTCTAAATTTTAGGATCAAAGATCTCACATTTTGAACGCTTCATACTAAGTAGGCACAACGAACGGAAAGCCATATTCCACGACCGGTTTCGACCTATCGGGTCTTATCAGGTGGGCGCTGGCAGAAAGGCCTTTACAGGCTATATTATAAATATAAACATAAAATATGAAATGAACAGATACAACTACTCCGAGGGTTAATACCCCTATTGGCATTGAATTACACTGTTGATTCCGATGGACTTCTAGACGAAAATATAACATATTCAAAAAAGAAGAAATTAAAATCATTATTCGTCTATATATTAAGATCAAAGATCTCACATTTGGAACGCGTCCTACCAAGTAGGCACAACGAACGGAAAGTCACATCCCACGACTGATTTCGACCTATCGGGTCTCATCAGGTGGGCGCTGGCAGAAAGGCGCGTTCAAAATTTGATATCTTTGAACCTTAAATATTAGACGAATAAGGATTTTAATTCCTTCTTTTTTGAATATTAACATTAGAGTTAATTTAGAAGATCTGTTCGAGTTGAGTTTTCTTTTTAATTTAACTGTTGGAATAATTTGAATTAGGGGGCAATTTGACTTAAATAAAAGACGACCTGCGGGTAGTTGACTATATAAAAAGTACTCACGTTAAAAGGGAATCAATCAAGGTCTAGTTTATCTTCAGAAATGATCTCTTTATCGATTTCCTTTGGTTGCTACATAAATTGCAACCAATATTTACCATCTCCATCGCTCCGTTTGATTGGTAAATGTATGTACCGTATGCAACTATGTATATGATCGTATGCAGACTGACAGACGTACAAACACACCACGTAGTCGCTTCAATAAAGAGTCGGCTGTATGATCATCAATAGCGGGTACCTATACCTACAAGTACTTGTTTACATGCAAATACACATACGTGGATACGTACCAACGTTACTAAGTACCTACGTTTAAATCTATCGCTTGTGTATCGGGAATTATTTCATGATTTCCAGTCTTCTAGGTGGTCCATGGAGTTGTCAATAACTTTCAGTGTTTCCATATAGGGCCTTAGTTTCGATAACTCTAGCTTTAGAGACCGTTTACGGTGTTCGACACGCTTTAGCACTCAGGTGAAGCGATCACTAAAGGGCGAGGGCGAGACATTAACTTTCTGTTCGAAATGTGGACGAAAAACGAACGGGATGGGCAGACATGTATCATTTACAAAAACGTTTTACGGAATCGATGCCGACCGGAGGACTCAATTGTCTTCCTTATTTAGTTGTTTCGTCAAAATTGATATTCCTGATGACCTAGTATGACCCGTCCAAATTCGAATGGGTGGTTACCGTTATTGATGGTTCATATCATTTATATTTTTACCATGGCGTTTTTCCATACCGTAACCTAATGATTTTACGTTTAATCATAGCTAGTACCACATCTTATTCATGACCCTACGGAATATTGACATTTGAACATGATCTTTGAAAATTTCCCGTTGGCCGAAACAGTTGTAAGAGTTTAATAAACCTTATTGTTGAAACTTTCTTTGTGTTTTATTAAAATATTTAAAAATGTTTCATCATAATTGCACCATAGACAGTTTAAATAGTATTAAAGTGCGGTGGTTTGGTCTTCTTGTATAGTCAGTTACTGTAGAACTTGTAGATTAGATCTTGGTCATAATTTTATTGATTTAACTGTGGTATTGATCTGAACTTCTTTGGTATCGTTTTTTATTTTTATTTTTAGAAGACGAAAACCGAGATGTGGTGGCCAATACCGTTTCGCTCACCATCACGTCTATCATCTTTTCTATTTCTACCAGAGACGTGATTATAATATGGACCGAGCGTAAGCAATATTCTTTGTACTAGAAAATGATCTACTTTGGGTATGCAACCAACAATGCACATTCGGGGACACATATTTAAGTTTCCCATGCGCTAAATGGAAATTTACGGACTTCAAAGATTGAAAATCATTTACAATACCATTTAACATACAAACCAAATATATTGAAAACATAATTACACTTCTTTAAAAAACAAATAATACTGTTGTTTATATATGTGCTATAAGTGAAAATAAAGTAAATTAGTAACGGAAGTAGATTTATCGTTGTCTGAATGATTGGTGTATGAAGTTGATAAAAAAGATGTGATTACTGTGATTAAAATGATGTATATTAACGGTACTACTATTTATATGTATTTTACAATGTCTTATTTTATGGTTTAAATAATAGTTGGTAATATTGAATTTGATAAAATATGTTTCGTAAGTTTTTCTTAGTAAAAAATGTAAGGTATGTGAAGCCGTTCATTATGTGTACTCTGTTGGGAAGGTTAGAAAAATAGTATGTTAATCATGAGAAGAAAAGAAGTATGAGTTCTTAATAATTTTCGCGTTTCTGTGCCATAATTCGCAAAATGTGTTGCCTACCCAAATGGTATCACTTTATAAACGCAAGGCGCAGTCTAGTTATAATCACGTCTCTGATTTCTGCCCAGTTTTCTATAAGGGAAGCACTGTAGTTTTATCGTAGGCGTCTAAGTACCTACGACCATCATACACTTGACAGATACCAAGTATATCTACATGTACCAATATTCATTTATTCATTTACTACTGAGTTAATGTTATTTTTATGACTTACCCACCGCTAGCACGAGTCAGTATGGAACCTGACAGAAATGTGACTATTTGCTCAGATAATTTTCTCTAATTTAAGTGTGTTCCCTATGAAGCCTTTAATACGCGTATGCATTCAGCCAGTTATAATGTTGAAGATCGTCGCGCTTATACGTATATTAAAAACATTTTATCTTGTTATCGGTAGATATGGCAGAACACGTGCTACATTCCCATGTAAGGAGTCTCCTAGCGTTGTGTAATAATTTCTCATTAGAGACTCGCATAATGGGCGGGCCGTAAATTTCTTGTTGCATTGCATAACGAGAAAGCAATAAAATTTAGATGTTCTCGTACTATTTTATTAAACAAAACTGCACGCGGTAACGATAGTCAGTAGTCTGTCTGTATGATATTGCAACCTGATAGTTTCTTTAATTGTTAAAGTTGACCGTACAGTATTTATGACAAGGCGTTTCAATCTTTTTTTTAATTCAAGTTTACATCTCTTCTTCTTAGTTTTATGCATTGTGTAAATCAAAAGCCTTATAGGGTTAAAAAGTTTAAATTGTACTTATATCTGCTTAATGAAATATATTTCCTACTGATGGAATAATATGATTATTCATAATTTGAGCAGGATGGTAATTAGGATTTTAAGTCCAAAATCAGCAAATTTTGGCTTAATATAGCTAAAAAGAAAAATAATAGTTGTCGGCGATAATTTTTGATACATTACACCAATAGTTCACCGGTTTAAATTAAAAAAAATAGGTGGTTACAATTGTTTTGGCATATGATGGATTCTTCAGATGAAGAATGAAGAAATTTTGTAACTCCTGGGGATGTGGTGAATTAATATTCAGTGAATAATAATTTTTGTGGAAATTATAAGTAGTTTAATTTCATGATTTACATTAAGTACGTATGTGACGGTTGTATGGATCGAGCGGTCGTGTAATTTGCGTTAAAACGTAAAAATTGTAGATTCAGCGGTCACTTTTTCCATCTCATTTAAATATGTCGATTTTGCGGTCAAGATAATGGAATATGCGGTCATAAATTCGAATACCAATAAAACACAACTAACATCATCATCTTCATACCACTTTGCACCTTTTCAATCCTCTCATACAGGTGGTTGTATTTTCTTTTTCGCTTTTTTTTCGTCTAAATTTAATTTCAACCGCATTATTTTTTGATCAGTTCCTTCGGCTACTTCCATAAGTGTTTGAAGAATGGTTTTAAATCTCGGATTTGTTCTTCCGATTTTGGAGTTTATTTCGTGATCTACACCTTCAGCTGCACCAATAACCTAACCTAACCTAACCTAACCTAACCTAACCAATTTGTTTTGAAAAATAAAGGTGTATACAATATACACGTGAAACGCATTTTTGGCCGCAAAATCGACAGGTAAATTTTACCCTTCCTCCATTTTTACATTCAAGAAAGATTTGCCCGAAAAATCCACTGACCGCTCGATGGACTGACCGCAAATAGGTCGACACCGTTACGGCCACGGCAGGAACAGACCATAAATAAAACTTCTAAGAATTTTTCTGGGTCTCCTTGTCGCAACTAGATATCTGCAGAATCAGATACCTTGTACGTTGCCGTTTATCACTTGAAAGAACTTATTTAAATATTTATTAAAATACTTCTCTTTCTCGTGTATAATTTAATTTAGATAGCAATTGTATCTGGAGAAACTGACGTTTGTGAATAATTACTCCATTTAACTATTACACTTAGTTAAGTGAAATGAAAACACTTCGTAATAGGAAACGATTTATTCGTAATTTAGTTAGAAGCTGACAATTTTTCTACAGGGTTGCTTATATATACGTTCGGGGTTGAAAAGCCACCCGTGGCGCCAGGAGGGTTGTTTGTATTATTTGTCTGTTATTTATTTAATATGTAACACGTATACTGATAACAACTATCAACGAAAAGAAAGATTGAAAAAGAAAGGAACAAAAGAGTAATCATTTACAATATAATCACCGATACTGAGTTCATATGTGACCTCAGGATTGTCTCAGGATGTTGCAACCCCCCAAAAAATTCACTCTCTGGTTTTATTAAAAAAATTACTTCATAAAATAAAAGGACAATATAAATAATAGAGTAGCAATTGCCGGGCTACATATATTTTGTACTAAATTAGAATCCGATCTCATAATTTCCCCAGCACATTAAGATTTTGAAATGTTTTAACCTCAAATTCCAAATTTTTGATTTTATATTTAGGCAATTTGAAATCTTACTATTTTGAAGTAATTCATAAGCCAGTTTCGAGTTTGCTTATAAAAAGTACATCGAACATGATTATGCTTTGCATGCTCTCGCTCTCTCCCCCGTCTCTCTATCTTTCGAGGATACGATTATGGAGGGTTGAAAAATGAATCAAAAATGAAAGTAACCATTATCGATTAATTTATTCATGGCGAACTTAAATATCCCTCCAGAAAAGCATTAGGACTTTGTAGTTTTGAGAAATACTAATTAGGATTACTATTTAAATTTTTAAATTGAAACCAATCTATCAAAATCTGAATATGTAGGGGCAATTGTGCTCACAAAAGGTCAAAAATTGAAGATACCTCAAAATCCAGACGTGGTTGTGGTCGCAAAATACGTTTAGGAAATTATATCTTCGGTCTAAGCTTCTTGATCCACGTTGATCTGTGTTATCAGTGTCTAGAGTACAAGTTCAGTCAATTGAATCAATTTACAATTAGTGTTACTGTAATTTACTGTTGCGCATGAACCACATTTTAAAGTGTCAGCTGTACCCTGTATAGTGTCTGTCGATTTCTTTATCGATATCCAGAGTTTCATTCGTGTATTCGGGGTTATGGTCCATTACAACATGAGGGCAAAAGGTCGTAGGTGCAATCGAAAATCAGAGAGTGTCCACCACGAAAGTATTTTTTAATCCGCAATTTATTTCGTGTTATGTCCCGAGGAGGCAATTATATGCTTCATTGGTCCATGCAAACACGAATTGACGTACCTTCTGGCAGTTTTCGAGACACTGCCCCGATTTATTTCACTTCGACGCCTTTCTATTTATTTGTTTTCTTCGTTCGCCTCCTTGTATCTACAAACATATAGCCATCGCGTTTATACCCATACCCCCACACTTATACAAACACACACGCACACGTATGCAAGAGAGAGCGTTTACACAAGCTGTGTGGTCTGTGCAATCCTTTACGAAAACAAGCCTACTTATCCACTCTTAGCACTTCCAGGTGTGAAATATTGCCCATAATCCTTTGCAAGCGTCGTCAGTCACAGCGCCGGCAACTTAACATATAAGCGGCAGGGAGACGCAGGCAGCTGCACCAGGAGTTTTCTTCAAAAATCAGAACGGCGTTGGCCGTCACCAGTGACGTAGCATCGTTTTCAATTAAGGGCAAACCTTACTCTACACCTGTCTATAATTAATCATCACTTAGGTACTAAAAACAAAATCAACTTGATTTTTCCACTGTTTATTTTCTATTGTCATGACAATTGTTTCGCCCTACAAGTGCATCTTCAGAAGACAACTGATTACAATAAATAACTATTTTGAATATATAAGTCTACCATTAGGGCTACTTGAAGGGGGTACATTCTACTTACTTTATTTAATATTGTGAATTCGTAAACGTTTTCTATTTCTTATTCAAAAAAGAAGGAATTACAATCCGTCTAAATATTAATATCAAAGATCTCACATTTGGAACCCGTCCTACCAAGTAGGCACAACGAACCGAAAGCCATATCCCACGATCGGTTTCGATCTATCGGGTCTTATCAGGTGGGCGCTGGCAGAAAGGCCTTTACAGGCTATAATATAAATATAGATATAAATATAAACAAGGAATCAACAGAAACAACTACTTCGATGGCTAATAACCCTACCGGCATTGAATTACACTGTTGATTCAATTCGTTGTGCCTACTTGGTAGGACGCGTTCCAAATGTGAGATCTTTGATCTTAATATTTAGACGAATAAGGATTTTAATTCCTTCTTTTTTGAATATGTTATATCTTCGTCTAAGAATTCATCCAGTGTAATTCAATGTCGGTAGGGGTATTAGCCCTCGGAGTAGTTGTTTCTGTTGATTCTATATTTATATTTATATTTATATTTCGTTTACTGTTAATTCTCTATTTTGTTTTAACTGCTTTCTAATTTCAAAGGATTCTAATATGTCTAATTTTTTACCTTTATCTAAGCAATGTAAGAGTTTAAAATTATCGTTTGTATTGAATTTCTTTTTTATTATTTGCATAGTTTACGAATTCAATAGAAACGATAATTTTAATATCTTACGTTGCTTAGAAAAAGTTAAAAAATTAGACATATTAGAATCCTTTGAAATTAAAAAGCAGTTAAAACAAAATAGAGAATCAACATTAAACGAAACAGAAAACGTTTACGAATCTATATAATGTGCCCCCTCCAATTCGCCTTAATGATAGACTTATACATATATTCAGAACAGTTACTTATTGTAATCAGTTGTCTTCTGAAGATGCCCTTGTAATGAGAAAATGAGTCTTGAGAAACAAGTCTCAAGATAAGAAAATAAACAGTGGAAAAACCAACATAGAGGCAATTGCTGCCATCTAGTGGATTTTAGCCGCTACAGATGATATCAAACTAGACAAGGCCTCACAGAGGTATTTAAACTTGTCCAGCTAAATCATCAACGCAGCCTACATACGTGAATTCACGTAAAGCTTAACAATAAGTGGAAAAACCAAGTTGAATTTTAATTAGTTTTTCTTTAAACATGTTTCTCCATAAAGTCGAGGCAGAAAAAATTAGTCACTACTTATTTATTATTGCTCTTAGATATCACTTTCGGAATAACATGAAGTGAAATCCAGTAAACTGAACAACTATATGAATCATCATTATGATTAAAATCGAAAGTGATGTTTGTTATCAAGAGTCAATAGTCAATTTTATAAACCTAGATCTAACTAGATAGGAGTTCAACATATACACAGACATTTTAAGGGTTTCTATTGTTGACTGCACTTTCCGAAATTGACTCGAATAACAACAGAATATCGAGCATTTTATTATACCCAGTATTCAGTTATTATTTATTAACAATGGAGAGATTTAAGTAAATTAAACCTTGTTGTTTTTTCTTAATAATTATATACATTTTTAACTGTATTTCTCCGGCACTGTTTATCTCTGCTAAATAACTGTATCAATGCGTGAATTACGCTCACTTCTTTGGATTCGATTGACGATGGATGATGGTACATTGAAGTGGCAGAATTAAAGCAGTTTGTGTGGTCCCGAACACTTGATTACGAGAGCAAACATCTCGAGTTTATTATAATAGTAGGTTGCTGTGGCCATTGTCGTATCCTCTTATGTTTGCCACCTGTTGACAGTGAATGTGCCCGTCCTCTATGGGTTTATTTACAGTTATATACTGAATGAATTGTTTGGAAAAACTTGTCAATCTTTCAGTAAATATTTAGCGAGGTCTTAACTTAATGGGAGGAAAAGGAGGGGGATGTGGTTCCGAAAAGGAACTAACTGGAGGAGTATTTACGATTGATAAGAATAAATAAATACAATAAACCGTTTAGAAAAAATTTATAAATTTTTAAAAACATATCTTTGACTTTTTAATATACTCCGAATGAAGGTTTTATTTTGTTTGTGTTTTCAATATTTTATTAACCCGCCTTGCTTAATTGTTGTCCTCTTAGTTCCAATATTTTCTTCATCCAACCCCCATCGTTTCCTTATGTTCTCTGTTTTGCGCCATTTTTCTACTTCATATTTCATATCATTGCATATTTTGACTTTTTATCCTTTCAACTCTTTATTTATCCACGTGTTGTATTTTATTTTTTTTCCACCCTTCAATTATGTTTTACCTTCTTTCTTCTCTCAATATATTATTTCATACTGTTTTTCTGCATTCCTTCAACATTACGTGGTCTTTTTCTTTTCTTATCTTCTTTTCAATCTTACTTCAGTTTCTATCTTAATATGTTTTACCTTTGCTTCTTCTGTAACCATATAACCTGGAGTACACCTGTCTAGACTTAATATGAAGCATGTTTTTTAAGTAAGTACCGTTTTGAAATTAATAAAAAACGTGCAAAGATATCTTAATAACTTTATTTTTACATGAAAGCCTGTACCTTAATCTACTTTTCTACATAATTTCCTTCAATATTGAGGTACTTGTCATAACGTTTGATCAGTGACCAGTTTTCTCATAGAACTCTGCCGCCTGGCATCACAACTGTTTTGACTTCGTCATCGTCTTGAAGACGCTGACCGCCCAGATGTTTCTTTAAGTGCAAGAACAAATAGTAGTCACGGGGCGCCAAATCAGGGCTGTACAGAGGATGATATAGAGTTTTCCAGTGAAAAGATGTGATCAAAGAGATCTTTGGTCCGATTAGCCACATGCGAATGGGCATTGTCATGCACATTTGTGCGGCCATCTTTAAATGCTCTCACCCAATTCCTTACCATTCCATCATTCACAATGTTTTGTCTGTAAACTGCACAGATCTCACGATGAATATCAATCGGTTTTAGTCCTTTAGCGCTAAGGAATCGTATATCACAGTAGGCGGCACTCACAATTATCGGAGGTATCTTAAACACTCAGTAAACAACTTAAAAAAGGGCTATCTTCATATTGTAGTTATATCTTCTTTTTTGCTGAATAGTAATACAATTGATTCTGTCGGATCATTGCTTAGGATTCGGGAGGTCACCGGTTGGTATCCGGGTCCATGTTTTTTGTGGTATAGTTGTATCACTTAGGCAAATGCTGGGGCAGTAATATTCCACAGATAATCTTTCATTTCTCTTCTGTATTCTTTTCGTTCGTCTGATCTTTCTCTCCCTTACGCCCTACCCTTCGGATTTGCACTACAGTGTAGGTCGGAGGTACTGCCCCGGGAATGACACACATTTTTTTTTTCTGTCAGATTTAGTTCTAAACTTTTTTACTCAATATAATTTTTAGACTTTTCATTATGCTTTTCATTACCTTTTCTGAGTCTGTTGGTTATACTATGTCATAAATAAATATTTCTTTATTGCTTAATACCACTCTTTCTTTGTGCTCCTGTCTTTTTCAAAAAATTCTTCTATATTTACAATGACTAATAAAAACTACATTTTTGTCCGGAATGTTTCTGTAATTTCCTTTCTAAATCGTTCTATTATTTTCCTCTGTTTATTTTCATCTCATTTCCTAACTTTAACTGACTAAGAGCGCAAAAGAAGTAATACAGTTAAGTGAACATTCAATTTATATTTAAACCGATTTTCATAAGCAAATGACCATTGTTCAAGATCTGTATTACTTTTTCGTTTGTTGTCATTGTCAGCAGGGAACCAGGTAATCAGAAAGGAATTCGAAAACCATTTCATGTCCATTGAATTCATACATTCGAAAATTTCCGTTAGTTGAAATTATAATATTCAGTTTTTATTGAACAGGTTCATACCAGAATGGAATAAATTTTGTAGTCGAAGCGACGGTTCGTGAAAAGGAGATAAAGACAGAGTAAGGAGGAGTATTTCGTAGCTTGTCTCGCGCATTCCATTATATGCTAAATTTAAGGTGGAACCTGCGATTGTTGTTTGCATCCAATCATGGAACAAGTTTTTGTTTAAATATTTTTGTGGGCGTTCAATTTGCCAGGTGAATGACGCTTTGTATACCATCACGACAGTTTTTCGGGTCCGATATCAACCGGTCGTGATGTATTCTTACAAGATCGAAGCAAGGACATGGCCCGAAAAAGAACAAGAAAAAAATAACACAAAAAATAGTGTCAGTGCCAAAAGAAGAATATCTTTCATTGAATGTGTCAGAAACAGCGTTGATCGAATGATAGTTGATTTTGACAAAAATTAACACTTGGTTACGTTTCACTAAAATTTTTTAGTAATCTCTACAATTTTGTTTCAACCCTTGTGGGATATTTTTAAGAGAATATATATATATATAGCATTTATTAACATACACGGTCATAATTTACATTATACTTAAAACTAAACTTTTTTACATTTATCTCATTTTGACTCTGCTCTAATAAATTTACAAACTTAATTTTTTTTACATTTCACTATACTCTTTCTACTCTAGACTTTTTAACACCTTTTATCTTTTCTTCTTTTTCTTCCTCTTCTTCTTTTTCTCTCTTCTTTTCAGTAAATATTCTTGCATCCTTGCTAGTGATTTTCTATTTTTAATTTGTTCTAACCAATCTTCAGTTTTTCCCGTAACTTCGCATTTTTCTAAAATGTGCTTCATTGTTTCTGCTTCTTTCTTACATAGTCTACAGACTCTTTCTTCTTCTTTCAACCAGTATTATTTGTTTGCTATTGTTTCAGATCCCAACCTAAATCTTGCCCTGATTTCTAGTTCCTTTTTCTTGTTTCTATTACTTGTAAGATAATTTGTTTTTTTTACGTTCTGTGGCGCTATTTGTCTGTACTCCTTTGCGTATCTTGTTTCTCTTAATTTCTGGTAACTATCCTGTGTCCATTGGCATCTGTTTATGTCTTCTGCTTCTGCCGCCAATTTGATAAGAAAATATATTGTTACTGTAAACTTTTAGTGAAACGTAACTCATTGTTTTGTTACTCAAAAGAAAGCTTAGTTGTTGCCTAACTATCATTTGATTAACGCTGTTTCTGATAAATTCAATGGTAGATATTTTTCTGTTGGCACTGACATTATTTTTTTGTGTTATTGTTACAGTTACTAATTTTTTTTTTCTTTTTAATTTTTTTCTAGTTTAATCCTAGTCGATATCCTTATAGAAATATGTTACTTGTTGGACATTATTGAATTCCTATAGATGGCGTTCGCACGCTGTCGACGGCTTGCTGATGATAACCAATGAGCTCGAAATTGCAATACACGATTGACCGTTTCGACAAAATATTGTCCAAGAAAATATTTTTGTTAAAATTTAATTGTTTGTTCTATCATGTCTTATTCTATAAGCAATGTTTAAAACTCTTCAACTTAAATCACCCTTATTTCTTCTTTTGCAGGGTTACTCTATGGAAAATCCCTTCTAAATGGTGGTAAGTTTCTATATAATATATTTTTAATGTTTAAATTGTTAAACAAAACATTTTCAAAATCAATTACGTTTATAAACATGTTGACACAGTTTCGGTTGCTGCGTCATCAAGTGTAATAGGACTTTGAAAAAGGGTTGGGAGCAATGCGATTCTTTATGCACATGGCTTACTTATATCATTAGAAAGGTTCACACCCAATGAAAACGACAATTTCACTAGCGCACTGTGTAGCTGTCTCCCTTGTGAACAAATGCAAAAATAATTATTGTTTGCACCTTCTGCAGATGTCCTGCGGTGGTCTGATACTTTGGCAACTCACGAGGATTATCCTGTGCGCTGTGTACGTTTAGTTGATGACAATATTTGCGGACATAATTTATCTGACAACCTCTTATTACCGCAGAAGCAACTAACGGGGTGATTTTAATCGTCATTTAATAGCGTTACAGAAGAGTGGATTCAACTGTCATCCAGTGTAAAAAGGTGTAATGGATATGAGGTATTAAAGGGGTCTTTTCCTTTTGCTCTTTTAGGGTTAGGTACTTTACGCACTACTGAACTGATCTAATAAGTGCTGGTTATTTATTTCTTACCTAACAAGGAAGCTGATCCTTCTTTTTTAATGCTACTTAAGTTTTTGTTTTTTTTGACGTTGTATACCCTTTTGTATTCTAATTTGTATATGAATAAAACTAACCTAGCTACTAACTACCAACCTCTTTTAAAAGCGTGATTGGAAACTAGGTTAGAAAATTATCTACATCAAACGCTAAATCGTTCTTATCACTTTTTTTTTAAATCGTGTATCATGATAACATACAATAAGTCATGTTAGGTTAGGTTAACAATAGGTTAGGTTAGGTTAGATTTTCCCTAAGATGGCGCGTTGTCATTTCAATTGTTTTCCAGTGGGTTATTTTTAGGTTAGGTTAGTAAAGTTTGATTAATTTAATTGTTAATTACTTGATAATTGTGCGACAGACTGGAAGATTAAACCAGAGATAAGCCTTAAAGTCATAAGATGAGACGTTGTTTTTTGATAACGTTTGAAAAAATAACAAACGGTTTGTCCATTGTTAAGTAATTACAATACATAGCGTTGTTCCAACCTGCGTAACCTGAATTACCCTGCAAATTTTGCCGAAGCAACGTAGACACTGTCTTGTATAGGCATTCAGATGTCAATCAAGCTCAGATACTATCTTATAAAAGTAAAATTTTTGACAGTTACAAGGCAAAGTCGTATAGTCATATATAAACATACCTTTACTTAAACATTCAACGTTTTCAGAGTGACAAGATTCAATATTTCTTATACACAGACCCTAATTATATTATTGTCGACTCCCAGGAGTCATCCGTATGCCACACGTTTGTCTGGCATGATTGCAATAAATTGTAAATTAATAGAAACATAATTTTGAATTCATGTCTTTAAAATAAATATTAATATTCACTAAACACGTTTTCTGTCCCTAAAATATTACTTACGATTAATGTTTATTGGTCCTATATGTAATTACATATATAGTTGGTATATATGGTATATTTCAAATATAATATGTTAGGTTAGGTTAGGCTGGGATACGTTATGTTATGCGAAATATTTTTGCTTAATCGTTGCACAATTTTATGATGGATTTCTGATGGCAATGCAATTTTGTAAACAGTAGACCAGGTTCTCTGTTTTATCATTACAACTCTAGGGTATTACGTAGGTAGCAATTTAATTAATGAAATTGTTGTTGGCTATTTTATGGGCAGATTTTTGGTCAAATTATAGGCCTAAAACTGTAACTAAAGTCTCTCCATCATGCAACGTCTAATTTTCTAAATTAAGATGACCGAATGTGATTCTCTCGTAAGTGTTCAATTTTGAAATAATAACCGGAGGGTTATACTAAATGTTACAATGTCCTTAACTAGTTTTAAATTAGAACATTCGAAACAAATTACTAGCCTGCCGTGCAATTCCAAACGAAAATAAAATTAAACCAAAGGAATATCTGTGGAATTAACAGATCTATGAAATTCTGCCATTAAACAAATTACCTTGTAGTAACAAGCAGATGGTAAGAAATTTTATGTGGTTTGTTGATGTTGATAAAAAAGTGGGTGTAATTATTAGCAGATTATGTACAATAAATTTAATACTTTTGATTTCATTTATTTCCTTAATATAAATTCAGGGAAGCTGAAAATGTTCAGGAATAGTTAAGTTAGGTTAGGGTTGGAACATTTTTCTGAGTTTACCTTGTTTAGCATTAAATTGGAATTAATACAAAATTAAAACTGAAAAGATGGAAACTGTTAGAATAAGTGATCCTAGTCCAGTGGACAGGAAAAGTTAAGGAACTGTTAATAATTTTATTTGAAAGCTACTAAACCAGAGGTGTAGTGCAGTAAATGAAGAGAGGGATGAAGTTTGCAGGAAAAATATTTACTAATGATTTAATAAATTAATAGTTAAGGACTCTGCTAGGTGTTATTTTAATATAATTAGGTATAGAATTTTGAAATTACTTTTGAAAACTTACCTTTGTTTGAGGTTAACGAACTCATCAAGTTTCTATATCAATTCTGCTAAGGTTCGATTAGATTAGACAGGTTTTGTTTTAACATTATGTCGCAAATTTAACTTTGTGTGATGCCCATTACGTACGAAACAATTGGTTAGAATAATCATTTTAATAAAATAAGAAACATTGACGTGAACACAGAATTCTAAACCATCCTCTCATCGTCGTCTGTTGCTTTGTAATAATTCAATGAACAAGTTGGTGCCGAACGTTCCCAGCATGTTTAGGGATTGTTAGAAACGCTTGTCAGATTCGAAGTCATGTCGAAAGAATTGTCGAATCAATGAACAACAACACAATCTGTCGGATTTCGTCTCAACACGTTCAAGTTCCGACATGTTCTGTCGCCCACGCGTGCGCGCACGAGTTCTTTAAAATCCATTCGTTTTTACCGCCGCTCGTAGCTGCCGCCGCCGTCCACGTCGTTTCTTCCTTTTCTTCTACATGCGCCGCCGTCCAAAGAGACGATTCATCATAATACGAAGACAAAATCGTCGGTTAGTTAACGTTAATGCTAATGCTAATGAATGTGAAATTACGAATGTATCGTAGGAGCAGCCGTGCCGGCCTTTAACAGGTTCATGATTTTCACAGAACCGCTCGTTGACTATTAGGTACACGTTTAAGTTCGAGAAGGTGCCATCGAGGCAAAAAACGAACATTCAAAATAGCCTTTGCAGATGATGTTTTCCACGTGGAATTTGACGTTGTCAATTAGCTAACGTTTAATGCTGTTCGATCAGACTGAAATTTGGGGCTATTGTCGAAAATGTCATGGTGATAATGGTTGTATGGATCGAGCGGTCGTGTAATTTGCGGTAAAACGTAAAAATTGTAGATTGAGCGGTCACTTTTTCCATCTCAATTAAATATGTCGATTTTGCGGTCAAGGTAACATAATACTGTGGAATATGCGGTCATAAATTCGCTTTTATAAATACATTGTTATTCTTAATCTACTCTAATAATATTTTATAAGACATTTTCTTCAGAAATAATAATAACTTTTCTTTTTTTGAACCGTTGTCATCATCTTCATACCAATTTGTTACCTTTTTAATCGTCTCATCCAGGTGGATGTATTTTTTTTCGCTTTTTTCCGTCTAAATTTAATTTCAACCTCATTATTTTTTTATCAGCTCAGCAACTTAACCTAACCTAACCTAATCTAATCAATTTGTTTTCAAAAATAAAGGTGTTTACATTATACACGTGAAACGCTTTTCTGACCGCAAAATCGACAGGTAAATTTTACCCTTCCTCCATTTTTACATTCAAGAAAGATTTGACCGAAACATCCACTGACCGCTCGATGGACTGACAGCAAATAGGACAACACCGATGATAATATATATTACAGGAGAAGGGTCAATAAATTGTTATAAGACCGTTCTTAGATACGCATTTAACAGAGCAGAATTAAAGTTTTATAATTTATTAGAACAAAAATAAATTATGAAGTACGGCAATAGCAGTAAAAGCAGGTAGATGGCGACGTACTGCCATATTAACGTTTTATTTTATAATTTATAATAAATAAAACACTTGTCACACTTCCACACTTTTTACTGTCTGAACAATCGTTTCGCCACATTGTGGCTTCATCAGAAGATACACAAGTACTAGTTAATGAAGCCACAAAGTGACGAAACAATTATTAAGGTTAAACACAAAACAGTTGGTTACAAAACTTTTTATTGTTATCCACAATAATATTATTTCATCGCACAGTGGCTTCCTCAGGTGGAAATATAATCCAATTATTCTGGATAACAATAAAAAGTTTTGTAACCAACTGTAACCAACAATATGGAGTTACAAGAATTAACAGCTTCATCTATTCACTAATTGTTAAGATAATAAAAAGTGTGGAAGTTTGACAAGTATTTTATTTGTTATAAATTAATATGAACTTCCGTTAAGTACGAGTAGAATCAATCAATTATATTAAAGTATTATATATCACGGGACACACGCAGCCTAAGTAAAATTTCTTATGAATAAATAGCAGAGTAATTTGCCCAAGAGTATTTTTTATTTTTTGGGTATTGATCGTACTAAATGTTGACATAATAACTATATATAAAAATGAGCTCAATGTATGAAGTAGGTACTAGGTAGATTTGTAAACGAAATCGGTGCAGCTATTGTAGCTGATGATACGACATTCTGGATTTAGCTCACAATTAAAACGTCTAATAAAAGAACTAAATTGTTTAAATGGCCTACTTTCGTTGTCCAGGAAAATTATATTGTGTTCATAGGTACTAGGTAGATTTGTAAACGAAATCGGTGCAGGTATTGTAGCTGATGATACGACATTCTGGATTTAGCTCACAATTAAAACGTCTAATAAAAGAACTAAATTGTTTAAATGGCCTACTTTCGTTGTTATTGTTTCACCACATAGTGGCATCATCAGGTGAGGGATAATTTTTACAATAACCTACTTAAATAATATGTATATATAGAAATCAACAAATATGAATGCAAAAATCTACTCTTTAGTGAATAATAATAATTATTTTACTGTATTTATTCACTAAAGAGTAGATTTTTGGATTCATATTTGTTGATTTCTATAATCAAGAAGACAAGTTTATAGCCTTTACTTTTGGTATAATCAAAACTTTAAATTCTAAATTTAATGTATGTTTTTCTGTGGTTAAATAAATGTGATATCATTCTTTAATCGTTTAAATGACTTAAAGTGTTCATAAGTTCGTTTTTGAAACGATCTCTTTGTTTGTCCAATATAAAATTTATTACAATACCCATCACTCTAATTTGTACACGTCTGACCTAATAATGATTTGTGATGCTTTATCTTTGTTTCTTTATAATTATTATTAAAAAATTGTCTTGATCATTAGTGACAGTTTGTCGAAATAGTTTGAAATTTATTGGTTTTCATTGTGTTTACTTGATCGCTTTTTTGTTGTATTATAAAACATCAGGTCAGACAGTCAGTCAATTTTCTATTATTGGAGTTCTCACCTAATAGAAGAGATTTGTCAGTTGCAAGTAAATTAAAAAATCCTAATTTTGAGTAGAGATTTATAAGTAGCAGTTTGTCTTATGGACAATGCAGCGAACGTAGCACTACGGCACCTCCATTATACACAATTTTATATGTTTTTAGTCTCTCGATCCCGCCCGAAGATATACTGCCGACTCCTACTGTGTAAAATTAAAAATTTCGTTATTTATTATGTAGGACTCTTGATTTCATCTTATTATATTTCGATTAAAGCGGCCGCAAAAGACCAGCTCCGAACAGACTGTTCTCTCACAAAATATTTTATACATAATTAATGGTAAAATAGCTGCTGGATGGATGAATCACCGTATATGATATGTTACATGAGTTATTGTTTCTCTAAATGATTTTCCAAACGTTTTGAAATAAATTTAACAAAATTTTAAGAATAAGATTGAATAAAACAAATATTTATTGGTCACTGTCAGAGAATTAAGAAAAGTTAAGTAAATTAAGCCTGAATTAGAACTTAATAATTTTGAATTTAAATTATTTAGGAAGATTATGAAGGTGGATCTAAGGGTTGTAAATAAAATTAGGGAACCAGTAGTACGAGAATATCATTTGGAAATGACGAATATAGAGTTAATCACTGAAGAAACCCACTAACATAATATACAAATTAAAAATTAAATCCCTTCTTAAATTATATTTACTCCTCTACGTCGCTACTTGAACTCTATAACTACCTGTTACTTTAAAAAAAAAACTTTTTTGTGTTTCATTCGCACTAGCTACTCGTGTTGTTGGACGGGCAGTCCCTCCGACGTACACTGTAGTGCAAAGCCGAAGGGTAGGGCGTAAGCCCCTCTTCAGCTCCTTTCAGTAATCGTGGGAATGGGTGGGTGGTGTGGTTAGGGAGAGAAAGATGAGACGGATGAAATGAAGACAGAAGAGAAATGAAAGATTATCTTTGGAATATTACTGCCCCACTATTTACCTAAATGATCCAAGGAAACCACAGAAAACTTGGACCAGAGCAGTCGGACCCGGATTCGAACCGGTGACCTCCCAAATGCTAAGCAATGATCTAGAGCACTAGACCACCCCACTTTTTGGATAAACTATATATAAATATCACTCTTCTATCCCAGTATCTCAAATTAAATGCTTTTAGAATATTTTTCAATTTTAACATTGTGAAAAGCTTTCTCTAGATCTACGAGTCCTATGTGCACGCTCAATTTTCTTTATCTATTGTTTTCTTCACTTTTACTGGTAAATAAAATAAAACTGTTGGAAGACAGGCGATTATTATGAGATTGGGTCGATTATCTTGCTGTGTAAAAGAAACAAATATTGATTTAAGTCGATCATTAATTATTGGGTTCGTTAATAAAAAAAAATTGGCTCATCGGTATATAAATCGTACGCGATCGAAGGCGGCGAGGGAAACAATCGAATGGTGGTAATGACTGACATGCTTTTCACTCATTTGGTAACCTTAAGCTAGTTCATTAGTGACTCTATATGGCGCGCAGCGGGGTACCAACAACGGTGAACACACCACTCTTATATGCCTTCGCAGCCGCCCACGATCCAAAGTGTCGGGATGCATGTAACACTGCTTCTGACAAGCCGTGGATGAAAAAATTGTACCGTGATTTTCCAATTAAAAACTCAGCGCTTTGTTCTAATATTTTCGTAGGATAAATTAAAATTTTAATTGCTTACCTAACTAGCTACACATATTTGGAAGATGGTGTTTTGTAATTTGCTTCTGAAAATATATATATATATATATATATATATATATATATATATATATGAGGTATAACCATCGGATTTACGCCCTAGAAACCACAATGGATTAAACATTCTGTTCAAGAAAATAATTAATTAATTAATTTTTACTAATCAGTCTGTCAATTAGATAACATTAATATAGAAAAATTCTTGGCTGTTTTGGTAGTTATAATCGAAAGAAACGTATTATTGGTCTTGATCATTTTAAATGTAACCTAACCTATAATTAATTAGATTTCTGTTAACTTTAGACAGTGTTTTGTTTTAACACAATTGCTACACATGAAGAAAATAAACATACAATCAAATTATCCATTACTAAAAAGAATTAAGGATTATTGGGAGGATATGCCAAGACAGATCAGTTACATTGACATTGTATTGAACGCAACTAATATGAACTTGTAAGTGAGCGCCATCTGTTACTCTTTTTGTTGGTTTTGTTCTGCCTTATAGGTTTGATGGTTATTGTGATGCTTTCAAAAAGCTCATAACCGAGTAAATTAAGACCAATTAATCCAGTCACCGATTGAATATCGACTCGAATTTAACGTCTTCTACCTGTCATAAATAGTGTTCGGCTTTTTAGCGCCCAGATGGATTTACAATGTATTAAAAAGTTATCGAGGTTGCTTTTGTAGCATTTAATGAGTGTTATAGACAGACATGGGTTATTAATTTTTGACCGTCTTTTATTATATCAACCAGTGCCGCCAAATGATCATTATTACTATCAACTATTGGAGAAAGGCACTTTAAAGTAATTTATTCCATGTTACGATTAATTTTGTCTCAATTTTCATGAATAACCTAAGTCTTGTTTGCATAACAAAATTATAAAAGTACTGTAAAATTACTGAGAAATTGCGCTTACTTCAATGACATAGTCCATACGAACTGATCCAAAAAGTAATTACAATAGCACACTACTATAAATAGTGTGGGTTCATGTGCAGCTGAGTTTAGTATCAGTTCGCGCATGTCACCGAAGTTCCGACATTCTGGAGAGCAGCTGCCTCTTGAAATTGAAGGTTAATTGGAATTTAAATTTTCAAGTGGGGAGTTTTAAGGTAGATGATTTTCAGGGACGAACCTACTGAAGGACCCTTCAATAGGATACCTACATTGTGGTGCAAAGCTGGAGGTAAAGGCATTATAAGCGTAAGGTCTTCTTCAGCCTCATTTCAAGAACCGTGGGAATGGTTAGGGAGAAAAAGATGAAACGGACGAAATGATGGCACAAGAGAAGTGAAAGATTATCTGTGGAATATTACTGCCTCTGTATTTGCCTAAATGACCCAAAGAAACTACAGAAAACTTGGACTAAAACCAGCCGGACCCGGATTCGAACCTGTGACTTCCCGAATAGTAAGCAATGATATAAGACATTAGACCACGCTGCTCGGTCAGTTGTAGGTAGGAATGGATGGTTTATGGTAGGCGTGAGACAGATGCAACTGATAAAATGGAGACAAAAGGGAAGTAAATGATTATCTGTATGATCCAAAAAAAACATAGAAATACTTGGACCGGGGCAGGCAGACTCAAACTGGTGATCTCCCCAATTTTAAGGTATGGTCATAATAACAACGGGAAAATAAGTGGGAACGCACGTCTTGCAGTATACAATGTTAGTTGCGACATCCATTCACCCTATTTAAGTACAATTAAAACGATGTATCCTATAATTCTGGCGCATAGCTCATTTCACATTTTCCTTGTGAGTTCAATGTGTTATTGCTTTTTGTTAAGCACTTACTTTTTGGATCAGTCTTTATAGGTAGATTATGTCAATGACATAAAACGAAATTTCTCAATAATCTTACACTAACCTCTTTCGTCTTCATTTTCATTATGATTCAGTTTTTATACCTGCTTAGTAAATAGATTTGTTTTAAGTATTGTGTAAATTATGTACGAAGGTAACAATAATAGGTAGATGCCGATGTTTGTGCTGTATTAATTTTTTTTTATTCGATAAGGGCTCTTGTTATATTATTGTGTAGAATGGCATTTTATGATTCGTCAGGGTATTAATGCTATTCATAGTATTTTATACAGTCTATGTTTTCAATTCGGTCGACAATGATCTGGCAATGTGGCAACGGGCGAAAAGGGGAGGCCTGAACTGGCGTCCCGCTGAGAGGCGACAGGGTACCCCGTGGGGTCCCGGTCCGAAACAAGGCACTCTAATGCTGTCGTCGGCTAACAGCTTTGTCATTTGTAACCTTTATGTGGACCCCTTAATGGCCTTTTAAAGAGCCACGGCTTTGATTAAAAGCCACAGTCGAATAGCGTCTCTTTTTTTTCAAGAGCGCCCAAAAGAACAAGATGGTTTTATTATAATAGTTCGCGGTTTTTTTACTGCGTACTTGCGACCAAAACTGCCTTTGTTTTCCACCGTTCAGCTCCCGTCATAGCAACAAACAGAAACAGGTTCTCTCATCATTACCATCTTTTTTTTTATCGCTTTCGTAAGTTCTCGATTCATTCGCGATCATTTGAATAAGTATAAGTTCGCATGAATAAACGGGTACACCTTAACTCGCATACCTGTTCTATTTTTTGTTTCTTCTAAATAAATGCTAATGAAATTTAAATATAAAGAAATGTCTACAGTTATTCTTCAACAGAAAATACGAATAGTAGTAGGTATATTTTTGAGTAGTGTGATTTAACGGATATAACGAAGGTTCCAACCATTTATTCCCATTTTATCACCAAAACTAATAAAAATTCGAACTTCATCCTTACCAACCCTCCAGTCTCCGAAATTATCCTTTATATATTAAATTTATGCAACCTATCTAAATAGTACACCTTTCGAACTCTGTGGAACAAACCCGATCCAAAGGGGTTTCGCATCCCCCCTCCTATGACTTGATCCTGGACCAGAGCTCTACAATGCAGAATCCAATAACCCAAAGCAACAAACCCAAGCAATTTAGATCTCTAAGTGTTTTTAACCCTTTATCTCATTAATCTAAACCATAAATACCCATATCAGCCCATAATGTAAACTGACTCTATAACATAAGTTTTTTAAACTTCATAACCCAGGAGGCAATTAACCAACGCGCTAAATCAATTTATTCCGATACCACTGCTGTGGTATTTTATTTAATTTTGATGTAGGGATTTTCCAAATTCGTTGATGATAACATTAACAACAACAACATCAACAACATGTAATTTATTTACTTATCAATTAAATATTTAAAAGTGTTGACTCGCAGTCTTTCGGGTTATCAGGTTTAAAAAGTTTACGTGATTAGGTCGGGGGGTTTAAAAAGCTCAGTTCACACTGCCGTGGTAATTTATTTACTTATCAATTAAATATTTAAAAGTGTTGACTCGCAGTCTTTCGGGTTATCAGGTTTAAAAAGTTTACGTGATAAGGTCGGGGAGTTTAAAAAGCGTAGGTCACACCGCCGTGGTAATTTATTTACTTATCAATTAAATATTTAAAAGTGTTGACTCGCAGTCTTTCGGGTTATCAGGTTTAAAAAGTTTACGTGATAAGGTCGGGAGGTTTAAAAAGCTTAGGTCATACCGCCGTGGTAATTTATTTACTTATAAATTAAATATTTAAAAGTATTGACTCGCAGCCTTTCGGGTAATCAGGTTTAAAAAGTTTACGTGATAAGGTCGGGGAGTTTAAAAAGTTTAGGTCATACCGCCGTGGTAATTTATTTACTTATCAATTAAATATTTAAAAGTGTTGACTCGCAGTCTCTCGGGTTATCAGGTTTAAAAAGTTTACGTGATAAGGTCAGGGGGTTTAAAAAGCTCAGTGCACATCGCCGTGGTAATTTATTTACTTATCAATTAAATATTTAAGGTGTTGACTCGCAGTTTTTCGGGTTATCAGGTTTAAAAAGTTTACGTGATAAGGTCGGGAGGTTTAAAAAGCTTAGGTGATACCGCCGTGGTAATTTATTTACTTATCAATTAATTATTTAAAAGTGTTGACTCGCAGTTTTTCGGGTTATCAGGTTTAAAAAGTTTACGTGATAAGGTCGGGAGGTTTAAAAAGCTTAGGTCATACCGCCGTGGTTATTTATTTACTTATCAATTAATTATTTAAAAGTGTTGACTCGCAGCCTTTCGGGTTATCAAGTTTAAAAAGTTTACGTGATAAGGTCGGGGGGTTTAAAAAGCTCAGTTCACACCGCCGTGGTAATTTATTTACTTATCAATCAAATATTTAAAAGTGTTGACTCGCAGTCTTTCGGGTTATCAGGTTTAAAAAGTTTACGTGATAAGGTCGGGAGGTTTAAAAAGATTACATACCGCCGTGGTAATTTATTTACTTATCAATTAAATATTTAAAAGTGTTAACTCGCAGCCTCTCGGGTTATCAGGGTTAAAAAGTTTACGTGATAACGGCGGGGGGTTTAAGAAGCTTAGCTCATGCGCTTATAAGGGTATTTATATAATGGTTTAAGTTAAAACTGTTAGGTCGTAGGGTTACGGGGATTAAATCGCTTGGGTTATTGGATTTTTGAACTTCGAAGGAGTTGCATCAGAGCTGGTGTGGTCTTGTCTGTCTTATGTATTCGAATTTATTGAACATTATAATTACATACCTACTATTATTTCTTAATTGATCTAGCTAGTTGTAATGTAAGCTTCTTCAATAGTTGGCAATTATGTATGGTCGATACGGTCCTGAACCATCTGTGTTCAGTGTTATGTGCAGGCGTTTTCATGAAATACCCGAATGTGCTCTGTCGAGCAAGGCTGCGCGGTCGTGCTGGCGACGGCGCCTGAACTTGAAATAGTAATGAAATTTATATATGATACGTTTGCGCTCTTTGTGGTGTTTGCGATTTATGCACCGGACGCTGGCATTAGAAGTGCTGGAGCCAAGATATATCGTGCGTCGAGTTCCCGTACCCACTATGTACCTTAATCGTTCCGCGATTCAAAATATTATGAAATACGACCGTGAGTATCAAGAAAAAGGCGCGGAAATGGCATTCGACACGGCCCATAGCTGCATGAACGACGCCACCTGTGCATACTAGAATACCCCCTTTGTACACCCTCGGTATTTCGAAAAGTTTTGACTCGGCCAAGATGGATAGCCTGGGGTAGTTGTCTTCATATGTCATACCGCACTATCCAATAATTCATATCGTTCTCGAGTTCTTTATGGCGGACACCGTGGAAACGATAGCCGCAATGGAACTTCAACATTATCTTAAAATATGTGCACTTGTGGAAAGTCCGACAAGAGAATTTCTAAACTATACATTATCATCATCATGATTATTGTTGGTACGATATGGCATATCTTCACAACCATCGATGCTCACTGTGGCTCCAACAAAACTTTGTAATAGTATCTTGAATTGAATTGACGTTTGTAACATATAAAATTAAATGGAAACTTATAGAAACTCAACCCCTAATTTTAGTTTTAGTAGTTTGTAGTTCTATGTAATTTTATTTAATATTTTGAAGCTCTTTTCTAGTGATTTGTTCCTTTTCATGAGATGATACATGATCCAGACGTTTAACAGGGTCTAGTGGGATATTAAATGAATCACTTTCTAAATTTGAAATAATCATGGTGTGGATATAATTTTTCTTAAGTGATTACCCGGGTCCGGTTGCTCTGGTCCAAGTTTTCTGTGAATAAAAGCGGAGTGTATACATTAAATTGTAACACATGTAAGGCAACATATATTGGTCAAACAGGGAGATCCATTAGAGAGAGAATAGACGAACATATTAAAAATTATGCTGAAAAATCGACATTCATGAATCACATAAAAGACTGTAAATACGAATTTAATGTTGATTCTAACTGTGGAATACTACATTATTTGGAAATAAGGAAAAAACTAGATATAATAAAATCTTTCAAAATTATAAAGCATGTCAAATAAAACAATTGTGAAATCTTAAATGAAATAGAAAATGTTTATGAATCTGTAATTGTCAATAAATTAGTGGACAAACACCCCACACCCATTTCACTAACAATGTAAAAAAGTATATAAGTCAGCTTCTATATGGTAGCATATTACTGAGCTCTAGATCATTGCTTAGCATTCGAGAGGTCACCGGTTCGAACTCGGGTTCAGCTGCTCTGGTCCAAGTTTTCTGTGGTTTCCTTGGATCACTTAGGCAAATGCTGGGGCAGTAACAGTCCACAGATAATCTTTTACTTCTCCTCTGTCTTCATTTAGTCCGTCTCATCTTTCTCTCCCCAACCCACCTATTCCCACGATTCCTGCAAAGAGGCTGAAGAGGGCCTTACGCCCTACCCTCCGGCTTTGCACTGCAGTGTAGGTCGGAGGGACTGCCCGCCCACCAGCACGAGTAGTTGATTAATGAAAATCGTAACTAAGTGAAAAGATTACTTTTGTTCGCAGGATCATTTTAAGAAGGCGAGGTCCTCAATAATAAAAGCTATTTCATCACCTTGTTTCACACACCATTATGTAATACCTTACCGCCTCTTATTATTAAAAGACTTACTGTCACAACAAGCCAAAATCTGCCATTAAATTGACATTGGTTCATTTAGCAGTTACTGAAAAAGTAATGTTTTATATGTTATCGTAGGTCTATATCATTTTCTTATTAGGACTGTATTATGGAAAGGTTCTCATCGCCAAAAGTGGCTATCGATCGTTGATGACATCGCTTTCGATTTCAATCTTGGTGAATCCAGGTATTGAAAGATGGTCGTCTAATTTTTTCTTTCGTACTGCAAATAAAGCGTTTCTTTGTGATACGCAACAATGGATCTTTCATGTTTACACAATGCGAACGGTGACGGATGCGGTGCGGTCTGACGGCGGTCACCTTTATACTTGTAAAAGATGCAGGCAAGGATGGCTTTGATCATCAGGTACTTGAAGACTTTACGTGCCTAATAATTGATGTATATATATATGAATGTGCGCGCGTGTGTGTATGTGTCAATAACGATATACGTGCATGGCTTGATGTCTTCTGATGAGAAATTATTGTTGGATACTTTTTTCACATGAACACTTCGAGAGCCTATTACAGCTATTAAGAACTCTTACTAATTGTAATTTCAAAGATTTATCCACATATAGGAGAATTATAATGGTTTTGATCCTTAAGCACTAGTCTTTTGGACTAAGTACTTTTTGTCATTTTTTTTTTTGAAAACTGTAAAAGAGAAGAAAGGGTAGCAGGTAGATGTGATACCCCACATAGAGCGTAGAACGAAATTTGAATAATTGGAAAATACTAAAGGAAAAAATACTAATAAGTAGATTACAGTACCAACCACCGAAGAAACCCGTCATAAATGTGCAATTAAGAATGAGTATGATCGAGCGGCGTGGTCTAGTGCTCTAGATCTTTGCTTAGCATTCGGGAGGTCACTGGTTTGAACCCGGGTCCGACTGCTCTGGTCCAAGTCTTTCTGTGATTTCCTTGGATCACTTAGGCAAATGCTGGGGCTGTAATATTCCACAGATAAATCTTTCACTTCTCTTCTGTCTTCATTTCGTCCGTCTCATCTTTCTCTACCTAATCACACCACCCACCTATTCCTACGGTTCCCGAAAGGAGGTTGAAGAGGGCCTTACGCTCTACCCTCCGGCTTTGCACTACAATGTAGGTCGGAGGGACTGCCCGCCCACCAGCACGAGTAGTTGGTGGGAATGAAACACAAATTTTTTTTGATGAGTACGTCATGCGGTTGGTAAGTGAAACTGACATATTAATAAGAATTATTATTATTTACAGAGATAGGCAGAATACAAAAGAATTAGAATAGAACATTTGAAATATTTATAAGAAGACATACAAAAGAAATACACTTACTACAATAGAAATACCACACAAAAGAAATTGAAAATAATATAAATGCAATTTGAAAGAATTTTTATAGCTGTAATAATTAAAAATAAAGAAGGTATTTACATAAATTTAACAAAATAAATAAATTTGAATGCAAACACAAAGCAATAAAATTCATTCATTGTTAAATGTTAAATCTAACCCGAACTATGTAATAGTGTATTCGGCGAATATTTATTTGAAATTGATATATTTTTTAAATCTTATTTGAACTATGTGACGGTATCCGCTACAAGCACCTTTGGTGTTTGAAATAATAAATACTAAAATCGAAATGGCGGGTATTTCTTGATACATGTAGGAATTAGGGAATATCAAATTAATTAATTGATTAATTAATCAATAATTTTTTGACGGGTTGCATAAAAAGCAATCGCATTTATTGTATATAAAAACAAACAACCATAAACTTAAAGTTAACTAAAAAAGTATATATAATTTTTGATTGTATGAAATATGTAGGTAATATTTGTAAGAAAAAACGCTTTTGAATAGTAATTTATTACTGTATTACTCTTAAGAAAGGGTGAATGACTCGAAACATATGTAGAGTCATCTTAATGAATTGTAAAACATTTAAAAGCGTTTTTTCCAACAAATATTATTTCCAAAATGTTTCAAAAATTAGTTAACAAAGAATCTATTTCTTTTATTAAATATCTAGATTTTTGTGAGGTTAGGCCCCATGATTAGTTTTACTGGCATGTCACATAACACTAATTATGCATATAAAAATAATTATAAATATGGAATCAACAGAAACAACTGCTCCGAGGGCTAATACCTCTACCGCCATTGAATTACACTGTTGATTCCGATGGATCCTTAGACGAAGATATAACATATTTAAAAAAGAAGGAATTAAAATCCTTATTCGTCTAAATGTTAAGATCAAAGATTTCACATTTTGAACGCGTCCTACTAAGTAGGCACAACGAATCGAAAGCCATATCCCACGACTGGTTTCGACCTATCGGGTCTCATCAGGTGGGCGCTGGCAGAAAGGCCTTTACAGACTATATTATAATTCCTTCTTTTTTTAATAAATACTAATTATGCGTTTATTTTTAAAAAAATTACTATAAGTTAAGCACTCCTCGAAGAAGTGTCTCGTACTTATGCGCATGCTCTTGCCTACTATCCGTTCTAACAACGTCGTTCTCTCACATGATAATTAGTTTAATAATAATAATAATTGATACTTTTGAGGTTTTAATTGTTTGATAATTTTTTAAATGGAACCAAATTGGCAACATGAATTACACCTACACAGTAAATGTTAGAAGATGTTATTTCTTATGCAGCTAACAACTTAACCACATCTTCCATGACATTTAGCGATATATAAAGAAGCGCTCGAGATCACTTTCTAATAAAAGGTTGCACTCTCGGAAGCATCGACCTGGAATTCTAGGACATAGCGAATAAAATGTTGTTAACAATAATATAGAGAAGGTCAGTTTCCATTAAGTGTCACTACCTTACTAATTCACTTTGTATACAAGAAAAATGATTTTAGATCAAAATAATGATAGGTTTGTTTGGATTATACTACAAAAGGGTCCGATCCTGTTCATAAATTGTTCTCCGAAACGGATAAGGTTATCGAATTTATTGGGGATTAAGTTTTTGTTGTTGTTGTTGTTCTTGTTTATTACTCTGCAAATTATTAAGTATACAATAATATTATTTAGCAATACATAATGTAACTTTTGAAATAATTGAAATTTAAATAATTTATTTAGTAGTGCAATAGAATTTATGTATACAGCTGATATGACACAATATGCGAGATTTCGTTTGACAGTTGAGATAAGAAATAAGATAACTTACCGGGCTCATGGGTCGTGGTGTGTAGGCTATTTTGTTGCCTGACGTTTCGTCAGCGGCTGCGGCTGGTATCTTCAGAAGCGTTTGTGATTTGGTCGTCGTAACAGCTTTCGATAAAACCACAAACGCTTCTGAAGATCTCAGCCGCAGCCGCTGACGAAACGTCAGGCAACAAAAAAGCCTACACACCACGACCCAAAAGCCGGGTAAGTTATCTTAATTCGATTGACGCCGGTTGTGAAAGCCTACATACTACAATTAGTTGTGATTAGAATCTCAAATATATTGTCCCGATCAGAGATGAATTATTGAATTCCAATTTAAAAATTTTAATAAAGAATATTACACGTGGACCAGATAAGGTGTAAAAATGAATTTTGTATTATGACTTAGTTCAGGAGAACGGATACAATCCTGACTCAAACAGTGTACTGCTTTTAGTATCAAATCCTGATTAGTAACTGATCAGATATCCAGATTGGGGAATACTGTACTGTATCCTGATCAGGAACTAATCAGAATGGTCGTATTACGAAATATCTGATTCGTATCATTTGATAATCCTCCGCAGTCTGATCTAATTTTTAGTCGAATATATGAGGCGTGTTTTTTAAGGAAGTACCGTTTTGAAATTCTGCCGCCGCAGCGTTGCGGTCAGCGTTCCGCTCATGCGCACTGAGTACCTACATCTCTCACCTACGCACTGACGCCCTTACAGTCGGATTCGCCCTTGTTTACGTTGTTGCTGAGTGTTTAAGATGCCACCGATAATCGTGAATCCCGTCGACTGTGAAGTTCGGGCTGTTATACGATTCCTTAGTGCTAAAGGTCTAAAACCAATTGATATTCATCGAGAGATCTGAGATCTGTGCAGTTTACGGACAAAACATTATGAGTGATGGAATGATAAGGAAGTGGGTGAGAGCATTTAAAGTTGGCCGCATAAATGTGCATGACAATGCCCGTCCGCATGTGGGTAATGGGACCAAAGATCTCATCACATCTATTCACTGAGAAACTCTAGATCATCCTCCGTATAGCCCTGATCTGGCGACCAGTGAGTACCATTAGTTCCTCCACTTGAAGAAACATCTGGGCGGTCAGCGTCTCCAAGACGATGAATGACGAAGTCGGAACAGTTGTGATGCAGTGGTGGTGATACAAGTCAGGCGGTTCATTGAGAAGGGTATTCGAAAACTGGTCACTGGTCAAATGACAAGTGCCTCAATATTGAAGGAAATTATGAAGAAAAGTAGATTAAGGTACAGGCTTTCATGTAAAAATAAAATTAATAAGATATCTTTGGACGTTTTTTATTAATTTCGAAACGGTATTTACTTAAAAAACATACCTCGTATTACTACCCAGCTGGTTTATAAATTAGCCATGTAAATACCTTGACCATAACATTATAGTAGGTTACTTTTATTTAGTTGCCAACACATGATAGACGCATTACCCCATTGGGTGCTTCCGTGACTCCTTACGAAACAGAAACTCATTAATATGCCTGTTGATTAGCATATAAAATTATTCGTTCTTTTTCTCATTGTTACGTCTGAAAGAATGTTTCCTGGGCCATTGCATGGGTGAACATAAATTTGATAGTTATTGTTATTATTATTTTTCCTTTCTCGTTGTTCTCCAACAAGAGTTTAACAGAAAAATTTGTGTTGATATAGTGCCACCGTCCGCTGGCTGGAACTGTTAGGCTTTTAACAGGGACGGCGCGGCACTCGTTTGATACGGTCGTAAACTACTTTAAAAATCCAGTAGACGAAATTATTATGCTAATCATTCCATGGCATTTTGTTTTCAATTCCATAAACGGCATTAAATAAACACGAGGGGACGAACGGAGCAGTCGTTATGAAAATATAAAGCATTTTATGAAAATGAATATTCCAATGTAGTCGACTGTTTTATTACATACTACCCTCGTTGCCATAAATTAGATGGTATTAGCTGGCTGCCGTTTTCGAACGATATTTTAGTTGAAATTGAATTGAAAATTTAATCGTAAAATTGTTTTTTAAACGTTTTGAAATTTTATATACCATCCTTATAAAAAGTAAATGTCGAAACTTCGTCTGTAGGTAACTTTCTTTTGTGAGGTTACAAACAGAAGTCGATTTGATTTCCTTTCGTTATCATGTTAAACTTCTTGACAATCCTAATTAAAGTTTTGAAGGCATTTGTTTATTAATGAATTGCAGAATTGTTAATACAATATTGTCTTTCTTATTAAAATTATGGCGCGGTGAATCGATGCGGTGCGGTGAATTCTTATTGAATATCAATTTTGTACTGACTAACTTAAGGGTACTTAGTAAGAAGCCGAAGAAATAGTGAACGGAAAAGGCAGCAAAAAAGGACAGAGATAGTTAGGGTATCCGACGCATGTTTTTTAAGGAAGTACCGTTTTGAAATTCTGGCGCCGCAGTGCTGCGGTCAACGTTACGCGCATGCGCATTGAGTACCTACATCTCTTACCTACGCACTGACGCCATTACAGTCTGATTCGCCCTTGTTTACGTTATTTACTGAGTGTTCATGATGCCTCCGATAATTTTGAGTCCCGCCGACTATGAAGTCCGGAGTTCGGGCTGTTATACGATTTCTTAGTGCTAAAGACTAAAACCGATTGATATTTATCGTGAGATCTGAGATCTGTGCAATTTACGGACAAAACATTATGAGTGATGGTATGGTAAGGTGGTAAGGAAGTGGGTGAAAGCATTTAAAGATGTGGCTAATCAGACCAAAAATCTCATCACATCTTTTCACTGGGAAACTCTAGGTCATCCTCCGTATAGCCCTGATCTGGCGCCCAGTGACTACTTTTTGTTCCTGCACTTGAAGAAACATTTGGGCGGTCAGCGTCTTCAAGAAAATGACGAAGTCAAAACAGTTGTGATGCAGTGGTGAAGTGAACAAGTCAGGCGGCAGAGTTTTATGAGAAGGGTATTCAAAAACTGGTCACTGGTCAAACGTTGTGACAAGTGCCTCAATATTGAAGGAAATCATGTAAAAAAGTAGATTAATGTACAGGCTTTCATGTAAAAATAAAATTATTAAGACATCTTTTCACGTTTTTTATTCACTTCAAAACGGTACTTATTTAAAAAACATGCTTCGTAGTTTGGTATTGAGAAAAATATAGGAACTGTAGGTCAGGTCATAAATTAATTAATTAATAAATAGAGTTATCAAGAGAAAGGTGACATAATTTTGATATTTCACAACAGGAATGCTATTTATTGTATTGAAATGGCGTTTGTTGTAAATTTTAATTTAGTAAAGGTTATTTACTGTTGGTTAAATTCTTATATGAAATACTTGATGTACCTACTGTGACGGTCATCTGCCGAGGTACACTATGTCCATGATAAAATGAAAAGTTTTTACGAAAGGAAAGTGTTATCGATTGTTTTCATGCCTCTATAATGAAGTGGATTACAAGACACATAAGATAAAACCTGCATTTTAGATTTTTGAAATTTCTAAAGAATTACGAGTAGATTTATACAAAAATTTTATTAATTCTCTTACAACATAGTACAGCCTTAATTACAAATACACTAATACAGTTAAATCACCTTTACACAACAACAACGTGGGCTGAAATGTTCAATCTGTCTGTCCGTTGCCCAACAAAAACGAACCAAAAATAAAGAATACCATTACGTTTGCATTCTCTTTCAATTCTATTATTATTTTTATTATTATTATTATTATTTCTTACAAATTCTCTTCCTTAATTGTTTACATTGCACACACTTTTGTTTCACTTGTTGCTAAACGATAAATTTTTAGTAGTTTCAACTAAGTAGTAAATAAATAGTTTCATTTGGACTATTTGGCGGCAGCGGTCGCGCTAATAATCGAGTCTATACTAAAGTTCTGGTTGTTGACGACATTCGAATTTCCCGCATTATTTCCGGTGCCCAGATTGTGGGTCAGACTGTGCCTGCGCAAGTCGCAGTTCCGCCTAAACACCTTTCCACAGGCAGAACAGTTGTACGGTTTGATATCAGTGTGAGTTAGCAGGTGTGTCTTGAGATTCGATCGCTGGTTAAATGATCTGCTGCAAACTGGACACTTGTGAGGTGATTCTTCCATGTGTAGGATTTTATGGACTGCTAACGTGCGGGACTGGCAGAAACCCTTTCCGCATTCGACACACTTAAACGGCTTTTCTTTACTGTGTATGTATCTAAAACAAAAGAAAACGGAACAATTAATATATTATCCCTTCACTGGCTTTATTTAAACAGTATTTATGTACTTATAAACAACAGTAAGAGAGATTTATTTACTGTCATAATGACAGCAACGTAAGCGGAAGATACCTAATGGTTTAACTTGTTTTCATCAAAACTGCAATGATTTGTTAAAAATTCATCTATACATCTATACATATAAATAAAATTGGAGTGTCTGTTTGTAATATTAAAATAACCACTTTTTACTAAATGCATATGGGTGACCTCGGTACATATATCAAAATAACATTTTTTTTTCTGCTGGATCGATTTTGACGGCACTTTCACTGGCAGATAGCTAATGTAATAAGGAGTAACTTAGGATACTTGTATTTAAGAAATTAATTATTATTGTTAATAAGTAGTTATTAATTTCTAAAATAAAAGTAGTCTAAGTTACTCCTTATTACATTAGCTATCTGTCAGTGAAAGTCCCGTCAAAATCGGTCCAACTATTTTAGGGATTATCCGGAACAAACAGACAGACAGAAATTGTAAAAGCACTCCCGCCACTTAATATTACAGAGGCTGCCTGTCAAGTGAACACAAAGACAACCACTATGGAAATTTTCACCAATTTTATTAGAATTTAATGTAATTCTGATTGAAAACAATAAATGTAATTTGAAATATTTGTTATCTAAATTTAACCCAACAGTATACAAATTATAAAACAGTGGGATCAATAGAATTAAGTACAATACTTATGATGTTGTTTACATTGGGCAGAGTGCTATGAACATTAGAATATAAGAACACTTATGGAGGATTAGTAAAATAGATTTAAAAAAAAACACTAAATCTCGGATGCAGTAGTTCTGCAAAGTAACCTTAACAAAAATAAAAAGCCATGTCTTCTATAAAGCCTAGAAAACAAAAAATAGAATTAAGATAACTTACCGGGCTTTTCAGTCGTGGTCTATAGGCTTTTTTGTTGCCTAATGTCATTAGACGTTTTCGAGATCGAAAACTGTTACAACGACCAAGCCACAAACGCTTCTGAAGATCTCAGCCGCAGCCACTGACGAAACGTCAGGCAACAAAAAAGTCTATAGACCACGACCCAAAAGCCCGGCAAGTTATCTTAATTCTATTGACGCCGGGCGTGAAAGCCTACATACTACAATTAAACAAAAAATAACCAGTTAGAGTTATGAATCATCGTCATTCCAGTTATTCGGGCTAAATTCTAGTTAAATATAGAGCTGTGTTACTTTCTGTATCAAAATGTTGGAAACATTGACGGAGTTCTAGAACAAACTAGATAGCTCAAACCCCAAGGCCAAAACACGACACAAAATGTTACCTTCTAGGTACGTTTGTTTGTTTTACTTTCAATATTTTAGTATAAGATTTATTTTATTTGTTTGAAAATAGTCGTCAGGCTAAAACTTGTTATTATTTTTCTAATAAAATTTGGTTTTTGTTTTTAGTTCATTATGTATGCTTCACATTAGTTGCACCCTTACAAGGTGTTAAGTTTATTGAAAATTTGAATCATTTAAAAGTCGTAAACGTCATTATATGTGTTAATATCTGCGGTACTAGCATTTATTGATGGGTACATTTGTAAGGTATGAAGCTATTTCCTTTCATGACTGACGATATTTAATATAATGTCGGAATTTTAAATTAAAAATCATCAATTTTTTAACGAGTTATGTGGTTAAATGTCAATATTCAGAGTCATTGTAAGGTAATATAGTAGATCATTTGGATGGTTTAATTGCTCAAATTTGGATGATTTCAACTAATTTACAGATACTGTTCAATGTTGCTATTTTTAATAACTGATTAACAAAAATAAGATGTCCAATTGTATGATTTTTATGAATATCCGGATATTAGTCATAGGTTAACATCAAGCAGATAGTACTTCTCAAGTTTCAATGATGACAATGACAAGCTTGTTATTTTCTGTTGCTCAAATTGTTTTTGTAAAAATAGGAGTAAAGAGACGCAGAGGAAGACCTTTTATAAGTTACTATTCGAAAATAGTTAGGGATGTAGGATGCTATAGTTTTAGGAAAATGCGATGATTAGCTTAGGTAGAACAGAGTGGACCTTGTGATGATTTAGATAACAAATATGTTTTTTTACAGCAGTAATTCCGATAGTAAAACCTGGTTTAAAATTGACCTTCAACATTTGAGCAATAATCAAGCTACAATCAAATAAAGACTAGGATCTACTAAATAATACCTATTAAAAAAAAACTCGAAATAAGTGATGATAAGCTATTTTTCTAAATGACGTTTAAGATTTCCCTGCCAAAAGCTCAAAAAATATGTCTTTTGTATAGAATACTAAGTATTTTTTGTAGCTAATAAATGAACCCCTTTTGTATTTTTTCAGTTTTTTCTTGTTGGTGAATTTTTTTTGACCCAAGTAAAACCTTATTTATAAAATTCTTTTGCTAAATAGTCTAGTTTGAAATTTCCTCACAATATCTATATAGTACTTATAACTCTTCAAATATTGATGGAAGGGGGAGGCCGTGACCTTTAAGGCCCCCCTCCTAGCTATACGTGCTTGTGTTGAGTCTAGTCAAATGTGTATTTGCACGAATGGTCACAGCTACAATATAGGTAATAATGGTGGATCGATAGTTATAAACCATAAAATTTTACGACGTTATTCTTACACTTAGCGGGATCGTGCGACCAGGAAATTTAGGAGCCGATAATTGTTCTTTAAACGTCGTTTTAGCGGCTTTATTTGTTCATTGAGAAATGCCGTTGTCGACTCTAAAGAACATCTGTAATGTGACACGGTCTCGTTAGATTTATAGCTGAGATACCGTTTTAATTTTAGTTATTTTGTTGATGATAAGGCCTACCTGAATAGTAAGGATTGAAAAGGAAAACAACAAAAGGTAGTCATATACGACGTTATTTGCGTCCAAATTCAGTGTTAGAATTGTCTTGTGGTACATGAAAATTTTTAAGGATCTTAATTTTAAATTTAAGTGATGTTATTGTGGTTTATTTTGTTTTGAAATAAAGATATTTCTAAATAAGAATGTGTTAGGCCAGATTCGGCTTCAGCCTTCAACGATTGGTCGAAAATAACTACCCTCTTGGTTAAATATGAATATAAATATAAATATGGAATCAACAGAAACAACTACTCCGAGGGCTAATACCCCTACCGGCATTGAATTACACTGTTGATTCCGATGGACTTCTAGACGAAAATATAACATATTCAAAAAAGAAGGAATTAAAATCCTTATTCGTCTAAATTTAAAGATCACATTTGGAACGCGTCCTAACAAGTAGGCACAACGAACCGAAAGTCATATCCCACGAACGGTTTCGACCAAATGTGAGATCTTTGATCTTAATGTTTAGACGAATAAGGATTTTAATTTCTTCTTTTTTGAATACCCTCATGGTTGCTTTGTCTTCTTATTTCACGTAGAAATACTAAGAGAAAGATCAAAAATTGCATTTTTTTGCAATTTGAGGTTAAAATATCTATAAATTCTGACATGTAAAGGTAATTCTGAGTACAAATTCGGAATCACGTAAGAAATCTTTGGTTTTAGTTTCCTAATTCACATTGATGTGTGTTATTACATATAAAAAAAATTACTATAAAAATGAGAAGTTGATAATTGTATGTCGGAAATAAAGCGTCGGATTTAAAATTCAATAAACCATGTTGTAGAAGGTTAGGTTAGGTTAGGTTATGTTGTAGAGGGTTGAACATTATAAAACTTTAATGTTTAAACTGTTTCTGTAAATGAATAGTTTTCGAAATATTCTTCAAAATAACAATTGTACGTGTTTTTTCAAACCACCGCGTATCTCAGACTGTAATAAAGATCTGGCAACAATGAAAACGTATTTTTTATGTACTCTAAAAATCGTATCTTTTGTTGAATTGAACCGCCTTTGTAACTCTTAGTCTTTAGTTAGTAGTTCTTTTAATATCTTATTGAAGTGGTGTCGAATAGAGATCAGAAAATTACAAAGACAACGCAATATTTCTGTGTTAGATATTTCGATTAATGATAATTAGAATTCGATTACATGAGAAATAAATCATTACTATATAATAATTTTCTACATATCTATCGTACTATCATGTAGACAGTTTTGTAGGATAATTTTGTGAAGCTATCTCCTCTAATGATTCGTAATTATAGAATTACCCGAATATTGAAACACCTAATTGAACTATGGAATTAATGAATGCGTTTACTTTCTATAATATATCTCAGATGATTTTGGTTAGGTTGGGAGTTTTTAATAAAGATCGCTAACATTTTAACATGTTAAGCGTGCTGAAATGTTGATACTGGGTCGTCGTAGGATTGTAGATAGTGCTACGGACTAATTTAGAAAACAATTATTAAACTTTTTAAAATTTAAACAGTCATTTTTTCAAAAATTCAAATATTCTTTGTTAAAATTATTAACAGTTATTGGGAAATATTCATTGTTTAAATTGTAAACCGTTATATTTGTAATCATTTCGGATTTCGGATGTTCTTTGTTTAAATTATAATAAGCAATGTTTGCATAAACATGAGAAAATTAAATGTTGCCCACCGATCCCTTCTTCACATATTTGCTTCAGTTGAGTCTCGTTAGTAAACAAAACTAATCGTAGGGTTGGTCACGTTTACGACAGCTGAACTCTAACCTCCTACCTAATTTATCATTAATATAGAACGTAGCGTTTAGCTAGGAAAAATAAACATAAAAATAGATTCAGTATAGCACGTAGATAATTAGAAGTAAGCAACTATTTTATTGTTTAACTCGTAAGTTTAAATAATTTGAAAATAAATTGCATCAGGAAAGTTGAAGTTTAAATAAAAATGATAAAAGTGTTACATAGTTATCAGAATCTAGTTAGTTTAATATAAGAACACCCTTGGGAGTTACTGGTGTCGTCATAAGCTGTGGTTAAAATTCCGCCGACGGTGTGGAGGAACGCCGTGGTTAAAATGCAAATGCTATGCACCATCAGCATCAACACCCTACCGTCCAAATTTAGATGGGTTACATAGTTATATGCTAGTTAAACAATAACAGAAGAAGTAGTTCTCATAATTTTTAAAATTACGAGACTATAAAGAATTTCAATTGATTGATTTTAGTTGGAAATAAAATTGAACTCATAAAAAGAAATCGCTTTTAAATGTTTTAGGTTATGTTTATTAAACACTTTACATATGTTTCGACTGAATAGGCCTTTTTCAAGAGTAATTCTTATTTACTAAGGGGATGATGTGAATGGTTAGTACGAGAATGGATTAAATATAAACGAGTATTTGTTCATGAAACATTTATTTTGAAAAGTTTCACAAAAACACAAATTTATCTATTTTTAGACATATCCCCCTTGTTTGTCGGTACATTTTTCCCAACGCATTGGTAGTTTTTTATCCCCTTTTTCATAAAAAGAAGCAGGTCGGTGTCTATCCAGTTGCGCACAAACGCCTCCACCTGTTCATCAGTCTGAAATCGCTCGCCTCCTACTGATTCTTTGAGGGACCCAAACATATAGAAATCACAAGGGGATGGGTCTGTGCTATACGGAGGGTGTTCCAGCTGAGTTCAGTGCATTTCACCGATTTGGGTCTGCGTTAAAGCTGCGGTATGAGACCTAGCGTTATCGTGCAAGAGTAACACGTCACGAATGGGGTGCGTCCTCCTTTTTCGGCGATACGCAAGTTTTACCTGACTGAGAAGGTTACAGTAGTACGCTGTATTAATGGTTCTTCGCTCGTGCAAAAAATCGACCAAGGGGTGCTCTCCCGTCCGAAAAACCACGTCTCATCGCAGGTTACAATTTTATGCAAACAAATCCATCTTCCTCTCTAAATCGAGTGAGAAGCGCCTAAAAGATGCGAACTCAGCAGCTTTTTGATCTTCACTCAGCAACTTTAGAACCCAACGAGCTGAAATTTTTTGGAATCCCAAGTTTTTCGTTATGATTGTGTGGACACTCCCATATTTGATGCTGTGTACATCAGAAATCTGGTGTGGCGGTCCCCTTCAATATGGTTTCTAACGCATGCAATGTTAACCGGCGAAATGCTGGTGCGTGGTCGACGAAGATGATTTACATTTTCGAGACGATTACGATAACGCCCATCGTTAAATTCTTTGCACCAAACTTTTACACGTAGACACGAAAGCGTTTCATTTCAGAATTGTGCTTGCAATCTGCGCAAAATTTCAGCTGGTTTTACGTTTTCACGTGTAAGAAACGAATAATAATTCGTTGCGCAACGCTGCTATGCACCTCTTTCTCACTCATTGTGATAGCTATTAACGTATTAACCAAGCGAACGCAGCAATACGACGCGTCGTTTCCGTGCCATCTAATATCCCCACTTCAAATTCCTAACGCCTGGATGCTCCTTGAACAACTATCCGGAGCGCAGTTTAAAAATACTCATTTATATTTCATCCACCCTCGTATTTATAGGTAAGTAGGTAAGTTTGTTACAAGTACAGGCAGGTACAAATCCAGTTATTAAGGAAAAACAATTAATTAGCTAATGGTTCTTAGATATTCGTCAATAACGATCGCATTTTTGAATTTGGATATGTCGTTAGTAATGTTGGGTTTGTTGTTGAATGATTTTTTAATTTCAAATGTTTAGACGTTTCCCATTATTTTCTACAAAGGATCTTTAACTAAAAAAATAAAAATAAATAAGACAGATGGTAATACAAACATTGACATAACCTATTGAGTATGTTATTCACACCTTGGAGTAAAATTTTTTGCAGAGTACTGTACATAATTTATGAATTCTACTTGTACCGTATTTTTTGTCAGAGCAACACCAGAGCGGATTCTTGATTCGGAGATCGGGAGATCGTCTCACAAATTTCCACGTTTCTATCAATTTCATCGCCGCCTACGCATCGTGTAATTTATTGCAAGAGCGCATATCGCGTATCGTTCTCGCTACGACACTATACATCTTCATAAAAACGTACAGGTACCCAAGTTATATTCATAAATTAAAGCCATCCTAACCTCGTCGAAATAAGAAAAACCTTCCGCGTAGGTTACACACACACATTTCTATAAACATACAAACATACAGATACATAGACACGGTGACGTTAACGTTGTTGATTAACTAACATTCGTTTACGGCCCAACACACCTTTGGAAACGATAGCTGGTAAACGTTTCGTTTCTATAAATTAGATGGATGTGTAGGTATTATCGCCCGAAGGAGACCTCCAATTGTGAACTTATTATTATTAATATAAAAACAAAAATCACTCACTGTCAGGTCCTTTTAGTTTCGTTTTTTATTTTTATTTTTTATTGATTTTTAATAACGAAAACATAAAGTGTAGGTTGTAATTACTGAATATTTTGACAGACCGAATCGCTTCAAATACTTCCTTATTTGTTAAAACTATGAAAGGATTTGTCTCCATAAATAACTTAGTAAAAATCCCGGAGGACTATGGACTATGAACTTTTGTCTATTTTAGTAGTTTCAAATATCTATAGATTAGACATTATGAAATCTTCATTGGAATGATGAAAGGTTATTGCAAAATACAAGAAAATAGATTCAAAAAAGAAGGCATTAAAGACACAAAGATCCCTCATTTGGAACGCGTTTCACCAGGCAGGCACTACAAACCGAAAACCAAATATTACAACCGGTTTCGATCTATTGGGTCTCATCAGGTGGGCGTTAGCAGAAAGGCCTTCACAGGCTATATGATCTATACTTGATCTTTAATATTTAGACGAACAAGGATTTTAATACCTTCCTTTTTGAATATGCTATCTTCGTCTAAGAATCTTTAGAAATCAACAGTGTAATTCAATGCAGGTTAAAATATTAGCCCTCGCAGTAGTTTTTTCTGTTGAACAAGCAAATAATGTAGTAGAAATTTTAATAGACTATGAACACGTCCTGAGTATTCTCAGGTATCTAGAAACATACTCAGTTTCAACCTCAATATACCGAGCATTCAGAAACACTGAGTAGATGGAATAGTGAATAGAATAGAATAGTTTTAACGGTTATGCCATTTTAAACAATGTAATAAAGATCCCAGCAAATAATGAATGCGTCATGAGTACTCCCTAATATCTAAGAACATACTCAATTAGAACCTCAGCCCACCCTCTTTTTTTGTTTTTCACTCGCACCAGCTACTCGTGCTAGTGGGCGGGCAGTCCCTCAGGCCTACACAGTAGTGCAAAGCCGGAGGGCAGGGCGTAAGGCCCTCTTCAGCCTCCTTTCAGGAATCGTGGGAATGGGTTGGTGGATGGTGCTTGGAAAGAAAAAGACGAGACGGACGAAATGAAGATAGAAGAGAAGTGAAAGATTATCTGTGGAATATTACTGCCCCAGAATTTGCCTAAATGATCCAACGAAACCACAGAAAACTTGGACCAGAGCAGCCGGACTAGGGTTCAAACCGGTGACCTCCCGAATGCTAAACAATGATCTAAAGTACTAGACCACGCCGCTCGGTTTTATTATAGAGTATAAGCTGTTATGCCCTTACAAATGGCGTAATAAGGATATCTGTGGGCTATGAACACATCCTGATTATTCATAAATTTCAAAAGACTAATTTAGATGAATTGGAAAACTCAATATAATGAATCATTAGAAAATAATGCACAAAGATATTATTAAGTATGTTATAGAATCTAAACCAGTATGCCCTTACATATGGTGTATTAAAGTCTCAAAGGGCTACGAACACGTCCTGAGCACTCTTAAATATCTAGGGACTTACTCAACTGGAAGCTCAATATAATGGATATTCAAAAAAACAGGCACAGATACATTATTGTGGATATTAAGCGGTTATACTATATTTAATAGGATAGTGAAAATCTGGATGGACTATGAATATTAAAATCTAAATACAAACACCGTTAGAACCTCTATATTATAATGAACCTTCAGGAAGACAGACTCACTAATATTATTAAGAGTGTAAACTGTTAAATAGTGCAGTAAAAGTCTTAATGGAGTATGAACATTTCCTAGGTCCGTATATTTTGAGACTCTTAATCAAAGCCTCAATATTAATAGAAAAAAAAAATCCACTGAAAACTACCCAATTATTCGCGAATATCTACAAATAAACTTAACGGTAGAGGTGGACATAAGATTATTTCTGGTGAAACAATTCAAACGATTCTATTTCATAAAACTAATCGAATCCAAGATTCGTTCATTTGAACCACGATGTTTGAGGAGCTGTGCTCAGCGCTAAGGGCTGTGGAAATGGTCTGGTGTTCTTCACGACTCCAAGATTCACTATGACGATTTATTTGAAAGAGCTACATTTAAATTTTTAATAGTGGTTCATATGAACGATTCGTTCTATCATTGCTGACCTCTACTCGAAGAACGAACATCAGTTATGAATACATATTAGAATGAAATACTATTGGCAACAATTTGTATTAGTACTTATACGATAATTAAGCTTACAATAAATAAAACACTTGTCAAACTCCACACTATTTGAACTGGAAGCCTTAATCAATTTGTCCACACTATTTATTATCTTAATAATCGTTTCGCCATTTTGTAGCTTCATCATACTTTCAAGTAAATTGAGTTATAGCCTTTACATTCAGTATGTATAATGGTATGTTTTTCGATAATTAAATGTGATGTGTAGTGAGAATCATTTTTTATTTGTTTAAATGACTTCATGTGTTCATTTATTCATTTTTCAAATGATCTTCCCGTTTGCCCAATGTAAAATTTGTTAAATGACCCATATTCTAATTTGTAAACACCTAGCTTACTGTTTTTAAAAGTTTTATCTTTGTTGTTTTTGATATTTTTAGCTAACGTATTACTAATTTTGAAAGCAATATTTATCTTCTTTTTATTTAAAAACTTTTAATATTTAATTATGATAGGAATTTATTATTTTGTTTAATGTTTATCGGGAAAATACTAGTTATGGAATTTTGAAAGTGTTTAATAGGTATATTGTTAATTAAATCAATCAAAATCAATTAAGTTACGATAATTAACGTTCTATCGAACAATGATCAGGGCATTAGTAGAAATCTAGGGGCATTTAAAATTGAAGATAGAAGTAAGTGTTTTGCATCCTATATTTGTAGTTGTATTTTAAATAAAAATTAGTGATTACAGTATCATTTGTTACTGTTTAGCTTTTATTTGTGCATGATTGCCTATATATGCTCATAAATGTTATTCATTTAGTCTTAGAGGCTAGTCTGCGAATATTTTCCATTTACCATTACACTCACCGTTTCTAAACATCAAATAAGTATTTATTATAAATAGATGTCGCGTATCGTGTGTCAGTTATGCAATTAAATCAAAATTTCCAACGGCCGCTTGTCTTTTAAATAGTGCATTAGCTTTCCCTTATTTTATGACCACTTCGTACACGAGTATATTGTAGTCATAATCGTTCTAACGGACAATTCCACATTTTAGTCTGTGATGATGTCAAAGAAAAAGATGAGACTCTGAGAGAGAGAGAGAGAGAAATATAATATGTATACATGCATTGACGACCAAATCGGATTCATAAAGTGCCGCAGTCAAGATTCTAATTACTGTTGGCGGTTTATGCGACCTTATAACCGACATCATAGAATTACATCGGCTATAAAGTTTGACTAGTACCGATAACAAAACACCGCGCTTTCTTATTATACATATACTCGCAGAGAGTGGTGCAGTAATATAAGTAAAGTTGGCCGTGGTAATGTTTAATTGGAAATTGGATCCCGTTCGCTTCTGCCGATAGATAGAATGTAAACATTGAATGTTCACTTGATCCTTATTGTCAGGAATACAGAAATGCAATCCTTATCATCGTTCCTATCTCTGGTAGCAAGCCGTCGCATACATTGTTGGTATTATCTGGTTTTTTTTTATTCTGATACACTGGAGGTAACATGCCTACTATAAACCGAGGTTATCACGAACAGAGTGCATAACTGGTTTAAATGTATATGTGAACAGAATGTGATAGCCATTTATTTTTTGCTAGCGATTTGCTGATGTTCACACTGTCTCCAAGTCCTTTAATAATAACGCGCGTATTAAGTTCGAAACATCATGCGACTAGGTTTAATATAAATAGCGTTGTAGTTAAATTAAGTTTGTCAATTTATCGCCCGATGAAGCCACTGTGTGGTAGAACAATTTTTGTGGTGCAATAAACAATTATTGAAACTTTGTGGTTTTCATTTTGTTACATTATGGACAAGTTTCGACAAATACCAATGGTTAATCACTATGATTCTAGCGTAGATGTGTTTGTAATGAACATCGGTGCAGCTATTTCCATAAAAAATATGAAGCTAATTACATGGCTTATATTCGATGTCCAGGACGTTGTCATTTAATCGGAATTTTTAATAAAAAATCGCGAAATTTGTAGTGTTGGGCGTGTTTAAATGTCAATACTATTCGGTTAAAGATATATAATATTACAAAGACTAATTCGAATGTGTTTCAGGTTCGCCTATATTTTCATTCTAACGAATAGTTATAATTTTAGGTGGAAAATGTCGTTTGTATTTGTATGTTTCTCTGATTGGCATGATTGAAATGCATTGCACATGTGATAAGTTAAGATAAGGGTTTAGGATAGATTATGGTAGACGTATCCTGGGCCGGCTGGTCTGGTTCAAGTCTTCTATGGTTTCCTTGGATCACTTAAGTAATTACTGGGGCAGTAATTTTCCACAGATAATCCTCCATTTCTTTTATTTCATATTTTTTTCCATAACCACATCACCCACCTGTTTCCATGATTCCTAAAAGGAGTCCGAACAGGGCCTTATCCACCGGCTTTGCATTACAGTGTAGGTCGGAGGGACTGCCCGCCCACCAGCACGAGTAGCTGGTAGGAATGAAACACGAAAAAGTTTAAGTTTATCGTATAGAGGATCGTCATGATTAAAATGTATGTGCTTATGCACCATTGATAACAGTACCTATCTGTTAAAGTTTTGACGAGTTCAACTAGATTTTAACATAGTTATAGTCAAATTAATTGCACCGGTTATAACGTCCGCGGGTATTTTTATTTATTTTTCACGTGTGATAATCTAAAATAACATTTGTGACACACTTTTTAAATTATGATGATAAGAATGAGAATGGGAATCGTAAAATGATGCATAAGTTTAGAGTAACTATCGGCTACAACGACCTTAGGCTGACGCCATCTTCAGAATTGTTATAAACGGTTTTTTATGTAGTACCTGCAAAATCTAGGGAGATGTTGTGAAGCAAACAAATCGGCATATAATTTTTGTGATACACAAAATTTTCTACATAGTTTTTAAACATTAATTATTCATGAATTTGGTTTGTCAGCAAGGAGACACCCATAAAACTACAATAAAAAATTTATTGCAGACACCAAACAATACCAGACATTTTTTAATGGTAAAGGTTAATATAGCGATTGTCATTCTTCGGAAAAGAGAAACTGTTGCAGTAAAAAGGCTTGTAGGTGATGATGAAGCATCTGGAATGAAAATTTCTCTTGTTGACTCACTATACGTTTATGATAAACGATATGTTTGATAGTCGTTAATGAAGATGAAAATTTTCAAAAAGGATTTAATAATTATTAAATTATTGTACATGTGTCATACGGTTAAGGATTTGTAATTCATTACCGTCCTTGACGTTCCTATTAGAAAGATATGATGATTGTTTAAACTAGAGGCTAGCAATTCATAAACATGTAAAGTAATCTTGCAGAAGGTAAACTTCACAGAAGGCTTAGGAGATTAACAACATTTTGAATCAAAATAATAATTAGTTGCATCATTTTTACGCTGTAGGTATATATTTTGGAACTGGGACAATTATAAATATTTTAAGAGATAAACTAGTGTGGAGGCACCAAATAAAGTAGAATAATTAAAAGATTAATAGATAAAAACTTTGATAGTATTTTCTATTATATAATATAAGTACATAATGTGCAAATGAAAGTTGGGATGATTGTTAGCCATGTATGTTTTAACACGTAATCATCGCCAAGGGTAATGGAAAATGATAAGTTCTTGTAAAAAAAATCTGTCTATAATTTGAAGGTATTCCTACTGCTCTAAAAAACAATCTATGAGATGGATTGAGGAAGGAAAGTCAAAACAAGTTCAGACGGGTGAAACTTTTAACACAGGTAGCCAAAATGAGCAGTTTTATGTCTGTTACTTATTAACACAAATTACCTGGTTTGCGTTACTATAGCCGTTGTAGCTGATAATACAGCACCTTCTTCAATAGAGCAATAGATATTTAAAAAACGGTGAGAACAGATTTATTTTTATTTAGATTTGTTTCACTAAAAAAGTTTTAATTTGCCTACTCTTCAATATTGTTTCGACCCTCTCGGGTAATTCTCAAGAAAGAAATATTTCATAATGTTTCACAAAGAGTGCTATTGAATGGTACAAAAATTAAATTGCTTTTTTATGTTTCAACGTCTTTATTATAAGCTTTACAATTGTTTCGACATATTATGCCTTTTTCAAGAGTAAATAATCTAGTAGCAGCAATTTAATTGTTGTACCATTGATTATTCAATTATGTTTCATAATTACCCAACTGCAGTTTATTTACAATATATATTTTCTGGATAAGTTGTAAGCATTTCTATAAGCCCTGTCTCATGAAATCTCCATATCTTAGAGAACATTAATTCAATTTTATAATATAATAACGTTCAACGTGTATGAATATCAAATGAATGTAGAAGTATATCATTCATTTCAGGTGTGTACCATAAACATAAAAAATGATGCTTACATCGTAATGCAACTTTTTAGTAAAAATAAATACCATGAGGATTTAAAAGATAATAGACGCATTGATAACATTATTGACACTTGCAAAATCAATATACGATATACCAGGCATGTTTTTTAAGCACCATTTTGAAATTCTGTCGCCGCAGCGCTGCAGTCAGCGTTCCGCGTATGCGCACTGAGTACCTACATCTCTCACCTACGCACTAACGCCATTACAGTCTGATTCGTCCTTGTTTACGTTGTTTGCTGAGTGTTTAAGATGCCTCCGATAATCGTGAGTCCCGCCGACTGGGAAGTCCGGGCTGTTATACGAATCCTTAGTGCTAAAGGACTAAAACCGATTGAAATTCATCGTGAGATGTGTGCAGTTTACGAACAAAACATTATGAGTGATGGAATGGTAAGGAAGTGGGTGAGAGCATTTACAGATGGCCGCACAAATGTGCATGACAATGCCCGTCCGCAAGTGGCTAATCGGACCAAAGATCTCATTACTGGGAAACTCTAGATCATCCTCCTTACAGCCCTGACCTGGCGCCCAGTGACTACCATTTGTTCCTGCACTTGAAGAAACATCTGGGCGGTCAGCGTCTTCAAGACGATAGATGACGAAGTCAAATCAGTTGTGATGCAGTGGTTAATAGTTAACAAGTCAGGCAACAGAGTTCTATTAGAAGGGTATTCAAAAACTGGTCACTGGTCAAAGGTTATGACAAGTGCCTCAATATTGAAGGACATTATGTAGAAAAGTAGATTAAAGTAGAGGCTTTCATGTAAAAATAAAATTATTAAGATATCTTTGCACGTTTTTTTATTAATTTCAAAACGGTACTTACTTAAAAGACATGCCACGTATTTTCAAAAACAACTGTATCTATCTATACACTGACGATCAACTATGAGAATGTTTGAACGATTAATTTTTACCATTGCAGCGTCATAATCCTGATGGTAATCAAGATATTCCTTTGATTTTAAAATGCCTTTGAGGAAGCCTCCGTTTTGGCAGAGACTTTCAAAATCCTTCCGCACATTCTCACATTCGTCCATCTGTTAAAGGAAACATACCCATCGAGTAGTTTATTCCGTATAAACAAACGATCGGTTCATTGTAAATGTTTATTGGTGAACAGTTGGGTAATAAAATTTGAATATCGAATCATAAACGTAAATAATGGTCCGTTTTGACCTTACGAAGTTGCAAACGCAGCAATATACCTCACGTTATGACACATTCGAGAGGTGGATTTGCGATTGAATATTATGGAAGGAAGGTGTGTATGGAAATAGGTTTGGTATGCACTTCTGCGGTAATGACATGAAGAAATGCGCCAGTGTAGGCATATTAACGTTTACTATGCAATGCGGTTAGTTACAAACGTATAGGAACGTTATAAGAGCATTAACAGTTGCTGGCGGTTTGCATACATACAAACAAATTCATATACCTACACGCTATCGCATCATGTACGTATAATTACATAACTTTAAGTTCAAGACACAATGCTAATTATAATCTAATTAATTCCGTTGATGTGTTTGTCACTTGCATTCGGATTGAGATATCAGCAGAAATGAGAATAACACACGGGCTGAAGAGTCCCGGGTCTAACAATGAACACGGTTTTTTTGTTCAAAATTGGCTTTATTCATCAACGTAATCTCCATCAGGAGCAACATAATTATTCGAGTGCCGCTCTAACATTTCATTACCACTTTTGTAGAACAATTTATCTTTTGCCTCAAAATAGTCATCAGCTTCAGCGATTAAGCGATAACCTCTTCATTCGAGTGAAATTTCTTGCCGGCCAACATTTCTTTGAGGTCTGCTAACAGTCAGTAGTCGCTGGTAGTAGTCTCCAAATCTGAAGAATACGAACGAAAGTTCAATTCATGTTTTGCCAGTTTTTCCATTGTTTTGATGAGAAATGACTTATGCCAAGATGCGTTGTCTTGATGATACAATTTTTTTTTCTGTGCCATATGCGATTGTTTCTTTGCAATTTCGGCCTTTAAAAAACGCTCCAATTAGTCTATAACGATATGTAATATTCACTGTTGATGGTATTTATGGTTTATGGTATGGTAGATAGTAGACAAATATTACACCACGCACATTACATCCCAAAATATCGAGGACATAATGATAACCTTTCCAGCCGATTGGTGTGCTTTCGGGCGCTTCGGACGAGCTTCACCAGTTGCTGCCCACTGCTGTGCCAGATGACGATCGTTTTGATTCCGAGACTCTGAGTGAAGTGATGGATCCATGTTTCATCCATTGTCACATATCGACGCAAAAATTCCGGTTTGTTACGTTTAAACATAGCCAAACACCAAACACTGCTCAGAATCATCAACATATTCTTGTTTTGTCTCTGTTCTGTCAACAGTGAGCAAACGCGGAACCCACTTTGAACAGAGCTTTCTCATAGTCAAATGCTCATGCAATACAACATAAAGCCCATACGTTTTTTTGATATGATATCTTTACGATGTCAGCTAACTCGAACAATTTTACTCTTCGATCATTCAAAACAATTTTGTGGATTTTTTTGTTTTCTGGTGTTGGTTGTTGTGTCCGCCTCATTTGGACGTTCAATGCGTTCTGCATCATCAGTGTCTCTACGACCACGTTTGAAGTCAGCAAACCAACGTTTTATTTTGTTTTGGTTGTTTCCGATGGACTGGAGTCCACTGTTGTCCATAACACTTTTCAAGCCATTGCTCATTGCTTCGCTTGAACGGTATTTTTTCCCATCAAGAGGCAGTGTAAAATTAAAACACGAAATTGTTTTTGATCCATTGTTTCAAAATAACAAAAGTAGCGTTACTCTCTAACGTCAGCACAATAACTCACAAACTAATGAATAGAAATATAGAATATATATAACTAAAAAAGAGATGAATGCAATAAAACTAGTGCCATCTAGGTCTGGGACTTTTCAGCCCATGTGTTACGTAGCGTTTTCAAAGAGTATATAATTTAGAAATTACATAATGAAATGACATTTATACCTAATACATATTATACAAGGTTTTCCTTAATTGAAGGACTCTGGCCATCCCAATCTTTTGCTTATGTAGATCATAATGCCTTTTAAAATAATTTTATCCTTTAAAGGAGTATCTAGATTGCTATTTATTTTTCGCCACAATGCCTCTGTAATAGAATCGAAGTTAAATAAGATCCGACCAAGGATCTTAAAATGCGGCATTCACAAAATGGATGACAACTTTTTGAACCTTTTTTATTTATTTTCAGAATGCCATATTTTAAGACCTGGCCAATGTTTTATATTCCGCTTTTTAGAATTTATAGACTGACATCTAGTGAAGACTGACTCCAAACCTCAAATTCGTATTTTGGACGGTTTATATTGTAGATGAATATTGAAAATGCAGAGGTGTTCATTCCATATGGATTTTTAGTTTTTATTTAGGATCAAATACCTTGTTTACTATGTTAAGAATGAAAAGTTTGTTATAAATAAAAGCTCAAACTCTAAAGTACAATTTAGAGAAACTCATTCATATCGTACCGCATACAGCAATCGTATCTCTCTAACAATTGATAAAAATTTGACAAAAATGTCCTAAATCCATAATAAGCAACGTTTCGTTGATAATATGTTTATCTAGTCCATTTCAGTCGCTGTGAAAATATTAATAGTTGTATTTTAGGCTAAGTCTCCTTTTAATTTATTTATTCTTTTGTCACAGTTTCCATTTTTTCCATGAATTTGCTTTTATAAACATAAACTACTAATTCAGTAATAAATCTTCGTTATTATCGAATTATAAAAGTTGTTAATAACTTATTATAGTTATATATATATATACCCATTCAAATTGAATATGAGAATTTGTTTTAGTCAATCCAAATTAAAATTTAAACAGATATGATTCCATCCAGCGCTAAAGTAAAGTTGTACTGGTTATCACCAGAAATATTGAGTTGGACTGGGTTATATTTAAAATTAACATTTCTGATTTCATTCAATTAGGTAACACTGCGGAGAGTGCACTTATTGTAAAGCATTTTTTTTAATAATGAAAAATAAATAAAAACAGTATAGTTTCAACAAATTTTATTAAAAACTTCCTAACAAGTTTCGGTCAGCGCGACCATTATCAAAGGATGTACTATACTAAAGCCTAAAACTAACACAGCTCTATTTATAGTTAAATATTAACAAGAAGTAGTCGGGAGTCAGTAAAACTTAATTCTCTTTGATTATTTACAATGTTCTTATTCTGAGAAACGGCTTTTTTAATTTCTAGATTTGCTGCTATTGTTTGCACCACTATTATGGAGGATTTTTATATTATCAAGGTCTAAATTAGTGTTAAGATAATAAAAAAGACAAAAACACTGGCTTCTCTAAACATTGTACTACTCTGACCGAAAATTGTTAGGAAGTTTTCAATAAAATTTAGTGAAGCCATCCTCAATGTTTTTTATTTATGTTTCATTATTTCTGATTTAATAAATGAGATTGATTTTGCTGTCGGCTCTAGATGGAACATTTTTACAATAAAGGCAAAAATCGAATCTATTAAATGATTAGCACAATTAGAATTATCTTTATTTAATCTGTAACAAGCTAAATGCTCTTTACAGCGATCCAAGATATTTCTACCCGTGTGACCTAAATAGTCAACATTGTAATAAATTCTATTTAGGTCAAACGGGTAGAAATATCTTGGATCGCTGTAAAGAGCATTTAGCTTGTTACAGATTAAATAAAGATAATTCTAATTTTACTAATCATTTAATAGATTCGGGACACGATTTCAGTATTACAGATATTCCAAATAACGTAAAAATTTTGCACAAAGTTAAAAAAGTCAAAAATTAAACTGTTTAGAAACATTGGAAATTAAAAAAGCTCTTTATAGCGATAAAGATAATCTTCTAAACGAACAATTAGATTTAAGTAATTCCCCGCTGTTAAACACATGCCTGTTTAAATCTGGAAACTCCACTCATAATTTTATACCTGCAAAATTATTATGTACTTTTACCTACTTTAGTCTACATTTGTTACTCCTGTTGATGGCATAGCAGCCAAAATACGTATCGAGTGAAATAAACTCAAATTTTATGGAACAAATTACCAAGTGAATTTTATTTATTTTGCCTTTATTTCTGATTTCGTCAAGATAATTGTGAAACCATAATTTGTAATATTTATAAATAAAAACGCTTTCTAATACACAAAACAAAACATAAAATATTTCAGAAATTGAATCTTATTATTGTAAAATAGGCGCAAAAGCAATAACTTCGTATAGTAAGATAGTAATATATTTAATTTAAAGAGGAAGAACGACATGTAATCCTGATAGAAAGGTTGTGGAGAAGTTATAAAACCATTTTATTAAAATTTCAACGGGTTGTCGATTAAAGGCTCGAAAATCTAATATCTTAGCTGCTTTATAAAAGAATAAAAGCCAAGAAAGGCATAGAGAGAAGTCGTTAAACGATGGGCCGACGGACCGTGGAAGTACCACGTTATCGTTAGGCCTAAAATTATGTTGCTGAGCCTTGACAAGGTTGACAAATTTTATTGTGTGTTTACTCGTAAAGAACGGCCTCTACTGGCATACGGTAATATTTAATGACGCATTGTTTTTAAACTAAGGTTTTATGACCGCATTAAATCAGAAATCGGTCAAAAAATTAAAATAAGACAATCAGTGCGACGGAATGTTTATGTGTTTGACTTGTTTTGTGTCAGATTTTGATATCAAATTTAGATTATTACTAATGGACCAATTTACAGAAGGAGGAAAATGGTCCTTATCATCGACGAAATTCATAAAATCTCTTTCTTTTCTATAGCACATTTTACGTTTTCATATGCATTCAATATGTTTCTGTTATTAGCCATGTTCACTGATTAAATGCGGAGAATTGTTTCATTACAGAGAAAGGTAATGTTTCGGTTGACTGCGGCATTTTTCGATTTAATTACAGGCATTTTTTTACCATCTTCACTTTAATTATTAACTTATATTATTACATATCAAAACCTTCCTGAAAAAAATCAGTAAAAACCGCAACAAATTCCATCAAATAGTTTCTAAAGACACGCGGATGGTCGACTTTGTTTTAAGTTAGAAACTAAATTAACACTATTTCTATTATAAATTTGTGGCTGCGTTACCAATGTTGCCCAGTTTTGAGAATAGATGTAATATATTAATTGTCAATAAATACAGACAATTGTTTCGGGCATAGCTCATTATCAAGAGTATAATTACTAAAGTTAAAGTGTGACGAATTAGCTTATATACATGTACAGTTTACAAAGTAAAAGAGGGGATGAAGTTTGTCCTAGTTCTAATTAGTTATTTACAATGTTCTGTTTATTGTGAAAATATTTCTTTATTTCTAAATTTTCTAACATCGTTAATTTTTTACTTTTAGCAATATTTGAGTGTAAGATTTTAACATTGTTTGTATCGATAATATGTTTAAACAAAGTGCAATGCTCTGAAATTCCGAAAGTTTTGTTTATGTTGTTTGAATGTTCTTTTATCCTAGCAAAGATAGCTCCGCCAGATTGGCCGATATATATTGCATCACATGAATTACATTTCAATTGGTAAATACCACTTTTTTCAAGGGAGTTTGTTTTATTTTTATTGTTTACTAACAAGGTTTTTAAGGTAACCTGTTAATTTAAATTAGTAAACATTTGAACTGTGTGTTTTATTAATTATTACATAATGTTTCACAATAATGCACCTTAGAAAGTTTAAACTTATTTTGAGGTTGAATAATGTTCAACAAGCTTCTTTTAAATTAAATATATCGACTTGTTAAATTGAACCAACTGCGTACCTAACTACCTGGTCCTTGTTATAATTCTGTCTGTATTTGTTCATCTAACGCTGTTTAAGGGCAACAAGTAGGTTGGATGGTATTCTGTTGGAGCTGTCTAGTGCTGCGTGCTAATGAGAACCAAACCAATATCTTCTGTAGCAGCTAAAATCCACTAGATGGCAACAATTGCCTCTACGTTATTAATATATTAACTGTTCTTTATGGAACATTACAGCTTGGTCAGTAATTTATCGAGACTGCCTATGGCACGCTGATGAGCTTCTAATAAGAGCGAAATCGCGATCCGTGTCTGGTGGTATCGATAAATTTCTGACCAAAAACGTAATAATTGTTTTTGAGAACCAAACAGTTTGAAATCGCGATACAGGTTTAGCAGTTTCGACAAAATACTGACAAAGAACGTGTTTTTATTTTTGTTCTCAATTATCAATTTGAAAAGTACAAAATAGGCAAAAATAAAATCTGTTTACTTCTCTATGACTTAATAATATCCTAATATCTATACTAGTAGCGTAAGTAGGTTTGTTTGGTGGAATTATTTCGTCTGAAGATATGCTACAATATTCTACAATTAATTGGGCTAATTAACTCGCTTACTTTCGATTTCCACAATGTTGTCCTTCAATTGAAATTTTTAATTATAAAACGTGAATGTTTGACGTGTCGGTCATAATGGTCACAGAAAGGTTAAAGCTAATCGCCTGCCGACGGAATCTCGTCAAGATTACGGTTTAGCACCCGGGAGGACACAAATTCGTTGGATCATTTAGGCAAGTGCCACAGAAAATATTTCAATCACATTCTAAATGGAGGCTGTCAAACGCGTCGACGACCTTAATTTTGTTGTTCCCTGTATCAGAAACTTTCTTAAAGCTATAATGTACTAACAATCATTTTCATTTGTTTCTTTTTTGTAACCATTTACTATTTCGTTTCTAAACATAATGCACGTACATGCAAAAGTTAACGTGTCGTTCAATACAAGTCATACATTGAGTACCGTAGAGGTTATAGGTCCAAAATAGATTTATTAGAGATGATATCTCCCAAACATGAGTTATTATGACGTCAATATAGGTAATAAAAGCACAATATTGCTCATTGTACGCCGCGTCGGACCTCAGTTGCCTTCTTCTTTATAATATTCACAAAGAGATGAGACAGCGACGTTTCAAATTTTGAATATTGACACGTGTTAAGAAAAAAAAATTACGATCGCTATCATACCGTTAATTTAGTTGTTCGATCGTCATTATCTTCTTACTTAGCTGTGCTATTATTCAACTTTCTTATTAGTCTCGAGGATATTGTATCTTGGTGGTAATTACGACGTAAGTCCCGTACGTATATATTGCGAAAAAATCTTGCACAACAGAGGTAATAGGTACATAAATGCAGATGCAAAATAATGTGGAGATAGAGATCTATAGATGGGAGCATTAGAAAAGAGCAGACATCTTAAATAGGTAATAGGTAATAGTAAAATGTTTAGTGAAAATAAAATTGAGTATTGCAAGAATTACAAACCTAAATGAAATTTAAGTTACAAAACTTTATTGTAAAAAAACACAATAATTGTTTCGCCGACACAGAGGTTTCTTTAGGTGGAAGAATAATATAACTTAAAACTAGGATACAAACAGACTTATATACTAAAATAAAATATATAAGAGTAGGCGTATAAGTTTAAGGGAAGATACTAAAAAGTAATTTTTAATAGCGATGATTTATTTAATTCTAATTAATCATTTCATAAAGTGCCTTTTTTGTTTAATTTATTACTTTCTATGCGTTCTGAAAGATTTAATTGGTACCGACCTTTGTTTTCAACATGTAAGATTTTATAATCGTCGTTAAAATTATGGTTGTTAGTTACTAAGTTTGTTTGCATAACTTTTTTGTGTTCTTTTATTCCTTCCTGAAATGTTCTGCCTGTCTGACCAATGTATGCCTTGTCACAATCACCAAATTTGAAGTAAATAAACGCCAGATTTTAATTCTTTTTTAGTTGTATCTTCATTATTTTTTATGAATTTTCCAAGTGAATTATTAGTTTTAAAGGAAATAGACCTGTTAGTGAAATTTTTAATATGCTTACTTAATTTGGTTGAAAAATTTCCTATATACGATATACTATTGTAATGTGTATTTTTGTTATTTTTAAGCATTGCGTAAATGGAATTTAATGTTTGTATTAGAATTAAATAAATCACCGCTATTAAACATTAATTTTTAGTGTCTTCCCTTATACATATACCCCTACTCTTATCTATTTGATTTTTGTACATAAGTCTGTTTGTATCCTAGTTTTAAGTTATATTATTTTTCCACCTGAAGAAGCCGCTGTGTCGGCAAAATAATTATTGTGGTTTTTTACAATAAATTTTTGTAACATAAACATTACGTGTGTGTTTTTTTATTATTATGGAGTTACAAGAAATTAAAGCCTTGTCGATTCAATTCTACATGAAATTGTAATTGCTTAAAGTAAATGGGGTGTATTGATTCAAATAGTTTCAAAATCTTCACTGTGTAATCAATTCATTTTTTAATTAAATTAAATTGACGAGGAAGTTTGATTTTTGTTTTAATTTGTATCAATATTTTCATTCTTTGTCAATGTTATACTTATTTTGTTTTTGGTAATTGATAAAGATTAGAAATAAATATACGACAGGCAGATTACTAAATTGATACACAAACTATAGAGTATTCTATATTTAAAATAGAACAGTGGAAATAGGCCAATAATTATTTATTACAGTAGGAAATAAATTATCAATCAACTCAATGTAAGCACTGATCTAGTTAGTGTAACTGAGGACGTTTATTTCAAGCCAACTAGAAAACGTAAATGACCAATAAGAGTTGAGATATGAGAGGGTGCAAACTTTCTAATGATTTAAAAGAAAATTTGTTACTTTCTTTCCTACTGAATTTATAGTTTGCCAAATTTTCATAATCAGAAAATAATGTTAATGTGATAATGTTTAATATAACCTTAAAATTTAATCCTATGGAATTTGGCACCCGTTCAGATCACAACTGTTCGTTCGGCGAAATATCATTGGTACCGAATTTGGTTCCCTTTTTATATAGGTATGTTTCTGTTCAGGTACTGATGATAATTTTGTTAAAAATCGATAATTTGTAGTTTTTAGATTTTTTCCTTTGTATACGCTTAATAATCTACATTGGTGTCAACTTAGTCGTCTGGAAGTGATGTATATTTTTGATATGTAAATATAAAAATATTAGGTTCATTAATGAAGTTTGGGATGCTCGAATGGGACGCTCGAGGGATGCTCGAAGGGCCTTATTAAACATGCAAAGTTACATGTATGTAGCTGTGCTAGTTTTTTGAGTTATGGGAGGCCGAACACTGTCAGTGCTGCCGTTTTCTTTTCTGAATTTGACTGATACTTTTTGTAACCTTAAGCGAAAAGCTTAAAAGGAAACAATTGCCAGGAATAGAATTAAATGTTGTGTAACCTTACCATGTGTTTTCGTTCCAATATATATCAAGTGACCAACGACCACATTATAATTTGAGGTTAAGTCTCGTTATATGGATTAAATTAGGTTAGGTTTGGCTAACCATGTAATATTGTAAATGCCTATTTCTAGTAGTGATACCTGCTTAACTAAATGTCACATTACTATGGAATCCTAAAGAGTTAATTAGATTTTGTCATCCTTAATTAACGAACTTAAACTCTGGTATAAATAAAAATAATAGTATTATGTTAGGAACCTACGTTCCTCTATCAACCGGTTATCTTTGGCAGCGTTATTTACCTTAACTATTGTTTAACGACGAGAAAGTACGTTTTAAGTTTTTTTAAAGATCTATTATTTTCATATTACCAAATGTTTCTGAATTTTGACCCTCTTCAATCAGTCTATTGGGAAGTAATATAATGTCTATCAAAGACGATATAAAAAAGACTAAATGATTTAAAAGATTTTGTGGTAAAAAATTGCAATTGGTCTGAAATTTTTATTAAACGATAATGCTATTTTATTACTTCGCAAGTGTTGGTATAATAAATCCTTTAATTTTACAATAAAATCAATCATTAGAATTGCATATTCTTTGTTAACTGTTAAAATCACGTCCAGTATAAAATACTACGAACATTTGTTGATTGTTATTGAGACTTTATCAACAGCTCAATCTAAGGAAGGTTAGTTTAAGTTGGAACGCTAATTAATTAATTGCAAGGAAGCCATGAAACATTGAATAACAATCAACAACACATTATAGATATTGTTAGTGTTTTAATTTGTGGTCATATATACATTTATATGAGTTCATTGATATAATTTATTTTGTTTTGTATTCAACTACTGGAAAAGATTAATGTTTGTATATTTGCGTACCTGTGATCCCTTAGATGGTCCTGTCTCCTGAACGCCTTCCCGCAGATATCACATGAATAGGGTCGTTCATCCGTATGAGTTCGCTCGTGGATCAACAGGTTGTAGCTCTTGGTGAACTGTCGACTGCAAAATTTACAGATGAACTGTTTCTTGGGCCTGGACGATCCCTTTTGTTTCGTATTTGTCGTTACGGTCGAGGTGACCGCTGAAGACGTAACAGTTGACGTGGTCGTACTTGTCGACGACGAAGGCGAAGAAGAAGACGTCGTCGACGGGGAACCGTGGTACAAAGAGTTCATAATTAAACTTGGATAACTTGTATCGACCGGCGAATTAGAAATTTGGAAGTTACTAAGGGTTTCGTCGCTGTCCAGAAGGGCCAAGTCTTCTTCGACTTCTTCTGCCAAATCAACATCTTCAGTTAAGCTTGTGTTTTGAACATTTTCTTCGTTGCTAGGGATTGTTTCTTCGATTATTTTAGCGTTACTGGTTGCTAGTTTGAGGATATCAATTCTACCATTGTTGACGTTTACATTTGCAGAGACTGAAGTTAGTCGTTGAAGTGTTAAATATGACTCGAGGGCTTGTAGATTGAGAGCGGCAGCTGCTGCCGAATTAGGGGGTAATAAAGCTGCTTGCTGCAGGGAATTCATCATGGCGTTTTGCAACGAGAGAGCCACATTTTGTATTGACCTTTGCAAGAAGTTTTCCTGCAAGATCGCCAGATTTATGTGGGACGATACGGCGATAGGCATTTCGGGACTTTTAGGTGATGAATTTTGCTGTTTATCACATACCGACGATGCCAGAATGTTTGATGACTCGGTAGATGTCTGCATGATCTTGAGTGGTGGCAATTCGATGTGCATTTGTCTTTTGTTTAACACTTAACACTTTTTTGATTTTTATTCAGATATCAATAGATACCGTCCCGTCCGTCACGCAGATACGAATTTACTGTGCGAGCTTTAATAGGAGATTCATGTTTTTGGTGCAATATTTATTTTTCGATGGTAACTGGACAGCCGTACCATTTCACCACGGACCAGAGTTTTTTTGTTCGGGGCGACATCTGGCAACTCTTTATCTCTTTCTTGCGTTATTTATTCTGACACTTTCCGATTGGTTATTTAGTGTAGTGTAGTTTTAAAGGTACCTTACCAGGACCGGTGATGCAGCAACAGCAACAACAACAACAACGGGCACATTCTTCCAGTTTTTATGTTCGTTCGTCTTTTGTTTCTTATTTAACACGTTTCGTCTTCTCTAACAACTCATTCTTGACACCGTCAAACACTATCTTTAACACTAAACATTTTCGAAAATTCTTCTCTTTTCAACTTGGTTTGGTACCCAGTTGTTCGTTTTAATGTTTTTTTCTTTTAGTTTTCGATTTTTAACGCGGTTTGATTGTGTTTTGTTCGAAACTGAAACTTTTCCGGGTTCGTTTCTCGATCGACCGTTGAAATCTCCGCTACGTTTCCATGCTACGCACGCGCGCGTTGAGTTAAACAGTAGACAATCGACTAAGCAGGCGAGCTGCGATCAGCCCGCTACGATCTCCATACGTTTGCGCCATCTGGCAACGAAACGTAGACAAGGACGAACCAATGACCAGTGAACGTTCGGGAAAAGGACGGGCAAAATGAGGTGTCGAACCAACGTTACAACCCTTTCTGTTCTCTTGTGTCTCTCCGTCGTTAATACCTTAATACTAGAATTCGTGGCGTGCTTTCTAGGAACAATTTTCTTCTTCTTTTTGTTCTTTTCGTGTCGCACGCGTGTAACTCTAGATATTCGAGGAAATATTTTATTGACATATAACTGAGAAGTGGCATTGTTTACTGAGATTTATGCGTTGAAAGACGTTCAGCTTGTATTATACGAGCGAGAGGTTTTTATTAGTAATTGAACAAAGAATAACAAGTCCTTTGAATTGAATTATTATAGTCCGAGACGTCAGCGTAGACCCGTCGTCATCTTTACTTTATGTATTTACTTTTTAGTGCATTTATGATCGTTTTGATGACAGTTTAGGATATCGGATAAATTATTGGGTACGTATATCCTTGGCGGAGGCGTTAGACCATCTTTGTTACATTTTGATCGACGATTACAAAATTCATAGAAGAATCAATCACGTTTTCAATTTATAACAGTCGTCAATCATTCGTTAAATTTCAAGTTTCAAATGAAATTGTCAACGTGCATCATCGCAATAAACTCATATTTTATTTTTAACAACTCATCATTGCAATGGATGAATAATATTTGATTTATTTAACAATTACATTCCACTAAATTGCTTTTCTCAGGAATTATCAGTAAATAGAAAAGTGTATGAAATTGTTAGCAAATTCTGCCAGCCTAATTAAACGTTAATACATACCTTCATATCTTTTTAGTGAAGTTCATCAATGTAAGCTGAATCTCTGGCCTATTACAGTTTAGAACTTTTTGCGCTTTCATGTCAATTTTGTCCGTAGATTTGCTTTCATGTATCTCCTGGCAAAAGTTAAGTGCAGTTCAATTACTCAAGTCAATGTCAATAAGCAAATTAAAACCAGAGATATCATTGTCGACTTAATTTGCCCAAATCCGGCGTCTATTTTTATAAATTCCAAAACATTCAATTGCTTTGTGAAATAAAAGGACAAAGTAACAATGAGAATAGTTATCTTTTACTTATTTTTTGTCGTTAAATTAGAAACTTTTCTTGGAATTGCCCCAGAACTTAATACTTCGATACATTCTAATAAAAAAATCGGAATGACTTTAATTTGGTTTGTTTGGTTTTGAGTTTAGGATTTTTCGAAACTACAAAAAACTGGAGTATTTCTGAATCCACATTTGAATAAGTTATCGAGTTCTTAGTTTCTTTTCTAATTTTCTTTTCAACTCTCCATAGTGGTGACCTCCACAAAGGGAGGGCACTCTATAAAGAACGCACTACTACGGAGGGTTAAAAACAAGAAACACATATTGGAGTAGTAATCATTGTTGATGCATGTTCCAAAGGCGAACTCAAATTATGGCTCTAGAGTTGCCCTGAAATATTGAAACTTTTGGATTTTGGAGTTAAAATATTTTAAAATCATGATGTTGGGCTGATGGGCAATTCTGCGTCCAGATTCTAACAGATGGGCTGAAAAATCCCGGGTCTAACACATAGATGACGCTAGTTTTATTGCATTCATCTCTTTTTCAGTTAGTACTAACGTTCAAAATCTGTTAAAATTTCATTATTGTGCTGACACTAATTTTGTTATTTTCAAAACAATGGATCAAAAACAATTTCGTGTTTTAATTTTGCATTACTTCTTTATGGGAAAAAATACCGTTCAAGCGAAGCAATGAGCAATGGTTTGAAAAGGGTTATGGAGACTCCGCTCCTTCGGTAACAACCGAAACAAAATTAAACGTTGGTTTGCTGACTTCAAACGTGGTCATAGAAACAGAGACACTGATAATACAGAACGCAGTGGACGTCAGCAGCCAAATGAGGCGGTAACACCAGAAAACATAAAACATCCACAAAATCGTTTTGAATTTTTGCATTAATATGTGACAATGGATGAAACATGGATCCATCACTTCACTCAGAGTCTCGGAATCAAAACGATCGTCATCTGGCACAGCAGTGGGCAGCAACTGGTGAAGCTCGTCCGAAGCGCCCGAAAGCACAAAAATCGGCTGGAAAGGTTATGATTATGTCCTCGATATTTTGGGATGTAATGTGCGTGGTGTAATATTTGTCTACTATCTATCATACCATAAACCATAAATACCATCAACAGTGAATATTACATATCGTTATAGACTAATTGGAGCGTTTTTTGAAGGCCGAAATTGCAAAGAAACGACTGTATATTGCAAAAAAAAAAAAAGAAATGTTTCATCAAGGCAACGCACCGTGTCACAAGTCAAGTCAATGAAAACAATGGCAAAACTACATGACTACATGAATTGAACTTCGAATTGCTCCCACATCCACCGTATTCTCCTTTTGGCTCCCAGCGACTACTGGCTGTTAGCAGACCTCAAAAAAATGCTCGCTGGCAAGAAATTTCGCTCGAATTAAGAGGTTATCGCTTTATCGCTGTAGCTGAGTTATATTTTGAGGCCAAAGATAAATTGTTCTACAAAAGTGGTATTGAAATGTTGGAGCGGCGCTGGAATGAAATTATGTTGCTCTTGATGGATAATATTCAGTCCATGTGTTAATTTAACGATAGTGCCTCTTTTGACTGTTTTGTCCTTAGGCTAAAAATTACATTTTTCCAGTTTTATGGTTGAGATATCTTAAAATGCTGACGCAATTCTGAGGCCAGATTTGAACTACCTTTTGTTTTTTATTTTGCTTTTTAATATTTGATTTCGTTTACTTGTGTTGTTTAGTTATTTTTATAATTAGTCCTGTACCTACATGCCATCAATATTACTGTTATTAACTATTTGATACAACGATCATGAAATCGCAAGGTCTACCTACTGCGTCTTTAGTTATCAATCCAATGTTGAAGCGCCGCAGATACATTATAAACAATCGATCCCAAAAGGCATTGTTCAAAGTTGGCATTACGAAATGGACCTTAGTTACAAAAAATAATAAATATTTCTTTTAAAAAACCTGAGAAGTAAATAAATCTTGAAAACCTTAAAGATATCTATAAGAAGAAAAATATTTTTCTGTTTATATTTGGAATATTCTGTAATTTAGTAGTAGTATTGCATAGTAAAATCTTGTTTGAATATCTAAATTCACATTATTTTTTGCTGTCAGCTTGTCAATTAATCTTGTTTAACGTGTTCTGTAATTTATGGGTTTATACAATGGATACATAGGCTTTGCAATGTAAATGCTTCATGGATCGATGGTAATTTGCCTGATTATTTGTTGCCTTAGGATACCAGAAGAAGATACTACATAATTACTTTTTTTTATCAAAATTTATTGAACGCCAATGCGTCTTTGTATTGTCACGCATTTCTAATATTTCCTAAGTCTTGAGGAATGTTTGATTTATGAAAATCAGCAATTATTTTTGTATAAATATTATGACATTAACAGCTTGTTATTGATGCTAAAATGATTTACGTTAATTAAAAGAAATACTGCTTATTATTGTTTACAGGGAAGCAAAGCTCGACACATAATGCTCTGTCTTGTAAACAAGAACTGTTGTATACTAATATTATTATGCAATTACATGAATTTCTAGGTTAGGTTAGGTTAGGTTGGTTTAGGGTGGGTTAGGTTAGGTTAGGTTAGGTTGGTTTAGGGTGGGTTAGGTTAGGTTAGGTTGGTTTCTTTCTTAATATTCAATTTTTCACCTCCATTCCTGCGATGGTAGAAAATAATTCTTTAGTCATGTGCTAGAAAAATGTTTTTTGGAAGTCTGATGACTGTTGACTGAAGTTAATATTAAGAGCAGTTAGTAGTAACTGCGGATCACCGTTTTATTTATTAACCGTTAACTACGAAAATTTTTCTAAGAAAAACATATTTTCAATAGAAGAGCAAAATCTTAGCAGCGAACAGAACTTAAATTCGCATAACTAAGGAAAATTCAACAGAATAGAGTTAGCAGCGTGATTGCGATCGTGCCGATGTTTATGGTCTCAGTGGTCGCTGCTGCTATTGCCTGGTTAGGGCGAGTTCACACCTCGGCCAGTAAAGGCAACGCTGAACGGTGATATTAATTATATGAATATGTAATTAAAAGAATATTTAAATAAATACATAATTATTGAATGGATACGGTCAGCGTAGTAAATGCCACCTGTAGAAATTTGTTACTTACTGTGAGATTGAGTGATGTTCAGTAAGATTCTTTTCAATTAACGATATGGAATTGTTAAACAGAACAACAAACTATCTACGTGGCAGGCAAGTAACCAGATAGAACAAAAAGAAAAATGTGGTATTGGTCAGTATACTGTCGGAAGTTCCAGACATGGATCGCGATTTCGAACTTATTAGTTCTCGACAGAACACCAGCTGTCTTTATTTTTGTTCTATCTATGTAGTAACCTATTCGGTTCATTTTGACAAGTCTATATCCTTATTGGAAAAGGACGTTGTTGACCATTAATAAATCCCCCAATAATTTGCAAATTTGATATCGCATTACTGTCGCCATCTTTTGATATTTACTGATACCTGTAGTATTTCATATGTTTGACAAGGCCTTACGAAGGTATAAATATCAATAGATGGCGCCATACTTCCTGTAATACGATATTAAATAAACTTCATTTTACGGAACAACTTAGGTTTGGTCAGAAAGTTATCGATGCTACGTATGGTGTGCTTTCGGCGTGATTATGAGAACCAAATAGTTCGAAATCGCGATACAAATAATTGTTGTTACGTGTATACTGGTTAAATAAATTTGTTCATTTCTAGTGCGCGTATATAAAATCTTTTTTCTTTTTGTATATACCAGGCACGTTTTTTAAGTAAGTACCGTTTTAAAATTCTGCATCCGTAGAGCTGCGGTCAGCGATTCCTCGCAAGCGCACTGAGTACCTACGTCCTACATCTCTCACCTATTCACTGACGCTATTACAGTCTGATTCACCCTTGTTTACGGTTTTTACTGAATGTTTAAGATGCCTCCGATAATCGTGAGTCCGGGCTCTTATACGATTACTTAGTGCTAAAGGACTAAAACCGATTGATATCCATCGTGAGGTCTGAGATCTGTGCAGTTTACGTACAATACATTATGAGTGATGGAATGGTAAGGAAGTGGGTGAGAGTATTTAATGATGGCCGCAAAAATGTGCATGACAATGCCGGTACGCATGTGGCTAATTGGACCAAAGATCTCATCACATCTTGTCACTGGGAAACTCTAGATCATCCTCCGTATAGCCCTGATATGGCGCCCAGTGACTACCATTTGTTCTTGGACTTGAAGAAACATCTGGGCGGTCAGCGTCTTCAAGACGATGACGAAGTCACAATAGTTGTAATGCAGTGGTTAACAGTTAACAAGTTAGCCGGCAGAGGCAAAGTTCTATGAAAAGGGTATTCAAAAACTGGTCACTGGTCAAACGTTATGACAAGTGCCTCAATATTAAAGGAAATAATGTAGAAAAGTAGATTAAGGTAGAGGCCTTCATGTAATAATAAAATTATTAAGAAATCATTGCACGTTCTTTAATAATTTCAAAACGATACTTACTTAAAAAACATGCCTCATACATACATGCACATTCCCCTTAGGTTATTAACGTCCATCATGACTTTAAAAAATGTCTGCTTTCGTTTATCTCTGATTGTCCATCACGGTATGTAGGTGCCATTTCCTTTCCAAAACGCCTGTGAAATCAGTCAGTAAATTTTTAAACGGACGTGCACGTCCAGTCGTTTATTTTCTATTTTCTCTTTAATGTGCGCCACCTTGCGGTCACAACACGTTTAACCATTAGTCGTCATTACTCATAATAATCCCTCTTTAAGTACCGTTTATTCATTGGTACAGCGTCAATTGTATCGTTCCACCAATAAAAAGCAGTTAAGCCGCCTTAACTTCGAGGAACCATTTACGGATGAGGTTTATGTCGCAAAGTTGAATAGTCGAAGAATCTCATCGCGCGCGTCAAAAAATTCAATTAACTCACGTATGGGCCCCGATTTTTTTACAGCCGGTAATTACACTGTGTCGAAAGAGAGATGTGCGAGACGTTAATGCGCGTTGAGTGGGCGCAGGCACGCACGTACCTTTCGGACGCGTCCCCATTTAAATCACGGCACCCCTTGACGAGCATCGGTGTTGACAATTGAATGTGCCCATGCTAGTTCACGCCATTCGAACTATGCCATATATGCGTGAGCGTGGCGGAATGTCTAGCGGACATTATAATAAATTCTCTACGAAATGAAACGGTATTTCACCGGTTCGAACTGGCCCATTGTAACACTACACGATAACGCTTCATACGTATTATATACATAGGTATAATAATGAAATATTTTTGAGGAATTTTGTAGTAAAGGTAAATTTGAATACATTAATGTGATATTCATTTTTGAATTAATTTGTACCTACTACAGATTACCTCAAATTTATGAGGAATATTTTTTGTTACTGCTGTCACGTCCTCGCCGGGAATCGATCCCGGGACCTTTGGTCTTACCACCAATAAGCTACGAAAGGTAACAACAGTGACAACGAAGAACGCATTTACAAAGTCACAGAATCGTCGGAATCAATGTATATTATTACTAATCATTAATAATGAATTATTTTTGGAGATTTTGTAGTGGAGGGCGTGACATCAATAACAAATGTTTCCTCATTAATTTGAGGTAATCTGTAGTAGGTACAAATAAATTCAATAATTAATATCACTGTTAGGTCCTTTAAGTTTTTTTTTTATATACATGAAATATTTTTAAGTTTTAGTAGACTTGCATGGCAACAATAACTAATGTACAATTTAGATATTGTTGTATTCGCAACGATTATTCTTTTCCTAAAATATCATTTGAGGTACCATGTTTCGTCTAGGTCCGATCTCTTTATGTGGTCAGACGGGCTATACCAACACCTCCTTTATCAAGGCCCGACAACCAAAATATGACGTCAGTCAATTCAGGCTGACGTGAGACACCGATACTTAAACGATACGTTCATATGCAAGTAAAAACATCGCGGATCGGAATAGAAATGAAAAATATAACGTTTAAAATTATGTTTTAACCTCCAAATAATGTAAAAAAGACACACGTATATCAATTTGTTGAGTTTAGATTGTTCTATGACAGCAATATTAACTACTTTTAATAGAGAAAGAAACGAAAGATTGTCATTTCTACATCACCTTTGAGATATCACTTCGTCGGAGCGTTAACCTATTATGATGGGGGTCTCGCCAGTAGCCCTACTCCCATATTTTATAAATAAATATAAACTAGAAATAAATTTAATAAATTACCTCAAATTAATAAATAAGTAATGACGTGTACACCAAAAGATGCAGCTTCCGGTAAAATGTAAGGAACTGCATTTTCTTTAAATTTTGGATTTTTCAAATCAACTGTTAAAATCTTATCTGTTTTCCAATCAACTTCTGAAATAGTGTAAACAATATAGGTTACCTGGAAGTGAAGATGGCAGACTACAGAATGCTCCGATATTATAAATTTTTCTTGGTGTATTGAACTTAACCACCTTTTACGAAGATCTTCAGCTTTGGGAAACTTGAAGATACGAACTTTAGTCTTATTTGTTTCATAATTGCTGCTGCAATTTGGTACACAACACTTGTTCACCATGCTCGATGTTATAATTATAATAATAAACAATACACTGAAAATATTCCCAGTGTCTCAGTATGATTACTAAATATTGGAAAATTACACAATAATTTTAATTAACACCAGCTTCGATTTTGCTAATACTTTCCGTGTTGTAAGCAAGGTTTAAGTAGCTCTGAAACAATTAAACGTTTTCGTTTCGATACCGTATCTCACGCCGGCGCCGTCTCGCACTCTATCTAATGTAAAACAATCGGCCTTTTTATTTTGACGTCATACGTATTCTGATAATTTGCTGTGAGGCTTGATTAAAGGAGGTGTTGGCTATACGGAACCCGATTGTCCTGCTGTTCCAGATAATCGTACCTATTGTTTTTACCGCCTATCTTTTGATAATGTACCGACAAAACAACATCGTCACAACAAAAGGGGAAAGATATCGAGTGTCCTAACAGATATATTTTAGCATCGGTACTAACCAGTTGAATCATTAGATTTGGTCAGTTTGTCGGACCAATTTAATTTGGACGTTGAAATTTAGTAATTATTAAGATAATTAAATTAAATGTTATTTTAAATAGCAGTGAGTTTCATTTCCTAGCAAATCACGATCCTAATAACTAGTTGCATAAAATTAATTTGGCGTGCAACGTACATTGTTTGTACAATCACATTGATGTACTTAAAAGCTACCTCTACTAAAAATTCTGCAAAAAGTTTTATTATTAATTATTAATAATAATAAATATAAAATAACTATTCTGTGACTTTGTAAGTACGTTCGTCGATGTTACTGCAGTCACCTCTCGTAAGTTAGTGGTAAGTGCATTGTCACGTAAAGCTAAAGGTCGCGGGTTCGATTACCGGCGAGGGTGTGATAGCAGTAACAATTTTTTCCTCATTAATTTGACGTAATCTGAAGTAGGTACAAATTAATTCAATAATTAATACTAAAACTATAATATCGGATCATATTTAATTCCAAAGTCATCAAATTCATGAAATCTTTACAAATACCTACTGAAATGTAACGAGAATTTTTTATTCGATAAAGTTATGTTTAAGAAAAACCTTTTTAGTTACCAATTATTTTTTATAGCAGTTATAGGATCCTTCACAATTGGATATTTGACTATATTATGTTGACTTTTTAAACGTTAAAAATTGATTCGTTAATTGAAATTTGAATGTCGAAGGTGCATAACTAAAACAGTTACTGAAAAATGATATCGCTGGTTTGTATTTTGGCATTATTATACATATTTTGATGCCGTCTTAAACGTCAATATAAGTCAAAAAGAAAATTAGAAAAATATGTTTTTGTGTTCTATTTACAAAGCTCATTTTTATCCCCTTTTGCATGCATGGTGACCCTTTAAATGAAGTTTTTTTGTAACCTTTAATACGAACTTCGACCTTCCACCTAGAATTTGCCTGTTGGGTGTGAATTTGGAATTCATATCTCATTTCTTTTAAGAACTAGAAGTCTTACAGGGGACCACAGCAATAAGATTCCATTGGACCCTTCGAATACACAATCCTAAAAATGACAGTTTTAATTTAATATTTGATACATAAAAATGAGTTTAAAAAACGCGCAATTATAAATAAAAATCGAACAGCACGAGCGATAATATTGTTGAACACAAACTTATTATGAATTTATTAATTATATGTTAACCGATAATGGTAACTATTGCAAGTTCGTTGCTATTTATTTTGAAGTCGATTCTGTAACAGCAAAGTGCAAACAAAATATTGCGATTTGGACACCTGAGCAAAATTCGAAAGCAAACAACGACTCGATGAGTACAATGGTCAGAATAATAATGTTCTTTCCGGCAAACAGTCTTTTGTTTCGGGGCCAAGATGGGCAAATATTGACGTTGGGTCATTTCGGCTGCAAGTGAAACCGCCAAAGTAAATCTAATTCAAACACTTTCAGTCTTTCAATGATGACGCTTGGCAACAGGTAAAGACCACTTCCTTTTCTCCAATGGTTCCTTTAAAACAAATATTAGCACGTTTGAAGCACAACCTTCCAAAGCCGTTTAAGAAACACTTAATATGTTATTAAGTAGTATAACGATATACAATTTTGTCTTTATAAAAACCAAAAAATATTACCTTTTTATCATTGTGATTATTACTACTTAATAAAATGTTCTACGTACCCTTGGTGCTAGCGTGTAGGTGGATTTGGAAGTAATTTTGTGGAACTGTCCCCTTTTATGATACAAAATTTTCGCATTACCTTACTATTAAAACGTCTAATTAAATGATGGGACTAACTAACGTGCTTTCTTTCTGTATTTAGAATTTTATTTTTTTATTTTATTTAATTTTTCAACGGACTTACGTCCTTTACACAAATGGTATTACATAAAAGTGTATTGCGTAGTAATTAACAGTGATTATAATAATCTGTAGAAAACAGTTACATATTATTAAATAGATCGTTAACGTTAGAAACAAATATCTAATAATACAGAAATGTATGAGATCTTAATATAACTTTAAAACTTGATAGGCTTGTAAGACTTCTTATATCTAAAGGTAGATAATTCCACTTTCTACGTAGTCCATGTGTTGCACTGTTATGAACTGAAGTTAATCTGCTGACTGATTCGATAAGCAAATATTTCGGGCAGAGCATTGCAGGAAATGAGTCCATTTAATGATTTCATATAAAATACCATAGCATGGTAATTAAACAAAAATGTAATAGAAGGCAGACATAAATTCCTAGCAATTGCAGAGTAGTCATGATCATCGAAAGCCATGGGAGTTCCAGCAACGTATTGCACTCGCCTAATTAACTTATGCTGAATAGTTTCAAGGCTAGATTTGTGTACCTTGTAGTACGGAGCCCAAATTGTTGAACAATAGAGTAAAATAGGTAATGCGAGAGAACGATATAAGTAAATTAGGGAAGACTTATTTTTAAAATCTCTGGTAATTCTAATGATAAATCCAAGCATGCTGTTTGATCGGGATACTGAATGATTTAGCTGAGGAATGAAAGTCATCTTGCTATTAAAATAGATACCTAAATCAAGAATCTTATCATTCTGAGTTAGGGGAAGATTGTTGCATTTGTAACTAAACAATTCAAGTCTCTTTTCCTACCAAAAGTCATCACAGAGCACTTTTTAACCTTTAATTTAATTCTATTAGACTGAGACCATAGTAAAATTTTCTCCAAGTCGCTTTGCAACTCAGCAAAATCTTGATCAGAGCTGACGATCTTGAAATCATCTGCATAGAGAAGGAAACTAGAGAATCAAATGACATTGACAAATACCAAAAATAAAATTGAACCAAGAATAGAGCCTTGAGGAACTCCAGAAGATGCCAAGTAGGGACGTGATTTACTATTTTTGAGTTTCACGAAGATTTCTCTTCCCGTTAGGTACGACCTAATCCAGCCCAAGACGTTTCCCTGTATGCCAAGCTTATATAGCTTGTGTAACAAGAGACCATGATCAACATGTCAAAAGCCTTTTCAAAATCTAAGTAACCGGCATCGACTTGCAGTCCTTTATCAAGAGCATTGTAGACGAAGTCATTGAATAGTGTTGTTTCATCGGAATTTTTGATTAAAAATCATCAACGTTAAGGGGTGTTGAAATGTTAATAGTCAAAGATGTACAGATAATGTTTAGTGTTGCTGTTTTTAGGAACTCATTAACAATGCTAAGAGTATTGTCCTATTTTCGAGAAATTTTGAAATCAATCCCTGATCTAGTCTGTTTAATCACGCTGTTGGTTGTTGGTCTTTCAAATATTGATCTTGATTAATAAAACTTGATCTTTTTGTTAGTCCTGTTTTTGAACAGTCGTCAATTTCATCCGTAAACTTTGGCTTTCTTTATTTTATCCTCAAGGTATTGATCTTGATCTTGTTTAAGAATTAAGCATTTTCTAATGTGGCTGTGTGACCTTTTAAATAGAATCGTGAAATGTGTGTTATAACCTCAAGCGAAATGCTTATTGGTGTTTTAATGACTTGTATGAATAAATTAATCGTTCTATTATCGTATGTAATTCCTAATTGGATAACGTTTAAGAGTGGTGCATATCAATTACTGTAGGTATTAATTAAATAAACTAATCACATTATATATATCCTACTCAAACTGGTGGCGACAACGGTGAAGTATTTCTTTAACTGTGACTATAAACGGCATAACACATGGGCTGAAAAGTCTCGGACCTAACACATAGAAGATGGCGCTAATTTTATTGCATTCACCTCTTTTTCAGTTAGTACTAACCTTCAAAAGACAGCTGTTAAAATTTCGTGAAATTCTATTCATTAGTTAATTTATTAGTGAGTTATTGTGCTAAGAATGCACTGTTACTCTGCTTCTTCATGGAAAAAAAATACCGTTCAAGCGAAGCAATGGCTTCAAAAGTGTTATGGAGACTCCGCTCCATCGGAAACAACCCAAACAAAATAAAACGTTGGTTTGCTGACTTCATACGTGGTCGTAGAGACAGAGACATTAATGATGCAGAAAGTAGTGGACGTCCAAATGATGCGATAACACTAGAGAACATAATAAAAGTCTAAAAAATCTAATAATGAATGAATGAATGATGGAAAAGTGAAATTGCGTGAGTTAGCTGACATCGACATCATAAATATATCAAAAGAACGTGTTGATTACGAGAAAGCTCTGTTCAAAGTGGGTTCCGCGTTTGCTCACTGTTGACCAAAAACAAGAATATTTTGATGATTCTGAACCGTGTTTAACGATGTTTAAACGTAAAAAACCGAAATTTTTGCGTCGATATGTCAATGTCGACAATGGATGAAACATGGATCCATCACTTCACTCCGGAATCAAAACGATCGTCATCTGAGTGGACAGCAACTGGTGACCTCAAAAAAATGCTCACCGGCAAGAAATTGCCCTCGAATGAAGAGGTTATCGGTGAAGCTGAGGCTTATTTTGAGGCAAAAGATAAATTGTTCTACAAAAGTAGCATTGAAATGATAGAGTGGCGCTGGAATGATTGTGTTGCTCTTGATCGAGATTACGTTGATGAATAAAACGAATTTTGAACAAAAAAAACGTGTTATCTTTGTTAGGTCCGGGACTTTTCAGCCCATGTTAGATGCAGATTTAGTTTTCATTTTGGTATCATTTACCAACCTTTGTGATTAGTCTTGCAGATATATTAAGGATGATCTTCTTATCTAAAATAATTTCAACTGTTTACCATTTCCGGTTATACCAGAGGTTGATGTCAACTTTGCTAATTTAAATAGAATGGTATATGTTTTACGACAAACTCGTATCAATATATCGAATTCCAAATTTTAAAATCCTTATCACGCTTAGTTTTACTAAAACGTCTAATGTACCACTCAGTTTCAATTAAAAAAGAAAAAAACTTTTTTGTGTTTTATTCCCACTAGCTACTCGTGCTGGTGGGCGCGAAGTCCCTCCGACATACACTGATTTGCAAAGCCGGAGGGTAGGATGTAAGGCCCCCTTCAGCCTGCTTGCAGGAATCGTGGGAATGGGTGGGTGGTGTGGTTAGGGAGAGAAGGATGAGACGGACGAAATGAAGACAGAAGAGAAGTGAAAGATTGATTATCTGTGGAATATTACTGCCCCAAGAATTTGTCTAAATGATCCAAGAAAACCACATAATACTTGGACCAGAGCAGCCGAACCCGGGTTCGAACCGGTGACCTCCCGAATCCTAAGCAATGATCTAGAGCACTAGACCACGCCGCTCGGTTTGAATAACGTTATGTATTTAATCTATTCTGTATCTTGTCTTCAATTTTAATCTTTTTTATTAATAGATTTATCAAAAATGCTGGAAACTTTGGCGGGGTTGTAGAACAAACTGGATAGCTCAAATCCCAACGCCAAACCACGACACAAAATGTCATGTCATTTTGGCGTTGAGGTTCGAGCAATCCAGTTTGGTCTATTAATAGATTTAGTCTTTGTGATGGTATTGTTTCCCCAACGTACAATATTGTCTTGCAGTTGCAGATCCAATTATAATATTCGTTCAACCGTTAGGTATTGATCAGTCTTTGCTTTAGTGTCGTTGTCCAAGCCTTAGTTTTAGTGTTTTATCTACAAACTTACCTAAGTATTCTTGGTCTCTTGTGACATGTAGTAATGTCAATTTCAATATTATTTGGTTTTGTATTTTTGATTTCTAATTCGCTTTCCCAAAAGGAAAAAAACAATTTCGTTTCAAATTTATCATCTGTAGATGTGTATTATTGGAAATTGTTCCGTTACATTTACACAATATATTTAATAAATTACTTTTTCTTTTGTTATTTATCATGCTTTCATACATAACCTGTTTGTGAATAAATGTCGTCGAGTAATTCGACCTACGATCCCTTATAAGAACAAAATTACTAAAAGTGAGAATGAAACGTTCAACACCGAATAAAACAGTGGGAATTATGGCCGAAAAATATTTCGGTGACAAGGAACAAGTTGGCTGTGCATTTTGACCCGCTTGAATATCTTAATTCGAGTGGGCAGGTGGTCGTATCCGATGACATTTCGAAACTTGTCTTCTGTGATTCAAATCCAGTTGTTTGTAAAACAATTGCAAAACAAAAAAGCCACAAATTGAAGGCACAATAAATGAAAGACGATTTTATTCTGTTGAAGTTAAAATATTGTAGTATTCAGTGGCGGTACATGAAACACATTAAAATATGTGTGCAGCTACCTGCTAGAAAATAAAACATTTAACATTCGATTGTGGAAGCCTTAATTTGTTGAAACTGATTCAAAATAATAATTTAAAGAAAAACAACATAAAAAGTTTCAAGAAATATATTGATCATTGATGCTACAATTGTTCTTTTTCAGGTAAAGATTAAACAAACTTAATCTAAATTACAGATTTATATAAGACTTAAATTATGGAGGCAATAATTTTTATATAAAGCTAAGATTTAATAAAGGAGAAATTTTAACATCCATTTGGTCATTTAGGACTTTATTTTGTTGGTACTATCTATTTATTGTCAAACTTTTACGTAAATTTATTTTTAAGCCCTTGTTCTGAAAATATAGAAATTTATATTCGTGATCGAAAATATGATTATTATAGATATATGTTCTGCAAAAGTTATTAATACTGTGATGTTCTCGAAGACTTGTTTTAAATAAACATCCTTTTTGGCCAGTATATACTTTCTATATTATTGATAGTTTAAAAATCAATATCAATATAATAATCAAAATCACGATCAAGTTTAATAAAATTGACGGGATTTACCCCTAATATCACTAACAACTCAATTTTACCTTGATAATGCCCACATTTAAACTGAGCGAAACACTTGTCCGTTTTTCAAAATTATTTATGATATTAGGGGTTGGTCTCTTCAATTTTATTATTGTTTGCCACAGTCTCTTATAATATTCTTATTAGACCAATTTTGTATAATCTTCACCATTAATAGATTAACTTATAGTAAATTATTCACAATTTTTATTGTATTTTTGAATAGTCTTGATTATGTAGATTTCATATCGTGATTAAGGATTAAAGGACATTAGTCTAAATTATTATGCGTACTTCAAGTTTAATTGTTCAATTCAAATTGATTAAATAATATAAGTGATATATTTATAAATCTAGCACACAAATAGACAAACAAATTTCTCCGAAAAACACACTTTATTAAGTGTAAATTATTTAAAAATTTTATGGAGTAATTTTTATAATGTAGTGTTAAGAAGTAAATAAATGGAACGAGTCCATCGACAGCAACAGTGAGGTTATGGAAAGACATTTAGCGTGTTCGGGTTTCCGTTTAGCGGGGTTTCAACCCCCTGGTGTTAGGGTAATGGGATCAGTGGGAGTTTTGCATCGGACACCGCTACCCGATACCAGTATCCATCAATAACTACACTACATATTAATATATTTTAACGCAAAAACAATACTCATGCCACAGATTCATTTGTTAGCGTGAGCCTGAACCCCCTGTCACGAGTTTAGCCAAGGTAAACATATACAACGTGAAATAGAAACACTTAATTCTTGAAGAAAGTCGATATTTGTTTCGCCGCGAACGCTGCCATGACTTGCATTGTGTACCAGCCAACTTTAAACGCAAACACCATCAGACATTTGATGTTTTATAAACCTAAAATCAAAAAGTATAAAATGAGGAAGTTACAGTGTTTACAATGTACACAATATGTTTTTTAGAACATTTCAATTATATAAAAACTAACAAACCTAACTCAGGCCTAGCTAGCCATGTATTAAATAATAACCACTCATTATGTGAAAATAAATTAAAATCACTAAAAATTGTGAAAGGAGGTCCTATACTCGATATATTTGAAATTGTAGAATTAAACAAAGCTGTTAAAGCCAACAAAACTCTCATGAACGATCAATTAGATTTCGGGAATAATCCATTACTTAGCGGTTCCTTATTTTAATTCCCACCCTTTGTCTTTGTATTGTATGTATATAAATATAATTTAATTTTGTATTAACTTTACATTACTCTTGGTAATGCCTTAACAGGGCGAAATGCGCATCGAGTTATTTAATAAAACATTGTGACCAGTTTCCAAGGATTTTTGAGTTATTTATTTATTATTTTAACATGGTTCACAAAGAGCTAACGGCAGACACCTTATTTTTTATAAAACTTCAAACAGAAATTCTTTCAAATGCTTCTTCTGTCTTTCTTAACTCAGGCCTAGCTAGCCATGTATTAAATAATAACCACTCATTATGTGAAAATAAATTAAAATCACTAAAAATTGTGAAAGGAGGTCCTATACTCGATATATTTGAAATTGTAGAATTAAACAAAGCTGTTAAAGCCAACAAAACTCTCATGAACGATCAATTAGATTTCGGGAATAATCCATTACTTAGCGGTTCCTTATTTTAATTCCCACCCTTTGTCTTTGTATTGTATGTATATAAATATAATTTAATTTTGTATTAACTTTACATTACTCTTGGTAATGCCTTAACAGGGCGAAATGCGCATCGAGTTATTTAATAAAACATTGTGACCAGTTTCCAAGGATTTTTGAGTTATTTATTTATTATTTTAACATGATTCACAAAGAGCTAACGGCAGACACCTTATTTTTTATAAAACTTCAAACAGAAATTCTTTCAAATGCTTCTTCTGTCTTTCTTAACTTGAACATCTTTTGAGTTATATAGTTGATTATATAATTAATTTATAAACATTCATTAGGAACTATTTTAGTTTCCCTGATGCAATATTTTGTGTACATCCCTTATTGGCATCGTATTTACTATTATTGAGAAAACCATTAAAGTACCTTGTAGTACTTTAACAATTACAACCATATCTCTTTCTACTCATCGTAAAAGTTAATATCTCTCTGAAAGAATCTTCTAGGTGTTCGTCTTAATCAAAATATAAAACAAGCTTACTTATATCAATGAAGTAGGTTAATAGTTTCCCGTAGAAATAAAACATTTAAAAAATGTTTATGTTGTACTCATTTTCGAATCTCAACATTTAAATTCAGATATCGTATACTATACATGTTTATTAAAACCTTCTTTTAGGAACATTCATTTGACAGGCATACGACTGGAATTTTGTTCAGGTGTTGCTTTATTGGCTGTAATATGCAATAAGGCGGCTGAAGTTGGCCATATAGAATTGTAGCGTAGGCAACTTAACCTAATCTATGACATTTTCTATAGGGCTAAAGCATGTTGTAAAGTGGAAAGAAACAATAAAAGAATCTACTTTTAGTTTGGAAATATGTACTCTGCCTTGTTTGCATTCAGATTTTGTTACAGGTATTAAATTATTCTACTGCGATAAATATATGTCTGTATCAATTAATGTTTAACATCTGTAATAGCGATTTTAATTTATTTTTTATTAAATCTGTATTGAGACATTTGTAAATGACCTCAAGTGTAACCCAATGTAACCGCTATCAATTCATGTTGTTGTTCCAGATTTGAATATTTCTATTAAAATTATTTATGTTATATTGACCACACGGTCGCGAGTCCATAATTAGAATTTTAGAATCGTAAATCAAACTGCGGAAAAAATGAAATATTGAAGCAATTCTATTTATAAAGTTGGCTGGTCACTGTGACATCATTTGAACGAACATAAAACAGTCGAAACCCCGCCAAGAGACGTGCTCAAAAGTGTCATCGCTTCACAGACCAACTTTTCGTAGATCGGTAACGAACCACAATACATACGGAGTGTTTAAAAAATAGATTCATTTTTTTTAGATACTTTTTACCTATAATCAAGATACGAATGTAAAATCATTAGCTTAGTAGCTTATAAGTAGGTTTGTAAGATCATTTTGTGGAGTTATCTTGTCTTATGATACAAAATTATGGGTTTAACTGACTACTAAAACATCTAGTTGAATAATAATTTTCATTTCCAGCATGTTCTTTAAGTGGAATTATGAATTTAAAATCACCAATCTTTTAATGTTAAATCATATTATTAAAACTTTCCTAAAAGTCCTAATTATACCTTCAGAGAGACTGTACAGCCTGTAAACTTTATGTAAATAGGTTAATATTATAAATATAAATATAAATATGGTATCAACAGAAACAACTACTCCGAGTTCTAATACCCCTACCGGCATTGAATTACACTGTTGATTCCTATGGATTCTTAGACGAAGATATAACATATTCAAAAAAGAAGGAATTAAAATCCTTATCCGTCCAAATATTAAGATCGAATATCTCACATTTGGAACGCGTCCTACCAAGTAGGTACAACGAACCGAAAGCCATATCCAGCGCATACCTGATGAGACCCGATAGGGCGAAACCGGTTGTGGGATATGGCTTTCGGTTCGTTGTGCCTACTTGGTAGAACGCGTCCCAAATGTGAAATCTTTGATCTTAATATGTAAACGGATAAGGATTTTAATTCCTTCTTTTATTAATTTATTCAAATAGTAAGAAACCATCTTCATCTTCAAGTCAGTAGCATATTATTATTGTTGAGGATTAGTAGTAACATCCAGAACCATCTATGGTTTCTGTTGTTTCAATTTAGAGGAATTTATTATTGGTGTTATCACCGCTGTAATATAAAACTTTATATAAGGGTGCAAAAATTAATACTAAAGCTATATAAAAGTAGTATGTCAACAAGGCAGCTTGAAAATATATTCATGACTTTGATAGAGACGCTTCAAAAATTAATAAATCTATAAAAATGTATTGAAATCCGACTGTAGTGCTTTTAAGGGGGGGCAACTCCTTTTTTTAGACAAAATATAATAAAAAGCGCTTTTAAATGTTTCAAATGTATATTAGAAAAACCCTACATATGTTTCGGTGGATGACACCCTTCCATATGCAGAACTGAACATCAACTTAATCAATTCTTAACACATTTAAATAACATTAACAAGAAAATTAAATTCACCTTAGAATTAGGTGACAGCATAAACGGTTCAAATTTTTTAGAGGTAAATATCACAATTAATAACAATAAATTATACTTTAAAATATATAGAAAACCAACGAACACAGTCACAATAAATTCGAAATCTAACCAATCACAACAAATAAAATTAGCCAGTTTCCGCAGTTTCATCTACAGACTATTAAAATTCCCTCTAAATAAATATAACTTCAATAAAGAGCTCAACTTAATAAAACAAATCGCCACAAATAAAGATTACAACCCTATAATCTTAGACAATATCTTAAAAAAGACGAAAAAAAAAATTTATGCTGGATCCAACAAAGGAACCACTCATTATATCTTAATTAATTATTGTGGCAAGTTTAGTAACAAAATACAACAGTAATAACCTTAATAAACTAGATATAAGCACTGTGTCTGTCAATAAATGTAACATTGGGAAAATATTAGTTAATAACAAACCAAAAAATTGCATGTATAAAAAGAGTGGAGTTTATAAAAAAAATTGTACAGATTGCGATGCTTTCTATATAGGGCAGACGGGCAAGAATTTAGAGGCTAGAGCAAAAGAACATGTAAAAGGTATAGAAAACTTAAAAAGATCCACAGGCATTAGCGCACATTGTTTAGACTTCAATCATAATATAAATATAGATAATTTAAAACTATTACTTTCACAAAACAAAGGCACTAGATTGACATTATTAGAACAATCGGAAATAAAAAGAGCTTTACTTCAAAAATTAAATATAACGAACGACCAGCTAGATTTTAAAGACACTCCTGTATTAGACCTGTATTTGAGTATTTCCCATATTAACAACCCTCCGTAGATATATAAGACCTGAACATGTTTTAAATTTTAGTATTGTCTTATATACTCTTGATAAAGGTGTTATCCATAGAAACATATGTAGAGTTTTTAATTTGAAACATTTAAAAACTATTTCTCCTTTCGTTATCATAACAAAGATTAATCTTTATTTGTTTTAGTTTAATTTTATTTGGCTTACTGAATAAATGAATTCGTATATTTATATTTAACACAGTGAATTTAGTACACCCTGTATTTTTAAGAATTCCAGTGGTACATGCGGTTGTATGTTGTCAATGACACGCTGGGTTCTGCCCCCCCTCTGTGAACTTGAGCGCGGTTTCGTCCGCTACTTCATAAAAGAATTCATATTTTCGATTATCGATTTTTTTAGATAAGATCTACAATTTTTTACAATACGCCAGTCATTTATATGTCTGTGGTGCACCAGTCTATTTATTTTATTGTAGTACACGTTCGATTTATCGATCTAAATGACCACCTTTTTCGAAACGTGAACAGAAGTAGCCCATATCTCCAGTCAGTATGATTTATGTAAATGGAGAATGTTAATGGCTTTATATTTCAAATATCTCGATACTTAAACTAATCTACAAGAAGTTATAAATTATCAACAGGTACCTATAAAGATACTTACTTATCTAAGAAAATTATATTCATTTTATTAGTAATAGGCATAATAAAACTATTTATGTTTCACTTTTTATTCATTATTTACACTGTGGAATTAGTTATGATTATATGATCAGTGACGGCTCGTGGGGGTCATATAATTAGAAATAATAAGTAAACAAATCAACAATAATGATAAAAAAATTGTCAGTCTAATTGTAAAACTAACAGCGTTAAAATCAGGGGCGGACAAATCTAGCATTTATGTTCGGGTTTGTTTCCCTAGGTAAAACACATATAATAACAGCTTTTTAATTACAGTGAAATTCGTTTATACTTTCATTTAATAAGAAAATTATTGATAAATTACCGAGCGGCGTGGTCTAGTGCTCTAGATCACTGCTTATCATTCGGGAGGTCGCCGGTTCAAACCCTGGTCCGGCTGCTCTGGTCCAAGTTTTCTGTGGTTTCCTTAGATTATTTAGGCAAATGCTGGAGCAGTCCTTCTCATCCTTCTCTCCCTAACCACACCACCCACCCATTCTTACGATTCCTGCAAGGAGGCTGAAGAGGGTTTTACGCCCTACTCTCCGGCTTTGCACTACAGTGTAGGTCGGAGGGACTGTCCGCCCACCAGCACGACTAGCCAGCTGGTGGGAATGAAACACAAAAAGGTTAGTTTTATAGAAAAATTATTAAAAAAATGTTCCATATGAAATATTTTGAAATTTATTTTATCTGTGTTACATGACAAAGAGTTTTGAATCTACCCTTCTCCCATGTAAACCACTTAACATAAGAGCTTACTTCTTCCACCCCTAAAAACTTTTACGTGATTTATGGACGGCTCCTTAAGGGTTTCAAAAGAGCTTAAACCTGAGAAATAAACTAATAGTTAATAAGTGCAATTAAATAATCAAGCTTGAAGAAAAGTTCTCGTTGGTTTATTCCTCCAAGCATCCTATTGTTTTACATAACAGTGGCTAACTTGTTACAATACGTAGAAACATATTTCACCTAAGAATGTGTTTAATGTACCACATTAAGATGATATTTATCATTCAGTCATCTGTTTCTAATATCTTTTCTTGATCGGTCATTTCTTCAACAATACCGACCACTTTAAATTCATTTTAGAAACGCATTTATGTTATCATAGTCCGTTGATGGCCTACGAACGACAAGCATAGAGCACAAAAGACTTTTTCTCATATAAACTACAACATTTCTTTGTGGAATTATATAAGTAGGTGCCTAGTTAGGTATAGTATTAAAGTATTGTGGTAGTGCTATAGTAGCAGCATCCGAGGCCGAAAGTTGCAACATTTTAGCACATCTTTTCATTTCTACCTGCTACGAATCTTCTTTTGTACTAACCGACTCGAACGGCGCGACGTATGGATAGACATATTTCAAATTTTCATTCAAAACACTCAAGTGCCACAAAGGCATAACACAATGGACATATAAAACAGGTGCAAGGCGATTAGAATAAAAAGTGTCATGGGACCATTATTTTCTTTTGACTCCCGATTTTCTAGGACATGACAAACCACAACCGACTTACTCATGTTTTGTGGGAAGAAAAAAATAATAATAACAGGACAGGAGAGACCGAGTCGAAAAAGAAAACGGACCGACAGACGACACTTAGCCGGCACAAAAGCTCCTTTATGCCGGTGACGTATTTAATGATACGCGTGTTATTTATGGTAATCCCCGATAGTTTTCAATTTTTAGGGATTAAAATGCCTACCCAAGAACTAAACGACATTCGAGTCGGACACGAGCAGTTTAACGAAATAATTTGTGACTGTTAATGCGATTAAACAAGCAAAAGTTCAACGACGAAGAATTAAGTCTTTGATTTGGAAATTGTAGGACGCGACGTTTTGGTGGTCGTTACATGACAGCTCCGAATATTAAATTAATCGAAAGTATAATAAGTCGCGGTCCACAGGAAGTTGCCGGATCGGTTTATCAATGAATCAATCTCAATCTCAACTTTCATAAACCGAATCCTTGTTCTCAATCTCCTAAACATACTTTTGATACGTAAATCTATACAAACAAATGTGGAGCTATTAGGAAAATGCTTAAAGGGCGTTTTCAAATAAACAATTAGTTTTGGCCAAACTACACCAACATGATTAATAATAAAAATAATATGAAATGTTTCAACAATGTATTCAAAGAGAACCTCCTACAATTGTTTCGACGAGACCGTATTATCAAAGAGTAGGTAAACAAACTAAATTAAAAGTTAAAACCAACCGGTTAAATACCTATTGACAAGATGTACAAATATACATACATAAACATATTTGTAACAACTCACAATAAAGTGTAAAGTAGAAGTTAATAAAACTAATTTAAAAACTTTACTAGTACACAATAAAGATAAAACAGACTTTAATTGTAAAAGTGGTTTCTACAAATTAAATTGTAATCAGTGCGATGCTATATACATAGGCCAATGTGGTAGAGCCTTAAAACATAGAATAAAAGAACAAGTAAATAACATAAAAAGCCATGCAATTTCTACGGGCTTTTCCGAACATTGTAATATCAACGGACATACATTAAACTTAGATAACATTAAATTAATTCACATCGGACAAAAAAGCAAAAGATTAAATTTACTCGAAAATCGTGAAATTAAAAAAGCTTTATTGGAGGGAAAAAATGTAGTAAATAACCAGAAAGAATTCTGCTCAAATAATACACCCTTAGTGTTACCTAGAATACAATAGCTTTATTGTGAGTTGATAATATGATGTTCGAAAATTCCATGTAGGCTAGTTTGTTGTTACAAATATGTTTATGTATATATATTTCCAGAATCCCATATCGGCTAATCGGTTGTTACAAATACGTTTATGTATGTATATTTCTACATCTTGTCAATAGGTATTTAACCGGTTGGTTTTAACTTTTAATTTATTTTGTTTACCTACTGTTTGATAATGACGGTCTTGTCGAAACAAGTGTCAGAGGTTTTCTTTAAATACATTGTTGAAACTTTTTAAATTATTTTTATTATTTATCATGTAACTATAATACTCTTGATAAAGACCGACTGGTCGAAACAATTGCCGAACTTTTGACTAATAAAATCGTTGAAACATTTTGTGTATTTTCTTGTTTTTACATAGCTATTCTACAATGTTTCATCAAGAATGGACTATTAATAGTCTTTGAAATATTATTTGGATTCAGTTTGTTGTTCTATTGGACGTAAATGTTTCGGCCCTAAGAATAGGTTTCACATATTTTAATTACCTTTACTATGATTCTGCTTTACAATTTGAGTTACATAAACAAAATGTGAAGACGTAAATTGTAAAGAAATCTGGATATGTTCCTGACTAACAATAATTGTATTTTTTTATTTTAATTGGGGACTTCTGAATTTATATAGTTACCTACATACATATACGTGATTTGTCTTGAGTTTAAGTTTGTTGTTCTATTGGACCTAAACGTTTCGGCCCTAAGAATAAGTTTCACATATTTTCATTACCTTAACTATGATCCTGTTTTACAATTTGAGTAAACAAAATGTGAAGACGTAAATTGTAAAGAAATCTGGATATGTTCCTGACTAACAATAATTGTATTTTTTTATTTTAATTGGGGACTTCTGAATTTATATAGTTACCTACATACATATAGGTGATTCGTCTTGAGTTGAATTACAACAAGAAGTAAAAATTTTCATAATAAATTATAGTGTTCGATAAATTCTGTCCGCGATGTTACACTCCCAAAAAGATTCTCTTCTGCTAGGCCTGCTCGGTGCTCGCATGTGTTGGTTGTAACACCCGATACGTGTAAAGGTACCAACTGAACCATGACCAATCGTTGAATGATGAAACCGCAGACAAGTGAAGACCGTATGACGTCATAGATTTATTAAGTGTGGTCATGTGCCATCCACAAATTCGTGGGTTATAAATCAATGTTTGCCGTCATCTTGGGACGTTTTCAAACAAAAACCGGGCTAGTTTTATTATACGTGCACTTCTTTAGAATGGACTTGGAACACGATGAACAGGACGGAAAAATAAAAAACAAAAGACGAAAGGGGTGACGAGAAGAATGAGACAGAATAGGTCCTGAGACCTTTTTATGGGCTTTTTGGTCTTGGACACGTTGTACGACAAAAAAATCACTACACGCCATTTCACGCTAATAAATTCAAACGAACAAGGGACTTGAGTGCAAATCTTCTTGCTTGCGGTCGGTAATTTGCCACAGATGGTGTCAATTTTATGATTGTAATAGTTTGCTTTCTGAACATCACGTTTGCAACGGTTAATAATCAAGACCATACGGTCCATGGACTTTGTCATCATTATCATATTGTCACTCTTTTATATTTCACACTGCGTATAGTGAAAGTTTCCTTGGTAATTACAGTCACCAGTCATTCTTTCATCGTAACTTGTAGTAAGAAAATTTTACAATGTTTTTCAGCCTAAGGGAGCTGAACTTTTGTTTTGATACTTCTATGGCATACTTGAGAAATCATTTTTATAATATTAGGGAATTAAATGAGGTTCATGTATAACTGGTTCTAAGAGGATTAACAAACCGAAATGATTATGGGGTTACTAAACCTCATTTAAAACATTTAAAGGCTATTTTAACTTTTAACGCCTAGTAGTTTAAATTTTAATAATTCATATCGTCTATGAAAAACAACATTTTTGATTCTTATATAATGTAATTTATACAATAATAACAACAAATAATTATAGAATTTCGAAGTAAATTGGATAAGTAAATATTAGGAAGGGAGTTAGACAATTGTCCACATTGTCAGCTCTACTCTTTAACCAATATATCTTTTACCGGCCAAACCCGATTTCAGGACAAACTAGTTTTGCCTAGGCTAAACTAAGTAGGATTAAGTAGTAGTATAGCCTAGTACAAACTAATTTGTCCTAAGCCCATATGATAAACCAGTTTAGGCTAGTCCAAACTGATTTGTCCTGATATAAATACGCACACTCTAGGATAAACTGGTGTGGCCTAGTGTAAACATTATAGTATATCTAGATAAACTGAATAAAATACTCCGTAATTGGAAAAATAATCTTTTTTATTAAAACCATAATGATTCGTCGTTAAAAGTTATGAATAATTGGTAATACAAACAATCATACTATAACAAATAATAAGTGTTTTTTTAATAGAAACAATAATTGTTATTCATTTTTACATGGAGTGCTTTGGTGACACTTAGAATTGCAGAGTATCATTGCCTTCTTGCACTGGCATCTATTTGTGGAACAGTTTTTTTTTTGCAGCTGCATCTCACAAAACGTATCTATCATAACCTAACCTCTTTACATCAGGAAAAATCAGTTTGGACTAACCTAAAGTGGTTTATCCTATCGGGATTAGGACAAATTAGTTTGGACTAGGCTATATTATACTAGTTAATCCTATCGCGTATATGATGAACTAGTTTAGCCTAGACAAAACTAGTTTGTCCTGAAATCGGGTTTGGCCGGTAACATATCCGGTTACAATATTTCTTTTGGTTTTTCTAATGTAAATGGCCGGGCAATTAGAACAATTGATTTTTTATTATATACACCGCTTTTATAAAGGGTGTCGGGTTCTCCAGTCCTCTTATTGTTAACCAACAGTAAAGTTATTAAAATAAGCTGCGTTAATATTAAAATGTCTGAGTGTCCTGCCTAACTTTTTACTAATGATACCATAATAGGGAATTTTTCGCCATGGATTATTCTTATAGTTAAACTTTTGTAACGGGAAAATAATATTATTACTAAATAGTTTTCATTTCTTATTTAACATTTTATCTATGATTATTGAATCATAACCAATATTTTTAGAATAGTTTTAATAGTATGTAGTTCTTGTATGAAAGCTTCGTGTTTTAAGGGAATATTTACTAATTTATTTAACATTCAGTGAAAGGCCGCTATATATTGTTACAATCTAACCTAACCTAACCTAACCTAACCTATTTATATCAGGACAAATCAGTTTGGACTAGCCTAAACTGGTTTATCATATCGGGCTTAGGAAAAAATAGTTTGGACTAGACTATACTAGTTAATCCTATCGCGTATAGGAAGAACTAGTTTAGCCTAGACAAAACTAGTTTGTCCTGAAATCGGGTTTGGCCGGTAACATTTCCATAGATTTGCGAATAATATAGCAGTATTAGCATCTATTAGGGAGTAGTTAGAGACAGCCTTAAATAAAATGGAAGTGGCATTGACAGTAGAGCTTGGAATGAAAATAAATCAAAATAAAATAAATGTGCTGGTATGTAAGGGAAGTAAAAGTGAAATTAAATCTAATATAAAAATTATATACGACCAAAAACGAGAAGAAGTCGCTGATTTTCGCTATCTAGTAAGTCATAAATCAGGATGGAAAAGCGGTAGAAACATAAAGCACAAAGGACAGAGCAAGGCGAGTCGCGTTGAACGAAATAAGAAATATGACTGTGTTCTGGCGAACAGTAAATTTATAAAATTTAAAAATATTCAATGTTTGGAAAACAACTTTGTATGGGGTTTTGATTATCGAAGACTGCTAAGACTTCTGATAAACGGTTCTCCGGGCTGATGGGCTGTGGTGTGTTTGAATTTTTCTCCTAACGTTTCGTCTGCAACTGTGGCAGACATCTTCAGAGGCGGTGTGGTAGTCGTCGTAGTGTTCGCTGTGGTGGTTTTGCGTTGAGTGTGACAGAATTAGACGCCGGCCGTGAAAGCCTACACTCTTCAACTGCTAGGACTGTTTTCTTTTACAATAGATGATTCCTCCGACCTATGTTTAGCCCAAGCCATAAAATAAAAAGAAGTGTTAATCTAAATAAATAGAAAATAAGTTAAATCAATCCTAAAATAGTTGATGTCTGTTCTAATGAGAATTAATTGGGATTTTACCTGAATGTTTTGTTAAGGATTATATCGCCTTTAAAAATGTTTTCGGTACCGTTTCTGATACTTGTAATATACCATATACAAGTCATGTGTGTATTTCCCCGTTAGTTGGCTTAACAGCCAGTCAAAGGTATCTGTATAGGGAGGGTATTTTAATTGTAAACTATTAAGTTGGCCGGCTTGGCCTCCATATATTACCCAGTGCCGCAGGGCCGGCTCGGACCCCTGCTGTGACTTCCCAATGACCATATATACCATCACACACATTTGCGTCGGTTCCACGGCTATAGTACACACACAACACACATACATCTTATTATGATTTGACCATCTCGGACCCTTTATACCTAAATCGACCAAAGCATTTTTCTTAAACGAATAATATTTCGATATAAACAATTGGTTTGAGTTAATTCTTTTGAATACGTCAATAGACTATTGATACCATAAGTTATTAATTATTGTTGAGGCACTTAATTTTTGATAATTTTTTAGTTACACAGTAACTTCATCAGGTGAGATGACAAACTAATTTATAAGATATTTTACGTTACTTAAATAGGTACTAAATCTAGGGTGGGGTATGTTTTTATTTACAATTAAGATGCATGCAGAACACCTGATATCAGAAATTAATCATTTCGACAAAAATTTTGAAATTCTTCATACTATTAATAAAGGTCAAAAATTAAATTTATTTGAGATATTAGAAATTAACAAACATAACAAAAGTAACATTATTTTAAATGATCAAATACTTAATATTAATTGTAAATAAAAACATACGCCACCCTAGATTTAGTACCTATTTAAGTAACGTAAAATATCGTATAAGTTAGTTTGTCATCTCGCCTGATGAAGTAACTGTGTAACGAAACAATTATAGCGACAGCAAAATAAATCATTTGAAAATTACCAATCCGGAAGGTCATTATTATCATTCATAAGTTATTATTTGTGGAAACTTATCCATAAAGCCACAAAATGAAAACAACAAAGTTTCATATTCAAAAAAGAAGGAATTGAAATTCTTATTCGTCTAAATTTTAAGATCAAAGATCTCACGTTTTGAACGCGTCCTATCAAGTAGGCACAACGAACCGAAAGTCACATCCCACGACCGGTTTCGACCTATTGGGTCTCATCAGGTGGGCGCTGGCAGAAAGGCCTTTACAGGCTATATTATAATTCAATGCCGGTAGGGGTATTAGCCCTCGGAGTAGTTGTTTCTGTTATTTCCATATTTATATTTATAACAAAGTTTCAAGAATTATTTATTCTACTACAATGGCTTCAGCAAGGGATGAATTAGCAAACTTAATTTAAGGACAGCGCTATTTATATTTGTCCTATTTGCAATATGCAAGAAGGGGAAAACAATTTAGAACTGGACTAAGATATATTATAATAGTAATTGTGAATTATTACTGTCTATTTGGTCGTTTAAAGCTACATTTTGTTTGAAATGTCTACTAATTTCCAAGCTTTCTGAGAAATTTAGTTTTAAACTTTTATAATAAATGTGTAAAATTTTAAAATCTTAGTCAAAGTTATATTTATTTTTATTTAAATGTTCGGCATAAGCTGAATCTGATTTTTTATTTTTAACTATGATAATGCTCATTAATTCTTGTTTTTAAAGGTCTGCTTGTCCGACCGATATAAACCTTATTATATTTTAAACAACTTAGATGTTACACTCCTGATTTTAGTGCTTTCCTAATTATTGTTAAAATATTTCCTAAATACACTATTAATTTTTTTTTTTAATTAACTTTCATTTTAGGATATATGTAACTGAGCATTTTTTGTTTAATTTTTTTAAATTTAAAATGTCAACTACCGCATATGAATAACCATTATTATGAGCTGTGGTATAAATTCTTTCTAGTTCTAAAGAATAAGCATCTGTGTTAAAAGGTAAATCTATGGGCAAAAGCATGAAAAGCGGCCATTTTATGCGATACTTCATTATGGTGCTTTAAATAGGTATGCTGATCCATTTCATCCAATATCTGTTTATTAAGGCACAGCTTAATATTTGTTTCGCTTTACAAAAGCATCTTCAGGACTTGATTGATATACACATAAAAATTTTGCTTAAAAACTCATTCTTAAATATTGTCAAATCTGTTTACGATTCGTTAATATTAAATTGAGTGACGTTTTCTAAGACAATGATTCAGTTGTTATTATAATTTTTGATTTATACGAAATACTTATTAAGCTGTTTTTCCTATAAACAAAATTCTTAATAAACCGTAAACAACCTTAAATATTGGCTGAAAAGTTTTTACTTAATTTTATACATGATTTGAAGTCCTTTTTTATAATTATTTTAAATATATTTTGTATCGTAGGTACATATTTTGTGAGTGAGTTGTACCAGATATAACGACGAACTTTAATAATTTTTGTTGGTTTTGCATGTTAACCCATTTAGAAATCATCGTATATAACAACGTTTTCTCTAATAGCGATGAATGCAATTTTAGCGACGTAAGTTTGACTTTTCCTAAAAGTCCGGAAATAACAACAGAGCGGTATCTAAAGTTTATGTTAACTGTATACTACGTACCTATAATAAACCGGTTTAAATACGTAACTTTTCCAAACAAGGGCTGCTACCTCCAATGATAAGAAAATCTGGTGGTAGACGCGTTCGCAAAGTATTATAGTCGGAGAACAGAGGCTGAGTTTAGATGTAGCTTCAGTTTTGTTTAATTTTTCTATTGTTCCGTTATGATATCAAAGTTGAAAACAAATTGAATACCTACTTTATTAATTCAAATCGCATTTACCAGTGGCGGCCCGTGCCTTCCAAAATAGGTGGAGTTGCAAAAAACTGAGCAAAATTAAATTTTGGAATAGGTACAGCATGCCTACAAATATCGCTTAGAATAAGTGCCGGGGAATGTCTATAAAATTGTGAATCTTTGGGGTTAAGCGTAGCTACCCTAAGAAGTTTTCCCGCGACTCGGAAAAAGCATTTGTCGCACCTCACCGATACCGCAAATTCCAACAACTAAGCATGCAAGTACAATAAACCCATCGACACACCGAGCCGCGTGGTCTAGTGATCTAGATCATTTCTTAGCATTCCTTGGATCATTTAGGCAAATGCTGGGACAGTAACTTTCCACAGATAATCTTTCACTTTTCTTCTGTCTTCATTTCGTCCGTCTCATCTTTCTCTCCCTAACCACACCACCCACCCATTCCCACGACTCTTGAAAGGAAGCTCAAGAGGGCCTTACGCCCTACCCTCCGGCTTTGAACTACAGTGTAGGTCAGAGGGACTGCCCGCCCATCAGCACGAGTAGCTGGTGGGAGTAAAACACACAAAAGTTTTTTTTTTCATCGATCCTTTACGATATTTTCCTATTCGGCGACGAGTGGGGCGCGCTAGGCCTGCTCTGTCCGTTCGCGCTGGCATAGGTGCGGCGATTACGTACCTAGCTCTTCACTTGCACATAACATTAATTTTATATAGATACTTCTTTAGATGAAATACTTACTTTTATGTACATTCGTATATAAAATTAACACATAAATGGCTTATACCGTTCGTAATTCCATTAGGAATTGTTATAAACTAATTTTACTTTATTAGTTCCAGTGGGGTTTCTTATTTTTAGGGATCTCTTGTATTGTACACGCGTCTGAATTCGTTTGACTGCAAATGGTAGAACCCCATGGAATCATGGTTTTAACTGTGAAAGAGGGTTGAGTGAGGGGGGTGGGGCGATGCGGGTTTATTAACTTTGTTTACGTACCACTTAAAATCGTTGCATGAAGGCGTAAAAAAGTTGGAGAAGCAGCGATGCATGTAAATATCGCAGTTTTACGATTGTTAAGGATTTTAATGCTAGAAATAAATCGAATAACGTTCCTCGCCAGTCATTCCTGTCAGTTTATCCTGAATTACGAGGCAACAAGAGTGAATGGTATAGGAAAGATACGCGTCCATTTGTTGGCCTTTCGTTCGTCCGCGTCCGTGGGAGCTGCTGGGCCTGGATGGGAGAGGAATTGGAATCGCGTCGGTTCGGAAACTCTCAGACACATACATACGTTCGTACGTACACACATATACACATTTACACTCACCTTCTGTGTAGGAAGTTCTTTTGTTTTTACTGCGGACCGACCACTGGGAAATCGCATAATTTACCCGCGGTATTTAATATGCATAGCTTAAATATAAATGATATTAAAGAAGCGGAGAGAGATCCGCGTCCAAGCAAGCGTCTACTCAGTTATAAACATTAGTCGATTTTAAAGTCTCCCCCGTGGCTAGGCAGTAATATTGGAACGCCGATCATAAATATTGGCCCTGTACCATTCGATAGTCGTCCTGTATTAACAAACGAACAGCTCGGCATTAATGATTGTTGCTCTCGAGTTAATTGTCTTTAATTGCCGTAGTTGCCGTGTCGTTGAGGAGGATATAGGTAGATATTCGACTAATAATAATAGCAGAAACAACGAACAGCATTTGAATCTGTAATTATGAAGTAGTTAGCTCGATTCGCTAAGGGCTTGTCTTCGATAACTTAATTGCTGCGTTTCTAGAATTAGGATTCTGGATCAGTAGCTCCATTCGATTATCTTGACTAAATACACCTGAGGCTGATGGCTTAATTAACGTTTTTAAAATCACTGAAAACACATTTGAACTAACCGTTTCGACGGTCTTCAGGTATCGTACCTACCAGAAAAATGAACTGTAGATACTAATGTTCTCCAAAACTGTTCACCATTGCCAAGAGCTTTGAATAAAACAACAAAAAAAGAACAAAATAGATAGAAAAACTACACAGCTATTGTGATCTCCATTTTTTTATTTAAAAACATTATTTACAATTGTTTCACCCTACAAGGGCATCTTCAGAAGACAATATAATTAAATTGTGCACTAATTTACCTTTATTTAACATTCAATTAACCTATTTAAAATTCTAGATTCATACACGTTTTTTATTTCGTTTAACATTAAATTCTGATTTTGTTTCAAATGTTTCTTGATTTTTAAGGATTCTAATATGTGTAGTTTTTTCCCTTTGTCTAAACATTGTAAAATTTAAAAATTATTATCTAAATTAAATTCATGATTTCTGTTCTTTATGTGATCCGTAAAGGATGATTTTTCATTATGGTTTTTAACGAGCTCATTCAATCTCTCTTTAAAGGTTCTTCCTATTTGCCTATATATGTTGCCCCGCAAGTGTTACAATTTAATTTGTAAACCCCGCTCTTATTTATTTTATCGGTTTTATCTTTATTATTAACTAAATATTTTGACAAATTATTATTTGTTTTAAAGGAAATTTTAAATTTATTATTTTTATGTTTATGTGAAATTTTGTTGGAGATGTTCCCTATATATAAAATTAACTTATAATTATTACAAATTTTTGAATTTTTATGTTATTAGCATACACTTATAACATATTGTTTTTCGTTTTTTATTTATTAAGTCATCAATTCATAAAAATGAATAACCATTGCTGATAGCTATTTGTTATACAGTTTTTAACTCATTATTATAATTAAAATCTGATAGTGGTAAGTTCAATTTGTTTACCATACTATGATATGCTGTAATTTTGTGTTGCTTAAGATGACAACATTTTTTATGTATTATCGTGTTAACTGCTATATCAATATTATTAACTACTTTTGTTAACATTAAATCTAAAAAAATTAAATCTTCCATTTTTTATTCTACAATTTGAAGTTATGTCAATGATGCTAATTTTTAATTAAAACAAATAAATTTTTATAATTAATAGAATCTTGGTTTACTTGATGAAAATTGAAAATCAACGGTGAATAACAACACATATTTGAAATTTTCACTTTTTTATTCTGTTAACATGTTCATCAGAAGTAGGTACAATACTTGAGTCAAGTATATGTTAAGTAATGTTCAAATGTGTTATTATTTACCGTTAAATAAATTTTTACTCTTAGTTATTACAAAGAAACATTCCATTGAGATAAATACTAATTTAAATATTTTTTCGTTCTAATCATGGATTACTATTTTTTTTTTGGAAACAATTTCTTTTGTGAATAAAAAATATATATTTTCTAGTTTATTCACTTTTGGTACTATACTAGCAGGAAAATGATTTGACTCAAGAATTTCTTCTTGATAGTATATAAAATCAATTCTCCCAGCGTGCGACAAAATTGTTTGAATCCCATCCTGCGTTTTTAAGCTATCAGCATTACTTCTCAATTAAGGATATTATTTATTGTATCTTCGAGAGTTCCAATTGAAAATAAAGAAGACTGCGACTCGGGAATCGGCACTAAATGGCACTTATTTCGTCACTAAATAACCGTTTCTAAAGAACGGCGCCGAAAAATTAAACTTTATAATTTATGGTTGCGTCGCTTCGGTTAATTTCGATGCAAATCGACCAAGGATAATTTCAGAAAAATATCGAGCCATTCGAAAATAAAAGGAGCACAAATATGATCGTCTATCAAGCGACGGTATTTCAAAGAAATTAAGGCCAAAATCCAAAGATATACCTGGAGTACGGACAAAATTAATTAACTTGGAAAAAGAACCAACACATTTTTACACATTAATTACTTATTTTAAATATAAAGGTACATATGTAAAATAAAACAATAAACGCAAAAACAAATACCTGTAAATACCTCTTACATAAATTTTAAACCAGTAATTGTTGAGGCACTCAATTTTTGAAACTCCACATTATATGAATTCGCTTCAGTTTTAAAAGATTTATTATAATTAACTACAATTTTTTCGTTATACAGTACCTTCATCAGGCTAGATGACACTAACTCTAGTTAGAGTTAGAGTCTGCGTTGAATCACGATTCCGAACAGATCTCCTGAAGATGCCAACCACTCGTGTCGGCGAAACGTCGAGAACAAAAATTTCGAGACAACGACCAATAAGCCCTAAAATTAACATTACAATGGACACCGGCCGCGAAAGCCTCACTCAATTTAACTTTAGTTTAAGATTTAAGAGGGGTGATTCACTTATTTCTAGTTGATTGTTTAAGATTTAGGATGCACATTTTTTAAGTAAGTACCGTTTTGATATTAATAAAAGACGTGCAAAGATATCTTAATAATTTTATTTTTACATGAAAGCCTGTACCTTAATCTACTTTTCTACATAATTTCCTTCAATATTGAGGTACTTGTCATATTGTTTGACCAGTGACCAGTTTTTGAATACCCTTCTGATAGAACTCTGCCGCCTGACTTGTTAACTGTTAACCACTGCATCATAACTGTTTTGACTTCGTCATCGTCTTGAAGACGTTGACCGCCCAGATGTTCCTTCAAGTGCAGGAACAAATGGTGGTCACTGGGCGCCAGATCAGGGCTGTACGGAGGATGATCTAGAGTTTCTCAGTGTAAAGATGTGATGAGATCTTTGGTACAGATCTCAGATCTAACGATGAATATCAATCGGTTTTAGTCCTTTAGTACTAAGGAATCGTATAAGTCCGGACTCCGGATTTCACAATCGGTAGGACTCGCGATTATCGGAGGAATCTTAAACACTCAGTAAAGAAGGTAAAGATGGGTAAATCAGAATATAATGGCGTCAGTGCGTAGGTGAGAGATGTAGGTACTCTGTGCGCATGCGCGGAACGCTGACCGCACCACTGCGACGGCAGAATTTTTAAAAAGGTACTTACTTGCCTCGTATTTTTATGCCGGGTCAGACGGGTAGATCATTTCAAGAAAGGATTAACGAATATCTTAAGGTATATAGATTGAGAAAGTCTCATATACAGAACATTTAATAGCTGAGAATCACTAATTTGATACAAATTTTTATATTTTGCGTTGTATTGATGAAGGCCAAAAGTTAAACATGTTCCAAATATTAGAAATTATTAAATATAATCGCAATACTACAATATAAAGCGATCAACTAGAAATAAGTAATTCACCCTTCTTAAACTTGTAAACTGAATTAAATAAAGTTAGTTTATCATCTAGGCTGATGAAGTTACTGTGTTACGAAACAATTGCAGCTAATTATAATAAAAAATTTAAAACTGAAACCTGTATGTTTTTACGATTCCATACATAAATTTTAATTTTTCAATTAGAAAGGAGCCGGTACAATCAAAAGCTCACTATATTATTTTTTTATTCCATTAGGTGCGTACCACTTAGAAAACAAAATATGATCCTACTGAAAGTTATATAACGATCTCAAGACGCATGTTGTCGGGAATCAAAATTTTCCTGTCCTCTTGAATTACGAATCTTGTTTTTAGTTTTTCAAAATGTATAATTTGAAAATAGTTATATTTTATATTGGATCTCTCTATATGTTATTAAAACATTTTCAAACAGCACCCCTAGGGTGCTCAAGCTAGAGCATATCCTAGTACATAATTATAAAAATCGCATCTACTGAAATACTAAAATTTATTTATATATTACTTTAAGTTTTTTTTGTTTTATTAGGTAAAATTACTTTGATAAGTTGATAAAGAATTCCTGTGTTATTATATAATTGGGTTCATTCCCATAATGTTCCCTTTTGATATGAAATACTCTTTTTAATAACTTCTCATTTCTAACCTTTTCTATAATCAGACGCCTATAACACCACATCTCAAACGCTTCTAACTCTTTGATTCTCGACGTCCACCATCCACATTTTGCATCCATACAGTTATATAGCAGTTGTTACGGCATATGATGCCATTATAAGTTAATTGTTTCTAATATATTTTATCAATTTGTGTTACGTATTTCGTAGAAGCACATTGTTTGTGCTGTTGAGGGTTCGGAGACGGAAAATAATAGAAACAAAAGATCTGATGAAGTCGTTAAAGACGTGAAAAATGTTGGTACAACCACCTCTCTGTCAATTAACTTTTAAAACGGACTGTGAAGCCGTTAATGGTCTGTACCGTTCAAAAAACAATAAGTTTAGAAATTCGAAAAATGCAATCAGTCATATAAGTAGTCGATTTGGGGCGAGCTGGCCACCGGATAATTACAGTGAGGACCTAAAATGTAATTTAACGGGGCAGCTGACAGATAGTATCCTCCGGCCGACATATTAGAATATAAATTAGTTATTTTCGGGGCGGGACCGTGTCTTTTTTTGATACTTTGCACAAATTAGTTGTAATTTTTACCGAAAAACTTGACCGGAGTGTAGGACCATATGTTGCCTGCTTAGATGCCATCGACGTTCTGTAAAATTGCCTCCACGGAGGAGATTTATCGCCAACGGCAGGGCTCTTTGATTTTAAATTAAATGTCAAGCCAGGAAGGAATTATGTTTCGGGAAATTTACAATCTATTAGCTAACACACACAAACAACTAATTATTTTTTAGGGAAAATAAGTAACCAGTTGAATGTAAAATTAACGTAATACTTAGACATATACCTAGATTTTAGAATTATTGGTGAATAGAAATCAGATTTAATGTTTTAAAAACTTTTCTTGTAAATCACAACAATTGTTTCACTATACTGTGGCTTCATCAAGTGATGATATAACGTAAACAGTGTGTTAAAGTAGTTTTTACTTTACTACTTATATTTTAAATATATTTTTTGCAAATTTCGTATATTTATTATTCTTTATGATCATCTGAACCATATAAGATCTCATTGCACTTGATTTGGTATGGAATTGCAACACACTGTATAACAAATAAGTATTTCTCAGATTCCCAAAATATTAAAGTTCTATATAATATAAATAAAAGCTGATGCTTAAATCAGTTGGAAATTTCAACTAATTCAAGTCTCGCAACCTAAAGCAACAGATTGTCAATGATCAGCATAATTCTGTGTTTCAATATTAAAATACAACACTCAACATTTGCAGTCTTAATAATAACATTGAACAATGGTCAAATTTTGTTTTCTAAATCCGCATTTTCTTCTCTTTACATAAACCAAACTACGATAAATTAAATCCATTGTCAAATTATCGCTATTTTAACAAACAAAACAGGAACACACTCATAACGTCACAACATCTACGTACTACGATACAACAAAGATTTCTTAAGAGTAATATTTCTTCCTACCATATACACTACCCCATTCGCACATTCGTACAGATCCCCGATTAGATACTTCTTCACCTTGCCTTGCACACTTGAAAAGAATAAAATCAATAATACAATGGGCGAGCACCACTTCACGTGGATTCACAAACACAAACGTAAAAGGTTACGTCTCATATGTATTATCAATGTAAACGAACTGCGTATTGCCACCTAAAATATTACGTTTGCGTCGCCCCAAGACGAAGCATATTATACTTCTCTGCATCGATTGCAGCTCAATTTTCCCCCTAAATTCGCTGTTTTATGCTAATGCTTATGTGGATGCTAAGGGGAACGGGCACGACTCCAGTGGTACACAGAACCACTCTATTAGCCCAGTTACTTATTCCGCGACGCTCTAGATCAAAGACGTAGAGAATTCAATTGGTTTGCTACAGTTACAGTAGCTGTTTCTATTTCAGTGCCATTGAGTTTAAAAATTTTATATATGCACAGGCTTATTAAATTTTCTGTATAAATATGTAACAGTTCGAAGAATAGTGTATAATTTTAAGCATTCAGAGCGCTTGCTCGGTTAACTAATATCTATATAGTTGGTAGCATATGTTCCTATGGACAAAGCACCACTGCCTGTGATATTATTATGCATTTATATAGTGTAGATATACCTAGTATTATTTTATAGGTACCCATATTCCTTTAATTACAAGGAATAAAACAAAGCGTACGAGAACAGAAAATACGTAATATCTAGTTAATAATAATAATACCATCATGTTTTAAATGAATATGTTGAGGATTCACACAAACGGCATTCATAGCCGTCCATGATTTCTGTATATGGCGTCGCGTGCGAGTATGCCATACGGCTCTAAAGTATGAAACAATACGACACTACACTTCGACGATATAACGAGTAGTATATCGTGTTTCATGTAGCCCACTAATTTATTGTTTATTTGCTTTTTGCCCTCGGTTTTGTTTATGACAAGGGCGTACATTATCCCATATACTCACAAACACACACACACACACACACTCACTCACTCACATAATACATCGTTTTACCATCACCACGATACAAGTATGTATGTATGTACGATGTGCATTCGAAAAAACACCGGGTGGCTTTCATAAATTTTTGAAAAATACTCTGCACAATTAATGCAACGATGAACTTTTCTTCTTTTGAAACCATGAGGTCTATAATATAATAAACAATGAATTTAGGGTATGGAACGGACATGTCAAAAGCTTGCGGTTTACATAAAGTAACGGTTTATTGACACGAAAAACAAATTATTGCTTCTTGTTGAAATTTGTTTTTAAGGCATCGAAGAACAATTTCGTAGAAAATGAGATTGTCAAATTAATTTATGATCATTGATAAAAATATACTGAACTAGTTGAACTCGTCAAACTTAAAATGTAATTTAATTTTTTTTATCAACTGCAATGTATACGTTTTTGTACTATTTGTTTGTAAACATAAAAAAGTTCTTATAAAAATGCACACTACGGCTGATAATTTGACTTATATTTCACTTTCGCGTCTTTTTTGTGCCAGGATAATTTATCATGAATGAATAATACGACTAACTTTTTGTTAATATATTGTGATGTGTTCAGTCACGAAAATACAATTAAACGAACGACAACAACGAAATTTATTAACAACTAAAATTAAATTAACTACAGTTCTGATTAACACATGTCTACACAATTTTTCACACTAGTAAGTCTATTTTTTCCGTCGCCGTATTATTCGCCACTACTTGTACTCGCGTTCCACTGCCGCCACTCTATGACTATCGCCTGTCTATCATTCCTATCACTGTTAACGCACTATGTAAACAAAAACTGATTCGGTCCGCCCAGTGTACTCGTTTTTATAGTTTTCAGAATTCCTTCTAGAACGTTCTATATCCTTTTCGTGTTACTATTGTCTTTCTATTGATCGTTGCTAGAATATTCCAGACGTATCTAGGAAGGCCGAGAATATCCATTATCTTTTCCAGGAAGGTGGTGTTAATTAGGACTGAACCAACACAAACCGCAGGTATAGTTCGTTAGACTATCAATAGCTCGCTGGGTACACCTCGTACTGAAATATAGATATACTGCTTATCTATCTACGTAAAAATACAACAATGATTATTTAAAGGGCCAAAAAACTCACATCCCAGAATGCATTAAAGTTTTGCTTGATAGTTTTGTCTTTTACAAACGCTTTAAACTCAAATAAATTGCAAAAACTGTGAAGTATTTTACATTGGACAGACGGGTCGGGCCCTTAAAGAACGTTTAGACAAACACGTAAAATTCATAAGAAATTGCAACAAAAGTACAGGTATAGCGGACCATTGTATTTCCCAAAATCATGAAATAGATAATAAGAATATAAAAATAATACATAGAGAAAGTAAAGGGAGAAGACTGAATTTCTTAGAAATAGTCGAAATAAACCAGGCCATCGCATCTATTACCAACGACCAGACCGATTTTGGGGTTTCCCCGTTATTAAAATTCATTGTATTCTAGGTATAAGTAGTTTGTAAGGAAATAATGTACCTCAGTTATCTATAGCTATTTGAAAATGGTGTAAAAACCGAAACATATGTCAGAGATAGTCTAATACATTTGTGAAATCTACCGTGTGTTTTATTTTACTAATTATTTATTATGTTTCACCAAGTGATCAGCGAAACCTCAATTTCAACCAAATTGTGAATTGTAATAAAATTCGAATACAAGTTTGTAAAATTTATTTAATAGCTAATGTCGTTTGTTTTTTTGTTCTGGTCGTGCATCTGGTTTGTATCAATGTTGCTTCTTACGCTATGCACATCAATGGATGTATTTAGCGCAATGGTATGTACCACGGCTAGGGTTCAGAGAACACGCGTTTTGTAACGTGTAATTAGGATGGGCCTTCGAGCAATTTGAAGTACGTTCTCACGCTTTTAACTTACAACGTTATATATCTATGTGGGTACGTGTAATGCGCTTTTTATGCTATCAACTTACTAACTACTCACTACCTTCTAGATTTACAACGGATTAATTGTTTTCACTATTACATTAAATTATTTTATTTTGATTAATTCAGAATGGCAATGCCAATAGACTATGTTCAGTATCGGCTTTACAATTTTGTTTTGTTTAAAATAACGTTGCACGTGTTGGAGACATTTTAAGAAGGCGATGTTCGTGGTGCATTATTACTTTTACTGAATAGGATTTATTTAATGTAACTTTCCACAAGTATCACTTAACTATGTACGAGGGTAAATTAAATATAAACGGTAATTTTTTAAAATAAATTTATTGATTAATGGTACACACAAGCTAACATTTTTCAATGTAGTCACCAGTCACCTCCGTGCTCTACACACTTTTACCACTGATTTTGAAGCTTGAATTTTCCTTCTTCATAAAATTTTTGAGGGTGAGTTGTCAGCCAATTACGCACATACTCCTCTACTTCTTCATTGATTTCAAATCAATTCAGGGCTATAAGGAGGATTATAGAGGCTCTAGGGTTTCCCAGCCCATTTATGTCAAAACCGCGGTGTGTGGCTCGGCGTTGTCATGAAGGAGGATGACGTCTCGAATGGGCATACCCTGTTGTTTGCTTCGATACGCGATTTTTGTCGACAACAACAGTGTAACAACTCAGAAAAGTAAGCCATAAGCCGCATTCACTGTTCGTTGGTCGTGAAGAAAAGCATTGAGTGAACTCTCCTTGAGTCAAAAAAAAAACGGTCACAAGCACTTTTCCGGCTGAGGGACGGGTTTTGGCATTGACAGGGACAGGGCAGCTTTCATCCTTTCTTCGCCTTCGCCACTCCTTACTCGCCAGTTTTGATTCGGGATTGTAGTGGTAGACCCACGTCTCATCACTATAGTGAAGTGACTATATGCCTCAAAAAAACCTCCCCTTCTTGTCAAAACCTCATTGGTTAAAAACTTTATGATGATGCGTTGCGCAACAGACGGTAGAGAAAGTACCTTGCGCTCAGTCATGGTTGTACTGCCGACAGAACTAAGCACAGATCCTACCTAAGTCGGTTTCCCCCTCCTCATAAACCAAACAACACTGGAGCATCGAATCCTCTAGATTGGAATTACGTGCTAAGGTAAATAGTAAAATTACAGTTTATATTTGATTTACCCTCGTAATAATGTTCTACGTATCTACGATGTATTCATATAGGTATGTTTGTAAGGTAATTGTGTGGAGCTATCTCCTCTTATGATACAAAATGATGAAATTACTTGAATGTTAAAACGTCTAACTAAAAGATGGAGCCAACTAAATTTTTTTCGTATTCCAGTGTCAACGATATCGTTAGAAAACTTTCAAGAAATTAATTCTAGGTTTCATTTACCGCTGTTCAAATTCAAACCGTTTGCGAAATATTTATTTTCAAAGTAGTGTGCAATGTAATCCCTTCCCCCTCCCCTACCATTTTCAAACCAAGTTCTGCTCTGAATGGCATCAATTTATTAACTTACTTCTTATAATTTTTGTCATTTAATTTTATTACATTTAGATATTTTTAATCATATTTTTTTAACATATATATATATATGTATCTTTTGTATGTAGCTTTTACATGTATGTATATATTGGTATGTATGTATACGTTGGCCAAATGTGCAAATTCATTCAACTCTGGCCGTATAACACTATTACTTTTATTATGAACTATAGACAACTAGAATCACCAGTTAACCGCTAGTTCTGCTCGTAAACCTGGCTGTATTCCATGACGAAACCGCGAGTTTACTGCCTGTTAAGTGATTATATGCACACGTTGCGGAAACAAACAACACAATTAATTAATTAATAGACCATAATCGTGCTAGGTCAACACGTAAATCAGATGGAAGGTAAAAGTCAACGTGATTTAAGAGATACTAAAACTAATAACTTTCAATGAGTGACAAATATAAAAATAATACATTCACGTTTTTGAATTGTCGATTTCGAAAACAGATGTTTCATCGTTATAACGAATAATTCATTGACGCATTAATTTATCAATGGTTGTGAAAATATTAAAATACAGGTTGAATACTATTATTTACTTTTTGATATTCATGCATATACGACAATCAAATTGGTTAACAATCATATCATCTTTAATTCTATGTATTTGCTAGCAATAATAACAATAAACACTAAAAAGTACGAAAAATATATTATAATTAATAATTAATTATAATAATTAGTGATTATGTAGGAGGCCACATCATAGAAAATTGTTTATTCTTAGTCAGCTGACATTAGATACAATGAAGACATAGTAACGTTGCCAAATATTTAGAATAGCAAAGAAATATAAACTTATTTAAATAAGACGACACAAAATAGTTCCAAGAAATATTATTTAGCCACTACAATTGTTTCATTGTACTACAGCTTGTTCAGGTGATGGTGGGGGTGGTTTTACAACTAATTTCAGGTTTAACAAAAGATTAATTTTAAAGTCAAGCTGATAATTCAATTTTGTTTTGGGTTTTGTATCTATTAATCTCTAGACCTTCTAAAAGGTCTAGTTTTAATCCTTTATTTGCAATGTGTATTCATGATTAATGTTATGAAAGTATGATCGAACTGAAATGTTCAGCGTAAGCTGACCAAGTTCTTTTATTGGTAAAATCTTTTTAATGTTCCTGTATACGTATCTTGGATGATCGACCTCTCTGCCCTATATATATATTCACAATTTGGGCAACATAGCAAATAAACATCTGAATTAGATTGTTTGAATGTTTTACATTTGTTGTTAAGTATGTCATGTTTTGACATAAAGTATTGTTTGTTTTGAAGGAAACGTAACTACTATTTTGGATATTTTTTCCTACACTATTTTGTGTTATCCTATTTAAAAAATAATTCAAATACATCAACCTTCAAAAGTCAGTAATTTTTGACTCATATAAAAAAAAACTCTTTTGTGTTTCATTCCCACCAGCTGCTCGTGCTGGTGGGCGAGCAGTCCCTCCGACCTACACTGTAGTGCGAAGCCTGAGGGTAGGGCGTAAGGCCCTCTTCAGCCTCCTTGCAGGAATCGTGGGAATAGGTGGGTGGTGTGGTTAGGGAGGGAAAGATGAGCAGACGAAATGAAGACAGAAGAGAAGTGAAAGATTATCTGTGGAATATTACTGCCCTAGAATTTGCCCAAATGATCCAAGGAAACCACAGAAAACTTGGACCAGAGCAGTGTGTTAAATAACGAAATTATAGCAGGTTATAGATTCTGATAACATTGAATAGTTTCGACCTTTGCTTAATGAAAATCTATAATCCAGGCATAAAACACAAAAAAACGTACATTTTTAAAAACTTTATTTAACAAAATAGTGGTAGTGGTATGTACTGATGTCAGAATAAGCCAGGGTTTGGTGAACATGTCACATGTTATATTTTGTTCAATAAAGTTTGTGAAAATCTACGATTTTTGGTATTTTATGCCTGATATATAACATCAATCCCTAGCTGTAAACTTGTTGAGTCATCCCTATCGGTCACGCACTTGTTAAATGTTTAAAGTGATCATTTGTTTTGAAAAGAAAATATTTAAATCTGGCCCCACAACCTTACTGGTCACATATTCTGGGGTGACATCCGGGCATAGATGTTTATATTGTTTTTAGTGTTTTGATTCCAACATTGTTTTAGTATCAAACATCAAAATTTTCTTTTTTAAAAATGTTTCGAGTATTTATTACACATAGGGTACGTAATACATTTTGTATAAACTTATCAATATATTTTTCTGTCAGCCATTCTGTTTAATCCGGATTTACATTATAATGGTCACATTTTATGCGGTGACCATCATATTCATTTATTTATTATTTAATTGTAAGCTACAACTTTAATTAATTAACTCGAGAACTAAAGCAGCTCAATGTCTATTTATATCTTTTACCATTTCTTCCTGTTCATCATCCACGAACCGCCACTGATTTTATTAGGGATAAGTTGCAGCAATTTCCATAATAAGAGTAGTAGATAGATTGTTTTTTTTTGTTTGTTCGTTATATATTTTGTTCGTACGTAGACGAAGTGTATTTGTATGTTGTTAACGAGGTTACGTCAGAATTAATAATAGCAGACAATAACACAGTACGAGTAGCAAGGGGGTTGATGGCTTCGGAGCGTTGTGGAAAGTCGTGGAACAATACTTATTAGTTGGTCTTCGCTGCGGGAAACCGGGCCGATTCTGAAAACGGCCTCGAAACCAATCAAGAGTGCCCGTCGTCTCGACCGTGATTAATAAAAAGACGGGCATTGTTTCATTTTCGAGCGGTGCTTTTTTGGCCGATATGCCAATTAGCAACAACTTCTCTTGGTGCGTTGCACAGCGGGGAGGCGACTGGGTGCCTCGAGCCGTATATCATACGTGGATATTACATTTTCGAAGGCATAAGGTATCTATCTCTCTTGTGGTCAGAAACACATCAAATATTTTGCGGTGTTTTACGGTTAATGAATTCATATTGCAAAACACATTATCCTACAAACCTATAAATGCAGATGTGACTCCACTATCAATTAAATTAACACAATATTTCTGATTTTTATTAATTTATGTCACCGAAAAAGTGGTAGAGACATAAAACATAAATCGAGTCGGAAACAGAAATCACTTCTACGCGTTCGAAAGGTTAATTTGGAAATTAGGAGCATGGCTCTGTAATTAATGGATGGTGGGAATTGTAAGGTTAGAAACGTTTGAGAATAAAAAAGGGTTAGAAATTATGATATATTGGAAAGTGTGGGAGAGCAAATGGCGCCATGGAAGTAAGGAAGAAGTAAATAAGGAAAATAATGAGTAAGGTAGGTAGGTAGGGTAGGTGTATCAAAAACTCAGCCCTAATCACCACAATTTCTTTCGTTAAACTAGACTCGCGCTTCGGCCATTTTGCGGTAGGTAATTAGGGGTGAGTGAGAGGTTAGATTAATGTTCTAGTTTTCGGGAAATACCAATATTGGCTCAGGATAGGAAGGGGTGTGAGACCAGAGCCAACAGCACAATCATTATTCGGACGGTGAGTGAAGTAGATTGGTTAGGCTTAGGGATGAACAACCTCAATTTTGAACTCTTGAGCTTATAATCTATTCGGAATTAAAGGACATAAGTAGTAACAATATAGGAGATTTGATATAATACACGGGCTGATATCGACATCATAAAGATATCAAAAGAACGTGTTGACTTTATATTGCATAAACATTTGACTATGAGAAAGCTAATGCTCTGTTCAAAGTGGGATTCAGATCAGTGTTTGGCCAGTGTTTAGTTTAAACGTAACAAACCGGATTTTTTGCGTCGATATGTGACAATGGATGAAACATGCGTCCGGAATCAAAACGATCGAGTGGATGTCATCTGAGTGGACAGTAACTAGTGAACCTTGTCCGAAGAGCTCGAAAGGACAACAATCGACTGGAAAGGTTATGGTTATGGACGCGGTATTTTGGAATGTGATGTACGTGTTGTAACATTCATCGACTATCTTGAGAAGGGAAATACCATCAACAAAAAAGGCAAAGAAAAAAATTTTGTTTCATCAAGACAACGCACCGTGTCACAAGTCATTTATCATCAAAACAATGGCAAAACTACATGAATTGAACTTCAAATTGCTCCCACATCTCCATACCACCGTATTCTCCCGATTTGGCTCCCAGCGACTACTGGCTGTTCGCAAACCTCAGAAAAATGCTCGCCGGCAAGAAATTTCGCTCGAATGAAGAGATTACCGCTGAAGCTAAGTGAAGCAAAAGATAAATTGTTCTGCAAAAGTGGTATTAAAATGTTAGAGCGGCGCTGGAATGACTGTGTTGCTCATGATGGAGATTATGGTGATGAATAAAGTCAATTTTGAACAAAAAGAAGGTCCGGGATTTTTCAGCCCATGTATTATATTTATATACTTCGGATACTACATTCATCCCCCGAGAAATTTTTGGGTAGAACGTACCCTGCAACCCTATATAAGCTTCCGCTAGCCTTCTTCGGACTAACGACCCTGTAATGATGGTAATTCTATAATTAGGTGGTAAACAAAAAATTTTCATCTGAATTTTTTGATACACAAAATAATTTTTTTTGCGTATTTTTTTAGTTTCTTCCGAAAACTTAGGTTACATATACACCTGGACATTCTGTGTTTTCTTTTATGATAATAAAAAGCGTGGGAAACAGATAAAACCTTATTTTTGAAATTTTAGTAAGTATATTATTTTCCTCGTTCTATTTTACTTGACCTCAAAAATGGAATAATGATATGGGCCAAAAAATATGACTAACAATTGGGCAGTTACGTGGGCGTCCCAACTGCAACAAATTATACAGTAAATTTAAATTATTAATTAAAATAAACAATTAAAAGATTCCAACCATCAAACTAATCTCAAACGCGTTTTAGTGATCAGAGATTTCTGTTTCTGATTGTTAAGTCCGCATAATTGTTGCAAGTCTATATATTTACAAAGTATTTATCTCCTAGTTGCAGGGCTACTATGCAGGCCATCATAAACAATTCACGTTAATTAATTAATAGTTTTGTTTATACGCACGGCTCGTCGGGGTAATTGTTTAAATGGCCACATAATCGTAGAATTGTAGGGAATCTGCATAACATTGTATGTTTTACGGCTGTCCCTGGTAACGCTTCTATAAAATCCAGTTCGTAATGAGTGCAATAAGCATGATAATCGGCGAGCCGAAGAGGCCATTAGATGCACTTTCTATGTCTATTTGTGGGTGTTTAATATCAACAACAAACAGTAACGTTTCGCAATATGCCAATACGACTGACTCTGTGCTGTCTCAATGTATAAGAAGAACGTCAAACAAAAAGCAATTTGGTGTTGAAAAGTTTTCCTTTTTTTATCCATCAAATTATGACATAGGTGTAGGTCAAAGGTTGCCTGTCAATAGGTGAAAGTGGATAAGTATTGATGCATTAGAAAATCGGCTAAATTGGTTTTGATTGATCTGTGTATATGTATACAACAATAGTTACGTATATGAACTGTTGAAATCTGGAAAACTAACTTGTAAAGATTGTTCGATCGGATAATTATGAAACATATTCTTCAAAAATATATAAGACAAAGAAAAAGCTGCTTTTTTATGTTTTAAAGGTTTTTATTAAAACTCGACGATCGTTTCGCCTAGCGAAGCCTTTTTCAAGAGTACAAAACAACATAGTATTTTAGCTATTGAAAAAGGCTTCGCTAGCCGAAACAATTGTCGAGTTTTAATAAAAACCTTTGAAACATAAAAAAGCAGCTTTTTCTTTGTCTTATATATTTCTGGAAAACTACTTCAAATATTAATGATAAGTATGTGTTTATTAATGAATAATAGAAGATTAGAAGAGGTGTATTAAACGTTGGCCGTTTTGTAAATTGATTCAGTTGAAACATACCTTTCTTTTCTCGAAGCTACGAATATATTGGAAAACTGATATATTTCACTTTATTTATTTGTTATTTGCACTTATAATTAATTAATTAATTAATTTAATATTTAACGAATTTTGTAATTGCTTGTATTTGTTTTAACAATCTTAGATAGATATGATTTATTTAACACTAAATTACAGGTTATTTAAAGTGAGTGATGTATTAGATGTTTTAGGAAAACTAAGCGTGTTTGGAAGGATGTGAAAATTTGGATGTAGGGGTTATAAAGAGTGTTCTTTTTATTTAAAATAATTTCATTGATCTAGCACTTCCGGTTATAGCGAAAGGTGATGTCAACTTTGTTGTTGCAAATGGAATGGCATATTTTTATCTGAACACCCTGTTTAAATTATAAAACTAAATTTTGACATGACGTTAGCCTTAAGACATGGCTATAACTATTAAAAATTTCAACACTCGAAGCCATTTTTTATAGATGTAGCGATCTTTTTTCTATATATTAAATTATTTCAGAAACTATTCATGGTAGCCTTACAAGTTGCTTATCCAAGTCTCCTTAAAATGTGATGCTTCATATGAATTCATCGTAAAAAATTACCATTCCATTAAAAATTACAAAGTTGACATTGACTTCCGGTATAACCGGAAGTGGCAAACAATTGAAACGGAAGCTTACCTAACCTCACATAACCTACTTGTTAAATTTTGTAGCGTCGACCGTGATTAAATGTCAATATTAGGCTATAGCGTTCATAGATAAGCAGACGACACAAAATAGTTCCAAGAAATATTATTTAGCCACTACAATTGTTTCATTGTACTACAGCTTGTTCAGGTGATGGTGGGGTGGTTTTACAACTAGTTTCAGGTTTAACAAAAGATAAATTTTAAAGTCAAGCTGATAATTCAATTTTGTTTTGGGTTTTGTATCTATTAATCTCTAGACCTTCTAAAAGGTCTAGTTTTAATCCTTTATTTGCAATATGTATTCATGATTAATGTTATGAAAGTATGATCGAACTGAAATGTTCAGCGTAAGCTGACCAAGTTCTTTTATTGGTAAAATCTTTTTAATGTTCGTGTATACGTATCTTGGATGATCGACCTGTCTGCCCTATATATATATTCACAATTTGGGCAACATAGCAAATAAACATCTGAATTAGATTGTTTGAATGTTTTACATTTGTTGTTAAGTATGTCAGATTTTGACATAAAGTATTGTTTGTTTTGAAGGAAACGTAACTACTATTTTGGATATTTTTTCCTACACTATTTTGTGTTATCCTATTTAAAAAATAATTCAAATACATCAACCTTCAAAAGTCAGTAATTTTTGACTCATATAAAAAAAACTCTTTTGTGTTTCATTCCCACCAGCTGCTCGTGCTGGTGGGCGAGCAGTCCCTCCGACCTACACTGTAGTGCGAAGCCTGAGGGTAGGGCGTAAGGCCCTCTTCAGCTTCCTTGCAGGAATCGTGGGAATAGGTAGGTGGTGTGGTTAGGGAGGGAAAGATGAGCAGACGAAATGAAGACAGAAGAGAAGTGAAAGATTATCTGTGGAATATTACTGAATATTTGTAGCGTCGACCGTGATTAAATGTCAATATTAGGCTATAGCGTTCATAGATAAGCAGCGGTAGCTGTTGTGATTAAATGCCTGTCGACGGAATCCTGTTATGATTGAATGTGGTATGGTATGGATTCGGCTGGTGTTTGTACCGGGCAGCGTGGTCTAGTGGTCTAGTGCTCTGGTCTGGGGCAGTAATATTCCACAGATAATCTTTCACTTCTCTTCTGTTTTCATTTTGTCCGTCTCATCATTCTCTCCCTAACCACACCACCCACCCATTCACACGATTCCTGCAAGGAAGCTGAAGAGGGCCTTACGCCCTACCCTCCGGCTTTGCACTACAGTGTAGGTCGAAGGGAATGCCCGAGTAGCTGGTGGGAATGAAACACAAAAAAGTTTTTTTCTTGTAACCAAGAAACGCTCACACTAATTACTGATACTTTTGAATGAACAGAGGGCGAAAAAACGGTATATTGTTATTATTTTTTGAAACTAGTAAAACAACAAACAACATCACTGAAATGTAAATGTTTGTTTATCAATGACTACTTATTTCTGCTATGTCCCATATAGTAATAAAATAAGAGAGTAATATCTTAAGTTAGTTAAGTAACTTTAAAAATTAATCCGAAAAAGAAGGCATTAAAATCCCTGTTCGTTTAAATATTAAGGATGAAAGATCCCACATTTGAAACGCGTCCCACCAAGGCACTACGAACCGAAATCCAAATCCCACAACCGCCTTCCACTTATTGGATCTCATCAGGTGGGCGCTGGCAGAAAGGCCTTTGCAGGCTATATGATAGATATAAATAAATCAACAGAAACAACTACTCCGAGGACTAATACCCCTATCGGCATTGAATTACACTGTTGATTCCGATGTATTCTTAGACGAAGATATACCATATTAAAAAAAGAAGGCATTAAAATCCTTGTTCGTCTAACTGCTAATGATCAAAGGATCCGGTAGGGTTATTAGCCCTATGATTAGTTATTTCCGTTGATTCCATGTTTATGTTTATTAAAAATTAAATGGAGACTACCATTGAACGACTCTTCAAAGATTGTAATATTTCATTATGAATTCTTATCAAATTTTTATTTAATTTAAATATCCAATAAATATATATATAACTAACGGTAATGAGTTGATTATCTCTCCGTAGCGGTCGCCCCTCTAAATGGCCACACTTCCCTCCAATTTTCACTCTCGGCTATTGAGTAACAATCCATTTGCCATGTTGATGAATATATCCAAATTAAAACAAAAAAGCCGCTTAGTTAAAAACGCAAGAAGGAGTAACTTGACGCTTATGTTTCAGCAATTGTTTCATCCTTTCATTTTCGCCGCGCCGTATTATAAATTTGTGTATGTGTGAAGCTGTGTATGTGCGTGCGTGTAGTTGATAAAAGCGCATTCAAATTTATTCACATCCCTAAATCAATTATCTAAGACGCTTCGATCTTGTGAATGAAAACAATGGCCAATCTTCTCATGTTCTTTTTTTTATTTCGTATTCTTCTTTTTCTTTGTCCGCCGTCACAGATAGTGTACATATGTACGTCGTACGTGTATGAGCCCGTCACTGAGACAGACAACGGGGTCGGTGTGGGACAGGACCGCGTGGGACTTTAAAGCGCAGCCATCTACGACGGCAACGCAAAACTTCGCCATCAAGGTGTGCCACTTAATTGTAGAAAATTACAATGCTGCCAATAAAACAAACAAACGTAGCTTTGACGCCAAACTGCCTGCCCGCTTGATAGTATAAAGACGAAGGTGGATGGCGCGTGGGACTGTCTAATTATAAACGAAGAACCATTTTACCGGCACAAAACTTTTGTTCTGTTAATTTATTACAATTACAGCGAGCTGGACGAGGCAATAAACGTATTGACAATATATAATTCCATACAAACTATACCCTTTTGTAAGTTGTTTTGATTCCGGAACTAATATGTACGTAATATCGTGTAGTGTATCTTACCCAGGTCTATTCGATCGTCATATAACTCACCTACGTTGTTTATGGGAATCAGCTGTTGTCGGTTCGATACACTGGATATTAACGTAATTTGGAAGGGTTGTTTATAGTTGTTAAATGAAAGACAACAAATATGTGACATCCTAACTTTATTATGAATGAAATGATAAAATACCAAGGAAATCCCAGTAATATTAAATTTTAAGCAAAACAAATACGAATGCCAGACTCAGCCTAGGGCTAGCGTGGAGAAAGAGTATGGCAGAGAAACCCACGATCTTAGCCCTACAAATCAGAGATGTGTACCATCTGTAATGTATGAAATGTATGTAAATTAAAAATATCACTCTGTGAAAATCTACCCTGTACGATCCACATACACAGACACATGTTAATGATCATTTAAAACTGAAGAATGTTGGTATTAGTTAGTAGACAATGTAAAAAATAAAGGTACTGAGGTCCCATACGGGAAGCAACCCAGCTATAAGTTGAGATTTTAGAGCACAATCTGGGCCTCACATAAAAATAAATTGTAGTAAATAAATACCAAAATATACACACAAATAAATATGTAAATAAATGCGACGAATAAATATCAAAATAAAATGCAATTAATAAATACCGAAATAAACACACATTTGTGACTACTCCCGGATCAATACTCTACACGGGGGGAAATGTTAGTAAGTTCAACAAAGCTCGCAACATTCTGAACGTACAAGGCAGATCAACACAGAGCAAAATCACAAAAATTGGGAACAAAAAAAATCACAAAGTAATTGTTATACATCACCGTTATGTTCAAATTAATAAAATAAAAGTTCGAATTAAACAAAGCATCACAAAATATACAAGATACAAATTATTGTGTCATTGTAAAATGGATGGAAAGAACAATAAAAATTGACAATTTTAGTGTAAATTTTATAACAGTGAAAAACAACATAATTAATTAGAAGCTCGTTGTAAAGTACATGCCAATACAATAGTTTATTACCTGTGAATCCAACTTTAAAAACACACAAAAATAGCAATAAAAAAAAACAAAGAACCAACAAACACAACACTTCACCACCCTGACAACCCAAAGAATAACCACACGACCCTCTACAACCAAGAATGCCACGCTGAGCTCTGGTAAATCTCAGGCCTATTGAGTGACATCTCCATTATCTAGAATTTTTATCGTTCGTTCGCGTCTAAGATAACCAAACAGTTCCTGATTTATGAGTAGTAGGTAATAATTTAGGGAAGTGTGAAATTATTAAAATAGGTGATAGAGAATGACAGACCCCGGTTACTACAATCGTTTAAAACTGAATGCTGTAATAATTTTGCCGATTTTACTAATATTTGTATTTAAATACTCAAAGTTTGAAAGAATTTAAATATTATTCTAATACTTAGTATCGACGTTTGCTTGATGGATATTCATGATCACGAACAGGTACGGACAGACAGTTACAAAATTTCTTAAATCAAGTAAATAATGTATATACAAACATAAAATTTACAGTTGCAAAATAAACAAAAAGATAAATTCCCTAGACCTTACGATGTGTCGTAATAATAAAAAACATAAATTTGCAATTTAGTTGTAAATAATCTATCATGTCATCTTATCCAGCAAAAAATTTCAGCTTTTTATTGTATGATCTATCGATTAATCAATGTACCTACGGATTGCTCTGATTTCAATAAAGAATTGAATATAATTAAGCTATTAGCTGTACGAAATAATTATAATTTCAGAATTATAGACGATTTACTTTGTAAATTGAAACTAAAACAAATCACTCATAGTGTAAGTCAATATATATTGGTCAAACAGGGAGATCCATTAGAGAGAGAATAAACGAACATATTAAAAATTATGCTGAAAAATCGACATTCATTAATCCAAAAAAAGACTGTAAACACGAATTTAATGTTGATTCTAACTGTGGAATAATACAATACTTGGAAAGGAAAAAACTAGATATAATAGAATCATTCAAAATCGTAAAGCATGTCAAATAAAACATTTGTGAAATGTTTAATGAAATAGAAAATTTGTATGAATCTGTAATTGTCAATAAATTAGTGGATAAACACCCCACACCCATCTCACTAGCAATGTAAAATAGTATATAAGTCAGCTTATAGGGTGAAACAATTGTTAAGAATTTAAAATATACAGTGGGAATTATTTTGTTTGCTTTACTTTTCATTATCAGGAATTTCCATAAAGTAGAGGCAAAAACAGTCGAATTACCTGTGTCATAAATATCTATTACACTCTTGAAAACCCTATATAAACAGATTACGTGAATACTTACTGCAATAATACCTATTAAATTCAAAGAAATATTAATACAATATGAACAATTTGATTTGACACACATTGATCTTTAGAATTTCTGTCCTATCTTCTTGATGGCAATTAATTTCAACATCCTTTACGCAACTACAGGCATTTTTAGTTTTTAGTTTTATATGTAATAATTCCACATTTATATATGTATTTATCACATAGCCTGTAAGGCCATTCTGCCAGCGCCCACCTGATGAGACTCGATAGGTCGAAACCGGTCGTAGGATATGGCTTTCGACACGCTGTGCCTACTGTGTAGGACGAAAAAGGATTTTAATTACTTCTTTTTTTGAATATATTATATTTTCGTCTAATAATCGTTCGGAATCAACAGTGTAATTCAATGCCGGTAGGGGTATTAGCCCTGGAGTAGTTGTTTCTGTTGATTCCATATTTGTATTTATATTTATCACATAGCCTGTATACTACGTACGTATATAATTGTTTTGAAGTAGTTTTTCCCTTATTATCCATCCTAATTATTGTCACGGTGTATCTTCCTCTGAATTTAATATCCCACTTTAAGCCCATCTTTTTGTACCTTCTCGTGGGGTTCTGTTTTGAAATCTGTTAATATTGTTATTAATCTATTATCTTTCGCTTTCGGAAACTTCAAATATACAACACAATTAATAGCTTTGGGTTTGAGCAATTTACTGTGTTTCACAAGACCACCAAAGTTTCCAGTCAACATCATCTTCTTCTGCCTCTTGCGATAATTATGTCCGTCATTTTACATTATTATCTAACGTTGTGATTTCTGACTCTCATTACCTCTAAAGCAAATTCAAACTTTGATCCGGTCTTACAAAATATTACCTTCATAAGTAGCATAAAATATCAATTGAATGGAAATAAATTGTCGCCATCTAGTGTCTTTATCCGCGTAGCTGTGAATGTTGCGACATCCAAAAATATTGAGAGTAATAAATACCGATGTGGTTTTACCGTCGGAGACCAGAAAGAACATGTGCAGCGCGGCGCCACCGTTTCATTGTTTGAATATTTCTCGGGAATGATATGTCGCATTGAAAAGGAGAATCATTGAGAAATGACCGAAATAAAATTGGGAACTCCAACGGTGTTCAAATAAGGCGTTCGTACACGGCGCAGACATCTTCATACCGTGTTGTCGCAACGTGCCGACAATGTTTCCCTAAATATTTCAGTTGGTAGCTTATGTTTGTCATCAATTCACCACATTACAGCACACTCACTACCAGTTGGAACCATTCACTATAAATGTTACTAAAGGAAAAATTCTCATACGGTGGATTTATATATGCCATTAAACGACGAAGGGACGTAATAAAAAACGAAATTTATTCTTACACTTCAATGATAGAAACTGTTTAGTATTTTCTAAGTGGAAAAACAACTTTTAATTAACATCATATCTATGTTCTGTTGCAATAGTAGTTGTGTTTTTTTCAAACTGTATGGTTTTGGACTTGATAGTTTGATCCAAAAAATCCAAAATTTCCTTAAGTTAGATTTTTGAACTTGATAAAGACTGAAATCCGAACTTTGTTAAATAGAAGATCCGGAATTGATGGTGATTCAAGGTGATTCAACATCAACATTTGCTCGATTCCAGATTTGTGATTTTAATTATAAAAATTCAAAATTTGCGAAGACAGATTTGTATATTTGAAAATTAGATTTTGTCGTCATTGATTGGTCATTATTGAAATGAAATCCAAATAGTTTAAAGTTAATACTCGGTATAGTTCACTCACATTTGTTTTTGTATCATTCTCCAAAATATATATATACCCAAATATTGTGAATTAATTAAATAGTCACCGTAGTCAAAACTCAAAAGTTTTTGGAAAGGTTGTTCATTTTTATCTTCCTTAATGAGCCAAGATAAATGCATTATTTTTTAAAATTGTTTAGTTAAGAATTAAGGACGGGTTTCGGTATGACATCTTCGGGTTCTATTTTTGATTGTAGCATTTTGAATCTTTTTAATTCTTTAATTCATCAACATTTGGATGTTTTATTCCCACCAGCTACTCATACTGGTGGGCGAGCAGCTTTTCCAACCTACACTATAGGGTGTAAGGCTCTCTTCAGCCTCCTTGCAGGAATCGTGGGAATGGGTGGGTGGTGTGGTTAGGGAGAGAAAGATGAGACGGACGAAATGAAGACAGAAGAGAAGTGGAAGGTTATCTGTGGAATATTACTACCCCAAAGCCGGAGGATAGGGTGTAAGGCCCTCTTCATCCTCGTTTCAGGATTCGTGGAAATAGGTGGGTGGTGTGGTTAGGGAGAGAAAGATGAGACGGACGAAATGAAGACAGAAGAGAAGTGAAAGGTTATCTGTGGAATATTACTACCCCAAAGCCGGAGGGTAGGGTGTAAGGCCCTCTTCATCCTCGTTTCAGGATTCGTGGAAATAGGTGGGTGGTGTGGTTAGGGAGAGAAAGATGAGACGGACGAAATGAAGACAGAAGAGAAGTGAAAGGTTATCTGTGGAATATTACTACCCCAAAGCCGGAGGGTAGGGTGTAAGGCCCTCTTCATCCTCGTTTCAGGATTCGTGGAAATAGGTGGGTGGTGTGGTTAGGGAGAGAAAGATGAGACGGATGAGATGAAGACAGAAGAGAAGTGAAAAATTATTTGTGGAATATTACTGCCCCAGCATTTGTCTAAATGATCTACGGAAACTACAGAGAACCTGGATAGTAGCAACCCGACTCAGAATTGAACTAGTGACCTCCGGAATGCTAAGCAATGATCTAGACCACCAGATCACGCCGCTCGGTTATCAGCAGATTTAATTTTATTGGTCAGTAAAAGTAAAGGAAGTGCATGGCCTCTATCAGTTTCTAAGCATCCTCGTTTTGGCCACATGAATACTTTTGCTGTCTCTTCCTGTGACATTTAAACCATTTTAATAGAAGGTTATGTTCCTCATTTACCTGTTGTAATTTAGATATAAATATTTTACCCCTTTGGATTGCACGAAACGTTATGTCGGACAGTATTTGGATGCAGTAGTAGCGCTGTAAAGTCGAGTGCAGGCACGGGTCTTTATTTACACAGAAAGTATGTAAAACACCGCAATAAATAATCACCGCTGACGTTATTATAAATACAGGTAGATTTTGTACAGAAGCGTTGTCACCTTGACAAATTGTATCACACGTTGCGTTCGCTGCTTGCCTTCTTCTTTCGTTCGGCCAAGCCAGGCCGACTACAACTCGACAAGTCCAAGCTGCGCTCCTCATGAAATATTAGTAAATCGCCTTCTTATGAATTATTTATACGTCATAAATATCACTTTGTCCATAAAACTGCTACGCTGCTTAGCATAATATAAGCACTTTTCCATTGTGCCCGTTTCTTATTCACTTTTCGTACCACAAATTAATCCCCATACCAAACATTGTTGTTAGTACTTAACTTGGCGTATTCATTTGTTTATTTTAATAATGTCTCTAACTCTATTGTTTTCATCGATTTGATTATCAGTATTAATTGATACAGCTGTCCTGATATATCTATTTTATGTTTAACACCACATGCGGTCAATTCGACACCAAAACTGAGGAACAACGGTAAACAATTTTTGTGTAGGTTAAAGGACCGAATAAAAGAACTAAAGACAACTTGGTCAATATTTTGTCGTTACATGAAACTCTCGTCATGAATTTAAACAGAGTGAAATATACAAATATAAAAGCCGAACTATCTAATGGAATTATGACATAATAAATTATCATCAACCCACGTCCCTCTGTATTTGCGAAGATTGATCTAATCTAGGTCTTCATCTGTCTATTTTTATTCCTATTTCTGCTTTTAACTTGTTTCTAACCACCCCTTCTTGTCTCAGAAGATGTCCTGCCATCCTACTACCATGGCCTCTCTGATTTCCTACTTTCTCCTTACCTCCTCATTTATAACCTTTTCTATCCACTGTATTTTCATCATCCTCCAATAACACCACATCCATTTATTTTCGACTGCGCTCATCGTATACGTTTTGCACCCGTACAGAGCCTTGCTACAAACATACACGTTTAACACATTTTGTGTTCGATTATACATTTACTTATACTCCGTCCCGTCTGCCCAATGTAAATTTCGTCATAATATGCGCATTTAATTTCATACCCTCCATTATTTTCTCAATGTTTTGTTTGTCTTTGTAACTAACTCCTGTCGTTAATGAAGAAACTAATGGGAAACTATATCATCCACCGTACAGCACTGATCTGGCGCCCAGTGACTACCATTTGTTCCTGCACTTGAAGAAACATCTGGGCGATCAGCATCTTCAAGACGATGACGAAGTCAAAATAGTTGTGATGCCAGGTGGCAGAGTTCTATGAGAAGGTTATTCAAAATTTGGTCACTGGTCAAATGTTATGACAAGTGCCTCAATATTGAAGAAAATTATGTAGAAGTAAAGTAAAGTAGATTAAAGTACAGGCTTTCATGTTAATATAAAATTTTTATTAATTTCAAAACGGTACTTTTAAAAAACATGTCTCGTTATATACCTAATTGGTCAAACCTTTACTAATCTTTCAAGCTTTAAATGTAGGTTAATGTGGATAATAAGACAATTTTAGTGTATAAATTTGATGTTGCTTGTCGATATTCACGCGCCACCACTGGTTGCGTCATTGATAGCGGTTCCTCAATATATTTCAACACTCTGCCGTGCATGTCCGTGCGGAGAGTGTTGTTGTTCCACATCCCAAGCTCGCTTATCGCTTGTTCTATTAATGATCAGCCTGTTTATAGCCAGTGACAGGCAAAAAGCGGTTAAGTCATAATGTTGAACATGTTTAAATTATCCCGTTCAGATGGAGGTAGATAGTGTCAAAACCTATTACCGCGAAGCCCTCTTCTCGACAGTGATCGCTACATGGCGATTGTTTAAGCACTGAATGAGGGTGGACGAAATAAAGACAAAAAAAGGTTAGTCGACTTAAAGAGTGTCAAGGTTGAGATGTATACGGATGACACCCTTCTTCTCACAAAGATATACAACATTTCATACACTATTTTATAATGACCATGTTTTGAGTATTAACGTAAAGCTTTGAATATTCATAAACCGACTTTTTTTAATCCATGCACTCGTGGTATTTCATTTACTAGCCTTCCCGTGGCCTATTCGTTCTTTACAGAGAATAGTTTTTTCATTGATGAGAGTTGAACGGTATGTTGGTGATAAAGAAAGAAGTTGATATAGGCTTTCACGGCTGTCGTCTAATAGAACTGGATTTCCGAATTTTAACCGTCTCGTTTTGATATAATCCGCACTGTGTACCAGTTCAGCACTAGCCCTAAATTTACATCGATAACGTGAAGTTGTTGAAGACGGCTCTTGCGATAGAAGACAAAACATCGAATGCTTTTGACGTCACCATCGTCCACTGTGGGGATTTCGTCAAAAAGGTACGGTTAGAAACCGGAAATACAATTTCGTTGTAAAGAAAACCTACTAAAATCAAGTAAAACGCATAATAATTTTAATAGTAAGAGTTGTTAATAATAAATTAGAGTACGACATTTTTAGAAAAGAGACTTTTTGAGATGCCATCATCCCCTATGAATCAAACCAAGATTGTAACATAAAATTATCAACTTTCCATAGTTTGTTACATAGACTCATTAATTTAGCGTTGAACCAAAATAATTTTGACAAAGAATTAAACTTTATTAACTTAATGGCACAAAACAATGGATACAATCTAATAATAATAGATAAAATGTTAAACAGAAAACTTAAAAAACAAATAAGTAGTTTTTCTCACAAAAGTCACAAAAAAACGAAAAATGGCATCCAATTAACTTTCTATAAAAATATAAGCCCACATATCTGCTCTAGGTTACAAATAAATACAATAAGTAGAAATAAAAACAATTTGAAAACCATATTAGTTAATAACAAAATTGATAAAATAGATAGCAACAATAAATCAGGCATTTATTTACGGTGGGGGTGTGCACAACATTAGCACTTAGATATTGTTAAGTTATATTCGTAATGTTTTGTTATTCTTAGTTGTGTCGCTAGTTTATAAGCATATATGTAGATGAATGTACCTCGGCTAGAGTAATATGTCAACTTTTGTTTAGTCTACCAAATAAGATAATGTGTTTGCGTGTGTTGCGTTTTACTCTTAGTATTGGTACGTTTATACTTAAGTTAAGTCATCATTTTGCTTTCTCACAGATCGGTCGATCTCCTTTAAACTTAATTTTCAATATACGTTTAATAAACAGACATACACTGCGTTTTATTGATATTTTCAATAAATAGTTTATCAGATATAAATAAATGTATGACTTTATCTTCTCGAGAGGTCACCGGTTCGTACCCGGGTCCGGCTGCTCTGGCCAAGTTTTCTGTGGTTTCCTTGGATCATTTAGGCAAATGCTGGGGCAGTAATATTCCACAGATAATCAATCTTTCACTTCTCTTCTGTCTTCATTTCGTCCGTCTCATCTTTCTCTCCCTAACCACACCACACCACACCATCCACCCATTCCCACGATTCCTGCAAGGAGACTGAAGAGGACCTTACGCCCTACCCTCCGGCTTTGCACTGCAGTGTAGGTCAGAGGGACTGCCCGCCCACCAGCACGACTAGCTGGTGGGAATGAAACACAATTTTTTTTATCTTTAAATTAGTTTATATATAGTTTCTCTCTGAAGATAACCGAAAGGTTGAAACAATATTGTTAGATATTTCTAAATAAAGTGTAAAACTTCATCGTTGTGTTTATTTTATTAAAACGCATACGTCAGAGTTTTCGTAAGAAATAATTTCACGATATCAAAGAAAACGTACCCTTTGTCATTTATTTTGTTCTTGTTGAACTTTAACCTACTTACGCCCAGTGGAAATATTATATAGATTGTATAATACATGCAATATGTATGGTCACATTCTAATTACAATGTGAAGATGCAAGATTCTTTGGCAAATTAAAATTGTTTAGTTTGGTTTGGTTTATTAGTTATGGCAGCACGGTTGGGACGTCGCTTGGGGCTTATGTAACATTCGTGAACCGACTCTTGACTGCTTCCCATCGTTTCCTGAAATATTCTTCCCCGAAGGGCATTCCTCAACAGTTACCACTCATAAAAATGTACACCTGTCTCATCTCCTATACCTAGTCTGCTCTAAGTCAGTTTCAATATTAATTAACCTACATATAATCAAATCCTCTAAAATAAGAAACTAAGCAGCTTTTATAAAGCTTCATCGAAAGAAAATTTCTGACCGGACCATTGTTTTCTATATTAATAATGATGAGACTTCTTTAATTGCCATTTAAGACTTTTAAATTGGAATGAAAATAAATCAAAAAATATTGGTATATAGAAGAAATAAAGGTAGGGTCAGAAATAATATAAACATTGGAATCGAATAACTGAAAGAAGTTACTGATTGTCAATATCTTAGGAGACATATAAGTCAGGATGCAAAAAGCGATAGAAACACAAAACAAACAATAGGACAGGGGTGAACTGTTTATTCGAAAATTTGCAAAAGTGTACAACAAATACATAAAGGAGAGAGGGTTGGAATTAAATACAAACAAATCAAAAATTTTAAAAAGGAAAATAAGCAGGAGGAAGAAAGAAAAAGGTTGAATTCCAATGGAACGGAAAAACAATCGAAGAGGTTACATAATTTAATTACCTAGGCTTCACATTGCAGAGAAATAATGGAGTAGACAAACACATTAAAAATCTGAAAAAGAAGGCATTAAGTGTAATGGGAAAAGTATGGGGAATAGGAAAAGGAAACTTAAGAGATTGCTGGAAAAAGAGAATGTTTCTTTTTGAGACACTAGTAGAAAATATACTAATGTATGGGGCAGAAATCTGAGGATGGGAAGAGAGAACAGAAATCGAAAGTATTCAGGACAGATATATTAAATGGACTTAAAAGCTAAATAAGAGTACTCCGAGATATCTTCTTCAGAAAGAAACTAAAACTGAAAAACTGACCATAAAATATTCAAAAAGGGCCTTAAAGTACCAAGAAAAAGTATTAAACTTCGAAGACAACACAATTCTAAAAGAATGCGTAAAAGTCAAGGACAAAATTTTGGTCTTGCAAAAGGAAGAAAAGAAAATCACAAGGGAGAGATCGAAAAAAGAAAGAAAGAAATTTTTAATGGAGAGAGGACGGTCAGCCAAACATTATATATGGAAGCTGGAAAATGAGAGAAGTGTATGGTAGGAACTAGAAATCTTAATTAGAGATTTTGATAAACAAAGAGGTAGAGAGAAAATGATAAAAATGAAATTCGCTCAATAGTACAAGATATTATGGAAAGGTGAAGAAAAACCTCATTATTTGAAAGATGAAGGAGTAGAGGAAAAAAAACGAGCTACAATTAACTGCAAGATTTAGATTGGGAAGTGAAAATACAGGGTCATGGTGTTGGGAAGAAGAAGAAAATAAATTATGCAGATTATGTAAAAAGGAGCCAGAGATGCTTGTAAACATTTTTGAGCGATGTAGAAAAATTGACAATTATTTATCTGAAAATAATTTTTTCGCATGCATATTAAAGCTAGGGTCACAATTTCAGTGGAAAACCATTTCTTTGAGTAAATCCTCCAAAAATGTCAAAATAATAGGAACCGATACATTTGGTACAACTTAATAACTTCGACTTTAGTGATTAATTCTATTCTAGTTCTTTACTGAAAAACCAGATTGCTAAATAAAAGAAAAAATTAGTCGAGCCACCCTGATGATCACCCATACTTTTGGTTTCTACCTTGATTCTCCATTACAGACTTTATGGGTCAATGTTCTGTCGAAAGTGTCTTCCAATTGCTGCTTAATGTAGTCCCAATATATTTCTGAGATTCAATAGTGTGAAACATTGTTAATAATTAATTAAATAAATAGAACACTTGCTGTAAGTTTCACTAGTTTAATATCACTTCTGGCATATATGTTTCGACCTAAGCATACTTCATTATCAAAGAGTATCTACAAACTATACTAAAAGTAAATGGTTACAACTACCTGTTTTTAAAGGTGAGGTATTAAGGGGAAAATCGAACATAATAAATGACTAATAATAAGTGAAGATTTGCTTGTAGGTAACTCTGTTTGATTATTGACTATGAAGTTGTTTCGGCCTAATGCCTTCTTAATTTCTAAATTCTCAAGTAAATTTAATTTCTTACTTTTATTCATACTCACAGAAAAAGAAAGAAATTAAACTTACTTGAGAATTTAGAAATTAAGAAAGCATTAGACCGAAACGAACATATAGTCAATAATCAAACAGTGTTACCTACAACCTGTTCTCCACTTATTATTAGTCATTTATAATGTTCGGTTTTTCCCTTAATACCTCACCTATAAATATAGGTAGTTGTAACCAAGTGATATTAAACCAATGAAAGTTGCACCAAGTGTTTTATTTATTTAATTAATTAATTATTTTTTGAGGTTTGTTTGGAATTTCAAAGAAGAGCTGATTAAATTTGACAACGCTTTTATATTATTTATTCTTTATACGAAACGGTATTTCTGATTGTTCGTTGTACTCCTGTAAGCGTTTACTGAAGACGTCCGTGATCCCCTATTCTATTATCACAGATAAAGTTTCAATTTAATCCTCTACTCTATTATTAAAGATAACACAACACACTCTCGGAACACCGTCTTTCATAGTTGAACCTCTGAGTACAAGATGCTTGTCGAGATATGTGTTGTATGGGTAGGTATATCCAGATAAAACCTACAGGATGATCTCCATTAATCTCTTTCGTATTTCGCATCTATTCTCTGCCGTTCCTCTCACCCAGTTGTTGCCTTATAAAGAGTGTGAGTGTGCTTCGCGTCCGTTATGACCGACTAGATCCGTTTCAGTTTTCCATGTCTCGTAGTCTGTACTAGGAGACTTCGTAACTATTGTAGGCACCTACAATAATATATTCATCTTCCGCTGGAATAAATACGAACCGTTGAAAATACGATATTATTTTATCTTGTATCTGGATGTTTGCAACGTTTACAAGTTGTACTTAGCAAACGGTGAAATATATACACTTTAGTCAGAAATTATACGTATCTATAAACTATCTACGGCGATTCTCCGCAGTGCCTGAGCGTTGTAACTTTTCCTCGGTCTCAGTCTCGGTTTCCCCATGCCAGGATCCTCTTTCACGTCGAGGTCCTTCGAAGGAGAAAGATAAGGAGTAGGCTGACGTGGCGAGAACCATCGGCGAACATACGCGCGTGTCCAACAAACTCCTCCGGGGCATGTAGGAGTTACAGCGTGGGAACGCGTGCTTAAGAGAGAGAACGTGGTGGCAACAGATTTTCAAGCCATTGTTACGCTCTTGGACCGCATCTCGCGAGGTTTCGTTGGAATTATCCTGCCCATAAATTACCTACGGACCGTACTTACGGTTTGGTTGAGAAAGAAAGAATTCTCGTACGATGACTCCTCTTCCTTCCGTCATAATTATAACCGATCAATGGTTTGCATTTAATAATCATTATTATTCGAAACAGAGAGTTTCCAAATTAAGGACCGTAAAGTATTAAGTACGATACAATCGTTGTTCGATAATGTCGATCGGTTTTGTTTTTATAAATATAAATATAAATATAAATATGGAATATACCGAAACATCTACTCCGAGGGCTAATACTCCTACTAGCATTGAATTACACTGTTGATTCCGATGGACTCCTAGAAGAAAATATAACATATTCAAAAAAGAAGGAATTAAAATACTTATTCGTCTCAATTTTAAGATCAAAGATCACACATTTTAAACGCGTCCTACCAAGTAGGCACAACGAACAGAATGCCACATCCCACGACCAACGAACCAAAAGCCACATCCCACGACCGGTTTCGACCTATCGGATCTTTGATCTTAAAATTTAGACGAATTAGGATTTTAATTCTTTCTATTTTGAATATGTTATTTTTTTTGTCTAAGAGTCCATCGGAATCAACAGTGTAATTCAATGCCAGTAGGGGTATTAGCCCTCGGAGTAGTTATTTCGGTATATTCCATATTTATATTTATATTTATAATATGGCCTGTAAAGGCCTTTCTGCCAGCGCCCACCTGATGAGACCCGATAGGTCGAAACCGGTCGTGGGATGTGGCTTTCGGTTCGTTGTGCCTACTTGGTAGGACGTGTTCAAAATGTGAGATCTTTGATCTTAAAATTTAAACGAATAAGGATTTTAATTCCTTCTTCTTTGAATAGTTTTGTTTTTGTTATTTTAAATTATTTGGACTTCACATTAGGTTTACGTACCTCAGACCGAAAAAACAGAAACCTTCTAGGATTACTATGTTAAAAAATGAATAGTTGAGCCTTCTAATTCTTGTAACTCCATCATAAAAAAAAAACTTTTTTGTGTTTCATTCCCACCAGCTACTCGTTCTGGTGGGCGGGCAGTCCTACACTGTAGTGCAAAGCTGGAGGATAGAGCGTAAGGCCCTCTTCAGCTTCCTTGCAGGAATCGTGTGAATGGGTGGATGGTGTGGTTAGGGAGAGAAAGATGAGACGGACGAAAGAAGACAGAAGAGAAGTGAAAGATTGATTATCTGTGGAATATTACTGCCCCAGAATTTTCCTAAATGATCCACGGAAACCACAGAAAACTAGGACCAGAGCAGCCGGACCCGGGTTCGAACCGGTGACCTCCCGAATGCTAAGCAATGATCTAGAGCACTAGACCACGCCGCTCGGTCATAATAAGAGAAAAAATACATGTTTTGGCTATAAGTTATTTATTGATTCCATATAACAGCTTCCAAAGATGAAATAATGTGTAACCAGAAGTTCATTACAGTGTTGATCTGACTTTCTTTGTCAGAAATGGTTAAAGATATGAAGTTGTAATTAATATTAAACACTAAAAAAATTAAGCTTCTAACTCAAAATGATAAAATGATATGACTTTTGAACTAGGCATGTTTCTTCATACAATTGACACTATGATCCAAACCTATTTTCTGTTATCGTTGATTTTTTAAATATGTGGAACAAATAGTCGAAGTAAAGATATAAATCCAAAAATCATTATCGTCCAATTCCATTTGAATTGTATAGGGTACATTAAGTTAAGCTAGAACCTTTACATTTAGACTGGAGGAAGATCCTATGGTACAAATTCAAGAAAGAATTCTAAAAATAAGAATTTCAAATTAGTCTATCTGACTATGCATTAAAAGTATCACTGATCATCAAAACTTTCAAGGGCACTTTCAGTTCAGCTAGGACTTTTATTGGACTGAAGCAAGATCCATCCTATGGTACAAATGTTAATCTTATAGATTAAGTTTCTATCGTATAGATATTTCTGATAATTACTCAATGCTATGTTCAGTATCGCTCAAAAAGTCAATCTTTTAAATAAACTATATTATCATTTCGTGGAAATACGGTTAGTTGACTGATTGGTGAGACAATTTATTTAAACGGTAATTAATGTATTTATTTCAAGATGTTTTGGGTAGAAATCACGAATAGATTAATTGAGTAACCCTGTCGTTTGGCTGATGAATCAAGTTAAATTAATTTATTTCGAAGATTTTTAAAGGGGCTTTAATCGTAAATTAAGTAACAATCTTTTTAGACGTATGTAGCAATTAACTTAATTTAATTCATTTATTACCAAAAATTTCACGAAGACTTTAAGTAGATAAAGCAGGTACCCCTTGTCCTTTAGTTAGGCAATTTTATGCAGTAAATGGTTGGCTTGTTTAAAATGATATTGGAGGAGACTTCAATGATAGATTAAGCTACCAAACCAATTCTTTTGACGGATCAGTTTAATGAAGATTGGCCAATAATTGTAAAGTTTTCTTGTAATTTATGTTGATATATAAACCTAATCTAAATAGCAGTTTAAAATTAAAAATATTTAACTTGGAAATGGATTTAGAGGATTCTGAGTTAAAAGTAAGAGATTTTTTTAAAAACCTGGGAGAATTTTAAGAATTACGTTTTCAAACCTTCCTGTATCTTAACAGATGATTAAAAATATATTTCGTCTAATCTCTTAATAAAGGAAAACAATAAGCAATAGGCAAATAATAAAGTATATATTATAAATAATACTTTTATAAGACATATCAAAACGAATAACAAAATCGGAAATGTTTATTTTATTTAATTATCAATATAATAAAAGTTCGATTTTTAAGAATACTGTAGGTCGACAAAACCCGGTATCAAAAATAAAATAAACAATAAGTACATTGTCATATGCTAGATTTTGAGATTAAATTATTTCAAAATCTTGATATTCTGTAACAATTTTGAGGTCAGATTCGAATTTTCCATTGAAAACTATATCGAAAATGATTATTTTCTGTTTCGTCCTTTACTCTAATTGTGGTGTGAAGATTTTTATTTTTGCGCTTTGAGGTTACGATAGGGATAGGGAAGCGATATTAAGGCCAGATTGGGACTCACTAGAAAGAATTGCATTTCTTCCTTTACTCATTGTACCCACGAGCCACCACTGGCCTACACAGGCTCTAAAGAACCACTTAAAACAAATTGTCTGTTTCAAACACGGTTTTCCTTTGTTCAATTTAAACTCAATCAAATATTTCATAAGCTATCAATTACTAGGTATTATGGATTAATAACCACGTGATAATACCGATGACGATAATAACGGCTACGGTCTAGTTGTTAAGTGATCATTAATGACGCGTAACTAAGTGGATCCTTTAATTTCATCTCGATTCCTTTGTTATTGATTACGACGGGCGTTAATTAAATTACACACCGGATAACTGTTTCTACACTGTTTCGGAATTATTAAAAGGCAATCAAACGTGCTGTGAACTCCTGAGCTACTTTTCATAATCATAACATATGTGGGAGAGAAGTTCGTGTCAATCCGCTCTGGTATCGTGCATGTCCGGGGGGCAGGTGTACGACCTGCATGTGAACTATAACCTTTCAAGCAATGATCAGGTAAATTTCCTTCTTACTCAAATCATCAGCATCGTATCCCGTCAGTCACATATTATGTATTCTCACAAACACAGACTTCTTGTCAATTAAATCAAATATGAGGTTATGTTAACATAATAAAAATATTCAAAATAGGAGAGAAACAGTATAATTTGTATTAATGTTAGGTTAGGTTAAGCATTCACCCTCTTACCGAGCGGCGTGGTCTAGTGCTCTAGATCATTGCTTAGCATTCGGAAGATCATCGGTTCAAATCTGGATCCAGATGCTCTTATCCAAGCATTCTGTGGTTTCATTTAGGCAAAATGCGGAGGCAGTAATATTCCATAGATAATCTTTCACTTCTCTTCTGTTTTCATTTTGTCCGTCTCATTTTTCTCTCCCTAACCACACCACCCACCCATTCTCACGATTCTTGAAAGGAGGCTGAAGAGGACCTTACGCACTACCCTCCGGCTTTGCACTACAGTGTAGGTCGGTGGGACTGTCCGCCCATCAACACGAGCAGCAGGTGGGAATGAAATGCAAAAAAGTTTTTTTTTAAAAGATTTCCCCTCAGCAAATGCAGTCGGTCATAAACTATTCGTTAAACGTAAGGAGATAATAATGGTATTAACAATGGTAGAGTAACAATATTAGATTTATCCAAAAAAGAAGGAATTAAAATCCTTATTCGTCTAAATTTTAAGATCAATGATCTCAAATTTTGAACGCGTCCTACCAAGTAGGCACAACGAACCGAAGCCATATCCCACCTGGTGAGACCCGATAGGTCGAAACCGGTCGTGGGATATTGCTTCGGTTCGTTGTGCCTACTTGGTAGGACGCGTTCAAAATTTGAGATCATTGTTCTTAAAATTTAGACGAATAAGGATTTTAATTCCTTCTTTTTTGGATATGTTATATCTTCGTCTAATAATACATCGGAATCAACATTGTAATTCAACGCCGGTAGGGGTATTAGCCCTCGGAGTAGTTGTTTTTGTTGAATCCATATTTATATTTATATTCTTATATTTATAATATTAGATTTGGTTAGGTACAAAGCCACACCATGGTCAATCAATCATATGTTCGCGAAAATGTAATTTTTTGGTATACAAATGATGTCTTGTAAATAATTAGAATTAAGGAAAACAATATTTTTATTTCCCCTTGCATACTTTCGATGTTAATACTTTGTTTATGCGAAGCTAAAGATGTACGTCAGGGTCCTTGAAATCAATGTTAAAAATCACTCAGAGTTAATACTACTGTTAGTAATTTTGTGTTTACTGATTTAGCCCTGCTGGTGTCTTAACTTCAAAGTGGCGATGTACATTGATCACAACTACACTTATCCTTATCGACAACACATGTAAGTTTAATATATTTAGCTTTACGTGAAAAGATTCAAAATTATTCGAAAATTTTCAAATAAAACAATGGGAAACACCCGGATGTATCGAAAGAGGATAAAAAAAGGAATCGTAATACAAAATAAAATATAGTAAGTTCCATTTGAAAAAATGAAATTATTCGTGTTTGAATTTTTTTTCCTGAATGTCCTGTATAAATTGTGAATCTTAATTTTAGCACGATGTTAGCCTTGAGAATTGAGTATAACTGATAAAAATTTGAACACTCGTAAGTCATTTTCTATAGAAGTTATGATTTTTTATAGTTTCATTTGCAATAGCGATCTTTTTTTTTATAAACAAAATTATCTCAGAAGCTCTTCATCGGAAGCTTACAAGTTGAAAAAAGAAGGTATTAAAATCCTTTTTCGTCTAATTAAAAAGGATCACAGGTCCCATATTTGGAACGCGTCTTAAGCAGAAGGCACAGCGCGGATATGGCTTTCGGTGCGCTGCTCCTACTGTGTACGCGTTCCAAATGTGGGATCTATAATCCTTTGTAATTAGACGAAAAAGGATTTTAATACCTTCTTTTTGGTATTGATATCTTCGTCTAATAACCGTTCGGAAACAACAGTATAATTCAATTCCGGTAGGGGTATTAGCCTTTGGAGTAGTTGTTTCTGTTGATTCCATATTTATATTGCTAACAAGTTGGTTATCAAAGTCTCCTTAAAATTTAATGTTTCATGTATAATGTCTTGATGAAAATATCTACCTGTCAAAGTAATTCTACTACTATATAGATCTAATGCTACAAATTTTACTGTATTCACGTAAAGCTAAATATATTAAACTTACATGTGTTGTCGATAAGGATAAGTGTAGTTGTGATCAATGTACATCGCCACTTTGAATTTAAGACACCAGCAGGGCTAAATCAGTATAACAGTATACACAAAATTACTGACAGTAGTATTAACTCAGTGATTTTTAACATTGATGCTAAGGACCCTGACGTTTATCTTTAGCTTCGCATATACAATGTATTAACACCGGAAGTATGCAAGGGGAAATAAAAATATTGTTTTCCTTAATGACAAATATGTATTGTTATTATTATGAATCAAGTAAATAACAGCGCTGCAAATAATGTAAAGAAAAGTAAGAATTTCAGTTTTACATTTTCTTTTGAAAGACCCTAACAATTGTCAAGTGTTTTATTATAATAAAATCAAACGTTAAAGTTCTGTTAAGGGGACAAAAAGGGTTAAAAACAGTGGAACAATTGTAAAGTTTTGATCAAGCTAGATTAAGTATTGGTCTGCTTTATTTATTCGTAAAAAAGTATTTTTCTATTGAAATCAGGTGTTAATATTTACTTTATGTTAGACATATAAGCAATATCTATCTAAGTTATTATTATTAAATAATGGATGCTTAGGTTAAGTACTGTACTGAATCTATGTTTTCAGTGGCGTGCACATGAGGAGCAGCTAAATAAAAAGTTTACGAGGAGACTTCAATAGTACATCAAGCGACGAACCCTGATATTCTTTTTGGTAAGTCAGTTGTTATTAATTATTACTATTTCCGTAAGATGCTGTAGAACAGAGACATCCCATGTATTAAATTTTAATAGTGAGAGAAGGGGAGGGTAAGGGGTATGGGTGTAGTTTAGTACATCAAAAAAAAATTTCAATGTGTAAAAATTGAAAATTAATAAATTAATGTCTAAAAAATGCCTATACCAAAATTTTAATACAATTTTTCACGAATGTTGCTGCTCGTTTTGTATTTCACAAAACGAATTCACCATCAATGTTTCAATATCAATTCCGTCATGATAAATATGTAACATCGCAATATCATTCATTCTTATTTTAACAAAAAAGGCATTAAAATCCTTTTTCATCTAATTCGTGGAATATGGCTTTCGGTGCGCTGTGCCTACTGTGTAGGACACGTTCCAATTATGGGATCTGTGGTCCTTTGTAATTAGATGAGAAAGGATTTTAATACCTTCCTGTTTTGGATTGTTATCTTCGTCTAATAGTCGTTCGGAATCAACAGTGTAATTCAATGCCGCAGGGGTATTGGCCCTCGGAGTAGTTGTTTCTGTTGATTCCATATTTATATTTATATTTATCATATAGCTTGTAAAGGCCTTTCTGCCAGCGCACACCTGATGAGACCTGCTAGATCGAAACCGCTCGTGGAATATGGCTTTCGGTGCGCTGTGCCTACTGTGTAGGACGCGTTCCAAATGTGGTATCTGTAATCTTTTGTAGTTATACGAAAAGGGATTTTAATACCTTCCTTTTTTGGATTGTTATCTTCGTCTAATGATCGTTCGGAATCAACAGTGTAATTCAATGCCGGTAGGGGTATTAGCCCTCGGAGTAGTTGTTTCTGTTGATTCCATATTTATATTTATTGAATAAATTAATAAAACAAAGACTTGGGAAGTACCAAATATATCGGGAACTTACAGCAAAGACTAAATTAAACAATGGAAAGTAATTTCTGATGATGGTGAAACTTCTTATTATATAAATAAGAATATTATTTGAAACTGTAGCAAATAATATTAAAATCGAAGAGACTTACCCCTAATACGCCTAAAACGAATTGTTATTAATATTATAAAACTTTGTAGCGAAGAACAGATTCTGATTGTAATGGGACCTAATTCATGTATAGTATTATACAGAATCTTAAAAAATATACCATTCCATAAAAAAAAACAATGTTGACAGTTGAAATTTAATATAAAAACATCATCCCTGATGACCCCTACTTTAGAATGTTTAAACCTCTGACACTCATAGTATTCCTAAGCCCAGATGTTATAAGAACCCTGTATACATTTACCGAGCGGCGTGGTCTAGTACTCTAGATCGTTGCTTAGCATTCGGAAGGTCGCCGGTTCGAACTCGAGTCCAGCTGCTCTAGTCCAAGTTTTCTGTGGTTTCCTTGGATCATTTAGGCAAATGCTGGAGCAGTAATATCCCACAGATAATCTTTCACTTCTCTTCTGTTTTCATTTTGTCCGTCTCATCTTTCTCTCCCTAACCACACCACCCACTCATTCCCACGATTCCTGAATGGAGGCTGAAGAGGGCCTTACGCCCTATCCTCCGGCTTTACACTACAGTGTAGGTCGAAGGGACTGCATGCCCACCAGAACGAGTAGCTGGTGGGAATGAAACACAAATAAGTTTTATGTTTTGTATACATTGGGGTATCGGGGTAGATCGGTAAAACAAATTGTGTAAGTTTTTGGTGTTTTTTTTTATAAAGTGTACTTCTCACCCTGCTTTAGTAAAAAATTCGTTAAGGTGGTCAATTAGCTTTTGCAGGATGCTCTAAAAAATATATACTGACCAACAATGTTTCGTGATATATGTGATATGTATTGCGTACAAATACGTGTGTGGATGTGTGTGTGTAGAAAAGTAACGATAATAGTCACGCATTGCTGCAGGTATTCTCTATTTCTTTAGCAAACTGGTCATCATAGATCGTATATGTTGGCCTTCTTGTAGACACGTTCGATCCAGTGAAGCATTATCTCTAACCGGCCGGTCTAATCGTAATATCGTAATATGTGTGCAGAATATTTTCCCATCATTAGAATAGGGCAGCGAAGTAGGAGGAGAGACAAGGTATCTCATGGATGGACGCGATTTGATTACTTTATAATGAGTACTTGCCACAACGCCGGCCACGGCATACGGTAGTCATTTAGCCGTGTAAATGTACCTAAACTATCGCTGAAGACATTTTAATTTGATAAGTGAATGTTTCTTAGCTAGCTGCGAAAATTATTTTTCTCACGGAGTGAATCATACTACTCGATCTCTTGAATTAGTGAAATTGTTTAAATATTCGGGAACATATTCAAATTAGGTACATGTAGTTGAATATAAATCATACATAGTGTAACGAATTTTCTAGTACACTTATTTATTTAACAATTATTTATTTAATCACTTAAACACTACTAACAAACTTAAACTACTTATTTATTTAACAAACAATAATGCACTTTATTGATATCATTTTGTATTTCGCCTTTGAATATTCAAAATCAGCTGTCCCGCTGACCCGGAGACGATGATATAAATTTATCGAAAGAAATTACTAGAAAACTTGCGAATATATTTCGACCGCTTTCCAACCAAAACAACTTGTTTTGACAACAGAATATTCTCGAGCGTCTATTGTTCGGTATCGATCGGTCGAGATCAAACGCGCCACCCTCGGAGTACGTCAGCATTAATTGATTCACCGCACACACGTACACTTTCGCTACAATAGAATAAACTGTACAATTACTTGGTTGAAGTTCGTTATGAAGAAAAGATAACACTAATCTAAATAATTGAATATAATTGGTGTAGAAAGTAACAAATAATTTAAGCTCATTAATTGTTAATAGCAAACTGTAAAAATTGCGATGCTATTTATATTGGTCAGCTCATAAAGACTTAGTAAAGGTTTAAGTGAAACAGCCACAAGTGAATTTTTATTTAATTTTTTAATAAATGCAAATTTTAACATATTCATTAATTACACTTAATAATTGTTTGGCCAAACTTTGGCGTCATCAGAAGTTAACATTGAACTTACATTAGTGTTATCTTTTGTTTATATGTAAATAATTTCTTTCCAAAAAGCATACATTTCGCTACAGGTACAGATTTTTATATTAATTCGTAAATTGTTGGATATCATTCTCACTTATTTGCGAATAAATCAGTTTTAATTTTTACTTAATTATTTCGTTTACCAGGAAATCACTTACCCATTTTTTTACCTCACTCTGGAAAAATCGAAATTCTTTAATATTCTTCTTTTACCTTATTCAACATAATGTTATGTATCTCCCACAGCTTAAGAGATTAGCCCCTTGGTTTGTTTTACCTTAAAAACTACAGATTTTGCGACACAGCAATTCATGAATCAGAAACAATTTCTCATAAAGGGTGGAACATTTTGGTTTATTAAGCAAAATTTCACGTATGTTTTTATTTGTATATAATTACCTAAGCTGTAAATGCTGCTACATACTAACGTGTCCTTATCTAAACTGGATAGATTAATCCAAAAAGAGAAAGTATTAAAATCCTTTTTCGTCTAATTCGTGGAATATGACTTTCGGTGCGCTGTGCCTACAGTGTAGGACACGTTCCAATTATGGGATCTGTGGTCCTTTGTAATTAGATGAGAAATGATTTTAATACCTTCCTGTTTTGGATTGTTATCTTCGTCTAATAGTCGTTCGGAATCAACAGTGTAACTCAATTAGCCCTCGGAGTAGTTGTTTCTGTTGATTCCATATTTATATTTATCATATAGCCTGTAAAGGCCTTTCTGCCAGCGTCCACCTGATGGGACCCGATAAATCGAAACCGGTCGTGGAATATGGCTTTCAGTGCACTGTGCCTACTGTGTATGACGCGTTCCAAATGTGGGATTTGTGTAATTAGACGAAAAATGATTTTAATACCTTCTTTTTTTGGATTGTTATCTTCGTCTAATCAACAGTGTAATTCAATGCCGGTAGGGGTATTAGCCCTTGGAGTAGTTGTTTCTCTTGATTCCATATTTATATTATAAATTTGGTTGGTTATTCTCTCCTGGACCCATATTAATTCGGAATATCATAAAAAGGTAATAAAATCTCCTACAATCTTCCGTTAAACAACGTAATTAACGTTACAATTATAATTTTATTCACACTTCATTTTACTGCAGAATAGTAGTAGTAGTAGTTGTTTCTGTTGAATAGATTAATAAAACAACGACTTGGGAAGTACCAAATATATCGAGAACTTACAGCAAAGACTAAATTAAACAAAGGAAAGTAATTTCTGATGATGGTGAAGCTTCTTATTATGTAAATAAGAATATTATTTGAAACTGTGGCAAAAAATATTAAAATTGAAGAGACTTACCCCTAATACGACTAATACGACTCGATTATGGATGTAGACAAACATCATCGTATATAGTTGAAATATTGTCATTTGAAAATGACTAATGTTTAAAAATTATGACGAATTGATATTATTGTAAGCTTTATTAAACTCAATGTAGGCTAATAACTAGGAGTTTTGTGGGGGCCTGATCCGTATCAAAGAGAAGCGATATCTATAGGTAAAAGCGGCGCCACAACGTCAGCCTCTGTTTTCTGGAAACCTACAATTAACATCAAGTTCGGCCGCGACACAGTTTTATATACATTTTAGAAAATTGCCGGGTACAGTGACTTTTCGTCCGCCTTAACCACCGCTTCGAGATGCAATCTCAGTTGCCCGTGCTCGCCCCAAACGGATTAGAAATAGATTTTTATCACCGCAGGAGGACAGTTTTGGGTAACCTTTAGACAGACATAGGGGATCAGTTCCGCCTTGACAATGACCTTGTTAGTGTTTTTTGTCTTCAAAATGTTACTGAGGTAAAATTTAAACCACACGTTATTAACTGAATCGTTTTCAGATAATCTTAGGTTTTTTAGAGTGTCATTAAAAGTAATGAAAAGTCTTTGTAAAATGGGTCATGAGAAACGTTCCTTAAATACTTGACTTCTAAAACCGTTATTTTGTACAATAAATCCTTATATAAACCTAAATGTAATGTCTATAGATTTCTGGCTTCTACTAATAACACTGATAATTTCAGTATAGGTGGGGTTATAAAAATTATTTAAAAAATCTTTTATTATTACACCTACTTTCTACATTCAATTTGGAATACTTTTGAGATCGTATAAACTTTTTAAGAAATACTTTCCACTGATTGCTTGGTTAGTATATTATGAGATATTTCTTAAATTTAAAATAATAAACAACTTTTGCTTTTTAATGTTTCAATATATTTGAGTATAACTCTACAATTGTTTCGGCTATTGAGAACTTTTTCAAGAGTAATAAGTTACTAAAAGTTATCTTTACGTAAATAGGTGGAAGATTTTACCTGGAAAGGCATCAATTCGGGAATTGGGAGTATTATTTTTCTGCTGCACAGATTACGGGATTATTAATTATGTAGATGGAATTTTTGTTGCTCGTTGGTTATCTTTTTATTAAATTTTAAGGCTTTCTTTAATCTCTAACTATTCAGAAATATTTAAACATTTTCCTTTGGTTATTATATGTAATAACTTTACATTTTCTGTGTTTATAAAATAATTATTTTCTATGCAGTGTATTGCCATACCTGTAGTTTTTGTGATTGATAATGTTCCTTAATTCTATTTTTGACACTTCTGTCCGTCTAGCCTACATATTATTATTTTTTTAATGAGCTACTTTAGATAGATCGTTTTATCTAGTGAAAACAGTCGGGAAAGGATTCCCGAAATCTTTACTGAGTATCTTACCAGTTCACAGAAATTATAGCTTTCTACTTTTTGCCAGACATATACATATGTTTCTTTTTTTAATGTCAGATATATTAAAACTAGCGCATCATTTTAAGTTTTAACAGTGGTTAATTAGAATAGAGTTAGGTTATGTAAGATTAGATTAGGTTAGGTTTGGTTAGGTTATGTTATGATATTACAATCAACGTAAGGTTCCGTTAATGAACAAAAGAGGTTATTTCCATCATGCACCTAACATTCATCTAATTATTTTTTAATTTATATTATTTTTCATTTTGTCTCGTTTCTCGAATATACCTACAACTAAATTGATACAGATGCCATCTAGTGGGCAACTTGAAACAATATCGTGTTATTGAATACTACTTAAGTTGTTTTCTGCTATTCTTTTGATTTGCTCGCACGATCAACAAAAAATGGAATACCATAAGGTACCCCTGTCTGCTTCCCTTGGATAGCCAACGTACAAGTTTTATGAAGGCGAGTCATTTGTTTCCCTTTGACCTTCCCTACGTCTCGTCGAGGCGATGTTGTATATAGCGGAGAGAAAAAAAAATGGCAAAACAAAAGAATTTGCGCAGTTGGTCACGAGCGATTCGTTATAATGTTCGCAATTACGGTCTTAAAAGTCTGGGAAAGCCCAAACAGATTAAATCTGAGAGAGCGTCTCACTCCACCCACACAAACGGTGAAATTAACGGGTACAGTCGCTAGATGGCGCCTGCAGCCAAGCCACAGGACGCCGCCCCTCGAACTGCTCGCAGGAACGCCTATGGAGACACTTAAGTATAGACTGCGGACCGATTTCAAAGAAACCGAATTATTAGATGAACCCGATGTGATGGTATCGTAGAAATTTTTTGGGTAGGTCTGGTGCAGTGGTCTTTTGTCTGACAGTACATTGTCTTATGTATATACATATATATATATATATGTATTTTTTTTGTAATACCATGGTAACATTATCGCATTTCTGGAAAATAAAAGGATAGCATTTAGACCCAAGCGAAAGGGGATATTTAAGTTTAAACGAAATGTTCTCCGAATTGTTGCTTCGAATGAAAAGGGAGGTGTTGCAACTTTTGTTGATTGCTGGGCATTCAAGAAGGATTAGTCCAAATTGGTACTTTCTTTAATGACTTTTTTAAATTATAACTTTTACTTTATTCGCATAGGCACAGATGCATCCAAGCCACTTATTTTCTCTATTCATCAAACATAATCAGTCTTTCCAGGTTAATCACATCTTCATTTGAAGCTTGATGTAACAAATTGGTAACAGATATCAATTTCATCTTAGTGGTTATCATTGATTTAATGGGTTATGGATTCAATTGATGTGACCTTTCATTAGAACAACTTAATTACTGTTCAAAATAGTAAATTACTGAAAGGGACAGTTGTTATCATGAGGTACATTTAAACATGTATTGGACAAATATCTGCCTGTACTCCCTGACTTTTATGGGTCGACACTATAAAGATTAAATGCCTTAACGATTGGACAGGATTGATAACCTCCCTTTTTTGGGAATAATTAAGGATCATTTGATAATAAAAATTTATATACCATACATTCTTTATTGTTTGTATGTAGCATATATATTTCCTATTATGCCAAAAATCCCAGATTTAATGAGATTACTTATGAAAAGCATTTTCTTCATTAGCTATCGTTTGATGAGGAATATGACGAAACTGGATTTCTGGGTTCTAACCGTGTCTTTTTGATGGAATTCCCAGGGTGGACCATGGTAAAGTCAAAATTTCGACGCCAGTGCGCTAGCTGGTTGAAGACATTGCATTGATAACGTGAAGTTTCTGAAGATGTCTCTTGGGATAGCAAATAAAATAAATAAAATGTTACACACTTTTGAAGTTACCGTGGTCCACCGTGGGGATTCCATTAAAAAGAAACACGGTTAGAATCGAGAAATCCAGTTTCTTCACTTTCCTCATTAGTTATTACCTAACCAGTGTTAGGTAGTACAAATAAAAGAAACAAGTGAAAGTGTAGTAATATCATATTACCGTGAATATTTCAGTTAGCACTTCCATAATTATATTCTATGCTAAATATCCTCCTTCCATTGAGGTTACCAAAATAAAATTTAATAAAATTGTCACTATCTGCTGGACTTCCTCATAAATTGCGCAGTTTTTATTCACAAAAGTTTCTAAAATACTTCTAAATTGAGTACAATTATAGGCAAATGTATTCGGGTAGTTTTTTATTTCCTCTGTATGTAAGTGTAGCGAGATTACAAATGTGATACGTTTTGATCCGTAAAGCAACACAGTTTCTTTACGAAGCCACAGTAGATATATTTAATCATATTTTTTAATACCTTCTAATGTATCATTATATGTGTTTTATTTTCATTCCTATCAAACAAACGCCGTGGAAGCAATTTTATTAATTATTGGCACCCATATAATTTATTTCCTAAACGTTTTTTTTCTTCCGTAGCGTATAGGTAAAGCACGAAAATGGTTATAAATTATTTTTAATCTCACTATAGTAGATAGGAGCAGGAGCGTGACGGTTTTGTTGTTGCTGCGTGGCAGTGAGTTTCTAGTGATGTCGGATCTGTAATTTCGGCGCTTCCTATCTATCACCATTGACAGGGGGCAAATCAAGAGCGGCCAGAAATAATCGCAGCCCCGACTACAATTTCCCACGTAATAATTACCGACAATTACAGAAAACGCAATAATAGGACCATTAAACAATTAAATGCAATCAAAACCCAATAATACGGCAGAATCCTCTTTGAAACTGTCAGATGGATTGATAGATATCTCCGGAGTGAGGAAGATCATGACGACCGCGTATAAACCAGAATGCGTCCGTCATGGACGAGTAGATCACGATTTCAAGCCAGTGTTGCCACTTGCATTCAAATATTTTCAAATTTCGTAGACAATTTTCGTAATCACTTTTCTTGAAATTTTCATGCAGTACATAAGAGAATAAAGTGTATAGTAGAAGCGCGGCGGAAAAAAAAATGAAATTAGAAACATTTGAGATGTGGTGTTATAGGAGGCTGTTGAAAATATCAATAAGGAAAAGAAGAGACAGGATGGAAAGACACCTTTTGGGACATGAAGGCATAATGGGAAACATATTAGAGGCAGAAACAAAAGTAAAAAGAGGCAGAGGAACGCCTATATTAGAATGCTGTTCGCAAATACGTAGGGATATAGAATGTTTTAGTTTAAGAGAAACGCTAAAATTGGGTCAAGATAGGAAAGAGTGGAGGTGCGTAGTAGGCACGTTGCGAATATTCGCATCCGCATCCGCAAATGCGGAGCTTCCGCATAGATTTGGACATCTGCATCCGCATCCGTAATAATCAATGCGGATGTTTGTGCGGATGCGAATGTAATACGAGTTGCGACAATAAAAAATGGCGCGTGCCGTTCGCACGTGACGGTGACCAGTGAGAGCGAAAAAATTGGTGACAAGATCCAATGCGTTTGTTGTGGTGGGTGGATCATTTGTTTCTTGTAAATAAATCATTACTAATTTAACAATTAGTAAGAGAAGTTAAAAAAAATAGGAGCATTATACTTAATACTAATTTTCATTAATAGAAATGTTAATAATTACTTTAGCATTGTTTTAATTCTTCATTCAATACTATATTTATATAAGATCTTCAACATCCGCATCCGCATCCTCGGATGTAAAAAATTCGGCATTCACTACATCCCTAGTGCGTAGTTAGCACAGTCTAGAAGAGAAATTGGATGAATAAAGTAGTTCAAATCCACCAAGATATTTTCAAATAGAAAACTACAGTCCCAAAATATAAAACGCGTTTCGATATCCAATGTATCATCGTTAGTTAGAGTCTAAATTTATCTAAATTCTAAAAGGTAGCTCCCAGCATAAAGTAAAATTGGTTACCTTGAGTAATAGACAAAGAGCTAAACCTATCTGGTGAAATCGTTCAATATTATGTACAAAAACTAACTAACTTCCTGAGTAAATGTTGCGACTTACTCTGCCGAGAGGGTAGCATGTGGGATCTAATTTTAATTCGATTTTATTAATTATTGGCACCCATATAATTTATTTCCTAAACGTTTTTTTTTCTTCCTTAGCTTATAGGTAAAGCACGAAAATGGTTATAAATTATTTTTAATCTCACTATAGTAGATAGGAGCAGGAGCGTGACGGTTTTGTTGTTGCTGCGTGGCAGAAAGTTTGGGAGCTGAATTCGAGAGCACTACTCTGGATCCATCCCTGAATCCAGATATCCTATGTAATTAGTTTATGTTTCTGACATCTTATGATACTGGCTACTGAACATCAAGAAATGACGGTAACAGTAAATATGAGGTTGTGTTAGAAATTTGGTAAATAAACTATTGTATTGAATTAGCGGATACTTGATGGCAATCTAACATATTGAAATAAATACACAGTTGATAACTTCCACAATTTATTAAATAAACATAAGTTTAGAATTCGTTTGATCGAACATTTTAGATCATATAGAAAAAGCAAAATCGATTCTAACTATGCAAAACATGTGTTAGAAGATAATCATATATTTAATTTATATGTAATTATTTTACACAATGAAAATAAAAGTTTAAAACATACACTATTAGAATCTAAAGAAATTAACAGATATAAAAATACAGACAGATTACTCAATGACCAAGTAGATATATATAAACCCCTCACCACTATTAAATCTTTTCCCTCACTCTAATGAAGATGCACCACCTTATTTAAAAACATCTACTTTTAGGTAGTTTTAAGTAAATTTTGTAATTCCGAAGAAGCCACAGTGTTGGCGAAACACGTGTTAAGTTTTTTTAATAAATTGTGGAAGTTATCAACTCTGTATTTATTTCAATAAATAAACTATTATTCGTTTTAGATGTAAATCTTTTACTTTGAAGATCGATAATACTGATTTTTTTATTAGTTCTATATACAATAACAAATGAACAGCTATCTATCATGTAAGATTTATGTGTTTTACGATTCTATTTTCTATTTGTGTCTTATCTGACTGAGAACGTTCTAATCTCTTGTTTATTGAAATTAATTTCACATGTCAGTTACCATTAGTAAACATATTCATGTCAGCATTGCTGTAAAGATCAATAAGTAACATAACCTCCATATGGATGTAGTAAGGTAACCCAACAAAGCGTCTGCTTTTTGATTTCGTGATAATATCTCTAATGCTAATTAAGCAGTTAAGTTAATTTTTACGATTAGATTACCAATATAATATGTTGGATATATACGATGATGCAACGCGGTAAAGGGAAACGGTCCATCCATCTTTCTATCGTATCTATAGGTATGGTATCCATGGTATTATTTTCGTGTTGCAACATCGGCGAAAGAAATCGGAGGGGGACCATGGGTCCCGGTCGTTACGCCATATATTTGAGGTCCGCTAATGATTGACAGCTTCTGGCCTGCTTGATTGTTGTTTATGTTTTGTTTAAGTATGAATTATTGACTTTTTGACAGGTTCCTCTCGCAGGCCACAACCTGTAACTAAGGGTACTTACTGCGTTTTTTCGAAATTGTAGCTTTTATTTGTGCCTACCCCGAGGGCCTTTGCGGTTTCTACGCTTTTAATATACGTTCTATCGTAGAAAATTATTGTTCGTGGCCACCTGCTATTTGTCACGAAAACCTAGAAACAACAGAACTTCGAATTCCAATAATAAAAACATTAAATGATCAAACAGCTTGGTACTTATTCTTACACTAGAGTAAAGTGGAATAATAATGGAAGACATGACAAAACAAAAGGAAAAGGTCTTACCACAACTAACCACAATACTTAGAGAATTGCTTAAAATAATTGAAACAAAATTAAACAATACGTTATACGATAGCGAAGAAAAGTCAGAATAATTAAATTTACTAAACTTATGTCTTGAACAAAACTATATCTGTTTCGATTCGAAATTTTACAAATTACGAGATGGGGTACCCATGGGGTCTCCTTTGTCGCCTCTCTTAGCTGATATATTTATGGATGATTTAGAAAATAGAATTTTATTATCTAGTTACGCTAAAAATGTTTTTAGATGGTTTCGCTATGTGGACGATATCTTTTGTATATTCACGGGAACAAACAGAGAATTACATATCTTTCTTAAACATATCAACAACTTAAGCAAAACTATTAAATTTACTATGGAAATGGTATCTAACGGTGAACTTAATTTCCTTGATTTAATAATAGGAAGGTCAGATAAACTTGAATTTAAGATATATAGAAAACCTTCCTACTCTTGTGGTTAGGTTAGGTTCGGTAAACCTATTGGAAATCTTTGCAACTCGAAATGTCACAGTAGCTTGTCTTGTTTAAACAAATAAGTACTCGTGAGTAGATTACCTTTAAGAGAATACAGTTTTAGAATTCTAATTTTCATTTGTAAAATGTGTTTTTTGAATTAAATATGTTTTTCAAACATTAATGGTCTTGTCAATTATGGTACATCCAACTTTAACCAAGCAAATATATTTTGGACTTTACCCAAGAGTCTTGGGTATTACGCAGTTTACCCGGGTAAACCTAGGTTAACTGGCTTATACAATAATAAAAACACAATTAGAGAAGTAAGAAATTATATAATAGCTGAACATAAGGCATTAAATAAATTTGTTTTATTATTAAATAAAACATACGTCTTCATAAAACAGTGAAATTAACCTTACTAGGAACTAACTTTCAAAAAATAGGCCAGTAAATATTTACAATTTGACAGTGGTTTAACAAATAAAAATTTATTTCTAAAAGACTTATAAATTATTAGAAGATAAAAGACAGATAAGTACCCTCTCTATATACCCAAAACTCCATGAGTTATAAGGAACGGTGTCTGGGGTAAAATTTATCTCAGGGCATCGTCTCTTATTCCCTTTTCTTATTATGTTTAGTAGAAACTGTAAGTAATAATTGGGAATTTATAAATTTTATCTATTTTTTGCGATAGAAGATTAAACATACATCTAGAAGTTGTTTCAATAAAACTAAAATATTATTTTCATATCTAACAGAAATTTACAGACAATGTATTGTCTATGCAAAGCGATCTGTTTATGCCGGTTTTGTTGCATATTACGTGTTTGCGGCGGTCTCTAACTCACTGTAATAACACTTGCCATTGCGCCAATACCCCAATCTTTATTAGCTTTCGGCTCGAACTGGACGGAATAGGAGCGATCGTCACTACGACGAGATCGATTATTGACTGAAACAACGGACGGGATTATTACTTCGACAAGGAAGGAGTCATATATTAATAAGACAATCACAAAAAGGTAGGACTATGAATACATTTACATTTACCTATATAAACTGTGGCGTGTTGATACCGACGTCAGCATTTTCGGTTCTTACACGGATCAACAGACCCCAAAGAACGTCTATGAAGCACCAACGACAAGCTAATTTAGTTCATTTGGCGTTTGAAAAAGTTTATACGAAGAAAATTGATTTGTTTGAGTTTATGTGAAAAATTTAATGACTGTAAATTGCGAAAATTACAACTATTTTGAGGTTTTCCAATTATTTTAATTGCGCCCACCCAAAAAAGTCCCTCAACCCCCCTCATATCATGAGCTGGCTACGGCCCTGAACTGAAGCAATAATTGTAGTTTGTACGGCGTGGTTTTTTTAACAAAATATTTAAAAGAAAGTTTAATTAATGCCACGTTTTGGCTTTTATTTGATATTTTTATTAATCATATCCAATAATTATATTTAAAATTACTCAAAAAATATATTCGAAGCTGGTGGAGGCGCTTGGCATAATGGAAATATTTCTTAATAGAATTAACAATTAATAATTACAAGTCAAACGTAGAGTTTACACAGGTTATTTTTTTATCAGTAATTTTGTCGACGTTATAATTTTCTTTATCATATAAAGCAGGTAAAGATAAGCATTTAATGAGGTTTGCATAAGATTCAAAATCTTCACTCAGATGGCGCCAGCCGTCGGGAAGAGTAGTACGAAGGCAGAGTCGAACTCTACAAATTCTGTTTATTATGAACCTAGTAAAACTATTATTTACAGAACCGTATTCAAGATAAATTTTGATTACTAATATTTTAGAATATAATATGGGTTGGTATGATTTAAGTATTTAAATTTGATCTATTTATAGGTACATATTTATTAATTTGATTAATCAAATTCGTGCTTATTTAAACCATCACTAACAAATCAGTTTGATATTAATAACAATTCTACTTTATTGAAGTATTTGTTATTTTTAAAAAATTAGTTAATTTTCTTTAAGTGTTTTTATCATCGACAATTATCTAATCAGAATTGAAGTTGAAATTCAGTATTATGACGAAATAATAAAAGAAAAGTCATCTAAGACAAAAGAAAATAAATATTTATTATTCTTAAACAAAACTTATAAATTCTAAAAATATATTAGAACTATACACAACTATTTACATGATTAATTAATTAACTAAGTAGGATACAATCTTTCACAATCAGTTAAACAAAAAAACTCGTATGCTCAAAAAATAAAAATAAAAATCAAATTTCATTTACAATTAATTATAGTTTTAAAATAATTTTGCAAACGAATCACATTTTCTAATTAATTGGTAACTTAAAACATTGTCCAGTCTTCAAACAAAGAGGTAGAAAAATTCTTCTCAAAAGATATAATAAATATCTTTGGTTAGTGCAAGGTAACTAACTAAACTACGAAAATAAATACTTGATAACAAACGTATTGTTGCTACGTTTATCGTCGCATAATTTCGTCAATTGTGAACCCAAGTGGTTTCCTAGTAGTACTCGTGACTTCTGTTCCTTCAAAACATTTCGACTTTTCTATTTCCTGTTTATGATTTTCATCATCGTCTAGTACTTTCACTTCCTCATCTTCACTAACGGCATCGTCATCTTCTTCGTCATTGACCTTTTTGGACGTCGTCAGATCCAGACACGATGTACTATCAACTTGAACTTCTTGAACCGCAATGGGGATGAAACTTGAAATTGAATTATTATTTCCCCTACTACCGGTAGCAGTAGCAGTGGTAGGAAAACAATTTTCATCGGTAGATTTAGAATTGGGGTGGTGATGCTCTTGGACCTGATGGCCATGGAGGTCATGGAATGTGGTGAACAATTTTGAACACAGACTGCACTCCAATGGACGTTCCGTATGGGTGAGAAGATGGGTCTTCAAATTGGAACGTTGATTAAAAGGCCTACTGCAAACTGGGCATTTATGGGGTGACTCTTCCATGTGGAGAATTTTATGGACGGCCAGAGTACGCGATTGACAGAATCCTTTACCGCATTCGTTACACTTAAAGGGTTTTTCCTTACTGTGGATATACCTGATAGAGAGACGATAATGAATTAGGGGATGGTAAATAATGATACGTAGTTTCTACGACTTACCTGTGATCTCTAAGGTGATCCTGTCTCCTAAACGCCTTTCCGCAAATATCACAGGAATAAGGTCTTTCATCGGTATGAGTCCTTTCGTGGATAAGTAAATTATAACTCTTGGTGAACTGACGATTGCAAAATTTGCAAATGAATTGCTTTTTTGGTCTCGAAGATCCAGGGCCCATCTTCATTGGTATCGGCGGTCGTCCCACCGGTGCCCTAAGATCGTGTAGTTGGGTCCTGACATGATAAAAAGCTGCACTCCTTAACCACTGATTCATTAGAACTGCGTTATAAGTTGGATATTGCAGAGAAGGATGTGTTGGAGGGTATGGGTGAAATCTGGGTCCTTCCAAAGCTGCTAAGTCGGCTCGTGGCTGATGACGGTACCATGTTGGATCACAAGGATAACGAACTCCTGGGGGAGGAGAAGAAGGATATGTTGGGGTATGTGGAGGAGTTAAGAGAGTGTCAGAAGATTCTTGCTTGATTTCCGTAATTTTTGGAGGAAAACTTTGAGGAAATCCTGAAAAATCAAAAATCCAAAGTGACAATTCCCATCATGTAATAGTAACCAAGCAATTTCTATAAATTTAATTGGTAATTTTTTAACTAAATTCAATTATCAAAAAGTTCGAATACAGTTAAAATAAAGACATAGTTATCAATATAATAGAGATGATACTTAAAGGTTATCAGGTATGAATACTGGAAAATAACCAAATATTTCTTCCGCAAAAACATCGGAGAAAAACTTATCAGTAAACCCTACTACGTATTTTAACCGTTAAAATAAATTAGAATATTTTTCTTCAATGTTTATAAAATTAAAAATCCGTTTTACAAAGGATATTAAAAATCGGGAAATTAAGAAAAATTGCGATATTTACCTTGATTCACTTTTATAATCCCAATGGTGCTCACATATTCACTTAAATTAGCCATAGCCACCTACACAGTCAAGTTATATTACGATACGTACTTACTATCACACCAACACAACAAAAAATAAGTTTAGTACAATCACTTGAACAAGTAGAATATTAGAACAAATCTCGCAGTTGACAGTCAACTATCAACAACAGCTTGCTTTGATAAACTGGACTGCTACTCAGAGCTACTACAATCAGGGTAGTCTTAGTGGTGGGGGTAATAGTAGCTGGCTCTAGTAGCGTGGCAACGCCTTGTTGATTAAGTGCGACCGCTCCGATTGGAGACCTGTACGCCTGCGTCATTCTACTAATTGCCAGACGCTCAGATATTGTACTATATTCAAGAGTTGATTGAAAATTAAATGAATTTCCGCTTTTTTGTTTAGTCGGAAAAATTGTTGAAAAATTTTGTTATGGAAGCGTAAGTTATTATAGCATTAACAAAAATAATAACAAAAGAGAGTGATGTCCCTACCGACTGTTGTCCTGCCAAATTCAATTATAATCGGAAATCTAATCAATAAATATTCATTAGTTAAGGGTTAATGTAGGGTAGCTCTTTCTCCCAGACACATTGAGTCATGATCTTTAAAGACGTTTATCATTTTAGTGTTAGTCTATCACTTTTTACTATTTAAGAATGACTCAAGGAAATATATTAATAATAAAAAAAGACAAAACATCGAAAATGAACAAAAGCGAAGTTTATAAACTGAATTTCGAAAAATGTAAAGCTCTATACGAAAGTAGGACAGACAGGTAGGTAGTTTAAAAAGAAAAGCAATGAACATGTAACAAACTGTAATAAAAAATCAACATTTATGAACCATATATCTAATAGAAAATAATTATGAATTCAATGTGGGAAAAAATTTGTAAATACCTACTACATGTAATGGAAAAAGGAAAACACTAGATATATTTACTAGAATCAATTGAAGTTAAAAAGGATCTGATGTAATGTAAACTGTTCCCTTCTAATAACAACATTTGTAGACAGCTACTTCTATTTTCATGTGTAGGTATAAATTTACGAGATAAGATAGATTTAGTCGCAATTTAACACTTCTTCTGAAGATTAAGGTTAAGGGAAACAATTGTTAAAAGTTATTAAATAAATAGTAAAGAGTGGAATTCGTGTCCTTTTATTTGTAAATATATAAACATAATAATGAATAACAGAAATTGATTCGTTGGTAATAGTTTTGTGAAACATTTTATAATAATGATGAAAGAAATTAAATGCTTTTAAATGTTTCAAGAAAACAATACATTTGTTGCGGTTTGTTAGACCTTTATCAAGAGTAGTCACATTATTTACTTTTGATAAAGGTCTAACAAACCGAAACAATTGCAGTTTTTTACAATAAAATCTTGAAACATTTAAAAGCATTTAATTTCTTTCATCATTATAATAATGAATGTCCATAAAGTAGATGCCAATACAATCAAATACTTGAAAGTGTTAATCTAAATGTGCTCATCTGTCTTTTTGCTTTAGAAACGTGTTCCAGAAACATTTTCAAAGATTTTGGGAAAACCTTGCACCGTGTCCAAATCGGACTCACCTGAATATTTTCTAACAATGTCAACTTGCCACATCCGCTCTTTCAAAGAATGAATGCAGCGATAGTAATCCTGGATTATAGGCTACTTAACTGATTGTTTAGTCTTCAGTTCATTCATAAACACAAAAATAATAAGTTCATAATGCCCTTTATTATTATCAGCTTATTCCAAGGCGTGGGGGGTGGTACCTACCTGAAGGGAACTGAAAGTAACAGGGCACTAGATTATGTATTGCCAAATACCAAGAAAGTATGTAGATTTCTCAATATTAATTGTAGCATTTTAGCTAATAGTCTATCAGCCTATAAAATAACGAAGTAATTTTTATCTCTCAATAAAAATGATAGTTAATAAAACATGAACTGACGGATATTCATTGCAATTTAACTGTTTATCAAAGAATTGATCGACGAGGATTTAATTTCATCTAACTCCATAATAATGAAAAAACACACACGTAATGTTTAAGTTACAAAACTTTATTGTAAAAAATCACAATAATTATTTCGCCAACACAGCGGCTTCTTCAGGTGGAAGATTAATTTAACTTAAAACTAGGATACAAACAGACTAGATAAGAGTAAGGGTATAAGTTTAAGAGAAGATACTAAAAATTAATGTTTAATAGCGGTGATTTATTTAATTCTAATTGATCATTTAATATAGTGCCTTTTTTGTTTAATTTATTTATTTCTATGCTTTCTAACAGATTTAATTTCCGACCTTTTGTTTCAACATGTAAGATTTAATAATCGTCGTTAAAATTATGGTTGTTAGTTATTATGTTTTCAGCATATGTTGAATTTGTGTTTCGGTTTTCATAACTTTTTTGTGTTCTTTTATTCTTTCCTGAAATGTTCTGCCTGTCTGACCAATCTATGCCTTGTCACAATCACCACATTGAAGTAAATAAAGGCCACATTTTAATTCCTTTTTAGTCGTATCTTTATTATTTTTTATGAATTTTCCAAGTGAATTATTAGTTTTAAAGGAAATAGAACTATTAGTGAAATATTTAATAAGCTTACTTGATGTGGTTGAAAAGTTTCCTATATAGATATACTATTGTAATCTGTGTTTTTGTTATTTTTAAGAATTGGGTAAATTGAATTTAATGTTTGTTTATTTAATTTATTGCTTAAAATTTTTTTTACAAATGATGACTGTATCCATTGTTGTGATCAATCTGGTAAATTCTGGTCAATCCTATATTAAAATCATCTGGTGACATTGGAGTAGTTAAAAGTCTATGAAAACTGGAGTAGAAAAATGCCAGTTTGTGGGAAATTGGGTGGCAGGAATTTGAATGCATAATAATATCGGTGTGAGTTGTTTTATAATATATTGGGAAAGTGTGTTTATTAAGAACATTTTTGATAGTTAGATCTAAAAAGTTGATTTTTTGTTTTCTTCTATTTCCAATTATCAAAGATGTAAAGTTCGTTGGGTTTGTAGTTCGCGGCAGTCTCTATTAGAATTCATAACGGAAGACGAATTTTCAAAATTATTTTTCTTACTTCAAAGGCTTACGAATGCAGAGCGGTAATTAAAAATGTAAAAGAAATTATTAAACATTGAGAACAGTGGCGGCGGAAGACCTGTTGCTTGTGTTGAAAATCAACAAATGAAAAATCGTTTGTTTCCCGATTTACGACATTCCTTCAATGTTACAATCAAAAATTTCCATCGAATCGAGAAACTTAATGGACGTATTAAGCTTATAAATGGCCTAATTTATTATTTTGTCTGTTTCACGCAATTCAAGATTTCGAAATTTTTGGAAGAAAACATTGAAAGATGTAAGAGAACTTGATTTCTTCCACTGTGCAGATTCAGGAGCCTTCCAAAATGCTTGGATTTTGTCAGATTGTGTTTGCTATTTTTGATGACATGGTCGAATCAATGCCGGAAATGTCCAGTACGGATTCTACAAGTGTTTATTAATCCTTATAGGCTTTTACTAGAAGTGTAGAAGCAAATTGGTGATCAAGTGTCAAATTTTACAAGAATAATTTTTTTAACTGACCGTGCTGAGCCATGTTTTTATTTTTGGTTAACCCAGGGGACAAATAAATTAATAAAATGTTAAATTTTTGCGTGAAAATAATTGAGCAATCAGTATTATCCGAATTTTCTAAATTTCTATTAATTATTAACTTATTAACCATTAAATGTCAAATCAAGTTTCTTATATCAATTAATTACCGACGTACGCAATTTGAATCTCTTAAATGTAAGATTTCAGTTCTAGGAATTGATGTTTTTGAGGCATATACGATTAGCATCTGTACAAACACTTTTATATTTCAAAAAACCGCTTTTATGTTCAGTTAAACGTATATTAAAATTTCTTCTCTTTTGACCTACTTATATATTTAAATCTTTCGACAATATCCACAAATAACAACCAACTTTTTTTCTAGTTGCTGTTTTGACATCACTTGAAGTGTCTTTTTATCACATGATTATCTCGTTTTTGATAAGTACAAGTAAATATAATTATAGGTGGTTTAATATAAATATTCCAAATTTCTACCAGTGGATACGTACTTGTTGATTTTATCATCAACCCTATAATATATTTTTATGTGTAGTAATGTTTATCGTGCCCTGAGAACCATGTACAAACATTAAGACCGATCGGAAGCTTTTACAGATGGAATATTGCCATATTATCCTTTTATATTTTAAAGGCATTTTTATGATATTTACAACGAATTTTTATTTCAATTCCATCAGGATACAAAACTGTATTATACTGTAGCATTAGTGCAATTATGTTGTAAAGAGCAGGAAGGGTACAGTTAGACAAAAAACGGTATTCCTCATACCCTTTGACGATAAGCCTTTTTAGGTAGGTACCTAGAAACGGTTGTTTAGAGAAGAGGTGTCTTTTATGGGGATGGCTCAACTGTATTAAGGCCTTTTCCTTTGAGCCGACACAACAGAATTGTCGAGAGCGAGTTAATAGAGAGAGGGTTTAGCAATTGTGTAAATAACCCTATAATTCGGTCTGCAAAATTGTGCCATATATTTTATATTGCTTCTTTTATTTCTTTTTGCGAATATCGTAAACCTTGAAATTCTGCAAACGCACTAGCAAAATATTTTTTTTATGATTAGAACTTGTAGACTTGAAGATCGACGAATCAGAGGCGTAGGCATTCCCGTTACATTTGAAAAAAATTAAACAAAAATATATATTATAAATATAAATATGGAATCAACAGAAACAACTACTCAGAGGGCTAATACCCCTACCTTCTTTCTTGAATATAATAAATATATATTGTATATATATATATATATACATTGTATATTTTCTATTCTCCATCATAAGGGCAGATGAATATTTCTGAAGAACTTAATTTTGGAAAATCCTTCAAGAAAAATTCTGTTCCTTTTGAACTTATTAAGTACTTTGATACTATAGGCTTTTATTTTACTGGTCAGTATTTAAATATTAAGTGTCGTTATTTAAATACGAAGAGCCAGTATTTAAATATGAAAGGTCAATACTTGCACTAAACCCACGGCGCAGCTACCTACGTGTTAGGCACGTAACCAAATAGAACAGAAAATTTCTTTTTGATCAGTGTTTTATGAAAACTCTTCGTTCAAAATAAAGGGTCAGAAATGAACCTTCTAACAATTTTTGAACTTCACTGAAAATATATTCTGAAAATTAAAAACTTCAAAAGTTTTTGTTGAAAAACAAATTTTCAGCAGTTTACAAGCGAACATTAGTATTTATCATGATGAGTAAAATTATCATCATTAATTATTACAAATAATTTTTTTGTCTCTAGCAGACGGGCGGCATCGTTTGTAAACGAATTATCCTAAGAATTAGAGAACGGTTGAACTGTCTTTTTTGACGTATCTCCCATAAATTGTATCGTGTAGTTTAATCCTAAACTGTAATCTCCATTATACACATATGTACTTATATCCCAGTTATTAGCGACTTAAAGAGTGGATTAAACATAAAGACTAACGGAAGTAGGTAACACCGTTTTTTTGTATGACTTAGGGCTGCAGTTAAACTTATTATTTTAAGATAGATAAATCCTATGATAAAACAATTACCTAATATATTCAACTATAATACAACGAAGGGTATTCATTATATATAAATGAGATCAAATACTAATTTTATTTAAAAAAAAAAGTTTCAAGAAAAAATATGTTGTTGAAAGTACACACTACAATATTGTTTCACCACACAGTGACCAGGTGATGATTTGACCATTGCTATCAACAATTCTTTCCTCATAATATAGTGGATAGTATTTTGAATAAACAGCTTAAATTAAAGACAGTACCTTCCAAATTCACCTGTATTTCTTATTTAGGTAACATTTCATTAACAATTGGAAAAATAATTCAATATATTATAATAGTTTTATTACCTTTAAAACAAGTAATTCGTTAGGTAAATATATCTTAAACAACAAATGTAAAACCCCAAAATAGCTGTAAATCAGGAGTTTATTTATTAAATTGTAAGGACTGTCCAAAAGTTTATGTAGGACAGACTGGTAGGTCTTTTCAAACAAGTATAAATGAACATCTTTTGTGCTTTAATGATAATAAAATAGATTAATCAATTAATGATAAACATAATTTTGATCCAAACTACTAAATTTTGCATATACAAAATAAAAAATCTACTTGAAACCCTTCAAATTAATAAATACAATAAAAAGGTAACATGTTAAATGATCAAGTAGAGGTAAATAACTTCCCACTCTTAAATATTAACTTTAAATGATCTTAATCTTTAAACCCTACCATTCGCTATAAGTATAAATACATGTTATTAAAATGTAAGTTGTGAAATCATCACCTGATGATGCCACTGTATGGTTAAACAATATTGTAGTGTGTATTTTCAACAATACATTTTTTTTTGAAACTTGTGCGTTTTTTTTTAATAAAATTATTATGGATATGTTTTAACGACTAGAAGCTTCAACTCTAAAAAGAGATCAAATACAATATAAATGTTTCAAATTTCAGGAAATGTTTTCACCCTTTAAAATAGGTTACCTAATTTCCACTTCAAAATTAAAATTAACTGGAATATTGTGTATACAGACGTAACAGACAATGAGAGACATAGGAAGAACATACAAAAAACAATTTGCACAAAATTTTGTTTATTTAGGTTCAAAACTGTAGAAACTACAATATAATACAGCGGGGGGTGGGGGGTGCAAAATAACCTTATATATATAAATGATTTGTTACAAATTAGTTTAAAAAAGAATATGAAAATTAGAAATACAATATGGGCAATATGTGAAGATACTATTGAAGATTTAAGTTGCCTTGGAGCCTTCAAAGGGTGTTTCAGCACTGTACGCCAAAAACATATTTCGTCCTTTATTTCTGAATCTAACGATATTCAAATTGTGAAAAAACTCGACTTTACAGGAAGGTTACAATGGAGATTCTAGGTTTTACAGTTTATGAAAAATTCACTGTTTTCTATCACCAACAAATTTAATTTTTCTATCTGAAGAGTATAATTGTTCTTCTGGATTTCAGTTCGAATAGAATTCTATAATTATTTGTTAATTATTTTAAACATTTGCATTTTCTGCAATTGGCGTAGGTAAAAAAGAATAGAAATTAAATTACTCGTAAATTAGTCTGATATAACGACTATGCTTGCTACAACCGACAAATAAAACCGCTTATATACAGGGTCATTCAAACTAAGTGATACATTAGACGTTACAACAGTAGGAAATGTTTAAATGGATCGAAAGAGGACAAAAATGGGAATCGAATGACAAAATAAAATATGCTATGTGCCATTTAAAAAATAAAGTTATTCGTGTTTTTAAATTTGGGTTTTTCTTTCTCAACGCCCTGTAGAAATTATAAAACTTAGTTTTGTCATGTCGTTAGCCTTACGACTTGGCATAACTATTAAAAATTTCAACATTCTAAGTCTCGGGTTGCGGTGCAATCTTTTTTCCAATCAATTATATTATCTCAGAAAATTTTCATCGCATAATGGGCATACATGTTGGTTATCAAAATCACCTTAAAATTTTATCTTTCCTACAAATTCATCGTAAAAAATATCCCATTATATTTAAAATAAGAAAGTTGACATCAACTTCCTATACAACCGGAAGTGCCCGACAGTTAAAATTATTTTAGTTATATAGATCATTCTACTCCCAACTCCCAAATTTTGAAATCTGTAACATGCTTAGTTTCCCTAAAACGTCTGATGTACCACTCAGTTTGAATTACCCTGTATGTTTGTTTCTGAGGTTAATTCAGATAAAAAGAAATGAAAAGCCTCTTCCTTCACCTAACTGGTAGATAGAATCTAGATTTATTTCGTTCAGTATAATGATTTCGTGTTTACAATAAATGAAGAAATTTTGTCTAAAAGAGTATATAAAATTATTATCACCGCTTAGAGCGCTTTCTAATATTTTATGTAACCGTACCGTTCTAATAGCCTTAATATACCCAAGTGAAGTGTTCACCACACGTCTGTCAGCGAGAGCAGGTTTCCATGACAACAATAACGTTAACGACCAATTTGTATGCCTACCGCTCTACACCCGTCCCCGAATGAGGAAGAGATCGCGCCAGATCGAACAATCTACTGCACTTGTACTTTAGTGGTTGGTGTTTTCGGTGTTAGTCATTAGTATACCTACATACATACCGTCGCCGTCGGTAAAACGTACGTATAAATCGTATATTTTCCATGAAACAGATTTTTTCTGTTGTTGTGAGGATCATCAGTTGAGAAAAGTACCGTTTCAAATGAAAAATCACAAGGCAATTTAAGGCCTATGTACACATTATATATTATGTCTATATCCTATTCCGTTGTAATGCCGTTAAAATAATCCGCATATCAAATGGAAATTATACTAAATACATACATACACTCCCGGTAAACAAAAAAGGTACCAATAAAAGTCCGTAAATAACGTAATTCCTTACTAAGGAGTTATCAGATGATTTTATGTCATTTAATGTGTAATACTTATAGAATGTTTATTCGATGCGATAAGGCGCCGACAAAGAGATCAAAGTAGCTATGAACATCGTGTTAATTAAATTCTAAGTGTGTTTATTTCGTTCAGTTATTGTTCTATAAAATGTACGTACAAGTATCGTTGTATGTATTCTATCTACTGATGAATTTAATGATGGCATAAATGAGATAGATAGACAGTTAAAGTCGTAAAAATCAAACACGCCCAGAACAAAACACATATACATCTAACTAAAGATACTAATAACTTGTTTTATATTTATAAATTTATGATACTAAAAAATGGAACCGTAATAAGTGACTATTTACATAATATTTCCATTACGACACTTATCGGTTTTTTGGATGTTTTTAGAATGCATGTAGAGTAGCTGTTAATTTTGGTTAGGTTAATGAATCACATCACATCCTGACAGTGAATGAATGTAATAATGGAATTAATTATTTTTATGCTCCCCTTGTCCCCCTGCCATTTCTGTATTGTTTGGTCCTTGAAATTATAAAATATTTGGCGATAAATTTGATTGAATATCTTTAATTAAAACCTAGTTTTAATAAAGCTGGAAACTTTGGCGGTGCTATAGAACAGAGCAAATATCTTATACCCCAACACCTAAACACGGCACTAAACATCCAAAGTACTTTTTAGTAACAAAGTCACCTTTTTTGGGAACTGAAGAGAACTAAAACACTAAGGTAAGGTAATAATTATAAATACTGGCCTGGTGAGTATAACTTGATCTTTCAATTGCAATGTTTAGTGGTCTTTACAAAACAATAACAAAATAAATTAAATTCGACTAAATTTGGGAGAGCTAGGGCTATAGGACCGTTGACATTGTTAATAAAGCCTAATTCCTTTTTATAAATAAACATACCTTCAGAAGTATTAAATAAATAATTATATTTGATTTGGCTCAACTTTCGTTTAGCCGAAATGAGTTATATAAAAGACATTGTATTTTTTTGCTTTTAAGAACTTCTTTAAATACAGAAATATGAAATATGAAATAATTTTCAAATGAGTTTTCCAGGTAAATATAATCGGGGGCGAATTCTTGACGGTCATTGGGTATTGGGTATGATTGCGGGAAATTTCGAATATTTAAGAGGTCATGTTCCAGAAGAGGAATTTGCCGACAAACTGTGAGAATATTTTTGGAGATGGTTTTGTAAAAAAAAACTTAAATCCCCTTTAAAAACTTTTACCAGCTATTAAATTGGAATATTAGGATTTTAGAGACAATAAGTAAAATAGTGGGTTAGGTTAGGTTAGGTTAGGTTAGGTTAGGTTAGGTTAAGCTAAATGTTCGTGTTTTTGTGTTTAACGTTTAAATTCAAAGTTTTAATTTAACTGACTTCGGTTAATCTAAAGTCGACTAAATTTGCTCGTAAAACGAAACCGGTATATTTCCGCAGGAATACTTTCGTATTTTTTTGTTCAAAGGAACATTTAAAATCCAAATTAGAAAACAAAAATTAAGTAGCTGATTTCGGTTATTCTAAAGTCCGTAAAATGAAAATGACGAATTTAGGAAAATTTCATTTTTCTAGTTTATAACTCATTTCGGCTAAACGAATGTTTACCCATTGATTTTCTTAACTAATTTAAGGTTGTCAATATTGATCCTATGAAGAATATGTTGGTCAACTCTAAATTTTACTGTTCAACCAAATTTAGTATGAGCTAAATTCTCCTTGAATTTAACTCGAATAGAGCGTCTAGTTTGTCCAACATATTTCCTTATTACAATATTTACGCCCAATTTTATATATCCGAGTTATTCGACTTTGCACTACAGTGTAAATCGGAGAGACTGCACGCCCAACTACGTTAAGTGTTTTGTTTTACTTTTTACTGTGTTCCGTATTGGGGATATATTATTTTGGAGTAATTAAATCGAAATAGTTGTTTTTGTAATTATTTTTATCTTTTAATTTAATTAACTTTCTTCAATAATTTTGATAAAACGTATCCGTATTTGATGAACATATTTTGTTACTACACATTTAATGAAATGAAATATTTATTTGTTTTTATGTGAAGGACCATTTTAATAATTAATAAAACTTAAAGATAATTAAAATACTTTGTCAGGAAGTTATTAAGTGATTTAAATTTTAATTTTTAGATAAACTGATTATGCACTTTTATCAATACTACACTAAGTACCCCTACACGTGCATAGTATAAATACCAGAAATTTTTTATTGGCAAACATACTAATTATAGTCTCTTAATTTAATTGTCGTCTTATTAATATTGACATGGACGTAATCAATTTTAATAATGTTAAATTACCGTACTTTCATACCTGGTAGTTTTGTTTTATTAATTAAAGTAATAAGAAGCATTTATATGGCCTATATATAATGTTATCATTATTCGTTATATTATAGTAGTTCTGTATTTCCAATGACTTACAATCGTACGATTATTAATATTATTATTTTTTTATTACACCTGGCAGATAATCTCGGTAAACTCAAGTTTTACTTTCCATATCTTATTTATTTACGTTCTCAATTAAAAGAATATATCTTGATAAGAAAATAAAATTTATTGATTTACGGTAGCTCCTTATTGCTGATACCGTTCTTTCCACCATTATTCAGATGCCGCCGAGATATGAAATATTTTTGTTACTTTTTTTTAATTATCAGCGAAATTACATAATTTACACTTTTTACTATTAACTAATTTTAGGTATTTAGTCGTAAGATAGGATCATTCAAGTTTTATAAATGTAAAGGACATTTTTGCCCTTTTGTCATCCATAATAGGTGTGATAAATAATCTAAAGTGGACTCTTATTTGGGTGAAAATGATAATTGTGATTTTGCCGTTTTTCACAATCTTTCACACTAATTATAGATAACTTTCTTTTAATTACTGTTGCTTATTTAACGTTTTTTTAACCTAAAAAGGTTGTTAGATTGGGAAAATAACAATTTTCAAGAAAAGAAATTTGTGCTAGCGACATAAATCAGATACCATTTTTTTATTAATATTTAGGTACCTGTATAAATCCTTCGTATAATTGACATAGTTTTTATTGAAAATTGACTGTATAAAATATTTTTAAAAGAGAACAGAAATTGAAAAAATTGCAACAAAAATTTTGTTTCAAACTTTCAATTTCAATACAATTCAAAATTGTGAAACAGGTTTAATAATTAAATGTAAACAAAGAAACACAATCATATTTTCATAGATATTAGCTTATTTGTACTCTTGACAATGGTCGAAAGAAACAATATCGTCGAGATAATAAAATATCTGTGAAACATTCTTGTGTTTCTTTATTTAAATTTAATTTTTAAATTTCAAGATAGTTTCTATTTTTGTACAATTCACCCAATTTCTCTGCCATTTCATTCCGTTTATACCTATTTATGTAGTTTACCTGCTTTAGGATCTTTACCTTGTGTTTTATGTTTTTATTTCTTGTTGAAACTTATCGTAAGAAAAAGGTGTAGTGTAGTGAAGTATCGTAGCAACCGAACATCGAACTAAAAGGTAGGCATATGCAAATGATAGGTAGGGTAATAATCATAACTTGTCCTATGAATTTTTATAGCAATAGATATACAATAATGCAAGCTACCGAATTTTGAAAGGACCCTACACTTTATTATTGCAAGTGGTCGTAAAATATGAAGCACATCTTTTAGGTGCCGAATTCGGTAGCTGACTTCCCAGTTTCAATGGAAGATGAAAGGTGCCGCAAAAGAATCACCAGTTTTGCTTGTGCTCTCCAATGTGAATAATCCGTGTTTCTTCCGTTTACTTTCCGTGTTACATTTCATGAGGCTAACATGACAAATGAAAATGCAAAGTGCCTAATAAATGTTGATGTGAAATATCAACAAATTAATCTAAAATCTTACCTTTTTAAAAATATATAATTAATTGGATGCACGATCGGTGTTTTAGTGAAAACTTATAAAAATATAAATGAAATTGAGTAAGCTGCAAGCTCTCGATGGAAAATTGTAATGAAAAAAATAACTAAACCAGTAAAAACACTCTGTAATTCCATAAATTTTAATTTATTTACTCGATGGGCATTTCGGCTGTTATGCCATCAACAGAAGTTATGAACGTAAACTAAATCGAATAACAAGAAATTGCAGGTATCTTAGGTCTTAGTTATTATTGCTGGGATTTCCAATATCGAATAAACAATGGTACCGAGTAAATAAACAATCCCCGAGTGTTTTTATTGGTTTAATTACTTACAAAAATATGCAGTTTTTTGGAAGTGTATCATGTTATACAGGAATTTTAGGAAAATTGATACAATTTTATATTAATATAAAAACGGAGGCTATCCAGTTTCTCAACTTATTCACCTTGATATTATCTTGTTTCTCATATTTCCATCTTATTTTTGATATTGTCTTGTATCTCATATGACCATCTTGTTTTTGATATTGTCATGTACCTCGTTTGACCATCTTGTTCTTGATACTGTCTTGTATCACATATAACAATATTGTTTTTGAAATTGTTTCGAATCGTATATGATCATCTTGTTCTTGATATTATCTTATATCTCCTTTGACCATCTTATTGCTAACATCGTCTTGTATCTCAAATGACGGTCTTGTTTTCGATATTGTCTTGTATCTGATATGAGCATCTTGTTTTTGATATTGTCTTGTATCTCATATGACCATCTTGTTCCTGATATTGTCTTGTATCTCGCTTGACCATCTTGTTCCTGATATTGTCTTGTATCTCATATGACCATCTTGTTCTTGATACTGTCTTGTATCTCATATGACAATATTGTTTTTGAAATTGTCTTGAATCTCATATGATCATATTGTTCTTGATATTATCTTATATCTCCTTTGACCATCTTATTGCTGACATCGTCTTGTATCTCATATGACCGTCTTGTTTTTGATATTGTCCTGTATCTGATATTGTTTTGTATCTATTATGTAGTATCTTCTTTCTGATATTGTCTTGTATCTCATATGACCATCTTGTTTTTAATTTTGTTTTCTATCTCATATGATCATCTTGGTCTTGATATTGTCTTGTATCGTGTTTGACCATCTTAATGCTGATATTGCCTTGAATCTTACATGAGCATATTGCTTTTGATACTGTCTTAATTTTCAAGATGAGACAAGATAAGGTCGATGTATTGTTGACTCTTGCAGGAGCTTTACATTTTATGCCATTTTTGTTAGAAAAATACTCAATGTTGAGTACTAGTAAGTAAAGTAACAAATCTAATGACCACGATTTCATAAAACTTATATATATATATATATTTCATAAAACTTATATATATATATATATATATATTTTAAGTATCATTTTCTTTTAACTTTTGGTCATTTACACTTTTATTGTTGCCTCGTTCTCGTAGGTCATGACATAGCGTGATAATATATTTAATGTAAATAGATTTTCAATTTTTTTTTATTCGACTCAATCAAGATTCTCAAAATGTGCATGTTTCATGACCGATTGTGTCTATTGATTGGTTTTTTGACTAACCACACCTTTTCCTCCTAAAGCTAGACAATATCTTTTAGTTTCAAAACTTTGTTTAAATTGTTTATCATAGATATAAATAAATATTTGTAATTGTAATCGAATGTATATCATTAATTTTTGGAAACATTATTAATGCAATATTGGAAATAATTTATTAATGATTCAGGATAATTAGGATTATATTTATATTTATAATTTTCACCTGTAATTGCCTTACATTCAGTGAATAGATGAATTTGTTTAATTTAATATTTTGTGCTTATCGGGCATTTCACGTTCTTCGAAATCCCGTCTTTATCCACCGCATAAACCTCTTTGTCGGTTCGATATCAACATTATTACTTATAATATACGAAAAAGATCAACACTGACTAATAACACAAATTAGCCATAATATTTTACGATACCGGAATCATGAAAGCCAAGCAAGCTGCTTGCTCGTCGCTAAAGGTACTTATTGCTTTATTATGTATTGACAAATTATCAGTAATAACCGTTCTATCGGCCTTGTTGTAATCGTTCACTCTAAAAAAGGTAAATAAGGGAGCACACTTCACTAAACTCTAACAGGGACGGACTCCATTTAACATTAACATGCTTACATCTGTAAAATATTAAATTCATAGACATAATCTTTTATCGAATAGAAACAAATTGCTATTATTATTAATTTTGGGTTGGGCATATTCAGACCTTAGAAAGCACGGATGGTCCCTTAGCTTTCCCCTTTTAGTTACCAATTTCACTTAAATCTCAAAGGAACACTTCCCAAACGAAAAGTATCCATTGGGCGCCTCAGGCGGTAACATCTTCCGCCTCTAGAGCGTGGCAGCCAAGAAATCGGCGCAAATATTCGGCCAGCGTTAGGGAATATTGGTAGCACAGGAGAAACTTCTGGTTAAACTCAATTGATTTTTGGTATCGCAGTTTTCCCTCAAGAATCTTGGATTTCTTCTTGTCGAGGCTGATAATTCTTTTTCCCCACTTCCTCTAGTTTGTAGGGAACAATCCGCCGTCCACCCTCCGAGAATGAACCAACTGACCAAAACCGCAGAGCTCTGTAAATAACAGGCGGGCTTACATACATGTGTACTTTTTTTCTATAAAGTGCTAGAAGCTTTTTGAGAATATTGTTTGTTGTGATTTCGTCTGTTTCTTATTTCCGTTTAATTGTGGAACTGATCCACCCACCAACTTTGGCTGACCGTCGGAACGATAAAGCATGTTCCGATTTCATGACCCGGTCAGGAATTCCCAAATCGGAATGATCGAGAAATATGTATGGGCCCCGATCAGTTGGATCCAAATTGATAAACGTCTGTAGATTCCCTTTCAGTATCCCATGTCGAGAAGATGGTAGAAGTAAATTTAGATACCCTAACAATCTGGATCTAGTCGGGTGAATAACAGGGTAGATTTTAGTGCCCCATTGATTAGGATCCCAATTAAGAGCCTAATACTTACATATATTCGGGGTCTTTCTTAATATTCCTATTGGGATAAATTGTAGGTATAAATTGCATCATCAACTGTCGGTACCCCAATCACATAAAACGAAAATGGGAGCCCATCAGGCGGGGTAAGTTTAATGGCACGCCTGGTTAGCACTACATATCGTGCATATCAACCGATATCTAAAATGATATAGCACCTTTACGTACAATGGAAATTTCGTTCAATACTAGACCAGGAGATATAAATAGATCTGATTTAATTAATGTTGCTGAAGTATCTGTTTTACCTGTCAAATACAATTCATATACTGTAATTCGTTAATACCTTTAATATTTTTTATAATTCCTACTATCTTATCGTTTCACTAAAGCCCCGAGTTGTCAGAAGTCAATTATTAGTAGATAGATACATCTAATCGTTAATAGGTAGTAGTCTTCTATTCTGCTTAAACCACTGATCTCCATACTAACTGGATTGTTACCATTATCGTCATACAGTATTAATTAAACTGACGGCTCGCCTGATGCCATCGAACTTCCTAGAAGGGAGAAGGCACTTTTCTTGGTCTTGCAAGCAGTGGCGTACCTTCAAACACGATGCATACCGATGCCAACTGTACCTAGTAGTGCAAATTACCACTGTCTTTCTTTATCTTTCTAACTAGGGTATCGTTTGGGGTTACTTCTAATAAAATAATGCAGCAGTCTTCTAGAAATTTTGGCTCAACAGAAATCGTAAAGTCTGTAGGTAAAGTACTAATGGTAATTGGTATTGTAAAGTGCTTGAGTCGAATTTGTGATGCTGACATTGTCACATATTCACTTCGATTTACATACTGTTAAAGATCGAACATTTTATGACGAAATAACCGTTAATAAAGAATAATACCTAGGGTATACTCCGAAATATAAACCGATATAGTAGCTAATGTCAATGATGTCATGAATCCGACGCCGAATTTTACTGGTGTGCCACGATAATTGTACAAGTGGAACTTCTTATTGTATTATTTGTTATTTGCCATAATGACACCTCAACAAAGTAAACAACTGGTTTTGATAGTTGCTGGAATCAACTTGGATCAATTTATTACGTCAACGCTCTGAGCAGTGAATGTCGGAAAACACTCTAAATATTTGTGTTACCCAATTTTGTTTTGTTTTATTTTATCACTTAATATCATACCAATACATATTAGGTATAATAAGTGATCGAAATGAATTTAGTCATCAAAGAATATGACAGTCACCATAACAAAATGGCGCAAACGCAGTAGCATGCAATGTAGTACCTTTACTTGCTAGTTAGCCATCAATTTTAGAGGGGAGTCTTTTGTGGCAACAGCTAACCCATGGGTTAAAACACTAATAAAAAATTCAGTATTGTTGAATATTTACCTGTAGGTCACATTTCTGAGTCTTATTACACATACCAACAATAAGTTACATAGTTTGGTTTTTTTTCTTTGTATTTCCGATATTTGTGTGTACTTTTTAACTTTTCCAAATCCGTCTCGTTATATTGTGGACACAGCATGCGTGGCAAATGACAGTGTTGTGTGTAAGGTGTGTGTGTGTATCTCTTATCAGAGCTACTATTGGCTTAGCGATAGCGGCAGTTTTGATTCACTTTGATCTTTCCGCCTTTGCACAGTTCTGGGGAAGAATTACATTATAATGGAATCGGAATCGTTGACACACACACACGTATATATTTACCGACTCTTGTTAAATAAATTAGCTGTTCATGCGTTACTTTCGTATCCAAACATATGCATAAGTGTTTCACTTTTTTATCTGTATTAGCCTTTAATGGTTCAATTATTTAAACATATGCATTACCTACAACAAAATAATTAGGAATAGACAACGTTTGGTTAAACGAGGCATGTTTTTTTAAGTAAGCACAGTTTTGAAATTAATAAAAAACGTGCGAAGATATCTTAATAATTTTATTTTTACATGAAGGCCTGTACCTTAATCTACTTTTCTACATAATTTCCTTCAATATTGAGGCACTTGTCATAACTTTTGACCAGTGACCAGTTTTTGAATACCATTCTCATAGAATTCTGCCGACTGCATCACAACTGTTTTGACTTCGTTATTGTCTTGAAGACGCTGACCGCCCAGATGTTTCTTCAAGTGCAGGAACAAATGGTAGTCACTGGGCGCCAGATCAGGGCTGTACGGAGGATGATCTTGAGTTTCCCAGTGAAAAGATGTGATGAGATCTTTAGTCCGATTAGCCATATGCGGACGGGCATTGTAATCCACATTTGTGCGGCCATCCTTAAATGCTTTCATCCACTTCCTTCGCATTCCATCACTCATAATGTCAGGTCTCTACAAAACAATTGTTAAGGAACTACGAATAATATATTGCTTTAGAATTTTGAGTACCTAACATAAAAGACATTAATTGAAGAAAATTACTTGGTTTTGATAGTTTCACGAAGATTTTTTTAATAACTTGAACGATTGTTCCGGCGATTAACCCATTTTCAAATGGTACGGTGTATGTAATAAAATTTATAAGTCTGTTACTTAAATACTATTAATATTTTGAACAAGTAATGACCTTCGATAATTGAGATACATCGAAGTCCCCATGGAGGATTTTTACTTATCGAGACTGCCCATGGCTTGCTGATGAGATCTAATAAGAACGAAATCACCATCTATGTCTGGTAGTTTCGATAAATTCCTGATCAAGGACTAAGAAGTTATTTATATTGTTCAATTAATTTGGTTACGTATCTATCACGTATACAAACTGTGTCGTCGATTCAATTGGACAAGTAGATACCTTGAGTAGATACTTCATTCAGCACTAAATATAGGTAAATGACGATATACCTTCATAACTAGAATTTTAGTATTTATTTTTTTGTTTATTAAATCTCTTTATATAAATAGTAATAAAATAACTTTTAGATTTTTGTAATTCACTATGTTATTAAGTAAAATAAAAATTATATTTCACTTAAATTTGCGTTATAGATATTTGATATTCGCTATATGGAAAACTGAAGTGTTCTCAAATTAGTAATTATATATTGTAGTAAAATTATGGTTGGCTAAAGGTGTTCCTTCTTTTTGTGCTTTTTCTGTTTTACCTACAAAATTTTTTATGTTGCCTTAATCTATTATCTAGTGTTTGCATGTTTGTCCAATGAAAAAGTCTACAGTTGTACGGAATTCAATAAACTACATTTGATCTATCTGTTACATGTACCGAGCGGCGTAGTCTAGTGCTCTAGATCATTGCTTAGCATTCGGGAGGTCACCGGTCTGAACGCGAGTCCGGCTAGGGCAGTAATATGCCACAGATAATGTTTCAATTCGCTTCTGTCTTCATTTCGTCCGTCTCATCTTTCTCTCCCTGACCACACCACCCACCCATTCCCATGATTCATGTAAGGAGGCTGAAGAAGGCCTTACGCCCTACCCTCCGGCTTTGCACTACAGTGTAGGTCGGAGGGACTGACCGCCCACCAACACGAGTAGCTGGTGGGATGAAACTTAAAAAATATCGTACATGTATTTAAATTTTATCTTGGAGAGCTTGGCTTTAAATTAAATCGTGTTTGATTTCTGTAATCTAATACTTGTAATGTATTTTTTACATATTTACCTGAAAATTCATTTATTCAATGAAACATTAATTCTAAAATTACCCACTACCCCGTATCAAAACTTTAAACTACATTCGAATGTAATCATCTCAAAATTCAAATATTTTCGAAAGGGATAACAATTTCAAGTGTTTCTTTAATAATTTAGTTGAAACGTTACAAATGTTATATCATCGAATAGTTTCATAGGTATTTCCGAAACGTAAAGTGTAATCATCAGGTTGGAATGAAACTATTACATTAAATAAAATGTTTTCGTCATTTGTAAGAATATTCTCGCTCATTCAGATTATTAATCAAATTATTTATAAATCGTATAAACAATTCAAGTAATTGGTAAATAGTAAAGTTGGAGGTGATTTTTATCATTTTCTGCTTGGAAGCGCACATATCCTTATCTACCTAATAAAAATTAATCGATTCTGTTTATCATCTTGTTAATGTGGAAACCGAAAACACACCTAATCAATCAGTAGGTGTCGGTTGTTTCAAAATTTTCTTTGAACTGAGATGATACTCACTCAAGTCAACTGTCGGAAAACAAATTAAAGAAATGCAGACGTTAATCATGCCATGATCATTATCTCTGAATGATTTAGTTTATTTATTTAACTTTACTCACGATTATTTGGAAACAATTTGATTGATATAAAATCATCTTTGAAACAAGTGAGTACGATAACGCGAATTTAGATTTTGCTTTAGTTTAGTTGCATATTTCAAATAATATTTACTTATTTATACATTTTACTTAAAAGTATACAATGTAAATTCGTAGAAATTTTAATAGTTAAAAAGTAAAAGAACACTTGGTAATTATTTCACAAAAAATTTATTGGATTTCTCTAACAATTGTTTCGGTTATTACACCATTTTCAAAAAGTTACTTATCAACTAAAGGTACATTTCCAGGTAGATCTATTTATACTTAACCTATTGTAGTTTCAAAAGAGGGGAATTTCCAAATTCTATTTCGTTGTTAGTGATCGGAAGACCATTTAATAACGCTGTATTTATCTCGGCTATTTCAAGGAGGTTAAGACGTTTACCTTTATTCTGATAATGAAGCAAGTTTACATTTTTGGAATCAAGTGAATGGTTAAACGTAATACAATGTTCTGCGATCCCTGTACATTTTTTACCATTTTTTATTGATCTTTCATGCTCCTCAATTCGTTTTTTAAGGGCCCTACCAGTTTGTCCGATATAAAACGCGTTACAATTTTTACAACTAATTCGGTATACACCATTTTTATTTAAAATATCTGTTTTTGGTTTATTATTAACTAGTATTTTTCCCAAATTATCTTTGTTAGCGGATATAGGAGATAGGTTTAGTTTTTTTAATTTATTGCATATCTTGTAAGATATGTTTGGTACATAATTTAAGTAACAGAATTTTTTATTATTACTGTTATTGATGTAAATTCATTGAAGTACCTTAGATGTGTACTGGAACTCGACCAGAGGATTGAAGAATTCGATGTGTGATAAATTTATAGTAGAAATAAACTTTTTCACATAACTATTTATTATTTATTATACAATTGGCACAAACATTGGACTGTTAATAAAAAACAATACAGATATAGACAGTTTACAAGATTTGTATAATTTACTTGAACTACAGCTAGAGATTTAGAGTTTATTTTAACAAATGTGAAAAGAATGAAACAATGAAAAATATTTTTTATTATTTTTTAGTTTTAAAGTTACAGAGTGATGTATTAAAATAAAATTAGATTTACAATATAAAAGAAGAAATTCTGTTTAAACAAATGTTTAAAAAATATATAATAGAGGTGAATTGTTTAATTCTAATTGATCAATTAAAATCAAACCTTTTTTATTGAGTTTATTTATCTCGAGGCTCTCTAATAAGTTTAATTTTCAAAATGTAGGATTTTAAAATCGTCGTTAAAGTTATGTTTATTTTCAATAAGATGTTCGGCATATGTAGAGGTGTTTATAATTAGTATGAATTCGAAAGATTTTTATGATATTCCAGGCTAAATGTCTTTCAACTTTCAAAAATTTTAAATATAATTTTTACTCGATAACTATAAATCAATAAACCAGCATGAGTAGTTGGTGGGAATGAAACACAGAAAAGTTTTTTTCTTGCAGGTTGTATATTTGGATTTGATTTTTAACTTTTTTGGAATACTTTTGATAGAAATTGTGTTATTGTAATATAAGCGCAACAAAACCCAGTTGGCACAAACAAGAATTTTGGATATTAACATGTATCCTTGGTTTTCACACCGTTCTGCAATAAGAAGTACGAAGTACCCATTGTAAATGATGTACTTATACATGGTTGTAAATCCGACAAAATCTGCTAGTTAATATTCATTCATGTAACCTTGACTTACCCTTTTGTAGCTACCTGTTAAGATGTTTCAACAGTAATAATAACTGGTCCGTTTTACAACGATTCCGTTGTTACAGTTATTTAGCACGACCGATAACGGTGCTGTTTTGGCAAATTCGCTCTAATATTTGTGTCAGCGGTACTTTTATTATTTTACAAACCCCTTTCTCTGCAATCCTTTTCTCAATCTCAACAAAGACCCGAATTGCAATCATAAATATACACATAGAAACTACAAAAGCGGGTTTGCAAAGTAGGCAGGCAAATTGGCAATAAAGGATCTACAATTGAGTAAGGAGTAAGGTAACATTCTAAATCCAAGGGGCGAAGGTATTTTCCACAACAAATGTATGAATTATTTTTGAAACGAAATAATGTTCTTCAGATTTTGGATACTGATGAAACTACGAGCTTCTTCTTATTTCAGTTGGCCAACCTGGTTTTTTCGATCTAAATCATCATAATAGGGTCGTCAGTCCGAAGACTTCAATATTCACATTTCTTTGAAACTAGAGCAATTTACATCGATTTAACTGTAATTTTTCCATCCCTACAATTGACGCTAAATTTTTCCTTAGATCCCAAATTAATTAACAGGGCATAGTAACGGTATACTGAGAGAAAAAAATGTTAAATTAACGAAAAGTCAGTTAATTCAACGCTTTTTTTGTCTTAACTATTCTCAATGTGATAAGTGCATTGCACGAACAGTAAAAATGTTTTAAATACTTGTTGAAACTTGATTTTAATAGACTAACACAAATTAAAACACAGATTTTAAGTTTCAAAAAGAATTTTTTATTTTCATTACGATCGTTTCTCCACACTGTGGCTTCTTGAGGTGAAGAGATTACAATAAGAATAAACAAACACAGTCTTATATATATATATATATATATAACTTCCATCTTTTTATATATATATAACATATGTACCTGTTACATACTGTTGAGATATTATTATATATATATATATATATATATACGTGCGCAGTACAGAAATCGCTGTAAACAATGTCTTTTTATCTTCTTAATAATAAATTAGAAAAGAAACAATTTTTTCAATTTACCCTAAACCCGCAAAAGAAAAAACGTCTAATAAATTTGTGACTTTAACTTATTTAGGTAACATCTCCAAAAAAAATTGTAAATACTAAAATATAATGGGAGACTTAGTTGTAGCCTTTAGAAAATGTAATAGAAAACTGCAAAGATATAACTTATAAATGATTAAATTCTAGAGTATATATGTTAATTTGCGGAGACTGTGACAAGGCATACATAGGTCAAACTGGTAGAACCTTCTTGGATAGAGTTGAGGAACATTTTAATGGTTTTAAGTTAAAAAAGTGTACTTCAGCTTAAGTAGAACATCTAATTAATTGTAATCACAACTTTAACAATATGTATAAAACATTAGCTATAGAAAACAAAGGACCAAAATTAAATCTCCTGGTATCGTTGGAAATAAACCGATATTATAAAAAACATGTAATATTAAATGACCAGGTAGAAACAAACAATTCACCTTTGTTAAATGAGTGATACATTAGACGTTTTGGGGAAACTAAGCATGTTACAGATTTGAAAATTTGGGAGTAAAAAAAAATAAATTCAAAATTATTCAAAAATTTTCAAATCAATCGAATATCTCGCTTCGTATAAATGACCTATATTTTTTATCAGTATTGGTTTCTATGATCCCAAATAAGTGTAGAAACAACTTTTCAGCAAAATCACTTTTCATCAATTTTTTGAAATTTCGACCATCGTATCGAAATTTATAAAACAACTTTTCGTTTTAGTTAATTATATTTATAAATAATTTTCATTTGTTTGCCTCTAAATTTCCAGTTAATTTTTGATAATTTCACCTTTAGAATGTAAAATAATTGTAGGGTTGGAGATAACTTTAGTCCGTTGTTTAGGTAGGTATAAATGGGTTTAGAGGAAAGTGTATTGTGCTTCACTATTTAGAGCAAAACAGCCATAAAGCGTAGATATTGTCATTAGCAAACAGAGGGACCGTAAAAGGTTCCGATGTTTGTCCTTTTGCAATAAAATTAAGGTCAGTGTAAACATTGATGGGAGAAAGTGAAAAATTTTAGAGTTCACTATGGAATTTGTTACAGTAAAATTTTTCGATTCTGAAATCGATTCTTCTGTACAACTTATTATGTTATGCATATTGTTAGCATGACAATTCCATGTTAATATTATTATTCATAAGTACTTTGGATGTTGATTAGATTGTTTGTGTTTACTACTCATAATGATAGTTAGGGCAAATACGACCCTTCGTAATACACTAAGGATTAGATTTAAGTTAGTCTTAAGTTTTCCTTTGTTGAAACGACTCATCTTTTTGTATAATAAAGTATCGTATCTAAAGAACGAGAATTTTATTCTTTTATATGTGTTTCTTTTGAATACGAATCAAGTTATACTTTGTGAATAAAACTATCGAACTGTATTTTCTTCATATAAGTGAAGTAATATCTTCGAGGAAAATATCAGTTTATAAGTGATAGTAATATTATATTGCATTTGGAAATCAACCTCAAATCCGCAATATAACAAATGGCGCTGCGAACAGGATGCTAAAAGAGTGAAAAACATCAGTGGATTTCCGTTAGCATCCAAGAAAATTCCATCTTACCTTTTTATTCGAAAAAGGTTTTGTTCTGTGGAGCCTGTCATCCGATACCTACAATAAGTGCTGATAGCGGGATCATCGTGTGACTACGGAGGCAACACCAGAAAGGACATCTCATCTAGGAACCGGAGGAATCCTGAGAATAATCTTCCAAAGAAAAACATAACTTCATAGAGGAACGAAAATAATTAAAGTAAGTGCATAATTTGTTTTGTTCTACTAGCCACTCCTTTTTCTTTTCCTTTAATCATTATTTACGGAGTAACTCATAAATTGGAACAATGGCACGCTTATCAGATTCAATTTTTTCTCTTATGGTTAGCTCATTGCCTAGATTCAATGGTGGTGACAACGGTATATCTTATAGAACTTTTAAATCCGCTGTGCAAAATTTGCAGGATAAATGTTCTGAAGAGCAAAAGAGTTTATTAGACACAATAATCTTTTCAAAGTTAGAAGGTAGTGCTTTGAAAGCTACTGTAAATCGTGCTTTAGCAGGTATAGATGACTTAATATTAGTTTTTGATTCCATTTATATGAAAGCAAAGTCCTGGGATCATAGTGTATGGGAAATGTACAATGTAAATGGTTCTAGTTGTAAAAATGTGAAAGATTTGTATAATAAAATTGCTCCTCTTAGGGATAACGTTTGTATAGAAACAGTTTCTTTGGGAAAAACAAAAGACGAACAAAAGCTAATAAATAAAATATTTGAAACCCTAACCGTCGGATGTTTTGTTCGAAAATTAAAACCAGAGATAAGTAATTTAGCAATACAAAATAATTACCCTAATCTTGAACGTGCGTTGGATGCTTGTTTACAGTTTGAACAAGTTATCAGTTTTAGGCAAATTGAACAATCGCATCGTGAATCATCTAGACAAAGCAATAAACAGTTTACAGATAGGAGAAAGTTTCCTAATAAATGGTCAAACAGTAATAGCAAAAGTAAACAAATCTCATTTCCTAATGACAATTCAAATAATACAGATACTAAGAATAGCGTAGATAAAAATATTGTTTGTAATTTTTGTAATAAAATTGGACACAAAGAACAAGACTGCTTTAAAAAGAAACGCAAAGCGGCTATCAAAATTTTAGAACAAACACCCTCAGATTATGACAGTGATTGCGATAATGTTTCAGAAGAAAAAAATAATTTAAACTCGTTCACGGACTCCGAAACCGAGGGCTCGGGATCCGAAAATTAAACCGCCTTAAATCCTCGAATAATGTAAAAAATAGTATTAACTATAATATTCACAATGTTCAAAATTCAAAATTTTATTTACCTACTGTAAAAGTAAATTTATTTAACAAAAAAGTTAGGCTATTAGTAGATACAGGCGCATCTGTTAATTTGCTACAATATTATTCAGATTTACCTATTTTAAACTCAGACGACAAAACAGAACTTTCAGGTATTAATGGCGAACCATTTGAAACGGAAGGTTCTTTCAAAACAGAAGTAAGCGGGATTTCTATAAAGTTTCACGTTTTGGGTGAAAATTATTTAGGCGTGGACGGGATTTTGGGTCAAGAATTTTTCCAAACTACTAAAGCAATAATTGATCATAAACACAAGAAAATTTTTATTCCTAATAGTAACATAACGATTCCTTTCAAAATTAATAACAAAAAACAAATAGTAAATTTATTACCTCGTTGTGAGCAAGTAATAAAAATATTTGCAGAAAATTCTAAACCTAATACTGACTATTATCTTCCACGTACTCAAATTGACAAACTCATTACAATCCCCGATTGTTATGTCAAAACGGACAATAACAAGGTCTTTAGGACTACGTGTTTAAATTTATCGAATAGTGAAGAATATTTAGAATGTAATAATATTAATCTTATGCCAATACCTAATATTAACAAAATTTATTCTCTAAATACTGACAATACTATACATGAACCAAATCAACAACGTATAAAAGAATTACTTAAACAATTAAGACTAGATCATTGTAATGCGGAAGAGCGCGAATCCCTTATGAATATTATTCAAAATTATGATGACATATTTTATTTACCAAATGACATATTGACATCAACTGATATTCTCGACCATAAAATCATTACGACAGACGAGCTACCTGTTCAGGCTAAAACTTACAGATATCCAAAAATTCATCAAGAAGAGGTTAAAACCCAAATAGACAAATTACTTAAAGAAAAAATTATAAGACCTTCGTTTTCCCCGTGGAATTCTCCACTTTGGATAGTTCCGAAGAAGAAAGACGCGAGCGGAAAAACTAAATGGCGAATGGTAATCGATTATAGACAACTAAATTGTAAAACTATTGATGACAAGTATCCACTGCCAAATATTGATGAAATATTAGACAATCTAGGTCAATCTACATACTTTTCAGCTTTAGACCTCACCTCGGGTTTTCACCAAATAAAAATGTCTAAGGAGTCTATAGCGAAAACTGCATTTTCCGCGAACGGTCGTCATTATGAATACTTGAGGATGCCATTTGGCTTAAAAAATGCACCCTCTTCCTTTCAACGCTGTATGAACTTGGCATTACAAGGTTTAACACCCGAGCAATGCTTAGTCTATATAGACGATATCATAATTTTTGGTAAGGATCTTGCAGAGCATAATAGTAGATTAATTCAGGTTTTTGAACGTCTTAGAAAGCATCGTCTAAAAATACAACTTGATAAAAGTGAATTTTTGAGAAAAGAAACGGTATTTTTAGGTCACGTGATTACCCCTGATGGCGTAAAGCCAAACCCAGAGAAAATTAAATGTATCAGAGATTTTCCTGTTCCTAAAACTCCCAAAAATATCAAACAGTTCCTTGGTTTGACGGGATATTACCGTAAGTTTATTCCTAATTATGCCCTAATTGCAAAGCCTTTAACCTTATTATTAAAAAAGGAAACAAAGTTTGAATGGACGAAAAGAGAGCAAGAATCGTTTGAGAGATTGCGTGATTTTTTAATAACTGAACCTATACTACAGTACCCAAAATTCGATGAAGAGTTTATACTAACTACCGATGCCAGTAAGTATGCTGTGGGTGCGGTGCTTTCGCAGGGCGACATAAAAAGTTCGTTACCAATTGCGTACGCGTCTCGCACCTTGAACCCCGCCGAGACAAGGTATTCGACGATTGAACGTGAGTTGTTGGCGATTGTATGGTCATTAAAACATTTTAGGCCCTATTTGTATGGAAAAAAATTCAAGATTGTTACTGACCATCAACCTCTAAAGTGGCTGTTTAGTGTGAAAGATCCCACTTCGCGTTTAATGCGCTGGCGACTTAAGATTTCTGAATACGATTATGAAATCATTTACAAACCGGGACGTCTGAATTCTAATGCGGACGCGTTGTCTCGTATTTACGTATCAGAAAATCAAAATGTAGATCAGGGAAGTATAGATCAGCAATCTTCTAACATTAGTAATTCTGAAGAAGAATCCACTCCTGTAAAACATGTCATTAATCCAAAATTATCTGATTTTGATGTAATAATGTTACGAAATTTACACTGTAGAAAACAAATTAACTCACTTTTGGCCGATACTGATTTAAAATTACCGCTCCGAGATTTTGAAGTAACTACTCAGAAATCTACGGGTAAAACTTTAATTATTGACAATACTGTTTCAGATAATAATTTTAAATTAAATATTCAAAATACCCTCATATTATTTCAAACTGAACGAATTTTAATTGTTAGTACTTCAGATGAACAAGATGAAATAATTAAACAGCACGGGCATGATAAAGTTATTTTTATATCTAGGTTTATTAGGATCCCTTTACCGGAAGAGATTAGAATTGACATAATAAAAAGATTTCACGAACATCCTTTAAATAATCACAAGGGCATTACAGAAACCTTGAATAAGTTAAAAGAAGAACATCAGTTTCCAGGTATGAATGATTTAACAACTAAAATAATCAATTCATGTGAAATCTGTATTAAAAACAAAACGGATAGGACCTCCCATAAAATACCCTTAGTAATTCCCAAAATGCCAGATAATATAAACGAAAGGTTTAATGTTGACACAGCTGAATTAAAGGCAGGTAAAAGAAAAATATATTTATTGGTCATTCAGGACGATCTAAGCAAATTTTGTCAAATTTACCCCTCATACGAACAAATAACGGGAGCATTTGTCAAAACGTCCCTTCTTAAACATTTCTCAGCGTTTGGTTTCCCGAAACGTATCCACAGTGATCAGGGAACCGAATTTTTAAACAAAACAGTAGAAAAATTAGTTCAAGACTTAAATATAAAATGGACTAAAAGCTCTATCTATCATCCGCAATCTAATGGTTCGGTTGAAAGACTAATATCAACAATAAAGGACTCGTGTGCAACATTATATACAAGTCAAAAACAAAATTTAAATAATTTTGAAATAATTCATATGGCCACTCATAACTATAATACCTCCATAAATCAGGGACATAAGTTTACACCTTATGAATTGACGTTTGGCATAAAACCTCCACGATTAGATGTAGACAATAATGAAAATCATCACGAAATTGATCCTACCTTAAGAAATGAAAATATAAAACAAATTAGAGAAATGGCAAAACAAAATAAACAAACCAACTCAGCGAAGACTAAAGTTCGTCATGACCACAATGCAAAATTAATTCCAACGTTTACAGATAAAGAAAAGGTATATGTAAAAATGAAAAGACAAGGTGACAGGAAATTGAAATATTACGGTCCTTTTGAAATTGTTAGGAAAATCAATCAAAATTCTTATGAAAGAGCATGTCCTAAACCAAAAGTAATTAACGTTTCTAAAATAAAACGAATTCCAATTCAGCAATAACATCAATTAACAGTTTTGTTTTCTGTTCTTGTTTCAGGCAATAAAATGATCATTACAGTAACATCCCTAATTCTTCTTTTCACCCTATCTTTGCAAGAACCTTTAACTATAACTAGCCTACCGTCCGACTCCGGTATTTACCTTAAATTATTAGGAAATTTGAAAATAATTGAACAAACATACTCGATAATCGTAATAAAAAACATTACGTCATTATATCAAGATTTAGATAAAATTAACAGATTGACAGATAAAATAAATCAAATGGAAAATAGATTATTGGGATCTCATCATCATTATATTCACGCCCTTACCTTAAAACAAAATTTGAATAAGGTAAATCGCGAATTAAAAGCTATTACTAATATGCTTCCTATCGAAAGAAATAGACGTAAACGTGGAATGTTTGATATTATCGGATCTGGTCTTCATACTATATTTGGATTAATGGACGCCAATGATGAACTAGAAATCAACAATGCAATTAAATTGATTCAGAATTCCAATAGGGACACTTTAGCACTTGTGGACAATACTGTACATATTATAAAAGATGTAATCAAAGACTTTAATTCCACATTAGCAAGTTTACACATAAATGAAGAGAAAATTGCTTCCAACTTTGAAAGGATTCAAAATAAATTGAATGAAAACTCTTTTACAATTGCGAGCAACGAATTTCAGATTGAACTTTTAAATTTAGTAGTGGTTTGCAATGAAATTATCTTAAGCATTGATTCTGAAATAACAAAGGTTAAAGAACAAATTCTTTTTGCTAGAACCAATACTCTGCCACCATCGTTTCTTGACAATAATTTATTTGTACAAGCTTTAAAAGAAATTAATCAAAATGTACCCCAGTATATGTTACCCTTTGATTTAACTTCCGAACAAATTCCGAATTTTATAAATATCTGTAAAATTTCAATTTCAATAAAATCAAAAACTTTAGTATATCATATTAAAGTACCTTTAATATCAAAGGAAATTTTTCAGTTTTACAAATTAATACCGATTCCTGTTCCTGGAAAGGACGATCCTAACTTTTATTTCCTATTTCCTAAATATCCATATGTGGCTATTGAACGAGCAAATGCGCACTACATCCAAGTAAATTTTCTTTCTGAATTGCAAATGCAAAATGGAGATTATTTCATGAGAGACCCCGTTATTATCAACAAGGAGGAAGTGACTTGTGAGAGCGAGATGGTCTTCACTGGAAAATGGTCCAATATGTGTCAACCAGTACGTATGCCTCCACAATCTGAGGAAATGCTTCGCCTGGAAGAAAATCAATGGCTCGCCATCCTTACAAGACCCCTGGACTTCACTTATAAATGTGAAGGGGACTTTATAAAAACGGTAAAGTTGGTAAAGCCTAGTCTAATAACACTCCATTCTTCTTGTAATGGAATCGTTGGAAAATCTTTCAAAATAGTTACTATTAAAAACAACACCTTGAATAAAAATATGAGTTATGACGTCATCTCAATTCCTGAGGATTGCCTAATTAATTATTCAAAGAACAACGAAATAAAATTGGTTCCTATATTAATGCATAAAATGAACAAAGAAGAACTTCTTTTAACCAAGCATAAGCTGGACTCGATGGAAAATGAAATATATAAGGAAAAACACAGACCGTTCGTTGAACTCAGTTCCCTATCATGGTGGAAACTGGTGTTGTCGATGTTTGTTTCTGTAATTATGGTGTTTTTGTGCTGTTGCTGTTGTTGCCCGGGTTGCTTAAAACTTATTAAACCAAAGTGGTTCCCGTTTTCTGGCAGTGATTGTAATCGGTGCATTAAAATATTTAATATAAATCAACCAAACTCTAGTGTGCTTTCGCGGGTCCCTGCTGATTCCAGAAGAGAATTTTCGGAACCAACTGTAAGGTTTTCTCGGCGAGAGATAACATCTTCTGCACCAACTTTGCAAAATGCTTATTCAAACGGAGCATTTTCTGACGAACATTCTACAAATTGGAGATTGACAACTAATTATGATACAAAATAAGACTGAATACACTAAGTGTTTCTTTTGTGAATTGTTTTAGTACTTATTATATCTTTTGTGCCTACCTTTATATTGTTCTGATTATTATTGTTTAAACAAATTTTAAATTAAAAAAACTATTTGTTTAAAACTAGCGGTAGAGGAATGTTAGCATGACAATTCCATGTTAATATTATTATTCATAAGTACTTTGGATGTTGATTAGATTGTTTGTGTTTACTACTCATAATGATAGTTAGGGCAAATACGACCCTTCGTAATACACTAAGGATTAGATTTAAGTTAGTCTTAAGTTTTCCTTTGTTGAAACGACTCATCTTTTTGTATAATAAAGTATCGTATCTAAAGAACGAGAATTTTATTCTTTTATATGTGTTTCTTTTGAATACGAATCAAGTTATACTTTGTGAATAAAACTATCGAACTGTATTTTCTTCATATAAGTGAAGTAATATCTTCGAGGAAAATATCAGTTTATAAGTGATAGTAATATTATATTGCATTTGGAAATCAACCTCAAATCCGCAATATAACAATATGTGACAATTGAGCGACGCTAATCTTGAAACTACACAGGGTGTACCTTCCTTGTGACAAACAAATAATAAAACTTGATTTATAAGCTACGTCCTACATTTTAGACTGCACAAGAAAATAGTAGTTTTAAATTTCAACTGAGAAGTTATTGAGTTCTCGACAGTTACTTCTTATAACGAAAAGTTTGAAGGGGGTGAATTTTTTAAAATTTCGTGACAAAGGGGATGAACTGATTTATTGGAAATAATAAATGGATAATATACCCATCTAATATATAACATATATACCTGTTACATACTGTTGAGATAAATCAAATATTGTCCAGTTTAGAATTTGTCCAGAATCAAACAAGTTGGTAAAAATGAATCCACCAGAATTAAAAATGTAAATAGAGTTGGCAGAAAAAGAAACTATTTTCTAATAAAATTTAAACTGTCAATGGTGCAACTTTTGTGAAACTGCATTTTAATATAAATAACAATAAAATAAACAAATAGATACGTTTCACAAAATATTCTATACAACAGTGTTCCCTTTGTTAAAGAAAAACCTATTTTTGGTAGTATTAAATATATTAAAAACTTATGTAAAGATTTCAAGCATTTATTTCACAATAGGTATAACTGTAAAATAATTGAAAATAGTTTAAAAAAAATTTTAGTAGCAACAATAAACAAGATCCCATTGGAAAAAGTGGTATTTACCAAATACAATATGTTAACTGCGATGCAATTTACATCGGTCAGTCCGGTAGAGCTATTAAGAAACGAGTTTCGGAGCATTTAGCAGCTATTAAGAACAAAAAAATTCCTTCGAGTGGCATGGTTGAACACTGTTTAAACCGTAACCACACGTTAGATATGGACAACATTAAAGTTCTACATTCAAATGTACCTAAAAGTAGAAAACTATCTTTATTAGAATCATTAGAGATTAAAAAAGCAGTGCAGAATAATAAAAATCTTGTTAATAATCAATTAGAATTGTCCACTTACAATTCCCCCCTCCTCCTGTTCAAATAGAATTAGTCTTTATAAATAGTATCCTTAAGGTTTTAGATTTTAGTAATCTTTTGTATGTACTCTTGTAAATTGCCGTATCGGCCGAAACATATGTCGAATGTTCGAATAAATTGTGAAACGTATCTATTTATTTATTTTATTGTTATTTATAGTAAACTATTTTCTAGTAATACTTAACCTCGAAATTAAGATAGTCCAAAAAGTCAGAAAGGTGACGAAGAAAAGTGCTCAATATTATATCTGCAAATTGTAAAAATATTGTAAATCGACGAGAATTGTAAAGTGAGTTTTGCTTGTCAAAACTATTCCTATCGAAGGAACAAAAAGGTATGTTTTTCGATTGCATAGAAAAGGTATATTTTTGAGAAGAAAAATTGCCGTCGCACAAGCCATATTTCAAGGTGTTCATTTTGTCATTTTCGGAACAAATTTTTCATTGTCAAACTCTATAAACGTTTTTATTGTTATTAACCAAAAACTATGTAACTGTTTCTTTATTTGCAAATTTTATCTGAGACATAAATAATAATGTAAACTTCGACCCAACAGGTACCTTTCTTGTATACGGATTTTATAAACCTACAAATAAATCCTTATTAAACTTGAAAGTTCGACCATCATTGGAGATACCACGAGACAAAATCCCAACACATACAAACTTAGATATATGTTATATTAGGTGAATGTTGGTACCTCTTGTATTGTAAATATAAATATTATTCAATGATAATTTTCTGTGGTCCATATTTTGCGAATAATGTTAGCATTAAATTAAAAAAATTGTTGAGAAAATATAATGTTGTACATCAATAATTAATAACTACAAATCCTTTTACATAATTTAAATATAATATTATTTCGATTTACTCATTCAAAATTTTCCTTTAATATTTTGTTTGTTCACGTTTCGTTTATTGTTATCGTTATCAACATTATTACTTCAGCTAAGTCAGTTTAAACCGGAAACTGTGAAATTTGTTGTCCAGTTTTCATGTGAAAGGTAAACAAAGTGTGAGATGAGCAACAGGGCGGATCATGCGTCCATTGCTTGAGCTTTGGTCTCTTATTGCACAATAGAAGAAATATTATATAAGGTTGTAGCAGTCATAGTCATAGTCATAGTTATATTCATACCAACATTAGTTAATTAATTCATATTTCCGTAATAATTTAATTAATAGTTAATTGTATCCATGTGTTATTAATATTAAAAAATAAAACTGAAGTGAACGGAAAATAAAATAAAAGTAAAAGCAATCAACCAAGAAACCCTGATGAAACCATACATCGCATATTAGGTTAAGGACACAACAATAATACCTCGATTAAAATAATTTTCCGGAGATTTTCTGTGGAGGGGGTATTTCTTCCCGGGAGCTTTTCCTGGCTTATTTCTCTGCAGGCATTTTTTTTCATAAACTATCAGGTGGAGTAGGTATTTCGGTTTAGGTTTTGAAGTTAAGGTTGGCTTTTCGGAAATGAAAATATTCTCATCTACTCATTCCATGAAATACTAGAAAGGAAAGTCAATTTTTTGGAACTTCTTTCTCCCTAAATTTATGGAATCGTAAATCTAACATCGTAAGTAAAGATTTCGAACCTTAATCAACTTTTTTATCCTCTTTACCACCATTCGGTATTTTGTATTAAAAATTCCTTTTAATTTCTTGTACCAGTATGTATGCGAAAAAAAAAACAGAAACTATTTTATTAAAAATATATAAATATAAATACATTAAGAGTTGCAAAAGATTTCATTCAAAGTTAACAACATACACATAATGTTTTTAAACTAAATGTTTGCTATTTAACGTAAAGCATTAATTAATTAATTCTTGATCATTAAATAATTTTTCTTTTCTGTTAAGATTTACCTGCTTACTTTTAATGTGTCTGTGGCGCATAAATTTTGTATGTGTTTATTTGACTTCGACAAAGATGAGAAAAAGTATCGAATGACATCGGGTGTTGGAAATCTTGTGATAATAATTAAAGGCAACACATGGCCTACTGTGCTTGTTGAATCTGTTCAGTGAATCGTTGGAGAGACAAGCACCCGATGACGAAAAACCATAAATCACACCTTTTTTTGTATCTATAATATTTAAGAATTTACTATGGAAACAGAACTTAATAATTCAATTAGTTTTTGGATCTACATATAACAAATATTAATAATAAACAATTTTTCAATATTTCATAAACAAACCCATATCATCCAATCAATCATAAACTAGCCTGGTTTCATTCAATGGTTCACAGACTCATTAATTATCAATTAAATATTAAAAACTACAATAATGAAATAAATAGAATTTTATGTATTACACAAAACAACGGTTATTTTACAGAGTTAATAATTAATCTACTAAACAAAAAACTTTTTTCCAATATAAGTCAATGCCACAAGAAATTAGAAAATTTTGTTCGCTTACTTATTTTGGTCAAATTTCACAAAAAATTAGTAAATTATTAAAAATAATTAAATAATCACTGCTTCCTTCAAAACAACTAATAGTAAGTATTTCAAATTTTATCAAAAACAACAAAGATAAAACTGATAAAACATCCAAATCAGGAGTGTACCTATTATAATGTGGACTCTACCTATGCTGAACATCTAATAGCCGAAAAACATCAATTTGACGAACAATTCAAAATATTAAGCACGTTAAGTAAAGGTGTTAAACTAAATCTAATGGAGACCATGTTCATTAATAAATACAGTAAATTAAATATAATTCCTAATGATCAAATAGAAAGTCACAATTCTCCTCTACTAAACCTTAATTTCAAATTTTAATGTTCCCTCTACCCTTAAGAATTACTGATCAATCGGTATTAAAAAATAATTAGACTGGTAGTGTCGAAAACGATCGTTATTGTTTATATAACTAATGCTTAAAAATACGCCAAATAAGTTCGAGAAAAATATTGGTACTGTACTATATTCATATCAATATTGTTTATGCGTTTTCCAAAACCCAATTCCCTGTAGTAAGCATACACATATGTTTCAAAAACGTATCATAATCCCATACCATTTTTATATCACCACCTCATCTTAGGACAGTCTCAAATAAGCAGTTACAATGTAAAGAGGGTGCTGGTTTTTAATAGACGTATCGACGCCCGTTTTGTCGTCATTTAGCCACTTATCTACGGTTTCCCACTTTTAAACATAAGTGACTATTAAAAACTAGAAAGCGAGAAGGGTACAATATTCTTCACCTTAGTATTCTTTACCGAAGTAAACTGCTACACTTTTGGGAAAGATAAAATTCCTCGGCTGCAAACTGTCTTCATAACAATTTAATAAGGGTAGGTCGCACCACTTGTAACTGCAAGATGTTGATGTCTAGATAAGAATGAGTAAGAAGTTGCTTCTGAGAAAACAGTCAAAAACCACTTGGTGTAGATGAAATGGAGGTGTGATCCCTTTTTAAATATAGAACAGATAAACAACAAAAAAAGTGTTAAGGATATCTACATTAATAGTTCGTCGGCTTTCACGGCCGGTGTCTAATCGAAAATGAAGAGCTTCTGGGCTGAACAGAATTTGACCACGGCAGAAAAGCCCAGAAGCTCTTCATTATCCATCACGAATGTTCAAAAGACAAGATGCCATTAATCGCCCTTGTTATTGTATTTTTCTCGAAAGGTGCTGAAAATTCAGATAAAAATTTAAAAAATTCAAAAGAAGGGAAAGTTGAAATTAAGCCATCGATTGCGTGTAAATTCTGGTTTATGTCAATAGTTTGAGCTTTTGCTCCATCCCCGTCTACAGTGGCGGATCTAAAGGGGAAACTATGGGGGCTGTACGTAGTGTGTTATTTGACGTTGGGTATCTAACAGGCGGACTGGAAAGTTCGTAGGCTAGCATAGAAAAAAATATTATTTTAAAAATTATATTTTTATATTATAGCGGTCATACAATGTTTCGATACCATTTTTATAATACGATTTGTCTTTAGCCTCAAAATAGGCTTCATTTTCGGCGATTACGATTACCTCAAAATTTCTGTCCAGCGAGCATCCTCTTGAGGTCTGAGAACAGAAAAAAGTCGCTGGGGGCCAGATCTGGAGAGTACGGTGCATGCGGAAGTAATTCGAAGCCCAATTCATTGAATTTTGCCACCGATTTCATTGATTTGTGACACGGTGCACTGTCTTGATGAAACAGCACTTTCTTTTTCTTCAAATGAGGCCGCTTTTCCGCGATTTCGTCTTTCAAACGCTCCAATAGCGCTACGTAATAGTCACTGTTTATGATTTTCCCCTTTTAAAGATAATCAATGAATATTATACCATGAGCATGAACATCCCAGAATACTGATGCTGATGCCATAACCTTGCCAGCCGAGTTTTGCGTCTTTCCACGCTTTGGAGTCGGTTCATCACGTGCAGTCCTTTCAGCTGACTGTCGATTGGACTCCGGTGTGAAATGTTAGAGCCATGTTTTGAAGGTTAGAGCTAACTAAAAATCATATGTATTTGATACTAGTAGAGCCATCTATGGGTCAGCCTACGAACTTTACAGCCAGCCTGTTACATATATGTAGCAGTAAAATGATGAAAACAGATATTTGACCAAACCCTTAAGAGATTTGATCAATTCACCGGAGATGTATAAAAAGGGTAAGTGATTTGTTCAAATCCCTAAAGTGTTTTAGTGAAAAGATGAAATAAACAAATCAGAACTTTTGTTTTTTGATCAAATCTCGGTTTTTATCGTATCTCTGCGATATTTACACGAAACACTGCAATTCATTCCGCCTGGTTTAGGCCAAATTAGTTGCGTAAAAGAATAACTAGTAGCAATACAAAAATTAATTCCGAAATCCTTTTGTGGCATCCTGGCATCGAAATTACGAGGATGTTGAATTCAAATTTCAAAAGCAAAAACTGTCATTCACCTTTCCTTAACGTTGCGGTACTATTGCAGTTATTTACTACAATTCCTGTGATTTCAGCTACATCGGAGTGGATTTTTAAATTACTAAAACGTCATAAAAGCTTTCTAAAAGTCAGATAATAAACTGAGTGGTTTAGCATAACACAAAATCCATAAGGAAATTGAAATTTCAGTAAAGAAGGTGGTGAACTTGTTTTGTAAATTTAAATTTAAACATCTCAAAATTTTGGATTGGATTTCGGACACTTATATTAACAACTCTTTGGTCTTCGTTGTTAGTGACGAGAAAATATAACATATGATTTTCATTGGGATAGTACATGATAGATTGATGACTAAATATTGTATTTCGAAGGATCATTAGTAATGAATAATTCCACCTTAGACTATATTTAACGACACAGTCAATTACTGAAAATCAATTTAAGATTATATGCTCAAAGGAAATTAATTGTGTATATCATTTGTCATATAATGTATTGATTAGATGAAAGACAACATTAAACCAATTCTAAATCCTAGATCCGCCACTGCCCGTCCGCTAGTTTCTCCTAAAATTATAACCAATTGTTTTGGTAGATAAGTCAAGCTAGGATTTTTTATTCTTTGCTGAAAAGGTTATATGGGAGTGTACATGGTGTGCGTGTTCGTGCGTACGCAAACATTTCTCCCTTCACGTATAAAAAATGATATCTATCGACTTTGTCGGGGTATCAACTGGAGCATAATAACGTCAACAATATGATCGGAAAGAAATTCCATCCAATTCAGTACAGCCCTTTTTTGTTTAACCAAAATGACTACAAAAAACTGTGTTTAAGGATTTTAAGATACTTTTCCAATATTTTATCAAATAACATCCTAGAGATTTTTATTATAATGAAAAAAATATAAAAAAATAATAACAGTTTGATTGATTGTATTTTATTTTTATTTTTATTATCACATTGATAAGTTAATACGGTTGCACTTAGTAATGCGACACACGGCTTGGACTTTAGAAGACCCTTTTTTGATTAGGTGTTATTATTTCGATAACTTCCACAATTTATTAAATAAACTTAACACGTGTTTCGCCAACACTGTGGCTTTTTCAGAAGTATAAATTTTACTTAAAACTACCTAAAAGTAGATGTTTATAAATAGGGCGGTCCATCTTCATTAGAGTGAGGGAAAAGGTTTAATAGTGGTGAGGGGTTTATATCTACTTGGTCATTGAGTAATATGTCTGTATTTTTATATTTGTTAATTTATTTAGATTCTAATGGTGTAAGTTTTAAACTTTTATTTCTAACACATGTTTTGCACAGTTAGAATCGTTTGTTTTTTGTTTCTGTATGATCTAAAATGTTCGTTCAAACGAATTCTAAAATTTCTTTCCGTCAGGCATATGTCAACTTAGTTGCGGTTCTTGTTCAAAAATTTATATAGGCCAGACGGGAAAAAATTTTAGAATTCGTTTGAAGGAACATTTTAGATCATATAGAAACAATAAAACCGATTCTAAGTATGCAAAACATGTGAATATAAGATAAGATAATCATATATTTAATTTAGATGTAAAAATTTTACACATTGAAAATAAAAGCTTAAAACTTACACTATTAGAATCTAAAGAAATTAACAAATATAAAAATATAGACATATTACTCAATGACCAAGTAGATATAAACCCCTCACCACTATTAAACCTTTTCCCTCGCTCTAATGAAGATGCACCACCCTATTTATAGACATCTACTCTTAGGTAGTTTATAGTAAATTTTATACCTCTGAAGAAGCCACAGTGTTGGCGAAACACGTGTTAAGTTTATTTAACAAATTGTGGATGTTATCAACTGTGTATTTATTTCAATATGTTGGACTTCCATCAAGTATCTGCTAATTCAATACAATTGTTATTATTTAATTTAATTAAGTAAAAAATCGGGAACCAAACTTTGAAAATCCGTAGGAAGTGTTTGAAGTCATGCTTAAACCATCCGTATGCTGTAGTTACGTTCATTGTCTCTGAAATTTGCTTTGTGAACGGTTAAAAAGCTGAAACCTTTTAGCAACGGAGATCGAGATTCTGTATTCATATTGCCAAAGGCAAAACAGCAAGAGCAATAGCATACCGAGTGAAAAGCAATTCACCGGTCCCAAATCGAGTTAGCCGTGCTACGAGCTCGCTAGCGTTTTGTTCCAGGGCCCGCTTTGATGTGAGGTGTAATGGCTGCTGCTCCACATGCAAATGGCTGCCACAGCACCGCCTACGTTGATTGCATCCGCGATGAGTTTATACTGTGACGCTGAAACTAGCTATGCCAACGTTACGCCGCCGATTCTAAACGCCGTCATCAAGAGACCAAGATATCGAGTTGTAACGAAGTTTTTGCAGTCAAACGCTTCGAAAATTAAATTGTTATCCTCTGATGAGATCCTTTGATTCCTGTGCGCCATCACCCGATAAATAACTGTTGTCTACAGATAGGGTTTTTAGAATGGATTTTAAATATATATTGTATCGTACGCCAAAGGAAATTTAGTAGAAATAGTATAAGCATTTAAGTACATCATTATGTACCATGAAGTGTAATGACGTAATCAAGAGAATCTCATGGTAATAATGAGATTCTGCTGTAGGGAATAAGAAATCGGAATTACACTTTATGGCACCTACAGTACCGTAAACAATCAGTTTATGTTTTCTGTTCCCCAATGAGATCAAGAGGGGTCACATATTATAAATATTGTTTCTTTATAAATATTAAGGGAAACAATGAGGGTTTTAAAGAAAAAAAAAACAATTGAAAAAAGAATCCGAAGCCTAATTTTGTAACCAAACAAAAAAGTGTATAACACCCTTTGAATTCTATTTTTTAATGAATGATAGTAAATTAAGAAAACGTCTTTAGGGTAATAAAATATTAATTGTATCAATCAATCTTTTTATTTATCACGACATGAATACACAGGTCAACAAAATCAAATATTACGACTATTTTGTGATTTCCAAACTTTAACATTTAAAAAAATGCAATTTTTGTTCTTTTTGAAAAGATCAATACGTGGAACAGAAAGAAAGAAAAAAAGAAAGAAAGAAAGAAAGAAAGAAAGAAAGAAAAAAGAAAGAACAAAATCCAAACAAGAGAGTATTCATTTCTGATTAATCTTTTGCTGGTGAATTAGAATCTGTCCTCATAATTACCTATTTTGAAATATTTAAACTTCAAAACCCAACTGATATTAATTAAAGTTGATAGATTGCGTATCGCATTCTTTGTGAAACATTTGAATATGAAAATTGAATATGAAAAACTTGCATAGACCAAAATTATTTCAAATTTGAAGACAATTATTTTAAACAAAATGATGGATTGGATTACCTATGGGTTCTTCTTTATCACCCCTCCTTGCAGAAATTTTTAAGGTCTCTTTCGAAAATTCACTTTTTAAACTTAACTCAGAACTTATCAAGCTTGTTACCCTTTGGAGACGTTATATTGATGACGTTTTTGTATTTGGAAGGGAAGGTTAAGACAATTAGACAACTTTCTCAAATTATTAAATTCCATAGATTCGAACATGTAATTTACGATGGAAATTGAAACAGACAAGTTAAACATTTTGGATCTTACTTTAATCAAAAATAACAAAAAAATTATGTTTGAAATTTATAGGAAACCTACGGCCACTGATACGGTAATTCCCTTTGACTCCAACCAAACTTTTAACATCAAAATGGCAGCTTTTAATAGTTTTTTACACAAGTTAATAATGTTACCCCTTTATAAAGCCAATTTTGAAAAAGAATTGAAAATTATAGAACAAATTTCCATCAATAACGGATATAATCCCAACCTAATTGACAAAATGTTAAAAAATAAACAGCGTAACCTCACTGAAATTAAACTGTACAACGGTCTCCTTCTTGATTTAATTCCTGAAAATAAGAAATATGCCTTTATTCACTATGTAAAAGAAGTCGGATACAAAATTAAACACCTTCTAATCAAGTTGCATATTATACCAATTTTAGTCAACAAAATTAATTTAAAGAGTCTGTTAGTTAACAACAAAAATAAAGCAAATTCAATAGATAAAAGCGGCGTTTACAAATTGTACTGTAAAGATTACACAGCCTTTTACCCAGGACAGGCAGGTAGAGCCATAAAAACTTGGCTTAAAGAACATGTGCTTTCCATACGGAATAAAAAGAATAATACAGGAATAGGTCAACATTTTTTGATTTCAAATATAATTTAGGCACTAATTCGATTGAACTTTTACATTCTGCACAAAAAGGTCGTAAATTGAGTTTGCTCGAATCTTTGGAAATTAAGAAAGCCATTAATAATAAACAAAATATTGTAAATAATTAAATTGAAATGTTCACTTTGGATTCTCCGCTGTTATTGTACCTTGCAAATAGATAACCACTACCTGCAGTTAATTTTTCCCATTGCTTATTGTCATCCGTTTATTTATTTAAGTCTGTTACATTATTTATATCTTTAGTAGCACTATAGCTCTTGATAATTACCCGCAAGGGTTGAAATAATATTCTAGATAAATTGATATTAATTAGGCTTACTTGGATTTGAGATTACAGTATATTGAAATTTAAATATTTTAAGGGAATTCTGGAGCCATATTCGAGATTGCCATTGAAAAATACATCAAAAATGATTACCCTAATTGAATTTAAAAAAAAGTAATCAAATCGATGACGATTTAGTTAAGTTTCAAAGAAAATAATAATAGATAACAAGCTATTAATAGTCGATAGAACAATCAAACAAACAAAAACAAATTTTACTTCTCTATGATACAGCATATATAGAGGGAGATAAGAACAATTTTAATTTTAGTTAAATATCAATAAAAGCTACTGAAGTAAAAATAATACTAACAGAAAATAGTTCTCATTGAAGTAATCTATGGAATTATGTCCATGACAAATACCCAGCAAGTATTTATGTAATTATAATTCTTCGTATAATCAATTTAGGTTAGATTACTTAAAAACGAATTCGGAGGGTTTGTATTTCCAGGAAGATTATCGAGAACAGTAGTATACCTTTTACCATATATTTTGTTGATTATCATGAATAGATGCAATCAAAATCGTTACGGTAACACGTGAAAAATCCACCGATCATCCCTTGACAAACAAATGGGGTCTTCGAGGGACATTATAAATCCGTCAGGCATATCAGATGTGAAAAAGCGTTAGCCGGTGCTTCTATTTACGTAAAAATAACTTGTAAACCTTTTATGAGCATAATATCAGACAAAACAAATATCAATCGGAATTAGTAGGTGACTATAAACATATAAAAAGTAGCGTAATTTATTAGGGAGATCAAAGGAAACTAGTCTGTCGCTGATAAAACGTTTGACAATAAATAAATGGAATTTAATATCTATATGAATTGTGTATTAACGGGATACCATACCAGTCATCTAAACATGGGGTTAATTTCAGGGTAATGTTTAGTATTTTTTACTGGCTTCCAGTAGCATACGCACAAGGGGAATAAAAGGACTGATGCTCTGTTTTGCAGAATGTAAAGATAAATATTTTATTATATACGTATATAGGTACCATTACATTTAGTTATTTTCTTAAAACAAAAAGCTTGATACACCCTTGCTTCCTTGTACTATAATTATCGAATTAACAAACAATTGGAGGCCCTGTAGGAACAATTGGTTGATTGAAATTTTAAATTAATAAAACACAATTTCTACTATAATTTTATTTTATTTTTCTCTACAATTGTTTCACCCTACTAGAGCATCTTCTGGAGAAGTATTTACATCAAATGTTACAAGTTTTGCCTTATATGTATTACTACTACCTTAATCTATTTGTCTAAAATTATTGAATTGTGGATATTTTCAATTTCATTAAGTATTCTTCTGATTTTTAATCTGTTTTTTCATTTCTAAAGTTTTTAAGATGTCTAGTTTTTTACTTTTATTATGTTTGTGTAAAATTTTGAAATTTTGTTCTAAATTAAATTCATATTTGTTGTCTTCAATGTGGTTCATGAATGCTGATTTCTTATTGTAGTTTTTAATATATTCTTGAGTTCTTTCTTTGAACGATCTCCCTGTCTGACCAAAATATAGCGCATTACAAGTGTTGCAATTTAACTTGTATACTCCACACGACTAAATTTTTTCTGTTTTGTCCTTATTGTTAATTATATACTTCGATAGATTATTATTTGTTTTAAATGATATTGAAAACTTATTGTTTTTTTTATTTTATTTATTATTTATTTTTATTATAGTGGAAATTGTGTTTTATTAATTTAAAATTTCAATATGTATTTAAATTTCCATAAAGTAGAGGCTGATACAATTAATTAATTAGTTGATTGGTTGAATATCTAAAACGTATAGTAATTTGTTAATTGCTTGAAGTTAAGTTAGGATAAAAATATTCCATGGAATTTAGAAAAAACAAAATAGGGTTTGGTATTAGAAATATTATCTAATATCAAGAAATGAAGATTTAAATAATTTTTTCTTTAAAATAAAATAAAACATTTTCTATTGTTCAAACATATGTTAAAAAGAGATGATTATACCATTTCATATCACTAAAATACTGTTCTATTTTTGTTTGACCGATTTGACCGTTACTTGATTGATTTATTGCTGAACATAGAGCCTCGAATTATAAGAACATCGAATATAATCTTATCTCTTCTCTAACAAACAAAAAAGTCTGAGCTTGAGTTAAATGGCCAACATTGTAAGACATTTATAAGAAATAAAGAGATATCGTAAACCAGTTTTTATATTACACTAGCAAAAAAAGTGACAATGTGCAACCTTCAAACTATGTTACAATGCCAGAAAGTTAATTTGTCAGTTCAGATTTGATTGCGGTTTCGTGTGGTTAGTAGTGATGATATATTCGTGGTTAAAAATTCGGTAAATATAGAGTATTATTTATATATTGAAAGTGATTCTTATCTTTAGTGTTAGTGTTAGTGTAGACTCTGTAGACATTAGAAAGACAATTAAAGTTTAATCATGATAAAGTATCAACTATGATATTCACATTAGTATGGTAAGTTTTTTCTTTTAGTTTTTGAATAGTGTCAATCTATAGGTGATGAAAATTCACAATTGTTTTATTGATTTGACGGTTGTTTCGCCAAAGAGTGCTTTCCTCAAATATTATTTTATATCATTGGATCTTCTTTAATTGTTTAAACACCAGTTCCTTTTTCAATAAACATAATTAACAATTTATATGTGGAAATGGAATTGATTAATCTTTTAGGTAATGTAACTTCATATTTAAAAATAAATAAAAAACAAACCTGGAGTTTACAAATGTTTAATGCTTCCACTATAATTATTTCAGCACACTGTGCCTTCTTCTGATGGTGAAGATACGAAGATATGAATGATCTGAAGAAGTTACAGTGTACTGAAATAATTATAGTGGAAACATTAAACATTTGTAAACTCCAAGTTTGTTTTTTATTTATTTTAAATTTTATATATGGTTGAGTGTACCAGTATATTGATGTTTCATTTCTGATATATTAACTTTCAAAATGGTTTGCGATGTGTCTCCCTCCCTGCCGTTTCCAAAGAAGATTGTCTAAAGATCTATAAAAAATCTTGAAGGTAGATTATGAGGGGTAGTTTTAACATAAATTATTATATTACCTAATTTTGGAGTAATTAGGTCAAAGTTTGACCTTTATGAAGGCACAATATCATTTAATTCAGATACCGATATAGGTTTTAGTATCTTATTATAAATTGGAGTGAGACAGCTAATATTATTATTTTACGCTTTTTTGAGTTTTCAATGGACACTTTTTAATAAGTAAAGCTGTTGTTTTGTCACAGAATTTCATTCATATTTTCGTTACTTATAATTACTTGTAGAGCGAAATTTTCGTAATAAATGATGGGGTAAATATTTTTAGATAATTGTTTTGGTTACCAAATGAATTTCCAAAAAATATTGGTAGTAAATATATAATTATATAAAAGACTCGGTAGTCCGAAATTTATGAAACATAAAGAAAGTAATACTGAGACCAAAAAGTAGCTTTTATATGTTTGAAAAAAGATTATTATTAACTCTATAATTGTTTCGGCATTTGATGCCTTTATTAAGAGTACTACTATAATACTGAAGTTCGACAGTGCGTAAACGTCTTAAATAGTGACAACTTTTGTTAACAACTACACACATATATATATGTATATATATATATATATATATATATATATATATTAATACAGTACAATACATAATTAAAATGTGTATGTGTTGTTCTGAGGAATTATTAATTATTACTAATGGTAAAGCCTAAATAGGTGTTTAACAGTAAGTTGTTCTGAAAATTTGACTGTAGATGGGTGACGTTATCCTTTTTTACAAAAGCTCGTTTTATTTCTAATTCCTCTAAAAGGTTAAGACGTTTACCCTTTTTATCTGAATGTAACAATTTAATATTATCTGCATCAACTTTATGATGATTTTCAACACAATGAGCACTTCAACCTATTAATTTTTTACATTCTGCTACGTCTGTTACATGTTCTTTAAGTCTTACAGCTAATTTCCTATCAGTCTGACCTATATAGTAAGCACTACAATCTAGACAATTTAATTTATATACCCCACTTTTATTATTGATAGGTTGTATTTGTTTATTGTTAACTAGAAGTTTTCCTACATTACATTTAAGTGAAAATGTCAGTATTTAACAGCTATTATTATTATTTTGACAAGTTCAATTTTAAGTTTGTAATAAATTTTTGACAAACGTTTTATCATTCAAGAATGAATTTTTAGAGTTGGTTAGATATTCAATTCTAAATTAAATTTTCATATTCGTGACTTCAGACAATAATTAAATTCTTAGTTTAATATTAAGAAAACAAAACACTTGGTATTTTTTGTCCCACAAGTTTTATTTAAAGACTGACAATTGTTTCGGCAGTTATTCCATTATCAAAGTAAAAAAGAAAATACCAAGTGCTTTATTTTCTTAATTTTAAATATGTTCCACCAAGAGCCGAGCCAGAAATCAACTTCGTTAATCTTAGTTTAATTTCACTTTTTTGTGTAAATTATGCCACTATACCTTCAAATGCATATATATTTGTGTGTTGTTGTTCTTGTTCCTTAAAGACCTAGATAATCCATAGTTTAACCTTGCGCTTAAATTTTCGTTTTTCTCACGAAACGGCAGCAATAAACACTGACCCTGTATAAATGGCACCTACCTACCGGTCCTATCTTTTTGTGTTCGGACAATTGACTGATGCTACTTAACGCGTGACAATCGACAACAATAGAAGTTTTGACAATCTCTAAATTTTGTTTAAGGTCTCGACTTTGTTTGTTAACTGCATTGCATTTGTCACAGAAACTAAAACCGTTCGGTTCGTTATAGTTCTATGAAAGTGAAACAAAGTTAGTTACGAAACAGTTACAACTTAACAAACAAAAAAGGGAACAATTTCATTTTTGAATGTATTTTGAGTAGGTAAATTTATTACGTACGACCTAGCTTGGTGGCCCCTTTCAGCTGTTATTTTTAAATAATTTTGAATGAAAATTTCTTTGCTTTAAAGTGTTGTTTCTTTATGTTTACTTATAAACGACCTACATTTTTTTTAATAAAGCTAATTGTTGGAAAGGGTTCAACAGAAACAAAAAAGAAGTTTCATGCTAAATCTACAAAACAAATAGTTTGGAGAAATTGGGTCGTAGATTTCACAGTTTTCGATATTTTCAGGTTTGCTATTTTCTTAAAGATCAAAGTATACTTATATCTCAGATTTCACACTGTCTCTGTATTTTTAATAAAACACAAATAAAGTTTCAACAATAAGGTTTATTAAACTCTTATAATTGTTTCGGCCAACGCGCCATTTTCAAAGAGTACAGATTTGTTACTAAAATTAAAGAAATGCAGTCGATCAGTATAAAGGAATGAAGGTAATACGGAAATTCCTAGATGCAGGTACCTACTCTTGTAAATCCAGTTATAATTTGTATAAAAGTAAAGGTGAATTGCTGGTCTCTAATTCAGTGTGGTTATTAACTATTAATTTATTATTATTCAGGGCTTTTTTAATTTCGAAATTTTCGAGGAGGCTTAGTTTCTTACTTTTTACACAATTGTGTAGCAGTTTTACATTTTTATGATTTAGATAGTGATTATTGGTTATGCAGTGCTCAGAAAAACCAATCGACATTATATTGTTTTTAATTGATTTTTTGTGTTCGTCCAATATGTTTTTAGGGCCCGGCCAGTCTGCCCTATATAAATAGCATCGCAACTATTAGATTTTAATTCGTATATGCCATTTTTTTGAAAGTTTAATTGTTTTTTGCTTATTGTTAACTAGAAGGGACTTAAGGTTCTTTTTGTTTAATTCGATGACTTTAAAGTAGTATTTGTTCAGGCGATTTTTAATTTTGCAGCTAACGCTTTTTATATAATTTATTTTAGAAAAAGTTTGGCTAGTGTGTTCTACGGGAGTTTTAAATAATATGGAACGAATTTTTCTTATTTGCTTCTTTTTTAGTAAATTGTCAATTAATTCAACTTTGTATCCGTTATTGGTATCTATTTGTTTTATTATAGAGAGTTCTTTATGAAAATTTTAAGTTGAAAGAGGGATGTTGGTTAATGTATGTTTAAACTGTCTATGTACTTACATAAAACAAATCTAGGAAAAAATCGCCTCGGAAGAAAATCAGCGGAAAATAAATTTAAACGAGACCCTACTTATAATTTGTTCTGTGATTTAATGATGAAATGCTAAAATTCGCCCCATGATTAGCCCCCACAGTTATTCAAATTTAACATTTCATTAATTATTAATTATTAAAAATATTTCAAAATTTATTCCTTTATATCGTTTTAAACCAATAACGTTCAGACAAAATCAAAAATAAATATTAAAGACCTTACTAAAACAGAACACAAATCGGGTATATATAAACTTAATTGTCGTATATATAACAAATTTTATATAGGTCAAACTGGGAGGTCAAAATAGTTAAAAAAGTTAGTATTCAATGATAGTTTTAGCACAGTTTAGTCAAGTAATTTTTCTTATGGTCTACATTTTGTGAACTGACTTCTAAATTTAAAAAAATTATTGAAAAGGTGTAGTCACATTTAAAATAGTTTGGGTTCTTTTTTACGTCATAAAATATTTATTTTATGGGTGCTATATTGTTTTTGTCTACTATATAGCCACATACCCGGTTTTTTTTATTTATTAGGATATCGTACAAAGAATTTGGAAAAGAAATAATTTCTACTCAATAAAGCTTATAAAAGGGGTTTTAGAAAAATAAGATAGTCCTTTTTCAAACAATTATATAATAGGAGTAATGAAACGTCATTTACGAATGGCAAAAATCCCATTGTAGTTATAAAACAATAATTTTTGATACTTGCTCTTACGTCATTGAAAAAATTTTGTAGATTAGATTTACAGCGCTGATAATTTTAATTTTAACACTTCTTTCAACCAATGAGAAATCAGTTCCTTTTTATTATTACAACAACTATATACGATAAGTACATAAGTTATCTACTAAATACGAAATTAAAAAAGTAGTAAAAAGTCAATTATGACATCAAATTTTTGAACTTGAGTCTCTAATGTGTCCGACAATCTTCTGTTACACAGATTTCTGGTGGGTACTTATTTACTTTTTTGCTTACTTAAAAGAATTTCATTAAGAATTTCTTTTTTTACTTTTAGCTGTTGTATACAGATTAAAAACCAAAATTAGCATTCGTCAAAAATTTACGACTTTTGTACAAGTCTAAATTGGTGTTATTTATGTCTATATGTAAGCACGAATAATAATAATAATAAATAAACAAAAGAAAAGAATTTGGTTTTAAATGCTTTAGAAGTTTATTAAGAAAAACTTCTTGGTTTACTTCAAACCTTTATCAAGAGTAATTCCATTACAAATTGCTTTTTTAATTTCGAACTTTTCTAGATATTTAATCTTTTCCCTTTGCTTTCTTCGTGTAACAATTGTATATTTTCTGCATCTAATTCATGTATGGATTCTATACAATACCTGCTTATACCTATACATATTTTACTCTCGTTAAGGTTTTTTACATGTTCTTTTGTCCTTAATTCCAAACTCCTCCCCGTTTGACTTAAATAGGATGCATCACATTTTTTACAATTAATTTTACAAATACCACTTTGCATGATCTGCTATATTGCACTTTTTCAAATAATCGATTGTTTCTGCCTTTACTATATGGAAAATGGGATTTATAATTAATTAATGAAATATCGAATAATAACGAAACAAAATTTCCACTCAAAACATTTATTCTCTTAACAATTATTTCACCCTAAAAGGACATCTTCAGAAGAAGTGATATTTATGAAGATGCCCTTATAGGGTGAAACAATTGTTAAGAGAATAAACAAAATTCAAACTTTTGGTGGTGCAAATATTGTGAAACATTTAATAAATTAGAAAAAATCCACAAGAATATTTACACGAAATTTATTATATTCTCTACAATATTGTTTCGGCCGATTCGGTCATTATCAAGAGTACAAATAGGTTACTAAAGTTAAAATGTTGTTGTCTGAAATTTATAGCTAAAAATAAAGGAAGAGAGGTGTACAAAAGATTTTACAGTTGATGTAGAATGAGAGGGGAATTGGATGTAGCTAGTTCTAATTGATTATTTACTAAATTGATATTTTCATGAATTACCTTCTTAATTTCTAGGTTTTGTAATATTCATAATTTTAATTGCAAAATTTTTGATTTATTAATATCTAAGGTGTTTTTGTCTTTTTTGTTAATTGAATAGAGATGCTCTGAAATACGTTTTTTAATATTTCTACCACTCTTTCCTATATAGGTAGCGTCACAAGAATTAGAAAGTATTTGATAGATTCCATTTTTATACATAGGCTCGATTTTTTTACATTTATTATTTACTAAATATTTACCTAAATTTAACATGTTGGTTTCTGCAATAGTGCAATTGAAATTCTTTTGAAAATAGTTTTTAAATTTAAAAGTAAATTTGTCTCTGAATGTAATGCTACCAAACTTAAGACTATTGTTGGTAGAAGGTGGACTGTACAATAATTTTGTAATATTCATTTTTAATTTATTTTTTAGCATTTTGTTACATCATATGTAACTTGTAACAGTTTCTTAGAGCTATGTGTTTAATTATATATTAATTGATTATTGAAGTTTTCGGAATCAAGCGGTATACTTAACTAACCTAACATATGTAATAAAAAATGAAAAACTGCCAACTTTGTTTGTATTGTAGAGAATATAATAGATTTCGTCTAAACAATCTTGTGGATTTTTTCTAATTTAAGAGAATAAATGTTTTAGTGGAAATTGTGTTTCGTTATTATTAGATATTTAATTCATTCTGTAGTACACTAGTCTTTTGTTTATTGTTAACAATGGTATTCCTAAATTACAGTTATTGTTTTTATTCCTAATTTATTGAGATTGTTACAAACTCTTTGCCTATCATTACCGTAAATGTATATATATTTTTAGATATAATATAAAAATTTTTGTAAATTTATTGTAAAAAGGTACCCATGTACCACAACCATCAGAAATAATTCGCTGCTTTCAATTCTGCGTAAGCAGTTTGAAACAGCGATTTAATCGAATTGGCTGCGACATATGCATGTCTATCAGCTACTGTAAATTTTCAGCTGTGACCACCACGTGTAGGGTTCGACTCTTCGGAGAATTTTACGGGTAGTTTTATAATTTTTCAAACGAGATATGGTGTGTCTATGTATGTATGTATGTAGTAAGTGGGGGTGCCCTATGCCGAGTATCATGTGACTGACATATCGTCGAACTAATTGGTTCCGATAGCTTAGTCCAATTTAAAAATTTCACAAATAGTTAATCGCCAGGAAGTAGTTAATGAGCCACGTGAAACTTTAACAAGAAAAATTTTTCTCTCTGATATTTGAAACTTTTGCGGGACTTCCGTTTAATGGAAACATATTAAAGGATTTATGTTTTTCAGATTTTATAGCGAAATCATAATTTTTATTTTATATATACAGGTATCACCCTGTCTCAGTGAAATTGACTTAACGTATGAAAATTGATGCATACTTTTCCAATACATTATCTACTAATAAAAGGTAGATTTAGAAAGAAATTAGTGGGTAAATAGATTGCATAATTAAGGAATTAAAAATACACTTGGTTTCAAAATATTATATTTGTAGACACTACAATTGTTTCAGCAAACATTGCCTTCATTAGGTGTGATGATTTAAACAAACTATGAATCGTTATAGCTATTTATACTAACAACTAAGGGGTGGGGTGTAATTTAATTTATCCACCAACTTATGAACGTACCTTTAAATATAGAACAGTTCAAATTAGAATTAAATAGAATCTATACCTCAGCTAGAAATAACGGTTACTCGCGAACTATAATATAACTTTAAACAAAATCTATCCTCTAATAAAAACTGAAACAAAGAAATATAATACATTCAAATACATAGTTAATATTTCTTCTTTAATCGGTAAACAGGTCAGTCAAATTAATAATAGTCATATAACCTTTAGAAAAAATAACTCATTAGGTAAACATATACTAAATAATAAATGTAAAACTCCAAAAAACTTAAATTCAGGAGTTTATAAATTAAATTGTTTAGACTGTGACAAAGTATATTTATATTATATTAAAAATAATGCAATAATAGTAAATGAAACAAAAAATGTATATAATTCCAATAAAACAGATAAACTAGTTGAAATATTAGATAATCTGGTATGAAATTGTAATATCACTTCTTCTGAAGATGCCATTGTAGGGTGAAACAATTGTTAAGAGAATAAATGTTTTAGTGCAAATTTTGTTTCATTATTATTCGATATTTAATTCATTCATTTTGAATATCAATGTCGTCATTCAAGAAATTTTACTTGCACAAAATTATTTGGTTTCTTTTTATATAAAATTAAGAGTACGTAAAACCTAAAATAATGTTAATTTACACATGCATTAATTTTTATTGTAAAAACAAGAGTAACATAAATATTTCGCAATAGGCAATAACATGGTACCTTTTATTTTATTTTGTGAAGCCAGGTAATCAGTCATAATTAACAGTATATATTACAGTGAAGACGCGTGGTGGGTCCATAAAGCAATTTCAAAAAGTAAAAGTAATAAATACTAAGGGACATTTGGGCCAAGGACCTTCGAACGGCAAAAGTCGGTAAATCGAAGATCACAAAAAGTCCCTTTTTACTTTCAATTATGGACCAATATAAGCACAAATGCAGAAGTTTTATTTCTTTATTGGCCCTAAAAGCCTAGCTACTTTGTCGTCTCCCGAATTCTTGGACTTGTGAAAAATAATGTCAAATTATGGCCATAAAATAATAAAAGGTACCGTTTGTAATTCATAGACGTATCGTTAACGAATAAATTCTTGTCAAAATAGAGGATTTTAAATCAATAATTATTGTCGATACATAACAGTCATTTTTTAATTTATGATTGTGAAAGGTAAGCAAATTAAAAATAGGGATGTTGGCATCTAAGGACTCCACTAAATTTTAATATAAACCTTTTAATTAAATTTTTGATAATGTGATTAATTTATATAACAATAAGTCTTGTATGAATGTAACAATACAACAGAAAGTTGTTTCAAATTGGAATGAGATTGGATAAAATGATTTTAGTATAATATTTAATACTAAACGGATTGGAATTAGAAAAAAAGTTGACACAAATTGTACAGACTTTTTAATTATCTTTTCTGGATAGCTTCAAAGTGTTCTTATATCATTATTATTATGTTTTTATAAAATATTCTTTAATTTAATTAAATTAAAGTTCAATTCAATCCATTAAGAATTTTTAATAATATTAATTGATTCCGCGGTTGGATAATTGTAAAACATCTTCAATAAAGTAAAAAAACACACAAGATATTGTTTTACACTATTTTATTAGAACTACTCTAACAATTGTTTCGACTGATTAGGTCATCATCTGAGAGAAAAATGCAGATGAAACTAAACTGGCGGTGATTTATAACTCTCAGATGATGACCTAATCAGTCGAAACAATTGTTAGAGTAGTCCTAATAAAATAGTTTAAGAATTTTCAAGATAATTATTGATTTAATTTTATTGTAATTTAAGTTGTTTTATCTTGTTTTGATTTAGTTCAAGTTATTTCTCGAAAAATAACAATTATAAATAATAACAATAGAAATAGTAAGACTAGATATAAATGTAAAAGTTTTGGGAAAATTAGAGTGAAATTTATTGTAACTATTTAATACAATAAAAAATTTGGCATATTTGTTAAAATTCGTACTGAGGGAATTATTACGAATATAAGAAAAAAATCTCTCGGAAAATCCCCGGAAAATGATTTCACACGAGACCTTATCATTTCTAATGTAATTCAATGACGAAATAAATTTGTAGGTATAAAGGTCTGAAGAAATAAATCAAAGTCGATATGAAATACCTAACATATTTAGTCATAATGAATTTTATGGTAAAAGATGTAAAATAAACAAATAAAACTTTAATTCCTTGACTTTTTTAGGCAAAACTTTTTTTTAATTAGGCAAATATATTTCAAAATTTACTGGCGCCGTTATATCATTTAGAAACAATAAGTCATTAGGCAAAATCAAAAACAATAAGGACTTTACTACAATAGAATATAACAAATTTTGTCTATGCTCAACTGAAAGGTCAAAAATTATTATTCAAGTATAGTCTTAGCCTAGTTTCGTCAAGCAAAATTACTTGTGCCCTATAATTTGTGAATAGGCTGGGCTCTATCTTTAAGAAATTGTTAAAAAGTTATAAAATCTCCTTTAATACATATTTCCGGAGATTTTCTGTCGATAGAGCACTTTCTCCAGGATCATTTTACCCGGGGCTATTCTTTCGCGGTGGTTTATAGAATATTTACGATGGAGTCTGCTGATGTTTGATTGAGGTTCATAATAACAAAAAAATGAAAAAATAAATTCTTTATTGAGATTTATAAAATTGGTTTTTTATTTTTTCGTTAGATGCTACAAACCAGGAATTAACACGAAATTGTTAAATCTATTTTCTGTAACCATCCTGATGATATAAACCGTAGGTATATTGTTATATTTATCTATTATGTTTTGTTTTTTTATATTTGTTTTTGATTTTTAAAGTTATCGAATCTGTAATTTGTATAAACAAATCTATAGAGATAAATATAAATATGGAATCAACAGAAATGACTACTCCGAGGGCTAATACCCCTACCGGCATTGAATTACACTGTTGATTCCGATGGACTCCTAGACGAAAATATAACATATTCAAAAAAGAAGGAATTAAAATCGAATATTATTTAAATTCCTTCTTTTTTGAATAAATCTATAGAGTTTTGTTTTCTTTGTATCTCATCTCCCATTCTTCTTTTCTCTTTATTACCAATGGCTTGCGTGCTAATTTTATCGTCGTTTCTTAATTTTTTTCAATAACTGCTGTTGTACTTATCTTTTCTATTTTTTTTTGTTTTCTCTCTCCTAGAAATTTAATTCTTGTTTTTTGTTGTTGTTGTTTGCTTATGACCTCCAATATTAATGTTTTCAATTTTTTTTAAATTTTATTTAATATTTCATTGTCCTTATCCCTTTTCAAATTATTTGTTTTAATTGTAATTAATTTTTATTGTTATATAATTTCCAATACAAAAACTATTTTAGTAAAAAATTTAGTAGAACTACATTTTTTGAATTTAATTTTTGTCAGATGGTTGTTGAATAAACCGAATCGTTACAAATGAATTAACAAAATTGTTTTAATTAATCACCGCCACCCTGAAAAATAAATTATAAACTTATGCCTCTTCTTCAATCATTTTTTTGAAGTCCATTCGTTGATTTACTTATTCAGTTTCATTATCTATATCTTCAGCATTTATTTGCAATTTTTCAATTTTACCCACCCCGAAATTTTCGTTTCATTTATTACTTATAAAACAATTTTTTGCTTCTTCCAATATTATCTTTTTATACACTTCTCTTACTTTTCTCAGGGATGAGTGCTCGTTCTTGATCGTAAAGAATTTTAACATACTTTATTGACATTTCTTTATTATTCTGACGTTCAATTTATTTCCTTTAATATGTCTGATGATCATATTGCATGAGTCGGTATGTTCATTGACAATTCGCATAAATTTTATCTCGGTAGCACAATAATAACGCTATGCGCCCGCTGCACCAAAATGGTATATAAATTCGCGCCGATTAAAAAGGAAAACAAATCGGGTGTAAATTACAACACCTGTTGGCACACCGACAAGTTGAAACCTAGTAATTTTATACGGGAATCCGTGTTTTGCTCGTTCGGACACGTGTATTTTATTCCTAGGATTTATGCCAACAAAACACGCATGCAGATAAAGGAACATTGCGTGCCCAATATGAGAATTTATTAAGTTATCGAATCAATTTTCACAGCATGCTTTACAAAACTCACTTGGCGCTACACGATGAGGGCAAATATTTGACGTGCCCGTTCCAATTAGTTTCGATTATTATTGATCTGAACGGACTTGAATTGGACACACGATTAAAATCATCTAGTTGAAAGATATGAAAATTTTTGAATAATTTTTGGATTTTTTCTCAAATGGGAAACATCCGAATGTGTTGAAAGAGGAAAAATAAATGGAATCAAATGATAATACAAACTATGGTAGGAGCCATTTGGAAAAAATTAAGTCATTCGTGTTTGAAGTTTTTAAATTTTGTTTTTCTTTGTCTGAACGCCCTGTATAAATTATGAAGCTTAATTTTGGCATGACGTTAGGATTAAGACTTGACTATAACTTGTAAAAATTTCAACACTCTATGTAGTATTTTATGGAAGTTATGATTTTTTATAATTTGGGTTGTGGTATCGATCTTTTCTCTATTGATTAAAGTATTTTAGAAACTAAAAAAAATATCCTATTTTCATTCCATGCTCTTTAGACTTTTAAACATTCCTCTTTCTAAAGTAAATTTTAATAAAGAACTCAATAGGATTTATTGTATAGCAAAAAATAATGGATATCCAAAAAGTTTAATTACCAACTTGTTAAAAAACAAAATACAAAAACAGACATTAAATTCTATTTATCCTACAAAAAAATTAAATAATAACTTTAACTGTTTAACTTATATAGGAGACATCTCCATAAAATTAGGAAAAGAACTAAAGAAAATTAAGTATCATTTAAAACTATCAACTCTCTAAGAAATTTTATTAAAAATAATAAAGACAAATTAGATAAAGGATCGAAATCTGGCGTCTATAGGTTAAAGTGTGGTGATTGCAATAAAGTGTACATTGGACAGACTGGAAGAACATTCAAACAACGAATAAATGAACACTTAAAAAGTTACAAACATCATAGAACGGACTCCAGTTACGCAGAACATTTGCTAAATAACAAACATAAATTTAACCCAAACTTTGATGTATTACATGTCAGCAATAAAAGTAAAATGTTAAATTTGTTAGAATCGTTAGAAATAATCAACCATAACAAAGATCATATTTTATTAAATGATGAGTTAGAGATTAGTAACTCCCCACTGTTAAATTTAAAACTTCCCACCCCTTGAATATTTGTCTTAATCTTGTAAAAATGGAGGAAGGGTAAAATTTACCTGTCGATTTTGCGGTCAAAGAAGCGTTTCACGTGTATAATGTACACACCTTTATTTTTGAAAACAAATTGGTTACTTGTGATGTTATGATTTTTCTCATTTGCTCTTAATAAATATTAATTATTAGATATTTACTGTCTTTAGTAAGATTTACTTGTTACAAAGAATGGTGAAACATTTCTGTTAGCAGATAATGGTGATAAAAACCGCTTATTGGTTTTTGCCAGTGAGAAAGGCAAGCAAGCGTTAGGTGAGGTCAGGTTAGGTTAGGTTAGGTTAGGTTAGGTTAGGTTAGGTTAGGTTAGGTTAGGTTAGGTTAGGTTAGGTTAGGTTAGGTTAGGTTAGGTTAGGTTAGGTTAGGTTAGGTTAGGTTAGGTTAGGTTAGGTTGATGTTAGTTGTGTTTTATTGGTATTCAAATTTATGACCGCATATTCCACAATCTTATGTTACCTTGACCGCAAAATCGACATATTTAAATAAGATGGAAAAAGTGACCGCTCAATCTACAATTTTTACGTTTTACCACAAATTATACGACCGCTCGATCTATACAACCATGTATAAATGCTAGTAGGTCTTTTCGTGTGTCTGCGGGACATTGGCCTTAATATTATGCAAAAAGTCTAATAAAAATTGTTATTTGAACCTATTCATTTTTATACGATACTATGACAAACAAACATACAGAGAAACTTTAAATTGTTTGTGTTTGTCTTTGTTTCTAAATAAAATTTTCTATTCACTCTTTCTAGAACTTCTTTTAACCGAAGCGGTGTCTCCTTGATGGTGGTCACCTGCTTGTTTTGGGTGTAGGTCAGTTAGTTTCAAGGTTAAAAAGCTGAAATCCATGCCATTTTTACTACACATTATTTATAAATAGCCGTCAATAATTTGCATGCCGTCTTGTAATAGTCGTCCGAAATGTTCGAAATTATTATTTCCTAGTAGCCAAAAGCACTTCTCTCTTGAATGTCGTAAAGTTAAAAATCCTGCCCTATTGATCTTGTTTGTAGGTGCAGCAATAAAAATCGGTCGCTTAAAATTTACGTTTTACAGCTTTGGTATTTGTTGCCATACAACATTTGAATATTCCTTTTCGTTGTCCGGCTCATGATTTAGATCGTTCTTTACATGTCACCCAGTAAAAATTGTAGCAGTCAAAACAAACTGTCGACCGTTCACATTATAGGGATGCTATCGTTGGTTTGGATGACTGATTTCTGTCAAACAAAAAACCTATTTTATGTCGCTGGAAGTCAGACGGTAAAGTGTTAAAAATTTTTACGTTCATCCGCATAAAAACTATTCGGTTTTGATTTTAGCCCCTTTATTGTAGTATGTTTAGGTTACGTGGCTTATAATGGAAGGATGGCCATTCAAACCACTCAAAAGAAGTCTCTAATGCCATTATTAGTTACAGTTTTCGCTGAATACTAACTTTAAATTCATAATAGTACACTTTATGCTTTTCAGACTTACCTAGTGTTACTCTTTCTTGCAAACTTATACGCAGAAATGCCGTAAAATACTTCGTAGGTGATTACTAATTGGATGATTGTGTCAAAATAAATAAAAACTAATTTTTAATATACTACACGTTTTTAAAACGAACTAAAAGTATAAAACAATTTATCCTAGTCCCTCCCATACAAATAGTCCTGAAAAATAGTGATTATGAATTTTTAAATCGTTACGAAAATACTTTTGTAAGATTAATCAATCTAACAGTCAATAATAAACAAAAATTGGATAAAATTTAAAAAATGGCATCTATAAATTAGATTGCAACAAAAGTTATGCAGTTTACATTGACCAATGTGCTCGGGCCCTATAAAACAGAATTTATGAGGACGAATTGGCCACAAAAACACACAACATTAAAATAAACGCAGAAAACTCAATATTTTAGAAAGTTTAGAAATTAAATTAGCAATTTCAAAGAATAACAATATAGTTAATAATCAAACTGAAAATCAGGAATATACAAATTAAATTGTAAAAATTGCAACGCATTTTATATAGGGCAGACTGGACGTGATATCAAAACTAGAATAGATGAACACAAAAAATAACCAACTTAAAACACTCAACTGGCTTAGGATCTCATTATATTAATAATAAACATAGTATAGATTCAGAAAAGGTAAAACTGTTACACAATTCCAAAAAAGGAAAACTTTTAGATTTATTAGAACAATTAGAAATTAAAAAAGCTATTTATAAAAATGAAAATATTGTTATTTACCAACAACAATTTTGTATCTTTAAACTTTAGGTATATAGTAATAAGATTACTCTTGAAAAATGTGTACATACCGAAACAATTTTAGAGGTATTAAAATTTATATTTGAAACATTTAAAAGCATTTAATTTATTTACCTTCTTAAATAGTTTTCACAAGGAACTGACCTTAAATTCCATTCAAATTATCAAAAACATAGATTTTCTAAGAAGTGGTAGGAGAAATTATTATATATATTTTAGCCCATTTCACTAAAAATTTGCTTTTATTTAAATAATTTTATATATGTAGTTTAATTTCTAATTGCCCATGTTTATTACATTTAAGACGAAGATTTAGTACCCACCAGTAATGAGTTATAGCGAGTGCGTAATTGACCCTACGCACCAAGGGTTGACCTATAAGCTTTGACTATTCTTTTATTGTTTAATATTATTTCAAACAACTGTTGAGGACCTTAATTTTATTTATTTATACATATATAATTACTTCTGCGTAGATATATATTTGAACTAACTATAATGGTGTTGTGATGAAACATGTTTAATATTTGAGAAATCAAAACAGTATTGTCGATGTACTTTTGAAAATTACTTGCTAGTCGAAACAATTGTAGAGTAATTAATAATATATTTTGTGAAACATCTACTGTCTTGATTTCTCAAAGATATTTATTTGCTTCACCTTAAAATCTACAAATTTTACAATATTTTTTTAGTAACTTCCCATCATTACTATATGTTATCTAAAATGAATTATCTTTATGTTACTTTCACATTATATGCTTACTTAGGACTAAACTAATTGCTGTCAGATGTTGAAAATGTTCAAATTATAATGTTCAGTAAGTAGATTTCACTTTTAAGTTGTTAAGATTACTTACACAATGGTCTTCACCCATTTTAGAAGGGGCCATACGGAACTTCAATGTCTACTAGATACATGATTATTATGTACATTAAAATGTAGTAGTAAAAACAGACTGCTCTGATTGAATTTCACTGTAAAACCCCAAAGCAAGTGTTTCAGTTTAATCAAAATTTGAAATTTTGAGCAAGCAGCTTTAATGATGAGAAGCGTTCTCTACAGTAAATAAGAAACATTATGTACAATAATTTTCAGTAATTTACTGTCGTTACATATAATCTAGAGTAAAATTATTCATTTTTAATTATTTTTCGAAATACAACATTTAGTCATTAATCTCATAAATCATTGATGAAAATCATATTTTGTTTTAAAAAATTGATGGTTTTAACCTTTACTTGATGAACATTCATAATTCAAGGAATAAAAACACCAAACAAGTAGATTTTCACAAATTTTAGTAAATCATGTAGCATGTTTCATCAAACATTGGCTTCATCAGACATGCGAGTATTTACTACTAAACCTAAAGTGTCACGTAACAATTTATATGGTTGACTAATGGAGGTGGAAATACATTTAAAATAAATTTAGTAGGGGGGAATTATTACCATCTATTTGGTCGTTCAGTACTAAATTGAGTTTTTTATATTTATTTATTTCTAAAATTTCAAGTAAATTTAATTTTTGACTTTTATTACATTTGTGTAAAATTTCTAATTTAAAAATCATAAAAAGACAATAAAGACAAAGTCGATAATAAAAAATGCTCTGGAGTTTACAAGTTAACCTGTGGGTCTTGCCCCAAAGTATATACTGGACAGACGGGGAGAAATTTTCAAAAACGAATAGTAGAACATAAAAACAGTTTCCTTAAAAATAAAAAAGATTCAAATTTTGCTAATCATATAATAGAAAAAAATCATATATTTAATGATAAATTACAAAGTTTACACAAATGTAATAAAAGTCAAATATTAAATTTACTGGAAATTTTAAAAATAAATAAATATAAAAACTCAATTTAACACTGAACGACCACATAGATGGTAATAATTCCCCTCTACTAAATTTATTTTAAATGTATTTCCACCTCCATTAGTCAACTATTTAAACTGTCACGCGACAGTTTAGGTTTAGTAGTTAATACTCGCATGTCTAATGAAGCCAATGTTTGACGAAACATGTTACATGATTTAATAAAATTGGTAAAAATCTACTTGTTTGGTGTTTTTATTCCTTATATTTTATTTTCTTTCCTCTAATCCAAAGTTTCGAGACGTCACGTTGAGATTTAAATTTACAGAACTAGTCCGATCTCTTCTACTGATATTTCTATTTTCTCGTGGATATAGCACAACGCTTAAACATTTAGCCGATTCTGCGACATAATAAACACTCTTAGATATGTTAGCTCTTAAGACGTTTTAGTAATAAAGCTCGCCCAGCTATATGTGAAGTCACAGGAATCGTAGGAAATAACTCCAACGGTATCGCAACGTTAGGGAAAATGAATGGCAGTCATTTGATTTTAGAAATTTCCATTTGATCCGATGGAATTTTGAATTCGCCAATCTCGCAATACCGTTACCACAAAAGGATTTCGGCTTTTATATATATACAGAGTGTACATTTTCAACCTGACCCCTAGACTAACTTCGGACTGAATTGGAATATCGTTTTGAAATTTTGGTTGAATGAGTTTTCACAGAAGGCCTATCATTTTAAAATATTTTCGAATTTTTATCACTTCCAGTTATACCGGAAGTTGACTTCAACTTTGTTATTTTAGATGGAACCCCCTATTTTTTTCATTTCTGGATTCCCCATCAGAAATAAGGGTACATTTGATAATACAACCCTACCTTTATTCTAAACGGTTTTTGAGTTATTCCATTTTTTTTAATATTATTCAGTTTTGCGCATTTACTTTTATCGCGGTTATATTCTAAATTAATTGATGGTATTTAATGACTTGTCGACACGTTCTTAATGTTTTAATAAGTTATTAATTCGTCCAAAAATTAAAAAAAAAATCAAAAATGGAGTCAAAACATGTGTTGAATATCATAAACTAGAAATAAAAAAAAGTTTATTTAACCAGTGACAAAATTATTCTACAATAATTGTTCGAATTGTTGTCCATTAACTTCTTAACATTTTAAAACTGTTTTTTCTACAGGCAGGACAGCATTAAGGATTGTTCAGGAATCTCTCATATTGCTGTAGTCGTTCTTGCAAATATTCAATATTTTCTACTGACGTTTCATAAACTGCGGCTTTTAAAGTGCCCTAAACAAAAAAATCTAACGGCGTTTAATTGAGTATTAAGCGGTTGATGTAACTGTATAAAAAAATGGGGTGCTATTTAAAAAAAAAAGATTTTTTTTTATTTCTAGTTTATGATATTCAACACATGTTTTGACTCGATTTTTGTTTTGTTTTTTCAAAATTTTTGGAAGAATGAATACCTTATTTAAACATTAAGAACATTTGGTATGGGGGGGGATTAGCCCTCAGAGTAGTTGTTTCTGTTGATTCCATATATATGTTATATCATACAGCTTGTAAAGGCCTTTCTGCCAGCGCCCACCTGATGAGACCCAATAGGTCGAAACCGGTCGTGGGATATGGATTTCGATTCGCTGTGCCTACTTGGTAGGACGCGTTCCAAATGTGGTATCTGTGATCCTTTATAGTTATACCAGTAAGGATTTTAATTCCTTCTTTTTTGGATATCTTAAGTACTTTTTGTTGATTTTGTTTATTACACGGATACACCTAATTTAAATTATTTAAAACATCAAAAAAAAATCAAAAATAAACAATAAATAAGTAAACCACCCCTCTCAAATCTAAAGTTGTACACTTATATATTCATCTGACCCCAAATAATTTGTACCTACTTAAGAAGAAAACTGAATTAACTAAAATTAATATGTCATCTAGCCTGGTAAAGTTGCTGTGTAACGAAACAATTGTAGCTAATTATAATAAAACTTTTGAAACTAAAAACCTGTGAGTTTTTACGATTTCATATAATATGGAGTTTCAAAAATTGATACCTCAACAATTACTATTAATAAAGTTTCCTTTAGCTGGTTCAAATTGACAATAAGACTGACCCCAGATGCTATTTTTAAGTTTTAACTTACTATAGCATTAATTCGACCGTATATCCTATAATGTTAGCTCATCCTTTGACCACAAGTGCAAGGAACTTAAGTATATTTAAAAATAATATCTGTAAATACAGGTACTAAACAAATATATGTATATATCTACTCATGATATATAAAATAAATACACGCGACATTTGTAATAGTTTTAGGCATTATGTTATCATAATCTGTCAATTTTTACCGAATCCTTTAAACTCTGATTGAGGGAATCCATTAATTCTGCCGCATTTATTGTTATACGCATATGTTGCACTTAAGTAATGTAATCCCAAATCATCGACTACAATCCAGGATGTATAAATAAATTATATGTACAGTTTTTACCAAAAATACAGGGCAATCTGTAGGTATGGTACTGTATGCTAGGGCTGGGCAAATTCTAAAATTAATCTGTTATTTTCAGTTGTTAAAAATAATCAATTAATCAAATAATCGATTAATCATAAATAGGCTTCGGATAATTATGCATTAAAAAAGTTCAAAATATGCATGCAAATATGCATTTAAAATATTAAATATATGCTTTCAAATGTCGTTTTTCAGATTCATTATATTCAAATTATTGGGAGCAACAGCATCAGTTTCTTCCTCTTGTAAAACCTTGCAAATGTTTTTTAAATTTTGATATCCCGTATTTTTTTGCAATACTAACGACAGTTTATTAGTAAAACTGCTATTTTTCAATTTATTTGATTTATCAAAAACATTTTCGACAATCTGTATCTATACTATTTTCTAAACAGAGTCCTTTAGTTTTCAATTTCAAAATAGCGTCAGAAATACAACTAAAATTTAATTTAATGAAAATTAAATCTTCGCGCAATCTTCTCCCTCTTAATGCATTTTGTACATCCTCAACGCACTGCGATTCCTCAGGATCGAAATCGTTAATAATACGGGCAATAAGTTCAAAATATTGAGCGTAATAGGTTGCAGCTTCAATCCAGGTGCCCCATCTTGTAACAATTGGGGATGATTCATAAATAATTAATACTGATTGATCTGAACAGTCATATTTTGATTCTTAGTCCAATAAAAGGGTGAATTCTGATAGGTAACCATGCTGGACACATAAACAAATGCTTAATTGTAAATTATTATATTCATTATATATTTTCTTCTTAAGGCCATAACTGTTATTTTGGTGTCATAGGCGTAGTGGGCGTGGGCGATGCGGACAAGCAAAAAAGGTGTTTGCAGCCGATAAACAAACGGTGGTGATGCAGACATTGTAATTAGATATCTCATAAACGAGTTATTATTATGTACTTTTAAAAACTTCCTGCAGGTCATATTTCATCGTCTTTTATGTACATAAAAATAACATTCAAATAATTTTGGCGACAAGCTGTTTTTGTGAATGCGTTTGTACTATCGGCTACGCCAAGGACAATATTTTCTTCATGAAATATGAAATACGGCAATAGCAGCAAAAGCAGGTAGATGGCGACGTACTGCCATATCAACGTTTTATTTAAATCCGCTTTACACCGAACTCCAGCGATTTGGTGCAAGTTTTCTGTGGTTTCCTTGGATCATTTAGGCAAATGCTGGTGTAGTAATATTCCACAGATAATCTTTCACTTCTCTTCTGTCTTCATTTCGTTCGTCTCATCTTTCTCTTTCTAGCCGCACCATCCACCAATTCCCACGATTCCTGCAGGGAGGCTGAAGAGGGCCTTAAGCCTTACCCTCCGGCTTTGCACTACAGTGTAGGTCGGAGGGACTGCCCGCCCACCAGCACGAGTAGCTGGTGGGAATGAATCACAAAAACGAAAAATCAGTAATTTATCTAATCTGCCTATGGCGTCCTGACGAAATCTAGTAAGATCGAAATCGCGATCCACGTCTGGTAACTTCGATAAATTACTTGACCAAGAACTTATTTTTATTCTTATTAATGTCTTCTTCTGCAATCACAAAAATTCTCTTCCCAAAATCAGCACTATCATCAATATGAAGAAAAGGTAGTGCATAGATAATTGTTTGTTTTAAAATAGTTATTAATATTTCTGGCATATTGACCAACAATATTTACGTAATATAAAATAGTTCATCGTCTTACCGAACTAAATACATTATTTTTAGAAAATCTCATATTTTAAGGGGAACTTTTATGAATATGTTTTATTATATATTTTAATATGGAATGTTTTATTAAATTTTAACATGCCAAATTAAATTTAACTAATAAAAAGAAAAAATCTTGAAGGAATAAGAAAAAAACCAAAACAAAGACATGATCATTTACGACGTAACCTGCGACGCCGAGTCCTAAAAGTCCTCGACATATAGAACACATACAGACCGTATGTTAAGTAAATGGTCTAACCCAGGGATGGCGTACCAATGGCACTCGACACAATATTTTGGGCACATCACTGATCACAAAATTCATGTTAATTACGAAGTAAATTGATAGTATTATTATTATTTTTCTAACAATCACAAAGTCAAAATTATTTCATGGTACGTCTATGACCTCATTAAACATTTCTTTAGAAGAATGACACGTTGGTACGTAAAGGTTCGCCATCCCTGGTCTAGCCGAAAACTCTCAACAATAAATTATACTATAAATATATTTTGGTCCAAAACTTTCTTTATATACTGTATGTAATTTTTCAACATGTAACAAATGAGGGTCGTGGTGTGTTTGAATAAAAAATTTGAATTGATGTCGTTACTTAAAACGATAATACAATAAATACTATACAGGACCTCCCAAGTACCCCCTTTTATTTATACGTATTTATACTGCTAATCCATAGTTTTACAGTAACCAGATAAATGGGTTATTAAGAATTAGCGTTTTGTTGATTTGTTATCGGCTCGACATCCATATGCTGAGTTATGTTGTACACAGGTCGGCAATTTGCGGTTCTTAACTATACTACCACGTTTTGCTTTTAATATCTTCAATACTGCAAAATTACCGTCGTTTATCGAACCACCGCAAACAACACCTTTATCTGTTGATTCTAAATAATATATGACACACAGCCGTTATTGTTGTACGTGTTTAGGTGTGTTAGGGACTTTTATTGACAGAAAAGGGTGCTTTCATTTATTTGACGAAAAATTAACAATACACAGTGCCGGGTGCATGCATAAAGAGGGAAGTCCTAGGGTCATGACCCTCCCCACGAATTTAAAAGTTATGTATTACTATATAATAGTCTCTTAATATGTATAGTGCTAGCAAATAGGGTGGATTTGTAAGGTAATTTTGCGGAGATATCTCCTCTCAATACACAAAATTATGGAAGTACCTGACTACTGAAATCTCCAGGTTATTATCGTTTAATCAGATTTTTTAATTAAAATTGCTAATCATTTTACGTGTTGAACCTGTTGAAATGCCAATACTCGGATGTCGCGTCGTAGGATCATAGGTAGGATGTGATAGTGGCTGTAGCTAAATACTCACCGACGGTGGGACGCCATGGTCAAAATGCCGTTCAAATTTGGATGGGTTATCTTCTATATCTATACAATCTATACATATAAATAAAATTGGGGTGTCTGTTTGTAATATTAAAATAACCATTTTTTACTAAATGCATATGGATGTATACACGGTACATATACCAAAATATCATTTTTTTAATTTTTTGTCTGTCTGTCTGTTTGTTTGTTCTGGCTAATCTCTGAAACGACTGGACCGATTTTGAAGGAACTTTCACTGACAGATAGCTAATGTAATAAGGAGTAACTAAGGCTACTTTTATTTTAGAAATTAATTATTATTATTATTAAATAGTTATTAATTTCTAAAATAAAAGGCGTGACAAAGAGGTAGGCTAGTTCTAAATAATAAAAAAGAAACTCACATTTTAAGCGGACATATGCTTCGCTTATTTAACACAGTTTTAGGGGTAATTGGGGTAAATTTCTTTTTAGTTATTTATTCTTTTATCACAGTCTCAAATTTCTACTATGGGTCATACTAGTTTAAGCAATATTTAAAAATATTTGGATACATAAACGTTTAAAAACAAATTATTGTAAAAACACAACAGTTGTTTCACCACACTGTAGCTTCATGAGGTGATAACAATCATAGCGGCCCTGAAGCAGTGAACTGAAAATAAAACCAGCACTGCTGAAATCTGAAAGATCGATAATACTAAAATAATTGAAACACTGAGTATTTCTTCCACCTGAAGAAGTCATTGTGTGACAAAATTGTCATAGTGGCCATTAAAAACTGGCTTTCGGTTCGCAGTGCCTACTTGGTAGGACTAGAACGCGTTCTAAATATGGAATCTGTGATCCTTAAAATTTAGACGAAAAAGGATTTTAATGGCTTGTTTTTTAGATATAAATAACTGTTTTTAAGGAAGCCTTTTTCATTGCAAAATTCGTGGTTTTGATATAAACAGTAGACAATAGTTGATAAAATGTTTTGAGAGTTTTGGAGAATAAAAAAGAAACTTAGAAGTAAAATCTAATGGTAGCCAGTAATAATTTTTTCTTCTAAAAGTTAATTTTACAATTTCTGTGAAAGTTTGTTTTGTTCCGCAAATAACATAGTTCAGAGATCCTCGCAGGATCTACAACTTTTAAGTAAGCATATGGCATCGTAGTACCATCTGTGATATTTCTCGAACACTTGGGTACTACCTTCTTCTGGTATTTCATATAAGATGACGCCAGGCGTTCAAATTATATGCAGATGTTTCTTCAACGTACTTGTTTCTTATCTACCTTGTTATAGAAAAGCAAATACAGAATGATATATACAATCAGCGTATCCCATAGATGTCATGAATAATATTTGGGAAGAAAAAGGTTTTCTTTTAAACAAACAGAAGCATTTATAACATTATTTTTTTCTGTCTTAGTTAGGCTGTATATAAATAGTTTGATAATATGGTGAAAAGAAAAATGAAAAGTTTTCTTAATTATAGTTTATTTATGCACAGTTTTCTGGACTAACAGAACAATTTTCGTTTTGGAAATTTTGGTTTATTTCATTTAACTCTTAAAGTATCTTCAATGTTATATAAGTATGTTTCTTTTGTGAATCATAATCAAATTTTCTTTTTCAAAATAGTATTTTAAATTACAGTTTAAAGTTATCATTATATTTCAAATTTGTACAGCGTCCATTTTCTGAATTGATGGCACTCGTTCTACTAACTTAAAGCATTTTGAAAGTATTATTGTAGATGGCACTACCAGCCTAGAAGCGATCGATAATATTGATTGAAAGATAAAACCAAAGATCCTGTCGTTGTCGGCTCACAATTAGTAAATATAAAAAACAGATTCAGCCCAGATGTTGAACTTTGATAGCGGGAGAAGGGGTGAAGGAGGGATGCTTAAAAAAAACAAAATTATGTACAAATGGACAATTTAATGTCAAGAAGATGCTTATAGAAAATACTTAAATACAAGTTTTGTATTTCGCGAAATGATTTCGTCAACAACATTATGATAAATATGCAACATCACATCGAAATATTATTATATAATAATATTATCTTGCATGGCCCATCGTTGATTGAATGTAACTTTTTGACGTTTTAGTGTTGAAAAACTTCGTTTATTCGTGCATAAACAATTAAGTATCGAAAATTGTGGGATAATACTGATTGCCCAATTGTTTTCCTAAAAAAAAACTTTTATTTCCTTAACCGTTCCTCTAATTAAAGATTAAAAAACTTTTAGAAAAAATGTTCTTGTAAAATTAGACTATTGATAACCCGTTGATACTAGATACTTTTTATGTCATTATTTTAATCATGAAACAATTGAAATTTGACAAACCTGTTAATTGAAATTGAAAAGGTTGAGATGAATGAAAATTGAGATATGGGTGGGTGGATTAGAGCTGTTCTTAAATTTAATATAAAAATTCTTCAGTAAATAAAATGTTTTCGTTAATTGGACAAACTTCACTGAGTGAGGGCTCGTAATGTAAATTTTTAATTATTGAACAGATCATGATTTCTATCTCTTCCCCAGTTGTATAATCCAGAGGTCGGCAGCCGTATTGAGTGTGGCTTTAATGCTACGATAACAGATTTGAAATTTTCTCCTTTTGGCATTGACATTGGTAACTCTGAAATGCAATTGTTGAATTTGAAAAACAAGGAAATATGGAGAAGTATTAGAGAAGAATAAATGTAAACTATGTTCTAACTAAACACATGTGCTCTGCTTTGGAAGACCTGGAGAAAGAAGACACATGACATGATCATGTTCAATGCCTGGAATAGTATTCCGGACGCTTACGATCAGCTGAAAAAACTCACGTTTGCTGTTCTTTCCATTTTCAGTCCAACGTATTCATGCGAACAATCTTTTTCTAGTATGACTATTATTAAAAGTAAACTGAGAAGTCGACTCTCATTGATGAGAACCTGGAAATGTGCTTAAAATTAAAAACAATAACCTACAAACCGAACTTCAACAAACTTTCAAAGGAGATGTAAGAACATTCTTCGCATTAAGAAGTGTTTTTATCGATACTTTACTATTAAATTATTTTTTATCAATGAATGAAGTCCTTATTAAATATGAAGTAATCAAGTTTTATTCAGTGTATCTATAACTTGATGAAATTGTGATAAAGGTTTACTACATTTACAAACAGATTTGGCAAACTATCAGTAGTGACCATTTGATGAAACATATTTTAATAAATGTAATAAGTAAAACACAAGTTTTTGAATGTTACAACAATAATTTAATGTACTCGGACAATATTGTTTCGACCCACATATGGTCATTATCAAGAGTAAACAATCAGTCAGTGATTGTGGATCGAAACAATATTGTCGAGTACATTAAATTATTGTTGAAACATCCAAAAACTGGTGTTTTATTTATTATATTTAGGTATTAACAGATTTGGCTCTCAATTGTTTTTTTAATCGTTTTAATTTACATATTTGACCCTTTGGCTAATAAATTTGCCGACCACTGGTATAGACGATGATCCCGAATGTCAATTCCGAATAGTTTTAAATCAAACTGATAACATGCAACATTTTGCAAGCCTTGTAGTTCCCTGCCTGACTCTTCATTATTTAAGTTTCGTTCAGACCCTTTTTTTACTAGCATGTTTGAACGTATAGCGCATGCCAATTTACGACTCGTATAGTGAATATACATCATGTACATGCAGCAAAAGACAATTTGTGAATCTCTAATATGCCTTTCTTTATAATTGAGTTACATTTTAAATCTATTAAGTGCTTTAAAGCCGTTTATTATTATGTATATGCTGCGATCGAGATCAGCATGCACAGTTACATTCGTAGCAAATTACAGGGCGGTATCGACATTCGGCATGTATCTATTCGTATTATCTCAGACGATTCATCTAGATTGCCATGCTCTCATAAACACTTGTTCCACGTCTCTATTTATACAGAGTGTTTAAAAATACGGTTCTATTTGTTAACATTTACTGTAAATCAAAAAATACCTAAGAAATAAGACGCCGTTAGCTCTTGGTGAAACATAATTAATAATTAAATAATTAAACACTTGGTGTTTACGAAATATTGATATAAATCCCGCTTACTTTAACAGTAGAACTTTAGGTAAAACCCTTGTCAACAACAAATTAGATAACCAGGTAGATGATTTATATTGCAGTGGTGTCTATGAGCTAACATGTGCAGGCTGCCAAGCAATCTATAATCTATATAGGAAAATTCAAAGGGGATATCGGCAACGTTTCGCAGAACATACAAGAAATATAAAATACAACAAACAAACCACAGGTTTGGCCATTCGTTGTATAAATTTAAATCATTTATTTAATAGAAATAATGTTAAAATATTAAATCGCCAAAGAGGTGGAAAATTTTTAGATAATTATGAAATTTTAGAAATAAAAAAAGACATTATGAACAATAAAATTTTAATCAATGACCAGTTTGATTTTGGAAACAACCCCCTCTTCCCCTCTTAAATCCTGGACTAGTTCATGACTGAAAAATTAGATATATACTGTCGTAACATTATAATTTAGCTTTAGTGTACTGTTAATACTCCTGATGATGCCCTAATAAGGCGAAATGTACATAGAGTGTACTAATAAAAAATTGTGAAACAACTCCAAGTGTTTAATTATTCAATTACAAAAAATACCATCAAACAATTGTGCCAGTTTGACTCCGGCGCCGAGGGTACCGTACCTTATCAAATACGTTGATAAAATTTAAATTGTTAAACCGAGTCGTTAAAGATTTATGAAGTGTTTAAAACAAAACGATAAATGAAGCAAATCAAGTAAGCTTAATAAGGTACTTTAGGGGTTCCATAGTCGAATTACAACCAAAGCTATAAATGTAACTTATATAGGAATTTTCCACGCATATAAACGGTCAAGTTTAGCAACTGTTACATGACCGAAGATTTCTTTTCGAACTTTGGAGGAGTAATGATAGAGGGGTGTAGGTGATAAATCAAATATTCGAAAAGAAACTAACGTAACATAACCTAACCTAACCTAACCTAACCTAACCTAACCTAACCTAATTTAATCTGACACTAAAAAATTTTTTGGAATAATTTTTCTCTGAAGCACTAACCCCACAATATCCGACTTTTCATAAAAAGAAATAGACAAGTCACTAAAAAATTTAAAACTGTTACATTTTTTCAAATTTGAAAACTACCATTTGTGAGGTGATTCTCAAGCATGTCCTGTATAAATGGGCTCAGCGTTTTTTAGGATTATTGGCGATCGTTCATACACTTCGTAAGGCTACAAGGAGGGGGCGGTTTTCATTTAAACTTATGAACACATACTGGGGGGGGGGGAGAAAACTTTGTACTTACGTAAGAATACATTTGACAAAAGCTATTTTTTAAATATTAATATCGACTTTTCTTGAAAATAAATAGACAAAAATCTCTTAAAAATTTAAAACTGTTACAGTTTTTTCAAAATTTAAAGCTACCATTTGTGAGGTGATTGTCGATTATGTCCTGTGTTCAACTTTTTCCAGTATTATTAGGGGTCGTTCTACATTATGTAAGGATACCAGGAGGGGGGTTCATTCAAAACTTACGAACTCATACTTGGGGGGGGGAGAGAAAACTTTGTACTTACGTAAGAATACATTTGACAGTAAAGTTATTTTTTAAGTATTTATATGTTTCCTTACGTATGGGGGAGGGGGTTAACAAATATCTTACGATTCTTTACGAAAGGGGGGTTAAAATGTAGGGAGACAGCCCTCACGTAATTTATGAACGACCTTAATTTCTAAGGGTTTGCTGATTGTGTTTGAGACTTTCTTTTTAATTTAAACGAAACTTTGCTTGTTTTAAGTAACATTTGTCCCGAACATAAAAATATATATATATATACTGGCCGAGTTAAAATAGTTTGCAATAGCCGTATAATTACAAATGCATCAGCGAACAGTTCGATCGTTTCTCGAGTCCACTCCGGAGGAAACATAAATCTCTTGCGTTACTAAGAGCACAGTCTCATTACGCTGTGTGGCAACGCAGCAAGTATACCGGTTCTTTCATTTTTTTTATCGTCCATCTCAGCGTCCGCACTAGCATGAGACGCCCGTATGCGACTTCGGCGCGAGCTGAACAGAGAGCGACGATCCTGCTCGCATTCTTGAACGTATCACGACAAAAAGACCAATCCGAACTGAGGCACGCTTGATGTAAAGACTGTAATGCCGTGATAATAAATTTTCTTCATGGCTGGCCACGATGAGACTTACGAACGTGGTCAGTGTGAGAATGAGACGGAGAGGTACACGCGAACCGGCGGAAACTGAAAACTGATTTAAATCCTTTTTTTATTTCCCGATACATAGATATGAGATGCTATTAATCCATTCTAGTTTTGCTCTTGGTGCAGTCGAGGAATTTGTTATTTTCTTTACGTCCCCCCGTCCTTCTTCTTCTATGTGTAGTACTTAAGTAATGTCGGAGTAATAGGATACTGGCTACTTTTTTTTTATGGTTGTTACGTTCACGCAGATGTTCAACGAATTCTAATTACGTCTGCAATATCTGCCTACTTGCTGTAATAGTTGCAGAATGGCGCGGTGCCACTGCGAGCCTTTAATTTATGTTTAGTACTTTCTGAAGCTGCACCAGAAGGTTGGTTCATGCTGAAAACTCAGTTGGACAAACTGGTCCGAGGAAGGTTATAAAGAAATCGGTTATCATCCACTTCCTGACGCAAATACCTGTCTTAATTGTACTTGATTGAAGGTAACCTGTAAACGGAAACTATTAACGAACGCATCTATGAGCATTTTGAATTAGTTTCTTAAATCTGTCCGAAAAACTATTATTTCAATGACTTTTCCAGTCTAAAATTGGCGTTACTTATCTTACTGCGTCAGTTTTATTTGTTATTCCCACTATTTCACAGTTTTATAATTGTGCTTCTCACCGTGATTCTTAGTTTTTATTCATAATAGTTAAACTATCATGGGTGTATTCTTGGAGAAACATTTTAATAAGAAAAAGAAAAACACAAACAAATGTTTCTGCAGTTAAAGTTTATTATACTCGACAATTGTTTCGAACCTAAACGGTCATTTTCAAGAGTACTACAAATGGTTACTAATCTTAAATTGGAAATAACAATATTTATATAGGTACTTAAAAATAGGGGGTAGGGGGTTGTAAAGGGTAAGAATTAGAATTTAGAAATGACTAAGGGTGTGTTGTAATTTAAAATTGCTTTTTGATTATTTACCAAATTTTTACCTGCTTGAAGAGCATTTTTTATTTCTAGATTTTCTAGGAGAGTAAGTTTTCTGCCTTTTGGTTGTGAATGTTTTTATTCATTTATATTTACTTGAATAACACATGGGCTGAAAAGTCCCGGGCCTAACAAAGGAAGCACGTTTTTTTTGTTCAGAATTGGCTTTATTCATCAACGTAATACTCATCAAGAGCAACACAATAATTCCAGCGCCGCTCTAACATTTCAATACCACTTTTGTAGAAGAAGTTACCTTTGCCTCAAAATAGGCCTTGGTTTCAGCGATAACCCCTTAACTCGAGCGAAATTTCTTGTCGGCGAGCATTTTGTTGAGGTCTGCGAACAGCCAGTAGTCACTGGTAGTAGTCTCCAAATCTGGAGAATACGGTGGATGTGGGAGCAATTCGAAGTTCAATTCAGTGTGACTATCCGTTTGTTCCGACCTATACTGTAGTGCAAAGCCGAAGGGTAGGGCGTAAGGCGCTCTTCAGCCTCCTTTCAGGAATCGTGGGAATGGGTGGGTGTAAGGAGTAAGAGACATCATGTGGTGTTATAGGCGGTTGCTGAAAACACTACGGATAAAAAAGGCTAGAAATGAAGATGTCTTAGAAAGAGATGATGGTTTAAATTAATTACTACGGTGTCATCAATTTAAAAGCTTACATTATGGGCTATTGAGGGTATTTGTAGTTCAGATTTAAGGGGGTTAAAAAACAGGTAATTGAGATATAGGATTTAATGAATGTTTTAAGTTGTTGAATTTCGCGTGAGTTTGGGAGCTACATTCGAGAGCACTGCTCCGGAAAATGTCTTCAAGGGGGACTTGACTTTTGACTTTTTTGAATTTCATTACCACCAGCTACTCGTGCTGGTGGGCGGGCAGTCCCTCCCACCTACACTGTAGTGAAAAGCCGGAGAGTAGGGCATAAGGCCCTTTTCAACCTCCTTGCAGGAATTGTGAGAATGGGTGGGTGATGTGGTTAGGGAGAGAAAGATGAGACGGACGAAATGAAGAGAAGTGAAAGATTATCTTTAGAATATTACTGCCTCAGCATTTTGCCTAAATGATCCAAAGAAACCACAGAAAACTTGGACAAGAGCATCCGGATCCAGATTTGAACCGGTGATCTTCCGAATGCTAAGCAGTGATCTAGAGCACCAGACCACGCCGCTGAGTGTTCCTCCCTGAAATGCAAAACCTTGTGGTCACATGTTTGATTCAATACCTTAGAACGTATAAATAATTTTCAAAATAATGAAGTGGATCTTTGTGTAGTCTGATCTATATTTTATCCCATTTCTGATACTAATTAATAATGCTAATGGTACATGACTTAATTAGGATGCACTTTAAAAATTCCTTTCAAAATATTTTAGACATATAACCTTTCAACGAAATGCATGGAATATTTTCAATTATTGATAATTAACAGTTATTGATACATACTTACAATAATGAATGAGAAAATGATTTAAGACAAAAATTATAATCTTTACAAAAAATTTTGAACTTTTTCAACCCAATATTTCAAATTTATATTACAGCAGATACTCTTCCTTTCCTCTTAATTTATCAAATATTTTAATTTAAAATTCCACTAATACAATTTTATCAGTTACGTCCATTAACAATATTATAAGAGTTTAAGTCTTCTAAACATCGTTTGATGCCGCCGACAAGTGATAATTGTGGATATTATGTATATTATTTCTCACGGGGCCTTTTTTACCATAGACGCCTCTCGTAAAAAAAAGAAGTGATGTTTGCATTCATCTGCGTCTGATCTTATTGTGCTGTTCAGTAGCAAACAAACGAGCAAGAGGGTGTGGGGAGATCTCAGCATACAATAATTTGCATTAAAATACAACGACGTTTTCATGTGGAAATCACCTGCTGCTTCTGACTCACTTTGGACATTCAGACTGGCGCTATAATTCACACCTTTTACCGTAAAGTCGAACAAAATGCCACCTTGCATACCTAAACGAAAAGAGACAGATAGACACCTGCACATTTACTAGGTGACAGTTATTACCATGAGGTAGTCTTAAATAAAAGAACAGGGGTTACTGAAAATTAATTTTCTTTTCATGCAATTTCAATTTTATGTTCATAGTTACGAAGAAGGTAGAAAATTCGAAAACTGGTTTTGATTGAACCGCGTGAAATTTTCTTCAACCAAGAACTGATCCATTGGCTGTATAAAATCAGTTATGTGCGACATTGATTCGCGCGCCGAAGGTTACGTACCTTATTAGATACATTATTACTATTATTATTACAACTATCAGGGATTAGGCTTTTTGGAACCTCAGTCTCTTGACTTCTCCATGAACATTCAAAAGGTCGCTTCCCAAAAGGAAAATATCCTTTGGGCGTCGCGAACTTCTGGAACATGGTAACAACACGGGTGGTAGAGAATGTGGAAAATATATTTTTCTTCATTAAAAAACCAACAGGAGGAGCTAGCTTCCTTTCTGCTGCCATCTTACGGAGAGGAGGCTTTTGAAAGAATCAGCCCTTTTTAGAATAGAAACTGATCCTGTATCTTTTGTCTAAGTCAAAGAGGTTCTTTGTGTGATCAGCGTGCATCTCAAAGAAATCTCTCGTGATCACACTTTTTGGGAACTCGATGAACGCTGCCTTACTCTGCTCTCTGTAAGTGTTTTTGACCCTGTAAGGAGCCTTTGTTGCCGCCGCTTTAAAGATTACTTGATGGATTAGATAGCAAGGAGCAACCGCAATAGGAGTAGTTCTCATCGGCCAGTTGACACTCCATAGCACCAAGTCCTTCATTTCTTCCAGCTGCCTGTTCGGGGTTGGAAAAGGGAAATATATTGTAGCGAACGTGTACGTGTGTCTGATGAGCCGATTAGCGCTGACGCGCTTCGAAGGCGGCACGTTTGATGTCGAGACCGATCGATAGCGGACAATAGACGCTCGAGAATATTCAGTAGAATTAATAAGTCGCTTTCTTTGGAAAGAGGTCGAAATATCTTCGCCTGTTTTCTAGTAATAATCTTTTTTTAAACGTATGCTCTCGTCTCTGAGTCACACGGACAGTTGATTTCCGGACGCTTAATATAAATATTCGACGGCGAGATATAAAGTGATATAAATAAAGTGCATTATTGTTTGTTAGATAAATAAGTAGTTTATGTTTGTTAGTAGTGTTTAAGTAATTAAATAAATAGTTGTAAATAAACAATTGTTAAATAAATAAGTGAGCTAGAAAATTCCTTATAATATTATCAATTAAACGTATAATTTCTTTAATCCAAAAGTATTTAAGGAAGTTTCGTTGTAGTTTTCTGATAAACAAGCAAGGTGTCATATTTCCTGACTTTTTTGTAAGTTTTGACTCTGATAGTTTAGAAAATGAGGGGTCAATAAGACCCTATTTTCACATAGTTTTTTTGCTTTTTCCATTTGAGTATATTACGCTTCGACCTGTTTTAAAAGAAGGAGAAATATAGTCAAAATTGGAACAGAATTGAACCTTTGGGGTGAAAATAGATAAGTACGCCTTTATCAATTTTATGCTTTTCACTTTGCGAAAATAAAACACTAGTTGTAAATTTCAACAGATTTTTAATAACAACTTTACAATTGTTTCGCTGAACAAGAATACGAGGCGTTTTTTAAGTAAGCACCGTTTTGAAATTAATAAAAAACGTGCAAAGAGATCTTAATAATTTTATTTTTATTTGAAATCCTGTCGTCTTGAAGACGCTGACCGCTTGGATATTTCTTCTAGTGCAGGAAGAAATGGCAGTCACTGGGCGCCAGATCAGCGCTGTACAGGGGATGATCTAGTTTCCCAGTGAAAAGATGTGATGAGATCTTTGGTACGATTAGCCACATGCGGACGGGCATTGTTATGCACATTTTTGCGGCCATCTTTAAATGCTCTCACCCACTTCTTTACCATTCCATCACTCGTAATGTTTTGTCCGTAAACTGCACAGATCTCACAATGCATATCAATCGGTTTTAGTCCTTAAACACTAAGGAATCATATAACAGCCCGGACTTCACAGTCGGCGGGACACACGATTATGGGAGGCATCTTAAACAGTCAGTAAACAACGTAAACAAGGGCGAATCAGACTGTAATGGCGTTAGTGAGTAGGTGAGAGATGTAGGTACTCAGTGCGCATGCGCGATACGCTGACCCCAGCGCTACGGCGGCAGAATTTCAAAACGGTACTTACTTAAAAAACGTGCCTCTTACAATCTAAAAGCTTAAAAATAGGTTTAAGTATTACAAAATTTACTTTGGCCACTGAGAAAAATGGTTGTTAAAAACTAAACAATACCTATTAACAGCAGCAGTTTGTAAACATATAAAAACGAAAAATCAGTCTTCCCATCGTCCCTTGTATCCGATCCGTATGTCTTCACTCAGACACGTCTAAATCCCCATAAAACATAATTGTTACTGCCGAGCGAGATGGCGCATCAAGAGGAATTGGAGCGTGGTTATAACTTCGGTCAGCGATGCTAAAACCTATCGTCGTAAAACTGTTTGCTCCAGAAGTAATAAAGTGTGGAAAATTTTCTTTCACGCATCATGTTCTGCAAACAGAATGGCGCCTGCAGATTGACATTATTGGCTTCTTATTAGCAGTCCCGGCTGCCATACGCTTTGATTAAATGACGACGACGACTAAAGCAAACTTCACTTAATTTACCCTGTTTGCCTTCAGATTGGTCTCTTTACGACCAAAGTAAGGAAAGACGATTATATTGAGTTTGCTCGAAAGGCCGAAAACAATATGATACGATGGAGGTGATTTAGCAAAGAGGATCGTTAAATTTGTGATCACTATCAAGGACAAATGCAACCTTAACAGGAAAACTAAATAATATTAAATACAACGTAAACCGTATAAAGAGTTACATTTATTGTTATATTAGGTACTGTGGATATCGATTATTTATTTAAAAAACTGATTTTCCTCTTTAAACTTTATTAGGGCAGCAAGGGCTTGCCAGTTAATGGGGCAAGGATGGGGGGTTTGGCAAATTGATAAATGAGGATATGAATTGTAGGGAAAATAAATACGATTTGTAAAGCTTCTATCGTTTACTACAAGAAAAAAGATATTTTAATTAAAATATAGTTGTGGCGATTCTATACTTAATAAATAATTGATGGTGGAAGCTTTTACTTGTTGAAACACAGAAAAAATAATTAAAGAATTAAAAATACACTTGGTTTCAAAATTTTGTATTTTTAATTATTTAATTATCTATACTTGCTCTTTACCTGTTCTGTATCTATTCTTCACTTAACGACAATTTAATTGCTTCAGTACATTCCTATAATTCCTTTTAACAATTCAGCTCTGTCTACTAACCCCATGACTCCATGGTCCTTACTTTATTCTAATACGACTTTAATGACGGGTTTCTTCTTGAAAATTCCCAAATTTTCTCTCTTCTTATTGGCACTCTACTTTAATTTTTATGCTTCTAGCACCCTCTTAACTATTTTTCTAAAATAAAATTTTCCAAACTACTGACAGTTCTCATTCTATCTTCCTGGCATAAACTCAAATTCTGACATCGTTCAATTTATTAACTTCTAGCCTTCATTTAAATTTTTTGTCAAGTATATACTTTTTTGTTCAGTATCAGTTTCTTTCTTTACTTTATTCTACGCAACGAGTCTAAATGGTCATCTTGGGTTTTTATTAAATTTGATTTCATTTTTGATGTTCCGTAAATCGTAAAATTGGGCGAAGCTTTCGAAAGCTTCCCCGAAACTTTTTACAGACATACTTTGCATTTGTGCATATAGTATAATTTAAACAATGCAAACAATTGAGTGTATCCTTCAACAAATCGTTCTCCAAAAAAAGTAACAGTGGGGTCCATGTATGTTATTCCTTGTGAGGGGAGGGAAGTAAGAGCCTTACAAAGATATCTGGCTGTCCAACTGAATTGACGGTACAATTTATATACGTATGTAATAAGCACGTAAATTAACAAAATAAAATTGATTGATTTTTGTCAAGTTTCAAAGAAAGGTACTTAATTCCAAAATACATTATAATTAAAATTTATTCTTCTTATTTTAACCACAATATAAACAATAATGTTAGTTTAAGATATAAATATTTGTTTTTGTATGGTAGACCAAGGTTGTATTATCTTCACCTGAAGAAACTATTGTATTAAACGAGGCAATATTGAGGTCAGTTACAAATATTTTTTCTTTAAACGTTAATTAATTGTACTTTTTATATTAATTATGTTACGACTTCAATAATCAACAAAATGGTATCCTGATGTTCTCTTCATATCTTCAAAATGTCCAATGCTTAAGATATGGTAATAAATCCTAAAAAATGCTTTTAAACCTCTTACATCTTTTTCATTTTTCGCCTTTCACTCGGCCCAGTTTTTCGCGCTATTAATTTACCTTATATCGATCGAGCTCGTTAAAATCGATGAAAAACGCATTTCTTCGATCAGACCACCGCAAACAACACCTCAGATGGCAATATTTAATACTTTCTTCTTCCTAATTACCACCCGTCCACTTTAGGACTTTTCGAGTTCAGTAAAACAAAAAAAAGCAAACTTGAATTGTTAATTAGTAAGACTGATGTTTAAAGCATCTGCCTCAATTAATTGTGAGGATAAAAGAAATAGGAGACGAAATTCCGCTATCTAGTACCTAGGCATTTTAAAATGTAAGCAACGTGCTCTTGAAATATCTCACCAGCGTGGCTTTCAGTTACATACAACTAACTAGATCCTATCGGAATGACAGCGTAATCAAGTCGGCTGACAACACCGGGAACAATTGCTATTAGCGGGCGACAGTTGCAAGAGGCGGCAGTGCTGCGCCTGCGCATCTGACTTAAGCCGATTTTGAAGGCAAGTCAAGTTGATGCAATAAGGGCTTGGTCCAATTAAACGAACTTATCTTATGGACTTGCAACCTGTGCACATTTCGTATGCATACAGAACAAGTAAAAAAAGTATCTCCTAAGGAAAAGCCGCAAGTCAACATGAATAACTATTGTTTGTCATTATGACACAATAAATAACCCCAGGTTTTGTGTAAATACTTATGTATGTATATGTAGCAGCAATTACAAATATATCTATTTTCAATTTCTACTAGACTGTTTTGAAAATAGTGCTAGCTAAACGTTTAATCAGGAAGTAAAAATAAGAATATAATAACTATTAATTAATTCATAGGTACAATCTACTGAAACACTTTTAACCTTTTAACAACGGAATTGGCTGTCCACAAAACATATGTTTCTATAAATAGGGAAGGACTGTGAACCATATACGTGGGGGTTGATACCTAGGCAACGTGATTTTTTATTTTTTTAAAATTATCGAGTACCTAGATTGAAGAAGACGATGTAGAAATCGGTTAATGTCTTTTTCTTGCATGCAAAAATTACGTATTTCCGGTAAAAGATGGTTTACTATTTTAGATAATTTTGAAAAAATAAAAAATAAAGTTTCATTTCAAAAATGTTAAAAAAAACACGTCATTCTAAGGAAGATCTAAAGATAAAACCATAGTAGACCACGTGAGGGAAGGGGTGGTGGTGGAGGGTCAAAAAGTAGTTAATATAGAGGCATATAGTTTATGGACAGTCCATAATTATTCACTACATTACAATACGTGTAAATGATAATTTCTTTAATATGCTGTTTAAAATAAGATTTATTTAATACTATGACAAATTTTAATTTTCTACACATGTCACTGATGAACAGACAGACAGATCGACACGTGAGTGATTTTATTGGAACAAATAAAGAGCTATCATTTGTAACTTCCTTTATTCTTTCGTTTTCAAAATATTAATCTCCAATGTTCTTTTCAATCTGACTTCCCTTTTCGAACAAAACTATTAAGAAATCTAAAACAAACATATTCATCAATGTGATATTAATTATTGAATTAATTTGTACCCCTGCTGTCACGCCCTCACCGGGAGTCGAACCCGGGATCTTTGACTTTACACGCCAATGCTTTTACCACTAAGCTACGAGAGGTAGGTGGTTACTGGTGTCGCTTCTCGTAGCTTAGTGGTAAAAGCATTGTCGCGTAAAGCTAAAGATCCCGGATTCGACTCCCGGCGAGGGTGCGACATTAATTTAATCTGTAGTGGGTACAAATTAATTCAATAATTAATAATAACATTGATGTATCTAAAATTTACCCCTACTAAAAAAATTAATTTCACACAAACATATTCATCGTACTATATATGGTAGGATGTGATTAGTATTTTTAATTAAAATTAGCATCCAACTACGGAAACCTATCACATACTATAGTTTTTGTCGTTTCGAACACATTGTTAAACCCTTTTAATTGACATTGATGTAAATTTGTCGCCACATTCTTGCATGTAAATTACTTACGATTAGTTTGTGTATTAACGAATAAGCAAAAGGGTCTAAATATAAATAGAAAATGTTAAATGTCATGCATAGTTGTTATTCGCAATTCAGTAAGTTAAGAATTGCATAAAAATTTCGCATTGACCATTTCTGTTCCGTGAGAACTGTGCCAGTATTTACAGGCGCTAATACCCTTGGCCTTCTGAATTAGAATATTACAAATGAAAGATACCAAAGGAGTGGTTATGGAGCTTTACTGTTTGAAATTATTTGACATTTTTAAACGTTTGATTACACGAATATAACGACTATTCGAAAAGTTTGAGTAAAGATTTTTTTCGTGATAAATTCCCTTCAAGCAGAGCAAGAAACACTTGGTGTAATGACATTCCAATTTTTTTATAAAAAAAATACCTGACTGCAATTTTTAAAACAACAAATAACTACAAGTAACTAAATAACTTTGAAATAAATTCCTTACACTAACAGACCCTGTTGTTTCCTTTAAGTAAAGCTGATTATGAAAAAGAACTAACCATGATTAAATTTATAGCAAAGAACAATAACTTTAAATCTTCAGTAGTTGAAAATGTTTTAAAAAAGATCAAGAATAAGTTAATTATAAAAAAACTCTACGCTGGTCAATCAAAAAATACAGATCATTATAATTTAATCAACCATTACGGTAAACTAAGTTATAAAATTTCTAATTCTCTCAACAAATTAGATATAAAAGTCGTTTCAGTTAACAAATGTAATTTAGGCAAACTATTAGTTAATAACAAAGACAAAATTTGTAACTCTAAGAAAAGTGGTATATATAAAATCAATTGTAAGGAATGTAACGCATTCTATGTTATATAGGACAAACAGGTAGGAGTCTAAGCATTAGAGAAAAAGAACACACAAAAAAAACATAAAGGATAAAAAGAAATCTACAGGGTTTAGCACTCACTGCATAGAGAACAAACATAATTTAGATCCAGAAAAAGCAAAATTATTACACCTTGAAAACAAAAGGAGAAAACTACCCCATTAGAACAACTTGAAATATTGAGCTTTGTCCAAAAACTGTAATATAACAAACGATCAACTAGAATTCAACGAAACTCTTGTTATTAACCAATACTTAGGTATTAGTAATATTGTTCGCACACATACATGTTAACAAATTTTATATATTTACATGTTATTTATTAGTATATATATTATTAATTACACGTAAACAAATATTTTAAAGCTGCTAGTATATAAGACCTGTTATTAATTGTAACCGTTAGTAATACATTACTCTTGATAAAGGGCTAACAACCCGAAACAATTGTGGAGTGATTCTCATTAAAAAAAAATTTTTGAAACATTTAAAAGCAATTTTCTTTTCTTTCCTTTTATTAATTCAAAATGTTTCATAAAACCATAACACAAGAATCGACATCGTTTATTACCATCTTATACAAAACACGACCGTTATTATTAATATTAGATATTGATTTTTCGTAAATCACCTGGTGAAACAATTTAAAAAAATATTAAATTAAACATGGTCGTTGTTACATCATTTTCAAGACAACGAATGCATAAGGGTGTTAAACGTATTTATTGTAATCCAGGTAGTCGGTTTTTGATCATAAAACAATTAGCAATAATCAATGGTTAAAACCCTAAACTTATAGATAATTTGATCTCAAAAAAACTTAATATACTTTTATTAAGAAAAATATTTGTAAAAACAGATGATAAAATAAATAGATAAAAAGCGGAGCTATTTAATTTATAAGAAAAATGTAAGTTATAAAATGTGAAATAGACTTAGAAATTTAGGACCTATTCTAATCAGCTGGATTAAAATCAATTTATAGACTTTAATAGATAATAACAAATACTGACTACCTGGATTACAATAAATAGTTGATGGTGGAAGCTAATACATGTTGAAGATTTAATTAAACACTTTGTTTCAAATAACTTTTTATTTTGTAGACGCTACGATATTGTTTCGTCAAACATTGGATTCGTCAGGTAAAGATCGTCAACAAATAATAACTTATTTGAACCTTAATGTTTATTTAAATTTTCAATATTTTAACACCCTTAAGCAATCTTTGTAATATTGTAACAATTGAAACAGCTGTTGTTGCCCAATAAATAAAATTTATTAAACTTTACCATGTAGAATACCTACTTATCAAGAAATTCAATACAACTTTTGAAACATACCGAGTGTTTGTATTTAGCTGCAAAATATGCTTATTAGTTTTTAAGCCTCGAAGAACCATTTTGAAAATAATATCAAAAGAAGACAAGTCTGGAAAATATGATCGTCGATGATAAAGCAATTGGTGTATCCCAAAAGAATAGGGCTCAGATTTTTTCTTTGACGTTTCCACTTGGTACACTTCATACAAATAAAGAAAATTATAAATGAAATATAATCGTATCATCTAAAAAATTAAGTCAAATTTCCGAATAAGTCTGTCTGTCTGTCCAGCAGCGTAACTATGAAACGAAAAAAAAAAAAAAAAACAATTCCAAAGTTGTCATTCGCGTTTAAAAACTGATATTAACCGTGAAGTTGTACAAAAACTAGTGGATTCCTTTGATTTCTTGATCCTTTTTGTATTGTTTTTCTCTAAATTATTATTATGAATCAGTTTCAACGAATTAAGGCCTCCATAATCGAATACATATCTGTAGTTGAAAATTTAATATTTGAGGGAATGAAAATCACTTTTAAATGTTTCAGAATATTTTATTGTAAACTCTACAATATTGTTTCGACATAACAATGTGTCTCTCAAGAAGAAGAGTTTACAAAAAAATATTTTGAAACATTTAAAAGTGATTTTAATTCCTTCAATTATTAAAATAATGTTTCACAAGGATCCGACCAGTTCAACAATTGATTATATATGTAATATTTAATAAGACTGCTTGACCCAAGATTCTTCACAAACGTTGTATGTACCTACCTGCAGTATTTACGCGTTTACTAGGAAATAATAATCAAGGAAGTGCGTATTCTACGTATGCGTCTATTGAATTAAATATAATGCGTAATTTATTTGGCACATTGTTGCGGAATGTCTTGAAAAAAAAAACGAAAACTAATCCCGGGAATAACGTTAGAAGCATTCCGAGTTGGTGTTTAATTTTCTAGAAAACGTAGTTATATTCACCAAGAAGCTTAACATCGTTTAAAACCAGTCGGGTATGAAGCGGCATAGCAGTTCAAAATCGCGCGTATACCCTAACTATAGTTCATTATAATCCCAGAGATATGTTGACCCGTTAGTTGCGAGATGTAATAAGCGAGGTGAAATGAAAAGATTGGCCACGTGTATACCTAACTGAGATATCCGATGGATGAAAAAGAAAAAGACAGACGTAGACTTAAAAGAAGTCCCATTACTTTTCATTAGTGCTTGACAATTTGAATAGCCTGATTTTTTGTTGTCGCATATCTGATTAACAGAAAGATCTTCGATCAGCGAGTGAAACGCTTAAACTCCAAGAAATATTGTGTTCTAATTTTATACACTTGACTCGTTTACTTCTTGGTTCTTGACTTTATCAATAATTAATATTCGTAATCTTAGTAAACTTAATTTGAAATGTCACCAATCTTCATACCTTTTACTTCTTTATAAAAACAAAAGGCGTAATAAATATAATCCAATTCTGTACATAGGTAATAAAATTTCATAAAAAAGAACAATAAATAGCATGCAACATATTGTATAAAGACATTGTAAATAGTAAGGACAAAACAGAAAAAATATGATCATGTGGGGTGTATAAATTAAATGGCAATATATGTCATACATTGTACATAGGCCAAACAGGCCCCTCTTTCAATGAAAAAATTCAAAAACATGTAAAGAACTATAATGAATAATTTCATTTTATGAATCATGTTTAAAACAATTTGATATGGGTGTTAACATATTTTTTTTACATAAACAAGGAAAAGGAAAACGATTGGATATATTAAAATCACTAAAAATAAATTAAAAAACATATTCAAAATAATGAAAGAATAGTAAATAAAATTGAAAATGTATATAGTTCTATTCTTACAGATAAATTATTGGAAATAATCTCACTCTTAGTTTAGGTTTGAATTCCGTATAAATAGTAGATAGTCTGTACTGAATTGTAATATCACTTCTTCTGAGGATGCCCTTGTAGGGTGAAATAATTGTTAAGTAAAAGGAAAATAAATGTATTAGTGGAAATTATGTATGTATCAAAATTAAAAATTCAAATTTAAATCAAACAAACTTGGGAATTTCACTTAAAACTTTATTAAAACCTCGATACGGATTTCGCCCTATAAGGGCATCTTCAGGAGTAACAATTGTAATATATTAAGTAACAAACAGCAAATCAATTAATTTATAGTACATCCTAAGAAGTTGGGGATGAACAATGTTTATTAATTGATTTGATGTTTGCCGCTCAGTATATTTTTATTACTCCTGAAGATGCCCGAAATACGTATCGAGTCTTTAATAAAGTTAAATTGAAATTGAAATTCCCAAGTTTCTTTGACTTAAATTTAAATTTGTAATTTTGAATCATGTTTCACCAAGTGATAACGGCAGATACCCACCCTTAAGTTATGTGTATGTTTATTATTATCGACAGTTAGTTTATTCATTATTCTTAATCTTGCTGAATTACCAATCCAAGCACTTTATTTATACATTAAGAAATGAATAAAAACGAATCTAATTTATTTTTTGTTTACGTTTTCCAATCTTTACAAAATCTTTTGCAGCATATTACAACATAATACTAACACATTCAATACAGTTGTTTTTTTTATAAGAATGTTGGGGCTAATCTTACTACCACCATAAAATTAAACCCTTACGCCTGAACCAAAATCGCATTTGGCCCCTGAACTGCTTTTTTCTTGTACAAACTTCACTCTTCTTAAATATATACGGATTCTAAGTTCTAGAGAATAAATAACTTTGGTGGCCTTCTTTTATTCTGCGTTTATATTATCTAAACAGAAAGTAAGCACAGGAAAGGACTTAGTTTTTTTTGTCCTGAACAAACAACCTTTTGTTCTACCATTCTACACGAATGGGTTTTGAATGTCGCATAAATTTACTAAAATTCATATAAACAGGGACACATTACCTGAATGTCGGCGCCTCAAGAAGCCGAACAAAAACTTGCCTTTTCTGTTCGAGTCTTCGTGAATTTAACTAAACCAGATGTTGCCTTGATGACCAAAAAACTATTAATTAATTGCAACAAAAAATCGTAAAAGCATAATTAATGTTCTTCTTAAATCATAATTTAATTACTTAATTGACATATTAGGCGGCTACCTTTCTAAAAATGTACATAATAACAATATAACCAATTAGAATAACATAGACGCTTATAAATACAAGGCATTTCGAAAATTCCAAGGAACATTTTCTTTTTAATGTTAATTAACGATTAAAAAGTAAAATATGTTCAATATTCCGAATGCACCTATGCATTATAAACCCCTTCATCTCTTAACCTAAACCTCATATCCCGGGGAGTAGCTAGTCAACGCGCTAAAGCATTTTAAAGGTATTGGCTCGCTGTCTTCTCGGTTATAATCTTTAAAAGGTTTACGTTATAAGGTCATGGTGTTCAAAAAGTTTAAGTTATTGGCTTATGGGTGTAAAAGGCGGGCCGAAAAGTTCGTAGGCTGACCCATAGATGGCGCTACTAGTATCCAATCCATATGATTTTTAGGTAGCCCTAACCTTCAAAAGACGCGTGCATAAATTTGACAGCTGTTGCATTGTTGGTAGCATTTTTAGTGAAAGAACTTTTGTTACTTTGACTGCACGTGATGAATCGACTCCAAAGCGTGGAAAGACGCAAAAGTCGGCTGGTAAGATGGCAAGGTTATGGCATCAGTATTCTGGGATACTCATAGTATGATATTCATTGACTATCTTAAAAGGGGGATGATCATAAACAGCGACTATTACGTAGCGTTATTGGAGCGGAAAAGTGGCCTCATTTGAAGAAAAATAAAGTGCTGTTTCATTAGGACAATGCACCGTGTCACAAATCAATGAAATCGATGGCAAAATTCCAAGAAATGGGCTTCGAACTGCTTCCGCATCCACCGTACTATCCGGATCTGGCCCTCAGCGACTTTTTCTGTTCTCAGACCTCAAGAGGATGCTCGCTGGACAGAAATTTCGCGCCAATGAAGAGGTAATCGCCGAAACTGAAGCCTATTTTGAAGATAAAGAAAAATCGTATTATAAAAATGGTATCGAAAAATTGTATGACCATTATAATCGTTATATAGCTCTTGAAGGGAACTATATTGAATAATAAAATCAAATTCTATCAAAAAAAAAAATAATTTTTTCTATGCTAACCTACGAACTTTTCAGGTCGCCTGTTATTTACGATTTTGGTTAATGTGTTTAAAACGCTTAGTTTGTTGACTTTCTAGATGTTTTTAAATCCTTTTTCCGTCCCTAAAGAAGATTTATTTTATTTTATCCTTCTCTTTTCAATTGAACGGTTTTCAAGTTTATTTTTTTCGTTATAGCAATGCCATTTCGTTACAGAGAACCAACCAGGAAATGGGTTATAAGGCACACCATCGATCAAGCTCAATTAATTTTTACGTTATAGATAGTAAAGGGCTTCATTATAGAGAGTTTACTCTATATATTACTTGTTCATAGTGAAAAATCACAGAAAGAAAATTGCATTGCTATTTATTTATTATTTATTATTTTATTTTTGAAAGAAATTTACATCACAACTTTGAAATTTACAATTTAAACATAAAACTAAAACTAACATATTTATACTGAGACACACTCATTTTTCTGCAAACTAAAACTACACTATTAAGAAATTATCATCTTCACTCACACCAATAATATCTCCATGAGATCGAACATTATCTGTATTATAAATAATAATTTAAAACGAATTAAAAATCGAACAAAAACACTAATACTTACAGGTAAAGTATACAAAATTCATGAAGTTACAAAAATATAGTCTAATTTTGTACATACATCTTGTATTCATATACATATCAATTATTTGCGAGAATTTGTCCCATTCCATATTATAGTGAAATCAATGTACAACTTAAACAAAATAAACTATTTAAAAAGCATACCATCTTAACAAAACAATATACAATATTACAAAATTTACGGGTTACTAAACTTTTACAATCTAGAAAGTACAACAGTGATTTATTTTAACAATCAAATTCTATGTACTGCTTTAAGGTAATAGTTGCGAAATAATAGATACATTGAATTGAATTATTGTACATATTACATATTCACATAATAGAATCGGTTACACTTCTTGTACTTGTTTTTATTTTATTATTTCAATCATTATTTATTCCTAATGTGTTCTAGAGTTATTGGTTGGCAACATTTCTTAAGTCCTTGTTGTATTTTTATGTTATCGATAGACCGGGTGTTTACAGAATTACTAACTACCTCCTCATGATATCTTCAATGGTGAATCCAGTTTTCTTTGGTGGAGGTCTCGGTGGAGGTGGTGGGTCATCTTTTTTCATTGATAGATCGCTAGGCATATTATTGTTAGTATTACAACTACTCCCACTAGGAACTACGGAACTCATCTTTGAAACTCCCGGATTAGCACTTAAAAATCCCGGCGAACTCATAAACTGTTTAGTAGACTCGGGTCCAACACTAATATGAGTACTCGCCATATGTGCATTAGGTATAAACGGCATCTGATTCGAATTACTTAAACTGTTGACACCCTGTATATCTGGAGATTTGAGTATATTATGAGAAGCGGGGATAGGAACGTTCTGGGGCATCAAACTTATCCCATGGGAAGGATGGAGGTGTCCTGGAGGCTGTAAGTGAATTTGGGGCATTCTCAGACCTAATGATGGAGAATGACGACCGCTTGAGAAAGTTGATGTCGATGGCCTGTCCGGTCTGTCAGAATCCAGGGTCCGTTTCCTGTAAGGGCCGAGGTAATAGGGTTCCAAGGAACCGCTTGTTATTGTCGAAGGTTTCATTTGAGGGGGATGAAGATCCCTCCTGATTTGGAGTTGCGGATGATGAACTTCCATATGCTGTTTCGGTTCTTGAACTTCCAATTCTAATTCTTCGTCGTGACTGATGTCAGGATTTTCTTCTTGACCTGGGTCAATTTCAGGGTCGTTGTCATCCGAGTCTGGATCGTCATGGGAATAGTCTGGATTATCGGAACGGTCTCTACCATTCTCAGGATTAGGTCTCATGGTATACGGATTGTTAGAACTGCAGGGTTCGTGGCACTGAGTTCGTTCTGGAGTTGGTGAACTGACCCTTACTTCATCCCTACTGTCTAATGAAAGACTGCGTGGTCTTGGTGACATCCTATCCGATTCTCCTCCAACAGGGACGTAACCATCCCCTAAACCGTCGGATGGTACATCTCCTACGGCGTGAGTGAGGGCGTGACGACGTAAATCACAGTTCCTTCTAAATACTTTTCCGCATGAATTGCATTCGTAAGGTTTATGATCGGTATGCGTAAGGAGGTGAGTCTTGAGGTTAGATCTCTGGTTAAATGAACGACTGCAGACAGGGCATTTGTGAGGTGATTCTTCCATATGGAGAATCTTGTGGACCGCTAATGTACGAGATTGACAGAAACCCTTTCCACACTCCCCACATTTGAACGGTTTCTCTTTACTGTGGATATATCTGGAAAGAAAAAAAAAGTATATTTAGTGATTTTGAATATTGCCAGGTTGTAGAAAACAAAAAAGATTCGTAAATTATTTTGAAACGTATCATTCTTCAAGGAGCGTTTTGATCCTTACAACAGTACCATGAATTTAAAAAAAATATATTATAAAACCACAATAATATATCATTTCAAATTTTAAATATGTTAAGAATTAAAACTATTTTGATAAGTCATCATATAAACAACGACAACATTTGTTTATAGATTTCGTTTAAAAAAAAGGGAACCTAAAAACATTGAGAGGTATATTCAAAAAGGAAAGAATTACAATCTTTATTCGTCTAAATGTTAAGATCAAAGATTATCTCACATTTGGAACGCGTCCTTTCAAGTAGGCACAATGAACCGAAAGCCATTCCCACGACGGGTTTCGATCTATCGGGTCTCATCAGGTGGGCGTTGACAGAAAGACCTTTACAGGATATATTATACATATAAAAATGGAATCAACATAAACAACTACTCCGAGGGCTAATACCCCTACCGGCATTAAATTACACTGTTGATTCTTAGACGAAGATATTTGATATTCAAAAAAGAAGGAATTAAAATCCTTATTCGTCTAAGAATCCATTGGAATCAACAGTGTAATTCAATGCCGGTAGGGGTATTAGCCCTCTGAGTAGCTGTTTCTGTTGATTCCATATTTATATTTATATTTATAATATAATCTGTAAAGACCTTTCTGCCAGCGCCCATCTGATGAGACCCGATGGGTCGAAACCGGTCGTGGGATATGGCTTCCGTTTCGTTGTACCTACTTGATAGGACGCATTCCAAATGCGAGATGATCTTTGATCTTTACATTTAGACGAATAAGGATTTTAATTCCTTCTTTTTTGAATATGTTATATTTTAGTCTAAGAATCCATCGGAACCAACAGTGTAATTCAATACCGGTAGGGGTATTAGCCCTCGGAGTAGTTGTTTCTGTTTATTCCATATTTATATTTATATTTATATTTACATTGACAAGTTTTTAAATACATATGATCGTCTATTTTGTAGTCATTTGCATGTAGATATGTATATCATTCCTCAGTAATAATCTTCAAAAATACTGCGTGAACAGATTAACATTAAATATAATTGCACTGCTTCCTGGAATACTTGGAATTTTTCCCACAGTTATTAAAAGTTGGTATGCGTAATGTACTAATTCAACTTGCGCTTGAAACGTAAATTATCTTTAACCACGTTTCGAATCTTTTTATACGGCATGCGGCGTGCGTATTTCAGACGGAATTCTGCTTTAACAATGCGTTCCAAGAAGTCGGACGAGCCACTTCGGCCTAATTATAATGCAAAACCCGACTCGACAAAAAGCCGACACGAAATCCTTTCCTACTTTGTTAACAATCTTAAGACTAACTTCGACATACTACATCATCTTATCAATCTCAAAAGAGCAAGAGACACTAAAAGATATTTCAATGTTTATATAATGTGGGGTACCAAACAAAATGACTACATACAGAAAACGGACTATGTAAGAATGAACCAACTCAAAAAAAAATCCATCCCCAAAATATTCAATATCCACAAAAAATACAGAATTAATTTTCAGTTTTTGAAATGTTGTGTGTCGCAACGCTTTTCCATGCCATACTTGTAATTCTTATGAAATAAGGCGAATCACATTACTATACCAAGGAAGCTTTTCAAGGTTCCATATTGTAACCTTACTTTGTAATTTTTTTTTCATAATTTGCTGTCATTATCTATTTACCTACTTATCATATTATATAGTAATTGTAATATGAAATGGTAGAGTACCATTCAAACGAATTTTTACTTTTAATTTTTTAACTGGGTTGTACTTAATATATATACATATATATATATATATATATATATATATATATATATATATATTCCCTTTCCCTGTATTACGAACAGTGGCAGCCCATGACTACTTACGTTATAATTGATTGATTTAATTAAATCTATAACAAATAAACAACTTAAAGATTTTCACAATTTTTATTTGCTTTGTTACAGTGAAGATAGCAAAATGAGATTTTGTAATAGCTATGTAAAAACAGAACATACAGAAAATGTTTCAACGATTTTATTAGTCAAAAGCTGGATAATTGTTTCGACCAGTCGGTCGTTATCAAGAGTATTGTAGTTACTACCTGAGGAACAGTAATTCAAACCTTAAATAGATAACAAATAAGTACAAAGTTACAGATGTATATAAGCCTAAATAAGGGATAAAAACCATCATAAATTGGTTAAGAGAAGTGGACTATTGTTCGATAATATTTCAGTTTGGTTATTGACTATATTATCATTCTTTGCAATTGCTAATTGATTTCTAAAATTTCTAGAAGGTTAAGTTTTCTACTTTTTTGAACGTTGTGAATTGATTGAATATTGTTGATATCTAAGATATGATTGTTTTCTATGCAGTGTTCTGTAAAACCTGTAGTAGCATTTTTATTTTTTATGACTATTCATGTTCATAAATTCTGTTTTTTGGGGCCCGGACACATTGGCCAATATAAACAACATCACATTTGTTACAATTTAATTTATAAATGCCATTTTTTTTAAGTTTACTAAATTTTTGTTTATTATTGACTATAAGATTACTTAATTTTAGTTTATTTACTTCTATAACATTAATTCTTCTATAAAATTAATTCTTTAATCTATTTGAAATTTTATGACAGGTATGTTTAATATAATTTAAGGCACAAAGACGGTTAACATTATTAGTTACTAAACCATTTTCTAACATTCTTTGAGCTTGTGTTATAAGTTTTTTCTTTAAAATATTATCTACAATGTCCACTTTGTAACCGTTGTTTACGGCAATGTGTTTAATAATGTTCAGTTCCGAATAGAAATTTTGATTTGATAATGGGATATTAAATTTTCTAAAAAAATAGGGATGGCACTTACTCCTGTAACTATGCATCACCCACCACTGGTAGAAACATGTTTATATAGTATTTGAACAACTTTAATTTACTTGCATTATTATATAATAAACTATCTGAACGCAGTGCGTAAGGTACTATGTTATGTATTTGTAAGTAATGAGTAGTTAGACGATTTTTTTTCAATTGATGAATGGTAACTGTTCTTCTAACGGACCAATCGATTACATTACGTTTTTGATGCCTAAAGAAATAGCAAGCATTTGTTTATTCCACTAAGGAGTATAATTACGTTGCGTGCTGAACGTAGGAGGCTGTTTATTTTGTTGTAAAAATGAAAGTGCATTATTAACTGTGCTCTTTATAACGTTCTGCCCGGATATATTTAGTATAACGTTTGAGGAATTTCTAGATATATAAATTGTTCAACTTATTTCCAATACCCGAGTTCATTATAACAATTATATAATAAATGGTTTATGGTCGGGTTTTTGTTATATTATAATTATTATTATGGTCAGATTATAACAACAAAATGCCTTACAAACAGGAATTGAATCAAAATCCAAATCGAGCGTATTTACAATTTATATTTTGAAAAACAACTTAGATAGTAATTTCGTGTCCGCCTATAGGGGGTAAACTGACCTAGGCGCGCTATTAAAATACGCACAGGTTTTTATAAGGTTCGGGTATCCTTACCTCATCTTAAAGTTTAGGAGATTTTTCTGAATTTGCCGGTAAGGAATTCTCCTACATGCGATTTTGAAGGGAATTGCAAAATTGTTCTGATAGTCGCCTTACTACTTTTAAAATATAGGTTTGAAAATCAAAAATTGTGAAAAATTATTAATATAAGAAAGACTGTTCATGGTGCAGTCTTGATGAAACATGTTAAATAAATAAAATAACGACGAAAAAATCGTTTTGTTTCAACTGTTTATTACAAAAAACTCTTACAATTGTTTCGATCAACAGATCATTATCAAAGAGACAGTTTTAAGTAGAAATGCTAAGATTAGAAGTTATGACACGAGTATATATACCTAATCTACCTTACGACTACCTGATACAGAAAAACCTTTACTTAACTATAATGACGACAACAACAAGGGTGCGAATATATTTCGGTTTGATTATTTACTAAGTTATCTTTCTTATTCTTCAAGGCCTTTTGCATTTAAAAATCACATATATTGGTCAGTCCGGGAGAGCCATAAAAAGCCACGTTCGCGAGCATGAACATTCCATAAAAAACAAAATTAGCAGTTTCTCGGAACATTGCATTTCTCATAGTGATGTTTTAGATGAAGACAACACCAAGGTACTACATTTTCAAAACAAAGACAGATTGCTTAACCTTTTAGAAAATTTAGAAATTCAAAAGACCTGGAAGAATAAGAAAGATAACTGAGTAAATAATCAAACCGAAATATATTCGCAAAATACACCCTTGTTGTTGTCGTCATTATAGTTAAGTAAAGGTTTTTCCATATCAGGTAGTCGTAAGGTAGATTAGGTATATATACTCGTGTAATAACTTCTAATCTTAGCATTTTTACATAAAACTGTCTCTTTGATAATGATCTGTTGATCGAAACAATTGTAAGAGTTTCTTATAATTTGTTGTATCTCGAACGATTTAAGAGATAAACAAGAATTTTATTGACAGCAACAATCTCCACAAGGTTGCTAAGCTTCTCCAATAAGGGATGGTAATGTGTTGTTTTTTCAATGCGTTTGAAATAAAACTTAAAGTTGTATATAATAACTTCTTTATTGAAATAAACACACAGTTGATAACTGCCTCAATTTATTAAATAAACTTGACACTTTCTTGAAGTCTAACATATTGAAATAAACACACAGTTGACACACACACTGTGGCTTCTTCAGAAGTACAAAATCTACTTAAAACTACCTAAGAGTAGATGTCTATAAATAGGGTGGTGCATCTTCATTAGAGTGAGGGAAAAGATTTAATAGTGGTGAGAGGTTTATTAAGTAATATGTCTGTATTTTTATATTGGTTAATTTCTATAGATTCTAATAGTGTAAGTTTTAAGCTTTTATTTTCAATGTGTAAAATTTTTAGATCCAAATTAAAAATATGGTTATCTTTTAACACATGTTTGGCATAGTTAGAAGCGGTTTTTTTGTTTCTATATGATCTAAAATGTTCGTTCAAACGAATTCTAAAATTTCTTCCCGTCTGACCTATATAAATTTTTGAACAAGAACCGCCTGGTTTCGATAAGTTCTCTACTTTGTCTTTATTATTTTTTATGTGAATGCTAAGGTTATTATTCGTTTTGTATGATACATATATATTGTTTTCTGAGAAATTTATTAATTGTTAGTGATGATTTCCCTATATATGTTAAAAGTTTGAATTTTTTATTTGTGTTATCTTTATTGAGTGGGAAGATGTTTGAAATAAAGCTTAAAACTTACATTATTAGAATCTAAAGAAAGTAACAAATATAGAAAACAGACATATTACTTAATGACCAAGTAAGATATAAACCTCTCATCACTATTAAATCTTTTCCCTCACTCTAATGAAGATGCACCACCCTATTTATAGACATCTACTCTTAGGTAGTTTTAAGTAAATTTTGTACTTCTGAAGAAAACACAGTGTTGGCGAAACACGTGTCAAGTTTATTTAATAAGTTGTAGCAGTTATCAACTGTGTGTTTATTTCAATACGTTAGACTTCCATCAAGTAACCGCTAATTCAATACAATTAAGTTCTTTATACCTATGAAACGATTGATTTGGAGTGTAGACTACTTTTGATAATTACTAAATCAACTTATTTTCGTTATTAATTAACTTCTGATTTAGAGTATCTGTTAAAATAAAGTAAACATTGGAATTAAGATGTTTATTAAATTAACTGCATACTGCAACTGAGGGTAAGATACCCAATCCGTCTTATTTATAGATTTACAGTGCAATCGTGACAATAATAGCTCATTGTCTATTCGACAGGAAATTATATCTATTACAAACAGAATGCAATAAAATAGTTACGAATCATATATACCAAATGTCTTCTACTTTTTAACTGCTTCGAATTAATGAGGTTACCATATAACATAGTTATATTATAGGAGTTATGATGCTATACCATGACTTCAGCCAATGGAAATTCGCATAAATTCGTTAAAGTACAATTGGTGTGCAGGTGTTAACAGTGAGTTAATTAACAAGAAACAACAAAACTACTGTCATACACGTTCTGTTTAATTGTTTCATGCTTTTTTTGAAACAGAGGCAGGCGGATTTTGCCCTATCAGGGATCAACGACTTCCGGTTGGCCATTTCCGGCTACTGCATGACTCCCTAATTTAACTACATATCGCCACCGTATATTATATACGTAATTATAGAGTTGCTGAAGCGAATACGTTTACATTTTATGCCCATTAGACCAGCGTAATTATCGCGTTAATTGTTTTCTTCTGTATCGCTTCTTTATATTAACAGTCTGTAATAAGGACCTTTTAAATGAATAAAGGAAATGGGATAGGTTTGTCTCTGTGGTGGAATTAAATACTGGTCATGAAAAAACCGTGGATCATGGTCGGCATGACGCAATAGAAAAAGTTATAAGTGCATGAGATGTGGTGTTATAAGTGGAAGATGAAAATATTGTGGATATAAAAAGTTAGAAATGAGTACTAGGGTCTTTTAAATTTAATATTACTTAAACACTAATCAATAACAAAAAAAGCTTTTGTACTACAAAAAATAATTTTGATCACGAAATACAAACAAATGAATATATATATATATAAAAGGCGAATAAAAGATAAAAATATCCAAACGCATGTAACAAAAAGAACAAGAACAAGACAGTAAAATAACAACAACAGTAAAGACAATGAAATACAAATACAACAATGCGGACAATATAGGCACAAATAAACTTACATGAAAATCGAACAGGAGTAGGTGGTAGACTGTGTGTATAGATAAAAAAAACTTTTGGGTGTTTCATTCCCTGTAGTGCAAAGCCGGAGGGTAGGGCGTAAGGCCCTCCTCAGCCTCCTTTCAGGAATCGTGGGAATGGATGGGTGGTGTTAGGGAGAGAAAGATGAAACGGACTAAATGAAGATAGAAGAGAACTGAAAGATTATCTGTGGAATAAACTTGTGTAGAGATATGAAATTTTCAAGATATTTATAAGACAGGGTTGTTAGTAAAATAGACGTGTTCGAAAGAAACGTACTAAGGGTAAAAGTGGTTTATAAAAATACGTATAATTGAGTAATTAGGACAGTACATAATTCACGATAAAGCAGTTAAGGATAAAACCAGCTACTAGTGAGGAGTGCCTGCAGATATAGGTGAAAGGCAAAATTCTAGGTAGAGGTAAATGATAGTAATAACGAAACAATACAATTTACATGAAAGGGAAACAAAAGCATGCACAAGATGAGATGTTAAGTCTACATTGAAATGAATCAGAAACTATTTTTAAAAATACAATTGGGAATATTTTAAATTAATATTTTTTTCCGCTGCAAGGCCAATAAGGAAAATGAGCGGTAGATCGGTAGGACGCCTTCTGAGATATGAACGGCTAGTTAAAAACATATTAGAGGCAGAAATAGGAGTAAATAGAGGCAGAGGAATGCTAGTTTAGATTACTGTTCGTAAATAATGAGAGATGTAAGATGTTCTAGTTTTAGACCGAACGGCGTGGTCTTAGTGCTCTAGATCAATGCTTAGCATTCGGGAGGTCACCTGTTCGAACCCGGGTCCGACTGCTCTGATCCAAGTTTTCTGTGGTTTCCTTGGATTATTTAGGTAAATGCTGGCGCAGTAATATTCCACAGATAATCTTTCACTTCCCTTCTGTCTTCATTTCGTCCGTCTCATCTTTCCCCCCTAATCACACCACCCACCCATTCCCATGATTCCTGCAAGGAGGCTGAAGAGGTCCTTACGCCCTACCCTCCGGTTTTGCACTACAGTGTAGGTCGGAGGGCCTGCCCGCCCACCAGCACGAGTAGCTGGTGGGAATGAAACACAAAAAAGTTTTTGTTTTCCTAGTTTTAGAGAAATAAAGATTGGATTAAGATAGGAAGGTGTGGAGAGGTGCGTATCCAACAAGTCATCAGACTGACGACCCTATAACGATGATGATGAAAAAAACTGTTGACATCTTATCCAACATTAATTGGGGCTATCAGGTTTTTGTAAAATACATGAAAATGACAAGGCTTATAAAAGCAATATTTCATCTTAATTGGGTGTATAACATTAGTATATACCTATTATAACTTATTATCGCCTAGAATTTATTATTCTGTATACAAAATTAAATTTTATTACTCGCCTTATATTAGTACAATAACAACTTTTTCTTCGATCATATTAATAACTAGTTATTTTCATTTATATGTTATAAAAGGTAATTATTAAAGTTGTTAATTTTCAGATCCGTTTGGTTAAGCGCAAGTAATTTCGTAATTGATGACGTATAAATAAATAAATAAATAAACTTTTTATATTATAATACACCCGAACAGATAAATGAAGCGATTAATTATTATCTTGCTAATTGTTATTTATCTCGCATAAAACAGTCAACATCTTAAAAACTAATAAAAATTTTAAGTTCTTGCTTACGTTAAATTAAATGTGTTAATAGTAGTAAATAAACAAGTAAAAATATTAAAAAAAAGTTTATTCTAGTCATATCGCAGGTGGTATTATTAAAGACAAACATCTATGTATGAAGTATGTAAATTAATTATTTTTTGTGTGTGTAGAATTTATTTACATAAATTGAGACTGCTTTTTGGGGGGGTAAAGTTTTACTAATGGAAATTTTTAGATATCGCATATATCGACAACAAATTAAAAGCAGAGAACATTTTGGTTATCTTAATTTTATCACATCCTGTTGCTTTTGAACGGGTCAAACTAGTGAAATATGCATAGTCATTTACTGAGCCTGTAAACCAAAGCAATTGACCGTTGTAAATGTCCCAGATGTTTAAAGCTTAAAAGGAAATAAATATTTTGAAAATTTCTGACCAACAACTAAATGTTCTTTATTATAAGAACATAAGCTTTCACGGCCGGAATTCATAGTAGAATGATGGTTCGGGCTTGTAGGCCGTGGTCGATTTGAACGGTTTCGTCCAGACGTTTCGTCAGCAACTGCGGCTGACATCCTCAGTGGGTGCTGCGTTGTCGAAGTCTCGGCAGCGACTGCCGTATAGGTATAATATAGAGGTATAATGTTGTGACAATTAATTTTGCATAGTTTACTATATGTCACCCGATTAAGGTATGTCAAATTTCAAGTTTCAGTTTAAAATTGGAAGAATAAAATATCTGTCTCACGTTTTTTTTTTTAATACTCATAAATAATCAAAACCGCATTCAAATATTGCATCGCCTCAGCTTGCTTCTGCCCCTTCGCTCCACCACCAGGAAAACCATATGTGGTGGTACAACGTTGTATACTCGGATTGCTGTTAAAAAATTTGACGTCAAAAATCTATCTATAATTAGACTGTTTTATTATTAAAAATATAAAATTGTCGTTGTTGTTATACGCTAGTGCGTATGTTACAAGGATCGTGATGGAATTTTTTAAATATTTCAAAGAGATACGCATACATCTACCGTTTGTTGAATTCGCTTGTGAATTTTTATGTTCCTATTCTACCCTTCGCGCCTATCGTCTCTCGGCCTGGAGCTCTCCTGAAAAATCGTACGACACCGACAGATTTGGTATAATACGCGCGCAATCAATTCAGCGAAGCAGGCGCGTGTCATGCAATGCAACTACCGCTGTAGAGTTCCTAGGAAGATCGAATTTTGTTATGTTTCATATATTTTAAATATATAAAATGTGTATTACTGTTTTTTATACTTTCTAATAATTTAAGTACTTTTATACAAAACTTGCCGCTTGTAATAATTCCAAGGATAAAAACTGCACATCCCTTTTATTCTTAGAATTGTTCATTTCAAAAATTCTTCGTCAGTTTTACAGTAAAAAGAGGGCATGTGTCTTTCTACTAAAGGATAGCAGACGTTCCATTTCATTTTTAACGTAACAATACGTTGTGCCATCATCAATTAATACTCGACCATGAAAATGAGCTTCGTGCTTGTTAATTGTAGATCCGACCACCTGGTCTCAAACGATCACAAAGGTTAAGTTTAAAATCGATTTTTGAGGTGTAACTTTCAAACAAGAATTAATCGAAGTCGATATTAACGAACTTAAAACACATCATAAAAATATTTCACAACGTACTAAACTTATGTGCCGTTAAATTTCTTTTTTGGAAAGGTAATTGTCACGAAATGGTAATAAAGGAATGGTCATGGTAAAGTACAAAAGACCTTTCAGTGTTTTCTTAATAATGCATTTTCAATAAGAAGTAGAAAGGAGCACGAATTTTAGGGTCTTCTTTATTTCCAGTTGAAAGTGTCATAAACCACATATTAAGTATCTAGTTATACCTTTTCACATGCTTTTACATAATAATTTGTCAAAAGGCAATACTACCAACCATGTGAATCATATGTATAAATATACATCCTAGTATTATCGATATAGGTGGTGCATAGAATTTTACACAAGCCAATCAGGGAAACATTTAAATAAAAATATGAAATCAACAGAAACAACTACTCCAAGGGCTAATGCCACCCCTACCGGCATTGAATTACACTGTTGATTCCGAACGATTACTAGACGAAGATAACAATCCAAAAAAAGAAGGTATTAAAATCCTTTTTCGTCTAATTACAAAGGATAACAGATCCCACATTTGGAACGCGTCCTACACAGTAGGCATAGCGCACCGAAAGCCATATCCCACGACCGGTTTCAACCTATCGGGTCTCATCAAGTGGGCGCTGGCAGAAAGGCTTTTACAAGCTATATGATAAATATAAATAAAAATATACAATCAACAGAAACAACTACCCCTACCGGCATTGAATTAGCCCTCGGAGTAGTTGTATGTATCATATAGATTGTAAAAGCCTTTCTGCCAGCGCCCACCTGGCTTTCGGTGCGCTGTGCCTACTCTGTAGGACGCGTTCCAATAATTAGACGAAAAAGGATTTTAATGCCTCCTTTTTTTGGGGGGAAACATTTCATTAACCTAATCGTACCTTAGACCTTGTTGCATAACACTTCCCATATACCAATCAGATAAACCTTCCCCTATCATTACCTTACAATCAATAATATACATAAAGATCAAATATATATTCATTTGAATTATTTATTAATTAGATTTTACGACCACTGTTAAAACATTTATTAAATATAGCAGTTTATTTATTTACTTCTAAACAATATGCTCCTTTTTATTGCAGAAACATGTATATAGAGGAGCCGTACCACAGTGAGTTAATAAAGAGGCTTCAATTACACGGTAAGATTCAAATTTCTTAGAACATAATTCACGTTTATAGTCCAATACAACAGTGTAAGTCTTATAGTAGGTACGCTGTTTCGCCGAATTCTTGTGTTAGAATATGTAGTAAAGAACTGAGGTAAACAATTTTTTCATAATTTACTAGACGTCGCGCTTGGTCGTCATAATTATAATATAAGCCCGTGGTCGGAACTAATTCTACACCAATTTCTGGTTTATTATTGCTTTAATGCGATGTTATTTCATCATCATTAAATCAATTTGGTCAGACGTTCGGGTATATAAGATGTTCCCACACTCTTCACGGCTAATTATTACGAGCTATAACTAATGACCAACGACGCCCTTATTCTGCTCAGCAAAAACAAACTCTGACTGTGCAAAAACCAGAAATCCCCGGGCGCACAGAAAACGATCTCTAGTGTGAAATTAATAAACAAAAAATATGTACTTACATACGAATTTGAACACGGAACATTTATAAAAACATTCACGTGCCCGTCTGTCCCTTTGTTACAACCTTTCGAAACTCCGGAACCAACTAAAACCCTTACAGTTTCCGTTACCAACCAAGAATCCATATATTTTCCGAAAGTAGCTAGGATCCCATATAATTTCAGTAACCAAATTACATCCCTTGTAGTTTTCGTAACCAACTAGGAACCCCTATAGTTTCCGTAACCAATTGGGGACCTTTATAATTTCCTTAACCAACTAGATACTCATGCATATTGTTTCTGTCTGTCTCTTTCTATGCATATAAGTGTCACAGACCTTCCAACATCTCTCTTCGTAAAAATCATTTATGGACCTCCCTTCTTCTTTAAGAGCGAAAGTGAAAATATTCATTTTTACCTACCCCATTTATTAGGGTGTTTTTAGATAAATGTATGGTTCAACAAGGGATGTTTTAGAATATTTATATTTAACCCATCAGTTAGAAGATACCCAAACCCCTCCTGCTCTTCTTCTTCTTCACTATCGATACAAAATATCCAAAAATTTGAAACGCATTCGAATAGAATGACTAGGCTTTAAGTTTTTTCCTGAAAGAGGCATCTGTTGCTAATCTTGCGCCTAAACGGCGTTATGCTAGAGAAGCTTGGTTTTGAGTTATGATTTTTTAATCGAACCTCCGCAAAGTAGTGTTTCCATCAAAGAGATCAAAGTCCCGTAACTCGCATGGGACAAAATCAAGGCAAGGGTTTCTTATCAAATTTTAACTCTACATGCTAAACTAGTCCAGAAAAAAGGATTCAGGCAAATTCATGACCCAAAGCGATTTTCGATTTTTTGACCTGCCTGATCGGCGAGAGGAGATATAAAGTCCAAAGTATTAAACTTAGGTTTAGGTAAAGGTGTTGACTGAAACTATATTTATATACTAATTTATAATCGTAGAGTCCAATAATAAAGAGAAAAGCAGTAATTTCTTGACATTGTACCAAACGAGTTACGTGGCTTTTATTTCTGCCAAGTGTGGAGGCCTATGCCTCTGTGATCTAGTCTTAAAACTAAATGTCATCACTAAGATAAAAGTTGCAAAAGTCAAACAAATATATTTTGCACCCCTGGTGCTCGGCTATTAGTGTTTACTTTAATTTAATTTTTCCTTGGGTAAACGTCACATCGTTTACTTATTTATGACTGAAAAATTAAATAAAAAATAATTTCGAGTCTGTCCACGCTGTGCCGTGTAAGCTTTCAAGAGATTTTAAAGTGATCGTAAAAATTAGTGGAGAAACTGCCAACCGGGGGCTACCAGGGTCCGTTCAAGTCCGATTAATATGTAAATATCAAATCTCGGTCTGGAGAATGTCCATGACGAGCATTAAATTATGGTTTAAAGAAGACTAAAATGACATTTTAAACAGGTTTAATGCGGTAAGCGTCGAATTTATTAGGCATGAGGGACCCCGTGTAGACCGACTTCAATCGTTAAGCGGCAATTAATTCGGATTATTAAAACTTATTTTTGTCGCTTTCTACTACGGCTTACTTTTTTTGGAAGCTTATCTTCAGAATTTTGTTACTCGAATTTTTTGGCGGATTAAAATTAGTATTCATTTTTTTAACAAAAGAAGAAACAGGACTTCACCGTTTCCAACAGGTAAAATTATTTTTAAAGGGTAAAAAAAGTGTTGCAACTGAATTTTTATATAATGACATGATTCTCTACAAATTTTATCCAAAAAGATAATTTTCTAAAGAATTCCAAGGATTCTATTCCTTTGAAGTTTTTCGAATGCCTAATGTTGTATAATACTGATCTTTTTGATCAATATTTAAATCTAACTGGTCAATGTTGGCATCATGTGTACTGTCGCGGAGTCCCGTCTCGATGAGACCAGCTTCTGGCAACAATTTGATTGTATGGATCGAGCGATCGTATAATTTGTGGTAAAACGTAAAAATTGTAGATCGAGCTGAGCGGTCACTTTTTCCATCTCATTTAAATATGTCGATTTTGCGGTCAAGGTAACATAAGTCTGTGGAATATGCGCTCATAAATTCGAATACCAATAAAACACAACTAACATCAACCTAACCTAACCTAACCTAAGCGGTTTTTATCACCATTATCTGCTAACAAAATTGATTCACCATTCTTTGTAACAAATAAATCTTACTAATGACAATAAATATCTAATAATTAATATTTATTAAGAGCAAATGAGAAAAATCATAACATCACAAGTAACCAATTTGTTTTCAAAAATAAAGGTGTATACATTATACACGCGAAACGCTTTTTTGACCGCAAAATCGACAGGTAAATTTTACCCTTCCTCCATTTTTACATTCAAGAAAGATTTGACCGAAAAATCCACTGACCGTTCGATGTACTGACCGCAAATAAGACGACACCCAACAAATTTCTGTCAATGGGTACGTCAACAATATCAATTTCTAACCCTTAGCAGAAGACCCCATCGAGTTTGGAGGGGAAAAAATAGCAATTCTCTATTTATCTCAAAAGAAAATAAATGGTCTTACTCCAAACTGACCACAACACTTTTTGCAAATGGGTACACGTGTTTCGCTCACTTACTAATCGTGAGTATTTTCAAGGCAAGACTGTTATGATTTTTAAATGAAGTTGGTACGCTTCTAACTCTAATTTACTACGGCGAATATAATGATAATTTATCTCCGAAGAAAGCGATTTTCGGACTGCTGTTTTTAAAATAACGTCATACAGTTTTTTGAAATTGAAATTGAAATGAACTTAAAAAACAAATTTTTGTGCAGGCATTTCTTCAGGAAATAAATATCAGCGTCACAAAGCTTAATGTTAATCTTAATAATCTTAAATCTGTCTAACTCCATTGACCGGGAAGACCATTTCTTTTCTTTTGTTTATTTCAATCACCACAGTCTCCCCTTAAATTTATTTAGCTATTTATCTACTAACCATTTAACTTGTTACTTTTAATAACAGAGTTGCACCGATTTTTCTGCATTCAGAAGTAGGTGATCCACTTGCTTCTGATTGCAACATAAAATACTATTGGTCCTATTACATTAATCTTTTAAATATTAATAACTTGATTATTGTAATTCGTATGGGTAAATATTAGAGGACGAAAAGTATTAGAATGGAGCAATGTAGTTGCACAGTTTTTCTTGGAAACAGTACTTTTCATTGATATCATTTATCGTCATCTACTGTAGCACAGTTTCTCAACAATCGTTAAAAGTAACATCGGAAATGGCAGGATGACCCAAAATATCCCACCCGTGGTGATGGTAGTGGCGGTCAAGTTGGTAACGTGGTCGTGGTCGTCTTTCGGTTGTGAATTCGCCACTGTTACTTCCTTTTTTACTTTCCTTCCTGGTCGTAATACTTCTCTCTCACTTTCCTTTCCACGTTTGATCATCTTCCATCTCCGTCAATTCGACCATCGAGTAACCTGCACCGTTCCGTCTCATTGCTCTTCGAGTATCTGTCTCTCTTCGCTATCTGGTCCGGTCTTTGGCCGTGCGATCCAAGGCTAACCAGATGAAGAGGCTGAGAGCAAAGCAAAGCGAACATCGTCCACTGATCGACGATACTGCAGTGCAGTGTTTCTATGATATAAAAAAGAGATAAACCACTCAGCAGTGAACAAACAAATGGAATCGAGAATTTTCTCCTATCGGAAGTTGTAAAGAAAAGCCTTTTACATCCTTTGGATATATCACGATCTACAATGGTTCACCACATAAAAAATGTCATCAAATCGAATTCATTGGATGCTAGTTCTTTTGTTCTTACTTTTTTCAATATCTTGACAAAAATAACGTATTTGTTGGGTCAATAAATGTCATTAGCATAAAAACGTTGCTCATTCTTATTGGTCGTTTTCGATAACCATTACTAGACTAGCCTTCTCCAGCTCGCTCATTAATTTTGTATGTTAAGTATTGTTTGTTAGCACCTGCTTGTGGTGTTAATAGAGCCTTATATTCATCTATACATATATATGCAGGTATATATTTGTATAACGCGAACCTGTATTCGACTTTTTCAACCGGTTGTGGATACTTGACGTTAGAATATCGAGTATGAAAGCGCGAAACGATGGTTAGACACACATAAAAAGCATAATATGTAACTTAAGTACATTTATAAGAAGTAAAAAAACATGTAGGATGAAACGACAAAAAATTACAGCTGGAATAGAAGATGAAGCCAGAATTCAATCCATGTAATTAATAATATGCGAATGAGTTACGTGAGAAGACCAACTTTAATAGAAATAGAATGAAATTACATCAAAAGTTCTGAAGAATACAATTGGATAATTTATTAGTTAAAGATGAACTGACATAAAGATGAAATGGTGAAGAATGAACATGAGCACTACCTCATATGTGTGTAAATACTTTTTATAATAATAAAGAGAACCCTTTTTGATAATATATTCGATTTTAGGTGTCTCCATATATTATTAAAACATTTTAAGATGTATTTGATGTCAAATCGACCGTTTACTAAATAATAATTGAAACAAGTGATAGTTTAATTGATGTAAGAGAAGTGATGGTGACAGTTCAGCTTTTCTTGAGTATTTCTTGTTAAAAAATATAAAATAACGACGAAAAATTCGTTTTGTTTCAACTTTTTATTATAAGAAACTCTTAGAATTGTTTCTTTCAACAGATCATTATCAAAGAGACAGTTTGTTGATCTCAATAATCTTACACTCCGGGTTTGATTTTTTCAAGTTTTTTCAAATCAAACCCGGAGTGTAACATTATTGACATCAACAAAGTCAATTTTGGGGAATCTGTTAGTCAATAATAAAGAAAGAGTAGATACATTTTGAAAAAGTGGGATTTATAAACTATTCTGTAAAAATTGTAATGCCACATATATTAGTCAGTCCCGGAAAGCCATAAAAAGCCGCATTCGGGAGCTTGAACATTCCATAAAAACAAAATTAGCAGTACGGGTTTCTCAGAACATTGCATTTCTCATGGTCATGTACTAGATGAAGATAACACCAAGGTACTACATTTTCAAAACAAAGGCAGATTGCTTAAGCTTTTAGAAAATTTAAAAATTCAAAAGGGCTTGAAGAATAAGAAAGATAACTTAGTAAATAATCAAACCGAAATATATTCGCACCCTTGTTGTTGTCGTCATTATAGTTAAGTAAAGGTTTTTCAATATCAGAAAGTCGTAAGGTAGATTAGGTATATGTACTCGTGTAATAACTTCTAATCTTATCATTTCTACTTAAAACTGTCTCTTTGATAATGATCTATTGATCGAAACAATTGTGAGAGTTTCTTATATTAAACAGTTGAAACAAAACGAATTTTTCGTCGTTTTTATTTATTTAACATGTTTCATCAAGATTGTACCAAGAACAGCCTTTCTTGTATTTCTTGTTGTTATAAAGTAAAAATGTCTCGGGGTAAAGCTATTCCTTCAAGCTTTTCTTCTTTACGTTTGTCAAAATTTAATTTGATATGCTAAAAGTTAATTAACTACAATTTCCATGTTAAATACCATAAAATCGCCCTAATTTTTATGAAAGTTTTTAAAAATGAACATGTTTTCGACAGTTGCGCTAATTTCCCTGAGACAGTGCTACGGCATACCAGCACGCGTCTCTGCATCATTTTCCAGAAGTGCACTGAAGTATTTTTATAACAGACAGCATTTACATAACAAGACCTTTATAAAGCCAAACTAACAGGAGTAGTCTCGAGATAAGATATCTTAAGGTGATTCTAGAACGACGAATGTGTTGTTTCTTGGCTCCATTAGTTGGCTATCTTGCATTCCCCCCTTCCTCTTCATCGGTTTGTCTGGATGTCTTGGCTAATGTTGTTGGGGGAAACAGAAATGCACTTTATATAATGCACTAGTGAATTTTTATGTTCGCTTGCCTTGCTGGATTTAAATTCATTTCGAAGGCTATTGAATTAAGCAAATTTAGTTTCTTCGATTATCATTTCATTTTATAATGTATTTTGTTCTAAGTTATTTTATAAGTTTATTTATACTTGTTCTATATTTCTTATACCAACAGTACACGCGGTAAATTTGGTTAACCAATCATATCACGAATAAAATTGTCGCAGTATGGCGTCAAAATTAACTACTCGAATTAAAGTAGCTAACTACTCTCCGTGTAATCTGCTATAGAGAGTAACATTTCTCCAGATGATACTCTTAGTTTGTATTTAATAAAATATTTTTCTATTGTATAATCCTCTATGTTAGTACACAATTGCAATTTAATATTATTTAGTTTTTTAACATAAGCACATCTTAGTAAATTTTCGAGGACTTCAGTTAGTATCCTGCTGCAATAATTTTAATATTCTAAGTTACTAGGTTATTGAGCACTTTATTTAGTATCTAAACATTGGCACTCTTTAGTAAATTGTCGAGAACTCCATTTAACATTACGCCAATTTAACATTCGTACAATTAGATAAATAATTGAACACATTATTTTGTATGTTAACATTGGCACTCTTTAGTAAATTGTCGAGAACTCCATTTAACATTACGCCTATTTAATATTCATATAATTAGATAAATATTGACCACTTTATTTTGTACGTTAACATTGGCACTCTTTAGTAAATTGTCGAGAACTCTATTTAACATTCATATAATTAGATAAATTATTGAATAGTTTATTTAGTATCTTAAAATTAGCACTCCTTAGTAAGTTGTTGAGGATTCCATTTAGTGTTGCGTTAATTTCAACATTTATAGTACTTTTTAGGAATTTACTTATTGGGGACTCAATTTACAACAATGTTTAGTAAATTTTAGTACTTTCAATTACGTTGATACCTTGATTAATAAACAGACTTTCGCACCCTTTAGTAAACTTTTAAGTATGTAAAATATATTGAAAATTTGTTACGGTTTTCTTTCACGGGTGCTTACTTATATTTTACCGTCGTATTCTTGTTATTAGAAGATTAAAATAGGGTGCAGTTGATCATAATCCCGGTCACTTATTCTAGGCTGCTTTTCGTTTTAGCTCGACCCGAACGTTGATTAATTTCTTTTGAGTTTTGGTCGTAGCATTACCAACGATATGAGTTATTTTTTGTGAGCTAGAAAATGCACTCTCATCGTCCTTTAGTCTGTCCAAATTGTGTAGTTAATTTATAATTTTTTAAAGCAGCCGGTGATGCAGAGATGAAGCGATGCGATGCCTATAAATGATGGTTAATTGTTGGCAGCTATGCGGAGAAAATGGCTTTTTTGACTTAACTCTCCGCTTTAATCCATAACGACGACCCGAAGGTAATTAAAATTTTGAAACATATTCGATGAATAACATGCCAACACTTTTATATCTATAGGTAATACATGCGTGTACATATATTGAGTCGGGTTGATGAAAAAGTTGCTGTTCGATATTAAGAATCTTTTGTATCTTTTAGTCTCGACTTTTTCGGTTATATTATTGAAAGAAGTTTAGCTGAATTATAAGTTTACTTCTATATATTGTTAATATAATGTTGATTCAATTTTTTCTACTTGAATTTATATATTTTTGATGAACATGTATTTCATTCAAAGTAGAAAATAGGAGACTGTGGTAAAAGAACAATTAAATAAAGAAAGACTCGCCCTAATTACCACTAACTAAATTTTATATGAGCGGACACGTGTTTCGCCCACTTTACACGTGGGCATTATCAACGCGAGACTGATAATATAATAATTAAAGTGTTAATGTGTATTTAAGACTATTAAAGGAAACACACAATAAGTAAATTTTCAAAAAATGTTTTATTTAACTTGTAAAATTTGGACATTAGTAATTACTGTTGAGAAAAGTTAAGGTTTAATAGTAATAACTAATGTTTGAAGAAGCCGAAGCGTGGTATTTTTTGTGAAAATCTACTTGTTGTGTTTCCTTGATTATGGTTTTTCATCAAGTTAAGATAGAAACCATTGAATATTTAATACCGTTGATAAGATTTTAAAAATACATTTCTGGAATAGTTTTCCTTTTGCCTATGTTTTAATTTAACGTATGTTTATGTAGTATTTCAATTCAATTTTGAGCACGATCACCACCTGGTTTCATTTCATATTTATTTGACGGTAAATATGCTAATTATAGTAATTATTGGATATTTACTTTAATTAATGGAGATTTAAGATGATCTTCACTTCCTGGTTTCTAATAAACTATATGAAATTCTTATATAACTGTTCGAACGTATCATTTTTTAAATTTACGTCAACATTACACTTGTTTACACAATTAAAATTTCCATGTAATTTCGCTAATATTTACTACGAAACTGCAAATTTTAATGTACTTTGCTTGTTCATGCAGTTCAAACAAACATGTTTGTTGTCGACTAAGACTAATAAAATAGTTATTTAAGTCAAATGCCGGGCACCGTGATGCACTTACCTCACCACTGGCGCATAACACATAAATCTTTAAACGAATTAGAAAGAGCCTCTTAGTTCATTAAAATTCTCTTCAACTATCCAATCTTGACAGCGAACCTCCTCCTCTTATGCCCAAACGTTAATTAACTCGCAGCATTAAAATATTGCAACTTTGTTATAAGAAAGGCAAATGCCAGGGGCCGTTTGTAATACAGAAAGAGAAAACGGGGTGGCAGATAAATAGATAAAGGCAGGGGTGGATCCAGAAGGCTATTTTAGGGTTGGGAACGTCAAAACATTCAATCCAAGTGATTTAAAACGCGTTATCGTATAACCTAAAAATTTTGGACGCTTTAACCTAAACCATAACTACCCTTACAAGCCTATAACTTATTATAATATTTAAACTCCATGACCAGGAGGGCAGCGAGTTCAAGATTTTTAATATTTAATTAGTCCAAAAAAAGAAGAAATTCGTCTAACAACCAAGATTCACAGATCTCCACATTTGGAACGCGTCCTACTAGGTAGGCACTGCGAACCGAAAGCAATATCCCACGACCGGTTTCGACCTTTTGGGTCTCATCAGGTCGGCTCTGGCAGAATGGCCATTCAGGCCATGTGATAAATTTAAATATAAAATCAACAGAAACAACTACTCCAAGGGCTAATACCCCAACCGGCATTGAATTACACTGTTGATTCGATTGAATATTGTTATACGAAGATGCAAAATATTTTTATTCCTTCTTTTTTTGGATATCTTTTGGATTTTCTTCTAACAATATTCAATCGAATCAACAGTGTAATTCAATGCTGGTAGGGGTATTAGCCCTCGGAGCAGTTATTTCTGTTGATTCCATATTTATATTCATTTAATTAGTGTTTTTCAGAGAGGAGTAAGAGACAGCATATGGTGTTATAAGAAATTTTAATCATAATGGGAAATTGCTTTTCTCAACTTATAATTAATTAACATTAAATTGAATGAATACTGTAAAAATATGTTAAATAAGTTATGCAATAAAAATAAAACTGTATTTTGTGACACTGTAACAATTTTTAAAATCGTGTGTCGTAAATGTCCCAGTTTATTTATGACATACCGCCACTGATTACAGTTGATTTCGATCAACTGAACAAAATTCTTAACTGCGAATGTTATATGCAGAGAGATATGAAAGGAAGAGCCCAAATGAGTAGGACGTTTGATGCGTTTCCACTCGGTGGGTCGTAAATACGATTTAAAAAGTAGAAACTTTGGCATTTATGATTAATATTTTACCGTTTACGCTACCGAGAATATTATACGAACACGCTGCCTACTGTGATTGCCGGTTTGTTTTGTCCGGACGGATGTGAATAAATCGACGGTGGTGTAGAAAAAGAACCCGTTCTATAAACGCGAATGAATAAAATTTCGGTACTTTTAATACGCGAATTCCAACATGTTTATAAGATGCAAAAATGCAGACTGATGCATGAATACATTAACGTGAAAGCAATGGTACAATTAAAGAATGAAAGATGTAGATCAATACCCGTCAGGACTGTTGATTCTACCACAAGGATATTCTTGTGAACTTTAGCAAAATAGTAAATGGTACCTATCAGTGTGATGATTTTACTATTGTCGTGGATACTGTATAAAGAGAAAAAAATGAAAGTGTAAATATAGAAGAAGTTTATAAGATTGCTTAGCATTCGATAGGTCACCGGTTCGAACCCGGATCCGGCTGCTCAGGTCCAAGTTTTCTGTGATTTCCCTGGATCATTTAGGCAAATGCTGGAGCAGTAATATTCCACGGATAATCTTCCATTTCTCTTCTGTCTTTATTTTGTCCATCTCATCTTTCTCTCCTTAACCACACCACCCAGCCATTCCCATGATTCCTGAAAGGAGGCTGAAGAGGGCTTTACGCCCTACCCTCCGGCTTTGCACTACAGTGTAGGTCGGAGAGACTGCCCGCCCACCAGCACGAGTAGCTGGTGGGAATGAAACACAAAGTTTTTTTTTATAAGATATTATGGGGATAGAAGAGTGATATATGATTTGTATAAAGACCAATAGGTAGTTATAGAATTGGGCAGCAACGTAGATAAGTAAATAATGGGAAGAAAAAACGAAAAACCAAAACAAAACAATTGGTAAACGTGCCAAAAAATAAATAATTATGACAAATTCTTCCTTAACGTTCATCTAATCTTTCTATTATTTCGTTTCCTCAAAAGACTTTCGGTTGAACACTGGAAAATAGAACATTATTAACATATTTCGGTAATTATTGTTATGTTCAAAGATTTGATACTGAATTAGACGAAAAAGAATTTTATTAGCTTCATTTTTATGTCTTTCGTATCTTCGACTAAGAATATTTCTGAATCAACAGTGTAATTCAATGCCGGTTGGAGTATTAGTCCTCGAAGTAGTTGTTTCCGTTGATTCCATTTTTATATTTATTATATAGCATGTGAAAGCCTTTCTGCCAGCGCCCACCTGATGAGACCCGGTTCGAAACCGATCGTGAGATATGGCTTTCGGTGCGCTGTGCCAACTGTGTAGAACGCGTTCCAAATGTGGAATCTGTGATCCTTTGTAATTAGACGAAAAATGAATTTATTACCTTCCTCTTTTTGGACATCATTCGTATCTTCGTCTAAGAATCTTTCCGAATCAACAGTGTAATTCAATGCCGGTAGGGGTATTAGCCCTCGGAGTAGTTATTTCTGTTGATTCCATATTTATATTGATAGTGAATTTTTTAAAAAGCAGAAATTTGTACTAGAAATATTTTTTTTATCATATTTTCTAGAAAAGGGCATGCTAAGCAACATTCCTAACATTGCCAGCATGTGCTGAAAACAGGCCTGAAGAATGATTAACAGCCGTTAATGTAACACTAAATATCACAGATTCATAAATTATATGAAGTCATTAGAATTTAGAGAGGAAGTGACCAATTCTAACCGATTTATCACGATAATAATATTATAAATTATGTTAAACGTTGATTGTGGTTCACAGATAAAAGTGACAGTAATACTGAAAAATGTAGAAATAATATACCTAATGAAATTAAGAATAAGGAATGCGGAATGGTTTTGTGTCGTTTTTTTGTATTGATAATGCCCTATATTTAGTCTAATTCTAGTTCTTCATAGAACAGCTCGAGAGTTAAGCGTTAAGAATTCTTGAAATATACTTCAATTACAATATCCGATGAATTTACATGATTGAAGTTAGGACGTGTGGTACGAAAAGAATCCAGAAATCTTTTTTAAGGAGGTCAATGATAAAAAATATCTGAAAAAGCATTAAACCCAAGTGATTTACATCCCGTAATACCATAATCTGAGCGTTTTAAACCCCTTAACCTAAACCGCAAACATCACTGTAAGCCCATAACCCAAACTTTTTGAACCATATCCCAAAGGACAAGGAGTCAACGCCTTAAATGTTTAATTGATAAGTAAATAAATTGCCTAGGTGCGGTTGCATAAATATCTTTAATTTTAAGTATCTGCCCCTGGAGTTATGAGGCTTAAAAAGCTTATGTTATGAGGCCATGGATTCTAAATAGTCTAGGTTATGATTTAATGGGGGCATTTATGGGTTAGATTAAGGGATTAAAATCGCTTGGGTTTTGGCTTATTGGGTTTTTTAATTCAGCGGGAGTTTGGAAGCTGTATTATTTGAAGTCAACTAGGTAATGCATCAGCTCCCCTCGCTCTTAATTAATTTATAATTGCCCCTTAATAACGGATTCTGAAATAAATAAATGAATAGCGGGGGATAATTAAAAATGAATCTAGAAACAATTTCTTAACTGAAATGACCTTATGTTATTGTAGATCCAAAAAAATATGTACAAGATGCTGTATTTGTATCACGTTTCTGCCGTCTGCTGTGTATAAAAAAAGGTGTTACAATAATATATCGAGTGTATTAAGAAGACAAATTGAAAGCTTCCTAGACGTGTTAGAATCGTTTGTTTGAGATGCTGCTACGTTGTAATATATACAGCAAATAAAATTACTATGTAAATTAAGAGCTTGTCAAAACAGAAACAGTTGTTTATAATAGTTTCAATGGTTCTAGTTACTAAACGCATTGTTCAGTTATTATTAAATTATAATGTATCCTACTTTCGCTGGTTATTTGCATGATACAAAAACATACATATTTATGTGTGTGTATGTATACTGTACCTGAAGCTTCTAAATCTGCCTAAAGGCTTCTCTCTCATTCTTCTGTAAAAATAGTTGATTTGAGAGAAGCTACTAAAAGTATCATCGGCGCAGTAAACGTAAAGTATTATTTTTAATTTTATTATTAAGAAGACAAATTGAAATAGAAGAACCAAAAGAAGTATTGGAAAATTGGACAATTGGAACACTTCAGTTGTGGGTTAATTTCAGAAAATATATTAAACGGTCTTAATAACAGTCTGTCTTCATCAAGAGTAAGAAACGTTCTGAAACTAATCGACATTTGAATACTATTTATAGTCTCATAACTAGAAATACCGAATACTTAGTTACATTCATTTCGAATAGTAAAATAAAATAAAACACAAATTTCCACTTATAATTTTATTTAATTCTTGACAATTGTTTCACCCTACCAGGGCATTTTCAGAAGATATTTTGACATTGATTGTTACATTCTTTCTTATTTATATATATTTAAGGGTGGGGAGATTTCTATTACCTTATCTAACATTATTAATAATAATAGAAATCTCCTCACCCTTAGAATAGATATAAATAAGAAATAATGTAACAATCAATATCAAAACTTCTTCTGAAGATGCCCGGGTAGGGTGAAACAATCGTCAAAAATTAAATAAAATTATAAGTGGAAATTTGTATTTTATTTTATTTTACTATTCAAAATTAACGTTAATTTCCATCAATTAAAGGCTGAAACAATCAATTACTTAGTTACATTATTTAGGTATCTGCACTATTACATTGTAAATATTGCATTGAGTTTCAGTATGTTTATTAACATTGATGATGACAGGTTGTAAGTCAAAACAATTAAATTAGCTAAGAGTATATTTTATTACTTTTTAGTATAAATAACGACATTTTACAAGCCGTCTACTACAGAAACTTTATTATTTCCTATTAATTGACAGACCATATTTTATATGACAATTCATCAGGCGCCACACTGCTTTTTTCTCCTAATGGTTAAAAGCAGCCCCTTTCTACATAAAGTGATACTTATATGTGCAGTACTAGTACCAGCGTAGAAGAGGTACTAGATTTGTCACGCCCACAGATGCGCAGTAGACAATACTTATCTCCTAACATCCTTTTTTCTGGGAATGTACTCTCTCTCTTTATTTCAGCGCAAATTTTGCATTACGGTCCGACCTTTTCATAAACTTGTCGATCTGTAAGTGAAGCAGACCACCAGCACGGTACTCTGGCTGCTAAATAAGCGGAACGATATACAATACATGGCAAATGGAATTCGCCAACTCTAATAATAATAATTGTTGATTTCTATCTATCTAAGAATCATAGGCGGTGTTGAACAGAGAGTGAGAGGCTGCAGTTTTGTTTTTGGTATGTACGTCTTACATATATACATACAAATCGAATTATTTATTCATTAACAAGAGTTGTGGGGCTGCGCTACGGCCCCTATTGCACAACAGCAACCGTTATTACAGTCTCTTATTGTCGTTACTAAAGCAACAACAACAAGGTCCTATTGATCTGAAGAATTTATTGTTGGTAACAATGACTTGCGCTCGTAAAAAGTGCACGTTATTAGTGTGTAGGTTACAGGTATTTTAAGCGAATAATTTTAATTTTTGCATTTTATTTCTGCCGTTTTCCCAAACATGGAAGTATTTAGAGAACAAAAAATGATGTTAGACTATGACTTCCACCCCATTGAAATGATTTCGAGTTACATTTAACCCCCTATTACTCAAAAAGTATTAAACCTACCCACCTATGCAATTTTTCTACTAAATTGTTTGTAGTATAGAATAGAACAGCAAAGTTAAATTTTAAATTTACTAAAATTTGCCAAGCTATTAACTCGATATCAATAAACGTAACAATTTTTTTGTAAATTAATATAAGAACATCGCTTAAGGGTAACCAATGGCTTCGATCATTATCTTATCTAACCTACCTTATTAATTAATTACATATTAATCACGGCTTTTGCTTGTAGAAACAGAGGTTCACTAATTTTTGTTCAAATAGATGATATACAGGGTTATTCAAACCGAGTTTTACATTAGACGTTTCAGTAAAACTAAGTGTGTTAGATACTTGAAAATTTGGGAGTCAAGGATGACCTTTTTATCTAAAGTAATTTCAACCATCTGCCACTTGGGTCCTATTATTTTATTTGAAAATTTTGGTTTTTTTCTCAAATAAAACAATAGGAATCATCCGAATGTATCGAAAGAGGATAAAAAATGAATCGAACGACAAAATAAAATGTGGTAGGTGCCGTTTGAAAAATGAAGTTATTCGTGTTTGAAGTTTTTAAACTTTGTTTTTTTCTGTACACTCTGTATATATTATGAAGCTCAATGTTTGCATGACGTTAGCCTTAAGGCTTGACTATAACTAGTAAAAATTTCAACACTTTAAGTAATTTTTTATAGAAGTTATGATTTTTTATAATTTGGGTTACGGTAGCGATCTTTTTTCATAAATTAAATTATCTCATAAACTACTTATCGTAGGTACAGAAGTTGGTCATTGGTATTAAGCTGCGTTCTGACTTAATCTAGTTCGTAATGGAAGAGGACTTCAGTTACAACTAGCTTAAACCTGAAATTCGTGAAATTCGGGTATCAGTGGTGACTCGTCAGTGCATTAGGGTGGTTTCAATTTCCCGCGCAGAAACTGTAATGGCAACACTGTTTCCGTTAGGTGCCATCTATCGGCAAATATTATTCAGAACTGCTGGATAGATTTGACACTTTTTTGAAGCAGAAACGACCGAATTTAGCGAAGAAAAAGGTGTTGTTCCATCAGGACAATGCACGGGTGAATATGTATGTCGTCACCATGGCAAAATTTCATCATTTAGGCTACGAACTGCTATGCTATCCACTTTATTCTCTATAATTAGCCCCCTCCGACCATTACAAACACAATGTACTAAATTTATCGAACTAAAATGAGATTATGTAGAAAAATAAAATGATTTTTTGCCGAAAAACTGATATCACGGACATATCAAACCACCCCAGTACATTAATGGAAAAGTGTAACATACTTATGAAGAAAATTCAAATTATTTCCTTTTATATTGGGTAAGTTTTATGAATAAATTATTCTGGAACGTTTTTACTAATTGAGGCATGGATTTCGCTTCTTAAATTCTCGAAACGCAATAGATACTCATTGCGAAAATTAATTATGAAAAATTGTGTTCTTGATCAAAACAAATCGTCATACATACCAGATTCTCTTTGGGTACTTAACACATTAATAAATCATCTGAAACATAAAAACAAGAACTTGGAAAGCCGCTGTAATTTACTACTCTTCATAATTTTAAATTCTTAGAATATCTTTTATAAGCATACCTATGTATACCTCTTATAATGCGAGAATTCTTCAGAGAACGTAATGGAAGTTTCAGGTTTGTGAACAGATGTCTATCTAACATAATGAGAAGAATCTGACGTTCTTGATAGTAATCTAGAAACATTTTAAGGAAACGTACGATGCGTGGCAGAAAAATAATAAAAATATCATCCCTGTGGTAGCTTCTTCTTCACAAAACCAGTGAATTAGTTTCTTCTAAACTCTGAGTAAATATTTGAACTTATTGCGACAACTGTATGTCTCTAGAAAAGGATTTGAATAATAATAGTATTGTAAAAATCTCTTATAACGCATCGAAAGCACTACTCATATTTTGACTTAAAAATGGTGATGCTTTAAAAAAGCTTCTTCAACTTGCGTATGCTTTGTTGTTCTTGCTCGTTTCATTTTCAAAACAATTGTTACCAAAAAGTGGTTGAAATTGTCGAGTGCAATATACGAGTCATTTTTTTTAAGTAAGTACCGTATTAAAATTAATAAAAGACGTGCAAAGATATCTTAATAATTTTATTTTTACATGAAAGGCTGTACCTTATTGAGGCACTTGTCATAACGTTTGACCAGTGACCAGTTTTTGAATTCCCTTTTTCATAGAACTTTGCCTCTGCCGGCTAACTTGTTAACTGTTAACCACTGCATCACAACTGTTTTGATTTCGTCATCGTTTTGAAGACGCTGACCGCCCAGATGTTTCTTCAAATGCAGGAACAAATGGTAGTCACTGGGCGCCAGATCAGTTCTGTACGGAGGATGATCTACAGTTTCCCAGTGAAAATATGTGATGGGATCTTTGGTCCGATTAGCCACATGCGGACGGGCATTGTCATACACATTTGTGCGGCCATCTTTAAATGCTCTCACCCACTTCCTTACTATTCCATCACTCATAATGTTTTGTTCGCAAACTGCACAGATCTCGCGATGAATATCAATCGGTTTTAGTCCTTTAGCACTAAGGAATCGTATAACAGCCAGGACTTCTCAGACGGCTGGACTCACTATTATCGGAAGCACCTTAAACACTCAGTAAACAACGTAATCAAGGCTGAATCAGACTGTAATGGCGTCAATGCGTAGGTGAGAGCTGCAGGTAGTCAGTGCGCTTGCGCGGAACTTTGACCGTAGCGCTGCAGTGCCAGAATTTCAAAGCGGTCCTTGCTTAAAAAGCATACCCTCGTACCATATTCTTTTGCCAAATCTTTGTTTGCTCTTTAGCTTTGATGTAATACGCGATTTTTCTTCGATATTAACTTGTTTTCTTTTTCTTTACGATATATTAATAGTTTCGCAAGTAATTCAACAATATCAATATGTTTTGGCGCTTCTTGTGTATAAGTAACGAACTGGCTGAAGAGAAATGAGAAAGTGGACTTTTTAAACTGCATGCACGTATATTTCTTTTCTAAAAATTACAAAGACGCTAAACTCGACACGTTTTTGTTTACTTTTGCGATCTTAATAGCCATTAACCATACTAATAATGGTATTGTAATACAACGGTACGGCACAAGTCTTATTTCCTATTTTTTTGTTGTTTAGAAATTCATTAAACATTTTTCTTATTCTCATAAAATTCAACAACCAGCCCTTAATTTCGATTACATATTAATATTTTGTTGTTATGTTTATCCTGAGAATCAAACTCTTATCAATTATTATTTATTAAACGTAAAATATTGTTTCGTAATGACGTACCTACCAATCCATTATTGTTTTTTTTTTTGTTACTACATTCATCTGTCATAGTAGTTAGTGGACATACACGGACAGATTCTCTCACTTCCCATCTCGTGCGTGTATGCATGTTGGTAGTACCTGAATTATATTTGGAAGTTGAAAAACAAAAGCAACTTGGGCCTGATTCGTTATCTTAGAACGACAAACAAAAGAAAAAATAAAAGAAAGACAGAAATAATAATAATAAGAATTATTATTTTATGCATTGGGACACAATGTCGATCTCCGTGGTACCGTGAATAATGATTCCCAGTCCGTAGAGGTTGTTCACGTGTGCCGGTCCCAATCGCGGCAGGCCCTGAACGGCCCGGTATCACGGCCAACTTGATGCCAATGCCAGATAAGGAGTGATCCATATATTGCGTGCCGCGAGATGATTTATTATTAGACTCTCGGTGGACAAATTCTTCTGTAGATTTGTCTTACCCCAACACTAATACTTATGGTGGGATTAGAAAACTCGCTCTGATGCCCAGCAGGACGTTGCCTCCAGATTATTAATTATCGACTTGAATAAAATCACATACAAGATATTCTTACTTACAATACACGAACACATTTATATTCTTTGCAATTATCTGATTTTTTTAAACTACTTTTGATACTTTTGGGAGTTTCCATTTACATAAAATGTAAAGGACTATTAACGAACCAGGCATTATAAATACAATTTAACAGATGGATTTTAGTAACAATGCTTCTAATTAAATTTAAACAACCAGGATCCATTTCATGGTTATTATTATGTATATATGGAAAGCTATTATTGTAATTTTGTAAGATTACGTGTGCACAATCAACACAGTCAGTACTGACTGAAGTTAGCAACAGTTGAACATTGAACTCACTTGAAAAATAGAAAAGTGACTGACTAGATAACTATGGAATTTGGAATGCGAATGATAATCGAAGAAGTTGCAGGATTGCAGTTGCAGTTGTTCTCAAGCTTATTTCTATAACAACAACAGTTTTAGAAACAAATCTTTTGATAGTATTGTTTTATTATATATTACCTATCTCATAAGCAGCACATACTGGTAGTAGCGGATCACCGTTTTCGTCATTTTGCAATGACAAATGAAAATGAAAACAAACAACACGCAATTGCTACGAAGAAACGGTTAAATGATTTTTATTTCTCAGTTCGAACTTGTTGTTCGAGAAATGTCGATTACAGCGTTTTCATTTCAGCCAAGAAGAGTGAGCGTAAGTCATAACTAACTTGATGTCCTGAATGGCATACGTTCTAGTTTATTTCCCTATTTTAATATGAGGCAATATAAAAGAGAATATATGCCGTATGTCGTTGAGTAATTATTCCACTCACAATGTTATCTTATAAAAATGCGATAATACAGTAAGTTTTTCTATTCTATTCGAAATTATTTAAATGCTCCTTCAATCCTACGTTAATTGCTCTACGGATCTGACCCATATACTGTTGATCGCAATTTTTACATTCAATGCTGTAAATTCCAGTTTCCCTTGGATTACCTAATTAATAGTCATTGTAAACTATTTGGCGGGTTGTTAAATTGATCTTCTTAATTAGTTCGATAATCCGCATGTTAATTAAGGATGGAAAGGCATTTTATAAACTTTTCGTTTGTTTTATTTTGAATTAGGACTTTTAGTCATATTACCAACTATTTTTGATTCAAATTCGTTGTATTGAGCGGTTTTTGTGGAACTTTTGGTTACAGTATTTCATGTAATCTTGCCATGTTAAATAAGGCTTACACATTGTTAGTTAACCTACAAAGGACGTCTAGTAACTCCAATAATCTAGTAAATTTAAAAATAAATATGGAGTCAACAGAAACAACTACTCAGAGGGCTAATATCCCTACCGGCATTGAATTAAACTGTTGATTCCGAACGATTCTCAGACGAAGATAATAAATAAAAAAAAGAAGATATTAAAATCGTTAATATTTTAATACCTTCTTTTTTGAAATTTAAAAATGACAGAGAATTTCGTGTTTTCAGGATTTCTAAAAAACTGAAAACTGGTAAATATCTTCCCTAAAACTTGTAATAAATATAATAAGAACGTAACCAGTATAGTGGACTAGCTCGGGGTGGGTCCCGGTTAGGGCCACCGTTCGTCCTGTTACAACTACCCTCCTGTTTGCAGGATACGGTTAAAAAATACCATTACAATTAAGTACATACAGCTGTAAATAAATAGTTAAATCAAAACATTGTTTTTTATAAAAAATGCCACAAAATTAGTTTTTTCTGTCGTCCAATCAATAAAATTAGTTACAGGAAGTAACAAAAATTTAATTTTGCTGTCAATAGATACATCTTTGATTTTCAATATGTATGTGTTGTGAACTTTCGATATGTCTATGTCAAATTTCGAAAATTGACAGCCGCTGGTACGAAGTCTTCGAAGCCGGTCGGTCGTGAATTAAACGTATTGGTAAAAGTAAATTGGTCACTATGTTAGGTCTAAATGTCTAAATAACATGAACAACTGCTTGTAATGTTCAGAGGAAAGTTCACTGTCTTAGAATTACCTAAAATTGAAAATATATTTCCTTTTATTGGAAAATAGGTATTGTAGAATCTATTTATGTACTTATTCACAGTTTTTAGTTGATTTTAATTAAAAACGTATGTTGGTGCGCCATGTACATTTTAAAAGTTTGCTTGCATGTCGATAAACCGATTAATAGTTAAGACGAAAAGATCAGATCATTTTGTAATACACTATCAGGGACAAATAAGAATGCCTTCCAGAATTCCTTTGTTATGTAGTATTATATTGTTATGTAGTATTATAACAATACCAGGTATTTAGTTTCTATTTTCCACTAATTTTAAGTATATAATTTGGAATAAACCTATTTCTAATTGTATACAGGGTTGTTTCGTGTTGTGACGGAAATTTAAATTTAAATGAAATATTCGTCTATGTACTGCTGTATCACATGAAAAAATACCCTAAGGACCAGTGCACTCGATAGAAATAAAACACGATTTCAAATAAAATAATAATTATATTAAAACTATATGTACTATATGTTAGGGAGAGTGTTGATTATAAACTATTATTAAACTTACATCCTAAAAATCTTTCCATCTAACTTATTATCCTTACTTAAAATTAGTTATAAACCAATTAGAACTACGTGGTGTGTTGTCACGGTGGTGACCTTACCAACCCTGCAAAGGCCTAATGATTATGTTTTGCAGAATTAATGACCAGGTAATAAAACTGCTTTGCTTAGTTGACAATAACAATGCATTTTCCTTATAAACTGTAACCAAAGGCACAGGTAATAGAATGGAATATTTGTGTTGTATATAGATTGCAAATTTTGTACCTATACCTAAATACCTCTTCGATAATATTGTTTACAGGAAGGATTGTTACTATTCAAAATACAATTAAGTAGCAAATAAAATATGGTAAGTGCCATTTGAAAAACTGAAGTTATTCGTGTTTGAAGTTTTTAAACTTTGTTTTTTTTTCTGAACGCCCTGTATAAATTATGATGATTAATTATGACATAACGTTAGCTTTAAGACTTGACCGTACTTAGTAAAAAGTTCACCACCTCAGTCATTTTTTTATGAATTATAGTTTGGGTTGTGTTAGCGATCTTTAAATTATCTCAGTAAATATTCATTGCAAGTTGGTTATCAAAGTTACCTTAAAATTTTATGCCTCATACAAATTCGTGGTAAAAAATATACCATCCTATTTAAAATAACAAAATTGACATGAACTTCCGGTATAACCGGAAGTGACAGACAGTTGAAATCATTTTAAATAGAAAGATCATCCTTGATAACCACTACTCCAAATTGATACTCTCAAGTTTTCAAATCTGTAACATGCTTAGTTTTCCTAAAACGTCTAATGTACCACTCAGCATAAATAACCCTGTACAATAAATACAATTTATATAATCTATAAACAATATAATAAGATAACCTTCTCTCAATGTTTTAAATGTTCCATCAGAATCGGTTCAGCCGTTTCGAAGATTAGCACGTACACACACAAACAGACAAAAATTGTTTTAGAAATGTAGAGATCGGCAATAATAATCCTTCAAAAAATCTTATTCATCATTTCATATCCCAAAATTTCTGAAGTGGCTGTAGAAGTGTATGCGATTTTTTAAAATTATTGTAGCTACCATTTCAGTCTTTCAGCCCACTTCACACGTGTCCGCTCATATAAAATTTAGTTAGTGGTAATTAGGGTGAGTCTTTCTTTATTGAATTATTCTTTTACCACAGTCTCCTACTTTCCATTTCAGTCTTATCAACTTCTAAAATTAAACTCAATGTGGGTATATGTTAATACTTCGACATATTTATAAAATTGTTCGTAGAAATATATATGTGTCGTGCAAATTACTTTTTCCCGCGTCGTTGAATTTTAAGTGATCAAAAATTCCGATTAAAAACTGCTCCATCGTCGCCTTCTTGATCGTCCTGATTTAGCAGCAGCCAATATGAAAGAACCAGCGCTAAAGGACCAAAATCGTATCCCGATTGGCTGGCCTGGCTGGCTACCTTTATAGAAGCAGTGGACTTTATAAAACACGGGCAATTACGACCACGACGACGTCGACGTGAGTGTAATGTTATGTAAATAACGTTAATTAATTAACAGTTATGGCGCCTACTTTGATGTCCACCTTCCTTATTGCTCGATCAGGCGAACTTAATTCTTCTGCTCGTATGAAACATAACATAGAAGTGTCCCCATTAATTGATTTTAAATGTTCGACCATTTTTTGTTCTTTTTTTCCATGAAATACACTTTAAAGTCCTAGCAGGCAGGAGTAGCTTGTTTTTTTCCTTTTCATACAATTTACCTATAACTTTATTAACATTTAACTCAAACCCTGATATAGGGGTAGTGATCGTGTGAACATTCAATGTTTTTAAAAACAGTATGGAAGATTTATGGATGTAAATTGTTGCAAAGAGTGTAGGTAGTTAAAACTTTCTGTAGAAATTTGCTACTTAAATACGGTCCTTTTCTAATAAGGATGTCGACTTGTCAAACTGAACACATGGCGTAGCTGTAGGCACGTATCCAAATAGAAAAAGTTGTTGGTGGTCTTCATTAGGGTTGTTGCAGATGCCGATTTTTGCATATCCGCGGATGTGAATGCGGATGCGGATTTTTGAAGGCTCACATCCGCAGATGCGGATGTTTAAGATCTTATATAAATATTGTATATGAATAAAGAATTAAAACAATGATAAAGTAATTATTAACATTTTTATTAATGAAAATTAGTATTAAGTATAATTCTCCTACATTTTTTAACTTCACTTACTAATTAATAGTAAAAAAACTTTTTTAAAACGAATGAATTTTTGTTATAGTTAAAATGATCGTGCATGTAAATTGTTTTATCTTCCGATTAGTGCGATACACACTTATTATACTTAGGCATATTAATTTTGATGTTTATTTGAAGTTTAATTCGTTTAAAAGTGAATTGATAAATAATTATTTTGAATAATTTCATTTATATTCAACGTTTTTCTGATTTATAATTGTTGCGGGTCAGTCTGACCCGCAAAGTCTTGGTCATAATACTAATTGTCTTATAAAAAGCCAGCATGACCAGGATTCATTTTTATTGTGCTGTAATTAGATACTTTCTCTCGTGTACTAATTAAAGTGAATATTACACCTTCATTTCAAATAGTTCGAATCGAATTTTTTGTCGTTTTTGTTTGCCTACTTTTTTATTGTCTGGACCGTATCCTCATTGGTTGATTAATTAATAATATCAACAATCGTTGCATGAATACGCTAATATGTCGACCTTATTTCAGTTGAATTATGATACGAACTGGAAGATGGCTTTTGATTGTTTGATTAATTTCGTGATTTCAAAGAGAAAGTTTATATTACTAACTAACTAACCAACTAACTAACTACGATGTATAAAAGAAACGGGTTTGTTTCTTGTTCGTGCATGGAAATTTCCAACATGTTTGATCGTAGAGACCGTAGAACTGTAGCAATTGCTATCTCAAGTTTGACCCACGGATATTTACCACAAGTAAAATGGCGTAGGAAGTAGTAAAGTTAAAGTTTTTGTTTTTTAATGTTTTAAACCCAACCGGATCTGAGTCCCAAATTGTTAAAAAATGGTATCTGTACAAAATAAATAATGAAAACAAATTGTATTGATTCGGCCATTACTTGATGGAAGTCTAACATATTGAAATAAACACACAGTTGACACACACACTGTGGCTTCTTCAGAAGTACAAAATCTACTTAAAACTACCTAAGAGTAGATGTCTATAAATAGGGTGGTGCATCTTCATTAGAGTGAGGGAAAAGATTTAATAGTGGTGAGAGGTTTATTAAGTAATATGTCTGTATTTTTATATTGGTTAATTTCTATAGATTCTAATAGTGTAAGTTTTATGCTTTTATTTTCATGTGTAAAATTTTTAGATTTTTAAATTAAATATGTGGTTATCTTCTAACACATGTTTGGCATAGTTAGAATCGGTTCTTTTATTTCTATATGATCTAAAACGTTCATTCAAACCAAGTAGATTTAAGTAGATTTTGTACTTCTGAAAATGCCACAGTGTTGGCGGAACACGTGTTAAGTGTATTTAATAAATTGTGGAAGTTATCAACTGTGTGTTTATTTAAAAATGAAAACTAATTTTAATTGTTACATAAAATTGTAAATAATAATTATGAAGAATCAGAATAGTTGCTATATAACACAATTAATCACATTTTTTTTATAAATCATTAAATAAAACTTACGTTCAGTTACAACTATTTTTTCCCGGTAATAGTGAAACACAGTAAATGCAATTAAATACAATACAATTACAATAAACTAGGTAATTAAGTATTATGCAAATTGTTCTAAAGCGGCTGCTTAATATTTTTATTACTAAAGCGGCACCTTTAATTAATAATAGTTTCATTTTTTTTTCTATTCGCATTAGACACATTTGAATCGTTTCTGTTAAAAATCATTGTTCTCAGTAGTAATGTGATATGATAATACCCTGTGACAATGCCAAGTTTATTTTGCATAGTAGGCAATGAAACATTTCACAGGCTACGCCTTCTATTCTTAGTGGAAACTTATTTGCGTAAACGTTTAGTTATTTCATTGTAGAAAAAATAATTGCAATTGTGTTTCATAATCGGAAATAATAATCACGAACAATCGCTTAACTTGGGAGGTATGTTGAAGAATTGCCTCTGTATTGTTTGTTACATTATCATTGCTTTCATTTATTCATTATTGCAATAAGAATTACGCACCTCTATAGGAATGACAGGACCTTTATAGGATCACCCACATCCCTGGTTGTTATCTGCACTAGACAGCCCTTTTGGTCTTGACAACGAACTATTAAATGTATAGATTCGAATATCGGCATTGTAGGTGATAAAACATATTAGTGTTTATTACATCTTCCAATAAGGATTATGTATTAAAATAATTTACTGGCCGGGCTACGAAATCGCCCTAATTGGCGAACAACGGCGACTGCTAAGACCAGAAACACCGGTATAATGGACAAAAAGTTGAATACGCTCAAAACAAAAAATATACGTAGTGAGTCGTCAATTGGTTCCATATCGTTGTTCTGAATTAAATATACAGGAATCTAACCAAAGATACAATCATCTTTACTAAAATTGTTAGCTTAAATGCTAACCCGTTAGTTTACGGATTATCCAGTATTTGTGGCTAAATTATAAACCACAAAAGGGAATACAAATATTTAACAAAACATGGTTATTTGACAAACTATCCTGGTTTGTACTGGAATATCGTAAACACACTATCTCTCTAGAATTGAGAATTTTTAATTACTTACCTAGCTAATTTTAACATGTGAAATGAAAGTTATGAGAGTTCTTGAAAAATGTTTTTTTCATAAAAATAAAAGTTAATATTCGTATGTTTTAATGATGTAACTTATACTACTATTGTTTAAAATATTATTTATTTAGATATCATTTAACTAATAGAAACATTGGGAAACAGTTTTGTCGATTGATCTAGCACTGAAGTCTCCAGAATTTATTTCAAATATTTTGGAAACTAACACCAATACCGAAAAATAATCTATACAAAAGTTTTTGTAGCAGTCAAAGACTACCCATTATTTCAGATTTTATTTCTGAAAATTGCAATCTAAGTCATTTATAATGTATCTAAAGGAAAAACGGAACCCTTATATGATACCCATACGCTATGGTATCATCTGTCTGTCACCAGGTACACAATTACATTTTTCTTTGTCAGGTTGTGCAGTTCTGTCGACTACCTACTAATGCAGCGAATTAACATTAATAATTGTAATTTTTCTAAATCGTTATCTTTAACAATGTATTTTATAAGGTACGCAGCCCTCGGCACGTTAGGCAAAATCGTATTTGGCTGCTAGTTTTCTTAATCATTTTATAAATTTATTTTGTTAAATTCATGTGAAACCTGTGGGTAAATAATATTCGTCGATATGGGCTACAATTTTTGCAATTAGCGGCGGTAATAATTTTATAAAAACGGGTCTGTAACAGAAAACCTGTCCATAATTTCAGGTTTGCCTGTTATTTCTCTCAGTTGAGATTCCCAAATATAATTGGTTCCTACAATTACGTTACTTATCTCGCCTTCTTGAAATTCCACAGACGTCCACGAAAAAAATTTCGGATGCATTAATAAAAAAGCTGTAAAAAAACTGTTGAATTCGAAGAAAAATTTGTCACTATTATTTTTCCAATGCAAGAAGTTTACGTACTTTAGTACAAGTTTTCGTTATTGTCTGGCAACTGTGCACAATATTTTATCTTTACAAAACATTTTAAAAACTTGATTAATTTATTAATTTTCTCCTGAAATCTTGGAAGTAGCAAGTCTCTTAACAAGTCGAGCCCAGGAGTCTGCAATCCTTCCTTGATTCACGTGTGGGGTATACCAAACACGTAATTAATTCAACCACCTGTCGTCGACTATAAGACAATTATTTCATGCTCTTTTCCCCTCTTCCCGAAACCAAAAAAATATGGTCGCTTTTTTCTCTCGATAATTTCAACAAATTTTTTCTCTGTACCAGTTAATAGAGTTGTAGTACGAGACATAGTTTTTAAGTAAGTACCATTTTGAAATTAATAAAAAACGTGCAGAGATATCTTAATAATTTTATTTTTACATGAAAGCCTGTACCTTAATCTACTTTTCTATATAACTTCCTTCAATATTGAGACACTTGTCATGACGTTTGACCAGTGACCAGTTTTTGAATACCCTTCTCATAGAACTCTGCCGCCTGACTTGTTCACTTCATCGTCATGAAGACGCTGACCGCCCAGATGTTTCTTCAAGTGCAGGAACAAATGGTAGTCACTGGGCGCCAGATCGGGGCTGTACGGAGGATGATCTAGAGTTTCCCAGTGAAAAGATGTGATGAGATCTTTGATCCGATTAGCCACATGCGGACGGGCATTGTTATGCTTCTTTAAATGCTCTCATCCACTTCCTTACCATTCTATCACTCCTAATGTTATGTTCATATACTGCACAGTTCTCACGATTAATATCAATCGGTTTTAGTTCTTTAGCACTAAGGAATCGTATAACAGCCCGGAATTCACAGTCGGCGGGACTCACGATTATCGGAGGCATCTTAAACACTCAGTAAATAACGTAAACAAGGGTGAATCAGACTGTAATGGCGTCAGTGCGTAGGTGAGAGATGTAGGTATGTACTCAGTACGCATGCGCGAAACGCTGACCGCAGCGTTGCGGCGGCAGAATTTCAATACGGTCCTTACTTATATATCGGTAATGGGTACTCCAAGAGGGAAGAATGTTACAACATAATCGAAATAATAAATACGTTACGTACATTAAAAGAGTTCACGTAATAGTTGTAAGACACATGCTGACTTCTACCGATTTTATAAATTGCGTGTATGTAGAAATTCGTAAATCGATTGCAAAAATCTATTGCACTACATGCCAATACAACTATATTTATACTTATGCAGGGAAATATCTTGGCAACTTTCGTATTATAAAAGAGAAGTGTATTGAGCAATTGTAATAAGTGTAGTAGAGAAACTGTTCTTGTTTTATGTATCGATCACGACTGGTTCAAGAATATCGATTGAAGTGAAACTAAATAACTGCTTAATATAATTTTTTTATCGTGCACTGTTACTTTGAGGCAAAAAAAGTTGCTTTATTTTCCTTTACTGTTATTATTCCTGTTACGCCAACTATTACTTTACATTACATATTAATAATTGAAGGAATGAAAATAACTTTTAAATGTTTCAAATTATTTAGTGTAAACTTTACAATATCAAGAGTAACAGATTTACTAAATTTCAGGTCATATTTATCGTCTATATATATACTTTTACAGTCAACAGGCGCTATTCTGTGGGTATAATTTTCAAATTTTCAGATACATACTCCTTGTTAAGAAATACCAGATGCCCTTGCTTCTAATATTATATCTAATAAAGGCGTATTGAAAAAATTTTGTTGATCATTTGTTATATTTTCGTTCATCTTTAATGCATTTTTAATTTCGAAAAATTATAAAAAGTCCAATCTTTTCCCTTTTCTTTCATTATGTAAAATTTTGATGGTGTCCGAATTGATAAAATGGTTATTCTTTATGCAATGTGTCGCTAATCCTGTGTTGTTTTTGATTTAAAATGGCTTTTTAATACTCATTTAGTCGAATTCCAAAATTCCTACCAGTCTGACCAATATATGACGCATTGCAACTGTTCATGATAATTTGTAAGTAAAAGCCTGCTTTTTGTAGCAGTTCTATTTTTATTTATTTATTATTAACAAGCAAACTACCTAAATAACATTTATCCACTGCTATAGTATTTATTCCTAATTTATCTAAATTATTACAAATTTTATTAGTGGTGTTTCCACAATTATTTATTAGATTAAAATTCTTTTTTACATTGCTATTTCCTAGTTTACAAAAGGTATCTATTAAAATCTTCTATTCTTTATTTCTAATCATTTTATCAATTAGACTTTCTTTGTATTAGGCTATTAGATGCTGCTATTTTTATTCTGTAAGATTGGTTGGAGTTAAAAGGTATTATCGTGTCTGTATATGTAACTTTTCTATAAATATTGAATTCTAATTGATCAGCGTGTTTAGTGACTTCTAGATCTAGAGAATTTAATTTGTTGTTGTTTTCTATTTCCATTGTAAACTGTATTTTACTGCATATTGATGAATAATGTTTCACAAGGATCCGACCAGTTCAACATATTACACATTAATGTTGGTATTAATTTTTACTACTACAGATTATCTCAATTTTTTCCTCATTAATGTAAGGTAATCTGTAATAGATTAAAATTAATTCAAAAATTAATATCAACATTAATGTATTGAAATTAACGTCTACTAAAAATTCTCCAAACTGTTTTTATTATTATGCTATGAATCCAAATTTAGACGGGTTACTATACAAATATCTATGGTTCACAGCATTTATATATATATAAAAGAGATTAAATAAATAATAATTAAATAGTTTATTAATTTTCTTTTGTTGAAATAACGTCAGAATTGATGCGCTATAGTAGTCCTCAGAATGCACAAAAAACACTAGTGTTAGAAATACACCATAAAAGTCTTAGATTACAATTTTCCGAAATAAAATCTGAAATAATGGTTAGTCCTTGACTGCTACAAAAACTTTTATATAAACCCCTCTTCGCTATTCGTGATACTTTTCAAGATATTCGAAATAAACGCCGGAGACTTCAACGCCAGATCAAGCGAGAAAGCTCACAACAGACAGATGATGTTTCCCGAAGTTTCCATTACATAAATGATATTAACAAACTAGTGTTACAATAGTAGTTTAAGACGTATTTAGGTACATTAAAAAAACTAATTACGGTACTAGATAAATATTAAAACGTTGAGTGTAGCGTTCACAGCCGGCATCTATTGAAGATGAATTCTTTTCCTGGTCACAAACAATATAAACTGTTTAATCGGAACGCATCAATACTATGTAAGTGTTATTTACATGAAAAATGTTATTTTTTCAATGACTTGCAAAAAGTTTATTGCGTCAGTAATTAAAAATTCTCAATTATTTAAGTTTGACAATTTTGGTCGTTTTTTTTTAAAAATATTTTTGACTGACGGATATTTAAAAAATACATTAAAAAACAGCGGACAACTTCGCCTAACGCACCGAGGACTCTGTATTTAATTTGTTTAATTAACTGTATTAGTAGATAATAGGCAAAATTGCATAATTTTACAAATTATGCACTTGTTGACTGACAGAATATATAAGGGTTCTGTTTTTCCTTTAAATACACTATAAAAACAATTAGAATACAATTTTCAGAAATAAAATTTGAAATATTGGGTAGTTCTTGACTGCTGCAGAAACTTTTATATAAACCTTTCATCGCTATTCGTGATACTTTTCAAGATAAAGAAGAAATAAACGTGGGAGACTTCAATGCTAGATCAAGCGACAAAACTACGTCCCCGAAATTTTTATTATTTAAATTAGATTAACAAACTGATATAGAACACCTAGTTATACTGGTTAGTTTGTGAAATAACCAAATGTTTTGTTTTAGGTTTTCTGTATTTTGTGGTTTATACCTTAACCACAAATATTTGATAATTACTGTAGCCCTTCCTATCAGAACCCTGACAACCTTAGTGGTTGATGGTTACCAGTTATCACTAATGTTTGTCATTGAACAATATGCATCTAACAATATGCATCTACCCTACATAAGAATATTAAATGGATTTCATTGAAACTGAATTAACTCTAACAATATAAAACACCCCTCTGTATATGTTTTAATATAAAATTATGATTTATTTCCTCATTAGTTACCAAACACATTAGCATTTAGGCTTGTGAGGTATTAATTCGGAAGCCCTTCGATAAAAACAGACACAAATATAACGATTATTGAGGGGAAACTACAAGGCATGTTTCTTAAGTAAGTACGTTTTGCAATTCTGCCGCCTCAGCACATCGCTCAGCGTTCCGAACATGCTTATTGAGTACCTACATCTCTCATCTACGCACTGACGCCTTACAGTCTGATTCGCCCTTGTTTACGTTATCTACTGAGTGTTTAAGGTGCCTCCAATAAACTTAGTGTTAAAGGACTAAAAAGTGGGTGAGAGCATTTAAAAATGGCCGCACAAATATGCGTGATAATGCCGGTCCGCATGTGGCTAATCGGATCAAAGGTCTCATCACATCTTTTCACTGGGAAACTCTAGTTCATCCTCCGTACAGCCCTGATATGGCGCCCAGTGACTACCATTTGTTCTTGCACTTGATGAAACATCTGGGCGGTCAGCGTCTTCAAGATGATGACGAAGTCAAAACAAGTCAGTTAACAAGTTAGGAGGCAGAGTTCAATGAGAAGGGTATTCAAAAACTGGTCACTGGTCAAACGTTATGACAAGTGCCTCGATATTGAAGGAAATTATGTAGAAAAGTAGATTAAGGTACAGGCTTTCATGTAAAAATAAAATTATTAAGATATCATGCACGTTTTTTATTAATTTCAAAACGGTACTTACTTAAAAAACATTTGTTCGCAAATTAAATTAACATCGTTTACTACTCATTCCATACGATTTATTGTTATCATGGTACATTTTACCAATTAGTTAAACACAAAATCCTTGAGACACAAGTCCGTGTGTAATGAATTTGTTGCATTCAGATATAACGGAGATAATAAAATGCTCATAGTTATCCTGGCAGGGATCAAGAGAAATCGCAGTCGGACGGGGACGAGGAAAGCCGTTTCGACTCCGTGTTTCCGTATAATAATATTAATAATAATGTTACTATATTAAACAGGCGTAAAGTCGTAAACCAATTGATCCATGAAATAATATTAGATCGATGGGACGATAGTAGGCTTTGAAACGGAACGTTAGCACCGGCCAACGAACGACCGATCGAACAGCCGGGAGTGCCCGTAATATGCGTAACCACCGAAAACGTGTGACCTAAAATCGACCACATCTGATCGAAGTAGAATGGACAAACAGTTGAACGCGCCCAAAACAAAAACCAACCGCAATGAGTCGTCGATTGTTTTTACATTTTGTTGTAGCTTGTAAGCGATCTCAATTAATGTGCAATTTAACAAATGAATATCAACGTATTGCCCTTCTCTTGTTTAAATATAAATTTGTTTAATAATTAAAATAAGTAAACCCACTTTTAAATATAAATATAAATATGAAATCAACAGAAACAACTACTCCGAGGGCTAATACCCCTACCGACATTGAATTACACTGTTGATTCCGATGAACTCTTAAACGAAAATATAACATATTCGAAAAAGAAGGAATTAAAATCCTTATTCGTCTATATTTTAAGATCAAAGTTTTAAGTTCATCGGAATGAACAGTGTAATTCAATGCCGGTAGGGGTATTAGTCCTCGGAGTAGTTGTTTCTGTTGATTCCATATTTATATTTATATTTATAATATAGCCTGTAAAGGCCTTTCTGCCAGCACCCACCCGATGAGACCCGATAGGTCGAAACCGGTCGTGGGATGTGGCTTTCGGTTCGTTGTACCTACTTGGTAGGACGCGTTCAAAATGTTAGATCTTTGATCTTAAAATTTAAACGAATAAGGATTTTAATTCCTTCTTTTTTGAATATGCCACTTTTAAATGTTTCAGAATATAATTTATAACAATTCTACAATTGTTTCGGTATAATTATACGTTTCTCAAGAGTACCTAATCGAGTTTATATACTCTAATTAGATGATATACAGAATATATATCTGAAATCTAAACAAAGATACGATTATGTGGGTAGAAAATGTTTTTTTCAGTAAAATTGTTTGCTTGTATGTATGGTACTCATGGGAATTAATAGAAAATGCGTGTCCGGCACTGCAAACCTTTCGATAAATTATTTCACATGCTAAATGTTTCCTTTGAAAATATTATTTTATATAATTTTTTTTTTGCCAATTTTCAGTCTATTAAAAAGGCAGGGTCTAGGGGGATTTCCCCTTTTCGGTCCCTTCTCGGTGGCCCAATCTATACAGTTGATTTACGAATTATCCATTATTTATGACTTAGGTGTAAAGAACAAGAAAAATTCACGAACTAACCAAGTACTATTCTTGAAAAAATTGAGAGTTGGCCTCTACTATATGAAAGTTAATCATAATGATAATAGGTAAAGAAAACACTTTTTGAAAACATTCACTTAATTTTTATTAAAATTCATAACACGTTTCGACCTACAAGGCCATCTTCAGACGAGTAAATAATAATAATAATAATAATAATAATAATAATGAATAAATTAATGATCATTAATCCTTCTGAAGATGACCTTGAAGGTCGAAACTTTTAATAAAAATTAAGTGAAAATTTTCAAAAAGTGTTTTCTTAACTAATATCACTAACCAAGTACCCTCTTTAATACTTAGTGTGAACACACTTCTTTTTAGTAAAATTGAGAATTATTAATTTCCTACTTAATTAATTTAGCAAGGGTGGAATGAAAATAATTAGTGTTACAAAATTATTTATTGACCACTATGGACCATTTCACCACACTGTGGCTTCTTCAGGTGGAAGACATTATGATATTGATATTGTCCAATGATATTGATAATCTCTTCCACCTGAAGAAGTGTGGTGAAATGGTCCGTAGTGGTCAATAAATAATTTTGTAACTTTAAACAGTGAGTTTTATTTATAATTTTTAGTATGGAATTACAAGAATTGAAAGTTTCGTCAAGTTTCGTCGATTCAATGAAAATAATTTTTGGTGTTCTTGGATTTTTTTTCTATGTACGTTCGAACCTAGCAACATAATTATGTTTTTCGTCTACCTACGTCTTAAACTACTACTGTAACTAGGCTTGTTGTATATAAGTTTGTTTATCAAGTTTAATTAATGGAAACTTCAGATAACTTCGTCCGTCTGTTATGAGTTTTGTCGCTTGATCTGGCATTGAAGTCTCCCGCTTTTATTTCGAATTTCTTGAAAAATATTACGAATAGCGAAAAAAGTTTATACAAAAGCTTTTAAACCAACTAAATACTACCTTCCATTTCAAATTTTATTTTTGAATATTGTAATCTAATTGCTTTTATAACGTATTTCTAATACAACTAACCACAAAAACCAATATTGACCATTTCTTAAAATACTGAATGCCGTATTTTAAGAACTGCCTAATCTTTAATATTGCTTTTTTAAGGAGTTAAAGACTTATATCTAGTGAAGACTTACTCCAAACCGCAAAGCTGTATTTTAGACGGTTTACATTTTATGATTATTTTTCCAGTTTTACAATTTGTGCCTTTTGAGGGCTACAACGTACGTACATCACGCCTAACTCTATTTCTGTAAAAGAAAAACTAATAAACCACTTAATATTTATTTATTTATTTAGTTATATTTCTTTATACATATATCTAAGATCATTATTTATTCATGCTTTATTTCGAAATGTAAAGAAAAGGACAACGTTGTTTATTCAAAGATCATCATCATTATTAATTATCGTATATTGTTTGTGACCAACAGAGTTAATAACGCAACATTTTAGAATGCATAGAATGCATTTTGATGCGGTCATCAAACACTCGCGTTCATTAGGCACCCACAGGTAAGTTTACCTGCTGGCACGACACGGCGAGCGGCTAAGGCGGAACCAACAACCATCAAGCAAGCAACAGGTCCGGATTGTAAATTAGACAGAAGTCGTAAAAAGGTTTTTTATCAGACGTCCCGATCGCCGTCAAATAGTAGCGAATTTGCGGTTATACAAAACGGGGCACATCACAAAAAAAAAGAAGAGAAATAATAAGAAGAAGATGCAGTGGCGGCACACGGGTATTCTGTACCAGCGACCATAAGGGAAGAACTAAACAAACAAAGGTGGTCAGGTCAGGTGCGAATGGGAAGTAAATTTTATTTAACTATTATCGAAAATTAATATTGTCAACTTAATTATCAAATTTAAATTGTTTTTTAGCGTCTATTAAATGTTAATATTACTCAAACACTAATAAAAACCAAATAATAATTTATGTACAACAAAAAATGATCCATGCAATGAAATATAAACAAATGAAAATGTATATATAAGGCGAACAAAAGATATAAAAATATACAAACGCATGTAACAAAAAGAACAAGAACAATACAGTAACATAACAACAGTAAAGATAATAAAATATAAAATAAAACAATCTAGATAATAGAGGTAGAAATAACTTACAATAATAGCGAACTGAAGTAGCTAGTAGTCTGCGTTGAGATACGAAATATTTAGAATATTTATAGGACAGGGTTATTAGTAAAAAAATTAGTAAAAGTATTGAAACAAGTTTATATAAATACGTGGAATTTAGTAGTTAGGACAGTACATATTTCAAGAGAAAGCAATTAAAAGAAAAAAACAGCTTCAAGTGAGGATTGGCATACAAATATAGGTGAAAAGCGAAATTATAGGTAGAGATGCATAAGATAAGAAGTTGAGTCTACATTGAAACCAGAAAATATTTACAAAAATTGAATTACGAATATTTAAAATTAAGTTTATTTTAAGACTAGCATTTAAATATTTTTGAAATTACTTATATATCTGACTAATTTATCTTTATAATGATAAATAATTTTTAGTGTAACAGCAGGGTACGAAGAACAATAATAAAAAGAGTTGTGGTGAATAAATAAATTGAAAGGATTTCTCAACCCTAATTACTACAAAAACCTTTTTTGAAAAACGGATATGTATTTCGCCCACTTTGAAACGTACATGCATCATGCCCACACTTACAGTGGGCGAAACATGTGTCTATTTTTCAAAAACTTTTTTGTAGTTAAGGGTGAGTATTTTATAGTTAATAGGGTGTAAGTGATATTGCAGGTAGATCCATAAGGTTCATGATTTTACTGACTACTAATGTGTTAAATCAACGTATCTATGCTCTGCATACAAAGTTTTTCTCAACTATATCCCCTATGCTTTACCCTCTGTTTTAAATGTATAGTGTACCATAATATAAATACAAAGGATAAAGTTACAAAATATAAATTTATTGTACACAACGATTGTTTCTCCAAAATATTGGTTTCTTCAGGTGAAGATACATCTAATTAAAATTGTTATAAGGAATGATTAAATACTAACAGTAACTAATTGTGAAGGGGTGGAAGAAGGAAACTTTAAATATTTGAAAATAAGTTTAATAATGGAGAACTATCATTTTTCCACCCCTTCACAATTAGTTGCTCTTAGTATTTAAGCATCCCTTATAACAATTTTAATTAAATGTATCTTCACCTGAAGAAGCCAATGTTTTGGTTAAAAGATTGTTAGTTGAACAATAATTTAATATATTGAAACGTTCTTCTTTTTATTTATATTATGTATTTGACGTTTTCACAAGTAGAGTCTACAACGATTAATTATTGTATGTATAATGTATCCTTAAAATAATTTGTTTTACAAGTTTAAATACAATTTCCGTTTCTGGACAGAGGATTTACATATTCTTGTTTTCAGGCTTTCACGGCCGGCATTCTATTCAGTCATATATACACTTTCCGGGCTGTTGTGCCTTAGTCGATGTCTTCCTTCTTCTCGGTGCGACGTTTCGGCAGATCTTACTTGTAACAGTTACAAATCATCAAGATAAGTAGCACTGCCTGAAGATGCCAGAAGTAAGATCTGGCGAAACGTCGCATCGAGAAGAAGGAAGACGTCGACCACGGCACAACAGCCCGGAAAGTGTATATATGTCTGATTTACATATTCTCTATGAATTTTAAGCCGATGTCTCATTTTTAGACATTAGAAGCCCCCCTTAGAGTGGAATCAACGCTATAAACGACTTTTACTGTAATTAAGCCCTAATTTACAAAGTTTCAGTGAAATACTTCAGATGTGTTCTATTGTGAGTAACTATATTAGATATAGAAGTGGGCGCGTGTCTCTGTGGCCTCATGCACCATCCGCCACTGAAGAGGACGAAGCTGCATGTTCATCATGCATAATTCATCCACTATTTTCTCCTTCTCTCTCTTACCTGGGTACTTAATTTCTATTTCTTCCTTTCATTCTTGTTCTTTCACGAGACATTTTTTGTACGCTTGTGTTTGTGGGTTGTTTGTTGCGTGATGGAAAGTTCCAGTATGAAAACCAACGAACGAACGAATGAACGAAAGAAGGATTGAAGAAGAAACGCCGCATTCTACTCTACCAACACGGACGACTCGACATGGGTTCTAATTCACCGACCAAGCGCCGAGTTGGCTAACACCACGTACACCTGCTCATAAAACGAAAGAAAACCAGAACCAGTCTGGAGAGAGATTTTACATTTACTATTACATATATATTTCGTATACATATATATGCAGAAACAAGCGATGTTGCCACAATTTTAATACCTGTAATGTTCTGGCTATTTTTACAACTTAAAAAACATGAATTTTGTAAAAGTTCTGGACCGCGATACTATGAAATACGATTTAAATGAATAAAACAAAAGGCATTAAAATCCTTTTCCGTCTGATTATAAAGGATCACAGATCCCACATTCGGAGCGCGTCTTACACAGTAGGCACAGCGCACGGAAAGCCATATCCTGAACATTTCCTGTTTTCGGTAAGCGAGTTTATTTTTATTTTTTGATCATTTTGTATTGTCTACTTATTGTATATCTATAGCTTGGCAACCTTGTTTTGTCTATATTTATAAATTTCTATACGACTATATATTTATACAACCGCGAATCTTTTTCCACGGTTTTTCTTGATTATTTAGCATAGGTATGTTGAAAAATTATTTAATGTTTACCTAATATCGTAATTACATTTTTTCATTTACGATTCAAACTACTATTGCAACTAGGCAGTGAATATTGATCTCTTAGTCTCGTCTAATTGGTGAAAACTTGGTTCGTTTATTGTGAGGTTGCTTGACCCAGCATTGAAATCTCCAGCTTTTATTTCGAATATTTTGGAAATTGACAATAATAGCGAAAAAACATTTATACAAAAGTTTTTGTACTACTCAAGGACTACACGCTGTACCAATTTTTATTTCTGAAAACTCTAATATAAACCAGAAAACACTTCAACAAGTAGGTGATGTTTCTCGTCTAATCCATTAGTGCTATTGTAGTGTTTTTCTAAAAGTAATGGAAACAAAATCTCATCTTCGGTTAGTTATTTGATTCGGGTAAAAGGATTTTCAGTATTCGGGACTGTATAGTGTCATAAGAAAATACGGTTTGTCGTTGTCTGCCGCTAAAATTACTGTTAAGTAGTTTCGTTTGAATTCCTAAAATTATCTCGAAAAATGCATTATGTTTTTTTTTCCTTTTTTAAGGGCTGTAACGTACGCCAGATTTAACTATACTTCTAATTTCGTATCAGGTAATTAGTAAACTGTTAAATAAAACTAGACAACAATAACGATCGTAACAACAACAATATATTTAACAACAAGAAATGATTTTTACAGTTCGAAGATTCAGATCAAACTGTCTAGTCAGTAGGAAAAATTAGAATGAAATCGAAATTCTGAAGTAAAGGAAAGGGTAGTAGATAAGACTAGGGTGCCAATAAAGAAAAAAATTTTTAAGACGAGAAATATGATCAAATAGAGCAACGACCCAAATCACCGAAGAAACCTATCGTAAAATTGTAATTAGGGAGGACAGCGAAGGACAGACGTCATGTGGTTAGTAGGTACATGAAGTTGAAATGATTACAGGAAAGTACAGTAATAAAATTTATTGGTACAGATGGACAGAATACAAAAGCTTTAGAAGATAATGTTAAGAAATATTTACATAGACACATCAACCACGCATTAATCATGCGACAGGTGAAATATTTTTAACCCTAGTTTTCTGACTTTGCTTTCTGTCATCAAAGTGTTTATTGCAAATGCTAGAAAATGTTGGCTTTCTCTGATCAACTATATCCACTTTAAGGGGTCTTTCAGTTTTTTAAAAATTAAAAAATCCCGTGATTTTTATCGAATAATCAGTTGAATTCCAGATGACCCTTCGAAATTACTGACTGTCTCTGAGCACCCTAAGCTTCCCTAACTCTTCACTGACATTCCATATAAAACAGTTCGTCTATCGTAATAAAAATTACAACATAATTTCTATTATGTACCGACGTTTGTATAGAATATACGGTCAGGGTCGCCTGTTAACTGTATCACAGATGGTGATTACCTTTACATTTCTTATATTAACTTTTATAACATAAGAACTGGCTGCTAATTGTCTAATGTTGAGTTTTACAGTTTGGCTAAAGCATTCAGCTAAAGTTTTCCAAGTTTTCAATAACATCAAAATCCTTGATAAATATTAAACAAAAGTTAGCGTATAGCATCAAATAAGAGTCAATTATGCTATCTTTGTTATATGTTCTTCTAACAATCTCTCATTTATATGTGAAAATAAAGCTTACAAACGAGCAAAACACAACACAAGTAGACTTTGGATTGAGCAATGTTCGTACGTTTCGTAACTGTTTATTCAAATCGGGTTTATGTTTGACTAGTCGCACGAAGTTAAAGTTAAGTTAACAGTTCGCTGTTGGTTGTATTAGTTAAGTACAAGTGCCTGTTTTGTTCGGCAAATGTCATTACGTTGTAAAATTACAAGTAAAATCGATCGACACCTGTAACCACTCCCATTTTCGATAAGAGACCGAACGACTGCCAATGGCACAAACGAAATTTTCTCATGCTTTACACATACTAATAATAAACGCGAACGTAAGCAAGCAACACAGGTGCAACTGTTTCAAAGCTATCTTTTTCTCAACTATCAAAACCCGGTCGTATATTAGCATAAACATGAAAGTACATATGTATACCGATTTACCTCCGTGCCAACAACATACATTCATACATGCACACATATGTATGTATAAAATACGAGTCATATTCATCGCCGACTTCGATATTTCCTACGCATTGTCGTGTATCGACGAACACGTTTTATTAATAGTGCCGGCCATTTTTTGACACAAAAAGCAAAGAATTATAGCCGAATCATATGCACATTTATAAAACCATTGTTGACCCGTCTCATAAATACGAAATAAGTAGCTGATATAATCACAGATGGTAGCCGTTAAATTGACAATAATTTATTGTAGGCCTTTATTTGATTTTATGACACAACAAGATGTGACAGGTATCATCAAATGCTGCCATTAATTTGTTTTTCTATTGATACAGGTTAAAGACGTTAACGTTTGATACCATCGCCATTTTAGAAGTTATCGTTAAATGGGATAGGTATTCATTTAGCCAGGTCATGCATGTGTAGATCCTGATTAATATATCCCTGTGCTATTGTATTTTAATTTTAGTATTCTGGAAAGATTGGTTTTTGCATATGGTCCAAATTGTTTATTAATTATCTCAGTATATATTGAAGTAACAACAAAAGTGACAGTGTTAACTACAACATTGTTCCGTATGACTTTCGTTGTAACTGCAACGGTTATCGTTTTCGTTACATTTTCGGAGGAACTTTTTTTTAAATAAAATCCCTCATTTGTAATGTGTTTTTACCATTCCTTCAAAGGTTATGGGACTTGTAAATTTGAAAACTTTATGCAAACAGAAATTGGTCTCACTACGGGGTTTTAAAAAATTTCGACTTTAGTGCATTTACGATACTCAAGGTTGGGGGTCTTAAAGGTATCAGATATCAGCGACATAAGTGATTTTTCCATAATACTATTAGGAAAATATCCCTATCGCTTAGACTATTTACCATGACATTAATACGAATTTATTGTTTTTCTATAATCTCACGTCAGTCTGAAAAAGAATAAATCATTACGCCAAAATGTTAAACCAATCCTTTTTGAGGTTTTCGAAACAGTTTCAATTTTTTAAAGAAAGTGTGTATTTTTTATTAATATTTCCATTTTAATGTACACGTTTTCTGCAAATTATTATTATTTAAACATAAGTAAACCGTGATCAGGAAAGTTTCTAACAATTAACGATTCGTGGAGAATTCGTTGCATTCAAAAGTGTTCAAAAAGACAAGCTTTACATGCCCCACCCCAAATATTTCTTGCATGTCAGATACAGTATTATGTGGGGGCAGATAATTGATCAATAACGCCCATTAGTTTAATCTTGTGGCCCCTTTTTAGGTTTCCCGAAATGAATAAGTATCAGAGTGTTTATTTTTACTCTTGTTTATCCAATTTCAACTATTTCGGAAACTATAATATTAATACTAATTTGAAGTATTCTGTTCTGTGGTATTTTAACCACCAATACCAATATTATTTTTTGTTCCCCGTAGTTTGATCTGCATAAGATACAAATTCGAAGAAAAGTCTCGTAGTGTTATTGTTTTATTTTTATTTTGATCATTTCTAACTACATGTCTTGATTCCGTTTGTGCCCCATAATTAATTCTCTAAATATAGAAAAAGAAAATAAAATTTGATTTCCATACCTGTGATCTCTGAGATGGTCCTGTCTCCTAAACGCCTTTCCACAGATATCGCACGAATAAGGTCGTTCATCAGTATGTGTCCTTTCATGTATGAGTAGATTGTAACTCTTGGTGAACTGTCGGTTACAAAATTTACAGATGAATTGCTTTTTTGGTCGCGAAGCCCTCCCAGGAGCCCTCAATAATCTTCTGTCTAAATGAGCATGCATCTGGGGCCCTCCTGGAGGAAATAAACCTGCACCACCCGGAAACGGGAACGCTGCGTTTGCACTACCGGGTAAAAAACCCGAATATGGATGAGACTGCGTTCCATTGCCACCTTCTAATAGTCCAGGGGGAGGACCGGGTCTATGGGGAAGCATTAGAGCGGCCGCATGGGCAGCTGCAGCCACACATGCGGCTTCTTCCCTCAATTGTAACTCTTTTCTTTTGTCAGCCATCATGGCCATAATATCGAAACTTTTTCGATAATTGGTCGAAGTGTTTTCCGGTCTTTTACCACTTTCGCCTCGTTCTCGCGATTCTCTCATTAGTTCCGCGTTCATTAAGGGATGGATTTCTCCCGGATAAATGACGGGATGAACCGTCCGCGAAGGAACCACGGGAACGAACGCGGAAGATTCACGGTGATGTCCCATGGTGTTTGGTAGGTCCATGTTTGATATATTTCCAGGTGGTAACGAATGAGAGAAACTTATATGAGGATCGAAATTCGAACTGGTACGATTTCCCGACGAACTGCGCGCACTTGGTCCAGGAGAAGGAAGCGGATATTCGCGACGGGATACACCCGCTCGGGATTCGGGAGTCCGGGAAGTTGGAACAATCGCAGCTGTCTCAGACATATTGATCTGAAATAAGAAATAAATGATATTTAGCTATATATTTAAAAGCAATATAAAATTGTAATAGAAACTGCATAATTTATTAACATATTCAAAAAAGAAGGAAGGTATTAAAATCCTTTTTCGTCTAAATTTTAAGGATCACAGATTCCACACTTCGAACGCGTCCTACACAGTAGACACAGCGCATCGAAAGCCATGTCCCACGACCGTTTTCGACCTATCGGGTCTCATCTGGTGGGCACTGGCAGAAAGGCCTTTACAGGCTATATGATAAATATAAATATAAATATGGAATCAACAGAAACAACTACTCCGAGGGCTAATGCCCCTACCTGCATTGAATTACACTGTTGATTCCGATGGATTCTTAGACGAAGATATAACATATTAATTTTTTCATCATTAATTTTTTTGAGCCCTCGGAGTAGTTGTTTTTGTTGATTCCATATTTATATTTATAATTTGTTAATATATACGATAATGTATCATAAAGTTATACAAATATAATTTAATTCTTCCTGATTTTTGGATTTTGGTGCATAAACAGTATTCATGGAACGTAAAATTGCATTCTTTTTGGTCGCTCCTCCCTTGCAGAATAGGCATCGGATAGCCGAAATACGTGCTAGATATAATGTTTGCTTCGTTGTCAGAAAAGGTCTCAGAAACTAGAAGTACAATTTTAAATATTCTATTTTTATTTAAAACAAAACGAAGCTTATTTTGAAGTGCTTACTGACGAATGCGTTGAAGTTGCATGATAGAGAAGTTAGAATTACTTTTTTTCCTTTCTAAATCTATTACCATAAAAGACGAGTTGGAACAACCATGTTTTTGCTAGGATGAAACCGCGACAGACAGCTAATATTCTCAAAAAAAAAAATGTTGAATGACATTAGGGAGGCAAATTTTTGATAAAACATAATATAAACGTTGAAGAAATAGACATTTTTAATTTTCACTAATTTGTCAGTTAAATATAAAAAATAAAAAAACTCGATTCTAATTACGCTAAACATTTGATTTTAGAAAACCACCAGTTTAATGAGGAATACAGTAGCTTACATACAGAATCAAACAATAATAAATGAAATCTTTTAGAAACAATGGAAATAAATAAATTAAAAAAAACAGTTTTACTTTTAAAACGATTAATTAGACCTAAATAATTATCCATTACTTAACCTGTTCCCCTCCTTAGTTGCAGTTCGAACCCATATTAATATAAATTAGATGAGTTTCGTTTGTAAAATTAAGTATTTGTCTACTTCTGATGAAGCTACAGTGTAGCGAAACATATGTTAACTGTAATAATAAATTAGTGAAAATTAAAAATGTGTATTTCTTCAACGTTGACTATTAATTTTCATCAAGTGAACCAAGATACAATTAATTAAAATAATATAAAACTTATTAAAAAATTAGGAAGTGTCTTTGTGTCGCAAAAATGTACGATATTTCAGTCGTGTTTCGGACACTTGTCGTGTGTCCATAATCAGCTTAAAACTTAGTTTCTTTTGCTTTCATAATGGACACACGATTAGTGAAACAATCTTTAACAGAGCTGAGTTGATTTAGATTAAATTTGGTGGACAAATAACCTATTTTGGATTAAAGTATAGGCTGGTTTTTTCCCGGAAAAACGTATAGTACCTTAAGGAACATTCTCGATTTGCATACTTGTTACCGAGAGAATCCAGTTCGGATTTCCGTCTGCGTGTTTGTTGTGTTATGTTGATCATTTACTATCGTGATAAACAGATAATAAGTTTTTGATTGTAACTTAACCTAACCTAACCTAAAATTCAGTTTTTTCATTAGAATTGTTTCGTCACAATAATATAATGTTTATGTGCAGATACGGCAGTTTCAATTTAATTAATAACTACTTAAACAAATCAGGCCATAGAGATAAATTACTTAATAATGAACTAGGCGCTGTTGTTTAGAGTTTCCTATGTATAAGCGTTGTAATGATGACAGTAGGTCATCATTACACATCACCCATTACAGCACGCATACATTCATGGAAATGGACTAGTCGGAATACAGTAATTTTTTTCATTATCGTGGGCGAATACTACATCTAATTGAACGTAATAACCGCCAATTTGAAACGGAATGTTTAATTATCGTTTTCAACGAAACGGATTAATTTATATGATAATTACAGCAACGGCAGCCGACTAGATGTTATGTTACTTCTGCTTCTGCAGTATCAGAAACGTATATATGATAAATTAAACATTACGTTAGACGTAATAAAAGGAAATTGATGCAAATTGTTATCCTCCTCGAATACGGTCGCAACAATTACAAATACTTAACTGCTTTATGTGGTGTGTGTGAGTATGTGAGTGTGTTGTTTTTACTCGCTTAAGTGAAAGACGTAGTGGTCATTCTTAACACGTTGTGTAGTTTGAATAAGATTAATCGCCTATTTTTAATTACCTGATTTTGTTTGCTTATTAGGTTATTTAAGTGAATTTTAATTTTCAATTAGGATATACCTAATGATATTACAATTTAGAACCTTTTGTTAGTCTTAAGTTTAAAATACATTAATGTTTGAATTAATTTGTACCCACTACAGAATATTTTCATATTAACGAGGAAAAATTTATTGCTGCTTTCACGCTCTCGCCGGGAATCGAATCCGGGACCTTTGGCATTACGCGCCAATGCCCAGTGGTCCTCTACTAAAAAAATCTCCAATTATCAATGATTAAATAAATTTAAATTGTCTGCCGTTAACACTTGGTGAAACACGTTTAATAAAAATTATTTTAATAGAAGAAAATACTTGGAAATATTTCACTTACATTTATTAACAAACTCTACACGTGTTTCGCCTTTTTATGTCATCTTTGGGAGTTATTGAATTATGTTACAAGTTACTAAATCTACACGAAAGTAATTTCTATTTATACATCTTTATCTTACACTACATTTGGATCAAGGAGGGGGTTGCTTCCGAACATGATTTGGTCGTTGGCTAGTTTCTTTTTACAATTTAGGGGCTATTTCATATTTATCTAATATTAATCCGCCTTATAGATTATGTAATAATTTTACGTTTTCTTTTTCTATTTTGTGGTTATTATTAATTAGGTGGGTTTCTAACCCTGAGTTATGTTTATTGTATTTTAGATTTTGATAATGTTCGTTAAGTCTTGTGCCTATCTTTCTTTTTGATTTACCAATATATATAGTGTCACAATCGGAAGCAACCCCCTCCTTGACCCAAATTTAGTATAAGATAGAGATGTATAAATAGGAATTACTTTAGTTTAGATTTAGTAACTTGTAACTTGTAACTCAATAACTCCTGAAGATGCACAAAAAGTCTAAACACGTGTAGGGTTTGTTAATTAATTTAAGTGAAATATTTACAAGTATTTTCTTCTTAATAGAAGAATTTTAATAAATATTTTTTATTAATGATTAAGTTTATAAGTTAAGCTGTGGCTATTAATAGTTTAACTAGGACTCGGGGTTAGGATTATTAGGATCTGAAATCGGAAACCAGGTCTGATAAGTATGAAAATATATATTTATCGAAGAATATCTGCTCTTTGGCCGAAAATAGGTTCTTAATAGCTTTTTTTTAGTTATTTTATTTAATTTTTTGACTATTCGCATTCAAAAAGTTGAGTTTTCTAGAAATTATATATCTGCTGAGACAGATGATCAAAAATGTTAAAGAAGTCCACAAAGATTTAGTACAAACCGGAAACTGTTTTCAGACGCTTGCTATAACGATATCGTTTAAAATACGTAGGTCCTTATAATTTTTTTATGACTCAAAGTCATGAGTGATAAATGATATCGATCAATATACACATACATACATATCACGCAAATGTATGTAACTAGTACCTATAGAATAAGTACTTTAAGATGTGCCTTAATTGACACTGTGGGTATTTCTTCAAAATGTAGAAGCTGAGATATAATTTAATTTAAAGAAACAAAAGTACATATTGAAATGTCCGCAAGTTTAAATGACGAATGATTTTTTTTTTTGTAAATATCAACAGACTGCAATTATCTCGAACATTCATTATTGTTGTGATCTTGCACTAAGTAGATAATTGCAAAATATAGAATTATAACTATAATAAATTGAACTGTACATACTTCTAACCCCAACGATTTAACATTACGGGTAATAAATATGAAATTTAATCTATTTATTTAAACATTAACTAGAAAAAGTGAATTTCATACAAAAAGATATGATTTATGTGATAGTTTTTAAGAATATTTTGTAATCCAAAATATTGCCTTTTATATTTCAAATACATTTTGTACTCACGTGAATTCATAGCACTTGTAGCTTTGTTTAAAAGACACTATTGTACATTTGATGATGATTAAAAACCGTTTTTTTCCCCAACAAGTAATCGTATTAGTAATGTATGTTCTTTTTGATGTTCTAAACGTGACGAAAATTTTTAAAGCTCTAACGAACCCTTGTTGGCTTTGGACATTCCAAGCGTTCCGGTTTTGTCATTATTTTGAGTTGCTGGCCACGAAGGTTCGAAAAACAAATGACACACAGACACATGCTAAGCCTACTAAATGAATGCAATAACGAAAATGAGACAATTTGAATTCAGACAATGGATTCTTGCTTGTGTTACTATACATTTTTTAACCACGCAAATTTCGACTGAACGAACGTGCGGTTTTCCCCTCCCTTTTTACATACAATATGTCATCGCTTTCTCAGAAATTTTGAATCGGTAAATAATAATAGTAACTACAAATTTAAATTTAAATATTGTCTTGCATGATAATCATAAGAAATATTCAATGTTGAAGAAATACACATTTTTAATTTAAATAAATACAAATTAAACAAATACTTGTCTACTTCTGATGAAGCTACAGTGTAGCGAAACATATGTTAAGTGTAATTATAAATTAGTGAAAATTAAAAATGTGTATTTTTTCAACGTTGATTATTAATTTTCATCAAGTGAACCAAGATACAATTAATTATAAGAAATATTCTTATTTTGTAGAAATGTTAATAATCCAAAATATGAAATAATTAAGGCAACAAGTAATTACCCTTAAATGTAAATATTCATTTAAAAAAAACATAAATCTGTATTAATACAAGTACGTTCATATACGTAGATAGGTGTGTGTACGTTTTTATGATTACATTCTTTTCTCTACAATTATCCATTACCCCCTTTCGTAGATATGATGGTAGAAAGCCCTTTAGTGTCCCTTTGATAATAAGAGTTTAATAGCAGTATCTGGGCATAGATGGTGAATAAACTGTGTGCCTTTGTATAAGATAGTGACACACGACTTTACAGCTAGTTTTTTATATACGTGTATCTTAGTTATTTTGAATCGAAATTCACTTTTGTGGTGAAATTGTTTTAATTGATATTCTAATCAGAATCTGAATTTACTTTCTAAAACACGTAAATCAAATATAAGTCCACGCATAATTTTAAGTTCACTGTCGCGGATCTGTCGACATCGTCAGTCGTCGATCGCGATTTAGAACTCATTGGTCCTCATGAGCACAGAACATCAATCAATTTACTTGTTGCGTTATTAGTTTGACTTTATTCCAAGGAAACCGCACATTCAGTTTGACAAGTCAGCATCCTTAATCGAAAGGAACGTTGGCAAACATTACTGAATTTCTACACGTGGTGTTCATTCCCACCAGCTACTCGTGCTGGTGGGCAGCCGGAAGGTAGGGCGTAAGGCCCTCTTCAGCCTCCTTGCAGGAATCGTGGGAATGAGTGGGTGGTGTGGTTAGGGAGAGAAAGATGAAAAGAACGAAATGAAGACATAAGAGAAGTGAAAGATTACTGCTCCGGAATTTGCCTAAATGATCCACAGAAAACTTGGACCAGAGCAGCCGGGCCCGGGTTCGAACCGGTGACCTCCCGAATGCTAAGCAATGAATAGCGCTAGACCACGCCGCTCGATAACTACGCCATCTACAGCTATTCTCTAATGAAATTTTCATAAGTTCTTTTTAATATCAAGCTTGATTTTTGGGGTCACCTTTAATGTGTATCTCTCCTTTGATGTCAAAATATTTGTGCATTTGATTTTGCATGCCTACGATACTAAAAGATTGCTTTTGAAAAATATTGTATGAGTAAACAATAAGAAGAACATGTGTATTCTAATATTCTGATTTCTTTTCTGTTTACTCGATTTAGTAGTCTGGTTTTTATCAGTTTTATTTTATTTCATTATCGCTTATCACTCACATCCAGTTTCGCTTCAAACCACAAATGTGAATAAACCAACATAATGCGTAATCGACTACTTTAAATATTTAATAAGCCATTAAATTAGAAACATTACAATACCGGATTTCCCGTTTATGATATGTAGTGTGGTATACAGTATGTTTCATTTTAGTTCGCCTTTGCTATAGTTTATATACTAAAAACAAACAAAAATAAAGCTAACAACTGATCCTTTGAATTTTTTTCTATGAAAATGAAATTGAAGTAGCAAATGTTTACTTTGCTTGCCGCATGACATCGAACACTTATTGGCTTGCTCTTGCTTATAATGGCCTGTTTCTGGTAAGATGGACAATGTTTTACGCCGGTGAATAATATTATGAACTCTTAAACTAGGGTGCGGATTCACAAATCATCTTTAGCGGGGCGGGGGGAGGTGGACCAACGGTAACAAGAGGAAATTAAATCATCAAAAAAACAATATGTTATAGCCGAGTGGCGTGGTCTCGTGGTTTAGATGATTTCGGAGCATTCGGGACCGGGTCCGGCTGCTCTGGTACAAGTTTTCTGTGGTTTCCTTGGATCATTTAGGCAAATGCTGAGGCAGTAATTTTCATTTGCTGTTCTTTCCCTTTTCGGTCCAACGTATTCATGCAAACAATCTTTTTCTAGTAGACTATTATTAAAAGTAAACTGAGAAGCCAACTTATTGATGAGAATCTGGAAATGTGCTTAAAATAAAAAACAACAACCTACAAACCGAACTTCAACAATCTTTCAAAGGCTATGTATGAACATTCTTCGCATTAAGAAGTGGTTTTATTGATACTTTACTATCAAATAATTTTTTATCAATGAATGAAGTCCTTATTAAATATGAAGTAATTAAGTTTTATTCAGTGTATCTATAACTTCAGAAATGTCTAAAATTGTGATAAAGGTTTACTACATTTACAAACATATTTGGCTCTCATTTTTTTTTAATCGTTTTAATTTCCATATTTGGCTCTTTGGCTAATAAGTTTGCCGACCACTGCACTATACTAAAATAATTCCAAAGTCTATATTAGTCATATATATATATATATATTTTGCACAGTTTTAAATAAACAAGTCATGCACTGTTTTGCAAAAGGTGTTCGTTTATCCTCCCGTTACTTAATATTTTTGAATAATCCCGTCGTCATATCTGACTACATTGTTTGTATAACATTTATTATTTGTATAGTGCCTATGTCTCCTTGAAGAACCAATGTCACTTATGATATGTACATATATATCTCTCTCAGGAAGAAAAAATAATCGCGGTACGTGGTAATGAAAAACAAATTAGCCAGTTCGCAATATTTTTTCGCATTCGAGAGAGAGCTGCAGCAAAAAGTACCTATAAGTTGTCATCCATTATAGCGTCAATCATTCGGTTGCAGAACTAAAGAGGTTCGTACAGTGGCCGGCATCTAAGGTGATTTGTCAGCAACTTATTTCTATGCATACCTATTAATCTTTAAATTACCTATTATTCCTAGATTTATATAATTAGGTACTTATAACCGTGATTTTCTCCTTATGTTTATGATAATAGCGAAATTTTAATTGTTCACTTCGCATTCATCATTAAAACCCCACGAGGGTAAGTAAATCAGTTGAATGAATTCACTTGTGTTCCGTGTTCAGTACTTTTTCTCTCAGTGATACGCGCCGCTGAACCACAAGTTGACGTTTCGGTCCAGTTATATTATTATTGGCTCTTTCATTTAAAAGTCTCCTTAGGTGCCGGCCACTGTATCTACATGCATACACGTACATGAGATGGGTATGTTGTACGGCTTCTGAGAACATGAACGTTCATTGTTTGTTTCTTCATCTCTTTTATACAATATTTGCGCTCATCGGCGTGTCGACAAAAAAACGCGTCTATTATGGGAGTACCGAGAACCAGCAGAATTACCACATTTACGTACTCACTTCAAAGAGACAGAACCACCGAGATCTTATCTCATTTATGTAAATGTACGTTTCCGATTGCTTCTTAACTACATTTAACACTGTGGGTAATTCCGTGTTTATCGGAAAACCATTTACCGTGAACAAATATTACCAACAATTGCTTCAAATTAGCATTTTACTGAACAGGACATCTTTGGATGCACTCCAGTTTACTCCATACAGACCGTTAAGGGAGAAATTATAATTGTGTTCAGTCAATTGCGCCCATAGAGCATAAATATATGCAGAATGTTCATTTCAAGTGTTCTTACTATCTCAGAATCGGTAAGAGTTACAATATCGGTTAAATTTAACAAAATTGGTAGCTTTTAAGGGCCATTACTAATTTGTTTACAGTGTTGCCAAATTTTATTTAGTTTCTGATGTACAGGGGTTTTTCTAAAAATTTCCTAAAATCTCAAATTAAAATATCTTCAAAATAAAACAAGATAGAATGAAACATTTTTTAATAAAAAGTGGTTGTTTTTTTGTAACGTGTGCGGTTTTCGAGATACAACTAGTAAGTTTGTTTTTTAAATACGGACCTGGATTTTTTTTCAAAATTTTGAGAGCCGATACCCTACATGATGATATTTTTTTGTCGTTTCGATGTAAAATATCCATTTTCAGGATTTTTTATTTGTTGTTATTTTTAAGATCAAAATAATTTTTAAATTCGATGCAAGTTCTCTAATGATGAAAGACTCGATGTTATTCCTTTATTTAAAACGTATGCGTAACGTAAATGATACATTTCACCAATGTGCAAATCGGAACACTCCTTTTCTTTTCTTTTAGAAGATGCCTTGGATTTTTGTTCCATTTTTACCTTCTTGACTAGACATAGCCCCTTTTGAACTTGAGGTTTACATTACCTCTGAAAGAAAAATGGTACCAGATCACACACACGTCTAACTGTCTAAAAAACTATGAGAATATAGTATTAAGTTTAATTATTTACTCATATATTTTACATAGCGTATATTTCAGAAGATATTATAAGAAATATAATTAGAAGGAACGAAAGAGGAACTTAAAAAACTTTGTGGGTCATACGGGCATTTATTTTTAAATGACGAATTATAAGGACCAGAAAAAAACGCAACTTTAGAAAGTTTCCACAAAATTTTTATTGCCTTATAACTTATGTTCTGCTAACCATTACCTTCTTCAGGCAAGAACAACTACTACTGTTGTAGTAGATCTGCGTTTTTGTCTAGTTAATATTGGAAGTTAATGCCGAAACTATACATTATTCGAATTATAAGGAATTCAAACTTTTCGTTTTATATAAATATGGAATCAACAGAAATAACTACTGCGAGGGCTAATACCCCTACCGGCATTGAATCACACTGTTGATTTCGGACTATTATTAGACGAAGATAATAATCCAAATGTGGTATTTGTGATCCTTTATAATTAGACGAAAAAGGATTTTATTACCTTTTTTTTATTTGGATTTTCCATTTATGTTATTTTTTAAAGTATATCGGCAATATAATTTTAAATACTTGTAAAAGGCATATTTTTCCTTTCCATTTTTGAAGCCATTGAAACTAAAATTAAGAAAAAATACAGTTTGTGAAAAACATTAATTTTTTGCACTACGTGAATCCTTTAATTTGGTCGATTTTCTTATCATAATGTTTACGATTTTGAAAACGATAAAGTTAATGTTATTGCTTTCTTCAGGAAAAGAAATGGTAGGGTACTGGTACTAGTCCTTGACTAATTCAGTTTTATCATTTCTACTGAGCTTTAGAACTGATAAACGGTAGCGATGATCTTGAAATAATGACGTAACAGATGATGTGGTTGTAATAAGGAAAAGCCGCGGATTATTCTTGTTTATTCTGCTCCATCCGAAAACTTATGTAAGTTCATAATGTGTAGGTACTTTGAGTACAAATTACCAGTAAAAAAACTCTATTGTTCGATTTTGTTATTTAATCATGCACTGACATTGAATTGTTCTGCTAATGAAAAAATTTACTTGGACAGTTTACTTTACAGTATTTTATTTTTAACCGTTACTGAGAAAACGTAAAAAACAATTGGAAATATCTTTAGTTATTTACGCTCAAAATACCCGATTGTCTTTCAATCATTTGAATCCTGGCTGTTATTTGAGTAAAAAAAAGTATTTTCCATAATAATGAACTAATGAACTTCGTTTGAAGCTATTAATATTTTCCACTTCGTCGTCTTAATTTAGAATAACAGTGGCGGATTTACCAGTAGGCTGAGTAGGCTGGAGCCTAGGGCGGCAGATTTTAGAGGGCAGCAAATTTGGCCCAAATTTTGTTTATCTTACAGGAATAAAAAAGAAACATTAAAATATATACACAAAGAAACGAGTGACAAAAATTTTAATATTTTAGTAATGCACAGTATACTGAACACTCTTACGTCCGTAATCCGTATATAAAAGATTACTAAACGCACTGTAAAATATAGGTACTTATGCAATCATTAATTTTTAAAATATTCCAATAGCGTTTCAATATTAATTACAATTTAAATTTAGTAACTTTTACCCATTTTTTAAATTAAATGAGTACTACTTTAAACTATAAAAATGATATTTAACGTGTAATATGTTTCAACATTTAAATATTTATTTTCTACCATCGACCCTGACGGAAAAAGCCACTTCGTTGGAAAAAATGTATCCTAATGATTTATAAACTGATTTTGTTCAGGAATGCGTACACTTTTAATGCCACCTCTCTTCTCAAAGAATTTTGATAAAACCAGATTCTTTGTTCCTGCGAAAACAGAATTTGGGGAACATTTATCCAAACTTGGATATAGCACTTCGCATGGCTCTATGTACACCAGTAACAAATTGTTCAGGTGAGAGAAGCTTTTCTTACTTAAAGCGGGTAAAAAACTATCTACGATCTACTTTAAGTCAAGAAAAGCTTAACGCCTTATCTCTTTTGTGCATAGAGTCAGAACTAATGAACAAGAATTGTTCGTATTGTTTTTAAACTGTAAGTGCAATAAAAAATATTTAACAAAAATAACGTTTACCGACCACATTATTCTGTGTAAGCTGTGTTCATATGGTGTAACTATTTTTAAGGCATACCTTTCCCCAACTTATAATTATTACATGCTGCTGTTTTCAGGTCAACAGTATACTCTTCACTAAATCGTGGGTTGCAAAAATAATCTAGAAACTGACACAACTATCCCCTAGTTCACAATCATACTAATAACGGGAAGAAGCCCACGTAATGAGGACGATAGAACACAAATCATAAAGTTGCAATTTCAGAATAAATATGATTGTGAACTAAACTTGCATATTGAATTTAAAAGGCCACTAGCGGCAAATTTGTAAATCCGCCACTGTAGAATAATGTTTAGAAATCAGAGCCAGTTGAGGGTTGTTTATTTAAAAAAACCAACACTAACCTTTTTGCTTATAATTATAAGAGAATTAAATCTAACTTCTAAACCTATCTTAAACCTAAACTAGACTAAACGAAAGCTAGTGTCACTTTTTCAATATAATTACACAACCTTCGTACAACCCTCAACCGAATCTGATTTTTTTAAAAGGGATATATAAACGGTTGATCACTAGATATCATTTATAAATGCGGTACATGGTAATTTTTGTTGTGCTTGTCTTTTTGTCACACCCCTACGGTTTGTACAATTTTAGACCCATTGAGATCTCGTTTCATAAGTATCTAAAAAATACTTACTTTATACTTTTAGCCTCATTTCTCATTTATTCTTTAAAACTGTATTATACCTGTTTTATTGTCATATTACCACTTTCTGACATAATATAGTGTCATATAACTTCTAACACCAGACAGTATTTTCTACGTGTTTGTCGACACGAACTTAACAAATTTATAAATTCTTCATTACACGTTCTACCGAACCGAGTTAGTAACAAAAAATTAACGATTGGTTGATTAGTGTACTAGCTAAGTAACTAAATAACTAGCTAACTGTTTATCTGCCTCCTATTATCTTTTAAAAGCTTTAATCTTTTATAGACGCACCCCGAGTCGAGGTATGTATCGTATGACAAGATTTGTTTATACCCCAAACTGATCCTTGCGTCCTATGAAAAAACTTGTTTATATCTGCAAACCAATATTGCGTCTTTTACAGAATTTAAGTTACGCCCCTTAATGTAGTACTAGATGATGCCGTATGGAATAGCTGAATAACATCCCCAATTGAGGTTGCGTCTTCTAAGGAAATGCTAATGACAGATATTAAACAAAAATTTGTCGCGGAGGTGAATTTTATGAACAACGCGACAAAATTGGTTCTGGTTAACTTCGGGGTTAGTTTCCATTAGTAAAATCAAAATAACATCCGCGAATAAACAGGATATAGCAGATAAACAATAACAAGAGCCCTAAAACAGTAATACAGAACATCCGTGAATGAATAGACGACATATTTCTTACACAGGATGTACCTAGTAAACAGTAGAATAATGTTTAGAAATCAGAGCCAGTTGAGGGTTGTTTATTTAAAAAACCAACACTAACCTTTTTGCTTATAATTATAAGAGAATTAAATATAACTTCTAAACCTATCTTAAACCTAAACTAGACTAAACGAAAGCTAGTGTCAGTTTTTCAATATAATTACACAACCTTCGTACAACCCTCAACCGAATCTGATTTTTTTAAAAGGGGTATATAAACGGTTGATCACTAGATATCATTTATAAATACGGTACATGGTAATTTTTGTTGTGCTTGTCTCTTTGTCACACCCCTACGGTTTGTACAATTTTAGACCCATTGAGATCTCGTTTCATAAGTATTTAAAAAATACTTACTTTATACTTTTAGCCTCATTTCTCATTTATTCTTTAAAACTGTATTATACCTGTTTTATTGCCATATTACCACTTTCTGACAGAATATAGTGTCATATAACTTCTAACACCAGACAGTATTTTCTACGTGTTTGTCGACACGAACTTTCAGGATGGCAAAAAGAATGAATGATAGAATAGAGTCTTTTAACAAATTTATAAATTCTTCATTACACGTTCTACCGAACCGAGTTAGTAACAAAAAATTAACGATTGGTTGATTAGTGTACTAGCTAAGTAACTAAATAACTAGCTAACTGTTTATCTGCCTCCTATTATCTTTTAAAAGCTTTAATCTTTTATAGACGCACCCCGAGTCAAGGTATGTATCGTATGACAAGATTTGTTTATACCCCAAACTGATCCTTGCGTCCTATGAAAAAACTTGTTTATATCTGCAAACCAATATTGCGTCTTTTACAGAATTTAAGTTACGCCCCTTAATCTAGTACTAGGTGATGCCCTATGGAATAGCTGAATTACATCCCCAACTGAGGTTGCGTCTTCTAAGGAAATGCTAATGACAGATATTAAACAAAAATTTGTCGCTGAGGTGAATTTTATGAACAACGCGACAAAATTGGTTCTGGTTAACTTCGGGGTTAGTTTCCATTAGTAAAATCAAAATAACATCCGCGAATAAACAGGATATAGCAGATAAACAATAACAAGAGCCCTAAAACAGTAATACAGAACATCCGTGAATGAATAGACGACATATTTCTTACACAGGATGTACCTAGTAAACAGTAAACAATTTTTATACAGGAACTTTAAAATAATTATACATAACATCCGTACATTAATACACGATACATGGCCAGTTTACATTCACGGGAATTTTGGAATGATAATATAATTATTAGCAGGACACTAGGGAAAATCAGAACATTAGACATATGTTTCCTGTAGCTAAACAATACTTTGCCTTTATATTATATCACTTTCTAGCAATTGTATCCTAAATGATTAAAGGGTATCTAATAGTAGGAATATAGCTTACTCTAAGTCAGTTGTCTATGCACAAGTCTTCTTATCAGTTGTGTGACAATCTGATTGTATTCGTTTCAATAAAGTTAGCATAATTTTTTTAAAAAGTTAATTTTGATATTGACGAATCTAACATACCTAGTTACTTATAATATACATATATATTTCTACTTCAATTACACATCTTATTATAATTCTTTATCTTGTTCATTGCCTGGTAACCTTTCCAGAAATCTTTATCAATAATTACGTATAAATATACAGACGCAAACAACTATCCTGTGACTGACTACGTTTGGTGGACAGATATCCACCCCGAATCCTATTTCTACCATCAATAACAACACTTCAGCTTATTGAGTAAATAGTAACAAAATATCTTCGACACATGTAAATATAAAATACTGTGATGTAATGTACATGGTATTTTTTTTCCGTATTTTTCATTTTTACTTTACACGAAAATTTTTCAGTATTGCAACGATTGTAATTTTTATTTGCCCGATGAAAAACCAGACACAACCGTAAATTATATACAGCAAAGACATAAGTCTAAAAGTTCGTGCAGGATGATAAACAAGGTAGTATGTTATCACTGAACCTTCTGAAACTGAAATTGTATACTCTTAAAAATACATAGGTAATTTTTCTCGTAACTGTTGAAGATTTTGAAAACATTCTCACACCCACGCATTCTGTTGATTGGATACGAAAGAAAATTTATAATAAGAATGAGAATTTATCAGCTGTACGGAATTTTCAGCTCGAGTTTTACTGCGAACTTCTTGTAGCTATCCAATTTTGGACAAACAATCAATAACACCGTTGTCACTCTTCTTTTACTGATGTTAATTTATCGTTTTCGTTACACATTCGACTGCCTTAAGATCTGACCTGTAGCATCTTTGTAATAAATAAAAATAAATACTTCCATAAATACTTTAAAACCCAAATTCAGACAATGCACGTTCTATAAATAGCTTGGAGCTTGCCGAGAAGAAAAAGATTCACGTTCAATCAATAAAGATCTATAAGTGCCAGTGCGAATGAATAAATTTTAAGCAGTTAATGTAAGAGGCCTTTTTTAAGTGCTGTCTTCTTATCCCATCACCATAGCTTCAATTATAACCTCGCATAACAAAAGAATACCACGTTAAAATCCTTCGACCAGCTTTTAACACATCAACTGGCTGACCGAAAGAAATGTTTACATAGCCGTGTTTATTTTTCTATTAATATTGACTTTGTTGACTTTTTCTTCTTCTTAGAAGGCAGAAATATCCAACGTACATAATAATTTGTATGTATTGTATGTTTGCGTGCGAGGTTGGAGCTTTTTCCAGTTTTAAAACGGGTTTTACTTCGTCTTTGACGAATCTAATACATACAGAGGATGTCACTGAATGTGGGTACGTATATCCAATTCCATCGTTCGGAATTTATATAACTCATATAATACATTTTATTGTTTTACCTCACATAATGGCCCTTTTAAAATTGTAAAAACAAGTACATGCTACGGAATCTATAATATTAATGTTTTCAATATGTATAAGAAAAGCTATTCATGGTGCAGTCTTGATGAAACATGTTAAATAAATAAAATAACGACGAAAAATTCGTTTTGTTTCAACTGTTTATTATAAGAAACTCTTACAATTGTTTCGATCAACAGATCATTATCGAAGAGACAGTTTGTTGATCTCAATAATGTTTGATTTGAAAAAATCAAACCCGGAGTGTAACATTATTGAATTCAACAAAGTCAATTTAGGGAATCCATTAGTCAATAATAAAGAAAGAGTAGATACATTTTCAAAAAGTGGGATTTATGAACTATTCTGTAAAAATTGTAATGTCACATATATTGATCAGTCCGGGAGAGCCATAAAAAGCCGCGTTCGGGAGCATGAACATTCCATAAAATACAAAAATTAGCAGTACGGGTTTCTCAGAACATTGCATTTCTCATAGTCATGTATTAGATGAAGACAACACCAAGGTACTACATTTTCAAAACAAAGGCAGATTGCTTAACCTTTTAGAAAATTTAGAAATTCTAAAGGCCTTGAAGAATAAGAAAGATAACAAATAAGTAATCAAACCGAAATATATTCGCACAATACACCCTTGTTGTTGTCGTAATTATAGTTAAGTAAAGGTTTTTCCATATCAGGTAGTCGTAAGGTAGATTAGGTATATATACTCGTGTAATAACTTCTAATCTTAGCATTTCTACTTAAAAGTGTCTCTTTGATAATGATATGTTGATTGAAACAATTGTAAGAGTTTTTTGTAATAAACAGTTGAAATAAAACGATTTTTTCGTTGTTATGTTATTTATTTAACATGTTTCATCAAGACTGCACCATGAACAGCCTTTCTCATTTTAATAACTTTCGTAATTTTTGATTTTCAAACCTATATCTTAAAAATAGTAAGGCGACTATCAGAACAATTTTGGAATTCCCTTTAAAATCGCATGTAGGATAATGCCTTACTGGCAAATTCAGAAAAATCTTCTTAACTTTAAAATGAGGTAAGGACACCCGAACCCTATAAAATCATGTGCGTACGTTAATAGCGCGCCGAGGTCAGTTTACCCCCAATGTGCGGACACGAAATTACTATCTTACTCTACTAAGTTGTTTTTCAATGTGCGTGAGTTGACAGATGCTGTAGGCCTGTAAGTATCTCAACTTAGTGGGTGCATCCATTTTACATGAATATTTGGAGATGAATAAGCTGTCGGCACAATCGCTGCCGCGAATGCTTACGATCGACCATAAACACCACCGTGTGACAAGTTCAAAGGAGTGTTTGGAAATGTACAGATTTAGGCGGTGTGTAATTCTTACTGATTACATTGATTACCTTGAAAAAGGTCAAACGATCAACGATCAACTGGACAGATTTGACACTGTTTTGAACCAGAAATTACCACATTTAGCCAAGAAAAAAGTGTTGTATCATTAGGACAATGCACAGGTGCTTACATATGTAGTCACCATAGTAAAATTTCATCAATTGAGCTATAAACAGCTAAGGCATCCACCTTATTCTCCGCATTTAGCCTCCTCTGACTATTTACTGTTTCCAAACCTGAGGAAATTTCAGTCGCATGAAAAGGTCATCGTGGAAACAAACAAACCCTTATTTTGAGGGCCTTAAGAAATCTTATTATTTAGAAGAAATTAAAAACACGATGGACTAAATGTATCGAGGTAAAAGGAGATTATGTAGAAAAATAAAATGATTTTTTTGCCGAAAAACTGATGTTTTTCTTTAAAAGTTACGGACTTATCAAACCACTCCCGTATTTTCAAATTTTAATATGCTAGAGTTTTTTTTGGGTCAGATTCGAGTTCACCTTCGATGAATCCATCGAAGATTATTAGCTTTTCTCTGAAATTTCTTTTAAACTCCCTATAATCATGTTCTCGCAGAAGGGAGGCCTTTTAAAAATGGGAGCATTGCTATAGCGCATTAAAAAGAAGAAATACGAAGTGGGAGGCGAACTTGAATCTACTTAAAGAATTGCTCTAGAATATTACAATTTTAGAAATCCTAATCATAAAATTTAATAAGCCAAATTAACATCATTTAAATTTTGGAGTTAATATTCTTCAAAATCTTGACATGCAAGGGCAATTCTAAGGCCAGATTCCAATTCAGAGGTAAACTATGTCTCGAAAATATCTGTTTTAACTGTTTTGACCTTTCACTTCGCGTAGTAATGCCCACATAAAAGCAAACAATTGCATTATTTGTTTTGGGGTTAAAATGTCTCAAAATCCTGATGTGTTTATGGTCGTATTTATTATTTGCTGGTAACTTGTGTTCCTCATAAGAATATTACATACACTCACTCTAGAGGAGTTACAGTTTTGCTTACCTATTTCAAAAATTTCATTTTATCTCTTCGTTATAGCTTCAAAATAACGGAGGCAGAACAAGTCCGCCACCCAAGCCAAGAACTTATCTTAAATCTAACATCTTGATAGATATATTTGCACATTTTTGATTCGTATTCAAAAACTCGCACAAAAACTTCGAACTATATATTACCATTTTCACCTTTTTCCATTTTATAAGCGTACAGTTTAAACTCTCCTTCACCAGGATAGTGGATAGTGAATAGTAGCCCAATGAACGGTTCACAACTCCCATTGCTTTGAGGTTATTTTACCATCTCAATCTTTATCTTTATCTGTTATATTAAATCCAAATAATTTTAAGATTTTTTTGATTAAATTTTCACTGAAATTTTGAGTAAATTTGTTTTTTCCAAAATTTAAATTATGACTGATTATTTTGACATCGTATTATAATTAAGGTAATAGAAAGTACAAAAGGGTTATTAGAAAGTGTTATTATCACATAAAAAATATTAAACAAAAAGGTATCCAATGTATGGTGTCTTCCTCTATGTAGGTAGTGATTATAAGCAGAAGAGCAATCTTATTCACTTTGCTATCGATGATTACCCTTTGACAAGAGAAAAGGTGTTTTATACATTTTTAAAATGATGATTGCTGCCTCGTTGAGATAGAATCACGTATTATTATTCCGGAAAATCAGCTTGTTAAACAATCGTCTCCAAAACATTAAGGATGTAATTAAATTTAAGTACAAGTGTTCATGCATACATACATACATACAGACGCGGTCATACTGGCGTGTAACCTTTTCAATCAGAATCGAACTGCCTATTGTTGTTCGTTCATATATCCATCGGTTATAACACCTTTCACTTATAATATTTTACAACACAGCCAAGAACTATGTTACATCTGGACGTGTGGAAATTCTAACGTCTTGCGCAATTGAAATTGGAAAAAAGTCTTTATAACAAAAGTCCGAGGTGATGTAAATAGTAAAGGGAATCGAACGTCACCTGCATGATCAATCACATCGATTTTCGTCAACAGACTTAATAATTGACAGTCGAATATAATTTGTAAAACAGCCTCAGCGAAGACTAATTATTTAAATACATTAATTATTAAATCAATTTATACCCACTAGAGATTATCTCATACAATGAGGGAAAAATTTGTTACTTTTGTCACGCCCCCGCCGGGACTTGAACTCGGGATCTTGGCTTTATAACTTGGGCGTGACAACGGTAACAAAAAAAATATTCACACATTGTATGAGGTAATCTCTAGTGGATATAAATTGATTTAATAGTTAATATCGCATTAATGTATTTAAAATTTACCTCTACTAAAAATACTTCATATATTTCATTATTAATGACTAATTATTTAATTAGAAAAAAAAAAAACTAAAGATTTTCACACACTTTATTTACTATTCGTAACATATGTTTCGCCAAATTTTGGCTTCCTCAGACGTGAGTACTTACTACTAAATAAACATTGCAACCTGGGCGATTAAATATGGGTGGTGGTAATATTTACAATAAATTCAAAAGTGGGTAGTTGTTGTCTTTGGTTCGGTCGTTGAGCAGGGTTCCTAATTTTTTATATTTATTAATTTATAGATTCTCCAATAATGTTAACTTATAGCTCTTATCTTCTAAATGAATAATTTCAATACAGTTGTTGAACATATGACATTCTTCTGTGACATGGTTTGCATAGGTGGAGTCTGAGTCTATCTTATTCTTTATATAGCTGTTTTTGTGTTCGGACAGACGTTTATTGAAATTCCTACCAGTCTGTTCGATATACACTTTAAGGCATGACCCACAGGCCAACTTATAAACTCCAGAACACTTAAATTTGTCAGTCTTGTCTTTGTTATTTTTTTATTAATCTTTCTAAGGAGAAGTTAGTTTTGTAGGCCATATTAATTCCACATTGTTGTAAATAAGAGAATATTTTATTACTAATAGGGCCTAAGTATGTTATGCTTCTGAATTTACTATGTTTATTATTAGAGAAAGGGTAAACGGAATTTAAAGCTAATTTATGTTTAATCACCAAGGTTGCAATGTTCATTTAGTAGTAAGTACTCACGTCTGAGGAAGCCAAAGTTTGGCGAAACATATGTTACGAATAGTAAATAAAGTGTGTGAAAATCTTTAGGTTTGTTTTTTCTAATTAAGATGGATTTTCATCAAGTAATGGTCGAAACTATCAAAACTAATTATTTATTAGGCATATTATGAAACCAATGTATGTATCTATGTGTGTAAGGTACCGGTACCTTAAATCAAATCAACACACACAGTAACTACAAGCAAATTGTGTAACTATACAAGAAATATACCTGGAGAATATAGAAAATAGTTTTATTATTCATAATTTTATATAGTAATAAAAGATATTAAAGTAAATAATTCGGAATATTTCACCCAAAATATTTATTATTACTAATGTTTCACAACGAACCTACTGTAGATTCGATCCAAGTTATTTTATATAGTCCTAGTTAGGAAGTTAAAAAAAACTAGATTACAATCATTATGTAGGTAATTTCAATACTAATAAATATACCGAATACCTTTGTTAATAATGATAATAAACTTAACCTAATTACTTAAAAATGCAGTGGTATTTAATTCGAATAATTATTTCGGGAATGAAAGAAAAAGTGGAAATTTCCCAAGCAATATACAGGAAATAGTTTTATAGGCTCTGAGAATTAGTTCAATGGCTGTGCAGAAAATTAAAGATGAAATTCTTGAATGATACAATGCATTCCCTAGCATTTTTAAATTTGGTATAAGTTGTTGTTTTGGCCTTTTTTCGAACAACTCACAAATTATATTATCATTATCATGGTAGTCCAAATATTAACGTTGAACAAAAAATCAAATTTGGTCTTGGAGCAAATCCTGTTGAAGAACCAGCATGAAAAATAATAAATAGCTTTCCTTTTTCCTTTTGATTCTTTTATAGATTCATCATGCCAAGTTTTGAACCACTTCATTTGCAAATATACACGATTCATCCAAAAATGCTACATTCGCAAATTTTGATGTGCAATCTTCAGTTATAGTACTTTTTACAGCGAAAATTGTATTTTTTATTATATTTGGCAACGATTCAATTATAATTTCCAAAACACCTAGCCTTTTTCGAATTTTCTTTAAAACTGGAAGAGTTACATTCGTTTTTGATCTACATAAATCATATTCGGAGGTTCTATTTGCTCGTTATCCAAATCATTAGCGTTTTTGTTTTTGTTTACACTATTTGGCCATCCTGCCTTTTTCTTGAAGCACAATTTTCTGCATAGTCCTTAAACTGATTTTCAGTGCTTTTGCCACTATTTCTTAGTGATTGGTTGGGGATTTTCCAGTTTCTTTTTCTTTCTCGAAATAATTTAATACATTAATGTAATAGTAATTATTGAATTAACTTGTACCGTTGTAGATTACCTCAATTTTTTCCTGATTAATTGGAGGTAATCTGTAGTGGGTACCAATTAATTAAATAATTAATATCACATTGATGTATTTAAAATTTACCTCTACTAAAAATTCTTCAAAATATTTAGATTATTTATGAATAGTTTAATAATTAAAAAAAAACACTCGGTAGGTTTTACAAATTTATTTAAGTAACTCTAACACATGTTTCGGTTTTTACACCAATATCAAAGAATAAGGTACATTTTGTACGCAAATTATTTATACTAATAATTAGATAAACTTTAATAGAGAAGAAATACCAAAAATCAGTCTGGTCGTTGGTGATGAATGGGACGATCGTGTATAATGGCTTGGTTTATTTAGAGTATTTCGAAGAAATTGACTAAACAATGGCGCCGTTTATCAGAGAAATTGTAATGACTGTGAAGCCTTTTATATTGGGCAGACTGGTCGAGCCCTTAAAAAACGTCTAGACGAGCACGTAAAATCTATATAAAAAAAACAACAAATGCACAAGCATAGCAGATCATCGAATTACTAAAAAACATTCAATAGACAGTAACAATTTTAAACTAATATAAACAGAAAATAAAGGGAGACGCATTAATTTCTTAGAAATACTTGAAATAAATCAACCCATCATAAGCGGTCGACCCATCCATCACCAACGACCAGACTGATATTGGGGTTTCCTCACTATTAATGTCTATCCAACTGTAGGTATAAATAGTTTGTTTTGTACTCTTGAAAAAGGCTTCGCTAGCCGAAACGATCGTCGAGTTTTAATAAAAACCTTTGAAACATAAAAAAGCAGCTTTTTCTTTGTCTTATATATTTTTGAAGAATATGTTTCATAATTATCCGACCGAACAATCCTTATTAGTTATAAATAGTTTGTAACAAATAATACTATTTGATAATCGAAACCGAAACATTTGTTAGAGCAACTCATAAACTAATCTACCGAGTGTTTTTTTAATTAATATTAATAAATAATTTATTAATATTATGTACGTCTGTAATATTTATCTTACAGATTTCACTATGTGGTATGATTAGCTGCAATAAAAGAAGAACAAACTTGAAGAGTTATCGTGGATAGCACTCATCAACGACAAACACTCAAGGTTCAACCGCTCCAGGTTTTTTGACTATAGTTAATTTCTGTATCCAATCAATTCGAAACCTAATACCGTGAATATCACAGGTACTTCAATCGTAGACTTTATTGCCCAATAGAAATTGCTTAATCCATTTAGTTGTTTTCATTCTTAACATCAACAGTGTAAAGTATAAAGTGATTTATTGTTGGCCGATCTACAACACCCACCTAAATTTCTCTTGTTACCCGCAATTAGCCAATTTCTCATAAACAAGTACTTTACAGAAAACAATGATTAATTACATTCGTTTCTATGTTCATATTGTAAAATAATTTGGAAGTGATGTAACAGAAAGCATAATGTGTGAATAAAATTTAAGTCTAAACTACAATGACTTACTCAGAAGTTCAGAAGATTGTTTTTTCATATTTATCTGATAGAAAGATGCAAAATTGAAGCTATCAATTCAACACAATAACAGGGTGGTATATGACATATTCAATATATAATACGACACGTTTCTCAGCTAACCTTTTTAGAAAAATACCCTATTATGGAATACTACTATTTAATACCTTTATCACGGTAGTTTTATTGGTCAATAGATTATGTTTATAAACTACATTTTTACCCCATTTTGGCTTTTTTCCGAATTAGTAGAACACAGGGAAAGAAATGGAAACTGTAGTGCTATCTATCATTGAATATTCCCCTAACCTAATTATCTACCCTCTAAAGATACCATAACCTGACTGTTCGTATCTCACAGGATACCCTAACCTAACTATTCATCCCTTGAAAGATATCTAATCTAACTGTTCGTCCCTTGAAAGATGTTCGTCCCTTGAAAGATTCCTTAACCTAACTTTCTAAGTGGCTCTGTACCCTTTATCTGTATCTACCCTTTAAAGATACCATAACCTAACTGTTCGTCTCTCGCAGGATACCCTAACTTAACTATTCATCCCTTGAAAGATATCTAATCTAACTGTTCGTCCCTTGAAAGATTCCTTAACCTAACTTTCTAAATAGCTCTGTACCTGAGAATTGTGTTGTGGTTTAATAGAGTCCAAAGAGACATATCGATGGAATAACAAATGATAAATACATCGCAGTTGACAATTTATGGTTCAGTGAACCCGGCGGAGAGATTCAGCTAGAAGTGAGCTAATTATGTACATTTATTTGAGCAAATACATCAGAGAGTGCCGCGCAAAAACGCCCACGTTGCGCATTTCAGATTAGGTAGCACTTAAATATGCTAATAAAGCATATTCACGCGCTCGATTGTGTGACAGTTGACATATCGCTCTCTGCCATTGTTTATGGCAAATGCTAATATTCACATAGAACACGATTACAAATGCTCTATTCATTATAGTCATCATAATCATCCGGAAATTTTCATACAAAAAATACGAATTTGAATATATTTTGGATCGACGCAAAGTGATATCGCTCTTGCAAAATGCTCTACTGCTCTCTCGAAATTCATTTCTTCCATTAAAATTACGGCAATTCCGATTTCTTTCACAAAGTAATTTGATCGTCATTATCGCCGCAAATTTCTTACGCACAATCTTGAGATTCTCCAAAAGAAAAATTTTCTACTGCTAAGCTAATTTCACTTTCTTTCATTTCGTAATTTAATGATTTTTTGCTTTTTTTACGATTATAATAAATTGATTTTTTTAATTTTGTAATTATTGTCAAATATTATCAAAATGTTCTTAATAAAATATTCGATAAATAATCTGAAATTTCATATTGTATGTAAAGTAACATTGTTTGGGACAATATTTCTGATGTTTTCAATTTATTATAATCGTAAAAAAAGCAAAAAAAAGAAAGTGAGATTGGCTTAGCAGTAGAAAATTTTTCTTTTGGAGAATCTCCAGATTTTCCGTTAGATATTTACGGCGATAGTAACGATCAACTTACTTTCCTGAAAGAAATTGGAATTGCCGAAATTTTAATGGAAGAAATGAATTTCGAGAAAGCAGTAGAGCATTTTGCAAGAGCGATATCACTTTGCGTCGATCCAAAATATGTTTTATTAGCTCTCAAAGAAAATTTATTCAAAGACGAATTTAAATATTTACCCTAAAGACGTTTAAGGGGAGAATCATAGGATGTGGTTGTATCGTAGCAAGCAAAAGGTTGCACATCCATTAGGGCTTTAAAAAAATAAAATAAAATGTAATTTTTCATTGATTATACAGGTCAACGAAATCAGGGTTTGAAAAGGACAATCATTTACGACTTCATAGCCTCAGAATTGCCTCATCACGACAGAATTTTAAAACCCAAAAAAAACCCAAAGAAATCTAATTTTTGGTCTTTTTGAGAAGATTGCTACTATAAAAGAACATCAAGATTTTGAAATATTTTAACTCCAAAATGCAATTGTTTCTAATTTGATTTTTTATGGATTTGTGATTATTAGGTTATGACGAAATTTGAGTATGTTAGGGCAATAGAATCAAATTCGCCATTACTCTTGTGCTTTCTGAGAGTTGAAAAGATAATCAGAAAAGAATATAATGGCGAACTCAAAAAACCTCAAAAAATCTTTGTAGTTTTGAGAAATCTTAGTCTTAGACCAAATCAACAACATCGGAATTTTTAAATTTAGATGCATCAAAATCCAAACGTACTGCCGCATTTCTGGTGCCAGATTCGGAATAAGCGTCGCAAAATACGTCGGAAATGACATCTCTGGTGTTAGCTTCCTAAGCAACATTGACATAACATGCCTTAAGATAGAACTAACTAGCTAGCCATATTTACCACAAACTCTCTGGTATTGTCTTATTTGGAACAATTTATAATCTTTTATGATGTTTTAATTATACTTGATTATCACAAATTCGTGATACAACTGTTTCTTGAGTCCAAAATACATAAAGCTAATCTTCATTATCAACTGAATTTACGTACAATGTTAAAACGACAGACCTTCCCTTCCCTTCTCCCCACACATCCACAAACATATGTAGAGATTTATCAGGGATTTGAACAAATTCAGTAAACTTAGTGGTATGATCATTTTACATCATTACTACTACGTCCTTGCATAACTCCATAACATACTTCCGTAGCATTTTTAACGAGTTTGCAAAAATTGAGCGAAGATAAATTGGAAAAAGGGCGTCATATAGTTGAAGTATTCAATTATGTAACCCCTCTATGTTGAGTGAGTCAATAATAAAGCAACACCTCTATCCACCCCAACCCCCTATCGGTTTCGGCCTGCTTGTTCCAAATCCTCCGTCAAAACCAATTAACCGACGGCATAGCCTCCGAAGAGGAATGTATCGTACAAAAAAAAAACTGCGTTGTCACGGTGATGGACTTAGGGTTGCTGGCGTAATTTGATCGCACGTAAACATATAAGTTGTCGTAGGTGGCCCCGCTGAACGAAATCTGAGCCGAGCAGCAACAGTCACTCAACCAAAATGGCCGCCTAATAAGCTAAGCCTTCTTCGATGTTGCGTAAAGTTTGATGACCGATTCTCCGGCATATTTGTCGTAGTAATTATTTATTGAAAGAGCAACTTTTACTACTAATAAGAAGAATTGATTGAATTGAGTAACCAATGAAATGCAAAGAAGAATTTAATATCTAATTTAGTGATTTATGGAGATTTAAAAAATGCGTGCGTAACTGACCACGTGTTGCTACTAATTCAATGGATTCATTACAGCAATAAAATGTTATCTAAAGCACTGTATGTTTATTATTTGCTAATTTTATTGTATGTGTACTGTTTACAACGTAGGTGCCCATTATTAATGGCACGTCCACAAGAAAAGCACTTCCTTAAATGAGATAACCCATTTTTTGAAAAATTCGTTTCGATTTACTTACTGTTCCATTTCGTGCTGCTTTTGACCTTAAGAAAAACTAAATATTGTGCAATAAACTATTCTTTAATAATTTTACACCAACATGCAACTAACTGAGAGAATTGTCTAATCGATTAATAGAAAAAATTATTTTGCAATTGCGCCTGGGAAATAATTTATATTGAATTGGTTGCCCAGCGGTGACTCTAAATTTATTCTGAACGCATTTGGTTAATGGAAATTTACAATGCAATCAATGCCTAATGTAGAAGTAAGTGTAGAAAACGCTTTGGTTCCATCACTCTTCCTGGGATATCATTACGAATGTTTTTCCCAAAGGGGAGTAAACGTTAGGGCATTAAAGAACCATGAATTGCCTAATGGACAATTTGTTTCATTTAATTTCACCTCCTGTTCCTGTATAATAATGTTGTTTCTCACCTTAGAGGAAGCAAATTCCTTTTTCCAAAAAAGTTAAGTAAAACCGGGTCACATTTTCTATCCAATTGTTTATTGATAACACTTTTAGTTCTTCAGTCATTCAAATGCGAAACATTAAGTCCTTCACGATCCAATCCACAGATCACGTTTGGCGTTCTTTTTTAACCCCCATTGAACACTAAACACGACTAAAGTGTGATATTGTTATTAAATCAAAATATCTATCCATCCACATAAATAGAACATCACAATCACAACATAAACATAAACCACGCGATTTGTCCCACTTGTTGCACAAAAGGGGGGGCGAGAGAGATAAGGTTGGGGTTGCAACTGACAATTACGGTTGTCAGTGTGACAATAAAACGAACGAAACCGAATAATGGATCCCAATAAATGCGGTAACACCAAAGCAACACACTTACACAGACAGACTGAATAGTTACAGCAGGTAGAACTAAAACTTGGCTATACAGAGAAACAGAATACAGTCAAATCTCTTCTTCTTGTGGACGTACCGCGCGCGGTGAGGAGTGGAAGGAGGAGAAAAAGCAGCGCGGCAAGCGTTCAGGTGGCCAACCTGCCCCGTACGACGAACGGAGGTTAAGTGAGGAGGGAATGGGGGGGAAGTACGGCGACGGTAGTAAACAGGTTCGCCACTACACGGCAGCAGTGGCGCGATTCTCCTGTTGTCTGTTCACCGTCACACTGCTACGATGTTCGACTGTTCTAAGCCGACGGAGTGTAGGCGGGCCCCGATCGGGAACTTTTTGTAATTATTATGGCGCGAGTTCTAGATCAACGACGACACCTTTCCCAGAAACATACTACTCAATGTTCTCAAGTGTGCAATAATTTTTACTTCCTCAGTTCCTTTGCAGGCCGGAAAATAACAAAAAGGAAATTAAATGAGATATAGGGCTGAAAGGGATAATCAGATATAAAATCATTTATTTGGTTTTTAACTATCAACGAATTGACTTTTATTTTAATATCCGTAATTCTTTAAATTAATCCCGAGAGTACAAGGATTATTCGCACTTTTTTTATGAATAAATCAAAAAGAGTATGGTTATAAGTATATTAAGTAATGTGTCCACAGAGCCCTGTTATATGACACCACACTCAACCTTCATATCCTACATTTAGATTTCGACGTCTCATTTTGTGTCCTATTTGCGATTAAAATAAAATAGGGACGTAATTTTTGAAAATGTTTTCTACAACTCTTACTAATCTCAGTTGATAGAATCGATTGTAACATCGTGAATATGGATGGACAGCACGACCTCAACATAAAGGTCAATGTTTCCCTTTTTGGTACAGAACTATGAATATCGACATTTCAACTTTTTCCACTCAAGCTGTAGCTGTGTGTGCAGTTTTCCTTCCATCCACACTCTCTACACACCCGCCTTTTTCTTTCGATGAAGTCCTGATTACTCGATGTCTCAAATTATTATTATATAACAGGCGGGGTTAACAATTCGTAGGCTGACCCATAGATGGCGCTACTAGTATCAAATCCATATGATTTTTAGTTAGCCCTAACCTCCAAAAAACGCGTATATAAATTTGACAGCTGTTGCACTATTATTATCTGAGTTATAGCATTTAAAAAGGAATTTCGTGTGTTTATAAAGCATTGCTTTTTTGCTTTTTGACGAAAAAAAATACTGTTGGAATCAAGGCTTGGCTTGATAAACATTATTGGTACTTTTCACCAGGAAAATGAGCACCGAGGACGATGCACGCAGTGGACGCCCCAAAGAGGCTGTTACCGACAAAAACATCAAAAAAGTCCACAAAATAATTTTTGATAACCGTAAAGTGATGTTGATTGAGATAGCTGAGACCCGACCCAAAAGATATCAAAGGAACGTGTTGGTCATATCGTGAATCTGTACAAAGTGGGTGCCGCGGGAGCTCTCAATCCAACAAAAAAAACAACGGATCGATGATTATAAGCAGTGTTTGGAGCTGTTCAATCGTAATAAATCCGAATTTTTGCGATTGCGTCGATATGTGACGATGGATGAAACATTACACCATCATTGCACACTGGAGTCCAATCGACAGTCAGTCGAGTGGGCTGCACGTGATGAACCGACTCCAAAACGTGAAAAGAAGCAAAAGTCGGCTGGCAAAGTGACAAGATTATGGCATCAGTATACTGGGATCTGGGATGCTCATGGTATAATATTAATTGACTATCGACTATCTTAAAAAGGGGAAAACCATAGACAGCGTTATTGGAACGTTTAAAAGATGAAATCGCGGAAAAGCGGCTTCATTTGAAGAAAAGAAAGTGCTGTTTCATCAAGACAATGCACCATGTCACAAATCAATGAAATCGATGGCAAATTTCCATGAATTGGGTTTCGAATTGCTTCCGCATCCACCGTACTCTCCAGATCTGGTCCCCACCGACATTTTTCTGTTCTTAGACCTCAAGAGGATACATGCTGGACAGAATTTTCGCGTCGATGAAGAGGTAATCGCCGAAACTGAAGCCTATTTTAAGACTAAAGACAAATCGTATTAGACGATAAAAATAGTATCGAAAAATTGTATGACCGCTATAATCGTTGTATCGCCCTCGAAGGGAACTATATTGAATATATATCAAAAAAAAATCTTTCTATGCTAGCTTACCAACTTTTCAGCCCGCCTGTTAAGTGGGGTTGGAAAGCTACAGCTTGTTATTCCTCAAGTTCGATTTCTTTGAAGGCTTGACTTTGAGTTGTCCTATCTTTCATCTCGTCTGCCGTTGCACCTATCTTTCTGACCGAGACCGCACCCACTCCTGTTTTCATCTATCTCTGTCCCACATCAACAGTAGTGCGTCCATCCTTTACGGGTACCTACATGTCTGTCTACTTCTTCCGCATGGTTTTGTGCTGCACTCGTTAATAATAACAATAATAATAATACCATTAAACCCGTACAAACTTTTAATCGGTTTCTCTTGTAGGTAGTATGTAAAAGTAACCAAGCGGGAGTAAAAATGTCTGTTCACATAACCCAACAAACTTTCACACAGATCGTTTCTAGTTCGTTAAACGCTTAGCAATTTTTGTCTTCGTTATTTACCTCCCAAAGCTCAGATCTATCGCAAATGCTAATGTAAGTAATTAATATTTTCTGCTTGTAAACATAAGGTTAATGGAAAGTGTTTCATGTGTTTCGGGATAGAAATTCAGAAAATTGAAAGGAATTAGAAATGTAAACCGTTTACTCGTTTTCAAATGATTTATTTATTGGTCTTCCCATTAATAATTAATTTATAAAAAATGCACTCACTACAAAATGTATTTTTAATTTTATGATTATGAAGATCAATCCTTTTTCGTCGAAACGTAATCGCCTTCACCACCTGTTTCACACTCAACCGGCCCATACTTTAACAATTTCTTTGCGTATATTGTTGGAATTGGAATGTTCTTTCCTTTGTTGTTACCATCGTAGAGTTGTTTTAATAAGGTAGTATCGACTTCCTCGATAGACGGTCTCCGTTGAGGTAGTCTTCTATGAGTGCCTTCTTTGAATTTTAAATACTTTTCGTACCATTCCATCTCTTCACAGCCAAGTTCTTCGTCGTTCTCTATTTTTTTCAAAACGGCCGCCTTCATTTCCTTGAAACGCAAATATTTTTGGCACCATTCTGATGCACTGAAGTCAATGTCATTTCCAACCTTATCTTTTCTCGTAAAGACAGTCTGTTGCGGAGTTTCTTCTTCCTCTATTTCTTCCCCTTCTTGAATAGAATACATCGTATCCAGTAACACTGATTTCTTTTGTTTTCCTTTTCCGATTTCGTCATTTAATTGAGTATATAAAGCATTCTCTGGTAACAATAAGGCACCTTCGTATTTCGCCATTGTATCTCCTGAAATACCCAAACACTAATCAAAAAGTTTTATTCATTTTGAAGCATTATCGATATTAAATTTTAAATAACCCCAAGATCTAAAGGCCTCTAATTAATTTGGAGGAACTTCGTTGTAGACGTTTCTTATTTGATGTATAAATATACATTTACCTTCCCACACTCTTCCATTAAGATCAATTAATACCACATGCCCCTCTGGAGAGTTACCTCGGAACGTACAGGTAACAGGCATTGTATGTTCAAAGTAATATGTTCCTGGTCCTTCATACTTGTCTTTCACAGTACGTCCGTGGTAGATCTCTCCAGTGGGGTAGGTGATAGTGACTTCGCTTCCCTCTACAATTTTATCTTTGCTCCATTGGCATTCATATGATTGACCTTCTTTTGTGATGTACGTCCCGTGTCCTTCACGCCATACAATCCCAAATCGGTGGGCACAGTACTCGCCACTATATCTGTCGCCATTCGGCAAGTGAAAATTGTCGGTGCCAAAGTGTAGATTTGGATTAGTTGCATCCAAAGGGTAAAATCCACCTTTACCTTTACCTTTACCTTTACTTTTCTTACTTCCTTTTGGCATTGGAATGTTTTCCAGTTAATGCTCACACGCTACAATCAACTACATAATTGACATCTTGATTTACAGTCGTAGACGGTGAACCTTGTGGCCTCTAGCGGTATCTCTGGAAACCATAGCCTTCTGCACGAAGTTTTCTGTGATTCATTTGCCAAGATATCTTGATTCTCGTTAATAATTTAACAAGAGACTAGTTTGTAGTGGTAAAGTAACCTAAAATTTTTGTACTTTCAAATTTTATGTAAAATTGACGTGTAAAATACAAATGGTAAAGGTTTAAATCGCCTTTTTAAAGACTAAACAGTTTGCAATGGAATATTTCAAAAGTGGTCTGAAATCAGTATTGGGAACACAACAGCCTGGGGCACAGCCAACAGGAGCCGAAATAGTAAATCGTTTTTTTTACATACGGTCTGTTTTCATATACACATTAATTTCGTTAATAGGTCGACAAATTGGTAGATCGCGTGACGCTTTCTACATTACTGGAAGATAGGCGAGATGCTTGCAGAGCGCTTAAAGCATTATCAAAAAAATATAGGGTGGAAGTTGGAGCCCATGGAATGGACGCACTTCATCAAATTCTCGAAACTGACAGAGCCGATTGTGAAATAATTGGATATGCATTGGACACCCTATGCAACATAACATCACCTGAAAGGTTTGATGAAGAAGAAGAGAGAAATAATGTCCATATTAATATAAATGTTGGAGAACAGTTTACTGAAATGTTTATTAAAAACCCTGACAATGTAACACTGGTACTAAATTTTTTAGAAGAGTACGATTTTCGGGTTAGGTGGCCAGCTGTTAGGCTATTGACATCATTGCTGGTAAATAAGCCCAAACAAATACAAGACATAGTTCTTGTAAGTCCCATGGGAGTATCCAGATTAATGGATTTATTGTCTGATAGCAGAGAGATAATTAGAAATGATGCTTTACTTCTGATGGTTCAGTTGACCAAATCTAATGCCAATATTCAAAAAATTGTTGCTTTTGAAAATGCATTTGATAGACTTTTTGATGTAATAAAAGAAGAAGGTTATACCGATGGGGGTATTGTGGTAGAAGACTGTTTATTGTTAATGTTAAATTTATTAAAAAATAACACCAGCAACATAAATTTCTTTAAAGAGGGTTCATACATTCAACGTATGGCACCTATGCTAGCCATCCCTGAGAATATTGAGGATATAGGGTGGAGTCCTCAAAAAGTATCCAATATTCATTGTGTACTTCAATTAATCAGGGCTTTAGTTTCACCTAACAATTCTGTCCAGATAACAAGTTCATGTCAAAAAAATTTACGCAATGCTAATATTTTAGAAGCCTTATGCAGTATTTTAATGGCCAATGGTGTTCCAGCAGACATTCTTACTGAAACAATTAACACAGTGGGTAAGTAACTTTGCAACCCTAATATTGAATAATTTTATTGTTACTATGACTATGTCTGTGTGAGTGTGCAGCCGAGGATACAGGATTTTGTTTGGGGGGGGGGGTGGGGAGAGAAATATTGTGTAATTTCGGAAGACTTATTCTAAACAAAAAAGTGATAAAATTTTAATTTGTTATCCATGTAAAACTTGCATTTGAATAAAGCTCTGTTTGTATATTTAAAAAAATAATAATAATATGTAATATGGTTCTTAAAATGAAGTCCTTGTGGTGATTTCGAAATTTGAAATTAGTCAAAAGAAACTGTTTTGATTTTGAGTCAGAGGGGGGGGGGGTGTTGCGTACATTGCCCTCCTCGTATTCGCGCCTAATTTTATTAAACATGACAGAAACCCTGATTAGACCACCCGTTAAACATTTTACCTCCAGACTTAATTTACGTTCATTCAGCCCTAAGTAATTGTTCTCAATAAATAAAGAGTAAATGGGTTTATAATCCTAATAAATAGCTGTTATATTATATAAATTAGAAATAACTGTCGTTTATTTAGGTGAGGTAATTCGAGGTAATTTAAATAATCAGGAATTTTTTGCGGGCGTAATGGCTCCATCAACTCCTCCACGGCCAGCAATTGTTGTCCTTCTCATGTCTATGGTAAACGAGAAACAGCCGTTCTCGCTTCGTTGCGCAGTGCTTTACTGTTTCCAATGTTTTCTATATAAAAACGAAATTGGACAGCAGCAGGTCGTCCAAACGTTACTCCCAAGCACATCAAACAATACGTCATTGACAACCGGTCAGCTTTTATGTGGAGGTCTCTTTAGCGCCGATCCTTTGAGCAATTGGTTTTCAGCCGTTGCCCTATCGCACACATTAATTGACAATCCTGCACAAAAGGAACAACTTTTGAGAGTTCTTTTGGCAACCAATGTTGGATCTCAGCCCTTCAGTCTTTTACACCAGTGTGCATCGTTCATGCAACAGGCATCCAAACTCCAGTCTAAGCTGGGGATGCTGATGTTGCTCTCTACATGGATGTCGCACTGTACTCAAGCAGTAAAAATGTTCCTGAACGTTCCTGGTGCCATGGCGTTCCTTACTGCGCAGACCTCGGCAACAGAATATGATAACAATGAAGAAGTATTACAAGGCCTTTGCGCCTTTTTAATGGGCATATGTGTCGCTTATAACGACAATTCCGTTCAAAATTATTCCAAAGAGAATCTGTCACAGTTGATAGAGAAACGGGTTGGGATCGAAACGTATGTCGCGAAATTGTCAGAGGTGTCGCGACATGAGGTTTACGCGAAAGCTGCCAAACAACCCCAGATTAAAGCTAAACATTCCAACGAATTGTTACTCGAATTCGAATTCTGTAAACTGTTCAAAGCGTTAGAAGGAGTCATTATTCAGATATTAGGTGCTCAAAAACAACTGTCCAATGGCATGACAGAATTAAGTTTGAGCGAACAGGAGAACGGTTTGCTTTTACAGTATAAAGACTTGATTAGGGAACAGGATAGTTTAATGAAGAATTTAAATGCAGAACTGGGAAAATTGAAAGAAGAAAACACAAACTTGAAGGTCAGTAGATACTTTTTAGGTTCCGACTGACTTGTGAAATATCTTTTTTTAGTCACAATTGGAAGAAGTGCTACAAACGAATTCACAACTTAAAGACCAAAACACGCTTCTTAAAGCCCAACTTGCTGCGGTTAGTGGAACTTCGGAAGTTCCACAAGTGCAGGCGATTTCCTCTGATGCCACGTCTCCCAACACACAAAACGAAAACTTGGTTGAAGAGTTAGAAGAAAAAGTCAAAAGACTGGAAGCGGATAACGAATTGAAATCGGAAGAAATGGAGAAACTTCTTAAAGATCAGGAAGATCTTTTGGAACTCTTGACAGATCAAGATGGTACACTTAATAAATATAAAAACAGACTGAGAGAGTTAGGAGAAAATATTGGCGAAGATGATGGTGACTCCGATATAAACTCGGGGGAAGAAGTTGAGGGATGCATCACTAAGAACTGACGTGTGTTAACGTATACTATGTATTTATGTATATTTTGTAAACATAATTTATGGATATTTTTATTTCGTCAATTATATTATCAATAAAAAAGTGATCACTTTATAATTATTCATTTCTTCTTCATAAAATAAATTATTTATAGGTAAATGAGTAAATACAAAATTACGAAACAGGTATTTAGTCATTACATAAAAACACGTAAAAAATCTAATTATTAAAGTACTTTCTATTATAAGTATCTTTTTTCCTCTATAAATAGAATCGACCAGAAAATTAATAACCGGCTAAGATTTAATTTTCTTAACTGTTTATATTTCGAAGTTCCACGGGCATTTGATAGACCATAATGGGCGATTTATATAACGGATTTTCAGAACGTGTCATCGTCCCTTCATCAAGTTCGCGTTTGAACCTTTGATACTCTATTATATCTTTTCTTCTTATATTCATTTTATACATTACTACAGCCATTATTCCAACTGCCAAAATTGTTGCAATTATTATACCTCCAAAGGTCGAAGCTTGTCTTAATTTGTTTACACCTGCCACGCATTTGTGACGATAAATATCAATATTGACGACGTGGTCTCTTCTTATCTCGTAAACATAGTCCATTGTACAGACCAAGTTGTTTTCTTCTAGCAAATACTGTGTGAAACATTTGGTATTATCTGAAACAAAATTAATTGGTGATTGGACTTTATTTTTTTTAGGGTCTTTACCTTTAATTTCTTCATTTACAAAATTGGTTATATATGTAGTTCCGTCTTTATGAGTACAAGCTTTTTCAGCATTGTTTTCAGAACTGGTAGCTATAACACATTCCTGATAGGTGGAGCATAATCCTGTGCAATTGGAACATTTTTCGCAAAAGGTTCCTTTGTAGGACTCTGGACATTGGCATTTTCCACATTTGCAGAATCCAATTCCACTGCAAACTTCTTTTTCGTTGGGAGCTATGCAAAACTCTTGGGATAATAAGCAAGAGCAATCGTCACCTCCATATTCGGGTAAACAAGTACATTCGCTATTGTAGCAAAATCCATGGGAATCGCCGCTACATATCAAACCATTTTCTCCCCTAAAAATATTATGGCATAGTGTTTTAGAAAGAAACGTTTTAATCTTGTATCAATACTGAGCAACATACCTTGGACATTCCTTGTATTGACAGAAACTTCCTACGAAACCTGTGTCACAAATGCATTTTCCACATTCACAGTCTCCTCTAAAATTAATTTTGTGTTATTATCTGTATCAAGTAAGATTCAAAAGTGATGTACAAAATATCTCACCTGCCATGGCATGTAGTTGAAATAAAGGTGCTGTTCTTTTCTCTACAAGCATCGTAATTTTGTTGGGTACAGCTTTCTTCACATTCTTTTCCTCTCCTAAAGAAATTGACAAGAGCATGGGTACAATTTTTATATGGTTATCAATAAATAATGATGTATTTATTACCATCCTTCATAACACATGCATACCCCACAGTATTTTGCTCCATTATTTGAACATTCTGCTGTACGACTATGTAATTCAGAATTACAGGTGCATTTCCCAATGTATTCTATCTCTATTGTTAAATTTTCAGCTATATTCTGTTCTTCTATTACAAGCGTCTCGCCCTGTACAAAAATTTCAAAAAAACCTAATTAGCAAGTACCAAAAAAGAGACATATAAACACTTTTTTGAAATTGTTTTTAGCTTACAATCCGTTGCGATTGTTATTAATGTCAAATGTGTGCAAAATATATTACCTACCAGCTTATTATTCGGTAAGTTCTTCAGTTCCAAAGTGACATTGAAAATGTATTCACGCCCTTGCTCTACATTATCACAAGTATCTGTTACATTCCATTGGTCAAGAAATACTGGTTTGTTACAGCTGGACATGAATTTCACATCAATGTTGTCCGACTGTGTTAAAAATTTAACGTTTTCCACCACGTGAAAATATCCCTCCCTGACCAAGTTTAATACGTTCTCAGATTTTTCCTTTAGCTCTCCCACATACGTTACTTCCGGTATCGCTTTGCTCAACCGCCGAAAATAGGGCAGAGTTTGGGCTTTAGAAGCGAACAGTACATTCATCTAGAAATAATTAAAATAAAGTATTGAATTTTTTTTTTTTTATTAAATAATGTAAAACTATACCTTTTGTTCCAAAAGCTTCCTGTAAATTTCTTCAAGAGATGGGTAATCGTATATTAGTGAACCAGAATACACTCCATTATCATCAAGATAGCACTTCTCTGATACTTTTTTTACTGCTCCTGCCAGAATACCATCCCCAGCTGAGTGAATTATTCCATCAGTTGCTACCACCACAATTTTTCTGGAATTTTGCCTCCATTTTATGTATTCTTGGCATACCATAATTTGATACAGTGCATCAAATCCACCTTCCAAATTGTCCAAATTTGCCGTTGTTTCGCTCAATTCTATCTGGTAACATTTTCCCAAAATATAAAATCATACTCTGCAGTTGTTATCAAATATTTTCTTACAGTTCTGATGAATTTATTAATATCTTTAGTAAAATTGAGGCTGTGTATGAAATCAAATGGTTTTCTACAGGTTCTACCAAGTGAGACACATGGATTTGTAACGGCATTGGGACTCATTAACGCAAAAGGCATGGCTACTTTATCAGAATAATATCCGAATGCAACACTATAGTGTTCGGTAAGTTCTTGAAGGAGGTTTGTCAATTCGGCACCCAATGTGGTCATGGTTTCAACATCTTGTTCCATTGTGTACGTCAAATCCATTAAATAATAAAGATCCAAAGGATAATTTTTGGCCAGTCTATATTTTAATTGAAACGTAAAGGGCTGTCCTAAAGAGAAACGAAAAATACAAAGTTAAATATTTGTTTATGCCTTAGTACTGATGTATTTATAAAATTTGTGTAGATAATGTAATATTCATTGTATTTAGTTACAAATTACAGAAACAAAGTTGCAACCGTCACGCCTTTTAAAAAAAAATCTTTTATTTTCTTGACGATCAATAAATAACATACTTTAGTTACAGTTCACTGAAAATATCTGCTACTATTGTTAATATAGAAAACACCCAAAAATCCATTTTTATTTCACTGCAATTACTCTTTCCGCTGTCATAAATTTCTTGTCAAACATTTTCGAAATTTCTTATTTATTGTGATATTGTTCAAAATTTTTGCTTTCGACGACAGTTAAAATTTTCCTAGAACAACATCTGCTAGTGTACATATGTTTCTATCTACTGTCGTATCTTTTTTAAGGTACTAGCAAAACCCTCCTTCAACCCCCACAAATCTAACTTTACCAATCAATTGTCCAATCAACCATCCAAATCATACGTTTTTTCCCTTTCTATTTTAACAATTTAGATCTTTCAAAATCCGAGTATCAAAAAGACCAGTGAAAGTATTACCTAAAAACATGAGTTATCAAAAAGTCCAATTCATCACCAATCAATCTTCAAATAATATCAATTTCAATCAATTTTATCAAACGTACGCTTCGCTCCTCTAATTTCAAATTTCTCCACTAAGTCTAATAATATCATTAAAGTGTGTAAATAGCTTCGTTTGTTTTTTAATAAAGTTTATATAGTATTTCTAAATATTTCATAATCGTCAATATCAATCAGCCAAACCAATCCATAAACAATTCAAATATCAAACAACAAAAAGAAAACCACCTACGCTCTGTTAGCAACCTGTTTTTAAAATAAGGCCAAAAGCTGGGTAATCTCATTTGGCTGATGAATTAGGAGAATGATCGTCTTCGTAAAATATTAATTAGTGATCTAGATGAAGTAATTGTTACCTTTCCTCAATTTAATTTTCATTTTCTGTGGTCTTATTTGAACTGACTCATAAATATTCTCGGGATTGGTAACGTCATTAAAACTTTTGTCTTCGATTTCCAATAACGACGAGTTTCCAGGGTTTTCGATGATGAAACTAGTCTCGCAGTCTTGAGATTTTAATACTGATAATAAACCGCATCTTGGCTTATTAAAATTCTACAAAGAAATCGTATAAAAATTAAATTTCGTACACCAAATATTTCGATAGAACTTACCGCTTGGTAACACCATTGGCAGTACGTTTGAGCTTGAATACACGTTTCGCAATTTTCACTGGCATCTTCACATAACTTCTGTAATTGGAGCAGTATTTGAGATGAAGTAATATTAATCAGAAATGTGATTAAAAACACAACGAATACATTCATTTTGGATGTTTTTTATTTGCTAAACGTTGTTGTAAACATTTAGTTTAAACGGTATCTCAAAATTAATTTAATCATACAGCTTTATAAAATGCCTGATAAATAAATATGTACCTATTCCGATAAGATAACGGTAAAGGTGTGTAAAATGGTACTGGAAAGGGTTAAGCCGTTATTACTGCAGTTTTATGCGTATGGTGATAAAATCTAATATTGGTCCGTGTGAATATTTCAGGGTTTTTTCAAAGTATGAGCTAATTTGTAGAAATTTTCGTAAAACGTTGTTCTGTTAAAAATTAAACGGTTGGGGATTGATAAGACGCATTCATAGATTATCCTCCGATGTTTTAAATATTATTATCAATTTAATAACTTCGCCCAAAACATTTAGCAGTTCAGTAGTACGAAACTATTTTTTTAATTTGAATTTACAAAAGCGTAAGATCATTACATCAGTGACAACAAAGAACATCTTCTTTCCTAGTATTCGAAAAGGAAAACATTAACAAATTGTTTTATTTATTAACCTGCTCAAATATTAACGAAATCGCTTGTTTGAAATGATTATTTGTTTTATGAGAAAAGAAAAACCCAGTAACATTGGAGTTTGACTGACTTGTAAGGTTCAGCATTTCATCAATTCAATACTATTGATTGATTCCAATGGTTTATAATTCCATTATTTCACTAAATAAAGTAAATAATATATTTGATTTTAATCCACAATATTTACGATAAATTAGGATGAAAATTAACAAACTCAATGGAAATTGCGGTAGGGTGGTTGTGAAAAAATATTTTAATAATTTCAAAAAAAAAACAAAAGGTTTATTTTTCACATATATATTTTGTTAGAATAACTCTAATGATCGTTTCGATTTTGCAATCATTGTCAAAGAGTACAAGAAGGAACTGTCAGTTTGTTTTTTTTTAAATTAACAGTGTTTTTCTTCGAATCTATGAATATCAGAAATATTGTTTTATTCTTCCAGTAAAATACATAAATAAATTTATTTTTTAAAATCTACAAATTCCAAACATACCGTAAATAATACTTTTCAACTATTTTTGGTATAAATAATAAGAAAATGTAAAATAAACTCCCACTCGATCCTGGAATTACACCTTTGTATTACATATATACAATTTGAAAATTTACATCTAAAATAAATTCAAGATAGTTGATAGTTGCTACGATAATTAACTGTGACGTACACACAGACCGACGAATACCAAGATTTTAACGAAAGGGTTCTTTTATCCTTGTTGGTACCGAACGCTAAAAGAACAAAAAAGAAATAACTTGAACACCATCTTCAAAAAATTATTTATTTTTATGAACGCAAACTCTTACATAATAAATGTGTCATCCTAAACTATCATTAAAATGCGTTTATATAATCACAGAACTTCTAATAAATGGTACTTATTAATTATAGCATACGGAGGCTTAATTTTTAGATTTTTGTTAACATTATGTTGGCATTAAACCTTGATCCTTAATTATGCATTCACCACTATGGCTACATTATAGTAATTATTTGTTTGAGGTCATAATATTCCTGTTTACGTTATATTTCTAGAAAGCTGTGATAGACTGCACGATTCCAAGAAATATTCCTTAAAAATAAACAATTTATTTCACTTGATCTATTTTTATCAAATGGTCATTTAAAAATAACTTAAGGGCACAAATGTGCGTGTAAGCAACAAAATGATGTTAAATAACACTTGTCTTTATTTATTATTGTATTTTATCATCCTTGACCCATAGTGGCCATAATTGTTTTTTGCCATTAACTACACGGTAGTTTACCAAAAACATAACCTACTTTCAGCAGTGTTTTCTTTTCCGTCTTCAGCTTATTTTGGTGATATGATAACAACCATTATTATACTATTTAGGAACTACGTGATAAGAATGCTAATATGTAAGAATATATGTCACGTGATAATTTCATTAAGAGCCCAGTAATGGTTACCATTCATTACGTACCAAAATAAGGGAAAAAAGAAACGCACAGCTAAAAATTAAAATGAACATTTAATACGTACGTATGTAATATAAAAGAATGCGTAAAAAAAAGACAAAAACAATGTACAACTATTATAGTAGAAAGTGTAAGAAACCTTTGCCAAAAAGAAATATAATAAACAGCAGCGTTTTTCACAACAATCCACTTGTGTAAATGTCTTATCAAACTAGGACGAAACAAATATAATGCAAACGGTAATAAATATTTCAAAAAAGAATGCATTTATCCTTCCGGAAGCGTCCTAAAGTCAACTCATAATCATAAAAGACATCCGTTTGTTTTTTTGAGCAATCTTCTTACAATAATTTGAGATTCGTCTCATTTCAAAAGCTCAAAAGCCTCTTCATCAATTTTGGCACGAAAACAAATCCATATACCAACATTTTCCACAAATCCAAATCAAAGATAACATAATAAGATAATAACGATTTTTCAAACGATCCCTGATACTACTGCTCTATAGTCCATTAAAATACTATCTTGCAATATTCTACTCATCTCGTTAAATATTATTAGTTGTTTGTTATTAGCTTTCCCATGAATAGCAAAAATCTTAGGTGTCAATCTAAGCTAAGCAGCTTAAATGCGTCTGTGCGAGGCTCTAAGGGCTATGTGCATGGAGTTAGGGTGCTAAGACTGGGCAAAGTGTCTAAGTGAGCAGGAACAGTCATAAGAGCGTCTTCGGCAGTCCTGTTGATGGAGCAATTAATTGGTTTGGCCCTTGTAGTATCAACACATTCGATGGGCATCTTGACCGTTTCCATTGTATAAGAGTAACCGTGCAATGTCAGCTTGATGATGGTGTGCAACGGGACGTGGAAGTAGGGGATTTCTTCTGGAGGAACGTTCAAGAAGTATCCCAGGATGCAGCGGAGAACTGCCTGATGAGAAATGGTCAAGATGTTTGTTTCGCATTCGTACTGTTGAAGAAGTGGTACAAGCCGTTGCATCACGTCTATGTACGATTCACCACGGGGATATCTGTACTTGAGCTTTTCATGATCACGCAGAGCCAGTTCCCGTGGGAATTTCTCTGCCAATTCCTCATACGTTAAGCACTCGCAATCTCCCTGAAACAAATAAGTATCATAAAAACGTTGCACTTTGGCATCCTCTTCAATTGAACATACCGAATATATTTCGTCCAATTCATGCAAATGTTGTTTTGGAGCTTGGATGCCGGCAGATGTAGCTTTGGTACGTTGTAAGGTCGAAGTCCAAACTTGAAGAGACGGCAAATTGAGGGCGTGAACATGTTTGGCCAATGCTTGAGCATATATTCTGCCTCTTGGTGACAATGGAGCGTCACCACCGATGCGGCCAATCAAATTGAACTCGCTTTCTCCATGCTAAGGTGAAGAAAAACACAATTGAACATCCAGATATTCCGCATTAAATTAATAAAAATATCCTTACCCTGCTGAAGTAAAGTGTTTGCTGTGTCAGTCTTGGTGTTGAAATGTAGGCAAGGATCTTTGTTTCTTTAACGCCGTTGACCCCATGAGCAACAACGCCCCCATATCCACCGTCCAAAAGTTTGACCATGGGACATGGGAGTTCCCACTGGCTTCCTAAAGATGGAGATTCGTACTGAGCTTTGTAATGGGCCATTTTAAATGTTAGATCTGTCAAGGCTTGCTCTGTCGCCATGTCACGATAATCCGCACTGTATTGCAAGATTTCCTAAAAGTTCAGAAGAATTGTTTAGTGTTTTTGTTGGCAAAAATGGGAGAACAATGTACAATTACCTTGAAGTTGCGTTCTAGAGTGACTGGGTCTTCACAAACGCATTCGATGAACATTACTCTAAAACCTAACTGCCCATAAACGAGATCATGGATGTCTTGTCTTTGTTGACGGGATACGTTTGGACCGTCGAGGATGGCAATTTGATTGTTATCTTCTTGAAGCCAAGCAGCAGCATCTTCTAGAGCTTCTCGGAAACTCTGTTGCCTAATTCGTACCATCGGTTGATTGTCAGCCTTAAACATTTCATGGGAATCATACTTCTGGACATGTTTCCTCCTGTAGTCGCTGATGTCGAAAACTGTATTGAGGAAGGAGAATTTTCAAAAATTAAAACTCAACTATCATCATTTTATTCACGATTTTAGTTAGTTTTAAGTTTTTATTATTATTTTTTGTCGACCCTTTTTAGAGAGGACACGAACCTTTTGTTGTGTCCCCTGTATAGTTAAGGTACCGGTTGAGCCTCCGTGCTAAAAGGCTCTTGCCCCGGCCTGGGAGACCAACCATGGCAACCAGTAAGGGTGCAAATTGACGAAGGGGTGGCTTGCGGTAGGCATGAGCCCCTGTAACAAAAAGAAACGAAAACCAGGTCAGAAACATTCAAGGTCACAACTGTTACCTGAACGAAGCAAAATGTTACCTGTCCTACTCAAGGAGCTAAATTTAGAACCTGATAAAAAAGCAACTTCACATGATGAAGTTTTTAATTTAAGAAAACACGAAAATATTTAAAAGTCGAATTAACACTAACATGATAATTAATTAATACCGTAACATATTATGTTTATCGCAAATATTTGATTTGAGATTATTTTTTGTAGATAAAAGAGAGGTTTAAAAATAAATGTTAATAAACAAAATAAGTACAATATCGTACAGAAAATTGCATTATTCTAGTTTCACGATTTTTAGCATGCGACTTTTAAATAGTCAATATTTGGTTTTTAAACTACCATTATGTAACGAAACAATTAAAATGGTTTGAAATGCACAAGTAAACGTACTTAAACTTGTAATACCAATACACTACTGACATGGCCATACTCTAAATATAATCTTTATTGCATTAGATGGTTTTAAATTGATAATACTCGTTAAGAAATCTCCTTAGAGAACTACCGGGACATCCAAAATATTGTATCAAAGTCCAAGGTAAATTTAACTTTATGACGCGACTAGGATTATTTCTGTCCAATTATTCGCATGCCGTTTTATTTAAACAAAGATTACTAGACATTTTGACTAGCGCTAATGCCAAGTTTTGTTACATTTTAGAGTTTGAATATTCTCGAAACTACACATTTCTGACAAATTATTTTCTACGAAATAGGTAGGTACCTCATCGTCAAGTGTTTAAAATTAGAAATTTTACATGCCACTAAATTTTCAAATTATGTACAAACTTACTTGAGTATTTTAAACACTATTTTCTGTTGTTTCTGTGTCGAACCTCAATAATGTTTCTTTAAAATAATAATCACTGATTTTTTTTTAAATAAACTACTTTCTATTACAGAATTATTTATTTGTTTATAATGTTTTTCAATTCGTAATTCAGAAACTTGGCAATGACATTAAATAAAGATGAGACTGGGCCTCCTTGTCACCTTGTCTGAGTTTTTTTTAAATAAAACATGAAGTTTTACGATCACAACTTGGCCTACAATTTGAAATTAGTTGTTATCCCACCATTAAAAAAGATCATGCCATTTAATCTCATTTAAACATTGTTTTAGATATTACGTAACTATATTAAAGAAAATTGCTAGTATATAGTTATCTTAAATTAGTATACAGGGTAATTTTCAGATTTGTAGTATAATTATTTGTTGTTGATCAATTATCAACAAATTAAGATGCTACTTGCACCAATATAGCGCTTCTTCTTATATTAATTTTTAATTAATTATTTTGTACTTGTTCGTCGTATTGAATGGTATGGTTAGAAATGAAATATCTGGAATCCGGCTCGAAGGACCATTCCGTGAACAATAGTACATATTTCCTTTTAACTAATTTTGGAGCAGTAGTATGTAGTATATCAGAAAATGATTTCTACTTCGTTAAATTTAAATTATGTGTTAAAAATATCATGAATTCGGCTCAAATGACCATTACTTATTCATTTTTTATGTGCAACAGTCATTCGGAGAATGATTCCTCTTTTGTTAAATTATTTTAATAACTATAACTCTCTGAATTTATGTTTTTTCATCCCGATAGAATGTAAATTCGTGAGCATGGTTTACTTTTCAACAACCTTTCTGACGACACCCGATAGATGTACTTATGTGGAAAGTTGAAATCAAATTTGAATTATTATCAAAAGATCCTTTTCTTAATCTTGCAATGTAGACATTTATTTATTAAACGAAAGTGACCTCGATTGAAACTTTTGAAAGTGTCTAATCGGAAATTATCAATTTAAATACATTAAGATACAAATGTATTTGTGTAATAATTTCTAGCTATTGCCTTTTCAACTACATTAAAATTATTTCATAATTGATTGAATTATTATTGTGGTCACTAAAATTTTAATAAGTGCGCCAATTATTAGCACTTTTAAATGAAGATGCCCCATTATCTAATCGTTGACTTGTCGCTCAAAGATCATTATAAGGATTGTTCTAATTTATTCTAACAAGATTGTTCGATTTAGCTAAAGAACTCGGGGAAAAAGTATTACATAATTATGGCAGCATCTATAACACTTTTGAATTACCTAACATTCAAAAATATTTGCTAATGATCTAGATGTAGCCCCCGCGTTATATAATTCCGAATGTTCTAAATTTTTCGTTTTTTTTTTTTTGATAATTTTAAATGCCAAGGTTAAATAAGTAAATCTTCTTTTTTGGCTCTCATTCAAATTTGATTGTTTTTATTTTTATCTACGTATAATACTTTCTTTTTCGTTCAAATTTTAAAGATCGTATGATAGTTTGATTTTTACTATTACTATTTGTCATAGGCAATGTCGAATCACATTTAACAAAAAGAAATCACTTGTGTGCTAGCGAACGATTAATTTGGAAATTCGAAAAAAAATATTAAAAGTGTATGGTATAGTGTATATTAGAAGCGTTTGAAATGTGGTGTTATAGGAGGATGATGAAAATACCCTGAACAGAAAAGAGATGAAAAAAAAAGTAGTAAATGGGGACGCTATGGAAAACAATAAGAAAATGGAGAAGTAGGTTTGTAGGAGTCATAGAACTGATGACCTTATGATGATGATGGTCATTTAAACTTTAGTTTTTAACCTCCAATGCATCACAAACGACCATACACCCTTTTGCGCATGTATTTAGGGGGAATGACCCCTATTTTGTGTTTCAGTTTCGTATCTATTAGCAATAGGGTCAGTTTCAGAAGACGAAGTTTCTTATTTATTATTTAATATTGTAGATGAATTTAATCTTAAACATTAACTTTACACGTTTCTTTGAATATGTGTTTTTTCCCTATTTATATCTTACATATTTTACTTATAAAGGCCTTTAAAAAAAAAGGGTAAATAACCCTGAAAGAATGTTTCAATTCTGTGGAAAATCTTTTTGTGTGAGAAGTTATTACGCTTATTTGGCTTCGATTCCTCTTTCACACAGGAGCAAAAGTAAATTTTCACGAGATTTAAAAATAACTTCATTACCTCTCAATAACGAGTACAAAGAAACGAAAGAAACATCTGAAAATATTTTTTCCATTTCTGTAATGAACGGAATTCACTGATGCTTTTGTTTGTAAGAAGGCCGTATCTCAAAATGGTAAACATGATTGCGTAAACAAATGAAAATCATTGGACGACTAGATTGTATATGTACATATGCCAGGTATGTTATTACCCGCGTAGGCTAGTTTTGGAACGCGTTTCTAAAAAGTTGCTGGCATCAAATAGCAGGTCAAAGCTTCTGTCATATTCTTAGTGCGTGATATCTTTATTTTAAGATTATTATAGTGATTACGCACAACTTCAGCGAACAAGGATTCTCGCGTTTCCTCAACAGAAAAAAAATGGTCCTGTTGACATCCTGATATTTTAGATATTACGGAACTCTATTAAAGAAAATTGCTAGTATATAGTTATCTTAAATTAGTATACAGGGTAATAATTCCCATTCGGTTTTTAAATTTGTAGTATAATTATTTGTTGTTAATCAATTATCAACAAATTAAGGTGCTACTTGCACCAATATAGCGCTGTCTTCTATTATTAATTTTTAATTAATTATTTTGTACTTGTTCGTCGTATTGAATGGTATGGTTAGAAATGAAATATCTGGAATCCGGCTCGAAGGACCATTCCGTAAACAACAGTACATTTTTCCTTTTAATTTATTTTAGAGCAGTAAATTAAATTTAAATTATGTGTTAAAAATAGCATGAATTCGGCTCGAATGACCATTACTTATTCATTTTTATTTCATTTATAATGTGCAACAGTAATTCGGAGAATGATTCTTCTTTTATTAAATTATTTTAATAACTATAAATTTCTATATTTATGTTTTTCCATCCCGATAGCATGTAAATTAGTGACTCTTGTTACTCATGCTTAGTTGCAATCTTGTAGCATGGTATACTTTTCAACAACCTTTCTAACAACACCCGATAGATGTACTTATGTGAAAAGTTGAAATAAAAAACAAATGGTCGTGTTGAGATCCTGAACTTTACACAATTCGCAATATATTTTTTTAAATAAATATGGATTCATTAGACCCACGGTACGGTTGTTCTTTTATCTACGGTATCGAAGTTACCATTTATTATATATAAAATACAAAATCACGAAGGAAATTCCGCAGTATTCGGAAAATTACGATCTTAATCTTTATTTTTGTCAAAAACAGCGCAGATTTCGGTACTGATGATGTTTTCATCAGTTTTGAAATTACATACAGTAATAATATTTACTTTCACAATAAAATATGTTGATTTAAGTAAAGATTGTAATCTATGTCAACCACATTATTTATTACACTTATTACATATATAAAAGCATACCTTCTGCCACACAAACATTTATTATATACATATCTATTTACTTAAACATTTACGTAGGTAATGAAAATTTGATGAAACAATTCAATTAAGTTAGGTTGTTTATAACTAGATTTAATTATACCTATGATACATCATTCTGTTAATTAATGTCTTTAAGTTTCTGTGGAAAACAAAGCTATTTAAAATTCATTAACCACCAATAAATTATTACCTCGAATAGGTCAAAAACAATGGTACTATCGTAATTGTTTCAGTGAGACAATGAGTTTTTATATTTTTCTTTATTTTAACAACCCATTTGAATGCATATAAATGCACTTACGATTTCAAAAAATTAAAACACTTTTATATATACCTACTTTCTATTTCGAACTCACAAATGTTAAAGATTTGAATCATTATCAATTTTATGAAACCACGTAGGCCTTGCTCTAGAGGAATATTATGAAGGAAGTTTCTAATGATAAGTAGGATTTGAACATGTCTCAAAAAACCGGATTATGAGACAGTCCCCTCTAGTTTCTTATAATAAAAATATGTTTATATACGTTGTACATGTAAATATGAGAAACAGGAATTGAGGACACCTCGGTCATTCATTTGTTTGCGTATCCCATTTTGGACGAAACTATATTAAAGATCTACTTATTTTAACGTTAATAGTTTGATGTACTCACCCTTTGATTCTTCGTCTTCGATGGTAATTTTGGTTTTGTTCAAAGTGGTCATTGTTTTCTCTGGTTGAGCGGCCACAATGGATTCTTGAGAACCCTTGCTAAATATAGCTTGCACGAGAGTATCTTCTGACTCTTCCTGAGTCTCAAAATAACAGTTCAAACACAGATTTTCAAAAGCAGCACTAATTAAAATCTAATTTCTCAATTTGTACTCGAGAAGAAGAGGGAAGGAATATTTACACCACGATGAATATTACAACTAGATTAATTAACTATTATAATAAAATAATTATATTTACAGAAACTGGACGCTTTATCAATTGACTAGTTACTAAAGATAAGCGTGGTTTTCTGAAAAGTGATCGGACGAGGTGTGAATTATAAATTTTTTGAGAATATGGAACATGCCAAGCCTATATCTGATTTCCGTAGCCAGTTTAACTACAATCTTAGAACAGCTGATCGAGAAAACAAACAATGGAGCACGATTTAGTAAAAATCAATCCACTTTTTACTTTATAAAACTTCCTATTTATTGCATACTACTTAGTTGTAGTACTATCATTTGCAATGCTCGCGAACTAACTGCAATTGTATCGCCTTTCGACTACGCTTTTAAATGAATCGCTTTATCTACACACACTGGCACTGGTAACGAACACAACTCCCACAAACAAAATTACTGCTGTTGTTGGACCCTGCTGTAAACGTAATAATGCGGAATTTAACGTGCAACGTCGCTTTTGTTAACGATATGAGGATAAAAATGTCATGCAACGTCGCATTCGTTGCGTGCCTTGGCTTCGAACCACGATTCGTGAAGCTTCTCTGTCTCTTCGTAGAGTGGAACTCATAAGCTGGGCAGATGTTGGTAATTCAAAACAACACATCAGCGATTTTTTCTATTTTATTTTATTTTATTTACATTAGCATGAATATTTCTTCTGGATGTTCAACAAAGAAAATGTAAATAAGTAATATGAGATTTAGATGGTTTTCTTATAAGTGGATTGGTATGAATGCGCAGATGTCTGTCTCCCTTTCTCGATCAATGAAATAAGGGATGGCATATGAATGTGACTGTGTATTTATTAGATAGGTACTTGTGTCCACATCCCTCGGCTCGACTTTCACCTCTTCGATCAATCAGGGTTGAAAGCTTGTTGATATCAGAATCGTATTTTACTACTGATTACGTCTTAGTATTTCAAAAAACAATTGTCAGTCAAAACACGTCAGTAGCAGGTTGTTGAATCATTATCTTTAACAAGGTTTCGAAATAAACAATCCGCTGATTTTCCTCCTGTGACGTGAGGAAATATGAACTTTGAACCGAGAAACTGTTTATACTTGGCTAGCGTGCATGCTATGGGTCTTAATTAGTTCGGATTTGTCATTTCTCTTTCTCGTTGGCATGATTTATGAATTAATAAATTTACACCTATTCCATTTTTTTAAATTTATGCCTTTGATCGACTTTTTCCGAATAGTAACATAAATATGTGAAGGCTTTCACGGCCATTGTCTCTTAAAAGTATTTTTGAACTCGGATTTTCTGGTCGTTGTCTTTGGAATTTTCTTTCCGACGTTTCGCCTGCTGCTTGGTGGAGAGCGATCCAGAAGAGAATTTCGACCGAAACGACCACCACGCCACCCTTGAGAAACGTCAAGAAGAAATTTCCAGAGACAACGGCCAGAAAACCCGAACTCAAAAATATTTTTAAGTACCTACTTAGTTTTTATTTACTATTTTAGTAATTGCTTACAATATGAGGCCTACTGTCGAAAGGGGTGGGAAATGAGTGGAGAGGATGGGGGTGATATTGGGGAACACTAAAAAAGTGTTTTTGGCTAGGTTTGGAAACGTGGAGGCGCAGAGGGTGGTGGTGAAAATTGGAAATGGTCTTTTATTGTTTAGATAGTACCCTATATATATATATATATATATATATATATATAAAGGACCAATATAAAGTTTATATAAAGATGATTAATAACAGACTGAGGTAGTTCCACAATTTATTTACTAACGACATTCACAGCTTAATTTCTACCTTATCTCATATAATAGTCAGTAACGTTCTGGTTAAGTGTCTGTTGCGTAACCGTATCTTGCGACGATGCGTCCGCTCCCATGTGATTGGGGTGCGAACAGGCAAATTCCACCCTCTGCCAACATAAATTCTACCTTCCGCTAACATATATATACCTTTCACTAAAAGATAATAATCAAAGAAAATGTTTAATAAGTAAATCAAGGAAGAAAATACTTTTTTAATGTTTCAAATAATGTTTAAGTCAGTTTAAGTCAATTGGAAAACTAATGAAGTACACGTATAGTTAGAACAATAGCAAATATCGCAGAAGTCATGTATCAAGATAATAGGATTTCATCATCCGCTACCGTTATGTTGTGATATAGTGCTTCTTGGCGCCACTTAGAGTGGATAATCGTGTAACAATTGATGTAATCATGGATCAGCAAGAATTTTGAAGGGTAGGGTGGAAAAATTGGGATATTATGGATTATAAGACTTACATATACTTCAAGCACCACTTTAATGTCTTGGTAGAGAACCTATAATATGAATTCAACAGACAACTGTAAATACTCATCAGAAATAGAAGGGTAGACATGAAAAACACACATTATTCAACTTCAAATTTCGTACTATCTACTACACAATCCACAAATTGTGACTGCCTAGTATATAGCTTCAGTGCTACAGATATGACTGCTTGCATATTGGGTGATACTCTAAAAGCAGGGGGTGGTGCCTACGAAATAAATGGAAGTGTTTTTGCGAACAAGAGGAGTCCATGGATTTAAGCAAGAAGTTAGTTGAAATGCACATGGGAACGAGCGGCGTGGTCTAGTGCTCTAAATCATTCGGGAGGTTACCGGTTCGAACCCGAGTCTAGCTGCTCTGGTCCAAGTGGTTTCCTTGGATCACTTAGGCAAATTCTAGAGCAGTAATATTCCACAGATAATCTTTCACTTCTCTTCTGTCTTCATTTCGTCCGTCTCATCTTTCTCTTCCTAACCACACCACCCACCCATTCCCATAATTCTTACAAGGAGGTTGAAGAGGGCCTTACGCCCTACCCTCCGGCTTACAAGTGTATATGGAACCTTTTATTTTCTATTGATTTTGATTTGCGTTCAACGTTACATAGTATAAAACGGATATTTTAATTAATATTCGTTACGTTTTCTACAATTTTTTAATTATTTTAAATAAATAAATTAAATGTTTGAATGTTTGGATATTTAGGTAGTAAATCCAAAAAATAACACATTTAGGCTGAATACAAAAACGATTACAAACATATGTTATCTAATATCAATTTTTTTCAAATATATTACTGGTTTCAATTGACCACATATTTTTTATATTTCAAAAGCTATCACATTGTAATTAAGGTAATAAAAATTGAATTATGACATGGAATATTTCGTAAATCAATTTAGAACCAATATGCGTTATATAAGTCAATAGGAAGAATTATTACTATTATTGGTAATAATTGATTCTATTTGTTGAAGATAATTGATTATCTGTGTGTCCTTTTATCAATTTTGTGATGTCCTTGTTTGTTTATGGAATGAAAAAAGAAAACAGTCAAATTGTATCCAATAAAGGTATCTACCAGTGAACGTAGATCAATCTACAGGGTTTTTAAAATTGATGGGCTATTAGAAGTATATGAATTAGTAGAATTAATTCAATTCTGAAACTTGGGCTTGGTTTCGTTTGGTTATTGTTTATGCCGCTTCTTTTAAAAATACTTTTCAAGTCCGGTTTACATCCGGTTATACCGGAAGTGGATGTTAACTTTCTTATTTTAAATGGAATGATATACTTTTTAATTTTACATTTTCCGATAGAAAATCTGAATTCATGTATATTTTATAGGAGGCACTATCCCGAAAATATTGATGGTTTTTGAGTTATTTAATTGTTTTCAAAAATTTTGACATTTGCACGTTAACATTTAAAAAACCATAATTTAATTAATTTTTGAGATTTTGCTTTATAGCTCGTAACAATTATTTATCACTATTCACATTATCGAAAAAAAAATGTGGTTTTTAACAAAAATGTACAGGGTGTTCGAATTTTGTGGTCAAATTTGGTCAACTTCAAAGGGGCATAAGTCAATTTTTTTAAAGGGAATGACCCATTTTTGACTTCATATTCGAATTCCTTATTAAATTTGGCGTCTACTGATATAGGACCATCATATACCTTTGTTTATCCTTTTTGAGTAAATTTACAATTTGTGAAAATGTTGCTTTTTTGCACTGCATACGTATAATGTTAATGAAAGCAGTGTGCTGTGATTTCGAAACAATTGAACAATCAATTGTTGTTAAGTGTCAGAAAGCGTATGCCATCTTCCAAGCCCACAATTTTGAATTGTTGCAATAAAGCATCCACAATGAATAAATTAGATTACTACTACTACTTCAGCAATACGAGCTATAAAGAAAAATCTCAAAAATTAATTAAATTATGGTTTTTTAAATGTTAACGTGCAAATTTTGAAAACAATTAAATAACTCAAAATCCATCAATATTTTCGGGATATATATATAAAATATACATGAATTCAGATTTTCTATCGGAAAATGTAAAAGTAAAAAGTATGTCATTCCATTTAAAATAAGAAAGTTAACATCTACTTCCGGTATAACCAGATGTAAATCGAACTTGAAAATATTTTTAAAAGAAGGGGCTTAAACAATGACCAAATGAGCCCAATTTTCACAATTTTCACAATTGAATTAATTCTACTAATTCATATACTTCTAATAGCCCATCAACTTGAAAAACCCTGTATATTTCGTTCATTACCTGTCATTCACGAAATAGTATCTATCAGAATTCTTTTAATGTATATGTTGTGATAATTTATTACAAATGAAAATTATTTTTTGTTTTCATACATTTACGTCATGCTTATTTTGCACGTCACAAAATTGTTTACGTATGTTGAATAATATTGGAAACTAGTATTTCTGCATATTTAATAAATCTAACGGATATCATAACAGCCCCAAACATTACATAAATTTTCTTGCTGAATTGTCGTCAGCAATAAAAACATGTCAAAAAGTAGCTGAACTTTTTTGCATGAAATTTACATTCATTGCGTTATGCAACTAATAACATTGTAAAAGTTTACTAACGATAATATTCAAAATTATTATTAAATTTCCAATTTTAACTTCATTTGCTGCATCAATTATTTAGGGAAAAAAGTTAAAGACAAAAAGCATTTTAATCAAAAATGAAACTTTGCTGAATTTCGTAACCGAGATTTATAACTTTCTTTAAGGTTTTTGAGATTAAGATGCCTCTAGCAATAGTTAGCGAAACGACTGGAGAGATGGTCTACAACTACAACAAGCGATTTAATCTTGCGCCCTTATTTGTTAAATTCTAAGTCTTATTTTATTTTTATTAATTATTCTGACTAGTGAGCGGGCAGTCCCTCCGACCTACACTGTAGTGCAAAGCCGGAGGGTAGAGCGTAAAGCCCTCTTCATCCTCCTTGCAGGAATCCTGGAAATGGGTGGGTGGTGTGATTAGGGAGAGAAAGATGAGACGGACGAAATGAATACAGAAGAGAAGTGAAAGATTATCTGTGGAATATTACTGCCCCAGCATTTGCTTAAATGATCCAACGAAACTACAGAAAACTTAGACCAGAGCAGCCGCACCAGGTACCTGCTGGCTTCAAACAACGTTCAATAAATAAGTGCAGACAGTGTAGTGAACGCCATCTGTAGCAAATTTCTATGGTTAGACAACGAAATGAAACATTAATTAGAAAAACATTTTCATGAATTGTATAAAAAACTGGATAGACATTCTTTGAAAACTGAAAATTTTAAAACAAAAATATTTTTCTACAACAAAACGTTGCTTCCAAATTTTGAAATTTAATTTTAGATCAACCACTTACCTACTGTAAAATTATCACAATCCAATATTTCTTACCCCACAGTTATATAAAAAAAAACAAAATCATTGAAACTTTTTAAATAAAACAATAGGAAATATCGGAATGTACCGAAAGAATATGAAAAACGGAATCGAATGATAAAATACAATTTGGTGGGTGCCATTTCAAAAAATGAAGTTTTTCGTGTTTGAAGTTTTTAAACTTTGAGTTTTCCTAAACGTCCTGTATAAATTGCGAATCTTAATTTTGGCATGACGTTAGCCTTAAGACTTAACTGTAACTAATAAAAATTTGAACACTCAAAGTCTTTTTTTATAGAAGTTATGATTTTTTACAATTTGGGTTGCAGTAGCAATCTTTTTTCGATAATTTAAATTATCTCAGAAACTAGGTACTCATTGTAGGTTTACAAGTTGTTATTCAAGTCTTTTATTTTTTAATTTTATACTTCATACGAATTCGTCGTAAAAAATATACCATTCCATTTAAAATAACAAAGTCGACATCTACTTCCGGTATAGCCAGAAGTAACAGACAGTTGAAATTATTTTATAAAAACATCATCCTTCATACTCCCAACCTCCAACACGCTTACTTTTTATAAAACATCTAATGTACCACTCAGTTTGAAGAACTCTGTATGTGCTGGCTCAACTAATTTTTCCTTATTTAATTTTCTATATCAAGGAATTTTTTTACAGTTACGATACTGTCAATTTTTTACAAGTACTGATAACTTTTCGACATCGTTTTACGGAATTATTTAAAGTTTAAAAATAAATGTGTGCATGTAATAATATTTGATAAAAAGTACCGTTTCAATGTCAAAGATCAACATTTCCTAAGAACTGTAAAAATTTCAAACTTTTTTTCTTTTAATTGCACCAACTGAATTTGAGAAGGTTTTGTTTTTAATAGTATAATTTTTTATTTATTAATGTAATTATTATTTATGAAGTTTCACGTTATATTTCTGAAACTTTATTTACGTAATGTTGAAGGTCAATCTTTTCGATTGGGTGTCGTTTTGTGCAAAAGAGAAATAACAAATTTGATTATCGATTAATTTTGTTTACAACAATGTAAGTACCTTGTTAATAAAGTAGTTGGAAAATATTCATTTTTCAAGGCACAGCTTTTTTTTGTTGAAAACAATGTTTGATGTCCAAAAAGTTGCATAAAAAAAAGAATGCCAGAGGTGAATAACTTCTGCTATATATAATTCATGCAAAATTATAATAAATACATTTTAAAATAAATATGTTACACAATAAATCAGTAATAAGAATACCGTAATACAATAAAGTTGCTTTAAATGAAATAAATTGACTATTAATAAATGAAATCAGCAATAAAATAAAATGGTTCAACTTTAATAAAATGAAACACACTCGCAATTTGACACAGACTATTTAGAAATTTTCAGATTCCTGATTTGGTCCAAGTTTTCTGTGGTGTTGTTGGATCATTTAGGCAAATGCTGGGGCAGTAATATTCCACAGGTAATCTTTCACTTCTCTTCTGTCTTCATTTCATCCGTCCCATCTTTTTCTCCCTAACCACACCACCTACCCATTCCCACTATTCCTGCAAGGAGGATGAAGAGGGACTTACGCCCTACCCTCCGGCTTTGCACTACTGTGTAGGTCGGAGCGACTGCTCGTCTGCCAGCACGTGTAGCTGGTGGGAATGAAACACAAAAAGTCGTTTTTTCGATTCATTTTGTTTCGGAAAAAACAATTCAAAGCATATACACATCTAGGTAAAAATTCAAGGTATCATTTTATTGTAAAAACTATTTTATCTCTAAACTAGTATAAATTATTGTTTTTCTCCTCAAAGATAGTACCAGTAGAGTCTCTGCCCTGCAGCTTTATGGAACAATAGCATCGGGTTCTTTAGAATCATTTTCATATTCCCAAACATCCTCGCCAGTAAAATGTTGGGGAAAAGTAAAAGATATTCAGTAAATATTGATCCACGGCAGGTAGTTCCGATAAACTCCTCAGCAAGAACTTTTACTACTCTTATTAATTTGGTAAATTGAATAATGGAAATTATTATTTTTTTTTCGAAACTTGTATCACCTAAATTTGGCTTTCGGTTCGTAGTACCTGCTTGGTGGGACGCGTTCCAAATGTGGGGTCTTTGATCCTTAATGTTTAGACGAACAAGGATTTTAATCCTTTCTTTTTTTTGCAATACTTATTCCAAAATTAAAAACAATTGAGTATTTTCTTTATGAAAACCATCTCACCTACATCTGTCATCTTCGGGAGGTCTGTAAATGGCAATGTACTGCTATAACTACGAGGATGGATCAAATATAAACGAGCCTTTATTTTGAAAAGTTTCACAAAAACACAAATTTCTTTATGTTTCGATATATCCCCCTTGTTTGCCTATACGCATTGGTAGTTTATTCATCCCGTTTTTATAAAAAGAAGCAGGGCGGGTGTATAGAAATCCAGTTGCGCACAAACGCCTCCACCTGTTCATCGGTCCTAGTGGAAATCACAAGGGGATGGGTCTGGGCTATATGGAGGGTGTTAAAGCTGCGGTATGAGGCATAGCGTTATCGTGCAGGAATAACACGTCATGAATGGGATGCGTCCCCCTTTTTTGGCTATAAGCAAGTTTTACCTGACTGAGAAGGTTACAGTAGTAGGCTGAATTAATGGTTCTTAGCTCGTACAAAAAATAGACCAACAGCACCCCTCTCCAGTCCCAAAAAACCGTGGTTAAAACATGGCCTGCAGACAGACGTGTTTTCGGCTTCACTGGGTTTGATTCATCTTTGCACCGCCACTCCATGATTGGTTGTTTTGATGTTGGAGTGTAATGGTGTACCTACGTATCATCGTAGGTTATAATATGGTGCAAAAAAATCACCTTCCTCTCTATCTCTAATCGAGTGAGAAACGCCTGAGAGATGCGAACTCGAGCAGCTTTTTTATCTTCACTCAGCAACTTTGGAACCCAATGAGCTGAAATTTTTCGGAATCCCAAGTTTTTCGTTATGATTGTGTTGACACTCCCATACCTGATGCCCTCTTTCTCACTCATTGTGATAGCTATTAACCAAACGAACGCAGCAATACAACGCGTCGTTTTCGTGCCACCTAATATCCCCACTTCAACTTCCTAACGCCCGGATGCGCATTGAACAACTATCCGGTGCGCAATTTAAAAAGGCTCGTTTATATTTGATCCACCCTCGTAGATAGTACTTATGTCATATGTAGGTGTAAAAATTTTTGCATTTTTTTTGGTGAACTGTGAACGTAAGGTATTTATCTCTGTTTTTTACATCCTTTACATGTTATGACCGTTCCAAGTTCGGTTCTTCGAAGGGACTCGCTGGAAGTTTTCTCGAAACACCACAATCTTAAATATAGCTATTAATTTTATAGTTACCATGAAAAAGTTAAAACAATTTTAATTTTTTTTGGGTGATCATGTTTATATTACGTTTTGGTATTGAAGAATTTTATGGTACCATTTTTAGGCATTTCTAATATTCTGTTATAAGTAGATCTCGTTTAACTATGTTTCAAGTTTTAACACATTTGTACTATTTACTGTTGTATCAAAGTATTATTGATTTTTCTATAAATTTTTCATATAGAATCGGAAACATTTAATTTTAATGAACTACCCTAATGTACATGTAGTTTTTTAGTAGTTCTCGATTCAGTAATTTTTAATTAGTAAATAAATAAATAATAACGTTTCAGCTTACGTAATTGCGTAGAAACAATTGAACCAAAAAGAAATTTTATGCTTTAATTATTATTTATGCAACAATTAGCCTTGGAGATGCCGGTACTTCTCACAGTTGAACTATCATTGTTACTATTTTTATTAAAAAGTGTTGGTAATCAATTTTAACTGTTAACCAATTTGTTTTTTCAAAGTAGCTGCACAACAAATAGGCGTACAATAGCATACATAAGTAAATGGTAGTCCCAAACACACTGATTATGAGTAATTGTTAACGGTACAAGTGAATGTGTAGTTTTTATAAATATATTTTTTACATATGTCAGGTTTTCGTGTCCTGTCATATTTAATTTAGTTTTTAATTCATTCTTTAACTTTAAGGAAACAAAAATAGCTTTGGTACCATCTAGGCAATGACTCTTATTCAAGTGAAGATCATTTTCACCTATTTTCTGGAGGTACCCATCGAGATTTATTTCTCTCACAAAATAAATATAATTTCTGTTATAATTATTTTTTGTTTTACAATAAATAAAGAAATTTCCTGTACAAAAAATGTCCAAATGAAGAGCTAGACGCGTGGAAGCCGAAAGAGTTTCCTTAAAAAAGGTGACGTCAGTGGAAAATTTGCTGGGTTAGCGCTCCCTGAACAGGTAAGAGATAACGGCGGTTTAATCAATCTACTGCACCTACATCCTCTTTATAAGTATACGTCAGTTGTCCGTATTAGCGGTATCGCCAGGGCTATATGTCAGTAATACGTCTTCTGAAAATGTCTATGTTTAAGTGAAACAATTTTAAAGAATAAAAGTGATTTAAAGTGAAACTGTATTTGTGTTATTTGTGACAAAATATTCATGATAATGAAGTTCCATAAAGTAGATGGCGATACAATTCAATTTTTGACAAACTAGCTTTTCTGATTGATCGTGATTTCTTAACTAAACAAATCGAGAAGAGTATAGTCACAAACCGTCCCAGAGATAGTTATGTACGATATATGTAGTATATAGGAGGCATGTTTTTTAGGTAAGTACCGTTTTGAAATTCTGCCGCCGCAGCGGTCAGCGTTCCACGCATACGCACTGAGTACCTGCATCTCTCACCTACGCACTGACGCCATTACAGTCTTATGCACCCTTGTTTACGTTGTTTACTGAGTGTTTAAGATGCCTCCGATAATCGTGAGTTCCGCCGACTGTGAAGTCCGGGCTGTTATCCGATTCCTTAGTGCCAAAGGACTAAAACCGATTGATATTCATCGCGGGATCTGTGCAGTTTATGGACAAAATATTATGAGTGATAGAATGGTAAGGAAGTAGGTGAAAGCATTTAAAGATGGCCGCACAAATGTGCATGACAATGCCCGTCAGTATGTGGCTAATCGGACCAAAGATCTCATCACAACTTTTCACTGTTCACTGGGAAACTCTAGATCATCCTCCGTACTGCTCTGATCTGGCGCCCAGTAACTACCATTTGTTCGTGCTCTTAAAGAAACATCTGAGCGGTCAGCGTCTTCAAGACAATGACGAAGTCAAAACAGTTGTGATGTAGTGGTTAACAGTTAACAAGTCAGGAGGCAGAGTTCTATGAGAAGGGTATTCAAAAACTGGTCACTGGTCAAACGTTATGACAAGTGCCTCAATATTGAAGGAAATTATGTAGAAAAGTAGACTATGTTACAGGATTTCATGTAAAAATAAAATTATTAAGAAATATTTACACGTTTTTTATTAATTGTAAAACAGTACTTACTCAAAAAATATGCCTCGTAGTATAGAGTATAAGGTAACATGTATTATGTGCGAGTCTATGCGTTTTGCATATAGTTTTTGCTATAAAAAATATTGGGGACACTTATTAGTATACCTCCCTATGAAGTATATTCGAGGGCATACCGTAGGTAGGTACGGTTTACCCATTTTTGAAGGCACGAACCGCTACTGCCTCAAGGATTAAAACATTTGATACAAATCAAGGTCGAACACGGATAAATACATTGTAAAAATAATAGAGCATGGGAATAACTAACTACAAAATCCTTGATGTCCTTTTGTTAATTAATTTTTTTGGCAAGTACCTATCTAATTAAGAATAAGAATGAAGTCGAAGATCTATAAGTAGTTTATAATATAATAGTATGAAACAAGCTAGTAAAGTAGCTCTTTTAATCCAATAATTAATAGCTTACTTTGCCTTCCTAATTTGACCCGGACGTACATACTTCCAATTAAATTAAAAAAAAAATATTATTCCTCTTCATTCTTTTTAGTTACTTATGTAATTGTTGACTGTATAAAATTTTTAATTGAAGGATAAACATCAAGGATATTTTATTCGGTTTGACAGCATAATATTATACATAAGTGCATGGTATTGTTCATATCCGACGAAATCCTTCTAATGATATCCACTTAACATATACTAATGCATTTGTATTTTTTACAATTTTTGTTTCCTACATACTTCAAACATAACTATCTCTGCTACGTTTTGTGACTGTACTCTTGTCGATTTGTTTGGTTAAGATATTACGATCAAACAGAAAAGCGAGTTTTTCAAATATTGAATTGTATCGTCATCTACTTTATGGAACTTCATTATCAAGGATATTTTGTCGCAAATAAAACAACTTTAAATCACTTTTATTCTTTACGATTCTTTCACTTGAGCGGCGTGGTCTAGTGCTCTAGATCATTGTTTAGCATTCGGGAGGTCACTGGTTCGAACCCGGGTTCGGCTGCTCTGGTCCAAGTTTTCTGTGGTTTCCTTAAATCATTTAGGCAAATGCTGGAGCAGTAATATTTCACAGATAATCTTTCACTTGTCTTCTGTCTTCATTTCGTCCGTCTCATCTTTCTCTCCCTAACCACACCACCCACCCATGCTCACGATTCCTGCAAGAAGGCTGAAAAGGGCCTTAAGCCCTACCCTCCGGCTTTGCACTACAGTGTAGGTCAGAGGGACTGCCCGTCCACCAGCACGAGTAGCTGGTGGGAATGAAACACAAAAAAGTTTAAGTTTTTGTTTTATTTGATTGTAAGCATCTTCAGAAGGATTATTATATGTAATTAATTAATTAGTTGTATAGAATAAATGTGATTTATAGTGGAACTGTATTTGTTTTATTTGTGACAAAATATCCAGAAAAGCTAGATTGGTCCTAATATTACTGACTGACTAACTAATATGAATTTAATATTTTTTGTAGTTTTTCGTTATCGTCAACGGAAGTTTAAAAATTAAAAATTGTAGTTAGAAGTTTCCGTATTATTTGTCTTTATGAAATACTATGTATAAAAGAAGAAGAACAATGGTGGGATAAGAAATTTATTTTACTTTTTTTTTTAACTTTTTTACAAATTGTGTAAATGCAATACGGTAATTACTACAAGTAGACTCATAAATAATCATTACGAAGAGTACTTTTTGATAAGAATCTTTTAATTATATATATAATAAAAAACAAATGAAGAAACTGATGACTCTATGTCGTTTATTCATTCAATGCATTTAGTTATCTTTTGAGTACGACATGAGTACGAGTGAACCATAAAACAGAAAATGATAATATGGGAATCTGGAGAAAGTTAATTAACATTTAAACTTTTTAACCTATGATCTACTTTCCAGATAGATGGGCCATGTATTGCAAAATTTATGTACAAAAAAAGAAATGGTTGTTAACATGTCTATATAAGTATACGTAGTATATCCGTTGATTTTTAAACAGGAACAATGTATCTTTTATTGTGTCTAGAAAACTTCCAAAAAAGATTCCATTAGTGTTGAATTTAGCTGATTTACCTACAATAATATTTTGATCGTTTTCGTAGAATTTAAGTTTTCATTTTTTTCTGTTTGTTTGTCTATTTTGTAATCATATTTCTGTAGATCTATTGCCTACATTTGGTGTCAATATAAGTTGTTTTTGCTAGCCTTCATGAACCATTGGTATTACCAGATGTGGGTGAACAACCCTTAACAGGTAGATGAGGTAGGTTCTCAAAATATACAAATAAGTAAGTTATCTTCGAACTGTAAAACTGCCTTCTCGTTTCAATTTTGTTTTTCATGTAATCTTTTATATTTAATACACGGTTTTATGGAAAATCTGCTATTATTAAAGGTTCCTAAATACGTAACATATAAGGATCATAATTTTTTGTTACAGTATTAGATAAAACAGCAATTTAATAGTCAAAATTAATATAAAACGAACATTTTAAACTCCAGAACTTATTTTACCTAGCAACAATTAAATTTTCTGGACACCTAATTTATCAACAACAAGGATCTCCGATAGTAATAAACTATTTAGTCAATAACATTCTGCTTTCATAATAATCTCTTCATTAAAATGTTCTGAATAAGCGTTGTGTAACATACAATTCACTACATCACTTATGATGAGCTAGTTTACCATAAAAACCGTTTGAATGAATTATATTATTATTTAACCTGCCTGTTGTTAGAATATAATTACGTCATAGAACCATGAAAATGTTCATTCTCCAATCCTTGACACTCGACAATATCTCATTACCTTCCAGCGTAATATTGTACTGATTGATAACCGATTTTGCCCGTTTGTTACCCACATTTTGAAAAGGTTAACCAAGGACACTCAAAATGTTCATTTTATTGTTTAATATATACCTACTGCAACGTTATTGAGAGATTACATTTAGTTACGTCATCAACGTACTCTGTACGAATCTTAAAGTATAAAAACGCATATAATATGCATTTAATACTACAGCAGCGATCCTGAAATAGGAAACAATTGTGGTGCGACTTTCTCACTCTAATGTGATCATCTGATTGATCGAGAGAGATACGGGTAGCGAAGAAACAACCAATCAAGTGGCGTCAGAGCTAGAAAGGCGAACCACAATTATTTGCTATTTCAGGATCACCGCCATTGTACTAAAATCAGTCTCCATATCTTTATGCTCTAAGGTACCAGCCATTCCAAAAGGTTTATGTATCGTCAAGTAGAATAAACGTAAGTCATAACTAACTTTATATGCTGCATAGCATACATATCGTGTATTAGATTACTGTTCACAAATATATTAGTTACGAATATGGGATATTCTATGTTTGGCGAAATGTGAAGACTGGCGACTTTTTTGTAATGTTGTCTGATAATTTTAACATAATTTGTTTAAAACCGTCAAAACAATTTCTTATTTCCGAATTCTAATTGTGTCTTTTTGATGAAATCCTCACGGCGGATAATAATTAACTAACATTTTATTTTTTATAAATATAGAGTCAACAGAAACAACTACTCCGAGGGCTAATACCCCTACCGGCATTAAATTACACTGTTGATTCCGAAATATTCATAGACGAAGATACCAAATCCAAAAAAGAAGGCATTAAAATCCTTGTTCATCTAAATTTTAAGGATCACAGATCCCACATTTCGAACGCGTCCTATACGAAAGCCATATCACACAACCGGTTTCGACCTATTGAGTCTCATCAGGTGGGCGCTGGCAGAAAGGCCTTTACAGGCTATATGATAAATATAAATATGGAATCAACAGAAACAACTACTCCGAGGGCTAATACCCCTACCGGCATTGAATTACACTGTTGATTAAAAATCTTTAAGAATCTTTAAAATTTAGGTGAGCAAGGATTTTAATGCCTTCTTTTTTGAAAATGTTATCTTCGTCTAAGAATCATTCAGCTATTCCGAGAGCTCTTTATTGAAATTTAGTGGCTAAACGGGTATACCATTTAGTCTATGTAAAAGACATTATTTTTAAATACTATTTTCATTTAAAAATAATTTATACTTATCCAAAACTTTTTTTTACTATTGATTAATAATCGCTGGTTGTGTTTAAAAGAGTTTGTAATTAGAAATATAATTTGTGTTTATCCACTCTTAATTCCTTATTGGACAAATGGATTATTTACTGCAATAAATGGTTCTTAATGTTTATTATCAATAAATAATTTGATATTTGATCTTTTGTATCAAGCAACTGTTAATCAGTGTATCGTCATCCAGCATACCAATTCTTTAAGTGTGTTTTGACACATCATACACTTTTTAATTTCTGTAATAATTTTTTCTGCAAGCATTTTTGTAGGACAAGGTTCAATGTAATTTACCTAATATGCTCGTATAAATAACCTCCAACAATGTCTTGCCCTTTCAACGTATTTTGACCCGTGGAATATTCTTTAACATTTTTCAACAAAGATAAACGATTGTTACAATAGTTTAAAAAAATGTGCGCATCAAATAGGTAGGTAATAGATTATTTTTGTTTATCTATTTGTTCTTGGAATTATTTTATTGTGAGATAAAGGTATTAATCAAGCTTACAAATACCACTCAATTTTTTTTTAAATTTTTAGTGCGATAATATCAGCAATATACAATTTTAAAAGTATCTTCAAACAATTATTGTATGTTTACTATAATGTAAAACAAAATGTTGTAAAAATTAACGTTTATCAGTTTACACGTTACTCATTGGCTCTAATCATTAAAAAATGTCGAAATATATTATTTACTACTTAGAGTAGCTTGTAAATAGTTAACAGCTGTTTAAATATAAATGGCGTGATACTACTTTACTACAAATAAAAATACATATTGTATTAAATTAATTGCAGGTTCTCAATTAAGGTTAATGTGAATCAAGTGTAGAACTAGAAATTACTTTCAAATCTCGATTGATCTAAGTCTCTGAAAAGTGTTGGTCTTTAAATTTTACAAGTATAAATTAAAGCAGAATATTGATTTTGATTATCTACACTTTCGGGAAAAAGTAAAGCAATTGTTAAAAAAAGTTATTTCGTAGGTATCTTGGCAGTTCTTTCAGATTTTCAACTATGTATTAAAAAATATATTAAATTAACTGTATTTTCGTTAAATTCTTGGTGAAACATGTTCAGTTTCACTAAATTTATTCAAAATATCGAACATATGTTTCGAACTTCTCAATTCATTATCAATGAATGTAAAAAAAAACTTTTTTGTATTTCATTCCCACCAGCTACTCGTGCTGGTGGGCGGGGAGTTTCTCCGACCTACACTGTAGTGCAAAGCCGGAGGGTAGGGCGTAAGGCCTTCAGCCTCCTTGTAGGAATCGTGGGAATGGGTGTGTGGTGTGGTTAGGGAGGGAAAAATGAGACGAACGAAATGAAGACAGAAGAGAAATGAAAGATTATCTGTGGAGTGCTACTGCTCCAGCATTTGCCTAAATAATCCCAGGAAACCGCAGCAAACTAGAACCAAAGCAGCCGGACCCGGGTTCGAACCGATGACCTCCCGAATACTAAGCAATTATCTAGATCACTAGACCTTGCCGTTCGGTACGAATGTAAAGAGAATTTTAACACATTGTGATTTTATACACGAGGGTGGTGGGATTTCCATGCATTAAATGTGTTCAATAATTGATTTTATTAAGGGTGACACCGAAAAATCTACCTGATCGTTCGTAATATTAAGTTGTTTATGTTTAGCTTTTAGAATTTCTACTATTTCAAGGTAGTTCAAGTTTTGTCCTTTGTTACCAACATGTATCCTATCCTATCCTTTCCCCCTTATTAGCAGAAATTTTTATGTCTAATTTTGAGTTACGCTTATTTGAATCAATGACCCCACTTTTAAACTATGTACATGAACAGGTTCTGACAGACAATTAGATTTATTCTTTAAACACCTAAATTCTATTAATCCAAATATACAATTTACAATAGAAAAAGGAAATAATAACTCTTTGGAGATACAACCTACGTTCACGTTATCAACGCAGTACTACCACTGAAGATGTCAGCCGCAGTAGCCGACGAAACGCCTGGACTTAATAGTTCACTTAGACCACGGTCCTACAGCCCGAATCTTTGTTCTACTTACTCCTGATATCTACGGATCTCTTTGAGAAATTATTTTGATTCTTTTGTCCGTCCAGAATGTAGTTTTTACCCTCTTTCACTGTAACGTGAAATAACTTTGGACTTATTCTAAGAAAAACAACCAATAAGCTTATTTGACACATAAATATTCTTATTTTAATTTACTTTAGTCAGTTTATTAATCCATAAAAGAATTAATTTACCTTCATCGTAGACCATTCCTTTTTACACAAAATTAAGAAGTTGTTTGTCTTTGTCATCTTGGACTTACAGGCTTATGCCTGGTGTTAGTTTTGGGTTAACCTTATTAGGCTTCATCTAATTCTTGCTGATCTTATTTAATTGGTCTTGCAATCCAAATTTTACTACTGCAAATGTTGTATTAGTCTTACAGTTAGTCTTAACCTGAGGAATGCTCAAGTCAAAGACTATTTTTTACTTTTCGTTATTGAAGGAAATATAATTTTAATAATTGTTATAAACATTTAAAAAAAAAAAGATTTTTATATTAATTTAGGGCTTTAAATAATCACGTAGTTTGAGAAGGTTGTTTAAGGTCATTTAATATAGAAGTGCAAAAACCCATTTTTAAAATGTTTTTTATCATCATCGTACGTTGCTCACGGATACTGTAATTTATTTTTCTGGGAAATCTCGAAAACATATCCAAAGTTCAACTTTGTATATTGTATGTAATATAGATCTAAAATAACATGTTCGTTTTTATCTCGTAGTAGATAACGTAATGAAAGTGTAATACTTAATTCTGAAATAAAATTGAAACACACGGCTATCGTATAACAATATTGATGTAGATAAATTCAAAATGACTTAATTGACATTATAAATTTTAAGCAATTGCGATACTCAATGAACGAATAATCTTTTTACAATTGAAAATTTTGCAGCAAGATTTTTACTGTTCACTATAATTCAATTAAATAATTTTATTGGAATACAATCTAATGAAAAAATACGTGACCACAATTAATATCAATTTATTTATAATGACGTGGAAAGTGGAAAAATAACTTAAACTTTTCGGTTTCTATTTCAGACTTCTATGATATAAATAACTGTAAGTTGAAAACACATCGGGAATAAGACTTAAAAAATCATTTCAATTCTTCTAATGCATACGTCACAGCCTAGCCGGTTTTTTATTTTATCGTGTCTGTAAAGTACCATTGATATTGGTTCAGCCTGTACAGACAGACAGACAAAAATTATTTTGCTAATTTCGATATTACGGACAGACACATCAATTTTATTTATATGTGTAGATATGTAGCTCGTGAGGTAGTAAAACAATAAGCTCTCAAAGTAATCAACTACAAATTTTTGTGGAAAGTTTGTCGCATGTGTCTCCATAGGGATTAACTTCAACAATAATTTTAAAAAATGATAACAACTGCGTTGTATTTTTCATATCTGTATCTATATGCCCACATGTCTGTGAGGTTTCTAAAGTGTTTTCAAATTCTATTTTTCCTGAATGAAACATTTTGTTATCTGTTTTTTATTTGAAGAACAATTCTTACAGATATCAGGCACTAGAACATGTCTCAACTATAAAAAAAATTCTTAGAAATAGCTATTAATCTTTTATATAGGTATAATATATGTATTTTGTATTGAACTTTTTTCACATTTATTAAATAAAGCACTAAATCAAGTTGCAGCTTCTAATTTTAAATTTTATGTTGTTTGTATTCACAAAATACGTTTGTTTAAATTTATTACTCCATGAATCGACAAAAACGCAGAAAAAATGCAAAAACATTTTACAGTAAATACCTAGATGCTTGTTGTTCTGTATTTATAAGAAATTGTTTATGTATTGATGTTTTGTAATAAAAACATTCACCTTTCTTATCACAGAACCTAATTATACAATTCACGATAAATTTTTTATTGTTTTATCATTATTTTGAAAATGTAATTTTGTAATTTACTGATAAAGTTATATACAGGGTGTTCCGAAAAGTTTTAGAAAAAAAGGCTCAACAAAGTAGCTAAGATGCGATAGGATCGAAGTTGCCACTAAAAATAAAGATCTACCTGCTACAAAATTGGGGTTTTAAAAGTAAACAATCAATCTTGCCACCAGGTTATGGATATGATATATGATATATGCCCTATATATATTGTTTATTGAGAATAAACAATCTCAAACATACGAAAAATTATTTAATCTGTTAAAATCCAAAATTTTAAAGGATTTTAATTTAAACTTCTATCCTTATTAATTACTGTTAAATAAATGCTATAAAATATCAATAAAGTATTTTCCTTTCTCATTAGAATAATTTCTACCTATTAGGTGTTAATGGCACAATCGGTTGTACCTTTTCAAAGACCCTTTTTGGTCAGTGACAAGATCGGTTGTACTTTTTTTGGTCAGGTATAATTTGATGGCACCTTCGGATGCACCCCTAAGATGTATTTCAAAAATGCCAAAATTGGGAGCATTTTAGGTGCTAATTTGGTGCCAAAGTCAAAAATTAGGAGCTCATAAGATATACAATAACCAATGTTTCACGTGAATGTTTCTTTTAGAAATTCTTGAAGTACAACTGAGAAAGTCGTCAAAATATGATAATTATAGAGCTCAAAGATCCTTACTTGGAACACTTTTTAATAAAACTTTCTATAAAAAAAATCTAGACTATATTTGATATGTTTATATTTGACGCATCCAATATAAAAAATTTAATATTTTATCGTACTATAAACAACATCTTGACTGTTTCGACGAAAATTGTTCAAAGTCCAAAATGATTTCAAATACAAATCTATTTCCGCGTTGATTTTAAAATAGCAAACGTATAGGACGCATTAGAAATTTTGCCAAAATACTATGATATTTGGAAAATCATATTAGGTTCCATTTTTAGTTTTCAAATAAACAAAAACACTCATTAGAATAATAATTCATTTGCATCATACACTATGAATGTACAGCCCATCATTATTTCCGAAATATGTTACTATAACTAATATCCTAAATCTTCTAGATTTAAAAAGAATAAAAAACGCTTTTATATTTTTTACGCCATTCTTAAAAGACAACAGTACAGTTGATACTAAATCTACGAGGTATGTTTTTTAAGTAAGTACCGTTTTAAAATTCTGACGCCGCAGTGCTGCAGTCAGCGTTCCGCGCATACGCACTGAGTACCTACAGCTATTACCTATGCATTGACGCCATTACCGTCTGATTCGCCCTTGTTTACGTTGTTTACTGAGTGTTTAAGATGCCTCCGATAATCGAGACTAAAACCAATTGATATTCATCGCGGGATCTGTGCAGTTTATGGACAAAAACATTATGAGTGATGGAATGGTAAGGAAGTAGGTGAAAGCATTTAAGGATGGCCGCACAAATGTGCATGACAATGCCCGTCAGTATGTGGCTAATCGGACCAAAGATCTCATCACATCTTTTCACTGTTCACTGGGAAACTCTAGATCATCCTCCGTACTGCTCTGATCTGGCGCCCAATAACTACCATTTGTTCGTGCTCTTAAAGAAACATCTGGGCGGTCAGCGTCTTCAAGACAATGACGAAGTCAAAACAGTTGCGATGTAGTGGTTAAAAGTTAACAGTTAAGGCGCCAGAGTATTCGAAAACTGGTCAAACGTTATGACAAGTGCGTCAATATTGAAGGAAATTATGTAGAAAAGTAGATTAAGGTACAGGCTTTCATGTTAAAATAAAATTATTAAGATATTGTGATATATCAATCTTTTCTTTGTTATTTGCTAGGATTGAACTTCAGTTTAATTGATTAGCTAAAGTGGTTTTTATGTTTGTTTTCTTTGATCTATTACATATCTTATTAGAAATGTAATTAATGTAATGGTAATGAATATTGTATTCCTTATTTTATATATTATAAAAATGTTTCATCAAGAGGCAGATAATCGCATAATCTCCAATATCTTGTAGATTTATAGAAATTAATTTAACAAATATCATTTTATTTTAGGTCGCCTGTGATACAAAACACCGTCAAAAGTATATTTAATGCAATATATTAACAAGTTCAAAATACTTTACAACCTACATAATCGCAAAACGAGGGGTCTTGCGATAGCCTAACTCAAACATGAGATCCAATCCATGTTATTCAATTTAATTTATCATATTATTAATAAATACGTTGAGTATAAAAATAATGTTTATACAAATTCATAAAACAGAAAACAAACTATTACCAAAATATTATTCATAGATATAAAAGGTGATGTTTCTTTTTTCTGTTTTTAGAAGCACATCTTCTTATCTCATGAAAACACAAAATTAATATAAGAGAACATAAACTTTTACGACCGCAATCCATAGTATAATTTAGACCACGGCCCTTAAGCACACATCTGAATTCTATAACACGAAAATAAGTTTAGATTTCATCATTCTTGCGATGCTTTCATTATAAATAGAGTAATTAAAATTGCTGTGTTCTAATCTTCTATATAAACAAAATTATAACTAATATGCGTTAATCAGGCAAAAACTGCTGGACAGATTTTTATCATTTTTTTTTGTTTTATTCCTTAGACGTTTGTTCTTTATCTCCTATAAAAAATATCACAATATTCTTATTTAAAATCAAGTTATTAATGTTTTCATACACGGTGATCTTAACGTCCTCAATGGCTGCAATTATGCGTGTTATCTTGCCACTAAACTGAGAAGAGGGGCATGCAATGCTGTGCGCTTGCGCATAAGTGGGACGAAGTTTCTACTTCAGTCGCGTATTATTTGCGTGAACGCCCTGGTCATGATACAGGTCTGTCTCTTAATCGAACGGCGTGATCTAATGCTCTAGATCGTTGCTTAGCATTCAGGAAGTCACCGGTTCGAACCCGTGTCCGGCTGCTCTGGTCCAAATTTTCTGTAGTTTCCTTGAATCACTTAGCCAAATGCTGGGGCAGTAATATTCCACAGATAATCTTTCACTTCTCTTCTGTCTTCATTTCGTCCGTCTCATATTTCTCTCCCTATCCACACCACCCACCCATTCCCACGATTTCTGCAAGGAGGCTGAAGAGAGCCTTACGCCCTACCCTCCGGCTTTGCACTACAGTGTAGGTCGGGGAACTGCCCACCCACCAGCACGAGTAGCTGGTGGGAATGAAACACAAAAAAGTTTTTTTTTTCTCTTAATCGACTAGCTGTTAACTGTACGTCGCTTGCTCTCGCGTAACAAATCGTGTTGGTCTATAAATTTTAGATACAGAAGGAAAATTACTAAAAATAGTTTACGAATAAATTTTGTAAATTATATTTTTTGTTTAATGTTTTTCCTTCTATCAATAAAATATCAATATTTTTAAAATAGTAAACCATGTGCATATGTAGAATTACAAGACTTTTTTGTCCCCTCTTTGCGTGTATAATGTTCTTTACAATTTTAAATACGATTTCCGTTTGTGGGGTAAGGATCTACTTACATATTATTTATGAATTCCAAGATAGTTAATATCTCATTTCATTTAGAAGTCAGCAACTGTTTGAAGTTGAATTCTTAGGATACAGATTCGTTATTGATACCCTTTATTATATTTTTGTTATTTAATTTTCAATACAATAATAAAAAACAGTATCTTTTCCATTGTTTCCAAGCTTTTTTCTCTTGTGATAAGTGGAAATAGCACACATTGCATTAATCAACTTTATAGTGTTGAGATAACAAATCCAATAAGTGTTTTATTATTTATCTTATCTCATCAGTTAATATATAACAGGTAAATATTTGCTTTAGGTGCCATACCCTTGATGAGATCTTAAAAAATCCATTATTCGAATCATCATAAAAAGCTACTTTTATTTATTGTAAATTGATTACCTTTCGCAATATCTATTTCTGAAACTTTATGACGTGTATACGTATTCAAAATATTTGCATCGAGCTTTTTTTTTAGCAAACCGTAAATATAAATTAAAATCTATTTAAAACAGATCATGTTGAGGCCCTGTGGTGTGATTCAGGTTCATTATTATATTGTGTTGTAATGTTTCAATTTTTTTATACTAGATAAAGTCATGAAATAATGAATAAAATTTGAAAAGTATTTGGTCCTTCAAGAGCATATATCTAATCCAAATTAGTCGCCTAAGTATTGGCTGAAAACTTTAATCAAAAAGTATTACAAGATAAGTACAATGTCATACGTTATAGGCTAGGAACTAGTGACAGATAAAAGTACTACAACTTGTTCGAGTCTATCCAAAGAATGTGAGGATTTTAGATTCACCCTTTTTCGTTCTATAAACTACTAGGATAAATCTTGCAATATCTCTGAAGATCTTTCAGAATTCTCCAAAACTCCGCAAACTAAATAGAACATAATATTTCGTGAAATCATTGTACCCAAAGAACAATCAAAACAATACCATTATGGTACATCAAAAGTGTTTTATTTCTAAACGTATACAATCATTCTGACAATCATAACATTTGAGTAATTCAATTTTGAGATGGTACTGTTTGTTGTGTCGAAGGCATGTGTGGTCATTGTCCAAAATTAGAGTTAAATTTATGGATTTTGTATTGGAGATACTTTAACTGAGGGTGTCTCTGGATCCGATGTATTATATAAAATGTCTCCAATAAGTTTCATCGTCCCCATTTTAAATTGAAATTTCTGACGGCTATTCATTTGACGCATATCTGGTAGAATACTTTTTAAAAATTGCAAATCTGGATCATCAGGTTCCTTCACTGTACTATTCTTCGCATGAAAATATTCCACAGCACATCCTTCCAATGGATCCGTCTGTTTCGAAACATTCCTTGTTTTTTTAATACTATTCTCGTGTATATTGGATTCCTGATCGTTTGAAAAAACTCCTTCCTCGCTTGGTGTTTCTTCCTGAAAGTTTTCAAAATCTATATCATCCGTCTCGTCGATGTCATCAAAACTGTTATTGGTTTCGTCATGTTTTCGTGGTTGAGATGGAATGCTACTTCGCGATTTGGTATAAGGTAATAGAAACTGTAAGTAATCTGCTAAGTAATAACTTCTTTTGAATTTAGCAGCCAATCCACTTTTAGGTTTTTGTCTCAGATATCGGGTAAATGCTGAACGAATGTTTTTCCACTTTTCTTTGCAGGCTGTACCTATAACGACAATTTTGTTTCCACCTTTTCAGGTCATTCTCAAGAGAGAAATTCTACTACATTTATAAAATGTTTCTCAATGAATGCGACATACATTCAATCAATTTTATGTATACGAGGTATGCTTTTTAAGTAAGTACCGTTTTGAAATTCTGTCGCCGCAGCGCTGCGGCAAGCGTTCAACACATGCGCATTGAGTACCTACATATCTCAGTGTTTAAGATGCTTCCGATAATCGTGAGACCCGCCGACTGTGAAGTCCGGGCTGTTATACGATTCCTTAGTGCTAAAGGACTAAAATCGATTGACTTTCATCGTGAGATCTGTGCAGTTTACGTACAAGACATTATGAGTGATGGAATGGTAAAGAAGTGGGTGAAAGCATTTAAAGATGGACGCACAAATGTACATGACAATGCCCGTTCGCATGTGGCTAATTGGACCAAAGATCTCATCACATCTTTTCACTGGGAAACTCTAGATCATCCTCCGTGCAGTCCTGATCTGTCGCCCAGTGACTACCATTTGTTCCTGCACTTGAAGAAACATCTGGGTGGTCAGCGTCTTTAAGACGAAGTCAAAACAGTTGTGATGCAGTGGTTAACAGTTAACAAGTCAGGTGGCAGAGTTCTATGAGAAGGGTATTGAAAAACTGGTCAAACGTTATGACAAGTGCCTCAATATTGGAGGAAATTATGTAGAAATGTAGATTAAGGTGCAGGCTTTCATATAAATAAAAATAAAATTGTTAAGATATCTTTGCACGTTTTTTCTTTACTTCAAAACGGTACTTACTTAAAAAACATGCCTCGCATATATTTTTATCTATTGTTTGTAGATTTTTACAGATACTTCGTTACATAGGGTCTCTGAGAATGACTCCTCTCAAGAGAGAAATTCTATTACTGTTACTGTAACAGAATTTCTCTCTTGAGAATCGCCCGAGAGGGTTGAAATAATATTTTAAAGATATAAAATATACTTTTAGTGAAACATACCCAGTGTCTTCTGTTGTTCCTCATTTACAATGTTTTATAAATAATGCGATTTAAATTCTATCAATTTTATAATAAAATTATCGCCATATAAAGCATACTTACTAGTTTCATTTAACTCTTTGGCAACTTCGTTCCAAGTTTGCTTCTGAACCAGACGATTGGAATACTGATCCATAGTATAATCATATAAAACCCTATGCTTTTCTATTGTTTCAAGAAATTTAATGTTGAAAGCCGGATCGTCCCTCATCGTTCATCTACTGTTTTATTGTAAAATTATAATACCCTGACGTACCAACGACCTAACGACAACTGTCGCTGTCGCTTCAAAATGGAGAGTACTACTACGGTGTCGCATGAAAATTGTCGTCGAACCGTTATATGAAACAACGCAACGGGTTTCGAGGCAGAGCAATATGTCTCAAACAACATGTCGTCGACAAATGTTACCGTCGCGTATATTGATTATGGACGACAGTAGCAATACTATTATGCTATATAACAGGCGGACTGAAAAGTTCGTAGGCTAGCATAGAATTTTTTTTTTTTTATAGAATTTGATTTTATTATTCAATATAGTTCTATTTGAGTGCGATACAACGATTATAGCGGTCATACAATTTTTCGATACCATTTTTATAATACGAATAGGCTTTAGTTTCGGCGAGAAATTACTGTCCAGCGAGCATCCTCTTGAGGTCTAAGAACAGAAAAAAGTCGCTGGGGGCCAGATCTGGAGAGTACGGTGGATGGTTATGTCGTAAAGATATGATAAAAATCGCGATTTAATCAGATCCTTAAGGAAGAAAATTAGTAATTACCGGAAATATTAAAATGTCAATTCGACATGGCCATTTCCCTAATGAAATAAAATCCCTTAACCGATTTAGTGAATTGACAAAATTCTATTTCTAAGATATTTAAAGTATGTACCTATCTATTTAGTAGACGAGATATTATTAAATATAAAGGAAATAATACAAAAATTGTCGTAAAAACCTAAACGAGTTAACAAAAGAAATACTTTTAGACAGTTACCAAAATGGATATTTTTATTATTCTTATTGTTGACCACCAACAACAATAATATTCAAGCAAATTTGCAGAAAAACAACCTTCATAGATATTTTTAAGGGAATTTAACATTTCTAGACAATGAAATTTAATAAATTGTAATGTTCATTTATTTTTATTGAAATACGTTTTAGAAAATACGTTATTCCTTACAAGCATATCTATTTGTTTTGTATCGTGCTTTGGATTTTTCACAATAACACTTCTTGAATCCTTGATCCCTACATAAGGGTAGTCTTTTTGCAATCTCAGGCAGACTTATCGCAGCGGCAATTGTAGTGGTAGCCAGTTATTTAAAGATCACTTCTAGGAAAAAAAAGTTTGTGTTTCATTCCCACCAGCTACTCGTGCTGGTGGGCGGGCAGTCCCTCCGATCTACACTATAGTGCAAAGGGCGTAAGGCCCTCTTCAGCCTCCTTGCAGGAATCCTGGGAATGGGTGAGTGATGTGGTTACGGAGAGAAAGATGAGACGGACGAATAGAAGGCAGAAGAGAAGCGAAAGTTTATCTGTGGAAGATTACTGCACCAGTATTTGTCTAAGTGATCCAAGGAAATCACAGAAAACTTGGACCAGAACATCCGCACCCGGGTTCGAACCGGTGACCTCCCGAACGTTTAGCAATGATCTAGAGCACTAGACTACAATCTACAAAAATGTCTTTAAATTTCTTCAAAATATAACATCTCTCATTTTTTCCGCTGATCTTGCTATGTCTTTTTTGAGCATATTCTCTTTTATTATTAATGATTCCTTCTTCATGGCATAAACAGCATAACAGCATGGAATTTTTGATCCATTTCCTTCTTGTCTTTCGGTATTTTATTATTATTTAATCTTTTTACTAAAACAGTTTAGGGATTTAATCGAATCACTTAGTGAAATGCAGTTGTGAATTGATGAAATCTCATAGGAATCTTTTTTCAAGTTAGGGAAATCATCAGATTAAGAGGTTCGTTGAAGAATACCAGTAACGAATGGAATGGTCTTTATAAAATCAAAAAGATCCATCGATACTTTGATTTGGTGTGATTTTGTAGTTAATCAGTTGAGTAGATTACTACAGGGTTGTGCAAATTTAAATCGTGTAATTAAAATTATGATTTAAATCAAATGTAATCAAATGTAAACGATTTATTTTAATTAGTTTATTTAAATCTATAGATAAACATACAAAAAGTTCCTGACAAAAACTACAAAGAAATCAAAATGAGCATTTGAAACATAAAATAAGTAATAACATAGAGGTAATTGTTGCCATCTAGTGCATATGTTATTATTATATTAACTGTTCTTTATGGAACATTACAGCTTGATCAGTAATTTATCGAGACTGCCTATGGCACGTTGATGAGCTTCTAGTAAGGGCGAAATCGCGATCCGTGTCTGGTGGTCTCGATAAATTTCTGACCAAAACATAATAATTGTTTTTGTAAAATAAGTAAGTAATTGTTACTGTTAAAAAAAAGGTATCAGTTCTTGGTTAGTAATTTATCCAAACTACTAGACATGAATCGCGATTTCGGTCTTCTTAGATCTCATCAGCACACCATAGAAAGTCTCAGTAAATCATCAACCAAATTGAAAAAGCTCTTTAAAGGCAGGTTGATATAATATCTAGTTATAGAAATCGACTGTTTTTTATCGTTTTTATGGGAACATTATTTATTAGCTATTAATTGAAGTTTTTATTGAAAGTCGTTGTTTAAAAAGAAACAACGTTGTTTATTTGATCGTTGAAATTAACCGGATGTTTGCTGCAAATATCTTATCCAAATGATAGTATTATATTATTCTAGTTATTGAAGATCGATCCTATTAACAATAATACATGGGATAATTTTACGTAATCATTTACTGATGTCAGACATTCATAAATAATATTTAATTTCATCAATTCTCATACAAATTTTTAGCATCCGCATTTAAAGTTTATTTACTGATAATTTTTTTTTTCAATTAATTAGGAGTCAAGTCTGATTATAACAAATAGCCTTCCTTTTGTTTCTTCTTGACATTGAAATTGTTTCAAATAAAGGGACTATATGTGAACTCCATTTTCTGTTTGTCACTTTTTAATTAATAAAGGAACTTTGTAAATTTAATATGATAGTGGTAATTAGGGTGTCTTTCTTTATTTAATTATTCTTTTGTCACAATATCCTATTCCGCTCATATTAAATTTAATTAGTGGTAATTAGGGTGAGTCTGTCTTTATTTAATTATTCACCACAGTCTCCTATTTTCTACTTTGATCTTTGTAAAGGTTTTTCATTTTGGTAATAATTATTTATTATATTATATCTTTGGAGATACTTGAAACTCCATGTCAATAGTAATGAAAACACAAGTTTTAAAAAAACATTTTTCTATCTACTGCATACGTATAATCAGGTAACAAAGTAACTTATTTGAAAAAAGGAATTGAAATTTGATCATTACCGATCAGCAAATTTTTCTCAGCAAAACTCTTATTTCCCAAAACAAATTAATTAACTACATCGTTAACTATTTGCTATCAGTAATCTAATCTGGGTGTTCCTTTGCACCTCTTTACTCCTTGTTCTGCTTCTAGCATATTTCAATCTCCGTCCTTTTCTAAAACGCCCTTTGTTTTCCTAATTAAGAAACGTAATTTCTTACTGTATGGATTTTAGGATTTTTAATACATGAATAGGTACTTTTAATGTTTTCTTATTTTAAGTACTTTTCGAACTTACATCGCTTTTGTTTTCACGTGCCATTGCAATTTAGAAAATGTGCTTTCATTTTTATGTACAATGTCACCTGTTTACTTTCTCGGTGATAAATATTCACTTTTGTTTTAGTAATTGTAGATAGTGCCTAAATCTGTGTACTATTATAGATAAAGTATGTTATTGTCACAGTGTTTATCTTTATCTTTATTACATGGCATATACAGAAGGTCATCAGTGTACATACTTAATACACACACATTTTTTATTCGAAACAGTTACAGTTACTCACGAAAGTTAAACTATTTTTCGAATGATTATTAGGTATCCACTGTCTAAAACTTTTTATTTCAGGAATAATACTACATTATGCATGCAAATTTTAGTATTTTTAAGTACATTGTTGTCAGATAATTTGGAACCGCCCCATGCTGGAACCTAGCGCCTCCACCATAAAGGTAAAAATGCATGTACGGGATTACTCAGACTGAGTCGTACATAATAAAGGAGCCGCGCCTGATAAGAATATACGTAAAATATTATTACAAAAACTTAAAGAATCCTGGAATTTATCAGACCAATTGTAAGGATTGTAAAGCGACTTACATCAGTTAGTCGGGAAGTACCAGTTAATAAGATTAAAAGAACATTTGAATTTACTAAAAAAAAAAAAAAGTACGGGCATAGTGACCCTTTGCATAGAAAGACACCATATTGTAGACAATACTATTACTTTATTACATAGTCAAGCTAGAGGCCAACTTGTAAATCCACTAGAAATTTTTTAAATTATAAAATCACTATAAACACTATAAACCAGAAACAAAACTTTGTAAACACACTTTGTAAATTGATAATGTGCTATCACCATCTGACTATTCAAATAGCATTAAAGAATAACCAGCACTGGTGCAATCTTGAACGTGTATTTAAGAAAACCCTTAGAATTGTTTCAACCAGCAGGTCATTATCAAAGAGTAATATATAATAATACTAATATATTGTTATATATTACTCTTTGATAATGACCTGCTGGTTGAAACAATTGTAAGAGTTTTCTTAAATATACGTTGAAACAAAAGTGACTTTGTGTTTTCTTTAAGCATTAAAGAGTGACTGTGTTTTGTATCTGATTGATACGTAATTTCGATAAATCATTGGACTAATCTAAAATTACTTCTTGCTAGTGAGTGGATGAATATGAAGTAAGTGACAATACAACGCCACCTAATGATATTTACTGGAAATTGTAATATGTCATAATGTTTAACAAACAAACGCAAACCATGTAAGTAAAAAGTATTAATTAAGTTCTTCATCAGCAAATGCGTTCTCAATTTCGAAATTATTGATACTCATCAATATACCATAGGTAGTAAATAGTATTTATTCATTTAAACCCATTGAAATATAGGATCGGTAGATTGTATGATTAGAATCAACAAATTCAATAGCTAATCGACATTCGTCTTCATTGCATTTGAATTTGTTTAACCGGTTAATTTAAACTTTTTGTACTAACTGTAGATTTATAACATATACATTTTCATCTTGTACGGGTAAGTATTCTCGTTCATACCAGGAACGTGTTTACCAATTAATCTAACAATAACCGACTCATTAGTAATGCGAGGTCGTGGTTTTATCCTAGTACATTGTCCGAGTTCTTATAAATGTTAATTAAATAGTATCACCAAGGCACCTGCTGTTCCATTATTAGAGAGCTAATTATATGTCTTAGAATCAGAGACTTATTTTTTTAGTTTTTTCTTTTTGTGCAAAACACTCTTGCTTTCAAAAGTATTATGGAAAATTCAAGGTGTGGTTAAAGTATTAGCCTGTTATTAGACATAAATTATCCGATATAAATTAAGTAATTTATAGTTTCAATGACCAAACAGCATTCGCACAAATGAAAATGTTTTATTTATAACATATGCAGTAAATAATACCTGTAATACCACATCTATTTTTGAAGTATACATATACATATATATAATGTAACAATATTCATTTTTCGTTATTTTTCATTTTTAGCATTACTGTTACATTACAAGAAAAAATTCTATTGAAAACTAAAAATTTACATTATTATTAGAAGAATTCCAAAAATATTTTTGTGTTTTTAATTGTCTAAAATTTAAGTCGCAATTTTATGATATTGAAAGTATTGTTTATGATTATTATGTATAATGTGTTGCTTGTTAAATATTCATTACATAAATTAAGTGTTAATGACCAGGTTCATGTGTATAATGAATTCTAATTTTTGTGTTTTGTTTTGCTATTTATTAACCACGTTTCTAAAAACCTGATTAATGCCTTTTTAAGTAATTCTTCCGGCAATTTTAATAATTGTGGTCATTATATGTAATTTAGAATAACAAACGCATAAATTTAATTAACTAGTAGATAAAAAGTTTACTTCAAAATATCCGAGGTAGTTCAAAACACATTTCGCAAAAAGTCAACGACATTAAAAATATCCGGTTCAACTGAAATCATGTTTTTATTATAAAAATAATCAACGGTGTTTATTTTTATATTTAATTGTTTTCAAAAATGAATGTAACCTATAGTTTGATTACTATGATGGATCAACAGTTTGCAATATTAGTTTATTTATATAAGTTCAGATAGATATTTGTGTAACACTCAAAGTGATTGTTTTCTGGAAAAGCGGGTTGACCGTAAATCTTCTATTTGAAAGCAAATATTCCAGATTTACAGGAACATTCATTTTTTAAATTTATTTGAATGAAGAAGCATAACAATACTAAAACTAATATTTTCCGAATCAAAAACAAAATACATAAAGCCCATAATAATTTACAAAGAAACATATTCTTTATTCGTCGCCAGAAGTATTAACTGCCTCGAACTTAACTACCGGCCAGATTTGAGCGGGCTCAACTAGTGTTTTATTTATTTTTTTGATACAAACCGTTTCAGTATAGGCAGCCAAAAATACACAGTTGCTTCTTGCACGTTTTCCTTAATTATTGTATCAAGTGTGCTATTCTCCGCTATATGTAACCAACTGGATTCGACTTTTTTCGATCCACAACTCCTACGTTCTAATTAAACTAGTCGATATAACTGCAAAATCGATGTAACAATTATAAATAAGTACATAGGTTAATATAACAACAATCTGCATCATTTCCTGGTATTGTTTTTCTAAATTAAACAAAGAAATGACGTTGTGGACTCAGTTTAAGTGGTGAATTTGTGAAAATCGGGGTTTCTAAAGTTTGTTTACTTTTTTTTGAAATTGAATTAGTAATCGTTTTGTTTACTGTTTCTCAAAATGAGCAGTCCTTCGACAAATACAAAAGATTTAAGTATGGATTTGGAAAATTGGATGAGAGAACTACCTCCTCGGTTGAAAAATATTTCAATTATTTATCTTGCCATTCCTGGTAAGTTAATAATTATAAAATAATAATTATAATAATAGCAAGCTTTACACTGGTAATTATCCATTTGGCAGTTTTGATATGTTCTCTATTTTCTACAAAATTTCCTAAAAGGTCAACGTTTGAACCCTCCAGGAAGAAGTGTCGTTATTATCTTTCATCACAATATGAAATCATGTATAATTTTTACCCTTAAATATTTGTATTCATCGTTTTATACAGTTCCATATGTATCAACGAATCATTTTATTTTCCTCCCGACCCCTCCACCAAAAATGATCTATCAATGATTAAATAGCAACCTTTGAATTCATGCACAAGTTTTCTAACTATCTCTTTATATAATCAATTGTATCAGTCTCTACTGTATGGAAATCTAAATACTTATTGAAATTTTAAATTAATAAAACACAATTTTCACTATAATTTTATTTTAAATTTCTACTATTTTGTCTAAAATTATTAAATTGTGGATATTTTCAATTTCATTAAGAATTCTTGTGTTACTTATAATCTGTTTTTTAATTTTTAAAGTTTCTAAAATGTCTAGTTTTTTACTTTATTATGTTTGTGTAAAATTTGGAATTTTGTTCTAAATTAAATTCATGTTTGTTGTCTTCAGTGTGGTTCATGAATGTGATTTTTTATTGTAGTTCTTAATTTGTTCTTGAGTAATTGAATTCTTTGAACGATTTCCCTGTCTGACTAATATATAGCGCATTACAAGTGTTGCAATTTAACTTGTATTCTCCACACGAATTCATTTTTAAAAATTACACAAGAATTCTTAATAAAATTGAAAATATACACAATTCAATAATTTTAGACAAAATACTAGAAATTTTTCCCCACCCTTTATACTAAGGTTATAGAAATACATATAAGGCAAAAATTGTAACATTCCATGTAAATACTTCTCCCGAAGATGCCCTGGTAGGGTGAAACAATTATAAAGAAAAATAAAATAAAATTATAGTGGAAATTGTGTTTTATTAATTTAAAATTTCAATATCTCTTTATACTCTAAAATCTATTTACGATTAGATACTATGATATCAGTTGAACATTAGTATCTTATCTTTACAATTACTAACACTATTTGCCTGTTTGCCTGTCTCAGGAAGAAGCCCAAAATTGATGGTCAACGAAACAGTTCTGTTGCCAAATGGGTTACGAATTTGATACTAAATTAGCGTCCACGTCTTTAAAGAAAGCCTCAGGCTGTAATTTTTATTCACACTTAACCGTTTTGACTTGCCTACATAATTCTACTGTAAATTTTAATATAAAACGAAGAAAAGTTTCAACTAATAGGTTTATTATTAAACTCCACAATTGTTTCGGCCAACGGGCCATTTTCAAAAAGTACACATCTATTACTAATATTTAAAATGTGTATATATAGGGGTGGAAATTCCAAATGTGTTTTGGAAGCAGCTATTATGGTGAAACCAGTTATAAATTGTATAAAAGTAAAGCAGAATTATTGATTTCGAGTTCTAAATGGTTATTTACAATAAATTTATTTTTAATGTAAAATTTAAATTTAATAAAACAAAAAGGTTTCGAAGAAATTATTTATTGTACACTACAATATTGTTTCATCACACTGTGGCTTCATCAGGTGTATCTATAAGCCACAGTATGGTGAGACAACCAACTTCTTATTTTAGGTTTTGTTTAGAGAAAATTACTTCAATTTTTAATTTGCTTATAAGTTGAATTTTAAAATAGTCTTGCATGATTTTCTTAGCCTTGCAAGTTTGATCTTTGTCTGGAAGTTGATATTTTTTCTTGTCTTAGACTTTGACTTTAATCTTGCAAATTCTCAGTATCGACGTCAATAGTGCAGGTCGAAGTTCGATTTTAGTCTTTACCAACACTTAAAGGCTCGGTCGAATATGAGGCGGGCTTTATATAACATAAGAGATTGATTATCTTGATTAAATAAAAGACTGTCTACCGCAGCAGACCAGTCTAGTTTTAAGCAGAGAAATATTTTCGGACTGGAAAGGCTGACGTGATATAATGGAAAGTATGTAATTTGTCAAATTGTTGTTGAGATATTCGAAAATATATGAAATAAACTCGAGTAACAGCATAATCGGTGAAATTATTCCCTCATTTATTCATTTATTTCGAACATTCGTTTTCTGTGATGTAGGCTTTCATGGTCGGAGTCAACTAGAAGATTAGAGGTTTCTGGGCTTGTTGGCCATGGTCTAGTTTGGTTGAAAATCCTACCAGACGTTTCGCAATCAACTGCGGATGGCATCTTCAGTGCCAACGGGACGCCGAGCAAAGTACTTCGACCACGCAGCGAACTCCAAGCCTACGCAGCACCGAATAGAATACTTAGACCACACAGCTGACGGCAAGCCACTTAAAATGTCATCCGCAGTTGATGACGAAACGTCTGGTACGATTTTCAACCAAACTAGACCATAGCCAACAAGCCCGGAAACCTACAATCTCCAAATTCGTTTTCTGTTTCATCTTGCTTGAGTCAAACTGAACGCAAGAACCAATTCTTCTTCATCAGAGGAATTGCTGAACATGCTGAATTGGAACCAAGAAAATAAAAGGCGAATTCGAGAAATAATTGATTGAATACACATTCGCGTTTGCTTGCTCACATTCTGTCTGAGCTCACGCGGACAGTCCTTCTGTTTAATCGAGCTTTAATAGTAGTTAATAGTTAGAAAATTGTCATTTACCTATCCTACTTTTAAATGTTTCTGCCCTTGTACAAAAAGAACTATAATCTGCCAAATGGGTACCAACCAACAGCTTATTTTGTTATTATGCCATATTTTTCAACAGGTTCACATGATAGTATGACATTTTCGATAACAAGAAACTCGACGGTATCACCAGATGCTGCTGGTTTCATAAAATCGTTAAAGGTCTTAGGACCCATTCTTAGACTTATAATGTCCCGCTGGTCAAAAACGCAATCTCTGGACGTAATAGATCAATTGAATTATGGAATACGTTATTTCGATTTAAGAACCGCGACAAAAAACGGCTCCGATGACTTCTATTTTGTACATGGACTATACGCAGGTGATGCTGAGGCAGAATTAAAAACTATAAATCAATTTTTAAACGAACATCCGAACGAGGTAGGAATTTTTCTACTCGATTAAATGTTTTCGTGTTGTTCATAAACGTTTGGCGTTTATCTTGTAGGTACTGATATTAGATTTTCAACATTTCTTTCAAATGAGTGCAACGGACCATGAGAGACTTATGAAATTGCTTTTAACAGTTTTTTCCGAAAAACTTCTACCGTATACACCAATTATGGAACACCTTTCATTAAACTACTTAAATCAAGCTAAATATCAGGTACGCACTTGAAAAATACGATATAACATATATTTATATAGGGTGTTCTAGAAAGGTTCCAATAAATCTGCTGATATCTTCTAAATTCTAAATCCAGTTTTCCTTTGTACTGTTTTATTTAGAAGCTTAATTATGCAGTAATTGACGATTTAAAGTTAAATCAATTAAGTGGTCAATGTGCGTCATTATTTATAGGCAAGTCTGTCGTTCATATCTATGAATATTTCATTTACTAAGGAAGAGAGCGTTTTGAGATTAATTAATTGTTTCAATCTTTAAATAACAATTAATTAAATATAAATATAAATATAAATATGGAATCAACAGAAACAACTACTTCGAGGGCTAATACCCCTACCGGCATTGAATTACACTGTTGATTCCGATGGACTCCTAAACGAAAATATAACATATTCAAAAAAGAAGGAATTAAAATCCTTATTCCTCTAAATTTTAAGATCAAAGATCTCACATTTTAGACTCGTCCTACCAAGTAGGCACAACGAACCGAAAGCCACATCCCACGACCGGTTTCGACCTATCGGGTCTCATCAGGTAGGCGCTGGCAAAATGTGAGATCTTTGATCTTAAAATTTAGACGAATAAGGATTTTAATTCCTTCTTTTTTGAATATGTTATATTTTCGTCTAGGAGTCCATGGGAATCAACAGTGTAATTCAATGCCGGTAGATGTCGGACTAGTTGTTTCTGTTGATTCCATATTTATATTTATATTTATATTTATATTTATATTTATATTTATATTTATATTTATATTTATATTTATATTTATATTTATATTTATATTTATATTTATATTTATATTTATATTTATAATATAGCCTGATGAGACCCGATAGGTCGAAACCGGTCGTGGATATGGCTTTCGGTTCGTTGTGCCTACTTGGTAGGACTCGTCCAAAATATGAGATCTTTGATCTTAAAATTTAGACGAATAAGGATTTTAATTCCTTCTTTATTGAATTAATTAATTACTTTAATGGATTTCAGTGAAACTTTTTTTTAATGGTTATGAGAGATTTGGAGGTGTTGGGTTAAAAATATTGATATGTAAGGGAGGTGAATGTAGTGTATATATGTAGTATATATATACGCTATATGAGCTAATATAAAAATTGAAGACAAATAAATTGAAATCGCAGTTTTTCGATGGACGCGAAACGTAGATGGTGGTCTCAGCAGAAAAGAAAACATTTGAGATGTGGTATTGTAGGCCGATGATGAATATTCCACGGATAGAAAAGGTTAAAAATAGGAGATATTAGAAAGAGCAGGAAAACAAAGTCAATAAGAAAAAGGATACATAGATTGGTAGAACACATTCTGATACATGAATAATGAAGGGGTGATTAAATACATATTAGAAACAGAAACAGGAGTAAAGTTGGGTAAATATGGGTCATGGTCTTAGTTCCAATTCTCTGACTTCCACAGATAGTATTACTTTTGAAAAACAGAAAAAATTGTGAATTTCTACACGAACATTTTATGAACACCCTGTATATTCAAACAGGGCTTTAAAATTATCCAGAAATTTCCGTTTAGTTTTTTGACAAGTGCTTTTGTTTTGTAGGTTATCGTTATTTATAGATCTAACGCGGCTAGATATAATCAACCAAACTTGTGGCCTTCATCGAATTTCCCAACCCCTTGGCCTAATACATTGAGTCCTGAAATTTTAGTAGATAAATTGAACGACGGTTTAGTTACAAGGAATCCCACTTGTGGATACGTTTCACAATGCATATTGACCCCTACAGTTTGGTTTGTTTGCAGATATTTGCTGGGTGAGTCGTACTTTTTTATCGCAGATATTTCCTTTTGTTGCAAAACAGCATTGATAATTACGAGGGTGTATCAAATATAAACGGGATTGGTTTTGTAAAAAATTGGAACTATATTTAATTAGACTTCGATACATATACTATTTCTCCAAATAGTCTCCCGCCCTAGAAATACATTTTTCCCATCAGATTGAGAGCTTTTTTAATCCATCATCGTAGAAACTCTTCGGACGTTCTTGTAACCATTGGAGCACAAATGCTTCCACTCTGTCGTTGTCGTGGAAACGTTGGCCTCGAAACGCTTCTTTCAGGGACCCAAAAATATTGAGGTCCCAAGAGGATAAGTCGGGGCTATATGGCGGATGTTCTAGCGTTTCCCAGTCTAATGCATCCAATTTTTACCTTGTTGCATTGGCGTCATGAGGCCTGACGTTGCCAGACCAGTCTGACAGATTGCTTCTTTCCTTTCCTTCGAAATGCGCATTAATCGTACATCGATCATGGAGGAAGTAAACATGAAAAGCACCTTGTCGATCAATAAACGCTGTTACCATTGCCTTTCCGGTCTTGGCCTTCATTTCGACTCGGGCGTGTAATGGTGCACCCATGTTTCGTCACAGGTGATCATCGCGAATCAAAAATATTTAACCCTCTTGCTGGAGTTGCTTGTGATCCTCCGATAACAGTTGGGGAACCTGAACCCATCTAGCGGACACTGCGCATTTTCAGGTCACCTGTCACGATCCCGCGGACAATCCCGTAAATGATGGTCATCAACGATTTCCCAGAGAGACATGCGTCAATTTCGGACCGCCGACATACAGACACCCGAGTTCTTGACAGGGTGTTGTTTCCGAACTGTGCTTGTAATAGCCGCATAATTTCACTTGGATTCACCCCCTCGTTGGCCAAAAACTTAATAATAATCCGTTGCTCCAAGGAGACATGCACTTCTGTCTCGCCCATTGTTTCTTTTCGTACTAAAGCGATTCGAGCGAATTGCGGTTGGTTCTTCCTTCTCCCTAGCGGTACAGGCCATCTTTGCATCTACTACTACCAGGTCACTGACCTTTACGTAATAAAAAAAATCAGTCTCGTTTATATTTGATACACCCTCGTAACACGAATTTCAATTTAAGTAACGTTTATGCCAGTAATATCGAACTGAAATGAAAGAAAATCTTACATTTTTTAAAATTTATTAAACTTCTTAAACATTTCTTGAAAATTTTTTATTCAAACTTATAAAATTGGAAAAGTTCCTTAATATATATCAAAAATAAAATAAAAATAAATTGATCAGACGTCCATATAACCTACGTCTTACCTTCATTGTAGCAATCGATTTTATCGAATTTAATAGATTTTAACCATTTAATGACCACATTTATTATTCTCCGAGGGCTCTTCTTTAGGTAAGTGACCTCATGAGCCTAAACAGTTTAAATATCAAAGGTCCATAGAAAAGGTTACAAATTTCTGTAGTATTTGCGTTCAACGTTTAACAATTTTAACATTACAAAATTTTTTAATTAACCAAAAACAAATGTATCTTAATTAAATAAAACATTTTTGACAATTCATTTCAAATTCATAATTTTAACCTTCAGTCTTTGATTTGAATTCGGGGTAGCATCTCATAGTGTTATATTATTTTAATGCTTGTTAATTTAATTGTGTACCATAAGTATAAATTGTCTGCATATAGACTATCAAAATCGATGTTATTATAATTAACAAAAGAAAAACAATAATATTTAATATGAGATGAAAATTTGAAAATTTTCAGGAAATTTAAAATCGAAGTGTGTCTTACCCTTGGATAAATACAAATTCAACTGGATAAACCTACAAAAACCTGGCCCAAGTGGGGTCAATATAATAATATCTGATTTTGTCGAATTACAAGAGTATCAATTCTGTAAAGATGTAATTAATTTAAATTTAAAATTGCTCAAGGAGAGTATTATAAGTAGTCAAACCGATAGTTATGATTCATCTAACTAACTCAGTAAATAAGTACAAAAACATCTGAATGTCTATATAATTTTTGATAGTTATTTTTAGTATTATACACCTACATAAGTCATACTTTAGTATTTTACTGATAGACTTAGCAATTATTAATATTGTAAGTGATATTTTGCCTAAAGCCTAAAGTAATTTTAAGTTCAAATAAACTTTGCCACTATATCTATTCTAATTTTTTGTCTATTATCATTATATACTCCATTTATCGTATCTGTGATTATTTGTATTTATTTTAGTAAATTTAATTAATAATTTTTTTGATAATTGTCCCGATTAGTATCCACACATTCGATTACCTTGAAATTTTAATATGTTGTGCAGTTGCTCGTGATAAACAAAGAAAAACTAAACTAACTCTAATATAATCCAAACCTAACCTAACCGTAAGCTAATCCAATTCAACCGTAATATAACACCACCTCAAGCCCCAGCGCAGCCGTCACGTAACTCTGTCCTAACCTAACCTAACCTAACCTAACCTAACCTAACCTAACCTAACCTAACCTAACCTAACCTAATTTCCAAAAGATTGACTTGTTTTTTAAACATTAGGTTAGGTTAGGTTAGGGTCGGGTTAGAATATGACTTTACTGTTAAGCATCGTAAACTGCACAACATACTAAAAATTAAAGAAAATGGGGAGTGGGCATACTAATCGGGACAATTACCGATCTTTTATTATTTTTATATTCCATTAGGGATATGGGACTGTTAATAGTTTAAAAGAATTTCACTGAAGCACAGCATATGTACCACTGGAGGTAGCCTGATGTGTGACGAAAAATAGCGACAAAGCAGTGTAACTGCTATTTCACTATTGTACCATGACAACAAAAACAAAGTCAATCGCATGCAACAATACAAGTGAGATAGCAGCTACATTATCTTTGTTTCCCCTTTTCTTCGTTGCTTGGACAGTCAGTCTTCTACACACGACAAACTACCTACACTGACAAAAAAAAACAGTTGGTAATACTTCGCAGAGTTGCCAACTTTTATCTTTGACACCTGTCAGTAATTTAGGTTAAGATTAATTGACATATGTCACAAAAAAGCAAAAAACGTATAGACGATTTGGCAACAGAGTTTGTCGCCATTTCGTTTACACGAAAGTAAATAACCCAAATGTCCTGTATCCTGAAACGGAATAAGTACTTTATATTTTTTATAAAATGATAACGATATTATTCCCTTTACGAATGATCTTGTATAAGTCTTACATAAGCAATAAATAAATATATTTTTTTTGTAAAAGGTTCTATAAATTTTTGTAGTTAATTTGTCCGCTATATGACCTCCATGTTCCTTAAACGATTCTCATAATGATATCTTCGAAGATATTAATAATAGTTATACTAATAAAACAAAAAGTAAATTTATAAACAAGAATTAAATTAAATATATATATAAATACCTCTAAATAATTATAAGGATTATCTAAAATGTTTTTGCAACGCAAAAAATTGAGACGGCCAGAGTCCTTTGTTTAAGAAAAAACCTTATAACATATAATATGTTAGTAGGTTATGTATTTGATATAAATCTCATTACATTATGTAATAAATAAAAATGCTATTTTAAATAAACGCATTATTATTAATTTTATTATATCAAGTTTTTGTAAACGCTAGGTATTTATCAGGATAATCTTACTAGTTCTAAATCAGGTTAACTATATTTAACTATAGTTATTTTCAAAATTTTGTACGCCACACGCCAAATAATTTTCATTTACTTATTTACATCGCTTTAATGTTAGACAGTAGTAGTTCGACTGATAACTACTGATAACTGGTTTCAAATGAGTTGTATGTGAATGTGATTGACTGATAATAGAAAAACTTATTTTTGCATTTTTCGTTTCCACCAGTTACTAATGCTGTTGTGCAAAGCCGGAAGGTAGAGTGGAAGGTTCTTTTCGGCTTCCATTTAGGAATGTTAGGAATGGGTGGGGAACTGGGGAGACACAAAATAAACGGACGGACAGAAGGGAAGTGAACGATTACCAATAGAATATTATCGCCCTAGCATTTGCCTAAATAAACCAACATGGTGGGCAAAGATAAAATTCATAATTATACCTAACAACGTATTTGATGGGGTACGGAACCTTCGGCGTGTGAACCGTATGCGCACTTGTCCTGTATTTTTTTTGTTTGTATCTCATTATTTTGTAAATTCGCGAGGCGACAGACGAAAATGCAAGAGAAAGTCAAGTTGGTTCTAAGAGAATGGTGGGCGTTTTTCCCACGTTCTCCGCTACTTCAAACACCCACCTGAGTTGATGGGTCCGACAAGGAAACGTGATTCAGTCGAGACGAACAAAAGAAAGGCAAAATCGTACCAAACTTAACATATTAATGAAGTCGAACTCTAACTAGGTAACGGGACACTATAGCTCTACCTTTTCTACTAAACTTATGTCGATGTTGCTGTACTTCGTACGTACCGTGCTAAACGTCAGTTATTTATGTCAGAGGCGTAGGCTGTTTACCTTTTAGTCGGCGAGGATTCGACTCGAGTGTCGCATCGCAATAAAATTGACGTTTATACCTATAGTAAAATCTGGTTATAGCGATGGCTATGGCGATGAGACTGACGATGGAACATATGGAAAGTTCAATCATTTAAAATTAACCAAAGGTGTAAAATTTCGTCATTAAATTTGGACCGACGTTATAAACGGAGTCCCTGTATTTAATGTTGTTAATTATACTTTATCAATAAATACAGACAGAGTGGTGAACAACAAGGTCCTTTTTGATCATTTATGAGGTATGTAGCAAATTTCTACAGATGGCATTCACTACTCCATCTGTATTTATTCATTAAACGCTGTTTAATGCCTGCAAGTAGGATGGTGGGAGCAGTCTACGGCGTGCTGATAAGATGGAAATCACAATCACAATATACTTTTTGACAGAATACTGATCAAGACGATATTTTTGTTTTTGTTATATTTTATCAAAATATAAAAACAGCAAACAATACATTAAACAAATATAAAATAACAAACCAAATTGGTTTAATATTGGATATTTCAACTTGAAATCAAATGAATACTTTTCGGGGGTTTGAATTTTGGGACGTAGCCAAAGGTGCCACCAAATTATACCTGACGGATCTTGCCACTAACCAAAAAGGATTCGATATTGTTTTGTTTTTATATTTTTCACACAATTCCATGATAGTTTTCACTTTACTTCTTACGGAGGCATCCTTAATTTTGAAAGGTGTTTTTAAACTTTGAATTTTGACATAAGTGTCAATTTAAATTTTTTTTAACTTCTCTAAGCTGTGTAAAAAAGTTCGTTAAATTCGAGTGAAATGATTTACACGCGTTTGTCGTTTTCGTAACACACTCCTTACCACTACCTTATCAGGTAGGTGAGCACCCTTTTGCCTGGTGACAAGATTGGTTGTTTACTTTTATAACCCCAATTTTGTAGGAGGTAGATCTCTATTTTTAGTGGCAACTTCGGTCCCACCGGAATTTTGCTAGAATAAAGTGGTCGGCAGATTCAAGAACAATCAAAGGATAAAATACCACACTACCCCAATAGTATATTGTCACATAGCGCTTATAATTTAGAAAATTATATTACTTTAATTTATTCCAAAATAGAGTTAATTTACGAAACCCGGAAGCGTTATTCAAAATTTCCTTATATTCGTTGTTACACATTCAGCTGAATTTGCGTTGTTTAGGACCACAACGAAAGTGGATCGTGACGAAGTTCTAGTTGTTGAAAATGCAAATAAGCACTATCTGGGGTCCTATAAAGATTCAGAGTAAATAATTATCTAGGAGCTGCAGTATGTTTAATAAGTCTGCATTAAGAGGTCCAGGGGTCCGTGTAACCCTATCGCAAATTCCCAGAGTCGGATATACTCCATAAAACGGCAGACGAAACGAGATGGAACATTTCTGACTTAATCTTCTAGAGTGGCTCTTGGCTCGTAATACTTCATTACTTCTCTTCTGTTTCCTTCAAGCAACACAACCCACCCAATTTCATGATTCCTAAATAGAGGATGATGACGGCCTTTTGTCCTTCTCCTAGCATTAGTAGCTTATGGGAATGAAACACGAAAAAAAATATTTTGATAGCCACTTCATTTCTGCCTCGAAGAAATGAACTGATAAGCTAACAAAACGTTGAACGGGTAATATTAGAAATATTAATAATAATAATAATAATAATAATAGTAATATTAATAATTAATCATATTAAATGTTTAAATAAGAAATTTATTAAAAATCACTATACAATAAATTGTTTCTGTATAGACCATTCTTAGAGAGTTTAGTATAATAATTAGGATCATTTCCAGAGATTATGCATATGTTATCGGCCAAACCCGATTTCAGGACAAACTAGTTTTGCCTAGGCTAAACTAGTTCTTCCTATACGCGATAGGATTAACTAGTATAGCCTAGTCCAAACTAATTTGTCCTAAGCCCGATAGGATAAACCAGTTTAGGCTAGTCCAAACTGATTTGTGCTGATATAAATACGCACACTCTAGGATAAACTGGTGTGGCCTAGTGTAAACATTATGTAACATAAACATTGTAGTAACCTAACCTAACCTAACCTAACCTGACAGGAAACAGTGATGATAATGTTGCCAAAGTTAGTAACCAAGAAAAAGTTTCTTCATCTGAAATTTTAATAATTGAGATATGATTATTGCTTCTATTAGAAAAAATACTTATTATTTGTTATAGTATGATTGTTTGTATTACCAATTATCCATAACTTTTAACGACGAATCATTATGGTCTTAATAAAAATGATTATTTTTCCAATTACGGAGTATTTTATTCAGTTTATCTAGATATACTATAATGTTTACACTAGGCCACACCAGTTTATCCTAGAGTGTGCGTATTTATAGCAGAACAAATCAGTTTGGACTAGCCTAAACTGGTTTATCCTATCGGGCTTAGGACAAATTAGTTTGGACTAGGTTATACTAGTTAATCCTATCGCGTATAGGAAGAACTAGTTTAGCGTAGGCAAAACTAGTTTGTCCTAAGCCCGATAGGATAAACCTGTTTAGGCTAGTCCAAACTGATTTGTCCTGATATAAATACGCACACTTTAGGTTAAACTGGTATGGCTAGGGTAAACATTATAGTATATCTAGAAAGTCAAAATAAATAGATAAACTGAATAAAATACCTTAATCTAATACATAACAATTTTAATAATTGAGATATGATTATTGCTTCTATTAAAAAAACACTTATTATTTGTTTAGTATGATTGTTTGTATTACCAATTTTCCATTACTTTTAACGACGAATCATTATGGTTTTAATAAAAATGATTATTTTTCCAATTACGGAGTATTTTATTCAGTTTATCTAGATATACTATAATGTTTACACTAGGCCACACCAGTTTATCCTAGAGTGTGCGTATTTATAACAGAACAAATCAGTTTGGACTAGCCTAAACTGGTTTATCCTATCGGGCTTAGGACAAATTAGTTTGGACTAGGCTGTACTAGTTAATCCTATCGCGTATAGTAAGAACTAGTTTAGCCTAGGCAAAACTAGTTTGTCCTGAAATCGGGTTTGACCGGTAACATATATACAGAGTTGGAGGTACTGTTTGAAAAAAACCTCTTCGAGCAGGATGTTAACAATTCTATTATAAAGATCATTAATAAGTTCAGTAATTTACTGAAATCGCCAAACCGAAGATGCTCCATGAACGCAAGTTGATTGTTATTAAGTAACTTTCCACCTGTGGATAATTATTTACTACCACCTGTATTAGTATCTCATTGTGTTCGACAAGCCCTTTTGCTAAATTATTCCGTTATACAAGACACTGGAAGAAGTAGCCTTTGAACTGACGAAACAGGTAAGTGATAAATAGCATTAAATTGTTTATTACCATTCTTCTAAAAACAACCTACACGAAAATTTGTTGTTATTATGTTGTTAATTGTAATTTTCTATCTATAAAACGAAACAAAAGTAATTTTTGAAAAACAGGCACATGTTTCGTCTTCCTTGAGTGTGAATATTATCAATGCGAGACTGTTTACACATTTACCTGTTCGTTGGCACGCCACTGTTACCTACATGAAAAATGTTGTTTACGTCTATTAGTCTTGGTTTGTACACACACAAATGTGGTGCCAAGAGAGAAAGTTAATTCTAATTAGAAGTTTTCAGTAATTAAAGTTTGAATTTTATTAGGTTGCCAAGCATTCTTACTGGGCTGAACCATATATTCCACCTTATTTGATGACAGTATTGTTCTTGTACGATATGTCTGAAAAGACAAGTCTTTTAATTATAAAATAACTATTTACTTCCGGTACAGAACTTTCTGGTCGCACCCTCGGTCCTACTTGCAATTATCCTTCTTTTTTTTAAGGTGTCATTACGTATTTTTATATAAATTATTCTAACGAACCTTGAGTAGTTGTTTTGATATGATAACTATCAAACCTGGTAGTTTTAAATAAATAAAACAGAAGAAAAGTTTCAAAAATATTTTAATTGTTCACAACAATTGTTTCACCAAAACATTGGCTTCTTCAGGTGAAGATGCTCTGAATAAAATCTTTACAAAATAGGCTTAAATACTAACATCTAAACATCTAAACTGGGGGGGGGGGGGTTAAACTTTAAGTTTTTGAAGAAAGATTCAAATTTAATAACGGGGAATTATTTACATCAGTTTGATCGTTAAGTAAAATTTTTAATTTATTGTATTTATTAATATAAAAACTTTCAGCTATGTTTAGTTTGTGACTTTTTGGCAATTCTTTTAAAATCCTAAAATTATCATTAAAATTATGTTTTTCGTTTATTAAGTGTTCTGCGCATGTAGAATCAGCATTCCCATTGGTGTAGCTTCTCCTATGTTCACTAATCCTTTGTTTGAAGGATCTACCAGTTTGTCCCACATAAACTTGATCACAGTCTGCGCATTCCAGTAAATAAACTCCAGATTTTGATTCTTTATATTTTATTTATATTCTTATATTGTAGTTTTACCACCCGTCAGTTGATTATGAAATATTTAATACAGGACACTTATTATAAATAGCTATTGGAAGTCGGAAAGCCATATGTTTTGGAAATTGAAAATTAACCTTTCCTTTGGCTAAATTTTAAAAACATATATGGCTTATCAAAGAAAATGTTGCCAAAGTTACACAAATGGAAATAAATAAAACAAGCGTCAGACCTAATTTCAACCATCAACGTTAGCTTTATTACGAGGGTGGATCAAATATAAACGAGCCTGTTTAAATTGCGCTCCTTATAGTCGTATTGCTGCGTTCGCTTGGGTAATAGCTATCACGATGAGTGAGAAAGAGGTACATAGCAGCGTTGCGTAACGAATCATTATTAAGTTTCTTACACGTGAAAACGTGAAACTAGCTGAAATTTTGCGCAGATTATAAGCACATTTCGGAAATGAAACGCTTTCGTGGCTACGTGTAAAAGTTGGGTGCAAAGAATTTAACAATGGGCGTAATCGAGTCGAAAGTGTAAATCATCCTCGTCGTCCGCACACCAGCATTTCGCCGGTTAACATTTCACGCGTTAGAAACCTTAAAGAAAAGAACCAGATATCTGTTTAACTCGGCATCAGCAATTGGAGTGTCCACACGATCATAACGAAAAACCTGGGATTACGAAAAACTTCAACTCGTTGGGTTCCATAGTTGCTGAGTGAAGATCAAAAAGCTGCTCGAGTTCGGATCTCTCAGGCGCTTCTCACTCAATTTAGAGAGGAAGGTGAACGATGAGACGTGGGTACACCATTACACTCTAACATCAAAACGAGCAAACGTGGAGTGGCGGCGCAAAGATAAATCAAACCCAGTGAAGCCGAAAACACGTCTGTCTGCAGGCAAAGTTTTAGCCACGGTTTTTTGGGACTGGAGAGGGGCGTTGTTGGTCGATTTTTTGCACGAGCGAAGAACCATTAATGCAGCCTGTACTATTGACTTCTCAGTCAGGTAAAACTTGATTATCGCCAAAAAAGGAGGACGCATCCCGTTCGTGACGTGTTACTCTTGCACGATAACGCTATGCCTCATATCGCAGCTTTAACGTAGGCCCAAATCGGTGAAATGCACTGAACTCAGCTGGAACACCTTCCATATAGCCCAGACCTATCCCATTGTGATTTCCACATGTTTGGGTCCCTCAAAGAATCACTAAGAGACGAGACCGATGAACAGGTGGTGGCGTTTGTGCGTAACTGGATAGACACCCGTCCTTCTTCTTTTTATGAAACCAGGATGAAAAAACTACCAATGCGTTGGGAAAATGTATTGACAAGCAAGGGGTATATGGATATGTTGAAAAATAGAGAAATTTGTGTTTTTGTGAAACTTTTCAAAATAAATGTTTTATGAACAAAGGCTCGTTTATGTTTGATCCATCGTATTACTTACAAAAAAAATATGTGCATACTTATTTCTCTAATTAAAACTCAATAAACTTAACAGACACAGAAAACTGTTTTGTCGCAATTTCGGAAATGTTTAAATATAATTTCAGAATTCACAAGACAAATGAAAAAACTGAAAACGGATTGAACGAATCGTTCATTTTAACGAGGCTTGTGAGAAGTTGTGAGTACATTGAGACCTTGTCTCACAAATAGATATCGACCCCGGAAAAGAAAAGATAGTTCCTGCAAAAAAATGATACGAACTTATTTTTGATAATGTCATTACAGAATTGCAAATATATAGAAGTCTGATGATTACAAATGCAACTGGCGAACGAAGCTTTTCAAAATTAAAACTTATAAGAACTGTCTTCGATCGTTAATGGCCCATAAATGTTTTAATGCATTTGCAGTAATGACTATTGAATATGACATGTTAAACGAAAATTGACTTTTAAGATAGATATATTGAAAGAATTAATATCATAAAACGCCGAAGAAATTTAATGTTTTGAAAACATAATTCAATATTTAAATAATACTCGATGCTATTTTCTGACTGATGGATAATTAATGATTATGATGATTAGGATGATTTACAATTAATCATGAAATAAATCATTGTTATCGTCGTTTTACTATAATCGCCATTTACAAGTATTTCATAAATTAAATTACATTAAATTAGGAATCTACTAAATATGTTTGTTTTAATAAGTGACACAGGTGCATTCATTAGTACCAAGTTATTAAAATTAAAAGAAATATGCACTACCTAGGGGCCTCCACTGACTTAATCCTGCCCTGCACCTAAGGGGAACAGGGACTAAAAGAATTTTTTTGTAAATTACTTATTTACAAAAACGTCATCTCTTAAAAAATTATTCAATTACTCTATATACAGGCTTATTCATATTTCCATAAAAAAATGACTTTGAGTGTTAAAATTTTTATTAGTTATAGTCATGTCTTAGGCTAACGTCATACCAGACTTAAGCTTCATAATTTATACAAGGCGTTCAAAAAGAAAAACAAAGTTAAACACGAATTGCTTCAGTTTTTCAGATGGCACCTTCCATATTTTATTTTGCCATTCGATTCCTATTTAATCCTGCTTCAATATATTCAGATGTTTCCTATTTTTTAATTTAAAAAATACTGAATAATTTTGTATATTTTTCAAGTAAAATAATAGAAAACATTCGAGTGTATCGTAAGATGATAAAAAAGGAATCGAATGACAAAATAATATATGGGAGGTGCCATTTGAAAAAATGAAGTTATTCGTGTTTGAAGTTCTTAAACTTTAATTCTTTCTTCCTGAATTCCCTGTATAAATTATGAAACTTAATTTTGGCATGACTTGATTAGAACTAGTAAAATTTTCAACACCCCAAGGCATTTTCCCTGGAAGTGGATTTTAGGTTGCTATAAATTGAATTATCTTAGAAACTATTCATCATAGGCATACAAGTTGTTATCAAAGTTAAGAGACGCTTGACAATGCCGATAGGCGAAACACGTGTCTCAAACACAAAACATTAAATTCATCTAATTCGGGAAAATCAATAAAAACCAGTTACATTAAAATTTTAAAACTTCAAACGAATTCATCCTAAAAAATATACCATTCCATTTAAAATAACAAGGTCGGCATTAACTTCCGGTATTACCGGAAGTGGCAGATAGATGAAATTATTTTAGACGAAATGAACATCTTTGATAACCTCTACTTCCACATTTTCAAATATCGAACACGCTTAGTTTTCCTAGAACGTCTAATGTACCACTCCCCGTTTGAGAGACCCTGTATAAGTACATAAGTTAATGTGTGCTACCCTGTATATATATATATATAAATGACAAGATCAAGTATTCACACTACTTAATGTTAGCCAGATTGACCCAGTGGTGAAAGCCGCTATTTTATCGTTGCGGTAAGACTGTTACCCATCGACATAGACATACTTTTTCTTAAGGTAAAACAACTGACTGTAGAAACCTCATTTCTCAATCCAGTCGAGGTAGTAGGCTGCGGATATTCATTGAGTGGCTGTGGTGGTCACTAACCACAGTATGCTCATCACACGGCACTCGCAAACGGCAATCCGTTCTGATAACAGTCATCGTCATCGATGCCCCTAAGCGTACCGAACTTTACGGTTTTTATTGTTTTTTCATCGGTTACTTTGATGCGCGTATAGTGAGTTGAAAAATTCGTGCGAACTTTTGTTTTTTTTTTGCGGCAAAAGATGAGTTAGTTTTTCATGTTTTTGGAAAAAGTGCATTTCTAGAGGAGTAATGTGAAAACTGAAAAACAAAATGGTCCCACATCTGCTCATACTGGTAATTCTTTTAGTGACTAGTAGGAGATAGGTTAAAGTATAATAATTGTTAATGTTTCTTATCTTCAATTGATGTATAATGTGGTTGATATACATTCTAGTTGACTAATAACAGTTCTTCTAAAGTAACGATTTCATTTATTAAAATTTTATGTTAGGCAGTAGGTTTAAAAGTAATATTAACAATTATTGTTAATATTGTATTTTTTGTTTTTGACATTATTCACATTTTAGCTTACTGTTAATTCGGACATTTTTAATATTTGAAATAGTTTTAACCTTTTTTTAAAATAGTGCCTAGCAATCTTACGGGATAAACAGGAACAAAATTTACGGTTTTAGTATTACTAAGTGTTTTTCTTGAACATTAACTTCCTACAGAGACGTAATCATCACATATTCTCTAAAATATTAACAAAACTGTCTGTTATGAATTATTTGAGTGCAAATTTTGAAGATATGAGTTAAAACAGAAGGTATTTTTAATATTCCTGTAAATTACACCCTAGAAAGGTGCTGGATGCAAGATGCAGACAAACAGTAACATCGTAAGGTAAATGGTCAGTTTTTCAAAATAAAACATTTGAAAGTACAATATATATTTTAACTCTCGTAAAGAGACTTTCGTTAAAGAGACTTTTCACACTATTTTGTAATAAAGAGTTTTGTTATAGAAAGTTTGCACTAGTGTACCTAATTACTTTCTTAATCACGTCAGAGAATACCTATCTGTGAAGTTTCACTTTTATAATGATTTTTTAAATACGTTTGAATTGTTTTGATGACACAAATTATTCAATTAGATTATTTTTAATATAAATAACAAATTCTGTTTGAAAACAATTTCGCTGATGTTGGAGACATCAATGCTCGGTCAAGCAAGGAATCAATTCTTTCAAATTCAAAATTATCCGAATTACATTGCTTTTAACGATAATAATAAAAGTATACCTGCAATAAACAAAATTGATGAAATGATTTCTTTCTTGTATTGAGTAGATGGTTCCTAAGTACTATATTGTAGTAATGGATAATGGAAAATTAACAATCACAACATCGATGACTCCTAAAACTTGAACCAACAAACAGTATGTTGCAAAATCGATTGTATTACATTCATTTAATGTTTTTAAATGATCAATTAACTAACAAACTACACATTCGTTTAATTGTTTACAGTAAATAACCACAAATCATATTTACGCATTTTTATGTTACTATGATCTGACATTCACTCTGTAGGTATACCACAAACTTTTTTAAACAAATTCGAAAACGTGTTTCACCCACTTTTATTGTGAGCATTATCAACGTGGTATAAGGGATGAGTCTCTTTGATATTATTCTATTTAAATCACCACTGTCTTCTTTACTATGCTATTACGTTCTTATTTTACGTTGATAAGTTTTTTGGAATTTTTGTATTTCCCGCTCTTCAAAATAGAAGTATTGCATTATTTATCAGGAAGCTAAGACTAGATATGTCATTTTTGACGTACTGTGCGATGCTGATTCCGAATCTGGTCTTAAAATTGCCATAGGTACAACTTCTGGAATTTAAAATATCCTAACCTCAAATTCCAATAAGCATTGAGCATTACTGCGTGAAATAAAAGGTCGAAACAACCGAGACAGTAGCCATTTACGAGATATCTTTTGTCTCTACATCAGAATCTGACTTCGTAATTTCCCCAGTATATTTATAATTTGATAAATCTTAATTTAAAAATTGCTAAGTTGATTTGTTTGGTTGTGCGACTGGGATTTCTCGAAGCTGTAAAGTTCTAAAGCTTTTCTGGTGCCACATTTGAATACGCCGTCAATGAATACATCGAAAATGATGACTTTCTTTTCTGATTCTTTCATCAACTCTTTATAATTATGTCCTCAAAACGATGAAAACAAAAAGCACAAGGAGGGTAATCATTTTCGATATATTTTTTAAGAGCGACCTCCTATCTGGCTTCAGAATTGTCCTAAAACGTTAATATTTCAAGATTCCCTGATCTAAAATCCAAAAAAAAATAGTAACATATGAATTTCTTCAATTTTGGGGTTAGGATATCTTAAAATTCAGTTGTAATGAGACAACTCCAAGGCTATATTTGGAGTCAACATTACAAATTACGTCGTGAATGACTTCCCTTTTGCATTTCCTTTTCAAATTCGTGATTTTGTTCATATATGTTATTTATTTTGTTTAATTGTCCATTTATGTTTATGCATATTTAATTTGTTTATAACGTGGCAAAGTTATTGTTTTATTTTACGTAATTGGGGTTTTGAGCATTTTTCACCTCGTCCCTCTCCCTCAGCCTGACTATGCCACGGCCAATTGCCCCACTTTTCTCCAAACCTCAGAAAAAGAGCCTCATAATTCCGTTATGTAATTTCTACCCTAGAAGGTACAGTGGCCGGCACGTAAGGATATTCAGCGACAGATTCAGATTGACAGGTAGGTAGGCGGAGAGTTTTAACATACCAATAAATGAAAGAATATAGCTGGACCGAAACGTCAACTTGTAGTTCAGCGGCGCGTATCACTGAGAGAAAAAGTACTGAACACGGAACGCAAGTGAATTCATTCAACTGATTTACTTACCCTAATGTTGTTTTAATGATATATGCGAAGTGAACAATTAAAATTTCACTATCATCATGAACATAAGGAGAAAATAACGGTTACAAGTATCTAATTATATAAATCTAGGAATAATAACTAATTTAAAGATTATTAGTTATGCATATAAATAAGTTGTTGACAAACAAAATAATGTCGAATGAACAAAACTTGATAATATGAATTATGTAGTGTATCTTACACAGGTCTGTTTATTAAGGCATTTGTTAGAAAACTTAGTTTGTACAATCGATCTTTATATTTGTTATTTTTATATTTCGTAGTTTCGTTTATAGTTCTACGATTTGTGCATGTACCAGATATCATAAATGATGTTTATCGCCTGATACTCAGGTTCGCTGGCGGCGATAGAAGAATATCGTGGTTAGTAGTTGTAAGTACAATATTGCTTTACAAACAACCACTTCTCTACTCTGTTAATTTGCAACTATTTGCCACTACGCTACTGAACTTTGCTGAGCAGTTATCATTCTGCCTACCGGTCGATTAACTCCGCCCTAAAGGGGCTAGACTTTGCCACTTCGCATCCGATGATTTATGGCTTTTGAATCTCCTTACGTGCCGGCCACTGTAGTTACCTACTTACATTATGAAATTTTGAAACCATAAAAAAGATTACTCTCAGTATACCTATTATATAATATAATTTTTCTCTGTTCACCTATAACGATTACGTAACAACTTTCATTCTTATTTTATTCGGGGTACTAATCAATTTTTTATGGCACATCAAAACATGTCTTATCTTCCGATAGTGCATGTTAGGTACAATTAGCACATTAAAAATTTCCTAGACACAGTATAACGGTGTTGACAACGCTGATCGTGAGATTTATTTCTACACCTTTAAAAAGCCATAATGGGTAAAACACATTTTATACCTTACCATATTATGTATATTTACAGTGTGCCACTCCTTAAGTCCACGACTTCTTCATTTAAAGCTTGATTGCGTCTAAAGCGCTCGTTTGTTCATTTATTTGTACACAGAGAAAGAAAGAGAATTAATGAGAGAATAATGGACCCAAAGACCTACTCCCGTTTCTTGCGTCTTGTGTATTTCCCGCGCGCCATAAGCAACGGTAAAACACTAACCATTTTGACTATGTACCTAATATAATACCAGAGCCTACTAAGGTCTACGCCATTATCTACCTATTTAACATTCGTTATTTTTCTTTTGTTTTATTCTTTGTTGCCTTCTCCAAACTGTCAAATTTAATTGTTCAATTTTAGTGAGGCTGCTTTATTGTTGTTTATTAAAATAAATGAGTGTCATTGAGAAAAAAAGGCGTGTGAACTGAGGCTATCAAAATGGATCACAGCTCATTCTTGAGAAAAGTTTTTGTTTTTAATTAACTTTATCTACACTCTGTTTGAATTGTTTTTTCAATAAACATAACCCGAACGCTTATTTCAGAAATAAATAAATAAAATTGGGTGTAGAACCTAAATTTAAGGCTAAATTAAGTTCCAGAAGTCTTCATTAAGTGATGACAACAGGGTATAGAAACATCTAAAGAAACAATTTCCCAAAACGTTAAAATAGTATTTTAAACTGCGTAACCTACCCGTTTTGAGCCTTTAAAGGATCTTGTTGAACATTGCTAAATCCCACAATAAGTAGCAAATATCTACAGATGGCGTTCACAACGCTTTATTCATTAAATACCACAGGGCGAGTTATTAAATTCAAAATGCTTACATTATAAAAACTTGGATTTAATTTTTTGGTTGATTGGGTTTTTAAATTTCGCAACTTCAGAGTTCCATTCGAGAGCACTAGTCTGGAGTCAAGTATTTGAGGGAGAGTGATGGCCCCTCTCATTGGAACCTCATCTGTTATGGGACTGAGGGTTCTCCAAATAAAATTTATTAAAAGCATGACACAAAATGTCCGAAGCACTTTTGGTTAACAAAAACAATTACAAAAGAATTAAATTAAACTAAAAAGCGGACAGTCAGGAATAGGACCTTTGTCACTATTAAGAGAACTTAATCTATTTTTATAAACAAACATGCTTTCATTTAGTAAGTAATTATGTTTAATTTTCTTAACTAATTTAAGGTTGTCAATATTGATCCTATGATTTTTAGTAAGAATATGTTGATCAACACTAGATTTTTCAGTTCTACCAAATTTAGCGTGAGCTAAATGCCTTTTAAACCTGACCAGAAGAGAGCGTCTAGTCTGACCAACATATTTCTTATTGCAATCTTTACAATCATGTTCATATATCCCCGACTTTACTATAAAAGGAATTTTGTCCTTAGGGTTATCAAGAAGAGCTTGAAAAGTACTAGAATTAGAACTGTATGCTATTTGATAACCAAGTTTATGAAAAATACCTTCCGAGCCCTCAAAGTAAATCATGGCTAGTATGCCATAGTAATAAACTTGGTTTTGCTAAGGTCTTTTTAAAAAGTTGAGAATGTAGACATTAGGTTCTTCAATTTAATCTTATTAACTAATTTATCAATAACGTTACGGTTATAACTATTGTCTTTAGCAATATTTTTAATAGTACAGAGTTCTTTGTGACACCTGCCTTTATTTAAAAGAAAACTAAGTAACCTACATACAAGAAAATTAAAACTAGCCATTTTGTGTCGACTACAATGATTGTCAGACTAGAAGAGCACTTAGCTCACGCTAAATTTGGTAGAACTGAAAAATCTAGTGTTGCTCAACATATTCTTACTGAAAATCAAAAGATCAATATTGACAACCTTAAATTAGTTAAGTAAATTAAACATAATTACTTACTAATTAGTTTTGAAAGTATTTTTATTTATAAAAATAGATTGTTCTTTTAATAGTGACAAGGATTATATTCCTGGCTCTCAGCTTTTTAGTTTAATTTAATTATTTTATTATTGTTTTTGTAAGGTCCACTGAATATTGTGGCAGTTTGACCGAATCTTATTCACTGGACCATATAATTAGTTAGTATATATAATATTTATATTGCCCATAGTTTTTAGTTCTCTTCAATCCCTGAAGAAGGTAACTTTATTACCGAAAAGTGCTTCGGAAATTTTGTGTCGTGTTTTAGCGTTGGGGTTTGAGGTATCCAGTTTGTTCTACAACTGCGCCAAAGTTTCCAGCATTTTTGATTTGTTGAACATTACTGAATCCCACAATAAGTAGTGACTATCTACAGATGGCGTTCACAACGCTTTATTCATTAAATACCACAGCGGCATAAAGTGCGGGTTATGAGATTCAAAATGCTTACGTTATAAAAATATGGACTTAATATTTGGGGTTATTGGGTTTTTTAATTTCGCGGAGAGTTTCATTCAAGAGAACTAGTCTGGAGTCAAATAGTAGAAGGAGAGCGATCACCCTTTCATTTGATCCCCATCTGTTATGGGATCAGGCTTCTCCAAATAAAATTTATTAAAGTTAATAATAAATTTATAAATCATCTATTAATTATCATTTAATTTTATAAAACACAGATGTAATCAGATTACTTTACCACCTGAAGAAGACATTATATGTCGAAATAATATTATTGTGGTATCAATAAAAACTTTCTGTAACTCACCTGTGCTTTATTAAATGTGATTATGGAGTTACAATATTTGAAGGCTTCATCGATTCGATTTTTAATTACCATTAAATGATCAATATTTTAAAATACAAACAAGACAAACACTTCCGGTCTATTCTTATTCACTTCTTTTCCCCAAAGTCCACTTACTTGAAGTAATTTTTATCGTGTTTTTGTGTTGTTTTGTTTTCCGAGAAAGCACGAAAGTTTAGTTTCCATCCGGTTTTATATATCGTACTACAAGTTGTAAACAACAGATATACTAATGTACATATATTTACTTAACACATCCTCAAGTTCAAGTTCACAGGAAGTAAAAGTGAAAGTAAAGAAGGTTGACCCAAATTTTCTTTTAAAATGAAACTTCTAATGTCTACATAATAAAATACACAAACCTTTACATACATCATAAACATACTGATGTATTCGATCGAAATCTACTTTCTACTATAGTATCTATCTAATCATAACCTCTAGTAATTTAGTAAATTAAAGAATGTTAAATATTTCAATTTGGATTTTACACTTGTAGAAAAATAAAACAGCAAACATTATATACTGCTATATACATAGGTATTAAATATTATTTACCTATGTAGTACCATAGTAAATTTAAAATATTCTTTTGTTACCAGGAATGAACGTGTAGAAAATATTTGTGGAAACATTGAATGAAAAACAATAATTAATAATGAAATATTTTTATTCAAAAATTTATTTTACAATAATGAAAAACAATTAGTGATTTAATCACCTTTATTCGTAAATGTTTTTAAAATAACGTTCGCTTAATAAGCCATTGTTTACACTTTTTGACATCTAACAAAACCGGAATTTATTAAAAAAAACTACGTAGTTAGGAAATGTTTTCTGATCTACCAATAAAACAGTTTCGTGACTGACAGCTATTGCACAATTCAAACCGGTGGTTCTAAGGATTTTAAATTGGGAGGAAATATTTTAGGGGTGCACTAAGGAGGAAATTTATAAAATTATGTCCCTAAGAAAGTAAAGTTCGTATATAGAAACATTTTTTTTTTCAAAGTGACAATAATTCATACTAAATATCTGCTAATTAGATTTTTTTGGTATTTTTAATATGGCGCACATTAAATAATTATACCGTTATCATATTTACCTACTGCATTGACCCTAAATGGTCAGGTTACTTCATTTTATTAAAAACAAAACAATTTTCATAAAGAAATAATATAAAACAAAAGAATTTGAAATCGACAAAATTTAAATTGATACTTTATCGAAAAAATAGCTCTAAGTAAATTTTCATATACAAATCATTAAACAGTCTTTACCAATAAAACATAAAATATGTGACACCCTGTATATGCTATTACGAAAACTAAACCATAAAACATATTCTAAAAAGAGGGAATTAAAATCCTTATTCGTCAAAATATTAAGATTAATATCGTACATTTGGAATGCGTCCTACCAACTAGACACAACGAACCGAAAGCCATATCCCACGACCGGTTTCGACCTATCGGGTCTCATCAGGTGGGCACTGGCAGAAACGCCTTTACAGGCTATATTATAAATATAAATATAAATATGGAATCAAGAGAAACAACTACTCCATATTTATATTTATATTTATAATATAGCCTGTAAAGGCCTTTCTGCCAGTGCCCACCTGATGAGACCCGATAGGTCGAAACCGGTCGTGGGATACAGTTTTCGGTACGCTGTGCCTACTGTGTAGGACGCATTCGGTATATGGGATCTGTGATACTTAAAATTTAGACGAAAAAGGATTTTAATTCCTTCTTTTTTGAATATGATATATCTTCGTCTAAGAATACATCGGAATAAACAGTGTAAGTCAATGCCGGTAGGGGTATTAGCCCTCGGAGTAGTAGTTTCTGTTGATTCCATATTTATATTTTTAAACGATAAAATATTTTGAAATCTCTTTTTTTTAGAATTGTTTCTCTAAAAGTATTTTTACAATTTCTTTTTCTTCTACTTCGAAAAAAAATGAATTTTTGAATATCAACTTTCACCTTGGGTATTTTTTTTTAAATGATTGAGTTATAAAAAAAAATAAGAGATTATACATAGGTATGCTGCTAAGCTACAAGATCAGAAGTAACTAAGACAATTTTTCCCATGTTAATTGAGTGGATAATGGAAAATCGAGTTCAGGAACCACTAAATATTAATATTAAGGGCTCAAATAATAACAGGCGTCTTTTCTATTTTTTTGAACAAGCCTATTATAGATTTTATAATAATCACTATTAATGCCATTTATTAATAATATGTACGATATGCCAGACAAGTACTTTCCCTGTCTGAAGAAAGTTAATGGCTTTACCATTTTCAATTAATATGAAAAATGACGACAGGCTAATTATCCGTCTTCGTTAACATGGTAAACAAAATTTTAATAACTTTCTTGTTAACTGCATAATTAAAGACGTATTGGGTAATTGAATCAATCTAATAATAACGTGGTCGATTACAATCCATAATGAATGTACATTACTGTGTTATGATATCATATGAATATCTATTTTAGTATCCACATTATCTGCTCTATAAAAATATTCAGGTTGCATTGCAGGAATTTTTTTGAACCGTTATTTTTCGTAATAAATATTTAAATATTACATATCAGTGTTAAGTTAAACAATATTATGGATTAAGTAAAAGTTGAAAGGAATGTTTCAAAGATTACATTTTTAGATAAGCTGCTTTTTAATTTTCACTTCTTATTAAAGTAGTAAAGTTATTAAAGCAATGAACCAATTCTGTGTAATGCCTAATTTGGACGAATCTGTTAAGGAATAATATACGTTCATTTTTTATTAATTTTTGGGAAGGGTTTTATTTATTTATGATTCTAAATAGTATTCAACGTTTTTTTATGTCCGAACTACGCTCAACATTGTGAGTTAAACGTTTCATTGTCTGTCATCAATCTACAATCGTAAATTGGTTTCGCATGAAGGCTTTTAAGACAAGAAACTGACCACAGTTTCTGTGTTGTAGAAGAGTGTGAAAGCAAGGTATTTCAGAAGATGTTCACGTGTGAAATGTTCCACTGACCTACTACTTCCATTGCATTTCTTACCAAGACTTATTTGTTTCAATTAAAAAGGTCAAGGATGAATGCAGCTGAAATGATAATAAAAGATAATTGGGAAAGTGTCTTTAAGGAAATAATAAAACTCGATATTTTAATTACAAACATTTTCCCAGTAATAATTTTTATGTTTTACTCGAAACAAACAGGCGAAGTTCGTTAACACATCTATACAAATAATAGATGAAATAAATAATAACACAAAGTTTCCACAAAAATGGTATATTCACACTTTACAATTGTTGATATAATTGATAAGTTACTGTTTAAATTACAATTTAAGAAAGCAATTAATAAGACATACCCCCGATGCAATTATAACCATAATGTTAATCATAAAACCATCACTTACTTAAATAATCCTTGAGAATATTAGGAAAATTCTTAACTAAAAATAATATCAAAGTGGCATATAAAACACAAAATACTTTAGGAAAACATATTAAAAATAACAAGGACAAAATTAGTAAGGAAAACATGTCAGGAGTGTATAAACTGAATTGTTATTCTTGTAACTGCATCTATATAGGTCAAACAGGGCGTACTTTTAAATAACGATTAGAAGAACATAAAAAATCTTATGAAAATAAGAAACTAAATTCGAACTATGCTAAACATCTAATCGAAGAAAACCATACTTTTGACAATAACTTTGAAATTCTTCATGTTGTAAATAAAAGCCTAAGATTATCATTATTAGAAACATTAGAGATTAATAAATACAAATATAAAAATACACTGTTAAACGACCAAATTGACCTCAACAATTCACCGTTACTAAATCTTTATACTCACCCCCGTCCTAATCCACTAGTATATAAGATAAATGTTAAGATAAGTTTATTGTATTATTACTTCTGAAGAAGCCTACGTTAGGCGTAACAATTTTAAAGTGTGAATATACCATTTTTGTGGAAACTTTGTGTTTTTATTTATTTCACCTATTATTTGAAATGAGTTTCCATCAAGTGAACGTAGAAAGAATAGAACATCTATACAAGTTAAAAGTTTATTATTGTTATACTTCTGATGATGCCTTAGTAAGACGAAACAATTGTAACGTGTTTCAATACGTTTTCGTGGAAACTAACATTTAATTTTATTTATCAAATGAACCATGAGGTTCTAGCAAACAAACTTAAGAATTGTTAATCATAAAAATCAAAGATTACCATTATTGACTTTTTTAATATCATTGAAACTTGGGGTATTGTAATTTGAAAATACTTTATTTTATATACCTTCTATTTTCTGGAATAAAAAACGTTTGCAGGACTTCCATTATATATTTCGTCATCTATTCAAAAATGACGACATACGATATCATTGAATCAATGTTCTAAAGTAGAAAAACACAAATATATTCAACAAAGTTCGACAATTGCTTCGACTAACCAGTCCTTATCAAGAGTACAATTATACCGAAACAATTGTATAGCTTTATTGATAATATTAATACTTTCGATAGTGCAACGTTTCTGAAAGATCAAGTTCAAAAATAAACTATCAAAATTTAATCTCAAAGCAATAGAAACGAATAAAAATAACTTAAAAACGCTTTTAGTTAAAAATAAACCATCTCAACCACCCGAAGCAAAAAGTGGTATTTATAAAATTCATTGCAATGATTGTGGTGCAATTTACATCGGAAAAAATGGAAGAGCCATTGCAACCAGATTTAATGAACATTATTATTCAATAAATAAAACACTTAATCAAACAGGCCTCGCGGAGCATTGCATCAATTCTAATCATTCGATCAAAATAGAAAATACAAAAATTTTACACTCGAATATTAATAACAATCGGAAATTAACTATGCTAGAGAATCTAGAAATCAAATAAGCCATAAGCAAAAAATTAAACTTAGTCAATTTTCAAACTGAATTAAATACATCGAACTCCCTACTACTCCTTTGTAATTTGTATATATTAGCATTAGTTCTTAATTTTAGTTTAAGTACACTCTTGATAATAATCGCTATCGATCGAAACTTAATCGAGTATAATAAATTTGGTGAAACGTTGTTTGTTTTATTTTATTTTTACAAGTTTGTTGATAATATTTGTAGAAGTTCTTTGTGTTTTTGTATTACTATTTTCCTACTATTAAACATGCTCCACCACCCTTGCACCGTTGAAAATTTAATTAAAACAAATCAACAGCACATTGCATTTAATATTAACTAACACACAGTAGCTCTACCAATACAATACATATAAGTACATCGATAAAATTTCTCATACTTTCTTTTAGATATGCTTCTGTAGGCCTACGTTTACACACGCACGCAGTGTCCTGTGCCGTCTTGCATACCAATATATATTTTTTATTGTGGAATGATAATTTTTCATATTGTCAACGTTTGATTGTCTGAAAAACATCGTTATATATATGGTACTACAAAGGTACCTACAGCAAGCATTATTCTCCATTTCAACAACCTTTCTAGACTATACAATATGCTGTATATTCAATCAAATATACAAATGACATCATTTACATATCCTTTCATTTTTGTGCGTTATATTTATTATAGTAATTAAATATTAATTATATAAAAAAAAATATATTTCTTCTTCTATTGTTTCAGACGTATTTCACGTGTGTCTTTGGATACGGATATGACGCAGGATCTGATCACGCTGCGTGCGGAAAGAACTTCCGGCAATCTCGGGCTTTTCAACCGCCATGTAATTTAGCAGAAGAGAATTATTGCACCCAAGCGGGTTCAAGGTATCCTTGGCATGCAGTAAAACGTTTTGTTAGGGAAAACCAGGGCCTCATGAGACGAATGTATGGAGACCAAAGACATTCCTCCGTTATCAAAGAGGAATTTGATCCTGATGAGGTCGATCTGGATCAACTCAACGAAATCAACCACAGGTACAGAAGGTTCAATAACGAACGTCCCACGAAGGACGACACGTTTCAAGGACGATTCATGCAAAACGATTTCGACTGGAATGAACTCTATTTCGTGGATGGCGACGAAGAAGAAGAAGGAGAAGAGGAAGAGGAAACTCAAGGTCGAGCATTCTCTTCAGACGATGTTAGACCTGGAGAAATTCTGAATGCAAAGTTTGTCTATTCAGAAGAAGGCGAAATTGTGAAAGCCCAAGTGATGGAAATTAAAAATATACCGATGTTTCGAGAATCTAGTACAACTTCCTCAGGTTCTACGGAAGCTTCGACAACAGCAGTTACTAAAACCAGAGCCTCATTATCATCCTCAACGGCACAAACAACAAAAGATGTGAAAGTTACAACAAAAAAGGATACGATGAACGTGACAGAAAGTAACGATCAATTACAACTGGAAACAGAAGCGAAAATTACAAACGGAAGTACCGTATTTCCTATTGATAATAATAACAATAATAATAGTTTTGAAACGTCTACTGAATCCCTAAATGCGACGAAAAAGCTAGCGCTCAAATTAGCCGATGATAATGAACAAAGCTCCATCGGTACGGTTTCGACTACTTCTTCAACTACTACAACAGCTGGGGAAGTTCTTTTTCAAGATTTAGAAGAACATTCCACCAAGAGAGCGCCCCAGAGCAATCGGATTAACTATGAAAAATTAAAAGGGGTGTAAGTACTTTTTTAATTTTTAAGATAACGTTGAGAGAAAAGAAGCAAACGATAATGTATTGTAACTTTATGATGAAAATTAAATATAAAATGAAATACAATATTCAGTAAAAGTTATAGATACCAAGTTACACAGCTACGTAAAAAAAAATATTTCGTGTGTCTTATGAACAGAAAATGGACCCTTTTCGGAAATTGCTGCTAAGGATTTTAACAAACAGTTTCCTCATTCAATTAAATTTACTTATTTAAAGTTGGTTTTCGAAAATAGCGAAATTAATGTAACGTTTCTTCATAATTTTTTTTTTCGGTCCTTATAGGGATAAAAGGAAAATAATCAGAGACTTTTTAATATCTGTACAAAAATATTTTTAATCAGAGAAATAGACTCTTCGGTGATAAACTTGTGAAACATTTCGTAATAATTTAAGAAGAAAAGAAACGCTTTTAAAAGGTTCAAAATAGTATTTTTATATATGCTTGAAAAAGGGATCATATCGCGAAAGATATGTAGTTTTATTAAAATCATTGAAACATTTAAAAGCATTTCTTTTCTTCTTATTTTATTTTTTAGGACATTATTCCATGTGTATCTTTTGTTCTTTAGTCCAAAATTTTACATATATCTGTTTAAGGCCGTTTCTCTCATCTAAACTAAAAATTTTTTTAGATTTGACAGTTTTTAAGATCTATAGAACGAAATTATTTATTTTTTCCTCTATTTTTTTTATTTCTTCAGACAATTTTAATCTGATATCATTCGCTCTACACATTTTTAAAAAAGAATTTTATTAGGAACGCATGTCCAGTAAAAGAAGAGGTTGTAGCTCCATTCTGGGCTAACAATACTCGAGGTGAAGTGTTAGCCCTGCTGAACTTGTATCCCTTCGAACAGTACGTCCACTGGGAGAAGTGCACTTACGAGCATAAACAAATGTACTGCAGGGAAGGTTGTAGATGTGAACAGCAGTATCGACTCCATAGACTTTTGGCCTATGACCCCAACAACGAATGCAGAGGCATTTTTTCGGACTGGTTTAAATTTCCGTCGTGTTGTGTTTGCAAGTGTTACAATATTCCGACGGATTTTCGGGTCACTTCACGGAGTCCCAGGAGAAAGACTAAAGATTTGGATTTAAGCAAAGAATTACCAGAGTGGATTAAAAGCAGAGCAAAGTTACAAGTTTAAAAATTGAAAGTTGGAGAAGATGAACCTGTAAATATGTAAATATGAAAGATATTGTATTATATTTTTGTATTTTTTTGTTACCACCACATTGTGTTTGTGGATGTGGTGATATTTTTTGTAAAGTTCCAATAATAATTAACAAATGTAGATTTTATTCCTTAGAGACAACAATTATTGTAATATAGATGTAAATGTTTTTTGTTGACTGATTTTTTTAAATTAATAATTGATTAAGTTTTATAAGACAGTCAGTTTTAGAAAGTAAGAGAACAAAATGTGGAAAGTTTATTAGCAGCTTATTTAATTTGCATTTGTTTTTTGATTGTATGTATTAATTTTTATTACAAGCTTTTATAACTACAACCACAAACATTTCTTAAAAAAATATGTTTATAAAAAATATATAAATCCGCAAGACTTGATTTATTTTTGTTTTTTTTTTTATTACTTTGCCGTCATTATTACCTAAGTTTGTATGTCTTCAGTATAAAGGTTTTTTTCTCTAAATTAATTATAACATCATATTTTTCACATTTTTAAAACTTTGTTCTTTTCAGGATAAAATATTTAATATGTTGAGCATCATAGATGATGGTGGTGATTGAAATAGGATATTTAAAAGGTATGTAAATTATTTATTTATTTAGGCATTATTTACGTACACTAAAATTAAAATTGGTCGATTTACAGGATGTTCTGAATTTTTAATCGCATATAAAAAGGTTTTGTTGAACTTTAATAGGAGAAAAACAATTCGAATTCCATTTAAACCTTGTTTATTTATATTTCATCGAAGAAAATCAAAGCCATAGTAAAAGATAAAAATAACGAACAATCACAGAGTACATTATTAAAAATAAAAAATAATAATAATCAATTAATCAACATACAAATTATCCTATATATATAACAGAGTTGGTAAACAGTATAATAAAATGTCTTGATATACATAGTTGACTCTCAAATATATACATTAGACATTTTCTTCTATTTATTCTTTTTCTTAGTTTTTTTTTTTTAATATACATTCAACACAAATTGTTTTAGTAATCGTTATTAATCATTTCAAATTAGATCTTAAAAGCTAATTAATAACTTAGAAATTTTAAATTAGACTTTCTGTTTTTTCTTTTAGTCTCTCCTATCTAGAAGTACAAATTCTATAAAAATGTTGTCACACAATATGCAGTTTTGCTGACATGAGTAAAATTGATACATTTTTTGTTCACTAATTCAATAAACTAGTATCTTACATAATTAATTATATTTATTATAATTAAATTAGTATTGACAACAACGGATTAAAAACGTTTTGACTAAGACTCCTACTGTTCTATATGTAATTAATGAAACAAAAATTAGTTTTCCTTTTTTATATATAAGCAAACTTTCAAAGAAAATTAAATTAGTAACATTTCACTTTAGAATTACTCCTCTGAAAATTATTTCAGTTGCTTTTTTCTTTTTAAAAACAAAAATATTTGATTTAATATATTATCACTTCTTCGTTTGTCAATTTGTTATAAATAATTTAAAATACATTTTTAATTAGTAAAGACAATCAAAAACGTCACCATACATCAATAAATAAATTATAAAAAAAAATATTTACACAAAGATTCGTAAACCGTAAAGTTGTAACTCATATTTGGCCATTCTGACATTTTCAGTGTATTAATTAATAACTATGTATTAATTCTAATAATGATTGTTTTTTATTTATATTTATATTTTTAGAACTTAAGCAAACATATTCACATAAGATATAAAATGGAAGCTGTTTCATTAAAGGCAAAAAGCGTTTAAAAACTACAAAAAAGAAGTAAAAGTTTTAAAGCTTTCATTATAAAAGAATAGGCTGCATAAAGCAAGAAAATTCCACCACCCTCATTTTACTGCTTATCATTTTAGTGTAAACTTGTTCAAAAATTTCGTGGGTATAAAAATTGGTCGAAAGGCAGTGTTACTTGTAAAAATGCACTTAGAAAATTTTCTATCTTAACTTCAGGACGGTCATAATAACTGTATTTATAGTAAGTAATATTATTGTCTTTGATTCGTATTTCATAAGTGTTTTCAATTATTTATTCCGTTCTAATAAAAAATGGCTCAAAAATTCCAGGGTAAGCTAGCTGAAAGCTTTTAACAGGAACAATAACGCCCAGACAATACATCATTTTAAAATTTTACTGAACAGGGATCCATTGGCTTTTATTGTGTTCAGCATCGATTGCTGCCTTAACTTGAGTACAAATGTAGGCTATATTTACTCCAGCAGGGATGACAGCTAAATACATTACAAATAAATATTTAAAAAATTAAATACCTAATTCAAATTCATACACAAATAAATAAATAAATAAATAAATAAATAAATAATTAAAGAAAGGAAATAAATAATACTGCTTTTTTGTTTCACACTTGAAAAAAAGTAGTTTTATTTATTTTCTTTCTTTATTTATAAAATGTTTCACAAAAAAACAACTGCGTATACTATTCAAGCTATTAAATAAAAAATTAACTCACCTGTTATTTGGTGTCTATATTCAGCTTCTAATTTCAAACCATGCTCGTACATTTCCTTGGCTGCCTTCCCAGACAACTTATCCAACGGGAATCGGGTATCTTTTACTTCTTTTATTTGCTTGGTACTTTTGAACTTGATAAGGAGCACAATAGGATAAATCTGATGCCTATGAAGCTTTTCAACTGAAGAAACCGAAATGTCCAACATACAATGTAACCTCTGCAACAAAATAATAAAATTCAAAGTATGCAAACGAAAAAGATTTTAAAAAAATACTTACTGAACTACAAACTGATCGTATTGAGGCAGCTGTAGTACATTCGTAGTAATTGCCTTTTCGTCTGTAATCAACGATAAGACTATCGGCAAGTTCCTGATCCAAAGTGGCCTGGGAACAGTGTCTAGCTTCGTGCTGAACTTTCTGAAACTTGTCAGGAAAATCGTTCACTAATTTATCAACAATACACTCAGCTAGAGGACCTAAAACTAAAACTGGACGAAATTCTGGATCTGCAATAAAAAGTAATAAAATTAAAGCATACAAAATCAACACGTCAATAACATACAATCAAGTCTTTCTACTCTTTGATAAGAACACAGAGAAAGATCTTCGTGCAAAGTTCCATTGTCTGAGTACCACCCAGAAGACACATTACAAAAACTGGCCAGTTCTTTGGAATCCCTTGAACCACTCCTTTGGTGCTTTTTGCGACGGAAGAAGCTTCTCCTTGCAGATGTCGAACCCCTGCCCTCAAGATCGCCAGTACTTCTTTTGAGCAGCAACTCTTCTTCGACCCTAAAACAAAAAAAAAATTAAAATGATATTCGATTGTTAAACCGCGTATTACTTACTTGTATTTATTTGGTATGATACCACACTGTTGCTTCTGTCCTTCCGAATCGAGTTTCCATGCCCTCCAATGACCTGGAACCCCATTGAACATTGTATTATCCACGTATAGAATGTCATCCTTATTAAAACAGAGCTGTAGATTATCAGATAACTCGCTGCCACTTCTATCGAAAAGACAACGGATGTACAGACTGTCACCAGGCTTATCTTTAATTTCGTTGTAACCTGAAATGAAAATAAAAAATAAGGAAGACGGTTAAATAAAACATACTTAATACAAATACATACGATCTACTCTATAGTGTGCTAAGACAGTGACTTTATCAGCAGTCTTGGCAAGTTCATAAGCTGCCTCTTCAGCAGTGGCATGTCTTAAGTCACTTCCGTTATATTCTAAGATTTGATCTCCGGTTCTAAGACCCGCATGATAAGCAAGTGAGTCAGGCTGAACCGAGTGGATAAATATACCAACAGCATTGCCGCCAACTAACGATATACCCAAGTTTGAAGTCTTCAACGTTTCGATGTACAGATATCGAGGTTCTTCTTCATTCCTTTATAAAAAACGTTACATTGAAGAACATAACACGAATTGTTAAGATATAACATACCTATTATTACTACTTTGTCTTTGGATTGTAGATGTAGCCTGTGACGTGCGGTTGATGATTGTTTGATTTCCTAATGATGTCAAGGGTAAGCTCATGGCGTTGGAATGAGATTTTCTCACCCCTTTAGGGGAATTGCACGGTGTAGGTTCACCATCACCTTCGTCGTTAGAAGACGAGCCCGAACACGAACCAGAATCTTGCAGTTCATTATATTCTTAAATATAAATTACAAAAAGTGGAATAATTAATAACAGCTTCTCATATTTCAACTTACTGTCGGGACTGTACTGAACTAGCATGGTAATAGAATTTCCACACTGTCTCAAAACGTTTGCGGCCAAATTGTATGTGGCATTTCTCATGTTGATCCCACAGACTTCCAATAATTGATCGCCTATCTGTAATCCTACTCTACTAGCTAAACTGTTGTCATTCACTGTTGATACAAAAATTCCACCACTTTCCGGACAATTTATCTGTATCCCCAAGGGCTCATTAGATTTATCAATATGTACTCTTCTAAGTTCTCCTGGGAGAGGTTTCTGAGGCCAACAATAATCAGGAACACTATTTCGCTTATCCCTGTTACCCGGACTTAAGACTTCCACTTGAAAAATCGGCATGGGACTTCCCCTCTCGCTAGTCCGTTCAATACTTCCCGTGCTTACTTTTCCAGCAGAATTCTTAGACGTGACACTAGGATTGGACGGTATTCGAAAACGTTGATTTTCTTTTTTACGTGGAAATGTACCCCCTTCAAATCCCTGACCGTAATTGATCATGTCAGAATCCCTATAAGGAACATGAGCGTGGCTGGGTAAACCATTCACATTTAGCATTGGCTTTTTCTGATAATGATCAACAGAAGGGCTGTGGGTGTGAGTGAATGAAGGATAAGGGGGTTCGAAACCGACACTTTCACGTGAGTGACACGTAGGGAGAGTCAGAGGCGAGGAGGTGAGATGTGGATGGGGATGGGGATGAAAGGGAAACGCGATACGGGGATTTGGAACAAATAATTGCGAGTGGATTCGAGTGTGAGGATTCGGAACACCGGTAACCGACATGTCGTGAGTTATTGAGTTATCACGATCAGAATCCGCAGTGTATTTAACTGGACCTGAGAAAAAAAAACATTTTTGTATTTCTATTGAAGTTAAATTCACTAATAATTACCTGTCTTATTCTTTTTATAATAGTTCAGAAAGTCTTTCTCACTGATCAACATCGGTTTATTGACAGGGAAGTCGAGACTGTTGTCCGAATTAATGCTCAATCTATTATTGACTTCACGCGACACCTCAAAATCAGACATTTTATTTGACCTGAGCTTCTCAAATGAATCATTAACAGTGCTAAACGTAGCCTTCGGGAAGGGCACCATGCTATTATCTACACTTTTAAAAACGCTATGCCTGTTTAAGTTTTGGGCCAGGCTAAGTGGTATAGGAGTCGAATTACGATTCGACGTCCTCTCGTTCTTGCAACAGTAATTATTCTGCTGTTCTGATCGGTCAGTTAATAGAAGACTCAGGGGTGGTCGTTCTTTTTTACGTGCTACTATGGTGCCTGTGGTGTTCTGAAGTACGTTAGTGGCCCGTGCTTTAGGCCACGTACCGCCGTTTTTCTCTTGCACCGACATCTCTTTACCTCTTCTTTTATTTCGTTTCATGGTATTTGTATTCTCGCCATGATAACTATCTATCACCAAATCTAACTCAGCTATTGCCTGAAATTAGATAAAAAATTATAAATCCAGAAAACAAAAGCGCTTTAAAATAATTCTCACCTGTTCTTGCTCAAAGGTATTGCTACTTAAATCGAGTGTATTTGGTGAGCTATTTCGGTACTTCTTCTTGTCGTCGTTCCTGTTTCTATCCTTCGAGTGTCTTCTTCCGCGAACCATGTCCAGTTTTTCTTTGAACCACGCCCCGCTATTCTTCTCCTGGACGTTACTTTTATTATTTAGTCGATAATCACCGCTCAAATACTGTCTATCGTAATCGTGGCGAACCAAATCGTGGTCGTCCGTTTGAGAGCTCCTGTTTTCTTTCTTGTAGCGTTGGGCAGGCATAAATACGTTTGTGGTACATTCAGGATCTAAGTAACTCGTCTTCAGGGTCGTAATCGTAATTATGTCTGTGCGGTCATCGTTCAGAATCGACATGGCCTCGTGGATACTCTCGAAACCGTCCATAGACTTATTGTTTATCTTTAAAAAAATAGACGATAAAAGGGAAACTGAATCCTAATCAAATTAAACTCCGTTAATAATCAAACTTACGCTCAAAACCCTATCACCAACGACAAGACTATTATCTTTGGCTGCTAGACTGCCCTCACTTATCTTCCCAATATACACTCCCGATTCTAGAGATAGACCGTGACAGCCAGCGGCAAGTCTTGCAGTATAGATCCAACGAGCAACTCGCGAGTTATTCTGAAAACTGGGTGGTATACGGACAACGTTCTGAGATCCTCGGGAATTTTGTGAAGACGACCATGTTTGAGATCGGCGCCTACGTACAACCAAATGTGCCACCGGTAAACTTGAACGCAACGTTTCGATCACCATCCTTTTCGATACCGAGGTGCAGTCGAGATTGTTCACGCGAGAAATGCAATCGTTTACTCTAGCAAACAAAATAGGATATAAATGAAACCGTTTATGGAAATTTAGAACAAGATGACTTACCTCAACTTTCCATCGGCCATGGAACCTTTTGAGACTGAAGCCACGTAAATACCACTGTCATTGGGATAATGAGGATCATCTCGACCACCAACCAACTCGAATCCTAGGTCACCATCACTGGGAAGTCCTGACAAATCCATTTCCAATATTTCTGTTTCCCATTCCTATACAGAAAAGTCCATCTATAATGTCAAAAACACTACTTAATTTTTGTTTTATATTTAAATTACCTGCATATCACTGTCAATAGCGCTGTCATGGGAATGATTATGTCCCATACCACGAAACTGGTGAAACTGTGCTTCCTTCTCCATGTGTATTTCGAGGGCTTCTTTCAATATTTTAACTTCCTTCATTAGCTCGTTTCTTTGCTTTTTTATTGCGTCAGACTCCCTAAGGGCTTCTGCAAGTTCTGATACAGCTCTGTCCCTTTCCTTACGCATGTTATCACACAATGTACGAATGCTTTCGCGTTCTAAAACGATCTTGTCCCTTTCAGAAAACGCCCAATCACGTCGACCTTAATCAAAAATTAAATGAAAAACAAAACCCCGAAAAAATCACATTATATATCAATAATGAAACCAACCAAATTTGTATTTTTATCAGTTAAATAGTGTTTACCTTTTGATACTTCAGCTTCCTGAATGGCCTCAGACAATTCCGTCTGAGCCTTGTCCAAACTTTTTCTTAAACTTTCAAGTTCCTGATTTGCTTGATCCAAGTTATCCAATCTTTGTCTCTGACTTAGGCTACGAGAATCAACTTGAACTTCTTTTCTAGCTGCATTATCACCCAGGAAACTAAGATTATCCAATCTGCTCTTCATCATGTCTCGGCTATCCTCTTTAGAAGCACTATATTCTCCAAATTTCTCCCTTAAATCGTTACATTCCTTTAAAGCTTTGTCACGATCATGTAAGGCGCTGGCAATTTCACGTCTCAAAGTTTCCATCTGATAGTTCAACTGTTTTTTCTCTTCCAAAAGTTCTTTGTTATCTGCCTCTAACAGTTTATTCTTTTTACAGGCCTGTGTAAGATCGTCACTCAATTTCTCCATCTCCTTGTGGACTGTATCTCTGCAAAACAAAAAATCGGTAAGTGCTGAAAGGACAAAATTGAACACATAAACATCCTTAATGAAGAAATTACTAATTAAAAAAAAATACCTTTCGCTCATTATGAGATTATATTCAGTCATAGCAGCATTTCTTTCATCTGTGAGTCTTTTGACCTCTTTACTGGCTTTCATACGAAAAGCCATAGCTTGATTGACCTCTTTAACAGCTTCTTCGTACTGCTGCTGAACTTTCTGGAATGCTTCCCTAAATTTGATACAATCTCTGGCAGCTTTGTCATATTTTTGATGAGCTACTGCTATCTGCTGACGTAAATTGACAATATCTCTCATCTAAAATAAAAATTTACGATGAATATTCGGCTTTCTTAAAAAACAAAAATTTGTGAGGATATGAAGAAGTAAATTTAAATCAATCAAAAAAACTAAGGAAAAAAAAACATTAACTTACAACATTGTTTCTTTCTTGATTAAGTTCATCACACTGCTTATTAAGTCTGTTAGTTTCATCTTGTGCCAATTCTAATTTTGTAATTGCTTGACTGTGTGATGCCAGAAGCTCATCATATCTTTTTCTAAGAGTATCACAATCGTCTCTCACAACACTGTCATTTCTTCTGGTGAGCATGTACAGGGATTCTGTGTTACCATTTTCCGACACCAATACCTGTAACCAAAGATAAATAAATATGAATGTATAAACTTTTACTTTTAACATAAATTATACCTCTTGCTGCCTGTGTAATTCTGACAATTCAGTCCTTAATGATTGAACATCTTGTTCCAATCTTTGATTTTCACTAAGCACATCTCCATACTTTGTGCGTAAAGTTGCAGAGTCTTGAGAGGAAACTTCTAGTTGGTTCATAGCTGCTCTGTGTTGGCTTCTGTAGTAGTCCAGTTCCTTGTAATATATTGTACAAATATAAAAAACTAACATCCAAAGTAGTATATTAGAAATCTTCATGCATATTTATTGAAGTGTGGAAAATATTGCAACATACAAATAATAACTTTATGAAGTGATATATGTGGTAATTTCTTTGCAAAACAAACCCCTAGGTACTGTAATTAAACCCCAACTTAAGAAATAAAAAAAAGGTTATTATAATTGATATGTACTTACTTTCATTGCATGATCGCATCTCCTTCTTAAGTTTGCCAATTCATTATTTGCTTTATCATATTGTTGCTTTAGGGTTTCATAATCACGAGAAGAACTTGAATTTATCGAATAGTTTCGAGATAGTGCACCTAGGAATAAAATTGTGTAATAATAAATTATTGTGAAAATCTGCTAGCAATTACCACTACTGCCACTGCCGTCAGTGCTAGACGCCATTTCTTCGCTAAAAAGTGAAAACAAAAAATAGGGAAGGTTACAATAGAAAGTTTTATTGTTACTTCCTGAAATACTTTTTTAAATTGTTCCACACTACTAACTGTACATAAACTGACGGAACTTTCGTAATAGTCGAGAAACGTCCGTTCGTGTTGTAAAATCTTTAACGGATCTAATGAAAATTTCACGGTAGTTTTTGCAAAAAAACATGCTATTTGATAAACGCTACGAAATGAGAGCAAACGGATACTATTAATTTCAATTCACATATTGCCTTTTACTTATGGACATCAGTTAGGGCGAAGAATCGAGTTTAATTTCTAAGCAATAACTTCAAAATTAACTTACTCATTTAATATTTAAAACTTGTACTACTATTTTCAACAACATTATTTGTTGCTGATATGAAAGTAAATATTTTTATAAAGAAAAACGAGAACTATCATGATTTCCAAAGATTGAAAGAAAGTACATAAATAAGACTGTTGTCAAATTGTTACAGCAACACTGATTATTACAGCAAGTATGCCATAGATAATGTTTGCCAAACGTCCTAATTCTCATTAGATATAATTTGGTGGCACACAATTACATCTCATGATATGTAAATATATATACATATATATATATACTACCTAAACTTCACTTACCCCCTTTATTATTTTGAGTTGTTTTTTGTAAAAAAAGTTTCAGAGAGTAACAGTTTTGATACTAATTTTATTTTATATATCAAAATCAATGTTAAAAATAAGTTATTGAAATGTTCAGCATAGAATTTAAAATATCACCTAATGGTGCGAGATCAGTCATCATTCTAGTAAAGTGTGTTGCCTACCTTTAAGTCAATTGTTTAAAAATAGTGTTATTTACTGTAAGCAAATTAAAATTAAAATAATTTTTTACTTTCTTTAATTTTTTTAGTTAAAATATTTTTTGCCTTAACTTCTTAAGTAAAATAGAATTGAAGAAAAATTAATGATCCACAATTTTAAATCTTCTTTATTGTGACATTGTTACAGTTGTCGGTTATTACATTTGATTCATTGTTGTAATAGTCGGCCATCATACTTTGTTAATTATTGCCATATTGTCGCTGCTGTCGGCCATTATACTTTTTTAAAACCCGCAAAAATTTGAATTGTGTTTGATATAGTAACATAAATACACATCACTTTGCAGGACAGTGCCTCGCGTATTCTGAGGCCGATTTTGAATCTGTTTGATCTGTCAAAAAGAGCAGACTAGTACGCATACTGTGTGTTTTTCGAAATTAACAAATAAAGCTTCTGGGTGTGCCAAAAATACCTACGAAATTTTGAATATTTCTCAATATCTTAAAAGCAAACGTTGTTTTTGTAAGAATACCATGTTTCTCCTATGTCCAGTTTAGAATCCGTTCAAACTGCCGAAAAGCTATATTAAATGCGTAGAACATTTTTTTGTTAGATGGACATATAAAATATAATATAATACATATACATTGTAAGGATTGTATTCGACTAGCGGAACACAAGTAACATATTCTGTATCTTCTAAAGAAGCCAAGGTGGAAAATGTTCGTCTAGTTTCCAGGGTAGAGAATTCTCAATTTCACTGCTTTTATAACTGTTATTTTTAATAAAATGATTTGTTCATCAGCTATAAACAGATTTTTTCGTGCAAATAAAATTTTCTAATGAGGAGAGAATTATATTAAACTTATTGGATTTAAAAAATAACAAAAAATAATAATTAAAGGGACTCACCCCTTTTACCACAGTGGTAAAAGAGGTGAGTCTCTTTAATTATTATTTTTTGTAATTTTTTGTAATTTGCCACAGTCTCCGATAAATATTCTCTTTTTTATTGGATTTAATTTTTCCAGTTGAAACTTATTATTATTACATTCATCAAAGTACTGAATGCAAACGTGTATGTTGTTTTAAAGGACGTGTAGAGATCATAGTTTCCTTGGCATTCTTTAGAGATAACAAACACACACACAAACACGTTAAGTTCGATATAATTGAAGTCACGTTATGGATTAAATAATATTTGTTTGCATTCTAATTTTAACATACAAATTGCTACAGAATTATTACTATATCAATATATTATGAACTGTTAAATGCACCAAATAATAAATAAAAAACAGCGTCATTAAATTAATGAAAGGGAAATTAAATTTTTATTAATTATTGATAGATAAGTTTAATTAATTAAAGGATTTTTTTCTCATAAAAAATTCGACGTACGTTGATTATATTATTATGATTACAGTAATTTGAAAATAGCTTTATAATATATTGATGACGCTGATATTAATCACTTTGGATTATATTGTTAACATAAAAAACGACTCGCTTTGCTTTTAATTTGCTTTTAGTATATGAAACCCAAGATGATTAGATGAACTCATTTAACGTAATGATGTAGGCTTTCACGGCCGGTGTCTAATTGTAGAATGATTTCCATAAGGAGAAAAACAAATTATAGTTAGTAAATTCCTGTAACATAAACAAATGAACATTTACGTTGATTGTCTATTGAAAGTGAAATAGTTATAAATTTTAAAAAATATTTTAGTGGTTGAATTATTGTTTTTATGACTTTCTTATAGCAAAATATCTGTCTGATAACATCGTCAAAATTGACTTCGTGTAATAAATGATAATGTATATTTTTTAAGAACTGTAGCTCTGGTTTTTGCTTTGTGACTAATCATAATGATTGTAATAAATAAAACACAATTACTTTGCACTGTCACTAAATTTATTTCAACTGGACATGTTTCAACTTACAAAGTCATTTTCAACAGTATTAACTAATACTAAGTACAGCATATTTATATCTATCTTCAATTCCCCGAGGGGGTGGTTCTTTACTTTTTGTGGGTATATATTTGGTCATTTTGCATTTTATTGTATAAAAATTTTCAGGAATTCTAGAATATCCAGTTCTTTTACCTTTGTTCTCGTAATGAATTGGTGTGATTATATTGTCAAAATTTTAAGATGATTATTATTTTAAATGTGTTCCGCAAAAGTTGATATATTATTTTTTAATCTTATCGCTCTTTCGTGATCTTTAAGTCTCGTTTTGAATTTTGCACAAGTTTTTCGTAAATACACACCATTAAAGAAATTACATTGAAGTTAATGTACACCTGATTTGTATTTTTTCTCTTTTATGTTTATTATTGAATAATAGGTTACTTAATTTTGTGTGATTTGGGTCCGACTGCTCTGGTCCAAGTTTTCTGTGGTTTTCTTGGATCATCTAGGCAAATGCTGGGGCAGTAATATTCCACAGGAAATCTTTCACTTCTCTTCTGTCCTCATTTCGTCCATCTCATCTTTCTCTCCCTAATCACATCACCCATCCCTTCCCACGATTCTTGAAAGGAGACTGAAGAGGGCCTTACGCCCTACCTTCCGGCTTTGCACTACAGTGTAGGTCGGAGGGACTGCTCGCCTACCAGCACGAGTAGCTGGTGAGAATGAAACACAAAAAAGTCTAAAAAAGTTAAAAAAAACTATTAGTTAATACTGCTGAAAATGACTTTGTAAGTTGAAACATGTTCAGTTGAAGTAAATTTAGTAAGTGTGCAAAGTAAAGTGATAATGCTACAGTCGCTCCTGCGTCATTATAATTCGACAAGGATTTTTTAATGGCTTTAGTTTTGAAGATTATCTTTCTGTGGAACAATTTGTTGCCATCAGACTCAAGAAAAATATATGAAAAGCCATTGCAATTGCTAATTTCATATACAAATTTATGGATCGCTAAATTTTCAAAGAAAATTATAACCTTGGATTTTTTTTTTATTTTGATTTATGTTCAAAATTCGAGCAAATATAAATACATTTAATACATTTGTAATGGTGAAAGATTTATTGCTTTTGTTTGTTTTTTGTTGACTATAAACATGCTATTTTCCCATTAAATACACTACAAACTTAAACTTAAAAGAAACCTAAACAGTTTAACATTAAAAATCGAAAAAGGGGTTCTATTTACGGGATTTTTCATCAAATTTTAAATAAACATGCTACAATAACGTTTAAAAAATAAACGTTCGTGAGATTTTTTCGCGTGCTTACAATATTTTTTGAAGCATCTAAACTAGATATTAATACACCATAGTTTGATATAAAATACTATTTAGACTGTCTGTGGTGCAATTATGATGAAACATTTTTAAATATTTTAATAAAACCTAAAGAAAGTTTCAACAATAAGGTTTATGGCCAACGGGCCATTTTCAAAGAGTACAGATTTGTTACTAAAATTAAAGAAATGCAGCCGATCAATATAAAGGGTTGAGGGTAATATGGAAATTCGTAGATACAGGTACCTACTCTGGTAAAACCAGTTACAATTTGTATAAAAGTAAAGGTGAATTGCTGGTCTCTAATTCAGTGTGGTTATTAACTATTAATTTATTATTATTATTCAGCGATTTTTTAATTTCCAAATTTTCGAGAAGGCTTAGTTTCTTACTTTTTGATATAAACTACAGAATTGTATGATACCTGTTTACGTCATCAATTAACTTTCAATTGTTCCAACATAACCACCCACTTGTACCTTTGTAGACTTTCCGTTAGTAACGGAAATGGCCACTATAACGGTAGAATAAGTATAACGAACAATAAAAAAGATTTTCTATTCTATTTATATACTGATACACAGTAGAAATCCCATACAATTTGACATTTTAAACGTATTCATCCCGTTTATCAAAAAATTTTTTAATAGAACCGCGTATAGTTTTAAATAGTTTTCCAACAGGCCTGGTATAGATAGAAATTAAAGAAGCGGTCAAACAACACCAGTATGCTTTCGCAGTCCTTTGCTATTTGATCGTTTCGTGATTTATTAAGTTAAACTACCATAATTACTAGAAAAGTACTTTGGTAAATTAAATCACATCGTGACTTTGTGTTGTCTGTTTTATAATGTCGTTATGTTGGTGCTTAGAAGACAATATAATTGAAGTTTGCGACATTTTCATCTTTGATATGATTTTCTGATCTGTCGACTTTTGGAACTTTTGAAAATGGAAAACGAGATTCTTAAGGTCAGTTCTACATTTGCAATATTTTAATGGATGTTTAGTTGATGTACCTATATAAAAATTTAATACATAATAGGTCATGATTCGAAGTTTATAGAATTTTTCATTTGCAACATAATCTTTCTAATCTCTCCAATTTTAATAGTAAAATTGAAATCAATTGTTTAAAAATAGTGTTATTTACTGTAAGCAAATTAAAATTAAAATAATTTTTTACTTTCTTTAATTTTTTTAGTTAAAATATTTTTTGCCTTAACTTCTTAAGTAAAATAGAATTTAAGAAAAATTAATGATCCACAATTTTAAATCTTCTTTATTGTGACATTGTTACAGTTGTCGGTTATTACATATGATTCATTGTTGTAATAGTCGGCCATCATACTTTGTTAATTATTGCCACATTGTCGCTGCTGTCGGCCATTATACTTTTTTAAAGCCCGCAAAAATTTGAATTGTGTTTGATATAGTAATATCACTTTGCAGGACAGTGTCTCGCGTATTCTGAGGCCGATTTTGAATCTGTTTGATCTGTCAAAAAGAGCAGACTAGTACGCATACTGTGTGTTTTTCGAAATTAACAAATAAAGCTTCTGGGTGTGCCAAAAATACCTACGAAATTTTGAATATTTCTCAATATCTTAAAAGCAAACGTTGTTTTTGTAAGAATACCATGTTTCTCCTGTCCAGTTTAGAATCCGTTCAAACTGCCGAAAAGCTATATTAAATGCATAGAACATTTTTTTGTTAGATGGACATATAAAATATAATATAATACATATACATTGTAAGGATTGTATTCGAATAGCGGAACACAAGTAACATATTCTGTATCTTCTAAAGAAGCCAAGGTGGAAAATGTTCGTCTAGTTTCCAGGGTAGAGAATTCTCAATTTCACTGCTTTTATAACTGTTATTTTTAATAAAATGATTTGTTCATCAGCTATAAACAGATTTTTTCGTGCAATTTGAAATTAAAAGTTTCATGCTTGCTATTCATTTCAATTTAATTTATTTTCATTTTGTATTTATAATTTATTCTACCTAAAACTATTTTGGAAATTGAAATAAAGTACGTAATATATCTACACATTTACGTTCAAATTGCTTTTACTTACACTTAACTTCATATCTTGATAGAAAATTAAAAATTAGCTTTTAATTTCGTACTTAGTTTAATTTTAGATTTTGTCCAATTTGGATTAATATAATACAATAGGGTTGTCCTTATTTTAACAGTTTGAATTAGTATGCACCGAGGAGGTCATAGGGTTCAAAATTAAGAAAAATCCTTAAAGTTGGAAGTCTCTACCTGTGCCACCTTACAATTTGCAATGCAAGTTCTATATCAGATTTTTATTCTGTTTATCTCTATTAAATTTTATTCCAGCTAAAGCAACTGTTCAAAAAATTTAAAACTTGACAAATTTCAATTTTATAATAGTACCTATTTCGTAAAAATTTTACGGGTTTTTATCTAATATAATTTGATTTACATGAAAACATTTTTTTTATGATCATAAGGTAGAATGGGAAATACGTTTAAAAAATATTAATTCCTTTTATGATCCACAATTAGATTTCTTTATGTCATCTCAATCTTAAGAGTTTTTCAAAAGTTTCGAGATAATTATAATAGAGGTAGGTGATAATTAAAACTCAAAATTTGCTAATGATACAAAGGAAAGGCCTGTAATGTTAACGGAATAATACAGCGACATATTATTTAAAAACAATCTGAATTAAAAATATATACAGGGTCATTCAAACTGAGTGGTATATTAGACGTTTTAGGGAAACTAAACATGTTACAGATTTGAAAATTTGGGAGTAGGGGTTATCAAGAATAATCCATTTAAATAAAATCTCAACTGTCGGGCACTTCCGGTTATACCAGAAATTGATGTCAACATTCTTATTTTAAACGGAGTGGTAAATTTTTACGATCAATTCGTATGTAACATAAAATTTTAAGGTGACTTTAATAACCAACTTGTAGATTCGTGTCTTCCTGTGGTTTAAAAAATCAGACCAAGAAATATGTATATAAGTACCTACCTGAAAATTTGATTTCTACTTTACCTACACTCCTTACTCTTAACATATATATTTCATGTGCCATCCGTTTTTCGTTTTCAGTCTCCTCTAATATAGTAGAAAAACACCATCGTTCTAATCATCTGTTTCAGCATTGCAAAAAATACCTCGACCTGAACACCGATACCTCGTCGTTCTCGAAACAATTAACAAATAATATTACATTTTATAGCAAAATCGCATGACCCTATAAAGTAATACTTTTAATCCTTATAACCCGGAAACACTTGTCAATATTTAATCAATCTCTAAATAAATTGCCACAGTTAGGTTTTGGGGTTAAGAGGATAAAATCGATTAGGTTTTGGGTTATTGTTTTTTTCTATTTTGTGGTGGGTTGTGGGAGCAGCATTTGAGGACACTACTCCTGAGTCAAATCATGGGGAGGTGGATTTAAAAATAATAAAATAATTTCTCCTAACTTCATAGAGCAGATTCCTAATCCCATACAGATAGTCTGAAAATATGTGATCGTGAATTTCGAATATGAGAAAAAGAAATCGCGTTGATGATTCTAATACAGACCGTGAATAAAATGTTTTTTCTCTAAAAAATGTTATTTCACTTTTAAAAGACAAACCACAACTCCACAATTTGTTAAGCTAATTAAATTTTTGCTGATAATACCAAAATAGTTCATCATATGAAATTATAAAACTTGTGCCAAATGGCTTGGATTAATATTTTTAATACATTACGTAGTTATTAAGTAATTTTCTGGTTTATGTGCTAAACGCCATCGCCTCTGGTTTGATTCCTCTCTTTTTATTTTTTTTACCGTAAGGTGGCACCCACCCAACGAAATCAAGCTCCGCCGCCCCCGCTCTACAGTCCTTACTCTTAACATATCTATTTCATGCGCCATACGTTTAAAATCTTACAAGTATTTTTTCCCCTCTTCCCCGAAAAACAAAAAAAAACACAAATTTTCAAATTTTATTGTATGGGATTAGGAACCTGTATGGAACTAGGAGATTTCATTATCAACTCGTTTATTAATAACAAAACAATAACTTTTCGTATTAAGAGATTTTGTAATTTATAATAGGGTTCTCATTTCTTGGATTTATTTTTATCGTTTTAACGGGCATACTTTATTTCGTTAGTTTCTGAACATTTTGTTTGATTGTTATCGATTTGTCTCCGTTCTTATGACCTTTTTTATATTCACATAGTTTGGTCACCTTGTCTATCTTTCACAGATACGTTTGTGTGTGTGAAATACACTGAATTGTCTAAAATTTCAACTTAAAAATAAATCTATAACATTACGTAATAAACAATGAAATTTTGAAAAAGTGAATATATTATCTGGAACGCATTTTAGATAAAGATTTCGTTACTAAAGATTAGCAAAAATTTTTATGTTTAGGGTTTATGAAAGAAGTAATTGTATCCCAATCAGAATTATATGGGGTTTTCGGCATTTCGGCATTTCAGCATTAAATAATCAATATTTTATTCCGGCCAAAGTAATTGTTCAAATTTAGCATATTAATATTACAATTTTTACAGATTTTTGAGTTTCAGCTAGGTGAAGAAACAATTATTGTTTTTAAAAATTAGTCCAAAAATTAAGAATAATTATTCTTTCTTCGTATATTATAATTAAATTACACAAAGCTTCGATATTATTTCAGTATTTTAACAATACCATCACCGCTTTAGGTAATTTTTCAAAAACATTTAATAGATCGAGAAAAAATCAAATTTTCATTAACATTCTTCGCACACTGAGACATTTATTTTGAAACAGTGAATAAGAATTTTTATACCTCACAGATTCGTATCTTCCTGTGGATTAAAAATTTTAAAAAAAGGAACAGTGCCACAAACGACGAAATAAAAAGAATTTGCTTTAACTCTTCCTATTACTAGTAAATTACGAATTTAATTTTTCGTACACTAGATATTTAAAATAAGTAATAGTCAGATTAAGAAATATGTATATAAGTACCTAGCTGAAAATTTTATTTTTACTTTACCAAATTACGTCAATTTACAATTTATTTTAGAATAAAACTAACTGAACATTTCTTTATTCATCATAACGTCAGATAATATTTATTATTTTTTTTAAATATTTTTTAACGATCCCGGTATATATTTCTTCATGATTCTATGCAAGATAAACAATTTTATTTCGTTGGTTACATCGAACAAAATACTCGAATTTTCTTTAGTTGAATTTAACCCAAAAGAGCCTCCAAGATCTCTGAAAGGACGTTAAAAGTGATAAAGTTTCAGTGCGGCTCAAAACTGGTAGTGATAAGAAACACGTTGTATCTGCCTATTATGTAGAAAAAAAGTAAATATGTTTGTCTCGATTGTGTGCGCAAGTTGTGGGGTCGGACGATGTCTTTATTGTTTTTTGTTTTGCATTCAAAAATTCTAAAAGAATCTAACGATGGGATGAACCACATAATCCATTATTGTTTTCTATTAAATATTTAGAAATTTACTTCATGTGACGTTCAGGATTTGTACCTTACAAAAACGTTACCTACTAATTATAGTACTACGGTAGTAATATTTTACTGCAGGTAACATTTTTTATCGAATTGAAAACAAAACCAGAGTTGCAATTTCCATCAACTATCCGCTAATTCAATTAAAAAAACTCTGTATGTCCAATTAGTAATTGTAGTACGAGTACATACTGCTTTTGTTTTTAAAACGTGAAAATTTGTAACTTTAATTGTAAAGATTATAACTCTAAAGATGACTATAAAAATAATTATAAACATTTATACTCATACCCCTTCTTATCATATGATACAATTGTGCGAAGTTTCACGTCATTTAGGCAGTATTCAGGGGCGTGAAATCAACTTTGTGTTTCTTGAGATATATTAAATATAAATCAAATAATTACGATCGTATTCATCAATTATAATTATTTAAAAGTAAACGATATTTGCACATTATCGCTAAGCGTACGTTGAAATCTAGTAGAGCGATACGAAGATAGCTAAAGCTAAAATGGACGAAGAACGATGTGTGTGTTTCAATCTCGTAGATGAAATATATTTGGGTAAGAATTTATGCTGAGAGTGGTGCAGTTGTCGATTTTAATATTGCGTTTTTTAGTTTATCAGATAATTTATTTTTCTCTGCATGTTCGATAATACTTCCTTAGGATTATAATGAAAAAACACACACGTAATGTTTAAGTTACAAAACTTTATTGTAAAATACCACAATAATTATTTCACCGACACAGCGGCTTCTTCATGTGGAAGAATAATATAACTTAAAACTAGGATATAAACAGACTTATATACTAAAATAAAATACATAAGAGTAGGAGTGTAAGTTTAAGGGAATATACTAAAAATTAATGTTTAATAGCGGTGATTTATTTAATTCTAATTAATCATTTACTATAGTCTTTTTTGTTTAATATATTTATTTCTTTACTTTCTAAAAGATTTAATTTCCAACACTTGTTTTCAACATGTAAGATTTTATTTGAAATTGTAGACTCGTTTGGCACTTGTCATTGTCACAATCTATATTTAATTAAATAAAACATTTCGTTACACTATTACCAACACCATCATAATTTGTCATTATAATAACAAAAAATATTAAATTATCTATTAACCACATCCTGTTAGGTTCACAGCATAATAGCAAAGCAGCATGTTAAATTTTAACCTGCTTTTTTGTTAATTATTAATTTAATTTTGAAACCTTACTTCGTCATTTTAAAATGATAGAGAACTCATACACAAGTTTTATATCTTTTGTGTATATTTCAATATTCGAAGCAATAAAGCATTTAATATAACAAATCGTTTTACAGGAACATTACTCAATTTTTGGACACAATATGTCGTGGAGCATTTGCTGTAACAGTCTTCTTTCATTTTATAACATTGCTGTGCCTGAAGGAAGCAGGAAGATGTTTTTTTTTCCACTAAAAACAGATAACGTTGGTGTCTATTGTTATAGAATAGATTGGTAAGGAATAACATTAATGAATGGTAGAGTAGTTGTGAAATTTCCATGAAATTATCCCACAAACCTCAATTTCTTAGACATTTGTAACCCATTTACTTTCAACGATCGAGTTTTAAGTATCATTTCAGAAATGTCGAAAACAGAAGAGCAGAAATAAATTAGAACTACGTTCTTTGCAGAAATACGAAAGTTAGCATAAATTAAGGGAAAGTGGAAATCTAGTTTTAAAAATTTAATTTTGAACATAAGAAATCATTGATTGTTTTGCATTGCGTATATATTACTTTTTCTTTTACCTGTCTCTAGGTTTACATTAAATTAAAGATAATAACACCACATCGTGCCTTTTTTTATTTTATTTCATGTCTTGTTTATTTAATGGTGTAGTTAATTGGTCTTATTTCTCTATTTCCACAGATTGGCCAAGAAATGAGAGGGAATTGAAATTGAATTATTCTATTGAAACAACCAATGTCTACGGTGGTATCGTTTCTCCTGGGATTGGTCTTCTCATGATGTCTTCCTTCACCTTACAACATTATGCAGTTAATTTTCGATCGATGAGTGAGAGCAACTAATTTGGGTGGATAGGGTGGCTATAAGGGGTGATGCGGAGGCCACAAAGGGTTAAGGAGCTTTTTTGACCCTAAGATATTCTAAATATTAACATAACAGTTTATAACCAATATATTGTAACTAATTTTGTTATGGTAACATGTATTTAATTGAATAATGTAATAAATGATTTGTTCACAATAGGAGTATCAATAAATAAATTTATAAACGTTATAAATTGGTTTAATTATTCAAACGAATAGCTTGAATTCCATAGATCAAAAATAGTGGTGGTAGGTCCACCTAAAAGTTAATCTAGTAACATTTTATTTTTCACAATAGAGATCTGTAACAGACATCTGTCAGAGAATAGCAAAACTAGTTACAGGAATCTAAATTTTTGAGACACGCGACGCTTACAAAGCCTGGTTTAAAAGTATTTTGACCAAGAATGACCCGAAGCGACTTATGCTCTCCTGATACAAATATTGAAAATTTTTCGAAAATTGTTGTGTTTGTTCGTGTACGTGGTCTGATCAACAAATAACGTGACAAACAAAAATTCAAAATTGTATAATTTTTGTAGATTTGTATTAGGAGAGCATAAGGTCATAAAGGTCATAAACAGCTTCGGCTCTTATTTTTTGGGTTCATATTTTTAGCGTGAAGCAAACTTAGTCACAGGCGTTACAGTGTCACTGCTGCTACTGAAATTATAGTTGGACCAGTAAACGTCAGATGGCAATAGTAGTATTAAAAATCCTTTTATTACTTACAACTTCTATATGTTGCATTGTGAGGATATAAGTGACAAAATATTTTATTTTATCAGTTCATACATTCATGGAAGATACATTTTAGGTATAGACATTACAATTTCTCTGGTGCTATTAAATTTATTGTTTAGCTACTAAAAATGGTACTAAAGCAGCTTTTAATTCTTATTATATGAATTAAACTTCAATTCTTCATTTATATTTGTTTATTGGTGAAACTTTTAAGAAACTACAACATAAAAATTGGTTGATTTAAATTGAAACTACTTTAATATATTGGTCCAGAAATAAACCTTATAATACCTTACAAATAAGTTATTACATTTGTAATATTTGAAACAAATTACAATACTTATTTAAAGTTTACACCAAGATGTTTGTTCATAATAATTAACAAAGAGGTTTATAAATCATACATTTTAATCGAAAAAGTCACATTAACGTTCTACCTGAAAACAAACGAAATCTCAAAGAAATTTCAATAAACTGTTATATTAATATTTAAACATTATATTTGAGGCAATAAGCACCCCCAACCGTCTGTGGCCTCCGCATCACCCCTTACAGCCACCCTATCCACCCAAAGTAGTTCTAATTATTAAAGTTATTAATAAAACTCAATTTGGTTTTAACAATTATGCCAAAAATGAATTTAGAAGAGTTAACTATTAGCCTAAATTGCGAATGTATTAATATAACAGTTCATAAAGAACAAGACAAAATACCTGCAAGAGAAACACAATAAAACAAATTACATTTCAAAGAAAATACAATAAGAAGAAAGAAATACGATGTCTTCAGTCTTCTTAGGAAATACCATATTATCTGAAAGCTAATAGAGCATTAAGCAGGACTAACGACAAATACTAATAGATTGGTAGAAAAGATCGGTCAGATTTCGTCAAGGCAAGCCAGGCAGTCGGCTATTCCTTCTATTCCAGATAACTCCGCTGTACCCTGTCTGAAATGAAGTGAAGTTAGAGTAGACCACGGGAAAGTACCTAAGATACTTTCAAAGAACAACTAAAAAGCTAAGGCTAAGGGGATTCGTTCGGGGAGGCCCTCCCTCGGCCCACAAAGCTGAGAAGAGAATTGAACACGATAACGAAACGTTGAATCATGTGGACGTCGTAGTGTAAATGCGAAGCAAAATAGTAAGAATGTGCAGTAAGCAAAGCGAAGAGGTAAGCAAGAAACATGCAAAATAAAAAATAAAACACATGCAAAATAAAAACGAATTCAATTAAAATGAACTAAATATGCAAAACAAAAAATGATATAAATTAAAATGAACCAAATAACATGCAAAATAAAATATAAATTCTATTAAAATGAACCAACTAACATACAAAATAATGAATCTACTGAAATAAAATAAAGAAGCATTCTAACTACGGTCTTCTTTGTCTTCTCCACCGGCGACCTGAAACAGATAGGGTGGTAACAGATTAGTAACGAGCAATTAATATTAATAATGTTATCTATTCTCACCTTAATTAATTGAAGAATGATACGTTCTTAAGTTTACAAATGTGAAAAGCAAACGAAATCTGGGAAGAGCGATGCCATTGCAGACAATTTTTAGATTCAGTTGTTTCCAAATTAATTTCCAGTTGCTCTCACTCATCAATCGAAAATTAACTGAACATGAGAAGACCAATCCCAGGAGAAACGATACCACCGTAGACATTGGTTGTTTCAATAGAATAATTCAATTTCAATTCCCTCTCATTTCTTGGCCAATCTGTGGAAATAGAGAAATAAGACCAATTAACTACACCATTAAATAAACAAGACATGAAATAAAATAAAAAAAGGCACGATGTGGTGTTATTATCTTTAATTTAATGTAAACCTAGAGACAGGTAAAAGAAAAAGTAATATATACGCAATGCAAAACAATCAATGATTTCTTATGTTCAAAATTAAATTTTTAAAACTAGATTTCCACTTTCCCTTAATTTATGCTAACTTTCGTATTTCTGCAAAGAACGTAGTTCTAATTTATTTCTGCTCTTCTGTTTTCGACATTTCTGAAATGATACTTAAAACTCGATCGTTGAAAGTAAATGGGTTACAAATGTCTAAGAAATTGAGGTTTGTGGGATAATTTCATGGAAATTTCACAACTACTCTACCATTCATTAATGTTATTCCTTACCAATCTATTCTATAACAATAGACACCAACGTTATCTGTTTTTAGTGGAAAAAAAAACATCTTCCTGCTTCCTTCAGGCACAGCAATGTTATAAAATGAAAGAAGACTGTTACAGCAAATGCTCCACGACATATTGTGTCCAAAAATTGAGTAATGTTCCTGTAAAACGATTTGTTATATTAAATGCTTTATTGCTTCGAATATTGAAATATACACAAAAGATATAAAACTTGTGTATGAGTTCTCTATCATTTTAAAATGACGAAGTAAGGTTTCAAAATTAAATTAATAATTAACAAAAAAGCAGGTTAAAATTTAACATGCTGCTTTGCTATTATGCTGTGAACCTAACAGGATGTGGTTAATAGATAATTTAATATTTTTTGTTATTATAATGACAAATTATGATGGTGTTGGTAATAGTGTAACGAAATGTTTTATTTAATTAAATATAGATTGTGACAATGACAAGTGCCAAACGAGTCTACAATTTCAAATAAAATCTTACATGTTGAAAACAAGTGTTGGAAATTAAATCTTTTAGAAAGTAAAGAAATAAATATATTAAACAAAAAAGACTATAGTAAATGATTAATTAGAATTAAATAAATCACCGCTATTAAACATTAATTTTTAGTATATTCCCTTAAACTTACACTCCTACTCTTATGTATTTTATTTTAGTATATAAGTCTGTTTATATCCTAGTTTTAAGTTATATTATTCTTCCACATGAAGAAGCCGCTGTGTCGGTGAAATAATTATTGTGGTATTTTACAATAAAGTTTTGTAACTTAAACATTACGTGTGTGTTTTTTCATTATAATCCTAAGGAAGTATTATCGAACATGCAGAGAAAAATAAATTATCTGATAAACTAAAAAACGCAATATTAAAATCGACAACTGCACCACTCTCAGCATAAATTCTTACCCAAATATATTTCATCTACGAGATTGAAACACACACATCGTTCTTCGTCCATTTTAGCTTTAGCTATCTTCGTATCGCTCTACTAGATTTCAACGTACGCTTAGCGATAATGTGCAAATATCGTTTACTTTTAAATAATTATAATTGATGAATACGATCGTAATTATTTGATTTATATTTAATATATCTCAAGAAACACAAAGTTGATTTCACGCCCCTGAATACTGCCTAAATGACGTGAAACTTCGCACAATTGTATCATATGATAAGAAGGGGTATGAGTATAAATGTTTATAATTATTTTTATAGTCATCTATAGAGTTATAATCTTTACAATTAAAGTTACAATTTTTCACGTTTTAAAAACAAAAGCAGTATGTACTCGTACTAAAATTACTAATTGAACATAAGGAATTTTCTTTTATTGAATTAGCGGATAGTTGATGGAAGTTGCAACTCTGGTTTTGTTTTCAATCTGATAAAGAATGTTACCTGCAGTAAAATATTACTACCGTAGTACTATAATTAGTAGATAACGTTTTTGTAAGGTAAAAATCCTGAACGTCACATGAAGTAAATTTCTAAATATTTAATAGAAAACAATACTGGATTATGTGGTTCATCCCATCGTTAGATTCTTTTAGAATTTTTGAATGCAAAACAAAAAACAATAAAGACATCGTCCGACCTCACAACTTGCGCACACAATCGAGACAAACATATTTACTTTTTTTGTACATAATAGGCAGATACAACGTGTTTCTTATCACTACCAGTTTTGAGCCGCACTGAAACTTTATCACTTTTAACGTCCTTTCAGAGGTCTTGGAGGCTCTTTTGGGTTAAATTCAACTAAAGAATATTGGAGTATTTTGTTCGATGTAACCGACCAAATAAAATTGTTTATCTTGCATGGAATCATGAAGAAATATATACCGGGATCGTTAAAAAATTATTTTTAAAAAAATAAATATTATCTGAACACTATGATGAATAAGGAAATGTTCAAAATATGAGTAAATTAAACACTTGGAGGAGTTTCACTTTATTTTATTGATTACTCTATGTACATTTCGCCTTGCTAGGGCATCATCAGGAGTATTTACAGTACTGAAAAGACTTACAATAATTTTGGTTTAAATATACCTACACATTATAATCTATTAACTTAGGGTCTAAGAGGGGGTTAATACCGAATTGTACTTGGTCGTTGGATAATATTTTGTTAGACAAAACAGCTTTATTAATTTCTAAAATTTCAAATCGATCTAAAAATTTTCCGCCCTGTAAATAATGTAATAATTTAATGTTGTTTTTATTGCAAGTATGTTTATTGTTTATTAAATGAGAGGAAAGTCCAGAGGCATGTTTATTGTATTTAGCGTTTCTAATGTGTTCGTCAAAACGTATTGATATAGCTCTTTTGGACTTTCCTATGTAAACAGTAGGGCAATCAGAACAGGTAATTTCGTAAAAGTGGTGTTTACGAAAATTTTAGAAATTAATAAAGCTGTTTTGTCTAACAAAATATTATCCAACGACCAAGTACAATTCGGTATTAACCCCCTTTTAGACCCTAAGTTAATAGATTATAATGTGTAGGTATATTTAAACCAAAGTCTCTTCAGTACTGTAAATACTCCTGATGATGCCCTAGCAAGGCGAAATGTACATAGAGTAATCAATAAAATAAAATAAAATCCAAATGTTTAATTTACTCATATTTTGTTTAAATAATGTTTCACCAAGAGTTCATGGCGAATTACTTCTGTAAAGAAATGTTCAATTAGTTTTATACTAAAATAAATTGTAAATTGACGTAATTAAGTAAGGTAAAAATAAAATTTTCAGGTAGGTACTTATATACATATTTCTTAATCTGACTACTGCTTTTTTTAAAAATCTAGTGTACGAAAAATTAAATTCGTAATTTACTAGTAATAGGAAGAGTTAAAGCAAATTCTTTTTATTTCGTAGTTTGTGACACTGTTCCTTTTTTTTTTAATTTTAAATCCACAGGAAGACACGAATCTTTGAGGTATAAAAATTCTTATTCACTGTTTCAAAATAAATTTCTCAGTGTGCGAAGAACGTTAATGAATTTTTGTCGATCTATTAAAAGTTTTCGAAAAATTACCCAAAGCGATGAGGGCATTTTTAAAATACTGAAATAATATCGAAGTTTTTTGTAATTTAATTATATTATACGAAGAAAGAATATTTTTTCTTAATTTTTGGACAATTTTTTAAAAACAATAATTGTTTCTTCACCTAGCTGAAACTCAAAAATTATAGAAACGAAAATCTGTAAAAATTCTAATATTAATATGCCAAATTTGAACAATTGTTTTGACCGGAATAAAAAATTGATTATTTAATGCTGAAATGCCGAAATGCCGAAAATCCCATATAATTCAGATAGGGATACAATTACTTCTTTCATAAACCCTAAACATAAAAATTTTTGCTAATCTTTAGTCAAAATGCGTTCCAGATAATATATTCACTTTTTCAAAATTTCATTGTTTAATACGTAATTTTATAGATTTATTTTCAAGTTCAAATTTTAGACAATTCAGTGTATTTCACACACACAAACGTATCTGTGAAAGATAGACAAGGTAACCGAACTATGTGAATATAAAATGGCCATAAAGACGAAGACAAATCGATAACAATCAAACAAAATGTTCAGAAACTAACGAAATAAAGTATGCCCGTTAAAACGTTAAAAATAAATCCAAGAAATGAAAACCCTGTTATAAATTACAAAATCTCTTAATACGAAAAGTTATTGTTTTGTTATTAATAAACGAGTTAATAATGAAATCTCATAGTTCCATACAGATTCCTAATCCCATACAATAAAATTTGAAAATTTGTGTTTTTTTTGTTTTTCGGGAAAGAGGGGAAAAAATACTTGTAAGATTTTAAACGAAAAACGTATGGCACATGAAATAGATATATTAAGAGTAAGGACTGTAGAGCGGGGGCGGCGGAGCTTGATTTCATTGGGTGGGTGCCACCTTACGGTAAAAAAATAAAAAGAGAGGAATCAAACCAGAGGCGATGGCGTTTAGCACATAAACCAGAAAATTACTTAATAACTACGTAATCTATTAAAAATATTAATCCAAGCCATTTGGCACAAGTTTTATAATTTCATATGATGAACTATTTTGGTATTATCAGCAAAAATTTAATTAGCTTAACAAATTGTGGAGTTGTGGTTTGTCTTTTAAAAGCAAAATAACATTTTTTAGAGAAAAAACATTTTATTCACGGTCTGTATTAGAATCATCAACGCGATTTCTTTTTCTCATATTCGAAATTCACGATCACATATTTTCAGACTATCTGTATGGGATTAGGAATCTGCTCTATGAAGTTAGGAGAAATTATTTTATTATTTTTAAATCCACCTCCCCATGATTTGACTCAGGAGTAGTGTCCTCAAATGCTGCTCCCACAACCCACCACAAAATAGAAAAAAACAATAACCCAAAACCTAATCGATTTTATCCTCTTAACCCTAAAACCTAACTGTGGCAATTTATTTAGAGATTGATTAAATATTGACAAGTGTTTCCGGGTTATAGGGATTAAAAATATTACGTTATAAGGTCATGCGATTTTGCTATAAAATGTAATATTATTTGTTAATTGTTTCGAGAACGACGAGGTATCGGTGTTCAGGTCGAGGTATTTTTTGCAATGCTGAAACAGGTGATTAGAACGATGGTGTTTTTCTACTATATTAGAGGAGACTGAAAAGATTTTACGTATATTCTTGTTATGTCTGATCGGTGCTAGTATTTTATAATAATAATTAATTAATTAATAATAAGTTATAACAAACAGGTGTAAATGATTAGAAATAAATAATTACAAAAAAATAGGTAATTTACTAAATGATCAAACAGAATGTAATAATTCCCCTCTTCTCACTTTGTTCAATTAACACCACCACCCTTAGTATTAATTCTATATAAACACCTACGTTGTATATTATCTTCAGTAGTAAGTACTGAAGTCTGACGAAGCCAATGTTTGGCGAAACAATTGTTACTGTGTTTAATAAAAGTTTGTGAAAATCTTAAATCTTATTTTATGATGACACCACAAATAGTCTTTCTTATATTGGAAACTAGGCTATTGCAGTTTGAATCTAAAATTTCCAAAATAGAAAATAGATTTAAAAGAATTTAGAAATTAATACAATTTAGAAAAATCTATTGATTATAGAAAATGAAAGTAGATATTTTGCATTTTATATTTATATTTTTATTTACTTAATACAAAGAATAAAGCACGAAGCTCGAAATATGTGGAGCAAAAATTATTTCAAAATTTATACTTAAACGTTCAACGACAGAAAAACTCAGTTATGTTAATAAGAAGTAAAAAAAAATATTCGTTCAAAATAACTTTAAATATTTAGTTAAACATTAAAATATTGTTAGGAAAACATAAATATATAATTAGCAACGCTTAAAAGTAATTAATGAAAAACACCAAAAGCCAATGTGGTGCAAATAGTAATTTTTTTCTTTATTACAAGTATAATTGATACTATATGGTTGTTGGTTACTTGGTGAGACATTTTGAAAATAAAGAATATAGTACAAAAACACTCGGTAGTATTGTCCTGTGTATTTGGTCAGGTACAGATAAACAAACTGAATTGTTTTTAAATCATTTTAACTCATTATATAAAGATTTTTAATTCACTCATGAAATAGAAAAATCCGGCTCTTTAAATTTCTTAGATTTAACCCTAACTAAGAACAATATTAAAATTGAATTTAACATTTACCGTAAACCTACGTATACTGACACACTTCCACATTGCAATTCGAAACAATCGATAAACATCAAACTCAGTACCTTCCATTGTTTCGTTTCGTTTATTAACTTTACCTTTAGATAATATTAATTTCAATTCGGAAGTCCTTTTTCTAAAAACTCTAGCCAAAAACTATAGCTATGATGAACATATTATTCATTCGTTAATAAAGAAAAAACAAAAGAAAGTTATTTTAAAAAAATTCTATCCCTTACCAAATACAAAAGAGGAAAATCGATATCAGTTTATTAATTCTATACCGAATTTAACCTGTAGAATAAGTAATAGATTGTCTAAATACAATATAAAAACATTTTCTGTAAATAAATTTCATCTAAGTACACCTTTAGCAACAATAAAGAAAAAACTGATATGTTAAAGAAAAGTGGTGTTTATCAAATTAATTGTAAAAATTGCCAAGCAATTTACATTGGACAAACTGGTAGAGCCTTACAACTAAGAATACGTGAACATCAAAAATCAATTTTAACCAAAAACTCTTGTACTGGCTTCGCTGAACATTGCATTACAAATAATCACAATTTAGATATTGATAACATTAAATTAATCTATAATTGTAAAAAAAGCAAATTGTTAAACTTACTAGAAATTTTTGAAATTAATAAAATTCTTAAAAACAAGAAAATACTAACCAATGACCAACTCGATTTTAATGTATCCCCACTCTTAAAATCCATCATGTAAATCTAGTAAGCTCAACTTTTCATATAATTATTTAGTACTATTTTGTACTCTTTTGATAATGGCATAACAGCCGAAACGACTGTCGTCAAGATTTTTAATAAACCTGTGGAACTACCAAATGTTTTTGTATTATATTCTTTACTTACAAGTATATTATATAAATAGAAACCCCCATATGTAGGACCCAAGATTAAAAATTTAAAAGAACTAATTAAAACCATTGGTTACAATTTAATAAAGTACTCAAAATAGAGGACTTACCTTCTAAAATCGGAAAAATCGGTAGATCAACAAATCCTACAGCAAAACTACTTTAGCACGCTGTTTTAAATTTATTTTTTTCTAAAAACATCAACTTTTATGATACCACAAAAACTAAAGTACACACTCACAATGGGACCTACACCGTACAAATGATTAATATTATTTAATCTAAAAGAATAACTGTACTTAATCCCGATTAATAACGTTATTTATTTCACAAGATACAATGGTTACAGCTTATATATAAATACTGTTCTATTCTCTAAACAGAATTTTATCAATTTCGTAATGCTTTTTGCTTGGTTCACCTTTATTTGACCTTTTACAGTTTCTCATTGTTTCAACATAAACAGGGTCTGTTCGAGAAGTATTTAAAACAATATGTGTATTATATGCGGTTCTACTAAAAACAATTTTGACAAGCTACGCAAATATGTTTGAAACATTAAACACGATTACCTGTAGTACGTATATAGTTATTTGAAGAAAATGATTTAGAGGGATGAAAGATTCAGATCGAACTATTTTAGAGAAAAAATAAATGAAGTGGAAATTGTGAAGTAAGAGAAATGGATAAAAGTAGGACACTAATAGAAAAGTATTAAAGTTGGAAATTTTTGAGATAAATAATTTAAAAAAATTAAAATTAGTACGCGAAGTTAAAACAAAATATATGTATATGTTAATCACAAAAAAAAACGCTTTTAATTGTTTCAATTAGTTTATTTAAACATTCGACATATGTTTCGACTTATTAGGTCTGTTTCAAGAATAATTTGCTTAATAAAGCTGAGGTATAATAATCTTACATTTATAGGTAAAGGTAACGCAAGTATACGCAGGTACAAATACATGTATTTTGGAAAAACCTTCATTAGATAGTGTTCCTTCAATATTGGTCAATAATTGGTGTCTCTTTGAATTCAGATTTATCATTAGTGATGTTGAAATTATTCTTAATTTTTTTTTAATTTCGAATTGTTCTAAAATGTTTAATCGTCGGCCTTTATTTTCGGTGTGGAGAATATTAAAATTGTCTTTGTCTATTTTATGATTATTTTGTAAGCAATGTAAACTTATTCCTGTTGATGTTTTATTATTTTTTATGTCTTTTTCATGTTCAGTTAACCGTATACCAAAATTTCTGTCTGTTTGACCAATATAAAAGGAACTACAATCTGTACAATTTATTTTATAGATACCACATTTTTGTAGTTTGTTGGGTTTCTGTTTGTTATTTACCAAAATTATTTTTAAATTGCATTTGTTAACTGACATTGTCCTTAATTCTAATTTGTTTAATTATTTACATAAGCTATTGCTACTATGATTAATATAATTAAAAATTCTTTTCCTTTTATTTACTATGTGCATAAAAATTGTTTAAAATCATTTTTTTCTTTTTGTTGTTGATCAATTGATGGATTAATTTGGGTTTATATCCGTAATTCTCGGCTATAAATATATCTATATTTACACAGATAGATATACAATACAAAAGATTTAGAATAGAATGTTCAAAATGTTTACACAAACAAATATGATACAAAAGAATTTTGATAATTGAAATATTTACGCAGTTATAAAGGTAGAAAGAAATGATTTTGAATATACAAGATTTCAATAGATATTTACACAAATATCTTCAACAGACAATGAATTTGTACTGTATACCTGAAATCGCAAATTCTTATTTGAATGTCTTCAAAAAACAATAAAAGTAATTTGTTATTTTTTTCTTTAACATAAATGTGAAATTATGGGTTATTTATGTGCTTAAAATGGGTCCGATAATTACCCCCAAGTTGTTTAGTAATGTCCACTGCGCACTCTGCGCTATTTCAACTTATTCGCCACCGTAGCGTGCGCTTGTTATACATACATGTCTGGTTCAGGAGAGAGATTAACAGACCCCCTGACCCCTGGGTACGCTCATTATTACGTATTGTATGCATAAGCACCTAAGTAATTGTTCACTACATTTAATTTAAATAAATATCTTTTGTTACGGCGCCTAATTACTCGTAGACTGCCACCTCATGGATTAGAGATATTTAATTTCTCTTAATCTCTTACCTCTAATCTATTGTTCACCTACCCCTATTTGTACTGTAGTCTGTAGACATAATAATTCCTCAAAATCCTTTGGCAAATTTACACCTATCGTCTTAAAGGTAACAAATGTTTTGAGACACAATAGAATGGCTCAAAATAATTGTTTAATGTATGATAAACTAACTAATTAATTTATAAGGCTTATTTTAAGATAAGACTTAAAAACGTATTTTTATTATTCAGTGTTATCAATTATGTACCTAATCTATGTACTATAGTACGAATGTTATTTAATTTTTTAACTAGAAAGCATCTCCTTTGGTGCCAATTTCTCGTGAATTTCGTTTTAAATATTTAAAAGACGCTTAAATAACCAAAATAAAGTGCATAGAATGATTTTACGCACGTCTGTAATTTGATAAAAAACACGAAGTGGTAGAAAAAGCATTTTTTTATATACAAATGGTAACTTCCCGTCAAAACATTGTTTGCGCTCTCTTTATAGGTAAGATTGCTATTTTTAAGCATAAATCAGTTTTTAAAATATAAACTAATGAAACAATCAGAATACAATTTTCTTTAAATAATAGTTTTAAGACCAAATATTTCTGTATAATTAAAGTGTGTAGGCTTTCACGGCTGGTATTATTATAAGAATGATTTTCCGGGCTTGATAGCCGTGGTCTAAAGGCTTGTCTTCTGCCTGACGTTTCGTCAGCGATTGCGGCCGACATCTTCAGAGGTATTGAGGTCCTCGAAGTAGCTTCCTGTCTCGAAGTTCTCTTCTTAGCGGCCTGCCATCGTGTGTGACACACACCGAGAAGAGAATTTCGAGACAGGAAGCTATTTCGAGGACCTCAATACCTCTGAAGATGTCAGTCGCAGTCGTTGACGAAACGTCAGGCAGAAAACAAGCCTTTAGACCACGACTATCAAGCTCGGAATATCATTCTTATAATTTCTGTATAATATTTATATAGATACATTATTTTACAATCAGTGGATAATTTTTAATTTTTTTATTAAGTATCTGATAGTTTATTTATTCAACTAGTTCACATCGACTTATTAGAAACAACATCGTTATTAATTGTTATTTTTCATACAATTACAATGTTCAGTCTAATTTGAATTCGAAAGAAATATGTTTTTTATCTATCATTCAAATCTTCTGTAAACAGGTCCAAACTTTATAATAAAATTAAAACGACCCAATGTGCAATAATAAAAATTACACACTTTTGTAGAAGATAAGAAAAATACTGATTAAAGCTTTCGCGGCCAGTTGAAGAACTGGTGTTGTCCTTCTTCGGGTATACAGGCCGTCGTCGGTTGGAATTGCTTCCTAACGTTTCGCTAGCGCGAATGGCGAGCTTCTTCAGAGGTCCTTCCATCTTCGCTGTTGGTCGTTCTACGAAGATGGAAGGACCTCTGAAGAAGCTCGCCACTCATGCTAGCGAAACGTTAGGAAGCAATTCCAACCGACGACGGCCTGTATACCCGAAGAAGGACAACACCAGTTGATAAGAAAAATGATATGTTTTTGTATAATAAGTATTTCTAATAGTAAATAAAGGACATAATAAAAGGATAACAGTTTTTTAGACCATATGATGTAGCCAATACATATTCTTTTTTTTGTTTTAAAACAGTTTTACTGTTTGTTCTATTAAGTTGTGAACGGTAATATTTCCAAAATTTCAAATTTCTACGTTTACGATTTGTATTCAAAAAATAAGCCACAGTTTGAAAATACAGTGGAAGCCGTTTATTTAACGCGAGAAAGTAACATTCATTAGAGCGGAATGTGATTTTCTGTGATACATCACGTCAAACTTCCTGACAATCCTAATTAATGTTTTGCAGGTATTTATTTATTAAAGAATTGCATAATTGTTAATACGTCAATTAAAAAACTATTTACAATATCTACAATTTTGTCTTTCTTATTAATACCATGGCACGGTGAATCAATGCGCTGCGGTGAATTCTTATTGATTATCTTCTTAAGCGCTATCCATAAACTACGTTACCATTTTTTGGGAATTTTAGACACCTCCTCCCCTTCGTTGAAAAGTAGCGCAGGCTTTCAGAGAAGTTAAAATTAACTAAATTTTTTTTTTTAATAATGTAAGGAAATAAATAATACTGCTTTTTTGTTTCACACTTGAAGTTTTATTAAATATCGTCAATTGCTTCGGCCGATTTAAGCCTTTCTCAAGAGAGTAAGATGTTACACTAAAGTTACAAATTGTGTTGTGTCTGTCACGCATTTTAAAACAACTTCATTTATTTTATTTACGACCAATAATTTACATTCGATACAAATCACTTAAAAGATCTGTTACTATCGTTAAGATAGAAGACACTCAAAATTCCTTTTCTATTTATTGCTCTGGACTATGACAGTAAATAAAAGAAATTAATAACAAAAAAAGACAAGCTATTTGTCGAAACTATAGTCAAAAGGATTTGTAAATAAAAAGGTGATTATAAACAAAGTGTTCATTTATCGTTAAGATGAATTATCACAGAGTAACGGCTGAATCAATTCAATTTTTTTTTTAATTTACACATCTTCAAATGAATTCTTCTAAAAAATTATCTACAGTTTTTACTGCCTTGATATCTAATCCGTCTGTATTAGTTTCTGACTTTATCTGACTGCCAGCGTGGTTTGAAAACTATGAAAAATACATTAAAAATCATAAGTATCAACTTACAATACATTTATTTTATTACTACGTCTTACTATTTCTTTACAACAACAAAAATCACTCGTATATTTACATACCATGCAGCGTTTATTGATATTAACGTTAATTACCTGTACAAAAAAATTCAAACGGCCTGCTGATCTACAATGCCTTCTTGGAGCAGTTCTTTGATTTTCAGTTCTTTCATTTTTTAAATCGTTGACATTACGATGTTTAACCTTCAACTGATTCCACGTCTCATTACACATTGTCTCGTATTTTTTTGACAACTCTCCTACGTATCGCTTTTTAAATGCATCATAAAGACGTTCGAGCATCTTATCAACTTAATGATACTCAATAAATATAATAATAAACTTAATACAAGGTTTATTTAAGTGTTTGTAAATATAACAACTATTTATATTTTGTGATTGTACAGAACAGTTTATCTATTCCCTTTTTTAATTTGTGAATATTTTCTAGGATTACTTACAAACATCCCTTATGGGTTAATGTTAGGATGGCCATCTCCGATGTTTCCTCTACTGATATCAGCCGAAAGTCCTGTCTCTATAACCTTAGATCAAAGCGCATTGGTCGCTGGTTTCTTGATATTAGGTTACATTTTTTCCATGTTTATTCCCTCCCTATTAAACTATACAGAATATGGTGTCCTGGCAGGTGTACTTTTTATGTTGGGGGGATGGTTGACAATGTGGACAGCTTTCAATTTCCAAACCCTTATCACGAGTAGATTTCTTGTCGGACTAGGATATGGAGTCAACTTGATCCATCTTAAACATCTCATCAAAGAACTACATCCCCATAGCGATGCCAAAGTTAAATTTTTTGATAAAATAATTTCTTGTTTTGTGTTTTCGGGGTTTTTATCGACGTACATTATTGGACCACGTGTTTCGTTTGAATTGTTTTCGATTATTTGTATAACAATCACTGCTATAATTCTTATATGTGCTAGTGTTCTACCAATTATTTTGCTACAGATTCGTTCAAATTGCAAAAAGAATTGGTCAAGTATTAAAGACCTTTTCAATTATGATAATAATAATGTGATTTGTGCGATTAAGAAGGATTTTATTTGGAGGAGACTTTTGATTGTTGTGTTGACGTCTTTTTTGCAACAATTTTGTGGATTGCCAGCTTCATTAGTTTACACGCAGGTTATTTTTAAGTTATTTGGACTTTACAAACCTGAAGATTTTGCACTTATTTACGCACTTGTTTACTGTTTTGTTTTCTTAATATGTCTTTTTAGCGAACGCCATAGTAAATTAAATTGTAAAGTTAGTATTATTGTGTCAAGTTTTCTGGTCTCTCTCTGCTTAGGCGCAGAAGTAGCCGTATTATTTTTTGATATAGATAAGCTCTATTGGAGCTACACTTCGTTCACTATTATTGTACTTTTTTGTATATTTCATACTGGTGGAATAGGTTCAGTAACTGGAAGATTAACGGTAACGTATTTCGAAGATTCTGATGTCCAAAAGTTTGCCAGCAGCTGTCAATTGTTTTGTTTGTTAATATTCGCATTAACCGGAACCAAAACGTTTCAGACAATCCTGGGGTTGTTTGGACTCACGTGCGCGTTTCTTTTTTGTTTGTCCATTAGCCTTTTGTTTATTGTATTCGCGATTTTCTTTATTTAAGCAAAACAAATCTAGGAGACAATATAATATGTACCACACTTATAAACTATTTTCTACCAATGAATCTCGTACTAAAAACTACTCAATTTTTTGTAATGTGTGGAGAAAGATAAAAAATAAAATAAATTGAAACTGTCTGCCGTTAACACTTGATGAAACATGTTTAATAAAAAATATCTTAATAGAAGAAAACACTTTGAAATATATCACTTAAATTTATTAACAAACTCTACACGTGTTTCGCCTTTTTATGGCATCTTCAGGAGTTATTGAGTTACAAGCTACAAGTTATTAAATCTAAACATTTCTTTTGTTTAGATTATTCTCAAGGAGGGGAAATATTCAAAAGACACCCCCCAGAGGGTAGTGTCGGATTCACTACTAAATCTAAACTAAAGTAATTTTTATTTATACGTCTCTATCTTACACTAAATTTGGATCAAGAAGGGGGTTGCTTCCGAACATGATTTGGTCGTTCCTAGTTTCTTTTTACAACTTAGGGCTTTCTTAATTTCTAATATTGCATATTTATCTAATATAAATCCGCCTTTTAGATTATGTAATAATTTTACGTTTTCTTTTTCTATTTTGTGGTTATTATTAATTAGGTGGGTTGCTAACCCTGAGTTATGTTTATTGTATTTTACATTTTGATAATGTTCCTTGACCCAAATTTAGTGTAAGATAGAGATGTATAAATAGGAATTACATTAGTTTAGATTTAGTAACTTGTAACTTGTAACTCAATAACTCCTGAAAATGCCATAAAAAGACGAAACACGTATAAAGTTTGTTAATAAATTTAAGTGAAATATTTCCAAGTGTTTATTGCTATTAAAATAATTTTTAAAAAATAAAAATCCTAAAATTTTAAACTGTCTTCAATATACTTATCATATGTCGAGTACCCATATTAATAAATTAATGAAACATCTGGAATTGTCTTAATTTTATCAATAGAAAATTTCCTTTTGAAACCTCTCTTACTGATTTTCACAATAGTATCTATACATTTCGATAAATATTCGAAAGAACAACTCGAGTCTGAGCCAAATGGCGGCTGGCGTCCGCCATTTTGATTGTCCTACCAATTTACAAAAATAATTAATGTTCTAGTATATCATTTCTTAAAAAACACAATGGGTTAATAATTTTTCTATAAATAATTTTCAACTTTCTCAAACAAATCAGAATTTAAATGGAAATGTTTATATTATGTGCAAATATTTACTTTATTAATTTAATACTCATGACAATTTCCTTTTTGTTTTGTTGTCGGACAGATATTGGTTTATTTAATTTAATAGCTACAATAAAATAAAGCTTTAAGAGAGTAATAATCTTTTTTTTAGATTGTTATCTTAAGTTAGAAAAAAATCAAATCAAAAAGCGTGGAAAATTCTTTTATTGTATCTGTTAAAACCTGAACTATATATATATATATATATATATATATATATATATATATATACATAATTTAAAAATATTTATCAGCATCAGTGTTACACTTTGCAACTTTGCAACAGCAAATTCGAACATTTAGGTAGTAAGTGATCGAGAGACCTAGAATCTTACTATGATTAAATAAAGAAAGACTCACCCTAATTACCACTAACTAAATTTTATATGAGCGGACACGTGTTTCGCCCACTTCACACGTGGGCATTATCAACGCGAGATAGTCTCACGTTGTCGTTAAGTTTATTGTTATTTGTGTTTTCCTTGTATTTATAATTTAATAAACTATTCCTATAGTGAATATAAACTCTTTTAATCGTCGCTCTAAGAAAAATGTAGACTTTGTGCAATTAATTTTTCGCGAAGAGTGGTTACGTTAAGTGATAATACTTAAGCTAGCAGCACTTAATCACATGTCAGCACTATTTATACCAAATCGATAATATCCAAGTGTATTGTTCAATAATTGATTCTTGTTTCTTCGCATGAGTATCTACAGACATCTTGTATGTCTCTATAGGAAGCGAAGTTTAAATAAATAAATAATAAATAAATGCCGATTTTAAAGATTATATTTTAATATGATCCCCCTCTCACTGTATTCGAGTATAACATTTTAAAACTAATATATCTACAAATAAACATTTACAAAAACAGTAATTATAAGAAACAACATTATATTCTACTTTACTTATTAACTATATTATAAACATACCTATAATACTGCTGAAATGTAAGGAATTCTTCTTATCTAAGCAACATTTATATCACAACTGTATTATATATAAAATAGTGTAGTTAACAATTGTCTATAAAATAATCGTCCTAAGATAAAAAATCCTTTTCAGATTTCAATTAAAATTATAAATAAGTAACAATTATGAAAAATTGCTTTCTTATGTTTTATTGTTTCGGCATATGGATGCCTTTTTCAAAAGTACGTGATAAATATTAAATATTAAAGAGTGCACATAGGTTCTCAATATCTGCTTAAAATTAGATCAACAACACAAACATATAAAAAATAATTATTACATTATGTATAATATTAGTATATATTAACAAATTGTTTTTGTATTAACGAAATTGAATTCTGGCTTGGCTCTTGGTGGAACATGTTTACTATTAATAAAAAACAAACACTTGGTATATGTTCCACAATTTTTATTAAATACTGATAATATTGTTTCGGCTGTTATGCCATTATCAAAGTGAATTTATAATACATACAAAAAACCTTTTTTGTGTTACATTCCCACCAGCTACTCGTGCTGGTGGGCGGGCAGTCCCTCCGACCTACACTGTAGTGCAAAGGCGAAGGGTAGGGCGTAAGGCCCTCTTCAGCCTCCTTGCTGGAATCGGGGGAATGGCTGGGTGGTGTGGTTAGGGAGAGAAAGATGAGACGGACGAAATGAAGACAGAAGAGAAGTGAAAGATTATCTGTGGAATATTACTGCTCCAGAATTTGCCTAAGTGATCCAAGGAAATCACTTGGACCAGAGCAGCTAGGCCCTCTTCAGTCTCCTTGCAGGAATCGTGAGAATGGCTGGGTGGTGTGGTTAGGTAGAGAAAGATGAGACGGACGAAATGAAGACAGAAGAGAAGTGAAAGATTATCTGTGCAATATTACTGTTCCAGCATTTGCCCAAATGATCCAAGGAAACCACAGAAAAAGACCAGAGCAGCCGCACCCGAGTTCGAACCGAATGCTAAGGTATGATCTAGAGCACTGTACCACGCCGCTCGGTACAATTTAAGATGCTATTTTTAAGGGTTGTAACCTACCCCAATTCTTACAAACTTAAATGCTAACATAAAGTTAATAAATTACCGGTTTGTCTCAATAGCAACTTTAATAACGGCGAAATACCAAAATCGGTTTGGTCATACCTTACCTGTTTTTGTTGTGTTATAGCTTTAGATATTTCCAAAATTTCTAAAAGGTTTAAGCGTTTTCTTTTGTTACAGTTGTGTAGAAGTTTTACATTATTACAATCCATGAAATTGTTTTTGAAATCTAATTGTAAGTTTGTAATATTGTCTTTATATTTAAATGTCTTAATTGCTATTTCTACTAGCTGATTGACTAGTCTAATATTATTTCCTACATTTAATAACTTAATCTTATCCACATCTATATTATGAATATTTTCAATATAGTGTGTACTAAAACATGTGGACCTTTTACTTTCTTTAATATCTTTTACATGTTCTTTTAGACTTGTTGATATTGTTTTGCCTGTCTGAGCAAAATAAAAGACACTACAACTTAAACAATTGACTCTATACATTCCATTTTAATTGAAAAAAGATTTATTACTCTTATTAACTGAAATAGTCTTTAATCCTAAATGTTTATTTTTTGCATTTTTTTTTACTGTAATTTGGAACATAGTTAATGAAATTGAAGTTAATTTTACCTTTATCTTTGTTACTTGTTTTAATAAATTTTGTGAAAATCTTAAATCTTATTTTTATGGTGATAATGGATTTTCATCAAGTAAAGTAAAGGTCGAATTTATTCAATTAACAATAATTATTCAGTTATATGAAACTCGGATTTGAATTCATACAATAAATTTTGCTTTTAAAGTTTTATTTTAAAAATTCACCCTATTACGTCAGAGTAATCGCAATGTTTATTTCATTTTTGAATAGCCTTGATCATAATTAAAAACTGTGATTACCTCGGATAACAAGGTCAATTTTTTTTCATCACATTCGATGATTCGAAAATTCCAATTAATAGCGCTCTAATTAATGACCAAGTTTTCTTCCAATCGGAAAAACTTTTGTTATCTGAGGACAAATACTATAATTACTTTCATTAGTCTAATTCGTTAGGCAAAACAAATGCTATAAAAATAATGGAAGTCGTAGCAATGACTGCATTGAAAATGAAACAATATTTTAAACCGAATAAACTGAGCAAAACTTGGAATATTTTTGTACTGCTCAGAGCAAAAAAAGAATAACACATTATAAAGATCATTTCTTCTTTTGAACGCACCTCGGGTGGAAAAAAGGTGCTGATAATTTTGAAAGGCACAGTTCCTAATCCAAACGCGTGACAGTACACGATAAACAATAAAATAAATAAACAAATAAAAGGAAATTTTTCTTCTAAATTGTTGTGTAACGTAAATACTAAAAACCACAACGAACACGACAATAAAATACTCGAATATATTAATAAAACTTTTGAATTCAGTTCCGTCATTTTAAAATAAAAAAATAAGGAAATTGCCGAAAGGAAAACAATAAATAAAACCGCCAAAATGTGGGGACATGGATAGCCAAGCGTTTCAAAAACGATTTGTGTGTATACAGTCAAAGGGGGGATACTTGTATATTGTTGAAAAAATGTCAGAAGAAGAAATAAAAGCGTCTTTTTTACAAGTTGCAAATTCTTACACATTTTGAAAAACGACATTTGTACCGTCGCTATCGTATTACTTTCAATTTTTTTTATTTCTAATAAAGAATCGTTTTGCGTTTTTAAATATCTATCCAATTCTCGTGATTTAGTAGGTAATAGTAACAAAAGAACAAGTACACACGTCGTTAAACAGATTGAAACAAGTGAATACGTCGAAAATGTCACAAACGGTCCCACACTGAAGGCGGTGATGGTCCCCAAAAATACGTATAAACTAATCAATTTAATAAACGTTTTTACCATTTCACCTTCACTCATCATAGTCACATACAGTTTTAATTGTCCAAGGCCGTATCCATGACCCAATCCAACAACCAATCGACTTGCGAACAACCACAAATTCGTTCTGGCCAAAAACATTATCACCCACCCGATTAAAATAAGTAACACTCCAAATACAAGACCATATTTGTTACCAATTGGTGACCATTTTGATAGGGGAGTCGCGAAAATTACTCCGAACATTAAAAAACCAGCCAGGGGCGCAGTCTGATCCATAGTTATAGAGACTGGGGTGTTTTTGATCAATAATTTTGGATACATCGGTGATGGCCATCCTAACATTAAACCAAAGCAAAATGCTTCCAGAGATGCTAAAAATAATATTTATCTGTGCTATTATTATAACAATTTTAATTAGGTAACAGTTTCAATTTTGCTTTTAAAATGTTTCCCAAATGTTATGATCATTTTCCATGTGTCCCTCAGAGTTTCTAAAATTTTGGTAAACCTTGGAGAATCTTTTGATGACAGGGAAGTTCTATCAGTTAGAATAAAATTAACAGAAATTTAACTTCTCATACTGTCCCATATCACAATGGGTAAGTAAACTGGAACATACGTTATGCAGCATACAAAGTTAGTTATAACATACGTTCATTTTAGTTAGCTACACTAATAAGTGACTAAACAATTCTCTGACGTAACTAATATCGTATTTTCTATACTATAAGTGAGTTCAATGTGCTATTTCCATTACGTTTCGGATTGGTTCTTACAGACCATGCAATTTCTCAATAATTGTACAATAATAAAGATGTCATACAAATTGCTAAGACATTAGCTATTACTATAAGTGTCTTTTGTCATGGAATCTGTTAATTTCAATTGAGACCAATTATTTCAATTAATGCGATCTGTGCCGCACTTTAATCCCGCAATTGTTGTCATGGTCAAAACGATAACATCTTCAACTAATATTCATTAAAGAATACTACAATAGTAACCTACTTTTTATGACTTAATTATTATAACAGACTTTTATTAAGCGATCGTTGCATTTTTTAATTAGCTGAGTAGGATCGAGAGTTATACATTTAAAAAAATTAGTTTTGCCTAAAACAATCGATATACAAAAACAAAATAATCGCTAAATATTATGTGTCTGATTTTGGACGGATTTAAAATTTTGTAAAAGTTTCTCATTTTTCATCTGATTTTTTTAACTCCCGAACCTCATTCTTAACAATATATAAAAAATAAAAATAAAAATTGCAAACAAGCATTACTTTTTCTAAATTGTTACCTTAGCAACATATGTGTTTTTTATTATCAGCTAAAACAATTGACTTAAAAACATTCATTAATGAGATTAATGAATATAAATTCCTTCTCTATATCGCTAAACAAAAAAAACAAGGATATTGAAAATACAACGCAAAATGTTAATTATAGCTAAAGTCAAGGTTAATTCTGTGTGGTAGAGGTGAGGTAAAAAAAGTTATTTCTAAGGCCATTATGTTCGGTGTTTAAATTAGCTATAATATTATTTTATTATTATAAACTTCTTTTGAAATTTATTTATAACCGAAAATCAACATACTTCTTACGTTTTAAAAAAATCATTTGCCTAGGTGATGAAAATTGACTGATATTTGATCTCATTCTCGGTTTAACACAACAAAAACATTGTCTACAAGATTTTGTAAATCGAAACAACATTAAATTGGTGAAACTTTTCGAAACTGTGTTTTATTTTCTTAATATTCATTTGTTATGTTTTATAAAAAAGTGCACCATCAAAAGTTCAGTTTAATTAAAATATTTTTTGTTTTAATAAGCATTTATAAAACTTACCAACAGATATAGGAAGACAGTCCAACAAGATTGTACTTTTTGGTTTCTTAATTTGCGTTTGTTGTTCATTTTCCAAGACATTAAACTTCTGGCAGTTGTTCATCTTTATGTAAAAACATTAATTTAATTCATCATCTCGTTTTTAACCAAGTATTTAGTATCGCATTTTACGTCATTTCATTACTATAAAATAAATATGTAGATTAATGTTACGTACCAAAAAAAGAAATAAAAGGACAATTACGTCGTTAAGATATCTATATAACTAAACTTGTGAAAAACTGTAAGCATTAGCATTCATAAAACAGTAAACTACTTTTTATCTTATACACAGCCACTACCTGTTACAAAGCTAACTTAAAACAATAAGTCGTTAAAACATGGAAAAATGCTTTTATAAAGAAAATACATTTTCTTTTATTCACAAAAGCATAAACATACTAGGTGCCATTTGAAAAAATGAAGTTATTCGTGTTTGAAGTTTTTAAATTTTGGATTTTTTTTTCTGAACGCCCTGTACAAAGTACAAAGCTTAGTTTTGGCATGACGTTAGCCTTATGACTTGGCTATAACTAGTAAAAATTTCAACATTCTAAGTCATGTTTTATGGATATTATGATTTTTTATAGTTTGGGTTGCGGTGCAGTCTTTTTCCCAATAAACTAAATTATCTCATCGTAGGCATACAGACATACAAGTTGGTTATCAAAGTCGCCTTAAAATTTTATGTTTCATACGAATTCATCGTAAAACATATACAATTCCATTTAAAATAAGAAAGTTGACATCAATTTTCGCTATAACCGGAAGTGTCCGACAGTTGAAATTATTTCAGTTAAATAGATCATCCTTGATAACTCCTACTACCAAATTTTCAAATCTGTAACATGCTTAGTTTCCCTAAAACGTCTAACGTACCACTCAGTTTGAGTGACCCTGTATTATCATAGTATTATCATTACTTCTGAAGAAACCTAAGTTAGGCGAAACAATTGTAAAGGGTTGAAATATACCAATTTTGTAGAAAAATATGTTTTTATTATTTTACCTAAATATTGAAAGTTTCCATCATGTGTGGTTTGAAAAAATAGATCATAATTTAAACTATTATAATTACAGAAATATAAAGTATGATTATTATTTAATTACTATAAAACAATCAATATTATCCCTGTTATCACTTTGCAATAAACCGAATGATATTATCGATAAAAATTTAAAAAAAAGAACACTTACTTTGTGTTTATTATTAGTTTATTAATAATTATTATTATTAATGTTTTTTGTTAACTAATATCTTTCGAATACTGGATCGATTTGGCGGTTACTTTGTCTACAATTCGTCTCTTCGATAAAATAAAAACACTTACTTTGTTTATTGTAATAAACGTATTAAGTAGTTATTAAAACAATTCATTTTCTTTTTTTGTTCTGAACTAGAGAAAACTTTTTTACAAACAGATTAAGTTAATCAAACGTAGAATGAAGAAATTATTTAACTAGTTATTTCTATTATTATTACTTTAACAACAATTTAAAAGGTATAAATGACACAATCAATAGACAAATATTTTAAACAAATTAGGTAGATGTATTATTTTACAACAAACTAAATGATAAAAATGATGTAATCATAGAAAAACATTTTACACAAATTATTTAGACATACTATTACGAATAATTGGGTTTTTTGTTTTAAAATCATGGAAAATCCACACACCAGAACAATTTTTTTTAATAGGAAGATTGACTGCGGATTGGATGTGTGTAGGTGCGTGTCCAACCAATCTTTGGACTGGAAGACCTTGTAATGATGTACAGTGGCCGGCACGTAAGGAGATTCAACGAAGGACATATTGACAGGTAGGTAGGCGGAGACTTTTAGCATAGCAATAAATGAAAGAGCCAATAAGAATATAGCTGGACCGAAACGTCAACTTGTAATTCAGCGGCGCGTATCACTGAGAGAAAAAGTACTGAACACGGAACACAAGTGAATTCATTAAACTGACTTACTTACCCTAATGGGGTTTTAATGATGTATGCGAAGTGAACAATTAAAATTTCACTATTCATATACATACCGAAAAAATCACGGTTATAATTACCTAACTATACAAATCTAGGAATAATAGATAATTTACAGATTATTAAGTATGCATAGAAATAAGTTGTTAACAAACAAAATCAAGTCGAATGAAGAAAACTTGATAGTATGAATTATGTAGTATATCTTACCCACGTCTATTTGTTAAGGCATTTGTTAGAAAACTTAGTTTGTACAATCGATCTTTATATTTGTTATTTTTATATTTCGTAGTTTCGTTTATAGTTGTACGATTTGTGCATGTACCAGATATCATAAATAATGTTGTTTAGTCTGGGTATCAGGTTTGCTGGCGGCGATAGAAGAATATCGTGGTTAGTAGTTGTAAGTATATTATTTCTTTACAAACAACCACTTCTCTACTCTCTTAATTTGGAACTGTTTGCCACTACGCTACTGAACTTTGCTGAACAATTATCATTCTGCCTACCGGTCGATTAACCCCGCCCTAAAGGGGCTAGACTTTACTACTGCGCATCCGATGATTTATGGCTTTTGAATCTCCTTACGTGCCGGCCACTGTACAGTTGCAATGTAATTATTATTATAAAACAATAAATTAAACCTTTCTTATTATTAGCTTACAATAAACTGAAAGATTTAATACATACATTTAAAAGAAAAATATTTCAAAAATAATACATTTACTTTTGTTTATATTTTAAAAGAGGCACAGTTATAGATTAAATTAGCTGTCCAGGGGCGTAACAAGAATATTATTTTTTATAGTTATTATAAAACAAAAAAATCTTACCTTCGTCATATTAGGTATCGACACGATTGTTTTTTAATTATTATCATTCGTTAATGATAATTAAATATGTATAGTATTTCTCTAATAATTTCTTAAAATAATATATCCAAATAAACTATTAATAGGAGATTCGCCCCCAAATTACCAATAACACTTTTTACCCCCAACACGTGTTTCGTCCACTTTGATTGTGGGCATTATCATCACAAGATTGACTACGAAGTCAAGACTGTTTTTAAGTCCTTGTAAGTACGAAACTTGCAATAAAAAAATTATAAGTTTTGAATTAGTTTCGCTTATGTACTTTCTTTAAAATTAAATTAACGAACATACACACACTAATACAATAACAAAATAACTATTTCAAGAATAAATATATAGAATAAATCACTTAACAATATTACAGATAGTGAGTGATAAATAAGAGTACCTTTTCATATCAAGTACAAAGTAAGTAAAAAGTTTCGGTAATTAACGTCTACTACTAAGTAGACACTTATTAATTCGAATTAATCTTTTTGATTAAACTTTTCAAAAACACTTGTTGCTCGATTCGATTGAGGTTTTGTCGAAAAAATGACATTGAACATTAAATCACGTGTTGTTCTATGTTCTAAGCAGTTGTCAAAAATGAAACTTTCTTCTTTGATGCGGTCACGATTATTATTCAAGACACTTTGTTAGTACCCAGGTTAAAAATTGCAATATCGTATGTAAACTTTCACATGATATTTACAAGAGAAGTAGCTACGAATTATGTACTAAATTGCCTAATTTACGAAAAATAATTTAAAACAACTGACCAAAACTACACAACATGCTTGAAACTTTCAAAGATTTTAACTTATCCAATTTTTTACTTCCCCTCGAGGGAGAACAGGTTAAAGATTTTGAAGGTCTCAAACGATTTGATCAATTTTTTTAAATCCTTTTTCATTTAGGCAGTCTATTGTATAATTAGTGAAAAAGAATGAAAGGTTATACCTTTTAAGTTGCGACTGCCAAAACTTCGAGTTTTGCCCATGTTCTAAACGCAGTACCACTGATGATGTCAGCTGCAGTTGGCGACGAAACGTCTGGCGCTTACCATTAATTTAGACCATGGCCCTTTAGAAAGCCTACGTTCGTATATTTTATTAATATTTTAATGCAAATGTATTATTATACATTCTGTGATAAATAAAATTGTTTTAACAATTTCAAAGTAATATAAAACAATAAAATTAATATACAGGGCTGATAAGTTTCACAACCCCAAAAACAGTTTTTATTAAGTATTAGGTAAATCTAAAAATTTGAAATTAGTAGAAGAGTACTATAAAAAATTGAATTGAATTAAATTGAATGACCTTTTTTGTAATAATTTTTCACTTTATTATTATACCATTACTTCACCCCTGTCCGCCACCCTTTTGTTTGCTCTTTCGGAATTCAATTAAATTAAATATACTGAGGTTTATATTTATGTAAATTTTTGAGCATTATCTCTATGACGTAATTTAAAAGAAAAATAGGATACTGTCATCCTCTGTATCTATCTATCCCCTGTTCCTTATGAGCTATACGCCTCGTTAAAAATGTACCCCCGCCCTTATTATCCACGACTTCAGTTTTTGAAAAATTCACAACATGTACCACATGTACCTACTTACATATTTTAAGATAATATAGACATGAAATTTAATAAAGAAATTGTTTCATTTACAACCAAAAATACCAACCCCCTTTACCTTCGAAATTGGCAGGCAGATATTAGGAGTTTCTTAAATATTACCTAAATACCTATAGGAAAAATAGAATAATGTCTCTAACATAATATTTCCGAAGAAAAAGATAATATTTCTTTACTTTTACAGTCAGTCAAATAAAAAGAATTATAGGTTTTCGAAAATATTCTGCTCAATAGCGTATTTTGTAAGGTACGGAACCATCGGCAGGCCAGTAGTTTTTAATGAGAATATTTACCCAAATAAATATTTAAAAAAGTACATAATAAGAATTTAAAAAATTATCTTAATAATTAATGCATCATAGGCTAATCAACCTTCTCCTTAAAATAAAATAAAGCATACATCAATGTTATTTTAAACATTACTTAAAAATAATAATAATAAACGTTATTTGTGATTGTGCATTAGGAACATATTGCCCGTTTTTGTTTAAAACGTGTTTAAATCGAATTAGTAAAGATCATGTTTTAACAAACGATTTATTTTTTATAATTAGAGAAAATTACATAGAAAAAAAACACTATTCGCAAAAATTGTAGAATTTTTTATGTAACTTTTTTAAAAATTATCATATTTAATAATTACTTTTAGTAAAGGATATTATCTACAATATTTAATTTCTTTTGATACATTGATCAATTTTTTTTGTTTTGGAGTAGGTATATATTCTTTCGGATAAGATAGCATAGTAATTTATCCAATAATTTCATAATTAGGCTTTTTATATCCAATTTTAGCAAATTTGTAACAAACAGTTCTGCGTTTGGATAATTTTATTTTAATTTTCAATAAATTTTCTAAAACGATATCTTGACGACAGGATAATTATCTTACATATTAATGAGTCAGTCAAATATTTTTAATAAAAAATTCATATAATAATAACTTAATATATTTCTTGTATTATAAATAATAATTGATCTATGTAAAGTACGTTGGAATATGTAAATTATTTATTTATTAAAAAATAATAATGACGTAAAATAAAAATAATTAATAAAATGATTGACACCCTTTATAACATAAATATCAGGTGACTTACGGTTTATATATTGATATAAAAACGTAGATATTTAATTCAACAAGTAGCAACAATTTGATGGTCATGGACTGAGAAGCTTTATAACAACTGGTCTGCTACTTTACTGAATGGGTTGTTTCATTAATTTACGTTAGATTATTTCGCATGCGATCATTAACAAAAAGTTGTTACGAAAATAATGCAATTTAAAATATTCTGTCACGTAACGCAAAGGAACAAAACGCAGCAACATTACTGATATTATTAAAACACTTGTTTGAAAAAAATTCCGTATTTTAAAAAATGTTTTTTTCTCATCATCACAAGTTGGTCAGTTCAAAAACTGGTTGGGCACGCACCCCACTCCTTTCAATCTTTGCATTTCACGAAAACTAAAACATCGCACATCTCAAGTTATTTTCTATTACATATTTACTAGATTTATTAGGTTCCCGATCCGCAAGAGTCCAACTTCAATACATATCTGTAATTTTAGTCTTATGGATAAACTTTCTCGATGGCTTTGATTAAATTTTCTGCACATATTACCACCACCTTTAATTTGATACCACTCAGGACTATTTACACACGATTCTTTCGATATGCTTGTCAGCAAAAACTCGAACTTTTCACGTAAAAATATCGTGTATTCTTATGGAACGCGTTTTAGTCACACACGTTTGAACCGTGTGACCAGTCATCCCGCATTCTTTGATTTATTTGATATATAAGTATATGTACCTATGAGACCTACGCAGACACTAGTTCCAAATTCTTATTAATAGATTTTATCAATACGTTTATTATCTACTACCATGCTTGATAAGTATTTAAAATAAAAGTATTTGAAATTCATATTTAAAAACTTTTACAGTATTTCTAGTATTATTTAAATACTAATAACTAGTAGCATTTACTATTTGTAATTAAATGCTCCAATGAAGATATTTCATTTAAAATACTAGAGTCAATCAAAAAAATAATAGAATTTTCTCTAGACATTTTACCTTCAACCTAGTTATTTATAAACAAATTGTCAAATTACTCAATTAGTGTTTGAATACATTTTCTGTTTCTTAAGCAAGCAGTATATGAAATAATTCTAAAGTATTTTAAAAAATTGGTTAAGGCTTTCCGGACAGTTGAACTAGTGTAGTCCTTATTCGGATCTAAAAGTCGTCTCAGTGATAAACAAAACGTTATTTTTATTTTATATTTTGCTTACTAATTAAAATAAATAATTAAGGAATGAACATTTTGTTTTTTACCAAAAATAAGGCAACGGTACCCATAGCTTACTAACAAATTGCCCCAAATTTCTCTGTCATATTTTGTTAAAGCGGGTAATTCTCAACCTGAGGATAGCCATCCCTCACACAGGGGATCAGAAAAACTTAAACACTTTTATATTTTAAACAAAAGTATAATTGTTTTTTATTTTGGTTTTATTCAATTCAAATCCATGAACAAAAAACATACTTAATGCAGTTACAAAGTAGATTAAATGTGCAGAATGAGAAAAAGAAATTATTTAATTATTATTAAGTATAATGTAACCTCCATTATTGTTATTATGCAGAATAATAAAAGATCAAAAACATGTACAAAATGGCAAAATATTTTAAACATTGCAAGGACGTAATTATCATAGTTTGTTTATATTTAAAAATAGTAGAGAAAATAAATTATTCAAAATTATAAAACAAAAAACATACCTCCACTTTTAGTTTATAGTAAAGTAAAACGTACAAATTTAAACACAGCCAATAAAGAACATTTTCAACATGTTAGGTACTTAGGTATAGACATAATTATTTTTTAGTCATCATTTATCATTAATACTAACAAAGTAAGTAAAGTATATGTATAATAATTTCTTAATGTAAAACCAATAGTTATTAAATTTTTAAAAATACAAACTTGCAATAAAATTGTATATTTTGGTATATATTATAATAATATAATAAATTAACTACCATTTGAGAACTCTTTTTTGTTAATTACACAAATTTTAGTAAAAAAAATACAGTAGTAATGAAATTTATTACTTCATGTTTATCATAATTATCTTTAATTTGATTGATCAACAATGTGAAAAGTATTAGCATACTGGAATTCTGGGCTGTTTTCGTATTCACACATGTCTAAAGCAATTTCACAACTTTCTTTAACCACTCGTTTTTCGTCATGTAAATATTTTTGTAATATTTCAAAACATTGTTTTGTGGCAATTGCACCTAATGCCTCTGCACATTCATGTCTCACCATCTCATTTTCAGAAGAATCTTCTAATGATTCAATTAAATATGGTACACTTAATTCATCTTGAAGTTGTCCTAACACAAATGCAATTTCATGACGAAACAAAGCACCACCTTGTTTTAATCCCACTGCTAGTGCTTCTATGGATTCCTTTGTTCTTAAATTTCTTAATGCAAACATTGCTCTGTACCGTTCAAAAAGACTTTCATGATTCAGAAGAATATCCTTTAACTTGTTCACATCTTTAATGTCCATAGGTGGAGCAGGATCAACAGAATTATAGGGATTATGTGATAAAATATTATCAATATCTTCCTTATTATTCAACCACTTTATTCTATCAACAGCCAACTGACATGTTTCAGCAACTTCTTTTACAGGATCATTGACATATTTTTCTAAAACTGGGATGATTTTTATGGATCCAATAGCACCTAGGGCTTCGGCTGAAAACATTCGAATGGAATAGTTACAGGTTTAACAATATTAGATTCTGAAATAGTACACACCTGCTTCATGTCGAACCATTGGCTCTTGACCAGTATCTTGTAAAACCTTAATCAGCATGTCAATAGCAGATTCATCTTGCATTTGTCCTAAACAATAAGCCAATTCATGTTTCAACAGAGCAGAACTGTCCCCAAAACACTGTGCAATACATTCTATCGAAATAGGACCACCAATATTTCTTAAAGTAAACAGTGCTCGAAATCGCTCTTTTAAAGGTCTCTTAACATCATTTAACACTTTTCCGATGTCCCGAATTTGATTTTCATTAATATTAACCATAATTACACAATGAATAATTTAAAAAATACATATGCACGTGACGAAAAACTTAAGGTTATGGGCATAGATAAGAGATATATAGTCAATTGACATAGACAGACATAGATCAAGGAAGGCTTCATTTTTGGTTGAATCTGATCCATAATTGATGGCCATTAGTCAGGAGAAGAAGAAGAACGAAGACGTTCGCATAACCTTATTTTCAGTGTTTGTGATAAAGTTAGTAAAAATGTCGAAAATAAATAAAATTCCAACTCTAACTACTGAAACTGCTATCGCAATGTTAAGTAAAACTCTTGAGGAGTTGCAGACTCCGGAGAATTCCCAAAAATTGGAAGAAGCTCGAGACAATGTAGGGAACGAAATGTTAAAAATTATGCAGTATGTTTTTCCAGTAGTGATGCAAATTCAGATGGATATAATTAAAGATTATGGCTTCCCTGAAGGCAGAGAAGGTATAGTAAAATTTTCACAAATGATACGAAATCTAGAAAGAGAAGATGTAGAAGTTGCCCGACTTCATAGTATCATTCGGTCCTACTATTTGCCACCTATCAACTCAACAGGTGATCAGTCTGATGACAGGGGAAGTAGTAATTAATAAGTTAGATTAGAATGAAACATATTAATGATGAAAACAAATATTCTTCAAGTATTTATGTGCTCTATCTAAAAACAATTGTAATTGTAAGACTGAATCGTATTTATTAAATTAATAATTGTTTTATACAGCAATAAGGTAATCTTATGCAGAGGTTGAATTCTTAGTGAAAATAACAAAGCGTTTTGTCAGTTTCCTTTTAATTACATAAAGGAAGTAGAAGTATAACTATGTCTACTTATTTATATATTGATTTTGTACAAACATTAAATACTAATAAAGTTTTATCACTGTAATACTTTCTTATTTAATTTATTGCTAATTGCACTGAGCAGTTATTGATTTTTTCTGACATTTTTTCATTTCATTTGAAATAAATAAACAGTTTCAATAATTCAATGAAAGAAAAAGGTAAATTTTACATCGACTTTATTATTTTAATTATAAATGTAATTAAAATATGCTTTATGTGACTTTTAACTCTTACCCATATTGCGAACCTTTACATGAACTTTTCTGCAGACAAATGTCGAACAATATAAATTAAACAAATGAATAAGTAATACTATCTACATAGAACCTCTTTAAAATATAACTGGAAGTAAATATATACATTTCTTTTTTATTTTCATGATAATTGAACTACATAAATTATTGATCATCATATGCACGTAACATTTTGTGTAGTTTAAAATAAGCATTACTACAAGTCAAAAAAAATTATCGAAAAAAGCATCTAAATTTTAGTAGATTAAAATAATAAATGAATTAATAAATTAATTCATTAAGTTAATATGCGGCAATGTTATATCTAGCAAACACTTAATTTTGTCAAAAAGAAGTAATACATGAATGAAAGATACTCTTTTTTTAAATAAACAAATAGATTGTATTTTAGACGTTTAACATGAATGAATTTAATTTGTACAGAACGTCTACGTCTAAAAAAAATATAATGTTAAATGAATAATCCTAGACGATCTGGAAACTTTAGAAAAACGACTAAAAATACTATGAAATATTTTTTAGCAAAAACCACAGTAAATAATTTTCAAAAAAAAAACATCCTACAATCTTCTCAATCTGTTATGGTTCACTTAATATACATTCTCAGTACCATGTTAAGAACCAGATAAGAGAAAACAAATCATAGTCTCTATTTTAATTTTCCCCGATTACACTTTCCAGACCACTTATGTATGTAAAAATATTTATTTGATATTTCATGTTGTTGAAACTAATTATTTAATTAAACTAATAATACTAAAGAGAACTTTTAATAAGTTATATACTGGTTCCCGACATGCTTCTCTTAATTATTTATCACTTATAAAAAGAATATCAGCATATAAAAACATCAATATTTCACATTTATTTATACACACACATCAGTCTGTGTTAGACGATGACGGATTTTTTATTTCATTTATATGTATATCTTAATAAAAATAAGGCTGTACTTTCCATTCCACCAATATACAGAGCAATTCTTTTTTCACAAGAAACATGGGGTACTGCAATACCATGTGGAAATGAGTCACACTGTATATTTATACAAATCAAGTTAGTTAAGATTTCATAATTGTTATTCAGAAATAAAAAATATATATAAAACGCGACCATATAGGAACTTTTAAACACAGTAAAACTCCAACTAACAACAAAACAACACTGGTGTGTTAGTACCTTCTCTTAGCGTTAATTATATATTTATTATATTCTTCTAAAAATTTCAGACTTTCGCTTTGATTAGAATGATTAATTATTATTTATTAACAAGAAAAATGGTTAAAACTGATACGGAGTATTGCTGTATTTAATCAATAACAAGCTTTAGGCCCTAAAACAGCATAAAAACTAAAAAAATAAAACTTTTGTAACATCATGAAACATCAAACTTTTTACAGTAGAAGGTACAATTAGCTTTTTTATCTTTACAAATATCATAATACAAAATATCCAACTGTTTAAAATAATAGTAAACAAACTATTTGCCTCATTGCAACACATTAAAATATATATGTAGTTGTATGTCCATTAAATAAAAAATATGTGAGTAAACAAATAATCGCTAATCGCCCTCCACCCTCTATAATAAGTTTGTTGCAACCAAGTCTTTGTTATTCGCAAAACACATGAACAAATACACTTTTAATAACGCAAACATGATTTATATAAATTAAGCGATTTCTACAAAGCGTAACAACAAAAAAAATAGATTAATAACAACGACAGGCATAAAACATAAATAATAATAATAGTAGTACATAGTAGAAAAAATAAAAGACGTTTGGTGTTCTCATCGCGTGCAGGTTCTTAAAAGTGCACAAGTTCACGTGCCAGCCGTGAAAAGCATATTTATACGTTATTATTGTGTTATATTATTATTTTTTTTAAATATTTTTATTAGAATCATTTTTTTCATTTAGAATTGTTTCACCGTCTAAGATGAAGTAAAATCTGTAGTATAAAAAGTGTAAGATAAGAAAATACATCGCTAAATACACTGAGCAACGTCGTACGATAATGCACAAAATAAAAAAAGAAATAATGAGCAATATGAATCACAATACGTTCGCGTGTGATAAGCAAAACATAAAAATAAATATCAAGACAAGTCTCGGAAACAATATTTGATTAGTTTCCGTTGTCTTAAAAAAGGAAATAAGAAAAACAGAATGACTCGGCAAAAAATGTACATGTAAAGCAAAATTCAGATTGTTCTATTTATATATACTTTAAAAAATTCTTATCTAGTACTTCGCACCACTTTTTTATATAATTTTACACAATATCAAGTTGTACCTCTAATACTCTATTAACTTGGATGCTTATTATTCAATATGTTCAACCTGTAAAGAAAAAAGAAAATAAAAAATTGGACTAGTACGGAGTTTGACTCCGTACCATAACAAATACGTTAAGTATAACGATTTCATTTCTTTAATCCACTGCATTAAAATAAATAGCATTATTTTATTTTTTGAAATTAAAGTTTATCATCATAAATAGATGGGAGGCAAGTGGATTTAAACTGCCAAATTTCAAGTTAATAAGATTATAAAGCAGTTAATTAGACGGATACCGACATTTTTATACAGAATTCTAAAAAGCCTTTCAATAAAACAAGTTCTCTTTTACATCATACAAATTATTGCTTCAGGGAATGAACCGCCATTATTATCACTATATAAAAGTAGAAAAAAAAAATAGAAAAACTACTTACAAATTATTATTACTGATCGGCAGTTGATCACGGCCGTTACGTTGTTATGACAAGAATGGATTAGCCTGTTCCCGTGGTTGAACAGCCCAGGGGCCAGCCGAAGTCCCGATCGGTGCCCACGGATCGTTTGTTGGTTGCCCAGCGGGACCCGTGGGGCCGAAAGTGGTAGGTGAAGCGAACGGCACGCTAGTAGCGGATGTGGTAAACTGGGGGCTGAGCGCATAAGGCGATACTGGTTGAGGTGGAACGTAAGCCACCCCCAGGCTGGACGTCGGATACGCAGGTGTGGCCGTGGGCGTGAACTGCGCCGGCTGGAACGGCACCTGCTTTATCTGGTTTATTGACGGTTTTGGGGGCGTGGGATCAGAAAATGGATTCGCAATAGCTGACGAAAGTGTTGACGGTTTACCTTAAAGCATATAAAATCAAAACTAACAGGTACAATATAAAAATGATATAAGTACAGGTAATTTTTAGTGTCTATGCTTTCAATAATATATTAAAAAAAAACATTTTTGATCATAAATTAAAAAAAGAGCGTGATTTTAAATTAAATTTAAGTTAAAAATGGGTAGCAGAACTTTTTTAGTAGCATCCCAGCGTTGAAATAAAATTTAAAAAAATAAAAATAAAGTTAATTTAAAAGATTGTTTCATCTCAGAACACCTGCTATAATTGCGCTAAATTTCAAGTTAACATAACTTGTAGTTGGTGAGATAACGAACTCTACTTTTTTACCTTTTTTGGTGTACAACTCTAAAAAGATTGAGTAAATCGAGATTCTGCTGTATAATACACTAATTAAAAAAAACTTACTCGGCGTAACAAGATTATCAAGATTAACCAATGCGGCGTTATCGCCGAGAAAAGCTTGAGGTGTCTTCTTTGTGGCTCCGGTTGACGGACTGGGTCCTGGGGAAGGCAAATTCTCGTTCAACAAATTCAGTTCAAAGGGATCCGCAGCCCCATTACTACCGTTCATGTCGTTATTATTCGATGTACCATTTACTTTGGGTGACTGCGTTCTATTCGTAATAGCATCGAAGTCCTCCAAATCGGTCGAGGAGCTCTGACTGGCCGGTGACCAAGGATCGGCTCGTACGGCCGCCGCCACGTTGCGATCTAAAGGCACTACGGACGAGGTAGGAGGAATTGGAGGCGAATGGGCGGAAATGGGCGGTGCAATCCACGGACTCCCTCCAAGCGATTTCATACCTGTCGCCGGTTGCCATGGATCAACTCCTGACGGCTAATTTAAAAATTAAATCATATCTTCAACACAAAGCACCAGTAGTAGTAGTATTAGTAGTAGTAAACTAGTACGAGTATTAAAATCGCCCCCATAACGTTGAGCTTAATATGTTTTATAAATGTTATAAATTTTTAGAATAAGTATAAAGACCAATAAAAATATAAATAACGTAAACTCAGTCTTATGAGGCAATTATCATATTCTTATCAACCCTAGATCTTTATTTAAAAATTCTTGCTTGAGTTAATATTACTATTTTTGAAATTAATGTTCAAAGTTAATATTCTGTAAAAAAAACACAAAATGCTTCCATCATATAAAGAATAAGCACCAATACTTTTTTAAGTATTACAAAAATAAGTAAGTTTAAAGAAATACCTATTAATAATGTGAAAAAATAATACCTACATATTATATTTATAATGGAACATTTGATGCACTATTTCGATACTTGTGATGGGAAAATATTTTACTTATTACATTGTTATTATATAACTAAAAATTAAATGATTGACATATTGTTACATTGCATTAGCAATGAAGTAGCTGTGAAGTAGTATCAATTTACTTAAAAATACTAAAACATGTAACACTTTCACAGACAAAAATTATTTTTGAATAGTAGCTGCAAATAAAGCAAAACTAGCAGCCCACTTTATTCTTACCTTTGACATAAAATAAAGGTGTGAGAAATCCAAAGACTATCAAAAATAATTAAACAATATAAATAAAGAGAACATAGTCATGAAATTACTGAAGAGTTACAAACGTTAAACTTTTAAAAACGAATAATGAAAACAACTTTACGAAATAAGTTCCTTTTGTGATTAATTTTAATAGTATGTTACCAACAAAATAATAAAACTTATTATAAATTTAAAATTTTTATGAGCGAATAATGTCCAGGATTATTATTTTACCTCTAAAATTAACTATAAGTAGAAAAATTACCTGAGGTCGAGGCGGAGGCTGTGATAAACTCCAAGGATCGTTGTTCGCGATAGCAGCAGCTTCACTACCCAAATTGACGTCCAAAAGATCCAACATATGACTCTGTTTACCTTTGTATTTCTCTTGCTCGTCCCTAAAAGAACAAAATGCAAATATATTTAAATAATGAACGTATTAACTAGTACATGTTTATAATTTAAAGAGTAAATATGTAGTTATAAAATCTTACTTGAAATCCTGCTGACTTTGACTAAGTGCCATTTGCAATCGAACATCGTCAGACCTCTTTTTCTGTTCTTCTTGTTCTGCTTCTTCTCTTGACATTGCTAAAGCCAGTTGTAACTGTAATTCTTCTTCCCCTGCGGTCTGCGGTCTTGCCAGTTCCAATTCTTTGGGCAGTTCAACTTCAACACAGTAACAATTAAAAAAATACAAACAAATAAATGATTTTTTAATACAAAATTCATACTTGTGTGACAGTCACCTGAATCTTTACTGCTACTCCAACTGCCTCCGCCGAAAGCTGGATACTTAGGACTACTAGGGGTATCCAGTCCTCCATCACTACCAAATGCGCTTGCAGTCTGTGCAAATCTCTCTTTAGCTTTTAAGGCTCTTGCACGTTCATTCTTTAATCGTTCATCATCTTTTAACAAATTGACTAAAACTTTTGCCTTTTCCCTCACATTTTGACCTTGATCTTTTCCTAAAATCAAAAATCAGTATTAATTATACAGCTATAGATACACACTTAAATAAAATATAACTTTCATTTGTATAACTGCATGAGTTGAATATATAATTTTATTACTAACCTTCTTCCATATATTGAAAGTCTTTCAAAGTTTGTATGGCAAAAATATTTTCTTTGCATTGCTGCCCCACTTTCTCAGACCCAGTTTTAATTAAATATTCTAAAAGAACCAGAGCCTTGTAGACATGCCTCCAATTTCTTCCATGATCATTCAGTCGTTTCCATACCATTTGCATTATTTCAGTGAAGGCCACAACATTGTATGTTAAGTCGGCAATTTCTGCCATCAAGGTACTACTAGGACCCCAAGGATCATTTGAGGTAGCCTCTCGTACCTTCTTCTGTGCATCAGAATAATTATGTGCTATGTTCTTTAGGTTTCTACGAAGTCCAGCTACATTTACTTGCATAGTGCTAAAGAATCATCTAAAATAACAAATTAAAAAATATTTAATTTATTGTAAAAGCTAAATGTAGAAGATTTTTCTGATAGTGACAATTGGTACACCATAAAATATCAGATAGTTAATGCAAAATGAATGAAGTTTACTTTAATTTTGATATAATTGATATTTCATTACCAAATTTGCTCATGTTATGTATAAATATAAATTATTATAATTTAAACAATAAGGTATAAGAAACTGATAACACTTATACATACATGTTAGCTTACATTGTGATGTCAAATTTTACAATTTTATAAGACTGCAAGTACTAATATAATTATATTTGTGATTATAATAGCGCAATTCATAATATTAATTCTTATAGGTCTTTCACGTCAATGATCTTGTGATTGATGTGCCCTTTAAAATTAACTTTAATTTAATAAAAGATCAATAGCCTTAAAAACAAGGCTCTCTATCTAATCTTTTATAACCATGAAACGTTTACCTTGGTTTTACAGCTTTTCGGAATATTAATTAAATAAAAAAAGATTAGAAGAACTTCACGTATATGTATGTATACTTCGAAAACGTCAATGTTAAATTAAAAAAAATTATCTACGGGAAAGCAAGCAACTCAGCAAAAATAATCGTGTTGACATATACGTAATTCTCCAGTAATGACGAAATGACTAAAATATCACGGAAATTTTTTCGGTACGTAATTTATAACATATGAAAAGCATTAAAACAGCGAAAGTAATATTTTGAAGCCATTAAAGACAATCACTTACCAATCCTTATTCCCAGCAAACGTAGAACAATTACACTTTTTATATTAAATAGCAGTCTCTACAGAATATATTAACATAAATATAAAAAGTACTTGGTTGTCACTAATAATTTATTTAACAAATAATTCGTTCACTGCTCTGATGAGATGACACCACATCCCACAACATTCTTTTTCTCTTTACTTCAACATGGCTTCCACTTGAGGATGTTTTAACCAAACAATTTAAAAATTCAAAAGTAATAGGATTTTAAAGATGTTTAGAGGCTTCCAACATAATACGTCATTTTCATTTTGTACATGTGTTATGTAGCTTTACATGACATGATAACATTATCGTTATTATCGGTAATGAAATCGATAAACAAATAAAAAATACGAATGAAACTTCTACGCATGCGAAACTTCCAATCAGGACTATAAGGTAGATGACGGTAACTTTTAGAAAAAGCAACATAACTTTTATTACCAATTAATTAACTATTCCTTGCTTTTATTACAGTTTGCAATTTAAATATAGTACCTATAGACAAACATCAAAGATTATTGCTGAATATTCATATTAATTCTAGTTATTTAAATCCTTCGATGGCTAAATAATTATTATTTGAAAAGGGTCAGTTTTAAGATGGTTTATGATTTTGAGTAAATAAGAAAAAGAATAAGACAAAAAAGTGGTTAGGTTATATTATTATATATTAAATTAGCTTGTAATTATTGCAGTTTATTTTAAATAAATAATGAAACTTAACAAAAGTAAAATATTTTGTATGTATCATAAAGCCGTTTTAATTGTTTAATGTACAATCAAATGAAAAATGACTTACAAACGCGTATTAGATCCAACTTCCGACTCTGTAATTTTTGTAAAAGGTTTCAAAAATGTTAAAAATATTAGTGAACTAAAAGAAAAACTCTTCGATGGAACCTTACAATGTTGTATCTGCAAATCAAGTTTAATTTTAGATCCATTCCAACTCGTTGTAGCAGCAAACAAGGCCATTACAGCAGAAAAGTTGACAACAAAGTCTATTTACACCGAAATATTATTTAATTTATCAATTTCAAAAAATATAACTCAAAGCTTACAGAAATTTGGAATTGACGAATCAGTAAATAACATAATTGTTGCTGTAGTAGCTAAAGAAGGTGATAATGTGAATGCCCAAAAGATTTTTAAAGAAATAATTGGAGATGAAATTAATCTATCGTTATTAAATGAGATGGCAAATATTAACGACATTAAGAAAGCATACAAAATTTCGGATTCAGAACTGCAAGAACTACCTCTCTTGGAGTCTGTCATAACTCGAATTGCCGTTAATGATTTATTGTAACAAGATAAATTTATAAATGAAATAGTTATTTGTAAGAAAATGATCAGTAAAAATAAACCTATTATATTAAGTCTTTTTATGTATTTAATAAGACAAATATTTGTATATTATTTATCTATATTACTGCTTTTTACATTTCAAAAAAAGTCACTATAGCACCAAATCTATCAAAAGAAAAGCTACATTATACAAGTCACAAATATACAGTCAAATCAACTAAATAATTACACATAATAGTAACTGAAGTTAAAAGCTATGTATTTATTAGTATTTTCATTATATGTATCATTTGTGTGATGAATCAAATAGCACTATTTTATTAATTGATAATTAAAATAACAAAGGTAGTGTATAATATACATATTTTTGTTTACCACCCTGTAATGTATAGTAAACGTGGTAATTAGTAATTCATGTATTAAACACGTTGTAAAAAAGGGTGCTTATGTTATCTAAATAGGTACCCATAGTACACAGTTAACAAAAACATATATATATTAGTAACCAGCAATAAACATTTCTTGTTAACAACAAGGGAAAGGCAAGGAACTCGCTTATTAACTATTAATGACATTACGTTCCCTGAATTTCATTATATTTAATATATATATATATCTACGTGTTTTTTACCTATATTTGAACTTAAATATTAAATAATATAGTTTATGTAGAGCCGTAATATTAGTAGTAAAATATACAGGAAAAAATAAATGATACACCCAACTTTAGTAAAATTTAAATAAAAAAAAAGGCAACATCTACCTAAAAATGGAATGCATTTTTATTTTTTATATACACATTCCACTATTTAAATAAAAATATATAAAATAGCTTCAAAGAAATTTGTAAATAATACTAAAAATAAATTGGTTACTTCATGCAATTTTTCAGTACAATTTTATCCACAATATACGGAAAACGTTTGTATGTTACCTCTTAAAAATAAGTAATTAATTCGAAAATAAAGCAATCAACGATCGCATGGCAGTTTTTAATAAATTAGTGAACTACATTTAAAAAAACGTTTATATACAACTTACGTAACGTTCGATTTCCTACTAAATAATAGAACAGAAGAATTGACTCTAATATTAATCTTATTTACAGTCAGTATTTGCATCTATCAAGCTACAACTTTTAAAAGCTTATGTTCCGAATCCACTTAAATTATTTTATTAAAATAGGATGAATTAAGTGTTATAACTACAAAAACTTTAGATCAGCATAATCACTGCCATTAGACCTCGCCAATAACAAAAAGGTTAACAACTAACTAACTTGAAAACTAAAATAGTTATTTTAAATTAATTCCTAAACATTATGTGAAACGGTTTTCAAAATAAAGCTTTCAAATGGCAATTGAATAATTCCCCTTTTCCATAAAATAAATCAATGTTACCAAACACTTAGTACTGGGTTTCATAAAAGGATAATAACTTCGAAGGAACTCGTTAAACATTAATTGAGAGAGTAATTTTTATTATTATTAAGAAGAACGTTTTTTATTAGTAAAATTATTAAATTTTCATAAAGCCAGCATTTTTTACACTTACGAAACTTTTCCTAAATATTCCAACTTGCAACACCACTAGTGAGACTTTACAACACGTTACACCACCCTATTTTAATAAATATGCTGCTCGTTGAAGCGAAAAATAGACGCCGTAAATGAAAAAGAATACGTGCGTCTTTTCATACTCATTCTCTAATATGTATAATAACATTCAACAATAAAAGTAAGTTGTTTTAAATTATATACTTAACAGATGGATACGGGAAAATAGAGTGAGAGAGCAATATCATTTTTAACTTGATAGTATCTACCTAATTTATCATTTATTGTATTATGTATTACCGTTTTATAAGTCAACAAAAAATAGGCGCTAGCTGTTTAGTTTAGTAATACCCCAGATAGCCCCTGTTCGGCTTTACCTAGGGCAACGACCCATGTCACCTTCGGTGTTCGGGAGTGTAAACGCTCAGGTAACTATCAACAGTAGCCGCCGCCAACACTACCCTGTAAGGATGGAACGAAAGGCAACTGAACGGACCATTTTTATAGCCCATAAAACTCTCGTGCAGCCGTATGATACTCAATAGTTGGCCGTTTAAGTTGTTTATGCTTATACTCTGAGCAGAACCACTAAAAACAAATACAGAAACACAATATAACATTGTTTACTTAACAATAAAGTGGAGTCTCGATCAGGTCCTAAAAGCTATTTTACTTAAAATACCTTTATAGGTTAATCTCAAATTTCAAATATGTTTTTTTTTACCTCTAACACGTTTTCATTAGCTGACTATTAATTCTGACTGTATTTTGTTTAACATGTAAACGAAACAAACTTCACTGACGATAAATAAATTATAAGCTTTTAAAACCTCTTTAAGTTAAAACCACTTGGTGGTAAAATTTTTAAAACTCCAGCTGTAAATGTTATTCTTGAATTTTACCTTATCTAGGTTCTACCGTAATTCCTTTTCTTTTCTTGTTTTTCTTAGAAAATAATATTATTATGTAATTCTACATTTTCGCCAAAATTATTCGCCATTCAAACAGAAAATTAATAAAAAGATAACTTACCAGGCATAAATATCACAATTTCGATGAATCGATAATGAACTAATCTCACTATTATTGGAAACGTACGAAGATTTCGATTGATTCTTTCTTATATCGTAAATTTTAAGGTCACCATTTTTACTGGAAATTAAAATAAACCTCTTCATGCATACAGTTACAATTCAACATTATCCGACAAGAAAAAAAAACATTTATTAGATTACCATTATATTATGTACCAAAAATTAATTTTAAAATTCAGAAATACGTCAGGAAATTATAAACAAGCATAATTACATTGTACCCAATAGTAGGCGGAAAACGAAAATAATCATTTTAACTTAATGAATATTTTAAATTTGAGTTGTTATTATAATATTTGGATATATATAAAGATTAAAATTTTCTGAAAAATACAAAAGCTTGATATAACTTTTATACGCATTGGATATTCTATATAGAATAATTCCTTTACAGTACCATTAGAAAGAGAGCTATAAAATAATATAAGACCTAAGAAATAGTTTTTGTAGCTTTTATTCTAATGGGGCTACAGCGGAATTACTCTGGTTGGATCAGCTTGTATTTAACATTTTTTTATGTACAAATATAAATATAATTCATATTCACAATAGAACAAATAAAAATACTCACCTGCCACTTATAATGTAATTATCCCTTAACAAAATACCCAGCACTTCGGCCCCATGTTCCATCCATGTCTTCACAAGTGCATCGTTAGGGGTACATCTTCTGTCAAAAAGTCTGACAGAGCCGTCTGCGCATCCCGCTGCGATCATACCCGTTCTTTGCTTCTGAAATAATTTTGAATCGATATGATCGTCGATTCCCATGAACAGCCCATCGTCGCAGGGATCTGGATCCGCTTGGAATCTTGTGTATTTCTCATGACATGTACTGGAAAACGTCGAATCGATACACGTGACGGCACAATCGGCGCCAGTCGGTATATCGAAGGCACGGAGTTCGTGTTGTGCATCCCAAAACTGGAGCACCCGTGTATCTCCGGTCGCAATCACTGTTTCAGTCCACTGTTCCCACGTCAGCAGAAGTTTAGCAGCTTTAATTAAAAAAAAGTTGTGGTTGTTAGTATTTACTTTACACAACGATTTAGTTCATTTTTTTTTAATTTGTTTATTTACTGTGTCTTTTTATCGTGTCCTGTCAAGCGCTGGGTTTGGAAATGGGGCCTTTTAAAAATTTTGATACCTCTTTTCCATCTGATGTTTGTTCAAAAGAAGAAATGGTCTTTACAATACATTATTATTTTCTGCAGTAAGTAGCAAAGAAATAATCCAAATTTTGCTCGATTTTTCAATTCAAGAGAATTGTTAACTATTATTAAATATAATTCTGTTTAAATTTAGTTTAGATAAGTAGTGTCTAACTTACAATTGTGCCTTAACATAGGCGCAGAATCCATAAATGTTTGCCACGCAGTTACAAGGATCGGTTCTCTATTCCAATTAAAAATAGGTCTCCACAGTTTTACACTACCATCGTCTGAACCAACCATTAACAAGGCCACATCGTGCGCATTTACCCATTCCAATGACGTTATCTTACTATTACCTTTGGATGATTTGTTGGTCCAATTCAGTATTTTTGCACCTTTGCCCCAATCCCAAATTCTACAATTAATTATTATTATTATTATTATTAATTATCAAATTCCTTTAAATCTATACATATGTATATAAAAAGTATCTATAGACATAAATGCCTGTACATAGGATGGTATTATTGTATATTATAAAAATTAATCCAAATTAAACAGATATACTTAATGAAAAGTCAAATCAAATCACTAATAATGAAAAAATGCAAGTAACAATTGTTATTATATTAACTTACGCAAAGCTGTCTTTTCCTGAAACAGCAATTTGTTGATCATAAGGATGGAATTTTAGCACCGTTGGGGGCACTGCGCACCTAGCATTAAACACTTGACAGTCCAGCTTCGCATACGTTGGCCTTTTTTGCTCTTCTTCTGCCTCTTTACGAACCCTGGCATTCCTACAAAAAAAAAAATGATTAAAAAGAGCCCTCAAAAGAACTCTGTTTCGTTCACCTTTCCAATCGCCAATGTTTTTCGTAGTAAGCTTGCGATTCAACATCTTCTTCTTCGCTCTTTTTTTTAAGAATTGGTCGGGCAAAAACTTTACTCGCCCACGATACATAGGAAGTAATGACTAGAGGATTTTTCTTCGTACTGTGGTCTAGAATGTCGTTTTCTTCACTTATAGTATTCGGTTGAAGCAACTTTCTTGCACGGACAGACATGGCTGATCTACTGGAAAACAAACCAAATGACCGTAATATATTTCAAATTATCATTAAATAAATTATTAACGTTTGTTTACTTTTTATTCAAATTTCATTATGAAAAAGTTCAACTTGTAAATAAAGACACACTGAACATGGACTTCTTTTTTATTTTTATATTTACCTTGTTGCAAACCGTTGTAGGTCAGTGTTGGGATGTAAAGTTGGAGGACTATCACCCGCTAAATAAGTATTTCTATTCGGACTAGGGGGCAAGCTCAGACTAGAACATATCCTATCGTTTTTGTCGTTGGTTTCTTTAGTTTGTTGTGATATAATCTAAAACAAAACGGTAATTCTTCTGACATCTCTACCAACTCACCAAATTTACCTCCAATAGTCAAATTAATTAATTACCTTAATTTGTTTCCTTACATAAACTGTAATGATGGAACACATTTTGGCGACTTGCGGGTCAGGATCCATTTCTAAGTTACAAAGTCCTCTCCATATTTTCATATAAACCGAACCGTAAGCGACACTTGGTAATGTCCCCAGACTTCCCGAATGACTGTGATGCATTAAAGAAGGACTCAAGCTGTATATGGAAGAACTGGAGGAGACTCTCTTTATTTTATCATTGGGCTCATTATCCGTTCTATCATATAAAAGTGTTTATAATAATTGCTAATAATATCATTCAACATGATTTTGTCTTATTAAGTATATACTAATCTTGTTGTTTAATAAAAACCGTCTTTTTCTTGAGTTTTTGCAATTCAAAAGAAAACATAACGATAATGATATAAGTGCCATTATTATCTATGTTAGCGACTGCAGACTAGATACAGTCGTTATGAAACTTCTTTACCTGTAACGTACCTACTTATTACGTCAACACTTGGGATAGAATGATGTCGAGATGCTATACGAGATGTGCGAAACAGTGGTATACATGTTACTTCACATCCGACGAGATGTGGGCTTGCAGAATTATGATATAACGTTAGCAAATAAATTCCTTAATAGAAATCCCTGTTTCTTATCGATTATAAATTGTAACAAAATATAATTTTTGAAATTAAAATTAAAAAATTACTGAACATTTTGGTGTCGAACATAAAATACATAAGCAGTTAAAGGGCAAACCGAGGTAAAAGTTAATAACACAATGTCTAACGAGGATAGAGGAAAATGAATCACTCAAAACGTCAATATTAATAATAATATAAAAAAGTAAATAAAATAAAAGAATGTAGAATGTTATTCGTTGTTTTATACTAAACGTACTACATACACCTTTGATTTTATTTTATTTCAAGCGAGGGGATGGACTATCGTAATGTAATATAAATTAAGAGGTTTACTAAAATTAGATGACAAGGAAGAGAGGGTGCTTTCCAATGAGCGCCTTTTTTTACATTTAAATGTATATAATGGTCAATTACAAATATTTTTTAAAAACTGTGACTTCAGATACAAATTTTTGAAAAGTAAAATATCATTGTAAAAAATCTGACTGTATATTAACATAAATTAAAATACCAGGCAATATTAATTAAAAACCCTCTCAACAAAAAAATCCGTAACATTTTAATAACGTAAATACTCAAAATATATTATATGAAAATATTTTCTTTTAATTTACATACCACTGTTATAACTATAATATTTTATTAAATAGGTTTTAATAGTTTTACTTTCCTGTCATGAAATTTAACATAGTATGAGTCACATAATAATATTAATTAACGTTAATTGGTCGTCAACGTTTTGATAATTACTAAACAGATGAGTTAATCAAAATTATGAACAAAATGATTAAATAAAAACGACTCACCGACTTCCGGCCCTTTTGAGAGGAGTACTGTCGCCTCCTCCCGTTACGGCTGTGATGACCGTCATGTTCTCTTGTGCGGCAACGTTGCAAAACACGTTTTCGAACGCGAGTACCATCCATTGTAATGCGACCACAAGTTCTTTCCGGACCAAAGTACTCATATCGACACTGACAGTGTTTAACAACGTCATCACTACCGAATGATCGATATTATTGGCGTGATCAGAACGTTCCGAAACCGAATTTATAAAAGTGCCTAAAGCGTACACAACGGCTGCTCGAACCTAAGATGCAAGAATAAAACAAAAAAATAATAATTAGATAATATTTACATCTTTCCTTCATTTACATAATAAATAAGTCTTCTTCCCAAAATTCAAATGTAATTTTTATCATTTTTGAAAGAATAAGTTAATACATTAACAAAAAGTACACAATTGTTAAAAATGTAAATGTACTGATATTTTTAAATATAAATGAAAAAAAAAATACCTCGGGACAAGGATCTTGTAAAAGAGTGTACAACTTTTCATGGGCTATATCTCTGACACCAGTCCATCTGGCTTTCTCATAATGGTCCCATAATCGGCCCAGACAAATCGCCACCCATTGACGCAACTGAGGATTAGGATCAGACAACTGTTCCAGGCATATACTGACCAAGGATCCTTGCAAGGCAGCTTCCTGTCCTTCCCTATAGTCATTCACTATGCACGCTAATACAAAAGCAGCCTGGGTACGATGTTCAGCCTGTAAATTACAATTAAATTTTATCATATTCTAAACTTCATATGATAGCTCTAATACAAATTTATAAAACACCACATACATAATAAACAACGAATCGATAATTAAATGAAGGAGAAGTAAAAAAGAAATACTTACCGTTACTGTAGTGTCCTGTAAAACCGACAAAAAGTAATTATGATATCGCTCTCTCACCAAATCTGCTTGGCAAGTCTAAAGAAAAAGACCTAACATTAATTACTATACAGGTTTAAAATCCTAACAGTACTTACATTGTCGACAGCTAAGATTTTAGCCCAAATAAAGACCAATAGGGGTCGCAGTTCTTTTGCACAACTTTGCAAAAGTTTCAAAACGTACGGAAATATTCCTACTGACAACGCTAAGTTCACAGCCCAAGGACCAAAGTCCAGAAACTTCCCCAACAATTCCAAAGCTCTCATCCTGTGAATTTGACTTAAAAGAACCTGCAGAACTATCGGAAGTTGCTCCGGTGGACTTCTTTCTTCTGAACCTTTGAAAAATTTACTTATTCATAATACAAAGAAACAAGCTTTAAACTAAGTTTCAACCTATAATACATGGGATGTTTCCAATAATTTTATTTTTCATTATTTACCTAATTCAAGCCACATTTGGAAGGCAGTCAGTTGTTCTTCGAAAAATGGCAAATGTTCGAAAGGCTCGTTATCGTTTATAATACGAGGCAGTTGCCCAAGACTGAGATCAAGTGCCAAGTCCCACGCTTGCCACATAGGGTGCTGGTAAGTAGGTGGAAGTGCAGGCGAACTCACGGGAGTGCAATCATATGATCGCATCACTCTCTCAGCTAACAAGAAGTTTCTGAATAAACTGGCGACTAGGAGATCCTGTCTAAAAAGTTTCTGAAATAATTCTGAAAAACAAAAATTCAAAACTGAAACAAAATCCATACAATACAATTAAAAAGTGATTAAAAAATACCCCCACTGTTAATTTAAATATAAAAAACGTAGAAAGTTTCCAACTATTGTCTAAAAATCATCACAGGTATAAGCAAAAACCTGTAATACATAATAACTAAAAAACATCAGAACAAACCTTTTGGTAAAGTATTCCAAGCAATAGTATCTGTAATGGCGGTAAAGATCCAATTTAATTCACCTAACATTGTTCTTCTATCTGTAAGTTGTCCTGGAATGCTACAAAAGAAATATCAAGCTCAATACACACATAAAATCAATTTTGAATTTAAGACATTTACTTGTCAATAAGATCCAATGTTACTTGTGGAACAAGTTTTGAGGTATACTTCATGATGAACCATCGTAAAGCTATTTTTATAGGTGTGGTCAAACAACTGGTAAATAAATCTGCAGGTAGGTCAGGATTCATTGGTAATACTTGAGTTGCACTGCATGCTGCTAGTTGAATACAGTTTCGGAAGGATGGAGGTGAGGGAGAAGAACCTCTGCCTTGATTAGCTGCCTATATTAGTAAAAATAAATAGAAAGTTTTCAAAATAACTACAAAAAATGACCAATTGAAAATTGACAGTATTCTTGTTGTTACTTATGTTATTAATGTTAAACATACCTCATATTCATTTTCATGTTGAATAGCAAATTGTTTAAAAGAATCCACAATAATTCCTGCATTTGAACAGTCATAAACGTAAATGGATGGAGCTCCCATCCATGATTGCAAATCGTATATTGATAAGGGGATGTATTGAGTGTAAGCCTATAACAATAAGCAAATTCCAATTATAAACTATACTGATTACATATTATTAACAATTTCAAAGAAGTATACATATAACTTGCAATGTATAGAAAAAGAGATTTACAAAGAAACACATTCAGTATTCAGTTAATAAGTCTATATCACTTGTATTTGTTATTTACCCTATTAAAGACCCAAATTTCTCCATTAGTTGTTGGTTTAGGAACTCCATGACCATTGTAATGAAATAAAACTCTTTCCTCTTTGGCATTTCGCCTTAAGGATGTACATAACTTTTTAACTTCTTCTGCTGTAGGATCTAATGATTGTTTGTACCTAGCTCTTGGTTGCCACCTTTCATATTGTTTTTGAAGATTGGAGCCAATAGCTTCTACTGCCTTAGAAGGTGACATAGACAATGGATCTTTGAAAATGTTTAATTATTATATATATAAATGATTATAAAATATGTACCTATCCAACATTCCAACCTAGCACAGGGTTGTGTTTTGACTACGTCGGGTGGATCAACGCCTACATTTAAGCATAAAACAAGCGCCACGCTGACTGTTTTCATCTGCATACAAAGTGTGAGGTTATAGCATTTGTATAAATAGTATAAATAAAAATTTAAAAATACGTAAAAGAGCAATAACCTACTCGTTCCTTCATTCTCCATGTTTGAGTTAAACATGCTATTCCTTCAATATTATCTACATGCCTCTTTTCATTAAAACTTAAAGGCAAATCAGTATCTCTAATTTTTGCATCTTCTTTCATTTTATCAATATAACCATTGGAAAGCTTGTCACTCATTTTTACTACACTTTACTAAACCATGAAGAGGAGTAACAATTTTCTTCCACTATTCACTTATAAAATTCATCAGAAAATACAAATTTTCTGTAAAATCTTTTATACTAATTTGTAAATTATAAATGACACATGTCATGATATATAACATCCATTTTTAAAGAACGTAATAGAACTAACCTATAAAAAAAAAAGAATTTGTTGATTAAAATAAATAAAAAGTGCATGAAGGAAAAACAAATACAACCTCAATGCCAAACATTTCATCTATCTTTAACATAATTAACAATTCAAAGTTTAATAAATTTACTTTGAACTAAGGAAGTGATTTGCATGGTATACAGGGAACGTTCAATAAATATTAGTATTTATATATAAGGAACAATCAAATATAATTATTTTATTGTCTCTTTTAATCTTTCATTATAAACATCTTTAGTATAATCACCCCTTAATATAAAAAATATATATTTACCATTCCCCTTACACGACTAAACTAAAAAAAAACAAAAATTAATGTTTAAAATGTGTATTTGCATTATAGCTTTCATAAAATGCATTTTACGTTAGTATGTACAAGAACTATAAACGTATTTGAAGTAATGCCAGGTTTTCTAAAGCCTATGCTAAAATAATGTTTATGATAATAACTGGAAACTGCAAACTGTTTGATTGGAAATATTTTTATTTAAAATTCTAATATCACGAAACAGACCATTAAAATAACCGAGTAATCAAAATATACAAAAAAAATATATATAAAATTCACAGATTGCGAAAATTTCTGCCCATTTGCAGTTTCAGTTTTATACAATCGATTACATAAAGAAATTAAAATATTAACAAATAATAAATTCTAAAATCGAACTAACAGAAATCGACAGATTAACGAAGCTAATCTAAAGATGGCATCGCGATTGCAAAATAGGATTCTGATACTATACTTATTGTACTTAAAAATTAAAAAATAGTTTCCTTGCAAGTCGTTTCTCACGTTATTCATTTTATTTATATAAATAAACGTTAATTTATTACATCTAAAAAATAACAAAAGCACTTCACTCAACGACTATCATTATCGTATGTAAGGCAAATCAATTCAGAAAAGAAATATTGGCACTAGCATTCATACTCAAGCTACAAGAGTATAAATTTTTATTATTTTTCTTTTTACATCACAACATAACTAACTTTTGTTTTAGATTAAAAGGAAATGTTATCAGAGTCTTCATAGATATGTTTAAGATTAGTACAAAAAATTTGACAAAAATCCACATTATTTTAATTTAAGGTTACACATAAAGAAACGCGTGCCAAACAACCCACCATAACAATTAAAAAAACATTTATTAATGCGTATAGTTGCGTTTGATAGTGAATTGTGCTTTAATCGTTTTTTCAGTTTTTTTGAGGAAAGTAGTATTTATTGAAGTGAAACTTCTACGGTATAGAGTAGAAAGTAGAAGTAAAAAAAGGAAAAATCGTTACAGAATTTAAATCGAAACACTGCAAAACGCTGAAAAAAGAAGCGCATTGGTATAAATAAATTTAAACTAGAAGTGAAGAATAGTATGAATAAAGATATAGAAATTTCACTTCCAACGTGTGCTTATGTCAAGGAGACACACTAAATTTCTTTACCTACTTATTCATTAATATTATTATTGTAGTAACATAACTATATTTATTCTGATTGGCATACATAAATGATGATGTTTTTGCAAAATGCACCACTAATTTATTTCTTCTTATACATTATATGCATTAATTTAATTGTAAAATCATAATTCCCAATTTAAAAATAGACACATTTATTAAAAATAACGCACCACGAAAAAAATAAATAGTGTGTGTGTGCAATGTAAATTGTATGTTCCTAATAACGCAACCAAATTGGTCTATAATAAATTAGTAAATCTAACAAAGATCTATAGTGAAATAGAAGAAAATACATTGACATTTATTAGGCACTATTAAGTCGTATACGAAAGAAAATTGAATCATCAAGGTAGACAACAGAAATATTCCTATTAAAAAAAAATCCAATTTGCATTGTACACTAGGGGTATACAGCATTTGCATAGGAAGAATCCATTGTTTAATTAAATGCAAAACCGATAAACATGTCTGTACATAGAAATATAAGAAAAGAACACACAAAGAAGATGAAAAACCAATGTTAGCTTTTTAAATCTCTAACACTGTCATTTAAATGTTAATATATAGTTCGCGTGCTCTATTCTTTTATTTCTGGGGATCTTTCACAACAAAACGAAACAAATTAACAAAAAAGATGGTTTGTTATGTACATACATTAGGAATTATACTTATAATTACATATTTATATTTACCCGGTATATATGAAGAGTGCAAAGCCTTTAAAACGACCATTGGCTGTATTTTTCAACCTAACCTAGGTATAGACATCTCGTTACGACCAAAGCGTTCTTTACAAACTGTGGTCGCTTGCATTTGAATATTAAAAAAAAAACTAACATAATTAAAGCATAATATAGTTAAAAAAATTTGGAGTGATTTTTGTCTGTTTTTTTGTGAAAAATCAAATATTGGCATAGCTATTAGGATTGAGGCTCCAGAGAAAAACACTCTAAAATTTTTTTACTGTTAGATTAGGGTAAGTTAGTTTCTTTTTTAATATTCAATTTTTCATCTCCACCCCCTGCGTCTTCATTCGTCCAAAGTTTAGAATGGTTTAGTCATGTAGCAATTGTTCATTCCTCCCTAAGTTTAGTCGCTCACACCCGCCCAAAGTCCGTTTGGAAATTATATTTCGAGCATGGGTCGTAACAAGATGTCCATTTCTAGGTTTGGCTGAAAAATACGGCCTTTTTAGAACTTGCGCCCAACATTACACATAAAATAATAAATATGTATTTATTTAAACAATGTTTTCGATTACAGTTGACAGTAACGCGCTGTGTATAACTACCATCCCCTGTTAAAATGTTATGCTCAACGCGCCAAAAGACTTCAGTAAAAAGAAACAATTCCTCCTTTATAATCAAAATACTACATAAAATTGTGGATTAAATCGAAACGAAATTTTCTGTGCGCTGTAATATCTTTTTTTTCGACATTCAGTACATCAAGTTTTTGATTCGTATTAAAATAGTTTTTTTGTGTAACTTTGCGTCCATATAAAAATAAATCAAAGCACCTAAAGCACTCAAAAAGTATGACAACTTCAACCAGCCCAGTATGTCTTTGCATGTATGGATAAAATTAGCTAAAAAAACGTTTTTCCATCGGAGATACGTAGTAGTTTCTTCTACACTCCAAACACGGATTAGGCCTGCGATTTTCTTTCGTTTTTGATTACACTCAAATATTTTTTTAAGGAAAGGAAAGTTAATAAAATTTACAATAAAAATAATTTTAAAGGACTTAGAACGAAATGAGCAAAATTATGTGTGGTAAGGTGTTACGTAAGTGGCCGGGAAAAGACCACGCCTATGTCCTATCTCTCCATTCCACCAATGCTGGTCAGTACGATCTGTTACTGTGATAACGTCACCACGTTTAAACTCCAATTCGCCTGGTTCTTGGGGTTTAAAATCGTATAAGGCCTGTACTAAACACTGAAACAATATTTAACACATATTTATCAATAGCTTATCATGGCAATAAAGAATAGAGCAAACCCGAGTTATATGATAATGTATAAGTGACGAGTTACTTTTAATGTAACAGATGTATTCCCAAAATAATTAAATTAAATAATAAATAGACCTAACCAAAGTAAAAAAGATATTTCGTTATTATTATTGATTTTTTAATTATGACTATTTCAATAAAGAATCTCAATAAAAAATAGGTACCTAATATAGATATAGCTAAAATAATTACAGGAAAAAAGGGAGGGATAAAATTGAACAACATTAATAATGAAAAACAAAATTGATTTTGTATTGTGATAAACACATGGCACTATGGCTAAATATTTGTAATGTTTTTAAGTCTTTTCTAAACCTATTCAACAAGACGATGATAGTTAAAAGAAAAACGATAAACGGTTTTTAGTGTTTCTTCATTTATAAAAAAAAAATAAAAACTTGTATCTTATTTCTTAACAATCATCTATTTGTTTGGTTCATTAGAAAAAAAAATTTTTTTATTGGAGTCCAAAAAGTATTTCTTTCATTGTATTTGTTGTCCAATACAGAATGCTCAACGAAAAACTAAGTTTTGATAAATTAAACTATGTAATTAAAATTTTTGTTTTATCATTGACAATAACAAAGTTATAGTAACATAAATGATTAATAACGTTCCTAGAAAATGCTTTAACAATGGTGACAAAATCAAAACAAGTTGATTATTGTTTTTGTATACAATAGATGATTCATGTAAACTTTCAAAATAAATTATGTAAACAAAAAATGAGTTTGAATATCATTTTAAAATAATTATTGAATATTATACAACAGGAAGGTACGACTTACTTCTTCAGTAACCATATCCCGCAATTTAACATCTTGTGATCTTGAGACTGAAGCTGTGCGATGATATTCTACAAGTTCATTTAGTGAATTAAACTTAACAACCCATAAGAAAAATTTCCCTTGCGCATCCCTAAGAACTTTAAAATGTTGCACACCATCAGAACATCTGAAATAAATCTATATTCATAAAACGAAATATGACTAACATATATTAATGCTCAGTCTTAAACTGCTACCGATCTCAGAGATACAAAATTTGGAGAAAACCCTTATAATATAATGTAGGCAATCACTAAACACAGATTTTCCAAAATTCAATTCTTAAAGGGGTGAAATGGGGGTCAAAATCTGTATGGAATAAAATAAATAGACTTAAGGAACATATATATTTTTATAATTAAACAAACTGAGAGGAACCAAGGTTAAGGAAACTCAATTTTCATAGAACAGGTTGTGCAATAATAGAAAATCTACATTGAGTAGGCTGAAAACGTAAGAAAAGAAATATTTTATAAGAAATTATAATATGTAAAAGGAATAACTTAGTTATGTCTTATTTTTTAATACCCATGGTAAAGCACTGGTCTTAGAAATTTGAAACTTAGAGAAAATGATCCTTATGTAATGTAGGCAAACACTAGACAAGAATTTCTCAAAATTCAAGCTCCAATGGGGTAAAAAAGTTGAAATTGACAAAATAAAAATAAACTGGACTCTACATATGACTCTACCCAAATAGCAGTTCATCATTGAGAAAATTTGTAATGAAAATATGAATTCATTTATTACTACATAAATTATCTTTTAAAATAAATTATAACTTAACAATCTAATAGATATATTAGTCAATATTTACCAATACCATATCAAAATCTAAATTTTCTAAATAATCTATTTAACTGAAATAGCATTTTGAATATTTAACTTACTTCACTGATAATGAAAAATCTCCTGGTGATGACTCACTAATTCTAATTAAAAAGGCTCCTTCATGTTTATTCATTAATAACTTTTCTGCATCTGCCCTAGTTATCCTACCATAGTACCAGCTAAAAGTAAGTTTATCCGTAAAATATTAAATTTAATAACAGAGATAAAATCATTCATATTTACATATGGTAAAAAGTAAAAGAGGTATTCATGATATTAAAAATATATAAATTATCTTTGCAACATACAACAATAACCATATTACAATAAATGACAACTGAACATAAAATATATATAAAGGACACTATAGTTTAAATACTTCAATTATTACTTATTGAAAAAACATAATTAATTACCTACATTATTAAATAGTTAAATTAAAAAAAAACGTTAAAATGGTGTGGTTAATATAAAAAATTGTTCAAGTACAGTTATTTTTTACAACTTACTTATGATTTTTCATTTCTATATAGTTACTAGGTATCAGTCCTTCTTTACCATCTAACTCAGCCCTGTACCAATTCATATCATCTTCCATATTAAGAATCTAAAACATTACGATTGTACTTAGATAAAAAAAAAATAATGAACTCTATAAGACAGGTCAGTGTGAAACTACTGGACACTTACCTTGAGAACCTGTGATCTCTTAAAACTAAGTTCATCTTCGGCGGTTGCATTGAATTCGTGCTTTGCTATTGCTTCCATTGTTGAAATTCAAATTTTTCTGATTGTCAATTGTCACACAAACGTGCAATTTCAAAAGTCAAATTATACGATAAACACAAAAGACGTCAATAAAAATACATTATATCCTCACCACTACTTTAGGAAATTCCTAAGATATCTAAAGTCTCAAATAACCACTAGATTATTCACTCGTCACTTTCTAAACTAATAAATTAAAGAGCAACCAGTATGTGTTGTTGCGATATAAATTAAACTTAATAATTTAGCTGAATTGCATTAAATTTTTAATATTTCTTCTGTAACGTCAATTTCATTGCCATCACCATACAAAGTACACTCCCACCATACCAATCACAATATTCAATATACCATACACAATTCAAAGTCAAAATGTTTGCGTAGGAATATTGCAGTGGCGTAACACAGAATTGCTAAATGAGAATATTAAATCCTACTATTAATTATATCACGATAAAAACCAATACCTTATAAAATGTTTAATCTGACAAAATAAAAACTAAAAAATGTAAAATGTAGAATCAAAGCCAGGATAAAGGCAAAAAAGAATTTATTGTTTAAACCAACAACTACGTTTCACCTTTTTGTATGAAAACTTTGTCAAGGAAGATTTTTGAGACAATGGTTTATTTTTAGACACCATAAACGACGGGTTGGTGTTGGTTTAAGAAATAAACTCTTTTTCCTCCTGTTATCCTTACTTTGATTTTGCATTTTACTCTAAAATATGGGGAAAATAAATTTAAATTAAAAATGTAAATGTTATACGTTTATTTATGAATCAAAAACAAACATTTGTTCTCATTTAATTAAATAAATTATGAACATCTATTGTATTTTTTTGTATTTTGAAGAGCCTTATAAAAAATCTGAGTTACGCTTATGGAAGTGCATTCCATATATTGTATTGTTATACTTGGTTATACTTATTCTTACCGGTGTAATTAAAGAACTCTAACAGCAGTTGTAAATGCGAAATCAATGACAACATAATGACGTTTTATAAATTATCGTTGCTACTATTTTAATATATTATTTTTAATTTATCCTTCGATAAAATCGAACTGGGGCTTTCATCAGTATATCGGTATCTTTTGCGGGAAGTGTACCAAGTAGTATGACAATGTTGCCAAGAAAGAATGATCTACAATAATGTGACATTCCAAAGATCAGTGATTTATTCTTTTGTTATTTTGATAGAAGATTGCAATGATATTACAATTAGATGGTGAGAAATTATTCTAAATTTATTTGCTCTTTATTTAGTTAACACTTGGAGGCAAAATAAAAAATTAAAATATTGGAGGTTAAAGTTCGCATTGTTGTCAAGCTTACAACTTTTGTTGCGTAATGATTACTTAATTATTTTTTTTTTGATAAACTAAATTTGTTAAATGAAATTTTGAAAAATATGAATGAAGAACGTCATCCAAAGTGAAAAGACTACATTTAAAACTTTTTGAACAATTATGCGAATGAAAAGAAATTCCATTTGTAATTTTAAATTTATAAATGTGCAGGTCAAAGTTTATGAATGAATGAAAGTGAACTTTTCAAGTTTTATATACAAATATAGATGGGTTTTCTTTGAACAGTGTACAAAATGTATAAAAACAACATACGAAATATTTTTGTTATTTTTTAGAAATCTATTAGAATTAAATAGAAATGCCACTTGTACCTCCTCAGAAAGAAATCACTTATGTAGACTCCCTGTGGTGTACCTACTTAATATCCGTTGTAGCAGCATGGGCAGCGGAAATACGTAAGTTTATAATGTCTTTTAAAAATTACAATTTCTCTTATAGTTACTTAATGATTATATAAATATATATATATTTTTATATGTTGCTTTTTGGATGAATAGATTTGATTAAACAAATATTTAGTATGTAATATTTTACATTTCTGATTTTCAATATATGTTTACAATGTTGCATTCTTGATATACATTATATAGCTATATAAAATACAACTTACTGAAACTATAATTTTAAACAAAAATCACGGTTTTTTGATAAGTAATGTTTTTTTATCATTTGTGGTCTTTTTGGTAGTTGTCTTTTATCATTACATATTATTGTTTATTATTATAACTTAAATATCTGTAACTAAGCAAAATGTAACTGATAAAATGCGTATATATAGATGAAGGTAATATACAGGGTGTTAATATTCAAAATAACTTATGTCTGGTTGTAAACCTCTTTCCGACCTGTTGCACTTAAAAACCACGGTATTAAACGCCCCTCAATTAATTTTAATTTATATTATTTTTTACAGTTACATATCCATTAGATTTAACGAAGACGAGATTACAAATACAGGGTGAACTAGCAAATAAAGTTGACTCTAAAATTGTTAAAGTAAGTTAACAAACTGCTGTAATTTTTGTTATTTAAATTCACTAATTAAAAAAATGATAATCGTTTAAAAGACAATGGGATTGTTTTAGTAAACAGATTTTTGTAGGCCCCTTATCGGGGTATGTTTGGAACTGCAATTGGCATTATTAAAGAAGAAGGTTTAATAAAATTATGGCAAGGAATATCAGCAGGTATGTTACGACATGTAGCGTACTCTGGTACACGAATTGTCACTTACAAAACTCTAAGAGATGAACTTTTCGTTAAGACACCAGAAGAATATTTTCCAATTTGGAAATCAGCATTGTGTAAGGTTTAGTCAACAGTTACTCTCTTTTTTGTTATTATTTATTAGTTTTTTGTCTGGATATTTAGGTGGTACTACTGCGGGAGCCTTTGCACAGTTTATAGCTAGTCCTACTGATCTGATTAAAGTTCAACTTCAAATGGAAGGGAAGAGACAGTTGTTGGGACTTCCCCCGAGGGTTCATGGGTTTTTCGATGCTTTTACGAAAGTGGTGAAGGCATCTGGATATCGGGGATTGTGGAAAGGTACCTACCATCTTACAAATTTATAATTATACAGGGTATCTCATAATATTTAAAAAAATCGACACTTTTTGCAATATTAAAATATATTATCACTAAAAAGTATAAAAGGTAGAAGCATTGTGATTAAGTATTTAGCTATGAAGGCACCCCAAGGTTAATGCTCATAATGTTTTGAAACATCAACAGTAAATGATCACCCTATATATTTATATCAGAATTCATATCTTTTAATTTGATTAAATCTAATTGATATTAGTAATGGTATTGTTTACAAATCGAAGTAATTGGTGATTAGGAACAACAAATTTATTTTCTCACAGGATTAGCAACAATAACAACAAATTATGTACATATGTACCAAAAGTTGGCAACATTAACAAACTAAGGTATACGGTAAATATGGCAATACTTTTATTATAGTAATAAAAAGAAGCACTTGGGAAACTAAACAAATTTTCGAAAGTTATAACAGTATTTTGTTTGACTTTTTTTATAGTAGTACTAATTCATTTATTGTTTGTTCATATAGGCCCTTACAAAAGGTTAAATTTGTAATATATTATGTACATAATTTAAAATTCAACTGTCTTGTATTATAATTCTTATGTCCATTCCTTTTTCTATTCCTATTTTTTCTAACAGAATGTTATCATCGAATAAATACTTATCGTATTTGTTATTTTTTTTAATATTTTATTTAAGGTTCCATACCAAATGTACAAAGAGCCGCATTAGTCAATTTAGGTGATTTGACGACATACGATTCTGCCAAACGTTTCATACTCCGTAACACTTCATTAAAAGATAGTCACTTGACTCATGTGATGTCAAGCATTTGTGCTGGATTTGTGGGCGCGTGCATGGGGACCCCCGCAGATGTTGTCAAAACACGTGTCATGAATCAACAGTTAGATAAAGACGGCAGGTCAGTTGTTTAATTTAATTTTACAAACGTACGAAAATCGTTAAGAATTTATGCCCTTTAAGTACTTCAGATATATCATTTACCTTTTTTTAATAATATGGAATGTTAAAAAATATAAAATTAACAAAGTTATTAAGAGTAAACTACGTAAGTAATTACGTAATTTAATTGGAAATTTAGTTACGTATTTGTATTCAAATGGTATCAAGCAACAGGAAAAGTATTTTCATGTTTATTAAAAAAAAAAAAGACAAATTGTTTATACAGAACAAATAGCTCATATAAGGTACTAACACTAATATTTTAAAATCAATATGCTTGCTTACTACTTGCAACAATGTATTAAATAAATAATAATAGTAGAATTCTTTACAATTTCAAGAGCCAGTTTATTATTTAGTGTTGCTATTATTATTTTAATAAAGGATTTATTATTATTTAAGGGGCTTATTATACAAGTCATCTTTTGATTGCCTTCAAAAAACCATAAGGAACGAGGGTTTTTTTGCTCTTTATAAAGGATTCTTTCCAATATGGATAAGAATGGCTCCATGGTCTTTAACTTTTTGGCTGTCTTATGAAGAAGTCATGAATCTTATTGGGGCTCATCAATTTTAACTGCTCCTGTATTAGATTTTTATGTATTAACGTCTGGTAATTTATAGTTAAAAACAAAAAAGAAGGGTATAAATGTCAAACAATATTAATTTTTTTGGTTTGTTGATATTATCTAAAGAAAACCAGTACTGCAATCATTTAAAAATACAATTTCTTCACACATATTTTCCATGAAAAAAAGTAACCATGTTTAAAAAAAAACATTTTATAAGAGCAATTCTAGTGTCTTTATATTATAGATCTATACATTCATCATTTATGTATTTTTAAAATGCCTTGTTATCCATTTATATCCTTCTATTAATTAATTTTATTTGTACTTTTATGTTACAAAAAGTACTAAGTAATCGACTAAAATAGAAAAGTAATAACAAAATATTTTTAGAAACACATAATAAGGTTTATATTATATTTAGAAAGCTTAAAGTCTAAGAGCATTCTTCCTTTAGACAGAATTTATTTGCTATAGCATAAAGACTGTAAGAAGATGTTAATATACCCAGTTTTGAAGAATTGCACAAAACTAATTTTAGACATCTTTACACCATCCAAGCATCCATACATTTTTTTATAAACTAAATAATATTTGTGCTAACTCTTACAATTAATTTTTCATTTCCGTTATTATTATTTTTAAATGCAAGTATTTTTTCCTAATTTTAAAATTCATTTCTCATATTTGCTTGTTTGTTTTAAATGTATAATTTCGTTTTTATCTCAAAATTTTGATTTTAACCAAATATTACCTTGAGGTTGTTTAAAGTTTTATTTTGATTAAACATATAATTTATTTATACTATTAGTATTAAATTATACTCCTTTATTAAATTTTATCTCGATACATAAGTGCATTTAAAATATTTCAAGTAAATAATTGGAATATGAATAACTAATTAACAAAAAAGTTAAACAAGTAGCTCGATAGATGTCATAGCTGGTCATATAATATTTTAATTTTTATTATATAAACAAAGTCGATATGTATATCGAATGGAACAAAATTACAAACATTTAATTATTGTATTAATATGCTCCTCTAATATATGTAAGTGTTGACTATTAATTAATCAATTAATGAAATATTGGGATATTGAATAAAGCGAGTCATTCAAAAATACAGCAGTTTGGAAAAATCGTTCAATGGTAAACTGCCTTACTAGTTGATAATAACGATCATTTTTTATTAATGATGAATGAAATGAAATCAATTTATTATCCACGTCTATACAATTCTGATGGTCAAAATATAATCAATCTCATTTTTCAACAAATAATAATTTATCCGTTTTTAACATTTTTATTATCTGACTGAAATTTATGTTATGTCTAAATGACTGATAGATGTACAAATTACTTACCCTTCACTAATTATATCTTCACAAGAATTAAAAAAAAAAAGAAATAGAAATGTAGAAAATAACAGAGTTGGTGTGTGTAGAATTCGAAAAAGTTAATAGGGCGATAAGCATGCGCAAAGTTTCAGTTCCCAAATTAATTAACTTTTGAGAAAAAAATGTGAAAAATGAAAACACTTCTTAATAATTGTTGTTTTTTTGAAAACCAATTAAATTAGGAACCAAAACGTTTTAGAATTTTGGTGTTTTGATAGTAGGTAATTATGTTTCCTAAACATTTAAGTGGGATCATCCTTTGGCATTTTCAGTACATGCTGATGTAGGTGAACCTATATTTCAAATGTACGAAAGTAATAAATTGCGTAATTTAAGTCAATTTTATTGCTTTCTTAGTGTTATATTATGTATGTCTTAATTGGAAATAGAAATATCAGAAGTTTCTTTTGTATAGGGTAGCTAAATCAGGATCTTTTTTATCTTCATCTTTTAATGATAAAAGGGCAGCAAAAGATTTATACATATGTATGTATATGATGCCATAATTGTAACATAAAAAAGATGTATTTGTTGTATTTTACTCCCTTTAATATTTGTAAATATGGCATGTAAATAATATATTGTAAATGAATTGTATATATATGTATATTAGGATATTTGTAATGGTTTATACCAAAAAATTTTTTTGTTTTATTTTCTTGTTAATGTGGTGATTGATTTGAATTAAAGGTACCAAATTTTTATTTGTTTTTGTTGTTACTTCTCTTCTAAGTCATGGCCACAGATATAAGTATACATAACTATTATAATAACCTCGGTATATTGCGACTGAATTGAGTAATGCATTTCCCATACTATTTGTCTTACAAAATTTTTATTATCAATATGTACTTACGTACGTAAGTTGCATATTTATTTTATCATGATAGTGTTTTTAAATAACCGAAATTTGTTATTAGACCCGGTTACTTACTTGTATGTATTGTATTCTATTTTATAATTTATTCTACTTTAAATATTAGTTGTCTGATACGTGTTTATCTTGTTTGCCAAAGATTTCTTTATTCATTTTTCATTATTAAAATGAGACCACATCAAATATACATCTTTCATAATTACATCATAAATCTAGGTCTATTTTTTATAAGTAGTTCGAGTTTTATTGCGAGTCTTTACGCAGTAAGCCTTCTGAAGCATTCAAAAGTAAGTACCATTACAAACTTCTGAATTAATTAATTTCTATTAAAAAAAATCCGTTTTTATAATTCAGTGGAAAATAGTGATAATGAGAAACGAAAATGTATCCAATTCAAAGAAATTCTCTTCAAGAGGATACATATTCTCCAATGGCTACCAAAATATACCAAGTTGGATGCAGTATCTGATGTTATAGCTGGAATAACATTGGGCTTAACTATGATGCCTCAATCTATGGCTTACGCAACTCTTGCTAATTTACCAGCTCAGTATGGTCTCTACTCAGCATTTATTGGTTCTTTCATTTATGTGTTTTTTGGAACAATTAAAGAAGTTTCTATAGGTCCTACAAGCTTAATGGCACTACTAACACTCTCTGTGTGTCGTGATCTACCGATTGAATTTGTTATTTTGCTTTGTTTCCTTTCTGGATGTGTGGAACTCATAATGGGAATTTTAAGACTTGGTAAATATAAAAAATTACATTTCATTCATATAGTTTCTACTGCTTTCCTTAATTTGAATTATGTGGAATTCAGAGCCACGATTAGGGTTGTAAAACGATTGATTATAAAATCAAACCTACTTTGATAAAATCTCATACACCAGACGAAACGTCGGTTTGGTTTTATAATTAATGAATTTTTACAATCTGAACCTTGGTTTTTCAATTCGCATATATTTCCTTATTTTTTTTACTTAAGTGAATAATTTTTTATAGGGTTTTTGGTAGATTTTATATCAGTTCCAGTTGTGTCAGGATTTACTTCAGCAACCTCCGTTATAATTATAATGGCACAAGTGAAAGGTCTTCTTGGTATTAAATATAATAGCCAAGGAATAATTGATTGGGCTTATAAACTATATTTAAATATAAATAAAGTTACTCTAGGGGATTCCCTACTGGGCATTACATGCATGATTTTTTTGGTCGCTTTTAAGGTAACTTATATAAATTTAATTTTTGCATAATGTTGTTATATACCGATATGTATACATATATAACTAATGCATTTTTTTCAGCAACTTCCCAAAATCAAAGTCAAAAGTGAGACCAATAAGAAAATATTGTGGCTGTTTTCTATAGGACGAAATGCTTTAATAGTATTGTTGACGTCACTTTTGGCTTGCTACTTCGAACAAAAATGGGGAAAAGTACCTTTCAAAATTTATGGTAATTATAGATTTAGGAAAGTTGAGGCTGTTAGCTGTTGGAAAAACATTTTGAAATAAGTGATATAACAAAATTCTTGAATAAATTCCACATATTTTTTTAAAATTTTCTCTACGCGTATTTCGGATTATCTTGCCATCTGCACTTAAGTACTATTTTGACGTCAAAATTATGATGGGGTTGTAGCTATTTTTTTGTATTGTTTCTTATGCAAAAGTTTATTATATATAACTTATTATTGTAAATTTTATAATATGGAAAAATTACTACGTAACTGTACAGTCATGAATTTAAACTTTATCTTTTTAAATAAAACTAATTGTAAACATTACACGACGAAAACAATTTATTACAGGAAATATCACCAGGGGTATTCCTGACTTCAAACCACCACAGTTTAGTACAAAAATGGGCAATGAGACCCTTTCTTTCATAGACATGGTAGGAATGCTGGGATCGGGTGTTATCGTAGTACCAGTTATTGCAGTCTTAGCAAATGTCGCTATTGCCAAATCGTTTGGTAAGAGAGATATAAAATTGGCAAAAGAATTTTACTAAAAAAAGAAAAATACAATATTTAGCTGCCGGTAAAATAGTAGACGCCACCCAAGAAATGGTTACACTTGGTCTGTGTAACATTTTTGGTTCATTTGTACAATCGATGCCCGCTACTGGAGCTTTCACCAGATCTGCTGTAAGCAATGCTAGTGGAGTTCGGACTCCAATGGCAGGATTATACTCAGGTTAGTAATAATTAAATTTATTTTTGGATATATTTGTAACAGAAGTTCTTTTGAGATAATTTTTGCAAACTATACTACTCTTTTCTCTCAAAAAATACTGTTTGTTTTTTCCAATTTTTAACTGCTAAAAATTTTATAGACATTTTAATTTTTTTTAATATTAATTGTTGTTTTTCTAATTTATTAGTAAACACGTTCATTTAAATAAATGTGACTCGTACTATAATGTATGACATTTAAAGATAAAAAACTACATTATTATTTCTCAAATAGGGTTCTTCGTAGACGAATACCATAAAAAATAAAACGATATATTCAACAATAAACGCTTTTGAGAAAATAAATATTCTGATTCTAATGTATTAATTATTTCAGGGACAATTATTCTTCTTGCTTTAACATTCCTAACTCCATATTTCTATTATGTTCCAAGCGCAACCCTCGCTGCCGTCCTAATTAGTGCTGTCATGTTTATGATCGATTATGAAATACTTCCCAAGTTATGGAAAATAAACAGTAAGTTAATATATTGAATATCTACATACAATCAGTGATGCAACGAAATTATTAATATGGCGGCCAGCCGCCATAATGTCGGACTGTCTTGTGTGGTATCAAATAATTCATTTAGATATTTATTCTTTTAATTTTAAACTTTATAGTTTGTTCTTTTAGAATTCGATATGATGGTGACTATAGCAACCTTCTTCGCTAGTCTTGCTTATGGAGTAGAATTAGGTTTAGTATTTGGTGTGATAATAAGTTTGATTCCACTTTTAAAAATGTGGACGAGACCGAAAATTAAGTCACAAACAGTTGCTGTAAGTCATTAACTTACTTTTTAAAATTAATTCGTAATTGTTTACTGGTTTTAAATGTTGTAGTTGCAATCAGGCGAAATGTGTTTGCTGTTGGAGCTGCAAGTGGGATTTTTATTCCCAGCTGTTGACTACTTTACGCAGGAAACAGTTAAAATTTTGAATAACATCAAAAAAATGCACATTTCTATCGTCATAGTAGACTTTAGTACAGTGTTAAGACTGGATTATTCCTCTATGCAGGTAAATTTATTCAAATCGAATTAAAAATATTTTCTTTCAGACCGATTTTCTTGTCTGTTTTTGTACTTGTTTATTTTGCTTTAAATTTTAGTCTCTACAAAATCTCCAGAAAACCCTCAAAACAACGTCCATAACAACCAAATTTATTAACGTTAGTGAAGAAGTGAATGAAGCTCTACAAAAATATTATGGAAAGGATGAACTTGTATTTTGTTATTCAGATACAGGCAAACTTTTAGAAAATTCCTATAAAATCTCCTTTTCAAAGACAAACCTTAACGAACAGCTACCCTTATTAAATTGTTAAAGTTTTTGTTTTTATACTTATGTGATGTGATCTAATTATTATTATTATTAAAATAAAAGTTCTTACCACACACTTACGGTATTCACTTACGTAGTTATTAAAATTTATACCCCAATAAAAAGGTAAAAATATGATAAGTAAACTGATAAAACGTTGCAGTAAAACCGCTACGAAGAAAGAACGGGACGAAGCCTCTGTAAAATCCAAAAAATCCTTCTTCTTTAATAATCATTTTTATACAGTGCATGGTACTCTTGTAGACATAATCTCTAAAATTAAAATAAAAACTGTTACATCCTTAATAAGCATTTTCTTATGTGGCAGGCGCATTTAAGAAGTGATTATAGGAAAAAACCGGCAAAAAAATATTCTCAAATACATTATATTGAATTAAAATTTTATTATTAAATATGTTTTATCATGTAACAATTGTAGAGATTTATTAATAAACATCAGATATATTATGTTTATAAATACAACTTTTAGTAAAAGTTATAAACCTTCAGAAAAATATATTTCGAAGTTATAAAATAAATTCTCAAATATTTGATAGCTTTTTTGCATAATAAATATGCAGGGTATATACCTTTCAGCCATTTATTTCAAAAATTTAAATTTTGCAACTAAAAGGATATTAATCATAAGTTCTTGAACATACACAATATGGTATATAGAAATTAGGTCAAATTTGTTTCTTATTAATCATATAAAATTATCATTTTGACCATTAATCATATTAAAAATAGTATATTACATTTTGACACAACAAAGGGTTAATCATCATAATATATATAAAATTTTAATTAAAATGATTTTGTAATTGAAAATGTACAAATAATAGAAATAATCACTTGGACTCAACCGATTTTTAATATCTGATCACCTTTAACTCTAATTCTTAGATAACTCTCCCACTCCCCTTGCAAAGTAGATCGTTTCTATAAAAAAAGTTTGTTTCTCTGACCATCTTTTTTATTTTAACTTTTTTGTTGCAAGACAAATTAATTATTACAAACGATCACTTTATATCTGTAGTCAAGTCTGTATAGAAATTTCTTACTCGTCTGGCAAATAAGCACCCTGGTTGAGTAGTCTTGTCGAAACTACATCAAGTGGCAAGCAAAAAATTGAAGTCAAGGCTAATGAAAGAGCACCCGTAACACTTATGGAGATTGGACGGGGAAGTCCTAATTTCTCCGCGTTTGTGAAAGTCACATGTTGAAATTGCATTTGACTTAAAAGGAATATAACATCCAAAATTGTGAGAGGAATACCACCTATAACAATCTTTTGTTAAATGTAATTAATTATATTATATACTGAAAGGGGATAATTATTAAACAAAAAATATATGATACTCTTAATTCTGTTTTTTTTATGTGATACCTCATAATTTTTAATTTGATTTTTACTGTTTATTGCCTTTATGCAAAATGTAGATGTTGGAAAAAAAAAAACATTTCCCTATGTATTGATGTTATGTAATTCAGGGATTACCCGACAATAAAAAAAGTCCGAGATGAGAAAGTTTTTAGATATTTGATTAATAGTGCTTGATAAGAAAATCCATGTAAATGAGGGAATTAATTAAATGGACTTTTTAATTCATGTTAAATCAAAATAGTGCAGAAACAGAATTAAAAGTATTGTCTATATAAAAATAAATACGTATTAGAGATATTCACCCCTGTACATGCCACGAATACCATCGATTTCGTAGGCCCTGTAAATTGCGTCTAAAACATTGGAGACCTTGGGTTTAATACCCAAATATCTTCTTTTTTTTTCCATACTCAATTGAATTTTTGCCATAGTAAGAGGTGTATGAATAAAAGAAGCAATTGTGTAGCTACCTAAACTACCTAACAATAAATAGAGGTAAAACAAGATTTTTCTTCTTATAAATCTTATATTATTATTAGAATATTCCAAAGAAATGAATGTGTGCCGTTAATATGGTGGGATAATGGAATAATAATCATCAGTATATTAAAAGTTAAATTGATTATTTATCGAATGCAAACTTATTTAAAACAGCAGTATGTAAACTATAATAAGTATTAAATTCTTACACATAAATCCGTATTTTTTTATTTCTTCAAAGATATAAAAATTTGTAGAAACATACTCTTTCGTTTCTTCAGGTATTTTTTCTGCACAAAATAGCAAATATAAGGCAGTTTTAGACGTTAGACTCATCAACTTTGGAGGAAGTGCCTTCCAAAGTCCTAAAGTACCTTCAACTCTAAACACATGTATTCCCTCGGTAATGAAACCCCCATATGGATTCTAAATTAAATAATTAATCGTTTAGTATAGACAATGGGAAGGATTAGATGATATAGTGCCCATAAGACTTATGAAGAGTGGACGGGTAAATAATTTTGCTACTCTTACTTTCTGTTTTACTCTATTTGTAATGTCAAAACGATCTCCTTTTATTTGTAATCTAGTCTTTATCAAATCTAACGGACACGTCCCTAAAAAGAATTTTTCTTATTTTGGAAAAATATTTTGTATACACATTTGTGTACATATTGCCATATTCCAAACATGCAGAACGGTGGCGACATATTCTCTTTTTAATGATCCGGCTTCTCCAAAAAATTTGGTACTGAAATTAGTTTTCTTTTTTACATTTTATTCATTTATTTGTTTTTCTACTTTTTAACTTACAGTGTTTCTTTTTTAACAAAATAAGTCATTGATTGTAAAGAAATTTTGGTTACACTTGTTACGACAAATTTAAACGTGAGTACTATTGGAATGTCAGATTTGAATTTAAATGAAAAGTAGTTTGCCGCGTTGCTGACTTTTTATCGATGTTGGTTACACTGTATTTCAGTCATAGTAAATTAAAAATCCCCAAACGTTCTTCCATTCACTTTGTAGGTGTGAGTTCCCTGTGGCATCTGTGAACGTAAGAAATATTTTAAAAATTATTTTATATTTTAAACATCCCTCTATATTATTTTTTAAGCATAATTTGTTTGGAAATATTGCGTTTATTTAATACATGTTTAAGCTTTATTTTTTTTATAATAACATTGTATTAATGAAATAAATTGACTGCAATGTTATAACCACATGAACGTTTTCTTGATTTTAATAAGACAATATATTAAAATATATTTAACTACAGGTTAACGTAACACAAATAACGTAAAGATGTCGGGAGGTTTGGATGTTTTAAATTTAAAAGAGGACGATGTTACAAAAATGCTTGCTGCGTGTACCCACTTGGGTACATCAAATGTGGACTTTCAAATGGAACAGTAAGTAAATTTTCAATTAAAAAAAACTTTCTTAATTTATGTCATTCTCCAACATCAAATTATTTTTTTGAGGGGTTAATTAATTAGTTTGATCATAAGATGTGGTTTTGTGTAACCTTAACCTCAAAAGGCAATTTTGGTATTATTCGTTTACTTAGTTAAATACATATTCTTTTCATTTTCAGATACATCTATAAACGACGTGCTGATGGAGTTCATATTATAAATTTACGTCGCACTTGGGAAAAATTACTATTGGCTGCAAGAGCTATTGTTGCCATTGAACATCCTTCTGAGGTTTTTGCCATATCATGTCGTTCTCACGGACAAAGGGCTGTTTTAAAATTTGCTGCACATACCGGAGCAACACCTATTGCAGGACGTTTCACCCCAGGTAATTTGTCATAGTATCTTGGTGGATATTTTTCATTACATTTTAAACAAATGCCTTGCTATACTTTTATTTTATGAAGTACAAGTTTCATGTGACAAATGTGTGAATCCCATTTAAAAGTAGTCTCCTTGTTTAATACATAACACTAATAGTAGTGTATATGCTAAATAAAAAGAAATATTTAATCAATATGATGATAATTAATCTAAGGAACCACTGATTGTTTTGTGATTATAATTTCATCTGACCTCTAAATACAAACCTTAAAGTCTGATAAAATATATAATGTATGTAACTACAGATCATTCTTATTTTAGGTGCTTTTACCAATCAGATCCAAGCAGCTTTCCGTGAGCCAAGACTTCTGATTGTAACAGACCCAGCATTTGATCATCAACCAATTACAGAAGCTTCGTATGTTAACATTCCTGTTATTGCTTTCTGCAACACCGATTCGCCACTACGTTTCGTCGATATTGCCATCCCGTGCAGTAACAAGTCGCCTCACAGTATTGGACTGATGTGGTGGCTTTTAGCACGTGAAGTAATTATTAAGAAACATTTATTTAACTATTACACTTTTACGAATTTGTGATGATAAAATTTAGTCCCATAGCGTTATGAGCAGTTGTTCTGTGAATACACAATTTTTCCACCTGAGTATATCTCTAAAAAAAATAACCTGAACACATCAAATTTTCAAGATTCACAAGTTGTCGTCTGTTTTAGGTTCTTCGTTTACGAGGTCTTATTCCTAGGGACACAAAATGGGATGTGGTGGTTGACTTGTACTTCTACAGAGAACCTGATGAGGCTGAAAAAGAAGAACAAGCAGCTAAAGAACAGACAGTTGTGAAGCCTGAGATTGTACCCCATGAACCTGCAGAAACTGATTGGGCAGAACCCCAGCAATGGGCCGACGAAGCCGTTCCAGTTGCCCCTGCACCAGCAGCTGCTACTGCTACAGCAGCTACTTTTCCTCCTGCTTCTGATGACTGGGCTGCCCAAGTGCAAGATGATTGGTCTGCAAATGCGACAGCAACACAACCTGCCCAACCCAATTGGGGTGGTGCTACTGATTGGCACTAAAATATTTATTGATGTATTGTCGATAATGTAAAGTTTCGTTTTTAAATAAAAATTGAAACATGAAATATTTGTTTTCGATTTATTACAATAAAAACCATTTAACTTTCTCTACAGAGTTGGAGAATTAATGTGTATTGATGTACACACTTCGTTGTTACTTTGAGATAACATTTGGCTGTGATACTATTCTTCATCTTGAGTCGTAATTCAATTTTGTTCTCAGTAGTCCTCAGGTTGTTTTTTAGAATATTACAGACCCCATCAAAATATCATTTTTGAATAACACAAAATTGTCGCAAACTTAATCCTTTGGATGTGGATAATAAAAATTAAAATAACTTACAGGTAAAAGGCTTCTTACATTGCAGTAAATTATTTGTTCTTTAATTTCGGTGAATAAAAAATGCTCTTTCGGAAATGGATTATGAAGTAGATAATTGGTTAACTCAGCATTAACCCCTAGTATATGTAACCAATCAATTATCAACTTTTCCGACTGAACTTCAAGTCACTTATTATATGGAAGTTGTGACTAGTTTTAAGTCTGAATCTACTTAATAGCAAACCATAAATAAGTAAACTAAAGATAATCTGTGTTTTATTTATTTATCAGGTCAATCCGTTAGGATCAACCCTCCAAAAATTCTCTTATAAACTCATTTGAGTTGTCCCCCTCCACGGAAATCTTTAGTAAAAGGCGAAAGATTTATTCGACTTGAAGGGAGACCAGAGTAACTTTTCGCAGAGTAGGCTACGAATCCTTATAAGTATGGTTCAAGTATCGATCTCAAACAAGACTTGCAGCACCACCTACCGGCGGAATAAATTTTATTTTATATTGATTAACAAAATTATTTTTAATATTCTTAATCTAACTGTTTGTATTTTGCTTATAAACTTTATGTAAAATTAAATTATCTCTTTAAAAAAAAAAAAACAGTCAAATGGGTTGTGCATTTTAAATAAACTGATTCTATTTTTTTGAATATATATTTAGAAACCTTAAAGATATGTGTGTCATAATTTTTAACAAATAGGGTTGAAGCACAATCTGATAATCACATATAAAGTATTAAATTTTATTTATTTTTTATTACTAATTGCTAGTCATCAATAAATTTAATAGTTTCACAGTACATTTTTAATTTAATTCTGATCATTTAAAATTTATACTTGCATTTAGAATTTTTATAAAAAAATGAGGAATTGCAAACGTTGCTAAACGAAAATTGTTTAATGAAAAAATCTAACATTCAAAAATTAAACATTTATTAGAGATTTTTTATTAACTACATGGTAAAAATTATTTCATATTTATTTTGATTACGTTATGGTTTGTTTACTGTAAGTATGTAATTAACTATATATAAACACAAACCATCAATGCAACAGATACTCCTATATAGTTGAAAATATTTATTGATATAGAAATAAATGTCATCTGAATTAGTTAAGAATAAATTGGGAAACTTGACAATTTTGCCAACAGATGTCGCGCAATGTACGAAAAACGAAATAAGAAACAAAATTGGAGTATTTGTCCCGTACTTGGGTACTCAGAATACAATTAATGTTTAGCAAACAGTAAAGTAATTATGTATTAAAGTATTAAAGTAACGTATGCTTAAAATTAATCATCAATTTTAGTATTTTTCTTTTTCGTGAACACGAAATCTGTAGACGCATGTGTAGTTAGGATGTCCATGATTATTAAGGATTTTAAGTTCGACATATTCGTGGAACAATTTTTGGGTGGCATTTATAAAAAAAGTTACGGCAGTTTTATTACTAGGGGTAAAGGTAAAATGACCCAATTCGTACTTTGAGACTTGCGGTTTTATTTGAATTCCCTGAAATTGTAAAAATGAGGGACATGAAAAAAAGAGAAATATTTTTTTCTGATAAAGTTGTATCCCATATAAAAGGGTGTTGAAATAGTAATTTAAATATAGGTATATTTTTAACGTTCTGATTTACCTTTGAAGGAGTAAGTTATTTTGTACTTACATAAACTTTAAAATCTTTTGGGGCACTGGTGGTGTCAATAAGTAATTTCGGATAGGGATAATCCATTGTGACCGAATCAATTATTATTGGACGAACAAGCTGAATTCTAATCCGTGCTTTTTGACCCCAAAAAGCAAAGCATTGTCCCGGGAAAGTACCTGGTCTGATAATGTTCATAGGGTCAGATAAAGATTCCACTTTTACCCCTAAAAAGTTCATGTATCTGTTTGAGGGATAGGGGTGTGTGTCGGGGGTTGATAATATACTACCACCAGCACTTTCGAGAGCGTAATCTGGAATGTGAGAATTATATTAATATCAAACATTTGGTTAAATTAAATTTGTTTGTACGAAAGGGCATATATGCATATATGAAAATTGCCCCAAAAGATATTAACTTGAAATTTTCAGGATATGTTGGAACTATAAAGTTACGAAGATCCTGAAACTTTATTCAAGTTAATTTGACTTTTTCAAATATAATTATTAAAAATATAAAAATAATTAACAAATCGCAATTGTATTTTCAAAGCCAAACGTCTTTCCACCCTGTCGAATCAGCTCGTATATAAGTAAATATATTTCTCTATTTATTTAGTTTCGATCTAGGATTTATATGTATGTACATAAGTAAGTATATAGTGTAAAAAGGTGTTTACCTGTCTTGCCTATTTTGTCGGCATCGTATAAGGTAAAAGCATCGTCGATTTTAGCGTTCACTTCTTCGAATTTTCTCGGAAGTATAGAAAGGGTTTCAGCCCTGAGATCTTCAATTTTCGTTTTCAATTTTCGCCTGAAAGCACACACGTACATACGTACGATGAATGTAAATGAAACGTAGGCGGATCTATGTGGTTACTTTTTGGAAATACATCGAACATATATATATATATATATATATAACTGAAATAGTCGGTACTAATGCAGCTTTAAAGGAAATAGGTTTTCAATTTCAAGACTTTCGTTTCTCAATTTCATCGTAAAATTACAAAATAAAATGTGCTGTTGTTTTAATATTTATATAATATTTATATTTAATTTAATTATGTAGATCCCTCTTATCTGAGTATAGGTTGATTTTATTTAAGGTAGGGACAAAAAAGAAAATGATACAATTTTGTATGACATTTTATAAATAAATTTTTAATATATAAGCTTCTATTATTTATATCAGATAATAATTTAATCAGTCGAATCTCGAAAAACGTATCGAATATAATGCTATAGGCAAAAACAAATTCAAAAGTGAATGATACATTAAAGGCATCAATAGTAAGACGAAATGAGTTTGGTATTAAACAAATATATTTAAAAAAAAGATTTGCTGTAAACTGTCAATCATTCGAATTTTGAGTGTTACAATTACCTTCTACACTTTTAATGGTTCAGTTTTAAGTTATTACAGTAATTATAATTTTACTATCATGACCATGTTATCTAAACACAGTACGGTAGTAATAACAATTAACGATGTACGACTTTCAAAAGAACTGCGCTTATGTTAATTATTGGGTTAGTTAATCTGTTACGATCAAATCCTCCAAAAATTCTCTTACAAACTTATGAGGGTGTCAACTCAATATGTAAGTAAGCAATTAACAATTTTTTCGACCATACTTCAGTTACGTATATTTAAGCGCGAAATATGTAGAACTTGCGATTATGGTTTTAAACGTAAATCGATTTAAGTGGTAAACCATAATACATCAAGCAAGAAAATCTATATTTTAGTTTATTTATCAGGTCAATCCGTTGGGATCGACCCTCCAAAAATTCTCTTATAAACTCATTTGAGTTGTCCCCCTCCACGGAAATCTTTAGTAAAAGGCGAAAGATTTATTCGACCTGAAGGGAGACCAGAGTAACATTTCGTAGAGTAGGCTACGAATCCTTGTAAATATAGTTCTAGTAGCGCTTACAAATAAGACCTGCAGCGCTATCTTCCGGCGTAACAAAAGCTATTTTATTTTTATTTTCATACTTAAATGCCTAATAATCAGTTATTATTATTTTGTATTAGACAATCGATTAATTATTAATTATGATTAATTGAACAATAAAAAGTAGAATTTGCGAGAAAGTAAAGTAATCTTATTTTATGGCATTTTTAATTGTTTTAATAGGTACTCCATTAAATTTTAAATGTAAATGTATTATACCAAAATATTTTTATATATGTAAAACATTATACGCCTTACATGCTAATAAAATTTTAAATAACTATAATAATTAATATATTGAGTTTTGAAGTATTATACTTTTATTGGTTGATTAAATTGTAAAATTATTGAACCGATAATAAAATTACTTTTATTCTTATTCGTTAATATTCAAATTTATCTTTTATTGTTAACAGTAATTATTGTATTTTTTTTACCTATATCATGTGGGGTGTCGTTTGAAAAGTTTAGTAAGAAGGCACTCAAAAATGTTATTTTTTTAATTTTAGCTTATCATATTTGCAGAGGTATTGCTGAGAACGTACTGAAAAATGTGTCTGGTACCTTTTAAGGAATTTACAATATAATAAAATAAAACTACTAAATAATCAATTTAATAAAACTATAAAGTTTTAGTGTTTCACAAAAAAACAATATATTTATTTACTTTTGTAGTAGGTAGACTCATTATCTTTGGCCAGTTTTGTATTTCTATAAAAGTTTTATTTTCTACGAATTAAACAAAAGATAGCGGCGTGAAGGGGGGATACTGTGTGCCCCCTTATTACCAATTTTACATACGTAAAGTATGCTTGTTAAATACGAGAGCAATTAAGAAAGATTCGAACCGTTATTAATAATGTAGTTGAATAAAATAATAAAAATTTAATATACCATCTATATAAATAAATATAGGCATTCTAATAACAACTATTTATATTAAATGTCCATATTTTAAATATTTTGTCATGACTTTTTAAAGTTTTTGGGCATAAGAATTTAATTAAAATTGTTATTAAATAAAGGACATTAGTTGCTCGTCAATATTTCATCGCGATTTGTCCCCGATTTCGGTCTTATTTGATATCATGAGCACACTGTAGCCGCGGATAAATACCAAATCATTAAACAATTTTAGTAGCTCTATAAAGACAAGTTGATGTAATATAAAGTTACAGCCAGTATATCGCCATCTATTGTTATTTACTGCTAACTGTAATATTTCAAATGTTTGACAATGGCCTTACCTACATTTAGCAGTAAATATCAATAGATGGTGATAGACTGCTACAATTTGTAATTAAATAGTTATTCTAAAACTACTTACTGCCAATTTGACGTCATTTCCAGTTTAGCCTTTATTTTGTCGATTTGTTGTTGAAGTTTACGGATATTTTCGTAAATATCATCCCATTCTGTCTGATAAATTTGTTTTAAATAATTCTGCTTTGAATTTTTTACAATTAACATTTTGCATCTATCACTTTCATTTTGTTCAGGATTAGCCCAGTTTGAATAAGAATTAAAAAAAAAATCTAAAAAAATATCATTAATATTGCTTTACCTTCTGATAATGATAATAATATTATATTTCTTACTTGAAATAACCACGAAACCAACGAAAATCAACGATAGAATAAATATTTTTTTGAAAATGTTTGGGTTTGCTAACAGTTTATCTGTAACAAATTCGGATAAATTGGTTAATAATGGGCCATAAGAAAAATAATAGTATTTCTTACTTTTATGATTGTTTTCGATATTTTTGAATAAAATTCCACTTGGAAGAACTTCGGAAGGATCTGGGACTATCTGGTTGAAGTCAATGTAATCATACATTCTGCTATGTCCACCTGAGTAATAATATAGAATTTAGTATATTTATTTGATAAATTGTATAAAATTACCAGATGCAGTACTTTTACATTCAAATGATTCTTGCTTCTTGGATCTTCCCCTGTACATTGTGAAAGACACAGTATGTGTTATCAAATTCGAAATTTCTGACATTGTTTATAGGTTAGGTTAGAAAACGTTATTTAAAAGTTTTAATATTTGTTAGGTTGTATCAATGTTGTCATCTACTGTCTAAACAATGTATCTATCGTAAAGAAGAACTGCCTAGTTGTGTGTTCCTAGTTTGCTAGTTTGCTGAAGGTAAGATTATGATAATTAATTAAAATAAAATAAAAATAAAAATAAATAGAACATTACAATTCCCGTACAGCCTCTATCTTCGTGTAAATCTACCGTTTATTAGTGTTTTGAGTTCTACAACAAACAAAACAGTAGACAATCAATTATTTTTCCGCATTCTCTGTGGTTGTTAGTTACTTATAATAGATCAAAAATAACTATATTTCATTCAATGATATGTGTTTGTGATTTAAAAAACACGAGAAACTGATAAAAATGGCTGCCGAAAGAACTAAATTGTAGTGTACTGTTCGTGTTAACTGCTTGCATATGAAACATGTTCAGGTAAGAATAAATTTTAACGAAAAATTGATATTATTATTAAATATTAGATGTTGACGTTGTTGCTTGTGACTACAAAACTAAATATTCTTATAATTACTTATGATTATTTTTGCCTGTACTTACAGGGTGGTTAATAAAAAGTTAGACATAGCAACATATGTCAAAAGCAGATAGTAGACATCAAAATAAGATGGTTCAACCCCACATGCCTTAGTACTATATTATTAATTAAAGATATACAAGGAGTTACTGATGTTCCCCAGAAATTATTAAAAACAATGACTATTATTTTTCATTTTCAATAAAATACATTTGTAAATTATGAATTTGAAATTCATATCTAATAAATTTCAATCAACTGCAAATAATTTAATTAAATTTCTTAAATTAAACACTCTGTATGTATGTATCTCTTTAACCAACAATATACTGCTGAAATATGTTTGGCTAAATCATATTGTTTTGATTTCAAGAATCTGTAGTTGTCGTGTTTCATTTTTTATTAATCACCCTGTATAATACTTGTACCTGTTTTACCTGACTTCTCCTTCCGATTTTATATGATAATACGTTTTTTATGATATAGTTATTATTATTTATATTCGAGAATATCAAATGGAGTTTAAATAAATAAAACATTAAAAGTTAAAATTCCACGTGAAAATGTCTAACTGGGGATGACACCTTCGGTGCCAAACACGTATCTGGGTTTGTAAATGTTTTTATGTTGGGTTTCAGTGTTTTATTTAGGTATTCAATATTCGCTTAAGAAATTTAAAAATCTTGGAAATATAAAAATCCATTAATTTTTTTTATTTTTATTTTCGTTTATGTCGTTGTATTATGTTATACATTGAGTCGCTCAATTTTTTTAAATGTTTAAAAATATATAAATATAAATATAAATATAACTATGGAATCAACAGAAACAATTACTCCGAGGGCTAATACCCCTGTTGATTCCATATTTATATTTATATTTATATTTATATTTATATTTATATTTATATTTATATTTATATTTATATTTATATTTATATTTATATTTATATTTATATTTATATTTATATTTATATTTATATTTATATTTATATTTATATTTATATTTATATTTATATTTATATTTATATTTATATTTATATTTATATTTATATTTATATTTATATTTATATTTATATTTATAATATAGTCTGTAAAGGCCTTCCTGCCAGCGCCCACCTGATGCGACCCGATAGGTCGAAACCGGTCGTGGGATTTGGCTTTCGGTTCATTGTGCCTACTTGGTAGGACGCGTTCCAAATGTGAGATTTTTGATCTTAATATTTAGACGAATAAGGATTTTAATTCCTTCTTTTTTGAATATGTTTAAAGTATTGTTTATTTGTTATTTTCAATATTTTGAGTTTTAAATGTCAACATTTAGGTTTCATTTTTTGCATTTAGTTTATATAATGACGAATATAATTACTTACATCTACAAATAGGAGATAACCTATCATTCTTAAAGCAGACAATAAAATTTCAAAGAATTAAAATATTACTCATTTTGTTAGTAGACGGTATGTATAAAATCAACGTACTAATTATTCTGAATTTTTTATTTCTAATTTATTACAAAAGTACAAAAACTCATTTTATCTCTTTTACATTTTTGGTTTTGTATGATCATTTATTTGCGTTATAATTCCCGGAAAACTGTCTTCGTGGATTAATGCAGGTTTGTCTAAATTTGTAAATGGTGGTGTGAAAGATTGTGTGTTGCTGTCTCTGTAGTAAGGCTTTTTGTAACTGTAGCTAGGACTGTAACTTACACCTTTGTATTCGGGCTTTTGATAACTATTGTAACCATTACCCTTTTGGTGGTCTTCATATCCTATTTTTTGATAACCACCATATCCACCCTTTTGGTAACTGTCATAACCGCCATCTTTCTGGTAACTACTGTAACCACCATACATATTGCCAGCAAATGCGTCGTAATTAAACCAAAATACCAAAAATGCCACCAATCCCGTTACTGCAATTATAACACCAACCGGAATCAAGAAGTTTCTTATAAACTTGTTCTTTTGCAAAAGTTTAAAGAAATAGCTGACGGTCGACAAAATATTTAGAAGGGCCAAAGGAAGTGTGCCTAAAAGTCCAAAATTTTTGAATTTGTAACTAATGTCGTGTCCGTAGTCATATTTATCGGCTCCATAACCATAACCATAACCATAACCGGAACCAGAACCGGCGTATCCTTGGTCATGGAAGGCACCGTCAATAAAATCACCTACAAGCCCCTTTACTATTGCCGGTATGGCATGTTGTAATTTGTCAAATATTTTTTCTATTATTGTGCCAAGAATGTCCGCTTTTTTGTGACCGTAATGTTTTTGAACGTTATATCCAGGCCCGTAATTGTCTGAATGTTCTCCGTGATAATATCGCGATGGACCAGAATGGTGACTCAAAGTCCTTGCTCTATCGGATTGTTCGTCATCAGTTGAACTCCTTGCCTGGTCAGGGTTGGGAGGGGTGGTATTTGAATCGTCACCAGAGGATTGTGGAGGAATTTTGCTGATATTTCCTTCATCAGAAGGCGGTGAGTCTGCAAATTAATTAAAAGCTTGAGGATCATGTTCAATAATAAAAATAAATATTCGTACCAATTTGTTTCTTGAGCTGTTCAATTTGAGATTGAAGTTGCCTTTGTTCTGTCTCTATGGACCTTTCCATCGATGCCCGTGGCAATTGTTGTAAAAGCGCGTCGGTGTTACTGTCGTCTTCGTCGGCGAACCTGCTGCTCTCTAACATATTGTAAAGTTTGTCAACTAGTTCGCCCGCTTGTCTTTCGACGTTGACATCCTCTCCTCTAATTTCCCGTTTGTTGCGTCGGATGAAGTTTAAAGATTGTTGTACACTGTTTCGGTTTTCACGGTTCGTCGCCTCTTGAATCTCCAATTTCAAGTTCGAAATTAACCCCTGCAAATTCTCCACGTGCCTCTGCTGTTCCTCGTTCGAATCTTGATCGTGACCCAGTTCAGCCACTCTGTCTTCCAAACTGCGTAATTTCATTTTTAAATGTTCAACGTTTCTTGGAGGGACAACTTGTATTGTAGGATCTTCAAATGAATTTCGTTGTTGTTCTTGTGGATTTCCTTCCAAAGGACGTTGTTGGAATCTTTCGTTTGGTAAAGAACTTCTTCCGTACGGTATTGGTCGTTTGTCTGGAGAAGAGTCCAGAAAGGGCGGCCTGTATGGTATGTCACGTGGCGATTCGTATTCTTGACGACCCGGATATTCAGAAGGATACGTTGGTCTTGGTGGTGGTGGAATCAACTCTGGATTTTTATAAGGCCCGGGATATTTATCTTGATAAGGGTAAATCGGTGGGGCTGGACGGTTTTCTGAAAAAAAAATACATAATCAACAAATAGAAACAACAATCTTGAATAAATCTATGCAATTAATTACATCTAATTTTGTAAAATACTTTAAATACCTTTGTAATAAATGGAAGGTTTTTCCGTGTACGGAATTTCTATTGGACGGGGACGATAAGGTCTATAGTTGTTTTGGTTATGGTATTGTGGAGGTGGAGGGGGAGGAGGCGGTGGTGGAGAAGGATGAGAGAATGGATGCAAATTTTTGCAAACGTGTTTTAAATAGTAGGGATCGAAATGTCTAATGTAATATGGTGTAGGTTTTTGTGGAATTGGAGGTCTCCCATTGTATTTGCCACCATAATCCGAATAAATATGTTCTGAACTAGAAATTTCACCCCCATCTTCTTCATCGTATTTCGAGCCATAACTTCGAATTGGTGGAGGTTTAGTTTCTTCTGGAGCGTCTTCCTGTTCTTTTTCTTCTTCGTCTTCCTCCTCTAAATTTTTCAATGCTTGATTAATAACTTCGGTAGCAAGTTCCCCATCTTGGTCGTTTACATCTCTCATTTTTTCGTCATTGCTTTCTACAATTCTTGTAGGTAAATCTTCGATTTTGTCGCTTGCATTTCTTGTTCTATCGTCGTCACTCTTCTGTGTTTCAGAAATATTGTCGTTATTACTACTTTTTACCACTTTTGAAAGATTGTTAAGTTGAACTTCAAAGTTGGTAGGACCATCGCTCGATTGATATGATTGTAACTGCTGTTCCTTGTCTGTGTTCTTATCGAGTTCAGCTTGTAGATTTGAGATGTCTTGTAGATATCGGAGTAACTGTAGCGTTTTTGCCAACTGCTCGAGTTTCAATGAATTATCGGATGTCGAGTTTTCTTCGTCAGGTGTTCTAGCCAGTAGTTCTTTCATATTCCCAACGAAATCGGTATGAGAATTTTGTCGTAATTGGGAGTCTGTGAGTTTGTTGAGAATATTTTTTATTTCTTCAATACGTAACAGTATTGCAGCGTCTTTATTTTTTTGAATTTCATCGGATCTTATTTTGTGTTCTTCAACGGTATTATTATTGTTGGGTTTGGTTGAATTGTCGATGGAGGTGTTGTTAATGGGTTGGTTATAATTAACTACTGTGTTGTTATTGGTTGTCTCTGTATTTTTATCTTTATTAGGGACATTAAGTGACCTACCTTCTGCTTCTCTGTTTTCTTCTTTAGTTTCGGCCATTCTTTGTTTTAGTTGGACTAGTCGAGAAAGTCTTTCTTCAATATTCCGCAGATTTCCGATCAGTTCTTTGACGTCTTCTTCTGAATTTTTTGTTGGCTCTTCAGTTTTAACTTTAACAGTTGTAGGACGTACGGTTGTGGTGGTTCCAATTGTTGTGAGTATTTGTCTGAAGTTGTCACTTCTTTGGATTGGCAGAGACACAGTACTTTCAGGTTTGCCACTTACGGTTGTGGATTTTTGGGCGTTAATTTGTTGAGAATTATACTGCGAGATTAGCGATTCCATAAGTTTAAGAAGTTTTGCATTTTCGGTATTATTATTCTGATCAGAATGCGGATTGGGATTTAAGTCGTTCTTTTGGTTCTGGATGCCGTTCAGTATGTCCACGACGTGTTGCTGATCGCGCAGAATAACAATAAGGTCTTTTAACTTTTGCATTTCCTCTCTGATTGCGTTTATTTCCTCGTTTTCGCTTAGTTTGTGCTCTTGTAAATCGAAGTTTGATACACAAGGGGCGTCGTCTCCGGATCTTTTCGTTATTTTCCGGTACGGAGTTAAGCGTTTCCCGGAGATTGCATCTGTAGACCTTTTACTACGTTGAAGTTCGTTTTCTGATGCCAGAACGTTTGATTCGTTGGGATTTGCATCTTCTTCTAAACTTTTCAGTTGATCTTTCGGCGATCGATAAATTGTTTGGAATCGCTCCACCGTTTCGTCCACTATTTGAGGGATCGTTTTCACTGGACCTAACGTTTTATTAGGAAATGAGAATAAAGGATGTAAATTAACTAGTACGTTGTGTCGCCTACCCAAATATTCGAAGAATTTTTGTAAAGTTGGTCCACCAGGTTCTTCATTATCAGCTTCATTGCTTGCATTTTTGGCTTCGGACGAAGTTCCATTATTAGGCGAGTTGACTTTGACTTCGAGACCTTTTACATTTGAATCGAAGTTTATCGATAAACCGAAAGCTCCCACAGTGCAGAGGATTAATAGGAAAGCACCTTTCATTTTTGTTTTTGAATTTTGGACAATTTTTCTAATGTCTTATAAGAAATTTTCAATAAATAATTTTGGAACACTTAATAATGAAGACGGCTGCTCATGTTGATCGACATCATTGAACTGAATCTGGTAAATGTTGTTTGAAGAAGTTTATGAGACGTTTTCGTTACATAGAAGCGTCAGCATATATCAATGAAAAAAGCATAATGCAATTTTTCTTGATGTTCTATAATCTACTTTGAAATATTCAAATGTATAGGTCAAACAATTAATTTTGTGTAACTTTATCAATACGTTATGGCAAATTATTTTTAATTAATTCAGTAAAATAAAAGTCCCATTTATTTAAGTAATTGTTTTTAATGTTCCATATGAAAATAACATAAAGTCGTGCCCGGATAGAAATTGTGCTCACATGAAAACATTTTCCGATTTGAATGAAACTACGTCATTTATTAGGGAAAGTTTTGAATTCCTGGATCATAAAACTATGTTACATTAAATCTAAAACTTGTGCCGCTTTGGAAACAAATCTAGTTAATTTGGAAATTCATTCGAATTCATGTTATTTGAAACCCAGATTTACATTCACATGTTAATTATTTGTAATAGAAATTTGTCTTTTTATCATTGCACCTGCAGCTTCATTCTTTATCTTGGTCAATCTTCGCAGTTTTCTGAAACGTGGTTTATTTTAAGAATTCTCCTTATTAAGTACGAATAAGTAAACATATTAAAAATTTTCACAACTTTTTTATATGTAACATATGTTTCGCTACAACATTGACTTCATCAGACAGATTGAGTACTTAGTACTAACAGTCATTTCCTAAATAGTTGTATGTCGTAGGGGGTGGTATTTCGTTAGACTAGGTTCAAAATAGGGGAGTTATTGCCATCGATTTGATCATTCAAAATTATTCCTAGTTTTTTATATCTATTTATTATTTAAATTTTCTAAAAGGGTTTGTTTTTGACCTGTATTACTAATATGTAAAATTTCTATATTATTATTAAAACAATGTTCTTTTTCGCTAACATGGTTTGAATAAGTTGAATTTAGTTTTGTTTTTTATATAGCTGTTTTTATGCTCTGACAGACATTTTTTAAAGTTTCTCCCTGTTTGTCCTATATACAGTTTAAGGCAAGACCCACAAGTTGATTTATAAACTCCAGATTATTTTTCTGTGCACAATTTATCTTTGTTATTTTTATTTAATTTATTGGTTTTATAAGTCAAATTTAAACCAATATTTTGCAAATATGGGAAAAGTGTTTTGGATTCAGGGCCTAAAAATGTAATTGTATTGTTTTCGTTATTTCTAATTTCATAAATAGGGTAAATTAATTTTAAAGCTAGTTTTTATTTTTCTTTTTGTATATTAGTCGGTCTATTATTGAATAATTATTAATAGTTATAATCATTCATGTACTACCTTAAATACTAAATTGAGAAGTTTAACATTAGGTTAGTGAAATATTTATGTTCGTTTTAGATGAAATAAGACACCGCTGGTAATTTCCTTGTTTCTTATGACTTCTAATCATTGAATATCGTATTAACTATACTTTTATTACGTTACGAAATAATTGACTGACTACGACATTCTTTCAAAACTGGAAAGGAAATTAGTGTTACAATACTCATGACAATGCGTTATGGTCACCTACTTTATTATATTTTTATGCATTAATTAACTCCTGTTGGCAAATTTAGTTAGATTGCAAAATAAACAGGATATTGTGGTGGGTAATAATTCAGAAAGTATGACAATTTTTGAAAATAATAAATTAGTGTGATACATTCTGACCTAACTTTGTTTTACTACTAATTTAAAATTATATATTTACAAATACAAATAAAACACAAAGTTTTAAGTCATAAAATGATTTATTGACCACAATGATCATTTCGCCACACAGTGGCTTCTTCAGGTGGAAGAATGACTAAACTAAAATTATTTACAAAATCACTTATATAGGTACCAACTCACTAAAATTAAATCGAAAAAAGGAGGGGGAGGGACAAAGAATATTACCTAGGATTAATAACATTTAGTAGTGGTGAAGATTATAGGATTTATAAATTTAGAAGAGGAGAATTTTTAACGTCAATTTGGTCATTTATAATTAATCCCAACTTATGTAATTTATTTATTTCTAAACACTCTAATAGATTTAATTTTGTGCCTTTCTTTTCAATATGTATAATCTCGAAATTTTCATCAAATTGATGTGCCTCTGATGATAAATGTTCTGCGTAAGTAGAATGGGAAGATTTTTTAATGAAACTATCCTTATGTTCAGAGACCCTATCCTTAAAGGCTCTACCAGTCTGGTCATTAGAAACTTTGTTCCAAGTACCACATTGTAGTTTATAAACCCCTGATTTGATGTATTTAATGGTAAAAAAAAATAAATTAAATAAGTTAGGATTAATTATAAATGAACGAATTGACGTTAATAATTCACCTCTTCTAAATTTATAAATCCTATAATTTTCACATTAATCCTAGTAAATATTCTTTGTCCCTCCCCCCTCATTTTTTCGATTTAATTTTAGTTACTAGGTACGTATATAAGTGATTTTGTAAATAATTTTAGTTTAGTCATTCTTCCACCTGAAGAAGCCACGGTATGGCGAAATGATCATTGTTGTCAATAAATAATTTTGTAACTTAAAACTTGGTGTTTTATTTGGATTTGTGAATATGGAGTTACAACAGTTAAAAGCTTCCTTGATTGAATTATATATTTATCTCTTTTGGGAATAGTATAAGGTAGTTAAGCCTAATTTTAAAAAACTATCTATTTGTGCATACAAAACTAACTAGGACATCATCAACATATCGAAACCAATACAAATACCTTTTACAAATATATTGCTGGGAATTTTTAATAGTTGTTTTTAAATTGGTCATGAATATTTCCGCGAGGATAAGACTTAAGGGATAGTGATAATTTAATAAATGAACAAATAGAATTAAGTAGCTCACCACTGCTGAACCTCTTTCCTATCCCCACCCACCCCAATAGTATTTAACAACAAATCTTGTAAGATAGATTAAGTTATATGTAAAACTTCTTAAGAAGCCGCATTGCGCGCGAAACACGTGTTAAGTGATTATATAATTATATGGAAATTAACCAAATAGGTGTTTTATCAATATTCATAATGAATTTCCATCAAGTAAATGTAGATTCGACTATATATGATACAGATTTCTCTAACTGCCAAAATAAGTAAGTAATTGACAGATGATGAAATTTAAAAAAAATTGCGAATCATACATTTCAAAGAATTTTATGGTTTTGCTTTATATTGTATAATATAATTGATTATTTCGATAGATAATAAGGGTAACTTTAACCGTAATAGGTACATTTAACGTTTTTATTTGTGGCATTTCTGTATAAAAACTTTGAAAACCTTTTTCTCATGTTTTTGACTTGTTTATAGTTTCTTGTTCGGATAACCAAAAGTAATATGTTGCTGGAATGCATAGAACTGGCTCGTGACTGTCTCGCTTGAGAACAGAATTTCTACTCTTTATTGTTAGATATTTCTAGCTCGAGCTTGAAATATAAATTGTGGCAATATTTTTCCTTTCAATATAAGCGTTTAGAAAGCACACATGTAAATATTTGCGTCAATTTTTCAAAGGCAAAATATACATTTGTATACCTGAACATATACCGCTCCACCTGTGTATCTAACTGGGGCCATTTCAAATGGAAATATGGGACCTTTGTTGTCTCGCATAGTACAACGTACCGTATTTAAAGTGGCAATAAGATGGAGGCGTAATTTACGTTTTATGACATAATGGTTGAAACGCACTAGTCAAACGACAGTTATAGAGTGTTTGGTTTCAAATCAGAGACGTGATTATAATATGGATCGAGTGTAAGAAATATTCTCTGTACTAGAAAATGATGTACTTTGGGTATGCAACCAACAATGTACATTCGGGGACACATATTTAAGTTTCCCATGTGCTAAACGGAAATTTACGGACTTTAAAGATTGAAAATCATTTACAATAGCATTTAACATACAAACCAAATATATTGAAAACATAATTAAACTTCTTTAAAAAAAGAATAATACTGTTGTTTACAATAATATATGTGCTATAAGTGAAAATAAAGTTACATAGATTGTCGGAATTTGTAATTTTATTGTTAACTAATAATTTACCTAAATTAACTTTATTTGAACATATGGTATTAATTCCTATTTTAGCTAATCTTTTACACATACCTGCACTAATATTTTTGTAATGATTAATGAAATGCCAATTGCTATTTTTAGCAAAACATTTACCTGAGTATATTTCCCTAATAGCAATTGGCATTTCATCAATCATTACAAAAATATTAGTGCAGGTATGTGTAAAAGATTAGCTAGATTAACAATTGTAAGAGTATTCTTAATAAAGTTTGTAAAACCTTTGAACAAGTGTGTTTGTTTTCTGAATATATTAAAAATATTTTACAAGTTCTCAACCGCAACCTCTCTAAATATTATTAAAAGAATAAACTAACTGTCGATAATAACAAACACACAAATCATCTTATTCTTGCAGTGTCTTATGTAAGAGTCAAAATTGATCAACACTGTAATTATTCTTGTCGTTTATCGGAATAGTTGTTGAAAATAGTAGTACCAAATAGACAAAATGTGATAAAAGAATTTAATTTTCAGCGTTGGTTAGATCATTTTCTTAAATTGCAACTGAATCATTTCAATTCAATATGGCCAAAAAATTAACGTTGTTTTTTATATGGGTATACTCATCAAATTTTGATTTTACCAAGCCATTTAGTAGATATAATACTTTTAATTACAGAATTTGTAAATTTTCGTATTTAATTAAAATTTGAGGGGTTGTTTTATCTAGAGAAAATTCTTGCATAGTTTTTTTGCTGTTAGATTAAAGTTGGCGGTAATATACATATATCGCAGAGATTACTCTACAACCGTCAAAAGAAGATTAGTTTTTTTGGTGAAAAGGTTTTTCTGATTAAGAAAAATTCGCAGACTAGCACTATGCAAATAACTAACGAGGTTTTCATTTTTTAAATTAAACAATTTTCAGTTCGTCAAAAATACGTAGGCACCTACGAGGGTTGCTATTGATATTTTGAGCCTAATAATGAAAAGACAGTAATTTATTATCGAAAATAGCTTTATTGTTTTTGGAAGTATTGTCCATGATGATCAATACACTTTTGCATGCGCTCGAATCAATTTTCGTAACATTTATTCCACTTCGATTGAGGTACCTCCAAAACATGGGTTTTGATGCATCAACGGTTGCTTCAGGCACCGAAAACCGTTGGTCACGCACTTTATTCTTGATATGCGGAAATAAAAATAAGGCATTTGGTGACAACTCAGGCCCATCATATCGACGTTTTGTTTTGGCTAATCAAATAGTCAAATAATTAGATTCTACTGTTACACTCTTTTATTAAGCATCTAATAACACAGTATTGATTCATTACACAGTTTTGTTTGTTTTTAACCTATAAATAAGGCATTAGTTAATTTAATTTTAAATACATCATTGTATCTTCTAATGAAGAAGAAAGTGACGAAACAATTGTTAAGAACAAATAAACTCGTTGACATAATCGGTACTGAATAAAATAACACTGTATCATTAATTTCCACCAAGGAAATACAAATTCTATTAACAACTCTTTTTATTGTTTGAAAATATATTTATCGTAACTTAATACGTCTTTTCCTATTAGTTTAGTTACAGAGAGAAAATCGATTATTTTTAAATTGATCTGATTTAAAAATATTCATTTTAAACTATCGAAAATACACATTAAAAAAGAAAATGCACAAAGCAAGACTATTTCAACATGATTTAAATACATAAAAAAATATTTTTCTGTTATATCTCTTGAACAATTGTGTTATACTACAGATATGCTCCTTCAAGCGAATGTTTAAAGAACGCGCGCTTTGACTCATATATATAAAATATAAAATAACACTGTATCATTAATTTCCACCAAGGAAATGCAATTTCTATTAACAACTCTTTTTATTGTTTGAAAATATATTTATCGTAACTTAATACGTCTTTTCCTATTAGTTTAGTTACAGAGAGAAAATCGATTATTTTTAAATTGATCTGATTTAAAAATATTCATTTTAAACTATCGAAAATACACATTAAAAAAGAAAATGCACAAAGCAAGACTATTTCAACATGATTTAAATACATAAAAAAATATTTTTCTGTTATATCTCTTGAACAATTGTGTTATACTACAGATATGCTCCTTCAAGCGAATGTTTAAAGAACGCGCGCTTTGACTCATATATATAAAATATAAAATAACACTGTATCATTAATTTCCACCAAGGAAATGCAATTTCTATTAACAACTCTTTTTATTGTTTGAAAATATATTTATCGTAACTTAATACGTCTTTTCCTATTAGTTTAGTTACAGAGAGAAAATCGATTATTTTTAAATTGATCTGATTTAAAAATATTCATTTTAAACTATCGAAAATACACATTAAAAAAGAAAATGCACAAAGCAAGACTATTTCAACAGGATATATATTTAAATACATAAAAAAATATTTTTCTGTTATATCTCTTGAACAATTGTGTTATACTACAGATATGCTCCTTTAAGCGAATGTTTAAGGAACGCGCGCTTTGACTCATATATATATATATATATATATATTTATATATGGTAGCACATTGAAAACAATTTATTTGATAGACGCCACTTTTGTTTTGATTGTCTGTTTTTGATTTACTGTTTATTAGTAATTTTTTCAAATTACTTTTGTTTACTGTAATAGCTTAAGGAGTTAAGAGATTTTAATTTCATAGATGATATTTTTGATATATTTTATCCTTATCTACCTTTTCTTTTCCGAAAAATACTTCATTAAAGAATTGAATACAATCAAACATATTTTTAGAAACTAAGTAAAAACTATTAAAGTAAACAAAAATAATATGAAAAAAATGCTAATTTACAATAAATTACAATTAGATTAGCACTATTAAATAAATAGTTTTCAATGTGATGCCCTATATACATAGGTTAAAGCGGATTTTGATTAAACGGACGCTTAAAAGAACATATTGATAGTATACATAAACAAAGGGTGTAAAGGAACACATTATAAATTTGTGCTACTATAATATTGCTTACAGTTTTCTGTTCTCTTGAAAATGATCGATCAGGTTGAAACAATTGTCGAGTACTTAGATACATAACACACTGGCTGAAAAGTCCCGGGCTTAACACATAGATGGCGCTAGTTTTATTGCATTAACCTCTTTTTCAGTTAGTACTAACCTTCAAATGACAGCTGTTAAAACTTCATGATATTCTCTTCAGTAGTTTGTGAGTTATTGTGCTAAGAGTGACTTTATCTGGCTACTTTTGTTATTTTCAAATTAATGGATCAAAAACAATTTCTTGTTTTAATTTTACACTGCTTCTTGATGGAAAAAAATACCGTTCAAGCGAAGCAATGAGCAATGGCTTGAAAAGTGTTAGGGAGACTCTGCTCCATCGGAAACTACCGAAACGTTGGTTTGCTGACTTCAAACGTGGTCGTAGAGACAGAGACACTAACGATGCAGAAGGCAGTGTACGTCCAAATGAGGAACACTAGAACACCAGAAAACATAAAAAAAATCCACAAGATCGTTTTGAATGATCGAAAAGTGAAAATGCGTGAGTTCGTTGACATCGTCAAGATATCACGATATCAAAAGAACGTGTTGGTTTTGCATGCATATTGAATGAGCATTTGACTATAAGAAAGCTCTGTTCAAAGTGTGTGCCGCGTTTTCTCACTGTTGACCAAAAACAATAACGTGTTGATGATTCTGAACAGTGTTTGGCCAGCGTTTGGTTTAAACGTAACAAACCGGAATTTTTGTGTCGATATGTGACAATGGATGACACATGGATCATCTTCATCACTTCACTCCAGAATCAAAACGATCTTCATGCGAGTGGACAGTGGACAGCAACTGGTGAACCTCGTCCAAAGCGCCCGAAAGCACAACAATCGCCTGGAAAGGTTATGGCATCGGTATTTTGGGATGTGCGTGGTGTAATATTCACCGACTATCTTGAGAAGGGAAATACTATCAACATATTAATAGTGAATACTATTATTGGAGTATTTGAAATCCAAAATTGCAAATAAACGACCTCATATGGCACAGAAAAGAACTGTGTTTCATCAAGACAACGCACCGTGTCACAATTGACTTGTGACTTGATGTCAATCAATACAATGGCAAAACTACATGAATTGAACTTTGAATTGCTCCCACATCCACACATCCACCGTATTCTCCAGATTTGGAGACTATGACCAGCGACTACTAGCTGACCTAGACCTCAAAAAAATGCATGACAGCAAGAAATTTCGCTCGAATGAAGAGGTTATCGCTAAAGCTGAGGCTGAGGCCTATTTTGAGGAAAAACATAAATTGTTCTACAAAAGTGGTATTGAAATATTAGAGCGGTGTTCGAATGATTGTCTTGCTCTTGATGGAGATTACGTTGATAAATAAAGCCAATATTGAATGAAAAAAGACGTGTTTTCTTTGTTAGGCCCGGGACTTTTCAGCCCATGTGTTACATTGTCTATTGAACCGTTCTTGTTTTGTCTTTTTCTTTATTAAGATATTGTTACGAGCGAAACAAACAGCCGAATCAATTTTTTATGTTTGTGAAACTTGCAATGAATTTTATTCATACCATATTTCCATCATGTTTAATCGTCTTTTTGTACATTTATTGCAAAGATTCATTTTCGCGGTATTCATTTCGTACGAATATGAAACGCGGCAAAGGAAATTATCCGAATGGCTTGGTCGATCGAAAGTATTTTTGTCGCGAACCAAATCGCGTGCCGCTGTACTAGCGGTAGCGTCGATTTTCCCGAATGAAAGCTCAGGCAAAAGCGCGCTCTGTGCAGCTTTCCATAACTTAGAACGACAGGAACAGTAGATCCATCTGGTGGTCAGTGACCTCCCCATCCTTAGTTTTCCACGGACGCGATTCGTCGACCTGCGCACCAGTTTGCAAAAGCATACACCATAGCACACACAATCTCGGTAATCGGTCTACAATAATTATCGGTTGTTCTGTGCAATTCTAAGCCGTTTATTTAAATATATCGGTGATATGTCAAGTGAGCTTTCGCTTTAACAATCGAATCGGTCAGCCAACAATAACAGTTCGCGTTTCGTTTTTATTTCGTCCGTTCATAAGGTAGTTGTTCGCGAGTGTGTGTATATATATGTGAATGCCAAAAAGAGTAAAAGACGTTTATGTACATATATCCATCTATTGATAACAGTTGTTGGTGTTGTTATCGGGTGGAGATTTTTCCAAGTCCATTTCGTTGGTGAAATAAGGTCGCACAATTGCCGATCGTTGCTGTGTAAGTTTGATGAAACGCTGCTGAATTTGATCGGGTGTGTTGCCCGTGGTTGTGAAAATAGGTGGCGGAGTTGTATTCGCCATTTTGCCAAACCTTCCTTTAAGGCGTATACACGAACGATTTTGTCTGAATTCGTTTCGGGATTTTAACCAATGCGAATTATTTCAAATGTGGCGCTTGTTTAAAAATTTTTTTACGTAAAATTATTTTTAAATTCCAATTAATAGGTACCAATACGTTCTATTCAAATCAACTGATGTTTTAACATGGGCACTTGCATCTTTTTTTTCTTCTTATATTTGCAAAATTATCACGCAATAATGTATTTACAAGTCGAATTATAGAGTTTGTTGAATGTCGTTTTTTCTTTTTACGATAAATCTTTTAAATAATCGATTCGGATCTTTTGGATTATATTCTAGAAATTGACAATAACGGGGACTCAAGGGACTCAAGTACCCCCCCCCCCACCCGAAATTAATGCTTTTTTAAAATACATATCCGTTATATTAAACAAGCTTAATTTTAAATAATTATATACGAATAAGCATACATTTTTTTTATTCACATCTCGAATTTTCAAGATTCATTTGAATCCAGAATTGTACTTTGATTGGTATATACATATACATAGAACTTGTTTTTAATACATTTATTAACACGGTAAGGAAATATTTGGTGGTCTCCCCATTAAACAGGTTTTTTTAATGTGGTTGTTTCTAACCAATCGCGCACGTTTCGGTCGTCATCAAAGCGGAATCCTCCAAGTTCGTCTTTGATTGGCGTAAACATATGATACTCCGGAATATAGGGCGGATGTTAAAATTATCCCCAATTGCTGCTTCTAGTTTTTCTTGACCGTAGCAGCGTCGTCGTAGAAAAAGAGTCACACTTCGTATAGGCAAATCTAGTTTTTTTTCGTCGAAAATCCAGTTTCGTTTCAAGTTGTCAGTTGAAGACGACGTTAATTGTACGCTGATTATGAAGAAAATCAATGAGCTGTGTCCCTCTGTAATTTCAATAACCTTTGGCGAGAACTTTGTTTACAGAAAAACAAGCTTTGGCTTCTGAAGGTGGATTTTTACCGCGGTTTCTCAAATAAGAACTTGGAGGCGGCAGTTTTGATAACGACCAAGACGTAAAATTAATAAAATTCTCACCCCAATTTACCACAACACTTTAAGAAAACTTGGAATCGTTTGTACGCACTACCACATTAATGTTTTTTCCTACTGTGTCATTAAACGTATTAAAAACAGATTCCGAGCTATATTTTATCCACCCCTGTATAACCTCTGTTTAATATTATTTATGATCGTCATTTTTAATAACCTGATGAGTAATAAATGTAATAGTAAGGGTATTACTATGTGTTGTCTAGAAATGTGGTTTTGTACTATAATTTTGAAAATTGAATATAGCGTACAAAAAAGCAAATTCAAGTTCTACGTTTTCTTCAACTTACCTTCATTCTTTTATGGCCATATAATGAGAAAAGTTTATGAAGGGTTAATTTAGAACTCTGTATCTTTTTGAAGTTCGGTATAAAATGTTGTCCTTCGGGAAAAATTTACGTTTAATAAAGCCTTGCCTTGCCTTAGAGTTACTACGCCCACTGAAATTCTTAAGAAAGCTCAGATGTATCATGTTTTTTCACTAAAGCATTATTCTGAAAATAAGGGAGTACAAAGGGAAAGTGTTCAGAGATATGATTGTATTGGAATTGGAAATATCATAATTGAAGCAGCTTCACAAGTAGCAGTATACCTTTTGAATGTATGTTTTTTATTCAGACAACCGAACAACAATATCAAATATAATATTTGAATCCTTTTGTAGAACATATATTCAGTAAATTCCTTAGAGATACCTATACATTTTTTAGAAATAATTTAAGTTTTTTAATACATTCTAAACGGCATCAAGTCAATTATTATGTATCGTCAGTTTTTTTACAGGTAATTTAAATATAGTTGTCAATAATAATAAAATAAGGCGTGTAAATGTTTTTAGGGCTGTTTGTCAAACAGAGGTGAAAAGGGTTCCTTTTAGTGAGATTTCGATATTTAGTCGTTTGAAAAATGGAAGTAAAACAGTACAATCCCAAATTCCATGTAAAACATTTAAAAACAAGTTTCTCTCTGTCTATCTCTAGATAAATGTGTTATCAGTTATCAGTTAGTCAGTCTCTAATTGAAGATAACACCTTGTGGGTCGAAACTTGTTTATATATAAATATATATAATGTGGGGCACCATTTAATGGGGTTGTTATTGGGAGTATAAAAATATTTATTTTTTCATAATTTTGTATAGCATGCCTACTTACAAGGATATTCTAAATACAGATATCTACGAACTATTTTTACAAAAATTTTATCTGTGGACTATACAAAATGAATTTTAATGTAATAAACTAAAAAAATTATATAGCCATGTCAATTAGATTGTTAGTTAAGACTTAGTTAGGACGCATTTTCTCTAGTTAAAACTAGTATGTGTTGAATGCTTTTGTAACAAATAAAATTATTTAGTTATAATTAGAATTTACTGCTATGCTTGATTGGACTTTAGCTGAAACTGAAACATTTAATATTTGCTGAAGCTAATTTTAGCGAGACAATGTTTTTTGTGGGAATGACTTCAATTAAACTAAATAAACTGATGATTGGATTTAATAACTTAACTTGCCCTAACCATGAATCTGTTTAATTTTCTCTATTATTTCTGTGTCTTTCCAACCAATATTGGTTCCTCAATTTCATAAATGCTAGTTTTAATTAGCTGGTGAATATACGTTCTAGCTGACAAAACTATATATGTCTTCAATGTTTTTATCGATACAGATAAATAAAATTGGAGTGTCTGTTTGTAATATTTAAATAATCACTTTTTACTAAATGCATACGGATGTATACACGGTACATACACCAAAATAACATTTTTTTAAATTTGTGTCTGTCTGTTTGTTCCGACTAATCTCTGAAACGGCTGGACCGATTTTGATGGGACTTTCACTGGCAGATAGCTAATGTAATAAGGAGTAACTTAGGATACTTTTATTTTACAAATTTATTGTTATTATTAATAAATAGTTATTAATTTTTAAGTAGCCTAAGTTACTCCTCATTTCATTATCTATCTTCCAGTGAAAGTCCCATCAAAATCGGTTCAGTCGTTTAAGAGATCAGCCGGAACAAACAGACAGATGGACAAACAGAATGACAAAAATTGTAAAAACGCCTTCCGCCACTTAATATCACAAAGGCTGCCTGTCGCGCGGGCTCAGAACGCGCGAGCGGGCTATTGCTAACGATTGTGTTTCAACGACTTCGTTTAAAATTTTAAAAATAACTTTTTTGTTAAATTCCACCCGGACGAAGTCGCGGGCACAGCTAGTACTAAATAAAGTATTGATGAAAAGTACGGAACCTTTGGCGCGTGGGTCAAACTTATACTTTACTGAGTCTTTTTTTATTTTTTTTCCTTCAGATTAAGATTAGGGTTGTTCGTTCTTTTAATTTGTTAGTTTCTATCCTTTTGTGCCGCTATCAGCGGCATTGGTTAGACACAACAAGTAAGTTAGAGATATATTTATTTATAGCACAACTACTAATTTCAATTTTGTTGTTAGACACTGTCCATATTTAAAGTTAAAACAAACCAATTGGACGAATACATTTTCAACAATAAATTTTTGTTATTCTGGTAAATTGAAACGTCAGTTTGGAAATTGCTTGTCTTTGTTGATTAATCGAAAATTTAAAATTAGTTCCACAACTATGCATCGTGCTACGCAATTTGCTGGTTCATTGTTATTATGTTAAACAGAACAGTGTAATTATCTATTCACAATTAATAGTAATAGTACTTCTACTGCGTTGACCTAATCTTTGGTGATAAGCAGGTACAAAGACTAACAGGTTATCGTACCTCTATGAATTATTTTAAAATTTTGACTTCAAATTAAAAAGTAATAAGAGGAATAAAATGTTTGGTGATTGAATTATAAAATGTTTTTATTGTAACTTTTTAAGAAGCAATATTATTAAGCTCATTTAATAAAAAATGTTTTAAAAATATTAAGGGAGAAATCCTTAGGGTTCGGTTTCTAGTTTTTGGATATGAATTTTTGGAAAAAGTGAATGTTGAGTTTTTCTTTTAATTTGAATTATATTTGTAGGAATGTTTTTTTTTTTGTAAAATGTGTATTTTATTTGGATTTATCTTTATTCTTTTTTATAGTACGTTTAGCAAAGAAAATATTTTTCCTTTTCAAATCTCTTTCCCTTAATCCCAATAATAATGACAAGGGTAATCCTATTGGCAAATAAAGGGATTTAAGTTTTCCTTTTTCAAACGTCACGTCAATAATAATTTAGAGCGATTTGTTTTTCTAAGAAGGTATTTTTATTGCAGGAGGTATATCTATCTGGAAAAGTTAAGAAAAGAAATAATCTTCCTCCGTCTGTCGGAATTTTCTGTTGCGTTAGGGATGAAGAAAGGAGGGTTGTCGTCCTTCTTACAATGTGGATTTCTATAAGTGGCTTGAAAGGTGAGACACATCTCTTTTAAAATGCTAAAATATGAATTACGTATTTACAAAAAGAAAAACGAAATTTGATGAACTCATAGAATTCACTAAAATTGTTTCTGTTTACCTCAAATAATACACATCGTGTAATTACATTAAGATTAAACACTTTTTGCAATTGAGATACAAGTTGGTTTTAATTTTTTTTAAATTGAAATTAAAAAAATCACCGTTCATTTATGGCTAGTCATCTTTTACAGTGTCGTTGGAAGTTTTGTATCCCTCTTCAAGCTAATGCCTACTTAATTTTTTATTTTATTTAATTAAAATATTTCATATGGATACAGATAATTCTTATAATCTTTTTATATAGTTTACAAAAATCAACCATCAAAAAAATATGGATTGAGCAGGTTCTCGTTTTTGTGTTTATTATATTGAACGCAATGTGGGGTTTTTGATTAAACAGTATCGAATTGTATAGTTTGAAATATGAATTGAAGATGTGGATTTTAATGATACCAGATTTGGTCAGATATTAACAATAGTTGTTAACGAAACTTAATATATTGAATGAAGTAGCATGGTTGAGTATTTCCAAAGTTTAATAACATTTAAACGTAGATCGCAATATTAGATTCTATGCCTCTCAATTATTGTTCCTCGCGTATTATGGAAATAAACATATTATTGTCTCTCTATTTAACGGTAGGACTTAATTAAAATCAATATATATGTGCACAGGCCGTTGTTGTGGTTTCGGAATAGCCGTTTTTCGAGCCATAAATAAAGTTTCTCGTCCGCGTTCTATGGTATTCAGGTGGTTTATCAGAATTGTTTTATTTTTACGGTGGTCGTAGTAATTGAACATTGTGATAGCCTGCGGTTTTATAAATTTTCTGTTATTTCACTATTTACAGTTTAAAACAAAAACACAAGTTTTTTGGTTGCAAAAAGTTTTTATTGCCTCCACAATAATTATTCCAGCACACAGTGCCTTCTTCAGGTGGGGTAAAATGTTTTAAATATTTAATAAAGGTCAATTACAAAATTCCAGCTGGTCGTTTAAGATATTTCCATTCTTACACAATTTATTTATTTCTACTTTTTCTAAAAAAATAAGTTTTGTTCCTTTATTTGCAAAATGTTTTTCACCAAGTAAATGTTCTACGTAAGAAGATTTTTTATTTTTATTGTTAAAACTATTTAAATGTTCTTTTATTCTTTATTTAAAAGATCTTCCAGTTTGTCCCACATATGCTTTCTTGCAATCTCCACAGTTAAGTAGATACAGTCATGATTTTTCGTCTTTTTTAGATTTATCTTTATTGTTTTTTGAAATAATTCCTAATGACGTATTGATTTTATATGAAATTTTGTTATTTGTGAATTTAGGAATATAATGGCCTACTTGCCTAAATAAGTTAAATTTTGAAATAGGTTTAATTTGTGGATATACTAAACTTAATGTTTATTTATTTACTTTTTTGTTTAACAAATTTTTAATTATTATCGAGTTATGGCCATTATTGGCTGCTATTTGATAGAATCGGTTTAATTCTATTTGAAAATCTATCTTTGTTAAAGGTAAAGATATTAGTCTGGGTATACTAGAATGAAAGAAAACAATTTTGTGTGTTACAGGGTGAAATGAATTAGAATGAGTTATCGTATCTGTTTGGGTTTGTTTGTGGAATATAGCAAAATAGGCCATTATATTTCTAAATTCACTGATCACAAAATTTCATATAAAACCAATACGTCATTAGGAATTATTTAAAAAAACAATAAAGATAAAACTATAAAAGAAGAAGAATCAGGACTGTATCTACTTAACTGTGGAGATTGTAAAAAAGCATATGTGGGATAAATTGGAAGATCCTTTAAATAAAGAATAAAAGAACATTTAAATAGTTTTAACAATAAAAAAAATCTTCTTACGCAGAACATTTACTTGATGAAAAACATCAATTCAATGAAAATTTGCAGTACTACATTTTGCAAATAAAGGAATAAAACTTAATTTTTTAGAAAAATTAGAAATAAATAAACTGTGTAAAAATGGAAATATTTTGAACGACCAGCTGGAATTTTGCAATTCACCTTTATTAAATATTTAAAACATTTTACCCCTGCCCTTCAGATTGTAAGTTATTATATATAAGAGTTCTGATTGTAATTTAGTTTGTAAAATTCCTCCACCTGAAGAAGGCACTGTGTGCTGAAATAATTATTGTCGAGACAATAAAATTTTTTTGCAACCAAAAAACTTGTGGTTTTGTTTTAAATTGTGGTTATCATGGAGTTGCAATAGCTGAAAGCCTCATCCATTCAATTTCACTATTTGTATTAACTTTCACATGCTTACGTTTATCCTGCTTCAAAATATAAAACAGTCGTAACCGTTGAATTTTGTTAATAATTTAAATTTGACGTGACGCACAATTGACAGTACTTCGATATCTATCAATAACAAATGACAGCACCTTCGATCCTTCACTGATCTGGTCAGTAATTTGTCGAAGTTACTTATGGTGTGGTAATGAGAACTAATAAGTTCGAAATCGCGATTCACATCTAGTAATTTCGATAAATTGCTGACGTCCCGTTGAGAACTTTTAACTACAATAGTGGTAGTAGAAATGATATTATCCTTAAAGAAAGTACGGTACCATTATGAGCGGTAATAAAATTTGAATTTTAAGCGATCGTGCGCGCAGTGCTTTGTGTAATTAGGGACGATATTCCGTTTGAATTAGATACTGCTTTCTCGGGATTAGTTCCTTTTTATATGACGCTGCAGCATCTACGGACTTACGATAGAGATTAAGCTTAATTAAATTGAACAGGACAATTTTCCGTTTAATACAATTATAGGGCAAGAGGATGTCGATCTTTATCATTATATTGCTTCAAAAAGAAAAGTAATTTGTCCAATTTTACATTAGCCTTCATAGTGCTTGTCAATTTAGGATCATTTTTATCAAGATTATTATAAGTGCACAATTTAGTAGGTATATAATTTTTTACGTACTTATACGAGGGTGGTTTGATAAGTTTGTGACTTTTTAATTTCCCGCGCGACGTTTAGTTTATGTTTGATAGTCATTCTAAGCAGGTAACCTCGTTAATTGTCACAATAATGGAAAAAAGTGAATTTCGTGTGCTGATTGAGCATTAGTTTTTGCGCAAAAAAATCCGTTAAAGAAACCAAGGACAGACTTGATAAATATGAGTACTATGGGGACCTTTACACCGTCGATTTCAATGGTTAAAAAGTGGTTTACCGAGTTTCGTTGTGGCCGCACCAGTACAAGTGACGCCGAATGTTCAGGTCGCCCAAAAGAAGTCGTTACGCCAGAAATCAGAAATCGTTGACAAAATCCATAGCATGATATTAGATGATCGAAGGTGTGAGTTGGCTGAGGCTGTAGGCATTTCAACTGAGAGAATGCATCACATTTTGCTTGAATATTTGGACATGAGAAAGCTATCGGCATGATGAACGATGGGTACCGCGATTGCTCACGATCGACCATAAACCCCATCGTGTGACAAGTTCAAAGGAGTGTTTGGAGATGTACAGCCGCAATCCAAAAGAGTATTTACGCCGTTTCGTTACCGTTGATGAGACATGGATCCATCACGCCACACTAGAGACCAAGCAACAATCGAAACAGTGGTTTTCTAAGGGTGACCGTGCACCGAAGAAGACTAAGATGGGTCCATCGGCTAACAAAGTCATGGCCACAGTTTTCTAGTTTTTTGGGATTCACGCGGTGTAATTCATTCTCCTTCAAAACGATCAACGATCAACGGCAAATATTATTCAGAGCTGCAGCTGCTGGACAGATTTTAGCATTTAGCTAAGAAAAAAAGGTCTTGTTCCATCAGGACAATGCACGGATGCATACGTATGTAGTCCAGTAATTAGAAAAAATGGTAAAATTTCATCAATTGAGTTACGAACTGCAACGCCATCCACCTTATTCTCCAGATTAGGCACCCACCGACTATTTCCTGTTTTCAAACCTGAAGAAATGGCTAGGAGCTAAAATATTTGGGTCGAATGAAAAGGCCATCGTGGAAACAAACGTTTAAGAAATCTTATTATTCAGAAGAAATTTAAAAATTAGAAACACGATGGACTAAATGTGTCGAGCTAAAAAGACATGTACAAAAATGAAATGATTTTTTTTACCGAAAAACTAATGTTTTCCTTTAAAAGTTACGAACTTATCAAACCACTCTCGTATTCAAAAAAATTACTCGAAATCGTGATCTACCATGTCTGACATTAAAAGTGAATTATTGTTTGGTGTGGATTTGGGTTTCTGAAAAATTAAAAAAAAATTAGGGTTTCTTCCTTTTTCAGGGACACATATATTCATCGGTGTTTATTTTTTTTGCAGGGTCGCAGTAGGAGTAAGTGATGTGGTAGTCGGGGAAAGGGGGGTGCACCCCCCTTTAGACCTGGCGCCACTACTCGTGTTCACCACGGCGACCAGTACAGGTATGTCTACACTATTATCTGGTATATTTTTTGTCTGGTCGAGATCTAAGTAATTGAATATTTGAGAGATTGCGGGCAATAGAAAAATGAAATAATGAAGTCGATCAACGAATTTTCCGTCTTAAAAAATTGGGTTCTAATATTTATTGGCAAATTGAAAGCAATAGTTTTACAAAAGTTAGGATGTGCTTGCCGGGCAAGGTGTTTCTTTCCTTTTAATTTTCTTCATTGTCATAATATTCTTGTCTTCAAATTACCTACTTTATACACAATAGCATTTAAACTGTCTTCAGCGCACTTATTGTAAAACGTGATCGTAAATAAACTAATAAAATAAAACAAATCAATTTCAAATGTTTCACTAATTTATTTCGTATCTCAACATATGTTTCGTGCATAACGACGATACTAAAATTATAAAGGAAATATCTTTAATTTATCCCTGATAAGTCACTTCATACTAGATTTTACTTAGTAGTAAAGGGTATGATTAACAGAAATGTTCCATAATGATAACTACAGGAAATATTTACTTCGTTAGACTTTATTAAACATGTCAGCTTTAAATTTATGAAACAGCTTAAGACCTTAATAGAAACGGCTACAGAATATTGTAAATGGAACCTAAAGAATATGTTAGTTGATAATAAAACGAAAATGGATCCACTTCTAAAAAGAAGTATTTACCAAATTTTCTGTAATACTTGTAATGCCGTCTACATTGGGCAGAGTGGTAGAACAATTAGAACGAGGATGAAAGAACATATATATAATATATAGTTTTAATAAAAAACTAGCATATCCGAACATTGTACTATATTTAACTATAATATAATAGACTTCGATAATGTTAAGAAAACTTACAGATTAGAAAATGATGTTAACTTTATTGAATAACTAAATAAAAGTGATAAGATAATGGACTATGCATAATTAGTGAAACATTTGAAATAGATTTGTGTTTATTTTTATTACATCATACATAAGATACATATTGCATTTTTTTTTATATAGAGTTAGTCAACATTTAATTTTTGAGTTTACACATGTGGGTACTAATCTTACACCCACGAAATTATTACGTATTTAAGCGTCATAATAAAATCGTTAGTCTCTAGAGAAATCGAGCGGATCACATGGCTTCTGACATAATTACTTGGTGATATAATTACAGGCAATTGGTTATTTGTTTCCTTGCAGTAAATAAGAACGCTCTGATTGGTTAATTAATTTAATTATTAATTGCTAGCATCGAACTGAGAAACTAAAAACATAATAATGATTCAAGTTTTCTGTGGTTTCTTTGGATCATTTAGGCAAATGCTGGGGCAGTAATTTTCCACAGATAATCTTTCACTTTTCTTCTGTCTTCATTTCGTCCATCTCATCTTTCTCTCCCTACTACACCATCCACCCGATCCCACGATTCCTACAAGGAGGCTGAAGAGGGCCTTACCTTACCCTCCGGCTTTGCACTACAGTGTAGGTCGTATTCTTGTATTTTCAAAAGTAGTTAATAAAAACAGTTAAAACGGTTTGTCTTCTATCATATTAATTGGATCATTATCCAAAGCTATTCGATTTTTTTTTAACATAAATCAATACCTAATGAAATGTAATTAGTGTACCTTTTTCTCAAACTAGGTACATATGTATGCTAATTAGTGTATGTTCTTTGACACTGTAAAGGGATTTGTTTAATAATAACGGAAAACAATTAAATATTCAAATTTATTGTAATTGAATTAAATTAAAGTTGTTTAATATATGTACCTATGTACGTAAACATATTGTATTGTAATTACACCAAAAACAGTTGTATTTCTGTTGTGGGCCCATAGGTTGACATTATTTGAATACATGTAATCTATTTTAGAATTACTAAAATGTAATTATGTTACAATTTATGTGAATCTAACGCTACTAAATTAACATCTGCCTGTTGTAAATTAGTACAGGGTGCTCGAAAATGATTGTTAAAAATTTAAATTTAAAGTTGCTGAAGCAGTATTACAATTCACTACATTGACAATTATCTCTATCAGTAGCAGTAGTTTTCTGTCCTGTTCTAATTTCATCTTTAAACATTCAGTCAGTCATTAAAGTTAAAAAAATATTGTCAAGAGCAATAAATTTTTTAGAGAAACATTCCCAATGTTTTGTACTGCTCATTAACATACATATCAAGTGGACCGGTGATGTCGAATGTGCGAGAATTCTGCACCAGAAAAAGATAGTTAGACCACATTAGTCCTGTGTGTCTCACGGCTCAAACTAACGAACCAATGAGAAAATGTCAGACAAAGAGGAAAAGCTCTGACCATTTGTTTATCCTCTCTTTCTACTCGTTTTTGTTGCCCAGAAGCACATCACTGGTCCTGGTATAAACGTCATACGCTCATCCTACACCCTAACATAAACTCACACTTAAAACGATGTATCTAACCTAACCTAACGTAACGTAACCTAACATAACCTAAAATAAATATAAGAGGAGACTGTGGTGATTGAAATAAACGAAAGAAATGAAATGGTCTTACCCCAAACTAACCACAACACTTTTTGCAAATGCGTACACGTGTTTAGTTCACTTACTAATCGTGAGCATTTTTAACGCAAGTCTTGCAAAACGTGTTGTGGTTAGTTTGGGGTAAGACATTTTCATTTCTTTTGTTTAACCTAACCTAACCTGCAATTCTCGGGTGCATTTATATCGTACTTTATATATTGTGAGTGAGTTCAGTATGATGTTGCGTTGATGTTTTTGGATTGGATTTGGTAATCCCTTCAGTAATTCTGCAGTAGGCGTAGTACGTGCCCTTGAACAGGTTTTTCGATCATTTCAGATGTCTTGACATCGGGCCTGGGGCCACCAGAATGCCTGCGGACGAAGACTATGGCCGAAGACATAATATTATCCAAAATGTATCCGTTCCTCCGATTGTTGCTCCAGTTACAGATCGTTATCAGGATCATTCTGTCGCCGATCGCGTTAAACAAGATAGTTTGTCGCCATTGCAGGCGCCGCCGTCGGCGTCATCGTCGTCGTCAGCGCAATCCTTGCCCCCATCCGGCGAGAAAGACTTTAAATCCGCGGAACGGTACAGCAACATCGTTGGAGATCATCGGTTCGGTTCCGAGCGTAGTCATTCCGATCGTTTACCTTCTGGCGAAAGGTACCAGGGCGTATCCGAAAGGTACCCTCTCGGGAACGCGATGTCTTCGGATAGAATCGTGGCGAATGTGTCGTCTCATTGTCACGCCGATCAGCATCAGGTACTGCTCGTTTCCGATCGGTACCAACCACACAAGTATTCGGGAAGGTATTCTCCGGTTAAGAATGTCATTTGTTTGGATCGATATCACAGTCATAACGCGATCGATGCCATGTATTCGAGGGCAAACACCCCGACGGATGCAAGGTACCGTCAGTCGTCGAACGGAGGGGAAAATGAGAGATGCAGTAGCAGTTCGGAAAGGCGTACGCCTGTTATGGATAAGTACCAGGCGACGACAGACATGTATAATTCGATCAGTCGACGATCTACTGCCAGTGCCAGTAGTTCTGGCAGACATACGCCAGTCGAGAGAATTAGAAAGAACAATAATGATAAGGAACAGTTTTGTGTCGTTACTGCGACGGATTTACAAAGGAGGAGGGAAAGGTCGAGATCGGCAGATAGGAAACAACAGATCGATGTCGATAATTGTCGATTCGAGCAAGAAAAGTATTTCGACGATCGCTTTCCTGCTATTCCTTGTCCCGAACGTTTTGCTACTGGCGACGAGAAACCGAACAGGCCTGAGCGTATTTCGTTTTCGAGCGGTCCTTATATGACACCGCCATCCCCAGCTCCTGCAAACAGTAGGTTCATTCCACCGCCTCCGTTATCTCCAATCGCCACCCCAAGCCCCGACTGTTACGCTTCCAACACTTTCCCGTCGCCCACTAATACAGTTCCACAGCCGGAGAGATTCATTCCGCCGCCGCCTCTCTCACCCTCTCCAACCGAAGTGTATTCACCGCAAAAATACGACAAGATACGTGATCGATACTCGACCTATTCTAACGATTTATATACGAATTATTCCCATAGTAGAAATCAGATGGCAACAGGGTACCATTTGCATTATGGTGGCGCGAACGGTAACAGCGAACGCGTCGTCATAACTTCGACCAACCCCCACGTACCGGTCGAACGATACACACCCCAGCAACAGCAGGAGCCTTATTGTCAATACGAAAGATATCCGAAATACGGCGCAATAAATAGTAACGATCCCTATATGCGTAGAGACCTACGGTTTCCACAGTACAGGATGCCATTTTATCAACAGAACAATTACCAGAGAATACGTTACGTGACGAATCCTTTGAGGAGTAAGTGTTGTCAGTATCCCGAGTGTTATCAGTATTGCAAGTCGAGCCCGTGCTCCAGTAGCAGTAGTTCAGTGACTAGTCAGGGGGGTAAAGACGTTATGCAACAACAGAAAGAAATGGTCACGTCGGAATTAGTACAGTGCCAAAATATCCGCGGTTCACAGCAACAACAACAACAACAGCAACAGCAACAGCAGCAGCAGCAACAGGAAAAGGCGATTCAGTGTTTTGTCGGTGCGAAAGAACTGTCTTGTCCGAGTTTCCATTTAATGCCTGCTGCCGGTCGTGTCGAAAAGAAAGATGTGACTTGTACGGGTTACGTGTCGCCAACGTTGAGGACGGTCAGAGGTCAGTGTAGGCACGGGATGTGCACGAGTCCCAGTGTCGAGTACGTGGGCCATTCGGGCGGTAGACGGGTTTGTGCTACGCCACCACCGAGGGGTAGCATTGGATCTGTCGAGGGATCCGTTTGCAGCGATCAATGTTGTCTCAGAAGATCGCAACAGAATACCATGACCGTCGCAATTTGGTAAGTCTTTTCCAATTCACATATTTAGACCTATGTATTTTTCTCTTATATAATGTACGTAATTGAGGTTATATTGGACATAGCAGGCTGATTATTATCCCGCGATTTATTGGTAATTGAAAGCAATCCTGGTGTCTAATCGTTTAAATGGTATCTACGTACATCAAGGTTTCCACTCTAAAACGCTGGAAATTTTGGCGATGTTTGTTACCGTAAAGTACCTCAGATGTGTGTTGGAGTTTGAGCTATTTACTATATTCTAGGTTTTTACTGACACATAACTAAAGTAATTTTATTATAATTATGCTCACCCCTTGAATAAACCTTAATATACCTACCGCTAAAATAATTTCAAGTCATTAAGATATCAGGAACTCTAATTATGAATAATCAACTGTATTATATTGGGAAATGTTACTTTTGTCAGTTTCTTCGGTGGTACATCGTTAAACTAAAACAACGTCTAAAAATGTGTTTGGGCAAATAACCTAAGATGTATGTTAGGTTGAACGTTTTTTTTTTTTATGTAAAACTAACCTGCGGTTCCTAAGGTTCATGATAAAGGATAATAATTTGAGATATAAGATAATTTAACTATAAATTGCGTTAATCTATTATGCCTCTATATTATAAATAGGCAGATTCTATAAGGGAATACTACAGTTCATTGTTTTAATGAAATCCATTCTTATTTTACATATATCTAATATTTGTGAAAACTTATGTTCAATTTTGACTGCTCGTGAAGTAACAAGAAATGAAACATTGAACAGTTCTTAAAATACGGCATTTAGAGAATAAGCAAAAAAGGCTTAAAAACCCCTTACCCATGTCAAATATTTCGCTTCCGTCATAAATGTCGTATATGTTTTTTTTATCATTTAGGAACAAAAATTATTTTCTATTGTTTTGAAATTTTCGACGTATCAAAAAATTTTTGTCCCCGATTTTGCTACAAAGTTGGTTTTAGCAGAATTCAAAAATGTGAAAAAATATAGGTCGTTTATGTCGGAAGCGAGATGTTTGACTTATAAGTTTTTTATCGTTACCCATTCTGCAAAGGTTTGTAAAAAAATCATAAAGTTTATACCGTCTAAAATACAGCTTTGCAGTTTGGAGTTAGTCTTCACCAGATATCAGTTTAAAAATCCTGAAAAGCATCATCAAACATTGTAGTTGGGATTTTTAATAGTTTGGACATACTATTTTGGCCTTTACACGGACTTAAATAGGAAGACCTCGGATCTGACTTGCTACTAAGAAGGCATGCCTTTAGTGTTATACCTTACCAACGCCTGAAGAAGGTCTGATATATTTTCAGGATGTAGTAAAGTAAAGTAAATTCTAGTCTAGGTATTCGTTTAATCGGTTTTATCCGAAACCGATTATATTAGAAACTATTAATTGGTTTTGATTATTTCCGGATTTTGCCAGCACTAGTAACTTTAGTTAATGCACATATACGAACCTTCTTGAAGAATTTCACTAAGAACAGCCTTAAACTAATTATTACAGTAATTAAACTGGAACATACTGGTTTTTTGGGTGGCATAAAGAAGTCATTTTATTATTATTGGTATAAGTCAGGTTTCCGTAAAAAATTAACAGCAAAGCTCATGTTAGACCAGCACAAAAAACCTACACGACTGACATCCAAAGTAATAAAATGTTCATTGATCGTCGTGAAAGCATAAAATTAAAGAGGTAAGATATTAAACTTCAGTAGTTTTAGTGTAAAACAAAAAACGGAAGATTTGTAGAACAAGAAGTTTTAGTAACTATTTAACTATTAAATAGTCAACAGAGTTTGTCTTTTAATAGAAAGAGAAAGTAATTCTAGAGTCGCTTAAGAAAAAACGCCTAGAATAAGGTATTTCCCTTGTGACTAATTCTATATATAAATAGCTTATTCGTACAAACCGGATTAGGGACGGTTTAAGTTTGTATTATTCGGTGTGGATCTTGTAGCGAAGCTGTAATTGGATTTCGCTGCGATGCGAATAACTCTCGCTGCTTGTTAAAAACCGACGGTTTGTTGGAAAATTATTAAATACAGACTAAATCATTCGGTGTGTAAATTGTGCATGTACCTGTAGGCAGCGTTTTATTTCATTTTTAATCAGAAGCCGTTCTTAACACACATACATACAATACTTATTGTTAACTTTATTTCTAAAGAAGTAGAGTCTATAGTTTTCATTAAAGTTATCTGTTCTTCTTTTCGAACTGATTTTCATATCCTTGATTACATTTAGCCTCCTTAAGGGTTGAATTAGAAAAAACATACTCAACACTTTGTGGGGTGCAATTGTTGTGAAACATACTTAATGAAGTAAACAAAAAACCAACATTACGAAAGTTTCACCAAATTTTATTAGAAAAAAAGTTTCGGTCAACGCGACCATTTTCAAAGGAATAGAGTACAACAAATATTAAAGTATTTAAACTAAAACAGCTCTATATTGTATAACTAGAGATTAGCCAAAATAAGTGGGGAGTCAATGTAACTTAACTCTTAATTGGTTATTTACAATATCTTGGTTGTGCGAGAGAGCTTTTTTGATTTCCAAGCTTATATAACCCTTGTACTGATATCCCTTCAACAAAAAACAAAATTTACTCGTCTGTGAAATTTATCAACAATGTTAGTTACAAATTCAAACATAGGGTAAATAAATTGTATGTAACTCTGATTGAAAATAATCAGTGCAATTTGAAATTCTTACTATCTAAATTTAAACCTGTAGTTGATAAATTAGGAAAAAGTGGAATTTATAGAATTAAGTGTAATAATTGTGATGCCCTTTACATTGGGATGAGCGGGAGAACTATAAACATAAGAATAAAAGAACATATTTATAGTATTACTCAAAAAGACAATACAACATGCTTCTCAGAGCATTGCGCCTCCTTTAACCACACTTTAGACGAGGAAAATGTAGTAGTTTCACATAGTAATATTAACAAAAGTAGAAAGCTATCTCTTCTAGAAAGCTTGGAAATCAAAAAAGCTCTCTCACACAACCAAAATATTGTAAATAATCAATTAGAGTAAAGTTACATTCACTCCCTACTTATTTTGTTAATCTCTAGTTATATATAAAGCTGTTAGTTTTAAGACTTTAGTATTTGTTGTACTCTACTCCTTTGAAAATGGTCGCGTTGACCGAGACTTGTTAGGATTTTTGTAATATAATTTGGTGAAATTTTTCTTTTATTTGTTTTTTACTTCAAAAACATACTCGGTGGACCAGTTCTTACAAAGGAAAAGTTTAATGTAAAAATACGTAGTTTAGTTATTGGGTACTTGCCCCCCCCCTTACATAGCTTATGGCTAAAGAAAATTTAAACTCAGTCTTCTTAACAAACATAGTTTATGCAATATAGTATGAATGTCAATTAAAAATATGTACTTGTACTATTCCTAGTTTCATTAAATAAGTATTAAATGGATATTATTACACAAAATTACAGGCAGTAGTATGTCGAAGGGGTATTAGTTCTCGGAGTAGTTGTTTCTGTTGATTCCATATTTATATTTATCATATAGCCTGTAAAAGTTTTTCTGCCAGCGCGCACCTGATAAGACCCGATAGGTTGAAACCGGTCGTCGGATATGGCTTTCGGTACGCTCTGCCTACTGTGTAGGACGCGTTTCAAACACGGGATCTTTGATCTTAATATTTAGACGAATAACGATTTTAATTTCTTCTTTTTTGGATATCTTTCATATTTTCGTCTAAGAATCTTTCCGAATCAACAGTGTAATTCAATGCCGGTAGGGGTATTAGCTCTCGGAGTAGTTGTATCTGTTTATTACATATTTATATTTAGAACAGTTTGAGGTTTTGAGATCTTACATTTTATACGCCATTCGAATTTGCAACAATTTAGTCAACAGTCTGCGCTCATAAATTAAAGTTTTTAACAATTTATTGTAGGTACTTTGAGTTTATACGGTCTCGAATAATTTTTGCTTCAGTTTGGATTAAAACTTTGAATCCGCCGCTTCCCAAAATTCATAAATTTTTCTCATTTTCCTTCAGGGTTTATATACATATATTTGGTAATAGGATGGCAGGAGTTCCTGTTAGACAATCAGGTTAAGGAGACCAGCGACATACTATTCGTGAGAAAAATTACAGGGATATAACTCTTCGGCGTCGTCTCACTAAGTTATCGCGGCCGCTAAGGCATTAATTTCGAAATACCTACGGACGCTCCGAGGCGAACTAGAACGACGGCGCTGCCGGTAAATAAGAATATAAATCCGATAATTTATTAACGTAATAAATACTGTTCGTATTAAAACAACATTCGAAATCGACAAGCACAGGGTTGCTGTCAGAAAACTATTTTCCGAAAACAGCAAAAAATTATCCTCAATAGAATACATTTACGTGAATTATGTTTTACCAACTACAGATTACCTCAAATCGATAACGAAAACTGTTGTTGCTGGCTTTTCCACTAAGGTACAAAAAATGAAAGCAGCAACAACGATGAACGTACTTACAAAGTCACAGAATCGACGAAATTGGTGTGTGTTACTATTACCAATATTATTAATATTAGCGGTAGTATAGTAGTTAATAGTTGGTCAAAACATTGATGCGTAAAGTAACCGGGTTCAGACGTGACACAAACAATAATATTTCCTCATTAATTTGAGGTAATCTGTAGTTGATAGAAATTAATTCACATTAATGTATTGGAATTAACCTCTACCAAAAAATTATCAAATTATTTAATCCTCGATTGAGTTCACAAAGAGACATATTGTGATGGTTCATTTTTCCCAACTAGTTATTTGTTTAAATATTTGAGTTAATTAATATAGAATCTCTCTGGATAGGTTTCATAAAGATTATTGAAGTTTTCTGATTACCGTATCGGCTGGTAGGCAATTATCAAAGATACAGAATTTTTGTAATAAATAAAACTGAAAGGTGGATTGTTAACTATATTTAGATAATGATGAAATAGAATCCAATACGAACAACTCACCCCTATTATTAGTTCACTAATCCAACCAATCTAAGAACACTAAAAATACTTGGAAACCACCCAGTTTTATTTAATACAACAATTCTGTATTATTGATAATGACCTAACAGCCGAAACGGTCGTCAAAAGACTTCAATAAACTTTGTGAAACCTATCCAGTAAGTTTTTGTATTTATTAACTCAAATATTATTAAAACTTTAATAGTGAATGAACCATAAATAACATTAATTACATTAGTTTTTCTAAATTTGATTTGTTTGAGTTTAGGATTCCATATCTAAAAGATCCAACGTATGTCAGAAGTTTCTAATGAAATTGTACGTATAATCAACTTGAAATTCACTCCTAGTGTTTAAATTATTGGCTTAAAACATGAAAATCGTATCTACAGTTATAAAACAGTTTATGCAAATAGGGTATCATACATAAAAACAGAAAGATAAAAAAATCCAGATACGTTTGTGGGGTACCAGTGAAAACAAATTTACTAGCAGAGTACAAATATATATTTTGACTGAAATTAACACTTTGGAATGATATCAAAATCATAATGTTTAGACATACTTGTACGTTTCTTGTTACCAGGCCTATCAGAAAAACGGCTTTATGAAAGAAGTTGTAAATTATTCACAATACCACTCATACCGTGTACATAAAATACAAATGCTTCATTATACAATAGAAAAGAAGATGTAAATAATTTTTAAAATACAAAGAATTGAAATTTGATCATCGAACAATAAGTAAATTGAGATAAATAATTTCAAATCACGATTAAAATTTCTTACTAGGTACCTACACACTTTTTAGATTGATGTATTGGAGTAACATTTTCAATATTTAGCAACATCAGAAATATTTTAAAAATCACCCTTCGAACATATAAAATGTTAATAAATAAACGTATTTAATATTGGAAATATATCAAAGTAAAATCGATAAACTTGAAAAATCATCAGCACATCTGAATTACAATATGGTTCTGATATCATATTACAGGCGGTATGTCGCCAACTACCGATATTTACTGAAAACTTATATTGCATGATAGGCACGTATATCAAACTAATAATGCGCATTTAGTTTTCTGCTTTAGATTTCATCAGCACATAATACGTAGCACCGATAAAGTACCGACCATACGTACAACGATTCGTTGTGGATTCAACTTATCAAGTAGATACAGTGGTCGGCACGTAAGGAGATTCAAAAGCCATAAATCATCGGATGCGCAGTGGCAAAGTCTAGCCCCTTTAGGGCGGGGTTATTCGACCGGTAGGCAGAATGATAACTGCTCAGCAAAGTTCAGTAGCGTAGTGGCAAACAGTTGCAAATTAACAGAATAGAGAAGTGGTTGTTTGTAAAGAAATAATATACCTACAACTAACTACTAACCACGATATTTTTCTATCGCCGCCAGTGAACCTGATACCCAGACTAAACAACATTATTTATGATATTTGGTACATGCACAAATCGTACAACTATAAACGAAACTACGAAATATAAAAGTAACAAATATAAAGATCGATTGTACAAACTAAGTTTTCTAACAAATGCCTTAACAAATAGACCCTGGGTAAGATACACTACTTATTTTATATTATCAAGTTTTGTTCATTCGACTTTATTTTGTTTGTCAACAAATTATTTCTATGCATACCCAATAATCTTTAAATTAGCTATTATTCCTAGATTTATATAATTAGCTACTTATAACCGTGATTTTCTCCTTATGTTCATGATGATAGTGAAATTTTAATTGTTCACTTCGCATACATCATTAAAACCCCTGTTAAGTGCCTGTAAATATTAAAAATATTTTGTCTGTTTTTATGTATATACATCTGTTAAGTTTAGTTTCTAGGTATTTATTATTCTCTTTGTATATAGGCATCTTTTGTGCCCATCAATTGTAAATACGTTAAAAACTTCCAAAAATAGACTCTGGCCCGTTTATGATACCCCTTGTAAATACTTTACGCATCGGTCATCAGCCTTGAGAACACCACCAACGGTTTTGTGAATTACGCTTGGGGGTGTTTAGCTTCAAGAGGGGGATATTTTTCACTTTGGGGCGTTGTCTATTTTTTCACACTATTTAAGTAGAAATAAGAAAAAATTACATGCATTCATTTCGAGAATTCCAGTTGTAGATTCAATCAAACTAACTACATTACATTCTATTCATTTCGAGAATTCAACTTGTAGATTCAATTATATCCAAATCAATCAAAACAACAAAATCAAATAAGTGTAAATAGTGAATAATAAAGTGTATATTAGGAAAAGCAGTCCATTTTATCATATTTAACCAAAAGAACCTTCGGCGGGATACCGCCAAAATATCGAACACCCATACAACCCCTTTAGGGTAAGTAAGTCAGTTGAATGAGTTCACTTGTGTTCCGTGTTCAGTACTTTTTCTCTCAGTGATACGCGCCTTTGAACTACAAGTTGACGTTTCGGTCTAGCTATATTCTTATTGGCTCTTTCATTTATTGCTATGCTAAAAGTCTCCGCCTACCTACCTGTCAATCTGACCGTCGCTGAATCTCCTTACGTGTCGGCCACTGTACCTTCGTAAGGCCTTGGGAAACAAATGAAATACCATAATTAACAGTAAATATCAGTAGGTGGCGTTATACTGCCTGTAATAGGATATACAATCAGCTTCCTTGTACAGAACAGCTTCGGGTTGGTCAGACGCTACCTATGGTCTGCTGATGGATGTAATAAAATTGAAATCACTGTCCACATCTGGTAATTTCGGTAAATTTTTGATCAAGAACTAAATGTTCCTTACAATTTAGTACGTAACAAAATTAATAATAGGTGATATCCGTAATCTTTGTCATACGATATGTGTCCAAAATAGGTCAGTCCCTACTTAGTAGTAATATAAAGTTGTAAAGTCCAAAGCTGATACGCTACGAAGCTGAAGTCGTTTAGAAGATGGCTAGATTACGAGGCGGCCAACTTTTTGCTTCTTTCCTCTAAAAAAGTTGCACCAGCTGGATGAACATCTGACGCCATCTTCTAATTTTCCTAATGACATCGTCAATTCCATGGCAATTCACATTTGTGATTTAGTTACGTAGATGTTTGTTATGTTAAAGGATTCGAGGTTTCTTTAGCTAGACACTAATTCACGTGTTTTATTTGAGGAATATATATTATATATATTAACAAAGGTATTGATTTTCACAATTTTATTCGCGCACGTGGCGATCGTTTCGCTAATAATATTAGCTTCTTTAGACAGGGAGTATTTACTACTAAAGATATTTGTCAAAAAGTACTTATATACTAAAATGGTCTTTATAATAAATTTAAGAGGGGGGAATTATTGCATTCTGTTTGGTCGTTCATTAAAATATCTAGTTTTTTGTAATTATTAATTTCCAAAGCTTCTAATAATGTTAATTTAATTACCTTACTTTCTATATGTAAAATGTCCAATTTATCATTAAATTGATGTCCCTCTATAGTGACATGGTTGACATAAGTAGATTCTGTGTTATTTTTTGTATAACTATTTTTATGATCAGACAAACGTTTTTTGAAGCTACTACCTGTTTGTCCTATGTATTTCTTTTAGCAAGATCCACATGATAATTTATCATAACGATAAATGAATAAACACTACTTTGTTTATTATAACTTTTTTTATTTACAAATCCTTTTGACTATAATTTCGACAAATAGCTTGTCATTGTCAAACAAGTGATTCGAATTGAATGAATATAAACAGATGTACAGTGGTGTTTATATATATTTTGGAAATACCATTAATTATTAAATGTACTGGAAGGTCATTTAGAACTAGTTATAACGAACACTTTAGATCGTTTAGATTAAGAAAAGATAATTCCAATTTTGCAAACCAGTTTTTAGAAACAGGACATCAGTTTCCTACTATAGAAAATCTTAAAGTTATTCATAATGTAAATAAAGGCTTTAAACTGAATATTTTAGAATCCTTAGAAGTATATAAAGCATCAAAAATTTCCGAAAATAACCTGTTAAACGACCAGGTAGATTTGTACCACTCAGTATTATTCAGTACATTTAATAATTAATGGTATTTCCAAAAAATATATATATAAACACCACTGTACATCTGTTTATATTTATTCATTTTGAATCATTTGTTTTGACAAATCTGTTTATTTTCATTCAATTTGAATCATTTGTTTGACAATGACAAGCTATTTGTCGAAACTACAGTCAAAAGGATTTGTAAATAAAAAAGTGATAATAAATAAAGTAGTGTTTATTCATTTGTCGTTAATCTTTTTTTCAGTTTCGAAGTTAGTAGCATAGTAATATTTAGGACTATTTAATCGATTTTAAAGTTCTTTTAAGTATTTATTTCTTTAGACTTTCATAATCAGTAATGTGCCTTAATTTATAATGACCATAGTGCACAATATAACAGAAGCGTCACTTTATTTATGTGGTTCATACGACGATCATAACAAGTTTGGTAAACTTGTTAAATGTCTGTTGCATCCGTTAGTCGTAATGCGCGCATCAATTTTACGTCCAGCTGTTGGCGCAAATTTCACTATTACGTCCTTCCTTATTGTATTAGTTCCTCTTCCTCAACGGATGTGTAGCATTTCGTTCCTACCGAGTTGTCTGGTAATTTATAATTAAATTACGCGCCGGCGTGTAATTGATTTGAGGACCATCGGAATGGGACAATGCCATTACGATGCAGTTAGCAAAGTCCCGAGAGAACTCTCCTCAATATATGTTATGTACAATACATGCACACCAACCAGTTAGGATAATCCCGGATTCGGATTAATATGCGTCAGGATTCAGTGGTTTGGTTGAAGGTATACTAAAGTTTTCAAAATGACCGTATGGAAATTGCTTTTAGGTTGCAAAAGTGCTAATTTAGGAATTAACTAGTTCTGATCGTGAATCTTCAGGCCTGTAACTTTTGATTAGCGTAACGTCCCAAAAAACAGTGGTTGAACGTGTACTAAAGTTTTCAAAATGACGATATGAAAACTGCTTTTCGGTTGCAAAAGTGCTAATTTAGGAATTAACTAGTTCTGATCGTGAATCTTCAGGCCTGTAACTTTTGATTAGCGTAACGTCCCAAAAAACAGTGGTTGAACGTGTACTAAAGTTTTCAAAATGACGATATGGAAACTGATTTTTGGTTGCAATAGTGCTAATTTAGGAATTAACTAGTTCTGATCGTGAATCTTCAGGCCTGTAACTTTTGATTAGCGTAACGTCCCAAAAAACAGTGGTTGAACGTGTACTAAAGTTTTCAAAATGACGATATGGAAACTGATTTTTGGTTGCAAAAGTGCTAATTTAGGAATTAACTAGTTCTGATCGTGAATCTTCAGGCCTGTAACTTTTGATTAGCGTAACGTCCCAAAAAACAGTGGTTGAACGTGTACTAAAGTTTTCAAAATGACGATATGGAAACTGATTTTTGGTTGCAAAAGTGCTAATTTAGGAATTAACTAGTTCTGATCGTGAATCTTCAGGCCTGTAACTTTTGATTAGCGTAACGTCCCAAAAAACAGTGGTTGAACGTGTACTAAAGTTTTCAAAATGACGATATGGAAATTGATTTTTGGTTGCAATAGTGCTAATTTAGGAATTAACTAGTTCTGATCGTGAATCTTCAGGCCTGCAACTTTTGATTAATTGAAACATTTAAAAGCGTTTTTTGTGTGATTAATCATATTTAAAAAATCTGTTAAAATTTTTACTCGACATATGTTACGACTTATTGGGTCTTTTTCAAGAGTAATTTGCTTAGTAAGCAAAGTGTTTAAATAAACTAATTGAAACATTTAAAAACGTTTTTTTTGTGATTAATCATATTTAAAAGATGTTTCAAAATTTTCCAACCGCAAGTTCTATTGATTGTATTATAATTAAACACTTCTTAAAATCGTAGTTGCCAAATTTCGGTTCCTAAAATCATGAGATGAACAAAAAAAAAACAATGGCCTAAATAGCAGAATATTGTGTCATTTCTTGGTGACACGTTACAATCAATCAGTATTTTACGTGACAGTTCGATTTCGAAAAATGACAGGAATCACCTAACTAAACAATATTAATGACATGCCAAAGCCATTAATCAAATAGTTTTTATATATGTAAAATCCTAGTTAAAACAGTTAGCTGTAACAGAGTCTGTACTTTAATAAAGTACCAATTTCTGAAACAACATCGAAATTTCATTTTTTTGCTACGTGCCACAAAAATTGAATTAATTTGATGTTATAATATAGGTACCGGAGAAATATAGATATTTTGTATTACTCAATCGCCTACAACGCTCCATTGACAGTAGCCCCTTTCAAATGCATTAAAGTGATATTGTTATCAAGTGTCGTATTTGATATGGAAATATAACTCTCGTAACACTGTTGACATTTATGTGATATATCATGCCAAATTATCATTAAAGTTGGCTAGGAATCTATATTAATTGGTACCTTAATGGTTCATGACAAAATATCCCATTAATTTAATGCTAATTGACATTTTAAAGAACCAATCAACCCGCCATTTGTGGTTAACGTATTTTATGTGTAATGTTTACTCATTATCTGTTACCTCTCAATTTTATTTGGATGTGCAACATTTATAAATAGGTAAATAAATGTTTTGGCAGTAATAGAACCAATAAATAATGAAATGAGTCGTTTATCTGAATTATGTCATAATGTGTTGATTTTACGCGCACAGGTATGTATTGAGAAATTACAAGTTGGTTTTGGGTTTGGTTGATTAGGAAAAATTTGATTGGTGGTCGCTTTGAATATTAAACAGACGCTAAAAAATACAGTCTTCTGAAGTTGGGCCCGAATTGTTGTTTTGATCTCTGCGATGAATGACCAATAGCACCTGGTAAAGATTATCAAATAGTGAACACTTGATACAAACAAAAACTGGTACAAAGAAAAACCTGTTTGTGTTTCATTCCCACCAGCTACTCGTGCTGGTGGGCGGACAGTCCCTCCGACCTACACTGTAATGCAAAGCCGGAGGGTAGGGCGTAAGGCCCTCTTCAGCCTTCTTGCAGGAATCGTGGGAATGGGTGGGTGGTGTGGTTAGGAAGAGAAAGATGAGACGGGCGAAATGAAGAGCCAGAGCATTTGCCTAAGTGATCCAAGGAAACCACAGACCAGAGCAGCCGGATCCGGGTAGGAACCGTCTGGGACAAGTGATCATTACATGATTAAGAAACACAATTTATTTAACAATTCACCAACCCTTCGCCCGTTAATTGAGATTTCCTCAAAGTCTACACATTGAAAATTGAAATTACAATCTTATTCATAACAATTAACTAAATGATAACATTGTATAAATTAATAATTAAATTGTAAAGTTACCTTAAAAATGGTGAGTTACAAGCAAGCTTCCTACAAAATTCATTTGAAAAATAACATAAAACAAATAGTGTATCAATTTATTGATTTATTTTGACTTACTAACAATAGTAATTACAAATTTAAAAAATGTACATATATATTATTCAGTTTTTAATGAAGTCCCGTGTATAGCAAATACCTTTCTATAATTTGTTTCAATAAATAATAATATAAAAAATAAAACCTTTAGAAATATATCTGCACTGTAATTAGAAGGTGTGCCCGTCCGAATAAATCGAACGATAGTTGAATTGTTTTCCGGGCTAATAGGCCGTGGTCCATAGGACTTTCGTCCCAACGTTTCGACCACAACTACGTTAGACATTTACAAGGGTGTTGTCTTCTCGGTCTGCGCTTTCGTGGTTCTGAGAGGAGTGTATTCGTTGGACTCCTCGCGAATGGAGCTCAACCCGAAGGTTATACATCCCTTGGAGAAAGGGGGAGGGAAAAAGGGATTGGGTTTGGAGGGGGGGTGTGAGGAATCGCAGGGGGTTTTCGGTGGCCCACCACAGATGGTTGGGTGGGCTCTCGCGCTAAAAAGCGAAACTAGATTTCTGGCGGTGAGCGGGTCGGGGCTAGCTGCTCATTCTAGAAGGTGACAAGGCCTTCTAAAACGGTCATTTGGTTTGGGGACAATGGCAGAAAGTGCCGAGACGGACGGGTTTGGGTGACCCGTCACTGAAGTGCGAAGGCTCGCTGCGAAACTGAGTGCAGCTTCGGGGAGTGAAGGGAGACCGGTTTCTTTCAGAATTTGATATTCGTTGGACCGATTGTATCATTATTTATATCGTTCCGGAGGGTGGGGCGCGGGGCCGGTGTTTCATAGTTGACTGCACTTCGTCTTCCCACTGATGTTGTTGTGAGTGTTGTTGTTGTTATTGTTTTTAACGCCGGGATCCAATTCTTGTGTAACTTCAACCCTCTTCTTTGCGATTAGCAACGGAAAACAATTCAACTATTATAGACGCCGGCCGTGAAAGTTTACACTCACTTATTAAATCGCACGATGTCCTTTTTTTTTTAATTATCACGTCATGTAATAAAAATGTGAAATTTAGTTTGATCTAATCTATATTTTAGACATTTGAAAAGTAATGAGGACAGTTGTGATTGAATTCGACGTGAATCAGAAGGAGGCGATACGTTTTGGGATCGGTCGGTGGTTTCATCCCCCGCACTTAGCATATACACGTATATGCATTACCGATAATTACGGTTTAGATAGACAGCGATTTCCTCTTTGCAATACAATAGACCAAACATTCGGCAAGTACCAGAAATGTTTACCTTGATGGGCACAGCACTTGAATAATAGATAATTACAGGGTAGATACTACAAACCTACTGACAATGCGTGCAAATGAGCGTTAGAAATGTTCAATATTGGTTATAATTAAACATGCCGACATCCTAATGATCGACTGATGGGTGTGCATGCCATTGGAATTGTCTTATAGACGGGAGTAAAAAAGAAATGACAACTGTGATATAAATTTTTTCCAGAGTCGATTTGGTTTTGCGTATAAAAAGTGGTAAACAAAAAAGAGTAGAAAAAGAAAATTGGTTTATTAAACACACAATGGGGGTAATGTGTCGGGCACAACAATAATAGCAAATATTGTTACCCTATTTAGAGTTATTGAGTATTATGAATTAATTGAACAGTGAAATGAATTAGCCAAGAAAATAATATTTATTGAAATTAAAATGTCAATACAGAACCGAACTTAAAATAAAGAAATAATCTACTTAAAACTACTAACCACGTTATTCATCTATCGCCGCCAGAGAACCTGATACTCAGACTAAACAACATTATTTATGATATCTGGTACATGCACAAATCGTACAACTATAAACGAAACTACGAAATATAAAAATCGATTGTACAAACTAAGTTTTCTAACAAATTCCTTAACAAGGGTATCATCAGATTCTTTCACTAAAAACTTCACTATTACTAGCGTACCCCTTCAATGGGTTCTATCAGATCCGTTCACCTGTGGACACCCACGCCGCCATAATCGACTTAGTCCCTGCTGGCCGCGCCTTGAAAAAGTTGCATTGCTGCCCGCCAGATTGATAAAGAGATTATACAGTGGCATTGCTGTCCGCGTCCGAATTTGTTTGATAATAATAATAATTTAATAAGTATATATATTTTTTGTAGGTAAATATATATTTTTAGATACTATATTATACAGTCTTATAATCGTGATTAGCCTAGCTAATAACAACTTAAAAATGTATTAAATAACACAATTTTTTTAAACCGTTACAAATGTCACCAGTGTTTTCTATTTCGTCAATGGTCCTCTTTGTTTTCATATCCACTTGTACATAATTCGTTACTCTTCTTTTCGGAGACATATTTAGCTCTGTCCTAGCATGAAGGATATCGTAATAGACAGAATCATCTTTTAAATGTTTTAGAAGTTCCGTGATGTTTGGATGCGTTTTTCCAATATTTCTGTTGTTTTTTCTATTTGGTAATAATGCATATATATCCGGACGCACATTCATGTAATTTTTTGTGCTTTTCAGATCGACGTGAAGAGTGTAAAGATTAGAACAACTTTTGAATGTTCCGTAACCTTCTAACACAATTTGTTGTTTACCCCAAGCACTTTCAACCAATTCAATTATGAATTCAAATTAATTATGAGGGTAAAAAGTTGGCGGGCAGCACTGCCACCAACATTAATAGACATAAAGGTCGGCGGGCAGCAATGCAACAATTTCAGGTAAAATATTTTCGGGGGCAGCAATGGGACATCCCCCCAATATAAATAACACATCGGTAAAAACAAATCCGTTACACAACTTACATCATTCTTATCAGAATCAAATGAGCTAAAAATGATATTGCACAAAGAATCGTACAAAACCTTATTTACGAATTTATGTCGCAATAAAGAATATCCTCTTTGAAAAAGAGTTTTATTATTAGTCTTCCTGTACGTTGCAGCGGCGGCTTATGTCTTCAAAATAGCTGAAGTATGAAGTGCAAAAAAAACGAGAAATACTAACATAGAATGAGGTACACTATTCCCCTGCATATTCCTCACAATATGTGCCAGAGAAAATGTCGAACAATATAAATATTTATGTAAAATACATGTAGGTGTAGTGCAGTGGTTTATTCTCTAGAACTCTTCCTATTCGGCAATGGGTGTGGGGTGCCAGACCTGAAAATTTTCCTCCAGCGTCACGATTGTCAAAATAGAGAAAAGGAGACTGTGATAAATGAATAAATAAATAAAAATAGAAGACTCACCCCAATTTACCACTAACACAATTTTACTGAGCGAACACGTGTTTCGCCAGTCTCGCGTTGATAAAGTGGGCGAAACACGTGTCCGCTCAGTAAAATGGTGTTAGTGGTAAATTGGGATGAGTCTCCCATTTTTATTTATTTGTCACCATTGTCAAATGAAATGCGCTCGCACTGGCAGGTCTGCAGCGGCTACGCGCCCAGCTCTTCACCTGGGCATTGTTTACGTATACTAAGCTCATTAGAAGGGCTAATTAAAAACAATAGAAGGCTTTCCAAGCAGATAAAATAATTTTATATACATTTTTCTAACTATAACCGAAATTTTATAAGAGAAATAAATCTAAATATTGCATAGAGAATAAATGAAGAGGCTTTTTACCTAGCTTACATGAATAACCGTCACTGATAAGTTGTTAAAATATTTTTTGATATATTTAGTTTCAAGTCGGCTATATAATTTCAACAAAATAAATTCAGCGTAAAAGTGTAGGTTATGCTGGGGCAGTAATATTCCACAGATAATCTTTCACTTCTATTCTGTCTTCATTTCGTCCGTCTTATCTTTCACTCCCTAACCACACCACCCACCCAACCCACGATTCCTGCAAGGAGGCTGAAAAGGGCCTTACGCCCTACCCTCCGGCTTTGCACTACAGTGTAGGTCGGAGGGACTGTCCGCCCGCCAGCACGAGTAGTTGGTGGGAATGAAACACAAAAGAGTTTTAGTTTTTAGCATTTGAAATATTGTATTCAGTAAAACGTATAGACGGGACGCACAATTTATTGAAATAATAAAGTTGCATCACATATTTAGTTACGTTGTGGGTTAGATTAGGTTAATAATTCCTAGTTTAATGCAATTGTAGGTAACTTTTCGGATTCCTGAAATAAAACACATTTTCCTTTTCGACATTGTTTTTAAATATGAACTGCATGATTACGAATAACATGAAGAAATTAATGAGTAAATTGAAAAATAAAAATTATCGTTCTTCTCTTTCACGCCGGTATTGGGAATATATTGAACATTGAACGGTCCTCGTATGTCAAACAACTGCTTCATTAGGAGTTTGCTTCGTTTAAAGTTGATGCGTTCATTGAAGTTCGTCTCTTTTAAAATTTTTGCTTCGAGTTTAATGGGGGGGAAAGAGATTCCCTTTATAGTTTAATTGTGCCGTAAAGTCGAAGGTGGGGCACGTGGTCGTAAAGGGCGCACAATCAGAAATTTCCTGAGAGTGCAGCTCTTGCCGGCGAGATTCTTTCGTGCAAGTTCGTTTGGTGGCGTAAGACTCTTAATTGCTAAACGGAATCGACCCCTTTTAGATGGAGAAACGGCGTCGTTCGTGCTGCCTCAGCGCTAAACTAATTTGCTCTTTATATTCTGCTGTGCTCGCCGCCTTAATTTTATGATAGATTAAAGAGTGGCGCGAGGATTACCTTTACAAGCGGAATTTATCGGCTTAGTGATGCTTTGCAGACGCGAGCGTGCATACATTGGAAAATAGATCGTTGCCATCATTCCAACGACTATTACCTTTTGTTGCGATGATTTATAGCCTAATATTTTATTAAGCATCAATCAAAAACGCACATTTTGTATGCTATGTATTCCAATACTCGCAAACAATTAAATGTTGCAAGATAATGTTTTACTATTCAAGTTTATTCAATTGTAACCTCATTACCACCCTCTCCCTCCATCTTTGTAATTTAGGGGTATGGAAGTATTTTGAATTTAACTGCGGATTGTCCACAATGGCTGCAAAAGTTGTAAAACACAAATCTTTTGTATCTAGGTAATTAAAACATCATCACAAATATTTAATTAATTACATAACAGGCGGGCTGAAAAGTTCGTAGGCTGTCCCATAGATGGCGCTACTAGTATCAAATCCATATTATTTTTAGTTAACCCTTACCTTCAAAACACGCGTGTACAAATTTGACAGCTGTTGCACTATTAGTATCTGCGTCCTAGCATTTTTAGTGAAAGAACTTTTGTTACTTTGAAAATGGATAAAAAGGAATTTCGTGTGTTAATAAAGCATTACTTTTTGGCGAAAAAAATACTGTTGAAACCATGGCTTGGTTTGAAAATCATTATTCGCACTTTGCACCAGGAAAATCAACCGTAGAAAAGTGGTATGCTAAATTCAAACAAGGCGAAATGAGCACCGAGAACGATGCACGCAGGGACGCCCCAAAGAGGCTGTTACCGACGAAAACATCAAGAAAGTCCACAAAATAAATTTTGATAACCGTAAAGTGAAGTTGACTGAGATAGCTGACACCCGACCCTAAAGATATCAAAGGAACGTGTTGGTAATGGTCATATCGTGAATGTGAATGAATATTTGGATATGCGAAAACTCTGTACAAAGTGGGTACTACGTGAGATCACAATCGACCAAACACAACAACGGATCGATGATTCTAAGCAGTGTTTGGAGCTGGGAGCTGTTCAATCGTAATAAATCCGAATTTTTGCGTTTGCGTCGATATGTGACAATGGATGAAACATGGCTCCATCATTTCACACCGGAGTCCAATCGACAGATCGACAGTCAGCCGAGTGGACTGCACGTGATTAACCGACTCCAAAGTGTGGAAAGACGCAAAAGTCGGAGTGGGATGCTCATTGTATAATATTCATTGACTATCTTAAAAAGGGGAAAACCATAAACAGCGACTATTACGTAGCGTTATTGGAGCGTATAAAAAATGAAATCGCTGAAAAGCAGGCTCATTTGAAGAAAAAGAAAGTGCTGTTTCATCAAGACAATGCACCGTGTCACAAGTCAATGAAGTCGATGGCAAAATTCCATGAATTGGACTTCGAATTGCTTCCGCATCCACCGTACTCTCCAGATCTGGCTCCACCGCCTTTTTTCTGCTCTCAGACCTCAAGAGGATGCTCGCTGGACGGCAAAATAAAGAGGTAATCGCCGAAACTGAAGCCTATTTTGAGGCTACAGACAAATCGTATTATAAAAATGGTATCGAAAAATTGTATGACCACTATAATCATTGTATCGCCCTCAAAGGAAACTAAATTGAATAATAAAATCATATTCTATAAAAAAAATATTTTTTTCTATGCTAGCCTACGAACTTTTCAGCCCGCCTGTTATTTGTCCATTATTGTTTACTCTTCCGTGCCGATAGGGATGTTTTCTCGTTTCTTGTATATGATGCCGCACCCGAAAGGAAATCGTTTTGGTGTTTTTTCCCATTTGTGGGCGGATAGTCCTTCCGACCTACACTGTAGTGCAAAGTTTTACGCCCCTCTTCAGACTCCTTTCAGGAATCGTGGGAATAGGTGGGTGGTGTGGTTAGGAAAAAAAAATGAGACGGCCGAAATGAAAACAGAAGAGAAGTGAATGATTATCTTTGGAATATTACTATCCCAGCATTTACCTAAATGATCTAAGGACCGAAGCGTCCGACGGACAATACTGTTCGTCCATACGTCTGTCAGTGGCGTTAAAATTCACATATAAAGAGTTTGTAAATATTTAGTAGAAAGACGAAAATTGTATTTAAAGTTACGAAGAATAAGAACTTTATTTCATACATTGGAAAATAGATCGTAAAACTAAACTTTGAATAGTGTACTTTTTGTGAAACATTTCAAATCAAAGTAAAAGAAGAAAAACAAATAAGTTTCATGAAATTTTTATTGTTTCGACAATATTGTTTCAGTCAATTCGACCATTATCTAGAAAATACAAAAGATTATTCAGTAATTAAAATAAAGTTAAATCAAAGAGAAAAGAACAGAAATAAGAAAGTTTCACGAAATTTTTATTGTCTTTTTATTACTCAGTAATCTTTTGTATTCTCTAGATAATGGTCTAATCGACCGAAACAATATTGTCGAGACAATAAAACTTTCGTGAAACTTATTTGTTTTTCTTCTTTTCTCTTTGATTTAATATTATTTTAGTTTTTATTCAAATTTATTTTCGATAAAACTACTAAACTGGCCTCTACTGCAACTAATTCATAAATAAATGCGGACAATTTTCTGTTTGAAACATGAAGGAAAATCTAATTTTGTTTTTCCTTGTTTCCATAACCTCGAAATTTCCCCGTTCGCCCACCATTGTGGGGAAGTTCCTTTAGCCGCTTGTCGTAATTAGGATAAGAAGGGGCTGCTGCAAAGGAGTTCTTCGCACTTTTGTTTGCTATTAAGATTAAACAGATTTTTTAATTAGAGATCAAAGGCTGGAAATAAGCCAACGGATAGAAGGAAAATTTAGATTAAAAGCAGATTCTCCTTTATTCTCTCTTCTGTAGTACAAGACGGCAAAATACATTTCCTCTAAGGAACTTTAGTACATATTTTAATGAGATTAATATTGTAATTGAATAAATGGAAGTCTATTATATTATGTTATAAGACGTTTTACCTTGCGATAATTTAAATTACCTAACACAAAGGTGCCCAAAAAGCGAATAGCTCTAAATTCTTACGAAACAAAGGATGTGAAAGGAAAATGTATGTTAAGTGTAAGTTCACAAAACAAAAATTCTGTTTAAATGTATATGTAGCGGCCAAATTGAATTCAGTGGGTAGTTACATTGTGAGATGTGGGTAAGAACCTTAAGGCATAAATACATGGAGGCATGTGATGGTAATTTCTGCCAGGGTGGGTTCGGTTTTGCCGAGTAAAACTGGCAAATATGGAAATAGTACATCCTAAGACCTAATCGTGGGATACCCGATTGTTTCAAAATTTGACACATGGCAGTGATGAGATGATCATATATATACTCCAAAGATACTACTTACTATTATTTGAATTGCTACCAAATAATTTGTATAATCATCAAATATTGATAAAATATCACGACCAGCATATTTAAACAAATCCATTAATAAGATATGATACGGGTATTTTGGATTTATTTCCTGAACCAGTGGTTCTTTTTGATTATTCCATTTCAAATTTTCAAAAATGTTACATAATGTAATCATTTCTTTAGTTTGTGTACCGAGCGGCATGGTCTACTACTCTAGATCATTACTTAGCATTCGGGAGGTCACCGGTTCGAACCCGGGTCCGGCTGCCTGGTCCAAGTCTTCTGTGGTTTCCTTGCATCATTTAGGCAAATGCTGGAGCAGTAATATTCCACAGATAATTTTTAACTTCTCGTCTGTCTTCATTTCATCCGTCTCATCTTTTTCTCCCTAACCACACCATCCACTCATTCCCACGATTCCTGCAAGGAGGTTGAAGAGGGTCTTACGCCCTACCTTCCAGCTTTGCACTATAGTGTACGTCGGTGTGTTCATTCCAGGCCGATAGTATAACACTCTTGCTCTTGCAAGTGTTTTTTGCGTTACTGTTGCATGAATAATTCTCAAAGTAGATGTGAGTGGAACACGTGTCTGTTAATACAGAGGTTTGTAATATACGTGGGTGACTCTCCCTGATTTTATTCTACGTAATTTAATAGTGTAATAATAATGCCACAGAATGGGAGATAAAAGAAGAAACTAAGAATAGTGCATTGAAAATTCTGTTAGAGAAGATTTTGAAGGAATTGGGTAAATGTAACGAAAATTTCGCATGAGACAGATAGAATGTTAAGGGAATAAGTAACAAGAATAAATTCTATAATTAGAGAATTAAAGATAATTCTTCACAAAATTGATGATACAAAGGAGTTTAATAAACATCCATATCCAAAAGTAGTGGTATTGCTGTAAGATATTGATGCCCAAGGCATAAATATAGCGAATGACACCTTAAAAAGTAAAAGAGATGTATTTAAACTACAATTTATTTTTAAATACTTATGTCATGCTTGAATTCCCTGAAATGGAAGATATAGTTTAGTAGATAATAAAAACATGATTTATATTTAAACGAGTGTTTGCATTTTTATCGGCGCTGCAAAATCGGATACCAATAAATTACTGGTCTCATTAGGGCATCTAGAAATTTCGTTTCGAGCGTGCGTGGCAAACGGAATGGAGATGATGCATACATATATGTATAAACGAGTAAATATTCTTTGTGATTTAGGGGACGTTGACAAATCTGCTCCATTTTTAGAGAAAGGAACGCCACTAAATCGTCCCTTTAATAACAAGATACAACGTTAGGCTTATAAAGTAAAACTCTCACGGACACGCAAAGCAAACAGTATCGTGTCTAATTAATTTTACCGGAGAGTCGAAAAATTTGTTTCGGTTCATTTCATACGCGAGACAATTTCTACTTGCTACAGTAGCTACTAATTCAAACAACTATTTATCATACTAAACGGTGCTATTATTAATTTTTAGCGTTTTCTACCGAAATTGAAAATGGAAAAATGCAAGGCTTGTAGAATTTAACAGAGAAAATTGTGACCAAATTCCAGACGTAGCTATAATAGTGTAATACGAGGGTGGATCAAATATAAACGAGCTTTTTTAAATTGCGCGCCGGTTAGTTGTTCAAGGCACGGAAATGACGCGTCGTATTGCTGCGTTCGCTTGGTTAATAGTTATCAGAATGAGTGAAAAAGAGGTGCATAGCAGCGTTGCCCAACGAATTATTATTAAGTTTCTTACACGTGAAAACATGAAACCAGCTGAGATTTTGCGCAGATTGCAAGCAAAATTCGGAAGGGCGTAGTCGTGTCGAAAATGTAAATCATCCTCGTCGTCCGCGCACTAGCATATACAAGATATCTGGTGAACTCGGCATCAGCTATGGCAGTGTACACACAATTATAACGAAAAACTTGGGATTCCGAAAAATTTCAGCTCGTTGGGTTCCAAAGTTGCTGAGTGAAGATCAAAAAGCTGCTCGAGTTCGCATCTCTCAGGCGTTTCTCACTCGATTTAGAGAGAGGAAGGTGATTTTTTGGCACAAAATTGTAACCTGCGATGAGAGGTGGGTACACCATTACACTCCAACATCAAAACGAGCAAGTATGGAGTGGCGGCGCAAAGATGAATCAAGCACAGTGAAGCCGAAAACACGTACGTGTGCAGGCAAAGCTTTAGCCACGTTTTTTTGGGACTGGAGAGGGGTGCTGTTGGTCGATTTTTTGCACGAGCAAAGAACCATTAATGCCGCCTACTACTGTCTTTAGTACTGACTTCTCAGTCAGGTAAAACGTCCTTATCGCCGAAAAAGGAAGACGCACCCCATTCGTGACGTGTTACTATTGCACGATAACGTTAGGCTTCATGCCGCAGCTTTAACGCAGGCCCAAATGAGTGAAATGCACTGGTCTCAGCTGGAACACCCTCCATATATCCCAGACCTATCCCCTTGTGATTTCCACATGTTTGGGCCCCTCAAAGAATCAGTAGGAGGCGAGCGATTTCAGACCGATGAACAGGTGGCGGCGTTGGTGCTCAACATGATAGACACCCGCCCTGCTTCTTTTTATAAAAACGGGATGAAAAAACTACCAATGTGTTGGAAAAAATGTATACACAAACAAGGGGGATATGGATATGTCGAAAAATAGAGAAATTTGTGTTTTTGTGAAACTTTTCAAAATAAATGTTTTATGAACAAAGGCTCGTTTATATTTGATCCATCCTCGTATATCGTCTTTAGTTCGTCGTCCCATGCGGATTAGTAAACCAAGTGAATTCTCCGAGCCTTTGGCGTTCTAGAATGCTTAACGTTAGCACCCACATTTACTAGCATAAAACAGCGAAATTAGACGGGTAATTGAGCTGTAATCAATGCTGTCATTGCAGGTAAGCATATTATACTCTGCCTCTATGCAAACCAAACGTAAAATATTCGTAGCTCGTTTATATTGTGGAAAGTAGAAGCTGGAAGACTTGTATGTTGACGTTGCATGTATTGATGATTGGTGTCCCCGATTCGTGTACAAAAATCTAACGGTGTGATTGGTGAAGGTAAAGAGGTCCTTAACAGGGGATGTGTATAAATTTGCGAATGGGGTAGTATATATACAAGGAATAGACATAACTTCTGTCTTAAGAAATATTTGTTTAAACGTAGTATGCAGTTGTGACGTTTTGATTGTGTTCCTGTTCGATTCGATACACTAGTGATATATATAATTTTATATATGTAAAGTGATTTTTCAACACTCATATGAAGACAAAATTGATTTAAAACCTAAAAGTCGGTCGTTGTCTAGTATTATTGTTGAAAACAAAATATTTTGTTTTACTTTTCACTTGTAGGATCTTAGAATTGAATTAACTTTTAAAAACTACGCGAGTAAACATTTGCAGAACACCCTCTTGATTTCATCACGAGCCGCCATTGACACAGGCCAACAAAATCAGATATTTAAAAATAAAAATAAATCGGCGACGTTTTTTGCAACGCTTTCTGGCTGTATAAAATATAATCTCTCTATGACAGGACAATTTTAAACAGAAATAAAAGCATAATCGTAACAAAATTTATCTATAACGTTTGCAGAATTGTTTGTCCTATTATTGATAAGTTTTAGCTTTTAATTTCACTTTGATGCACTTGTTTCACTTGATTGACAGTGCAGCTTTTCATATGCACTCTGTGCTATGTACGTAATTTAAATAACATGTTGTGTGCTTTTTACAAATTTTGTCATGTTTGTAGTTTTATTTCTGTTTAAAATGGACTTGCCATGGACAGCTTCTATTTTTTAATATTAGTGAGCGCTATAATCACTTCCCAAAGCGAATGTAAAATGGTGAAACAACTATTAGAACCTAACAGAAGTTTTTGAAATATTTTAACTCGAGCCGCCAGGTGTCGTTACTTTGGATTGTTTCGGTTTGATATTGAGGTATTACGAAAATGTTCTAAAGAAATTCTGGAATAGAATTTGTTTGCCTTTAAGAAATACATTGCAAATGATATTACCCTCTTCGCAATTTTTCTTTTTAACCCGTTAGAATAGTTCTTTCGTTTTTAAGGGCTCTTCTTTTTCGAGGGCACTATTATCATTAATCATTTTCGATTAATTCTTCGACGCCATACTCGAATCTGTTCCCAGAAATGCTCATTACAGTTTCGGGAAATCCCATGCTTTAATTTAAACCAAATTAACTTAATTTAGAGTTTTAGATTTGGTAGAGCAACTTATATAAGACCAGATTCGAATTTAGCGATAAAAGATACGTTGAATTAGATTGAATGAACATAGAAAATCAATATTAAACAACTTAAAATGTACTGATATTGTTGCATACGTTACTGTGACGTGTTCAGTCACGAAAACACAATTAAACGAACGAAAACAACGAAATTTATTAACAACTAAAATTAAATTAACTACAGTTCTAATTAACACAAGTCTACACAATTTTTCACACTAGTCAATTTATTTCTCCCGTCGGCCGTATTCTTCGCCACTACTTATACTCGCGTTCAACTGTTGCCACTCTATGACTATCGCCTGTATATCGCTCCTGTCACTTGTCAACGCACGATGTAAACAAATTGACACGGTCCGCTCAGTGCACCCGCCTTTATAGTTTTCAGCATACCTTCTAGAACGGTCTACAGCCTTCTCGTGTTCCTATTGTCTTTTTATTGATCGTTGCTAGAATATTCCAGACGTATCCAAGAAGGCCGAGAATTTCCACTATCTTTGATAGGGGTGTGTTGTTAATTAGGACTGAACCAACACAAATCGCAAGTACAGTTCGTCACATTATTGTATAGAAAACAAACATCACTTAGATGAAGACATTATTTTGTCACAGAACCAACTTAAAGGCCAAAGGACATTTTCGAAATTGTTGAAATTAAAAAAAATACTTAAATTTAATAATAAACTAACTAACGACCAACAGAGTTTTGTTAACACCCCCTGTACAGATAAATTATTAAAAGAGATATGAATGAATTGTATAAATAGACTGACAATTTGTAATCATATTTAGAGTCTCTAGGTAACTATTGAAAAATGCTTAGTAAGCTGAAACAGCAACAATTGTTTAGGAATTTTTGCGTTAAAGTAAACAATTAGAAGTAATTATTTGTGTTGTGTATTTAATTCTTAATTACATCTCTGGTATGTAATCGTATAGGTGGCCTTTATTTCTAATTATTTTCGAGGTCTGTTTTATTTCCTTAAAAAATATTTCTGGAAATTGTTCGAGGATCGGCTTGTTTTGCAACTCCTTGTCTATTTAGAAGACTGCTTGTGTCAATATACACAAAAGAACTTTTCAGTGCCAATGCTATCAAAAAACGTGATAAGATTTTGTGTCACAAATGTTTTAAAAATCGTTGTTCTGCTTTAGAATATTTTCTAAAATACTTCTTATAAATATGTAAAAGGATATTCAGAACAACAACGTAGGTTGAAACTTTTGTTAATCTTGAGTCTTTACCCTAAAATTAGTAATGCTTTATCAGGTTATGTATACAGAGTCATTCAAACTGAGTAGTACATTAGTCCTTTTAGGGAAACTAAGCATGTTACAAATTTGAAAATTTGGGAGTATTTGGGTTATCAAGGATGATCTATTTAACTAAAATAATTTTAACTGTCGGGCACATCCAGTTATACTGGAGGTTGATGTCAACATTCTTATTTTAAATAGAATGGTATATTTTTTTCAATGAATTCGTATGAAACATTAAATTTTAATGTGACTTTGATAACCAACTTGTATACCTAAGATGAATAGTTTCTGTGAGAATTTAATGTATTGGAAAAAAGGTCGCTACTCAGCAACCCAAATTATAAAAAATCATAACTTCCATAAAAAATAAATTAGAATGTTGAAATTTTTACTGGTTATAGCCAAGTCATAAAGCTAACGTCATGCCAAACCTAAGCTTTATAATTAGTACGGGGCGTTCAGGAAAAAAATCCAAAAGTTCAAAAACTTCAAACACGAATAACTTCATTTTTCAAAAGGCACCTAGCATATTTTATTTTGTCATTCGATTCCTTTTTAAATCCTATTTCGATACATCGATTTTATAACTTTCTGCATGCACTCTGAAAATACGTTTACGCGATTTCAACATCGGAAATGAAAAATGACCGTACTCGTTATGAGCCGTATCTAAACACGTGACATTTTTCTTGACGTTGCTACTTATTTTTCAACATAATTCACCTCGAATATTAGCATATTAGGCGACAAAGGGTCTCAGTCAGTTTGAAAGCCATCAATCTTAGAAAGAAACCGTTGAGTGCTCAAGACGGTTTTTGATTTAATTTAATCGATAAAAAAGGACACGACTTGAATTTCAATTTTCAGATAAATGCCCCTTTGCTATTACTTTCTTATGCGTTATAATTAAAAACTACTAACTCACGCACAAATCTAGTTGAAGGTAAGAATATTGTGAAAAATGGAAGAATAATTTTATAATTTTAATTTACATATACGAGACATGTTTTTTAAGTAAGTACCGTTTTGAAATTCTGCCGCCGTAACGTTGCGGTCAGCGTTCCACGCATGCGCACTGAGTACCTACATCTCTCATCTACGCACTGACGCCATTACAGTCTGATTCGCCCTATTGTTTAAGATGCCTCCCATAATCATAAGTTCCGCCGAATGTGAAATCCGGGCTGTCATACGATTCCTTAGTGCCAAAGGATTAAAACAGATTGATATTCATCGAGAGATTAGGAAGGAATCTGCCCGTGCAATCCAGAACAAAAGACGTGACAAGTTGAGCAAGGGCATCGATAACAGTTTTGCTGCATGACAATGCCCGTCCGCATGTGGCAAATCGGAAGATCTCATTACCTCTTTTCACTGTTCACTGGGAAAATCTAGATCATCCTCCGCACAGCCCTGATCTGGCGCCCAGTGACTACCATTTGTTCTTGCACTTGAAGAAGCATTTGGGCGGTTAGCGTCTTCAAGACGATGTCGAAGTCAAAACAGTTGTGATGCAGTGGTTAACAGTTAATAAGTCAGGCGGCAGAGTTCTACGAGAAGGGTATTCCATTATAGAACGTGTTCGTTATATAAAGTATAAAAACACTGAACTTGACACAAACAACAAAATTTCAATAACAGGGAGTGTACGTTACAAGGAGTTTAATTATAGAGAATTCGCGACGTGGGCTATCAAGTTTTTAGGAAGGTAAATAAGTTAAATGGTTTTAAATGTTTCAAATATAAATTGTATTACTTATAAGATATATATATCGTAAAGCAAATAGCTTGTAATAATGGTTACAGTGAGTCCTTAATATATAAACTAATAAAGAAAAAGGAACAACAAATAATAGCCAAAAAAATGTATCCCTTAATAAATTATTGTGGAAAAACGACAACAAAAATCGTTAACAATCTTAAAAAATTAAATATTGACACTATATTAATAAATAAATGCAATTTAAGAACCTTACTTTCTAACAATAAAAAAGAAAAATATGATAAACTCCAAAAATTAGGAATATACAAATTAAATTGTAAAAATTGCACCGCATTTCATATAGGGCAGACTGGACGTAATATCAAAACTAGAATAGAAGAACATAAAAATCAAACACCAACTTAAAACACTCAACTGGCTTAGCATTCTATTGTATTAATAATAAACATAATATAGATTCAAAAAATGTAAAATTGTTACACAATTCCAAAAAAGGAATAATAATAATAATTATAAATTAAAAAATAAAATATTGTTAATGACCAACAACAATTTTTAAATACACCTTTAATAGATTTAAGAATATATGACTTTATCCCTCCGCTCTCCTTTAACTTTAGGTATATAAACACTGTTTAATAAATTTAATTTTAGTAATAAGATTATTCTTGAAAAAGGCATAACATGCCGAAACAATTGTAGAGGAATTACAATATATATTTGAAACATTTAAAAGCATTTAATTTATCTACCTTCTTAAATAATTAAAATGTTTCACAAGGAATCGACCTTAAATTCCATTCAAATTATATCAATTTTTATTATTAGGTAATAAATAATTAAGATGAAATTTTTTTAATTTTTGTTTTCAATAAGATTGGAAGCAAATTATAAAGAACGAAAAAGGAGTGACCCAAAAATTTCGATGTTTACCGCGAAGCGAAGACGGGAAAGTATTAATTTCCTAAAGTAGACGGTGTATCGTGTCACAGAGGGCGTCCCATCTTTAAATTTGCAATTCATATTCAGACGAGACTCTTATCGTACGAAAAGTTTCCTCTTAAAGATCACGAGACGTAATACTAAATGAGACGAATGACTTAAACTTACCAAGTTTAATAGTTAAATAAAGAGAGTTTTTATCAGGATTCCTTCGTACGGATGACTTCTTCTCTTCTTTGTATTTTAGTACCTACCGAACTTTGTTTTTAATTGAAGTTCTAAACTGTGTGTTTCTTGGGCTGGTAAAACGTATTGTAAAACAGTTATATTACCTTCTTCATGCAGAACAATGCAATCGTAAATTTAGATATAGATGAGCAGTTTTTAGGATTACTATGGCTATATAATAAATATAAATATGGAACCAACAGAAACAACTACTCCGAGGGCTAATACCCCTACCGGCATTGAATTACACTGTTGATTCCCATGGATTCTTAGACGAAGGTAACAATCCAAAAAAAGAAGGTAATAAAATCCTTTTTCGTCCAATTATAAAGAATCACAGATCCCCATTAGGCACAGCGCACCAAAAGCCATATCCCACGACCGGTTTCGACCTATCGGGCTTCATCAGTGGACACTGGCTGAAAGGCCTTTACAAGCTAAGCCAGCGGCCACCTGATGAGACCCGTCTTTATATGGCTTTTGGTACGCTGTGCCTACTGTGTAGGACACGTTCCAGATGTGGTATCTGTGATTCATTGTAATTGGACGAAGAAGGATTTTATTACCTTCTTTTTTTGGATTACTAGGACGTTCAGAAAAAAATCCAAATTTTTAAAAATTCAAGAGCGAATGACTTCATTTTTTCAAATGGCACCTAGCATATTTTATTTTTTATCCTCTTTCGATACATTCCATGTTTTCCATTCGTTATTTAAAAAAATCCAAAATTTTTCAAAAATTTTCTCGTAAAACAGTAGCAAGTTTTTAAATATTTGTTTTTTGTTTCTGAACGCCCTGTACAAATTATAAAGTTTAGTTTTGTCACCCTTCTAGGGCATCTTCGGGAGAAGTTTTTACGTAAATATTTCTCCCTAGTAGGGTGAAACAATTGTAGAGAGAAATAAAATTTTTAGTTTTAACAATAAAGTATTAGGAAGACTGATAAGGAGGAGTTAATTGTTAGAAATAAAACTAAGGGAGGATCTAGAAGTGGTTAAATTAAGGTAGGGAACCAATAAGAAGATGGTGAAATCTGGAATAATTTTTACTTAGAAATATAGTGAACGGACAGAGACCCAAAGTACCAAAGTAACCCATCACAAAAATGTAATTAAGAAGGAGTAAAAATATTAGACGTAATGCGGTTAGTAACAGAAACTAAATTGTTACTAGAGATTATTGGAAAGTACAGGCTTTTAGTGAAGTATAGAAATGCGAACAAAAGAAATTACTTTAGCGTATAGAACAGTAATAAAAGAACAAAAGATAGGAATTTTGTAAGAAAGAATGTGCATCTTTATGGGTAACAAGAATTGGCAAATTTACCGGAGCGCGTTGCAAAGGATTATTTACAAAATTCAACATACATACAAAGACACAAAAATTAACATTAACAAGAATACAAAAATATATACAAAATTTAATTTAATAAAAATGAAATATATATAAATTTCTGCATCTTTTTCCTACATAATATAATTCACAGGATTTACAATTTAATTTATAAATATCGGGTGCGAATATTTTATTTGTAGTATGTGCAGTACTCTTCTAGTTCTCTTTGAGAGTGGCCGAAAGGTTGAAACACGTTTCAGAGATTGTTAATAAATTTTGTGAAAACGTTTCTGGTTTATTCAAAAAATAACGAATTAAAATCTTTATTTTTCAATATGTTATATCTTCGTCTAAGAATACATCGGAATCAACAGTGTAATTCAATGCCGGTAGGGGTATTAGCCCTCGGAGTAGTTGTTTCTGTTGATTCCATATTTATATTTATATTTATATTTATGATATAGCCTGTAAAGGCCTTTCTGCCAGCGCCCACCTGATCAGACCTGAATAGGTCGAAACCGGTCGTGGGATATGGCTTTCGGTTCGTTGTGCCTACTTGGTGGGAAGCGTTTAATGTGAGATCTTTGATCTTAATATTTAGAGGAATAAGGATTTTAATTCCTTCTTTTTTGAATATGTTATACCTTCGTCTAAGAATACATCGGAATCAACAGTGTAATTCAATACCGGTAGGGGTATTAGCCCTCGGAGTAGTTGTTTCTGTTGATTCCGTATTTATATTTATATTTATGTTTCTGGTTTAATTTTAAACAATTTAATATTATTCAAAATGTTTCTCAATGAACCTACCGCAGAAACAATTCGAATTATTAAATTTATTTGTTGTTTTGGTTGTTATATGCATATTTTAATTTTCAATAATAATTCGTAAAACTCAAAATAAGCTTTATACCCGTTCATAATAATTATAAAAGTACGTTCGTTAGTATATTTTTCGTATCGTTTAATAGATAGGTATGCTAATGACCGATTAAACGCATTAAACTGCATATGTCCATTATTTGCACCAAGTACCTACTATAAATAATACACGTTAGACGTCACACCGTTATTTTTCATCTATCTCTTACTTGCATTATCCTGTTGCATTCTTCAAGTCGGTCGTCGGTAATAAGAAATGCTAATCGTCAATCGCGCAAGTCCGTACTTAAGTATGAATCGCTGAGACAAGGTTAGCGTTTACCGTCCTTTTCTCGAACATCGTATTACTGTTTGTATATCGTTTTATCTTGGAATCAGATACTCGGTTTCGTGTGTTTTCAAACGTGTGACATCGCTTTCATTTGTTTTTAATATTTACGTTTACGGTTAAATGTAGTGCAGTAATGTGTTAAATGTGATCTAGTTAGAGAAAAAGGCACTTACGATGGAGATGCAAAGGTACGTTTGTATTTGTTTTGTTCCCTTCGTCTTGCTATGTACTATGGACGGTGATGAGCTATATAGGTTATGTTTACCTCTTATTTGTTTGTGATTCACGCGTGCTTGTTTAAATTGAGTGAGGCAATTCGCGGCACATCCTTGCCCACCTATGTGAGTGTAATATAATGTATGAGTGGCAGATAATTAATTATGTTTGAGAGGCATTTCTATTCATTTAATTAATTATTATTTTTTTATAATTGCAATAAATAGTGTGGTGATTTACTAATGTTGTTGTATTTAAAGAAAACTGGTAAATGTTGATTTATGTCATTTATTTACATAACGGTTAGTATTGAAAAAAAGGGATGGATTGAATTGAATGTGGAATGAAAAATGTATACAATGGTCGAAGTAAGTTATATCTATAGCGGGCGGTGAAGAAGTGTTGATTCAAAAATAGAAAGTTAGCATACAAACAGTGAAGGTTATTTCTTTATCGGGTGATGAATTAAGGTTAATTCTTAACTTATGCATAATGTAATAAATCGTAAAATAACCAGATTTTCAAGGAAAAAAAATTATTGTATCACTACAATTGTTTCACCACACAGTGGCTTCATCAGGTGATGAATTAAAGTTAATTCTTAACTTATTCATAATGTAATAAATTGTAAAATAACCACAATGTTTCAAGAAAAAAAAATTATTGTATCACTACAATTGTTTCACCACACAGTGGCTTCATCAGGTGATGAATTAAAGTTAATTCTTAACTTATTCATAATGTAATAAATTGTAAAATAACCACAATGTTTCAAGAAAAAAAAATTATTGTATCACTACAATTGTTTCACCACACAGTGGCTTCATCAGGTGATGAATTAAAGTTAATTCTTAACTTATTCATAATGTAATAAATTGTAAAATAACCACAATGTTTCAAGAAAAAAAAATTATTGTATCACTACAATTGTTTCACCACACAGTGGCTTCATCAGGTGATGAATTAAAGTTAATTCTTAACTTATTCATAATGTAATAAATTGTAAAATAACCACAATGTTTCAAGAAAAAAAAATTATTGTATCACTACAATTGTTTCACCACACAGTGGCTTCATCAGGTGATGAATTAAAGTTAATTCTTAACTTATTCATAATGTAATAAATTGTAAAATAACCACAATGTTTCAAGAAAAAAAAATTATTGTATCACTACAATTGTTTCACCACACAGTGGCTTCATCAGGTGATGAATTAAAGTTAATTCTTAACTTATTCATAATGTAATAAATTGTAAAATAACCACAATGTTTCAAGAAAAAAAAATTATTGTATCACTACAATTGTTTCACCACACAGTGGCTTCATCAGGTGATGAATTAAAGTTAATTCTTAACTTATTCATAATGTAATAAATTGTAAAATAACCACAATGTTTCAAGAAAAAAAAAATTATTGTATCACTACAATTGTTTCACCACACAGTGGCTTCATCAGGCGATGAATTAACCATAATTCAATAAATACAATAAAAATAAACAATATTTTTTTTTCTTGAAACTTTGTGGTTGTTTTACAATTTATTAAATTATGGATAAGTTTCAACAAGTGTTAGCTTGTACCATCAAAAAGAAAACCACCTACACTCCTTTAAGTCGACGTGTAGGACAATAAAACACTGGGCGTTATCTAATTTAATTATTTGTTACAAATTCGTTTATCGAAACTGGGGTGTGTTTTTGTCTTGGGTACTTGCCACCCCATTCTCTTAAACAGTAACCAATCTGTTATTAGAAACAGACTGCGATGGTAAGACATGTGTTAATGTGTTTACGTCCATGTGTATGTGTGTGTCTGTATGCACGCGCGCGCCGCTTATTAATTCTCAGGAATGACGTGAGAAATGGATGGATGAGTTCAGTTAAGGCAGCCCTTACCGCAAATAGTATGTAGTATAAATACCTTCCAACTTGGTACGTTAAGCCATCAGAAGCCTCGTTGCTAATAATTCAGTTTGAATTCCTTTCGTCTGCCCTTCTGCCCTGTTTGTTATATTAGGGATTCCTTCGCTACCCCAGCACGGTCGCGGCCAACTGCGACGGCTGAATCAATAGCTCGCTTGTGTACCTATGCGAATCGATTTAATGCGAAGCGCAGTTGTAGACAGACGTCTCTCTATCTCTACTGCAAAGGGTGAGTGGTAAATTCTGATACAATATGGAAGAACCATCAATGATTCCACACAAATCTACAAGGATAAAAGAGTTGTATGTCTCAGATTTGTTTCATCTCGTGTGGATTCCATGAGTTTCTAACCTGAAACTATAAATGAATTATATTCTAAAGCATATTTTGGCTGAATTCTAATCCCATCCTAGAATAGCTTCAGCGCATTAATACACTCTTGAAATATTTTACTTTCAAGATTCCAGTGATTTCTTTTCAGAAAACGTTTTCTATGACCTGTTGAAGTGAAAAACATAAAAATAATCAATTTTTTTATGTCTTTCGTCGTTGAACTCGAATTTGGAAATTCACCTCAAACCAAAAAAAGCCAAATTCTAGTCACTGAGATCTTGAAGTTTTGAATATTTCAAAATATTATTACGCTGGGCAGTTCTGAAATTGGATGGAAGGTCAGGTTGTCTTGGAAGTAGCAAGTCTAGATTCGGACTACGTCTAAAACGACATTAGAAAAAGAATCAGACGTGTTTATCTGTCAAAGGACATTATTGTGATGTGGGGTCTGGCGAATTTCTCGAGATTCTAAGCGAATTCTAAAGGGAGTCATTTGCGTCAAAGTGTCGCCCACTGAGATTACATCGTCAGGATTCTAAATTGAATAAAAAAACGTCGTCTTTTAGGAGCCTAGTTAAATCTAAAAATTAAGTGCCCTGTTTTCTTCTAATTCAATAGTAAATTTAATAATAACAATTATTATGCTTTTGGTCAGAAATTTATCGAAACTGTCAGATACGGATCGCGATTTCGCTCTTGTTAGAAGCTCATTAGCGTGCCATAGACAGTCTCGATAAATTACTGACCATGTCGAAATGTTCCGTAAAGAACAGTTAATATAATAGCAACATAGAGGCAATTGCTGCCATCTAATGGATTGTTTCTAGATTAGTTTCTAGACAAACAATAGATCATTTATGTCTGAAGCGAGATATTTAATTCCTAATTTCTAAACGGTTTCTATCCACGGTATTTTCATCATCCGCCTATAACACCACATCTCAAACGCATTTAGCTTTTTCATTTAGTGGATGCTAATACAGTATTATACACATTTTAAACAACAACTTCGGCTAGTTTTCACCTTTTTCCATTTTCCGGGAAAGTTTTCTTCCTCTCTTTAGGCACCTTTTACTCGAGGAAACGTTTTCGTTCGACTTAAGTATTCTACGAAATTACTTTAAAAGGAATTTAATTTAAGTATATGAGATATTCTCAAAAACGAATTTTAGCTTCTTATTAATTCTTGGGAGGTAATAATTAAGGAGGGCTAAATTAAAAATGAAGAGAATTTGATGAAGGTTTCCTTCAAAATTATTTGGAAAGCATAAAACAACCCCCTTATTTAATCAGATTATTTTACATTTTCGTTAAAAAGACGTATTTAATTTAATAACGAATTATGAAACATTATTCAGGAAGTAATTATATTTTTTTGGTGTAACGTTTTCATTTTAAAAAACCTCTAAAACAAATTAAGGAAGATGAGAAACAAGAGTCGATTTTTGCCAATATATTTTTTCATTTCTATTTAGAATATTTTCTATACTGCTTTATTAAATTCTAGTTATGTACTTTATCATAGACAGGACCGTATACAATGTTCAACGTATCAATTGTACCTCCCTTAGAAACAATTAATATTATTCAAAATCTCCTATAACGAAAACATACCAATCCCATTATTAATGATTATATTATTACTTGAAATTTGTATAAAGCAAAATTATTTTCAGTTCAATTCAAATATTTACTCAGGTAACACAGGTTTAATAATGGGAAATCCCTTAAGCCCGTTGTTGGCGGAAATATTCTTGTACCATATTGTCGAATCTGCTATTCAAAAATTACCTCTATTTAAATGTTGTCTTTATTACTTCAGGTATGTTGATGATATTATAGTCTGTTTTACCGGTTCAGATAGACAATTACACATGTTTTTTTGACCAAATTAATAATATACATAAAAATATCATTATCACAATAAAAATTGAAAATAACAATAAAATAAACTTTCTAGACTTAACTATTTCCAAAAAGATAAACATAATTTTTCCATCTTCCATAAACCTTCATAGACAGATATTATTATACACAACTCATCTTGTCACTCTTACCAACACAAACACTCAGCATTTTATAGCAAGTTACACAGATTAATCAAAGTTCCTTTGTCAGAAACAGACTATAATAAAGAATTGGATCTAATTAAACAAATTGCCATAAGCAATAATTACAACCCGCTCATAATTGACACTCTTTTATAAAAAATTTCATACACTCAAAATTTTTCAAACATCTTCCCACTCACTAAAGATAACATAAATAAAATATTCAAACTTTTAACATATATAGGGAAATCATCACTAACAATTAATAAATTTCTCAGAGACAACAATATAAATGTATCATACAAAACGAATAATAACCTTAACGTACATATAAAGAATAATAAAGACAAAGTAGAGAAATTATTAAAACCAGGCATATATCAACTCAGTTGCGGTTCTTGTTCAAAAATTTATATAGGTCAGACGGGAAGAAATTTTAGAATTCGTTTGAACAAACATTTTCGATCATATAGAAACAAAAAAACCGATTCTAACTATGCCAAACATGTGTTAGAAGATAACCATATATTTAATTTATGATATTGAAAATAAAAGTTTAAAAGTTACACTATTAAAATCTAAAGAAATTAACAAATATAAAAATACAGACATATTACTAAATGACCAAGTATATATAAACCTCTCACCACTATTAAATCTTTTCCCCCATTCTAATAAAGATGCTCCACCCTACTTATAGACATCTACTCTTAGGTAGTTTTAAGTAAATTTTGTACTTCTGAAGAAGCAACAGTGTTGGCGAAACACGTGTAAAGTTTATTTAATAAATTGTGGCAGTTATCAACTGTGTGTTTGTTTCAAGTTCAACGTATCTATGGTGTTACCGCATAGGTGGGTTTGTAAGGTAATTTTGTGGAGTTATCGCCTCTCATGATACAAAATAATGAAATTACCTGAGACTATTAAAAGGTCTAATTAAAGGATTGAATTAACCAACTTTCTATATCCACGATGTTGTCGTTTAATCGGACTTTTTAATTGAAAATCATCAATATTTTGACGTGTTAAGAGTATTTAAATATCATATCAAATATGTTCGGCCCATCTGTTCAAACTGTCCTACGTCACGCGTATGATAATCTGTCGTTTTCTAAACTTGTTGTAAAATGTACTTCTTTTACGTATGTTTGTCTTGAACAAATAATTGTGTAAGAAAATCGAAAAATTCGTGGAAATTTTTTCGCAATAACACGAAATATTTCCAACAGGCTTTTAGTGGAACAGGTCTCCTGAGAAATTTAATTATTTATTAATTGTTAGCCACATATTTTATTCACCGCAGGTGGTTGTATATCGATCACTTCCATTGGAGAAGTTATGTATATTTAATAAATCTTCTGAGAAAGTCCGATATATCAAACAATAATTTCATGAAATGTCATAGTAACAAAAGCAGTAGAAAATTTCATTTTCCATGAATCGTTTATTTTCTTCGCTCACATACAAATTATTTGTTCATACATTGTATTTTACGATTTTGGAGATTTTTGCCTTGTGTTCATTTAAAGTGAGTTCATTTTTAGTAGGACGAATATTTTATGTATTTCTTTGTATCAAAGTTATTTAAGAGGGTCGATGAGTAATTACGTTATTTTATAACCTCGTTCATATACTTATTAATAACATAATTAATAAAAATAATAATAAATGTAACCTAAAAATGCTGGAAGTGAGACCGTTCATCAAGAATCGAATTATTAACTGGAAGTATAGGGTACACCCTTACTCAAATACTTGCTTATACGCAGTGTATATTTACCTACATCATCAAGAAATGAATCTTCGCTTTTAATAAATTTTTGATAAGGAAGAGAGATGTGTGAATGGCTGAATGAAATGGACATTTGGAGGCATAATGTGTTTATTTTTTCAATATGAAATTTAGAAAATAGTGTTTAAGAATTTACCATGGTGTTTTCGTCCAACAAACACTCGATCAATACGCTACAATAAGTTTCAAATCCCACCTTCCTCACTTGTAACACCCATCATCCATTGTTTTCATCAAATTTAACCACACCTCCATCTCTTTCCAACTTATTCTAAAATCTGTAAATAACCTTTTTCTAAAAAGAGATCATCACAAGCAATATCAATTCATATTAAACTATCTATCAGCTATATATATCAACCACCATGTCTAATCAATTAATAATATTCAAGCGACAATTCAATCGTGATGCAACGCTTCCTGGTAGTTGCTATTATCCGTTGTAAAAAGTGTAAATATATGTATATAACACCTGCTTAAAGACTTTAATTCAAACGATTTACTTCAATCAAAAAATTCAACACAATTACCTAAACTTCATCAAGTTGCAGACCAGGACGATTCATTAAGCTAACCAAAACAACAATTCTATAGCGTAGCTTATATTGATTGTACCTTCTATATTACGAGTGAGTTCAATGTGCTATTGCTATTGCTTTTTCAATTACCTCATACAGACGATGGTGATATGCTAAAGGAGGTAAATGCAATATCTTAATAGTTTTACAATATTTCACATTTCGATCGAAGGAAAGAATGGAAAAGATCATAGCTGTTAGAATTCTATGTATCTATGGTGATCGGACATTTGAAGCACGTTCTCTTTTTGCCCTAATCACACCTTAAACAATGGGGGAGATAATTCTAATCCGACGTAAGTTTGAACGCCTTTTACCTGCTGATGCAAAATACAAACGGAACTCACATTACCATAAGCAAATGGAGAAGCACACCGTAAACACGAAGAAGCGGCTTATATACGCTACATAAATAGACAACATCGTCGTCTAGCTGTGCAAATGGCAATAGTTTCTTGCCATCGAATTATTAGGTGAAGTTTGCTGATTTTGAGGCGTAACTGAACAACTCCAGAGTTCGCTGGCACCATAATAATAATAATAAGCCGTTTTCAATAGTAATTAATGCAATTACCAAGTATTATAATGCACGCTAATCTTGCACTGCACTACATTACGTTACGCTACATTCAATTCCATTACAATATGATATCTTAACAGAGGAATCTGAAGGTAGAGCAAAAGCACTTAAATGAATTACACAATTGCATGACCAACTACCATGTAATGCACGTCGAAAACAAAAAACAAAACTTGTACAGAAAGAAGGAATATAACTAATGCATGAAATTTACAAACTCAATATTTCCAACGATAAGTTCTTGGTCAGTATATTTTGTCTAAACTGTCGTGATTTCGAATTTGTTGGAATGCTCGATAACGTTCGTCGCTGTCCCTGTCTCTAATATGAGATTGAACCTACGATATACTTATGATTTATAGATAAATAATTAATTGTAGTAGGCATTACTTGTTGAAACTTCATATTTCAACAGGAAGCAAATAAACGAAGAAAAGTTTCAAATTTAATTTATTGAACATAACAATTGTTTCACCAATACATTGGCTTCTTCAGGTGAAGATAAGTCTAATAAACAGTTACAAATATCAGCTTATATATAAAAGGTAAAGACTAAATAAAGTGGGAATAAAGTGGTGGAATTAAAATAAATAATAATAATAATAATTTCTGTTTAATTCAGTATCAAAGTTATTTTTGGGGAAGATAAACTGGTATATGTAACATTGAATTGAAAGCTGCTATTTTGTGGAAGATCTTTCATGCATAGGATTCGTGAACACAAACGCAGCTACACCAATGAAAAAACGGATTCTACCTATGCGGAACATTTGTTGCCAGAAAAATACTCTTTCAATGATAATTTAAAAATTTTAAAAGAATTACCCAAAAGTATTAAGCTCAATATAACAGAAAGTTATAATAAATTAAATGTTTTACTTAACGACAAAATTGAAGTCAGTAGGTCTCCATCCTTAAATTTATTTTCAAAAATTTAATGCCCCCACTTTATTCCCACTTTATTCCCACTTTATTTAGTCTTTACCTTTTATATATAAGCTGATATTTGTAACTGTTTATTAGACTCATCTTCACATGAAGAAGCCAATATATTGGTGATACAATTGTTGTGTTCAATAAATTAAATTTGAAACTTTTCTTCGTTTATTTGCTTCCTATTGTTATAGAGAAATGCTTTGATGATTAAAAGAGGAAAGAAATATATTTTCTGTGCAGTATTAGTATAGTATAGCTGCAACGACGTCGACGGCCCAATGCGAAGCTGAACCGATTTCAACAGGAAATTATCAAAGCGAGATTCCTCAACTGGGAATGAAGCTTTGGATTGTGAATCGTCAGTGTCCCAATGATATAAAAGAAACGAAATGGACTATTCAAAACGCACAATCGCGATAGAAATCATATGATAAACTTTTGTCTGAAACAAATGATCGGTTAACTTTTTGCTAACTATTTAGAACAGGTAATTATAAAATATAAGAGGTTTCCTCAAGAAATTTTGAATTTGGCGAAACTTTTTAGAAAAACGTTATTTATAAATTGTAGATTAAGTTGGAAAGGGATGAAGGTGTGGTTAAATTTGATGAGAACAATGATAATGGGTGTTACAAGTGAGGAAGGAGGGTTTTGAAACTTGTTGTAGCGTATTGGTTTATGGTTATAACTGTGACAGAAATATGAAACAAATTGACGGACGTTAGGATTAGGGGGTTGACAGTTACAGCTAGAAAAATTATCGGAATTTATGGGCGATTTATGGTAGTGCAATTAGGAAAGGATTCGAAACTAAATTGACAAAGGAAAGGAACTGGTAATAAATGAACAAAGGAGCTAAAAATCATAATTAAGAAAATCGGCTTGAAGACGTTACATATCTTCCAATGTTAATAAATCAGTTGGTGGTCCAAGGGACGCAACACCATTAGTGTTTTTCCACGAGGCATACCTTACCATTTCAAATTTAAAAATATTTTATAGCTACTTTTGTACCTGTTGTTTTTATTGTTTTTTTTTTACTTTCAAGTAGGAATTTGGCAATATTTACAACATTTACCATTTTAATGGAATAGGTACATACGTTCAGATGTGGCAGGTGAATATTTTACCATTCGTTAGTCATCATATTTGTTTCCATGGTAATTTCATTTGTGAAGCACTGCACATATTTGTTAGTAAAGTAAACATTAAACACTCGGTGTACAAGTTTAGATAGAGTACGTAAATGGTTGTAAAGTAAATTGAAATTTCCTTTAATACCCCCCTTCTGCGGTAAATGTTTGCGGGTTGAGGAGCGAAACAGGCGTTTTGTGAGTTCGCAAGCGAATTAGTTGACTAGGAAGCAAGGCCGGAGATTGCAACGTTTCGACTTTGTCCATAGTGGATACAAATGTAAATGTTAATGATCCCGAACTCCTCTGATTCATACACGTGATGCGATGCGCTGCGACGCTGACTACCACGAATTTGCTTGTCTATGTAACGATTATTATCAACGACTTGTAGCACCGAGCCACCATGTTTGCTAGTTATGCACTTTAGAGAAGGTCGAACGAATAGGGTCAAATGTCGAGTCACGATATGAAGGCTTTCGGCACCGCGTATATTTGTCTAACAACATTAACGCCGTTTAATGTTGCCCGTACTAAGTTGACATTTAATACCAGAAATAAACCGTTAAAGGAGATTTCTCACTAACGATCTAAGTTAACTCAACTAAAAGTCAAACTTTACATAAAACTTTTAGGAATGTACATATTTGAGAATAGGGGAACATAACTGAGGTTCTATGACAGAGTAAATGACAGTTAAAAAATAGTAGCGAGAAACGAGATTGTGGATTGGCAATACAAATAGGATTATAATTTTGGGGATGGCAAGATGAAAATAAAAATGAGAGTAGCAGTTGACAATATATTTACAAACTGTAAGAATGAAATTTGAAGATGAAGAGTAAAATAGTTTAAGACTTAGCAGAAGATGAAATTGACCGGAGGAAACTGAAGAAAGAAGTGTTAGTGTTTTGAAAATGAAAATGTTACGGAGACTATTTGGGCGGAGCTAGAAGTATTTAGATTAAGGTTGAGAACCAATTGAAAGAAGAAATCTCGAAAGTCTGAACATACAAAAATACTGAGAAATAGATAGATATAACATTAACCCTGACTACCGAAGACCTACCATTAAAAAGCAATTAAGAAGGGACAATAGTTACTGCCGTCATACTGTTAGTACGTGAAATTGGAATGTTAAAAGGGATTACAGGAAAGTACAAGTAATGAAGTTATTTAAACAGAGAAAAATAGCAGGGTGCAGATACAAATGATTCAAGGTTGAATATCAGGATAGATAGAGAATAATAAAGGAGACTGTGGTATGTAATAAATTACAAAAAGAGAGACTTACCCCTATATACCACAAACGACCACTGGTACAGTCTTGCGTTGAAAATGCCCACATTGTAAGTGGGCGAAGCATGTGTCCGCATTAGTAATCGTTTGTGGTATGTATATAGGGGTAAGTCTCTCTTTTTGTAATTAGGATAGGTATTTACATAGAAGAATAACATAACAAGACTTGAATAAAATACTTTGAAATATTCACAGAGCAGGACAGTAACAGAATAATAATATAATAGAAATATATACAAAAATAAGAAATAATAAAATGTTGTGGCGAGAAGGTAAGCGCGGCCACATAATAAATAATCACTAAATTTAGTGACAGTAAATGTGACGTAGAATAAAACACAATGTTAGTTCACTAATTTTTATTGAACTCGACAATATTGTTTCGATCGTCAGCAAACTAAGTTTAGGTAATCTTGAGAATGATCGCTGACGATCGAAAAAATATTGTCGAGTTCAATAAAAATTAGTGAAATAGCAAAGTAATTGTGTTTTATTTATTATAATCATTATGATTATTCCTAAAAAATATACAAATATAACAAATAATAGATAAAATAATAAATAATAAAATAAACAAATATAAGCTTCTTTTAAGTTTATCACGTAACATAAAACGCGCTGCCATAGTATAATTCAAAATTGTTTTGCGCATCAGTTATTTAGTAGTTTAAATGCACCAAAACTTATTAGTAGTATATTTCTCGTTAGTGTAATGATCTACACAGTATGTCGAAATAGAGGCAGAAACTTATCCCGAAGCGAATAGGTTTGAAAAGGATTGAAAACGGAAAAGTTGCTGTGTAATGGGCGACTGCGCATCTCAAACTTATCAAACATAACCTATAAACAAAAGTTCTTGGCGTACGCGTCAAATCGGCCTTACTGCGCACCCACTGCACCAGTTGTTTTGCGTAGTATCTAATTTATATTCTTATTTCTAATCTTCTTAGTTAATTAAAGTTTATCATGACATGAAGTGAGCGTATTGCTAATATCTATCCTTGCTGAAAAGAACTGATTGGTTTGTAGTTTCCAGTTGTACTGACTTGAAGAGAGGTAGATATTGGGCCACGGTTAAGCTAGCTGTATAGATCTATGAGTAGCGTTAAATGTAGATAGAGTCGTTGCACATGTACTCTAATAGTACCACGACTGGCTATAATGCCATTCTGAAAAACTGAAGCATATCTTAGAGAAAAAAAAATAAAAAAAGAGGGTTTTAAAATCCTTCTTCGTCTAATTATAAAGGATCACAGATCCCACATTTGGAACGCGTCCTACACAGAAGGCACAGCGCACCGAATGCCACATAGCTTGTAAAAGCCTTTCTGCCAGCGCCCACCTGATGAGACCCGATAGGTCGAAACCGGTCGTGGGATATGGCTTTCGTTCCAAATGTGGTATCTGTGATCCTTTATAATTAGACCAAAAAGGATTTTAATAGCTTCTTTTTCTGGTTTGTTATATTCGTCTAAGAATCCATCGGAATCAACAGTGTAATTCATTGTCGGTAGAGGTAATAGCCCTCGGAGTAGTTGTTTCTTTTGATTCCATATTTATATTTAGAGAAAAAAATAAATCAATTAGTAAAACGTAAATATCTAATGTTTTATTACTCTTCCTATCAATTTTTGAAAACATATTTCACCAAATGGTCAGCTTAAGCACAATTTCGATTATCAGGATTTAAAAGTTTTAAAACATAATCTCTCTTTGTAAAAGAGTGGTTAATTCTATTTCAATTGTTATATTATAAAGAACAAAATTGTAATGTCTGTTTAATAATAGGTATTATCATTTCTAAATCTGTTCTATCAGCAATCGTGATCCGTTTTCTGTGATAAATGCGTTGATGTTATTAATTCTCCGATATTGAATGAGTTCTTATCACAGGGCTTCACTATCTATTTGCCGAATTGAAAAGTGCTTTTGTCGTGTCATTCGCGGATAAAGAACGAATATTTATCTTCCGGCAAAAATTCGCCAGCAAAAGTTAGCACGACAAGATAAAAACAAAACGTAATGAATATCTACTTTGAATGAAATGGGATCGCTGAGTTTAGCTCTCATTTGAAATTTTCTTTTTTTGTCCGGATGTAAAGCGGTAATTATTATTCCCTTTGAGGACCGATGTTTCACTAGATGTATTCATTCAGTCGTAAAACTGTTGACTATATATTCTCCAAATAATTGTAGCCATTACCTCTAACTCTTCGTTTTTTACACGATAGAAATTTTTTTCTAACGATAACTCCTTATACCGGAATCTGATGGATTTGTCTTACAATCCATCGGTATGGTGACAAACTCTCTGTGCGACAGAAAAAGAAAATGATAGACATTTCGGACACAGTTCATCATTACATATTTATTTCGGTACCAACTGTTCAAAATTTACTTTGTAAAAAATTCGATTGCTTTTGCCAAATTTAAACAATATTTTCGGTTTTACTAAATCCTGAAGTTGCTGGTTTGCTGTCAAATTAAAAGGTATTAGCTACTGTTGCAATACGCTATTTGCCCATTTTTGTAAACCTGTTGAAATAAAAGTACTTTTTTATATTTTATTATCTGCAATATTTATTGTTATTCGAAGAAATTCATTAAAAGTTAAACCAAAACGAAGAGTTTATTTTACTCTTATTATTATGGACAATTGAGTTTTGCTTCGAGAAAACATTTGCCATACAGAAAAAAAACAATAAAATAAAATATGAACGTATTTTTGATTAAAAGTAGTGTATTATAAGTCTATTTATTGTTTTTAGACAGTGCTAATAAAACAGTTTAATTCATGAATAATAACATTATGGAACAATAGGATTTAGCAGAAGATATGTTAAGTTCTTGATAACAGTGTATGTTTGTGAAATGTAGACGGTGGATGCGGCTGAAATGAAAAAGTTAGAAGCGTTTGGAATGTGTTGTTATAAGTGGATGAAAGAGTAGAAAAACAAAGGGTGCTATAGAGGTCAATAAGAAAAACAGAAGATACAGGAAGGTACAACATCTTTTTAGACACAAAAAGTTGGTTAGAGATATACTGAAAATACGAGGGTGGATCAAATATAAACGAGCCTTTTTAAGTTGTGCGCCGGCTAGTTGTTCAAGGCGCATCCAGACGTTAGAAACTTGAAGTGGGAATATTAGGTGACACGGAAATGACGCGTCGTATTGCTGCGTTTGCTTGGTTAATACGTTAATAGCTATCACAATGAGTGAGAAAGAGGTGCAAAGCAGCGTTGCGCAACGAATTATTAAGTTTATTACACGTGAAAACGTGAAACCAGCTGAAATTTTGCGCAGATTGCAAGCACAATTCGGAAATGAAACGCTTTGGTGGCCACGTGTAAAAGTTTGGTGCAATGAATTTAACAATGGGCGTAATCATGTCGAAAATGTAAATCATCCTCGTCATCCGCGCACCATCATTTCGTCGGCGAGTGTTTTTGTGAAACTTTTCAAAATAAATGTTTTATGAACAAAGGCTCGTAGATTGTCTTAAGATAGGAAGGAGTGAATGTGCATATCTAACCAGCTTTCGGACTGACGACTCTATGATGATGAAGTTCTTGATCAATGATCAGTTGTAATTGTAAGACATGGATCGCGATTCAGAATACTTTGGTTCTCTTAGAGTAAAAAAAAAAATGGAGGCAGCATATAGTACTATAGCACCGTCGAGATAGGAAGTATATCTGGATCTCCTTTCTCGCTCTAACGCGGCTTGATTGGATCTCTTTTCTCCAGACGTATCTCTCTCTATCAATCAAGCCGCGTTAAAGTGGGAAAGGAGGTCCAGAACCACTTCCTATTTTAAGCACGCTGCAATAGTATTGTCGCGTATTTCAATCTATTCTAGACAGGTTTATAATTGTTCAAATCTGGTAAGATCGTTCTTTTCTTTTCGAGAGCTTTCCAACAATTTATAACTCTCTCGCCTACTATATCGTTATATATCCTCGCTACTCGCCTTTAATCGCCTTGTAACTATAAATAACTCGGCCGACTCCTCGGTAGTAATAGTTATAGTGACTGGATTTGTTCTAAAAAGTTCCAGAATGACGTTCTAGAAATTTCTAGTCTTTTCTTTGAAATCTGGGCAATCCACAACAGCTTCTTAATGCTGCATGTATGTTGCTACCATGTTTTTTTTGCTTTAAGGTTCCGACAATTTACGTGCTGTCATTAAACAGTATTCAACCAATATTTGTAGAAATATGGCACTAATTGTGAGTTAATTAACGTTTTACAAGGTCCTTTTTGAATAATGTCGACTTTTCAAACTGAACCCACGGGGTAATTAGTCTACGTGATCTTTTGCTATTAATAATAAACATTAATTAATTTTTATTTCTCTTTGTTTCATATAATCATCGCCAATTAATTGTAGAACAATATCTGAATTTAATCCATTGTTTTTTTTTACAATCACGTTCCCTGTTTGTAATATTTTAATTAAAAGATAGACAAATGATCTTCCCTTTCAACCCCTCAGCTGTATTTCATATTTTGCGTAAAATGAAACTCCCACTTGAACCTTAACTTGCTAAAAATTAATATCACGTTCTAAAGTAAATCTTTCGTAGACAAAGGTCCATCGAAGCAGATTTTGTTATCTTCTCTTTTAAAATTTCGGTTTTAATTTAAATGGTAATTTATGTGTTTTATCTCTTTCTTGTTTGCATGGTGGATTTCTGTTCTTGTTTCCTGTATTATGTTATTTTAAGTTTCGGATATGATATTTAAAAGAATAGGGGTAACCAAAGCAAAATCCATTTTATAGCATGTTACACAGACTTATCAAAGCCCCTTGTCAGAAACAGACTCTAATAAATAATTGAATCTAATTAAACAAATCGCCATAAACAATAATTACAACCTGCTCATAATTGACACTCTTTTACAAAAAATTTCATACACTCAAAATATTTCACACATCTTCCCACTCACTAAAGATAACACAAATAAAAAATTCAAACTTTTAACATATATAGGGAAACCATCACTAACAATCAATAAATTTCTCAGAGACAACAATATAAATGTATCATACAAAACGAATAATAACCTTGGCATATATATAAAGAATAATAAAGACAAAGTAGAGAAACTATTAAAACCAGGCATATATCAACTTAATTGCGGTTCTTGTTCAAAAATTTATATAGGTCAGACGGAAAGAAATTTTAGAATTCGTTTGAACGAACATTTTAGATCATATAGAAACAAAAAAACCGATTCTAACTATGTAAAACATGTGTTAGAAGATAATCATATATTTAATTTATATGTCAAAATTTTACACATTGAAAATAAAAGTTTAAAACTTACACTATTAGAATCTAATGAAATTAACAAATATAAAAATACAGACAGATTACTCAATGACCAAGTAGATATAAACCCCTCACCACTATTAAATCTTTTCTATCTATCTAATCTATTTATAAACATCTACTCTTAGGTAGTTTTAAGTAAATTTTGTACTTCTGAAGAAGCAACAGTGTTGGCGAAACACGTGTGAAGTTTATTTAATAAATTGTGGTAGTTATCAACTGTGTTTATTTCGATATGTTGGACTTCCATCAAGTATCCGCTAATTCAATACAATTGAAATCCAAAATTATTTATACAGTCGCATATTTTATTTTGTTATAAATATCTGAAGTATAAAACTTCTTCATAAAATTAAGTACTTGCTGAATCAATTAATCGATTAACTTAAAACTTTTCCTACGCGAGGCAAGTTTAAAAGTTTTTCGTGCAAAAGTATCCATACGGTGTAAAAATTCTCTGTAACGAAACTTACCTATTGATTATTATTATTATTATTACAGCAGGTCATAGGCCCAAAGGATAAAGAAATTAAATGCAATTAATAATAATTATTATATAAATATAAATTCCTATATTGAGTTCGAACGCCTATGTGAGGAACTGATTAGCTAATCTCCTTAGTCTGGGTATTGTAGAATTATATAAATAATTTGTATTACGAGAAGGATCCTTGAAAAAAAAACAATACTTTTAATCTCATATTGCAGAAACTTAACATTAACGTGACCAGGGATGATTTTATATAGAGAAATCAGATCTTGAAAAATTCTCGTTGGATTTAATAATTTGAGTTTGTAGGCTAACTTTGCGAATAACTTATGTTGAACTGTCTCAAAACGTCGTATTTGATCACTTGACCAAACAGTAGAACAATACATCAGTTTGGATTTTGCAAAGGGGAAATGTCGAAAAGTAGAGAACTTTGTGTTTTTGTGAAACATTTCAAAATAAATGTTTTATGAACAAAGTATCGTTCATATTTGATCCATCCTCGTAATTTAAAGATCTGAGAATGAGTTGTAAAGACGAGAGAGAATAAAATACTACATTACTATTACGTAATAGCTTGATATTCTGTCGATTCGACAATAAGATTTTTTTAACTGCAGATGTGTACAACCTGCACCTCGAATTGCTATTGTAAAAATTTTAACTATGGAAAAAATTCAAACAGCCCCGAGAAAAAATAAAATCCACGACTATTAAATTTTGAACGATTGCATAAAACGGCAAGGAATTCGCAATTTACGTTTTGTTTTACGGCTGTGTTTTCATGTAATGTAATGAAATGCGGAGTTTTAATAAACCGTTTCTGGCTCTTATGCACTTTTATGAAATTTAAGAATTTCATTTACATAACCATTAATATGAGGAGTTATTAGAGACAGCGGTATTGATAAAAGATCATGAGATTAGATAAAAATAAAACAAAAATTTTGGTAAAAGTAGGGTTAGAGCTAATATAAAAAAAGTCGCCAATTGTCGATATTTAGGAAGTAAGAGAAGTAATGATGGAAAAAGCGGTAGAGATTAAATAAAGAATAGCGCACATTTAATTTACTGTAGGTTACATTATAAGTGATTTAGGAAAAATCAAACTCGGATTCGGTGGTTTCCTTTAGGGGTGGGGGCGGAACAATTTTCGCAATCATAGACCCGCCTACTAGAATATTCATCCAACTATAAAATTTAATAAAACATTAATTAATTAAAAATAATAAATAATTCACTTAATAAAACACTCTATTTGCCCTTATTCGAGTTTTTTTAAATTAATTAATGTTATAGCTACACAAAAAAACTCACCACAAATAGCTTAGGTTATATTAAATATTAAAATTTTAGTTTATTATCCCTATGGGGGAGGAGTGGGGCGAATTGTACTCTGTTGATTTTGCATAATTGGTCTTATTCTTATCTTATCTCTAGATATTTAACATTTCTTACTGTAGTTTTCTATAATAAATATAAATAGGGAATCAACAGAAACAACTATTCTGAGGGCTAATACCCCTACCGGCATTGAATTACACTGTTGATTCCGAAAGATTCTTAGACGAAGATAAAATATAAAAAAAGAAGGTAGTAAAATCTTTATTCGTCTAAATTATAAGGATCACACATCCTACATTTTCAACGAGTCCTACACAGTAGGCACAACGTACCGAAAGCCATACCCACGACCGGTTTCGACTTATCGGGTCTCATCAGGTGGGCGCTAGCCGATAGGCATTTACAGACTATACGATAAATATAAATATGAAATTTCTGCCAGTGCCCACCTGATGAGATCCAATAAGTGGAAACCATTTGTGGGATTTGGCTTTCGATTCGTAGTGCCTGCTTAGTTATAAATGTAGGATTTTTGATCCTTAATATTTAGAAGAACAAGGAAAAATCAACACAATAAAGTTAGCAGCGTGGCTGCAAGTTAGCCAGTGCGGGATTAGAACTGGTATTCTCGTCTCGGCGTCGCCGCTGTTTGCTGATTATTGGGGCGAGATTGCACCCTGGCCAGTAGAGCTGCATTATTGTGTACATACCGGCTAAATAACTATGTATATAGAAATATGATTTCTACGCCATCTTGTTTTGTTAATAATTGTAAATTGTAGAAAGGGATCGTTGGATGCTTCTTGTATTTTCGATAAAGCTGATGAACATTTTACCTTTTTTAGCTCTCAAATTTCATGCTTGTGTTAACAACAGAACAGTCGTTACAGTTTCAGAAGCTAGGATTCCTGGATTCTCTTGATAAATTGTTGAACATGAACGCTTTATGTAAATTACTAAATAGACTCCGAAGATTTCAACTCGCTTTTATCGTTATTGTTGTGTAGCAGGGTGTATAGTCTATTTTTAGTGCTTTCGGCAATGTTTGCTTTTATTTTATCGTCCATATCCTCCTTATTCCCTCCGAAATACACATATATAAAAACATATACGTGTAATATACACTTGTAAGCCGTGTTTTCAAATCTGAATTTTTATTCTGGAGTGAGTCGTTAAATGTTTTTTCTTTCTGATTTTACTACAGTCGGAGCGGTGCCGTTCTTAAATGATTGAAGTGGTTTTTGTCATTTTTGTATCTTAAGTTCTGTTTTCTCGAAATTTAACGCACAGATTTTAACAACAGCAATAAAATAAAACATTAAAAGCTCATCCAATACGGTGGAATTTAATTTAGATACTATAAAATGTTTTATGTCAAATTTAACAATAAAACAAGTTTGGGAAATTCTTTTGCTGATGGTGAATGAATGATAAATTAACTGTTCCACGTGACCATACCTCTCTTTATTTTTGTTTCCTCCCCATTTGAATATATTTTAGTACATTAGTTCTACGTCAGTGATCTGTGTGTATTTCGACCAGTACCATATGGTAATAAGTCTTGATGTTGAAACGTTCCATATTTTGTTTCATTTGTTTTGTTATAGTGTATTATCAAACTTGCACCTTCAACCCTCTCTCTCTTTCTCTCTCTATCTGTCTCTCTCTATTACTAAAACGTTAAAAATACTTAAAGAATCTTGTGTTGGTTCAAAAAAGAAGGAATTAAAATCCTTCTTCGTCTAAATATTAAGATCAAAGATCTCACATTTGGAACGCGTCCTACCAAGTAGGCACAACGAACCGAAAGCCGTATCCCACGACCGATTTCGACCTATCGGGTCTCATTAGGTGGGCGCTGGCAGAAAGGCCTTTACAGGCTATATTATGAGACCCGATAGGTCGAAACCGGTCGTGGGATATGGCTTTCGGTTCGTTGTGCCTACTTGGTAGGACGCGTTCCAAATGTGAGATCTTTGATCTTAATATTTAGACGAATAAGGATTTTAATTCTTTCTTTTTGAATATGTTATATCTTCGTCTAAGAATACATCGGAATCAACAGTGTAATTCAATTGGCCCTCGGAGCAGTTGTTTCTGTTGATTCCATATTTATATTTATACTTGTGTTGGTTCTTTGTGAAACATTTTTTAAATTATATAAATAAGAGACTGTTGCTTTTAAATGCTCACTTTATTTGTATAAACCCTACAATTGTTTCGGCCTATTGAGCCTTTCTGTGCTTGATACTCTTGAGAAAGGCTCAATAGGCCGAAACAATTGTAGAGTTTATACAAATCAAGTGAGCATTGAAAAGCAACAGGTCACTTATTTATATAATTTAAAACGTTAAAAGTCGGTTCCTTTGTTTTCTACAAACTAGCTAATTAATATTATAGTTTTCCGAGACATCCTGTATTGTACATTGACGTTTTAAGAACAGTATGATAAGAATTTCGACTAAAGTTCGCATTCTTTGGTGTAGTTGTGATATTTTTATCGATGTCAGAAAATTGAACGTTAAGCGGCCATGTTGTATGAATTTTACCGCAAAATCTGCCATTTTATGTATACTTAAACCATATCCATTGCGACTGGCTGAACAAAACAAGATAAAAGCATTACGGTTAAGTGCAGCTTTTTAATAAATCATTCCGTTTCCGTGACTCTGGACTATTAGTTCCGCTACAATGAGGAAAGGGGACAACACTATTCCCTGCTAAGGAGATGAGAAAAACAATAATCATTCTTCGAGCCATTTCCGGGAATTACGGACGTGCGCTTTCACAAAAGTGTGTACGCCTTTACACGCTTCGGTAGTCCTCTAATGGTTTCCGGTGGAAAGACTTCAAAAACTTCCGGAAAAAATAACACCATCCCTTCATACCCTCAAAAACTTAAGACGGTGCCTAAATTTGAGAAATATGTTCATGTCGCGTCCCAAACAAGCCGAATCTTTTCGTCGCCATTTTTTCATCATCGTCATATTAATTTTAAGGATTCGAAAGTGCAACATGTGTAAAAGGACGCAATATCCAACAAAAATCTCTAGGACATTTCCTTCGTATTAATAAAGAAAAAGATCAGAAAAAACAACGGAGTGTATAAAGTTAACTCTAATGATTGCAACGCTTTTTATTTGGGACAGTCAGGTAGAACTGTGGAAAAACGTGTTAATGAACATATACACAGTGTCAATAACAAAATAAACAATACTGGACTATCTGAACATTGCTTTTCTTTCGAACATAGTAATGATCTTGAAAACATAATTTTTTTTATATATTTAGATTAAAAGCAGAAAACATAATTTTCTTTAATGTGGAAATTTAAAAAGCAATAAAACAAATTAACAATCTTGTAAATTACTAAAAAGAATTTTATATTCTTGATTGATTCTACTTTTACTTGATGGAAATTCATTGTGAAATATATAAATAAAACACTATTAATTTCCACTGATTTTATCAGTTACTTGACATATGTTTCGCTACTTTGTCGATTCTTCAGAAGTTTTAAATACACTTAAGCTATTGATTCTTCTCTATCTATATTTATAGGTTAGTCTACATCGATTTGTTAGGGGGTAAATTCAGTGGAGGGGAGTTGTTAAGATCTACTTGTTCATTAAGTAATATGTTTAATATTTAATAAAGATAATAAAATTAATTTAAAACAATAACGTATTTTGGACAACCTTCATTAAAAATTAAGCGATTTTTGAATAAATATAACACAAGTTTAGCATTCAAAACTAACAACACACTTAGCAAACATATCAAAAATAACAAAGATACATTAAAAAGAGATAGTAAATCTGGTATATATAAATTAACATGCGGAACCTGTGAGAAATTTTATATAGGACAGACAGGGAGAGCATTTGACAAACGCATTAAAGAACACGTCAATTCATTCAAAAATCTAAAAAATGATTTGAATTATGCAACTCATTTAATAGAAGAAAAACATGTTTTAAATACAGATTTTGAAATTATACACACAGAAAGTAAAAGCCATAAATTAAATTTACTTGAGTCAATGGAAATCAATTAATACAAAATAGAAACATACTACTTAATGAACAAGTAGACCAACTCCCCTCTACTGAATTTACCCCTTAACAAATCGATGTAAACTAACCTATAAATATAGATAGAAAAGAATAAATAGCTTAAGTGTCTTTAAAACTTCTGAAGAAGCTACAAAGTAGCATTTCGTGCGTCTCTCCTTAACCACACCACCCACCTATACCCACGATTGCTGAAAAGAGGCCGAAGCGGGTCTTACGCCCTACCCTCCGGCTTTCCACTGCAGTGTAGGTCGGGAAGGGACTGCCCGCCCACCAGCACGAGTAGCTGGTGGGAATGAAACACCCAAAAGTTTAAAGTTTATGTTAGCTTTAGTTTGACACTTAATATTTAAATAGTAACGGTCAAAGGTATACCAACCATATGTATTTAAATAGTGACCCTACTTTATATTGATAGATTGGAACTTATTATTTAGACTGGTTGGAAGAAATTTTCAAAAGTCTTTTTTTAATTTAAATAGTTACTGATAACAAGGTATTACAATACTGACCAGTAAAATACAAGCTATTAATTTCTCTGTTGTCGGCAATTAGCTGGCAACTGCAATGGAACATGGAAAAGGGCGCCCCCTGCGCGAGCCTGTTAACATGCAAAGGCAGCGGGAGACAATTGGTTTTAGAGAACGAACAGATCAAGCAACCGACCAGGTTACTAAACTACCGAAACATCGGTTTTGCGAGGTCGGATCTCGAGGGGTGTCATACGGAGGCCACTCACCCTTCTAATCGATAACCAACTCTACCCATTCGTTCGGACCCTCCGCTATTCCTGTTGGAACTACTCTCTCGTCCGTATGTTAACATAATACATTCAATTCTGTCCTAAATCAGTAAACAATTCTAAAATGTTCCGAGTCGGTGGCATGTTGGTGACCGAAGAATGAACCGTGATACATTACGAAAAACATAGGAAAATTTATTACCTCTGAAAGTTCAATAACATTTAAGTTTTCGGATAGGGAAAAGGTCCTTTCTCCTTCTAATTTCCTCTCGAAGAATTTTTACAGATGGCATTCACCACGCTGTTTGTATTTATTGATCGAAAACTGTTTAAAAGAATTAGGGTAGCTGGTAGGTGTTTTGTCGGGCTGTTTACGGCGTGCTGATGAGAATCAATGAGTTCGAAATCGCGATATACATCTGGCAGTTTCGACAAATTTTGACGAAGGCATATTTTTAACGCAGAAATTAAAAAACACAGAAACAAACTAGAGTAGATTTATGGAAGGTAACCAACTAATTAAAACTTGAAGATGAGCTTGATGATCGGTGTCAAGTTCACTCTCTCGACAAAACAGGGGATGTTTTTTGTTTTTGATTAGGAATAGAATCAAATTTAAAAATTACACCATTCTTGTAATTGTTGAATGCGGTTTAATTTACATCAAACGCTTCGAAATTTGTCGAAAGCAGCTTCTTTTTCAGTTTGATCATTTATCAGTTTCATGTTGGAGAAAAGGTTTCTTTCTGTTTGATTTCATTCAAATCCAGTTTAATACAAATAGGTTTCGAGAATTTCAACCTTCTTGGTCGTAATAAATAGTTTTAAGTTCACCTAAGGAAGGGACAATTGGATTTGAAAGCGACGATATCAGTTTCATCGTTTTCAAATAGGTATTAAGTTTTCATACAAATAAAAGTAACATTAAAAAACAAACAAAAGGAAAGTTTCACCAAATTTTATTAGAAAAATCCTAACTAGTAACGGTCAACGCGACCATTTTCAAAGGAGTAGAGTACAACAAATACTAAAGTCTTAAAACTAAAACAATTCTATTTATAACTAGGGATTAGCCAAAATAAGTGGGGAGTCAATGTAACTTAACTCTAATAATAATAAATTGAATGTAACTGTGATTGAAAACAATCAGTGCAATTTGAAATTCGTACTGCCTAAATTTAAACCTGTAGTTGATAAATTAGGAAAAAGTGGAATTTATAGAATTAAGTGTAATAATTGTGATGCCCTTTACATTGGGCAGAGCGGGAGAGCTATAAACATAAGCATAAAAGAACATATTTACAGTATTATTAAAAAACACAATAAAACCGGTTTCTCAGAGCATTGCACCTCCTTTAACCACATTTTAGACGAGGAAAATGTAATAGTTTTACATAGTACTATTAACAAAAGTAAAAAGCTATCTCTCCTAGAAAGCTTGGAAATCAAAAACGCCCACTCGCACAACCAAGATATTGTAAATAACCAATTACAGTTAAGTTACATTGACTCCCCACTTATTTTGGCCAATCTCTAGTTATATATAGAGCTGTTTTAGTTTTAAGACTTTAGTATTTGTTGTACTCTACTCCTTTGAAAATGGTCGCGTTGGCCGAAACTTGTTAGGATTTTTCTAAAAAAATTTGGTGAAACTTTCCTTTTGTTTGTTTTTAACTTCATTAAGTATGTTTCACAACAGTTGCACCCCACAAAGTGTTAAGTTTATTAAAAGTAGCATTATCTGCAATTTATGCGTCAATTTTGTAATTCACGCAGTGTGCCCTCTCGTATAGGTGCTTTACTTTAACTGTAATTCGGATCAAGACGTTAAGTGTGTGAAAGCATTGTTTCGAGCTGTTTTATTTTACTTCAGTTTTAGAATCTTGAGTGGAACCTCTCGTGGCCGACATTATAATCGCCCTATTTTTCTCGAGCCCAGAAAAAGGGCGAAACAATTATAATCTAGAGCACTTTGAACTGTGTGGGCTTATAAGCCGTTTGATACCGTAAGGGTGGAGATGATTTTTATAATATACGATGAGATTACCAGGAGATTGTCTCGCTATTTATCGACGTTCATCGTTTTATTTATGGACGCATTATGAACCGAAAGCTTTGCTTATAGCGATTTTCTAAAGATCGAGAAAGACTTAACTGATGTTAATATCTGCCTGGTGAATGAAGTTTTTCAATAGGGGGAGATCAGTGAACTTACCGCATTGAACGTCGTGACCAGGCGACAAAATTAAACCGACATAGGAGGGTTGAAGCTGTTTTGTTGGAGGACAGAGCGCTTTATTCTTTTAGGAAAAGGGATCGCCTCAAAAAATATTTGTTAAAAATGGGTCAAGCTGTATTCAGTACATCAGATAATAAGAAGGAATGTTTATTAAAAATAATAAAAATACAAACGCTTTAAGTTACGACATATATTTATTAAATATAAATATGGAATTAACAGAAACAACTACTCCGAGGGCTAATACCCCTACCGGCATTGAATTACACTGTTGATTCCGAACGATTCTTAGACAAAAATAACATATCCAAAAAAGAAGGCATTAGAATCCTTGTTCGTTCATCTAAACATTAAGGATCAAGGATCCCACATTTGAAACGCGTCCTACACAGTAGGCACAGCGCACCGAAAGCCAAATCCCACGACCGATTTCGACCTATCGGGTCTCACCAGGTGAGCGCTGGCAGAAAGTCTTTTACAAGCTATATAAATTAATAATAATCAATTAATATAATTAGACGAAAAAGGATTTTAATACCTTCTTGTTTTGGATATATTTATTGTTATTATACAGTTCCTTCTTCTGGTTCACTCTTGACTTGACTATTTTTTGGTAGAGAATATTTTTTCTTTTAGTTGTGTAATTCGATTTGGTTGGATAATTAATTTTTGTTAATAATAAATTTGATGCTTATGGCGTGGCTGAATTCAAATGTTTATTTCGATAAATTTTTGGTAGAATTCTGTTTTTACTTTTTTAATATTTACTATGTATCAAACTTCTTTGAACATGTTAAAAGTATAGAAGTTTCTTGTAATATAGAACGGTTTATCAAAAATCGAATTTGTTTGTGAGTTCACATGAAAAATTGATCACTAGGGTTAAACAGTCGTTCGCACATGACGTACTTTTGAAAGACGTACTTTGGCCCCTACATAAAAAAAGTGAAAATCAACATCATACCTTGTAGTGGGGATTTTTAATATCCAATACGATTCATTCTTGTTTAGTTAACCACCTGTAACGATGGAATGAAACTAAATAACCAGCGCCCAAACTCTAAAGGTTCACGTGTTAAGGGGTGTTTGTGTCTGAAAATTCTTTTAAGTTGCATATACGTATGTATAACGTCCACAGCGGTCACTCTTTATGGTATGTTTATCTTCGAAATTATTTTCGTGTCAACGTCATAAATTCTGAACCCGGATAATTTCCTATCCAGTTCTCCACGGTATTGACAGTAGAGTATGGAGTGAAAATAAATAAAAATAAAACAAAAATATTGATTTGTAAGGGATTTGAAAGTGGGGTTAGAGCTAATACAAAAATTGGAGACCAAAAACTCGAATATTTAGGAAGTATGATAAGAGCGCAATTAAAATAATTGGAAAGTCTCAAAACAGGTGTAATTTTCACAATTTACAGTCATGAAATTTTCGCATTAACTCAAACAAGTCAATACTCTTCGTATAAACTTTTTCAAACGCCAAATCAATTAAATTAGCTTGTCGTTGGTGCTTCATAGACATTCTTTGGGGTCTGTTGATGAGTACCGAAAATGCTGCCTCGCAAACAGCTGTACTACATCCAAAGGTACGGCAAGTCGCTAACAGCTTGTAGGTGTCCTCAAATGCAGTTCGTTGGTTATAAATTTCAGCGAACATCTCGTTAGGGTTGTACTGTGAGCAATAATTCTTCACAACATTTATTTCGCATGGTGATGGTACCTGGATTTCTAATTTCTTCACAATTTCTATTTCGTCGATGTCCAGTTTCTCGACATTTGTAATGGCCGTGCAAAGATCTTTGTTATGAGAAAATCTCAAGTGCAGTTCCGCAAACATCAAATCCAAAGTTTCCATGTGTAAAGCTTTCAAAATTTGCGAAGGATCGTCATCGGTTTCAGATCTTTGACCTATTTTATCAGCAATTATGGAATCCATCAACAATTTGCTTGGTTTTCTTTGTCTCTTCGGATTCGGTCCATCTTGAGATATCTTATCCGAATTAATATTAAGAACTGTTGTGACTTTATGAAAGATGTCATCGAAGAAGGATGTATCATTCCTCATTTCATCCAAAGTTTGAATGACTGCGTCGACGACCCTGATGGAATCTATTAAACTCGACTCTCTGGACTGCAAAATTTTGTCAGCTGGTTCAATTATTTCCAAAACGTACTTCATGTACGTATAAAATGCAATAAAACCGGAGTAAACAGACCGCTTTGCATAGACAAACGGGAGGGGGGATGCGGCGACGGGGGGGGGGCTGAGAACCTTCTAGGGGGGGCTTAGCCTCCCGGACCCCACCGTGGCTACGACTCTGAAGCGATCGGTAAATTTAGGAACTTGAAAAAAAAATGTGTGTGGGTACGAAACGTGGACGCTACATGAGTATGGCGGAAAATAAAAAATTGGAACCATTTGAGACGTGGTGTTATAGGTGGATAGAAAATGTTAAAATGACAAGGTATTAGAAAGAACTTGTAGTGGTTGTTGGTATCCGAAGAACATGTAATAATTTTGATTTGTTCCTTCCATTGATGTTCTACTTGTTACCATACGTAATAGAGATGTGTAGGAACATTTCTAGGTAAATAAATAGTTTTTATACCATTTAGCTGAGTATTGGTCCTGAATAAAATTATATATATAACGAAAATTTAACGATACAATGTATTTAAAAAATGTTTCATAATTTCATCACCGAAAAATGTGTTTCTATTAATAACAATATTTAACTGTTATGATTTTGACATTTTGATCGTTGGCCTAACTACGGATTTAAAATGTACGGCTAGGTGTTTCCCCTATGTACCTACCCTCTTATGCGGGAGATTTCTATTAATATTTACAATATTGATACATTTGTATATTTAAAAAAGTGTCAAATATAGTGTCCACCTTTGTATATTTTAGTCACTTTTAATGGCAGCTTTTTCTTCTGATGTATAGTAAATATTATCCATTTGGAGCCAATTTCTTCCTTTCTTTCTTTGTCACAATGCAAGATATGACTGGCAGAGGAAATGGGGCTCCTTGGCCTAGATGGATTTTCCATTACTAGCCTATCAGACGTTTTATGTATTTAGCCAGTTTCGAAAAGCCTCTTTTGAAATGTTGCAATTAATCTTTCACTTGAATGTGGAACATATACGCATTTGCTATTAGTGTTAAGTAATACGTACGACAAGGGGGTTACAGAAGTAAAAAAAATGAAGGCAAGGAGGTAATAGGAAGAGTAGAAATATTGCTTTTTATAGCTTTAAAAGAAATATATTTGAAACTATTACCTATAATTGTTTATCACCGTTAAATAATTTAAATAATATGAATTAATTTTTACCAATTACAGATAACCTCAAATTAATGAGGAAAATTCCCTCGCCGGGAATCGAACACGGGTTCGCACCCTTCCTGTAATCACTAAGTCATGGAATCGTCAAAATTAATGAAATTTCATTATTAATGATTAATAATGGTGTTGAATATCGCGGGTGTGTCGCTTGCCTAGCTAGTACTAGGGGACACTTAAACCCTCTTCGAAAAAAAATAATTTTCCGAAGTCGATATTTTAATGATATATACAGCGACCGATTGTTTAATTTCGCTTCTGCTACAAAATGATGAATTTATACGAGCAATAATAACTGTGTTTTGAATTTACGATTTTTAATAAAACATGTATACAACTTATAACTACTAACACCGATAACGAAAAAAGAACTAGTACTATGTGAGATATATAACTTAGGATAAGAGACGAACAAGAAGATAATGTTATTACTACTAAAAAAAAAAACTTTTGTGTGTTTCATTCCCACCAGCTACTCGTGCTGGTGGGCGGATAGTCCCTTCGACCTACACTGTGTGCAAAGCCGGAGGGTAGAGCATAAGGCCCTCTTCAGCCTCCTTGCAGGAATCGTGGGAATGGGTGGGTGGTGTGGTTAGGGAGAGAAAGATGAGACGGACGAAATGAAGACAGAAGAGAATTGAAAGATTATCTGTGGAATATTACTGCTCCAGCATTTGCCTAAATGATCCAAGGAAACCACAGAAAACTTGGACCAGAGCAGCCGGTCCCGGGTTCGAACCGGCGACTTCTCGAATACTAAGCAATGATATAGAGCACTAGGCCACGCCGCTAGGTTATTACTACTTACTTACTAGCTTAAATATACCTTGGATCTACTTGGGAACCTACAGGGGAGGAGGGTGGTTAATAGGGTGTTGGTGACCTTAGGCTATTGTTAGTTACTACGTGACAAAATACTGTACAAAGTTGTGTTATTCTGTACAATAACACATCTGGCAAACAGAAGTTGAATTTTGCTATTTTACCAGTAAAATATAAATGTCCTTTACGCAGAAAAAGAGTTCACATAAACTGCGCACCAACAAATAGTATACATTAATTTTGACGATTCTGTGATTTTGTGAGTACTTTCGTTTTTTGCTAGTGTTACCTCTCGTAGCTTAGTGGTCAAAGCATGGGTACATAAAAGCAAAGGTTTGATCTCCGGCGATGGCGTGATAGCAGCTCCAATTTGTCCTGTAGTGCGCAAAATTTAGTTCAAAAAGTTAATTCTTATTAATTAGCTTCTACTAAAAAACTATCCAACTATTTCATTAAAGGAGGTAATACTTAGGAAAAAAAATGAAATCAAACGCCTTATAACACTACAAACAATGTTTATTGGTACAACCAAATGTATACATTTCGACTACGAGGTATTCATTTTCAATAGTAATATAAAATAAAATTAAGAAATGATTATACCTAAATATATATCTACAAACTACCTGTAACTTATTTCAGACTATCGACTATTTCGACTATGGGTTGTTGGTGAACGGAACTTTTAGGTCGATGTAATTATTTATGACAAGATTTCAATAATTCAATATTATAGGGCCCGTGTTGAAAGCATGATATGCGACTGCTGATTTTTCCTCATTGTTCTTTTTTAACATTTTACTCATCCCTACCTCCAATTACTTACAAAAGAATCAGAAATACCGCAATTGATTGAGCAGGTCTTTCAAGTGGAGAGGAAAATCTTTACGAAGTCAAGAAATAAATCATTTTCTGTAAATTATCGGAAAGCTCAATATTTGCCGCATTACTATTTCTTTGTAATTGAATGTCTTGGTAATATTATCTCAAGATAGTAGAACATATTCACAAAAGTACTCACAGAAGTATAGTAGTTTAACATAACTAATTGGATTGAAATTTTCCGTAATCAAAATCTACTTGCCAAATTTTTTCTATTGCAATACCTCTATGCACTGCTGAAGTGATATCTCGTCACAATTAAGGAAATATCGCAGACCAACATAACTAATATGGGCTTGAATTTTCCTCTAATTATTCGTAAATTGTCCGTAAAGTTCAAGGCAATTGTACATTGTTAATTATATTTGCCTTTCGGCCTTTATAAAAGGTTTACTTATTACAAAACTTAATAAACTTTTTATTTGTTTATTTTCGTTAAAGGTTACGGCTTTCTTTTATTGAATATTGAAAGTTAATTTTTTCCTTTATTCTAATTGTTGTCTCTGTTGTTCCTCCAATTGCGTGAACATTGTTAATATACTTCGTTGACGATTGTTTCACCTGGCGGCATTATCAATATGTCTCTTTTATTATTTAGGATTTCCCTCGTCCATTCTACCACTTGCTGTGGTTAACAATTTTAGGATCATCTTTAAGATAATGGGCAGATCGTCGCCTTTGATGCCATGTATTCCAGGGTTTATATATGTTACGGGTAAAGTTAGATAAGCGAGTTAACCTAGGTTTACCTAGGTTTACCCAAGACTCTTGTATAATGTCCAAAATATATTTGGAATTGTACACATTTCGGACTTTACCCAGGTAAACAGCGTTTTATCCGCTTTCGCTTGGTTAAAGTTGGATGTACCATAAATGACAAAGCCATTAATGTTTGAAAAACATATTTAATTCAAATAACGCATTTTACAAATAAAAATTAGAATTCTAAATCTGTATTCTCTTAAAGGTAATCTACTCACGAGTACTTATTTGTTCAAACAAGACATGCTGCTGTGACATTTCGAGTTGCAAAGATTTCCAATACCTTTACCTAACCTAACCTAATCACAACTCCTTTTTTGACAGATTTCAGTTTTTTTTGACACCCTTCACACAAGCGCAGATATAGCATAATAACATGTTGAGTTATATGAGTCAAACGCTGTTTACCCCGATAAAGCCCGAAACGTGTACAATTCCAAATATATTTTAGACTTCACCCAAGAGTCTTGGGTATTATGCAGTTTTGCGGGTAAACCTAGGTTTACTTGCTTATCTAATTTTACCCGTGGCATATACACTCCACACATAATTGCAAATTTTTCTTCTTCTATCTTCCAGAATTTATTCCCTCTTTCTTTGTTTTTGCATGTAAATCTTGTGATTAACCTGTGATCTCTTCCGTTACAATGTATACATACACACATGACATGTGGGTTGCCCAACGATACACAGTTGGCGTGCTTGGAATTGCAATATTCTTATATTTGTTGGTTCATGCCTGCTTCTTTCAATATGGCTTCTATCGTGATATTACGTCAGCAATGCGTAATGATGTTCAAACATATATATAATGATGTACATTAATAATGAGAATGCTTACAACTGCCACCTCCAATTCAGTCACAATTTTATTGAAATGTAAATATTTGAGAACAACATCTATTAAGTGCTTCGATACAAAGACAAACCGAAAAATTTCGGCACGCCCTTATTGAAAACGTTTCGCCCACGACTTGCTTTGTTTTTACCACCCCCGCATAACTTACTCGCCCACGTGAAATTAGATTGAATCAATTGAATAATAAGCACATTTTTTTATAATTCTTTAAGTTCGAGATGAACACCCCCGTAAGATTAAGCGGCACCTAATGGAATAGAGAATTACGTTTCTGACATTGTCTATTCATAGTTTATACCTCGCGCTTTTCACTATTGAATTCGTTGCTGCCCTTCTTTTTCCACCTCCTTTATCACCAGCTTATGAAAGCCACCCACTCTGTTCGCATGTACCGTGGAGTTCTCTTGTGTTTTTGTAATGGAAGTTCTCTATTACTTGCAAATAGTAATTGAGTAATAGAATTCGATTCTATGATTTGCATATTTAAATATGTTATAACCATAAAATTTATAGCCTAAGTTTTTAAATTTTTGTTAATGTATCGTGTCAAAACTGAAAGTGTGGCTTTTACGGTAAGTCTAATTTAATTTGAAAAGTTTTCTTTAAATTTCACTTCGAAGCATAATTATTTTCCCGAAAACTTAACTGGTCTTTGTAGCCCATCATAAAATATAGAAAGTTATAATTACTCGTCGTTATTAAGCTCATTATATACTCTGACAATCTCATTTGCCTTCCTGAAGCAACCATTATGGTTGACGACTTTTAGAGTTATGTTGCCGTTTTGTATGTACCTTCATTACTTCTTTAATTGACCGAAACTGGGGACCTTCGTTCTACCTTAACCTCACATATACTCTACAGATAAAAATATCATTCCTTTTAATTGTTTTTGTAGTTATAACAACGATTTAATATAATTTAATCTTCTACTGTTAATTTTCCTTTGGATTGGAGTATAGGCACCACTGTCGACTGACCAATGGTTATATTCTTTTTATTTCAGGTTAGGTTTTCAATGTACATCACTGTAAAAATGTTCAGTCTGACAATGCCGACAGTAACTTCACTGTCACTATATATTATTCCATAAAACTAGGAAAGAATTGAAAGTCGATCGGTGATTTTCCTTTTTTCATTTTTCTTTTTTTCGAATTGTGTTGCTGTTGTTTCGTTACGGCAAAAGAAATGTTTTATCTGCTTAGTGTTGGCTGTCCATTTAAAAGATTACAAAGAGCAATGATAAAAAAAGATTGTCTAGACCAGATTCCATACGCGGACTGTCTCTTGGCAGTGTTCCAAGGACGAGGAAACCGCATGATCGGTTCTTGGATATATGGAAACGAAAACGGCACATCAGGAAAGAAATGCTTTGTAAGATATACAACAAAATTAGGAATTCTATAATTTGGCTCCCGATAAAGGAACGTCTTCGAATGTGAATCGATGCGACAGAAAATGGTTTGGCCCTTTTACTAGTATCTCCACTCATAAAAGACGTAGCCGATAAACAGCAAAATAATAACTACAACTAAACCGATGGATTTATCTTTGCGAAAAATGACAAGCAACATTTATGATAGGCAGTGGTGCGCTCTCTAGTTAGAGAAAATGAGCAATTGTACTCCTTTGAATTTTTAAACAAAACAAATCATGCTACGGCTGATTGTGAATGTAAAAATTAAACTTATACTAGATGACCATTTCAAGTGTTCTCGCCATTGATATCTCGGAACTGATAAGAGTTACAACATCGGTTAAATTAGATAAAGTGGACAGTTTTTAAGGGTCGTTACTAATTTCTTTACAGTGTTGCCAAATTTTATTTAGTTTCTGATGTACAGTTTTTTTTCTAAAATTTCAAATTAAAATAACTTCAAAGTAAAACAAAATATAATGAAACTTTTTAACAAAAAGTGGTCAATGTGCGGTCGTCTATAAGATACATTTATTTGTTTTTTGTACATTGTGCGATTTTCGAGATACAACTAGTAGGTTTGTTTTTTTCAAATGAGTGAAAAATTTGAAGGCAATTTTTTTTCTCCATCAACATTTTATATTTTTAAAATTTTTGTGCGATTTGTTAAAAATTGTCACTCAGCTCGGCTTCTTAATACGTCCAAAACAAATAAATATTTATAAGAACATAAGCTTTCACGGCCGGAATTCACAGTAGAATGATGATAGTCAGTCGCTGCCGAGACTTCGAGGTATAATCTTCGCCCGCGTAGTCAATGCAGCACCCACTGAGGATGTCAGCCGCAGTTGCTGATGAAACGTCTGGTCGAAACCGTTCAAATCGACCACGGCCTACAAGCCCGAACCATCATTCTAAATAAATATTTGTACAGAAATGGGAACTTTGTAAAGTTCTATTGAAAGCAAGAATGTTAAACGGTTTCTGTCACAATCTGCAGTTATTACTTAATCAATTTCACTTCCCAGAAATATTCCGGGGCATTATAGCTGCTTTCAAACAAAACTTTTGTGTCTACAAATTATTTTTTAACACCACAAAAGTGTAATTTTAAGCTGGCGTGGCGGTAAATTTAACAGATAAGTTGTATGTTGGATTTTATCCGAATAATGGCAGTTCTCATATTCTGTGGTGCAGCAATTTTTAGATAAATGGGCATATCGTCATGGAAACGGAGAAACACCATTAAAACTAAACGGAAACCAGTAAAGTTTTGTTACACGGTCGTTCGGTAACTTAAAGAGGCAGTAACGTAAGCAATAAAAAAGGTAATATTAACCCTTTCATAATAAATTTATAACCGCTTCTAATGTCTAATTTTAGGAAAGTATAAATAATGTTATACGTAGAAAATAACTTGCAAACTCTTGTCATACAAGTACTTAGTGTTAGTTGAAGAGGGAATAGCTTATGTCATTTTCCGACGATAATATTTTTTTGAAAGGATTGGGGTGGCACATAAAATCTCTAAGGGGAACGTCGATAAGTAGATACACAAAATAGGGAAATTGTAAACAAAGAAATAGAAAAGAAAATCTCTGAGGTATTGAAGTCAGTAAAATGATAAATATCTAATATGTAAAATGTATATTTAAAAGATTGCCAAATGAAAGCTTGAAGAATGATTAATAGTTTAGGTTCAGTGCCAAAATGCCTTAGGGAAAATACTCTCATCGAATCTATTGTCATAATGTTTGACCAGTGATCAGTTTTTGAATACCCTTCTCATAGAACTCTGCCGCCTGACTTGTTAACTGTTAACCAATGCATCACAACTATTTTGATTTCGTCATCGTCTTGAAGACGCTGACCGCCCAGATGTTTGTTCAAGTGCAGAAACAAATGGTAATCACTGGGCGCCAGATCAGGGCTGTACGGAGGATGATCTAGAGTGAAAAGATATGATGAGATCTTTGGCCTGATTAGCCACATGCGGACGGGCATTGTCATGCAGCAAAACGATGCCCTTGCTCATCTTGCCACGTCTTTTGATCTGGATTGCACACTCTCTTCGATTTTTCTGATTTTTTTGTTGTTATTTATTGATTCCGACATTCTATGACTTAGTGTAAGAGCATTGGCGCGTAAAGGCGAGGGCGTGAGAGCAGTAACAAATTTTTCCTTCTTTGTAAGAGGTAATCTGTAGTGGGTACAAATTGTTTTTGAATACCTTTCTCATAGAACTCTGCCGCCTGACTTGTTAACTGTTAACCACTGCATCACAACTGTTTTGACTTCGTCATGGTCTTAAAGACGCTGACCGCCCAGATGTTTCTTCAAGTTAAGGAACAAATGGTAGTCACTGGGCGCCAGATCAGGTCTGTACGGAGGATGATCTAGAGTTTCCCATGAAAATATGTGACCAAAGAAATCTTTGGTCCGATTAGCCACATGCGGACGGGCATTGTCATACAGCAAAACGATGCCCTTGCTCATCTTGCCACGTCTTTTGTTCTGGATTGCACGGCACAGATTTCTTACCATTCCAACATTTATAATGTTTTGTCCATAAACTGTATAGATCTCACGATAAATATCAACCGGTTTTAGTCCTTTAACACTAAGGATTCGTATGACAGCCCGGACTTTACAGTCGGAGGACTTAGATTATCGGAAGCATTTTAAAAACTCTGTAAACCACGTAAACAAGGGCGAATTTGAATGTAATGGCGTCAGTGCGCAGGTGAGAGTTGTAGGTACTCAATGCGCATGCGCGGAACGCTGATCGCAGCGCTGCGGCGGCAGAATTTCAAAACGGTACTTACTTAAAAAATATGCCTCGTATTTAAAATTTACTCCTACTAAAAACTCTTGAAATATTTAATTAAAAATTATCACATGGTGAAGACGATGTATGGCCAAACAATATTATTATATTCTATGAAACAAAGTGTTTTTGAGTTGAATATGATAATAGTAAGAAATGGTTTCTCTGGATGGTATGCGTGAAGTGCTATGCACTACCGATATGGGTACCATTCGTATGGAGAGATTGTACTAGTTTCTCAATAATTTTTCACTTTATATTTAATTTTCAATTTCATCAAAAACCACTAGCTATCCTTCCTTGTCTTCTTTTCAATGGCGGTCTTTACATAAATTGTACATATAAAACTTTTGTTTCATCAAAATTCTGCTTTATTACATATTCATCTCCTGGATGTACTTTGCGAAAATGTAATAAGAATTGTTCCGATGCTCGAATAGATGCATTTCCAAACGGCTTTTGTTGTAAATATATTCGTCCTGCAACAATAGAAATGTAAATTATTCTATTTATTGCGAACGGTCTCGACTATGAACCCAACCAACAGAACAAGTATCGTATGTATGTCGTTTGTATTCCGTATTTGATCGTGATCAAAGGGAATTGGATTGTGACACGATCTCGAATACCTATACTAAAAGCAATTTCAAACTTTACAGTAAAATGCAATTGTAATAATTGAACATGATGTAAATATGAATATGGGTGTGAACGTCATCTGTAGCTTTGCTACTTATTGTGGAATTCAATAATATTGTCGCGTATTTTCAAAGAACTGTCACCAAAATCGCGTTATTAATACAACTGTCACTGTTAAACTATTTATTTTCGTTAATCAATTCTCACACAACACCACAACTAAAAATTTATTACTATTTCGCCTACTAAATCACTTCTCCACTCTTCGCTATTCGTCTTCTGTCACCTCGTTATTTGAACTACCTCGGTCGACTTTTTTTTGTTTTGTTTAGATTTTCCTCGAGAAAGGGAAATCTTCAAAAGACACCCTCGAGAGGGTAGTGTCGGATATACCGTACTGCCTACTGGCTAAAACCCCTCCTCGAGATGGGAGCTCAACCCGAAGGTTACACATCCCAGGGAAAAAGGGGGAGGGAGTAGGATTAGGTTGGGAGCTGGGGAGGGAGGAAGCGTTGAGAAATCGGTGGCCCACCACAGTTGGTTGACTGGCGGTGAGCGGGAGGGGTGACAGATCATCCCTTCTATAACGATTGTTTGATTTGGGAACAATGGCAGAAAGTACCGAGATGGACGGGTTCGGGTGACCTGTCACTGAAGTGTGGAAATTTGCTGTGAGACTGTGTGCAGCTTCGGGGAGAGAAGGGAGACCGGTTTCCTTCAGAAACTGGGAGTTTCTGACGAACCAGGGATAGTTTAATGCGGAGCGAAGGATCCGCATGTAAGTGCCTTGTAGAAGTTAAAGGCGGCGGGGAGTGGCGCAGCCCCAGATAGGAATGGCATATGTACAAATACTCCTGATGATCGCATTCTCGGCCGACTTCGCGGAAGCTTATTTATAGTAACTTCATTTGTTCTAGAAGGTTCTAGAATGACGTGTCTGGAAGTTTCTTGTCTTTTATTTGAAATATCGGCAGCCCACATTACAGATCTTTATGTTTCTCGTAGATTATATCGATTTGTCGAACTGAACCAGTGGCATAGCTATTGACGTGATAGCTACATAACATAATAAAAATTGTTGGTGGTCAGACATTGCAGCGCAATTTCGAACTCAATACCGATTGAACACTGACCAACCCACTTGCTGAGATGAGAACTGTACTGTAGATACCGTTTACAAAAATAGTTTATAAACTATCAAATGATACATATATGTTTTAATATAAGGGTATTTTTTTTAATTTTAGGTTCAGAGCTCTAAAAAGTATACAATTACACTAGTTTGGTCTTATTCGCTTATTTTCTTAATCGTTCATTCATTCATTTATGTATATATATATATATATATATATATATTAGTTGTTTACACAAAAAAGGTTATATTTTCACCTCCTTTGTAGAAAAATTTAGTTATAGATCAGGATTTTTATGTGACGATTGCATTTAAAATTTTAATTTTATGTAGGTATTTTATTAATCGTTACTAATTTCTGTTTTTTTTTTCAGGTAAGTTTCTGCACAAACGTAACATTCTTAATTATGATCACAGAGGTTGCATTAAATAAAGTAAGTATTCCTACAATTCATATAAATCTATTTTGCTTATTTTTTAAATCTTTTTGATTGTTGAAATTCGCCGTTGTTACGTTGTTCCAAACAAAATTCCTTTTTGCTCATGGAGTGTAGGATTTCACGGCCGGCGTCTATTGATAACTAATTCTTTTTCAAGTTTAAACCCCGTATTCCGTAGGATGGCTTTCCCATCGTTTCGTCTGTAACTTCGGTTCACATTATCAAGGGAGTTTTCATAGTATTCTTGATCTGCTCTCTTGCGAGTCTGCGATGAGTTATCTCAGTAAAAAAAAACTAAAAAGTAAGACTTTTTGCTGTTTAATTTCGACCAGCTACACATACTGGCGGACGGGTAGTCGCTGCGATCTATACTGTGTGGCAAGCCGCAGAGTAGGACGTAAGGCCCTCTTCAGACTCCCTTTAAGAATCGTGGGAGTGGGAGTGGGTGGTTATTCGTTAGGGAGAGACAGGTGAGACAAACGAAATAAAGACAGAAGAGAAGTAAAAGATTACCTGTGGAATATTACTACCCCAGTATTTGCGTAAATAATCCAAGTAAACAACAGAAAACTTGGACCAGAACAGCTGGACGTGGAATTGAACCGATGACCTCAGAATGCTCGCGCTATGAAATCGAAATGCTCAGCGGTCAGATTGCGATGTGTTTTGTTACCGTTGTAATTGTTGTTTTGAACGTTGGTATCCAGTTCTTGTGTACCTTTATGCCTTACACTTCTTTGTTAAAATTGCTTTTGTTTTAAAATTTCTTGACTTCTTTATATAAACAGGGATGGTGTAAGTTTCATATCGAATGAAAGGCATGAATATCATCAAACAGTATTTTGTACTACTTCAGTTTATCCATATGCTCTAGACGACATTTACTTTTATGCTCTTTTATTCTATCCTTTATACTTCTTTTTGTTGTCCCAACGTAAACTTCGTCACAGTTGCAGCAAATACGGTGTACTCCAGGTATAGTTAAAGGATCTCGTTTGTCTTTTGTCAATCTCAGACGTTCTTCTATCTTGGGTTTAAAGATAGGCTTAATAGAATTTTTTTTTCATTAGTTTTCCGATCAAATCTGTAATTCCCTTCATGTATGGGAGGCGTTTGAAATTTAAATGCAGAGCTATTATATTTACAGTAGATACATTTTCTACCAGCTTCAAATCATCTTTCATTACTAAAATCTTTTTTTTTTTTGTTTCCATATCACACACAGCCCTACTTTATTTTGTTTCAAAAAAGGTAATAAATCATAAGAACCAGGAATCATGCAGTAATGGAAGGAGATTACATTATTCCCGACTGAATTTAACGACGACTGATAGCTTATCGTGAACGAGCAGTCCGTCATTTGTCTTTTGTCTCATTCTGTCTCTTTGTTTTCTGTTTGACAAAAAAACCAACGTCACTTCCGTTATTATTATTTTTCTTGATTCGGACAACTGTGTCATTCTTCACTCCATCGGCCGCCCGTCCTCGGCCGAGAGCCAACACTTTTATATCCGTTTCCTTCGAAGAGTATAAACTAAAACAGTATTGATTTATTGAGTTGTCCGTTTAGCCACCACCGCTGCTACTATGACCTCTGCATTTGGCTGAATCGTACACCGTTATCAGCTAAACTTGCACATTTCAAGCAAACATTGTAGGTACGCGTTTACCCTAAAGGCAACTGAGGTTAGTAGTTTTGTTACCAAATTTTAAAACAACAATAGATTGGGTAGGAAGTTATAGTGGTGGTGGTATGATATGTTATATAATAATTTTAAATAATTATTGAGTCCATTATTATTATAATTAAGAAAAATTAGCTACCAGATTTTTTTATTAACATTATAAAAATCTCTGTTTTTAGTAATCAGATTTTAGAAACTCTTAGAAAGTCTATCATTATCGTTTAGAATGTTGGACACAGAGACGTGATTATAATATAGACCGAGCGTAAGCAATATTCTCTGTACTAGAAAATGATGTACTTTGGGTATGCAACCAATAAAGCATATTCAGGGACACGTATTTAACTTTCCCATGCGCTAATCGGAAATTTACGGACTTTAAAGATTGAAAATCATTTACAATAGCATTTAACATACAAACCAATTATATTGAGAACATAATTAAACTTCTTTAAAAGAAGAATAACACTGTTGTTTACAATAATATATGTGCTATAAGTGAAAATAAAGCTAATTAGTAACGCAAGTAGATTTCTCGTTGTGTGAATGATTGGTGTATGAAGTTGATAAAAAAGATGTGATGACAGTGAATAAAATGATGTATATTAACGGAACCACTATTTACATGTATTTTACAAAGTCTGATTTTATGGTTTAAATAATAATTTGATAAAATATGTTTCGTAAGTTTTTGTTAGTAAAAAAATCTAAGGTATGTGAAGTTGTTCATTATGTGTACTCTGTTGAGAAGATGTAAGTTAGAGAAAGATATGCGAAAGGTGTCAATTGACATGGATAGGTGGTTAGGTATAATACGCAGGCGACAGTAGACATACGAATCCGTCACGGATAGACAAGAAAAACGTTTAAAGCAATAAGATTGAAAAAAAAATAAGTCCAGATATATATGTGAGAACCTAAAAATTATGTTTATGAATTATAGTAAATATAAGTAAATCTGAACTATGACTAATAATACACAAAATATAATAAGCAACAAAAATAAACTTAAACATTTAGTAGGGGCTCTTCAGCTGCATCTTCCTTTCACCTTTGTGCATGTCCTTCATAATCATTTTGTATTTAGAGGACAAAAAGAAATTTTAGGCGTCTAAATCTGGTACACAAGGTGGATGATCTAGCGTGGAGATTGAATTGACAATCACTGCTGTATGCACAGGCGAATTACTGTGATGCAGTATCCAACCATTACCATCACACAATGTTTTGTTACAATCGTGTGCCCAAACGATTTTCCAAATTTAGTTCAACAGCGATCAAAAAGGTGGTACATCGGCAATCGGATGGTACAAAATATTTCTTCATCATCTTTGTAGTCGTGATAGCCTTAACGCTTATTTCACGACGCTTAATTTCCGACTGTTAACATTTCATCAATTCTCTGAGAGATTTTCTCAAGTTTCACTAAAAATTTGATTTGAATCAACAACAGTAAAACTCGCGTCACAGAATAACTATTTCTCTTGCACTATGACTACGAATACAGAGTCAGTAACAAATTTTTGAACTAAAAGAGAGCTACTGTGAACTTTATTTGATATATTTTACAGAATAAACGGCCCTGTAGATAGAAACGGTCAGGGATGAGTATATACACTACAGGAAAAAGTTTAACCGACCATACTGAGATTCTATAATATTACATTTATTTTAAGTTTTCCTGCAATTATCGTACCAAACGACCAGATGGAGAATAATATTTCAGTACTATATAAATATGCAACTCGGAATTGTATGTGCAATAATTTGCTACTGCCTTGGGTAAGGATTATTTATAACATGTTACATGGTCGGTTAAATATTATCCCCACCGGTATAAATTGCTACAAAGTATGCAGCAAAATGCATATATGTACAGTTGCGAAAGCGTTTTCTTATTAGTCGTCCTACAAACATGCAAAAAAACAATTTACAACTGTGACTTAGTTTCACTTGATGTCGCAAAAATAACAATGCATTTTGATGTTCTCAATCTAGTAGCGTAAGTGGACTTTATTTTATTAGGTTACGTTCGCGTGTTGATTTATAGATGGCACTTAAAGTGTGACTTCTTCATGGATTAAATGTACATTTCGTTTTCGACCCCGTCTGAATGCGACACTTACGAATAAAGAAAGATCGTGCTTGTGAGAGAGAAATCAAATGTAAGGGAAAGAAAAGTAGAAAGACAGAGAGAGAGAGAGAGAGAGAGAAAGAGAGTCGACTGGTTGCTGTATAATATAAAAATGAAATGAAGTAGTTGCAATTTATCGTCGTGGCGTGGAAAAGTCGGGATGCGGGGTGATGAAAGACGTTAAGAAAGAAACATACGGGCAGATATTATTTATTCGCAACGTCAAAAAGGAAGCACTTTCTGAATACGAGATGCGATTCCGAGGAGAAACAAGTAACATGACGTGAGGGATGGTGAACTCGTAATACTGTAAACCCTCTTCTGTCTGTACGTAATTAGTTTCTTGTTGCAATTTACTGTTCATTGTGTACATCTTATGGTAATGGCTCCAGTGATTTAAGAACACTGATATTGGTTCCGTATTAAAAAGAAGTACTGTTCATTCAACTACTTGCTTTTATTTTAAATACTTTATTCACTATGTTGTTTGATTTTAAATGAGATTTTAGACATACGAGGGTGCATCAAATATAAACGAGCCTTTATAAATTGCACGCCGGATAGTTGTTCAAAGCGCATCCGGCCGTTAGGAACTTGAAGTGGGGATATTAGGTGGCACAGAAACGACGTGTCGTATTGCTGCGTTCGCTTGGTTAGCTATCACAATGAATGAGAAGGAGGTGCATAGCAGCGTTGCGCAACGAATTATTATTAAGTTTCTTACACGCGAAAACGTGTAAATCATCCTCGTCGTCCGTGCACCAGCATTTCGCTGGTTAACATTGCACGCGTTATAAACCTTATTGAAGGGGACTGCTACGCCACTCTGCTTCAGATATCTGGTGAACTTGGCATCAGCTATGGGAGTGTCCACACAATCATAACGAAAGAAAAAATTTCAGCTCGTTGGGTTCCAAAGTTGCTGAGTGAAGATCAAAAAGCTGCTCGAGTTCGTATCTCTCAGGCGCTTCTTACTCGATTTAGAGAGGAATGTGAAATTTGCGATAAGACGTGAGTACACCATTACACTCCAACATCAAAACGAGCAAGTATGGAGTGGTAACGCGAAGATGGATCAAACCCAGTAAAGCCAAAAATACATCTGTCTACAGGCAAAGTTTTAGTCACGTTTCGAGACTGGAGAGGGGTGCTGTTGGTCGATTTTTTACACGAGCGGAGAACCATTAATGCAGCCTACTACTGGATTCAGCTGAAACACCCTCCATATAGCCCAGACCTATCCCCTTGTGATTTCCACATGTTTGAGCCCCTCAAAGAATCACTAGGAGGTGAGCGATTTCAGGTCGATGAACAGCTAGAGGCGTTTGTGTGCAACTGGATAGATACCCGCCCTGCTTCTTTTTATGAAAACGGGATGAAAAAACTACCAATGCGTTGGAGAAAATTTATAGACAAACAAGGGAGATATATAGAATGTGGAAAAATAGAGAAATTTGCGTTTTTGTGAAACTTTTCAAAATAAATGTTTTATGAACAAAGGCTCGTTTATATTTGATCCATCCTCGTATATCTAGTAGGGGCCATCTGTTGGTCAAATAATAATGTGCAACAAAGTACGACAGGTATGTGAAGCTCGCACAACAAATTGGCCAAAATGAACTTCGAAAATGCCGAAATTAGGGACTAATTAGGTCAAAAATTAGGAGCATATAGAAATTTATGTACACCATACGGCTATTTGTATAGATTAACAAATAAACTGCAAGATTGAATTCTAAATTGGGGCAACCACCACTAACCATACCTAACCTTTAAGAGGTGCATAACATTGATAATAAATGATTTCTGAAAAATAAATAATCATAAATTACAAGAAAAGGCTTCACGTGAAGCTAGCCCATTGAAAGCTCCTGGGTTTTCATTTTGGCCACTTTGTTGTGCCCAGCTTCGCGAGTATGAATAAGTAGAAAAAAAATTAATTGTAGGATATTTCTTCTCAACTCAATTTTTTTGTAACAATTTTCTGATTTTGTTTAATTATTGTATGTAAATTTTCTGTTCTTTACATATATTTACAAAATTGGTCCTAATATCTCTTTACAATTTAGGGATTTATTACCTAATATTTATTGTTTTATTTTAATGTCGACAATTGGTCACAGTTTTAAAATTTTCACGCATGCTTGTGAGCTGATTCACTTTTTGTTGTGTTTTCTGGTACTGTGATCGTCTAATTAATGAGTTTATTTCCGTATAAAACATTTCTCGTTTTATTTTCGGGAATTGTAACGTAGATACAATTTCGTAGCCAACTGAATATAGGACGGTTCTTACTTCTGTTCGTTCGTTTATCGAAATGAACTATTCAAATGGAACGTGATTTGATTGCTAAGAACAAGGAGAACGACTCCATGTTCTCATTACAGTCTCGAGTTCCTTTAATCAATTACCGGGAACTGATTTTTTCCAACGCCTTTCGACTTTATTCTTCTTCCAATTTCTCGCTTTATTAGAAGTCTATGAGCCATAGGAATGTTTGTCTTTTATATCGCGTATTTATTTGCCTGATCGATTTGATCGATTTCTGTCAAATTATTGCGACAGAAATTCGGTCATATTTCTTTTTTGTAAGCTGGCCTTCAAAGATTGAACAAGAAAATCAAAAAAATATATCTAAAACTGAAATTTCTCTATAAAAACTTATAAAGAATTTAAACTTTAGTTTTGTAGTCCCTGACTGAGGATGACATTTTGTATGTCGGAAGGCGTTTCAGGTTTGTTAAGCATTTTTGTGTGGAATTTTAACTTTTAGTGTATTATTTATAAGATTGAAATCAGTAGTTAGGTTATATTAATAATTCTGAATAAAAGGGAACGAAAATAGCTGTAATTTTGAAGCATTCATAAAATTATTTCTACTAGAGTTCATGGAAATAAAAAGAGCCTTAACGAAAAAGAAAAATATTGTCAATAACCGAAAAGAACTATGTGTTAAATACCCCATTCGTCATAGATTTATAATAACTACATAATTTAAGTATATATATAGGATATGTTGCAAATTTTTACTTAGTATAGTTGTACTCTACTTAATGGCTACTTAGCCGAAACAATTGTTGAGTGTATCGTTACAATCAATTGTTGAAGTTCATTTGTTTAATTTTACAATTTTATTAAGATTATTTTTGATTGTAGAGCTCTGTAGCTACTGCTATAAACAAATTGTCACCCTATGTCCAACAGTCATGGCCGTATTTTTTGAAGTCTATTAAATGTAGATTTTTTGAAGGTGGCATAATACAAAAACGATAGACCCAACATGAATTAATTACCCACTACAGATTATCTCAAATTAATAAGGAAAAATTGTTTCTCTTGTCACGCCCTCGACTGGAAGTATTTCATTATTAATGATTAATAATAATATACATTAATTTCGACGATTCTGTGACCTTGCAAGTACGTCCATAGTTGTTACTGTTGTCACCTCTCGTTGCTTACTGGTAGGAACATTGGCGCGTTAAACCAAAGATCTCGGATTCGATTCCCCGGGATCGTGTGACAGCAGTAACAATTTTTCTTCATTACTTTAACGTAATCTGCTGTTGTAGTTAGTCCTACCAAAAATTTTCTCCAAATATTTCAATATAGATCCTGATATTTTCTAGTTATCGCAATTTAGTACTAATTTCGGAGGGGTATTTGCTAATTCTTTTTGTATATCTTTGCGGCTTGTCGTTTGAAATGACTGGTAAAAATAAATTCAAAAATATCTTTCTTACATTTAAGATATCGTATTTCCGAAGATATTGCTGAATGTCTGGTCCAAAATTATAGTCCCCTCTCTTTTTCTATTCCAAAGTAGTGAAACTAAAAGCACGATAACTTTAGGGTTGCTTTAATTTTTTATTATCTATTGCTCTAAAACTAAAACTGAGGAAGATAGATACTTTAGTTTAAAGTGCCCATGCAGAATTAAATTATGTATCTTTCTAACATTGACTTTAAAGCAAATACATGTAATCATGGTGGACTGAAATGTTCAGTGTTACAAGTATGCTCCATAATTTAGAATAAAACAACTGAAAATGTAGCAAAGTGGAAAGTTTTCCATTTGGCTGGCAAGCAAGCAACGGTTTAGGGCGTTGGTAAGGCGAAGCCGGTTTGGCTAGTTTTCAAGTTGCTCGTTTTATATTTGCCCAAATTAGACTAAAATCACATTAATGCCCTTAATCCAAATAACCTCGTTAGTATAATGGTAGTAATATAATTTGTTTAGCTCATTACAACATGCAGTTGAAAATTAGAACATTTCAATTTTTGAATGTAAAAACTTAGTTCCTACTTTTTTTCCAAAAGACTGATAGCTGTTTAAAAAAAAGGTCGTTATTAATTTTTGGGGTACAAGACGAATGAGCACAGGAATATCAGCGTGTGGTAGAAAACGACATACTGTAATGATTTATTTAGTTATTCTATCTAACAAGTCTTGAATTTACGAGACATGTTTTTTAAGTAAGTACCGTTTTGAAATTAATAAAAAACGTCTACCTTAATCTACTTTTCTACAAGATTTCCTTCAATTTTGAGGCACTTATCATAACTCTTGACCAGTTTTTGAATACCCTTCTCATAGAACTCTGCCGCCTGACTTATTAACTGTTAAACACTGGACCACAACTGTTTTCACTTCGTCAACGTCTTGAAGACGCTGACCCCCCAGATGTTTCTTCAAGTGCAGGAACAAATGGTAGTCACTGGGCACCAGATCAGGGCTGTACGGACGGTGATCTAGAGTTTCCCAGTGAACAGTGCAAGATGTGATGAGATTTTTAGTCCGATTAGTCACATGCGGACGGGAATTGTCATGCACATTTGTGCGACCATCTTTAAATGCTCTCACCCACTTTATTACCATTCCATCACTCATAATGTTTTGTCCGTAAACGGCACAGATCTCACATCTCACGATGAATATCAATCGGTTTTAGTCCTTTAGCACTAAGGCATCGTATAACAGCACGGACTTCACAGTCGGCGGGACTCACGATTATAATAATAAACAACGTAAGCAAGGGCGAATTAGACTGTAATGGTGTCAGTGCGTAGGTAAGATTTGTAGGTACTCAGAACGCTGACCGCAGCGCTGCGGCGGAATAATCTCAAAACAGTGCTTACTTAAAAAACATAATATGTATACCTAATTTATTTTATACTAACATGCACTATATACATTTGTTTGTATTCCAACTACTATTTATTTCACTCGGTATTTATATTACTTTATCGCTTTTTATATTACTTTATATACTTAAGCCCAGTTCATAATTACACGTCAAGTCACGGTTTTATCACGTACGGGTCACGGTCAGATCAAATATGCATTTTAAATGGCAGTATTTACATTATAAGGCACGTTAAAATCACAGTCCAGTCAATTGACCGCGGTATTTCTCTCCAACGATATTTTGATCTGACTCACTTCTGTTCGATCACTGTCAAAACATTTAGGAATATATGCATAAATAAAAAAAAGGACGAAATTTATATTATAAAACTTACTGTACAATTATTTTTATGTACTCTTGGTATAGACTGACCAATTAATTATAGAATAATTATAGAATTTTAGAATAATCTTTCCTGAAACATTATAATGTATTCTTTTATGCTTATTTAAGAAATGTTTCAGAAGGTTACTAGTTACAGTGATTTGTTTTAGTTTAGGGTTGGGTTACGCTGCGTTTGTTTTTTAGACGTTCATTTTCCAAGTGTCATAAAAGTCAAACGTGTTGTTGAAAATCTCGTTTTGAAAATTTTCAACAGATTTCAAAGGATTTCACTTCTGGCTGCTCATTTGACTGTAATCGTACCTACGAGGGTTGCCATTTATATTTTATGCCTAATAATGAATTGACAGTAATATATTATCGCAAAATGCTTTATTGTTTTTCGAAGTACTATCTGTGATGAACTTTTGCATGGTTTTTGAATGCATCAGCGGCTGCTTCAGGCGCCGGAAAACATTGGCCACGCAATTTATTCTTAATATGCGGGAATAAAAACAAGTTATTTGGTGACAAATCAGGGCTGTACGGAGCATGACTCATCAATTCGACGTTTTGGCCAGTCAAATAGGAGATCCTTCCTTGCCGCTTCTTTTCCTTTATATGACCAAATACTTCTGGCAAACATGGTTGTCTACCATTAGAATTCACCGTTCTACGTTGCCCTAACGGCATGGTTGCCACATGTTCAGTTATTTCGAAGAAACGGGATCATTTTCTTCGAAGTGCTTTCCGCACGAATCACTTTTGTCGGATCTGGTTCATCTTGGAAGACCCATACAGTAGATTGCTGTTTTGTTTCGGGCTCATATACATATATCCGAGATTCGTCACCTATGTAGATATTATACACAGCTTTTGAAGCACCGCAATTGTATTTCTTGGGCTTTTTTGTCCACCAATCGACACGAGCATCTTTTTGAATTTTTGTCAAATTATGCGGGATCCGAATTTTCTTCACAGCCAAATGTTCATGCAATATCTTATTGATGCTCATCATACTAATACCCAAGGATGGCTGAATCTCACGATAGATCACATGACGATCTTACAATGTCAGTTTACGCCAGCATCAATGTTTTCTGGCACAACAACCAACAACTGATTTTGGACTACCTTCACGACTTTCGTCCCTGAGCGAACTGCGACCACAATTAAATTCGTTATACCAAAGTTTCATAGTGGCCAAGGATGGGGCTTCATCGCAAAAAGTTGAAGTAAGTTGATCGATCTACTCCTGTCTTGATAATCCACGTCGAAATTAGTAAAAGGTCATCGCACGCAAATATTCACGAGTAAATTCAATTTTTTCGCTGAAACACAATTTTCAAGTCACTGAAACAACATAAGTTGTGCTCAAATGACAAAACATTCTGAAGAAGGTTATGTTTAGAAAAGTCAAACTTTCAATTAGAAACGTCAGATGGCGCCTGTAAACACTTGGTATTGCCAAGGCTCAAAATATAAATAGCAACCCTCGTATAATGTAAATAGTGGCATATTTCATCTGACCGTAACCGGAGCGTGACTAGACCGTGACTTGACCTATAATATGAATCCTTTATTGTTCTTGCCCTATTTATGTCACCTATCTAAAATTAAACATTCCTCGACTGTCTATTATTATGGAATGTTCTCGTGTTTTTCATAAAGCCTCAGAGCAACACCCGAATTCTCTCACTATTTTCTTTATACTGACTGCACTCTTGTATCTGTCATGTACTTGATGACTTACAACTCTGTTATCGTTTCTCGGTGCGTCATCAAAGGGTACCGCACTTTATCGATTGTCGTTTGCGACATTCGCCCACTAGAGTACGTAATAAAATTAATTTATTTAAATTAGCACATAAAAAGGTAATTAGCAAGTACCACGAGTCATGTAATAATAGCAAAAAAAATTAATATTTTTATTACACTATTAGTAGGTTTTAGAAGTGTTTCGTTCAGATATGGTTGCAACGTCTATATACTTAATAAAGACGTTTAAAAAGGTAATTTATGTTTGTTTTAGAGAGGTTTTTATTAGGCATTCGGGTAATTTATCCATTAAACCACCTACTACTTACTGTACTTTAATATTTATTTCCTTTTTGTTCCGGTCGTTTTCTTTATTCGTTGAAAACGAAATTAAAAAGTCTTTCGATGTAAACTCGTCAAAGTCTACCGCAACATGCAACACACATACACTTTTACAAATACACGAACAAACATACAGACACGTAGATGTTATACGGGTAGGTATATTTTTATATTATATACCTCGTTCATATAACGTGTAAATTGCGGTAAAAAGAATTGTCAAAGATGTTCTTTAGCTTTCTTTGTGCTGACGAAATGAAATCTACCCACCCAAAAACCCAACCTACCCCTCCCCACTCGACTACCCTTAACAACCTACCACCGCAATATAGAGGTGGATCGAGGCTGTACACACCCAGCGTTATGTTTATTAGCTTTTCATTCCGAGCGAAAGCTGGCAAGGGAAACGTGTGTAAATAATATCGTGTTTCGAATTCCATTTTCTTTTCTTTTTTGTTTCGTTCGTTTTCGTTTTCTTTTTCTTTTTTCAAAACGCTCACACGATGTTAAAAATCGCTCGAAATTGTTGCCTACTCGAGTAGGTACAAAGAACGAATGATAGCGGCGATACTTGAAACAAGGGAAATAATTTTCACTAATCTATTATTATACTTAACATATGTTTTGCTACACTGTAGCTTCATCAAAATTAGACAAATACTTATTATTTTATATTATAAATAAAAGGAATTTCAAAAAAAGAATTAACGAACATTTAAGGTCGTTTAAATATAAAAAACTCGATTCTAATTACGCTAAACATTTGATTTTAGAAAACCACCAGTTTAATAAATAGTACAGTAGCTTACATACAGAATCAAACAATAATAAATTAAATGTTGTAGATACAATGGAAGTAAATAAATTTAGAAAACAGATTTACTTTTAAACTATCAATTAGACTTAAATAATTCTCCTTTGCTTAACCTGTTCCCCCTCCCTAGGTGCAGTTTGAACCCATATTAATATAAATTAGATAAGTTTCGTTCGTAAAATTAAGTATTTGTCTACTTCTGATGTAGCGAAACATATGTTAAGTGTAATAATAAATTAGTGAAAATTAAAAATGTGTATTTGTTCAACGTTGACTATTAATTTTCATCAAGTGAACACAGATACAATTAATTACAAGGGAAATACTTATTATCAGGGTTAAGTGCTAATAAACGAAAGATATTAACGACGAATAAAAAGCATTCTTCTTAATAATATTGATATTAAAAAACATATAGCTTTAGATTGATTTATCCCTGAAATGAAAAAGAAATTATATATGTTAGATCTTACTCTTAAGTGATAATAAATCGAGTAATTTTAGCAGTAATTATATTCTAATATAGCTGTTTAGAAAAAAGAAGTCTTCCACTACAAAATTATATTATTTGATAAAACGAAAGCAAGAGCAATAATAGTTTTAACTGTTCATTACTATATTAGAAACTCTAACAATTATTTCAACATTCCAAGTACTAGAAAACAATAAAACATAATTCCACCCTTAGGTTCTTTCTTCTCAGAACATTGCTGTGAGAATAATCACAGTTTGGATTAAAATAATATAAAAATTCTTCATACGGAAAACAAAAACTATGTTTTAAAATTATTATTATAAAATCTAGAAATTAAAAAATCTGTAAACAATAGTAATGATTTAGTTAATAATAAAACAGAAATTTATACAAATTCAACATCACTATTGTCAAATTTATAAATCCTATGTATTTAGGTAATTCAGTGAATCATTTGTCCTTTAGAATATATATGCATATTTATAAATAATACCTAATTGGGTTTTATCTAACGTCACTAATTATTTACTACTTAAGGGCTGGATTATGTTTTATTATTCAGTACTTGTAATTGCCCTTTAATAATGACCGTTTGGTCGAAACAATTGTTAAAGTTGAAATTAATTAGAAGAAAACACACTTGGTAAACTTTCACTAATTTATTGATCGAACTCGACAATTGTTTCGACAGTCTGTCTTTCAAATTTATCATGTCCTTTCCTTTTATCATGTCGTGTGTACCATCAAGTCTTTAGATAGTAATTGGTAGAGTTTCTAATAATAAACATTTGAAACTTTTAGTTCTCTTTCTATCATTTTATTATTAAAATGTTTTATCATAATTGCACCATTAACACTATTTCTATAATATCATTTGTTTATTCGTTTAAAAAATTTTTATTATATTTTGTCTTTAGAAAAGGTCTTGCGTCTGCACTCATGAGAACAGGCCATGGGTTACGATTCTCGACCGATTTTTTCGATTCTTTTACCATTGTTTTTGTGCTCGACGGAAATTCTTCAGTGAGAAGGAGCTATTTGGAAAAGGCTGAACGACGAGAAAAAATATATTTTGACCGTTTTATTACATATTTTTGTACATTGCTAATAAATCAAAGTAATGAAATTTTTAACGATTTAATACGTTTTGTCGTATTCATAGTATAAATTACATAGGACAACATTGACCAGGAATTAAAGATCAGATATTTTGCGACGTCAGGATTTTGTAATATTTTAACCTCAAAATATGAGCATTACTGTGTGAAGTAAAAAATCAAAACAATTAGGAGACTATAAGAACATAGGCTTTCATGGCCGAAATCCGTAATAAAATCCTGATTTGAGGTAAAGGGCCGTGGTCTAAATGAACAGTTGTATCTTGAAGTCTTGGCAGCGACTGAGGTATAACCTTTAGCCCTAATCCGAATTCTGCTTATTAAAAGATTAGTCATTTTCTAAATATCTCTGGTCACTGAATTAGAATTTGGTCTTCGAATGCCCCTAACACATCATGATTTTGAAATATAACCCCAAAATCTAAATGAAGCAAATTTGACTTACTTAGTTTTAAGATTAGGATATCTCAAAATTTCAATGTGTCTACAGTGGCCGGCACCTAAGGAGATTCAGCGACAGTCAGATTGACAGGTAGCTAGGCGGAAACTTTTAGCATAGCAATAAATGAAAGAGCCAATAAGAATGTAGCTGGACTGAAGCGTCAACTTGTAGTTCAGCGGCGCGTATCACTGAGAGGAAAAGTACTGAACACGGAACACAAGTGAATTGATCCAACTGATTTACTTACCCTACCAACCCTTTCTCTACTCTGTTAAGTTGCAACTATTTGCCACTACGCTACTGAACCTTGCTGAGTAGTTATCATTCTGCCTACCGGTCGATTATCCCCGCCCTAATGAGGCTAGTGCGCATTCGATGATTTATGGCTTTTGAATCTCCTTAGGTGCCAGGCACTGTATATGTGTAGAAATCTCAAAAGCATCGAAAAAGTCTATCGTTGCAGTATACATATGACTAAAAGTACAGGGATGCTTTGAGTAAAATAATTGAGTGAGTCTCTAGTGGATATTAAAATGTAGCAGCTTTGAGTTGTACTTTGGATTACTTTTTAAAATAAAGTGCTATATATTCTAGGAAATACTAATTTATATATTTGCCATTAGTTATTAATTTTTTAACATCTCCTTTTATAACGATACCTTTATATAACTGATTTTTAATATAGTGCCTATATAAAAACATGATTGTAATTCAATTTACTTTCAAGATTAAATCTATATCGCATTGATCGTTTTCGATGGGGACTCTAAAACCTGTGTTCAGTGTTTACTTACGTTATTCAATTTTCTCGTTTCGTTTCTGCCTTACCTTCTAGATTGAATTACGTACCCTATAAAATAAATATTACAAGTTTCCATTCCGTATTGGCTCCTTTTTTCAGGAATATAGCCATGAAATAAGCAGAAATAGACGAAATAATAAAAAATATATATTTTAATCTTTAATGCAATTGATTAATTAACATGTTGCGTGGTTTTACAATTTCTTGGGTGCAATAATCCATTGTGGAAAAATAGACGTCTATAAATGTATTTTAAACATAAATAAAAATATGTTCTTGGTCAGTTTTCTGTCGAATCTAGTATGTTAGGTTATCCAAAAAAGAAGGCATTAAAATCATTGTTCGTCTAAATATTAAGGATCAATTATATCACATTTAGAACGCACCCCACCAAGCAGGAACTACGAACCGAAAGCCAAATCCCACAACTGGTTTAGGCCTATTGGGTGGCCTCATCAGGTGGACGCTGGCAGAAAGGCCTTTACAGACTATATGATAAATATAAATATGGAATCAATTCAATGCTGGTAGGGATATTAGCCCTCGGAGTAGTTGTTTCTGTTGATTCCATATATATATTTATAATATAGCCTGTAAAGGCCTTTTTGCCAGCGTCCATCTGATGAGACCCAATAGATCGAAACCGGGTGTGGGATTTGGGTTTCAGTTCGTAGTGCCTGCTTGGTGGGACGCGTTCCAAATGTGGGATCTTTGATAATTAATATTTAGACACACATTGATTTTAATGAACTAGTGTAGTCCTTATTCGTTGGTTAGAATTGCTTCTTAAAGTTTCGGTAGCACGAGTGGCGAACTTCCTCAGAGGAAGGAATAAGGAAGAAACCCTCAGGCTTAATCAGATTTGGAACCCTATCCTCAGGCACTATCGCGCAATGCCAGTTAATATCTCGATGTCAACCGAAGCTCCGCCCCCTACCCACCAGTGTAAATATAACCTTTGCCCAAGAATTCGTCAACCTCCCGCTCACCGCCATTTTCTCTAGTTTCGCTTTTCAGCGCTAGTGCCTATCCCCAACCTCCCTCCTTCATCTCTCTTCCCGCTCTCACATTCAACCCTCTCCCCTCCCCCACCTTCCATCATCACTCCCCGGTGGTCATAATCGTCAGGTTGATCTATCAACTCGAGGAGGGGTTTTAGTCGATAGGCGTTTTCTCCCTAATTCGGGGGGTATCTTTAGAAGATTTCCCCTTCCCGAGGTTAAAATAAATTAGAAAAAAAAAAGAGAATTCGTCAGTCTACATCCAGCATCAGAGATGGAAGGACATCTAAAGAAGCTCGCGACTCGTGCTAGCGAAATGTTAGGAAACAATTCCAACCAACGATGGCCTTTAGACCCGAATAAGGACTACACTAGTTCATCAACTGGCCTTCTTTTTTTTTGGATTGTTATCTTCGTCTAATAATCGTTCGGAACCAACAGTGTAATTCAATAATAAATAACGAAACAAAAACTGTTGTTTTACACTTTATTATATATGGAATCAATAGAAACGATTACTCCGAGAGCTAATACCTCTATCGGCATTGAATTACACTTTTAATAACGGTAATTGATTCTGCGGTGAGATAATTGTAAAACATGATTACTAATAAATAATAAAACACAAACAATTGTTTTACACTTTATTATTAGAAGACTAACAATTGTTTCGACATTGCTGTCATCATCAGAGAGTTGCTTAAAACTAAGTGAAAATTTAGAAGTAGGTACAATTTATACTATTGTTCTGGTTGCTATTTATGTGGGAAACTGGTTACCTGTTTGTGATATTACTTTCAGAATAGGGCTGTTCACGTTTTCCGAGTTCTCGTTTGTAATATTTAGATTGGCATTAATGGCTTTTTTTATTTCAACTTTTTCTAAATACGGGACAAATAGATCCCTAAGAGTGTAAGTATTGAAATTGAAACAAAATATTAAATCGTTGGTAAGATCAGATGTTAATAGAACACGTTTATACGAGTTTACGAATCGATACATAAAAACTTGATCAAGTTAAGGCACGTCGTTTTTCAATGGCAAATTTAGGTGGTTATAAAACTTTAAAAGTATCAGAAATTGTATAATTCTGTAGATAATGTCTTGTCTTCACAAATCTAATTAAAAGTTGTGTCTTATAGATAATTTTAGATTTAACTGATTTTGTAGCGAAAACTCAATCCTGGCGCGCTGGTGGGTAATTGATATTGATATTGAGTTGCTTGAAGAAATAAAATCGACAAAAGGTAGTTGAAATAATGATTCAATTTCAGCACTTATTTTTAGATCTATTTTACCCATTAACCTATTAATCTATTTACCAGTATTAAAATGAAAATGATAATAAAAATAAATACAAATGGTTATTTTTTCTTTATTATTAGAAAAGTAGATAAATATATAGCATTCATTGTATTATGTATTCAGAATAAATTATAATGTTAATTTTCAAAGCTATTACATATGTATGCTTGGTTTTATTGTTTGTGGTGTATATTGAATTCGGATGGCGTGCCCCTTAAGTGTTCATTCCGACTTTCTCTTGGATTCGATTTCTTTTTTACTGTTAACGACGATTCCACGACGATTTCATCGAAAGGCTGTCCATAAACAGCTGAAATCAAAAGAAAAAATGAAAATTATATAATAATATATGTTATACTTAAACAGATTAACAGTTTTCATTCAAAACTGAAAACGTTTCGATTAATTTATGTCGGATTACTTTGATTTTATGTAAATAATGTACAACGACTTACAGAAAATGAAAATAAAAGGGAAGTAAAAGTAGTAGTTAATAAAAATGGGAGAAGAAAAAGTTTCTTCATGTAGTTTTTCGAACGAACTTTTCGATATCTAGGAAGTCAGATAAAAATGGAAAAGCGGTAGACATAAAAAAATAGCACAGGGTCGAGTCGTTTTGAATAAAAACAAAATAATTTCTGTGCATACGAACGGTTAATTTGAAAACATGAACGGTAGGCGCCGCAGAAATGTAGCGTTTGAGATGTGGTGTTACAGGCGGATGCTGAAAATAGCATGGATAGAAAAGGTTACAAATGATGAGACACTGGGAAAAGTATTGGGAGAACAAAGGGCGCTATGGAAGGGTCCTTCTGGGACAAGAAATGCTAAAAGAGTTAAAAGATACTTATTCCTAATTACCACAAATCTATTTATTAAGCCAGGCACGTGTTTCGTTGGTTAGAAACACATATAATCATTTAGCGTTTTAGGTAGAGTATTAATAAAGTACCATAAAAAACACTATTATTTCGCAATTAACACTTTTATAAAAAAATGTCAGCACAAATAACAGACAATAAAAAAAAATATATATATAAAGACGAAACAATGCAAAAACACAACAAGACACTATATATATATATATATATATATATATATATAAACACAATGAAAATTAGAAAATAATTTAAACAAAGAATTTAATTGTCTCAGAAACTATACATCGTAGGTATACAAATTGGTTATCAAAGTTACCTTAGAATTTTATGTTTCATACGAATTTTTGTTTTTTAGACGCTTTGAGTTTATACGTTATAGGTAACGAAGAAAATAAAAGAGCACTGAACCAAAATAAATATATAATTGATTAAGAAATTTAAATGAAGACTAGTGGTTAAAAATAAATTTTAAATTGAATGAAGCAAAGAATTTTAGTTGTTGCCAGGAAGATCGAATCAGAACTATTTGTTGTTTTTTAAATATTGTAGAAACATAGATAAGAGGGGAGCTAGAAGTTTGTTAGTCATAGTAGGGATGAATTTGAAAAGGTCGATTACATAAAATACTGAAAACGAAAAGTACCGAAAAAACCCATTGTAAAATTGTTATTAGAAAAGTAAGAATTATAGACACGGCATGCTGTTAGTACATAGAGTTGAATTGTTAAGAGAGATTATAGGAAAGCACTGAAGCAATGAAGTTGTTGAGACAATAAATTATTCTAGTGAAACTTTACGAAGTATTGTTTCTTTATATTAAGTTAATAAACATGTTTCACAAAAAGTGCACCCACCAAGATTTAAATATTAATTAAATTGTCGTTAAGCGAAGAAGACATAAGCAAGTATAGTAATAGAATTGTAAGAAAAGAATATTTACATAACAATATGATACACTTATACAATACAACAAAATTTGAATATACCATAACTACATTATATCTTAGCACAACTGAAATAAATTGCAATATAAGCAGAGTTAAAATTGTTAGCTGCGGCAAAGATAAAATGAATAAAAATAAACGTAAATTAAATATCGCCACAGTTTCATACCGAAAGTGGCAGACAGTTGAAATTATTTTATGTAAAAAGGTCATCCTTGATAACGTCTACTGCCTAATTTTCAAATCTTTAACATTCTTAGTTTTCCTAAAACGTCTAATGTAACACTCAGTTTGAACAACCCTGTATAATATCTCAAAAGTATTTTTGTGATGGCAAGATAAAAATAATAATCCGAGTAGCACTTGACAAATATATTTACAAACTGTTAGAAAAATCTGAAGAGGAAGAGTAACCTAACAGAAGATGAAATTTATCGTAGGAAACTGAATTAGGAAGTGTTAGTGTTTTAAAAATGAAAATGTTACGAAGACTATTAGGGCGGAGTTAGAAGTATTTAGATTAAGGTAGGGAACCAACTGGAAGAGAAAGATATCTGGATAGTCTGAACATACAAAAATACTGAGAAATAGATAGATAGAACATTAACCCTGAGCAATTAAGAAGGGACAATAGTTATTGCCGTCATGCTGTTAGTACGTGAAATTTAAATGTTAAAAGGGATTATCGGAAAGTACAAGCAATAAAGTTATTTAAACAGAACACAATAGCAGGGTACAGATACAAAATATTCAAGATTAATATTAGGATAGATATTTACGTAGAAGAATAACATAAGATTTGAATATAATACATTGAAATATTTACACAGCAGGACCGTAACGGAATAATACATAATTGAAATATATATACAAAAATAGGAAATAGTAAAATATTGTGGCGAGCAGGTAAGCGCGGCCACAGTATGTAGTAAAAAAATTCGAACCCTTTACATAATTTGTGTTAAATTATTTATTCCTTTGATTCAAGTAGATATAAAAAACCGAAAGGTCAAGTCAAGTTTGAAATGATTACCATCCGAATTACCTTAATAAGTGTGAGCCTGTACGAAAGAAAAAATACGTGGTGTATGTTGTTGAATAATTGATTTACACGCAATCTCTCAACATTGTTACTTTACACGGATGGATTTACAACGTGGACGTGTTTTACTGTTGATTGTTTACTGTTCTTGCAATGTACTAAAGACAAAATTGGTACGATTTCTTTGTAAGTTTCTGTTCACGTACGGTCTCCCCGGACCGATCTTCGCACACCCGTCGTCTTCTTCAAACAAATGTTTTAAAGGGAAGGAAAAAAGTTGCTGTTATAAATGTTCTTTTTCGTCTTCGTTTACTAAGCAAACAAGAGAAAATCGGATTATTGGCAACTTAACGTTATTTTTTTTTACGTTTTACGGAATTTGTTCACGTAAATTCTTCTCAACTTCTTTTATTACACTCGTAAGATTTTGAGAAGCTTTAACAAAACGACTTTCGAACTTTGAAATTAATGAGTTACTGCGAGTGAGGTATGTTTGAAAAATGACAAATTAAAAACCTGATAGGTTTAAACGATAGCTGTAAGTATTTGTGGAAAAATCTTGCTTAGAAAATACTGAAACAAGGTATATAAATAATACTGTATTAAAGGTTGTGTGCCGCCATCTACTGAAATTTACTGCTAACTGTGGTATTACATATTTGAAAAGGTCTTACGAAGATGTCTACTTGACAAATTTTATTTCGCCGTCCATACCAGGTAATTTCAATAAATTTTCGAAAAAGAACTACCTGTTGTTTATTAATTTGGTTTACCTACCTACCACGTAATATAAACTGCGCGGTCGATTCAGTTTGTCATCTAGATGTCTTCGTAAGACCTTGTCAAACATATGAAATTCTGCAGGTAACAGTAAATATCAGTAGATGGCGACATACTGTTTTTAATACGATATTAAATTATCTTCCTTTTAAGGTACAGCTTCGGTTTAGTTAGTAATTAATAGATGATACGTAGGTTGTGCTGCTGAGCTCTAATAAGATCGAAATCGCGATCCACATCTGGTAATTTCGATAAATTTTTGACCAAGAACTAAATGTTGTTTATAGGGTATAAATTTCTTTAAACTTATACCTGATAATAAGTAAAAGGTATACAAAATGTCAATAACATCTTAGTACCTATGTGATATTAGTGGATCGATCAAAATGATAATATGTAATAATATATGATAAAAGTAATGAACCATGGAAAATAGAAAACCAACGCCTTTCGAGATACTTATTCACATTTTCCTTATTATATTTGCATTTATATTGACTAAAGAAAGTAAAACTGTTTACAATATGGAGCGCACGGTCGGAAGGGTGAAAACTGGATACAAGGAATGAAGATGACCTAGTAAAATACCAAACAAGAAATGGTAATTGTATAGGTAAATAAGGCAACCGCCGTATCGGTCGATATGGAGGTGAAAAATCGAAACTTTGAAAAGAAACTGACCTAATCTAACATATTAAAAAATTGGACTGATTTTTGTCTTTTTCGTTTAGGGTTCCAAACAGAAATAACTCCAAAATTATTTAATTTAAGTAAGATTAATTTCTTTTTGAGATTTTTGAAATTTTAATTCCACCCTCTGCCCCTTTACCTCTTTGCACCCACCTTTAAACAGTTTTTAAGTATTCCACAAGGCCAATTGTACCCTCTCCGCCCATTTTCACCCCTCCTGCTCCTAAACGTCTACCCCTTCTAAAAGCACCTATTTAGTGTTCTATTAGGTCATCCTCTCCCATTTTCACCCCTCCTATCCGGTCCTCTTATTATAAACTATTACTAAAATTTTATGAATCATAAGATCAAGTGAAACTGTTACATTTAATAAAAATTAGAATTATAAACATTACTTACATGCAATTAAAAAACGTGTTTTGAGCTATTCTGAACTAGGGTAAAATGCAAATGCATCATTCAAAAGTTAACAGGGCAGCGTCAGAATTAAAATAAAAATAAAAACTTTTATGAAATGCTTAAACTGTCAATGAAGAAACAGAAAAATATTCTAGCGAAAAATTATGTATCTGCTTATGATTACAACGCAAATTATTTGTGAAATAAATAAATGGGCGTAGCCGAAGGTGCCACCAAATTATACCTGACCAAAAAAGGTACAACCGATCTTGGCACTGACCAAAAAGGACCTTTGAAAAGGTACACCTAATAGGTAGAAATTATTCTAATGAGAAACGAAAATTCTTTATTGGTATTTTATGGCATTTATTTGCCTTATTAATTAAGGCATTATAAATTCATACTCAGTCAACAACTTTTTCAACGTAAATATGATACATATTTTATATAGTCGATGTTCACTATTGTTTTGTTTTTATATTTTTCACATAATTTGAAAGGTGTTTTTAAACTTTGACTCTTGACATATGTTAAGTGTCAATTTGAAATTCTTTTAACTTCTCGACAAATATATATGTTATATTGATGGATGAGCTGTGTAAAAAGATTCGTTAAATTTTGAGTGAAATGATTCACACGCGTTTGTCGTTTTCGTAACACAAGGACCACACTCCTTATCACTACATTATCAGGTAGGTGAGCACCCTTTTCTCTGGTGGCAAGATTGGTTGTTTACTTTTAAAACCCAAATTTTGTAGCAGGTAGATCTTTATTTTTAGTGGCAACTTCGGTCCCACCGAAATAAATAAATCGCGAATTAAATATGATGTACATATAAAATTTTGTATATACCCCTTTTAATAAAATCGTTTATCCCAAAGACCAGGTCATAATAATTTTAGACTAAATATATTACTAATTGATAGTTTATGTAGTAATGGTACGTGAGGAGTATATATTACCATGTCTGCTGATTTTACATGGAAGCAAAAGCATTATGCATCAGCACCTATTGTGCAAAGCAAATATCTCTACGCCGCGTATTGATCAGGCTAATTAACTTAATTATATTGGCGCATCGTAATTATTATCTATCAAACAATTACAATTCCACGAAAATGCTTGGAAATAATATGGAATAGGACGTCACTGATTTAGTGGGTGGGTAAATTTAAATTCGAATTTTCCAGAATTGATTTATGCAAATATACAATATTAGTTTTCACTCAAGATGTTGGAATAAATAAGCAATGTTAAACAAACTTTGTTGTGTAACTATTATGTGCTATATGCGTGTTTACTATCTTGTTCAAATTCTAATCGAGAAATGCGCAGTTAGTTATGACAATAAGACAATTGCCTTCAATTATTAACAATATTCATTGAAACAATACGATTATTGTAATATATGTCGTTCGGTTCAAGAGGTGTAAGCACTATGGTCGGTGTTTTCAGCAGCAGCTACGTGTAGATTTATGGAATGTGCCGCGTCATGTCAGCTCTTGTTGACGTTTCGTCCTCGGTCACATCGGACATCTTCAAGGCCCTTCTGATGTTGAAGCAAACGAATTTGATAACCAGCGAGTGAAGTAGATGAATTTGGGTCATGTGATTTTAAAATCTTTTTTTTTTCGAATTTCTAAACCGAGTTCAACTGTTTTTGGTTAGCTTTCATCATCAAAAGAACCCTGATAATGTTCCATGTGATTGGGGACGAAACGTTGACGACAGACAGTATGACTCAGAATCCCAAACTCTTAACGTAGAATAACATTTTTAATTTATTAAGTTAAATTACAATTTCGCTTTAAAATGGTGATTATCTATATGTTTTAATGTTTTAGAAAAACTTGAAAATTAAAATTAACATATCGATTAACATTTTCACTTCCTACACACAGTTATCCCGAATGAACCTACCCTAAGAAAATGACTCCATCATTAACGAAATATTCAGATATGTGAATAATCATTAAATTTAATTAATTCTAATTGGTTGTTGTTTTGAGAATAAATAATATTTATTTATATATCACTAGTTCAATTTTTGTAAATATTCGGTACATTTTCTTAAAGAATTTAGATAAAATAAAGACGTAAAAAATCCTAGAAGCACTCAGTGTTTAATATTTTAAATTTTCAGAAATATTTTTGTTACAAGCAAACATACAAACGGAAAAAATGAAGTAAATCTGCATTAATTCTGGAAGTAAATGTTTTGTTTAAATATTCCTTGATTTTTTTAAAAAAAAATTTTAAATCACCAGAGTTTAGTCAATAAAAATGAAAATAACGAGGTGTTTTTAAAGGTGTACTTCATATAATTTTATCTGCCATGTTTTTTTTTTAATTTAATAAATAATTAAGGTCATTATAAATTATAAATCAAAACTATGTAAGGTATATGTTTAAGTACACAAATTCTTGTACTAAAAGTACCTACTGACTTTCTAATTTTATATATAAAATAAAGTAGATGTACAGCTGTCCTCCTGTCTCTGTCTCCTTTCCACGTTTTTGGTACTTACTTATTAACTATTCATATAATAGATATATTATAAGGAACAATAGCAAGTTACTTACGTTGCATTTCTTTTGTTTCATTTTTATCATCCGCCGGCCTGGCACTACAAACACACAAAATAATTGAAACAATTGAAAACGTAAAAATCACTGTGAACCGCATGTCTGTCCTTCTTTATGATAAATAGTCTTTATTAAAACGGATGCCAACAGATTTCCTATGTATAAAAGGAGTAAGCAAGAACAAAAGAAGTCGATCGATCAACTCGATCGATATCGGTCACCGGACGCTGAATGTGTGTATGTATAAAGGTGCCTTTCTTAGCGGTTCTTTTCTTGTTCGACCTCGGCAACACTACGAACAGTAACGAGCTCGGTGATAAATGGGAGAAATATGCGGATTTTGAGTCGCATATGCCGATTATAAACTTTCAGCGCTATACAAAACAGACCATTTGCTTTCGGGGCAATGCACATTAGAAATTATGGCTGCCAGGTCATTGTTTTTACCATTTTTATTTATTTATCTTGACTTTTTAATCAGTATGTGAGGTCAAATTTTGCAACTGCATTTTAAACTAGTTCCCCCAAACTAATTGAGCTGGAGTTTTGCACATGTCTTTGATTTTAGTGATATACTGTGATTTTTATTTAAAATCCTCTTAACATGGGTATCAAATGAATATAGTTGATAAGTACAAAACGATAACATGTGTGACGTCGTACTAAATCCAATATGGCGGCCGCACCAAGATGGCGTATAATCTCCTTGACAAGGGTATAAAATGAAAGATGCATATAAAATGAAATGTAATAATCTAATAATGATGAATTGTCAGAAAAACACAAATTGATGAGGGCATTTTTTTGCTGATTCTATACTCGAAACCAAAACAAAATATATAATCATTTGTTGAACTGGTCGGATCCTTGTGAAACATTATTTTAATAATTGAAGGAATTAAAATCACTTTAATTGTTTCAAAATATTTTATCGTAAACTCTACAATATTGTTTCGACATAACAATGTCTTTCTCAAGAGTAACAGATTTACTAAATTTCAGGTCATACATATCGTCTATATATATTTTTATAGTCAACTCGTTGTTAAGAAATACCAGATGACCCTGCTTCTAATGTTGCATCTAATAAAGGCGTATAGAAAAAATATTGTTGGTCATTTGTTATATTCTCGTTCATCTTTATTGCTTTTTTAATTTCACAAAATTCTAAAAAGTACAATCAATTTTAATTCCTTCAATTATTAACAAAACAAAATATTCTACAGCTGAACTAAGTATTTTACAACTCAACGTAAGCAACTTCTCACTTCAGGCTCTGAATACTTTTCCTGGAGTTACAAGTAGAGAACTGAGAAATATCTGTCCTACCCCTTTTAGTATAGTTAAAAGAGATGAATTTAGTTTTTATCGTTACAAAACAATGTCTAGTATGTACCGCTCTTTCAAGTTCTCTACAACCGAGATATTCATTAATCAGTGCGAAAGAAATTTGGAAAGACCAGGTTCTTTTTCACTAAGTTCGACCAAAAACCCTGACACGACCGCATTTGGTGAAAAAGAAGGTGCATTTCACCACGATAACGCACCAAGACATTCATTCGATGTTGTCGCCGCCAAACTGTATGAATTGCGTTATGAATTACTGCCGCATCCCCCGTATTTACCCGATCTGGCTCCCTGCGACTTCTTATTGTTCCCTAACATGAAGAAATGGCTCACGGGAAAAAGATTTAGCTCAAACGAGGAAGTCATCGCCGAGACAGGGGCGTATTTTGGAGAGTTCGACAAATACAATTTTTTGGAGAGGTTAAAAAAATTGCAGGAACATTGGTAGAAGTGTATATTTCTAAAAAGGGACTATGTTGAAAAAAAAATTTTTTTTTTAAAATTGTGTCTTCATTTCTAAACGGGTACTTATTGAACCGCCCTCGTACATATATCAAGTTTTGAGAGACTGACAAAAAAATTGTAAAAATAGTATTCAATTTAAACAATTTCTTAATTACAGACAAAATAAAAACACGGCTTTGTTTAATAACTGAAAATCTTTACATTAGTGTAGGTATTGTAAAATTTTAAGTTTGTTTCTATTTCATTCTATTATTTACATATACATAGTGGCACCTTTACCGTCGTTTGTAATGGTAATAGCGAAAGCAACAATGCAACTGAATTAATAAACTTTGTTATTGCATGTGAACATTATGCAGATTAGGTCCGCAGTTTAGCCGGCCAAACATTTAAAAATCTACGTTCACGATCTGTTAATTGTTAATTAATGCGATTATTGACTTTCGGACTAAAACTTGTGTCGAACAACAATTTTCATTTTAATTAGGCACCTAACTAACTAATCAAACCGGTTCACAAACGAATGCGAACGCACTCCGTTTTTATACGAATCGCTTTACACAATAAAAGAAGTTTTAACTGATGTTTTCAATTTCTAATTTTCAACATTTCGGGGAATATTGAAGTTGGTCATAAATACGTATATTGTTATCTACTTGTTCAGATTAGAAATTCAACGAAGAGAAGCCCCAAATTATACGAAATATAAAAATATTAAGAGACTAATTGGAGCCATTCAAATTTGGACAGATGGGATGACCGTTATGTTGACATTTAAACACGCTCGACGCGTCAAAAATTCACAATTTCAAATAAACTTTGATAAAATAATCGAATGATGAAATAAAAACACTTGATTTGTTTCACAAAATATAATTGAAAATCTCTGACACGTGTTACGGTTATTACGCCATTGTCGAAGAGTCAGGCTGAAGGTACGTTGGTATTTACAATATAATTGTGTCGTTTACTGCCTGTTCGACAGATGGTTTATTTTGCCGCCTTTGATTATAAACCCGTGAGAAATAGAGAAATCATAAAGATTTTAATCTTCCAAAATATTTGCTGTTTGTTCCGTACCATTTCTTCTAGTTGCTAACCAAATTTTCCACCGGTTGCATCCCTTGTTGGTAGAATGACCGTATACCTGAGGGTTGCTACGTGGCTGACTAACTATCATAGTGACTACTAAGTTTAGTATATATCTTATAGACTCGCTGGAATCTACACGTATTCCATAAGACTCATTATTAAGCAATTTTTATCTATATTTTACAAATCAATCGTTAATTATCTATTTGCATTAATATTAGTTATAGGTATAAGTTTGCATTTAATTCGGCTTAAATTAAATATAGTTATCGGAGTTTTAATTTACCATAAATTTACGTGGTTTTATGTCATATGGTACATAGTAATAAAATAAAACATTATCAACGATAAAACACTGCCTATCAATTGTGTCGATTTTAATAGAGAGGAAACCCCAAAATCTGTGTTATCATAGGCAATGAATAGGTTGTTTAAGAGGACTAGGTTTGTCTCTAAAATTTACCTTTGTTTTGGCCATGTCGGTATCTAACGACTAATGTTTAAAAGTAATGCAATGGTAGACTACCGGCACATTCTTTTACATTTTTACAAATTTTTATGAAAGCTATTTTTTATGGCTTTCATATGTTCATCAACGCGTTTTTTAAGAGCCCGTCCAGTCTGCCCAATATAGAAAGCTTCATAATTGTTACATTTAACTTTGTGGACCCCATTCTCCTCCAATTTATTAATTTTTTGGTTGTTATTTACAAGTAGTTTACTTAAATTATTTTTATTTACACAAAAAGCACTTTTAAATGTTTCAGTTAGTTTATTTAAACACTCGACATACGTTTCGACTTATTGGGTCTTTTTCAAGAGTAATTTGCTTACTAGCGAAAATAAATGGCTAGTGAAAGCCCTTCTTTCTTAGGGTTTTAGTTAACAATTGTTTAGAAAAGAATGCAGTGACAGACAGATAGATGACCGCTTTACAAAATTTACTGCATCGAAAAAACTTTGAACATTCCAAATATCTTTCTAAGTATAATGTGGTGGAAGTCGATACACAAATAAACAAATAGTTTTCAAGAAGAGCTTATAAAAAACAAGTGAAAAGGGAATTTATTATTTTCACGCCCGTCTGTTATATCGAACATTTCTGTGACACTAATATAAAATAAATTGACCTAAGTGACGTATCGGGAAACTCCTCCGATGGCAATTTTTTCTATTGAAATTTTCCGCATAACGCGTCGTTTCGCGAAGACCGCAGTCGCTCGGCATCATAAAAGTAAAAAGTGGTGTCCCCGAGTTGTTGAATAAGATTTTAACAATTCGTCATCGCTGACAGGGGTCTCCGAACGACCGGAAGAGAGCGCGCGTGGACTCACGCAACCGTTCCGTTCTACTTTTCCCTAATTGTCCCAGATTCGGGCATCAAACCGAAACCAAAAGAGACAATGGCGACGCGATGCCAAGCGGAAATTTGATTCATTAAAGAATAAGCTACATTGTCCAATGAGAAATTAAGATTGAAAAGCTTCAGCTATGCTATTCAGAGAGCTTGTGTTTAGGTTTAGTTTTTTTCTTCAGGTAGGCAAGTAGAAAACTACCCTTTGTAAAAAAAGAATCTTTAACATGAATGAGCAGCGTATTTCTATATATGGCAATGTAGTGTCACTTCTGTGACATTTAATCATCTAAGGCACCTGAGCTAAATAACAGGCGGGCTGAAAAGTTCGTAGGCTGACCCATAGATGACTCTACTAGTATCAAATCCATATGATTTTTAGTTAGCCCTAACCTTCAAAAGACGCGTGTATAAATTTGACAGCTGTTGCACTATTAGTATTTGAGTTATAGCATTTTTAGTGAAAGAACTTTTGTTACTTTGAAAAAAATGGATAAAAAGGAATTTCCAGTGTTAATAAAACATTGCTTTTTGACGAAAAAAAATTCTGTTGAAATCAAGGCTTGGCTTGATAAACATTATTCGGACTTTGCACCAGGAAAATCAACCGTAGAAATGTGGTTTGCTAAATTTAAACAAGGCGAAATGAGCAATGGGCACCGAGAACGATGCACGCAGTGGACGCCCCAAAGAGGCTGTTACAAACATCAAAAAAGTCCACAAAATAATTTTTGATAACCGTAAAGTGAAGTTGATTGAGATAGTCAACCGAGTGGACTGCACCTGCACGTGATGAACCGACTCCAAAGCGTGGAAAGACGCAAAAGTCGGCTAGCAAGGTTATGGCATCAGGCATCAGTATTCTGGGATACTCATGGTATAATATTCATTGACTATCGACCATCTTAAAAAGGGGAAAACCATAAACAGCGACTATTACGTAGCGTTATTGGAGCGTTTAAAAGACGAAATCGCGAAAAAGCGGCTTCATTTGAAGAAAAGAAAGTGCTGTTTCATCAAGACAATGCACCGTGTTACAAATCAGTGAAATCGATGGCAAAATTCCATGAATTGGGCTTCGAATTGCTTCTGCATCCACCGTACTCTCTAGATCTGGCCCCCAGCGACTTTTTTCTAATCTCAGGCCTCAAGAGGATGCTCGCTGGACAAAAATTTCGCGCCGATGAAGAGGTAATCGTAATCGCCGAAACTGAAGCCTCTTTTGAAGCTAAAGACAAATCGTATTATAAAAATAGCATTGAAAAATTGTATGACCGCTATAATCGTTGTATCGCTTTCGAAGGGAACTATATTGAATAATAGAATCAAATTTTATAAAATAATAATAATAATAATTTTTTCTATGCTAGCCTACGAACTTTTCAGCCCGCCTGCTAAGGTCCGCCTAATCTTTCTTTTCAAATTTCTGTTGGTAAAGATCAAGATTAATAAATGTACGTTCCCTAAATGAATGTTTATTCGTCTCGTAAGGTAACTGTATAATTTACATAAACAAAATAAAAAGCAGGAAAATATTCAGGATCATTCAACAAATATCATCCCTTGACCTTACTGCGTAGGTACAGCGTTTCTAATAATCGCGATCCATGGTTTCGATGAATTGCTAACCAAGAATTTAATGTTAGGTTTTTCGTTTTTAAAGTGTGGTACTAAAAACATATTTCATCATTCAGGAAACGGAACGCTTCGAAATCGTGAAAAGCATTCAGTTTAGAGGACGTCAGACGCATCGGATTGCGTCGCTTCGGGGAGTTATTTGAAAATTCCAGTAAATCCACCCCTCGTCGGCAATTACACGTAACATCGTCTACGTGTATTAATGTAAGATCCGTCGAACGGGTAACTGCTATCCTTCTCTCGTGCTCTCGTCCGCGAAGTCGAGGATTAAAGTCTCCTTGAGATTTGCCGGTACTACATGAGCAGATTAATTATTTACTCGTAGCATATCTCTGGCACGTTCGTGGGGGCTGAGAGGGAGCGGATAAGGGACGAACGGTGTGCGCCACCCGTTCGTTGAAAACGCATTTTCTCTCACTAACCTACTGCTCCCGGCTACGATAGTGAGTGTGACTGTGTCATGGTAATTGAGGGGCTGAAGGGAGTAGTGAGCAAGGAAATGGGAAAGATTAAATCAGGTTAAACGGAGGAAGTTCAGCAATAGCACGTACAATAGTATCTATATTAAAAAGAAAATCGATCCACTAATACACAACACAATTGGAAGTATAATAATACTATGCAAATTTATGAAATACATGTACCTATAAATTAAACTATTTTGGTTGTATGCGTGTTCAATAGTAGTAATAATTAGACTTTATAATATAAACATTTATTTACACTGGACCGTAGAGAAGAAATAAGCTAATGAAACGAAAGTTGAATCAGAACTGTTAGTATTTTTTTAGTTTAGGAAAATTATGAAGGCGGATTTAAGGGTTGTTAAATAAAAATAGGGGAATGTTAGTAAGAAAGAGAGATAGAATTTCTAGCTTGAAGACGTTGAACCCAAAGCACCGAAGAAGCCACTATTAGAAAGTAATTAGGACAAGTATAGAATCACAGGCGTTTTGAAGTTAATAAATAGAATAGAAATATTTCAAGGGATTATAGGGAAGTACAGATGTAATAAAGTAATTTATAAGGAGAAGAATAGATGCAGATGTTTAAGTAAGAATAAAAGACATTTTATACATATTTACATTAAGAAGTTATATATAGGGTGTTTTTATTTTATTGATGTTGGTCGCTACACTATTGATTGTTGAAGCCTTTACTTGTTGGAACTAATCGATACTTATTTAGAAAAAGATAAACACAAAACGTTTCAATACGTATATTAATAAACACTACAATTGTTTCACTTAAACATAATATTTTTCAGGTGAAGATATAATATCTTTTTATGGTGGTGGTCAGGTCAATCAACAAATATTAAATATTTAAATTAAACGAAGGCTTGCTTTTAAATGTTTCAAAGGAATTTATTGTAAAATCTCTACAATTGTTTCGGTTTATAAGAACATTTCAAGAGTAATGCTAACAATGGATACTAAAATTCAAAAGTAAAATTGCTCCTTATATATACTAGGTTAATGTATGTTAGTGTGAGTGATAATTAGTGGTAAAACCAAGGTATTGGTCTATTACAATTGTTTGTTTGATCATTGGTTATGTTTACATTTTCTTCTAAAAAAAAATATCTTTAAGCACCGAGCGGCGTGGTGTAGTGCTCTAGATCATTGTTTAGCATTCGGGAGGTCACCTGTTCGAATCCGGGTCCGGCTGCTCTGGTTCAAGTTTTCTGTGATTTCCTTGGATCATTTAGACAAATGTTGGGGCAGTAATATTCCACCACACCACCCACCCATTCCCACGATTCCTACAAGGAGGCTGAAGAGGGCCTTACGCCCTACCCTCCTGCTTTACACTACAGTGTAGGTCGGAGGGACTGCCCACCCACCAGCACGAGTAGCTGGCGGTATACCGCTATCTACTGATATTGTCCAAGAACTAATGTTCTTTACTGATCTGGATGATATGAAGAAATATTGTCACCATCACCAATCGTTGAATCATTTACCATGCAAAAGTTTTGAAAAATAAGGATATGATGTTCTTATTTTCCAGTTTTAATTTCAGCTTTCGACCTAAATCTATTTCGATTAACGAGTGACGCAACTTTTAAAGTTTCCATTCTTACTTTTGATTGACGCAATCCTCAAAAAGATTCGTCGGTTATTACTAGCATCAACGATTTGGAACGAATTTTAATTTTATTTTCGATTTTCGGACAAAATCAGAATATATATATATATTACGGAGGTTGTCAAGCAAGTATGATGATTTTTATAATTTCTTACGTTGGTGCTTGAGAAAAGTTGGTTGTAATTGAGGAATTAAATTGTGGAGAACTGGAGTAAATTTCCTATTTCTCCCACGTGCATTGCGGCTGACAGTAAATCAATATTAGTCCATTAAATATTCCTGAAAGAGCCACGGCGCGCATCCTTGGAAGTGTAAAATTTAAAGTGTCATGTGTCATTTAATTTAGAGTTCACAAAAACGTGTTTCGTCCTTTTTATTAAGGTCTTCCTTTGTTCGCCAGCGATAAAAGGACAAAAACCACATTCAGCAAAATTATAACGGAAACTTGAACGAAAACGAACACGAAAAATATCCCGAGGGAATTTTTAAGGACCCTCACTGCCGTATATCTTGCACCCAAGTCATTGGAAAAGTTTTATGGGTGTTAGTTCAAGTTTTATTGTGCCGGCACTCACGCTAATTACGACTAATGACAACAGCATTTTTCATCCCCTTCTGATCGCACGACCCCTACGCCGCAAACTTGATTAAATGCTTAATAACACAGAAAAAGAAAAAAAAACGATTGCTCGATTCGTTTCCGGTCACGAAAACCGATTATTATTAAAACGTACCCTTTTGACCAAGTATGTGAAGGATCGCCATTTGGGCCATTTTCTCACTTATCAAAACAAATGCGGCTCTAGATATCTTTTAACGTAGCTCTGTGTCTATAAAGTAACTAAGACTTGGATCAATTTAAAAAGGTGAACAGAAGACGTGACAACACTAACAATTTTTTCTCTTTAGTTTGGGGTCATCTGTAGTAGGTAAAAATTAATTCAGTACATTAATTCGCATTAGTGTATTAAAAGTAACTTCTACTAAAACAATTTCCAAATATTTCATTATAAATGGTGTTATATGCTTTATAATGATGTTCAAAAAAAGGAGGCATTAAAATCCTTTTTCGTCTAAACTTTAAGGATCACAGATCCCACATTTCGAACGCGTCCTATACAGTAGGCACAGCGTACGGAAAGCCATAGCCCACGACCGGTTTCGACCTATCGGGTCTTATCAGGTGGGCGCTGGCAGAAAGGCCTTTACAGGCTAAATTATAAATATAAATTTAAAAATAAATATAGAATCAACAGAAACAACTACTCCGAGGGCGAATACCCCTTGAACATGTTATATCTTCGTCTAAGAATCCATCAGAATTAACAGTGTAATTCAATGCCGGTAGGGGTATTAGCCCTCGGAGAAGTTGTTTTTGTTGATTTCATATTTATATTTAAATTTATATTTATTTTTATCTTTATAATGATGTCATACAGTCAAATTATATCATAAAGACATCGAAGGATTACTCATATTTGGTCGTAGAAACCGATAGTTGCAACAACCGGTGATACTTTAACAAACCTTCCTCAATCTTGGTATGTTTCGTTGTACTTGCTCGTTTCGTTTTCAAAAAATTGCTATCAAAAAGTGTTTCAATTTTTTCTCTCTCTTTCCAAATGGTTGAAATAGTCGAGTGTGATACACCATATTCCTTTGTCAAATCATTGTTTGGAGTTCCGCTCGCTTGCTTTAATATGGTGCGCGATTTTTCTTCGGTATTAATTTGTTTTCTTTTCTTTGCCACAGATCAAATATTTCACAAATAACTCAACTAGTGGATACTGTTACCTATTTAAAATGTTCTAACAGATATAATTCTCGGTAGATATTAGTTAATTGTAGTCGCTTAATGAGGTACATCGTAATAAGCAGTGTTTTTATAAGGCGGTCATATGGCATTCAGCTGGGACTTATGATTTTAGACACTATAACCGGTATGTTGTTGTAAAGGATGTCGTCATAACCGGTTTAAACTGTAATATATGTATGGTACGAAATATAAATAGAAATGATTATATCAAAATTATATTCAATAATTATCATCTTTGTATTTGCTTTTCCTTGAATCTCATAGTTAAAGTCGTAAAAGCTGGCGACTAGCATCCCTACATATTTTGTTTATGTTATCTAAGGGTGACGAAAGACATAGGAAGGAACAGAAAGATGCGAGGGCAGTAGGTGTATAGACGTCGTGCACGATTGCAGTGACGAGTTTTGCTATCGATTCGATGCGTTGCGTTGCAGGTTATATATATTTGATTTTTATGTATTATTTATATTGTACTAGTACAGTACTAGGGAAAGATCTGATTGTGTTAACACGTTATCATTGGCGATTGAATTTATAAGAACTCGTTGTTGAATTGTGGCTAAAGTGCCACAACTTTCTGTCACCCCAGTATTGTACAGGAGAAACACAGACATCGCCGGTGCTGCCTATAGTACGGTGACTTGCCTTGCGTGGGTTTGGCATGGTGCTATAGCAGCACGGGGTTAGATTTGACCTACCCTGTTGGTGTCCAGAATGTGTGTATCCTGTCTGGAGGCGCAGGAGCGCAAACTCATGATTACAGGTATTTAATACGATTTGCTGATTGACGGATTCTGCTAGATCGGTGAAGATTTATTCGCAAATGATTCAAAGGGGCAGGGGTTCCGAAGGAACCCCGGTGAGTACCTAATTACTTTATGATCTTGTCAACAGATCGGTAAGTGTTTTTATTATTTCATGTGATAACTTCCTATGAGCGAGAACGCCTGTTTGTTGTCATTTTACTTTTGGCACAGTCGCCAGCCAGCCAAATATATTTATACTTGTTCACTCACGCCTTCATCTCCCGTCTAAGTAGATAATTAATTATATTTACTATTTCCTAATTATTGGTAAGTAAAATTATCTTGATTATTCTTATTGATTTAAATGTTCTTTTAAACATTAACCAATCTGACATCAAATAAATTGAAAAATCCCCCTTATATATATATATATTATCAATGTTTTCCGCTGTGCAACATTAATAATTGTAATTTACCTCCCTAAACTGACACAATAGTATTACAGAAACTCCTGTGGAAGTTTACAAGTTTATTGAACAAAGTTAGGCTGAACAATGAATGATTTTCGAACAAAATAGGTACAGTTGTTTATAAAACAATGATAAATATAAACAGGGAACCGGACCGTGGAACATGTCAGCCCGGCGACAACCGCCGCGGCAAAGTCTAAACATCCTAAAAATTCTACATCAATAGGTACTAAATAATGAGTTACGGATTCACAAACAGATAATGGTATGAAACAATATCTGAATCAAGGGATGTACCTAATATCAGTATCGTTGGCATCGTTTAAATTTTAACAGGTTTATGAAATTTAAACTGTCAATGGTGCAACTTTTGTGAAACTGCATTTTAATATAAATAGCAATAAAATAAACAAATAGATACGTTTCACAATTTATTCGAAAACTCGACATATGTTTCGACCGATACGGCCATTTACTAGAGTACATACAAAAGATTACTAAAATCTAAAACCTTAAGGATACTATTTATAAAGACTAATTCTATTTCAACAGGAGGAGGGCGGAATTGTAAGTGGACAATTCTAATTGATTATTAACAAGATTTTTATTATTCTGCACTACTTTTTTAATCTCTAATGATTCTAATAAAGAAAGTTTTCTACTTTTAGGTACATTTGAATGTAGAACTTTAATGTTGTCCAAATCTAACGTCTGGTTACGGTTTAAACAGTGTTCCACCATGTCACTCGAAGGAAGTTTTTTGTTTTTAATAGCTGCTAAATGCTCCGAAACTCGTTTCTTAATAGCTCTACCGGACTGACCGCTGTAAATTGCACCGCAATTAACACATTGTGTTTGGTAAATACCACTTTTTTCAATGGGATCTTGTTTATTGTTGCTAATAAAATTTTTTTTGAAATTTAAAAATCTATTTTCAATTATTTTACAACCTATTCTGAAATAAGTAGGTTTATGAAACTTTTAGGTTAAGTTTACTTCAGCGTTGTGAGAAAATGCATTAAATTCTCTGTCAGCGCATGTTTTTATTAATCAACTGGTATAACCGGTTTTTCTTTCAATTCAAATGAACTTCTTAAAAGTGTTTAAAATCCTGTTTCGTAAAGCGTATCTGCATGCCTAAGCCAACTAATTGCAACCTGACATTTTAGCAAGTTTCGGAGGAAAAAGTTTCTAAAGCCGTTAAAAGGATTTATACTAACGTTCTACTCCATCTTTGTCGGCGCTAATCTGCTTAATCGAATTTAAATTGAAGAGATTTGTATGAGTTTCTTTTAAAACTTCTGAATCTAAATTCAAAGACTTTCGGATCGTTAGTAAATACTTACAAGTTCTTTTGGATTTTTCTATTTTCTTTCAATGTAGATAGTAGTAGTAGTTGAATCTCTTTAGAAAAGTTGTAACTGAATATTAAGGGAGCTGTCCCTGTGGAGCACGCGAAGACTATTCGAATGAAACTTTGAAAATTAGGATGCATTTGTTTTTATTTTGGAGAATATTTGTATGTAGAAATTTCTAAAATTACACTGGACACACTAACGTGGAAGCTCGAAAATACGTTTATTGCTCACGTGACGAGAAACTTTAAAGAAAATTTAAAGAATTGCCAAATTGAACCTATTTTTGTTTTTTTTTCTTGTAAAATAAATTAACCCTTATTCACAAAGTTTCATTAAGATCCTTCTGTTAAGTTCCTTCAGTGTTAGGTAAATATATTTAAAAGGAACAAAATTAAGTTCTTGGTCAAGTAATTTATCGAAGCTACCAGACATGGATCGCGATTTCGATCTCATTAGATCTCATCAGCACGCCATAGGCAGATTCGATAAATTACCGACGAAATCGCTGGAGCTCGATGCCGTTATGTCTTCGACTAAGAATACATCGGAATCAGCAATGTAATTAATGTAATTAGCGCTCGGAGTAGTTGTTTCTGTTGATTCCATATTTATATTTATAATTACAATCTAAGTTCGATTTTAAACCGAACCGATATTTTGGAAAAAGTGGCATATACAAAATATGTTGTAACACTTGCAATACCTGTTACATAGGAAAATGTGGTAGAGCTATTAAAATCAGAATAAAAGAGCATTTAAGGAATATAGAGAACAAAGATACAAAACAGGCTTTGCTGAACATTGTGTTTCTTTAAATTACGACTTAGATACGGATGATAATATTGTTGTTCTTCACAGTAGCGTTAGAAAAAGTAGGAAATTGTCTCTCCTCGAAACATTAGAGATTAAAAAAGCCCTTTCACAAAATGGAGTTCGTCAATAATCAAGTATAATTAAGTTTTGTAGACTCTCCACTTATTTCATGTTGTTAAGTATAAATATGTCCGCATTGGTTTTAAACATTTAGTATATAATTTACTCTTACCTTCGATAATGGTCGTGCGACCGAAACGGTTAATAATAAATTGGTGAAACTTTCTACTTGTCTTATTATTTAAATTTTAATACAAATTTGGATATTATGCACCACCTATGTAAACCACCCTGAATCGCCTCGCACTATTTTTCACCTCTGCATCAAGATTTTATGTATCGTGTGTGGCTTTCAAGTCGATATCTCATTCTGTTTAGAAGATAAAAACATCTGATAGACAAATGTACAGGCGGATTGACGAACCAACTTCACCACAAAAATTAGAGAATTCTAAAAACTTGTTTACGTCCGTGCTTGAGAAAAACAGTTTTTTAAATAATCATCCATATTGACGTACATGTGCATATATTTTTTATTGCTTATTTTGCGACTTAAAATCCATTCATTTGGGTTTAGTTTAATGCCTTATAAAATGGTAAGTGGAATTTCACCGTTCGGGTTCGTAATTGGATAAGTCCGTTGTCTCTCGGACAACCTCGTGTGGCATGTCTTGTCCCCAGACGGTTCTCGCCACCATATAATTCTACAAGTAGTTTACAACATAAAGTAACAACCAACCCCTACTCTCTAGTACGAACGCCCCAATGTCGTTAGATAGTTTCGTTCATTTCCTTTCCAGGAACTAGGAACATGCACTCCCGTGTGATGTTTCAATTTCTGTCCCACTTGCAAGTTATATACTTCAAAGAATGGAAAATGTGAATTTGAATAAAATTATTGAAATCCGTTCGTATGCATTGGGTGCACCATTTTCCCTATTTTTCTTCTCCAATTATTGTCTGTTCAAAATATTAATTGATACGCATACGTGAAGCTTTAATCAACCTAATAATCTGAGAAACTTAATACGGTAAAAACGTATCAATCGCCTGTTTTTTTGTTATTCAAAATAAATAATGAAGTAAAAAAACTTCTGATTTGTACCTTGTACTTAGGCGCAACATACTCGCAATTAAAGTATGAAGGCATCCCTTAATTAAGTCAATTTCTACAAAAAATTACTTAAATACAAGGGTGGTTTGATAATTCCGTGACTTTTAAAGGAAAATATTAGTTTTTCGGCATAAAATCATTTTATTTTTGTGCATAATCTCCTTTTAGCTCAATACATTTAGTCCATCCTGTTTCTAATTTTTTTATTCCTTCTAAATAATAAGGTTTCTCAAGGCCCTCAAAATAAGCGTTTGTTTCCACGATGACCTTTTCATTCGATCCAAATCTTTTACCGCCTAGTCATTTCTTCAAGTTTGGAAACAGGAAATAGTCGGAGGGGCAAAATCCGGAGAATAAGGTGGATGGCGTAGAAGTTCGTAGCCCAATTGATGAAATTTTTCCATGGTGACTACACACGTACGAGTCTGCACCTGTGCATTGTTCTGATGGAACCACACTTTTTTCTTGACAGAATGCGGGAGTTTCTGCTTCAAAATAGTATCAAATCTGTCCAGTAACTACAGCTCTGAATAATATTTGCCGTTTATCGTTTTACCCTTTTGAATGTAATCAATATGAATTACACCGTGTGATTCTCAGAATACTAGAAAACTGTGTCCATGACTTTGTTAGCCGAAAGACCCATCTTAGCCTTCTTCGGTTTACGTTTGCCCATAGAAAACCACTGTTTCGATTGTTGCTTGGTCCAAAGTCTCTGGCGTGGCGTGATGGATACATGTCTCATTTATGGTAACGGAAAGGCGCAAAAATAAAAAAAAGACGGCGTTTGGATTGCGTCTGTACATCTCCAAATACTCCTTTGAACTTGTCACACGATGAGGTTTATGGTCGATCGTGAGCAATCGCGGCACCCATCGCCCATCATGCCGATAGCTTTTTCATGTCCAAATATTCAAGCAAAATATGATGTACTCACTCAGTTGAGATGCCTACAGTCTCAGCCAACTCACGCACTTTCAACCTTCGATCATCTAATATCATTCTATGATTTTTATCAACGATTTCTGATTTCTGGCGTAACGATTTCATTTGGGCGACCTGAACGTTCGACGTCACTTGTACTGGTGCGTCCACAACGAAACTCAGTAAACCACTTTTTAACCATTGAAATCGACGGTGTAGAGTCCCCATAGTACTCATATTTATCAAACCACTCCTTGGACTCTTTAACGAATTTTTTGCGCAAAAAGCAATGCTTAATCACGACACGAAATTCACTTTTTTCCATTATTGTAAAAATTAACGAGGTTAGCTGCTTTCGATGGCTGTCAAACATAAACTAAACGTCGCAGCTTGCTCAAAATTTTACAGTAGTGTACCGATAGATGGCACCTAACGGAAACAGTGTTCCCATTACAGTTACTGAGCGGGAAATTAAAAAAGTGAGGGACTTATCAAACCACCCTCGTATAAATAAGGACTACAGGTGATTGTTTTCCTTTCATCTAAAAATTACCAGTTGGTTCTTCTCCGATACAAATAAATGAAAACTTATGAGCGTAGTAAATTTAATTAAAAGTTAGTTTTACAATATATAATACATTAAATAATTAACTAATTTTTCTACTCTATATATATATATATATATATATATATTTATAGCGGATAATAATTTAATCAAAATTTTTATCCATCTTCGTAAACTTCTTCAATAACTCTCCTTTAAAATTTTAAAATGGTCTCAGTAAAAAGGAAATTTTATCACAAGTTTGCAAAAATGTAGACAGTGTATGAATGCCATCCGTAAAAAATTGTTAGGGACTTGTTGATTGTGGAATTCATTAATGTTCAACAAGGTCGTTTTTTAATAAAGATATCGTCTTGTCAAACTGAACCCACGCCGCAGAAGGGTTTCTATAGAAACTGTCACACGTGGATCACGATTTCGAATTATTTGGTTCTAATCTGTACGCCGTAAACAACTCCTACAGAACACTCATCAAGTGCAAACAGCTGTGAACGCCTTATGTACTATGGCGGTCGATACACCCTGTGTATAACATTCCACGTTCAAATTCTTTTGTATTATATTTCTTTGTGTATCTATATAAATATTTCTTAACATTATCTTCTAAATCTTTTGTATTTCATCTATCTGTACCAATAATTTTTATTACTGTACTTTCCTGTAATCCCTAACATTTGAAGTCTGTTCTTCGCTGTCCTCCCTAATTGCAATTTTACCATAGGTTTCTTCGGTGATTTGGGTCGTTGCTCTATTTGGTCATATTTCTCGTCTCAAATTTTTTCATGCATTCATACTTCTCTATTTGCACCCTACTCTTATCTACTACCCTTTCATTTACTTCAGAATTTCGATTTCATTCTATTTTTTCCTTCTGACTAGACAGTCCGATCTGAATCTTCCAACTGTAAAAATCATTTTCTTCCGTCTTCTAGTTGTTAAATATATTGTTATTGTTACTATCGTTATTGTTGTCTATTTTTATTTATCAAATTATTAATTACCTGACACGAGAGTCTAAAATACAAATTTCCTACTTTGGTGTATGCGTGTTCAATATTAGCAATAATTAGATTTTATAAAACAAACATTTATTTAACACTGGACCGTAAAGAAGAAATAAGTTGATGAAATGAAGGTTGAATCAGAACTGTTAATATTTTGAGTTTAAAATAATTTAGAAAATTTATGAAGACGGAGCTAGGGGTTGTTAAATAAAAGTAGGGGACTATTAGTAAGAAAGCATACTTTGAAGAGAGAGATAGAATTTCTAGCTTGAAGACGTTGAAGCCAAAGCACCAAAGAAATCCACTATTAGAAAGTAATTAGGATAGGTATAGAATCACAGGCGTTGTGCAGTTAATAAATAGAATAGAAATATTGCAAAGGATTATAGAAAAGTACAGAGGTAATAAAGTAATTTGTAAGGAGAGGAATAGATGCCGAAGTAAAATTGTTAGTTGTAAAGAGAAGAATAGATGCAGATGTTTAAGTAAGAATAAAAAACATTTTGTACATATTTACATAAAGAATAAGAAGTTATATACAGGGTGTTCTTATTCTATTGATGTTGGTCGCTACACTACTTTTTGTAGGATTTCATAATGTTTAACAAGGTCCATACATCAGAGTGGAATTGTTGAAATTGAAAATTGATTCGCTCTCCTTACCTTGAGTTCATAGTACTATAATATAAACTCAAAAAGCACGAGTACTTTTAAGAACCGTGTTTGATATAACATTTCACCACTCACGATCATTCTCATTTGATTGTCGGTTCTATACGATTTAATTTTTTTAATTATAACTTTTCCACGCTTTAATAGAAAAGAATGACGTGGATCAGTCTGTAGACATTATCCTAATGGAAATATATGCAAGGAAGTGACGTTACACAAGCTTTTGTCACGTTAATAATGAAACCGTGTCATGTTAAGCATTGTTTTCGTCTTCGCAGTCGTAAAAAGTTTCATTTACAATGTTCAATAGCACGGAGAACGGGATACGTTTGAAAAGCGAGAGAAAACCATTTACCCAGTTCGTTCCCGTTCCAGTTGTCCCGGTTATCCATCTTACAATTTCTGGGTGAATTCGAGGAACTCGCAAGTTTGCAAGAAAAACACGACGAGTCGTAAAGAACTTGAGTCAAACAGAAGCGCCATTTGAAGGATCTTTCTCGATCTCGAATCTGTAAATGTCGAATCTTATTGCGAAATAAATCAAACGAGTTGACGTAAACACTGTCACACCTTTGCAGAATGATGGCCTACCTCTGTGAATTATTTATTGAAAAGGGGAATACAAATACATATACAAACAGGTACACAAGGTAGTTGCTGATTCTAGATATAAAAATAAGTTCAGTTAGTAACAATTTGTAGTGTATCTTACCCAAGTCTATTCGATCGTCATATAACTCACCTACGTTGTTTATGGAATCAGCTGTTGTCGATTCGATACGTTGGCTATTATCGTAATTTGGAAGGGTTGCTTATAGTTGCTAAATGAAAGACAACAAATATGTGTCATCCTAACTTTATTATGAATGAAATGATAAAATACCAGGGATATCCCAATAATTTTAAATTTTAAACAAAACAAATACGAATGCCAGACTCAGCCTAGGGCAGAGAAACCCACGATCATAGCCTTACAAATCAGAGATGTGTACCATCTGTAAAGTATGAAATGTATATAAATTAAAAATATCACTCTGAAAATCTACTCTGTACGATCCACATACAAAGACACATGTAGATAATCATTAAAAACTGAAGAATATTGGTATTAGTTAGTCGACAATGTAAAAAGGTACTGAGGTCCTATACGGAAGGTCACCCAGCTATAAGTTATAAGATTTTAGAGCACAATCTGGGCCTCACATAAAAATAAAATGCAACAAATAAATACCAAAATAAACACACAAATAAATATGTAAATAAATGCGACGAATAAATATCAAAATAAAATGCAACACATAAACGTCGAAATAAATGCACAAATAAATATCAAAACAAAATACACATTTTTGTGAATACTCCCAGATCAATACTCTACACGGGAGAAAATGTTAGTAAATTCAACAAAGCTCCAAACTTTCTGAATGCACCTGGTAGATCAACAAAGAGCAAAATCATAAAAATTGAAAACAAAGAAAAATCACAATATACTTGTTACACATCACCATTTGGGTCAAATTAACAATATAAAAGTTTAAATTAAACAAAACATCACAAAATATACAAGATTCAAATTATATTCCTAACATAAGCAACAAAGTAACCAACAAATTAGTCAAATTATATTGGAGTGCATACAGTTTAACAAACTAAATTTACAGAAAATTATCACAAACAGTAAATCTAAGTTCAATCTTGTAGGCAAAAATAGTATATATAAAATAATATGCGACAATTGTGATGCAACATATATCGGGCAATGAGGTGAAGCGATCAAAACCACAATATGCAATAGAAAAAATAAAAAGTTATGCATATGGACTTTGCATAAATTCAAATCATAATATTTCAGAACAATCGATCAAATTATTGCACAAAATCCCCAAAAGTAAAAGATTAAACTTATTTGAAACCTTAGAAATTGAAAAATGCCAAAAAATAATCTAAATATGGTTAACAATCAAACAGAACTCAATACTAACAACTCACCCCAACTACTGGTTCACCACCCTAACCTTTAGAGTAGAAACACTATAAGCACTTGTAAACTTCTAAGTTTTATTTAATACAAAAAAGTGTATCTTTGATAATGACCTAACAGCCGAAACGGTTGTCAGAAGATTTCAGTTTTTGTATTAATTAACCTATATATTATTAAAATGTTTTACAGTGAATGCACCATGAACAGCATTAATTACAATAAGAAATTCAATGTACTCCTCATGTCCAATGAAATCAGAATTCAATCCTGTTAATCTGTATCCGAGTGAAATCGAATTAACAAAAGCGATAGAATGGATAGCGACTGAAAAGCGGTCGGTACTACCCATCTTGCATGCGGAAAAGCTATAATAGTAGTTGCTACTAATCCCTGGTTGTGTGGGTATACAATTTATTCTATGAGTCATTAAGCACTTCCATACCATGTCGAGGTTCTACTTTCAGTGAATCATAGTGATGGAAGAGGCGATAATTTTTGTGGAGCGTCTTGGTCATGACCGTTCCATAATTTCAAAAAAGAGTAGCTTGGAGCGGAGAATACGTTTTGTAACAAAACCAATTTGTATGAGCAACGGCAACAATTATAATAATAATTAACAGAAAATATTGATTATTGAGATAATTTGTAGTCAACATGCACACCGATATATTACCCCTTTACGGGTACCATTACCACTGCTAATTAGTCTAGTAGATTAGTAGATATCAACTTGAGCTCATATTTGGTGATTACAAATTCAAACTTTGTAAAGTGACCGTTTGATGAAACATCATTTAATAATAGCAATAGAACGAATAAAGTTTCAACAATAACTTATTGATCTCGACAATATTGTTTCGAACACTATGTGGTCATTTTCAAGTATTCTGTATGCTCTTGAAAATGACTACATAGTGTTCGAAACAATATTGTCGAGATTAATAAATTATTTTTGAAACTTTGTTCGTTTTATTGCTATCATTACAAATTCATCTGAATGAGACGGTTTTCAAAGATCCGTTATACGATTTCTCTGCATAAAATTAATTATTGTTACAAATATTACAAACTGGACATTATCTAGAGGGTTCAAAATAAGATCTGTCAAATTAAGACAAAATAAATAACCATATTAAATAATGACGATATATATTAAAAACAACCAAAAAGTAAAACTGAATTACATAATTTGCCTTTAATATTCATATACAGGGTCATTCAAACTGAGTGGTACATTAGACGTTTTAGGGAAACTAGGCATGTTACAGATTTGAAAATTTGGGAGTTGGGGTGGGGGTTATTAAGGATGATCTATTTAACTAAAATAATTTTAACTGTCGGGCACTACCGGTTATACCGGAAATTTTCAAATAAAAAAAGGAATTGAATGACAAAATAAAATATGTTAGGTACCATTTAAAAAAATGAAGTTATTCGTGTTTGATGTTTTTAAATTTTGGATTTTTTTCTGGACGCCCTATACAAATTATATATATATATATATATATAAATGACGTTAGCCTTATGATTTGGCTATAACTAGTAAAAAATTCAACATTTTTTTATGGAAGTTATGATTTTTTTGTAGATTGGGTTGCGGTCCAATTGTTTTTCCAATAAATTAAATTATCTCAGAAATCGTAGGTATATAGACATACAAGTTGTTCATCAAAGTCATCGTAAAAAATATCTCGTTCCATTTAAAATAAGAAAGTTGACATCAACTTCCAGTATAAGTGCCCGACAGTTGAAATTATTTTAGTTAAATAGATCGTCCTTGATAATCCCTACTCCCAATTCCCAAATTTTCAAATCTGTAACATGCTTAGTTTCCCTAAAACGTCTAATGTACCTCTATTTTGAATGACCCTGTATATGCAGTCTACATCCAGCATCGGAGATGGAAGGACCTCTGAAGAAGTTCGCTACTCGTGCTAACAAAACGTTAGGAAATAATTCCAACCAACGACGGCCTTTAGACCCGAAGAAGGACTACACTAGTTCATCAACTTGCCGCGAAAGCCTTAACCAATTTGTTGCCATTGTTCAAACATTTTCAAAGTTGTCACTGTTTCTACGTATTTGAACTTTTTATAATTCATTATTATTTGAAATAGGTATAGGTATAACAAATGAATCTTCTGTAGTATGTAGTTCCACGAGACTAAATAAATTTCATGTATCAGAGTTTCCGTTTTTGTGATTTTAAACAGGTATCGTCGTCAATTAAAACTAAAATACCGTCAATCCTTTAGAGGGAATACAACAATGGAAAGCGAGTTAAACGTGATCCTGTTATTTGACACTGAGTTTGTACAAGACAATTCGAGTGCTTCAAACACCAACTTTTAATTAAAATAGACTCCCTCTTTCTCTTACCTTTTAGGACGGTTCAAAGATATACGTCGGAGGGTATTAAATAGCTCTTTGAACTGCAGCAAAATTGTTTCTCTTCTCTAAAATATCCGCTTTCTTCAAGGTAAAAGGCCTGGAAATTATAAACAAAACATAAAAGGTCACAGGCATATACAGAGCGACGTTCGGTCATATCAAAACACGTGAATTAGATCGGTAAATAAATTACCTACGCTATTACAAATAAGTACACAAAATCGATGGAAAGATCTATATTTTTCTGGGGTAGGCACAAAAACTTTTATTTTCCAATTAAGATCGGGCTTAATCATTTGGAGATTTTAGAATTTAAAAAAAAAGAAACATAAATGATCTACTAAAGACCAAACAGAATTTAGGGTTTCTCCTTTATTAAAATGTATACGACTTAATTTAAGACCGATTCTTATTATAGGTCAAGCCCCAATTGAGTCACGATTAGATCAAATATGCCACCATTCACTTTATATTTGCCATTTGTCGTATCTTAAAAAACTTTTGTGTTTCATTCCCACCAGCTACTCGTGCTGGTGGACGGGCAGTCCGTCCGACCTACACTGCAGTGTAAAGCCGGAGTGTAGGGCGTAAAGCTCTCTTAATCCTCCTTTTAGGAATCGTGGGAATGGGTGGGTGGTGTGGTTAGAGAGAGAAAGATGAGACCGACGAAATGAAGACAGAAGAGAAGTGAAAGATTATCTGTGGAATATTACTGCCCCAGCATTTACCTAAGTGGTCCAAGGAAACCACAGAAAACTTGGACCAGGGTTCGAACCGGTGACCTCCCGAATGCTAAGCAATGATCTAGAGCACAAGACCACGCCGCTCGGTGTCGTATCATCACCTGATAAAGCCTATGTTAGGTGAAACAATTGCTGTGCAACTAAATTATTTTACTGAAGCATGTCTATTAATTTATTCTTCGATTACGTCGTTTCAACACCAATCAGCTTCAACCGTGGTCAATTGACTAGGCTGTGATGCTGTAAAATTTGATCTGATAATGACCAGACTGTGATCAAACCAAAACATAACCTAGTTTGGTATATTATTATCAAATATATTTATAAAACTAAACCAACGGTTTAATTATTTGTTTATTCCACAGTTGAAAAATTCAAATTACGAAAATATCTACGTAACAAACTGCATCTAAGACCGAACTTATATTACGTGATCGGAAAGCAAACCAAATTAATTGTTGGTCAGAAAGTTATCGAAATTGCCAGGTACAAATCGATGCATCGTAAGGTCCTTGTGAAACATTTGAAATACTTGATATAAATATAAATATGGTATCAACAGAAACAACTATTTTGAGGGTTAATACCCCTACCGGCATTGAATTACACTGTTGATTCCGAACGATTCTTAGACGAAGACAACATATCCAAAAACAAAGGTATCAAAATCTGCTGCGTCCCTTGGACCACCAACTACTTTATTATCATTGCAAGATGCGTAACGTTTTCAAAACTTTCCAAATTCTGATTTTTAGCTCCTTTGTTCATTTATTTTATTACCAGTTCCTTTCCTTTGTCAACTTAGTCTCGAATCCTTTCCTAATTGCACTACCATAAATCACCCATAAATTCCAATAATTTTTCTAGTTGTAACTGTCAACCTCCTAATCCTAACGTCCGTCAATTTGTATCAAATTTCTGTCACATTTATAACCATACACCAATACGCTACAACAAGTTTCAAATCCCACCTTCCTCAATTTTAACACCCATCATCATTGTTCTCATCAAATTAACCACACCTCCATCCCTTTCCAACTTATTCTAAAATCTATAAATAACCTATAATTAATATCAACCTTCAAGTCTAATCAATTAATAATATTCAAGCGACAATTCAATCGTGACGCAACGCTTCCCGGTAGTTATTACCAGTGTTATTATCCGTTGTAAAAAGTGTAAATATATGTATATAAAACCTGCTCAAATACTTTATTCAAACGACTTACAAACGTTTCTTCAATCAGGATTCAACACAAATACCTAGACCTCATCAAGTTGCAGTCCAGAACGATTTATAGCGATTCAAAACAAAATTCTTGTTCATCTAAATATAAAGGATCGAAGATCCCACATTTGGAACGTGTCCCACCAAGCAGGCACTACGAACCGAAAGCCAAATCCCACAACCCATATTTATGAGACTCAATAGGTAGAAACCGGTTGTGGGATTTGGCTTTCGGTTCGTTGTGTCTGCTTAGTAGGACGCATTCCAAATGTGACATCTGTGATCCTTAATATTTATACGAACAACTTCGGCATGGTCAGTTAGTTAGATTTCTATGAACTGCTGATGAGAGCTAATAAATTTTAAATCGCAATCCTCATCTGATAATCTCGATAAATTTCTGACCATGAACTAAATTGTTTCAAGTTCTTTATTTTAATTTTGAATGATGAAAAATTTAAACGCAGTGGTAATAGGAGAAAAATTAAATTGTTTGGATTTCCTAGCATAAATTAAGGTTCGTGCCCGCATTAATAATGCGGTGATATTTGGGTGTTAATTGGCCATTTTTACCGGTGAACTTAATGTACACTAAACAAATGCGGATGTTGGAAACTAGGTCGATAGGTATTCATGAATTTGGGCTCACATTCGTTTTGGAAAAGGCCACAAAAAAAAATAAAGATTTTTGATTGAAAATGCATTAAATCTCTACTGATGCACGGTTCAATTACAGAAATTTCTGTTTGCTCTGCTGTTACCCCAAAATAGATAACTACCTAGCGTTGGAGAATGGAACACAAATTCAATTTACGGTGGAATTGCAGGAATACAACACAATGCGGGGTCGTTTCCGATAGAAAAGACTTTAAATCCTTTGAAAACACGCTTGGGACTAATTTTCTTTTGTATCCGAATATTCTATGAAAGTGTAAAACATAATTGAGAACGCACATTTACAAAAAAGGAAATTTAATAAAACAAATTTGCATAGGCGATAGATATTATAATTTTGGACTAATAATAGAAGAGGGTGGTTGTCAAATTCATATCATACCGCGCCCAAACAAAATTATCTATACAAATAAAGTTGTAGCTAAGTCCTTTAATGTGAGCGCATCACGCAAAAACATTTGATCATTTTTTTTAACAAAATATGAGTAAATTAAACACTTGGAGGAGTTTCACTTTATTTTATCGATTACTCTATGTACATTTCGCCTTGCTAGGGCATCATCAGGAGTATTTACAGTACAGTACAGGATTCGAGTACTGTGTAGGACGCGTTCCAAATGTGGGATCTGTGATCCTTTATAATTGGACGAAAAAGTTTGACAAACCCATTATCATAAGATGTTATATCGTTAACGCATGCTTCACTTATCACAACTCTAATCAAGGAAGAAGAGGAAGAAAACAAGTGTTCATTAAGCGTAGCTTGGAAGGGCAAGGGAGTCAAAATCATTTATGATTGCTTCACAAATTGAAATCTTGTCACGGAAAAGAGAGGGTAAAAAGCATTATATAACAACTTAACCTATTATAAAGAAGATTGTTTAGTTTAACACGAACAGGACACATTTGTGGAATTTTTAATATAGACCATAAATTGTAGTTTTATTAACATTTTATAAACATTTTCTAAAAGGAAACTACTGGAAATCACGATATCTTTAATAAAAGATCATTCATTTAAAATCTTACATTATTTCCGTAGTAAATTTAATACTTTTAAATTCAGAGAAAGTTTATTTAAAAGGTTACTTAGATTATATTTATTTGTACCAAAAATCTCGAAAATATTGTCCACGTATCGATTTCATCCCTTAGACAATCTTTTTTAAAACGTACGTTAAATTTGCTATAAATGGAGATAGGCTATTGTTATGCATTGCTGTGACTTCATTTCGTTTGTAAATTTTCCCATCTACTTAAAAAAAAATGTGTTAGACATGCGAAACGATATCAGTCTCAATAATTCATTAATTTTATCTTTATTGATTTTAATAAAGATCATTTAGTTCTTGCTCAAAATTTATAGAAATTATCAGATTTGAATCGCGATTTCGATCTTATTAGATATCATCAGTACACCAAAGGTAACATCAATAACAACTGACCAAACCGAAGCTATTCCCTAAAAATAAGTTGCATTAATATATTCAAGAAAAGAGGGCATTAAAATCCTTTTTCGTTTAAACTTTAAGGATCACAGATCCCATATTTCGAACGCGTCCTATACAGTAGGCATAGCGTACCGAAAGCCAAGGTCGATACCGGTCGTGGGATATAGATATCCGTACGCTGTGCCTACTGTGTGGGACGCGTTCGAAATATGGAATCTGTGATCCTTAAAGTTTAGACGAAAAAGGATTTTAATGCCTTCTTTTTTTGAATCAACAGTGTAATTCAATGCCGGTAGGGGTATTAGCCCTCGAAGTAGTTGTTTATGTTGATTACATGCTTATATTTGCATTAGTATTGTATCTTTTACTGATAAGTACTTATCAGAACCACAATAAGTAGTAAATGTCAGTAGATAGCGATATTCTGTCTGTAATACGATATTTTATCGATGTACGAGGGTGTATCAAATATAAACGGGATTCGAAATATATTTGATTAAGGCCGTGCTCTACATGAACGCTTAGGTCCAGATGTTTCGTCAGAAATTACGGCTGACGTCATCAGTGATACAAATTCTACTGTTGCTAGTAATTGTTTAACATGTTTTACGAAACCTTTATGATTATTATTATCATACATTATCACATCACACATTACAATAATAATTCGATTCTTTTCTATAGCTAGGCATATCTATGTTATTGTCGACAAAGTTTGCATTTGTTGTTGTCGAAGGAGGGAATTATTACTGTCAGGCGTGATAGTAATAATATTAATATTGGATAATGATTATAATAACTTAATAACAGTCGGAGCAACGCCTGCTTTATTCAGACCGATAACAACGTCAAGTTAGGATAACTTCCCGGGAACCAATTATCACTATGTCTGCATTTGAGTTACTTTGACAGACATTAATACAAACACAAAATGGATTGCTGACTGTGGCAGGTCCGAATTGTCTTACATTAGTTTGAACCCGTGCCCAACAATATAAATCCGATTTACGATCGAAATTCCCTTCCCTTACTTAAATAGATGGCGATCGAAAACACATAAACCTGCCACTCAAGACGGATCCTACAGCAAAATATCAGATACCTGCAATACTAAAACAAATCACTGTGTGGCGTTACTTTATTAAAAGTTAATAACTGAACCAACCGGAACGACAGACACATAAATTTAATCCGTAAATGTTATAGGTTTTTGGTTTTGCTTTTCCAAAAAATTATGTGAAGTTCTCCGTTCTTAGCGGTTTTGCAAAATAATAGACACACATACGAATTAATTTACAGGATTCAGACAATTTTTGTTTATAAATAATATAGATTAGGCTTTCGCTTTTTATATCTCCATCTTAAATAAAGTAAAACAAGAGTAAACGGTTACAAAACTTTTTTATTGTAAATCCACAATGATTATTTCACCACACCGTGGCTTCTTCAGGTGGAAGAAATATAAACTTAAATTTTAACAGCAATTATCTTATATACTATATTGTGGAAAAAGAAGAAGGTAACGTACAATACTAATATACAACTAATAATACGTTAAGTTTATTTTAACAAATGTGAAAAGAATGAAAAATGAAAAATACTTTTTATTATTGTCACAGAAATGCTGTTGATAGTTACTGTTATCATTTAATTTTAACACAAGAACAAAATTACTATTTCGGACGTCAACTTATCGAAAGAAAGCAGTTTTGCCTTATAAGAAAGCCAAAATCGTAGATCGTTATATGCTTTCGAAGTGGATTTTCCGGTTAGTGAATTGCGAAGTTGTTCGTTTCGAATTTTTCAGCGAAATTTCCGTTAGATAGGAAAACTAGTGTTGCCGCTGCGGCAACAACAGTATCTCAAGGCACTGCTTCCACTGACTTCTGATCCATCGGAGCTAGCAATTGCCGGAACCTGGCCAAAGCCTTTTTGATTACACACATCCGATCGAACGCACCAATTGAATTACTACTTGCAACTTTAAACCCGTCGCATTTGTTTTCGTTCATTCAATTTTATACATGGTTAGCTTTGATTCATTATGCCGTTGCTCTTCTTAGTTTTATTCAATTAAGAGTGTCTAGTAGTTGGATTCGTAGTTTTTAAAATTTCAGAAAAAAGCTGCTGCATTTGGCCCTAACATTACTTTAAAAAATAATGTTTTCTTCTCAGTAAGAAAGTCCACGAATTTTAGACGATTTCATCAATACAGCTTAAAACATTTGCCTAAGTTTATGCTTTATAATGAAAAATTAAATTTAAAAATTCAACTTGTAACCCCGGACATTATTCCATACAAACAAATAAATTTTACCCCTTTACAACATTCGTATAATCGTATAGGTTGTAATATGAATACCACGAAATGTTTGAATTTTTTTTAACGTTCTTTGATAGTAAAACAAAGGTTACTGAACCTGTCCATTGCGAGCCATTTTAATTCTGGGATAATAGTCGTTATTTTGTGTCCGGTCGGTTTTAAAGTGTAAGAGATAACACTTTTCGTCGAAAACAAATCCATTGTTCACAGAAAACGTTCAAACAACGGATTCGTTGTGGCATTAATGAACAAATTAAATCGGGAAAGGAGAAATTTAAGCGGCATTTCGATCAGTAGTTGTAATTAGTAACTGATTTATCTGAAAAAGATTAATTGTTTTCGATGTTGCCGGCAGACGGGTGAAAATCGGATAGCCAACCGCAAATATACCTCTGACTGACGTTGATATCTCCGATACGAATATTTTACACAAAATGGAGAGGTAGCTGGGATAACAAACTGTAAAAGATGATGGCATAATAATATCACAGAAAAAAAAATACGTCATCGAGGTTGCACTCATAAATATACACTAATATAGGCCTTGGGTAGCCGACAGGGGTGAAATAGACAAAACTTATTGCAATAGACACACGTCATTCAGAATATGACCGACAATAAATTGTACTATTTATCGATTTATTAGGTATATAGCTACGCCCTATGCGAGAAACTCGGTTGGCATTAACACGTGGGCAAGCGCTTGGCCAATATGGCTGACGTAGCTACGCTGAGCATACGGGCCACACATTTTTATGGATCCTTTCAGATGCACGCTGATGAACGCTAAAAAACTTGGCTTAATAATGTTAAGGAAGAGAAAAAAGCAGACTTGCTTGCACTTTTCGGCCTGGTGCAAAGACACATTCCACTGCAGTTAAACTAATAGAAGTGTAGATTGAAAAACTAAATTAGTAAATTAGATTGTAGAAATTCCGAAACAAGGGAAGTTTTATAGAACGTTAGAAATATAAGGAAAGCATGTATTTAACACATAGGCTGAAAAGTTCCAGGCCTAACAAAGAAACACTTTTTTTGTTCAAAATTGGTTTTATTCATCAATGCAATCTCCATCAACAACAACACAATCATTCCAGGGCATTTTAATATCACTTTTGTAGAACAATTTATCTTTTGCCTCAAAATAGACCTCAGCCTCAGCGATAAAGCGATAACCTCTTCATTCGAATAAAATTTCTTGCCGCATTTTTTTGGGGTCTGCGAACAGCCAGTAGTCGCTAGGAGCCAAATCTGGAGAATACGGTGGATGTGGGAACAATTCGAAATTCAATTCATGTGGTTTTTCCATTGTTTTATTGTTTTGATTGACTTATGACACGGTGCGTTGTCCTGATGAAACAAATTTCTTTTCTTTGCCATATGCGGTCGTCTCTTTGCAATTTCGGTCTTCAAACGCTCCAATATTGGTATTTAATTCACTCTTCGCTGCTGATGGTATTTCTCTTCTCAATATAGTCGATTAATATTACACCACGCTCATCCCAAAATACCGAAATCCATACCCTTTTCGGGCACTTTGGACGAGGTTCACCAGTTGCTGTCCACTCAGTTGACGATCATTTTGATTTCGAAGTGAAGTGATGGATCATCATTGTCGACATCGACTTATCGACGCAAAAATTCCGGTTTGTTACGTTTAAGCATGGCCAAACACTGCCAAAAAAAGAATCATCAACACGTTATTGTTTTTAGTCAACAGTGACCAAACGCGGCATCCACTTTGGACACAGCTTTCTCATAGTCAAATGCTCTTACAATATCAATATAAAGACAACACGTTCTAATGATATGATATCTTTACGATGTCAACTAACTCACGCAATTGCACTTTTCAATCATTCAAAACGATTTTGTGGATTTTTTGATGTTTTCTGGTGTTACCGCTTCATATGGACATGCACTACGTTCTACATCACTAGTGTATCAGTGTTTTATTTTGTTTCGGTTGTTTCCGATGGAGCGGAATCTCCATAACACTTTTCAAGCTAGTGCTCATTACTTCGCTTGAACGGTATTTTTTCCCATTAAAAAGCAGTGTAATATTAAAACACGAAATTGTTTTTGATCTATTGTTTTGAAAATAACAAAGGTAGCGTCACTCTCTAGCGTCATCACAATAACTCACAAATAAACAGAATATCATGAAATTCTAACAGCTTAACAGCTGTCTTTAAAGGTTAGTACTAACTGAAAAAGAGGTGAAAGCAATAAAACTAGCGCCATCTATGTGTTAGGCTCGGGACTTTTCAGCCTATGTTATATTATAATGGCCTCTTACTATTCTCTGATATCTCATCTAATTTGTATAAAAACAAAAACAATGAAGAAACCTAATTTGACAAAGCAAGTAGGTACGTATTGTTTATTGACTATGTTAGCTGTCGTTTATTGACTGAAAAAAGTAAGTTGTTTGAACGCGATGGTAAAGAAAAATGTGTCACTAATTTTGCTCTTCTGTTTCTTTTACTATCCGTTCTTGTGACCCGCTGTCCGGTAAATTGACGAGTCGGCCTATTATTCAGGTGTTTTCATAACGGATTGCCAGGGAGCGTTATTCTTTTTCTGTTATGTCTTTTCACTTCACGAAACACGATGTCTGGAGAGTAATTAAAGTTTAAGCCCGCATAGGCGTATTTAGCAAAAGTTTCGAAAGATACAAAGAAACACAACGTCTCCAACGGGATCATAAATAAGAAGAAACATTGTTTGGAACCCCGGGGCGAAGGATGAAAAAGCTTAGCTTTCGATGGAAAATTGCGTTAAGGAAAAGGAACGGGACGACAGCCCGCACTAATTACTTTAATGACTGCTGCCGGAAGCTGGGCACAAAAAGAAAGAGAAACGAATCCACCACCTGCTCTTGTTCGTTCGTCGTTGCCTCCTATTCCACTGAAAGCATCAGCTCTTTTGTGAAAATTCTGTTTTAGTTACTTTCCTATATAAATACGTCCGTATTTCACCTTTTACTTGCAATTAGTTATCTATTTTAGTTGTCTTTGTTGCACTGACAATGACAAATTAACAATTTCAGTTATCAATTCCATAATGGAGTTTTAAAGGAGTTATGTCCATAGAAAACAAGAGAAGGATTTCAATAACTTTGAAAATGAATAAATACACATTTAATGGAATATTTGGAGAATATTTAGTAAAGGTAAAATTTAAATACATTAATGCGATATTAATTCTCGAACCCGCGGTCCTTGGCTTTACACGCCAATGCTTAGTGGAAAAAAAATGTTGTGCCAACAAAATACGTGAGCAAAGGCATTGTTTTGCTGCATGACAATGCCCGTTAGCATGTGGCTAATCGGACCAAAGATCTCATCACATCTTTTCATATTCACTGGGAAACTCTAGATCATCCTCCGTACAGCCCTTATCTGGCGCCCAGTGACTATCATTTGTTCCTGCACTTGAAGAAACATCTGTGCGATCAGCGTTTTGAAGACGATGACGAAGTCAAAACAGTTGTGATGCAGTGGTTAACAGTTAACAAGTCAGGCGGCAGAGTTCTATGAGAAGGGTATTCAAAAACTGGTCACTGGTCAAACGTTATGACAAGTGCCTCAATATTGAAGGGAATTATGTAGAAAAGTAGATTAAGGTACAAGCTTTCATGTAAAAATAAAATTATTAAGATATTTTTGCACGTTTTTTATTAATTTCAGAACGGTACTTACTTAACAAAAATGCCTCGTACATCAATACGATATTAATTATTGAATTAATTTGTTACCTCAAATTAATGAGGGAAAATTTGTTACTGCTGTCACGCCCTCACCGGAACCCACGATCCTTGGCTTTACACGCCAATGCGCCAATGCTTAGTGGAAAAAACTTGTTGTGCCATGTGGGTTGATTTTCATCACTTTCATCCTTTGTGTCTCCAAAATTTTTTAGCTATTAATATCTCATTTTGAGCACAAATTAATTTAAAATTAGCTGCGCTGATAAATTATGAATTCGGAAAGGAGTGTATGGTACTCTTAGGTTGAAATAACTACTTTTTATAATAACCTTAGACGTATAGATTATTTTTATGGATTTAATTAACGAAACATTTTTAAAGTACAAACAGTCTGAAGAAGGTCCTGTATTACCGAAATAGCTGTAACGGAAACAATTTAATAAAAATTAACCAAATGACAGTGTTGTTTGTTAACTAAACCCTTAATATGAATCTTCATCAAGTGATGACCTAATTCTTACTCGAAACTCATAAAAACTTTTTCTGTAGAAGTAAAGTATTTAGCGAAAAAGTCTTACAAACATACCTACATCCGAAACACATTTTGAACGATTTATTTCTATTGTTTGAACTTCTGCATTCTTTTAACTCTTTACTGACATCACGGGATTGTTTTACACCCCAAGAGCAAAAAAATGTAAAAACAATCTAGTTAAAATACGCTTCTCAAATGAAAAATAGGTATCGTTTTTGTTTTCCAATATATTATTTATATTTTCCAAGTAGTTTAAGTTTTTATTAAGATTTTTGTAGAAGTTGAAATTGAAGAAATTTGTGTTTTAATGTTTTCTATATTAAGTTTCTAATGTTCATTTTATTTTAAACGTTAGTATATGAGACTACTTTTTACGTCAAGAAATTGTTGGCGCCAACTTCGTAGCATCTCACGCAATAATAATCAAGTTGCAGCTTAATTTCATAGAAATATATCCCATTATTTATTTTGCTCAAATTTAAGCAGAACATTTAATCTAAAGAATCACTAAACTCGGTCTACAAAATCGCAATATAGATTTCATTATAGAGTTACCTTTAATTTTAGTTAATCAGTTTGACTATCTGTATAAGTTAGTGTTAAATGTTGATTATTTAAAAACATTAAAACTTTAAAATCCACATCGTGAATTTATTTAACTAATTTATTCGCTGTTAATTTGACGTTTAACTTGAAAGTAGTAGAAACAAATCTTTCACTACTTCATATATTTCTGACAATTCAAAACAACCATTGTAAAGCATTAATTTACCAATTTTCTATTTGAAATAGATTTTCACCCCGCGATGATTAAGATATAAAATTTATATGTTGTATCATTTTATTTTTTTCTTATTTAAAAAAAATAGTTACCAAGAATTAATACGTTCAAAAAGTAATGTAGAACTCTGTAAATTTTGTATCCTAAAATGATCAGAAACTCAATTATAAATATGGAATCAACAGAAACAACTACTCCGAGGGCTAATACCCCTACCGGCATTGAATAACATCGTCGATTCCGATGTATTCTTAGACGAAGATATAACATATTCAAAAACGAAGGAATTAAAATCCTTATTCGTCTAAATATGAAGATCAAAGATCTCACATTTGGAACGCGTCCTACCAAGTAGGCAGAACGAACCGAGAACCATATCCCACGACCGGTTTCGATCTATCGGGTCTCATCAGGTGGGCGCTGTCAGAAAGGATTTTAATTCCTTCTTTTTTGAATAAGAAACTCAATTATTTATTTGTTTTATTTAGAATGTTCTCGAATTTTTCTGGATGTTTCCGAAAACTTCTCCTAATTTACTTTTATATTAGACTCTTGTAAGTGTCATGTTCGTGTTGATTTATGGCCGTGCTTCGACCTTTAATCGTAAGATCAAACACACCGCCGTATCGCGCGGTATTGATCTTAGTCTGCGGCGTCTGTTCACAATAATATCTTGAAGTATCCTGAGAAGGGTCCTTCACCCTTAGAATATTTTTTTGAGCTGAGATTGGACGAAAAATGTCCTTATCAGCTTATTCCTTTTGAGGATCGCAAACAGGATTCACTCTCAATGTAGAGAAAAACGCTAAAATTTGAGATTCAACATAAAATTCCTTTACGGGAAACGGTTTTACTTTGTATGTTAACGGTGGCATATAGAAAAGAAAGTAGTTGAAAAAGGAAAACGGTAGAAATACACTTAAACGTGTCCCAATTTTTCGAATGTAACGTGAATGAGACGAGATATAATAATTTATGAACTGAAGAAGGTTCATATCGACCATACGGGCGGATTGCAAATCTCGGAAAATCTTACCGACACTCCGCATCGACGTCGCGACGTCGACCGACGTATCTGACCCTCGCACGGTCCGAGATTGTCACGTACAAGGCTTATTTCTACAGATTGCGTCGCGACGATCGACGTCGAAAAATGAGACGGTAATAACGAACGAGAAAATCGACTACGTGCCTCTTATCATCTTATAAATATTGACATTGTTATAATGCCTTTACGGAAACGCCGTAATTTATCGTGATAACGAAAAAGATAAAATGAAAATCAGTAAAAAAAAGAGGAAATGTCTTCGAAGACATAAAAAACGTATCTAACGGTCAGAATAGGTTACTAGTGGAAAGAACACTTTGATAAGCTGTTTCTAAGGTATTGGTAAGAGGGTTTCCAAAACGGATATTTTTTTAGGTAAAGTTCTACCTTTACCAAATGCCGTCACAAGTTAAATTATTCGCTATATTATTTACAATGTCTACAGAGAAAATTTGATGAAACATTTTTAACAATTCTTAAAGAAAACGAAGAAAAACTTCAAATAATTTTGAATAAAACACTGTTTTATAAATTTCAACAGATTTAATTATCACTTTGGCTTCTTCGGAAGTTATATTTTAACTTAAATTAATTTAACAAATTGGCTTATATGCTAGTAGAGGGAAGGGGTACAAGGAAAATGTTTAGTGGTGGAGAACTACTTAATTCTATTTGTTCGTTTATTAGAATATCGCTATTTTTAAATTTATTAATTTCGGGATCTTTGAAAATAATCAATTGTTTCAGCTTACAAGCGTTCATGTTCGTTTATTCGTGAAAAGGATATAAATAATAGAAAACCAACCATAAGCTTTCACTGCTTGGAAAATGGTCATAAAATTGATAAAGACAACTTAGACGTTCTACATATAGAAAACAATGGTCAACGTTTGGATATTTTAGAGCAGTTTGAAATTAAAAAAACTTTTAGAAATAATTGTAATATAACAAATGACAAATCCAAGTTCAAAGACACCTGTGATTGACGAATATTTAAAGAGCTGCAATCTAATTGAGGGTTTTCCCTAAATACCTGTACCTTACCTTTTATATACCTGCGGCTCCAACTATGTCAAATGCATTACCTATAAATATCATCAAACTACAATCTATAATCAGTAAATATACAATATTACTCTTGAAAAAGACTTCACAGGTCGAAACATATGTAGAGTGTGTTAATAAACATAATAGAAACATCTAAAATCAGTTTCTTTAACGTTATCTCAATAATTTTAAACGATGTTTAACAAATTTCCTACCGCGGAATTAATTGAAATTATAAATAAATGAATAGTTTATATATTTGTAGATTGCTTCAATTTCTAAAACTAGTTGATTTTATAAGTTTTATTTTTTTGTCTGTTTGACTTTTGTTGTCATATGCCGTAGTTATGTCAGGCATTGTATAACATTTGACTGTATTTTAAACTATTTCAAAAAAGAAAAAAACAATGTCGAAGGACCGTTACAAGTTAAAATTCACCCGTGTAACGCCCATTAAGCGACCCGATTGTATCATGTCATCGGCTGCGAGAGAATCAGGAAATTATGGCTTCATTCCATCGTACGAAAAAGACGTTAAAATTTGTACTGGCTATGTTATGTCGAACGAGTATTTGAGAATGTGGATGAGAGAAAGAGCGGTTTATGAAAAGGATGTTTACTCGTCTTTGGAAGCAGAAAAGGACAAAGGCAATATAAGAAGACGATACGTTTTAAGAGACATGACCAAGAAATCCAACAGAATGAGAGAAATGCCGATAATAACACTCAAAAGATTTCAAAACATCAAGCCGAAAACTTGTCTTCCACGCATCGAAAGCAAATCTGAGGAAAAACAGGCAAAGGATAACGATCAGAAAAATGAACCAAAAGAAGAATCAACCGAACAAAATTAGAAACAAGTGCTGAATAATATTCTAAATTTCCATTTGAAAGGAAAAATTAACTTTTGTATTTAGAATATGTTGAACACTGAAATAAAATAATATTTTTTTTGGTAATTTTCATAGAGAAAGTTATGTACATGACTCATTCTTTAGTATTAAAAGAGGGAAATAATGTAAAACTCGTGCAAGTGTTGAAATGCCTCCATATAAAGTTTTTATTCAGTAAGAAGCTAACACTAAATAAAACTCAATTTGATTTTTCCACTGTTTTTTTTTCAATCTTGACAATTGTTTCACTCTAGACAACTGGTTACGTTAGATAACCATTCTAAATTTGTGTTAGTCTTAGGGTTAATTGGAGGGGGTACATTCTACTATTTTATTTAGTATTGTGGATTCATAAAATTTTCTATTTCATTTAAAGTTAATTCTCTATTTTAGTTTGTCTGCTTTTTGATCTCAAAGCAGATCCAATTAACCCTAAGACTAATATAAATTTAGAATAGTTATCTAACGTAACCAGTTGTCTTCTGAAGATGCCCTTGTAGGGTGAAACAATTGTCAAGATTGAAAATAAATAGTGGAAAAATCAAATTGAATTTTATTTAGTGTTTCCTTTAACATGTTTTTCCATAAAGTAAACGCCGAAACACAGTAAGAAGCAGTTAAATGCCTATCCTGTGTAGGAGCCGGCAGTCATACAACCCAGCCGATGACCGATTAATTGCTAGCAGTGATTGGCTAATGATAGAATTGCATTATTGGGCCAGTCATGTTAGATCAGTAGCCCAAATCGTAGTTGCCATGACTGTGCTGGTCCAATTCTTGGCCGTTTATAAAACCCCATAAGGGGTTGGGCACACAGACATTACAGTTCCGTTGTCCTTTACCCATTTTCCATATGAATGTACTCTAAATAATATTAATTTAGAGTACTTACTCAACAAAATCTACTTTCAATTTTTTTTTTAATTTTTAATTCGTTTTGTTTGAACATAACGTGGAGAACTCATTGTAAACGACTTTAAAGACTTCAAACAATGTATTAGCGATAAGCAGAGCCCAGTACCTGAATCAACAAATATGTAATGACCAACTGGAATTTGGGATTTCCCCCGTATTAAAATCTGAATTATAAATTGGACAAACTACCTTCAACCCTTAGTAATTACCGTTTACTCATCCTTTTGAAAACGACGTCATAGTCGAAGCAATTGTTAAAATTCATGAAACGTATACCAAGTGTTTTTTCCTTCAACTAATTAGTAAAATGTTTCATCAAGTGCCGAGCAACCAATCTATTTCTAAAAAAATATACTTTGAATTAAAAAATAGTAATACTACCTATGATAATACCGATTACCTTATGAGTATAAAATACGTTTTTAATGTTTTAAAATTTGGTATAATTTTTTCTGTACCTCTGACAAAATAGAAGTTACATAAAAATGTAAAGTGTAAGTCTTAAAATATGCAGATATCAATAATGAATCGTCAAAAAATGCGGACGTATATTTGGGGATTTTTTCAGTACTTTACATGTATACAGAAAGGTATGAAGCTGCATATGTTTAATTATAAAAAGTAACTACTTATTTAAAATTATATTTGTTAAACACTTGCAAGCTGTTTAAATTTCATTATTAATTAATAGAAGTGAATATTTATTTCCAAATTAAACAGTAACATACAACAAATTAAATTGAATTTAGTCGAAGCCAAGTTGAGAAGACCAGCAGCATCCTAAAGACCAAGGAAGGATTTGTAGTAGATATTTATCGCTTATACGTTAAGAAAATTTTTGAGGAATAGAAAAAGTAACTTCGATGTTTATTGTGAAAATAATTATTTAAAGGGATTTGATATTGTAATTTATTCAATTTGTAGTATTCATTAGATCTAACTTAAAGCTGGGCCTGTGCACATATGTTACTTTACGTACATCAAAAAAGTATGTACTGTATCGAAGATGCCTTCTCCGGGCTTAGTAGATCGGGGGTCGCTTGACATGCGAGTGGTTCGTCAACAAAACAACAATTTTTCCCTTTATTCAAAAAAGAAGGAATTAAAATCCTTATTCGTCAAAATGTGAGATCTTTGATCTTAAAATTTAGTTTACTGAAATATTAAAAGCCAAGAGTCAAACCGGAAGATTAAGTTCTACCTGTATTTATCTGCGGCTTGATGGTGTATATCTGACTCTGGGAATTCGGGATAGAGTCACACCCAATGAAAGTACTTCTCGCACTCGACGGACCTTTGAACCGCCTCTGCACGCAGACTTCTTCATGTCTTCGCAGATTTACTTAATCTCCTCGATAATAATTTATCTGGCTCTTTATAGGACCCCACGAAGTGTTTATTAGCATTTTCAACAACTAGAACTGGGTCATGACCCACATTCGTTGTGGTTCCGTGCAACGCGAATTCCGCTGAATATAAAAGGTTTTCCAATTAGCGCGACAGAACTTTCAAATGAAACACAATAACAACTGCAAGTGATAATCTTTTAATAACCATATAATTTTGAAGAATAAACAATGGCATTATGTTTTAAAAATAATTTCGCTTAAATGTCCTCCTCGACTTCTTCTGACTGAATTAATTCTGGAGGCCCAATTTGTGACAACTCTTTCACACATATCGCGTGGTATATTCCTAATGATGCGTCGAATGTTTCTCTAAAGGTCGGGAATTGCTCGTGGCTTATTTTTGTACACGAGAGCTTTAACATGACCTCAATGGAAAAAATCCAAGGGTGTGAGATCACATGATCTTGGTGGCCAATTGACATTACCATTTCTTGAAATAACGAGGACAGGAAATTGATATTCCAATAAATCAAGTGTCTGCCGAGATGTGTGACACGTCGCCACGTCTTGTTGAAAGAAAACATTGTTTATGTCAGTATTTATCAGTTCTGGCCACAGATATTCCGTTAGCATATTCCTGTACCGCTCACCATTAACAGTAACACGATTTCCATCTTCGTCTTTAAAAAAATAAGGTCCAATCATGCCTCGAGCCCAGAAACCGCACCAAACAGTAACCTCAAGATAATGAGATGTTTCTTAAATTGCCTGAGGATTTGCATCAGCCCAAATCCTACAGTTATGCTTGTTTACAAACCCATTGAGTCAGAAATGGCCTTTATCGGAAAACAATATCCTTTCTGCAAAATGTGGATCAGCTTCCAACTGCTCAAGGGACCAGTCTGCAAAATTTCGACGCAAACGATGATCATTTGGCTTCAGTTCTTGAGTGATTTGAACTTTATAAGCCTTGATTTGGAGATCTTTGTGAAAGATTCTCCACGTAGTCGTCTGAAAGAGGCTGAGTTCTTGAGAGCGACGTGGAATGGAGAGGTTTGGACCATCTCTTACACTTTGGCTTACAGCAGCAATATTAACCTCCTATCGGGCACCCCGATTACGCACAAATGTTGAATTATCTGCAAATGAGCTAGTTTCTTCAAAATTTTTAGCCAAACAATAAAGATATCGTTCGGTTGGTCGATTATGCTGACCGTAGACTTCCCGCAACGCGCGAAATGTTCGGCGAACGGAACACTCATTTTGATGGTAAATACGAATTATTTCTAAGCGCTATTGAGTCGTTAATCTGTCCATATTAACTTGCCACAATCTACTGAATTCATTTCTTTGCAAAATTTGACATTTGCGTTCCAAAGACATCTTGTTTTTGGCATCAAAGTTCTGACGCTCTAATTGGAAAACCCGTTATAATAATAAATATAGGTAATGAAATTTTGAATAACGATTCCCTATTTCGTAAATTGACCCGAAACTATTTTTGAATAAATGAAAGGAAATTATATCCTTTTCTAAATTATAAGCGGTATGTTTCAGTACTATTTCTAGTTTCAATAAATAAGTACCTAGTCATGCCGGACCCTATATTCATAAACAGTCTGCCATGTCCTTTCGGGGTTTCATTCGAACGATTTCAGCTTCATAATTTCCCAATGCTGTTGTCTTTCCTATCGAGTTTCTTCTACCCTTCAACCCTATTTTATTATTGGGATAAATAGAAATAATGTAATCCCTTTGTTTCAGGCGTCCTGTATCAAGCCAACAGCATACTCAAGCGCAGCAAGCACAGCAGCAGCAGCAACAACAGCAGCAACAACAACAACAACAACAGCAAGTGACGGCAACAGTAGTTCAACAACAGCCTATACAGACAGCGTCGACGTCTGTCCAACAGTCACAATCATCGTCTCAAAATTCAAACAAATCTTCTTCACCATCGACCACAGCTACCGATGAAACGCAGTCACAGACGCAATCTCAAACCACCGACGATGGAAGTCAACAACTTCTTCTTAGGCAACATCAACAAGAGCAGCAGGTAAATTACATATTTATTTTTGCTGTGAAACTTTTTATACGAGGCCGCGAAGTAGGGATAGTGTATTAGTGCATAAAGCATCTTAAAACATAAAAACATCGAGACGGCATTTAATACTGTAACAGTGATCCTGAAACGGCAAATAATTATGCCGTACCTCTCTCTCTACCAACCAAGCAGCGTTAAAACGACAAAGTCGGGCCACAATTATTTCCTAATAGTGGTTAGGTTAAATTAGGGTGTTAGAAAGAGAAGAACTTTTATCAGTGAGGAAGAAAAATAAATAATGCCTCAGTTAAAAAGTAACAACGTTAGAAGCGAAACTTTGTATAGAATTGAGAGTATTTTTTTTCTGTTTCTGTTTCCCCTTTAACAGTTTAAGGAATTTACATATTTAAAAAACGAAGGCATTAAAATCGTTTTTCGTCTAAATATCAAGGATCACAGATCGCACATTTCGAACGCATCCTACACAGTAGACACAGCGTACGGAAAGCCATATCCCACAACCGGTTTCAACCTATCGGGTATCATCAGGTGGGCGCTGGCAGAATGGCCTTTACAGGCTATCTGATAAATATAAATGTAAGTAATAGTTGTTTCTGTTGATTCTATAAGGATTTTATATAAAATTTCACTTGTAACGTGGTTAGACTTTGACTAACATACGTCATGTTTTATTTATTTTAATAAATTTTTTTCTTCTTTTTTATTCAAATAGATACAGTTTAGCCATCGGTCGACGTGTGGAAGTTGCTTTTTACTTACAATCTGTACCAAATAGAGAAGAACAAGGGCATATAACAAAGCAAAAAGTGTGACAGTTATTGTTACAAAATCAGCGTAATTAGAATATTTTCACACTTCTAAGGCTGTGTAACATTTTATATTCCACACTTTGGTCGTTTTTGTTTTTATTTTTTTCGCTCGCGGTTTTTGCCATACAATTCTCCACAACTTCCCAATTTTCTCGAGTGGTACTGCAGCTATTGTCAAGTAATTGACATGCTTGCCAACAACTAATTGTTCCAACCATTACACCGCGCGTGTCACCGTATCATCCCTGTCTGGAACGTACCCGAGTTTATAGGTACGTTACATTACTCTATTTCTTTTTTCTGTTTTTATTCTTTAATGACAACCGTCGCAGTGTGCTGACAGAGTTTTGAATCAATAGTTATGTGTACAGGGGTAAGCAAGCTCCTGCCTGTAGTGCGCTCGTTAAACAAAACTGGGTCGCCTTTGTAGAAACACCTGACGGAATATATACAGCTATGTTCGTTGAGAATCAAGGCTGCAAGCAACCTTTCATACACAAGATTGATTCTCGCTTATTCTTTGGTCATTTTTAATCCAGTCGAAAAGTGAAATTTAATTTCCATACTTTGCTCGTAAATGTCTGCCTATTACTATTACCATTGTAAAGAATCAATCCCGTTCGTCTTTAAATGCGTCTAATTATAAACTGATAACACACGAGCACGAAACGTTACCTACTTCATCTCATCATCATGGAGTCATCAGTCCGAAGACTGGTTGAACACGCACTTCAACCCCTTCGTACCCTGAACCAATCTTCGCATTTCTCTAATACTAGAACACATTAAAAATTGGATTGATTCAGCCGTTACTTTGTGATAATTCATCTAAATGATAAATGAATAAACACTACTTTGTTTATTATCACTTTTTTATTTACAAATCCTTTTGACTATAGTTTCGGCAAATAGCTTGTTATTGTCAACGACAAACTGTAGTCAAAAGGATTTGTAACTAAAAAAGTGATAATAAACAAAGTAGTGTTTAGTCATTTATCACTGGAACACATTACATTCCTAACTATTTGCGAACAGTAATCTAATCTGGGTCTTCCTCTGCCTCTTCATACTCCTATTTCTGCCTCTAGTATGTTTCTAACTAGCCCCTCATATCCTACCAATATATCTCTCCTTTTCCTTACTGATTCTTCTACTCTTTTTGATGCCTTCTCATTTCTAACCATGGTATTTTCAACAACCGCCTATAACACCACATCTCAAACGCTTCTAACTTTTTCTCTTCCGCCTCGCCCATCGTCCACGTTTCGCACCCATTTAGGGCCGTGCTCTAAACATACATTTTTAATAATTTATTTCAATTGAAGAGTGTAGGCTTTCACGGCCGGCGTCTAATTCTGATAAACGGTTCTCCGGGCTGATAGGCCGTGGTCTGTTTGGATTGACTCCTAACGTTTCGTCTACAACTGCGATTCTGCGTTGAACCGCCACAGCGAACACTACGACGACTACCACACCGCCTCTGAAGATGTCTGCCGCAGTTACAGACGAAACGTTAGAAGTCAATCCAAACAGACCACGGCCCATCAGCGCGGAGAACCGTTTATCAGAATCTATTTCAAGTTCCTAAATTAAACCAATCGCAAGCACAAAATTGGTTTCTTTTTATTAGTAGCTACTCGACCCTGCGCTGTCCTTTGTTTTACGTCTCTACTGTTTTTCCATCCTAACTTATCTTACTTCCTAAATATCGAAAATCAAAGGAGGCTTCTAGTTTTTCGTCTTCAATTTTCTTGTTCGCTTAACCATACTTTCATGTCCAAAAAATAAAGGTAATAAAATCCTTTTTTCGTCTAATTATAAAGGATCACAGATCCCACATTTAGAACGCGTCCTACACAGTAGGCACAGCGCATCGAAAGCCATAACCCACGTCCGGTTTCGACCTATCGGGTCTCATCAGATAGGCGCTGGTAGAAAGGCTTTTACAAGCTATATAATAAACATAAATATGGAATCAACAGAAACAATTACTCCGAAGGTTAATACCCCCTCGCCCCGGCATTGAATTACACTGTTGATTCCGATGGATCCTTAGACGAACATAACAATCCAAAAACAAATGTGGGATCTGTGATCCTTTATAATTAGACGAAAAAGGATTGTATTACCTTCTTTTTTTGGATTGTTATCTTCGTATAAGAATCTATCGGAATCAACAGTATAAATCAATGTCGGTAGGGGTATTAGCCCTTGGAGTGATTGTTTCTGTTGATTCCATATTTATATATACTTTCATATCCCTGACAGATCAATATTTTATTCTTATGTAATTTAATTCCATGGTCTACTGTCAATACCACTTCTATTTAATTTAAGGCTGACTCTAACTACTTGCTACTGGATAATAATACTGCCAAATCATCCGCAAATCTAAGCATGATAATTCTTTTTCCCCTGTGTATCTATCACTGAAGTTGTCCTGTCGGTAATAATACTAATCACATCTGCAATATATAGATTATAAAGTAGCGATGACAGTGTCTAAGTCCGTGCCTAATATTTACTTCTCAACGTTGTTGTCCAAATTCTAATATAAATACTTGTTCGTTTTTATACACACTATATATATCACTCTTCTATCCCTGTATCTCATCCCTATATTTTTATGTACAATTAGCATCTTGCCTGTTACTACTGCGCAGAAAATAATAAACTGAATCTTCCATATTACAAAAACCCTCAAAGGTGCACACTAAGAAATTTGAAATGTCACGGGCGAAATGACAGACAGACGAAAAATAATAGATTATCTGTAGAATATTACCGTCCTAGCGTTTGCCTACATGAATCAAGGAAACCACAGAACAACTTGCACTGGAGCAGGCCAACCGGAAATCGATCCCGTGACCTCCCGAGTAGACCAGTGGTCTAAAGTTTTAGTATTTCATATTTTCACATGTGTTGCATGGAAGAACGATCTAATTCCAAAATGAAAACATTACAGTAGAAATGTCGGAAAGTTATGTTACGTTTCCAAGACCGTAAAAGCTAAATTTCGTAGTTTGGCGACTTCTTGCTTTCATTTTTTTTTATCTATCTGTCACTACTACATGATTTACATACATTGGACAAACTAGCAGATAATTTATTATACGTATAAAGGAGCATAAGAAATCATACGAAAAATTAAAAAACTATTCTAATTACGCAAGCCATCTAATTATAGAAAAACACAAACCCAACCCAAATAATTCATATTGAAGGAAAAGGTTCCAGATATGATCTTCTGAAAACGTTAGAAATTAGTAAACAAAAAAAAAACAGTAATTTTATTTTAAATGACCAAATAGAATTAAATAACTCTCCTTTACTAACCCTATGACCAGTTCCTTCATCCCGTCCATAGTTAAAAAATCTTTAAATATAAGACAAATTTGTAAATAATCCAAGTATCATTGTATATTTTGCCGAAGCCGAGAAAATTGTTAAGAACAATTAAAAAGTATGGAAATTATCAAAGGTTGTTTTTTGTTTAACATGAATTTACATAAAGTAAAAGTAGATTCGATTAATTTTCATTGTTTATTGTTTTCATTATAAGGAATGTGAAGAAATGATAACTTTTTGTCATCCTGCGTTTTTTATGTATCATTTAGGACATACACGTAGGAAAGATTAAAAGTTTAAAAAAATATATTTATCTCATCATAATCATTTTAATGTGACATACGTCGTTTTTCCCATGTGCTCTTCAAATTTTTTTCCTATCTAAAGTGGGCACGGATCCCACCGTGACCGTATGCGCCAGCCGCCCCTGATTATAACTGTACCTGTTTCATAATATCTACTGCTACGTTAGTAACTCTCTGTACTTCAGAATCGGATGTTGCTACGAGAGATACAGTAAACTTTATACTTTAGAGCATTTACTTAGGTATACATTGTATATTATATATTGTGTACACACATTGAATGTAATATTTAGGATGTACGTATTATATTAGCCATTTTGTGAATGTTAATTTTGAGAAATGATGCCGTCGTCGGAGGACTTATCAAGCAATAACTACTGCTGTATATTAACGCATGAACAAAATTGTAGACGTCGCTCGAAAGGAAGCTAAATAGAGAATTATGTGCGATTTTGATGCAAATCGCTAAATTACTATTATGTTCTTCAGTGTATATTATTATAATGCAGCACATGAGCAACGAATTCAACCAGAATATACATAGAAATCTACATCATAGTTAGTACGCTTTGTAGCTCACAGTTTATAGACAATAATTACTTATTTCAACTAACAGAAACCTCTGACGGTTAAGGGCCCTTGTTATAATCTCTATATATAAAATTATATTTAAGTAATAGGTGAAATAAATAAAAACACAAAGTTTCCACAAAAATGGTATATTCACACTTTAAAATTGTTACGCCTAACGTAGGCTTCTTCAGAAGTAATAATACAATAAACTTATCTTAACATTTGTCTTATATACTAGTGGATTAGGACGGGGGTGAGTAAAAAGATTTAGTAACGGTGAATTGTTGAGGTCAATTTGGTCGTAGTGTATTTTTATATTTGTATTTATTAATCTCTAATGTTTCTAATAATGATAATCTTAGGCTTTTATTTACAACATGAAGAATTTCAAAGTTATCGTCAAAAGTATGGTTTTCTTCGATTAGATGTTTAGCAGAGTTCGAATTTAGTTTATTATTTTCATAAGATTTTTTATGATCTTCTAATCGTTCTTTAAAAGTACGCCCTGTGTGACCTATATAGATGCAGTTACAAGAATAAAAATTTAGTTTATACACTCCTGACATGTTTTCCTTACTAATTTTGTCCTTGTTATTTTTAATATGTTTTCCTAAAGTATTTCGTGTTTTATATGCCACTTTGAGATTATTTTTAATTAGGAATTTTCCAAATCTTTCTGAAGGATTATTTAAGTGGTTTATATTGGTACAGGTATGTTGACCATGTTTTGGTGTGCTTCACAGGTACAGATAGACAACTACAAAATTTCTTAAACCAGCTCAATAATATACATAAAAACATGGAATTATAACCAAAATGTTAATTATAAAACCATCACTTACTTAAATTTATTATTATTATCTATTTAATAGAAAATAAAACAGCACCACACTGTACATTCACAAAAAAATTGTTTCGCTATCACAGTAGCTTCATTAGGTATAAAACCGTAGCTACACAGAGAGGTTGTGTATTTATATGTTACGGGTAAAGTTTGATAAGCGAGTTAACCTAGGTTTACCCGGGTAAACTGCGTAATACCCAAGACTCTTCCAAAATATATTTGGAATTATACACGTTTCGGACTTTACTCGGGTAAACCGCGTTTTATCCGCTTTCGCTGGTTAAAGTTGGATGTACCATAAATGACAAGGTCATTAATTGTAGTATGTAGGCCTTCACGACCGGCGTCAATCGAATTAAGATATATATGGTCTATAGGCTTTTTGGTTACCTGACGTTTCGTCAGCGGCTGCGGCTGACATCTTCAGAAACGTTTGTGGTTTGGTCGTTGTAGATGTTTTCGAGATCGAAATCAACCAAAAAGCCTATTGACCACGGCCCAAAACTCCGGTAAATTATCTTAATTCGAATGCCATTAATGTTTGAAAAACATATTTAATTCACAAAACGCTCTTTACAAATAAAAATTAGAATTATAAAACTGTATTCTCTTAAAGGTAATCTACTCACGAGTACTTATTTGTTCAAACAAGACAAGCTGCTATGACATTTCCAGTTGCAAAGATTTCCAATAACTTTACCTAACCTAACCTAACCTAACCTAACCTAACCACATATCCTTTTTTGACAGATTGCAGTTTTTTTCATATATATACTAATACAGCAGTTTTTAAGGATTTACAAATGAAAAAGTCATTTATTTTACGATAACCGCACATAAAAAAATATATTCCTATTTTCTTGTCTACTTACATAAGTACGTAAATTAGAAGCAACAAAACAATTTGTTTTTATAAAAGTAATAGTGATTTTTTATAGAATATGGGACTCCCCCATTATACTCATAATACGATACTTAAAAAGAAACCTTTTAACAAGCTCTTAAGTGTGCAAGATGCCTCTGTTTACTTCAATATCTAGAATGTTTATGGCATGGCTGAGAAGCTATTTATGAAATCATAAAATATGGTAGTTATACGTAACATTTTCAATATTAAAACTTCCGTTAAGAACTTTGTACACAATAAGTTACATATTGATCGTAGAGAACCTTTGCATATAGGTTTTCAAATTTGTTGGTTTCGTACATGAACATCTAAAAAATTATATGTAACTTATAAAGCTTGAAAAGCGTACTCAGAAACGTTCTCTACGATCAATATATAATTGTTACTTTTAAAAGTAATATTTTGTTTTAATTACGTAAAACTTAGCAGATATAAAATGACTTTTTACCTAACCTAACCTAACCCAACAAATTTGACAACAATATAATTGATAAAACTTTCAGGTAGTGTAACGTTATATTTAAAAATAAATAAAAAACAAACTTGGAGTTTACAAATATTTAGTGTTTCCACTATAATTATTTCAGCACACTGTGCCTTCTTCAGGTGATGAAGATTTCAATAAACGTTAAACTTCTGTAGATACCCTTGTAGGCTGAAACAATTGTAAAGAATCAAAAATGAAACTGTGGAAATAATATTCGTTATTTGTTATTTATCCGTTATGAATTTTCATAAAGTGGAAGCAAAAACAATCAATAATTTAAAGTGAGGGTGATAATAATCAGGCCCGAAGACAAGATTTAGTTTAGGGGGATGCAACTTTTATATGATTTTACCTATCTTCCAGAAAAATCGGTTTGTTGTTCATGCAACACTTCCATTTGAATAATTCTCTGTTTGTCTGTTTTGCAATAATAATAAACAAATGAAATTGCAAATAAATGTCTCAAACAGTTTACATTAGAAGCTCTACATATGTTTCGGCTTATTAAGCCTTGTTCACGAGTATACAAATGCAATACTAAATATTAATGTTACAGTACAAAATATTTATACCTGCAACAGGGGTGTTCAACCATTATTTGTTGAGAAACCCAAGTAATAATCGATAACAGGGTATTTATTAAATTCCAGTTGGTCATTTGTAATATTTTGTGTAAGTTTTATGGATTTTTTAATTTCAAATTGTTCAAGTAAGTTTAACCTTTTTCCTTTGTTTTCTGTATGTAATAATTGTATATTCTGTTCGTCTAAAAAGTGGTTGTTTTCTGTACAATAGTTGCTCATTCCTGTTTAGGTGTTTTATTATTGATATCTTTTACATAACCTACTAGCTGAAGAGGACCGACTCCATCGGTCCTAGAACGGCTTGAGGTAGAGGTCCGAGGACACCTTCCTCGGGAATCCGACACTACCCAGTCGTACGGATGGCTGGGTGTCTTTCGAAGATTTCCCCTCTTCCACGAAAACATAAAAGAAAAACATTAATATTTAGTATTGCATTTGTATACTCGTAAACAAGGCTTAATAAGCCGAAACATATGTAGAGTTTCTAATATAAACTGTTTGATACATTTATTTGCAATTTCATTTGTTTATTATTATTTTATAAAAAGTTTCATAGAAAAACCGAGCTTTGATTCTATTAATCTTTTGAGATAGGTAGATACATAATGTGGTCCTTAAATAGTAAACTGGTGATATCCTTATGATCATTTTAAGGTGGTTGTAAATATCGGATGTCGTTTTTTTATTCGGTTGTCAAAAAAAAAAAATGTCAAAGTTGAAACGGAAAGTTGTATTGATCTGTCGTTTTTCAAGTAACGGCAATAAACCCTTCTAATTATGTGCCGTCTAAAAAGCAATCGAATTAGTGAAGCGAAGATATGGCCGACTTTCCCCCAAAGTTTGTTAATTTGGAAGAAACTCTCGAAGTAAAGCAACAAGAGAACGTCGAAATTTTTGTTAAAGAGCAAGGAAATGGCGTGTGCTATAAAGAAAAAGACGAAGTTATCGGTGACGCCCTTCAATTTCATGAGGTTAGCCCCTACGTCATCCATCCACCACCGGACAATATGAAATAAGGATTACCGTTAACTTAATACACCTAGTACTAAATGTTGTCTCCACGTTTTAATGCTCTAAGATATGAACAAAATTCCTAAATCTACATAATATGAGCGGCTTATATTTTTTATGTTATAAACAAATAGATGCCCATTTTTCAAACAAAACAAAAGGATATGGCGCATAAACCGTGTTTAAAGGTAAAAGAAATGCACATAAATAAAAACAAAACACTTAGACTATTTCAGTTTTTTATATAAATATATACTCGATACGTATTTCCCCTTTTTAGGGCTTCTTCAGGATCTTAATGTTTTTAAAATTTAAAATGATAAATAGATACATTTGACTATGCTTCACAAAAGATTTATTAAAACTCTTACAATTGTTTCGGCTGTGAGGCCATTATCAAAGAGATATTACAATTAATGTTAAATTTAAAGATGTACAATATTTATACCTGGCTTACAAAAATAAATTCAGTAACGGTGAAGTGAAGAAATCTAATTGGTCGTTGGTGATTAGCCTGTTGTTGTTACTAGCCTTAGCTATTTCGAAATTTTCTAATAAATTCAGGCGTTTACTTTTCGGAACATTGTGTAGTAATTTAACATTACCTACATCTGGGAAGTGTTTATACAAAATACATTGTTACAAAAATCCTGTGCATGTATTTGAATTTTGTATAGATTTTAGGTGATCATTTATCCGATTTTTTAACGAACGACCAGTCTGTCCAATATAGATCGCTTCACAGTTTTTACATTTGATTTCGTACACGACCGACTTAGATAGTAATCTATTTTTCCGTTATTGTTGACCAATAATGACTTTAAATTGGTCTTATTTACATTTATTGTCTTTATGTTCAGCTTTTTTTAATTTATTACATATGGTATAACAAATCAAAATTTATAATTAATCAAACAATAGTTTTTTGCTTTCATATTGTATTAAGTCATAAAAAAGAGAAATACGTATTGAGTATATATTTAAATAAAAAAGTGAATTGGTCTTAAGTTTTTATTTATTGTTTTCAATTTATGTGTATTAATAAAGTTTCACAAAGAAATAACGGCAAATACTTTCAATTTAAATTAGTAAAAGAATGAGTAGGAGTTTTGTAAAATAATTTGTATCCTTCAGACGATTAGAAATAAACCTTTCCTTTAAATAACTATGCGAATCGTATAAAACTCAATCTTTTAGTTTAAGGAAAAAAAAATATTTAAGAACAAAAAAGGCTTAACCTTAGATATTATTAAATATAATTATTTACATGTAAAATTTTAAAGTAATAATTAAATATAGAGTGAATCTATTAAGCCCCACATAATTTTTTCGTTATAACTAATTATTAAGCACTAAATTCCATTCAAATCTAAAACTGAGCTAAAATACATTTTGTGGTCGAACTTACTTTGTTTAATTTTCATTTTCAATAAGTTCATCAAAACTCTGTGAAACTGCAAGAGCATACTGAACAATTTTCCTCTTTCTCTATGTGCATTTTCAACCTTCAATTCGTATTTAACGATTCCAGATAACGTAAAGTGAAAGTAAATCTTTAGGCAGCACTATTACGAATTTTACTGTCATAAATACTGTTAAAAAGGTCATAAACGGATTTTTTTTTGTCGACAAACTTTTTGGAGGGCTATCAAAATCACGATTTTTAGACGTAGTTTTTAGCAAGTCTATCATGAGAATGACTTTATGTAATAAGCTGCAAATTATACAAAATATTACTCATACAAATGTTTTAATGTTTTGTACTTCGGGAATTGTTGTACCCATTGTGGAAGTAATAAATAAATATATAAATAAATATATGTTCTTAAACAACAAATACTAAGTATTATATGTAGTTTCAAAAGTAGATTAAAACAACCTCCCTTTAAAATAAATTTGTTCATTATCAAAAACTTACTTGAGAAAAGTGAATTTCTTACTGCATACCATTTATGGTTTTCCATAGTACTTTTGTTGTTAATCTTGTTTGTTAGAAATACTTTATCAGTTTAAACCAAAATAAAATAAAACACAATCGAAACAATAACAACTTTAATTAACACGGAATGTGTAATGTAGAGAGACTAGATAGGAAGTGAAATGTTTTTGAAAAGAAAATTTTAAAAAAACTATTAGGGAGGAGCTAGATGAATTTTGATTACAAAAGGGAGCCAATCAGAAAGGGATGAGATTTGAATAGAATATTTACACGAAATTGTATGAAAGTTTAAAGACCTTTAGATGCCAAACAAACCTAACATTAAAATGTAATTAAGAAGGAACAGGAACCATAGACGTCATGCTGTTAGTAAACGAAATCTGAATGTTAAAGGTAGAAAATAGGAGACTGTGGTAAAAGAATAATTAAATAAAGAAAGAATCACCCTATTTACCACTAACTAAAATTTAATATGAGCGGACACGTGTTTCGCCCACAGTCTCGCGTTGATAATGCCCACGTGTGAAGTGGGCGAAACACGTGTCCGCTCATATTAAATTTAGTTAGTTGTAATTAGGGTGAGTCTTTCTTTATTTAATGAATGTTAAAGGATTATAGAAAAGTACAAGTAATAAAATAATTTGGACAGAGTATAATAGAAAGCTATAGATACAAAAGAATTCGAACAGAAGTATTTGAATGGATGTTTGCATAGTAGCAATCAAATAGTATTTAGAATAGAAATATTTAGGATTATATTTACATACAAGAATACCAAATAATATTATAATACAACATAATAAGCAAATACATATTTACAAAAATGTCTGGCGAGTAAGAAAAAGCTGCCACAGTACCTTATGACACAAGTTGTACTCGACTTGATCAATTTTTTTATGTTTCTGTGTTAAGTTATCTTACGAACAAACAAAAATTTACAATACGATTTCTTTTATTTCAGCAATTACTGGAAAAACCGCAAGACATTCCGTCACATCCCTGCTCACCTCACCCATCGATACCAGCACATCACCGGGCTGTTTCTCTACCAGTTCCACCACCAGAACGATGTCGGCCCGAGCGAAAAGTCGATTACAGCCAGAGCGAACGAATACCAAACCGAGAAAGACCAAAACTTGAACGTACCATGTCTCGAAAAGATGCAATTAAAAATTTTATCAAAAGAGAAACAGCAACTTTCTTCGGTGTGGATGAACAAACTGAACAAGATCAGCAGATGAGGTGGTTGGACAGACGAAAAAGACTGGCCTCAAGGTAAGACCAACCTACGATTATTTGTTTACTTATAACCCAGTAAAAGTACATTGCCATAAATGAAAAAAAAATGCAAAGTACAATTTTACAAATACGTTTGATAAGGCGTGGGCGGGAGCCTGATATACCTGTCTAATCTGACATCATACATTTCATAAATAGGTTTTTCAAATATTCCAAAATAACCGAAAAAGTGTCACAGTAATACAAAACAGTTTCAAATAATAATTGTGTTTATATGACAGGCTCTACGCTTCAAGGTAACTGGTCAAAGGGTTACATGATCCAGAGACATTCAAATTAATTTAATTTTTTTATATAAAATACTTTTTTCGCATTCTTTTCTGATGCGCCCAGAAAATTAGGATCGTAGTGCAGCCACTTGGTTAATAATTATACCATTTAATCAACCATGAATTATCTATATATACACATACTAATCAAACATGAAGTATCTACGAGGATGGATCAAATATAAACGAGCTTTTACTCAAAGTTCCACAAAAACGCTAATTTATCTATTTTTCGACATATCCCCTTTTTTGTCTATGCATTTTTCCCAACGCATTGGTAATTTTTTCATCCCGTTTCCATAAAAAGAAGCAGGGCGGGTTTCTATCCAGTTGCGCACAAACGCCTCCACCTGTTCATCGATCTAAAATCGCTCGACTCGTAGTGATTCTTTGAGGGGCTCAAACATGTGGAAATCACAGGGGGATAGGTCTGGGCTATGTGGAGAGGGTTCCAGCTGTCCAGAGTCCAGTGCATTTCATCGATTTGGGCGGTATGAGACCTAGTGTTATTGTGCAAGAGTAACACGTCACGAATGGGGTGCGTCCTCCTTTTTCAGCAATAACCAAGTTTTACCTCAAGAAAGTTACAGTAATGGTTCTTCGCTCGTGGAAAAAATCGACCAACAGCGCCCCTCTCCAGTCCCAAAAAACCGTGGCTAGAACTTTTCCTGAAGACAGGCGTGTTTTCGGCTTCACTGGGTTTGATTCATCTTTGAGCCGCCACTCCATGCTTGCTCGTTTTGATGTTAGAGTGTAATGGTGTACCCACGTCTCATCGCAGGTTATACAATTTGGTGCAAAAAAAATTAGCCTTCCTCTCTAATACACTCCCATAGCTGATGTCGAGTTCACCAGATATCTGAAGCACAGTGGCGTGGCCTAGCGGTACCTTTCAATAAGGTTTCTAACTTGTGCAATGTTAACCGGCGAAATTTACAGTTTCGACACTATTACGCCCATCATTAAATTCTTTGCACTAAACTTTTACATGTGGCAACGAAAGGGTTTCATTTCCGAATTGTACTTCCAATCTGTGCAAAATTTCAGTTGGTTTCACGTTTATATATAATATTGCCACCTAAAATCTCCACTTCAAGTTCCTAACGCCCGGAACAACGCCTTGAACAACTATCCGGCACGCAATTTAAAAAGGCTCGTTCATATTTGATCCACCCTCGTATATATACACATAATCGTAGAAGATTTATCGGAAAATCTCATTTGTGTAGTATGAACTAAGTGATACCATAAAAACTACTAAACTGAATTTTCAGTGAGAGCTTGACTCGTCGTAGATTAAAGTTTAAAGTCCAAATTACGATTTCTGTAGATATATGTAATACCTTTATCCCAATCGAATGTTCCCTACAGACATAAAATTTAATTAGGGACTTTCGCACAGTATAATCCAAGCCTATGGAATTAAGAACTTGTGTAACTACTTACACACTGATACAATTTTTTCTTTTCACTGTAATACCACTTTTATAATGAAAACAATTGGTTGTTCAATATAATTTTTACATTTTACAAAAAAGTTTGGAGGCGTATCAACTGTGATATACCTGCTAGACGAACTCAAAGTTCAGATAATTATATTTAACGAAAATAGCTTATAAACTGTAATAGTAAGTAAAAAAAGTTTCAAACAAAGCTGTGGGCGTGTTATTACTAACAAATTATTTTTTTTTCTTTTATTCTTTTCTACGATAAAAATTACCGTATTAATTCTTTTTTGAAGTTTGTCCAGTCTGTTAGATTGCAAAGAAATCTTATGTTTATTTTTCTTTCTATTTATCTCATATAGTTTAAGTCTTATTAAAGAATACTTCAAATAATAAACAAAGCTTGTCTAGTTGTCTGTAATCTCCTTTCGTTTTTAATTTTCTATGTTGAAAATCGCAGAAAATGCTATTAAAAATGATGCGAATTTTTTCAGTCGTGCCTTAAAAAAGTATTATTGTTAATTGTATTGGTAAATGTTGTATGAGCATCATTTTATAGTATTGATATTCTAAACTTTAAAAATTTACAATTAGTACAAAAATAAAAACATGGTCATGATTAGCGTTCTGCCAAAACTGCCAGACTTGTATCGCGATTTCGAACTCATTTGAATTTTTGAATAGTTACACTAAAGAACAAAAATAATGGTTTTTTTATTGCATACAATTTCACATTTTTGCAACTCATTTACCAAAACTTATTAGTATAATAATATACTTTATCTACATCTCATCCGACACTAATATACTTCTTGAAAATCGCATTTTGGAGAGTAGTAAACCAAATGAAGTCCTTAGTCGAGCACGTTGCCGAATACTTAACTGGGCCAGCAGGGTGGTTCTGTGCACCACTGGAACCGTGCCCACTCCCCTGCGCACCTACATTTACTAGTATAAAGCAGCGGAATTAGACGGGCAATGAACTGCAATCGATGCAAAAGTTATATTTTCGGTGGAAATACGCAATTCGCTTACATCAATTATGCATGTGATAAGTGCACGCCCATTATATTATTGATTTTGTTTATCTCCAGTAGGGATTACCAACTTTTAGTTCAGATATAGTTAATGAAGAATGAATGTCCTTATTTCAACACTTATAGTCTGTCTAAACTGTAAAAAGTGGAAACTGGAAGGGTTATACGTTGTATTGATGTTTGGTGTCGTATCGTCGTATGCATATATATATATATATATATATATATACATATAACGGTGTGATTGGTCAAGGTGAAGAAGTACTTAATTGACGACGTATACGAATATGCGAATGGGACAGTATGTATGTATGTATGTTATAAATAGTCATAACTTTTGTCTTAAGAGTCTTTGTTAAATCATAGTACGTAGATGTTATGACGTTCTGAGTGTGTTCTTGTTCGGCTCGATAAGTGGTAATAATCTGACATTGAAAAGAGAAAAAATTGTAGAGGACCCACTTCATCTCATAATGTGCTGCTACTGGATGGCGATATACTACCACACTTACTTGACATTAATGAGCTTGCTCGTATGAAGCAAAATCATAGCGGTGATACGTGTTAATAAGTTCGAAATTGCGATCCACATCTGGTTGTTTCGATTCGATATACTGCTGTCCAGGAATTAAATGTACTTATATATGTTCATAATTAAAATAAACCATTGCATTGTGGTCATGCAGATAATGTTGTCGGTACATAACACACGTCATTTGTTTGTTACTTATTGTATAAGTTAGACGGTAGGTTTAGGTCTTTAATTCTGCGGCAATTCCGTACATATAAATGTATGTATGTATAAATAATGTCAGTACCTAAAATGTTTGCGTAGTTTCCATTTCACCCTCACCTCATGAGACCATCAACCTCATTTCCTAATTAAAACCGCTACGGTACCGTTTCATCCCTCTGCACCACTTCGACTTGCAAACACTTCTTCCACTCTTGTACGTACGTCTATCTATCTATATGTCTGTCTGTCACACTGTCTACGCCTGTTCCTTGGTAAATATACATCCAAATCCTTAATAAACGCTCCACATAATTGCGAAACTGCAATAACCACCACATCGCGCCGTCTGATTCGTCTCCGTTTTTGTTTTTCTTTCGCCAATTGTACGAAAATTAACGTTCCCATCCGACAAGGTTTTATTTATTCGAGTGTTATATTCTGGGCTTGTTTATAGATACTTGAGACAGATCAATACTTGAGTTTAATGGAATTATTTTGCTGATTAAAAAAACACAAATAACAAAAATAACAATTGAATTATTACTTTTTCATATCATACATCTCGTACATATGAGGTCCCTACTTAGGTCAACGACCGAAATTTCATATACCATTTTTATTCCCGAATTAAAATTACATTCGACATCATTTTTATTATGTATCATTTTTCCATTTTTATCGATAAGACCTAGCACATATATACTGAGTAAAAGCTTTTTGGCATTTCGTTTAATTAAATCTCCTAGAAGTTTTAAAACGAAAACCGTTTTCGGAAATGTTGGCATTGCATATCAAAAATGTGTAGCAGTAGGAGGAGGAAATGTAAAATAAGAAGAAATGTCGTGACCAACTTTTCTAATCAATAGCACGGCTACCAGCAAGCAATCTCTAGAAATCAAAACTCCTTTCTAAAACGTACAACCAACTGTATATTAGGTACGTTTATAATACTTTTCCTAAACATTAAATTTCTCTACCAATAGAAAGAAAAATGTTAAAAAGTAGTTTTGAAAGCTTGCTGCAAAATTGGAGTTGTTTCAACGTTTTTTTTTTAGTGAGGTTAAATGAATGTTACGATTTTTTATGAAACAAAATTAAGTGAATTGTCCCCACAGAAGGATTTTTATAAACTACAATTTATTTATTTTTACATAGTCTGTACTATAAATTTATTTTGACTTCTTGTAAAAATAGAATTGTTATAAATTCTATTTATATTATTATAAGAAATAACAGAACATGAGATACACCAACAAATAAAACCAAAAATTGTTTCTAGACCAATTTGGGGTCGTAAAATTAAGAAAATAAGAACAAAATATAGGTCGTTGATATCGGAAGCGAGATATTATTAGGTCATTCATTTTTATGCTATTGCGATAAAAACATTTCCAAAATAATAATATATAAAATAATACATTCTATCAATAATCCCTTATATTTTTTAGCAAATGTTTTGAATGTACAGACAAACAACAGTTTTATTATACATATGTTAAGTTTAAACGTTTTTTTTTTATTGCTTTTTTCTACTCTTTCCCCCAGGCGTCCTTTTTCCTGGTTAATATATGAGATCGTGTTTCTCTGAAAAGTAAAATATTTTTTTCGTAGAACATAGGGAAACCCCAACCCATTCTAAGAAGATTTGGGTCGATTGTTTACCTGGTAGGATTATACGAAACTAAATTTGTTTCTTTCCCTTTTATACATTTCCTATGATCATAAAAAACAGACGATTGAAATGGACCATATCAAAGTTAAAAAGAAAAACACTTACATTCGACTACAAATACAACAAAAAGATTGTATTTGTTTTAAACAAAAAAAAAATGACATCTACACAAACTAATTTGAAAAGAATATGATTAGCTAACAAATTTGCCAATTGTGCTTGCATATCAATTTAGAGTAGGTTCTTACATCTGTATTTCTTTTGTAGTAAAATTAATATTCGAGCTGATAAACTGATAAAGCGACCCCTAAATTACATTACACTTATTTTATATACTCGTTTTTACTACCACCATAAATAGGCAATATTTTAAATTTTAGAACCAGTCTCGCGTTGATAATGCCCACATTTAAAGTGGGCGAAACACGTGTCTGCTCAGTAAAATTGTGTTAGTGGTAATTGGGGTGTCTCCTATTTTTATTTATTTCATTATTAGTTTAAATTAAAAAAAAACACAAACCATTTAAACTGTTTTACCGATAAAGTAATTGTCCCTTACAATTGTTTCGGTCTCTCGACCATTCTCAGAGAGTTCTTGATGGATTGATGTTTATAAGTATCTCAACTCTAAGGGTATATATAGGGCCCTTATGGCCTTCTGTTTGTTCATTTGAGTCATTAAACAATTTGTATTACCTACCCTTAGAGTTGAGATACCTATAAATAGTTATTAAATAGTTTTATGTTTAGATTCTAGTAAGAACTGTTTGAGAATGGTCGAGAGACCGAAACAATTGTAAAGGACAATTACTTTATCAGTAAAACAATTTAAATGGTTTGTGTTTTATTTGTTTAAACTAATATTAAAGATATTTTACGAATTTCCCACCGTAAATACTCAACTTTATTAATTTTTCATAAACTGCACTAAAAATTCATACATGAAAATGTCATGAAATCCCGGATCCCGATCTATTCGACATAAAACTTTTATTATTTGAAACATTCTAATTTAACAATTCTGCCAACTTTCCTTTTTTTGTACTATTTAGTTAGAATGGTTGGTTGTTACACTCACTGGGTACTTTCGCTTATTCCCAAGAGAGGGCGAACTTCGCCTGTCCTGAGAATTACTCGCTATGTCTATCCGGGAATGGGAAACCCCTAAGGGGTAGCGCAAGCGGAATTACCGCTATTTATCCCTTTCAAGATCACAAATTTCAACGTATCTACTCTATTTGCAAAGATACGAATTTGTTATGCGGAGAATGATATTACAATTATTCAAAGTTTAAAGAAGAGCAACGGAAATAAATCTTGGACTTTGCAGAATAAAAAATTAAAGATAAATTTATTCCCGGTCGTTGCTAAAATGAATAAAAAGTTCTTGAGCATGCGAACACATGCTAACTGAGCCCTTGAAAAATCGTTATTCATTCAGACCAAAGCGCGTCGTTTCTATACACATTTATAAATATCGTGTAACTCCTGAGCTGTTTTAAATCTGTTTCTATGAAAAGTTGGACATCAATAACTTTCTCTTATGAATACCAAAAACGAAAAAAAGAAGAAGAATGTCTCTAGTTTATAAAAACATGGTATGTGCTGGTACTTACATATCACGCGTTAGAAGTTATAACAGGCGAGCTGAAAAGTTCGTAGGCTGGCATAGAAAAAAAGATTTTTTTTTATAGAATTTGATTTTATTATTCAATATAGTTCCCTCAGAGGGCGATACAACGATTATAGCGGTGATACAATTTTTCGATACCATTTTTATAGGTAATACGATTTGTCTTTAGCCTCAAAATAGGCTGCAGTTTCGGCGACTGCCTTTTCATCGGCGCGAAATTTCTATCCAGCGAGCATCCTCTTGAGGTCTGAGAACAGAAAAAAGTCGCTGTGGGCCAGATCTGGAGAGTACGGTGAATGCGGAAGCAATTCGAAGCCCAACTCATGGTATTTTGCCATCGATTTCATTGATTTGTAACACGGTGCATTGTCTTAATTAAACAGCATTTTCTTTTTCTTCAAATGAGGCCGCTTTTCCGCGATTTAAATGCTCCAATAACCCTACGTAACAGTCGCTGTTTATGGTTTTCCCCTTTTTAAGATAGTCGATAGTCAATGAATATTATACCATGAGCATCCCAGAATACTGATGCCTATGCCATAACCTTGCCAGCCGACTTTTGCGTCTTTCCACGCTTTGGAATCGGTTCATCACGTGCAGTCGACTCAACTCGACTGACTGTCGATTGGACTCCGGTGTAAAATAATGGAGCCATGTTTCATCCATCGTTACATATCAACGCAAAAATTCGGATTTATTACGATTGAACAACTCCAAACACTGCTTATAATCATCGATCCGTTGTTGTTTTTGGTCGATTGTGAACTCGCGCGGCACCCACTTTGTACAGAGCTTTCGCATATCCAAATATTCATTCACGATATGACTATGATCAACACGTTCCTATGATATCTTTAGGGGCTCAGCTATCTCAATCAACTTTACTATACGGTTATCAAAAATTATTTTGTGGACTTGTTTGATGTTTTCGTCGGTAACAGCCTCTTTGGGGCATCCACTGCGTGCATCGTCCTCGGTTCTCATTTCGTGTCGTTTAAATTTAGAAACCACTTTTCTACGGTTGATTTTCCTGGTGCAAAGTCCGAATAATGTTTATCAATCCAATCCTTGGTTTCAACAGCATTTTTTTTCGCCAAAAAGCCAAAAAGCAATGCTTTATTAACACACGAAATTCCTTTTTATCCATTTTTTCAAAGTAACAAAAATTCTTTTACTAAAAATGCTATAACTCAGATACTAATAGTGCAACAGCTGTCAAATTTATAGACGCGTCTTTTGAAGGTTAGGGCTAACTAAAAATCATTGGATTTGATACTAGTAACGCCATCTATGAGTCAGCCTACGAACTTATCACCACACCTGTTACTTCTATTTACATATTTCTAAAGCTAAGAACTATTGAATTGTATGTTTCTAAATAACATTTCTGTTCAAAGTGGGATAGATAAATATAACAGCGAAGTCACCAATTTATTCAATCATGGTGTGGGTAAATTTATAAGCCAATAGCAAGTTAGTGCAGCTTATGAAAAATTAATAATGAAGTTTCGATTACATTTTCAAACAAATAGCAAAAAAACAACAGTCGTAGTATTTCTCTGGTCGATGAATGATGAATAAGAAAACTAAAAAACCTACGAATAATTTCTATCTATACATACCTATAATGAATACCATGATTCTTTTTTGATTAGTTATTTACTACAAAAAAGCTCAAGATTTACAAATAGATTACAAAACTATAATTTCACCCCAATTGTAGTCAACAAAAAGAATTTAGGTTCTCTATTGGTAAATAATAATAATAAAGAAAATCGGGGTAAATGGTAGTATGTGTTCACAAAAAAAAGTAAGTGGTATTTACCATTTACATTGGACAATCTGGTAGATCTATATCAACCCGTTTAAAAGAACACATACATAAATTAAAGGGAAAATGCATAAAAACTGGAATTTAAGAACATTGCACTCTATATAAACATAATATCGATTCCGATAATGTGAAAATTCTTCATAATAATATTGTAAAAAGTAAAAAATTAACTTTTTTAGAAAACTTAGAAAGTAAGAAAGCCTTGTCCAAAAAACTAAATGTTGTTAACAACCAACTAGAACTAAGAAATTTAGCATCCCTACTATTACTTAGTACACTAAAATAAGTATATATAGGTCCTTTGATTACACATTATTTAGTGCTGTTATTACTCTTGATAATGGGCTATGCCCGTAACATATGTCAAGTGACAATAAATTGGTGAACATTAATTCTTGTTTTATTTATTCTATTTATGTGTAAGAATTATGTAACTTTATCGTGTAGATATTCGACACGCTGTTGGTTTTATCTTTTTAGTTAGATTTACCAATTTTCTATTTTTTATTGTTCCCAGAGCTAAACGATTTTTCTCTAATTTTTTTTATTCGTTTTTACAGAACATACGGGCCACTAAAAGATGAATTTCAATTACCTTCAAGTGGTAGAACTTTGAGAAGAACAGCGTCCGAATTTCCTCCGTCTCATCCCGTTGTGGGTACTCTCCATGCCGAACGTCCCGACGTTTTACCAGGACCCAGCGACATTCCAGATGGCGTTCATTATCCCACCGTATGGGTTCGAAGAAAAAATTCGGTTGCCAGAATGACATGGGATGGAATATCATACGTCGTAACGGTAAGCTATCATTGCTTCTATTATCTATTTTTCTTAAGGACTAGCTGTACCCGCTATTTCGTCCGCGTGAAATTTAACAAAACAGTTATTTTTAAAATTTTAAACGAAGACACAACCATCACCGTTAGCAATAGCCCGCTCGCGCGTTCTGAGCCCGCGCGACAGGCAGCCTTTGTGATATTAAGTAGCGGAAGGCGTTTTTACAATTTTTGTCATTCTGTTTGTCCATCTGTCTGTTTGTTCCGGCTGATCTCTTAAACGACTGAACCGATTTTGATGGGACTTTCACTGGCAGATAGCTAATGTAATATGGAGTAACTTAGGCTACTTTTATTTTAGAAATTAGTAACTATTTATAATAATAATAATTGATTTCTAAAATAAAAGTAGCCTAAGTTACTCCTTATTGCATTAGCTATCTGCCAGCGATAGTCCCGTGAAAATCAGTCCAGCCGTTTCAGAATTTAGCCGGAACAAACAGACATACAGACAAAAAAGTTTAAAAATGTTATTTTGGTATATGTACCTTATATACATCCATCTGATACCATAGGTGTATAGATTAATCACCAAGATATTACTAGGTAATTATTAAAACTTCAAGTATATTTATCAGAATATCCGACAATTATTTCCACTAAAAAGCTATTCTCAACGGTATAACTAAAATATAGGATGCCCTAAAGATTCTAGAGTTATAGGTCCAGAAATTGCGAGGGCATTGAGAATGCATAGTTCTTTTTGGTTATTCACTATATCTTTATTTTAGTGTAAAACTTTTTTAGTTTCAAGGAAGTCAGTTTTCTGTTTTTTTTTCTCGTCGTCGATTGAGAAGTTTACATTCGTCTGTATTTATGTTGTGATTTCTATGTAGGCTTATTATAAATGGCATCACAGCCTTGGCAATTGATTTCATACTAATGTTTTGTTGTTCGCAGTCTAAGTTTCTTTTATGCAATTAATAAATATTCCACTTAATATTGACGATTGAACTAATTATCGTAAATAATATAGCTAAGAACCACGATTATTATCAACCATAATAAATAATTTATTAAGCAAGAGAATACGTAATAAAATTCGAAACACACCCTACAGGTTTAATTGAACATTATCTACAAATAAATTGAGGTAAAACGTTCAAAAATATATTCCTATCCTATCCTAAACTGTATCTAAACACCTATATAAAAATGTAGACAGTTTTGAAAATTGTAACAAATTGATTAATAATTAAGAAAATTGAGAAATGGAGACTGTGGTAAATGAATAAATAAATACAAATAGGAGACTCACCCCAATTACCACTAACACAATTTTACTGAGCAGACACGTGTTTCGCCCTCTTCAAACAGTCTCTTGTTGTTAATGCCCACGTTTGTGGGCGAAACACGGGTCCGCTCAGTAAAATGGTGTTAGAGATAAATTGGGGTGAGTCTCCTATTTCTATTTATTTAAAATGATTAATGCACATACCATTTCAAATCGAACAATAACGATTTGTTTAAAAAATTAAATTATTCTGCGTTTTTATTTATAGTGTTAATATCATCTATTGATGTTCATGTCAAAGTATTTGATGAAATGGAATTGGCTTTTACATGGTGAAAGGTATTCATAATCAGAAGTAAAACAAAAGAAAACTTTCACAGGAATTTATTATAAATACAATTGTTTCACTAACACAGTAGCTTTCTCAGGATAAGTGTTATCTTATCTTATCCTGAAGAAGCTACTGTGTTAGCGAAACAAATGTTGATATAATAAATTCCTGTGAAAGTTTTCTTTTGTTTTATTTCTGATTAGTAAAAGTATTTATTCATTAATTCATTAAAAACTAGATTTCCTTAAGGTGTTAGTACACTTATGATCAAAAACATCGTGTTATTGTTTATATTATACAATACAACGGTTTATAAGAAGATCAATTTGCTAATAAGCGATAGCTATAAAACTACCCCGTACCTCACTAAAATTATAATAAATCTAATAGGCTTTTTACAAGTTTTATTACGATAATACGGTGATTAAAATCGCTTTATGTTCATTAATTTCACATCAAACGACACTTTTATTTCGTTTTACCAATCGGTTATTTCCTCATGCAATTCGAGTATTTTATGAGAACCATATAATTAATGACTTGTTTCATACAAAATGCAGTACTTTCCATTTAAAACACTGGTCTTCAACAGATCGTTTTCAATACAGTTGATATGAAATAAAAGTTTATTTGTGGAAATATATCATCCACTTTTAATATCGCAGCAATTTAGACTTATCTTTCTGCTGTATGTTGTACGTATAGGACCTATAAACTGGAATATGCGAGTTGCACCCGATACTACCGGTTTGTAACTGAAGGACAAAGATTAGAACATGTTATCACTTTTCGCTCGTCTGATGAAGAGCGAGCCAAAATTGTGTACGTGAATATATGTATTTGTTAAACATTACGATTACAGTTACGCCTATCGTAAATAAACTAGTAAAACAAAACAAAACAGAACTTATTTTTCAAACAAAAAACAGATTAAATACACTTTGTATATTAAAACCAAAAGCTTATATATAACTTCAAACAACAAACAAATTCATGCTCTAAATAAATTCAGCTTTTATAATGCAAAAATTATGTAACATAAATCGGTTTTAAAGAACAAAACATTACCCTAAATCTCTCTATAATCAAACTCTTACTAAAGACTCTATCTACGAGGATGGATCAAATATAAACGAGCTCGTATTCATAAAACGTTTATTTTTCGACATATCCCCCTTTTTTGTCTATACGTTTTCGCAACGCATTGGTAGTTTTCATACCGTTTTCATAAATAGAAGCAGAGCGGGTGTCTATCCAGTTGCGCACAAACGCCTTCACCTGTTCATCGGTCTGAAATCGCTCGCCTCCTAGTGACTCTTAATTCTTTGAGGGGTCCAAACATGTGGAAATCACAAGGGGATACGTCTGGGCTATAAGGAGGGTGTTGCAGCTGAGTCCAGTGCATTTCACTGATTTGGGCCTACGTTAAAGCTGCGGTATGAGCCCTAGCGTTATCGTGCAAGAGTAACCCGTCACGAATGGAGTACTTCCTCCTTTTTCGGCGATAAGCAAGTTTTACTTGACTGAGAAGGTTACAGTAGTAGGTTGCATTAATAGTTCTCCGCTCGTGCACAAACTCAACCAACGGCACCCCTCTCCAGTCCCAAAAAACCGTGGTTAAAACATTGCCTGCGGACAGACGTGTTTTCGGCTTCACTGGGTTTGATTCATCTTTGTGCCGCCACTCCATGCTTGCTCGTTTTGATATTGAAGTGTAATGGTGTACCCACATCTAATCCCAGGTTACAATTTTGTTTCACGATTTCATGTGTAAGAAACTTAATAATACTTCGTTGCGCAACGCTGCTATGCACTTCTTTCTCACTCATTGTGATAGCTGCGAGTATTAACCAAGCGAACGCAGCAATACAACACGTCGTTTCCGTGCCACCTAAAATCCCCACTTCAAGTTCCTAACGCCCAAATGCGCCTTGAATGACTATCCGGCGCGCAATTTAAAAAGGCTCTTTTATATTTGATCCACCCTCGTATATTGGATATAATATCAGCTTTTGTTTAATAAATATTTCTCATATTGAAGTGTAAAAACAAAACAGGAATTTTTGCATCTTATTCATTGTTACACGTATTATTCTTTTAGTAACCAATAAAAGATAAGTTTGGTTACCTTATTTCAGTAACAAAGAGAATTTTAATTTAACAATGTATTATGTGTAAAGATCAACATATTATTTACCGTAATAAACACAATCTTTTTACAACGGTTAAATTGTTGATTTTATATAAAAACTTTACTCAATCTTTATACAGGCACGAATATTTATTTTAGAGTGAATTTTAAATAGTTTCAAAATATACCAATTTAATTGAAACAATGATTAATTTTAATTTCCCTTCTATCGTTATTGTTAATCCAGTGAAATGAGCGAGAAAAGGGGATAGGTAGACGCAATTCTCCCCATTTAAAAATAAAATCGACGGGCCTTTCACATATTATAACTCCATTTCAATAATGAATGATCCAAATTAAACATGAAATTTACAAAATTATTTATTGAGAAAATCTGCACAATAATTATTCCGCCGAACTGTACCTTCAAGTGGATGAATGAATTAGTTCTCCCCATTTATCCGCCGTCTTGATAAAGGGGTGTAATTAGATAGATACTTCTAGAAGGGCTACTCATACATTATGTAGTTGTCACTTACTTGAGATGTTTATTATTGCTTTAATAACGCTTTTAATAAATTCTGTTTTATACTTTTATCTCTTTATGAATTGTAAATTTCCAGTCAAAAGTTGTAACCTCTTATTTAAGCTTTTAAAATTGGATCTTACAAATTGAATTCATCGTGTAGTTGCTAATGCTTTATCGATTTTTCTTCCTTTCAAGTTTTATATATTATCACGAAAAATATCACGAAGCATCGTCCTAAGTACTTTTCTGGTGTAGAAAACTTTCTGAATAAGTTAACTTGAGTATAAATCCTTAGATGCAATGCTATAGGCTGCTTTCTTACTTATTATTCGTGTATGTGTTTTATGAATTATCGGAAAAAATAAAAGGTAATTTAAAACAGATATTTCAGTTATTTTCTTTAGATACTAATTATCAAAAACTAAGTAATTATTTCTGAGCTCGAAAAAATAGTTTTTCTTCTAATTCTTCTCAAAAAGAAGAAATATACTAAATAGTCGATTAAATATCTCATCTGATACTGTAAAAATATCAATCTGAAACTTGGATTGTTATGATGTAAAAGGCTGCACATTGATTTAAAGTTTCCAGAACAAATAAGAGGTTCGGACTGCAAGGGGAAATAATATCTTAATAATCTTCAAAAATAGGAGCAGTATGCCCTCGAATATCTCTCGGGATATACACCAGGAGATCAGTAATCTCTCGATAGTAAAAAATATATGCAAGATATATCCAGGTTCACAATACGACACAATCTCTTAGGCATAGGTGAATTAATGTAGGCCTGAAAATCACTGCTGTGATGGCAACCCGCTTGCGTTGGCAGAGGTGCGGTCACCCCGCGTCTGACTCTTCACATAGGTATTTATTACGTATATGAAGACCATTACAATTACTTTTTAAAACATTGGAAAGGGCTCCAATCAGATACAATAATTTTGTATACCTTTTTACACCAAATTTCTTCATTTATTGTAAAACAAATTTTGTGAAGGAAATAAATCTCGATACGATCCAGAAAATCGGTGAAGATACTCTTGACCTACTTCACCTGAATAACCGCCAGTGGCATCAGTAGTCATTGCACTACTATTGATCCTTTCGAGTTTCAGTCCTATCAGCTTTACTTTATGTCGACGTTCTAACTATTCAGATCTGCCCCGAAATTCTCACCAAAAAAACTAAAACTATAAAAATAACTGATTTTCTAGTAGTCTACTAAGCTTTATAAGAAAATTAAAGAGGTATTTCTAAGTTCTGTAATCATTAAAAAAAAAATCTCCCTCTGCGCTCTAGTCAAGCTCGCACTTGGACTGTCGTTTTTTAATTTACTTACAGCAAACAAAAATAAAGGTAATTTTAACTCACATTTTTGGTACCAAGCTCCGACAGCCCGCAGCAAGAATAATAATAATTCGTATGCCTGATTAAGGGGCTCGTTATCGCGAAAGGGTGCATCATTTTCCAAGTATTTAGGCGTACATTTGCATTTTCGGACACTGTCGCGCCATGTCGTCTAAAATATGACTCACTTACTCAAAGGATTGCCCTAAGCCGTCGTTACCATTATACCTTTCGTAATTATACCCTTAAATTAAGTTGAAACGTAGGCAACTGGGAAAAACAGTGAAAAGTATAAACAAGCGAAAGAATAATGTTTATCAAAAACATTCCCAGGTCCTATTGTACCCTTTTTAATGACTTTTCACCACTATATACATATATTTTAACAAAAATGTAATAAGTAAAGTGGTTTCCAATTAGAGCGTCAGAACTTTGATGCCAAAAACAAAAATGCTTTCAGTAGATTGTGGCAAGTTAATATGGACAGATTAACGATTCAACAGGGCTTAGAAATAATTCATATTTACCATCAAAATGAGTGTTCCGTTCGCCGAACATTTCACGAGTTGCGGGAAGTCTACGGTCAGCATCATCGACCAACCGAACGATATCTTTATCGTTTGGTTAAAAAGTTTGAAGAAACTGGCTCAGTTGCAGATAATTCAACATTTGTGCGTAATCGGGGTGCCCGATCGGAGGTTAATATTGCTGCTGTAAGCCAAAGTGTAAGAGATGTACGAAACATTTCCATTCCACGTCGCTCTCAAGAACTCGGCCACTCTTAGACGACTTCGTGGAGAATTTTGCACAAAGATCTCCAATTCAAGGCTTATAAAGTTCAAATTACTCAAGAACTCAAGCCAAAGGATCATCGTTTACGTCGAAATTTTGCCGACTGGGCCCTTGAGTAGTTAGAAGCTGATCCACATTTTGCAGAAAGGATACTGTTTTCCGATGAAGCCCATTTCTGACTCAATGGGTTTGTAAACAAGCATAACTGTAGGATTTGAGCTGATGTAAATCCTCAGACCATTCAAGAAACATCTCATTATCCTGAGAAGGTTACTGTTCGGTGCGGTTTCTGGGTTCGAGGCGTGATTGAACCTTTTTTTTTTTTTTTAAGACGAAGATGGAAATCGTATTACTGTTAATGGTGAGCGGTACAGGAATATGCTAATGGAATATTCTTTTCCATATCGTGCCTAGTCCCTCCTCTTCCAGATCATTGACCGCCAAGCTTAGCTCTTACATTTCTTCGTCCAGCATTGCTTTTATACAATTTATTTCCTCATTTTACATTATCTAATATTTTTAGTAAGTAATTCGATGTTCCGGACAATGAAAGTTTGAAAGTTCGTAAAATGAATTAAAAATTATGAAGTTTCGCCATTCGGCGAATCGTGCCACTATGTGACATGGCATATAATGGGGGAGAATGGCTTTGAATGTTTAAAATTCAAACAATTTAAAACAGACGAAAAAGTACAATAGAGTGACAGTAGTATGTAGTGTGTAGTAAACTGGGTTCGCCGACGTTCAGTCCATACCAACCAACAACCGTTTTGGATGGATGCCAGTTACAGAATGCTCAAAATACGTAATACACATTTTCAACCCTTATCTATGCATACGAACGAACTACCAAATATACCACTCGTCTATATGCATGTTAAGACTTTGCGGTAAATGAACCACGAGTACTGCTGCTTGAAATTTACAGCGTTACGCCACTTAAATTGAACTTCTCTGTCGTACATATCAGTAGCGGCTCGTGGTTGTGTGTAAAACACTTTCTTGTAAAGAGAATTTATCACTGTCTTGAAATAAAAGATGAACAAGTGCGAATAGGACTGACTCAAACCCTGAAGGTTCCATCACGTTATGTCACATTATTATTCAAATTTGGATAAATGGGCACAAATGTCATTTCAGTCATGGCAATTCTCTGATCCAACTTTTAATTAGACGATTCAATGGTCAACTAATCCAGAACTTCGTATACTCAAAGGAGATAGCTACACGATTTCTATTGCATACAAACATTTTACAACAATTAAGCTTAATTTACTAAGAGAACAATGAAATATAAAAAGACTGTTCAAGGAATATATTTTAAAAAACATATGTTTCGACCAAACTGAGTAACTATGTCACATTTCAAATTTGGATAAATGTATTACATACAAACATTTTACAACAATTAAGTTTAATGTACTAAGAGAAAAATGAAATATAAAAAGAATATTCAAGGAGTATATTTCAAAAAATATATGTTTCGACCAAACTGAGTAAAACTATTGCTCTTGATTGAAAACCTTTCGACTGAAACAAATGTCATGTTTTTCAAAATATATTCTTTGAAACATTATTTTGAATTTTTATTTTTCGATTACTTCGATATACTTCACGGTGCATCGAAAAAAGCTTTCTCAACTTTAATATGGTTATCGTAGTGAATGATTAAATAAATAGTCTGTTTTTTAAATCATTGTAATTAACAAAGAATTAGAAAGATACGGAACTCTGACGCGCTATGAAGCAGTTTGCGAAAGCATCGTCGCTTATATATGTATTGTCACGAACTGTACTTGCTTCCTGTCGAAGATAATGGATATTCTAGGCCTTCTTGGATACGTCTGAAATATTCTAGAAACGATCAATAAAAAGACAATAGTAACACTAGAAGGTTGTACAACGTTCTAGAACAAATGCTGAAAACTATAAAAGCGAGTGCACTGGGCGGACCGAGTCAATTTGTTTACGTCGTGCGTTGACAAGTGACAGGAGCAAAAGACAGACGATAGTCATAGAGTGGCGACAGTTGAACGCGAGTATAAGTAGTGGCGAATAATACGGCCGACGGGAGAAATAAATTGACTAGTGTGAAAAATTGTGTAGACTTGCGTTAATCAGAACTGTAGTTAATTTAATTTTAGTTGTTAATAAATTTCGTTGTTCTCGTTTATTTAATTGTGTTTTCGTGATTGAACGCGTCACAGTATTTGGGAAATGTGGACGAGAAAAGCCAGGAAGAACACTTTACTCGATATGTTATAGGAAATAGCACGCAGCTAAATTCCAGTCCGTAAGTCAAAAGCTAAAGTGGCTAAAATCGAGATGACGGGACGCCAGTTTCACTCATAAATGTAAGTGAAGTGGAGAACGTATTTTTATATTTCCCGAAGGCCTTTTAGCCACTACTTACACGTAAATCCTCATACGCGACAACCAGCGGCACCTCGCCATCTCCATCGCCCAGAGACGCGAAGCGTCGTTTTCGAAAGACATAAAATAAAATTAAGTTTTCCGCCATATTCTTTACCGTCACTTTTCGAACAAATATCAGCCAAATGGAAAACAGCAAACATCAAGGGATTGTCACTGGCAAAGGAAACATATTTTTTCTTTCCACAATTTAAAAAGGTATTCTAAAAAAATATATACCAAGCATCTTAAAGATTTCTAGAAATTATATTTGCAAACTTATCATTATATTTACAGACAATTGCAATGCAAAAATAATATATTGCTGGCCTTATTCTTATAGATTGAGTTCTGGTCTTGATTTTGGTCTCCAAACCAAGAACAAGACCACAAGACCAATATTCAAATGATTCAATGACTTCTTAACATTTTATGGTGAATAATTTATTAATAAAACCACAATCGACCAAAAACAACAACGGATCGATGATTCTAAGCAGTATTTGGAGCTGTTCAATCATCATAAATCCTAATTTTTGAGTCGATATGTAACGATGGATGAAACATGGCTCCATCATTTCACACCGGAGTCAGCCGAGTGGACTGCACGTTATGAACCGACTCCAAAGCGTGGAGAGACGCAAAAAACGGCTGGCAAGGTTATGGCATAGGCATCAGTATTCTGGGATGTTCATGGTATAATATTCATTGACTATCTTAAAAAGGGTAAAACCATAAACAGTAACAATTACGTAGCGTTATTGGAACGTTTAAAAGACGAAATCGCGGAAAAGCGGCCTCATTTGAAGAAAATTTCATGAATTGGGTTTCGAATTGCTTCCGCATCCCCCATACTCTCCAGATCTGGCCCCCAGCGACTTTTTTCTATTCTCAGACCTCAATAGGATGCTCGCTCGACAAAAATGTCGCGCCGATGAAGAGGTAATCGTAATCGCCGAAACTGAAGCTTATTTTGAGACTAAAGACAAATCGATTTATAAAAATGGTATCGAAAAATTGTATGACCGCTATAATCGTTGTATCGCCCCCGAAGGGAACGATATTCAATCAAATTCTATCAAAAAAAATATATTTTTTTCTATGCTAGCCTACGAACTTTTCAGCCCGCCTGTTATACGGATATGATTTACCTTATCTCTATGTTTTTCAACACAAGACAAGACAGAAACTTTTTTGGTCATAATTACCTTCAAACATGCCACTATTATCAATAGTAATACAACCATCCTGTGGCCTGTAATCATGCCATAATCAATTAATTAATAGTACCTACTAAAGTACGATTTAACTCAATTTACAAATCCCCGAGGTTATGGTTTTGTGGTGTCGAATACGACACGCATTCGTACCATATCGCATCGATGAAATTGGAGCTCGAGAAGTTGTGGTCAAATAAACCGGTATCAAGGCGGGCCACTTGAAATTCGAAAATTCAATATGAATGCATAGGTACATATTACATACATATATGTATGTAAATAGTGAATCTGAATCGGTTCGGATAATATTTGACCCAATAACGAAGCAGTTTGAATTCAGCTACAAAATTAACTTTAACATATCTATTCAATATTGCTTGACGATGCCCTTATACCACCCGTACACTCTCAACTTATTAAATTTCTCAATTACTACTACTAACATGTTTACACCGAGATAATGTGAAGAGAAATTGTCTTTATGACAAATGAAAGTTTCAAAAGTACAAACCAAACGAAGCTGCACATTAGAACACAACACTAACACAATTCATTTTTTTGCTGTTTTATGATAGTAAATGCGAGTGCATGGCTTCAGTGGTGCACAGAACCACCCTGCTGGGCCAGTTAAGTAATCCATAACGCACTTTACCGAAGATTCAGAGAATTCATTTGGTTAATAGTAAACCGCATAGGACGATGGGCAAAAGACGATATTCAACAGCAAATCAGCGTGTGATTATATTAATAAACTTTGTTAATTAGGTCGCAAAAATACATAGATTTTTAAATTATTTGGCAGTTCTGCAGCACATATGCACTACCGCCCCTGCCCACTATCCACTAATGCGTGCCAAATTTCATCAACAATATTAATTTAAAAATATAAACTGCTGGTCAATTTGTTTTTCTCATAACTTTTATTTACCCTTAGAACAAAAACGAATGTTTAATTTAAACTTGTACAAGAACAATACATTTCCACTAAATTATGCATTGGTTTCCGTATAAACAATTTTACCGATTAATGGTTTTCACAAGACAAAAAATAAAAACGCTTGTGAAACTGAATCAAATCTTGTTTTATTTCGTGTAGAACGTAAACGCGACTTACAATGGATCAATTTCTAACATAGCAGACGCTAAACTTTTAACTTTACGTTTGCATTTTCTTTTCAACTTTCTCAAATAGACAAGCAGACGTTGTTTACCATTCGATGTCGTAGGAATTTAAATTTAAATTCCATTCTTGAAATTGTTTACACGTGTCGCATAAAAATGTAGCAGATTTATTCAAACGAAGTCTGAATTTTTGGAAACAATATTTTCATTTACGTTAATGTTTGAAACAACTCTCTTGATATAGATATGTATAATTTGAGTATTTCGAAATATATTTTTTTTAAACTCACCACATGTTTTAAAAAAGTAATCGTCGTAAAAATTAAGACGAGTCTTATCAACTTTCACGTGATAAACAATTAGTGTGTTTCATTTAAATGACTCCAACTTTAAGGCATGTTACAGTGCTTAACACACATCTATGTAAATGAAATAATAGTCCATCAATGTGACGCATTACTCATTAGCTACTAAATAGATTCCGATCATTTTTTTATTCCTTAGAATTTTCTTTTTATTGTGGCCAGAAAATACGAGGCATGTTTTTTAACTAAGTACCGTTTTGAAATTCTGCCGCCGCAGCGCTGCGGTCAGCTTTCCGTACATGCGCACTGAGTACCTACATCTCTCACCTACACACTGATGCCATTACAGTCTGATTCGCCTTTGTTTACGTTGTTTCCGATAATCGTGAGTCCCGACTGTAAAGTCCGGAATGTTATACGATTCCTTAGTACTAAAGGACTAAAACCGATTGATATTCATCGTGAGATATGTGCAGTTTACGGACAAAACATTATGAGTGATGGAATGGTAAGGAAGTGGATGAGAGCATTTAAAGAAGCATAACAATGCCAATGCCCGTCCGCATGTGGCTAATCGGATCAAAGATCTCATCACATATTTTCACTTGGAAACTCTAGATCATCCTCCGTACAGCCCTGATCTGGCGCCCAGTGACTACCATTTGTTCCTGCACTTGAAGAAACATCTGGGCGGTCAGCGTCTTCATGATGATGAAGTGAACAAGTCAGGCGGCAGAGTTCAAAAACTGGTCACTGGTCAAACGTTATGACAAGTACCTCAATGTTAAAGGAAATTATGTAAAAAAGTAGATTAAGGTACAGGCTTTCATGTAAAAATAAAATTATTAAGATGTCTTTGTACGTTTTTTATTAATTTCAAAACGGTACTTACTTAAAAAACATGACTCGTAACATACCTTCATAGACGGAGATACAGACATCGTTGCCATAGTTCCATTAGACCCTAGAAAGTAAAGAAAATATATTATACAGGGTATAATTGAAGTTCTTGATCAAACTTCATAAACGTGATCTATACAACCAAATGGTCAAACAAATTTCTATGATTGATACGTTGAAATTTCAAAACTATTTTGGGATTGTAAAAACTAAAAATGGCAAAAAGTCATAGGTAATTTATGTCGGGAAGCAAGATATTTCATAGAAGTTTTTAATCGTTATCCATTTTGCAGAAATTCGGAGAAATATTCATAAAAAGTAAACCGTCTAAAATACAACTTTGCGAATGGCTGTAAGATTAGGTAAAAATTAATTCTATGTAATTGGCGTATAACTTCTTAGGTAAGCATTTTCTGACCCATCTCAATAGGAACCTTTTGACCTCTTTGTTTCATAAAGACCTTCAGTAGTTATACACCCTGTATATTTAATACGGTAAAGCAAAATCTGCTAAAGCTTTTGTTATAAACGTGATGTATTATTGTAATAAGAACAAAATGGAAAGTTTCCTTTTGCTGTGTTCTATGGCGGAAATTCGGCAACACGAATTCATTATTATACGTAGTCGAAAAGACCGATCCCGTAAATCACAAAAATAAAACGTTTCGTTTAATCAAACGGTCGTTCTATGCGGTTACATCGGTATCGAGAACGACAGATTGGCGGATTGCGTGATAATCACGCACAACACGCATTTCACATATACAATTCCAAATTCGATCTGGTACGATTAGAAAATACAATGATGTTTGCGGTGAAACTACAAATACACTATCGGACAAAAGTGATTTTTTTATTAAAAACAATGCGATTCCGCAGGTGTGTTCGTAGTTCTCTCTAATGTGTGTATATATGTCACGGGTATAGTTTTATAAGCAAGTGTACCTCTTGGGTAAAGTCCAATATATATTTAGAATTGTACACGTTTCGGACTTTACCCGGGTACACCGCGTTTTATACGCTTTCGCTTGGTTAATGTTGGATGTACCACAAATGGCTCATATAACTGAAGATGTTATTAAGCTATATCTGCGCTTGTGTGAAGAGTGTCAAAAAAACTGAAATCTGTCAAAAAAGGACTTTTGGTTAGATTAAGTTAGGTAAAGGTATTGAAAATCTTTGCAACTCGAAATGTCACAGCAGCTTGTCTTGTTTGAACAAATAAGTACTCGTGAGTAGATTACCTTTAAGAGAATACAGTTTTAGAATTCTAATTTTCATTTGTAAAATGTGTTTTTTGAATTAAATATGTTTTTCAAAAATTAATGGCATTATCATTTATGGTACATCCAACTTTAACCAAGTTAAAGCGGATAAAACGTGTACAATTCCAAATATATTTTGGACTTTACCCAAAAGTCTTGGGTATTACGCAGTTTACCCCGGTAAACCTAGGTTTAGTCGCTTAACTAACTTTACCCGTAACATATATGTTATATGTGTATATTCGACCAAATGTATTTTCCCTTATTGTGGAATTGTATGTAAATATTTTAAAAAACATTGATTGTTATTCACATCTTTAAATATTCCGTTTAAAGAAAGGGAGAGTTATAGAGATAACGATAGTATAAAACTATTAATTTAACAATTGCCTATAATCTTTTGACAACGATGTGGCATTAATGAAATTAAATTTTGGACAGTAATTATTGGCAAATGCGTTCAAACCTCGTTAACTTTATCAATCAAAGATTGTTCACATGGGAATCTTGTGATCCAAATAGGGCGTTCAACCTCAACCTATAAGTCATCAATAGACTTGAGGTCCGGTGATTGTACTGTATAACCTGGAACAATGTGAGATATGTATGTTCGGGTCATTGTCCCGTTGAAAAACAAATTTGAAAGGCATCGCCCACTCAACGTAGGGTAACATTTTAGAGGATGTCCCTGTATTCCAATCCATCTACAGTTATATCTATAAAAGGTAATAGACCTGCTCCACTCCACTATAAGCAACCCCATAAAAATACACTACCGTGTCGGTGCTTTATTGTCGGTGTAGCATACCTTGGATTAAATCTCGTATTAATTAGACTCCTCACAAGCCTCATCCCATCAAAATTAAAAAGTTTTATCGCTTAATAAAATATTTTTTCAGTCTTGAGCTACCCAATTCAAATATCGTCGTGCAAATTAATGTCTAGAAAAACAACCAAAGACTTCTTGGCTGGACGTCTACTGTATTTTTGTGTTTTATGAGTTATCTTCGGTGTTTTTGCTTTTCCTATTTGCCTTTTCATTTTTTATTTATAATGTCCCATAAAATTAAAGCATTAAACTCTTTAATTAACATTACCTATTATTTTACAATTCATATTTCACTTCAATTTTCACGAGAAATTGATTATACAAAATTCCCCGGGACTTTCCGATGAAGTAGCAAGACACTGCCCATGACATGTGTGCATTCGTATATTCAATTTCAAATATGAAATTTTACCATTGAAAAACATCTAAAAATTATCAGTGGACAACTGAGCGGCGTGGTCTAGTGGTTTAGATCATTGGGGAGCATTCGGGAGGTCACCGGTTCTATTCCGTGTCCAGCTACCCTAATCCAAGTTTTTCTGTGGTTTCCTTGGATCACTTAGGCAAATGCTGGGGCAGTAATATTCCACAGATAATCTTTCACTTCTCTTCTGTATTGATTTTGTCCGTCTCATCTTTCTCTCTCTAACCACACCACCCACCCATTCCCACGATTCTTGAAAGGAGGCTGAAGAGGACCTTCCGCCCTACTCTTCGACTTTGCACTACAGTATAGATCGGAGTAGCTGGTGGGAATGAAACAACAACACAGAAGTTTAGAAAGTTCTTTTCTACTGAGGAATATCAGCAATTATTATTGATCCTGATATCCTCGTATCTTTTTGAGAAATTGTTTTGATTCTCCTATTCATCCAGAATGTAGTTTTTCTGGGCCACTCTGACTTGCCCTACTTTTTCTATTTTTTGTCATTTTTAAACTTATCTTAATCATAGACTTCCTTTTTGCACAAAATCAATCAAGAAATTACTTCACCTTTGTCACTCTAATAATGTGTTTTGTTTACATAAATTTTACGTACTATATTTCTCTTTTTGGCTGAAATAACTACCTTACTGCGTTCTTTTATACTGAAAAGTTTTTAATTTTCGGGGTAACCGACTGGGTTTTAAATATTTTTATAGAACATTTAGTTGTTGATCAGAAATTTATCGAAATTATCAGATACAGATCGCGATTTCGATCTAATTAGATCTCATCAGCACGCCATAGGCAATATCGATAAATAACTGTACAAACAGTTACAGGCAAAAAATCTAATGATGGCATGGTTTATATACTGTAAACAAAATGCAGTCTAAATTTCCAAACTCTCTATAACTTACTTCAAAATAGCGAGCATTTTCCATCGTTATAGAGAGTTTAATAAGCTGTATAGAGTGCCAAACAAAAACAGAATTTTACAAATGAAATTTTTAATAGATGTAAATGAAAACACGGGGTTTAATTTTCACAAAGTTTTTATTAGAAGACTATAACAATTGTTTCGATTTTTCAATTGTTTTCGAAGAGATCATACACGAACTAAATTGAAAGTAAAGATATTCATTATTTATACCCTAAGTTAACTATACACTATACATATATATATATATATATTAAATTCCCTATTATCTAGTAAGTGGAAATGATGCTCTAAATATTGGGCTGGAAAACCCTCGATTTGGTCATTGGTAATATTTTTGTCATAATGCAAAGCTTTTTGAATTTCAAGTCTTTCATAAAGGTCTAATTTTTTACTATTATCTAACATATGTAAAATTAATAGATTGTCTTTATTTATGTCAAAGTTACGACCAGTTTTTCCAATATAGATTGCATCACAATCATTACATTTTATTCTGTATACGCCTGATTTTTTTAAATTGCCTATTTGTTCTTTTTATTGTTAACGAAAATATTTTTTAAATTGGTTTTGTTTGAACTAACTAAGTTGATAGTTAGATTTCTGCGTAATGTGTTATATAATTTATCACTGAGATTTCTATAATGAAAGTTTATACTATACCACCTATCTTTTTTGTTGTTTTGGCCGTGAAATATTAGTTTTAAAGCTGGTTTTCTTTGTTTTTTTGTTTAATAACGTGTTAACTAATTTAGGGTTGTAGCCATTATTGTAAGCCATGGTTTTTATCATTATTAATTCTTTATTAAAATTATTTTTACTAAGGGGGTAATTAACTAGTCTGTGGAATGTTGATAATTTAATTGAAGAATTTTGATTGGAGTCCTGTGGTATAATAGTATCCGTAAAGGTGTTTTTTTCTATAGATGAAATTTTTAACACTCAACACTGCAACAGAATTCTGATAATGAATTGATGAAAGTCCAAAACGTCTTCCAACATAAACGGGTGAAGTTCCGAGTTCTGTGTCTTTCAAATGTTTTACAAAGAAATTTAAATGTTTTCTTTATTAGATAGTACAATACAATTTATACGAATTACAATATAATTATATGAATTAAATACGATAGTGTTCTTTCAACCCAATCAAAAACTAATCATAAAAATGTGTACAATAGAAACATCAAGGAAATGCAAATACATGGGCAGCACAAGTAATTTATCTTTGATAAATTGATTTCGATCGCGAATATTACCCTGTCGCAGCAGTTTACCTTTCATATACAATATTTACTCATCAAATAAATCAAAGCAAACGACGCCATATATTTTCTTGTCGATAATAGTTTGATTTAAGGACAATTCATGTAATAAAAAGTAATGTACATAGACAGAAATATTTTTTTTAATGAAAAATATCTTCTTTATCAATATTTAATACCAAACATATTTTTGCCAGAGCAACTAGAATAAAAAATGAGTAATCCCTTAAATCCTCTGTATTAGCCGCGATATTCATGTCTAATTTAGAAACCACTGAATAAACATCTCACAATATAAAAGCTGTTTTCATGGGAGATCAGATATGTTGACGTTAATTTAGTTTGTTTTGTATGGCCAAGTGATCAAAGAAATATTTTTTTAAATGCTTTAAATAATATTCACCCCAACATTAAATTTACAATCGAATTAGAAACTAATAATAACTTTTTAATTTTGTAGCTTTACAGTAAGCAGAATATTAGTTAATAGATCAAAAAAAAAAAAAACAGAACAATTATTAAATGTTTATCTTTAAAAATAAGCATGAGACTTTAGGTAAAAGTGTACTACTCCACAAATATATTGTGGCGTTTACTGCCACACTCGCCTCTTCCAGGGTTGTAAATTTAAGTTGTCAATTTTATATATTGTGTAAATATGTCATTGTATATTCTATATCTAATTTTACGATTTCTGTTTCTTAACGCATCATTATTCCTCATGTCTGATCCTTCACATTTCTATTTCTTGAATTTAAAACTTGTATTTCTTTTGTACTCTTCTCCATAACCATAAATAATCTATCTCTATACACATCAAATTTCACTTCTCCTTTGTATTTTTAACATAATAGTTTCTTCATTCAGTTTCATTCAATTTTTATTAACTTCTTTACAAATCCTTTTCAAACCATTCCTATTGTACCCTTAGTTGGTGTTATTCGAATCATCACCCATTTACCCTCGCCAGTAAAAAGTAACCCTCTTCTGCATCCGGTCCAAATTTTACATTTTTTATGCCAATTACCTTCGTCATGGTCACATTCCTTAAATTCCTGGTATCCTTACATTGAATAACGCCAAACTAAAATCCTTAGAAACGGTTCCCCTACTTCGTTCATTCTCTTAACATGCGATTCATAAGAACCCTTTAAACGAATGATTAGACTAAGTAAACTTTTTTCAGTGCACTGTTTATGAAACATAATTAATTAAAGATAAGAATAAAAGACAAAAAAATGTTTCAACGAATCTATTTCGAAAAACTCGACAGATGTTTCGACGGGGCGGTCTGTGTACTCTATACTAAAGTGTTAATCTACTCTTGATAAAGACCGCCCGGTCTAAACATTTGTCGAGTATTTCGAAATAGATTCGTTGAAAGATTAGAGGTCAGTTGGTCAGTAACTAAAAGTCACTCAGAGTCACTCTAACTCAGTCAACACATCTAAACTTATTAAATCAACCAAGTCCTTATTACAACATCTTTTTTTCTACTTTTTTTTCTCTATTCTTCATCCGTGTATATAAAATTGATAGTATACAAATTAAACTTCAAATTAAACTTTATTTGCACCTGATCGCATTATATTATTGTGTCGTTTCAACACCCCCAAACGACCAAAATATGAATTAGTGATGGCAAATGTTTTATATAAATCAAAACATTTAACTTCTAACAAACTAGCAGCAATTTAATAGAAAAATAGAAATGATTAGGTACTAAGGTCTAGCATGTTTAATTTCCACCAACTACTAATGCCTCCTTTTAGGAATCGTTAGGAATGTGTGGGTGGTGGTTAGGGAGAGACAGGTGACACGGATGAGATGAAGACGAATCTAGGGAAAAAATCCCCTAGAAACAATCCCTCGAAAAAATGCCCCCTCGCAAGAAAATCTCCAGAAAATTATTTTAAACGAGACATTCAACTACGATTTATTAATTATGAAATACACAGTTCGCCCGACGATTAATCCGAGAGTAAAGACCCCCGCAAATAAATTCGTAGATATAAAAAAGTCTAAAGACGTATGTCAAAGATATTGTAGTTAGCTTAAATGAAAGCAGAGAAGAAGTAAAATATTACCTAAGTGATTCAGTGAAGCCACAAAATACTTAGTGCCTCGGACTCGAACCGATATACTTCCGAAAATTATCAATAAGACAAAAAGAACATGTTAGGGACATTAATGATAAGAAAAAATCTACAGGCTTTAGCACCCACTGTGTATAACCAACCATAATTTAGAAATTGATAGTATTAGACATATTTGGATTTCCCATCAATAAACACACAATAGGTTGTCCAATTATTGTATATCGTAAACCTGTATTTATTTTATTTTATTTGATAAGTTTACATTTATAAGACCCGTCAGATTCAGTATTTGTTTTGTACTCTTGAAAAAGCCTTCGCTAGTCGAAACGATCGTCGAGTTTTAATAAAAACCTTTGAAACATAAAAAAGCAGCTTTCTCTTTGTCTTATATATTTTTTAAAAATGAAATAGAGGCAATTGCTGCCATCTAGTGGATTTTAGCTGCTACAACATAATAATGTTTATTATATGTTTTTGTTAACTAATAAGTATATTTGATTTTGTCTACTGATACTTGATGAAATTCTATTATTATTATTTTACAAATTACAAAACGTTACAAATCTTATAATAACAATAAAGTAGATTTCAATTATGCGAAACGCTTAAACGATAATTCAATAAAGATTGTAGAATAATACATGCAGAAAATAATTCGTATAGAATAAAATTATTAGAAGAATTAGAAATAAACATAAACAAATACAGCCCAGATATTATTAATGAACAAACTGAAGTCAACAATTCTCTATTATTAAATTTATTTCATTTCCCATCCCCTCCAGGAACGGTAGGAATATAAGCAACAAATAGTTGGAATTGCACGATGACGGAGCGGCGTGGTCTAGTGCTCTAGGTCATTGCTTAGCATTCGGGAGGTCACCTGTTCGAAAACGGGTCCCATTACTTTGGTCCAAGTTTTCTGTAGTTTCCTTAGATCACTTAGGCAAATGCTGGGGCTGTAATATTCCACAGATAAATCTTTCACTTCTCTCTGTCTTCATTTCGTCCGTCTCACCTTTCTCTCCTTAACCATCCACTCATTCCCACGATTCCTGAAAGGAGGCTGAAGAATGCCTTACGCCCTACTCTCCGGCTTTGCACTACAGTGTAGGTCAGAGGGACTACCCGCCCTCCAGCACGAGTAGCTGGTGGGAATGAAACACAAAAAAGTTGTTTTTTTTAATTGCATGAGTTTAGATATAACTTCCGAAGAAGCTACAGTGTAGCGAAACAATATTGTCTAGTGATAAACAATAAACTCTGAAATTCGAAAAAATGTTTTTTTTTTATTCATTAAGTAACTGATAAGTTCATATCTCTATGAATCTTCCGTTAACGGCCAAAACAGTCCAGGTTCTAAATTGAGTTGTAGTGAAACTTTGTTGTTTTCTCTCATTTTTTTTTTTAATTAAACGTACAGTTTTCCAAATACTTAAAGTTACACCTTTATAACTTTTCATAGTAATACCTACCATAACAAACGTTATAAATTTCGGATACTGTATTTGTGGTTGGAAATAGGTAAAACATTCTTAATAATATTCTGGATTTCAATGAAACACTCAATAACGTTTAGGTTGTTTTACTGGTTTGTAATTATCTCTAACAATTGTTTCGGTTTCTCGGCCATTCTCAATGAGTAATTAACAGAAACTAAACTTAAATCTATTTGTGTAACAATTTATAGGTAGTATTCTATGTAAATATATATATATATATATAAGCGTATGAATATGAATTCTTGTTATTTAATTATTGCCATATATATATATATATATATATATATATATATATATATATATAGGGCTTTTGTGGCCTTCTGTTTATTCGTTGGTAATGTTTTTATTTTGTTTTATGGCTTTATCAATTTCTAGTTTTTCGAGGTAATTTAATTTTCTACTTTTTTTGACAGTGTGTAAAATTTTGAAATCTTCTTTTGAAAAATTATGCTTGTTTGTGATGCAATGTTGAGCAAAACCTGTTGTGTTCTTATTATTTTTAATAGAATATTCGTGTTACAAATTGATTAAGGCTTTCGCGGCCAGTTGATGAAATGATGTTGTCATTCTTCGGGTGTACAGGCCGTCGTCGGTTGGAATTGCTTCCTAACGTTTCGCTAGCACGAGTGGCGAGCTTCTTCAGAGGTCTATCCATTTTCGCTGTTGGTTGTAGACTGTTCCTTTCTCCTACGCAGATGGTATTTATGCCTGTGGGTAGGGGGCGGAGCTTGTTCCGCTTCATTAGATTTCGATGTGTCGATTGGTATGGTTCGTGCGTTCCTAAGAATTGGATTCCAGATCTGATTCAGTCTAAGGGTCTCCTCCTTCCTGTTGAAATTATCCGTGTGTTTGTGGATTTCTATGGCTTCTCTGGTCAGTCTGTTGTAATAGCCGTTGACTGATGCCAGCAAGGTGCAGCTTTCAAAGAATATTTTGTGTTCTCCGTCGTTCAATGCGTGTTCGGCTACTGCTGATTTCTCAGTCCGTCCTAGTCGGCAGCCGGCTTTATGCTCTTTGATTCTTGTCCCTACAGATCTTTTAGTAGTTCCAATGTATACCTTGCCACAGGAACAAGGTATGCGGTAGACTCCTGAATTTGAAAGTGCGTCCCTCCTGTCCTTCGCTGATCTGAAGGTTTGCTGGATTTTCTTTGTCGGCTTGAAAATAGTTCCAATGTCGTGCTTCTTCAGAACTCTGCCGATTCTGTCCGTGACTCTCGGAACATAGGGGAGATAAGCTTGAGTGGTGGTGCGTTGTAATTCGGTTTTTCGGGATCTTGATGTACTTGAGCCCATTGATCTCTCGATCTCCTTTTTGTTGTAACCCGAAGAATGACAACATCATTTCAATATTCGTGTTCTTTCAACCTTTTTTCAAAATTTCTGCCTGTCTGCCCTATGTATATGGCAAATAACAAGAATTCATATACATAAGCTTATATACATTTACCTAGAAAAATACCTATAAATTGTTACACAAATAGTTTTAAGTTTAGTTTCTGTTAATAACTCTTTGATAATGGTCGAGAGACCGAAACAATTGTAAGAGATAATTACAAACCAGTAAAACAATTTAAACATTATTCAGTATTGTTATAAATTTCGAAATTTGAACGGTAAACTCTACAAGATACGTTTCGAAAATATAAAACTTCCAAACATGAAATTCTCATACATTTTTCACGCCGTATCGTCCATCGAAATCCAGATAACTTTGCGCGTTGGCATTTTGTTTTGGAACAAGTCCGCTTTCCACAGAGCAAAAGACGCGACACAGCACTGAACAAATGCCAACATTGTTATGCAAAACTAGAAAAGCAGGAACATTTTTACATTGCATAGCACACTTGTAGGTACGTATATATTTATGTATGTACATACAGTGAAAACACACATGCAAACATCCACTTAGTTACACATGTACATGTATGTATAAAGTATACGTTAAAACGAAAGTATGCAGAAGTGTAGAAATAGCAGATTCATGCTTGTGTGTACTTAGGACTTTTCCAACTGCATAATGATAATACCGTTCCTGCATAATATTGCGTCTTTTCTCGTTAACATAAAGAATAAAAATTACACTACAACGGCATCATATCTTTTATTTTTAAACGACCAATTTTCTTTATAATTGAATTAGACATAATAACAACTAATAAGGGATTACTATTGTGTAGATCTTTCTAATCATAGAGCACCAATTTCCATTTTTGGGTCTAGCCGATAGTCGATGAGTTGTGTTGCCCGTGATTGAAACGAATCTACATTTATTTCTGTTCTGTTTTGGTATTATATGGTCTAAGTGCTTATTTTCAAGATAATTATGTATACTAGTATAACCCGTTCAAAGTTCAAACATTTTCCGATTCGAATGAAACTGGGTAATTTGTTAGATCTCTATTATTGGCAATTTTTGAAATTTTTGGAAGTTTAAGGGAATTTTGCCTGGATTATGGAATTTTATTAAATATAAAACTTATAGAAATACATATGAATGAATAAATTATGGGTGGAAGATACACAATATATATAATTAGAGTACGTGCTTGTAGTAGTGGAAATAAGCATTGAAAGATGGCCCAATGTGTGCTTAATTGAAGAGAAGACAGATATACTAAATGTTTAATGAGATGAAAATAGTAGAGGCGTATAGAAGATAAGGAACAGATGGAGTGGAAAGTGATAGTGTACAATAGTCTTAAAGAAGGTTTGAATATATGGAGGGATAATAGTTAGTGGCAAAGTGGAAATGTGGAATAATGGTAATTGATTCTGCGGTGGGATAATTGTAAAACATGAGTACTAAAAGTAACAAAACATAAACTGCTGGTTTACACTTTATTATTAGAAGACTCTAACAATTGTTTCGACATTGCTGTCATCAACAGAGAGTTGCTTAAAACTAAGTTAAAATTTAGAAATGGGTACAATTTATACTAATGTTCTGGTTGCTATTTATTTATTTGGGAAACTGGTTACCTGTTTGTATATCACTTTCAGAATAGGGCTGTTCATGTTTTCCGTGTTCTCGTTTGTAATATTTAGATTGGCATTAATGGCTCCAAAATCCAATAAATTTTAGTATATGTTTTGCATTTTCCTTCATCCATAATCGTCCATAACCTCTGTAATTCCGTATGCTCCGTAAAAAATATGCATTTTTTCTAAATAAATTAATATATATACAGTATAAAACATTATAAATTGACAAAGACAGTCACCCTACTTACTACTACACCACAGTAATGGTCACCCTAATTTAGTCTCTTTAATGAGGATCACACCAAGTGTCGAAACGCTTTTTTTAGATTTTGAAACGTTTTTGTTTATAATTTTGGGTTTTACGTAGTATTTTATTTAGTTCAGTTCCACATGACTCCATTTGATTTTCGTGTTTATAACTTAGAAAAGAATATTTGAATATGTTAGTGTGAATTCATATTATTTTTGGATTAATTTTTACCTACTACAGATTACCTTTAATTAATTAATTCCCGGTGAGTGCAGGACAGTAGTAACAATTGTTTTCTCATTAATTTGAGATAACCTGCAGTGGGTAAAAATTTATCCAAAAACTAATTCACACTAATGTATTGAAATTAACCTCTACTAAAAGATTCTTCAAACTATTTCATTCATTGCTATTAAAAGAATATTTTCTGAAAATTCTGAAAACGCCGTTTTATTAAGACGGCGGAAGGAATAGTAAATACAATGTAGGTTATTCGAAAAAGTTTTTCTCATTTATTCTTTCAGTAGAGCCACTAAAATTTTCCAAGTCGTTTCTTTACACTTTTATCGTTGCCAAAATCCATGATGCAAATGTAATTCTTCTACATTCCTATGCGAAATTGCGAAAGCTGTTCTTCGACATTATTCATGAATAATCTGGCGCGCCGCGACGCCAGCGTCCAATTGAACGTAAAAGCAATTCGTTGGTCACACAGAAGTACCACCATCACCATTTTCTGGTTTCTATGAGAGTATATCGTTAATATGTATGAATAGGAAAACCATTCGTTCACTTCACCTATTATACCATTTCGAATTTAAAATGAATGAAATATCAATTTTATAAGCGAATCAACAATAGCCGACAGTAACGAAAAGACATAATATTAAAAAAATGCCATCTGAAACTAAAAGCAAATATTAACACAATCACAACACAACACAAAAAGTTTTGCTTTATGGTTTCTTTGAATTAGCCGAAACGCTTTATGATTGATTCTACAAGGTCCTTTTCTAATAAGGATGTCGATTTGTCCACGCCGTAGCTATCTAAGTGATAGGCGCGTAAGGGTGCGTTCAAGTGTTACGTAACGTAATTTAGAAGGAAGGAGTCTTGTATAACGTTACAATGCGTCACAAACAACGCGTTACGTAACATTGTCTTTTAACTTTCCGCTAAGAAAATTAATTAGGAAGTTGTTGTTTTCACCCCGGCAAACCCGTGAACACAGGAGCAGTAGCTCCAATTGAATTGTTTTTTTTTCTCATACCTACTTTTTTGAATTTTTTTTTGTTAAGAATACGTTTTTATTTTGACAAAAATGTTTTATTTCAGTTAGGTTTCCGTTTCTAATTGCATTTCCAAAGGTTAAAATAAATATGTTATTGTATTGTAAGAGTTTATCAGTAAAAGGAAAGCTAAAATAGGAAAATGCAGGAGAAGAACAATGGTGGATGAAGCCAAAAATGTATGTAAAGGCAGGACCAAGTCAGAAAAACGGCGTAATTAAATGTAAGATTAGTAGTAAATGTTTTTAACTAATTAATTATTATTATTAATAAACAGTCATTAATTTCTAAAATAAATTATTAATTTCTAAAATAAAAGTAGCCTAAGTTACTCCTTATTACATTAGCTATCTGCCAGTGAAAGTCCCGTCAAAATCGGTCCAGCCGTTTCAGAGATTAACCAGAACAAACAGACAAACAGATAAAATTGTAAAAGCGCCTCCGGCCACTTAATATCACAAAGGCTGCCTGTCGCGCGGGCTCAGAACGCGCGACAGGCACGGTTATGTCGTCTCAACGACTTCGTTTAAAATTTTTAAAATAACCTTTGTTAAATTCCACACGGACGAAATCGCGGGCGCAACTAGTATACAATATAATTCGTCCATCTGATTGTATATTTGCTCTATCCATTTTGTTGTGATAGCTTTACAAATCTTTCCAATCCAATAGATTTCATTAATCGTATTCATAAAAGGAGAAAAATACACACCGTAGATAAAATACTGTAGATATTTCAGTATACTTCGTTTATTCAGATCGCGTCTCGGCAAGGAAAGAAGGAAAATAAAAAAATAAACTCCAAACATAAACAAGTGTTCCTTTAGTCAAAGCGTGGAACGTACAACCTAAGGCCATAAAATAATATCGGTCAAAATAACCGCACAAAACCGGCCTCTTGCTTACATTCTTGCTTGCTTGCTTACTCTCTCGCTCAATTCCTCACCGCAAGCATTCAAAGAAACAAGAAGAGCTTTCTTTTCTTTAGAACCACAGCAACGAACGACAACGGCAATGTAAACAAGTCTTCTCCAAGAATACGCTTTACAACAAACACTGGCACTGTTCGTTGCAAAAAAACGGCACAGGAAACGGATATGACTCGAGGTATTTGCCGTCAGAGTAATTTTAAAAGATTGTGCGGTACGGAATGGATGCTCTTGAACTGGTCAACATGTTAAAACCACGTTCGTTTCTACCTCTACTTTTTGTAAACGAGAGATTACAGGGAGGGAAATGCATCTCTTTTATAATAAATAATATTTCTGATGCCATTACGACTTTCCGCTGAGCAGAATTTCAACCATTTATTCAACGATATTGATATAAAATGAAACAGTAAATTGAATTACGTATCTTGATAGAGATATTCTGCTTACATCATCGATATAGTCTTTACTGAAAACAAATTAACTAACTCCGTCTTCGCTGCATGTATTGCAGCTACATTTAGCCGTTATGTCCACCCACAACGTCGCATGACTAGTTTGGCAAAAACTGCGTAACTTGTCCATATTTGAGGCGTTCAAAGAAAACAAATAGTGATACAATTTTACGAAATTCCGCATCCTTAATTATTAAGCAATAATATAGAACACTAGCTGTGCCCGCGACTTCTTTCGCGTGGAATTTAACAAAAAAGATATTTTTAAAATTTTAAACGAACCGTAACCGTTAGCAATACCTCGCTCGCGCGTTCTGAGCTCGCGCGACAGGCAGCCTTTGTGATATTAAGTGGCGGGAAGCACTTTTACAATTTTTCTCTTTCTGTCTGTCTGTCTGTTTGTTCCGGCAAATCTCTGAAACGGCTGGACCGATTTTGACGGAACTTTCACTGGCAGATAGCTAATGTAATAAGGAGTAACTTAGGCTACTTTTATTTTAGAAATTAATAACTATTTATTAATAATAATATGCAGCGATAACCTTGAAATTGCTTGCTTCTCAGAACAAAAACTGCCTCCGTCGACCATCCTCTTGTAAGGAAAATTATTATATTAATAGCAATAAGCATTTTTTTACTCAATAGTGCTCAACTAGGTATTCTGTAACAGTATTCAACTAGAACATTCATTCAACATACAACATAATCACATTCAAATTCAACAGTAAATGTCGATTTAGAGCAGAGCATAAATATGTATAAATATTCAACATTAGCTTCGTTAAAGTTATTTATTTCAGTAAATAGTTGTTTTGTAAATAAATACTAAAATATTATCGTTCATATATCATGAAATTGTACAGCAGTGCATAACGTAAAAAACCAGTACATTTTGTATACCTAAAACGAAGCTTTTTGTACAATGTGGCGACAAGGAACTCTTAAGGAATTTTAGGTATCATATTTCCAGAAAATTTTCCGAAATATAATTAAAAACGTATGCCTAGAGTTTTCAAAAAGTTGTAAGAAAACTATAAGGATTATCATAGATCTGTAGCCTGCAATCTATCTACCTTGAAGAAACCATTGACCATAAGCGAAACGTTGACGCGGTATACTATAATAAATATTGAGTAACAACTAATTTATATGACAGGAAATATATATATATTATAATGTGATTAAAAAAGGCTTTTAAGGTTTCATAATTTTATTTTTATTGTCCACAACGTTTTGCCACACTGTATCATTATTAAATGTATGTAATGCAACGGTAGACAATAAAAAAAAAAATTTTTAATTTTTTAAAGACTTTTCTCTAATCACATTATTTAAAATGGAGTTTCAACAATAAATGCCACTACAGTAAATAGTTTAGCACTGCATATACTTATCTATATTACAATTATTTATTATTTATTTAAATATTTCATAAGTAAACCCTGACATAAGTCTGCATCGACCTGTCCTCGGCTTTTTATCAATAGTCTATTTATATTATCGTGTAACGTTCTAGTGTTTTCTTCTAGAAAACAACCACTCAATTTTCTACTATTCTCGTGTTTTCTTTGTTTTGTTTCTTGTTACTTGCCGTGTATCAAATATATGACGCCGCCGATCAAAGCTGCCGACCATTGATTTTTTCCTCTAGCTCTCGCTCGCAACAATACTACAGCAATGGTCCTGAAATAGGAAATAGTTGTGGTCCGACTTTCTCACTCTAACGCGGCCTTAACGCAAACTAAGAAAGATATTTCAATATCACTGCTACAGTTCCTAATGTTATCTCCTTGTTTTTGTGCTCTAAGCCTTACAATGGTTTTGTTATTAAAACAAATACAGAACGCTATAACCAAAATGTCCCAACACGGCATTATTTATGAGAACAAAGGCTTTCACGGCCGGAATTGATTGTAGAATAATGATTTGGACTGTAGGGCCGTGGTCTAAGTGAACTATTAAGTCCAGACGTTTCGTCGGATACTGAGGCTGACATCCTCAATAGTAGTGCTGCGTTGACAACGTTGTATACCTACGTTTATGTTGTCAATGGAGCACTACCACTGAGGATGTCAGCGCAGTGCAGTAGCCGACGAAACGTGTGGACTTAACAGTTCACTTAGGCCACAACCCTACAGACCGGAATCTTTATTCCAGTACGGCATTATTTGCTTCAATTGCAATATGTTCGCTGAGTCAACCCAACCTAACCTAACCAAACCGAATAATCTGCATATTCTATGTTCATTTCAATTTATTACTTGGCACGCGAACACCTTAAGATCCCGTATTACTGCAGGTAAGACAAGTAAGTATCAACGTCGGTATCCGATCGTCGTATAAATTCCGTTTATAAGTTAATACCGTCGGTTAGATTCATCCAAGGCAACCTGATTTATTGCGGATATCCGGAAACGTATTTTAATTCCTCTTTCGATTCGAGTACCTTGGCTGGCAGTGCGACGTCATCATTACCGTTGAAGAAAAGCTGCTGGTGAGAACGATAGTGGTTATTCCGGGTGCTGGAATTTTGCCAATTTATATGTCAACCACCAGATTCCCAACTAATATAAACGTTATACGGACGTCGACGGTGGCGTTATTGTTCGGTGAAATTCGGTGGAAATTATTCCGGTCGAGTCGTCCTGCTCTGTCATCTCTGATAACAGACGAACGTATGTGTTCTGCTTCACATCCGCCAATCCAGCCTTTCAAACTTCAGTAATGTACAATTTTTTTTATAATAACCTGTAATAATCATTCATTATTTCTCCAATAATAATTACAAAGTAATTAATAATTTTGTGCTTTTTTTTATAAATTCATAAAAAACAATAAAGACAAAGTCGATAGTAAAAAATTCCAAAGTATACATTGGACAGACGGGCAGGATTTTCAAAAACGAGCACTACAACATAAAAACAGTTTCCTTAAAAATAAAAAAGATTTATATTTTGCTAATCGTATAATAGAAGAAATTCATATATGTTACGTATAGGCATTAACAATAATATTATTTTCTAATACCTAGCAATTAATGTTATCATTAAGTGACGTTAGCTAATTCTTTTACAAATAGCATAAAAGAGCCTACCCCAAAAATTAGAAGTTAGTGTATTCTTTAGCGGTTAACGAAGTAAGCCTTGCCTTTTACATAAATACCGAGCTGTGTGGTCTAGTGCTCTAGATCATTGCTTAGCATTCAAGAAGCACCGGTTCGAACCCGGGTCCGGTTGCTCTGGTCCAAATTTTCTGTGGTTTCCTTGGATCATTTAAGCAAATCCTGGGGTAGTAATATTCCACAGATAACCTTTCACTTCTCTTCTGTCTTCATTTTGTCCGTCTCATCTTTCTCTCCCTAACTACACCACCCACCCATTCCCATGATTCCTGCAAGGAGGCTGCAGAGGGCCTTACGCCCTACCCTCCGGCTTTGCACTACTACTTTTACTGAGTAACCTCTTATCTCTTTTGCGGGTCGAAACAATATTATTTTTAATGAAACAAAACCCATCGTTTTTTTACTCAAACGTCTTTAAAAAGAGTTTTTTTTTTACATTAATAAGTGTTGTCGTAGGCTAAGTTCATTCAATTGAATATTAAAACCCGGCGAAGTTACCTCAACTTAAATAAGTGTTCGGTGCCGATTCATATTAAAACAATTGGATAAATCTATGTGCTTATCTTAACGATTAAGCCTAGAATTAAAATATTGTTGCGTGCGCGTAAGTGGTAGTTTGTGAACGTTTTAATTTATCTTCGAACCCCTGCACGTAATATATATTTAATGATAAATTAGAAATTTTACACAAATGCAATAAAAGTTAAAAATTAAATTTACTGGGAATTTTAGAAATAAATAAATATAAATAACTCAATTTAATACTGAACGACCAAATAGATGGTAATAATTTCCTCCTACTAAATTTAATTTAAATATATTTCCACCCCTATTAGTTAACTATTTAAACTGTTACGCGACAGTTTAGGTTTAGTAGTAAATACTCGCATCACTGATGAAGCCAATGTTTGACGAAACATGTTACATGTTTTATTAAAATTTGTGAAAATCTACTTGTTTGGTGTTTCATTCCTTCGATTATGAATTTTCATCAAGTGAAGATTTGTCAAGTGTCACTGATATCGCATTAATAATTAAATAAAGAAAAACTCACTCTAATTACCACTAACTAAATTTTATATGAGCGAACACGTGTTTCGCCCACTTCACACGTGGGTATTATCAACGCGAGTGAAGTGGGCGAACACGTGTCCGCTCATATAAAATTTAGTTCGTGGTCATTAGGGTGAGTTTTTCTTTATTTAAATGTGATCTAGGCCTTTCATTTACATATAACTATTCTAGAATTTAATCCCATTTTACTCATTACAAAATCAAAAAGTATGAAGTTATGAATAAGATTCTATTCATATTTTCGTAATTAATTTTCCGTCTAAATTGCGTAAAAAGTTGACGGATGCTAAGGAAATGATTAAATACTAGATGTTTTCGAGGAATATGCGTTCCAGTTTCTTTTTTGTTTTTTGTTTTGTAAAATTTACTTCAACTATCATTTTTATTCAAAAGTCAATGGTTGCCCTTATCAGTAAACGAATTGGGTAATAGGTAGGTGCTAGGGTCAAAAGAATTAGTGATTGATGATCGAGAAATGTATGAAATTCTCGCAAATCAGGTCATATAAAACCCGCGCCTGGCTGATTTTATGACCTTCGATACACCAGCTAAATGGCTAATATTCAGTGCTATTTATTGAATTGGTCATAAGCTGTAACGCCAATGTTCAAATGACCATTTAACTGTATATTGCGATATTTCATAAAGAAAACGTTTTTATTTATTTCACCATTATTCACTGATATATGAAGGTATGTCGAAGCCATTTGAAAGCAATACTATGGTTTCAAATGCGGCTATTAAACGTTCAGCCCGATTATTATATGTTACTTATACTGCATTTGGCATTGAGGTAGTTAAACGAATAATTGCACTTTGAAATTCTTATCTCTAAATGACATCATCAATATCAGTTTTTAATATTTGGATATTTCAAAATAATTATGTGTTGAGAATACTCCGAAGCTAACTTTGAATTCACCAACAAATGAATATCGGTAATTAATACTCCTTTGATTCCTGCAAGGAGGCTGAAGGGGGCCTTACGCTCTATCCTCCGGCTTTGCACTACAGTGTAGGTCGGAGGTGCTGCCCGTCCACCTGCACGAGTATCTGGTGGGAATGAAACACAAAAAAAATCCAACCAGTCTTAAATGAAGATTAGTAGTTTAAAATATCGTTTAACGATACTGTTAATAGTACTGAACATTGGTTAATTTCATTTGGTTTTATCTGATCATAATTAACTAACGAAAAGTATCGGGTTTCCTCAAAATATCTACTGTAACTCAGTGTCACTTATAAGGAGTCATGGTGTTGGGATTTTGGATTGGTAATATGAATAAAATCAAGCTACACGAAGCAGAGTTTTTAGCATAATATAATTAATTATTTGATGTTTTATGACCCCTCGGAAAGCCTTAAGTTCACTAAATAAACTAAAATTTTATACTAATTTAAAAAATAAACACAAAAGGTTTGAAGACGTATATTGACAATCACTACAATTGTTTCGCTTAAACATAAGCTTCTTCAGGTGATGATATTAGAAACTTGAGATAATCTAACGAATACATATAGATACAAATTATTTATTATTATTATATTATATATTAAGTTGAGAATAACATTTAGTAACGGAGAATTCCTTACATCTAATTGGTAGTTTAAAATTTTGTTTTTTCGATTGTATCTATTAGTTTCTAAGTTTTCGAGAAGATTTAATTTCATGCCTTTATTTTAAATATTCAAAATTTTGTATTTATGATTAAAATTACGACCATACGTGATTAGGTGTTTTTCATATGCAGAATCTGTTTTTTTATTTAAAAGATTGCTATAATGTTCACGGATTCGAATAACAAAAGGACGGCCCATTTGACCTATATAGACTTTTTCAGAATAATTACAACTTAATACATAAACACTTAATTTTGAATTAATAAGTGTTTTACATTTATTGTTTAAAATACTTTTGTTTAACGAATTATCTGTTTTATATGACATAAAACTACCATTGATATTTTGCAAATATTTACCTATCTTAATCAAAATATTACCTGTGGATAAATTAGTTTAAGCGATTTTTGTTACAGTTTTTTATTTAATCAATTGTCAACTAGTCTGAGTGGATAACCATTATTTAAAGCAATATGATAGATTGTTATTGTGTTTATCTTTTTCTAAATAAGTATGAATCAACTTAATAGAGTCTACTGATGCTTGGCTGAAATTCATTATAAACAAATAATAACACATATAAATTTCAACAGGTTTATTTAACTCGACAATTGTTTCGCCAAAACTTTAGCTTCATCAAAAATTCGTTCATCAAGTCTTCATCAAGTTTCATATAAAACTTCTGATGAAGGCAAAGTTTTGGCAAAACAATTGTCAATGATTCTTAGACGAAGGTATAACATATTTAAAAAAGAAGGAATTAAAATCCTTATTCGTCTAAATATTAAGATCAAAGATCTCACATTTGGAACGCGTCCTACCAAGTAGGCACAGCGCACCGAAAACCATAACCCACGACCGGTTTCGACTATCGGGTTTCATCAGGTGGTCGCTGGTAGAAAGGCTTTTACAAGCTATGTAATAAATGTTGTGCCTACCGTGTAGGACGCGTTCCAAATGTGGGATCTATGATCTTTTATAATTATACGAGAAAGGATTCTAATACCTTCTTTTTTGGATAGAAAACATTAAGTTTTACCACCATATAAAGTGTTGACAATATCATCCAGACCAACTAGGTCCCTTTTTATAATCCAAACATACTTCTTCCCATAAGTCACTCAAGACAAAGAAAGACAAACCGCCCTTTCGGTCACTTCACACAAATTGATATAGTGCAAACCTAACAGATAAGAACCAATCATTCTGTTGATATATTGATTAATTTTTGTATAACTAAATATTCACCCAATATACAGGGGGGGGGATTCAACACATGCCCCCTAAATTTCCACGCCAGTCAACAAACAGCAATGAGTTCTTTTTGTGCCTGTTTGGTACCGAACCCCTACCAAAAAAAGAAAATCAACACGCTTGTTATTTGTATACTTTGATGTTTGTCAAGGGAATGTGTTCGATTCTAATCAATTTCCGTATTATTCGTTATACTTTACGGCTATCGCTTTGATGGAAAATAGGGTCAAACAAATATGACGATCCGGGATAGTTGTTATTATGATAGCGGCCGGAATAATTTATAGGATTAAAAATTGACAGCGCAACGCTCCCTGTTTTGTGTGTTCGAATGTGCACGACCAATTGGACGAGTGTACACGAAAAAGCGCGGTTTCAAAATTAATCATGCGAGGGCAAACGTTTACACTACATGACCCGTAAATAAAACGGTAAATAAATCTATTAGAGTGTTTTGTCCAAACTGGTAACCGTTTCCGATTAATATCAACTTTAGCTGACACGAAATAATCCAACTTTAAAGCTTTTTTCACAACACGACTAACTGGACATATTTTTTACAAAGGGAAAATAAAAAATGAGTATAATTTTGATCGAGGTTCAAAGAGAACTGCATCGATGTGAAATATATCCACAACCAGTAGTCGAATTTGTTTTATCAAAAATAACACCAAAGTGAATTTACAATATATTAAAAAATGACACAATTAACTAAATATTTTCCTGACACATCCACCACCAATATAAATCTACATGGATACCTCAATTTTATCAGTGATGTTCATCGGGATCAGTTAAATAAATACATAAAAATAAGTAAAACAATATGAATAATACATAAAACAGTGCATGACAGCCCTCTGTAAGTGAGTGAAGGGTTTGTATTGTTAATTATTTTGTAGGGTTTCCCAGTATCATGGACTACTTTCGAAGAAAAAGTTGTATTTGTATAAAAGAAAACCTCCAAAAGTTTGTCAAGTAAAAATTCCACGTGAAATTAAAAATTAATTTTCGGATTGTTTAGTGGTCCCGTGAGACCGTCGGGCGTGGTCTACTGGCTTAAATCATTGATTAACATTCAAGAGGTCACTGTTTCGAATACGGGTATACCCGCTTTGATCCAAATTCTTATGGTTTCCTTGGATCATTTGGGAAAATGCTGAGGCAGTAATATTCCACAGATAATCTTTCACTTCTCTTCTGTCTTAATTTCGTCCGTTTCATCTTTCTCTCCCTAACAACACCGTCTACCCACTCCCACGATTCCTAAAAAGTGGCTGAAAAGGGTGTTACGCCCTACCCTCCGGCTTTGCACTACTATGTAAGTCAGAGGGGCTATCCGCCTACCAGTATGAATAACTGGTGGGAATGAAACATCCAAAAGTTTTTTTTTCTTCCTCATTTGTGCCAAGAAAGATTTTGGTTCAACAGCAAGTTGAACAAGATTATGAAAATGGAAATGTGGTGTTATAGACGGATGTAAAAGGATATAAAAGGTCACAAATGAAGAAGATTTTGAAAGAGTGGGAGAAATATTGAAAAGGAGAGATAAGATAGGGTAGTGGGACACCTTCTGAGACATGAAGAGCTAGTTAAAGACATTAGAAATATAAACAGGAATAAATAGGGATAGAGGAAGATCTAAATTAGATTACTCTTCAAATGTAGTTAAGGATGTGCGATGTTCTAATTTAGGGAAATTTAGTATACAGACTGATGACTCTATGATAATAGTGATGAAGTATGAAGAATTAAAGGACTACCATATACTTCGACCTCAGAAAGAATTTAGCTACATGGCCATCTAAAAACTTTTTCGTCGAGAATCAAATTCCCTATGAAATTTTCTTTTTCGGCCTTTATCTTTCACGAATTTCTGATGTATGTTAGTCCTATAATAAATAGTACTTGACGATAAATGAATAAACACTACTTTGTTTATTATCACTTTTTTATTTAAAAATCCTTTTGACTATAGTTTCTACAAATAGCTTGTCATTGTCAAAGAAATGTTTCAAATTGAATGAATATAAACAGATGTACAGTGGTGTTTATATATATATATTTTTTGGAAATACCATTAATTATTAAATGTACTGAATAATACTGAGTGGTACAAATCTACCTGGTCGTTTAACAGGTTATTTTCGGAAATTTTTGATGCTTTATATACTTCTAAGGATTCTAAAATATTAAGTTTAAAGTCCTTATTTACATTATGAATAATTTTAAGATTTTCTATAGTAGGAAACTGATTGTCTGTTTCCGAAAATAACCTGTTAAACGACCAGGTAGATTTGTACCACTCAGTATTATTCAGTACATTTAATAATTAATGGTATTTCCAAAAAATATATATATAAACACCACTGTACATCTGTTTATATTCATTCAATTTGAATCATTTGATTGACAATGACAAGCTATTTGTCGAAACTATAGTCAAAAGGATTTGTAAATAAAAAAGTGGTAATAAACAAAGTAGTGTTTATGCATTTATTGTTATCACAAAGTAACGGCTTAATCAATCCAATTTTTAATAGTACTTGAAATTTTCTTTCTTCGAGCACAGTTTTTTAGTGTGAAAAAATAATTATTATTGACTTCTATTTTACTAATTTCACTTCGAATAAACCCTTAAAATACATAAATGTAGAATAGCGCGAAATTACAACCGGTATTTAAATAACTTCCCCTCATTTCGGCGATATAAAAAAGAGAGAATTGTAAGTGTTTTTCAGTAAAAAACAATTTTATGGCAAAAGTTTTCAATGGACTGCTAATGGCAAAAATAATTTGATCGTGCTAACTGGCTGCTAACATTCGGAGAAAATCTTCGCGGCTAATGGCATAAGCGCGCGAAAGAGCGCAAACAACGCATTCCGTTAAACTGACAACTTTTTTGCCCCGATCCGGGGCCGGGACTCGTGTACATTTTTCAGTGTCATCATCTCTCGCCCAACGGACTGTGCCTGCCATAATTCCCTTTTCGGTCTTGTTCCGAAGTATTTAGTAACAACCATTATTTACGCTGCCACCTGCTGGCGTCAATTACCAACGTCACAATAAATCTCATTTAGTGAATTGTAATAAAAAGTTTTGGTTATTTACTACGCGAAAGTGAACACCTTATTCTACAATTAATAGTAAAGAAAATTATCTAGAGAACTTTTTAGCAAATGAGGCCAAACAGTTGTCGGCTAATGTACTAGATCAAGTTCGTTAACCTTTTCTTATTCTGGATTATCTACGGAAGCCCCTGTGAATTATAGTACATTATAAATGACCTTTCGCTAATGATGAATATGAACATCCAAATGTTCAAATGCAAATCCAAACGTTTGTTATTATGAAGTATTTCATGCTCTTTTTATTATACATTTTGCATGTACCCATATTTTTTAATGTGGTTAAAGAAGTTTCAGGTAAATTTGGAAGAATCCTATTGTGATTGCTAATGACGCTCTAATTCTGTTATCATTTAATTTTAATTTATTCCAACGTTCCAATTTATTTTAAATTGTAAACAACAACGGAGATCGTAGACAACTTTTCGTGTGATTTTTAACGGGTTAGATTCAGTTACAATATTCAATTGATAGTTTTCAATTTCTGACAATTGTCAGTTACGGTGCCCTTCATCTTTGAAACCCCCATCTCACTGCACCGTATCGCCTTCTAACCTATTTTGAACTCGTCCGTAACAATTTCCTGAATTTGCTTGTTTTAATATTTAATTGAATAACCATAAATAAAACTAACATTGACAACAAAAACAGTATATTTACAATAAAAATTTAGAGCAAAGTCTAGTCATTAAAATGTTTTACAGCATGTCCCATTTTTGATAGTAGCTTAAACCAATGAAGATGCCTCATTAAGATCGGGGGTCGCTTTGCATGCGAAATGTTGATCAACAAAATAATTAACAATTATTATGTTTTTGGTCAGAAATTTATCGAAACCACCAGACACGGATCGCGATTTCGCTCTTGTTAAAAGCTCATCAGCGTGCCATAGGCAGTCTCGATAAATTACTGACCAGGCCGTAAAGAACAGTTAATATAATAATAACATAGAGGCAATTGTTGCCATCTAGTGGATTTTAGCTGCTACAGAAGATATTAAACTGGACAAGGCCTCACTGAGGTATTTAAACTTGTCCAGTTGAATCAACAACGCAGCCTATATACGTGAATTCACGTAAAGCATAACAAAAACAATCATTATGTTTCTGGTCAGAAATTTATCGAAACCACCAGACACGGATCGCGATTTCGCTCTTGTTAGAAGCTCATCAGCCTTGTCCAGTCTTGTCTTGTCTTCTGTAGCAACTAATATCCACTAGATGGCAACAATTGCCTCTATGTTATTATTTTATTAAACAAAACAATTGTTTTCCCTTTTCGTAACGTATATTGATATACCACCAATTAACTAGATTACTAAACCAAATAAACATGCAAAACTGACTGAAATATTAAATATCAAGAGGCAAGACTCAAACTGACGATTTTCCGAACTCGACAGACCCCTGGACCTCTTCTTCAGGCAGACTTCTTCATGGCTTCGCAAACTTACTTAATATCCTCAATAATGATTTTCCTTGACTCTTGTAGGACCCCACGTAGTGTCTATTTGCATTTTCAACAATTAAAGCTTGATCACAACTCACATTCCTTGTGTTTCTGTGTAACGCAAATTCTGCTGAAAGTAAAACAATAAATTCCTGGGATACCTTGTATATCCTTGCATTACTGTCACAAATTTGTATTCATTATTGTCACAAATTTGTATTCAATATTTTCTCCTATTGTTACAGACTCTAGCGCGACATCGTCCCAGACCTCGCTCACAACAGACGCAATGGTCGCGAAGTTACGTGCCCGGCGCTGCTAAAGAAGCAGCATCTGCCGATGACGAAGTGTTCTTCGAACAGCCTCTCTCATCCGTAGCACCACTTCCCATTCCGGAAGGCGGTATCGACGTTGAAGACTCTGGTCGTGCTCGTCCGGATCGGGCGATTCATACCGATGGAGAGGGCGTCACGTTGGAATCGTTGGAAGCACCCCTCAGGTATTCGGCAGCACCCGGGTGGCGAAGGTCACACTACAAGGCACCCAGAGAAAGGACGGAACAAAGGAGGGAGGTGGGCAAATCTCGAATATTTTCATCTTTGCTGGACAATATGCTGGATAACTCGAACAGGAGACAATATGGAATGGGTTTGATTGGAAGAATATTTGGGTAAGTTTTAAGTTATACATCAATTATTATGTTCTTGGTCAGAAATTTATCGAAACTGCCAAACACAGATCGCGATTTCGCTCTTGTTAGAAGCTCATCAGCGTGCCATAGAGTCTCGATAAATGACTGACCATGTCGAAATGTTCCGTAAAGAACAGTTAATATAATAACAACATAGAGGAAATTGCTGCCATCTAATGGATTTTAGCCGCTACAGAAGATATCAAACTGAACAGTCAGTTATTTAAGTTATACAGTACACCCCAGATACAGGAGTAATCTCTTGGCATACCTCAGGTCGAGTCGAATTATCTAAAGATCCTTCCCGAAATAATAGGATCCTTCTCACGCTTAGGTATAGGAACTCCCGCTATTACTAACACAAGGCATTACAAGACTCTCATCTAAATCCAAATCTACAGTAAGGGTTTCTATTCCTATCCTGTATGTGACCTTGTGCAAGATACTCGTGACCAGTAATAATGCTTATCGCGGTTTTTGCACCCTTCCCACTCAATTCGAGTATCTCTTTCGGCCACTTCCCCATTTGATTTTAATTTATGAAGGCTTTTGTTATTCTACATCCGTTGGTGTTAGTCCACACCTATGTATGCTAAATGTTAAATTATTAGGCACAGATTTAAATAAATACAAAAGAAGAATTAATATTGCACTCTCCGACACAGGGCTCATACATTTTCAAAATTTTCACAGTTGATCCAAATTGCCTATGTATCTAATACTAATTTTCTTCATTCTAATTTTAAATCAGCAAAACTACAGTTAAGTTATGGTTCCAATTTCATTTTTTATCAAGGGGTATGGATATTGTCACACATTAGAACCAAATTACCCGCCCTCTCCCTATATAAACCCTACATAAATTTTACAGTAAACAATAGAATAATTTTATTGATATACAACAGTAAAAGCGGGCGTTACACTTTAAGTAAATTATCTAGAATATACCTATTCTGTATTTTGCAACAATTTTTACATTTACCATTCGAAATGTACAATCGCTTCCCATAAATACTATGGGGACTCTGCACCGCTGCACCGTCGAATTCAATGCAACCATTGACCAGTGGTTTACTAAGTTTCGTTGTGGCCGCATCAGTACAAGTGACGCCGAACGTTCAGGTCGCCCAAAAGAAGTCTTTACGCCAGAAATCGTTGACAAAATCCATGAAATAATATTAGATGGTCGAAGGTCGAAAGTGCGTGAGTTTGCTGAGGCTGTAGGCATCTCAACTGAGCAAGTGCATCACATTTTGCTTGAATATTTGAACATGAAAAAGCTATCGGCATGATGGGCAATGGGTGCCGCGATTACTCACGATCGACCATAAACACCACCGTGTGACAAGTTCAAAGGAGTGTTTGGAGATGTACGGGCGCAATCCAAACGAGTTTTTGCGCCGTTTCGTTACCGTAGATGAAACATGGATCCATCAGTTTTCTAATTTTCTGGGATTCACGCGGTGTATTTAATATTGATTATATTAATTACCTTCAAAAAGGTAAAACGATCAACGATCAACGGCAAATATTATTCAGAGCTGCAGCTGCTGGACAGATTTGACACTGTTTTGAAACAGAAACGACCGCATTTAGCCAAGAAAAAAGTGTTGTTCCATCAGGACATTGCACGGGTGCATACGTATGTAGTCCAGTAATTAAATGACTAGACTAAATGCATAGAGCTAAAAGGAGATTATGTAAAAAAATAAAATTATTTTTTTGCCGAAAAACTAATGTTTTCTTTTAAAAGTTACGAACCTATCAAACCACCCTCATACCACCAAATTTAGATAATATTTTATAATATCAAACTACAGAATATCTTTTATTTTCTAATGTAACTTTACCCCCACCCTGACATTATGCTGATACCGATTAGGCTTTATTTTACTGAACCCTCCTGACGTTCGTTACGGTCTACATTTGTCACTCCTTCAGTAATTTTCTGGATTCTTCTCGCTAAAATAACACGTTGTTGAAGTTCCTTACATTCGTAACAAACTGCACAATTAGCGTGTTCATAGTTTAGTTCAGACGTTAATAGTGTCAAATAAATCGTAGTCTAGTTGGAACGAAGACACCTACCTACACACATAACAAGATGACGCAGAAACTAAATGTGATCGCGACGCCCGCCGCGGCGCCACGTCGTATAAATTTGTTTCATTTTCTTTTAATGAACCTCTTCCTCGCGCCTCCAAACTAACGCTTTCTAATTCAGTTCTACAAGCGAATGTGATTCCCGAGAGAAATAAGTCTAATGCTAGCGCTTAGATTTTCCTTTTATTCACACTAATAGCAGAACGTTGGTCGGATGAAAGGCTCTGCATTTTCCTTGGTAATTTTTGTAATCCTCCAGGTGTGAACGTGTTTACCATTAATTCCTTTTCTAAACGGTTTCTTCTCGAATGAGAAGCGGAAAATTCTGTAGTATGAAAAGGTATAAGAGAAATGTCGTTTTTATTAAGAACCAAAGAGTTTATTAAATTTAAAATCAGTCTGAAGACTTTGTGGCGGTCAATACAACGTATTTATTTCAGTTCTATAATGTAACATTCTATTTTTAACCTTTTGTATTATTTACGAAGCACAAGAAAGAAAATAAAGGACAAGTTTCACTAGTCGACAAATTTGTTTCGGCTTAATAAGGCCATTTACAAGAGATAATTCCAGTGATATAGCTAAACATTGCATTGAGTTAGATCATTCCATAGATGTAAATAATTTCAAACTTCTACATTCAAACATTCCCAAATCAAGAAAATTGTCTCTTTTAGAAAATTATGAAATTAAGAGAGCTATATAAATAACCTTAACTTAGTTAACAATCAATTAGAACTAACCACCTATAACTACCCCCTTCTACTTTTCAATTTGTAATTACTTAAATAGCAGCGAGTAGTTCTTAATTTTAGTAATCATTTGTATTTTTCTTGTAAATGGCCCTATTAGGCCGAAACAAATTTGTCGAGTTGATAAATAAACTAGTGAAACTAGTCCTTTTATTTTCTTTCTTGTGCTTCTAATTAGTCTTTAAGTAGATGTCTTACTACCCTATGTCTCTTATTCCTAATTGACTTCCATCGCGCCCTTTTTTTATTTTAATTTATTTTCATTTTAATTTGATTTTATTTCATTCCTATTTCTTCTATCAATATAGCTGGCATTTTATGTCATCCAGAAATATATTCTAAATATTTTCAGCATATATTGGCATTTAACATTGTCAAAATCTTTTTTAAAAATTCCTAAAAATATAAGAAAACGCTTTTTTCTTAAATTTTTGACTACGTCATTCTTTTAAGTACAATCTTTTGGTATTTAAATCGCTTATAATGCACATATGATGTTTCGGAGTGACCTAAGTATTCATTTTAATTATTCCTTTTTCGGTTTCAATAATATTATTTTTGTTTCTACTTTTAATTTATATGACAGTAAACACAAATGTTTTTACCATAAATTGTAAATAATGCATCATTCTTAATATACAAAACAATGATGTGACCAAAATAAAAAATTTAAGAAAGAAATTGGTCTTTATATATCCCTAGATGTGTTAAAATTTTTGAGCAACCCTTAAAAAAATTAATCAAGTTAATAATTGGGGTGAGTTCTTAATTCGCAATAAAACAAACAAATTTTCATACAAAAAGAATAAAGGAAAGTTGGCCAACCTATTAACCAAGTATTCAAATTACAATTTCTTTCTTCTTTGTCTCTCTATTTCTATAAGGGTATAACGATTTATTAAGATTAAGACCGTAATCCTTTTTGTGGTTATTGGAAAAGCTTTGAGAATTTTGACAGTCGAAAAGAAATTCTGTTGAGACCCTTACTTTTATAAGTTTTTATTGAACATTCGGTTTTATTGTATCATTATCTTATTAACAAAAACAGTATTTTAATAAAACAACAGTCGGTACGTTCGTAAAATTTTAATTTTTTATAATAATTAATAAAACACACTTGGTATAAGTTCCAAAAGTTTGTTGTTAAATTTCTCTGACGTACGTTTCAGCTGTTACGCCATTACCTAGGAGTACAATAGATATACTGATACTCTTAGATACTGTTAGATAATGGCCTAACAGCCGAAGTATACGTCAGAGAAATTTTACAATAAATTTTTGGAACTTTTCAACTTAATACCGTTATTGAATCACCCTAGGTACTAGCGCATCTTCAGAAGAAGTATTAGTACAAATTTTGATTGTAGTTAGAGACAGCTACTAAAAGATTACTTTTTTTATATACAGTTTTTACATGCTTTGGCACTATTATACTTTTGATTTTTGGAATAAAACACTTAAAGAACTTTCACTTATTTTTTTTATTTCTTAATAAGTTTGTTTCGACCTACAAGGTCATCTTCAGAAGAAGGAATCACAATTAAGTTTTACAATTCTGTCTTAAATACTAAATTTTAATACTAAGGTGGTAGAAGATAATGTTTGGTACATATGTTAACAATGGGGGAATCGTTATTTTGTAATTCAATTTATATAGGCCAGACAGGCAGAATCTTTGACCATCCTTCTTACATTTCTGTCTCGAATTTTTATTGATAATTGAGTAGGAACGCTAGCCCTATAGCTGCCAAATTTCATACAGACAATTTTGTCTATATTCAAAGACAATTTGTTTTTAGCAAGCAATCTTATTAAGGTACTCGTTAGTTACATCTTCGGCTTGTTTCCAGCTCTCGCATCCAATAATAACGGCAGTATCATCTGCATATTTTATTTTTATTTTTCCTTTCAGACGTTCGATAAGAAAATCGATAACAGAAGATGAAGAAATACAAGAACAACTAGACGATCTAGAAGACCATCGACCTTATTTTACTTATTGGGTAACATCTGTGCAAATTCTTGTACTTATTATTTCGTTAATTTGTTATGGGTTCGGTCCGTTTGGTATCGATTTACATGCAAGATCTGGACAGGTCCTCGTTCCCAGCTTGTCCTTACAACAAGTCGACTATCTGGAACCTGCTAATTTTTGGTAAGTCATTCTCTTACAATAAGGAATCTAAAAGAATAATTTTCATTTCAATAATATGAGGATTATCCTCCAAAAAGTTTTTTTAATTTGCCAAAAAGTATAAATTCAAATAGGATTATCTCCTAACCGTTTAACAATTACAACCTCCAATCAAGGTAATACTATTAGAAAATAAAAATTTTATAAACCATTAGAATTAAGTAACTTACCAGGCTTTTGGGTCGTGGTCTATAGGCTTTTTTTGTTGCCTGACGTTTCGTCAGCGGCTGCGGCTGACATCTTCGAGATCGAAAGCTGTTACAACAACCATACCACAAACGCATCTGAAGATGTCAGCCGCAGCCGCTGACGAAACGTCTGGCAACAAAAAAGCCTATAGACCACTACCCAAAAGCCTGGTAAGTTATCTTAATTTTATTGACGCCGGTCGTGAAAGCCTTCATACTATGATAAACCATTACCCCAACTTTTTTAAAAAAGTTCCGACACATTTTTCAAATAAGAAAACTAATTTCTAAACTAACAGAAAACCTGGAACAAACTATAGGAAATATTGGACTTTATTTACAAAGTTGTCAATATCAACATTAATTCAGGTACTTTAGATTGTAACAAAAGTGAAACGTATTAATTTGAAGCTATAAAAAGTAAATAAGCTACGAGATTTTTGAAAACTTCATTTTTATATTTTAATATTTCCCAATGTTTATTCGATTTAATATCAAAAACTTTTCGGGCTTCCATTCTTATCTTATACTTTTGTAACCATTACAATTCAACAAATGGAAATCTGAAAAACATTTAAACAATTAAAGTTCAGTTTTGCATGTCTAGGTTTTCTGATAGGACGTAACGTTTAATTTTCTGACGGTGGTGACCATTGAGGTAAAGTAGCTCTTAATCTACTTCACTTGAACAGTCGCCACTGTCCTTAGTATAGGTAATTAATACCCGAGTGAAGAGCTCGGCGCGTGGCCGCCACACCTATGCTAACGCGGTCGGGTTGCCATAAAAACGGTGATGTCAGCGCAAAATTTGCAAGCCTGGCTCATCCCCAAACAAGAAAGAATATACACATTAATAAACAGTGTAGGATAATATAATACTGAATCAATTGAATTATGAAGAATATAATAAAATAATGACGTTATGAAGTCGACCGGTTAGTTGGTTCATAGTTTGCTGTTTGTCAGTCAATAGGCTGGGAGACATTTAGTTACTGATCAAACACCAGGCTGTAAAACATTTACATAAGCTGCGTTCTGCACCGAAAGGTGAGCTTTCGCTGTGCCCGTGGCAAATTAAGCGCCAAAACTGTTTACCGGCACGCCACCATCGAAACCAATTCGTGTCGCCGGAAAAGTGCTTGATTACCTATTACAACGTTACAACATACTTCAACTACTGTCAATCGATACCACGCCAACTAACTGTAAGGGAAGCTACGCGAAATTTTACTTCTATTTTATATACTTACTATTATTACGAAAGAATAAACATAATAGCATTTCCGGGTAATAAATATTGGTTGATCCAATATTAATTTTGTTTATTAAAATTTTCAACATAAATATTACGGCAATAAAAGAACATTTAGTTTCAAAATAAGGACCATCCGAATCTGTAGCTTGAATCGTATAAAATGTAGGTATGGTCCACATTGTCAAAACTGCGTCCGCTGAAGATGGCGCAAGGTCTAGTCTGTATGCTGGCGATGTGCAGTTTTGCGTTGTCTTGCTGATGAAGTACCGACTTTTGATTGACTAAAGCTAGGTATATTTTGCACAGCACCCCAAACATTCAGTCAAGTCGAGCGCAAAAGAGATCTATGTCAATTGTCCGACCATTTAGAACCAGCTCAAAGTTGATTATGCCTTCAAAATTCTAAAAAAACATACAATAGGTCCTTTCTTGAGAATAGATCATGTTTCCACCGGTTTCTCTACTTGCCCGGGACTCAAATACACCCACGATCGTGATGCAGGTTTTCTTCCAATCGTGAAGCACTTTCCCCATTTCTTCCCATGAGCGTGAAGGTACCGCAAAACTGATGTTCCAGAAATATCGAGTTCAGTGGAGAGTCTGCAATGTAATTGACCGGTAGATGACGTGACTGATCTTCGAACCTACATAAAGCATTCTTGAACTTACGATATCAATATTGTGATACGTATAACTTTGAAGATCGTTTCCTCACCTTCCACTTGGGATATTTTTTGTTCTGCCTTGATTGCTTTGAAGCCGTACTTCCAATAATACATCTCGTTTGTTTATAATAAAAATCAAAAATTAAATAGCTCACATTATAGCTAAATAAGCTATGAAAGAGCACAAGAAATGCTACAAAATAATATAAGACGTATGCATGAAATACACTTCTTGGCTTTAAAAACCGCAAAGTGCGCAAATTTAAAAAAAAAGAAAATAAAATACCTTTGGAGCACCCCTTGTATTTATGTACCATGATATTTCTCGGGCTAAAACTGCACTCGCAAAAAATTTTTCCTCCTTTCATTTCTGAAACTTTTGGTACTGAAATATCATAGAGAGGTTTAATTGTTTGACATAACATTGCTGATGAATTGTGGTCATTATCCGACATAGGATAATATTTGTAAAATTCACAATATAAATAAAATAAAATAAATATCCAGGAAAAGAAGCTACTAAAATGCTTCTTCGTTTCTGTTGATTCCATATTTATATATATTATGTAGCTTGTAAAAGCCTTTCTGCCAGCGCCCACCTGATGAGACCCGATAGGTCGAAACCGGTCGTGGGATATGGCTTTCGATGCGCTGTGCCTACCGTGTAGGACCCGTTTCAAATGTAGGATCTGTGATCCTCTATAAGTAGATGAAAAAGGATTTTAATAGCTTCTTTTTCTGGTTTGTTATATTCGTCTAAGAATCCATCGGAATCAACAGTGTAATTCAATGCCGGTAGGGCTATTAGCCCTCGGAGTAGTTGTTTCTGTTGATTCCACATTTACATATTAAATAAATATTTAAGTGTCCTAAATCACCAGTTTGGGTAATATCAATCTTCTATATTATTTAACTAAATAAAATAGATATTATTTTGTACTTTCCACTGAGTTTTAAACCAAATGATTTAATAATTTGAAACGAATCTACAAGTACATTCTTAGATACACATCTCCTTTATGGGAACACATGTTGTAGAATTTATTTTAATGGATTAAGTTTTCACCACCACCCCTGTTCTCTCTACTTTACTCCTTTATTTTCTGAGCCGTTCCCTAACGGCTTCCGCCATTTCTTTTCAACAGGCTTGGGCCACGGGCTGCTGACTTAATCCACTTGGGAGCCAAATTTTCCCCGTGCATGCGGATCGACGAAAAAATACAACAACAAATCGAGAAAACCAGGGCAAAAGAACGAGAAACTGCTTGCTGCATTCGAAATGACGACTCAGGTTGCGTTCAATCATCCAGGGCAGATTGTTCAGTGAGTAATTTTTTCTATTATCTCCTTGCTTTGTTGTTTATCGGAATAGTTATTATCATAAACAAAAGAAAAGAAATGGTCTTACCCCAAACTAGCCACAACACTTTTTGCAAATGCGTACACATGTTCCGCTCACTTACTAATCGTGATCATTTTCAACGCAAGACTCGATTAGTAAGTGAGCGAAACACGTGTACGCACTTGCAAAAAGTGTTGTGGTTAGTTTGGGGTAAGACCATTTCTTTTCTTTTATTTATTTCAATCACCACAGTCTCCTTATATTTATTTCAGTTATTATCATATTACAGCCAATGTGTCGCCATTTATTGCTATTTACGTAAAATAAACTGCGTCATAGATTCAGTTTGTTGAGTAGGTACCTTCGTAAGGCCTTGTCAAATATATAAAATTGTACAGTTAGCAGTAAATCTCAATAGATGGCGACATACTGGTTGTAATACGATATTAAATCAACTTCCTTTTATGAAACAAGTTCAAAATTGCGATCCACATCTGGTAATATCGACAAATTGTTGACCAATAAGAATTAAAATTTTTATTAACACGGCCTCTATCACTTTCATCATCGTTTGCCTAATCGTAAGATGTCGCTGAACTGTGGACTTCTACTTTTTTTATAGTGTATTTCTATGAAGAGATGTGAGCTGATAAGAGCCGTTTTTGCCCCATATTAAATTCAAAACAAGGGTTCTAAAATTGAACTGAATATTTGTTACAATTATTCAAAACTAATGTGTAGTTTTTGACGGTTTATTGCCATTTTCGAGATATAAAGTGCACCAGGTGCCATTTTACTTTTTGAACATATAATCCTTACTAATTTTATTTAAAATGGTACCATGTTCTCCTCATCAGAACCTTGTTCCAAATCTCACATTTACAATTTTGTAACTGACAATATCTGTATTAAATCTACAATCCGTTAGAGGAAAAATAACACAAACATAAAACTGCTAACGATGGTATTTTAAATTTTTTGTTTTCGAGCTAAAAATGGGTCAAAAACACTTTTTATCATCTTGCTCCTTTTCTAAACAAATAATAAATAGAATCGTTAGGTCAGGGTTGGTCACTAGTTTTTACCATTTAATCGTTCTTTTACTTACATTTTACTTACGAAATTTCCCTAAACATAGATTTTATTAAATGAGCCAAACACAGCAACACATTTCTTATAAAATATTTTCTAAAACTATATCATACATTTTCAAAAACTCTTATAAGGAAATATGTACATTACCAAACAATAGCAACTCCTAGCTAAATGTTAATCTGCCTAATCCAATCGTTCATGCATTCTTCCACCTGAATAAGCCATTGTATGGCGAAATAATTATTGTGGATATTTGAATAAATTTTGTAACTATTGTGATCGTGTTTTTATTATTCTGAAAATGGAATTACAACAAGTAAAAGCGTCATCGACTTTATAGTTCGTTGGTAAACATTTATTCAATTAGTTGTTGTAAAAACATAATCAATCAAACGCATTCTCTATTTCAATAAATGATAGCCAGTACAATTTTAGTTTCAACAGTAAAAGACATTTATTTTCAACATAAAAGAATCCTGATCACATCTCATTCAATAAATACATCTTTTCTTTATGGCCTTTTCTAAATTAGAAGATATATTGCTTCTCCCTTATAGGTACACATGTAAACTCCCCCTTTTTTTACAAATTGCCCTTTTACTTTTTCATTCCTTGAAAATGAACATATATGAATATTTCTTTTCGTAATAAATTCGTTTTATAATTGGATACCATACAAATTCCCAGTTTTTTTCCTAAAATGTGCCATGTTTCAATACAGATTTCTTCGATTGAATTCTTTTGGTAAATAAAAAATTCTTAAATGAAATAATTCTAACACGATCAATTCTAGTTCTTAGTGTTATATCACATATCAGTACTGATAATTAATTATATTTTTCAATACAACTGGTTCGAGGACTGATGCCTACGGTATGTTACAATTATATGCATGCACTGTTTGTCCTTTGTAATTTTCATTAGTTCTTAATATATAAACGAAATTAAACACAAAGTTAAAACTGTATGTTGACAAAACAAGGATGATTTTCATCAATTTGGTCGTTAATTGTTTAATTTATTTGTTTCTAGACATTCTCTTCTTTTAAGACTAAAAAATCGTTAGGAGATCTATTAATAAACAATGTTCTACAAATAAAAAAATCAAAATCAAGCGTTTATGAACTTGTAATGAAACATACATAAAAGAACATGAAACAGCTATATTAGTAACACCTGTCTGTAAGTCTACTTAAATGAACATTTCTTACAAGAATCACATTGTTTCGTTGGCGACTATATAATTTTCCATATGGAAAAGAAAAGTAAGTATAATGAGTGCGATACATTGTATATAGGTCAATCAGGAAGATCTATCAGAACGAGACATAAAGAACACTTATAATATTCAATCAGTTAGAATGTCTAGAAATGGCGAATTGATGTTTGTGGTCAATAAAATATTTTGTAACACTAACTTTATGTTTAATGTCGTTATTAAGTTCTACAGATTGTTACAAGAACTTAATGCTTCTTCTATTCAGTAATATATATTTAATTTTATTGTAAAATTTCAAGTAGTTGTTAACTGCTACCAAAATCGTATTATTTTTACTTTTTCATTTCATTTTTCTGTGTGATAATTTTATTGCATTCTTCCTCAAACCCCTCGATTTTTATTTAGAATACGATATCAACGTGGAAAAAATGGAGACCAGGAGATGCAGGACCAGGCGGTAGAATATCGGGATCAGTCTGCGGCTTAGATCCAAAGTAAGTCAAAATCAATGATCCCCTTATCACACGATTATTATAAACCTGATTTCTTTTTTTTACAGATATTGCGATGCACCTGCTAGTGTTCATCCATACGAATGGCCTGACGACATCACAAAATGGCCGATATGTCGCAAGATGAACACTCAGCTTTCCGTACAAAAACACAGCAGAGACAAATCAGCCGAGCATATGGTCTGCGAGGTCATAGGTCATCCGTGTTGTATAGGGATACATGGGATGTGCAAAATCACGACCAAGGAATACTGTGACTTTGTAAGAGGAAATTTTCATGAAGAGGCTTCGTTGTGCTCACAAGTATGTATAAGTTACTAATGCAGCAACATGTGTCTCTTATTTCTATTCTCTTCGACAGAAACACACAAATTCCTTCGTTCTTTTGTCTGAAAATAGTTTTTAAAGTCTTCATTTTATATTTCATTTTCTTTCCACCTTCTTAGTCCTTCCATTTTTTCATACTCTTTAATCAGTTTCTCCCCAGTCAGACTCGGATACGGGGAGTGGCAATGGGTGCAATTCTCCTCCCCCTAACTCACGACCGAAGCAGATTACTTTGACTAATTAAGTATTATGACAAACAAACAGACCATTATTCAAGTACAAGTATATGTGCAAGAATATTCTAGAAGACAAGTAAAATCACACAAAAAATCTCCCCCCCCCTCCGTTAAACGAAATCCTGTATCCTTAAACCTTACTCCGGTGCTCCTACTTACAGCTTTTTGCTTGGTAAGGTATTTTACTCGAAGAATATTTATTATACGATCTTTCAACCTTTTTTGTTAAGTTTAAAAGAATTATGTGACCTAAAGTCAATCATGTCCTTGTATTTGTTTAAAGTATTACGTAAGCAATTTTTTTTTTTAATTTAAACCTCATCGACCATTTGTGTGGACATATAACAAATTTGCAAAAATTAATAATTACTCTCAAGCCACAAAAGAAGTATAAGTTGAATAAACCTCTCGCCCCCCTTCCGCTCGTTTCATAAGCAAAAATAAGGAACATTTTAACCTTGTCACCCCTTACATTTGCTTCAATCATCCCATTTATTGTCCGAATTTCCAATTCGATCTAATTAGATTAAGATATATTTCATAATTAAAGGGAAAGAGTCCATAAAGTAATTTTTAGTCTCAAAAAAAAATCGAAACCCTAATTATATATTTTGCTGAAGCTTCGATATATAAAATATTGGAACAAATTTTCTTTAAATTCACAATTTTAGGCACACATGATAATTTTTTAGATATGCATATTTTGTATAATTTAATTAATGATAATGGTCAAGTCAACAATCTCGAAGTATCAAATTAAAGATAAGGGAGACTACAGTATTTTACTATATTAGGCCAAATAAAGCCACCCAGACCTCTACCTTTAATTAGTTGTTGTTTCTATAATTTTTTTGAACATTGTAGTTCTAATGCTCTTTACTTGAACTTCAGGTGTCTTGTTTGGATGACGTATGCGGTATGATCCCGTTCTACTTCATGGAAATACCAGACCAATTCTACCGCCTGTGGACATCAATTTTCTTGCATGCTGGTGTACTGCAACTGTTCATTACGATAGCCATCCAGTATTTTTTTATGCGAGACGTGGAAAAACTGACAGGAAGTTTACGTGTAGGAATTATTTACATTGGCTCCGGAGTCGCCGGAAACTTGGCAAGCGCTATTTTCGTACCTTATCGAGCTGACGTGAGTACCACTTTTTACTTTACATTCATCCTCTGTCCACACTTTTTGCTCGCCTCGTTACATGTGGCTTGTTAGAATAACGTTAAGCATTTATTTTGCTTGTTAAAACAATAGCCGCAATTGGTTGTCGATATTTGCTGATAAAATAAGCAATTTCATTTTGTCAAACAAAGAAATTAAATGCCCTTACTTAGGTATGGCTTAATTAAAAAAAAATACTTTCCAAATAAAGAAATTCAAATACTTTCTGCATAACAATAAAAAAAAGTAGATGGAAAATAGGTAAACTTTTCACATGACACAAAATGCGCTAATACTGGTATGATATCATAATTCATTAGTTCAGATACACCAAAAACATTAAAATATATGTAATGTTATGCATAGTCCGCAGATAACAATTCCCAGAAGTCTCTGCGTCTTTGCTAGTGCTATTGAGCTGCTTTATTTCGCTTAGTTCATTTGTACCAAACCCTTCTGTCGTTATTAGCCAGCAGCTGAGTTCATAATGCAGCAGATCTTCACTAGTTGTTTTAGCAGTAATTTAACTCTGCCGTTTCATAATATATTTTTTATTCAAGCAACTAGTGAAGTCGCAACTTTAAATTCGAAGATCCAAGACTTAATTTTTCTACAACTTTTGACCATATTCCTTCTAGTTTCGGTATTATTGTTTGGAACACCCTATAAAAATCCCTGTTTAGCAAAATTTTCTCTTTTGTGGTTGCAATGAACAAAAACCAAAGCTTGTCTGGACTTATACCTTTGCCCATGGTACCCGTCTTTATGTTGTGATGCTTTTGCTCCAAATACCTGCTTTACCTGCTTCCTGTAGTGTATCATATGTAATAAACATTATGGTTGACCGAACTTTTTTGTACTTTCAGGTGGGTCCATCTGGTTCCCACTTCGGTCTGTTGGCCTGTCTCATAGTCGAGGTGTTGAATGCGTGGCTGATGTTGAAGCATCCCTATCGAGCGCTCTGCAAGCTCCTTCTCGTCACTTTCGTTCTTTTCCTCGTAGGTCTGGTGCCCTGGGTCGACAATTATGCCCACCTGTTCGGTTTCGTGTTCGGTTTCCTTTTGTCTTATGCACTATTACCATTCATTTCATTCGGTCCGTACGATCGTCAAAAGAAGGTTGTCTTGATCTGGGTATGTCTCCTGTCTGCTGGCATCCTGTTCGTCTGTCTCGTCCTACTGTTCTACATCATTCCAGTCTACGATTGTGAAATTTGCTCGTACTTCAATTGCCTGCCGATAACCAATGAGTTTTGTGCGTCACAAAATATCGACTTCAAACGAGATGAACCCGTGGTATGACATACGGTCTTGCGGTCGTATGCCCCACCACCAATTCAATTCAATTTATATCCTCATTCATACAAATCCCTGCCGTTTCTTCTCCTTTTTGATTATTTTTCAGTTTCGTTTTCCTCCTGTCCTCCAGTCTCCCTTTTTTTTTTCATCCATAGGTACCATACAGCGACATGGTAATTAATAAATAATGATAATGATATATAATTATTAATATTGATGATATCTTGTTCAGTGTTGTATATGGGTGATGTTCAGCGCTACTTTCAGCAGTATTTGTACATAATGAATACATTAGTATTTTGTATCAATATCGAGGGTATTTTTCTTTTTTCGGTTAATTTCCTTTTTCATTTGATAAATACCGAACGTCATTGTCCCATTTAAACAAAAAAAGAAAACATTCCTTTGGCTCCTGTTCCCGTGGCTTCCTTAAAAATATACATATACATAATTATGTACTTACATACCTACCGAATGTAAGTTGGTTATAAAATGACGAAATTTGTAATTGTACTTTGAAGTTATTCAATGTAAGTATTGGTCGTGTTTTGTGTAAAGTAATAAATATCTTTTTTATAAGTATCTCGAGGTGCGCATGTGGAAAGTGACTTTTAGGTCCCCAAAGAGACACTTAAAAAATTCACATACAAACATACTTACACACGTTACACATGAAGACAAAGCACGCTAAGACCTGAACTCTATGTGATAATCTGGGATATATAAAAAAAAGACTTAAATATTAAATTGGACGTTGTGGTTTGTGAGTTAATCAAGAAAAAGCCCTTGTGATAAAGTATTATCTACGTTACAGTTATCAGTTTATCTTAATGTTAAATCCGTGTCCAGAGAAGTTTTCCTTCGACATTCTTCTTTTGGCAATCATCATACACCACTGTTGCTTGCATTAAAATTCGTTCTTTCATTTAATCTGTCCTGATTTCGATATTTTGTTATTGATTTCGTTTTCATCTTAATACATATTTAAGTTTCTATCTGTAGAATTAAATGAAATAATTTTGACCCTATCTTAATGCCATCTATTGAAATTTAATAGTGTTTCGTCAACATACTTTGGTACGAAACTCTTTAGATGGCTGTCGTATTATTACATGAACCCTTAATGTTTTTTTAGTTTTATTCTATTACTAGTGTACAAAGAATATAATAATTATTTACATTTACTAAGTAAAGTAGAAGGACATAGATTGTAATAAAAAGAATGAATTTTAAGTTTAACTTATCAGTTTTAAAGTTGATCTAGATTATTGCCAACACAATCTAGCTACTTTGAAATATATGTACTTCTTTTCAAAAGGAACTGAAACTAAAAATTATAACCATTACTCACTTTACTTAATTGATAAAAAGGAAGTACATCATCTACTTAATTTTAGTAATAAAATTGATAAATTATCATGGGTATATTTAAAACTGACAATTACTAGCAACAGTGACGATTTTTGAAAAATGAAATAAAGAATTGCTTGGTGTCTAAAATAACCGAATACCTACCTACTTTTATTGTTTATTGTACTATCCTAAGTGAATAAATCTATTATTGTAATTATTACAAAACACTACTTATTATAGACCTATAAAAGTCGCCCTATATAAGTGTGGATGAATTGTATATATTATATCTACAGTAGGTATCTTGTGAACTGACCACAATGCAAAAAATACTTGTAAAATAAATTATTATAGTAGGCATTTTTAAAATATAAATATTTCAAAAATCTATTTCAAGATTTTGATGGTATTTTATTTTAATTTTTTTCACATACAGTGACTACACCTCCGTTCTTTTTGTTTTTCTTTTTGCTCACGAAGGAAGATATTGAATATCCTTCAATTTTGATTGGATTAGGTGTCTAAAATATCTTGGATATACTACGTTAATAGGTACAGTATGCCACAGAATATGCAAAAGAACAAAGGAATTTTATTGCATTAGTTATACTTATCCCTTATAGCTTATGCGACACAATTAATGTAATAATTACTACCAATTACTCTAATTTTGAATATATTTTTATCAAAATCTTCCTTCATTTGTATAAGACTTTTCTAATATTTCGTTAAATTTTGTAAACATATTTTCAAAACGACTGAATATATATATATACATACATAATAGAAAAATCTAATACGTGCAAGTAATGACTTGTTAGTTTTTAAATTATTTTATTTTCTGGTCTTTCATCAGATACATACAAATTAAAGATATGGTATGTCACGTGGTAAAAAATAACACAGTATTAAGTACTTATATTATTTTTCTTTATTGGTTAACACTATACTTTTCATAGCAAATTTAAATATTTTTGTATACCTGGAAATATATGCATGTTCTGTTTAAACGTTAAATATTGTACAGTTCATTATATCAGTACATCAAGTGTTAACATTAAGACCAAGCCTTAATATTATACCATCATAAATAAAATCATTCTATACTGTACAGTATTGTATTGAATTTTACACTTTTGGTCCTTTCATATTGCTGTTCTCTTAATATTTTTAAAACAAATATCAGATTTATTGTTATTTAAAATAATTCAAATATATTCCAATATACAGAGTAACCAAGAATTATAATACAAATTAAAATTGTAGCTAAACAGAAAGTAGAATCTTTGTTGCCAAAAATGTCGCTCAAACTGCTGCTAAAAATATTTCTTTAATTCTATTTGAATTTAATCATTTTCCAACATCACCCCTTACAACAAATTAAATTTAAGTTTGGTATTCAAAAGCTAGCTAGTTACAATTTTAACTGCTAGATGACACTACAATACCCTAAAATCGTATAAATGTTCATCGAAGTATCCGTTCCTACATAACAACGAAATATCACCACACCATTAGTTTCGCTTACTTATTGTTAGTTAAATAATTTACTTGTACTTATTTACTACAAATTTTATTTTTTGTTAATTACATAAAGATGTATAGAGTATTTATTTCGGCTAATCACTTTGTAAAATTATTAATGTATAGTGATACAGTAACAACTCTAATGAACGCATACGTTATATTTTAATCTATGAAAGTAAATTTCTTTCATCTGTGGGTAGCAGGAACAGTAATGCTGTCATTTTAACAATTGTCAAAATTAGAATTTGTGGTTTTACGCAATCGCGTGTATACGTGATTATAAATGACTTATTTTGTTCGTGCTATCTTTTTCGTTTGCAACTTAATATTTATAAACAAACGTCGGCCAATTTGAGACGCATGTCCGCGTGGATTATACGCTTAGAGTTCTTTCCAGATGATTCTGCGAGTTTGAGTTCCGCGATTTCTAGAATTGCATTACAAGCATCTAACGAAACTAATGTTCTAACCCGAATTTAAAAACTTGTCGAAGTGAACTTAACCTAGTAACAAAATTATTCAAGTGCAGTTATATACTAACTCTTGTCAAGGATTAATGAAGACTGAATAATGCCATTGCCAAAGCCTTCTTTTGTAAGTACAATCTTCATTAGCAAAAAGTGTATTATTTTTGTGATTTTTCAAGCATGCGAAAATAATTTATCCTTCTAACCCGCTTTATTTATACATGTACACATACACGTACGTAGGTATCTGTGCCATTTGCTTTTAAAACTCCTACACTCATATTTTTAATATGCATACCTCATTTTTTAATAAGCTCTCTTTAGCCACTAAACAATCCAAAAATATTATTCCTAATGTTTTAAGAAAGGGCGTGATTCATACCAATTGACCATAAATTTTATTAAGTATATTTACACAATTATATAGGTATTTAAAGTCAACATATTACTGATTTCGGCTCCTTTTATCTGAATATATATTGCTTTGATATAGGTAACCTTTAAATTTAATTATTATCCTATTATAAGCAAAATAAACGCGTTTTCAAAAATTCTCCTAGAAAACGTAAAACCATGAATTGGGCCGTTGCCAATTATATGGTTGAAAATTTGCGTGCTTATAGCGTGCATATTTTTATGACCGTTTATATGCAAACGAAATTAAACATTCTAACCGGAAATAGGCATAATATTGCTTATAAGCTGTAGTGGCTTTCATATTTTTTCGCTTTAAACTATTTGCGATAACCATAAGAATGCTGTACTTATAAATATTTATATATACGAAAGTACAATTGGTGAGGTTGTTATTTTTGATTACTACTTTATATCGCAAACAAAAGCTTTTTCTACTTATTCAATTTAAAAATAGAGATAAAATTTTACAAAACAATTTTTACAAGTTTTAAACTTTAAGGATGTATAAATTAAGATAAAAAATAACCGCAGAAATATTTTCTGTTAAAAGTAAGTTATCTATCTATGAGAGAATTTATTATTTAATTTTAATTTTTAAATTAGGTACTCCGTTTCTAGAATTTTCTAACCATTTAACCCGCAGGCCATCTTTTCTTTTTAAAGTACAATTTTGTGTGGTACCCACTGTACATAGTATCATTGTTAAAAGTTAGTCTGTCAAATTTGTTTTAACAAGCAGGTGTCAAAATACACAATTATGACACAAATCCTCGTGGCCGGTTTTGAGTATATTATATAATATTGAAATGTTGGTATAACCTACTGATAAGGGAAGGTTAATATCGAAATATATAATACGAGAAGTTTTTAATCTAACAAAATGAAACATTCGTAAAATAATAAGTAGTAGTGCACGAAGGAGGTATTATTAGTTCGTATTTCTTACCGGAACAAGTTAGTATTTATAATTTGATTATATTTTACACAGACAAACTAAAGTGATGTGAGGAACTTAGCGTAATAGTGACCTTCAAAAAATGCCTATCGGTTCCTGTTTTTAAAATGGTTAATAGCCCGTACTTCGTTCGAATTGAAGCTCCATGGTAAAAAATATTCGTTTTATTAGGTAATATTTTTAATCTTAAAGTGCACTTATAATTAGATTTAAATTACACACTAACGTGTCGCTACTGTTTCTGTAAATAATGCTTATGTAAAAACAGGTATTAGAATGGGAAATATTTTTAGAAAATGTTAGTACCTACCTACAGCGTACAAACAGCAACAACATGGTAAAGTTACGCATAAACCGTACTTTTAAATCTTTTCGAGATAGGTAATTTTAAAATACAAAACTTACCCTGCTCCATTTTACTAATTTTTACATTAACTTACTAGTAATGTTAACATGATGCGATCTAAATTATTACTCATCAATCTATTCCATTCTCACCTACTAATTTGTCCATGTTTTACCTGTTTGCTGGTGGTAGTGGTTTCATATGATTTACATAATTTTCCAACGTGGGTACCTAACAAAGAAACATGTAGGTATATATATAATACATGAATTAATTAAAATGACGTTAATCAACCTGTTAAAGTTTTGAGAGCAGAGTATTTAAAATAAGATTTTATTTCATTTGTTTAAATTGAGCCCGGAGGGTTGTAATTGATTGTTTTATAATAATATCGTACTTTTACAAATGGCGCCTTTAAACGTTGTTTTTTCATTGCTTAATATAACTAGTTACGATAAAAAAGACATTAGTCTGGATTAAATAACATTAAAATTGGTAGTTCCAGAAATCTTTGGTATGACGTAGCAATGGCATCCCTGTCGGTGTTATCATTGCATTAACATCAAACTTGACCTTAACATAAATATTACTAAATTGAACAGAAAAAGGAATGTTATACAACTCCTTTTCTTTTTGATATTACTTAAATGAGTAATAGTATATATTATATTCACGTTTTGGGGTAGGGGGAGTTTCGCCAATTTATTTTCTATTCTTGACAATTATGATCATTTTCAAGAGTACAGTGTTCATTGTATTCATACCCCTGACCTTCTTCATGGGGTCGTATGTACACAGGTAATAGGTAAACGTGTTTCGTGCGCCTCTAGGTCACCATCTTCACATGTCGTTTGACGACGACAACAATTTTTTTCTTGCTTAACATTTTCTGTTCGATACTGACAACAAATAATACGATTTCGGGTAGTGTGATAGAATGCTTTTTTTCACAGGGTCTTGCCTAACCCCTTAACGTCTTGCATCCGCAACTCAGCACACACCCAACTGATTGAAACAGTTATGTGAGTATTTGAATATTAAAACAAAAAATGCTTTTAACGCAATCGTGGCACACACCATTTGTTCACGCTTTCCTTATACTTATTACTAGATATCACTACGAAACAGTTTTACTTTTACAACATTTTTTACGATAGATTTATCCCCTGTGAATGTTGCCTCTTACTGCTGTGTAGGTACGCCTCGCTTTTGCTTTTATCTGCTACCATCGTGCAAGCAAGTATACGTATGCGTTTTGTTGAATGTTGATCAAATAATCCTCTTTTCCCGACTGTATGTAGGTAGATACCTTTATTACTGAGATTCTTAAGATATTTTTAAGAAGAAAAAAAAAAGACGAAAGGAGCATTTTCTTCTTTTATGAACGAAGGAAAGACGAGTGTTCCTTACAAGTCGCTTTAAAAGAAATTTAATCAACTTATACAGGGAAATTCATAAATAATTGGACACAGATTCTATATTTTAAAATGAAACTAGTTAATCGGCATGCCTTTATGAATATTAATGGTTAATTGGTTATTTTAAAAGGTGTTAAATCTGTAAGAGTTTTCCTTTTAGTTATGATTCAATAGAACAGTATAAATTCTTGGTCAGTAATTGATTTAAAATATCAGCCGTGGATCGCGATATCAATTTTATTAGATCTCATATTGATTATACCTTCTGTTCATATTAATTCGGTTTACGTGCCAATCACGTCTACCTACACTTATAAGCTGCGTCGTTGATTCAGTTGGTCATGTAGATACCTTAGGAAATCCTTTGTCCAACATGTGAAATACTTTGGTCAGCAGCAGATCAGATATCAATAGATGGCGATATACTGTCATAATTAGATAATATATGAACTTGCTTTGAAAGAGCTTCTTCGATTTGGGCCTACTGATGAGATGTAATAAGATCGAAATCGCCATCCATGTTTGGTAATTTCCAGAAATTACCGACCAAGAACTTGTATACAGGGTCATTCAAATTGAATGGTACATTAGAAGTTTTAGGGAAACTAAGCAAGTTACCGATTTGAAAATTTGGGAGTAGGCGTTATCAAGAATGATCTATTTAACTAAAATAATTTCAACTGTCGGGTACTTCCGGTTATACCGGAAGTTGATGTCAACTTTCTTATTTTAAATGGAATGGTATATTTTTTACGATGAATTCGTATGAAACATAAAATTTTAAGGTGACTTTGATAACCAACTTGTATGCCTACGATGAATGGTTTCTGAGATAATTTAATTTATTGGAAAAAAGATTGCACCGCAACCCAAACTATAAAAAATCATAACTTCTATAAAATATAACTTAGAAACTTGAAATTTTTACCTAGTTAAAAAAATGAAGTTATTAGTGTTTGAAGTTTTTAAACTTTGGATTTTTCTGAACGCCCTGTGCAAATTATAAAGCTTAGTTTTGGCATGACGTTAGCCTTATGACATGGTTATAACTAGTAAAAATTTCAACATTCTAAGTCATTTTTTATGGAAGTTATGATTTTTTATAGTTTGGGTTGCAGTGCAATCTTTTTTCCAATAAATTAAATCATCTCAGAAACTATTCATCAAGTTGGTTGGTTATCAAAGTCATCTTAAAGTTTTATGTTTCATACGAATTCATCATAAAAAATATACCATTCCATTTAAAATAGGAAAGTTGACATCAACTCCCAAATTTTCAAATTTGTAACAATGCTTAGTTTCCCTAAAACGTCTAATGTACCACTCAATTTGAATGACCCTGTATATTTAAATCTTGCAGTAGCAAATGAATCGTTAGGTATACCAACAGCACAATTTTAACGAATTATATTTTTTGTTTGTATCGAAATCGACGAACGACTGGGTTCAAGGCGAGTTTTATTTATATTTGTCCATGTATTATTAATTCGACAAAAATGTCTGAAATTCATTTTTCGAAATTAACCATACAATGTTTCACAACTACCATCGCGCAGTTTTTAAAAAAGCTGGCGTATCTCATCATGAACCTACCACTCCATTAATGTTTATATAGAAATTTTTATATCCAATTTGATTTTTTTTTGATATTATAGCACACAAGATGTGAAATGTTATTTCTTGGAAAAATGTTTTTTTTATAAAGAAAACGACAAAGTAGGTAACAAATCGATCAGCTTATTTAAATAAGTAAATCTTGGAATTTTGAACTCTCCTTTATTTATTTATACGATTGTCGTCATTGCGCATATTATATTAGAAACTGAGAAATAATTGCAATTTATTGCGAGTTAGCCAATTTTATTTGCTTTATATCTCGAATCAAAAATTGTACGTTTACTTTTAGAGTAGGATAGAGATAGACTACTTGTCTACCACAAAAGAAACCAGTTCTATTGTAGTACATTAATCAATTTAATTTTGTAATATGTTTTTATCGTAGCGATGATCTAATACAATACTTCCATTCGCTTTGACTGTTTACCTTTGTTCGTATTATTAAACATCAGTTTAAAATTCACTTACCAGTTTTGAAAGGTGCTAACAACCATACCTGCTTAAGAAGTAGGGGTAGGTATATGAAATTTTCGAAAAATAATAATCGATTCTTAATTTGATTTGAATATTCTAATTTTTGAATAATCACAATGTTTTCGAATAATTTGAATTACAAAAAGTTTATTCTAAAGGGGTGAATATTTTTTTAAAAATAATTAGCATATTAATTAAAAAAAAAATTAATAGAACGACCTGATGAAGCTGTGTATATTAAATTAAATAATCTTTATACAACTTAACGTGGAAATTGGATTCAATTAATAATTATAATTTTGTAATTAATTAATTAATAGTTAATGACAAAAAATTGAATGAAATTCGAATAACCGGACTCCATTTGAGCTTTATGTTCACATCCCCTAATAAAAAGTCCTTAAAGAAGTCTAAAAAATTAAAACTACTTTTGATAAATAAAAGTAAATGATACTATTAGAAGATTTATTATTATTAAAAACACGTTTCTAATATAGTTGAGAAAGCATTTTACTAAAAACCTTACGGTAATTGATGTTCATATCAAATTTTATCCTACGTGTCAGGTATTATAATGCTTCAGTGGTAATGGATGTTTGTTCTTGAATTTATATTAATGGTGTCCTTGAAGTCCATTTAGTATCGTTTGTTTTTTTTTTGTGAGTATAGAAAATGCTAACCGAAAATGGTATTCGCTTTTTAGGGTCACAGTTCATCCTTTAACAGTAAAAGGACGTTGATCCTTGAATGATATGGTAAATTTATGTGTAAACCTGTACAAAATTATTAGTTGTTTAGTTCCACAGTTTTATTACTTTCTATTTTTATATACAAGGTTCCCTTGACAATAATACACTTTTCTTCGATCGACTAAACGTGTTATTCTATTGAAAAATAATACAAAATCCAAAAACTCGAAATTCATGCCGTAATCGTAGTTTTCAATCAAATGAGTCGGATATGTGTATTTTCAATTTAATATTCTAGTGTTGCCGGATTTTTTTTTACTTGTAATTTTTACCGCAAGATGTCGTTACTTATAGCAATGTCCTTTAAAGAGTGATTATTCATCCGGCCATAAAAATTTAATTGTATCCTAGTTCGGTTTATTTTAAACTGAAAAAAGTTCGTAAAGCCTTTGAGTGTTTAAAATTACTTTCAACAATTGTCACCACAACAATTGTGCGTCATGAATGAATTTAAGCACAAACGTTTTATTATTATCTACGTATGTATAACATATTTGGAGTTTAAACGACAATTTATTAATGTCCCATTTGGTTACTTGGCTTCGGTCCTACATCGATTGTCGTTGGTATACAGCGAAAGTTTAGTGATTACTCATACTGTCTATTTGGGAATCAAATGAAATCCAAACGAATGCGGATTATTTTTAGATCGGACAGTACAAGAACAAATTAAAATTTATAGGAACAGCCGCCTTGTCCTTTTTATTTGTACGTTTAGGTAGGTGGTAGTAATAGACTTGTTATTATATCAAATTGGGAATTTTAAAAAAGTTGTGCGTAAAATTACTACAGTATTTCGAAATATATGTTAAGATGTATTTTCCAGTGAAAGGATATCGTTATTAATAAGAAATATTTAAACTAAACATGAGTGTATTTATTGAGATTTATACTTGAGAAAATGAATTAATATAATAATGACGTATGATAATAACAACGATCGATAATTAATGCAACAATAACTGTATTAACAGGAAACAATATTTTGAAATGAGAAAATAACACTCTAATCAAACATACTAATTAGTGTGACGTGCGTATTTGGGGGAAAGATTTGAATCTAACAATATACAAATAAGTAAAATATTAAGGGAAATATATATAGGGTATGTTTCAACTTTTCACCATCATCTTGAAGAAATATGTAGTCAGTATCAGTGTGTGTACTTTGAGACTTTTATTTGTAATCCCAAGTACAGTGGCCGGCACGTAAGGAGATTCAAAAGCCATTAATCACCGGATGCGCAGTGGCAAAGTCTAGCCCCTTTAGGGCGGGGTTAATCGACCGGTAGGCAGAACGATAACTGCTCAGCAAAGTTCAGTAGCGTAGTTGCAAACAGTTGCAAATTAACAGAGTAAAGAAGTGGTTGTTTGTAAACAAATAATATACTTACAACTATTAACCACGATATTCATCTATCGCCGCCAGCGAACCTGATACTCAGACTAAACAACATTATTTATGATATCTGGTACATGCACAAATCGTACAACTATAAACGAAACTACCAAATATAAAGTTCGATTGTACAAACTAAGTTTTCTAGCAAATGCCTTAACAAATAGACCTTAGTAAGATAAACTACATAATTGATGTTATCAAGTTTTGTTCATTCGACTTTATTTTGTTTTTCAACAACTTATTTATATACATACCTAATAATCTTTAAATTAACTATTATTCCTAGATTTATATAATTAGGTACTTATGACCGTGATTTTCTCCTTATGTTCATGATGATAGTGAAATTTTAATTGTTCACTTCGCATACTTCATTAAAACCCCATTAGGGTAAGTAAATCAGTTGAATGAATTAACTTGTGTTCCGTGTTCAGTACTTTTTCTCTCGGTAATACGCGCCGCTGAACTACAAGTTGACGTTTCTGTCCATCTATATTCTTATTAGCTCTTTCATTTATTGCTATGCTAAAAGTCTCCGCCTACCTACCTGTCAATCTGGCCGTCGCTGAATCTCCTTACGTGCTGGCCACTGTACTAGGTTACTTTTTTAGGGAATTTAATTATAGTTAAAAAAGGCTGCTCTTATTTATTTTTTGTCATTCATCTATTTTAAACATTTAATAGGTTTGAAACACAAAATAAGAAGGAACGGGGTTGGACTAATTGTCTACATGGATGGAGAGAGGGTTCGAAAAGTACAGAAATTTTACATGCACATGCAGCTCTGATGACAATCCAATAATATCTAATGTCAGACAAGTTTGAAAACTGCAAATTATCGGTTTTTAACAGTTATTGGTGTGGGTTAATTGCCGGCTCTTCGAGGCGTTCAAAAAAATAAAATTTTCAAACATTAATTATATCTGATCAAAAACATAAATGTGAAAAAGGGAGCAGTTGGTTCAAACGATGTTTGGGGTTAAAATTAACATTAGCAATGTACAACGTCCTTCGATTGCCTTAAAAATAATTATAACGTTTAATTTGAATTTATAACTTGTCAAGTTTTATATCCAGTTGAATTGTTGATAGTATAAAATTGAACAAAGAAGACATTCAAATTGAATTTTGTGATGGAAGCTGCACTTCTAGGTTCACAGTTTTTTTTTTTTTAATTTGTTATAATTAGTTTATAAAAGACACCAAATATTAGTACCAAAAAGTTAATTTGAAATTGAAAGAGAGAAATTAGGTTTCGTGAATGTGTATTTTATTCACGCTTACTGCATGTGTTGCATAAGATTAGATATGTTATTATTGAAAGGTCAGTTTGTGAAATGTCGCCTATTTAATATTGAACAAGTTTAAAATAAGGACTATTTAAGTCAAACCATTTTCAGTCTTCTACCAGAAATTCCAACATAAGATTACACGTTTAATTAGCTTTTGTACAATAATGTCTCAGTGTGCACCAGAATTATAAAAGATTACATCTTAACGAGTTACAAGGAAGTTTAAATGAGCAATTATAAATTTCCTTAATCGAACGTGGGCATTAGATATAGCAGGTGTTGTCTAATTAATCTTAAATTTTGATTATTAAGATTTTAATATAAGTATTTATTAATATTTGTAATAAATTGTTCATAAGCATTTTATCAACGGTACAAAGTAATTTAATTTCACAATTATACGAGACATTTTATTGACGTTATATGCATAATTAATTCTTGTTTCAAAAAATGAATTACTTTCACTGTCCGAATTTGGAAAAGGAACAGGAAAAATTAATGCAATAGTGGGCCCCCGGTCCTTTTTAGGCTTTTCTGCTTTTTATTTTGGATGCGAGTAGGACGAAATTGTTTCTTTAACCTCTGATTTTTTATATACCTAAAAAAATAACCATAAAAATAAGCTTTTCGGTAGATGTTTCTTTATTTGGTGAAAAGAAAGTGCGATGCTGTTCGCTTAATAGTTAACAAACGGTCATTTCTTATAGCGTAAGGTGAATTAAATTTTACCTATTACAAGGGCGGTGGAACCGAATTTGCCACTAAAAATAAAGATCTACCTGATACAAAATTAGGATTTTAAAAGTAAACAACCAATCTTGCCACCAGAGAAAAGGGTGCTCATCTACCTGATAAGATCATTATAATTATCCGGTGATAATATTGATGAGTAATTATTTACAATTATATCATAATTAAGGATTAAGTAACTTAAAAACTTCTTCCGGCGATAAAAAGGTTAAGGAATGTTTTAAGTCGTGCTGTATATGTAATGTAAATATAAAAACAAAACAATATCCAACATGGACTATATTAAATGTGTATCATATTTACGTTGAAAAAATTGTATAAGTATGTAGTTATATTGCCATATTAATTACTGTTAAATAAATGCCATAAAATATCAATAAAGTATTTTCCTTTCTCATTAGAATAATTTCTACCTATTAGTTGTTAGTGGCACAATCGGTTATACCTTTTCAAAGACCCTTTTTGGTCAGTGGCAACATCGGTTGTACCTTTTTGGTCAGGTACAATTTGGTGGCACCTTCGGCTAGGCCCCAAAAGGACAATTATGTTCATTATTAAGCTATTTTGTCCATTATAATATAATAACCGTTAGGGTAGATTATTAAAATTTGACAAAATTGAAAATATCCCAAAAACTAATAATAATTGGGCTGTGAGAATGAAACTGAAATTAATGCATTCCACCTTACCTGAAAAAAATATTTAAATCTCAGGAAATAAGGTTTAGCCTAACAAAAACAGGACATCTCAGGGAATTTTATTGTAAACATAGTTCAATAAAGAACATTTAGTTGGTGGTCAAAAGTTTATCGAAATTATGTTGATATAAGTAATATAATATAATGTATGTTAATATAAGCTCCATCGTGGATTCAATTTTGTTAAACTGCCTTTGTATGGCCTTGTGAATTGTATGAAATACCACAGTTAGCAGTGGATATCGGTAGATGGCGCCATACTTGCTGTAATACATTTTAAACATTTTTCGTTTCTAAGTATATTTGTTTCATTTGTGAATTTAAAAAACGATTTATTTTATGATAGGGATGAGGGAGGGTCGTTATTTTTGTAAAAGGTATATACCTAGATAGGTGAATAGAACATTCGATCTTACGAAATAATAAAACGAATAAAACACTTGGTATATTTTTCACAGGTTTATTGACGGAACTCGACAATTGTTTCGACAGGGGTCTGTCATTATCAAGAGTAAGCAGAATTACTAAATATATAAATGTACGCAAATATATTTATAGTGAATAATAATGATGGGGAAATTTCGTAATTACCTAGTTTGAATAAAAGTAAAGGGTAGTTGTTTGAATCCATTAAAAATACTGTTAAAAAACTACTTTACAATAATAAACCAAAATTTGATCCCCTAGATAATAGCGGCGTTTATAAAATTCAATGCAATGATTGTGATGCAGTGTACATTGGTCAATCAGGGAGATATATTAACACTCATAAAAAAGAGCATTTAAAAAGTATATTAAATAACAACAATTGTACAGGTATTTCATCACATTGTATTTCAAATAAACACAATATTAATGAAAATTTAGAAATTACAACAAACGTAACATTGTAAATTCCCAAATAGAAGCATATTCAAACAACTCCCCTTTACCTTTGTTCAAACTAGGTAATTACGAAATTTCCCCATCATTATTATTCACTATAAATATATTTGCGTACATTTATATATTTAGTAATTCTGCTTACTCTTGATAATGACAGACCCCTGTCGAAACAATTGTCGAGTTCCGTCAATATACCTGTGAAAAATATACCAAGTGTTTTATTCGTTTTATTATTTCTTAAAATGTATTTTCACAATACCTACCTACACCATCGATAGTTTGAACTGCATTCGATCTTACGTTCAAACCCAATTGTTAATTAAGCAATTCACATACAAAGACTTCGTTTCGATTTTTATAACATCTTCAAAAGGGGAAGAAGTTCAAAAAGTGTTTAATTTTAATGATATGCCCATAGGAACCACGTTGGAATGGGACACCCTGTATAACTGTATACTTTCTCGATTAATTATTTCGTGATTTTTATATTTCACTGACCGCTTTTGCCAGTGTAGTGAATTTTCGATACGTTTTCATGTTATTCTCTCGCACTTGTACACAATTTTAGAAATACATATTAAAGTACCAACAAATTTAACACAGCAATACGCATCGCCTGGCACTGCCAAATGTTTCAATTAAATTTGAACTTCATACGCCAAATCGAACACACATGTACGTTAAAAGTTAAAATGCATTCAAACAACTGCACAGTACTGCACTTGTTCCGATCAGAAGAAAACACATACACAGTCTATGCATTTCTAAGAATCCCCTTATGGTTGTTGATTAATATTGATTGACGATAAAATGGAAACATTTGAAATGCAAAAGTCTTTTTTCTTCGCATGAATGCACAAAGAAAATGTTTTAGAGTTGAAGCATGAAAATAAAGTAAAAATTACAAATTCATCATCTACTAGACACGTCTTTATGTTGTCATTACGGCCTCAAAACCTAAAAATAAACTTCTTTGAAATAATACTGGCAACGTTGCAATTAACTTCATTTATTAGTTATTGTTATACTTCTTATGAAACTTATGGGAATTATTTGGTCTTTTTGAGTGAATACCTAATTTATTTGTTAAAGTTAAAAATTAAAGCTATTATTCAAACAAATTTTATTTTTTGCCACTGATCCCACTCAAACTACACAAAATACTTTGCACTTGAAATTTCATGCTGAATAATAATTGTTATATTGTTTTGTTGGACGTAATGAGTCATGATTAGCACGCGTTCTAAAACAACCAGGTCAAAACTACACCTTGATATTACAATTTACTGTCATTGAAATTGGATTGTTTGCAATTGATTGAGAGAAGTGTTTACAACGTAAGATTTATTTAATGTTATCTTTTATCAAAACTGCGAAAACGGTACAATTTAGTATATAACTAACATGGTTTATATTCGCCCCTGCCAGGGTTGTAAATTTGTTTATCAATTCTGTACATTTTATAAATATGTCTTTTCATGCCTAATTTTATCTACTTCTGTTTTGTTATAATATATTTTTATTATGCATATCTATTCTTTTCAACTGCTTTAGAAAGGTTCGAAAACCTTTCCTTTTGTACCTACCCTTAGGATCAAATATATATCGCAGTAATTATCTTAGCTATAACTGATAAAAAATATACTTCACAGGATCCGTTAAATAAATTATTTGTGCAAATAGAGAATAAATTCCTTTTATTAATTATAGTAGAAATACTAGTTTTAAATGCAGAATAAGTTGAAAAACTTAGGATTAACCCCCCACCCCCCTATATGTAGTATTAGTAAAATTTATTTAGGCTAATTAATTGTTAATAAAAAAGAAAACAATAATATTTTACAAAAGATAATATATCTATAGGAATAAATGTGATGCAATTTACATTGGACAATTGGGCAGCAACCTTTACAAACGCTTAGATTAACATAAAAAAACATTTTACATTATAAAAATACAACAGGTTTTGCAACACACTGTAGAAATGGTCATTTTATAGATACACTGCGAGCTGAAAGGTACTCATTTAGATTACCTGAATTCATAACAAACGAACGAGTAGATTCTAAGGTTTCCTGTAAATACCTGTAACAACCCTCTATAAATACGATTTCGAACCTTCCGCTAATAATAACATAAAAGTCGAAACAGCTATCAGACAAATTTAAATAAAAATTCTGTGAAACTTACCAAGTGTATTTTTATCAATTATAGTTAAAAATGTTTCACCAAGTACCCTGCGAGTCACCCTTATCAATTATAATTACGTCAATGTTACAAGAAATATACGTCAACATCCTGTATTTATTCTTCAACTTGGTTCTCCATTGGTCGACTGATAATTTAACAAATTTCATCTTATTTAATTCACTTTTGAGAACATAGGCGAAACAAACATCGTTCACTACTTGTTCAAAAATTGATTAAATTAAAAAATACATTAGATAAAAGGGGAATATCTATTCAGAATTTGTATCGTTTTAAAAAAATATTTTAGTTAAATGTACAATCAAATTTATATTGGAATACATATATAAATATTATAATTAATAAAATAAAACACACGATATATTTCACAAATATATATGTTTCGGTTTTTACACCATTTTCAATGAGCTATAGATAACTGAGGTACATTATTTCCTTACAAACTACTTATGCCTAGAATACAATGAATTTTAATAACGGGGAAACCCCAAAATCGGTCCGGTCTTCTCCCTTTACTTACTGCATGTATTATTTTTATATTGTTATTATCTATTTCATGATTTTGGGAAATACGATGTATTTATTTTATTAATTATTCATTATGTTTCACCAAGTGATCAGCGAAACCTCAATTTCAACTATTATAAATATTATGTTATGTTGTCGTGGTTTTTTGCATTAGTGCAAATATTATTGTGTTTACTGTTTTTCTTACATGCTAAAATTCATTAGGTCACCATACCTTATTTGACAGGTAACACGTAATTTCACTCGCGTTTTATACGTAATTTCATTTATTAACAAATCTGCTACACAAGGACAAGGTGAAGACTAGCATAGTTTTAAATACATACACCAGTTTATATATTAACAATCTTGCTTTTACATTTCCCATTATGTAATGGTAAAAAATAATTTTAAAATACGAAAACAACAAAAAAAAAATAGCAGGAAAACAAATCAATTTTTTCGCTTTTTAATTTATTTTTCTGGTACCTTGCCATAGGTAAGTGTACGTATGTTTTAGTTAAAAAAATATATAAATTATTATTTCTGGTATATTTTCACCTGAATGACGTATTACGTATTCGAAAGAATCAAAAAGCATTGCATTTCTCATTATTATTATTATTATTATTATTATTTTTTTTTTTTAGTTAAATAAAAGCCCATCTGTTATGGGAAATGGCGTCACGAAAATTGTAATATTCCACTAAAACACGTACTATTAATTCATTTAAAAAAATATGTGTGTATGGAATGTAACTGTAATTAACTGAACTTGATCACTTCGCTCCTTTTTAGGTACTTATTACAAGCTCGCCTTGAATCGCCCTGTATATAAAAATTTCTTCTTTCAATACGTCAGATGCAGTAGTTCCAATGATAAAGAAACTGCAAACGTATAATGAGTGTGACCTTCCCGTTCGTTCGGGATGATAATAATAATAATAATAATACCTAAGTGGTTATTACCGTTAATTGTACCACCAGTATTACCTATAAACATTATAAAAGAGTAGTGTGTCGAAGTGACGTGTGAAGGAAAAGGAAATTCTCTTCAGTCTAACACCAAATAAGATTATACATAAACGTGATAGACGCTTTTTCCATAAAAGGAATCGTCCACTCTACCTCACGATTGATGACGAGGAATAAAAACATTTATACGCACATCTACACGTGTATTTTTATACAATACGTACAGGGCGGTCCAAAAGAGATAAAAAGTTCAATAAAAGGGTTGTATGGTATAGGGCTGATGAATACTACAAATAAAATTATTTCTTGCTATACAGGGTGTTGCATAGGTTTGTCACGAAGAAAACATACCATCTATTAAACAATACCCACCCTCGTATTGCCCCGTTTCCGACCATATAAAGTTATTAGGGTGCACACCGAGTGATTCAAGATTTATGGCCATCTTTATATTAATTCGGAGATTTATTTGATGCCCGGTATTAGTTTTAATACGTCAACTGTAATCTTTTTATTATGGAAACACTTTGCAAATGTGTTCTTTAAATTAATACAATTTTTAATTTTTTTAATAACAATATGCCGGGCGAGTCAATACTCCGTGTTAAGTAAAGTTTTCTCGATAAGGTCAAGTGGGAGCACTTCCTATATTATCGTCAATTTGGGAACATATATTAATGTTCTATCAGTTTTATTAAGCATTCCCGATATCTAACTCTACATATTACTGAGATATTCGTTATTTTTAAAGACGTGATTATAACTAAACTGCGCCTTGCGTTTATAAAGTGATACCATTTGGATAGGCAACCCATTTTGCGAATTAAGGGACAGAAACGCAAGAATTATTAAGAGCGCTCGTAACTTCACTCGGAAAGTTTGAGGCAGTTGAAGTGTTGAGTGTACTTATTTCAAATAAATGTTGTGCGACACTATTTTTCTTGTACATAGGGTTTTGAGAACACTTTTATGAACTATTTTCTTTTAAAGTAATATAAAACTAGTTTAATATTAGAACAGCATATTATTACTATCCGTCACCCTAAATTCATGTCTCCTGTCACCTGCTTATTAAACCTAACCACCTACCCATGTCAATTGGCACCTCTCGCATATCTTTCTCTAACTTACATCTTCTCATACTTCTTTTCGTCTCATGATTAGCATACTATTTTTCTAACTTTCCCAATAGAGTACACATAATAAACGACTTCACATACCTTAGATTTTTTTTACTAACAAAAACTTACGAAACATATTTTATCAAATTCAATATTTACCAACTATTATTTAAACCATAAAATCAGACTTTGTAAAATACATGTAAATAGTAGTAGTAGTACCTTTAATATACATCATTTTAATTACAGTCATCACATCTTTTTTATCAACTTCATACACCAATCATTCACACAACGAGAAATCTACTTGCGTTACTAATTAACTTTATTTTCACTTATAGCACATATATTATTGTAACCAACAGTATTATTCTTTTTTTAAAGAAGTTTAATTATGTTTTCAATATATTTGGTTTGTATGTTAAATGCTATTGTAAATGATTTTCAACCTTTAAAGTCCGTAAATTTCCGTTTAACGTATGAGAAAGTTAAATACGTGTCCCTGAATGTGCTTTGTTGGTTGCAGAGAACATTGCTTATGCTCGGTCCATATTATAATCACGTCTCTGGTTATTTTAAAATCAACAATGTTAATTTTCACAGATTTAGTTATGATTACTAATTTTTGTGTTCAAATATTCTCAAAAAAAAAATTAATTAAAAAATAGAACTTCCTCGATTTAGCCATTAAAAATGAAAAATATAATTTTAGTTCGTAGCGGACTTATAATAACCAAGTTATTGTACTTGAAGAAACTGTTGGACTGCACTGTAGATATAGGTACACATGTTATGTAAATTCATTTAATTACTATACCTTGTGTATATAAACGAGTGTAATTATGCGAATGGTACGTGTAGAGATGGGATTATTCATTTAGATAAAAGAATTAAAATTTCCTTTTATGAATAGCCTCCAAGTTTACAGTAGGCAATATTATGAAATTAGTTCAGAGAAAACTAATTAAATCGATAAGCAATTAATTTATTGAGTTGTTTAAAATTAAGCATTCATCTTTTGATATTTATCTGTTTTTTATATTAAATTTGAAATTATGGCGTCATTTAAAAATATATTTTAAGGACATTCTTATTTTTAAACACAATTTTTCATGACAAAAAAATGTCGAATTTTAGTTTTTCTGATCCCATGGATATGCCACTGATTGTACCTGCTATAACCCTAACAAGAAAAACAAAATTAACTTCATTTGGTCATCAATGAAAGTATTATTAACTTATTTCCGTTATAAAATCGAAACGCTTTTAACCTAGAGCAAAGTAGCTTGTCGGAGTTTCCTTGCTGTTGGCCAAATATCGACTCATTGCACTTTCTTGCCAATTTCCTCCAACTATTATGCAAAAATAGCATAATGCGTATTATCGATACGATTTGATAGCATCGATTTGGAACAAATTTTTACAGTCTGGTAATAAATGCAACAAAAAGATGTTTTGGTATTTTGCATACATACGTAAAATACATGATTAATACATCCATTTAGCAGTTGGAAAATAAATTAAATGCGCCTTCAGCTTTTTCCCTTAAGTTGATTGTTTTTTTTTATGAACTTTGAATGACAATCACAATTTTGAAATTACAAAAATACACCCTTTGTTTTTATAAACTTTATTTTTGTAATCGTAAAAGTGCGTACATGACAATTAAAATTAGTTTGGAGGGGATTTTTTGTGTATATTTTCTCATCGTCTCGGGCATTTGTCCGGTGGCGGGATTTTGACTATAAGTGTGGTGTGTTGTTAAATATTCAGACAATAGAAAATTTCACATTTCGATTTTTATTTTGTATTTTTTATTGAAAATAAAATTATATACAGTACGGGTAAAAGTTTAAACTACCCTGCAAAATGCTAAGAATAATGCCTACCGAAAGAGGTAGAAATATTTCTCGTGGCTTGTTAAAAGTCCTCCTTGAAAATATACGTTTATACAACTGACAAAAAAGAAAAAAACAAATTATTAAATGCCACTACTCTGGTAGTTCTATAGAGGATGTTTTTGGCAGGTTTGCATTTTCATTTGAGAATCAGCCAAATCAACCAAAATTTACGGTTTTGAGTCTTTCATATGTTCGAAACTTATGGGTACGTATAAAATTGAGGACAGTGTAACTCATTTGTACGAAGAACAACCTATTCAGCCATTACAGGAAGAAAGAGAACTTCACAAAACCACTGTTCGTAGTTTAGTTTAAAGTTAATTGTCGCTATAGTAATGTCCAAATTATTATTTATTTTTTCCACGATTTTGAAATACATGTAACGAATCTCCCTTTGGTCGGTTAAACTTTTACCCTTGGTGTATATATTCTCAAGTGGCAGCAGTTAGTCTTTTTAACCGGAACGACGTAACCGCTAAAGCGAGGGTGTCGCAACATACAGATAAAATATATAATATCTCAAAATTGTAAACTTTTCGAAAGTTAAAATTAATAAAAGTAATTCAGGAACGAAAATATTATATGTTACCATCCTGGATTTATTTCATACTCAATGCTTTCTTACTGTAAAACCACAACGCAATTTTAATTGTATTTACCCCGCATATTGCAATGACTCACAAAACACTACAAAAATAGATTTTGTATGTACTCCTTATTTCTCAAATGTTGCGTGATTTACAACAAATTAAATATAGTAAATACAAAACACTATTCCAAAGTTTCACCTTTATATCTAAAAATCTCAATCACATGAATCGACCGAGTAATTAAATTATTTGAAATTCTTGAAAAACACGAAAAGTTGCATTTCATTTGTCAATTTTGTCGCATTACTGAAAAATTGAGTCCGCACGTGCTTATTCATTCGACCGTATTTTATTTTTATATAAATTAGTAATACGAAAAGCAAAACAGTAAACAGAAATCCTCCCACCTGTATCGAACCACGACCAACGCAAACACTAAAAAGGAACAAAATGTTAAATATTACACAGCGCATTTCATACCTCGCACATCTCTAGTAGTTTCTTGAAAACGCCAGAAAATTCTACCCCCACTTTAGTCCCTTGTTATATAGCATTTGGACGCACTTTATTCGGTTTGAGTCGATAGAAATCGCCTGTCAGTAAACGTCCTCTCCATTCAAATACATACACAGCGCTAAAGTAATTTAAAAAAGTTTTAACTCACGTTTAGAAAGTTACTGTGATCAAGAAGTGTTTTTTTTTTTCTGAAAAAAGTTTGTGCTACAGTTTATTTATTGTAAAACTTGTAATTGGGCCTAAGGGCTCGGTGAAACCATGGAATCTCCAGTAATGGTAGAAAATTTTGCTTCTACACCCATTAGGGTAGAACATACCAGCGGTGGAAATTACCACCCTGAAACTATGGAAATAGATAATGTAAGTTTCTTCCCTTCCATTTTTACCTCTTTGCCTAGTAAATTTTCTTTAAGTTTATTTTTACCATACCATATCCCGTGTAGAATATTTTAGTTTGTTTTTTGTATACATAGTCATTTCAGTGCTTTTCCGCTTTAAAATCACATGCATGTAAAAGTTTTGCTGGTACTACTAATTACATAAAGCATGTAATAATAATTTTACCTAAATACACACATGGTAAGATTTTATAATTTAATATTTGTATTTTATTTTAAATTGGGAACCTTTAGAATTAAATGAAGTTAAAAATTAATTATGTTTTAATTATTGCTTCAAGTTCATACCAAACCAAACACACTTATCAAAATTTCTTTTTTTTTTATAAATTAGAATACAATACATTAAATTAAATATAATTGTCCGGTGGATTTCATATTGTTTATTTATTTATGGTATTTTATAGAGCGGCTTTCCTTTCGACGAAGCCGACTTTGGCAGGAGTGACGCTTCATTCAAATCACATTTAGATGACCTAGCTAAAAGACATCCTGACATCGCCCAACATTTTAACAAGGAGTTCCCATTTCGGTCGAACACCTGGGGTCATAAGAGACGTGGTTCTTCTTCTGGTAAAGACGAACCGAAGTCGTCTTTTCCCACGGATGACTTTCCAGATTTAAAACGCTTCACAGATCGGCCGTTTGGATCTCGATTCGATCGATTCGGTTTTCCTTTTAATAGGACATTCGACGGTGACCCTCATTTCCGTCAAGAATTCCAACAGCCGAGTAACCAGCAACCAAGCGGCAGCTCACAAGGACAACAACAAACAAACAGCAATCAAACTCATCAGCAACCCTCGACATCTTCAAACGAATCTCAGCCATCCGAAACCAGAACTCAGGAGAGTTTTGACAAACCTCCTCAAGTTCCTAATCAAGATAGGGGTCGCAAACAATACCCTTACGTACAACAAAGTAATACGACCGATTTAGGCCAGAAACAAGAGGCTGTGAATGAACCACGTGGTCAGAGATCCATGTCTGCTCCTCCAGAAAACAGATCTAGCCACCCGCGGTACGTGTCAAGCATTAACATACCTATTAATGTCGAGAGAGGAGGCGATGGTATGGGATCTCAGCAGTCACAGCAGCAACAACAACAATCACCACAGCCAAATAATCAATCTCAAAATCAGTCAACCCATGAAAGGGTGATACCAATTATGGTTGAAGGTCGTGATGAACCTGTGATACCTAGAAATGTACATCAGACGTTCTCCTCTCCTCCAAAACCTGAACCAGAAAGGGTTTTCACTGGTGCAAGACCAAGTCAGTTTGCGGGATGGCCCAGGAGCGATAATTTTTTCAGAAACGAACCTTATTTCCAACAGCCGCCCTCCTACCAACAACAGCAACATAAACCCACTGAAGAACCTTTTAAACAACAACATGTTCCTCCACAACAACACACTGCTGCCGCCCCACCCCAACCTCAACAACAAAATCGGCAGCCAACGCCTCCCAAACAAGAGCAAGCTCATTCACCAACTCCTCCTCCATCAAAAACACAAGGTAAACTTACACCTGTCGATCAAATTGAAGCGATCCAAAAAGATGTAGCTAATCTCATGACCCAAATTGAAAACTTCACTGGAAAAACGAAAGACAAACAGTACTTGTATTTAGATGAGATGCTGACAAGGAATCTCATTAAACTTGATGATGTACAAACTGATGGTCAAGATGAACTTAGACAAATGCGAAAAGAAGCGATTAGAAGCGTACAAAGGTGTATTAGTGTACTAGAGTCTAAAGTATCCACAGATAAAACGGAACAAGCGATGGATATTGAACAAAATAAAAATGAAACTAACAAACCTCCAGAGGAACAAACCATGGAGGTAGATAAGACAGAACAACAAGTGAAGTCAAATGAGGACAGTCATAATGAAGCAGTCAACAAAGAGCACCAAAATCCTAGCGACCAAGAGCAAAATAAAACAAATGAGGAGTTAACTGCCTTAGAAATATCAGGAAAGGCGAGGTCTGGATCAGAAGTTAAAACCAGCGAAGACAAGAAAGAAGGATCCCCCATGGATGTCAATGCGGAAAGTGATGTAAAGCCCAAAACTGAAGAAAACTCTGACAATAAACAAGAAACTGGTGATACAAAAACCGAACAGAAAAAAGAAGAAACCCTACAAGATAACAATGTAGAAATAAATGAAGCAAAAGATAAGAAAGAGGAAAAGAAAGATAAGAAAAAAGTTAAAAAGAAAGAGAAAAGTGAAAAGAAGTAAATACTAGTCAAGAAAAAAAAGATAGTTATTTGCCTTTAAAGACGCTTTTCGCTTTTTAGTATAATATAATTGTGAGTTTGTGTTTTTGTTTTTTATTTGATTGTAAGATTTTATTTATAACTTAAGGATTCCAGTATGTGTGATTGTGAAATTGTCGTTTTGTTTTGACCGTCCAGTTATAGTTATTTTTTTAGCATTTTATACTGATTGTTCAGTATTGTGCTAATTATACAGTGCTTTCAAACAAGTTCATTTCTTGCAGACTCGCAGTTTTGCACAAAGGAAATCGTTACTTTGTATGTAAATATTTGCTTCTTTCAAATAAGTGCATATTTAATTTTGTCAAAGCACGGCTTTAATAAATGCTTAATTCTTTAACATTAATTGCCAGAGAAGTAACATTTGAAAGTATTGTAAATAAGACTCTTGTCTTGTAATATAAATATGTATTTGATTTATTATAAGAACAAAATGTGTTTGTGTCTTTGTTAAATACCACTTTTGTTGTGGTAGTTACCTGTAGTGTACCTTTAAATTCTGAAATAAATGATTTTCGTTCTTGTTTCATCAAATTGTTGCCTTATCTATTTAGAAAGTTATAAAAAGGTGTAATTAATATTAAATAATTAAAAGAAAAACTGACTTTACAAAAACATTATTTTATTATATAGAAATTAAAATGGAGTATATATTATATCTGCTTGATTTCATTGATGCTTTATTTTTATCGCTGTTATAAGACTGAATTTATTAAATTTAAGGAGTTATGCTACCATTGCATAGGAAACTGTACTATTATTTTAATTCATGAATCATGACCTTCTAGAGATAAGGTCCTTATCGTATTTAAATAATAAATAGAATAACAACTTTCATTCCGAATAATTATCTTCAAAACTGCAATACTGAATTGAAAATGCGTTGTGCACGATATTTATTCGGGTTTCAAGAAAAATTTAAAAATGTTGCATTTCCAATTATTCCAATTAAAATTGGACAACATAGAAAAGTTCAAACTGCTTCTGCAATAAATGAAGAAATCGAATTGCGAAAACTTAACGGTGAAAACACTGCTATAAACGTTTTATGTATTAACCGTCCAAAAGCAAGAAACGCTTTGAGTTTAAGGCTATTAGATCATTTCCAAAAAACTGTTAACAGTGTAGGTTGCGACCAAAATGTGCGCGTTTTAATTTTAAGAAGCTTAGTGCCGCGTATTTTTTGTGCAGGTAAACAATAAAAAATATTTTTTTTTCCAACTTGTTTTATTCTAAAATTCCAGGAGCGGATCTAAAGGAACGTTCCACGTTTAATCACAAACAAGTCATAGATTTTTTATCAAAATTAAATAAAATTTTATGCGATATTGAACAGCTGCCGGTACCTGTTATCGCAGCTTTAGATGGCATTGCCCTGGGTTTGTAAATGTTAATATTCTTTTATGTAATTTTTTCTTTCTCTCAACATTTATTGAAGGTGGTGGCCTAGAAATATCGTTATCCTGTGATATTAGAGTGGCCTCAAAAGGTACCAAACTTGGTTTGACTGAAACTAAGCTAGGGATCATTCCGGGAGCAGGAGGCACTCAAAGACTTTCTAGGATAATTAGTCCTGCTACTGTCAAAGAACTTATTTATACAGGAAGAATTGTAGATGGGACAGAAGCGTATAATTTAGGTACTAAATTTTTCAGCAAGAAAAATTTGTTTCAAATGCATCTTTTTAGGCATTATCAATCATGTCGTTGACCAAAACGAAAATAACGATGCTGCGTATCAAAAATCTCTACAAATAGCAAAAGAAATTGCATCTAATGGTCCAATAGCTGTAAAAATGGCAAAACGTGCGATAAATATCGGCCTGCAAGTTGACTTATGTTCAGGATTAGAAATCGAAAGGGCTCTGTATGCTCAATTGTTACCTACTAAAGATAGGATTGAAGGATACTCCGCATTTTTGGAGAAGAGACAACCGAAATATATTGGGGAATAAAAAAAAATAAATTCGAAATGTTTTCATTTTTTTATATATAAAAGTATGTTGAATATACATATTCAGAGAGTGAACTAAAGTTTTGGATGAAAGCATTTTAAAAGGTGTAATAGCAAGCAACAAAAACTTTTTTTTTAAATTTTAGGTGTCATGTTTATTTTAAATAGCATCGTTTAAAAATTAATATCATTGGAATATAAAATCTACCTTTATTACGTTTAAAAATGCCTTATATACAGTAACTAATATAAATTATAATTCCTTAAAAATGTTCTATACATATATGAACACATTATAAACCAAATAACTTTTTAAGTTGTTCTCTTGTATCTTCTGGACATGTAACTTTGTGTCCAATGGTTCTTACATCATTGAAAATTTCATAATCGTTTCCACCCACATCAGTCTTATCTCCAAAGAAATGAATTTCGTCGAAATTCTCGCTCTCTAAATGCTGTAAACAATATGTTTTGTCCCAACCGTTTGGGAATACATCAAAACTTATTTGTCCTCCAATACTGTAAGTTAAGCCATTGTCTGGAAATTCCTTTTTAAGTGCTTCAATCATCGTTTTTCGAATACCATGTATTTTATCATATCTCTCAAAGTCATCCCTCTCTTCTTGCGAGCACGATCGTCCAATGGGGCTAATATTTAACATTCCAGCTCGAAATTCAACAAATGTCCCCCTTTTAACTGGTAATGTTATTCCAGATAAGTATTTTAAGACAAAATTTATAAATTTCTGCAACTTTGCTTCACCAATGAATTGCTGAATATTTTGTTTTCCTACTAGTTCACCATATTTGTACTGTAGCAGTCCATTTTCAGGGAAGACATAATCGAATTTGTAAATTACATCGTCACCATTCATTTGCTCAGCAATTTTTTTGAAGTCGGAACCTCCTACGAGACCCAGCTTACAATAGGGTCTTATAGTTTTCAAAATAAATTCTTCCACACATGGTTCTATCGATTGCCTCGGCTTTGTTAATGTACCATCAACATCGAATAAACATAAAATATTTTTGTTAACCATACTTAATCCCTACAAAAGTTAATAACATAATAATTAACAATAAAATTAAAATAAATAACAAATTCATGTTGCTCTATGAAAAATTAACTTTTAATGTTTGAAAACATTTTACTTTCAATATACCTTTCCAAAAAAAATTGGAAAGTTACTTTCTAAATAGTATATTAAAAAAGGGTTACAACCTTGTATATGTATATCCAACTTTTCAACAATGTGGGTGAATATTTATACGGTTATATCCGTGTTATTGTGTTTAATAATTCAAGAAAATTACGCGAAAACTAAGGATAAGAAGAAACTAAACGCGTTACTTATTCTGGGTAAATTTGTATTAAAACAAATCAGCTATTTACACGTCACCATTCAAATACTTACTTGTTTAGTCACGAATCGTTATCAACAACCACGAAGAACTACTTTATATTACAAATCAGGTCTAATAAATAGTTTTAATACAACATATGTGAACAAAAAAGTACTTACTAAATGTTGTAATTCACATTTTTGTTAAGTATTTTGAATTGTTTTGCTTTGATACTTTCTTCAAGGCATTGTTGCAATCACAAAATTTGTAGGTTATCTTATCAGTGGTGTAACCGTTGTTAATTTGAAGGGTGTAAATAATGTACAATTAATGTTTCATTATCAAGAAATAATTGAAATAAGTTATAAAGTTATTTTTATACACAGATGTATATGTATATTATTGTAAACTAAATTTATTTTTGTTAAACTGCTCCAAGTGTTTATCTATTACTTTCAAAATTTATTGTTTTCTTTTATCATTTTAAAGTTTTGATAGGCACTTATATTTACAGGCTAGTTATATTGCCCTGAATAAGATATACATGTGTATACGCAACTTTGAAAAATAAAATTCAAAGCTTTATATTTAAACTACATATTAAAATTTTTTATTTACTACAAAATAAATAAAAAACTAAAAAAGAATAGTGTACAAATACTCGCACATTTTTTATTAATTGCTAATTAATAACAAACATATATCTTATTTTATGGACAGAGAAATTGTTCTTTTTGAGTACAAATCCAATTTTATTATAAACTTAAGTTTTAGAAAAAATAAGAGCATATACATTTGAAGTAAAGATATAATTTATGTCTACATTTTCATGATTATTTTATTGCAGCTGACGATGGCGGTTTTGAAATGGGAGTATACAGAAATAAAATATGTCAGACTCCAAATCTGGATAACTTAGCGAAGAAAAGCCTAATTTTTAATAATGCTTATACATCAGTTAGCAGTTGTTCACCTAGGTTTGTCAAACAATATTAATCATTATTAAAATGTTTTAATAAAAGATCTTTCTAGCCGTTCCGCACTACTCACTGGTATGCCATCACACCAAAATGGAATGTATGGATTACATCAAGGAGAACACCACTTTAATTCTTTCGGAGACATAACAACATTACCTCAAATCTTGCGGAAGAACAATATTCGTACAGGTATACAACTTTGTTATTATTTTTATTTGTAAATTTATAATTTTTTGTATCCCACAGGAATCATAGGGAAAAAGCATGTTGGACCGAAATCAATTTATTCATTCGACTTTGAGAGGACGGAAGAAAAATATCCAATTCTCCAAGTGGGGAGAAATATTACATTTATAAAGGAACAAGTTCGGGAATTCCTTAACAACACTAAAGAGTAAGTTTTCTGTTTACAAACAAATCACATTTTGCTTTAATCTATTAAATCAATTTTAAAAATACAATTAAAAGAAAGGAGTTGTCAAAAGACCCACATTGTGGAATAGTTGTCAAAGATTTCGTGATTTTTTCTAATTAAAGGCTTTTTATATTATTCAGTGTTTAATCAAACCCTCTTTAACACTGTAAATAGATGTATAAATAGATTTATTATTGTTTGTAGGCCGTTCTTCCTCTATGTTGCATTCCACGATCCTCATCGATGTGGACATACAAATCCGCAATATGGGGAGTTTTGCGAAAAATTTGGAACTGGTGAACCAGGTATGGGGTACATTCCAGATTGGCAACCCATTTTGTACCAACCAGATGAAATTGAATTGCCGTATTTTTTACCAAACTCCTTAGAAGCTAAACAGGACATTGCCGCTCAATATTCGACTATTTCCCGTTTGGATCAAGGTGAATTTAATATTTTTATGTTTTAAACAAAATTAAATGATACCTACCAAAAACTTTTAACACTACGCCACTGGTTCGCATAATATTACTAATAAAAGTTTTATTCATATGTGAATATGATTTAAAATAATTTGTTTTCTTAATACATATTTCTATTCTTTATTATCATTTGTCTCTTTGTTTTCCTTTCTTTGAAAAGTTGGACAATTTTGCGATGATGAAATATACTTACCAAACAATTTTTTTTTAATATGTCGCACCTATTACATTTATAGATGTAATTGAAATTTTATATAAATAATTTTTGTATCAACTTTCAAACATTATGCTATGCATACAGTTACAAATATCAATGAGTTATTAAATGCTGAATCAAATTGAAATAAAAACAACTATCATAGAAAATCTAATAAAAAGTAACGAAATATTAAATTAAAGGTAACAATCGTCCCAACAACTGACAGGTTAATAAACACAATATTTTCAGGTGTTGGTTTGGTTTTAAAAGAATTAGAATTTGCTGGTCATCTTGATGACACCCTCATCATTTATAGTTCCGATAATGGTATCCCCTTTCCAAATGGTCGCACAAACTTGTATGATTCAGGTTTAGCAGAGCCTATGTTCATATCTTCACCTCTTCAGTTGGAAAGACAAAACAAGGTAACTTACTCATTAGCCAGTTTACTAGATATTGTTCCCACCCTTTTGGACTGGTATGAGATTCCTAAAGGACGCAGGGGAAAAGCTAAAAATAAACTTACTGGAAAAAGTCTTCTTCCATTGCTCATAGAAGGTTAGTAAAATATGTTATAGTTAGTTGGTTGGTTAATAATTTTTCCCTTAAATATTTAAGCTTAAATAAATAAATTAATTAAAAAAAAGAAAAACTCAAAAGAAATTATGAATTATTTCATATTTATTTATTTTATATTTTTTAGAACCAGAAAACAAGAGTTCAGAAGCTATCTTTGCAAGTCACAATCTACATGAAGTGACTATGTACTACCCCATGAGAGCAATTCGCACCCAAAGGTTTAAATTAATTCATAACATTAATTATTACGCACCTTTCCCTATTGATCAAGATCTATACTTATCACCAACATTCCAGGTAACGTTTATATATAACATTACTTTTTTGAAACAATACAAAATAAATGTTGTAAGAAAAACGAAATTACTTCAATTATGATAGAAATGCCAAATTTATATACAGTAAAGCATTTAAAAATATCAAGATACTTATCTTACCTAACGATAAGTTAAAACTAACTCATCTGTAGAATATATTATAAAATGCTTAAAGAGGTTTTTAAATAAATATAATTCTTGTAGGATATTTTGAACAAAACTCAAGCCAAAGAAGCCATAAACTGGTTCAAGACATTAAATACATATTATAATAGACCAGAGTGGGAACTGTACGATTTAAGGCATGATGCTGCTGAAGTAAATAATTTATATGGAAACTCTAAATATGAATCGGAATTTGATGAATTGCAAACAAAGCTCTTTGACTGGCAGTTACAAACCAACGATCCTTGGCTTTGTGCTCCTCATTCAGTTTTCGAAGGAAAAGGAGCCTACAAAAATAACCCACAGTGCATGATGTTAGACAACTCTTATTAGTAAAAAAGGTAAGTTGATTTTTCTTACAATGCAGAATGCAAATTTATAACAGCTCTAATCGAATGCAGTTAAAACAATTAACTCAAATGATATAATAAATTCTAAATAGTTTTGAAACGATTTTCTTTTTTACCAATCATAGTTTGTTAAAATTACCAGTAAATTTTATTTTTATCACTCTTTTAAATACGTGATTTTTGTGTCAGTAACCCTCATCACTCATTCATGGAGATTTAGTCCAAATGCAAGTAAAAAATCAGAAGTCAGTTTAAGCCAATTTATTTTTCCAAAACAAATTTTGCATTAATTTAGTTAACATTTTTAGTATAGATATATTAAAAACTAAAATTCTAAACAGCATAAATATTTTTTACATTAGTTCTTGTTAAAGATAATTATTAGTTAAATATTTCTGTTAAATGATTAATTTACTTATTATTAACTTATTTCTATAAATTCAGTTAAGGAAAAAGGGCAAATCAAACTTCAATAGGCTAATAATTGTCTACATTATTTAAGAATCCCTATGTTCTTTTAGCCAATGATTAATTTACTGATTAACAATTTTCACGTTAACTGTTACAAACGTGAGCTTGATTTGAAACAACCTTACAATCTAAATATATTCAGAAGTTATATTAAACATGAACTTTTAACATTACAATTATTTTATTAAATATATAAATAAAAAAATAAAAACTGTTCTTTGGTCAAATTGTTAGCATAAAACAATACTGTTAATAAATATAAGTACTCTATCCAGGTTAATAAAATATAACAAATTATTAACTATTATACACCAATACCATTTAACAATACATATTTAATATGATATAAATTTTACTAATATAATAACAATAATAATTTTAACTAATTGTGTTTTGTACACATAATTGGACGTAACACTTCTGGCTAAAAACGTTTGTATTTTAAGCATTACGTAAAATATATCACTGGAAAGAATATATTGTATATTTGTATTTTCTTTATTGTTTGGTAAGGCACCAAGGGCAACTAGTTCTTGTAATGTCATGCCAATAAATTTTCATCCTAATTAATTACTGCAATATATATTGCAAATGTACATACACTCTTTTGGATAGAAAACCAAATTATTCAAAAAATAATTTTTCATTCTCAATAAAATCGAATTAAAAAAATCGTTTTATTGTGCAATTTTGATGAAATAAAATAGAATCAATGTAGTATTAAAAGAAATTGTCCTAATAGTCAAACAGATATTATATTAACAAAACAATTTCTTAGCTGAAAAATTCTTATTTTTTAAGAAATTCGATTAATGCAAAAAAAATAATATTGTTTTGGAATTACCTGTATAAAACATAATAACTTACGATTTCTCGGAATTTGTCCTTGCTTAACAAAAATAATAGATCCAGAAAAACTAGAAATTAAGTCAGATATCTTATAATTCCTCATAAAATGTTTATTCAAATTATGCATATTTTTAATTCTTGGAGAGGAAGAATACTCTTGACGCTTATAACTCTTTATATTTATACACCTGATGTATTGACAGAGATTAATTAAATTTTCATTCAAATCCATCTTATAGAAAAAACTAAACATAAATAACAATACAAATTCTAACAGTTTCAACTTAAACAGAGCAAGCTTATAAGATCACTAAATTTTGATTTTATTCTAAATAAAATCAAGAATCCTAACATCAATTAAGATAACATTACTTCTAAATAGTTACACATCAAAATCCTTAAAAAGATTAACAGTTATTAAATATCTTCCAAAACAAACAATTCTTTATAACAAGTAATAATAATTGAACAGAAAAAAAAATCAGATGAATTTCCAATCACAGTATCAACTTACTTTGTTTGATTTTCTTTTATTAGTGTCATTACGAACAATATCCTTTAGTTTATTAAAAAGTGTAGATGTTCGAACTACCACCTTTTCTACAGAATTTAATCTATTTGATAACTCATTTATCTAAAAATTATTAGTAGACAACAAAGAATGTAGCATTAGCAAAAAAACAAAAGTAAAACTTACATAATCATTAACTGTTTCCATTTGTGTATACTTCTTATAATTGTGAACTAGCACATGAAATTGTAATATAAATACTGTTAACAAAATGAAACTGACAACAATGACGGATTTCCCTGACTGATAAAAACCATATCGAATGCAAAACATTAGGAAGGCAGACAAACATTTCTTAATTAGCTACACCTACAAAAAAAAAGATTGGAATATTATATTATAAAACGTTGTTTTTTAACCAAACTTACAGGAATAAATTAATTTTACATATTATTATATTCGTTATAAAATTAAATAAACAAATTACATCTTCCAGCAATAAATATTCTTATTATGGTATTCGCTATTTTGAAGATTTTAACCTCACATCTTTTCTTATATTCCGCTCTTTTTATCTAACAATTGAATCACTGAACTATAATTTTATTGAAATAACCACATTAATGACAGATAGTAAAACTTTCATTATTTATTTACTTTATATTTATTAACAACAATCCATCAATCGATGCAACCATCAAGAAATTGTATTGCTGCTAAGTTGGTAAAAATTAATAAGTCTATTATGACACCGTACGATTAACATTTCTAAACGTTAATTTTTGAAATTATATCATTAGTAATAATACTTTACGTGTAATTTGTGGGTTTTCTAGTTATTGTTTTCGTGTCTGCTGTTGTATTATTTATCATTAAATTACCAACGTATCTATGGGCATCTATCTTTGTGTATCTTTGGTCACTTTCTTTCACAATCATCTATTGTAATATGTTCACACAGTGTGGTGGACGCTCTCGGACGTCTCCGCTTTAGAAATCTCAGTATATCTGTGTAATCTTTTTAAGTTAAAAAAATATTTAATTTTACAAGTGTACAAATAACTTTGGACAAGAAATTGTTAAGTGTATTTTTACTTTTGGGAAGAATTGTAGCGTTTATTTGATGGAATCATGGAATTACTAAACACATGGTAGCACGTCCAACCATTATGAATTGATATTAACGAACAGGCAATTATGAGGTAATGATTAGGTATTTCATTATTAATAATATCATTTATTGCAACTAATATCATTTACAAATATTTTTATTGTATCGAATTATTCAATAAAGTCGTTAATTCGTCTTTTTTAACCATTTTCAATTCCAGTTAAGTGGGTTAGGTAGAAAGCCACTGAAGATACATTTACGTATTATCTAATTTAAATTGCAAGTTCATCTACTTGTTCATTTGTAACAAAGAAAATTTCTTACAGAAACTTTACATAACCTCTGCATGATATGAGTTACGGAGCATTGATCACATCACACATCAGTTCTTTTTCACTTCAGAATGTAGCAGAACCTGAAGGCAACATAAAAGTGAATTGGTTCCATTGGAAACAGAGGCAGTGTGTTGCTGTTGCAAAAGGAAGGATTTATTACAAATTTTTGGTAAGTAAGTAATAACATTAATTAAAGATAGTAGTTATGAATTTTTGATTAAATTATCCCAGAAGTTTCAACTTAGACACTTGTAACCCACAGGAAATTTACTGTTTTACTTCCTTTCGGTGCGTTTTCATTTTATTTTATTTATTTAATTGTGCAGTTAGTTTATTTTTCTTCGTCATTTCTGTAGATTGATCGAAGAAGGAGAGCGTTGCAGTACATTGGTATCGTTTTTCCTGGACTTAGTTTTGCTGTCAACGTCTTCACCTTGTACCAATTATGCAGAAAAATTTCGACAGATGAATGAGAACACCTGGATATTTATTTGAACACCACTGAAACAACAAGCTGTCTGCAGTGATATCGTCGGATTTAGTTTACTTTTCACTCTTGTAAACCTTGAAACGTTACATTCTGCAATTAATTAAGGTGAGAAGACATGACGTTATTAATATTAATTTCTCGTTATTAATTTGTTACCACCGTATCTGTTTCAGGTCGCCGGTGGAGAAGACAAAGAAGACCGTAGTTAGAATGTTTCTTTATTTTATTTCAGTAGATTCTTTATTTTGCATGTTATTTAGTTCGTTTTAATTGAATTAATATTTTATTTTGCACGTATTCAGTTCATTTTATTTGAAATCATATTTTATTTTACATGTTACTTAGTTCGTTTTTTGTTTTGCATATTATTTAGTTCATTTTAATTGAATTCGTTTTTATTTTGCATGTTTTTTATTTTTTATTTTGCATGTTTCTTGCTTACCTCTTCGCTTTGCTTACTGCACATTCTCGCTATTCCGCTTCGCATTTACACTACGTCTTCTACATGATTCAACGTTTCGTTATCGTGTTCAATTCTCTTCTCAGCTTTGTGGGCCTAGGGAGGGCCTCCCCGAACGAATCCCCTTAGCCTTAGCTTTTTAGTTGTTCTTTTAAGGTACCTTAGGTACCTTAACGCGAGTCTACCCTAACGTTACTTCATTTCAGACGGGGTACAGTGGGTTATCTGGAATAGGAGGAATAGCCGACTGCCCAGCTTATTTCGTCGAAATCTGTCCGATCTTTTCTACCAATCTATTAGTCTTTGTCGTTAGTCCTGCTAATGCTCTATTCGCTTTCAGATAATATGGGATTTCTTAAGAAGACTGAAGACATCGTATTTCTTTCTTTTTGTTGTATTTCATTTGTATTCTTGTCTTTCTCTTACAGGTATTTTGTTCTTTTTACTTTATAAACTGTTATATTAATTAATCGTAATTTAAACTCATAATTTGCTTTTCCAAATTCAGTTTTTGCCATAATTGTTCAAACCAAATACAATTTTATTAGTAATCTTAATCATTAAAAGTAATTTGGGTGGATAGGGTGGCTATAAGGGGTGATGCGGAGGCCACAGAGTGTTAGGGGGCCTTTTTGTCCCAAAAATAGTATTCAAATATTAATATAACAGCTTATAAACCATAAAATGTAACTAGTTATCGCATTATATTGTAATAAACTCTTCAATTTTAAATAAAGATGTATTGAAATTAATTATACTATCTGTGTATTGTTTCTAAATCAAGCTGAATTGTATCCAATATATTTTGTATTAAATATATCAATTAATCTATTAATTGTTTTATGTAAATATAAACATGATTAAATAATTATATTGTATTTTCTTAATAGTAATTTTTAATAAAAATATTATGATTAGAAATTGTATTGTTTTCTCATTAACCAACGCATTAAATTCAATAAAGTATTTAAGAAAAGAAGGCATTAAGTGAAGTATATTGATAAAATTGCTGACTTATTTATGCTAGTTCGAAATTTTTGACATAACGATATATAAGATGTTCAATTTAAATTCGATAAATTAATCTTGATACAAATCTAGAAAAATTTTCAAAATGTTTAATTGGTGTTAATATACGAGGTCTGGTCAACAAATAGTTTGACAAGTAAAATTCGATTTTCCAGATTTTTGTCAAACTATTTGTTGATTAGACCTTGTATGTGAATATAAACTAAAATTTTTGGAAAATTTTCAACATTTGTATCAGGAGAGCATAAGTCCAAGGAGTTATATTTCGAAAAATAATTTATTACTCGTGATTGATAGTGTTCAAAACAAAAAGTAACTTATTTTACGTTATTCTACTTTCACCAAGTAAAGAAGCCATAATTTTGATTTATTTATTAACTAGTTCAGTAATAGACATGAAGTAGAACAAATATAAGCCATAATTTTAATTAATTTATTAATTAGATCAGTAATGTACATAAAGTAGAACAAATATATGTATTTTAAATAACTTTATAATACATATTCTAATTACTAGGCAAAAATAGACATTTCTTTATTGATACATCTATTTATTCAGAACAAACAATTTATTTACACTATTTAATCATATACATGTTATCAATCAAAAATAAATACATTTCAACAAGATTTTATTATTATTACAACAAAATTATGTACAATATATTGCTTATAAAGTAAAAAGAATAAAATACCTGTAAAAGAAAGACAAAATTATGTACAATATATCGTTCATAAGCTGTTATATTAATATTTGAATACTATTTTTGGGACAAAAAGGCCCCCTAACACTCTGTGGCCTCCGCATCACCCCTTATAGCCACCCTATCCACCCAAATTACTTTTAATGATTAAGATTACTAATAAAATTGTATTTGGTTTGAACAATTATGGCAAAAACTGAATTTGGAAAAGCAAATTATGAGTTTAAATTACGATTAATTAATATAACAGTTTATAAAGTAAAAAGAACAAAATACCTGTAAGAGAAAGACAAGAATACAAATGAAATACAACAAAAAGAAAGAAATACGATGTCTTCAGTCTTCTTAAGAAATCCCATATTATCTGAAAGCGAATAGAGCATTAGCAGGACTAACGACAAAGACTAATAGATTGGTAGAAAAGATCGGACAGATTTCGACGAAATAAGCTGGGCAGTCGGCTATTCCTCCTATTCCAGATAACCCACTGTACCCCGTCTGAAATGAAGTAACGTTAGGGTAGACTCGCGTTAAGGTACCTAAGGTACCTTAAAAGAACAACTAAAAAGCTAAGGCTAAGGGGATTCGTTCGGGGAGGCCCTCCCTAGGCCCACAAAGCTGAGAAGAGAATTGAACACGATAACGAAACGTTGAATCATGTAGAAGACGTAGTGTAAATGCGAAGCGGAATAGCGAGAATGTGCAGTAAGCAAAGCGAAGAGGTAAGCAAGAAACATGCAAAATAAAAAATAAAAAACATGCAAAATAAAAACGAATTCAATTAAAATGAACTAAATAATATGCAAAACAAAAAACGAACTAAGTAACATGTAAAATAAAATATGATTTCAAATAAAATGAACTGAATACGTGCAAAATAAAATATTAATTCAATTAAAACGAACTAAATAACATGCAAAATAAAGAATCTACTGAAATAAAATAAAGAAACATTCTAACTACGGTCTTCTTTGTCTTCTCCACCGGCGACCTGAAACAGATACGGTGGTAACAAATTAATAACGAGAAATTAATATTAATAACGTCATGTCTTCTCACCTTAATTAATTGCAGAATGTAACGTTTCAAGGTTTACAAGAGTGAAAAGTAAACTAAATCCGACGATATCACTGCAGACAGCTTGTTGTTTCAGTGGTGTTCAAATAAATATCCAGGTGTTCTCATTCATCTGTCGAAATTTTTCTGCATAATTGGTACAAGGTGAAGACGTTGACAGCAAAACTAAGTCCAGGAAAAACGATACCAATGTACTGCAACGCTCTCCTTCTTCGATCAATCTACAGAAATGACGAAGAAAAATAAACTAACTGCACAATTAAATAAATAAAATAAAATGAAAACGCACCGAAAGGAAGTAAAACAGTAAATTTCCTGTGGGTTACAAGTGTCTAAGTTGAAACTTCTGGGATAATTTAATCAAAAATTCATAACTACTATCTTTAATTAATGTTATTACTTACTTACCAAAAATTTGTAATAAATCCTTCCTTTTGCAACAGCAACACACTGCCTCTGTTTCCAATGGAACCAATTCACTTTTATGTTGCCTTCAGGTTCTGCTACATTCTGAAGTGAAAAAGAACTGATGTGTGATGTGATCAATGCTCCGTAACTCATATCATGCAGAGGTTATGTAAAGTTTCTGTAAGAAATTTTCTTTGTTACAAATGAACAAGTAGATGAACTTGCAATTTAAATTAGATAATACGTAAATGTATCTTCAGTGGCTTTCTACCTAACCCACTTAACTGGAATTGAAAATGGTTAAAAAAGACGAATTAACGACTTTATTGAATAATTCGATACAATAAAAATATTTGTAAATGATATTAGTTGCAATAAATGATATTATTAATAATGAAATACCTAATCATTACCTCATAATTGCCTGTTCGTTAATATCAATTCATAATGGTTGGACGTGCTACCATGTGTTTAGTAATTCCATGATTCCATCAAATAAACGCTACAATTCTTCCCAAAAGTAAAAATACACTTAACAATTTCTTGTCCAAAGTTATTTGTACACTTGTAAAATTAAATATTTTTTTAACTTAAAAAGATTACACAGATATACTGAGATTTCTAAAGCGGAGACGTCCGAGAGCGTCCACCACACTGTGTGAACATATTACAATAGATGATTGTGAAAGAAAGTGACCAAAGATACACAAAGATAGATGCCCATAGATACGTTGGTAATTTAATGATAAATAATACAACAGCAGACACGAAAACAATAACTAGAAAACCCACAAATTACACGTAAAGTATTATTACTAATGATATAATTTCAAAAATTAACGTTTAGAAATGTTAATCGTACGGTGTCATAATAGACTTATTAATTTTTACCAACTTAGCAGCAATACAATTTCTTGATGGTTGCATCCATCGATTACTTGTAAAATTGTAATGATACAATTGTAATTACGGGTGATAAAGGACAACCACAGATCAGAGTACAACCATAGACGGTAGATATATACCACAGATTAATATACCTAACCTTAATTTTGTGTTTAAGATTTAAGTATGAAAGTACTGAATGCAATTTATAAGAGCAAGTTAGGATATTTTAATTAAAAATGAGTAAGTATGTAAAGTATTCTGATCTGATGAAAAGGTCGACTGAATATGCTCAAAGAATGAATCGATTAAGTAACAGAATATTCGGTAATGTTGTGAGACAAACCAATTCTAAATCAATGAGAGTAGTGAAATTATTCAGTGCAGAGCCCATCAATAAAAGAAAAGATTTATATCCTTATTATCCTAGACACATAGAAACAGGACAGTTAATGGTAAAACTTCGCTATTACGGATTGTTCAGAGATGAACATGCTGACTTCCAAGACGAAATGGAACGTTTAAGAGTTTTACGTGGAAAGGGGAAACGAGAACGAAAACCAAAAAACGCCGAAAACTAGAATTCTTCAATTGTTTTTTAACATTTTCTGATATGAATTCTTAGAATGTAAAGGTTTCATAAAAAAAATCTCTTACATAATGTCTTTGTTGCTTATCAATACATATTAAAAAATAATAATAAAAACCTGTATATCCGTACAATTATTACAATTCACTCTTCGTTTTTGTTTTTGTTTTACTGGCAGTGTTACCATTATCACCTTTTAGGTTTTCGTTTAGACAGGAATAATCATGGTTTTTTAAATAAATATCTCTGCACAAAAAGTCTTGAAGTGACCTAATATTTTGAAAATTCCAGTACCAATCCTCTATATCAGATTCGTTGTTTTCCAACAGTGCTTCACACTAAATAAGTTATGCTTGCTATATAAATTTTTTTAAAGCAATGAACTAAAATTTACCTGCATTTTCATATTCGTTATTTCTACACTTGGTTTATCCCAAAGTTCAAAAGGAATTCCTAATTCTACTTTTACACCCTTATCAACAAGACCATGCAATGTTCTAAATGTCTGACTCATGCCTTTTGCGAATCTTGTACTGTCTGTTCTCTCTTTATGAATGTTATATTCTAAAATTCGATCGCAAATTCCTTCCAATGATTCAACAAGACGAAGTTCAGATTTTTGGTATGGTTTCTTTTTCTTTGGTTTTACATCATCTAATGAATATCCTGTTTCAATTACTTCATGAGTTTTACCAGTTTCTTGAAGTCGTTGCTCAAGTTCTATTGCAACTACTTTACACACTGAAATAAATTTAATTTTTAGATGATTTGATTAACAGTGATTGTTTATAAACCAAAAATAATAGAAAACTTTTTTTTAATAAAGAGAAATCATACCTTCACATCTATTTGCGTATTTTACATCCTCATCCTCTTCAGGAGTTGAAAAAATTTGTGTAAAATTTATCATAAGTAAAAAGCAAACGAAGCATCTACCGTTTACCACCATATTTTTGCCTGTATCCTAATAAGAATACTACGAAAACTGTGCCTGCACTATCTGCTCATGATCATAACATAACCTTAAAAATATCAACATTTTTACGTGTAATTTAAAATAATTTACGTAGTTTTCGTTATATGGAAGACTATCTAAATTGTTTTGTATTATCGTACGAGTATAATAATACTGAAAATAATTGCTAATTTTACGGTGAAAGTTATAGGTAATGAACTTGTTAAAAATATAATTTACTTTCGTCAAGTACAACCTTTGGCGTAGAAATTCTTAAATGTATTATTTAAACATAAATTTTAATAATTCGTTTGAAACTGACTCAAATAATGGTGTATTCTTTATGTAATAGTAAGTAATAATCGAATCTAATTAGTAAATTAGTTTGCATAATGAAGAAAAATATTCTGCGCTTCATCACTAAATTAACTATTTTTCGGTGTTCACAGTCATTGTATTATTTTACATATTCCAGTTCTAAATAGTTTATAATATTCTAATGTAAATCTTATTTAGCAAACCATAAAGAATAGACAAAACTAATATTGTAATGAACTATTAACTTCTGTACAATAATGTATATTACCAAAACAGGTGTTATTATTGTCTTTCTAATTTATTCTATTGCTTAGTAGTAGTAGTAGTAGTAGTAGTAGTAGCACATCGTGAACTACATAATATTGTAAGTAACTACAATTACAATAATGTGTTGTTTTTATTGTGTTGTAGGGTATATGTATAAAGAGAAATATATTCATAATACAGGCCACTCAACTTAATTATGGAGATTTTAAAGGTGTTTAGAACACCATTTTTTTTTAATGATATAGCACAACTACTTACAGGCAATTTGAAAAAGAGTAATCTTCATTATCTTGTTGTATATTAATATGCTGCAGTCATTTTTTTATCTCGTCTGTTTTTTTAAATTTAGGTCTGTTCTGTTTCACTACTAATTTTTAACAGCTTTACCAAATATTATTTTGCGTATGTATCTCTCCTACAATTAGTTATTTATTAATTTTATTTTTTAAAGTGTAACTCCAATCTAATTTTCATGTACATTATAAAAAATTTAAAAGTTGTTTATTTACGTGACAATACGTACGTACTTTCAGTACTTTTACGCTTGTTTTCCAATAGTGCACTCCAGGTAACTGTGTAAAGTACCCTATTTATCAGTGTTTATACTTTTACAAAACCGTTTGACAAGTTAATACTCTCAGCCCCAAATTTTATTATTCATATTCCTTTGATTTGCATTAGAACCTTATCTATTTAAATACAAAAAATTAACAACGTACTACACTTATTGTAAAGCTACATACATATATAGATATATTTTATCCTACAAATACAAACAAAATAAATATTCACCAACCTAATTAGTGTATTTGGTAAAGTCGTCGATTGAGCCTCTTCTAGAACGAACGGAAATATCCTCTTCACTGCTCGGTTTGTCTTTTTGCGCTTCTGGCAAAATTTTCGTTTTCAAATGTTTGATTTTTCGAAGTCTTTCTAACCAATTGGAAGCATATGGGTTTTGGGAATGACTTTTTAATGATACTGATACTAATGCTGCCAACTGCAACAATTAACAAAAGAAAAATTAAAAACAAGAGACCCCGAAACATCGCATTTATCAATTTTGTAAAAGTATTCTTCCTAACTTGATACAGCGTTCAATTTAATACATACGAAAATAAAACACCACGTAAAAGTTACAAAACATTCATTGTTAACTACAATAATATTATAAATACTCTAAAATGACTATATTTCCAACTGAAAAAGTCACTATGCGCTCAAATAATATTATTGTGGTTAACAATCAAATTTTACTTTACTTTTACATATGTATTATTTTATTAATTATAGAGTTACAAGAATCATCAACTTCGTTGAAAAAACTGGAAAAAACAGTTAAAGGATTCTAATGATTTACAAAATATAAAATACACAATTGTTGTTTACGTAAAGTTTCAACTAATTTTAGAAAAGTGTTATAAAACCACTTAAGACTTAAGGCACATATAATTATTAAAAATGTAATTTATTTACTAAGACTTACGTCTGCATGAAGAGCCAGTTGACGTGCCAGAAGGGCAACATTCTGGTCAGAGACAATTTTTGGTTCGCAACTACCAATGAGTTCAGTCAATTCTTCTTTTGCTTTGACTGTTACCTTATTCGTGTTGTAGTCCAAAGGCTGTATAACAATGCAGGCAAAATTAAACTGACCCTACAAATAAAAAAACGTAACTTTAGTAAACTTAATAAAATATAGAACTTAAACTTGTCAAGATTTCACCAATTTAATTATATTTATTAAGAGTTAAAATAAATTAATAAATGATTTATATTTATATATTTATAATGGTTTCTCAAAAGTTAAATTAGGCATATAAAAGTAACTAAATATCATTAAACATAATAATCGGAAATAGAAAATTAAAGTACATATTTATTAACCTACAAGCTTTAACTAAAAAAGAAAGATTTTCAGTTTTTAATTTATACAGTATTGGTTTTGAGGTATTTGATAATCTAAATTGGTATACATTTACTCACTTTAATAGTGTTAATGTTGTATTCCTGCCCACTTTCGTTATAAACGATCGTAACATTATTATTACCAATGTGCATTTTTTTGTGATTAAAATTAGGGTCATTTTCCCTGTTAGGCATCAAAGTGGCCACATGAAATACAACTCGAATTACGTCGTCCTGCCATATATATGTGAACTTTCCAGCATTACCATCTTGATGCAAACCTCCCAGGAAAAATACCTACAAAAGAAAAACCAATAAATAATGTAACTAATAACTAAATAATAACAATTTAATTTTCCCACTTAAAAAAGAACAAGTTGACAAATATTCATCGATATATTTCCAATTTATTTTTCAGTTAGTTTATAATTAATCATACAACTGTTAATATTAAAAGGTAGATGTAACTAAATTGTTTTTTCTGTTCTTTATGTATCTATTTGAGTAATTAAATTTAAACAATTTTTTAATTTAATTCGGATTTTTCATTCTTACACTTAAAAAAAATACTAAATTGTATTTGCATTAAAAAACCTACCTGGGAGTCTGCTTCCTGTAGTTTAATCAAAGTCCCAAGGTTCTGTAGGAATTGTACATAACGCACTGATCCGAACCTATTCCCTAATATTTCAGTCTCATTACTTTGTCCTTCGCCGACGTAAATGACACTTATTTTATGAGTCTCATATGGGGGTACCATATCTAATATTTTGACAGCTCTTTGTGCCGCCGCACTTGAGTCGACTAAGAGGGGGCGTTCGTTTGAGCTACCAAAATGAGAGGAGTGATACAGTTGCAAGAATATAAAGCTAGGACTGATGCCACTGCGGGGCCCCTCCTTCGTTGAACGAGGAGAATTGGTACGTCGTAAATTTTCCAGTCGTGGTTTTCTTACATTCGTCATAACTGATATGGTGTGTCCGCGGTCCCTTATTGGATTATTGGTTGCCACTTTTGTGTCTGACTGGCTACTGTTAAGTCGTTCATTGCTACCATTTCTTCGCTCTTTTGTCTTTACAATGGACGACTGAGTTTTCTCAAGAATAAGTGACGAACTCTTTTGTATTTCGTGACCTGCACAAATCAACAAAAACAAAAATGTAAATACCTCATATATATAATTAAGAAAGGCAATCCCTTTTAACAAACACAATTATCTTTTCCCTTAACAACCTTACCGTCTTTATCTTTGACTGTAGAATGCCTGGGCAATCGTGGTGACGTCTGAGTAGGACTTTGGGGTGGTTTGGTCGACAGAGGAGTTAAATTAGCTAAATTACCCAGAGTACTTGGGCGTTCGCAGGCTTTCTCTGGAAATACTGAAGTGGAGGGTGAATCCTCAGACAATGTTTCGCCAACAGTTTTCACAGTCTGCGGGGAATAAGAAGACGACGACGACAAATTTAAAGGAGCAGTTGTTTGTAAAATATTCGGTGATGGTGGCACGGTCTGCGACGTTTTCGGAACGACTGTCTTTCCGGCTGGAGGCGTAGCACCAGGACAACTGTGACAAGTAAGTAGTGCCGGATGTGTTTTACAAGAAACTGCATGAATAGGAGCATTAGAAGGTGGAGTAGTGCCTGTAAGTTAAACCAATGAAAATATTTCTTTTTTACTTTGTTTAGGATAAAAATTAAATTACCCATTCCTGATATTTCTTCCGGTATCGCCTCACAACTAACTCGCATATCCTTTGTAAAGTTCTTAGCCTTTTTCGCCCCTTCGTCGTCTTGATTTCTGGACTCTTCTCGTTCCCTGTCCGGTTTCTGCAGAAACGGATTTTTCCAACTAGCTGACATTTCAGGACTCGAATTAGATCGTCTAACTGGATTTCTCGACTTACTTCCGTCTTCGTAAATATTATCCATGTCTTCGTCAATACTATCTCTCGAATTTTGTCTTGAAGGGGACATTTTTGTTGGAGAACCTTCAAACGAAATAAAAAAGCAATTCCCTAGTTAAAAAAAACGACTTAATAATTACCAGGAATACTTATAGGAACGTTCGCTGTTGAACTAAATTCCTCTTCGATATTTTGAGTCTCTTCATACTGATAATGTGTTTCTGATGATAATTGTGCTTCGTTAGAACTCTGGTCCAAAGAGGGCACGAAAAGGGTGGAAATCTCACTCAAGGGTAGATCGAAGGACGACTGCTGATGGGACAGTTGGTTTTGAATTCGCATAACCCAACACATGTCACCTACAACAAAAAGTGACAATGAACCGAAAAAGGAAAAACAAAGGATTCATTACCTGTTGGTCTTCTCACATAAATCTCAGCCCAACCCTGACACCAACAAGTACATCCTTGTTTTTCATTCTTATTGGCGTCCTGAGCCACCAACTGTTGCAATTTCGTCGGAAGTTGATCGAGTTTGTTGTCTCCCAACTTCTTGCTCTCGTCCACTGGGGAATTTACTGATGTTTGAGTGATTGACTTCTCACCAGAATTTTGTCGAGTAACAAGTCGATTGCCACTGGTCGATTCATCTTTTTCTTTATCACTACTGTTACTACGGTGATTTTTGAGAGAGCCACCGTGAGAGAGTAACCGTGACTGGTCGAGATGACAAACCGTCCAACAACGGTCACAAAGGCCATATCTGAGCGGTTTCTGCTTACAACCACTGGTCGTAATAGTTATCAATTTATTTCCGAGTAACCAGGTCATTGACTGACCGCCACTGAAGAGTAACTCTGCCGTAGGTAATCTAACAACAAAACTGCAGTAAAAAAAGGAATTTCTTACTTTTTATGAAGACTTGCCTTTTTGGTAGAGCACTACAAGTAGAGAAAGTGTACCGTGCCATGAGATCGTTACAAGTTTCGGTCAATTCTTCATAAAAAGTAAGCAATGTGCGATCGAAACCTTGACGTAACGTAAGCTTACCACATTCAGCACGATTCACAACGGTACATCGTTCTCTACGTCTCGAACTCTGTTCAGTCAAACTCGAACTTCTTTTTCTATCTGAACTGTCCTGATTTAATTTGCTCAGATCTGTTTTTAAGATGCTGGTTTCTTCAAATGGAACCATGGTATTTGTTTGCAAACCCTTATAAGAAAATAATAAAATGTGATCATTCATAAAACAATCCCACAAATTGAAAAAAAAAATGTCTTAATACAGCTTTTAACAGAAAATTAATGCATTAATAACTAAAACCACCAAATATTAATTTGATTTACATATACATATAATACATGCTTACAAATCGCCCACCTTTGTTATGTAGGATATAAAAACCCTCCTGAATGGTAAACGACATTTAAGAAACCAAACAGCAATAACATGGTGAGCCAAGGACACTATATAATGGTTGTATTTGAACGGGTTTGTATAGGGTAAGCATATCGCGAATAAGGCCATATACTGATCACCAACAAAGTTAGCATAAATTGCAGGTAACTTTGATACAGCTAAAAGGTAATAATATTTTTATATTATACTAGATTTTATACCACAAAAATAATAATAAATAAGTTTTTATTACTAAACAACGTAACTTACTCGACAGAAACTCTAATATAGGAATGGCAATGTTGACAGTGGCAGAAATCTTCGAAAGGTCGAGTAACACGTCAGGGAGTAGCCTAATCATAAGTACATCCCCCATTTCAAGAGTACAAATCATCAGAGCCGATATTATCGAGCGGGAACACTTGGGCACTAAACCGCACCTGACCAAACACCAAATCATCTTCTGTTGACGTGTTGCGTCTAAAAAAGCATGATATGAAGGCATGTTAGCCAACACCTGAAGAACACATGCGTGGAAATCCGACCGATTCAGCTTGTTAGTGCTTTTCAGCGATTCTGGCAAATTGAGGCTCTTATCGGTAAGCTGTAGAAAACAATTAAACAGACAATTACATAGTAACATTAGTACTAATAGAATAAATATTTTTTAAACTTACTATCATACACAAGGCATCGACAAATAAATCTATCTCGTTATTGCCATTTTTACCCAAAACCAACGATTTGTTTTGCAAAACCAGTGGAATACCTTGCAAAACAAATTTTAGAACTTCCCAATCTGTAAGTAAGTAATTTAGTATTACTTTGAAATAAAACACGACTTCGAAATACTTTCACTAAAAATTTACTAAAAATTTTCAATTGATAACGGCGAATATTATAAATTAATTTATTATTATCTATGAAAATGTGTGATAGTTACTATTAAATTATTTAATAAAGATCCTAATTATGTCTTATGTGTACATATGGGCTTATAATAATAATAAATGTCGGAAATTTATTTCAGCTTGTAAATTTTATTTAGTTAAGTAATTTTGCACCAGATCTATGTACAGGTGTATGTTTATATCTATCCACCGAATACAATTCTTTTTAAGCTGCTTACCTTTTTCTTGCCTCAAACAGGAAAGTACAGTTTTGAAACAACGTCGCAATGGAACATATGTAATAGTACAAGGGGTCACTTGAGTTATAGCTGGGGAAACAGGTGGAGGAGAACTGAGAGAACTCCTGTCCATACTGTTATATGAAACGCACAAATACGGACTAAATTTCACTTTACCATTCGATTGTATGCATCCCAAATGAAATTGGGAGTCAGCTCGCATATTCAAAAAACATTCAAAAATCTACAAATAAAATTTTTAAAAGAAATTCAGAGAGCGGATATAATAGTACAGAATTCAAAACTTGCCTTATAACGTATTTGATTGAAATCTTCAAAAATTTTTGGTCGACTGTAATGTTGTTGTAGATGGTGCACAAACATCTTGTAAATTTTCAGAGCATGGGTGGAGGGTAATCGGTGAATTTTCAATTCAAATACCTTCACCAAACCAGTTACAATACTTTTGATGTCTGCTATTTCTGAATCAGGTACTGGGGTATCTACTCCGTGTGTGTCAAAAGGTCGATTGAAAAGCTAATAAAAAACAAAATCAACCAAGCGTGTCACATACAGAACAAAATAAGAAGAGGGCTATTTTCGACACACCTTTTCCAAAATTTCCAGCACTTCTATGCATCTTTTAGAATCACATTCTGTACATATATTTATTAATAATTCGGCAACTTTTGTTCTGATAACAACATCTGTTTCGTTAACACTCGATGACAAATGAGGGACAATTATACGATCGATTAATTCATCCTCATACTGAGATCTAAGAGAGGATATTTAGAAAATTAAGAATAAATTATAATACTACCCAAGCAATTAATGAAAAGTCACATTTACAAAGGCAATAATTATTTAGATAAGAAAATAACAGTAATTTCGCATAACACCAATTAATTAATACAATCTTTTCTCCTACACAAATTGATATTATAATTTTTTAAAACTTACCGGGTAATTTCAACAACGTGAAGTAAAACATCGATCACTTTCAAGCGAATATTAGTTCGCACTTCTTGTCGATAATATTTTTGCAAAAGATTATATAAGTTAGAGAGCCACATGTGTTTAGTGGGGACTATATTTTTGGACAAGTGAGAAATCAATCTCAGAACGGACTCTTCAGGCCTATTGGACGCACAGTTTTCAATTATTTCAAAAAATTGAATTTGTGCATTGTATTGATAAAGTGATTCGATTAACTCTTCGATGTTGTCCAATGTTTTATGAAAACTAGCTGCCGCATATTTATGAGCTGTTAAATTTGGAGCAGCGTCTGTTACAATAACAATTGGTCTTAAAAGCTAATTACAGTTTTATTACTTAGATATATATCTACATCATAAAAATAAAAATACTGTTTCGTTGAGTTTTAAAGAATGATATCACTTACCAATTTGTTTTAATGCTGTAGACAATATTTTTAGAATAATATCCCAACTGGGTTTGTGAAGCAGCTCAACATGTTTATGATTTACTAAAATTTGTATACTGAGTACAACTTCGTAAGTAACGATGGCATGATTAGAAGACACAGCCTGAGAAATAAATACAATCATGACTTGTTCAAAAATACAAAAAAGCAAAAGACATTGTACCTGCAAAATAGATGGCAAAACAGAACTGTAGGGACAACTCAAATTGGTCAAAGGTTGTGAATAAGAACCCCACAAACCCATATATATGAAAAAGACGGCGCCCCTCAGCAAGCCCCCATCATGTTTTAATTCAGGTTCTTGAAGTATTCGACACATAGTGTACAAAGCTGAATGACCCATATGGGTACCCATTAAATTTCGCATTACCTTAATAATAAACATTAAATCATTAGCACATGCATAAACAATTCAACTAACTATAGAACCTTTTAAATCATATTAATATAAAGAAATATATATATATATATATTTATATAATGTTAATTGGTAGTAAAATTTATCAGTTTTAAGAAATATTTCACCATTTAATAAAAGCATACCTTCCAACCAGCATGACTATATGCCTCAACATTAACAATTCGACATAGAGCACCCACAAAATTAGGTAAAGATTCTGATGGTAAATTACTATAAGCAACCACAGTGTCTAAAACCTGCAAACAAGCCAGCACCACTGATTGTTGACTTGTACTGTAACTTAATAGGCAGACATTTCTGAAAAAAAAATGTATATTTCAAACATTCAATAGAAATATTTTAAAAAAAGCTTTTATCAATTTTTAACTTTTATATACAAAACAAAGTATATTAGATTATGTTCAAACATAAAACGTACTGAACAAATCCTGTGACAACTTCTTCATCCAGATAAGCAGCATTGTACTTTATAACATTCATAAGAAGTTCTAAAAATTCTTGAGTTTTTCCAACACTTGCAACATCTGGCAACCATTTCAAAAGGAACGAACCAATCTGAGAAAAGCAAAATCGCATAAATGGAGGTAATGTAACAATAAATAAATGAAAAAGGCAGTCTTACCTCTTCTTCAAAGTAACGAACATCTTTACCATTATCAGTTAAAGCATGCAAAAGTTCAAATCTTGGAGCAACATCCTCTGAATATTCATGCTGTTTTATTACTCTGAAGAAATGAGCTCTCAACAAATCCAATTTGTCAAATTGACCTCGCACAAGGTTTTGTAAAAAGTTAAAAGCTAAATGACGCAATTCTATAGGTTGATTGTAGTGTAATAAATCTTCAATCAAGTTCCACAACTTTTCAATTGCTTTCTAAAATAAAAAAATATCAATTATTTTTTTATTTTTGTATTAACTACTCTAAACGTACGTCTTCTAATCGGTATGTTAAGACGTCTTCACATAATTCCTTCAATATTTTCGTTCGTATGGTTACAGGGGCATCTCTGCTAAGATCCCTTTGTAAATCTTCTGTCAAGGCAAAATCATTTCTACCTTTTAAATTTCCTAGCAAAATAATTACATGAATTAACAAACAAAAATAAAAACAAACACAATACTTTGTTTTATATAACTTTATTTGTCATTTAAAATGAGAGGTATTCCCAAATAAGTTGTAGACAACCCAAAAAATACTCGGTATGTACCTGTAGGTATAATTCGTTCTATTTGAATCTCTTGAGAATGACAACCTTTTGTCAAAACCAGTCGCAGCCTGTTTTTGTAAAAAAGATATAATAAAATGATATAAAATAAAGTAGTGTTGTGTTTGTCTTTATGATAGAATATCACGAACTAACCGCCGAATCAATCCAATATTACATGAATTAACGTATTTAAAACAATTTAAAGAATAATATACCTGAAGCATTTTTATTGAATCTAAAAAGCTGCTTCAATCTTTCCTGGAATCCCTTATTGTCTTTATCCTTTGAAGTCATTTCCAATTATTAAATGATTGAATGGTTTAACCTATTATAGCTGACAGTTCTGGATCTGCGATCTAAACGTTTCTAAACATAAAGAAACAAATCTCCAATTACTTCCTTCGCTCTTTTGAATTTAACAATTAATCCAACAAAAAACAGTTTACCATACAATAAAAATACCACAATATTAGTTAAAATAAGTTATTTTTAAATTAAATTCTAAATTAAATCCAACAACTTCGATATTTATTAGATTTTTACTTAAAAAATAAAACAGAAAAAAAGTGATGCAGGGCTGCTTACCAACAAGTTATAAGTGGTAAAGATCACAGATTAGAGAGGTAAAGATGACCCATTAAACGTCAAAACATGTCAAAGTCCCTAACCTATCCTAGAAGTAGGGTTATGTAGCAGAGATTAATTTTTTAATTACGATAATTATGAAGTAATTTTAAATATTTACCAGTTATTTAAGTTAATTTCATTTGATAATTAAAGTTAAAAAGAAATTATTTTGATAATATGAACAAAGATGATGTCATTTATTCATTGTCTCTAATATTTTGCATACTATTTGGATACATTTATAGGAATATTAATAACAACGAATTTAAGAAATGGATAGGAACAATTTTAGGATTACTTCTAATAGTCGTTTTAGGAAGCTATCATACCCTACACCTTTTTATTGTGTGCATAGGGAATATATTAATTTTGTATCATAATAAAAAGTAAGTATTGGTATTAATGGTATTATCTTATCTTTTACTATCAGCTTAAGTTGCTACTTTAAACAAATAAAATAGAATTAAAAAAGATTTAATTAGATAAATAAATAAAATACTTGGTTAATTTCACTTATATACTAGAAATTACTCATAACAAATTTTTCTGAAGATCAGTTAAACTTTGAAAATGGTGTAACTACCAAAACATTTGTTAGAGTAATTTCTATTATATAAATGAAACTAAGGGAGTGTTTCATTTATTTATCTATTAAAATATGTTTCACTGAGTGCCCAGCGAACATTTAATTACTACCATTAAAAAGAATTTTACATTAAGGATATTGTTCTATAATTTTAAATTTTAAGATAAATTGTTTATGGAATTTGGAGTGATTAATTTCATTAACTTTTAGAAAATGTCATCTTTTAAGTTTCCTGTTTTCTTTTACGTATCTTCTGTTTTTTCGGACAACTGAATACTTTGGTATTCCTCATCCTCCAGCTCATATGAATATAATTCAGATGATGTTTACTTTAAAGATGGTAGGATTAGCTCTTGATTTGAAGAATAGTACTTTAGCTATGGAAGAATATGATAATAAAAATGATGAGCAAAAGGCAGAAATTATCTATAACTGCTTTAATTTGACTGTGGCAAATGTACTTCATTATAGTTTAAATTATATTGGTATAGTTACAGGTAAAAATTATTAAAAAAGGTTATCAATAAAATTAATTAACAAAAAAAAATTGTAGGACCATACTTTCGGTATAGAACATTCCTAGATTATATAGATCTTCCATTTTCCAAGTATGCCAATTGTGAGAAACACACATTAAAGAAACTAAGAATCTTCCCTTTAATTGCAGTGATATTCTTATTTATTTCTTACTATTGGCCTATTTCTGTAAGTTGTCAGCTAAATAAATTACTCATGTGAGTTTTTATAAGAAGGTGTTATTTATATAAATAATAAACTCAAACATGACTTATGACAGAAAACTCTTCACATTTAACTTTTACGTTTTACTTTTATGTTATAGTATTAAATATTTTTTATTTCTTCTTTAAACTATATACATTCTTTATGTTTTTAGTACTGTACCACAGAAGAATTTTTTCAAGATCGTTCATGGTTGTACCGTTTTTGGTACATGTGGGTAATTTTTTATTTCTATCGAATGAGAATTTATTGTGGTTTAATTTTAACAGAATGCATTTGTATAATGGCAGGACTGGGGGCCTATCCAGAAATTACGAGACCGAGATCAGGCTGTGGACCAACTGAAAATTTCGAAAAGATTTACCAAATGTAACTATTATTGTATTTCCCAATTTATTCACTCTTTCCATATGCTTTTTTATGACTCCAGAGCAAGTGATACTTCATTATTATCGAATACAGTGTTTAATTTCGAGACTGTAAATAATATAGATCCAATTGAAGTGGATTTTTGCATAACCATCAGAGCGGCGATGAAACACTGGAACACTTGTATACAATATTGGTTAGCTGTTAACGTTTACAGATGTTTCCCCTATAAAAAGTTTCGAACTTTTGCCACCCTATTTGTATCGGCCTACTGGCATGGTTTATATTTGGGTCACTATATTTGCATATGGAGCGTGGCATTTTATTTGCCAATAGAAGATTTATATGTGAATCTTTATTTAAAGAACAACTCTGAACCAGTAAGCAAAACATTCTCAACTATTTGCGAACAATAACCTAATACAGCTATTCCTATACTCTACTTGGTCCTGTTTCTGCTTATAATATGTCTCTAACTAGCCCTTCATGTCTCAAAGGGTGTCCTACCATCCTATCTCTCCTTTTCCGTGTTGACTTCCATCTGTTCTCTTACTTTTTCTAATACCTCCTCATTCTCAATCTTTTCTATACACAGTATTTTTATCTTCTTCCTATATCACCACATCTCAGACGCTTCTAACGTTTTCTTTTCCACCTTACCCACCATCCGCGTTTCACATACATACAGAGCAGTACTCCAAATATACACTTTTAACAATCTTTTACGAATTTCCAAATTAACCGTTTACGAGCACATAAGTGATTTTGTTTTGTTAAAAGCTACTCAACCCTGCGCTATCCTTTGTTTTATAACTCCACAAATTGTTTCCCTCTTTAAAAAAAAAACTTGTACATTCAATTATTCTATATTGTACAAATCGAGATATATAATGCCTTGTCTTAAGACAAAAATTGCGCTCCTTATAATTTTCTCTTTTTTTTTCATTTGATATTATGTCTAAGTGACTAATTTTCAGTATTTAAAATTTTGGAAATGGTTTATTTGGTATATGAAAATGCAAACTTTTGGATATTTGTGTGTCGCAATGCAGTTGCTTACATACGAAAATGTAATGCGCTATTACAATTCCGTGTATCATTTTTGGATAGTGGCGTTAATTTTTTTGTACCTTATCGGCCTTATAATAAAATTTAAAAGAAGAGTACGAACCACAATCGTTGACGAGTAGAAAGATGGTCCGACTTCAGAAAAAAGTTAAATGATATTATTGTTGTGATAAAAAAAGTACCTGCTATAGCAGCAACTACATAATAATTTATTTTAGTGTAATTTGGAATATTGTATTTATTACGTGGAAGCAATATAAAAATAATTACATTGAATTATTGTGGCATTATTATCACCCATGCAAACAAAAATAAATTTTCTTTTATTGGTTTGATTAAAGTTTGAGGTAGACTGTCATAACACAAACATAATCTTAAGAAGTATTATTTTTATAATTTATATTTAAAATTAAATTGTTTAAATGCAGATCAAACATTGTGTTTTATTCTTAATAAGTAGTTTGCAGTCAAACTATTAAATTTGAGTCGAAAAATAAATTAAAGATGGAACTTAAAAGTTTTTTTTTTTAATATTAAATATATTCAAAATATCTTCATAGTTTTACTAATATTCCATCATAATTAAAAAATAAAGGATTTTTTGTGATTATTATAATAGTATAATTTAAATCAGATGCTAATTCGCTCCATCAGGAAATAGATGTCGCTACTATGACAAATCATAAACGACGCTAATACTCTACAAGGTGTATTCAAGAAATTATACGGTCTTACGTAAATAATGATACATTTTATTTTATAAGGTCGTTATCAGAGGTGTTCATTTTCCGTAATTACATTCATCCAATCGCGTTAAACTAAAATATGGCTTCTACAGCGAATAGCCAAAGCCTGCTAGATTACGCCGTTGTATGCTATTTTGCACATAACATAACAACTGTTCTGTAAGTCCAAGGCCAACGTCGATAAACTTGTTTACGACGATAAAAGGGGCCACTACGTAATGCGTGGTAATCTGGTAATGCCTTCCTTTCGTAGTCGTAAAAAGTGTAATTTTGTTTGCCTAGTTGCCTATGGTTGGGATCTGTTCAGCAATAGGCAACACATCGTTTTTTGTATTTGTATGGTTCTGGTATCTAATTAATAATTGTTATTGTTCTTATGTTCAACTGAAATATTAACCACATGTCGCGATGACAACACACGTGTTAAGCAAGCTAACAAAGCGATGTTTACTCAATTTCAAACGCGCTTCTATTTTTATTTACTGTATGTTTAAGAACAATGATAAAACTATAAAAGTAGTTTTAATTTGTCAATGAACATTAAAAAAATCAGCAGGAAAACCAAATAAAAATCTTATTTCGTATTATATATTTTTGTTTTTATTTTAATCTCCTAACTTTTGTTTCGTTATACTGTTATAGCAAGCAAATCTTTTTGCATTGCTTTATTTACTGCCTAAATAACATAATGTACATTCGACAAGTGCTAACTAAAGAATAAGTTTCGCACATTATTTGCTGATATGAACTATACAACCTAGTCTCTCGCAACTCGCAACAATGCTATTTGAAATATTGAAGCGTCATGTTTTAATATAATCATTGCAACAAAGATCGCAGTGGCCGATGTTGTTAACAGCGCGTGACGTCAACTTGGTGGGTTGTTTTGAGCACAGCAAGCTATAGATCGAATTTATTCCCCAAGTGTATATAATGTACAGGACGCATCGAAAATTATGAAACTACATTTACCACACAACAAGCTTTTTATGAAGAGAAAAAGCGCCGTTTTTTCAATAACGGCTTTAAAATTGCCATAAAACCTTAAAAGGAAGTTTTCAATCCATTTTAATGTACCTAAGTTTTAAATGTTTTGTGTTATTGTATATTTTTTAAATCACTTCATTAAGGAAATATTTAAATCAAATATATAAATTATTGTATCAATAGAATAATGAACTAATTAAAAAAATATATAGATTTAAGGGGAAAAACACAAAATCACCGTTTCTGTAGGTATCTACCTACATATTTACCTGCAGAAATATGCGAAATATGGTAGGCTAAAATTTCTTCAAAACCAACCAATGTACAAGCTGCGTTGCTACGTACACAGAAAAGAGAAAACCTCCAAGTTTATAACCAAGGTTATGTTATAGCTTAGGTGGACTTTTAGCTACCTGCTAATTCAATTTTTATGTGGAACTGTTTCTAGTTCGCGTATCCGCCTTTAAACGTATGAATATTTTATTAGAGAATGAAGGCAAACTTTACAAACACGACCCGTATAATGTAGATAGATATTCCGATAGTTTTAAATGTTTTTAAAGGGCTTATCGAAAAATAAAATAACCGCATGTACAGTCTTACGCACAAAAAAAGTCCACACAAATGATTTATTTTTCAAATAATAGTGAATGTTGTGTTATACTTACTGTTTTTAAGTATATTAAAAAATAACTCTTTTTATCTACTTGACTCATTAATCAGAAAAACGGAAATTACCTTAAAAATGACATTATAATAAAATGATACAAAAAAGTCAGTTTGTTCAGACAAAAAAAAAATACAGCTACTAGACGATTATAAATTTTAGGATGAAGAAGATATTTACTTATTCGTCTATAGTGACGATCCGCGACTATTGATCATACGAAAATCATTAAGATTTAAAAAAGTAAAAAAAGATACGATGCCTTAGTTTAAATATATAATGTTTTATCTCAGGATTTAACAGGCGGGCTGAAAAGTTCGTAGGCGATACAACGATTAACGATTATAGCGGTCATACAATTTTTCGATTCCGTTTTTATAATACAATTTGTCTTTAGCCTCAAAATAGGCTTCAGTTTCGGCGATTACGATTACCTCTACCGTGAAATTTCTGTCCAACGAGCATTCTCTTGAGGTCTGAGAACAGAAAAAAGTTGCTGGGGGCTAGATCTGGAGAGTACGGTGGATGCGGAAGTAATTCAAAGCCCAATTCATGGAATTTGCCATTGATTTCATTGATTTGCGACACGGTGCATTGTCTTGATGAAACAGGACTTTCTTTTTCTTCAAATGAGGCCGCTTTTCCGCGATTTCGACTTTTAAACGCTGCAATAACACTACGTAATAGTCGCTGTTTATGGTTTTCCCCCTTTTAAGATATGAATGAAACAATGAATATTATACCATGAGCATCCCAGAATACTGATGCCATAACTTTGCCAGCCGACTTTTGCGTCTTTCCACGCTTTGGAGCCGGTTCATCACGTGCAGTCCACTCGGTTGACTGTCGATTGGATTTTGGTGTGAAATGATGGAGCCATGTTTCATCTATCGTCACATATTTACGCAAAAATTTGGATTTATTACTATTAAACAGCACCAAACACTGCTTAGAATCGTCGATCCGTTGTTGTTTTTGGTCGATTGTCGATTGTGAGCTCGCGCGGTACCCACTTTGTACAGAGCTTTCGCATATCCAAATATTCATTCACGACATGACCAACACGTTCCTTTGATATCTTTAGGGTCTCAGCTATTTCAGTAAACTTCACTTTACGGTTATCAAAAATTATTTTGTGGACTTTTTTGATGTTTTCGTCGGTAACAGCCTCTTTGGGGCGTCCACTGCGTGCATCGTCTTCGGTGCTCATTTCGCCTCGTTTAAATTTAGCAAACCACTTTTCTACGGTTGATTTTCTTGGTGCAAAGTCCAAATAATGTTTATCAAGCCAAGCCTTGGTTTCAACAGTATTTTTTTGCCAAAAAGCAATGCATTATTAACACACGAAATTTCTTTTTATCAATTTTTTCAAAGTAACAAAAGTTCTTTCACACTAAAAATGCTATAACTCAGATACTAATAGTGCAACAGCTGTCAAATTTATATACGGGTCTTTTGAAGGTTAGGGCTAACTAAAAATCATATAGATTTGATATTAGTAGCGCCATCTATAGATCAACCTACGAACTTTTCAGCCCGCCTGTTACCTAGTTGTGGTATTAGTCCGCCTCATATTTCCCTATTGTAATTTTTATCTTCATAGGGTAAATAAATACAATTTTATTGAAAAAATAAAAAGCTGTTCATTTTAGCGCACTCAAACTTTTCCATGAAAACAATATCTTGCTAAAAGAGCATATTCAACATATGGCGTAAAAAATTGTTTTTTTACAATTTAACTTTAAAACCATTAGTTGTCCGAGTAAGATATGTTACTTTTGATTTGGTGAAGCTATACTGGATAAGGAAATAAATAAAATAAAACCGAAAAAAATCAAAATCAAATGAAAAACGACAAAGTTTGACTATTTTTAAAAACCGTTTATTCAATTTTTTTCTTTATCCATTGCAGCTTCATCAAATCAAATTTAACTTTTTTCACACTGTAACTTCCGAAACTCTTTAATATGTTATATATCCTCGTGTATTAGCGTAACCACTCGCTGTGAACACATTTTATATATCTAGTTGCATAACGTATACATGATATCTATATTTGAGGTGGTCAGTCAAAGCTAATCGTAAAAAGCAATAAACAGAGGACGTTTTCGCAATAATTTGCGGCGCGCGAATTGGGTAACATCGAAAAATAATATACATGTAAATAATGAAATATTTTTTGTTATTTTTTTTTGCTGGTCCGCAGCTTTTATTACGCTTAAACCGCCCTTGTTCGCCAAAAAGAAAAAAAATAGTACCTACTATTTTTACACATGAGGCAATTGAGTGGCATATTTCAAAAACAAATTGCACAGTATCTCTACCATTCTGTTGCAACCTACCATTAATTTATAGCAAGATCGAAGTAGACAATTGTAATGCTATTTAGACGCCCTTAACAAATAACGCTTATTACATGGTTGATTAACACGTCAAGGTTTCGACTTGCAATTATTGACAGACTTCTTCAATGCCATTCTCTTAAGTTATTTCCCAACATCGTCACAAAATTTTGTCGAAGAACTTTACTATTATTACACGACTGCTTGTTATTATTCGCACAATCAATCAGCTATTAGGGAGAGCTACTGATAATAAATTAATGTTAATAGTTCGTGTATTTATATGCATAATAGTCAGTTGCAGGGTAACAGTACAAGTGACGATGATGAATAATAAAATACATTCATTGTATTGAATTAGCGGATACTTGATGGAAGTCTAACATATTGCAATAAACACACCGAAACAGAAACAGACTATAATAAAGAATTGGATCTAATTAAACAAATTGCCATAAACAATAATTACAACCCGCTCATAATCGACACTCTTTTACAAAAAATTTCATACAATTTCCCACTCACTAAGGATAACACAAATAAAAAATTCAAACTTTTAACATATATAGGGAAACCATCACTAACAATTAATAAATTTCTCAGAGACAGCAATATAAATGTATCATACAAAACGAATAATAACCTTAGCAAACACGTAAAGAATAATAAAGACAAAGTAGAGAAATTATCAAAACATCAACTCAATTGCGGTTCTTGTACAAAAATTTATATAGGTCAGACGGGAAGAAATTTTAGAATTCGTTTGAATGAACATTTTAGATCATATAGAAACAAAAAACCTGATTCTAACTATGCCAAACATGTGTTAGAAGATAACCATATATTTAATTTAGATCTAAAAATTTTACACATTGAAAATAAAAGTTTAAAACTTACACTATTAGAATCTAAAGAAATTAACAAATATAAAAATACAGACATATTACTTAATGACCAAGTAGATATAAACCTCTCACCACTATTAAACCTTTTCCCTCACTCTAATGAAGATGCACCACCCTATTTATAGACATCTACTCTTAGGTAGTTTTAAGTAGATTTTGTACTTCTGAAGAAGCCACAGTGTTGGCGAAACACGTGTTAAGTTTATTTAATAAATTGTGGAAGTTATCAACTGTGTGTTTATTTCAATAAATAAAATACATATTTGGCGATTATTCTTGTGAATTTACTATTTCTTATTATTCACACCGCAATCTGAAAGGTCCATGATTATATTAAAAATAACAATAGCTCTTGCAAGATTGTAGATACAGTTAGGTTAATAAATGAACGGTCTATTGCTACTATTTGACCCGATTATACACATAGACGAATGAGAAAAAACTGGATTCGTTATTTGAATAGCTGCAAAACTTCTTTAGTTGAAATTAAATTTTTATATACAGAATTTTCAGGCTTCACAAATTTTAATGTTATTAACGGATGTTAAAGAAGTCTATGAATTTGAGAATTCCCTATTTATTTATTTACATTTATTGTTATTAAAAAAAAATGAAATCAAGAAAAACATTAAGATATAAAAAGTAAAAGAAATTTAACCCTAAAATCGATTTGAGAAGTAAAAGTTCATCTTAATCAAAATAAAAATTTATTGGCCCAACTTAGAACAAAAATTTACATTTTCGTTATCAAGTTATATGCTTGATTATATTTAAATTTAAATACGAAATTTGCACATTGTCGTCTTTCTAATTGTCTAACTTAATTTAGTAAAATAATTTTATATTTCCGGTTTGTTCTCTTTGTTTTGCAAACTTTGAATCATTTTAATTCTACAGTAATCCTAATAGAAACATATTTCAGGCAATTCATCGTGCGTTAACTGTCATATTATAAGAAACATAAAACCTAATACAGGGGCGTATTCAAAAGTATTATTATTTAGAAATCAGATAGATTAACGTATAACAATTTTAAAAAGACTTTCAGCACAATTGTAATCAAAATTTGAGTATATAAACAAAAATATTTTCCCAGTTCTCGTGAGACACGATTTATTTAAATATAGATACCTAGTAAATAGGAAACTGTTGAAAATCCATTTTCGGCTTGTTATAACGAAACCAGCAGAACAGGCGCATTTCTACTTTTAACCTTCAACACTTGTTTTGCGTACAAGGTTTCGTTGAATCACAAAAGGCCGTGGAAATAGTTACAAATTTTTATTTTTCCGTAATTAATTACCAGATAGTTACAAAAACAACTTCAAAATTTCTCAGTTACTTAAGCAAAAACGATTTTCTATAAAACAAGAAAACTAAAGTTTTCTTATACCAGCCAACTTCGTCAAATAAGGAATTCTACACTAGTTAAACCCATTTATTGCGTGATGAACAAATATAAAATATATCGGCAATTAAATATAAATATAAATATGGGATCAACAGAAACAACTACTCGGAGGGCTAATACCCCTTACCGGCATTGAATTACACTGTTGATTCCGATGGATTCTTAGACGAAGATATAACATATTCAAAAAAGAAGGAATTAAAATCCTTATTCGTCTAAATATTAAGATCGAAGATATCACCTTTGGAACGCGTCCTACCAAGTAGGCACAACGAACCGAAAGCCATATCCCACGACCGGTTTCGACCTATCGGGTCTCATCAGGTGGGCGCTGGCAGAAAGGCCTTTACAGGCTATATTATAAATATAAATATAAATATGGGATCAACAGAAACAACTACTCCGAGGGCTAATACCCCTTACCGGCATTGAATTACACTGTTGATTCCGATGGATTCTTAGACGAAGATATAACATATTCAAAAAAGAAGGAATTAAAATCTAAATGTGAGATCTTCGATCTTAATATTTAGACGAATAAGGATTTTAATTCCTTCTTTTTTGAATATATCGGCGATTAAAACAATAATCTTTTTTCGTGTCGAGTTAGTTCTTGTCAAGCACCGTTTGTATCTTATATAATACTTAATACGTGAACATCGGTATTTATTATTAAAGAAGGGAAATGAAACTTATAATACTGGAAAAATACTGCTAACAAAACAAAAATCACTTGTGTGTGTTGTACCAATGTTAATGCCCGATTGTCACGAGGGCGACTCCGGTTCGATTTCCGGCTGATACAATACTTTTTTCTTATTATTATTTTACGTAAAATAACACTCCATTTCTAGTATTTATAGAGTGACGACCGGCGGTCACAAAAGGAAATAAACCTTAAAGCGTAAAATCATGGAGGCAGTACATGCTGTAAGTAATGCTATAGCACCTTAGATCAGATAAGAAATGAATCTTGATCTTTTTTCGCGCTCTGCTGCAACCTGATTGGCAGAGAGAGATACGGTTGGGGTACAGAGATCCAATCAGGCCGCGCTAGAGCGAGCAAGGAAATCCAAATTCATTTCCCATCTCTAGCACGCTGCTATCTATTATAACATATATGCTGCCTCCATGTTTTTATGCTTTTAGAAATAAAATAATCCCACGCACGCCATGATCGTTCTACAAAGCAGTATATGAAAACATAAGGCGCTCGGTCACCTGCTTATTATTAACTATTTAATTTTGAACGCTACTGTATAGACACGCACACAGGCACACATCAATAAGGTACAATGTACTTTTGTATTGAATGTGTATGTGCAACGTTTAGCGGAATTCCTAAAGCATTCAAAGAATGTAGAGAGGGAACTCCGTATCTAAATCGACAAGATCAGGTCGGCGACGACAGCGTGGCGCCGGATTCTTTTATTTTTGCAAATGCATTATATGTAAACAGAACAGGTGGCTGGAGGAGGGGAGAACAATCCGTCTATTTAATAACATGTGCGCTCTGGTGCTCTGTTGCTCTTGACTCTACTTTCGATTTTATTCGGAGTGAAATACACGCATACAATTTCATACATACACGTATATACAAGTTAGTGCACACATATCATAAGATACATACATGGACGCTTGAACTTAAACTACTTTTGATTTCGATTCTGGGAATTCCTCAATCACATTCGTTATGTTGTGTCGGCCACGTGCTACTGTTTATATTTAGATCTATCCAAATCCAAAAGTGCACTTGCTGTTTTTATTTTGTAGTTTGTACAAAAACACCTATTAAATGGAAGACATTTATACATAATGTAGCGGATATTTTCATTTCGAGAATGCAATTGAAAAATTTCGAACCCATATGATATTTACCTACCTGCATTTCAACAGGCACTATCAGCCGTGATAATACAAAAACTACAAAGTCTAGAATACCAGTTAATGGTGGGTGTAGTTCAACAGTTTGACCAATACAGTAAATATATACGCGTATAAGGCAAATTTTGTACCATTTAGGTATTTCAGGTAAATTACAAAAACAGCTTGTTTAGAAAACAAGTTTTCGTTAAGTTAGATATAAAAATAAAAAAGGTATTGTAACGGTTTAAAATCGAACGCGGGTCGTCCGTGTGACAGGCAAGCAACTCTATATACCAAGAAGCAGCCCAAGGTAGATCCGAATATGTACGAACTGTTCCGATTGTAACAGTTTTATGTTTTTAATTGTTTTAATGTATAAAAGTTGAGGATAATTCGCTCATTTATAAGCGTGGAATGTATATTTTCTTAATTTCCCCATAAAACCACTTTAATCAATTAAATGAAAGCAAATTGGTCGAATTTCGACAACATGCAATACTTATTTCAATAAATAGCTAATATTTTTGATTACAATTGACGTACACCTTAAGAAAATAATATTCTTTTTGGTTTATAAGGGCTTATTTAAATATAAGTATTTAAACCAAATGCAAGTATAAAAAAAAACATTTTAATCAATAAAAACAGAAAACAAAAATGTTTCAACTGATCATTTTCAAGTTTTATTTAAATTTTTTATTGTTGTTCTGCTCTCTTGAAAATGATCGAATTAAATCGAAACAATTGTCGAGTAGTTAATGTATTACCAGTTGAAATACTCTTGTTTTGTAGATTTCTTGATTACTTTAATATATTTTTAGTAATTTAACCCTCATATTAAAATAAAGCAACTAAACTGTACTCCCTCCACAGAGGATAACATAATAAGGAACAATATTATACTTTGTTTTGTCCAGTAAATTAGTGCTCATACAAAAATCTATAAAAAATACATTCAATTTCGTTTCAGTAACTGTTTTATCAACTATCCCTCCCCCTTTCTCATCAGAAATACGACTGTCATCTCCATAAACATAAATGGTCCTATTTTTTAATTTTGTTAGCAAGAATACAGGACGCTTCAACAAATCTCCTACATCCTATTTTACCGTTCAATTATACTGAGCACCTACTGTACATGGCAGTTGGAAGGACACAATCAGTTCTAAATTCGGCGCTCGTTGAATATTCCCCTGCCTGCCTGCCGTCTTTCAACGTAATGACCTCCATAACGTTCTCGTCTCTCTCCCGGAGGCACGCGGTACCCCTCCGTCTCTCTTGCACCAGTGGTGTTCACGCTTTCGCGCATGTAGAACGCGGCCCCGTGAAGTTGTTTATTTGTGAAAGCGCGTCAGGCCACACGCCGCCGCCGGATAAAGTAAAAACGAAGCAAGCTGTGCCACGCGGCGCTGACTGGCTGCTACCAAGCAACCGACTTGAGACTTATAAAACCAAGAATCGTTGAATTTTCTGTGGTCTTGGGTTTTAGAAAGCTTTGCACCACGGACAACTCATCTCGTACACGTGCTATTATGATACATACAAATATACACTGTGGTTTCTTTATTATTGTTGCAATGTTATACTAATATGTGCATAGCAGCATTGCTGACCAACACTGATAATTTTTGTAAAGTTACTTAAAACTAACGAAAACAAATTGATACATTAAATATCAGAAAGCCACAGATTGGAGTAATCCAAATGTTTCGATCGAAAATCGTGGTGGAAGTAATTCATTACTTCCAGAATAACAATTTGAATCATCAAACTTGCCTGGAACAAATGTATTAGTAGTAGGAGTATTCTCTTTAATGAACTCTAACTGTGAACATCTGAAAAAACTCGGCTTCAGGTGCCTATCATTACCAGTTGTATTAAAAAAAACACGTTCACCGCACCATACATAAGCTCTTTTCTGTTTTTTAATTCATTATCATTATCAAGGTATCATTTCATTGTAATTATTTCTTTTTTAAGTAAATTTTCTCAACATACCATTATTATTGTTTGGATTTAGACTTATTTAGACCTCAACAGCACGGGTTATCTCTTGCCTTTCCCCATCCTTTGGCCGTCTTCCGCTTCTACAGCATGGCAGCCAAATAAGCAGCGTCCACTTCTAGTCAGCACGAAGCAGTGACAGAGGATGTGGATACCATTTTCCATTTCCTCGCCATAGAAAGGATAGGAAAAACTTATGGTTAATCCCAGATTGTTCCTGTTGTATCGCAGTTCTCGGTTCCATAAGAATATTGGATGTCTTACTGACGAAGCTGAGGATTTGTTCTTCCCAGTCTGTAATTTGTAGGGGAGATGAAGGCCTTTGCCTGTCTACATCCTGTTTGTGTTTTCCAGTGGATATATATGCGCCCAATGGTGTTGTTGAGTAATGGCAATTATATCCGCCTAAACCCTAAAGGACTGGCAAATTGGCTTCGGCAGTTATAAATGGAAATTCCACTCTTCTCCGTATATCTAAACTCGTCGGTAAAACATAGGTCACCATCATGTGGAATGGAATCTTTTCCAAGGGCCAATTCTCTTAAGGGTGGAGGTTAAACCTGTACTTTCTATTAAAGAGAAAGAGAGTCTTCTCAATGATAAATCCCATGATCACATCCTTGAGCCCCACCGTATCTTCTTCTTTATAGATGTTGTTGATCCTGTAAAGGGCCCTTGTTGAGGCCACCCTGAAAGGTCCTATACCAAGAGGATCCTCATCGCCGGTAATGCTCCTTAGCACCAGGTTCCCCAATTTTTCTAGCTCTCTGTTTGAGATAGAAACAGACTCAAAAATCCACCTCATGGTAGCTGTTTTGAGCCCCAGTTTTTTTCAATAGTCCTCCAAGTTTGTCAAAGATACGCTGTGAGCTTTTTCCTCAGGAAGTCCAGGTGATCCATCCAGGACACCTTCTTGTCCAGAATTGCTTCACTGAGTTTTGTAATCTGGAGTTTCTGTCCTCGAACCCAAAGGGGTCAGGTTTTATCTCACCCGTATTTCTTTGTGAACACTTCTGCCTTCTTCGGGTTGTTAGAAAGACCAGTCATTATAACAACATTCTACAAGAGTGATTTCGCTTTAGCACAAACCATAAGGGGGTTAAGTAAAAGACCTTGGACGACAACCAGGATGTCATCCGCGCAGCCTATCGCCTGGAAACTCATTCCTAATAGTTCTGCTAGGAGCCCCAGGTGAAGACACCTCTTTGAGGGCATTCTGAATTCACTTTACTTCAAAAGGTAGAACATGTGGTCAGTTTACTGAATGATGGAGGAGGGTATACCGTGCGTGGTTAAAGCTGAATTGATTACTCTCCTAGAAGTACCAATTGTTGAAGACGTCTTCGACGTCCATGACAAGCATATGGCATATCTTTTGACTTCCAACTGTTTTTGGATCAGAATGATAGCACAAAACAATTTTAATAGAACGACCGACCCTGTGTACATGTTGACCCCTGTGTTTTAACGATATTTAGTTTAGATTTCGGACTTAGAAAATAGATCCTATTCTGAAAATAACGTGAATATTTTTGGTCGATTCTTCAATAAAAATAGAAACTACGCTTTTAAAATCAGATGTTTAAAAGTACCTGCTATTGCTCCGCCGTAAAGAGGTGTTTGATAAGCAGAAATGAAATCTTATCTTTTGATAAAATAGCGTTATTATACGAACCTATTTAAATAATTTTTATGGGGTACATATACATCGTACCTTATTACAATTTGCTCTTCTTTATAAGTACATTTAAAATAAGAACAATCAACAATGCCTTTTAACAGCGCAATGAGACTATAATTACACTTATTTATAGCCCCCCCCTACCAAACAGTATTTAACGTTAATAAATTAGTAAGTAAAAATTGTACAAAAAAAAAGTTTATAACTACAAACTGACTCTGTATGAAAAGTACAGTGGTCACCAGATAATGTGAACTATTTTGATATTTGTTTCTCAGAATGTGTTAAAAATGTAAACAAGTACATTGCAAATATTATGCTTCTCGCTTTCTTGTAACATAAATACGTACCGTGTGTTTGATAATTTACAGATGTTTATTTATGTAAATATATTTATTATACCTACCTATTTAAAGGAATAAAGAAAGCGGATTGGCCTAGCTGTTCCTCTCTTTGATACGATTTTTTTTTTAAATATAATTAAGAAACAAATAACCCATTTATTGTAACCGATATTATTCGCTACGCTTTTCATCTATTGTCAGCAAAACTTCTATCTTACTATTCTATTTTGGTTTAGCAATAAATAAACGTACATTTACATACGCAATGTCTCAAGCCTACACGTACATGGACAGGTTGTGCCTATTCGACAAAAACCCGCATCATTTAATTCTTAATCATGATCATGATGACTACAGAGTGTTTTGTAAGAATAGCTCATTAACACGTATACGAGAATTGTACTGACGACTACTTTTATTATAGCAGCATGTGAACGTATGCATGTCTTCATCTATCAGTGGCGGCGCATGAATGCAGATTATGTGAATGTCTTAACCGTCAGAAAATTAAAATTTGAACTGTTAATTAATTATGAGCAGCAGCAGTCCCTTTATTTTAATTATCGATTTTGTTGAAGAATTAAAACGCCATTCTTTTGACAACAATAACAATTCCACGTAACAAACAATCAAATCAATTTATAAGGTAGAAACCAACTCGCAGCTCGCTGCAAATATTGCAGTCATATTAATAACTATACAAGAGGCATGTTTTTTAAGTAAGTACCTTTTTGAAATTAATTTATTAATTAATAATACCAAAAAATACCAATAGAACGACTATTAGAGATGCGTGCATTCGCTGTGAACACATTTTGTTTATCTGGCTGTGTAATAGCGCATGGTCGAGGTGGTTTGTTGAGTAATATGTGCCGTAGTGTATATACACCTTATACAACAGCGTTGGCATACGTATGTATGTATTTGAGCGTTCTAAAACACGTACGTGCATTATAATACCGTGTATTCAAAGAACAAGGACAGCTGTTGTGAAAACCCATGACTATTCTGCATTACGTTAGAGTTTGTGCACAATATACTGCTAAGTGTGGACTTTTCGTATTCGACGGCGGTTATTCATTCGATTCTTGCTATTGAGTGTATCGTAATAGGTACCATTGGTGTTGGTTGGACTTTCACAAGCGAAAATACGCAAAACATTTCTACAAGGGCGTCCGATTTAATAATTCAAGTCGTTTATGGTTTTTGGCAGTTCTCAAAATCTTTTCACTGTATCTATAAAACTCAAAATAAATAATTATTTTTTGTGCCAAAAGGAATGCATTTTATATGTGATACTAAAAAAATTATAATAACATTATTCCATAAAAATATCTGTTTATTATTTGTTTACGCAAAAAATAGGTACCCACATACATCGCAGACATTTTTAAATAGTTTCGAAAACTTTAATGAAACTGATTGACGCAACAAACTGGATTAATATTATCTGTAGTAAAGGTGAGAATAGGCTGTCCTTGTTCTCAATCGCCGGTTTTAAAATTATATCGAATCTAGTTATTTATTTGACTTTTGTACAGGTAGTACGAATATCAGAAAATTGAAAAACAATCGTATTACATTGTACTATAGTTTACTGTACTATTCATGAAACGGTAAAATAATCTTTGATTTATAAATTAACATACCCAAAGAAAGTAGTAATGGGGTTAGTATGATACGCCACTGATTTCTGTTAATTTCAGAAGTTACCAACAAAAAAACTTTTAAAATAGGTAAACTCAGTAGGAGTTTTAACAACAATACAGGAAACGCAACAATGAAGTGAGTATCGTCAGAAAGAACACTTTGGTATCAATAATATTCAGGGGATCAATTGTAAGACGATCATCAATTTAAAATCGCTTGGTTAAAAATAAAATTGAATTGCTCTATCGCAGCAGGGTCAGGTCGAGCGAGCAAACCGATATCCTGTAAAAGAAAATGTAAGACGAAATATAGAAGTTAAAGTCAGCCTTCGTCCTGTAGCATCGTCGACCCTCTGTGTATGTGTAAAACAGGTATATGGACACGGACGATAATTTTGTTGATTACCCAGCGCTGTTCGTATGCTGGCTGTAAAAACCAGCGAAGTAGTGACAAATATGATAGCAGGAAACGGTTGCGCAACATTGCCGGATCGCCGATTTTATATCGATTATGCGAAGAAGCGGACGACAAAATATTTTACCGAAACTGAGAGAGAGAATTCAATTTTAATTACAAAACTTACCTACTTAAAAAACGATTAAACTTAGAAATGTATTTCAATAGAACTCTAAAGCAATTCTAATCTCATTCAAATTTGTTTCCTTCATATATGTATAGGTATTTACATAAAAAATAAAAAATGTCGACTGTAAAATGTGGCACGAAAAGGAGAACTACTTAACTGCTTATGTAATTTAAAAAATCTTGTAAATTATTGGCGAGTGCTATTATGAAATTATTTCGAAAGTACATTCATAAAATGCAATTTTTCAAAGTTACATGTAGTTTTATTTTGAAGATTATAATCGATTACTGATTAAACAATTATTATTGTTTTTAAAAATTTGCGAAAGCTAGATATTTTCGGAAAAGTGAAGTTTAAGAAAATAACATTTCATAATGCTATTTTGATTAATCGCGAAAATCCCTTCGATGTGAATTAGTTTTTTTTTTAAGTAGAAAATAATTGGAACGGTAATTAATTTCCGTTACTTTTTTCTTTCTTACAGCCTACTTTTAATTTCATTAGACGAGGCAAGAGGAAAGGCCGGGCAAAAATAAATTCGGTATTGATTTTCGCTGCAGTGTTTTAGTGTAAACAGATAAATATTTACTATTTTTTGAAACTTGTGTTCGATTGTTATCACGAGACGATTGCAAGCAGTAGGGATGACCTGTCGTTGGTCCACACATACTTAACACTTCAATTGACGAAGTGTCGGGCATCAGTCCGAAAATTACTGCATAACGGAAAGAAATACCGTTGCACGACATTTGGCAACGCGGCGAGCAGCAGGGTAATGTCAGACTTTGTTAGGCGACCAAGCCAAGCCGAAGTTGAAGCCATCGTGTCGTCGACGAGGAGCGCTAGCGCTAGGGGAACATCGAGGCCACAGTTATACGAGTGTCTGTGCTGCCGCTGTTAGTGCTACGGGAAACAGGCGCACTACTGTACATACAGCACGCCAGCGGAACAGTGCCAGTCGAGTTGTGAACTACCATGGCCTCCGCGAAAGACACGGCTACTTTTTTTCAGCACGGTACTTCTTCGCAATTCGAACAAGTACTCAAGTTGTATCCGCAAGCCCTTAAACTCAAAGCCGAACAGAAAACAAAGAAACCCGAAGAACTGATCAAACTAGACAATTGGTGAGTACCTTTTTTGAACCGTGTCATTGAACTCGCATTTATATGTGCCCGCTGTCGGCCTCAGAGTGAGACACCCTCGCGATATCTTAGCGGCCGGTCATTAAAATCACGCTTGTCACGTGATAATCGATGACAACTGCACTCTACACCGAGATTTTCGTTGTTTACTCGCATTTTAAAGGTTATTAATTCGCTCATCTGCAATGGCTGTGTAGTGTCTAGAGCATAATGGCTACGTGCATCGTTGCTTGTATTAAGTTTTCTTGCCCTTTTTCGAATCAATCCGTTTCAAACATAACAAATACATCGTGTTTGCAAATTGCTTTTGATTCATTTGCACTTTCAATCCTTCGAAAACAACCTTTTATTAACAACAAGACCTTTTAACAACACAACTACGTTGTCCTTTCAAAATGGTGCCTGATCAAACAAAGCTTGCTTGGATGACTTTAATAAATTGTTTTTAAGCACACCTTTAACTTTAAATTTGACGCGTTTTTTTTAAATTCCTCGAGTAAAGGTATTATCCAATCATATTTGCGTTTGTTCGCTCTACGGTTATCACTATTTTATTAGCGTAAATAATTGATAGCACTTGCATCGATGACGAATGAGGTGGGGATTTGTATTTATAAGTTGCCTTATTTTGTTATTATTTTTACGAAAACGAGACACTTCAGCAAATGATGTATTACTTATTTTATATTGTAACGGGTTTATTATAAATTTATTGTCATTTTAAAACGAAATTGAAGATTTATAAGGACACCTGTTTGCTATGGAAAAGTACTGGGGCAAATTCCACTCTTTGGGCTGTATTGATAATTGTAATGTTTAAATAATTTATTTCAACAATTTAACTAATATGAATTATGTTTTTCTTATAATAATGCCTATCCTGTCCGGGTTAGCACTTCGATTTGAATTTATTTTTGTTAGTTATAAAATAAATAAAATAAAAGATTTTATTACGGCTACAATAAATAATTTAATTTATTAAAAATATAAAATAAAAACATAATTAATGAGAGCAATTACAAAAGTGCAGTTATAATTAGATTGTAATTCGTTGAATTCATCTTGTATAGTATATTATTATGTTTTTTAATTATAGTACGTAAAGTTCAAGATACCGATATAGTTTATTTGTTTTGGTTATTAAACTTCGAAATTACATCATTCGTAGGTATCTGTCTACCTCTTGTCTTCAATGGCAACGTGTGCGGATCTTTGTATCTGTGCAAGTGTGTTCCTTTTAAAAACTGTCTATTTCTGAGAACATTTTTTTCAATCATTTCATATCTCTCGATTAAAAAAATGACTTTAGATGTTATATAATTAACCGCTATTTATTACATAAGGAAACTAATAATTTTTTTTTCTTAATGCTACGTTTATCGCAATATAATAAGTTGTTTATGGACTTTGTGATCTTTATTTTATTCTCTAGATTGAAGGAATTGTATAAAAGATGCCTCAAATTTTCTGCATTTCTTATATTTAAAATTTAAATTACCTATCTTCTTTATATAAACTACGCACGTACTTTTCGATTTACTTTCCCTAAAAACAACCCCGAATGTCACCAATGCACGTTTCACCTTGAACTTGAATACACTCGTGCAATTCAATCAATCAAGTTCAGAGGAGACTACTACGTGTGAATAAAGTTATCCCTCTCTTAAATAGGGACGTTGTTTTATATACTATAGATTTTTACTTTATCTCATCATATTTGAGCAGGGTCGGACTTGAGATTTTAAACCTCCACGAATCGTTATAACATTTATTTAAGGGAAACGAAATATAATATGATCGATTGATGTTTATTTTTTAGTATTGTACTACTCCTGAGCTTGCTCCTTAATAAGGTGAAATACATATAGAGTTTTAATAAATTAAGTGACATTCCATGTGGATTTTTTTTTAAAAGTGTTGGTATAATGTTTCACAAAATGTTAACGGCGTCCATACTATTTTTTTTTTAAAACAGTTCTTTAAATTCAGTTAACGTTCCTCGCATGAAGTATTGACTATTATTCCGGACGAAACTATTGTTCTGTTTACTGTTTTTTTTTTCGAATGGAAACTATCGAATACTTAATGTAGTTAAATGCTCTGGCTATTTGTTGATTCTGTTTTTGTCTGTTTCTCAATTTTTCAATTTTTTTGTATCATTTCTTTGTTTTTTATACATTTAGGTATCAGAATGAATTGCCCAAAAAAATCAAAAGTCGTGGCAAAGACGCCCACATGATACACGAAGAGCTGGTGCAAACTATGAAATGGAAACAAATACGGGGTAAATTTTATCCCCAACTGTCCTACCTCGTGAAGGTCAACACACCCAGAGCCGTAATGCAAGAAACCAAGAAAGCCTTCCGAAAACTACCTAACTTAGAACAAGCGATTACCGCGCTTTCGAATTTAAAAGGAGTTGGAACCACAATGGCATCAGGTAGTCTTTTTTTCAATGTAAAAGATATTTTTTGGTAAAAGTCTATAATATATAATTCAATTTGACATTGTTAAAAGTTATAGTGTTCGCTTGGTGTGCGAATAAAATAATTCTTAATATGTTATTATTGTTCTAAAAGGTGCCCCATTGGAAAGTGTACTGTAATGAAATGCAAACTTCAATCCTATAGTTAATTAACGTAACAGTGCAGTGCGTTTTATCATGTACTACACAATTCCATACTAAAATGCAACCTTCAGTATAGATTGTGTTTTCTACTGACCATGTAATTCTCGCTTTAAAATTGCTTTTTGAATGACGATGAAAATATTCTAACAATTACAAATTTCCTGATAAAGAAGGTAAACAGTCTACTGTGCAGGTACACGTACGCAGAAGTTTACAAAATTATTGTTTAATTAGATAATTGAACGAAAATACCTATTGGAGAAGTTTTAGTATTTTCTTCAACCGTCATAAAAATATCTCTTTTTATTTATTAAATAGACTATACATTAATAAAGGCCTTAATATAATATAAACTTTTCTTGAAGAGCTTTTAAAAAAGAATGTAATTAATCGTTTATTCGAGAATGCAAGTCAAAACACTTTTTTCTTGTAAAATTTGTCATTGAATTTAGTTAGTTTAAATTGAATACATTTCCTCATATTTCCTATAAAAATTAAAAAAAAAAACAGGTATTACATTAGACCATTAGAGTGAATTAATATTTGAATGTATATAATATATTTTAGTTTGCATTTTTATTCAGTTTAATAATTGTTGCGTTATAATGCGAGTGTGGTAAGTAATTTTTTATTTATTGTTTTTTTAGCTCTTTTAGCGGCCGCATCACCAGAAAGCGCGCCCTTTATGGCAGACGAATGTCTAATGGCTATACCGGAAATAGAAGGAATTGACTATACCACAAAGGAGTACCTGAAATTTGTTAATCACATCCAGACGGCCGTTGATAGGCTAAATAAAAACGGAAAGGAAGTTAACAGCGGTTTCACGTGGTCACCGCATAAGGTCGAGTTGGCCCTATGGACCCACTATGTCGTATCCGAACTTAAACCAGAATTGCTCTCTCGTAAGTTACAAAAAAAATACTCTTGAGTAACGACCTTTTCTTATGTCATCAAAAATTCTGATTTGGACGTCAGTTTTGTTGCTAATATTGCAAATATCCTAATTGTTTATGGTCAAATTGTTTACGATATATCCTTCTTTTAGTTGATTATAAAAGATATTATAGTTTAATTGTATAAAGGTCATAACGGATTTAGTTTGTTACTAAAGTTGTAAAGTTTTCTTACATGTCTAAAAAAATACTGGAGAAGTTCGGCTCAAAAACTTGCAATTTCATTAATATGTCGCTTTAAAACGAATAGTACAATTTTAGTTTGACCTTCAATGTTCCTAGATAAAATTAAAAAAAAATCCATGAATCATATTGTTTTTAATAGGCAAATAAAGAGAAAATTGTTTTATATAAGTAGAGGCTTGGTGTACCATCTTTAAATTTCGACTAGTCACTTTGGAGTTAAAACTTTTATTAGAAATAAATTCAGGTGAGTATGTTTTACATCTGTGTCAAATTGCGAGTCAATAGTAGAATAGATGGAAGGACAACAATATTTCACTGTAAAGGTTTCTTTTTATATTAAAAAATGAAATTCTTGATCTAACAGGAATCGTTTAATATACATTGGAGGTGTTTCAAAAATACCTCGCTCTTTTACCATGATAATATTCCTTCAAGTTCATTTCCTAACCACAGTTATGTGTATGACGTTTTAGTATAGAAACTTAAAAGTGATGTAAATTTCGCTATTGAGATTAGAATCAGATATTTATTTTGTGTTTATTGTGAAGTACAATCCCTCATTTGCCTTTTTACGTTTTGTAATTTCATATGTACCCCTATATTGCCTGTATCTTCTTTAGAATGACGTTTAGATGTCGGTAAGAAAAGAGCATGAATATAATTGTGCAGTTTCCTACCTTTCATTCCTTTCGTTGTTCTAGATGTACCGGTAGAAAATGGGAATTCGGTGAACGCTGTAACTCCCGTGATGCACCAGAACGGGGACTCCCTGGACGCGACGACGTCCGATGAAAGTAACCAGGGTCCGTTGAACGGCAAATCTGCGGCTGTCCTCGACGAAGATACGACCACTTCCTTTACCGAGGATAGTCAGCCGGCCACACCCATCGTTGCGAACGATGAAACGAATGACAGTATCGTGTCCGACTCAACCAACGATTCGGTATCGGGTGACCTGAAGAGACCCCTTGATGACGACTCCAATTCCAATTGCGAGGAGCAGCCGTCTAGCAAGAAAATAAAGAATAACATAGGCGACAAGTGACAAATGCGGCGGATTGTGTCGTAAAAATACCCTCCCCCTCCCACCTACCTACACAATTACACACACACACACACACATTATACACTTCATTTTTTCTAAGTTTTAAGATTAGAGTTATCGTGAATGTTTAAACAAAAAACAAAATAATGCATAGTTTTTAATTTTTATGTTGTGATCATTTCTCTTTTGGGTGTTTTTGTGATTTTGTTTTTGATTTGTTGCCTCTATATGAAAAGTGAACCTTTTTACCAAAGTTATGTTTCATATACTTTGCTCATCGGTCAAATATCTGCCCTTTTATTTTTATACATGTAAGTACTTATTTTGGAAGACTATTGATGGCATTGCTACCCTTTTTGAGAGAAAAAAAATCACTTAATACATACTTTTCAAGGAAAAAGTAATGATAGAAATTCTTATACAGCCCAGTTTCATAGTTGTAAATCAAAAGAATTAAAAACATGTGCAAAACAGTTTTTAAGTTGCTTGCACATACATAACTGTTCTTTGCAGCAGTACTTTAATAATAATTCTCTATATGTAAAGAGGCTGTAAAAGATTTTTAATAATTTTTATAATTACCAATAAAGGATTTTTGGAAAGCAAAAATAATTAGATAATTCTTGAATAAATTAAAATTACCTAGTACCTTTGCATCAAAACTAAACTATTTCTTTTTGTCCTTTAAAATGTGATAAAGTATAACTGCCATAAATGTAAGTATTTTTGGAATGTTGATTTAGTAAAATGAAAAAGTTGAATTTTCTCTCAAAATATGGAACTTCATAAATGATATTGGCGCTTCTTCGTATTCATTTAGTGTACTCCCCTGTTTTGTTCTTTAGAAAACACCCAGAAAATGGAAGGTAATTGCATTTTTTTTTCTTAGTAATCGTACATGGTAAATATTTTTGGATGGATGTTGCAAGCAAAATGTAATCGAAATCAAAAAGAAATATTTACGTTGCCGATTTTTTTCTGCTTTGCCTTGTACTTTGATAAATAGGTATTTTATTATCAGAAACAAACACAAAGTCTCATAAAAGAAACATTTTAAGTTTTATTGAAATAATTGATTATGGAGTCGTTTCATTGAATTTCTTTGTTCTCTTTCCTTTTAAAAACTGATTAATAAAGAGGACAGAGAAGTTGCAATCGTTCGTATTCTTATCAGTCGTAAAATGAAAATAAACTGCTTTGCAAAAATACGCGAGAGATAATACTAAACATTCTACTGATAAGACCACGTACGCCGCACAATGGATACTTATTTATCAAATTACGTAGTTACCATTGCCTTTTATTTAATTTTCACTTAAATAATATAAAATAAATCGGAGTATGTGACGTTAAAAAGTCATTGAAAAATATCCATTGTTTGTTGTTTTTTTAATTTTATTTTAATCTTCTAGTTTTACTATTTTGATACTTTAAAAAAAGCTAACATGATTTTCTTAATCGTTGTAGTATACATAGTAGCAGCATTAAGTAATTTATTTCAATTATCTTTTTAATTTATAGGCATTCGTATATTATATGTATTAATGCAAGGTACATTCCATGTCATGTTTTTTTTTGCGTTTTCCACGTTAAAAAGTGTTATTATCGTTTATTTTTTAAATAATATTTTGAAAACACGTCAATACTAAGACTTAAAAAAACAAAACTTTCACAATTTACAAAAGTACCCACTAAATTAAACGATAATAAAGTTCGAATGCTGCAGTTTACTAAATAAAGAAAAACAAATGAAATAAAATTAATGAAATCATTTACTTTTTGCAATTCGGAAACAAAGTCTATTATGCTATTTTTACGCATAATTAGCACTAAAACGTGACACTAATTAATGACTTCATCGAAAAGTGAATCTAATTATTGTAATACAGAAAATCTTTTGATAATTACTTGCAAAAATTGTGCGATTTATGATTTTTCTTATACGTGAAAGTGTTTTTATTTTCTTGTATTTTACACTTACGAACCAATTGATTGATTATATGATAATGTAACGTGTAAAAAGAAAGAAAAAATGCGAGAAACAACAGAGACTTCAAATGTAAATAATTAATTCAAGACATTCGGCGTTATGAAATCGGCGGTAATATAAAAAAGAAAAATGAAACGTGTGGGCCGGCGGTTTTTTAATTTCGAACGTCGTTCCGTAAAAATATTTATATATATTATATAGACGAAGACGACGATGAAAATATTAAAGATGATGATGAAGAAGTAAAAGAAAACAAATAACTGAATGCCTTTACGAATAATATTGTAGAACATTATATACACTTTTACAAAGAAGAAAATAATAACAAAATAGTTAGTCACTTTATTATTTAATTAATAAAATAGTGAGGTGTTATTTTATGTCTCCGAGCGCGGATGTTTTTGTTTGTAAATAGTTATATCGTATATTGTACCCGCTCTCCCTTATAAAGAAAAATGGCTTTTGTTCTTATAAATACAGTTAAGACGTATGCTGACTCGCCGACAGAAATATCCGCGGTCGGACTTTGTAAGTTATCATTTGTAGAAATCATTTGAGGTTTTTGTAGGATATTTTCATAAATATAAAATTTCACGGCTACATCTTTGTTTTATTTAATTTCTGTTAAGAAAACTATTATAAATTTAACGTACAAAGAATAAATATCTTTTTAGACGAACTGCCCATCCATGTACTTAAATAAAAATTAATTTAATTATATAAATATAGAAAAATCAAACACCATTTTGTCTTACGTCAAAATATTTTTAAGTGTGTATACTACACCAATCAAACCTCCTTGGTATTTTATTTGAAAATTTGTGTAATTCAAAATATTGACTTTTTAGCTTTTCGATTACTAAGAAATTAATGACGAATAATTCAGACTTAGGAAGGATAAGAGGAGTAATGCAACGATAAGGATGAGTAAATTAGATAATTAATTATTAATTTATATACATTAAGATGATGACCAACTTATAGTTGTTATGAAAAAAAAATTTTTCAACTGTCTTACAAAATTTTGAAGTAGAAATATAAAACAGCTAATAATAATTTAGAAAACAATTTGAAAATAAAAAATAATTAAAAGACGAAGATGTCGTAAACACTTGGTAAAAATAACATTTTAATAAAAGAAATTAAATGAAACACCTGGATAAGTTTTATAAAAATACTAAATGGATCCTTTAAAAAATTAGAGTTTAGGATGGGGTTCTTTCTGAAATCAAGTTGGTCGTTAGTTAATTTTTTGTTTCAAATGGCTTGTTTAATTTCGAATATTTCGTAATTTTAAAAATGTCACGACAAAGAGGAGGTGCTTATGGCATATGATTATGAAATATTAGAAATTAAAGAAGTCAAAACTAATGACCAACTTTATTCCAGAAACAAACCTCGTGGCCTATTTAGTGTTTAAAGTACTTTCTTAAAATATTTTTTTAATAGAGGTTAATTTCAATACAATTAATGTGATATTAATTTTTAAATTAATTTAAGGTAATCTGTAGTGGGTAAATAATTAATATGACATTAATGTTCTTTCGTAAGAGATTTACTTTTGATATGCCCACATAAGGCGAAATATTATTAAATTTGTGAACTATCCAAGACTTTAGTTTATTGAAAAAATAATTATAAGTTATCATCATCTGATTGTTTTAATTAACAATTCAGTACAAAATGTTTAAAAATATATTTACTTAAAGGACAATACACTCAATATCTTTTTAAACTTTTATGTATTAAAATTAATTTATTAATTACAAAAAATCAATGTATATACATCATTTACTATTTACAAATTAATCATATTGATATTTCTGTAATTAAATAAAAATTGTACTAAACAATTCCCTCCTATAAATAAATTAAGTTACATTTACTCTACTTCCATTCCTTCGCCTCGAGGACCCCATTCATTTTCGATTTTAAGATTAGGATATAATTTGGCAATTTTATTTTCATCGGACCTACCTGCGAAGTCGGGTCTCTGTTTGCTTTTGTCCTGGCTCGTGAATATGTCATAGAGGGAGCGAGGAGTCGAAGAATAAATACTACTAGATCGATTACTAAGAGCTGTCCTTGACAAAGGTGGTGCTATACTGGTAAGAGGGGGCGGAGACATGGGCGAATCGGTTGTTGCACGAATAACAGAGGCACGTTGAACATCCGAGTCAGATTTTCCTGAAGCAAACAAATAAATATTAAATAAACCAAAAACGTCAAGGACTAAAGAATGAAGTACCCCTTTTTGATTATATAAGACAATTTGATATGAAGTCACTTACAAACTATTTAAGTTAAAAAAAAATGTTCCAAATTTTAACTTTCTTACCTAAAGGATCAACAAAACTAAGAGCTTGATCCACATCAATGGTACCATCTTCTGAACTGAACTTATGACATTCGATAAGACAATTATAAACGGCTCTATGATTTTCTGTATGACAGTTATTTTTTAAAAGTGTCTCGAGCTCATTCCACATTATTTTGTACTGTTCCTCCCGTTTTTGTCCCTTAGATCTTTGACCTGTATTTGGCAAGTGAAGAGATTCGTGCTTGGCTTCCAATGAAATCAAATTATAAATCACTTGTTTGCATTGAACAACCTCTTCTTCAGTTATTCGTTCCTTCGTTATAATTGAAGGTAGTGGATCAATGTACTACACAAGAAAAAAAAATTGTTAATTATTAGGAAAAATATAACTCTTAACTTACTTTGTACATACATTTTTTAGATTAAATATTAAAGTAGAGCTGATAGTGAGCGGCCAATATTTGGAGTGTCTGCTAAGCCTTGCCTTCATTCTTGATATTGAATTGACCTTTTCAGTATTATAACTTGATCTTAAAGGAAATAATCGGTTCTGTTGTATTAATAATCCGAAATCGGTGATTCGGTAATCCGTTACTCGTCCACCGACACCTTCAGATATCGACGGTGGGTCTTCTAAGACAGACCTAAACACAGAACATTTAAAAAAACTTTTAGCAAGTTGCTAATAATTACCAAGTTTTGTTAAATTTTTTTATTTCATTAATTTATTTTTACCAAATATAACAATACACTTCAAATTATTCCATTTTTATCCTTAATAATTTAAAAGCTCTCAGATTTATATTACCTTTGGTTTATATTTGTAAGATTAGTCAATCTGTTTACATATAAAAGGTCATTTCTTTAGAATATGTTTTTTTGAATTATTTACTAATGTAAATAAATAAGATAAAATAAACAAACAATTTTTGTAGTTGTATACCTAGCTGTGCACAAAGTATGAATGAAAATCTCCCCTCCGTGGGAAGCCAGTAGGTGACTGCTAATCTTTCCACCTGCTTTTCGAGGCATTTCTAACATAACAGATCTGCCATTTAAGAGAAAATTTATCAAACACAAGGATGGTCTCGAATTCACGTCCACTGGCGTTATCCTGTGCATACTAGTGCAATTTTGCAGTTCAGAAGTCATAGAACCTCTAGGGGTGCACCATTTAAGTGTCACCTACGACATTAAAGGATATTGTAATGTACATAGTTCATATACTTTTTTTATTATTATATTTTACCGTTTCGTATTCGAGGCCTTCTTTAACTGTTCTAATGGCTAAAGAGTCCGGGGAATTTCCTCTTAAAATTGCAGTGTGAGCATCTTTTGAATGATAAATTTCAACATCGTAATTAGCTGAGGAGCTCGCGTTCTGTTCTTCTTTCATTGGAATGCCAGTAACTGTTGTACTGGCCAGATCATAATGATCCAAAATTAGGGAAGACAACTTATTAGAAATAAGAGGAGCTTTGACTGAATGAACTTCTGTTTTTAGTATTGGAGAAAGCTAAAAAGGACATAAAAAATAAATAAAAACTGTATTTTTCCTTTTTAAAAAATATTGCTTACATGTCTTATAGCATGATTGCTCACTTGGGATTCTATATTCACAGGAAATGTGTTAATAATTACTAAATGGCAATGATCAATGGTTAGAAATCTGAAATAAAACAATGGTAAAGTTTATTAACATGTTGAACCCCATTTTAATTCTTTATTAGAGGTCAAACATGCAAATTAACAACAAAATATCATACCAAAGTTAATGGATAAAAATGGTACAAAAACATATTGGTCCACGCCAGTAAAAAAAGTGATACCAGTGAGCATGTGGTCCCCTATACATGAACAAAAATAACCACTAGCAAGTATGTGAAGCTTAATGAATAAATTAATTACGTCAAAATATTCTTAATAGTATCACTCACCTATCTGAGGATGCAGCAACTTTATTTTGTTGTTGGAGTACATTTTGAAAAATTTCTTCCAATCTCTTCATACTGTCATTGTCCCTTGCAGAAGTTATGCAAACAACTCGGCACCTGTTGACTAATGTAGCTTGACCATCTCCAGCTGTGATTGCTTTTCTTTTTTCATGTTGCAGATCTGTGCATTCACTTAATGCTTCTATGGCAGCTCTCAGTCCATGCAACACGGTAAAGTCTAAACCAGGTTGCACAGACCGAATAGGAGGTGGAGGAGGCACTCCAATTAGAGACATTCCATTCATAATCTACGATTCAATTTAACACTTTATTTATCACTAAGTTACACAGTTATGATAACTAAAGCACTTACATGATTTAAATTTTGCTGTGTAGGGCTCCATGTATTTAAAATATGAGCAACTGTATCACTTGCTATAAACCTAACCTACAAATATGTGGTTCACTAAACACTTATATTTTAATAGTTAGTGAAGTTACTTACTAATTTTCCTTGTGGGAATAGATCCCAAACAATTCTACAATATTCAATAGCTGATTCGACACTGCATGTCCATAGGGATTTAGAAATGGGATTTAAAGGGATGAAGCCGGGTCCTCTTGTTTTTAAAAATTCAAATTCAATCGGACTTTCGCACGATATGCCAAAGTATGGAGTATGATCTAAGACAAAAACAGTTTTGTGATTTCCTGGAAACATCTTGTCATTTGCATAAGGGAACGGCATGTTTTAAACATTTAAAAGATTGTTATTTCACAAACATTAACAACAAAATTAGAAACACTAATAATAATAACCACAACAAACCTTTCGAAGCAACAAACCGGAAATACGTCAAAAAGTTCTTTACACTGAGCAAGTGAAAAAGTTACTATGGATTTTTAAATAATAAGAAATACAATTTAAGATTTAGTTAATGTTCTTCCTAATTATTTTTTGTACTAGGAAATATTTCAACGTTTAAAAATAATTATTATTTTAACCAATTTCATATGTTAGTTCTTTGGAGAAAAATAAATAATTAATAAAATCTAATAAAAACGTGATGTGAATTAAAGGTTACTAAAATGTTATTAGATATTAAAATTTAGAATTATAATATATACACATTTTTAAAATTTTTAAATAGTTTGTTCCTATGTACAATAGATGGTGTCGTGGTGACATATAGAGCTATTTTGTAAAAGCTTATATAGAGGAGTTTTAACTGAAACATTCGTTAGTCACTCTGGTCTTCCTTCAGGTCGAATAAATCTTTCGCCTTTTACTAAAGATTTCCGTGGAGGAGGACAACTCAAATGAGTTTATAATTAATTTTTTGGAGACCGGCTTTTTAGCTGGTCAATAATATAATAGAAACATAGACATAAAAGTATTTAGCCAAATTATTTATAGTGAGGTAATTATTTAACAGAATAAATTATTCCACCTAATTAGGCAACAATCTAAGACTGGAAAATACACAGTAGTTTATATATAAAATTTTATGTAAAGTATGTGTTTAATTATATTTCATTACAATATTTAGATACAAGTTTCCAAAAGCGAAGTAACATAGTAAGTTGAAGTAATTAACTAAATAAAAATTAGACTTCTAATTTTCCTTATATTTATAAAACGCTTTTAAATATCTCTCTGAAGTATATATTAATTATATTTTAGGTAATTTAGATCGTAAGAAATATAAATGCATAGTTAATTATGTTCTATAAAATGTGTGTTGATATTTTTAGGAAAGCCGCCTCAAAAATTATAATAAATGATACACTCATTGACTAGTCTTGATATTTAGATTAAATTTAATTTACACAATTTACTGCAATTCAATATAAATTCTAAAGAGTATTTGTGATGAGATTTTTCCTAGAAAACAAGTTCAAAAGTTTTATAAAATTTGAATACTTAATAATATAATCATTTCATTTAGACAATAACATACTCAGGACCTTTAATATAAATAAATAAAATTATCGCCTAAGTTATTTTTAGAAATCGTTCTTGACATAAACAAAAAATCGAAAGTTTGAATAAAGTACTTATTAGTATTGCCACTTCTGTTTGTATCTTCAGTAAAGTTTTACAAATTAGATGTTTAAAGAAAGATGTTGATGACGCCGTGTTGTGGCGTTTAGAAATCGAAAAGTATGCGACCTACTGTCATTTCTTCGACCTAGATCTTGAAATAAATGAACATGAAAGACCAAGGTCGCGGGTACTTTTAGTCGATTTTCTCTTTATCATCTTTTCCTCTCTTAGGTTCGACAGATGTACCCCGTATACGATTAAACATTATTTACAATACTTTTACGTATACAGCAAATATGAAAAGTTAACCAAAAGATTTTAATGTTTTTTTAAGGAGGTTCGTGAGTTACACTGTTAAAAATTAGTTTTTCACAAAAAATAGTAACGAATGTGTGATTTTTATTGGTTTTAAAATATGGCTTTTTTCACCTATTCTTTAACATTTATCATCTATTTTGTTTCATTGCCAATTTTTAATAACTTTACTACACCAAATTGTGCAGATGGGTCTGGTACAATTGGTTATTTACTAATATTTGGGCAAAACTAACTTTTTTCACGCTGTTCTGTACAAAAAATAGCAAATAACTAATCTGACTAAAAATCAGATGGAAAATAAGTTTCACCATTTTTTAAATTTGTCAAAAAATGTTAAAAGAAAAAATTTCATCTGATTTTTAATTTTTAGTGTCTATTTTGATTCATTGCTAATTTTCGAACACCTCACTACACCAATTTTTGCAGATGTTTCACGTATAATTAGTTATTTACTAATCTTTATGCAAAACTAACTTTTTTCAAACCGTATTGCACAAAATATAGTAAATAATTAATCTGACTAAAAATCAGATGAAAAATAAGTTTCACCATTTTTTTAAATTCGTCAAAAAATGTTAAAAGAATAATTTTCATCTGATATTTAATTTTTAGTGTCTATTTTGATTCATTGCTAATTTTCGACCACTTCAGTGCACCAATTTTTGCAGATGTTTCACGTAAAATTAGTTATTTACTAATCTTTGTGCAAAAATAACGTTTTTTCGCGCTGTTCTGTACAAAAAGGAGCAAATAATTAATCTAACTAAAAATCAGATGAAAAGTAAAAGTTTCACCATTTTTTAAAACCGTCAAAAAGTGTAAAAGAAAAAAAAAATCATTTTATTTTTAATTTTTAGTATCATTTTGATTGCTAATTTTTAACAACTTTACTGTACCAAATTGTGCACATGGGTCTGGTACAATTAGTTATTTACTAATCTTTGTGCAAAACTAACTTTTTCAAACTGTTTTGAACAAAAAATAGCAAATAACTAATCTGACTAAAAATCAGATGAAAAATAAAAGTTTCACCATTTTTTAAAACTGTCAAAAGTCACAAATTTTTAATAATACAAAAGATTAATTTTGTAGTTATTCACTATTTTTTTAAAAATGTAACTCTCGAACCTCATGAAAGGCTCTTTTCATGGATATGGGGTACAAAAAAAATAAAATGCGATGATTTTAGTTGCCGCACCATAAAAATAACAAACACTTGTGTGATTAAATTATGAAAATAGCACAATGACTTTGTCAAAAATATACGTAAAAATTCTTCAGTTTTTAACGACAAAGTTCACGGCTAAATCTGTGTTTAATTTTGTACTTAATCCGTAAAATAAGTACAGCATGTTTTTGTTTAAAAAGTTAGTTAACTGTGAAAGATGTCATGTCATACATAATTATGCTTTTATGCGCTAACATTTTATACCATTATAATTAAGGTCTGGGTTGTAATAAAATGTTTTTAGTTTATCATATTAAACGTCCAGTTATCTTAACGTTGTACTTGTTAACACCATCAATGTGTTTTACTTTAATTAATAATAATGCAGCAAAAACATGACTAGCAAACTTCAGTGTACCAATTTATTTTGGAATAATCCTCTTATAGGTACACAAATCAAAATAAACGAAAGATAGTTGAGCCACATTTTGGCATCAACGAAAGTTTTGAATTCAATTAGCAAAATTTCTCACGTTTTTGTTGACTACAAGAGAGTAAAGCAACAAAGCGATTGACCTTCTTAATTAAATGAAGGTCAAGACAGGGAAAATTGCTCAGTGAATTTATAAATCATGCTGGAATCACATTAATGATATAAAAAAATGGTCATAATAAATCACTAATAACTAAGTCTGTTTGATTTTTAAAAATTATTAATATAGAAACTTGAAAGGATATACAGGAATTACCTGACTCTTAAAAATGTATAAGTAAAAAATATAAAGGGGGTGGGGGTTCGGGATTCTATTTATGGGCCATAATATGAGTAAAAAGTACTTATATATATTAAATTAAAAAAAAGAAGGCAATAAAATTCCTTTTCGTTTAAATTTCAAGGATCACAGCTTCCACATTTCGAACGCGTCCTACACAGTAGGCACAGTGTACGGAAAGCCATATCCTAAGACCGGTTTCGACCTATCGGATCTGTGATCCTTGAAATATTGACGAAAAAGGATTTTAATGCCGTCTTTTTTTTTTAGTATGTTATATCATTGTTTATGAATCCATCGGAATCAACAGTGTAATTCAATGCCGGTAGGGGTATTAGCCCTCGGAGTAGTTGTTTCTGTTGATTCTATATTTAAATTTATATTTATATATCTATAAACCGAACATGAAAATTATAAAAACAATCAGGGTTCATAGTGGTATTGCGAAACTTTGCAGTAAAATTATGACTTTCGACACTTTAAAATATATATATAATAAAATAAATAATTATAACAAAGAACTAAATAGGATTTACGTTATTGCAGTCGATAATGGTTATAAACTCTCTTTAATTACGTCAATCTTAAACAAAAAACTATAAAACAAAACTTTAAACTTAGTATACCCGCTTAACAGAAGAAAACCCTTGAAATTTTGTTCAGTTTCATTTCTAGGCAATATTTCATTAACAATAGGTAAATTTATTTCTCAATTTACAGATACATTTGTGTCGATTAAAACTAATAATACGTTAGGAAGTTTTATCAAAAATAACAAGGACCCTATTAAGAAGGGTGCTAAATCAGGAATTCAATTAAATTGCGGTACATGTAATAAAGTTTATATAGGTCAGACAGGGAGATGTTTTGGTGAGAGGCTTAAAGAACACAAAAAAGTTATGAAAATAAGAACTCTAATTCTAAGTATGCGGAACATTTGTTAGTCAATAAACATAGTTTTAGTGATAGTTTTAAAATTTTACACATAGAAAAGAAAGGAATAAAATTAAATTTACTAGAGTCAATGGAAATAATCAAATTTAATAAATTAGGAGTTATTTTAAATGATCAAACAAAGGTTGTAAATACACCACTATTAAATATTTAGTTTTTCAACCCCCTTCTCTTTTCAGCTATTAAGTTTAGTATATAAGTCAAAATGTTTTAGGTTTAGTTTATATTACTTCTACACCTGAAGAAGGCACAATGTGCCGAAATATATATTGTGTTCAATAAAAGTTTTTGTAACTATACGTGTTTGTTTTACTTATTATGGAGTTACAATCATTAAACGCTTCATCTATCCAATTCTTGAAAATATACTTTTGTGAGAAAAATAATACGATCAGATTGAAAGTTGTCTTTCTATTTTCAAAAGAGAACGTCATTATTAATTTTTGTTTTTTTTTTCGCGAATATTTTTAAATCGAATGGACACAAGCTGTACATAACGAAAAGAACACTTTTAAGGTCAGTAGACTAAATGGCTTCCTGTCTTGCATTGTTATTATATTATTTAATTACGTCTACCTCTTATGGCCGTATTCTATTAAAGTAAGAATTCCATGCATAAGATTATATCTATGTAAATATACACGCAAAACCCATATGACCGCCATAAGAACACTATTATATATATATACAGAGTGGGCCAATAGTGCGTGGACGGAAGATTGTGTCTTTATTATTGATTTTACCAAAATATGATTTGAATAAAAGTTTCATCAAATGAACTCGATCATATTTTAAAATTATTTTCGATTATACAGGGTGTTCCGTTTCGTCTGGGTGCTACCTTACTTCATTTTTTTTAGTGGAACACCCTATTTATTATTACATTTTTGAATTTTTCGTTGAAAATAAAGGTCACTTTGATGAGTAGATATTGGGGCGAAGTTGCACCGTTTCGGAGTTATTTAGCATTAAAGAAGAAAAAAACTGTTTACAGCGTCTTAGAAAAACAATCATATCACCGAAACGAAACAACATAGAAGGATCCAGATTTCACCACTGTGTTGAAGAAGGAATTACCTATCGTCTCATACTAAATTTAAGTCATTTAGTCTTTTCGAAAATGATACAGACAATTTTTAATTTTTTAAATTTAAAACATCAATAATTTAATTTTTTTAAAAGGAATGGTATATATTTTTTCACGTTATCAAATCTACAATTCAATTCCCTTTCGATTTTATTAATACATGTTAGGGTGTATCTTTAACAGTTTCTGAAATAACTGGAATTTTTTTAATTTTTGGCCGTTTTTCGTATTTCAATCGCATTATTATTATCATAAGTATAAAAGTTTTGTGTGCGATTTGAAAGCAGAGAATTTTTATGGCATTCTCCAAACATAAATATCAAAACTGATATAAAATTGGCCCACCCTGTATATATCTCGGTATATTATATTTATATATGTGTATTTAAATAAATTGCTATTTCGTGACATGTTATGAAGCACAGTTAACATCAAAAGTCAGATGGTATTTTTTTATGCTTTAAATATGTCAACAAAAATTGTTTTTCATTAGAAGTTTTAGAACGGAAAGGATGTTTATTTGTTTTCATAATTAATTACATTCAGAGGAATAGATTATTACTGCAAAATAGTCTGTAAAAGTTAGTGACTTAACAAACTAATAAAATTTGCTAAAATAAAGTAATCATTCTTTATGACAAAAAAATTTAGGTACCTATTTATTTTGTTAACATTTTATAATGGTTCGTTGTTATTAAATATTTGAGCAATATAACGTCAAGAAAGACGAAAACCGTTGTTTTTAATTTGTATGAATAAAAAATAAATAAACTTAAGTTTTCTCATGATACAACGTATTAACATATGGTATTTCGAAACTAACACATTAGTTGTTGTTGCTGACAGAAGCAGGAAGTAAAAATAAGTGAAAAGCGTTTAAAACTAGAAAAATCATCATTTACATGCGAATAACTTTAAAACGAAAGGTTTTATGAATTTTTAAAGTAATTCCAACATTTAGATTGGGACAAAAGACAATTTAGGCAGAATGTTTGTAAATAATCAAGATAAATGAAATAAACTAGCAAGGCAGGAAATAGCGGATATTCTAGGTATCTGTATATAAATAAAAAACAGTAAGCATGAATTGATGTAGGATTTCATGTCCGGAGTCAATATGGAGGTTTGAAGCTTCCGGGTTTGATGGCCATGGTCTAGTTTGGCTAATTCTACTAGACGTTTCATCATGAGCTGTAGATTAACATCTTCAATGGCTTGCTCGCGTTGGCAACTGATACTTTGATCACGCATCCGACACCAAGCCACTGAAGATGTGATGACAAAACGTCTGATACAATTAGCCAAACTAGACCATGACCATCAAACTTCCATATGATAAGCATAAAATTTTAAATTCTAGATCTGTATCATATCAAAAATTTTCGACAGAATAATTCATAATAGAGAATCCTTATTTTTTATGGTGTAAATTAAGTCTAAAAAGGAATTTTGTTTATTAATAAACAAGAGTACAAAGGATGCGTTGAATAAAGAAACATATAATTTTACAAATACATAATGGATGTAACTCAAACACAGCTACTTTCCTGAATTTAGCTGAATCCTTTGATATCGTTAATTCTGGGACCCTTTTAAACAAATTGTACAACAAACTTATTAAGATTTCTTTTTTTAACAGATAACAGAAAGTAAGAACAAACAATGTATCTAGTGGGTATAACCTCTTTAAATAGGCATTCCACAAGGGAGAATTTTGCGACCATTGTTATTCATGCTGACTCTATTTTGTTTTACGCTGATGAAATTGATACTGAAGATAATTGGGATATCGTAGAATTAACAGAGATTTAATTGTATTGCAAATTGATTAGCTTTAAACAAATTATCTTTGAATGTTTCTGAAACGATATACATATGCCACTTTTGGTAATTACTGCTATATATTATAAATATTCAAATAAACAATACTTCATTAAGCAGAGTGAAATCTTATGAATATCTTGGTATTTGATAATATTACAACCTAAAGTGGAATAGACACATGGAATTCATTCAAACAAAATATCTAGTTTTCATATTCTATAAACTATCCAAAGCAATGACTACTGAAGAAATGTTAGTGATTTATTATCCATTTCCACAGCTTAATTAAATATGGTATATAATGGCTTGGAGGTAGAGTGTACAATAACAAAAAAAAATAAATTGAAAATGTTACACTATATAGGCTCTTAAAGATTATATATAAAAAACACTTTTCCTCTAATATACCGGTAAATATTACGCAACTCTTTATTTATTAATCTTTAATGTCCTTAGTTTAAGTAAAAAGTTCAAATATATCAGAAAAAAAATCCTTCAGTCTTTTGATTGTTGTTAGAACGTATTGATATTGGTAAATTGATAAAATATTGGGTGATAACATATGCAGATATAATAACAATGTATATCTCCGTAAGATTTACACTGGTTATTAATTAAATTTAAACCGTGCCCTTATAAAGAGCAATAATGAATTTTCTATTTAACTTATTATTTCAAATTGTGTTTTACTTCTAATTTTATTATCTTTTTTGTAAATAATTTGTTTTTCTGCTTACATCGTATTAACTGGTTAATAACTAAATATATATTGGACAAGGTAGTCAGAAGATCAACATTAGAATTAAGGAGCATATTACAGAAAGACTGTTTTAAAATGAAAAAGTCACTAGGAATCTCAACACTGAATAAAAAATAACTAAAAATAGAATTACTACATTACGAATGTTAAAATATGTACAACTTTTGGAACAATTAGAAACAAAAAATATCAGTTCCTCACCATTCTCTCTCTCTCTCACTCATTGTTTAATCTGAAATTTTGGGATATTAAAAGGCGTTTATATTTTAATGGAATTATTACAACAAAATCCAAACAGACCATGGCCGGATAACCTTTCACTTGAATTAGATATTCTATCATTATTACAAGAAAAATTTATAAAAAGAAAACAATAAACTTAAATGATTCATTCAACGTTTCCTCAGAGATCATATTTTGAAAATGCCTCACCTACGACCCTACATGGTTACATACAAAACATCAAATTTGTTAACTATGAACTAGAAGTTAAAAATTTCTTTAAAACTCTATAATAATAATATCCATGCTAAACCAAATTCCTTTTCACTTAAGATCTACTTTTGTTATACAAATTTACATATAACACACGTGATATTTTGCAAGGCAAAAAAACTTCATTAACGCTTTCGATACACATACTTGGGGTATTGAAAAGTTCGCAAATTTTACAGAACTCACGTACTATAGCAAAAACTTGGCTACAGTAAGATGATGGTCATGGTTTTCTTTTCGCCTTGTTTGTTATGCCTAGTAGTAATCACATCACTTAAATGTATCGAGGATATTAATTTTAAATAAAATTAAAATTACTTTATAAAAGGGTAAAATAAAAAAAAATTGATAAAACAATAATAAACCTTAAACAATTCATATTTTTCTATTGAATACCTCTACAACAGTAGAATTTCTCTATTTAACTTGTAGGCCATTTTAAAAAGTAATGCAAATTAGGAATATTCAAAATATTTCTGTAAATTTGACAGAAGATTATTCTACGTAATCGAGTGTACCGTTACTTGGTTGAAATTCATGTTATAACTAAATAAAAATGCACTGATGATTTTCAACTTCCGACGAAGCCAAAGTTTGGCGAAACGATCGTCAAGTGATCAATAAAAAAGTTGAAAATCATCAGTTCATTTTTATTAAGTTAGAACCATGTCTTAAACTTGTAGTAGAAAGCTTTTTCCGATTTGAGTGAAACTTAGTTAAAAATTCTCCTTGTTACCCCAGAGTAATAACATTTTTTAATTATGATGTAAAATCTACATAATCAAGACTATTAAAACTTGAGACTGATTACCACGGGGTAGCAAGATAATTTTTTAAAATAAAACTTTAAAAGCTCAATTTCTATTACAAATAACTAATATTTGAATTCAAATTTGGGTTTCATATAACAGGATTATTGTAGTTACCTAATATGAATTCGAAGGATTTTCAAGTCAACTCGATTTATTTCCATGGAGACATACATTTTAGATTCCATTACATTTCATGATCCAGGCAAAATTCCTTTCAACTTAAAATAATATTTACTTACATGACATATTACAATTAATAGAGCACTAATAAACGATTAAATTTCATTCAAATAGGAAAAAGCTTTTTATCAGATAACAAGTACTTTTTAACGTTCAAGTTTATTCAAAATATGTACTGTTAAATGGTTAAACTGTTTTTACACTTATACTTCCGAATCTATTTAATTTAGAGCCATATTAATATTGCAGTGAACCAAATCCTTTAAAGTTACAACTTAATAGTTTTGTCACATAAATACTAAATAGTTAACCCGATAAAGATGTTTCTTAGTTTTCGATTATATTTTAAAGAGAACGTAATTTCATAAACATTTTGTATATTAATTTAATTCCCTACAGAACCACCTGTAGAATTAATTCAGTATAGTTAGGGGCATTTGAAGGAAACAATATTTGTTCCCATGTTACCCTTTTGAAAATGCTTATAGAGTTCATCATTGAAGATAATAAATGCAAATATTTATCGGGTTGGGATAAATGAAAAGTAGTTTTTTTCTTTTAAACAAAATAATATTGATAACTAGTAACTCTGTCGATCAAATTTTGAGGGGTAGTTTGTACAAAAAGCCTCGGTTACAATGGAATTGTTCTAATTGTTTTCCCCGATGTCTATTTCGATACGATACCAAAAAAAGTAAGAAAAAATGCGACCGAAAACCGGAAGTAACAAAAAGCCGATTCTAGTGCAAGTGGTAAAATCGAGTCCAACCTCGTCCCCGTCTTGGTCGAATGTGGCCGTCTTCGTCGTCTATTCCCCGTGGAATTCTTCAATTGTTCGACATCCTCGAAGCCCACGAAGTGACGTCACTGGTGGTATAATAAGAGCTCGCGAAGGAAGGCACCGAGTTGTTAGTGGTTAAACGCCTTCGGAGCGGTCACATAGGGTCATAGCTCCTCTTATTTATTCCCTCTACTTCTTCTTATTCTTCGTGTTGTTCGTCAGAGTGGTGTTATTTTAGTGATAGTGCATTTCTTCGCTCAGTGACCTACAGGTGAGTACCATCCTCTTCCATCTACCTTATACCGTACCATACGTAGTATATACATATGTAGTTCCAACGGCAAAAACCGCGGCGGCGACGGTGGCGTGACGATGGCAATGGGTTCGAAACGTGTACGTACTACATACGTTTTATCTATGTATATACACGCCTTTATTTGCTTAAAAATCAAGTGAGCCCGTTAACTTCTTATATACAGTAACAGGTCCGATTCTGTAGAACATTTCGCGAGTTGAATAAAAAGTTTATTAATCTTTTAATTAACTAAATGAAGGTTAAATGTTAAAAAAATGTTGTTAGGGTTTGTTAAAATTTTCATAAACAAATGAAAGTATTGTTCACAGGGTGGTTTATAGAGAATGGGGTACAGGGACATACATCAGATAATTTATAATTAATACGTTTTCAGTACGCACCCCTCAGTAAAATATTGAAGATTAAAGAAATACAAATACAAATTAAATAAAAAAATAATATAACTGATTGATTCTGCCCTTAATTTATGAAAATCCATTATTAAATAATAAAACAAACTAATTATTTCCAATTTTTATATTTAAAAGCCTTAAAAATTGTTTCACCCTATAAGGACATCTTTAGAATACAATATAACGACTTCATAAACGTGCTTGTAGGATGAAACATTTGTTAATTTTTTTAAATATAAAGAGTGGAAATCATTAGTTTCTTTTATTATTATTTCCTAACATGTAATTGTTTATAATAATGTTCAAAAACTTATATTATCAATAATTGTTTATTTTATAAATTACAGATTACCTCACATTAATGAGGAAAAATTTGAGGTAATCTGTAGTAGACAAAAATTAATTAACATCAATAATGTATTGAAATTAATCTCTACAAAAAATTTGGCATGTATTTCATTATTAATATTTGTTTGTTTCTTGAATTGTTTTTTAAATAATTTCTAGAGGACTCCAAATTTTTTTGTTTTTAAAATTTTTTCTATTTTACTGCGCAATGTTGAAAAAAAGAAAATGTTTCTTAAAAAAAATGGAATAACTTTTACAAGTTTGCAAGTCCATTTGGTTACACTTGCAAATTTCGTATTCAATATTTGTAATAGTTTTTTTTTTAATAATTGCAATAAAAGTAATTTTTTAGTTGTAAATATTTTACTAGGCTGTCATCCATATAATTGTTTTATTTTAGAATTACATTAAATTAATATCTAAAATTAGTTTATTTATTTTTCTTTAATGTTTCGTTATTTTTTATCAAATAACAAAAAACATATTTTTCATAAACTATTTGAAGGACGTACATTTTTATGCGAGTGTCTTCATTACCAGTTAAAAATACTAAGAAACGAAAATGTAATTTTATTTGTCGTTTTGAAGAAAGTGGTTCAACGTTTTGTCCTAATTAATTTATTCATTTGGTACATTCGGAGCTTGAAATACGAACTTATTTACTTTTACTCCCAACCGCAGCCTTTTTTTATTATAAGTAAAAGTTTATTATAAGAATCTATTAATTTTCTCATAGAATCAACAAAAAAATATACACATCTTATTTCAGATATACATTACTCTCGAAACTATAATTAATTTTACTAAGTTATTAAGGACACGTTTTTGTTTCCAAAATACTTATTTAATTTCTCGATTATAACGGAAACTTCGATCAAAAAAAAAATTAAATTAAGTTAATGTCTATTTAAAAAATCGCACGTTAATTATCAGTTAAACAATTAAAATATTGAAATTTTACACCCTAATCCAAAAAAGTCAAGTTAACAAACAATATTTGTATTTTGGAGTTAAAATGTGAGTTCAAAATCTGGGAAAATTCTGAGGGTAGATCAACAAAAGATACCTCTCTTGGTTGTTTTGTAATCCTCTCAAAAAAGCCAAAATTTTTCATTTTTTGCGTTTTGGTATTTTGAGGCTATACTTTGTACTCGTGTAATTTTATTTTAAAACAATTATTATGTGTGAAGTAGGTATATGAAACTGTTAAACAATTTTTAATGAATTAACTAACTCTAATAAGAATTTAATATTCGTTATACTTAATCGATAATGAATGCTACAACATAGAAACAGTTAGTCTTCCAACACCGACGTTTCTATAAGTGTTTCGAGTTTTTTATTCGTGTCAAATATGCAAGTCTACATTTTACTGTCCTTTTTACATAAACGGTTACTGTAAAACGTCCGTCATACATTCTATGTATGTAGTACGTAGATATCTGAATCGTGAGTGAAAAAACGTGCCATATTTCTAAAGTAATAAATAATAATGAGAGGTACCAGCATGAACCAATTTAGAAATAGACTATATTCATGTAAAAAGATTTAAATGAATATGTATCTAAAATAAATAATTATATACAGTTGTTAAACGGGCAGTTACAAAAATTTTGTGACAATGAAACAATAGAAACAAATGAATTTTATATAGTAATTGTTGCTTTTGTACAGGATGACCAACTTAGAGTTGCTTATCACGTTTTTGTTTTTAAAATTGTAGCTCTAATAAATATAGGCATAACATTCATGTACATACACTCAAAACAAAATATAAATTTAATTTTTGTAGGTAAAACCTAAGTCTTTAAAACCTTAAATTCTGTTAACATTATACAACGTACCTTCGCACTTATTTAGACTTACACTACAACCATTTTAATTATTATTAAACCGTTTTAAACCCTTATTAAATTATTTTTTAGTAAAAGAAAAACTCAATAAGTAATTGAAACTTTTTAAAGTTCTATTTGAACTTTACGTTATTAATGTTCTGTTCCAGTTCTACTAACAATAAGTAAAAGTCATAATTTTAATAAATAAGAATAAATACATTAATGTATTTAAATTAATATATACCTACTAAAAGAATCAATTATTGAAGAAAAATAATATTAAACTCGCACTTAAAAATGATGCAATTTTTCAAATGTGAGTTTCATGGTGAAAGGTGACTGTCCTTATATCCTTAATCGTTAACTGATTTTGTTTAATTATTATTATTATTATGGTTCAGTGAATTGGGGTCATTAATTCAGATTGTTCTATCGATTTTTTCTATAATATTATCAGTTGATAGGTTTACTAAAAAGGATTTCGGAAAAAAATAACTTAAATATTTATGTAAATTCATAACTGTGATCGATAAAAAAAATTAATAAATAATCGGATTCAAAAAGCAGCAACGTCCGTTTATATATATAATTTATTATAATAATAAGTTTGATGTGCGAGATATCATCACTGCAGTTTATGTTTATTTAGTTTTTTCTAAGCATACGCCTAGTAGATTGTAAATTAGCTAAGTTATTATACATTCAATGTTCTAGTTGATTATATAGACTTAACGGTTTCGGTTAAATAGAAGCAGTTTTTTGCATAATAATCCGTTAAAAAAAACAAATACCAAAAAATAAGTTTTACGAAAAAAAAAAACTGACTGAACAATTTTTAATATGCAATCGCAGTTTTGCGAATTCAAAATTAAGTAAAGAATTTTTCTAAATTTTATATTGGAACTAGATCCCTTTTATGAGAATAAATGATGCTTTTCAAATACGTAACATTTATAAATTCAAAGATTGTTGTTTGAATTCAAAATATATTATAAAATAAGTCATCAATCAAATAATTTACAGGAAAAAATCATTTTAAAGTCACCATTACATTAATTTTATTTTTGCCATGTCAGTTTAAGTGTTTAATTGTTAAATGTTAAAAATTTATGATTTAAAAACTAATTTCCAGATACTTCGTACGATTTGCGATATTTTAAGTCCAAAGTGGGGTAACGAATAGCATTTACTTTCATCGACAAAATAAATATAATAATTGTATTTTACGTAGGTATTTGTTGATGAACTAGTGTAGTTCTGATTTGGATCAGGTCTAAAGGCCGTCGTTGGTTGGAATTGCTTCCTAACGTTTCGCTAGCTCGAGTAGCGATCTTCTTCAGAGGTCCTTCCATCTCCAATGCTGGATGTAGACAGACACGAATTCTCCAATCAGTCTACATCCAGCATCGGAGATGTAAGGGCCTCTGAAGAAGCTCGCCACTTGTGCTAGCGAAATCTTGCGTCAATATTCGTATTTCTCTAAAACTATTTGCAAACAGTAGCTAATATAATCTACACCATCCCATCTCTTTATTCCTATTTCTGCCTCTAATACGTCTCTAACTAAGCTAACCCTTCAGGTCTCAGAATTTTTTCAACTGCCGCCTATAACACCACATTTCAATCGCGATCACAGAAGTGATTTATTTATGTTAAAAACGACTTGACCCTGTGCCAACAATTATTTTATGTCTCTGTGCTTTTATCATCGTACATAACATACATGATAATTAAATATATTCATGCATTAAGGTACACAGAGAAACTTCTCAAGCTTCAAAATTGCTTAATCAATCATTTCGTTTTATTATATTTAATTATTCAATATTAATTAAGATAGATATGAATGAGAATAATAAAAATTTAATAATTAATAATCGTCACACGACACCCTGCAGACTACTTGTAATTTCTGACAGAAAATGTAATTTTTTGTTATCTTTTCAGGAAGATGAAGAATCCTATATTCTGGGCAGTCATTTGCCTTTCGATCGTTTACGGATTAGCGAATCCAATTACACGATCAGACGAAAAGCCCGTGGAGACAAAACCTCCAAAGGAAGAATTGAAGCAACAAATCGAACCTCAAGGTAAAGGAGTCCTTGCAAAAGGTAAAATTGAAGAAGACACTACCGGTGTCTTTCAGAAAGAAAGTGAACTTGCCAAAAGTGCAGCAGCGTCTAGTGAAGAGAGCAAAACAATTGCAGAAGCAAAGCCTATCGTCGAAAAAGTTGAAAATGATAACAAGAAAGCTAAAGCAACTGGAAGGCAGTCGGCCAATGAAGAAGATGACGACGATGACGATGACGATTTAGACTTGGGGGTCGATGACGATGACGACGATGACGATGATGCAGCTGCAGACGACGATGATGACGACGATTATTTTGAAAGCTTCTTTGACGATATTTTAGGCGGTAAGTGACGCATGTAATTATTTAGAGAAACTATTGTTAGTTAATATCCGGGTATATAACAGACGGGCTGAAAAATTCGTAGGCTAGCATAGAAAAGAATTTTTTTTTTGATAGAATTTGATGTTATTATTCAATATAGTTCCCTTCGAGGGTGATACAACGATTGTAACGGTCATACAATTTTTCGATACGATTTGTCTTTAGCCTCAAAATAGGTTTCATCTCCGGCGTGAAATTTATGTCCAGCGAACATCCTCTTGAGGTCTGAGAACAGAAAAAAGTCGCTGGGGAGTAGATCTGGAGAGTACGGTGGATGCGGAAGCAATTCGAAGCCCAATTCATGGAATTTTGCCATCGATTTTATTGATTTATGACATTGTCTTGAACAGCACTTTCTTTTTCTTCAAATGAGGCCGTTTTTCCGCGATTCGTCTTTTAAACGCTCTAATAACGCTACGTATTAGTCGCTGTTTATGGTTTTCCCCTTTTTAAGGTAGTCGATAGTCAATGAATATTATACCATGAGCATTCCAGAATACTGATGCCGTAACCTTGCCAGCCGACTTTTGCGTCTTTCCACGCTTTGGAGTCGGTTCATCACGTGCAGTCCACTCGGCTGACTGTCGATTGGACTCCCGTGTGAAATGATGAGCCATGTTTCATCCATCGTCACATATCAACGCAAAAATTTGCATTTATTAAGATTGAACAGCTCCAAACACTGCTTAAAATCATCGATCCGTTGTTGTTTTTGGTCGATTGTGAGCTCGCGGCTCGCGCGGAACCCACTTTGTACAGAGCTTGAGCTTTCGTATATCCAAATATTCATTCATGATATGACTAACACGTTCCTTTGATATCTTTAGGATATCAGCTATCTCAATCAACTTCACTTTACGGTTATCAAAAATTATTTTATGACCTTTTTTGATGCTTTCGTCGGTAACAGCCTCTTTGGGGCGTCCACTGCGTGCATCGTCCTCGGTGCTCATTTCGCCTCGTTTAAATTTAGCAAACCACTTTTCTACGGTTGATTTTCCTAGTGCAAAGTCCGAATAATGTTTATCAAGCCAAGCCTTGGTTTCAACAGTCTTTTTTTCGTCAAAAAGCAATGCTTTATTAACATATGAAATTCTTTTTTATCCATTTTTTCAAAGTAACAAAAGTTCTTTCACTAAAAATGCTTTTACTCAGATACTAATAGTGTAACAGCTGTCAAATTTATACACGCGTTTTTTGAAGGTTAGGGCCAACTAAAAGTCATATGGATTTGATACTGGTAGCGCCATCTACGAACTTTTCAGCCCGCCTGTTACTTGTCTAGTATTTTCTCGGTTTGAAGGAATTTTCGGGTTTTTTTAATTTAACTTCAAACTTAATATCATTAACATGTTCCTTTCTTATATTGGTTATCCTGAAATTTTAATTTAAGAAGAAGGTTTCTAATACTTGTTTTTCATTGCAGAAGACGATGATGATGACGACGATGACGAGTCGGCAAGTTCTCCTGCAGCATCTCAACCTGCAGAACCTGCCCAGGAAGTGTCTCAAGAGACTGTCGCGGAACCGGTTGTCGAAGAAGCTGTTGAAGAAGCGTCAGCCGTTGAGTCCGAGACGTCATCAGAGGGTACGGTTGTAGAACAAGAACAAACGGGTGACGAGACCATAGGCGAAAAAGACCCAAACGACCTTAACGAATCGTCACAGAACACGGTGGAAGAACCCGTGGTGGTAAACCCGGTGCCTGCTGACGATGAGGCCAACGAAGACGACGATGACGATGATGACGATGACGACGATGACGGACTAGACTTGACCGCCGATGATGACGACGACGATGACGATGACGTCATCGATGACGATGACGATGACGACGACGATGATCTCGAGGATGTTCTTGAAGTGAAACGATCACGTGAGTCTAGATCGCATAGTAAGAAATCGCATAAAAGAAGGAAAAATTTAAAACACATGGCCAAAGTCGCCAAAACTAGCAACAAAGTCCGATAAACGCGAAAATTGTATCCTACTTAAAAGAAGCTCAAACTAATTCACTGTAATGATAATGAATCTGACCATTTTTAGTTAGCGCACCTGTACGTCCCGATGATGGGCGTTAACAAAAAAAGCGGACAGACTTTGTTTTTGTTTTAAATAATTTTAAGTACATAATTGTTAAATCATTTATATAATCCGTTATTAAAGTCACTTGAAGGGAATTATTTGATTAAAGAGACAAACATACAAATCTACACTCAACACTCTGTATATTTGTTAAAAGTAGAAATAAACATTTTCAGCGTTCCTCTAAATAAAAATTACAAAAATTACACCTGGTAACATACATATAATATGACAATTTTAGTGTAATAGTGACATTAAATCTACTTTAATTAATTAACTTATTTTCAACAATTTGGTAATTTATTTTTCCCTTTTGCGGGATCGTTAAAATTTTAATTCATTTTTCTTTTTGTTTAATAAAACAGTTTGATTCCATCGTAAAAATATTAACACCTATTGTCTTTTTAGTAAATAATTCCCTAAAGCGGTGCGACAACAATAATGAAAATTTACATAAAATTCAAGCTGCTTCTAAGTGGATGCAATAGATTTGTTTAATTTTTACCGGACCTCTTCATAACCATTCGAATAGATAACAAAATAAAAAACAAAATGATTCATTTTATACATTCCTATACAACTAGGTGTGTAAATCTAGTCATCGAATATAATTTTCACATTGGATGCCATATAATACCAATTAACAAAAAAAAGAAAGAAAACTATTTTTTTATTATGTTTGTAGATAAAAATATTTAGAGCTACCTTTTTTTTTATTATCAGTATCAGTGACATTAACAGCATTATAAAGTAATACATAACTATTTTGATTAATTTTTTCGGGTCGTCAATAACTTTGTTATTTATTTATTTATTTATTAATTTATTTATTTATTTCGCTACTATTATAATTAAACGCATATTAGTCTAGGTAAATGTCACATTTGTAGTGGCAGATCGAAATTATTTTCTTCATCAAAACAACTGAATGTGAAATAATGTAAAAAAAATGTGACTTGTAAAAAAAAAACAATTGGCGAAAATAGAATTCTACTTTTACATCATGTGTTTTCTTTTAACCATTTCTTTGTTTGTTTATTTGTCTGTGTAAATACGCGTGTGACATCTATCTAGATTTGTGCATACTTATTAATTCATTAAATTACTAATTTGCATGGACTAATTAATAGTAACCCAAATCCAAATTGCATGTTGGCATCTAACAATACATCCATACATAACAAAGAGGTACATGATGTACTGTAATTGTTGTTGTTTTGGTTTAGCTGAGGTTTTTTTGTAACGGTTTACGACTAATTAACGTATTAATTAATCACTAATTTGCTTGCAGATATACAGAAACCGACTAAAAATATAACGTTCTTGTTTAAAAAGGTAAATAAATAAATAAAATGCTTCATTTCTTACTCAACTAACGCTGAAGGTAATTAATGACCCAAACACTTAACAAGACTAATAAATAATAACAGTAGCATGACATTTGAGGGGTAAAAACGACTAACGGACTTAATAATGACTAACAACTCTTTTATTATAATTATTGTTTTAATCTAAGTAATAATTAGGAAGTGGTATCTCAAACTACTTCCAATTACTCATCGATAATTATAATTAAAAAAAGAAAACAAAATGCTTGTTGTTGCTTAAGAAAAGTATAAGTTCCTGTTGGTCGGTAATTTATTGAAACTACCATATAAGGATCGCGATTCGATTCTATTAGATTTCATCAACTTGTTTTTAACTTTCAATTTTTTCATATTCCAACATTAAAGGTATTTCATATTCAAAAAAAAAGAATGCATTAAAATCCTTTTTCGTCTAAATTTTAAGGATCACAGATCGCACATTTTGAATGCGTCTTACACAGTAGGCACAGCGTACCGAAAGCCATATCCCACGACCGGTTTCGACCTATCGGGTCTCATCAGGTGGGCGCTGGCAGAAAGGCCTTTACAGGCTGTGCCTACTGTGTAGGACACGTCTGAAATGTGCGATCTGTGATCCTTAAAATTTAGACGAAAAAGGATTTTAATGCCTTCTTTTTTTTTTTGAATATGTCATATCTTCGCCTAAGAATCCATCGGAATCAACAGTATAATTTAATGCCGGTAGGAGTATTAACTCTCGGAGTAGTTGTTTCTGTTGATTTCATACCTAGTTTTATATTTAAAGGTATTTGTTATATTTGTATTTGAGGTATCACTTCTAATATGAACTGTTCTGAAAAAGAACCGAACCGTTTACTATACCGAGAATGAAATCAAAAGTGAGAAACTACCGAACCATATTTATCTAATAGAAAAAGGTGCGTCAAAACAATGTTAACATTTGTTTTGTTTTTGTGGGAACCTTTTACACGGTAGAGTACACTATATAAGAGAAAAACGTCGTCACATAAGATGGATATTGAGTGTAAAAGTTGACAATTAGAGGTGTAAACCGCAATACTATTAGTCTCCTATTTCCCACAAGATAGAACGGTTTTAAAAGTACAGTTTTAGCAATCCCAAATGGCATTCTGTAAAAAGTCTTTAATGTTGCGTATATTGACACACCTGGAGCAAAATTGAATAAAAATATCTTTTAAATAAAACGATTTTATTTGAATGAAAGTTTTGCACGAAACGGTATAGAAAAAATATATTGCTTTATTCTTTACTTTTATTTCCTGTTGTTACATATTTTTTATCTTAAAAAACTTACTCGGAATCGACTTTTTTATTTTTTCAAAATTGGCGTCTGATTTCAAAAATTTTGTTCCGAAAAGAATGAGTTCAAAATTTTATACTTTTTCATTTTTTAATATCGAAATAATAACTTATTATTCGGGCTCTAATTTTATAAATTTGACAATTTTTTGAATAATTTTTCTTAGGAATATGCAAACAAAAGAAATTTAAAAAATACATTTGATTTTTTACCCGCTAAGGTGTATTTAGCCCCTTGACATAAAAACAGAATTATATACAACTTCATAGATATCATAATTCCAACGTTTCGTTTAACAAAATTTGTACTTCATTCAGGTTTGACATTATAGAAAAACAAAATCGCATAGAAATAACAACGTAAGAAAGGGATTAGGTAATAATAATAATCATCATAAACGGATAAATGTGATTTAGATTTTTCAATATGATATTTGGCTTATAATCCATTAACCTATCTAAAACTAGAAACTATGATCTATTTAAATAGCTAGCCCAATTTAAGTTCTCTTTTAAATTTTAACAAATGTATTTCTTTTGTTGATTGTGGAAGACTTTACTTGTTGAAACTGATTCATAATTTAAAAAATGAAAACACATAAAAAGTTTCAAGATGTTTATTTAAATTCACTACAATTGTTTCGCTGAACTAAAACTTCTTCAGATATGACCTTATTATCTTCATCTGAAGAAGCTTAAGTTCAGCGAAACAATAGTAGTGAATTTAAATAAACATCTTGAAATTTTTTGTGTTTTCATTTTTTAAATTTTGTATTTCTTTTAATTCAAAATATTTAAATAAACAATAAAAGCACTTGATAATAAAGATTCACAAAAAATATTTGAAAGTTGTCGACAGCTGTTTCGGTTCACATTCAAGTCTTCAAGTGTTTTTATTTTATGAAATTTTTCATCAAGTACCCTTTCAATTATTCATTTAATTAATTTTCCACTTTATTATATCTTTTTATTCTTTTGATAAAAGGGGGAACTTTTGCCCAACATAAGAAGGAAACATTTTTCGCAAATTTATTATCTTTATATGAAAATAAAGTAAAGTTTCAAAAATATTATTAATTGTTCACAAAAATTGTTTCACCAAAACATTGGCCTCTACAAGTGAATATGTTAAAAATATTTTTGAAACAATTAATTGTTATTTTTATATTAGAATTAATTAATCAAGTCGTGTAATCGTCAATCGATTCTGTAAAGACTGTACAATGTACATTTACACGAACACTTGGATGGATCTTTATTGAAATTAAAGAGCATGTTCCGGGTTGATTTTCCGTCGACACACTTGTCGACTTGAACATGTGTCCGTGACAATGCAAGAAAGTTTAAAAGTTATGTTTAATGAAGCATCAAGGTCACTAGGTGACACACATTTAATCGGTACTGACGCTGATTGCAGGTCGATTCATTCAGACCAATTAACACCAATTCATAACGGACAGATTAGATAGATTATAGCACAGTCGCATTATTATTATGACGTAAATTGAAAAAGTGTTTTTTTCGCTCATAAAAAATTTGAAAGAAATTAAAAACTCTTTAATTTTGTCTATTTTTCTTTATTTTAATTATTAGCTGTTATTATTTAATATTTTAGACTTTACCGTACAGTTGTTTAGTAGTGAAAAATAAATTTGAAAAAATTGGAGAAAAAAATGTATACCATCATGGGTTTACTGATTTTACAAATTAGAATTATTCTAAAGCAGTATATAGATGTTAATTAAATTGAAAATTGTGTTCAGGAATCATTAAATATTAATATTCGGTATAAGTTCAAATTATAAACAGGCGTCTTATTTTCTCTTTCAACAATTGTTAAACGCGTAAAAATCGTTTTTTGTTTCAATCAGTCTTAAAAACTTAAATTTTTTTGACTAACTTCTAAATTGGGGAGAACCGATAATTCATAATCTAGAAAATCACGACATGATTAAAAATAAAAATCAATAATGGTAATTGATTCTGCGGTGGGATAATTGTAAAACATGATTACTAATAAATAACAAAATACAAACTGTTGTTTTACACATTATTATTAGAAGACTAACAATTGTTTCGACATTGCCGTCATCATCAGACAGTTGCTTAAAACTAACTAACTAAACTAAACTAAACAATTGTTAGAGTCTTCTAATAATAAAGTGTAAAACAACAGTTTGTGTTTTGTTATTTATCAAAAATCAATGTTTTTTTTTTACATTTTATGCATGTTTAAAATTCATGAGCTACCTTTAAAATACTTTTAATCATGACTACCTACTGCTTTATATCGGATTAGGGAAAAATAACTTCATCTAAATAAAATTAAAAAATAATTCTCACACATAATCCAGAAAATTGTACAAGATATATTTTTTACACTAGTTGAAAATAAATTATTAAATAGACAAAATTAATTACAGTCATTTGGTTTTCAGTACCTAGGTACCTAGTAACGGTACTACTAAATGTTGATGTGGTAGGGTCACTGGCCAGTAATTAATTACTGGGTCAGGGTTCTAACGAACTATATTGGTGTCCGGCAAACAAACCGGCATTTCTCACACATACCTGTGTATATACATACATAAATATATGCATATATATATATAACCAATATTCCATGTAAGTCATATGTCTATCTAGTGATTATGTCCTGTTAGATGAACTGCTGTTATAATAATAATTTTAGCACACACGTTATGTAGGTACTTGTATGATCAGCATACAAAAAGAAAATTACAAAGGAATTTAAAGAAAGAAATAATTATACGTATTATTTTTAATAAGATTTATTTATATATATATATATATATATACGCATAAGAAAATGTCCCACACTGTATATTTACATAAATTTACGTACTTATTGTAGTGTGTAGAATGTTTATGCAAAATTTAATTCTTTCTCGACCTGTTTACTAATTAATTTTTATTTCTTCGGCCCAAACAAAAATATATATTATCTTAAAACTATAACAAATAAATATTTCTAGACAGTCTTGCAGAATCAAGACCACTTGGGTGGGTTGGGTCCGATATTTTTACTATATGCAACTATGAAATAACGACACTGTAAATTAAACTTTAGAAAATAAGTAATATTAATATTATCAAAACTATAGAAACACAAAGTTAATGTTATACAGTTTTTATTAGAAACTCTAATAATTGTTTCTACCTATGCAGTCATCTTCAGAGACTATTATTACAACTTTATTATCTATTAGTTCTAATAATACTCTCTGAAGATGACTGCATAAGTCGAAACAATTGTTAGAGTTTCTAATAAAAAGTGTATAACATTAACTTTGTATTTCTATAGTTTTGATAATATTAAAAAATGTTTTACAATCATCTCACTGCTGAATCGATCAACATTATTATAAGTAATATTATCTTATTTCAGTGAAAAAATGCATCAGTAAACGGTATAAAAATAATGATTTTCAGTAACTCGATATATATTTTTGGAAATAAATTGTTGGGTGCTCCTTAACACTCTGTATAATTAGAAATATTGTTCACATTTGTAGTCAGTAAAGAATACTCCAGGATTTTATTTTCAAACAAGAGAACATAACATATGTTATGTCAAATTAATACTTATTTAGAAAAAGATAAACACAAAAAGTATCAAGACACTACAATTGTATCGCTTAAACATTAGCTTCTTCAGGTGAAGATATTACCAACTTGAGAACATTTAACGAGTATATATAGCTACAAATTATTTATTATTATTATTATTATTATTATTATATTATATATTAAGTTGAGAATAACATTTAGTAACGGAGAATTCCTTACATCTAATTGGTAGTTTAAAGTTTTATTTTCTCGATTGTATCTATTAATTTCTAAGTTTTCGAAAAGATTTAATTTAATGCCTTTATTTTGAATATTCATGATTTTGTATTTATGATTAATAAGTGATTAGATGTTCTGCAAATGCAGAATCTGTTTTTTTATTTAAAAAATTGCTGTAATGTTCACGGATTCGAATAACAAAAAGACTGCCCGTTTGACCTACATAAACTTTCTCACAATTATTACAACTTAATAAATAAACACCTGGTTTTGAATTAAGAGGTGTTTTACATTTATTATTTAATTATAGAAAACTTAGAAATTAATAAATACAATTGAGAAAACAAAATTTTAAACGACCAATTAGATTTAAGGAATTCTCCGTTACCAAATGTTATTACCCACTTCTATAATAATAATAATAAATAATTTGTAGCTATATATATTCGTTAGATGATCTCAGGTTTGTAATATGTTCACCTGAAAGAAGAAACTTATGTTTAAGCGAAACAATTGTAGTGTCTTGAAACTTTTTGTGTTTATATTTTTCTAAATAAGTGTGGATCAGTTTCAACAACTGAAGACTTCAACAATCAATAGCCCAATTACCAAATAGATAATATATTAATTATTATGTTTAATGCAATAATAATATTTTCACCTAAATAATTTTGTTATTTAATATTAGTTTTTTACATATCGTTAATGATTAAGGTCATTAATGTCTCGCACTAAAATTATGAAAAATTCATTCATCAGTCATTTGGAAATTAAAAAGTCAATTTTTTTTAAAGTATTCTATAATTACCCGAACTGATACATTTAAAAATTTAAATGTTTTACAATTAGAGCATAGGATAATATTATAGTAACAGAAAAAAATAATTTATAATAGCTACCCTCACGACTACTGCTAATTCTACTGGGCCAGTTGTAAAAAGACATTATCATTGAGCGAAACGTTGGAAAATTATTTAGACTTTAAATATACAATATTTCATTACTTTTTTACTTATACATAACAAGTTTAGCTCGGGAAAATAAGGGATGAAAAATTTTAAAACGTTTATTACTCAAAAACCAAATATCTCTATCAATGTCACATTTAATAATAAAAAAATTAAGTAAAATAGAAAACGATATAAGAACATAAGTTTTCACAGTCAGAATTCATAGTAGAATGAACAGACTTGTAGGCCGTGATCGATGTGAACGGTCCGTCCAGACGTTTCGTCGGCAACTGCGGCTGATATCTTCAGTGGGTGTTGTGTTGACTACGTGTGCGACTGCCGAGGTATAATCTTCGCACACGTGGTCAACACAGCTCCCACTGAAGATGTCAGCTGCAGTTGCCGACGAAACGTCTGGACGAAACCGTTCACATCGACCACGGCCTACAAGCCCGAAAGATCATTCTAAAAATAGAAAACGGTTCGGAAATAATGAAGTACAATTTCAATTAAGAACAACAATTACTTACAAAATAACAGTGTTTATATGATAAAACTTTTTAAAAAATTAGGTGCCTTGCAAAATGGTCAAACCCAACCACTACCTTCGGCATATATAACGAAATATAATCGTTTCGTGGATAACATCGTTGGAAGAATAAACCGAATTCTCATGAAATCGTACGATCCAGTTAGGGTGAAACTTCAATCGAAATCATCATCATCCACTAAGACAAAATCGACCACAAAACGTCGCAAAACTAATAAAAAAACCAACGCCCAATCAGACAAATCGGCACCGAGGGTCCCACCTAGTGAACTTCATAAAATGGGAAATTACGAAATTAGCAGATCGATAGAAAGTGAATCCAGAGAACCGCCTTATGTACTAGTATCAAAGGCCGGAACTATTTCGTCTTATAAACCAACAACAGAAAAAATGGAAACAAAAATCAAAAGTAGCAGAAAGGCGACGCGTAAAAACAGCAATACGAAGAAAAAAAATAACAAAGGCAAAAACAATTCTAGCAACAATAAGAAGCAACAAAAAACAAAAGCCACGTTGTTCGGCCTAAGTTCCATAAGAAGAGACGGTGATGTTGCGGTTAATATGATGGCTGATCATACAACTGTCAAAGCGAATTTTCTTTTGGGACCCTTAACTTTGAGAGTTGAAAAAGAGGTAAATATTTCACTTACAGTTACACTTTATGTAGGCATAACGTTCCAAAACACAACCGCTAGTTCGGTCGAGTAATTTGTATATCGTGGATATAAAGGGCCCATGTAGAATTCTATAGTTTAATATTGATCGTAGCCAAATTACCTCCCAAATGTCCTACTTCATTTATTAAATACAAAATCCTTAAAGCCGTTTTTGATAAATAAATTAATTCCACTATATATACAGGTTTATTCAAACTGAGTGGTACATTAGATGCTAGGTAAAACTAAGCGTGTTACAAATTTGAAAATTTGGGAGTAGTGGCTATCAAGGATGATATTTTTTATAAAATAATTTCAACTGTCTTCCACTTCTGGTTATACTGGAAGTTGATGTCAACTTTGTTAAAGTTTCTGAGATAATTTAATATATAGAAAAATGATTGCTACCGCAAGCCAAACTATAAACAGTTATAACACATGAGCTGAAAAGTATTGAAGTTTTTTCTAGTTTTGTCCAGTCTTAAGGCTAACGTCATGCCAAAATTAAGGGCATTCAAAAAAATCCAACACTATGTTGAATGTTTGGTTTCGTTGTCTTTGGAAATTTCTTCCCGACGTTTCGCTTGCAACTGCGGCAGGCATTTTCAAGGGTGGCGTGGTTCTACAAGAGTACTTCGACCGAGACAATCACGAAACGTCGGGAAGAAATTTCCAAAGACACCGGCCAGAAAGCCCGAAACCAAACATTCGACATATAGACACCGGCCGTGAAAGCCTACGCACACTAAATCCAACATTATTAAAAAAAATCAAATAAAACAACAGGAAACATTCGAACATATCGAAAGAAGATAAAAAAGTATCGAATGACGAAATAAAATATGGTAGATGCCATTTGAAAAGATAAAGTTATTTGTGTTTCAAGTTTGTTTGTTTTTTTTGAACACCTTGTATAAATTATGAAGCTAAAAATTTCAACACTCTAAGTGTTTTTTTATGGAAGTTATTATTTTTTATAGTTTGGATTGAGGTAGCGATCTTTTTTCTACAAATTAATTTATCTCAGAAACTATTCTTTGTAGGCATATAGGCATACCAGTTGGTTATTTTTTAAAAAATATATCATTCAATTTAAAATAAGAAAGTTGACATCAACTTCCAGTGTAACCGGAAGTGACAGTAATTTGAAATTATTTTATGTAAAAAGATCATCCTTGATAACCCTTACTCCCAAATTTTCAAATTTCTATAAAGAATTGCTCGTATTATATTATAGATTAAATCAATAATTTATTATTGATTAACTTTTGTTTCAAATTTTTACATTATACGTTTTCTGAGGAATTTGGCTGACCGAAACACATAGGCGTGAATTTAAGTAAGACGTTTTTTTTTTTAATTTCTCAATAAGATGAAACATTGTTGAAATGCTTAATTTAAATGTAACTAAGATGCATAATCATTAATGAAGATTATAAGAATAAAAAATTAAAAGTATTCATTACAAAGAATTATTAAATTCACTTCTGTTAAATAAAAATAATGAAGATCAGGTATATGAATAGGATATTTTGTTTATTAATTTTTAGTTTGGTAAAGGCGAAAGAAGAGAATTAAAAAGTGCAACAGCCACAACTGCTGATATGCATGGAAAATTGACGCTAAAAATTGTAAACGGTGGAGCTGCAACATTACATTCAATAAAAGTATTACAACCAAAGCAGGTAACAAATTAACTATAATAATAAATAAATATATGACAAAACTCAGAAGTACATATAAAGTTACTCATCATAACTAGTGTAAAATTATTGAGCAAGTCTTCATGCTAATCGAAAAAAATAATAAGACAAACATTTCTGTTTTATTATTTTTGTTAAGGAAACAGTTTAAAATAATTTTTGTTTTTATTTGATTGTACCGAAGTTATTTTTTATTTGAACGTAAAAAATAATGTTTAAATTGTTAAAAGGGACATTTTGATTATTTTTAGGTTCGAATTGAAAGTAAGGAAGATAACGATAAGACCCATAAATACATATGGAAAAAGAGTTCCCATATTGCTGAGGTAGTTTCGCAAAAATTGGCAACAGCTACAAAATCTATGCTTAAACCACCCCCTCATCCGTAAACGCAAAAAACACCTTTTTTTACAATATTATTAAGGTAGTCAATCAATGAATCGATTAATCGATATTCGTGTGTAGTATAATGCCTTATGTAGTGATCTTTTCAAGACTATTAGATATAGATATAAATAGGTTAAGTTATTTATTTATTTATTTACTTATCCTTTTGTAAAAGAATAAGTTCTTGCTTTTTATAAGTAGCAGTAATATATTAATTAAAAGGCCATTGTGAACAATATAATAATAAATATTTAATTTCACTTACATTTCGAAGACTCATTGGAAACTCGTTTTTCCCAAATCTAGCAGTAGTATCACTTTCTGAAACAAATGAAAATAATTGTTGCAAAATGAATCTGGCTATTGTACGATATTGTATTTAATTGATAAACTATAAAATTTGAATAATATATAATTACCTTTAAATAAATCTTAAGATTCATATTTATAACAAATATATTTACTACACTTCTTATTAAATACACAAACACATTAATTTAAAAATATTAAGAAATGTAATAGACCTCTGCAGTACAAACATTGAACTACGACTAAATAATTTTCAAAGCTGTCTTGGATCTTTTACTTTTCGTAAATTGACAATAAGAAATAGAACAATTAATATTATTGAATATAACGATTTTAAAAAGTAATTAGACTGTCTAATACTGCAATCTCTAGCAAATTTTAAAATGTTTATGTTTATATGCGTAGATGTACCTACAATGTGTTTTATTAAAGTTACAAAACTTGTAGGGTTATAAACATTGATACGGACCTAATTTTAAGTTCTAGAAATAATTTGTGCTGTTTATTTATAAAATAAAGATTAAATTTAACCGAAATAGATATTAAAATTAGCCGGTGTTTGTACTTAGCAATTTCAATTGGCGCTTACTAAATATATTTCAATTATCACTTGTCTTATACATTTGTTGCGAAACAACTGAAATAATTAGATTAAAAAAAATTAACTAAAGAATTATACCCTGAAATAATTGATTATAAAACAAAATAATAATTTGTTTAAAGCACTTTTCACACACGTTTCAATAACATTTTTTTCTATCTGAAAATTAACAATAGTTTCGTCGGCAACCGCAAGAGGGGTGCAACCAACTTAAAGAAACTAAATACTGGAGGGTAATTCAAAATTAAACTTAACACAGTGATAGTGAAATAAAAATGTTACTTACCTTTTTTGAAGAAATAATTTAATATTCATTTATGAATTGGCGACCTGTAAAGAGAACTATTAATACGAAATTGTTTAAGAAACTTTTATTTTTGGTTTTATTAATATTTGACATTTGAATACCACAAAAATATACAGAACACCCAAACAGGTAATAAAAATAAATACCGATATTTGTCGTTCACAGGATCAAACTATCACAGAAATTAAAGGAGTATGATTTTAGTACATGCTTATTTCAAATTAACATCGTGTAAGATTATCATCCAAAGTATTTTCAAGAGAATCTTTGAGTTCCAAGGGAACAAATTCATTATTCATTGCCTTTATCTACATATTATCATATTTAAATAATGGATACATAAATTGTCCTACCTTTTTCAAAATATATATTTACATACATGTAACATAATTTTTCAAATTTTATACAAAATAAGAAAAAAATATATCTATAATAAATTGAAATGTGATATTGTACAACTAATCTAAAAATTGACTATAGAATTGCACTACTAGGGGGTTTTAATTTGGTATAATTCTTGTTAAATATATTTCCAGGATAAATATTTAAAAAAAATCTACATTCGCGTTAACAAACCTGAAAAAATCGAATCGAATTCGTTTGCAAAATATGCAATAAATAAAATAGTAAATATTTATAAGTACATAAAATCTATAATAGAAAATTAATTAAAATTATGTAAATTACACAGGATGATCGTCTACATATTATTTCAATCAAGTAAAGGTAAAATAAATTGTGAATACCGTAAAAAAGTAAATTTTGTTGTATCTTTACTGTTTTCCTGTGTTTTAGATGAATTAGAACTGTGAATACGCTATGCATTTCTATTATTTTTTAATTACTTATTACCACGTGATCTTCATCTAAATCTTAATAAATATAAGCGCTATTCTCTGTCATGAGTCATGGGGCAACTTATAAAAAAAGACCAATTCTGACAATACGCAGTTTCAATCAAATATAGTTTCAATTTTGGTGAACGTATTTTTTGTACAATTTTTTTTAAGGGAATAAGATTACCTTTTAAGTGGAAAGACGTTTCTTATAAATTAAAAAATATTTATATCTTTAAGATTTGAACTATGATAGGGGTATTAGAGGATTAAAATCTCAATTTGGCTTTAAAACGACGCAGATTGTTTTACAAAATCTTAATAAAAATCATTTACTAAATAAATTATATATGAAATAAATAAATAAATATACTTTTCCATTTTAAATGCCATCATTTCCACCGAATTATTACTATAAATAGTCTTACACTTTTCGTTTAATTCTTTTACACCTGTGATTATAGTATGTTTGAATTTTTTTAACATAACAAAGTAATGTTTCCGTTATCAGCTCCTAAAAGTAAGAGGCGATTTAAAGGCAAAAGTGCCATGGACGTAAGTAGACCTTTGAAGGCATCTGAACGTAACTTTGTACTCGAAAAACAGGCGTCCCTGTCGATTGACGTATGAACGCCTATTCTGTTTGCTGTTGTACCCGATATTAGTTCGTTATTGTAGTGTAGAAGGCAGTGGACGGGCTCGGTATTTCCCCTAAAGTACACAATTTTTGATTTCGTTCATTTCATTATACAAAAATTAATTGATTAAAACTTAACTTTTCAATAAAACCGTAGATTTACAACAATAATTGAAATTCAAATATAGATAATTTGGTCACAAAGGCGAAATGTCTCGAAAAAAGAAATGTATGTTTGATTACATTTTCTTTTAGAGAAGAGCTAAGAAGCTCTTACCAAAATTACAATATAATAATAAATGAAAAGTAACCAATTTTTAATATTTTTTGGAAAACCATTAGCCAATTTAAGGAACTGAAACTTTAAGAGTTTTAATAGTTTAATAAGAGCTAGATATTTTTGAAGGCCGTTTCACTATGGCTTTGAAATTTTCTATTTCATTATAAAATGCAAACATTAAAAAATATTTTTATCGCTTACTTCATTTGAAACCTGTGTTTACCATCTTGAGGATTCCATACACCGGTAACTTGGTCTAGACTGCTGGAAATCAATGTGCTTTCATTAAGAGCAATGAGTTGCAGAACTTCACCTTCGTGGGCTCTCCAAGAAGAAATAATTAAGCCAGTTCTTCCGTCAAGAACGGTTATCTGACCAGAGGATTGGCCAGTGGCTACCCAGTTACCAGATGGAGCAATGGCAAGACAACGTATTAACCCTCCAGGTATTACACTGACCTAAATGGAGAATATGATAACACAGGCCAGGAGATATAATATTTTTCAATAAAGAAAAGTAAATCAAATCTGCTATTTTTAAATTTTACCTTTAATTCGTGGACATAAGAACATATTCTTGCATCAATAACCCTAATTGTACCATCAGTGGTGGTGGCATAGAGTAAGGAACTGGGTGAAGGCATACATCTGAGCATATTAACTGGAGGATACTTCGAAGATTCCAGGTAGCCAACATTAACGCCCATGAAAGGATCCCATATGTGAACGATGCTATCGCACGATGCAGCCAATCTCATACTTTCCAAGAATGTGATGGCCAGTATCGACTTTTTATGAGCCGTGTAAGTCCACTGGCATGTTGAAACACTACTGCCATCCCCTTGGCTCCTTAAAGACCATAATTTTACAGTTTTGTCCCTGCTGCCGCTCATAAAACTATTTTCATTATCTAACACGTGAAGGCATTTGACACTATTATTGTGCCCTGAGAAGCACTGCAATCGGATCTGTTTGAAGTTGAACATCAAATCCTTATCCGATCTTCCTATTTCATGTTCCCAATAAGCGAGCCAGTTGCCTCGCAAATGTCTCGTGCTGTTTTCCATTTTGTTACTTACTAAACTGAGAATGTCCACGCTATTTGAATGAGCCGATTCATTTTGAACGTCTATTCTGTTACCAATTAAGGCTACATTGCTACCTATACTGCTTTTAGAAGCATTTGTTTTGTAAATGTCCGAGGTGTTCGAGTTTAAGAACGTCATATTTTGATTGATGCTTGGGTAAGTGAGTTTTACTTCTTGTTCATACTCCTCACAAAGGTTACGAATAAAGGTATGATTTAACAGAGTTGATGTTAAAGTGGGCAAACCAACTTGTTTAAGGAATGGAATGTAGGCTGTATGGGCCAATTCTGCAGTGAATACACCTCGTAATTCTTGAAGGGCCTGAAGAATCAAAAATAACAAATTGAGACTGGAAATATTTAGAGACGAACAAAAGAAATACCTGATTTAGAGGTTCGTTAAAATTGGATGAGGTATCCTCTTTTATAAGAAGTGGCGATAGACTTTCAACTATTTTTTCATCGTCAATATGGGAAAATTTTATCGGAGTGCCCCCTATAGCCCATTCCATTATGCTACCGTCACGTCTTACTTCAATAAAATGTGATTCCTCGAAAGATTTGGATGGACTGCTGTCTTTTGGCAAAATATTCTAAAAAGAATTACGTTGAATTGAATTGTCTATTTCAATTATCATATTTGAATTAAATGTGATAGTGGGAAATCAGGAAAATATAATATTAAGTAATTTTACTTGTACAATACTTTGTTATATTTATGGATACTTTATCAGAACTTGTTATTATTATAGATACATCCTCACACAAAGTAATTTTAAACATGTTTAAATGCATAATTAATATATCATTCTTCACTTTTAATAATTAATATTAGTTCAAAGTCAATTAAATTTAAGCCAAAGGATAAATATAAGTAAAATAAATAAACACAGTCAATTTTATTTTTAATTTAAAATAATTGACTGAGTTTATTATCTGACTTTGTATTAAGAATAAAGAACGATATGTTAGTCAAGTTTTCCAACATTTTTATTTTAACTTGGTGTGAAGTGGCAACAAAGGTGGACGAAACATTGTACAAACGAAATTATTTATTATTAGTATTATATTTTTCGGACTATTCGCTGTCCAAATATGTTAAAAAATATTTCAGCCAATAAAACAAAGTAGTTAATTTTAATCTAATACCTTCATCTCACTTTTCTCTGTGGCTGTTACAGTACCAGCAGCTTTATCAAAAATCATAAAAAATCTTTGTAAAGCTGGTACTATAAGATGTTCCCTGGTCATTTCCACGCCTATACGCAACGATAAAAGATATAAAGTGTCTAAATATTTTCGTGCTAGTATATCTCGAGCAGTATAACTGCTTGGAAAGCAATATTTTGTTGTGCCAAGAAGTCGTATAATGGGATGCAATATGCCCTTAAGAATGAAGTCCTAAAAATATGAGGGTTCCTAAGAAAATGGTGACTATAAAACGAGAATAATTACCTGAAGATGATTCATCAGCATGGAATCAGATAAATATGGAATAATATGCTGTAGTAAAGCCAAACACGAAATAAGTCCCCCTTCCAAGTTTGGTGTAAGCCGTTTTTTACATAAATTAATCATTTCACTCATGTGAGGTAGGTACTGAAGAAGTATTAATTGTTCACCATACAATCCTAAATAAGAAAGAAAAAAGATGTTGCATGGAAAACGTAAAGCAATAACAAAATGGATTTCTCCCTACCTGCAATATGGGATAAACATTCCAAAACTTTGGCTGCATTTCCGTCACCAATCACCCTACTGGAAGCGATACTAATCAGTTCTGTACTATCGTTTACGTAATTAGTACCACTATCCTTACGTACAAATACCAAATTTTCGTTTCCTACATAACACAGTGTCAGCATTTTGAGCAAATTTCTAGATAAATATTTCGCTGTTAAAACAGGTCCTAATCGATGAGATAACCAAATAATACTGTCAGCACTCATTTCTGATATTTTTCCTTCACTTTTCCTGAGTTGAGATATATTTTTCGGATGTTCATTTAGAAAAGAACCACTGGAAATTGACTGGCTGAAATCTGAAGATTTTCTTCGATCTAATTTGAACGATTTGGTACTGGAAGAGTCCAGATCAAACTTTACATCGTTAGACTTTTTGTCTAAAAAGTATTCGCATTCGTTTTTATTACTGCCTGTTTCACATGGTATATTAGCAACGCTTTGCGAAGGGATAGGAATTGTGGGTGACCGTATCTCTTCTTTTGTAGAGTCAGCATCGGTTAAATTAAGATTGAGTTCTTCTAAGCCCTTCAATTGTTCCACGTTTTCAGCAATACTTGCATCTAAAGCCTCTTCAGCTGTAGAATGATTAAGGGGTAATTCTGAATAGATATTTAATTCTAACTGCTCTATAAGAGACTGGTAACATTGGTCTGAGTCTGGTTCAATTTCAAATTCGAAAACTTCAGGTTCTGGAGCAGACTTTACCTTTATAGGAGATTCAGTAACAGCATCGATCACATTCTCAGAAGAACTGCTAGGATTATCATCAGGAGAAATATCGTTGTTGTCCTCAGAGTCCATCGATCTTAAGTTAGAGCATTTTCTAAAGGATTTTTGTACGTGGGTATGTAAAATAAAATCAGATTTATCGTTATCTCTATACCCACCAACACCTTCAACTAAAGCGGTCACAAAATTATTTAAGAAAGTTTTCAAGCCAAAACGTACAATAAGACGTAACAAAAAACTATGATGGTATAGTTTTGCACTTTTTGTGTAAAAAGGAATAGTAAATTGATTCAGTTCATTTTCGTATAGTCTAAGGAGTGGAACTAAAAAATTTTCAGTTGTCCTTTTTGGCCCCAACATACTTGCAATTGGATCAAACAAGTACCAAGCTGCAAGCACAGAAGTCGAAGGATCATCAAGTAGATCTCTGATGAATGGTAGAAGTAAACATACGACTTCTATGTCTGTTGTTGTATTCAGATCTTTTATTAATATCTCCAAATTTCTAGCGCATTTCTTTACTTTACATTCGCCAATATTTTGAGCAAAGAGGATTTTAGTACGTTCAATATTTTCATATTCTAAACACTTTTGTCCGTCGCAAACGAAGTGATATAAGATGTCCAATTCACGGGATACTTCAGTAAAGTCTTTTAAAGATGATAAAAGATAATAAAGTTTGAAAAAAGGCTTTGGAAATGGTATCACACAATGTAACAGGGGTTCTAAAAGCAAATGTGGACTCGGTGGAGGTAATCCCAAATCAGTTACAGAAGGATATTTAAAATTACTAAAGTCTGTACAACTTGGCTGCAAAAGGAGATTAGCAAGGTATTTAATACAAATTGGAATTTCAGTACTACAACTTCTTAATATTGTTACACAAGCTTTTAATCTATCAGGGAACGACAATTCTCCGCTATTTCTATTGAATGTACGCAACTGTTTCCCCAAAAAAATTTCGACGATCAAACAACCCAATATTTGTAACTCCCTGAGTTTTCGGGCAGTTATTATTTCTCCGTAATTACAAATTATTTGATTTTCATTTTTCTGCTTTCGAGAGGTATACTTTTTATAATTAGAATACCTGCTAGCACACTCATCATAATTATTGCCTGCTTTACAGAACACGTTTTCAGAGAAATATCTGTTGGTGAATGCGTTTTGTATGACAGAATCGTCAACAGGACAGTCAGAATTATTTTCTTGCCTTCCTTCCTGAAGGGCAAAGGCCGAAAAGTTCTCTTCCAGATGTTTATATTGTTCTTCATGAAATGTTTTCGAAAGGAAACTGTGAAACTGTTCGATACTGGTTAGAGCTAATGCGGGATTGTATTCTTTGGGAAGATAAATAATACCGTCGTTTAAAGAGGCCTTAGGAACAGAAAGATGACTACTACTAGATAATTTTAAAGAAGGTGAAGTACTTTTGGGTCCAACACTGGCGCTTCTTTGGGCACTCGGACTCCTGGACAATTTGTTATTATCGCGTTGCTCTTCAGACAAAGATGACCTACTTCGCGATAAAAGTCGACTAATTGCTAAAGGAGATACTTTTGCAGAAGTCTGGGGATTATCATCATTTAAACTTGTCTCACTTTCGTTTCTTGAATCCAAATTTTGCATAGATGAAGTGCTTCGGTCTCTAATACCTGTTAAATTTATTTATTTATTAAAATTAACACATTCTAATAAAATAAACACTATCATATGTGGAGCACTATTACTCGTATTATACTTTTTTTAAATAGTGTCAATATTTAGTTTGTATCTGAATCATTCAGAGAAAAAAATACAGTTATTATATTGCAAAAATATAACCTTTTGATTACAGTAAAAAGAAAATAGTATTTAAGCAATAGTTTCTATTTTTATTTCTATTTATTTATGATAAAAAATATCTTAATAAGTTTTTTTTCAACTTCTAAAAATAGTTATGCTTTCTTTATTACAAAAAATTAAGAATTAAACTTACGATGCCTGGAAAGTTTTTCCACGTAAATTTTGGGTGGAGATTTTGCCCAAAATACTGATTTGGTCGCCTTTGGGGGATGTGGAAGCATAAATAGCTGAACGAGTCCAGACTTCGTTAAATTTTTATGTCCGTCCACCAGAGGCAAGCAAACGTTTTTGGATTTAATTGCAGCATTTCCTGATAATCTTAAGAAAAATTAAAATGATAAAATAATTATACATATAAATTTTCGATATTAAAATAAATGCAGAACTGAAGACAATGCTACTACACACATTGTTAACAAAACAGATTTTAAAACACACAAACATAAAAATTTACAATATACAAATCAAGCAGAATGTACATAATAATCTTTATGTCGATTAATTTGGTAGGCCATTCAAAAAAACTTATTAATGAACATACTAAGTGATTTACATATTGAAAGTAAAAGTAACAAACTTTTCTTAGAATGTATGGAAATGAATACATATAAAAACAACATATATACTGGTAAATGAGCAATTAAACTTTAATAATTCCCTATTATTAAATTTCTTTTTATCCCTTTAGCCCAATTGTAATCAATAATCAATTTATACATATATAAAAAAATTAGTAAAGTTTAAGTAACTTTGTAACTCTGATGAAGTCGCAACGTCTTGAAATAATTGTTAAATGAATGTCAAAAGCGTGGATACTAAAAAATATATCTGAATTTAACTTTAAAACTTACTTGTAGCCAAAAGTTAAATCTATCCAATGATGAAGTCTTTCTGAAACGTGAGGGCTTTCTAAAATTTCTCTATGTTGTAGTACAAAATCCTCAGGGCTACAGCTCCAAGGTGGCACTTCTAAATCATCTAAATCATCATGAATGCTTTTAAAAACTGTAGGATCTGTGAAAAACTCAGGGATACATTCATCAGGAGTCCACTGCTGCATTCTTTGAATAGAAATGGGATACTCAGCAGGTACCCAGTTACTCCTTACGTTTTTACATAACACAGATCTGGGAGTTCTTCTTGCCATATATACATAATATGTAATGGATGATAAAACATCTGAGACATGATGGGGAACTTGTGTTTGGGAATTTTCAAAGGTCAAATCCAACTGACAGTCGCCTTTATTTAAACGATATTTGGATTTTTTTAAGTCACGCCAATTTCTTCCACAAGGAGATGTAAAATCGGTTACCCAGGGGAAAACATGGTGACAACGTGGGTCACCAAAAGTGCGCCCTGAAGCGTTATTTAAAGCGGTAATATATGTAAAGTTTGATATGCCCCCATGAACCCAAAGTTCACACAGTTTATGTAAAGGTTCATTGGACACCTGCACCTTATCATACATTCTCATACCACAATTGTAGCATTTCATATTGGAATGAAACTTGTGACCAATTTTTTGGCATTCAGGAATGTTTGATGTCTTTTTATTGTCTAAATTTGATAGGTCTTGAATGTGTATATTTGACAAGAGTTGAGGGAAAATTTGAATCCATAAGTCTTCATTTAAATAAATGTCACGTAAAGCAATATCACCTAAAGTTAGACTTCGATCATGTAATGACTTAAACGAGTGTAATAATTGGTAAACAATAAATAGTGGCTTTGTGAAACACTTATCCAATATTGCAGGACTGAAAGAAATGCAATCATGCAAGCTGTGGTGGAAATGTGAGATGTGCAATAAAAAAATTGCATTCAATGTTTCAAGGCCGAGAGCTGTTGGAACTATATTTGAAGGAGTGTCATAATTATCAGAACTTTGAACACTTAAACTATTATCACATATATTTACTATTGAACAGCCATAAGTCCTGGTTATTATTTCTCTCAAGACTTCATTGTATGTAGATAAAGTAATTTGAGTATTTTGCATAGTTTCTGATGAACTACTGTATTTTTTATAAGCTTCCTTCCATAAGTTTTTGTAGTTTGTAATTGATACATATTGCAGAAGTTGAGAAAGCATAAGAGGAGGCTCATTTTTTATGCAGCCTTTTATTTTAGGAAGAGGAATTACTTTGCTTTCACTTTTTATAAAAACACGAACAAATATTTTCGTCCATTCTTGCCCCAGCTCATCTTTTGTTTCAGGCCATACTTCAAAATTAGGTGTTTCAGAAAACTCGATTAACTTGGATTGTTTTATGAGAGTTCTATAATAGTAATATTAAAATTAATAAAAAATATAAAACACAATTAATCATATACTGACTTTAACCAAGGTTTATAAACAACAACTTCAAATCTATCATCTCTTTTGGTATTTTTAATACACTTTTTTGGTATATTGAGTTCAGTGAATAAATTTTCCATTATTTAACACATGCAAGTCGAATTAATCTTAAAAATAACTAATTACTATAATATTTGTATACAATTTTTAATGTTATTACTACTTTACATTTTTAATAAATATTATTGTTATTGAAAAATTAAAGATTATCAAAATTATAACCCTCAAATTATACACGTCATTTTTCGTATCACAAAGGTGTGTTCAATAAGTCAAAGTCAAAACTGATAATAAAGATTATAACAAACTGATGATCAACTTGCAAATTTCCTAATAAAATCTAGAAATATCGTGTGTGGTCGAAATGCGCTTCCAAATTCTCAACTTTTGATACTTGGAAACAACCACAAACATAAATTATTACAATCGAAATAATTTGTACGTATTCTGATCTTGGTGCGAGGTCGGGGATCGATTCGCGACAGAATGCAACACCTTTTTTTACTTTTTTACCTGCTTTAATGGACACAATACACAAATGATACATATTATGTGGATATCTGCGATACAGTACCTTTTTTTTGATACACTTAAGTTTCATTCCTTTCCTTTTATAATAAATACCGAAAAAGTGTATGTTTCGTCGTCATCACATATTAATATATCTTTTACAGGTATAAATAACGAAAACAACGAAGCTAACTGTATCTTCAGCGTTAACTACATTAAAAGAAATTGAAAAATTCAAGTTATCTTTTTTTCAAATAAATGGTATTAGATATACCATTAAAAATCTACCTTATTCCTTTTCATTTTTTTAAAGAACAGTTTTCTTAAAAATCTGAAAAATTATTACTTTAAATAAATTGTTGAATTAATGATAAATAATAATATGTTTTTTATGTACTATAGAAACATACAGGTTTTATAAATTTTGTTTTCATTATTTTTGTAGAAGCGGTACAACCACCTTTATAAAAAATGTATTTCAACTATTTTTAGTAGTTATAAATGAAAGACAGGATTGAACTAATTAGAATAGCAGGCTAGGATTTGGTTTGTTATTTTAAAAACAGATTCGCATAATTTTATTTTATTGAAACGAGTATTACTTGGACGCAAAAAAGTTAATTATAAAACCATAATTAAACCAAACCTATCAAAATATAAAAATAAGACTAAAAACAAAAACACTTACATATTTTATGTAATAACTGATGTGAATGGTCGCAAAGATTGGTCGGGGTTTTTAGGATATTTATTATTTTTAGCTTTACCTTCGTTAATAATTAAGAGATCTTGTTGTAGTTGTAAACTTCTAGAACAAAATGTTTTTAATTAGAAGGTAATGACTAAATTAAAATAATGTAAAAACTAACTTAGAAATGGAGTCAACATCTTTCTCTAGAATGCTTTTGTTTTCTGCAAACAAAACCAGAGAGCAATTGGGGTTTCTCTCAGGCGAATAAATTTCCAATATACCGTTATAAACCAACAAATCGTCAACAAGAATCTGAAAAAGTAAGATAAAAATAATAAATTGAACATAACAATTAGAAGCAAACATATTCATACCGCAAATTCTTTTACGCCTCTGTTTGGTGTTTTCGAATAATTCCAAATTTTTATTATAGAAACTGTTATGGGTTCATCAAAAACAATGTAAACTCTATCAAGGCACTTGGGTATTATTGGAGCTAGCCACGAATGGATTCCACTGGGATCGTCATTTATTCCATCGATCAATTTAATGGGAACTCTAACGTCATTATGAACATTTTCCAAAATATTTACACTTTCTGGATAGGCACAAATATCTAAATAAATATATCTTTAATTAAAACTATATACAAATAGCTGTTTTTATTAGTGTAAAATAAAAACCTGTACATAAATACATATTATACCAGTTTTAAAAGAAATATAAATAATTAGAACGAAAAAAAAAAAAAAATTAGTCAGAAGTCGTGCATGTAATATTTTTTAGGCCCTAAAATTAGAAACACAAGGTTAAAGGTAAAGTAAAACCAAAAAAAGAGAAATAATTGGCATGAGCTATTAAAACAGATACAAAATAAAGAAATTGCACTTACTTGTTTCATCCAGTTTAATTTTTTTCCCTTTATCGTTATAAAGTTCGATTCCGTTAAGGCCACAATAATATTGATCGCCCCAGGTAGAAAAAATAATTATTTGATAAACAAAACCATCAGGCATTGCTGGACTTTCGTATAATATTGAACTACTTAAACTAAGGGGGATAAAAACAGGACTCAAACTCTGGCCCACTTCAGTCTTTACAGCATTGTTTATAAAGCTAATCTCTTGAACGTAATCATAATGTATATTTCCTGGTGCGCGTCTTAAGAAGAAAATCTGATTATTTGGCGCATTTTTTATTAGAGGCTTATCATCTAAGATAATTTTCATACTTTGAACACCTGCATAAGTCATTTGCAAACTTTCATTGTAATTCCAAACCCTGATACCTAAAAATGCGTTATTTATTTAAATGAAATTCTGACAACATAGGGAGGGTAATATGGAAAAGCGGATAATAATATGTTGCAACTTGCGATATATTTGATACGTTAAAAAGAAAATCGTCTGTGTCAAGATAAAATACCTTTCAAATAAATAATAATTTGAATAACATAAGAAAGCAAAACTAATAATAAATAGATTGTATTAAAAAGTTCTTTTAAACTTATTCACTTACCTGAAACATACACAACTTCATCAAAAACAACAGACAAAACTACTGCTTGCTTTTCTACAAATGGCACAGACCACATTTTCTTGCTATCAGTGGTCAAATTGTCCTCGTTTATCAGTCTTTCCATTATATCTGATGGTGAGTTAAAACTACATCTTAAACTCTTCCCTGATAAATTCAAGGGTTCGTCAGAACCCCCCAAAATTTCAAATCCTGTCAGTCCTATTAAATCTGCATACCCCCAATTTTCTAACAAGACTAAATCTAATCGACTTATACCCAACAAAATTTTTTCATTACCATCTCCTACTGTTTCTACATCCACATTTAAGTTGGAAAGATTATGGGTTGTGCCTGTTATAGGTCTTTCCTATAAATAAATTAATTTGAATTAAACTAAAACTTTTTAAATTTAATTTCAATTTCTTTCATAATTTTTGTTTCATTCTCCTAATGCATTTTCTTAGATAATTTAATCAATAAAAAACAATAACTACATTCATTAAGGCAACAGTTGGCGGTCTGTCTTCTACTTGTAAATTTCTTGCTTGATCTGATTCTCCGATTAGGCTGGAAAACGACTTATCATTTCTTGATATAAGTTCCAAAATATGATCATCAAGTGTAAACAAAATGGTCTAAAATAATTAACACTCAAAATAACAATAAATTAACTCATTAACTGTTGTAGTTACATCTCCAAACGCATTAACTCCTCCTAAAATACCACCGCAGGCTTTAGCAATTTCTCCTTTAAATATTTCAAGGGTGTCCAGAGTAATTATTATATCTTTTACACCTCTATATGAATGAATTCTTGATTTATTGTAATTCTTAAAAAAAGTAATAGAAATTTATCTACAAGTTCAAGTAATAAAGGAATAGTAAACAACGTACCCAAATCCGTATCATCGCTAATGTGGCAACGTCCGTAAATTCAATCATTATTTCATGTTTTGAACCAATATTAAACGGTGCTAACCATAAGTGTACATCGTCTTGGGTGCGATTAATACCATCTAACAAGTTTTCTACTACCCTGGGATCGTTATCATTTTCTGGTAAAATGTTAACGTCGGGAGGAAAAGCCCTCATCTAAAAATATACACTTTTTACTTGAAGGAAGAGAGCGGAAATGACGCCGAGTTATTCAAATCTGTATCGATTTTAACAAAAAATGTATACGTATATTCTTCAAAAAAATTTTTATTTTTGTTTATATAATTTACAGGACTTATACTTTAATGTGAGAAATGCATGTATGTCTGCGATTTTCTCAAAAATCACGAAGCATTTTTACATTACAATTTCTAAAATTCATCAGTGATTCCTAATTTTCAAAGTTAAATAGTTTCTGAGGATTATAAGTCGTTTAAAAAATAAATTCGCTTAATTTTAATTTACTTAAAATCAAAATAATTTTAAAAGAAAATACTTACTCTTCTAACATTTACCATTCTGCCATCAGTTCCAAATATTTCAATTCCATTTAAACCGACGTAATGTTTATCACCCCACGTTGATAAAATATTGATTTTTAAAAACTTTCCTGTAGGTAACGGCGGTATAACAAAGGGGGGCTCTTCAATATTAATATCGTTCTCTATTACATTAAAACTACTGTATGTTTTAGAATTTGGCAACGAGTCAATGCTTTTTAACTTTGGTTTTTGTACAGTTGCGTAATTATCATTTTGCGATTCCACTTTTTGCATATTTCTTTTACAATCTTCCCTTAATCTAGCCGATATTCTACCGCTCAATGTTAAAATTCCTTCAATATTAGTATTAACTTTTTGTCTGTATTCTTCGAATTGTTTGTTAATTCTTGGCTGATAAAGTAATTTATCCAAATCGGTGTAATAAATGGCGTCAGTATCAAAGTCTAAATAATTATTATAAACGTAATTCGGCCTGTTTGTCGTCTTAGCGTCAGAAATATCATTAGTAGATTTTGATTTATTTTTTAGGGAATAATCAAAAGAGCCAAAATCTTCTAAATCGAAATTATTATACGAATTTTGATCTGTAACTTTTTTAATATTGGAATAAACATAAAAAGGTACATCGCTAGATTTCCCCCTTTTGCTTTTTGTGTCCCTTAAACTTTTACTTTCCTCATTTTCTAATATTGTTGGTGTATATCTGGTCAGTCCAACAGCCGAATAAGATTTAGGTGGCTCCTTTGCAAAACTATCCTCATCTGAATCTAAAACGAATAATTTCTAATAATAATTCGTTTGAGATGTTTGTATTAAAAAAATCAATAAAATTAAAATTTATACATAATAATTAGAATTTGAAATAAATGCAAAATTAAATACAATCAGAACAAAATTTTATTTAAGTATATAGTTAATTACATGAGATATATATATATAGAAAACTAAAATCCACTTCTTATACCACCATTTCTTTTAACTTACCATCACGTTTGAGTCTATTTTGAGTAACATTGTCTCGCTTGCTTAATCTACCCCTTTGAGTTTGATGAAAACTGCTCAGACTTTGCCAAGACTTTTCCAAATAATCCTGTTTCTTACACTCTTCCTCAAAATTATGAAAATCAAAAGCCCCTTTAGTTTTTGGAACAATGTAGTTTGATTCGGTAATTTGGATTTGACTTGGATATTTTTCTTTAAATTCGTTAAAATCAATTGACTTGTGCGTCTCTTTCGCCGACTTAGAAGCGTTTCTTCTATAAAAGTACCTTATGAGTAAAATTATTCAAACAATACAATTTAATAGCGATTTTTTTCTTCAAAAGAATAATATGGTAAAAAGTAATGTTTCGTTGGAATACCTTCAACTTTGCTACATTCTACTGCAGGTGACTTTGTAGAATATTATAAATTATTTTTTTATATATTTTTTATGTATAAGCTTTGGATATCAAAAATTAAGATACATAATAATAATCTACATCAGCCAAACATTAAAGAGGATTCAATTCCCTACAAAACTATTATCACTTTTATAAAATTAACAGCTTCAAAGATATAAAATATTTGAAATACTGGAATTGAATAGTTATTTGAAGTAAAATTAAGAATTCAAAAATTTCTTTGAGGAAAATTGTTTTTGTCTAATTCAAGTATTTATTGAATTGGAATAAGAAAGAATAAAAGTTGTTTTTTGGACTCATCTTAATTTAAAAAGGTACAAAGATACTGCATATTTTATTTTCAGCTTCTACTTTTTTCTTTAATGTTTTTGTGACTTTTAGCAATAGACAAAATACTTACACATATCCATTCTCCATTGGGCTGATATCAAAGGATGGTATCTTTGATGATTTATTTATAGGAGATAAATACAATTTACACAATCTTTTAGTAGCTTCTTTAACTTTAGTTTCGCGAACTTTCCCGAGAGTTTCTCTGAATATTATTTTTTTAAATTAACAGAAGTTAAAATATGTTTTTAAACATACTGTGAAATCTCTTTAAACCATTGTGGAAGACGATGTGAACTTGGGTTGAAAGTGCCATTTTCTAGTTGTTTAAGTAAATGTTTTGATTCTTTGTTAAATAAATCCATTTTTCTTTTCAAATTCCTCTCTGATCTATAAAATTAAAAAAAAATCACACTCAATTTTGACAGTCTTCTATATTTATGCCTAATTGAAGGTCTTGAACTGAGTCAGTATATTTTACATAGTATGTTTAATTATTGTTTGGGTTCATAAGTTACCATGACCACCAAAAGTTATTTCTAGGGAAAAAGTGTCATTGACCTTGTGGAGTAAAAAAATACCCCATTACTATAATTAATAGGTTTAATAACACCAATTTTCTAACAATAACAGCCTATTGTATACATGTTTTAAATTCCTATCAATCAAATGAAACATTAACCCATTTTTGAAACAAAATTCAAAGAAATTAGTAAATTAATAGGTATATATTCCAGGTATTGATATAAATAATATTATGTTAATACGTACATGAATAAAATTCTCTCATTAAATGGGTATTTACGTACATGCAAATGTTAATATATTCTTTTTCTGAAACATACCTGCGAAGTTCTGTGATAAAACAATAATAAATAATGAACTGCCATTTTCATTTTGAAGGGCCTTTAAAATATGTGTGGTGTGTAAGTCTTTACAAAAAACATTATTTAGTTTCCATAATATGCTAATTGTATTCTCCTTATTCATTTCGCTGGCTAAAAATTGAATTAAGTAACAAAACTATCAATTATTTTACCACACAAGTTTATGAAATTTAAGGTTAAAATTGAGGTTAAGTATATATATCTTCGTTTTCTTCCTGTTGCTAAAGAAATACAACAATAAATTATACAAAATAAATATAATGTAAACTCACATTGATACTGATGCATGATAAAACGTAATATTTCTTAATCAATTTAACCTTGAGAGATGAAGTTAATTAATTTCGCGTATTTTTAATTATTTACTCATTCAGTCCTGAAAAAATAACTGCGTCTGCCACAATCAAGTTTAATAGTAAAAAAGTGAGAAGAGTTTGCTGTTATTTAAGGTTTTAATTCCATTTTTTTTCTGGTAAGTTATTACTTTATTAAACTTATACTGCAGACAATTAAATATTATTTATCATATATTATTGTAAGCGTTTTTTGTTTTAAAAAAGTTTTTGTCTTTCAAGATATAACTTGTTTCATCTATCTTCTTTCCCCGTGAGTAAAAAAGAGATAAAAGAGAGATGTATGTATTTCCTTGCGTCACAATCCCCGGGCAACTACGAATTTATTTTATCGTATTGTATTGATTTCTCTTTACAACAAGGAAAACAAGATTTAACAATTAGTAATTAAAGATTTAGGTTTAGATTATTAACTGTTTAAAATCAACAAAATAGTTTACCTGAATTTGTTCTTGTAAGTAAATTATTTTTTTAAATTAAATTATTTTAATTAAGATTGTCTACTAAAGAATTTAATATGTATTTTTCTAAATTAATTTTTTGTGAACTCGGCTAATTATTATTGTAAATAGGAATTGGTTGAAATTAAGAGAAAGAACGAAAAAGCTCGCAGTATGGATTATAGTAAACAAAAATGGAAAATATTGATCTTTCAAAAAGTAATGGACCATGTTTGGACACTGTAAGGGTGCTTCATCAAACTATAATTTCCTTGAGAAAAGCTTTAGAACAAACTAAAAGTGAAATAGTACAGTTAAAGCAAAAAACTTGGCCTGTTGAGTCTGTGCAAGATTGTTTAAGTGCTTTGACAATTGAAAACCATGTTTTAAAAACACACATATTGACAAAACAAGAAGTTTGTTGCCTTAGTGAGCAAGTTTTAAAAAGAGGTGCTAGAAATGTTGCCATTGAAACTAATTTTAATATTTCAAAATTGGAGAAGGGCGTATGTGACGACAACAGACCATTGGATCCAATTATATGTGGCAAAACAAGTTTAAGTACTACAAATGTTAAAGTTGACAAACTAGAGGAAAATAAATTAGATTCTTTGATTTGTAAATCTCAGACTAACGAGGTTTCTGAATATTATGCAAATAAGAAGCTTGTTGAAGATACCTTTTTAAAACCATCTCTTAAAAGAAATTTAGGACAATCTCCTAAAAAGAATGTTATAATAAAAATACCGAAAGTTGAAGTTATAGGACCTGATTCATCAGAAGAAGATCTTAGTGAGCAACGAAGTTCAGATACGTCAACTAAACTTGAGGAAAAAGCTGAAAAACTTTCTGAAACAGCAAACGATTATGTTGCCAAGGGAACAGAAGATGAAAAATCAAGCTCTGTAGGGGAAATTGCGAATGATAACATTGAGCCATATAATGAATTAAAAAAGCAAGTTCAAGATTTACCTAAAATTATTCCACATATTAAAGAATCTAATATAGAAGCAGATAACCAAGAAAAAGTATTTTACAGCTGTATTGAAAATGTTAAAAAAATAGAGCAATCTGCAGATGCAGAAGAAGATAGCTGTGAAGAAAAAATTACACTTATTGTGGATAACATTAGTCCGCAAAAAGTTTCTACATCTTTAGAAGATTTGTTTGTTTCAAAGACTGTTGATAGTTTAAAACGTAAAAATCTAGCAATTTCTAAAATTGTGAGCTTTTCAAATATACCAGACTTAAAGAATAAGACTGTAAAGTTTCTTGATAATTCATTTGAAATCCTCACATTAGAAACTAATGAATACACAATGACTGAAAAAACAGGTGCTAGTAAAATCACCGAAACTCCAGAAGCTGCATATTCTTTGCAAAAATCATCCACTGATGAAGAAACACCAGATGTTGCACATCTGCCATCTACTGAAGATCCTCATCAGTATTCGTCATCAGAGGAAATCTCTTCCCAGTCCAAAAGAAAAGAGAAAATAAAAGCTTCAAAAGTGGAAGAGATTCTAAAAGATAATCAGGCCTTACTACGTCGTTCACAAGTCAAGTCCATGCCAGAAAATCTCCAGTCACAGTCGAAAACTAGTTTATGTTTTTCCTCATCATTAGATAATCCTGAATCTCAATCTGATGGACTAGAACCATCCACCAAAGAAACATCCTTAGAGAATCAATCTCTTTCGTTTGAAATTTCCGAATCAGAACTGAAAGAAACCGTTGAAGACGAATCTTTGAATGTTTTTGAAGATTCAGCATCTACTCCTAGTACTATAAAAGAACGATTAATAGTAAAAAATGATGGTTCAGAACTTTTTAAAAAATTCGAATCTGTGCAAAATATGTCGTTAAATAATGAGTTAGACCAAAACGAAGAAGTCGATGATATAGAACTTATATTTACTACAGACGACACAAAAGAATCTGATTTTAAGGAAGAATTGGTACCTATCGAGACCAGTGATAATATGCACCATCTCCAATGTCCTAATGCAGGTAATGATACCGATAACAATTTATCATTTGAAATGTCTGATCGAGAATTGGACGACGAAGTCTTCAATGAAATTGCGGATGGTTCTAAATGTTCAGAATGCAATCCTCAAATGTACAATTCAAAGTCTGATACTTCGATTAATCAGGAGGAGAGAAGTTTAAAAAGTTGTTATTCTTGCCAGGACTCTAGTTTCGAAAATAGGTCCTTTGATAAAGAGGAAAGCTTTGATCAGTTTAATGAAAAGGTGCAAATCGTTGAGACTGATATATCGAAATGTGGAATTGTTGATGTTGACTTTTCTGTAAGCAGAAGAAACACCTGCCCGAATCCGTTACCATACAGGCCTATAATTCATCGGTAAGTTATTGAAAATACAGATTTTTATATTCAATTCTTTTTATAATTTTTAAAATATTATAGGGATGCTGTAGGCAAGGGACTCAATATTCGTAAAGGGCGGCCCATCTTGGGACAGTCCACTGCTTCGAAACGGGATTCTGGAGCGCAGACAGACATAACAGCTCTTCCAAATACATTTTGGAGATCTGAGAGCAGCCTAGCCCATAAGGTGTGTAGAAGGATTAATAATGAAGTATAAATAATAAAACTCTAAATTGCATGAATTTTTCTAATTGTTTTATAAATACAATTTATTTAATAGGTTAAAGTTGGAGAAAATTTTGCAACTCTCCCTTCGAAGTTGCCTTTACCATGTTCTCGAATTAAATTATCAGAGAAAACGGTGGAGGCTCGTAGGGTACTATTATCTGATATCGGATTTACTAGCATGGTGCCAGAATTATCTCGATCTGCAGATCATTTAGGCCCCGATACTTTACAAACACCAACCCCGGTCCAATATGGGCAATTTTTGAGGGCACCAGATCTCTATTCGCCGGGCTTGACAGTAAGTTAATTTAAATTCGTTTTAAAAACTTGTAATTTCTTTTTAATTTTTATTTAGATTTTATTATTTTAATGATCTAATGATTAACTAATTTAAATTCTTTATTAGTCACAAAAATTTAACTGGACCACGATCGTATCTCCATTGGAAATGAGCAGGTCGGGTTCACATTCTCGTTACAACAGCATTTACCCTTTGTCTCCGCCTGTTTCTTCGAGGAGGTGTTCCGCCCCGGTATCGCCTTCTCGTCGACCTTATTTAAAACACACTTCGAAAGTCCGTTTTGCTAATGGATCTTTACCAGAATTGAGGGTTGATTGGAACAGCACGGGGGACAGCGGGGACTCCACTGATAGTTTGGTAGACGAAGCTGAAAGCTTCCTAAGGCGTTCGATCGATTGTCTTACTAGCAGACGAGATTATTATAGGCAAGTTCAGCGATGTTAAATTTTAACTGATTAATCTTTCTTATTTTTCGTTTTTACTTTTTAGATAATTATTGAAGTTATATATATATTTTATTTTATTTAGGGTAAAAGGCAGTAGACGAGCATCAGCTCCTGAACCGTGTAGAGACAGTATACCCCTCGATTGGCACCCCTTTTTACCCAGGACACCACACGACTTAAGGCACGAGCACTGGGTGAAAGTTATTGTGCCAGGGGATGGAAAAGTTCGAGGTGGCAGAGTAAGATACGTGGGACCTGTTATTGGACAAACGGAGCAATATGTGGGGGTACAATTGAGTACCCCAGATGGACATTCTGATGGAGTATTTCATAATAGACGCTATTTTAGTTGGTACGTGTATACTTTTCTCTGTATATTTGTTTTTTGTTATATAAGTGTGTAATATTGACTAATTCTTTTTTTTTTACATTAAGTGAGCCTCATCATGCCGTGTTTGTTCCTTTCAAGAAGGTGATAATGGGTTGGAAACCTTAAATATATACTTAATAAATCTCTAAGAACTTGAAACCTTAGCATAAGTTCATGTATCTTTACATCTTCCAGTAACGAGTACTTACTCAAAACAATATGTAATCGATAATGGCCTCTATTTAAATTCTATCCATTCTTATACTCTCGGGATGATTTTTCCTTAAATTAAAAAGTATAATTGAAGCTTTCAAATATTATATACAAAAATTTAAAATGATAAATTCAGAAATTTTTGAGAAATAATAAAACGGTGCAGAGATGTTTTTTATCATCATTGTTTTTTGATATTAAGTTTGCAGTTCATTGCTGTCTTTTATTTTAAGAAGAAAGGAAATGTTAATAATACAGGGTACTTATGTTTTTAATACTTTCTTAAATTGTTAGTTAATGAAAAGAATTAGTTTTTAATTTGATTGCAAAAAAGTCATTGTCTGCAAGCAATAAAAACGAATCCTTTCTGTTTTTTAATCTTCTTGGCTTAAAACTGACTAATGTGTACTCATTTATATAAAGAAACTGTCTCGACCTAAAATGATGTTGCGTATATCTTATTGATGTCAAAGAATGGAAAATTGTGCAGTTAATGTGGAGGAACTATTACTATCGTTTTCTTCAGTAAAGTGCTGTTATCAAAATGACCAAAGAAATGAAACTGTGCTATTTAATGTCTATTAAATGTACATAAATATTTATTGACATATAATAATTAAAAACATATACAGAACAGCTCTATACATATAAATATATAAGCGCGTTGATTTTGTTGCTAATATCATGTGTAAACAGTAATAAAAACTACGTCAATGTTAAAAAGACTTTTATTTCGAATGTAACATATTAAGAATAATAGTAATCATTGTACTTATAATTAGGTATATACTCTAAAATTAATTTTCATTACATATACGAAGGGAAATATAATTATAATTAAAGCATTTTGTTGTTTTTGGTATCACAAAAAAGAATTTAAAACATAATGATAATTTTATAAACAAGGAAGGAGAAAAAGAGAAATTATTAAAGGAAAATAGAAAAAGAAGAAGAATACGTTAATTTGTTAATATTCGTACAGAAGAAATAAAATAGAAGAAAATAATTTGTTAGTAAGAATGTGAAAGTGAAATGTTAGTATATTTTAAGAGAAAAAAGGTCTACATTGATTTAGTATAATATAGTAAAAAAAGGAGTAATTTATATTATTAGATAAGTATTAAAAAAGAAAGTTAGAAAGGTATGTACATATAAAAAGGAATGATATGAAAAAATAATATAGAAAAAAGTCACTGAAGAATTAAGAAGAATAAAAAATAATAATAGATGTAAAAAATACAAATAACAAAAACGTATAAAATTCAAAGTGGGTTAGTAGAAATTAAGAAAAAAAAAACTTAAAAAAGAAAATATATTTAATTAGTATTTATATAGCAAATAGAAAAAGAAATGTAAAGTATTAAAGGACGAAATAAAAATTCAAAATCTACTTAATAAAAAAAAAAAAATAAAATTACATCAAAGATAAGGAAAAAGTATTTACAGCAAGCTTCTACAAAAAAGTTAATACAAGTATAATTTATAGGAAGGAAAATAGAAATGTTATGAATTATAATAAGTATTTGTTTATTAAAAGAAGTTATTAGTACACTAGAGAAAAGTAAGCAGTCATAAGTTAGGACATTTAAAAGACACGAAAAGAAAATTTGTATAAGATTAAAAAGAAAATAAATATTAGTAAAAAGATTAAATAGAAATAAGTTTAAAAGAAAATAAAGGATATTAAAGAAGCTTTAATAATGTAAGTAGTTAGTAATTAGAGAAATAGAGAAGGAAATGGAATAAGATGAATCAAAATAAAACTGAGAAAAGAAAGACACATTATTAAGAAGTTAAAGCGTTTAAATCATTTACTACAATATAAAAATACCTGAGAACATAAATTATGTCTTGAAATTCCTTTGGCTTGTTATGAAAATTTAAAATAAAAATCAAAACGCTTTGCTTACTACTAAAAAGATGTAAGTAACTAAATTAATCTACCAAACTAGGCAACAGATATAAAGAAAGAAAAAAAGATAATTTGGAATGAAAATGTTAGCAGTCTTTATCACATTATTTCCTTGTAGAATATACCTCTGCGAGAGCATCATTGGTGTAGTAAACGTATTTCAGAAGACATCATTATTGCAAAATTGTTCTCTTACATTTTTTTAATGTTATGTAATTATTGTCTTATGTTGTTTTCGTTGTTTATTGTACAGGAAAATCTGCATACCATCCATAAGCCCCATGATTTCCTGTATGAGCGCCAAAATCTACAAATTCGTCAGACAAATGGGCATACCTGTGAATACGTTCACTTGGCTTCGTTTTTGAATCTAATAATGATGCACGTCGGGTGTTCCCCTTTAAAGAAGCCTTTGTCATCTCGTGCAAATACACAAAAATTATTATTCCAATTATCTAAAAATTTATCTTTTACTTACTAAACTTTAAAATGTTTAAAAATAAATTTTTACTCACCCATTTCATGCTGATTTAAAACTAACACCCTCGAATAACACATTTCATTATACATATAGTTAAATCTTAAGTCTTATTGTAAAGCTAAAACGTATTTAGCGTGCTAATAACGAAATTCTGTATTTATAGCACTAAATACTTTCACTTAACCGCAAGAATAGAAAATAAAAACGTTTTATACAAGAACTAGGATTTAGTAGAGCGTTTTGCGTTTGCAAGGAATTGGTCGATCATGCGCGTAATTTTTTACCGAAAATTTCCGTGTAACCAATATAGAAATATAAAGTTAAGAAATTTCTTAATGCTGTAATTTCTAGTCATTTTTGTTTGCCCTACTTTCATTTTTATTTCATTCGATTTCAAATTGGCGCTTAGTAATATTTCCGGCAATTCAATGTTGCCAATTCTTTTACGAAAAAACTGAACGCTAAAAGGAACTAACATTCTTTTATTTCTGTTATTTCGCCGTTCTTGAATCTAGAAATACGAAAATGGTAAGAGAATTATAATTTGAAACAATTTTGTGCAATTGTGTAGATCAGTAGGTATTTGTTTTAAATAAATTAAATAATATTTTGTTTCTTTGTTCATTAATAAGACGAAAATGTTTAAGGCTGTCGAACTAGCCTTCTAACCTTTAAACACAACCACATGGTGTACAAATTTATGTTTTAGACCTGCAAAAGAAGGAATGGGGGCCGTGCAAAACACGGTCGCGGGCATGTGAAACCCGTACGTTGTACTAATTGTGCCAGATGTGTTCCTAAAGACAAAGCAATTAAAAAATTTGTCATCAGAAATATTGTTGAAGCAGCCGCAGTTAGGGACATCACTGAGGCTTCGGTGTACACCCGTAAGTAATAGTTCAATATTTAATTAGCATAATATTTAATGTATTTTTTCTTTCTAGAGTATCAATTACCAAAACTATACGCAAAATTGCACTACTGTGTATCATGTGCGATTCACAGTAAAGTTGTACGTAATAGAAGCAAAAAAGAAAGAAGAATTAGGACTCCTCCTCAACGCAGTTTCCCTGGCAGAGACAACACCAGAAATATTATGCCTGCTGTTAGGAAGTAAAGTGTGTTTAGTGCATAAATATATAAATAAAATATAAAAATTTACTTTTCTTTTGATTTAAATAACCTTTGCTACACCCCTCTTTTGTCAAGAATAAAGTTGAGCTTTTAAATAGATAATTTTTTATTTTCTTATGTACACATTTATTGTAATACCAGTACAATTAATATACAACAACATATAAAATTGCTACATTTGAATGATTAAGCAAAAGTTATAAATTAATAAAAACTAACACAACAGACCAATTATTTCTTCATGATAAATTATTGCTACAACTACTTTCAATAATTATGCTTGGTAAGTGCCTACTGTTATTAAAAAATTAAATGGTGTATACCAAGTAAAAAAGAAACACTTAATCGTCTGCTATGGCACTTTCCATTGCCTCTTTTAAATTTTTTTCAAAAAGTTTTTTAGCATCTGAAAATCCTTGTTTTGTTTTACCAAAAGAATTAGGGCCAGATGAAGTTGGTGTATCCCTACAAGATAATTTTTGGTAAAAAGTTATAAATATATATGTGCTTTATTCAATTTTAGTTACCTTCCTATATTTCTCATTCTCATTTTACATTCTGGTGGCATTTCTTCAGGTTCATCATCACTTTCCTGATTAAAAGCAGATGCCACAGACATTTTAGGTTTTGAAGAAGTTGGTTTCTGATTACTAAGTTTCATTTGAATTCCAATTGTTTTTAATCGATTTTTAGCACTAAGTGAAACATTCTCAGATCTCTTCTCCTCTTTGACTTGGGCTTCCCTGTCTTTTGATTTGTTGAAGCTTTCATCTTCACGTTTTGTTTCATTTCTGATAAACACTTCCTTTTTTCTTTGAGGAGATCTGGATCTGTCTCGGTGCCTGTTGGAGTTTGTGCCTAATAAACACTGTTAAATTTAAAGATTTAAGTCAAAAAGTACGTACGTAAATAATTAAAAGGAATTATTGAATTTACGAATAAAATTTTCAATATTGATTGAATAAGTACACAATATTACCAGGGACGTTTTCTTGTCTTCTGCTCATTTCCACCACTTATTATAAAAAATACACTATTAAAGAAAACAATTTAAACTAAAAAGTATTATTCGTTTTTTAAATGATGGATTCCTTTTTAATTTTGTACTCAAACGAGTCATAACAATTACTCCTAAATTGACATTTGTATTTTAATTTCTTTTTACATATTTGTAGGAACCATAGATTTTGGGTGCGTTCAATTATTGTGTAACTGCACTGATTTATTGATCTACCTTTGTAGTACGTTGATCCGACTAACTGAATAATTTTGAGTATTCAAAAAAATTGTTGTTTAATTTCAGTTGAATTGTTTAGACTTAATATGCTACAAAAGTTTTGTTTAAGCGAACTTTAAACTAAAAATGTACTTTACACATTGAAGTATTTCAGATCAAGTTAAATGAAAACTACTTAAGCATTAATAGTTTTCAGAACGTTTAAACCATAGATAAAGTTATAATAATAAATAATAATTTTTGTAGGTTAAACGTCATATAATATCGTTTTTTTAAAGTTTTTAAAAGAAAAAAGTGAATTATATTCGTTTTCTTATCATATAATATTGCTAATGTAAAATGAAAAAGGTGATTATAAGAAAAAATTTTTTACAACAGTTTTTTCGAACGAAATCGACGTTATCAAACCTGAACGTTCATGAAGAAACAACTAAAAGTAAAGACCAGTATAAGAAGGAATTACAGAACTCAAATTTAACTCAAAAGGGGAAGTTTGTAAAACCGGGACCTTCTTTAAAGGATTTCATTCAGAAAGAAAATAATGCTGCATTATGTGATACTTTAAAAATTGACCCAGTTCCATACTTGGAAATGAACAAAAACTATGGATTAAAAAGAAAAGTCTATTTTGAAGTATATGGTTGTCAAATGAATGTAAATGATACTGAAATTGTATGGTCTATTTTGAAAAACAATGGTTTCTTAAAAACAGAGAATTTGTTAGAAGCTGATATAGTTTTGCTTATTACGTGTGCCATTAGAGACAGTGCAGAAGTGAAAATTTGGAATAGACTACAATATCTAAAAAATTTAAAGAAAAAGAAATGTCTTATTGAGTATAAGCCATTTTTAAAGGTTGGTGTACTAGGATGTATGGCAGAAAGATTGAAAACAAAGTTACTTGAAAAAGATAAACTAGTAGATGTAGTAGCTGGACCGGATAGTTACAAAGATTTACCTCGATTATTAGCTCTAACTGAAAACAATCAAACTGCTGTAAATGTATTGCTTTCGTTAGAAGAAACTTATGCAGATATTATGCCTGTTAGATTAAATGAGGATTCTATTTCAGCCTTTATGTGAGTTCTTTATCTAAATAAATTTTATTAATTAACATGAATTAAAATTTTAGTTCGATAATGAGAGGATGTGATAACATGTGCACCTACTGTATTGTGCCTTTTACAAGGGGAAGAGAGAGGTCAAGGCCTGTTGATTCTATTTTAGATGAAGTGAGACAGCTGTCTGAACAGGGGATTAAAGAAATAACTTTGCTTGGCCAGAATGTTAACAGTTATAGAGATCTATCAAAAGCAAAGAACATTTATACATTAGATTCGAATAAACTGTTAGAACCAGTGGTAACAGCAAAAGGCTTCAAAACAGTATATAAAACTAAAATTGGAGGTTTACATTTTGCAGACTTATTGTGCAGAGTAGCAGAGATTAACCCTGAAATTAGAATAAGGTTTACTTCTCCCCATCCTAAGGATTTTCCCAATGAAGTTTTGGAGGTATTTTTGAAAAAGAAGTGGTTTTCCAGTGATAATTATATTAGATTTTAGGTAATTAAGTCAAAACCAAATATTTGCAAGAGTCTTCATATGCCTGCTCAATCTGGGAATACTGAGGTTCTTTCACGTATGCGAAGGGGATATACAAGGGAGGCCTATTTAGATCTTGTTAATCACATACGAAGTTTGATGCCTAATGTGGCGTTAAGCTCCGATTTCATATGTGGATTTTGTGGAGAAACTGAGGAAGAATTTGAGGACACATTATCATTAATGGAAACAGTAAAGTAAGAACTTTTTTGTATAATTTTTTTTAGGAAAAAGAAACAGTAAAATGTATATTTTGTTTCAGGTACAACACAGCTTACTTGTTCCCTTACAGTATGCGTGAAAAAACAACGGCACATCGTAGATACGTAGATGATGTACCGAAAGACGTCAAACGTTCAAGATTATTGCATATGATTGCAGTATATCGTAAATATGCAGAAGTTTTAAATAGGTCGCAAATAGGGCATATTCAATTGGTTTTGGTGGAAGGGAAAAGCAAAAGATCTGAAAGCCATTTAGCAGGAAGAAATGACGGAAATATAAAAGTTATATTTCCAATGGGACGGATCCCTCAAAAAGATGGGAATAATCTCACTGATATTAAAGTTGGAAGTTATGTTGCAGTTCAAATAAATGACGCCAGTTCTCAAGTGTTAAAAGGAATACCTTTGTATCATACCACGTTAATAGATTTTTATAGGAATGAAATATGTAAAAAGTATGATATATCTTATTTGAAATATGCTAGTTTTTTGTGATGTTTTTTAATGAATGTAATTATATATTGTTTAAAAATTAGTAAAATAAAGATTGAATACAAATACTGATTATAAACAAAATAAGAGTGTCGTGTATGTGTTCCCAAACAGAATAAGCGAAAGCGCATGTAAAAAATTAATTTTTTACTACTTGGTTGAATGTTCCTAAAGTTACATAAATTTTATACGATTCCATAAAATACTTTAATTGATGTTAATTATTGGATAAGGTATAGAAAAACTTTATTATCTAAATATCAATGTTTTAGAAGTAATGTTTTCAAAAATAAAAATAGAGTCCTCATTTATTTGGTGAAAGTTGATAATTTAAACTGTTATATAAATATGAATAAAATAACAGTTTGTAAACTTTTCAGAAAATGTTTGAAAATTATTATTTTATTTAAACAGTTTGAACAACGTTTTGTATACATTGTTAAGGTGTGTACATGTAAGATATGAAGATAATTTTTTGAAAATTAAAAAAAAAGCTTTCAAATCGACATTTATAGAAAATTCTTATTTTTGCGAAAAAATTGCTGAAAGTATAGGCAACTTCATTAGCAGGTGGATCTACAGTGACATCTATGCAAAAATTGAACTATTATAAAAAAACTAAGTAACTATTCAAATTGATGACAGAGGGCAGCATACTTATAGATTTAGCATTAAATTACACAAATTAATTAATAGTATTTGAAATATAAAAGATCAGACATATAGATTAACGGATTATATATACATTTATTTTCGAATATATATATGAATTTATGTACAAATTGTACATAATTTAGGTAGGAAAATTGAAAAGCAAAATGTATATAGTAGTCAGAAAAAGAGTATTATATTATACTCGTAATATTTTGAACATGTAGTTATTTCAGAAATAACAAAATAATAATATATCATAATAATTTTTGGTATATTATGTCTTCCTAAGGATAATTTTGAGATACTGCACATCTTTACATATAAATACAATTGAAGTGTGTGTCAGTAATATTCAAATAACCGCCTTTTTTAAGATCATATGGCTATTTATATAGTGTTAATAAGACACAAATAACCCATAAAAAATGTTTTATAGGTTTTTACAGACATGAAGAGGAGGTTATTTGGAGTATATAGGCTAAATAATCTTTTTACGAAACTCTTGAAATTAATCAGTTTTGAAACTAGTATTTAAGGATGAATTGTAATTAAATTCAGTTTAGATTAATTTTCCACCTGAGAAACTTATAGTATACCGTATAATAAAAATATTTATAATTCAAATCTTGTATTATATTTGTATAATGGAGTTACAATATTATAAAGGTCTTATGGATTCGATTTTAGTAGTAATTTTACTGTTAAAGGTACACTGAATGATCTTAAGTTAAATAGATAGCAAAAAAGAAACATAAAACTGATATTTGATAAGGTATTAGATTAGAGATAGAACATGCAAATAACTGTGCGTGAAAAATATTAGTGAATGCACTACGCATTGCCAGGAATTGAATTTTTTATTTTGCATTGTAAGCAGATTGCAGACTTAATGCAAGCTGTAATCTTTGCTTATCGAAAATATTATGTTGACACTTTTTAACAATAGAATTATTTGAGCAGGCATACAAAAACCTAATACTTTTAATAACCGTAGTTAATTTTTAAAATTTATGATATTTAAACCATTACACAAAAGATAAAAGTATTCACACAGGATATGATAACAGGTACCTGGCAGTGGCAGTTCGTAGTCAATTTTTCAGGAGGGTCAAAATTGTCAGTTCTCAAAATGTCTTAACTGACTTTTATTTCAAGAAAAACATGATGTCAGAGACGTGACAGCAACTATTGGTTAAAAATAAGCACATATATCACAAAAAATATTAATTTACACCATAAATATATAAGTATATAACCCGATCTACAAAAAACTGCTAACGAACAAAAACACCTCGAAAAATACTGTATTTTTCTCGCCGCGGCTGTTGACCCAAACCTTGCCATTACACTGCTTCAGAAAGCCGTATAACATAATACAAATTAGATCGGGAAAACTCGGCTGACACTCGCCTCCGTTTAAAGCAATGCGGTCATCGTTGGCTGCCAGCCCGGTTTATGCCAACTGCCAACGAATGAAAATCAATAATCAAATCAGTACCACCAAGGAGATGCAATGTGGTAGGTCGCATCGGCGATGTTGCAGAATCAGTAAATGGGTTGAGTTTATACGTTTAGAATAGTTAGAATTGAAAGGGAATTTCCAAATTTAAAAGATAATGAAAAAATATATTATTTAATTTATATCATTATTATTCTTTTGTTTGGAAATATATTTGGATGGGGGGGGGGGCATTGACCAAATGATTTAATGGAGGAGCCGCACCTGGTACCTGGTATATGTTAATGAATAAAATGTAAAAAAAAACTTACATCGACTGAATGTTATTATTTATTATTGTCAATTGGTCAAAGACCCCTTTCCATCCTACGTGAATGCTTATTAATATATGTGAACTCCATGGCTTAACTTTAGGAGCATGTATCGAAAGGTATTATCAGGATTCAGTGTCGCAGACCTTTTGTTGGTGTATGTACATACACGTGCAGGTAAATGATGAATTAAAAAAAACATGTATCAGTGTAACGTCCTCGTACTAAAGTTATAAAAAGAGATGATGGTTTCAATCAGTCTAAATGAATATATTCTTTCAAATATACTTCCAGTAAGTGAAAGTTTTTGTGGACTGTAAAAATACATTACGTAAGTTTTTCTTTGTGGTTATTAATTAATATTTATCTTGTTAATTTTGAATGTTCCAATAATTAAAATATAAATAAATTTTGTAAAATCCTTGGTCAGTAATTTATCGAAATTATTAGACTTGGATCGCGATTTCGATTTTATTGGGACTCTTCAGCATACCTTAGGCAGTCTCGATTAATCACTGACTAAATCTCGAGAGCTTTTTAGAAGCAATTGATATAATATGTAGTTATGACAGTACATAGTTATATACTGATATAGTATTTCATATGTTGGACAAGGGCCCTACTATTATATCTACTTCTCTAAATGAATCGACGACGCAGGCAAACCAAATTAATAAGAACAATATAAGTTCTTGATTCAGGTAGCAGCATATACCAGTAGATGACGATATACTATATTGATTAGTAGTTTTTAGATACATGAGACTTTAATAGTAGAAAAACAAAAACAGAAATAACTTCAATAAATATATTCAATTAAGCTTGACAATTGTTTCGACTAAGCAGCCATTATCAAGAGTATAATCTATACTAATTCTAAATATGTATAATACATCACAGTTTATATATTACTACCCCCAAACATGTTACAAGTTAAAAATAAGTGGGGTGTTAAGAAAATACAATTTTTTTTGATTATTTACAATGTTTTGTGGGGTGGAGTTTACCAATTGAACTGTTAGGATTGCGATGCAATATACATAGGACAAACTGGCCGTTCTTTAGAAAATCGTTTTAAAGAACATCTAGCCAGCATAAAAAACAAAAAAGATGCTACGGGTATAACAGAACACTGTCTACAAAAAAAATCACAAAATTAACATTAACAATCTTAAATTATTACATTGTCACCAAAAAAGTAGAAAGCTAACTCTTGTTGAATTTTTAAAAATCAAAAAGCTATGACCGAAAAGTAAAACATTGTAAATAATCAAAACGAATTGTGTTTTCTTAACACCCCACTTATTTTGAACTTGTAACATGTTTGGGAGTAGTAATATATAAACTGTGATGTACATATTTAGAATTAGTATAGGTTCTACTTTTGATAATGGCTGTTTAGCCGAAACAATTAATTGAATATATTTGTTGAACTTATTTGTGTTTTTGTTTTTCTACTATTAAAACATGCTTAATCACCCTTACATCGTCGAAAATTTAAATTTTATATGAGACTTTTAATTTCATTTTATAAATTACTCTCGATCTATAGAAGTTGTAAGAGTATGGTCGATATCTCAAATCAAAGGTCTCATTATAATTTAAAAATGCACGAAGCGCTCTTTTTCGCGAATTTTCTATTTGTTTATATTTTATTTAAAGAAAACTTTAAATACCTCAGGGCATTCTTAATTAATGTTGTAAACCCAGGTAGTTTCAAACTTTACAGAAACGGAGATATTTTCCCTTTTTTAGTGAATTATGCAACCACCTTTACGCGGATTAGAGTAATTTATTGGGTGCCATTAAGCAACCACTATGCCACTAGTCCGTAGCTATAGAAAGTTTTACATTTGGCAAGGGTTGTAAACAGTTTAAACCTGGAACCGAATTTATTAAAGTTGGCTTATTAAATGCACAGAAATAACAATATTATACTTTCTGCAAATTAGTTCGAAAAACGATTTCTTTCAACCATTGTTTCTGCCGCTTATAGAGCCCTTCGAGTTGGTCGGTAAATTCGATAAATTATTGACCAATAACTTGTACCCTTTTTATTCTTTTGCATCTCCTAAGACCCATTAAAAATAATAATCTAAATTAGTTTATCTGTATAAGTTGTTAGAAACTTATTTAACACAAAACACGTAAATGTTTTCAATGGGAGTATTTGCAATGCCTGTCATGTTTTTATATCGGCAAATTAAAATAAATACAACGTTTTATTTAAATGACAAGCACGGTGAAATTTTCATTAACAAAGAGGACAAAAAGTGTAAAGTATTGTATTTGTAAGTATTAGGTTCTTATTACAGGTACTTTAGATATATTATACATAAAAAGATAACAAAGTGATTATTTGATCACGTTTTTTAAAATTCGTTTAGATTTTTTTTAAATGTTTTACCTGCAAGCAGAATTAATGGTTATTCTAGAAACCAACAACTAAAAAATTTAATTTCTTTCTATATTAATAATGAAGTTAATATTATTTTTAAGTAGTAGCGGATGTATAGGGTGGCTAAAAATATAATTAAAAAAATGCTCATATTTTAGAAAAAATTGTTATTACGACAGTTACAGTAATTTATAATACGTTTTGAATTTGTTATTTTAGGATAAATGAATAAACAGTACTTTGTTTATTATCACTTTTTATTTACAAATCCTTTTGACTATAGTTTTATAGAATTTGCAAATAAAAAGTGATAATAAACAAAGTACTGTTTATTTATTTATCATAAAGATGAATTATCACAGAGTAAAGGTTGAATCAATCCAATTTTTTTTTGTTATTTTAGGATTAATTTGACATTTTCTTTATGGAACATGGAAACTAATTTCTTTACTGTTTTGATTGTAATATTAGTGAAAAACCTACTTAAAGTTCTGTTCTTTGAAATTAATGAATATCATGAAAATCAGGAGACTTATATCGAAGCCAATTTTAGGATTTTTTTCTTCAAAAGCATTCATATGTCTATTGGTCACAGCCGATAATTTATGCAATTTGTCTTATTGATGTACATATTTATCAGGAATTAGCACACGAAAAATTTTTGGAAGTATTATATATGTTTGAAAAAGTAAAAGAAATTAAATCACTGACGTTAGTAAATATTGATTTATGAATAATGGCCAAATTCTAAATATTGCAATAAACGTTTTTTTTTTATATATACTCGTGGGATAAACATATGAGAATTCTTGAGTCCCGAAAAATCAGAAATGCTATTTTTACTAAATATTTTCGAGATAAATGTGAAAAACGAGACAAAATTGCAAATTGTTATGTTTAAATATTGATAAAAAACCGATAACTTTTGTTGGGATCATTTTTAATATATTATTCCCTTAGTAAGCTCACATTACATGGTGGTAGATTCGAATGGCTGTTAAAAATTTTGACCAAAATAAAATACTTCTATAAATATAGCATCAACAGAAACAACTACTCCGAGGGCTAATACCCCTACCGGCATTGAAATACACTGTTGATTCCGATGGATTCTTAGACGAAGATATAACATATTCAAAAAAGAAAGACGGCATTAAAATCCTTTTTCGTTTAAATTTTAGGAATCACAGATCCCACATTTTGAACGTAGTGTAATTCAATGTCGGTAGGGGTATTAGCCCTCGGAGTAGTTGTTTCTGTTGATTCCATATTTATATTTATCATATAGCCTGTAAAGGCCTTTTTGGCAGCGCCCACCTAATGAGACCCTATAGGTCGAAACCGGTCGTGGGATATGGCTTTCGGTACGCTGTGCTTACTGCGTAGGACGCGTTCCAAATGTGGGATCTGTGATTTATAAAATTTGGACGATTAAGGATTTTAATGCCTTCTTTCTTTTTTGAAAATAGAATACTTCTGTTCTATTTATGAGCTGAGGCCAGAATGCCTCTTTTTGTTTCCTTCAGTTGTATCAGGTTATACACTGCTGAATTATCATAACACCCTGTATATAGTATTATAGTAAGGAACCGATTAACTTTTTAAGTTTTGGTGAAACTCCTTTCACCTTTATAAAACAGTCTTGATCAGGCGTATTATTATATCGTACTAACATACTTATAATAACATAGTTAGAAAACATGGTTAATAAACAGTAAATATTCTCTAATTCCACCATGAAATTGACATTTTTATTGTCGCGATTATTTCCGCTTTATTCTGCTGTATAATTTTAAATCGCCAATGTGCAGTTTAGTGAGTGAACTTAGCGAAGATAAAGTGTTTAAAACCAATTTAACCACCACAGAAAAAATCTTTTGGTTAGCCGAGTATGTTCAGCACACATAATAATAATAATAATATGTAGATGTAGATATTTAATCGGTCTAACTAATCACAGCGTAAAATCTTATTTGTTCATTTTGTTTAAAGTGCTTAACGTTGACAGTTTATTTTTATTTATATTTCTCGTTTTCGTACAATACTTCGCGCACAGAGACGGAAATTGCGAAGGTTTTCTTTTCTGTTATTAGACAGATCATCAGATTAAGGACACGGAGGAAGCATGACATAAATACAAAGTAAAAGAGCATCATTTACTATTAATTCCATCGATTTAAATTGAGTTCGTACGTGTGCTAAAAGACATGAGCCCGAGAAAATATACTGTTGAAAATGTCACAAAAAAGCAAGGTAAGTTCTATTAATTTACTTCTTTTTATCGGAGTTTAAGGAGTTTTAAAATTGGCGCAATTTTTAGGATGTTTTCTTGGAGTGCGACATTTACAAATTGCCCTTATCTCCTGCCTGGCCGGAATATGTTATGGAAAGAATGTTAATTTTTCAGTTGCTATAGTTGCCATGACAAATACAAATGATAATTCTGATATTCCGGTATGTACTATTTTTGTTATTACTGCTTGATCGAAAATGGGATATTTTTGGTTCTAAATACCATTTGATTCTTTATAGTTTTTTAGTTTCTTTTATATGAATAATTAATTAAAAATAAGCAGTTTATGATTTTAATATTATCTTAAGTGTGTTAATATTGTTAGGGGTCCGTTCGATTAAAATAACAGAGTTTTTCTCAGTGAACTTTGAACATAACAAACTAAATTTTAATTAATAAACAATAGGAAAACTTGAAATAGATTTTATTTTCGAGTGTAAGTGAATTGTTATTTTTCTGACTTCTTCAGAAACAACTTTACCTTTATCTCGAGACATTTTTAATTGTTAATATTAAGAAATGCTCAAATAATGTCTAAAATATTTAGAACATAAAAGCGTGGTTGGGATAGGAAACGTATCTGGACAAGCTTTCTCACTCTAACGCGGCCTGGTTGGTAGAGAGAGATACGGTTAGGAATGAGACAGTTAATCAGGCTGCATTAGAGCGAGACAGGATATCCAGATGCACTTCTTATCTTACGCTGCTATAGCATTACATATTGCCTTCGGATATTTACAATTTAAGTTACAAAACCTTATTTGCAACAATTAATATGTCAAATGCTATAATTTGTTTCAAAACAGTAGACTTAATTTATAAACAGTGATTTACATAAATCGGTCGTTTTATTCGTGTAATTTGTTAAAAATAAATTACTGTACTGCTACTGTAACAGTTGACTTGAAACTAAATACATCTGAAAATGTTTTAATAGCATGTAGAGAGACCCAAAATTGTGATATAAATATATAAATTCTATACTTTGATCAGACGAACCAACTTTACTGAGATAGGGGTTGTAATACTAATGCCATTTTGGATATAAATTATGTAATAAAATAACCTCCGGAATAGGCCTATTCATTAGTTTATGAACTATTACTATATGATCTTAATAAAAGTCTATTTCTAGATATTAGATTTTTGTGACTTTAGAAAAGTGTAAATTCTGATTTTTTTTAAATATATTTGTTGTAATTGGTTAATTGGATATACCAATTCCTTAGTACATAGACATAGGGCTTTAAGATGGCTGCTATTAAGCTACGAGGCATGTTTTTTATGTAAGTACCGTTTTGAAATTAACAAAAAACGTGCGAAGATATCACAGTAATTTTATTTTTACATGAAAGCCTGTACCTTAATCTACTTTTCTACATTATTTCCTTCAATATTGAAGCACTTGTCATAACGTTTGACCAGTTTTTGAATACCCTTCTCAACTCTGCCGCCTGACTTGTTAACTGTTAACCACTGCATCACAACTGTTTTGACTTCGATATCGTCTTGAAGACGCTGACCGCCCAGATGTTTCTTCAAGTGCGGAAACAAATGGCAGTCACTGGGCGCCAGATCAGGGCTGTACAAGAGAATTTCCCAGTGAAAAGATGTGATGAGGTCTTTGGTCCTATTAGTCACATCTTTAAATGCTCTAACCACTTCCTTACCATTCCATCACTCATAATGTTTTGTTCGTAAACTGCACAGATCTCACGATGAATATCTATCGATTTTGGTCCTTTAGCACTAAAGAATCGTATAACAGCCCAGACTCATGATTATCGGAGGCATTTTAAACTCAGTAAACAACATAAACAAGGGCAAATAAGACCGTAATGGTGTCAGTACGTAGGTGAGAGATGTACTTACTTAAAAAACATGCTTTAGTATACGTTATCGTGTGATTGTTCTACATGATTTAATGTGTGTGGATGTTAGAGTGTGCAAAAATGAATAGCAGTTTATTTCTCTAACAAAATAAACATTATTCTGTATATTATTTAGATAAAATTACTGAAACAGAGGCAGACAGGCCAGCACAACAAGTAAATTTATTTTTAGATAACTGAGTCTAGCCGAAAGAAAACTTATATTAATTATTAGAGGATAGCATAGGGAGAGTCGAGAGTAACAAAAAAAGAAATCATTTCTGTATCTACTCGCGAACGGTTACTCTGGAAATTTGAAAAAGTTTATCAAAAGTGTATGTCTAGAGCACGGCTTTGTATGGATGCGAAACATGGTGAGTGGGCGCGGCGGAAAATAAAAAGTTACAAGTGTTTGAGATGTGGTGTTATAGGTGGATGACAAGAATAACGTAGATATAAAAGGTTAGAAATGAAGAAGCATTGAAAAAAGTAGGTGAACAGAAGGTGCTATGAAAGTCAATAAGGAAAAGGAAAGACAGGATGGTAGGACACCCTTTGTTTGGTATACCCTCTGTCTACCCTCTAGATATTGATACCTTCTTTCAGTGCGTGATAAACAGATAGTTGTAGACATTTTATAATAGTTTTAATAGCCAAATTTCCCCACGGCTGTACTGGCTGTACGGCTGCCATGAATTTCTATCTGAGGGTTGTAATATCAGTGTAGATAGTGGTAGCTCTACAGTTTTGTAAATATTAAAATTTATGTAACAAAACAGTTCTCGTATATACTCGTTGTAGTAAACAGCTACTCCATAAGATAATAATTAATTCATTTTATTTTTTTTACATTTTAATAATAATTCGTCGAATTCTTCGTTTGTTTAAGTTAAAATATTATCGTAAATAGTTGAAATTACCATGAAGGTGGTTTTATTTTATGTGGTACTTAGTATACCCCGCTGATATCAGTTTACCATAAAAAAAACGTAATTAGCGAGAAAATACCTTCTGAGACATAAAGGGCTAGTTAACACATGGGTTGAAAGTCCCGGGGCCAACTAAGAAAAGACGTTTTTTTTTTGTTCAAAATTTGCTTTATTCATCAACATAATTTTCATCAAGAGCAACACAATCATTCCAGCGTCGCTCTAACATTTCAACACCATTTTTGTAGAACAATTTATCTTTTGCTTTTGCATCAAAATAGCCCGAAGCTTCAGCGATAACCTCTTGTTTCGAGCGAAATTTCTTGTCGGCGAGGATTTTTTTGAGGTCTGCGAACAGCCATTAGTCGCTGGGAGCCAAATCTGGAGAATACGGTGGAATTGCTCCCGCATCAATTACGAAATTAAATTCATGTAGTTTTGGCATTGTTTTGATGACAAATGACTTGTGAAACGGTGCGTTGTCTTGATGAAACAAATTTTTTTCTTTGCCATATGCAGTCGTTTCTTTGTAATTTCGGCCTTTGCCTTCAACGCTCCAATAACGGTGCTATCGCCTAAAAGAGTTATGTCGGCGGATATAACTATATTTATACATATGTCGCAGCTATTATGAACAATTTCCTAGCTTCAATTTCGCCTAGGCACTTTTGAAAGCGACTGCTTGTTTTAAAAACAATTACAGGTGCTGTCTAATTAGGCATTAAAAATGATAATATAACTTCTTATTACAATCAGTATATTGCCATCTACCGATATTTACTACGAAGGTATCTACTTCATAAACTGAATCAACGACGCAGCTTATATTACGTGATAGGAATTTATATTGTTCTTATTATTTTGGTTTACGTGCCTATTATGTAATATAAGCTGCTTCGTAGATTCAGTTTGTCAAGTAGATACATTCGTAAGGCCTTGTCAAATATATGAAATACTACAGTTAGGAGTAAATATTAATAGATGGCAACACACTGCCTGTAACATGATATTATAACAACTTCCTTTTAGGGAACAATTTCGGTTTGGTCAGTAATTTATTCAAGCTACCTATGGTGTGTTGATAAGTAATAGTAAGTTCAACATCTGGTAATTTCGAAAAAATTAGTACAAATACCTTTCTTAATAAAATAATTTGTAGATAAAAACAATTAAAATACCTTTATCTATTCGATTCAAACTATAACACACAAATCACGTTGCAGCTGTTGATGTTGATGAAACGTTTAATTATTCCATTTTGAAATCAGCACTGTTTTTAGAAATGCCCAGGCGGAATTGAAAGTAGCGATTTATTCGAATTGGCTGTTACGTATATATCACATACGTTTTTATATGTTTTTTATTTTGTAAATGTTTTTTTATTAACAATCTTGTCAAATTGAATTAATTAACGCTTAATCTTTTTCATCGTTGGTATTTTTCATTATTCAATTCTAATTTTAGTCTTCAATTTTTAATACCTAATTAACAGAGAAGAGTGGATTATAAAAACATTATGTTCCAAATTTAGCAGGAACGCTACTTTTTATTCAACTTAAACTTTAGCGTATTTAGTTACATAATCACATATAAAAATTACGATATAAGTGAGCATTAATTAATTACTGTTAAATTCATGAAGGCCATATAATAAAATGCTATAGCGGATACAATTATTATTAATTCATTAAGTAATTTTTATGTTTTCTATTCTGACGCTAACAGAAAAAATATCCAAATAAATAAAACTTATCATTAATTGTATATTATATTTTCTTTATAATATTAGTATTTTTTTTAATATCATCTATTTCTCCATGTCCTGTGAAAAGAAATCGGAGAGAATGTAGAAAAAAGTGAAGTAGTTTTTTATACTTTAAAAATTTTTGAGCGATTTAAAACAATTTTAATCTAGGTAATAATTGATGAGGTTTCTTAATAAAATGGGTCATTCTCAGTTTTACATTATTTGATGTTTTCGACAATAACTTGATGGAAATCAGACTTGGGCTGGACCGGCTGCTTTGGTCCAAGTTTTCTGTGGTTTCCTTAGACCATATAGGGCAGTAATATTTCACAGATAATTTTTCATGTCTCTTCTGTCTTCATTTATTCCGTCTCATTTTTCTCTCCCTAACCACACCACCCACCTTTCCCACGATTCTTAAAAGGAGGCTCTAGAGGCACTTACGCCCTACCCTCCGGCTTTGCACTACAGTGTAGGTCGGAGGGACTACTCACCCACTAGCACGAGTATCTGCTGGGAATGAAACACCCAAAAGTTTACGTTGTCATTGCAGTACCACTGATAATATCAGTCGCATTTGCCGACGAAATACCTGGGCGTAACCGTTCATTTAGACCACGGCTATTTAGCCTGAATCTGAATTCTACTATGTTCTTATATAATAAGTAGATTTTCCCAAAATGTTTTATTTAACGTGTAAAATATGTTTTGCCAAACCTTGCCATTTTCAGACATGACTTCTACAGTAGTAATTGCTTCACTTATGTCTAAAGAAGAAGGTTTGACGAAACATATACTTGTCATACGGACGGTCAGGTTTTCTTCCCGGCCAATATAATATATATATATACCAAGCATTCCTTGAAATTGTACCAACCGAGTTACGCGTTTTTAATTTCTGCTATGTTTGGAATGCAATACATCGGTAGAAGCGATAGGCAGCTCATTCCCAATTTTTCTGCAGTTACCCACATCTGTTGTTAATCTTGCGTCCAAACGGTGTTATGGTAGATACGTTTGATTTTCAGTTATGATTTTTTAATCGAACCACTTGTTAAGTGCCTGTAAATATTAAAATTATTTTGTCTGTTTTTATATATATACATCTGTTAAGTTTAGTTTCTAGATATTTATTATTCTCTTTGTATATAGGCATCTTTTGTGCCCATCAATTGTAAATACGTTAAAAAATTCCAAAAATAGACTCTGGCCCGTTTATGATACCCCTTGTAAATACTTTACGCATCGGTCATCAGCCTTGAGAACACCACCAACGGTTTTGTGAATTACGCTTGGGGGTGTTTAGCTTCAAGAGGGGGATATTTTTCACTTTGGGGCGTTGTCTATTTTTTCACACTATTTAAGTAGAAATAAGAAAAAATCACAGAGAATTCCACTTGTACATTCAATCAAACTACATTACATTCTATTCAATTCGAGAATTCCACTTGTACATTCAATCAAACTACATTACATTCTATTCAATTCGAGAATTCCACTTGTAGATTCAATCAAACTACATTACATTCTATTCAATTCGAGAATTCAACTTGTAGATTCAATCAAACTACATTACATTCTATTCAATTCAAATCAACCTCATAATTATATCCAAATCAATCAAAACAACAAAATCAAATAAGTGTAAATAGTGAATAATAAAGTATATATTAGGAAAAGCAGTCCATTTTATCATATTTAACCAAAAGAACCTTCGGTGGGATACCGCCAAATATCGAACACCCAAACACCACTTTAAAGTCGCATTTCTATCGAAGAAATCAAAGTCCTCTAACTCGCTTGGGAGAAAATTAAGGCATGTGTTTTTTGTCATATTCTGACTCTACAGGTCCAAACTAGTACATAAAAGAGGATTCTGCCAAATCCACTGCCTGTACGGCGAGACCTGCTTGGAAGGTATAAAATCCAAAGTATGAAATTTAGGTTTGGGTGAAGGTGTTGACTGAAACTATATCTATAGATCAATTTATAATCGTAGAGTCCAAGAATTAAGAATAAATCAAGCATTCCTTGAAATTGTACCACGCGAGTTACGCGATTTTAATTGTAGTTCTCTTTGAGAATGACGGAAAGGTTGAAACACGTGTACTAGACTGTTAATAAAATTTTGTGAAAACATTTTTGGTTTAATTTTAAACAATTTAATATTATGTATTAAAATGTTTTTGTCTACTAATTTCCTTTTCCTTTTTAATGTTATGCACCTCTTCAAGGTTAGGTTATGGCTAGTATAGATTTCCCTCATTTAAAATCCAATTTTACGCTTAATTTATTTTCCTGTTCATGTAATCGTACTGTCATACTTGTCGTACTTGCGCATATTGGCAAGTATGGACAGAATTTACCTAAGTAAAAGAACAAATCAATTGCGCTTGAGTAAACAATGAAATTTGGGGACTGTTTTCTTCAATTACAAAAGGTAATTTCGCCGTTGGATTTCAAATAAAACATTTTGTGAAAATCAATTCATTGCGTTTCCTTAGAAATTATTTATATGGTTTTTGTTTGGATAGCAGATTTTTTAAATATGATTCTGACCACTTACTTTCAATTGTAGACATATGATTGGACCGATACAAATTTGTTAATATCATCATATTATTGGGTGACATTCCCATTTCAAATATTTGCTGGTATAATATCGGAAAAGTACGGTTCCAAGTGGATTTTAGCGATTGCAGCCCTTATTTCATCCACTTTCACGGCAGTGTTGCCTTTAATGGCGCAATTCGGCTCCTGGGGAGTCATGATATGTAGAATTATGCAAGGAGCTACTCAGGCAATGGTTTTTCCGTCTGCCTTTAATCTTGTAGCCAAATGGGCACCAGTACCAGAAAGAACAAGATTGTGTAATATAATGTTTACTGGTAAGATTTGTAAAATAAAAATTAATAAATTATGCCCTGGGCAGCTTCGGGCTCAAACCGATGTTCGCCTGTTATGCGGGTGACGCGGGTTCGGTTCACGACCGTTGCAAAACTTTTTTTACTTTTTTAACTGCAATAAACACGGGTGAACTTTTGTGATTTTGCTCATTACGGTTTGAAAACAAGATGTTACTGTTTTTTCAGGAAGTGGTATTGGTACTATAATTTCAATGTCCCTCAGTGGTTTTATTTGTGCTAGTACCATGGGTTGGCCCTTCGTATTTTATGTATCTGGAGCAGTTGGATATGCTTGGTTAATTTTCTGGATAATTTTTGGTTCTAACAGCCCCCAGGACCATCCTTGGATATCTGACGAGGAAAAAGAATACATTTTGTCCACTCAAGGGACTAACGTACCAGTAAAGGTAATAATGATAGTAACATTATTGAGAGATTCCTTGTGTACCAGTTATTATTATACTACGATTTATGGACTGTACTAATCTGATGCTGTTATTGCTTCTCAGATTAGTTAGGGTTAGTACGGTTCGGTTTTTGATTAGTCACGGTTTTCTCTGATACCTACAGGAAACATCTTTTCAGTTAAAACAAGCTGTTTAAAATGAAACAAATGATGGTTTCCCTCAATAATAATCTCAACTGACAGGTTTAATAAATAAAATAAAGAGATACGTTGGCTACAATTGTCAGGTTATTTAAATTTCACTTTCAAGAGCTTTAAGTTTGCTTTGTTTTATGTTTTAGTTTGAGTTTATTTTTGTTGCTTAAATTAAAATAATTTTGTTAGTTTCCCGTTTTATCTTTAATTTGTAGAGTATTAATTTTTAATTTCCGACCTCAGTCAGCTTTTGTCAATCTCAATATTCTCAGTAAATTTAAAACTAAAATTTAAATCAAAAAAGCTTGAGAATTTCACTTAAAACTTTATTTAAAAACTCGATACGTGTTTCACCTTATAAGGGAATCTTCAGGAGTAACAAAAATATATTAAGTAACAAACAGCAAATAAATTAATTTTTAGTACATCCTAAGAGGATGAGGGGTGAACAATGTTTGGGTCCCATAGGGGATTGTTGCCAAAATCTAGTTGCTCGTTGGCGATATTTTTTTTTTTTTAGCTTTTTCTATTTCTAAAATTTCATACCTATCTAGTATTGGACCTACTTTTAAATGATGTAATAATTTTATATTGCTTTTATTTATGATATGGTTATTTTCAATTAGATGAATGGCTAAACCTGATAAAGAGAGAGATATTCTAATCAGATACAACGAACACGTAAATTATGTAAAGTTCAATAAACATGCCTCAGGTTTAGCCACTCATCTGATTGAAAATAACCATATCATAAATAAAAGCAATATAAAATTATTACATCATTTAAAAGGAGGTCCAATAATAGATAGGTATGAAATTTTAGAAATAGAAAAAGCTAAAAAAGAAAATAAAAATATCACCAACGAGCAACTAGATTTTGGCAACAATCCCCTATTGGACCCAAACATTGTTCAACCCCCACCCTCTTAGGATGTACTATAAATTAATTTATTTGCTGTTTGTTACTTAGTATATTTTTGTTACTCCTGAAGATGCCCTTACAAGGCGAAATACGGATTGAGTTTTTAAATAAAGTTTTAAGTGAAATTCCCAAGTTCGTTTGGTTTAGATTTTAATTTTGAATCATGTTTTACCAAGTGATAACGGCAGATATCCTTAAGTCTTAGTAACTATTTGGTATTCGAAGAAGTAAATAATACAATCCAGCAAAGTCCAGAAAAAATCGAAAACGATTAATGGGTTTCTAATAGAACTCATTTTTGACTAAAATTAGCTAATCTAATGATCGACTTTTGATTTGGGTGATAACCCCGGTTAACCGATTATCCGAATAACCAGTTTTCGGTTTGAGTCAAAAAATCAGTTTCGATTACCAGCACTAGTTCGTCCACGATGTGAACCCAATATCCCAATAATATTATTACAGTATTTATTATTTTTACTTATTTAGTAGTCTATAAGCATTTCTGAACACAGAAAAATTACTGTTTTAACTTGTTCAGTTTTATATGCCTGACATATTTTTGCTACAAATTAATTATAATTATAACAATTTAAATTAAGGATTTATCGGTATTAAGAACGTTAATAGAAAACATTATTTAGTAAGTCAATAAGATGATTTTAATTAAAATTGCGTTTATACCTGATATGAATGCTACACAGTGACGTACTATAATCGTTAGTTATTTTAAACTATGTAAGAGGTATGACCTTTTATAAGTCGTATTTTATATCCTTGTTGGTACATTTTATTGCGTGTGCGCTTGTTATATTAGACAGATAAATTAAAATAATTGCTTTGAAGTTATTTGTTCGTTAAATATCCTCTAAATTGTATGACATTGTATGTATGCTCGTAATAGGTGTACAGTGGCCGACACGTAAGGAGATTCAAAAGCCATAAATTATCGGATGCGCAGTGGCAAAGTCTAGCCCCTTTAGGGCGGGGTTAATCGATCGGTAGGCAGAATGATAACTGTTCAGCAAAGTTCAGTAGCGTAATGGCAAACAGTTGCAAATTAACAGAGTAGTGAAGTGGTTGTTTGTAAAGAAATAATATACATACAACTACTAACCACGATATTCTTCTATCGCCGCGAGTGAACCTAATTCCCAGACTAAACAACATTATTTATGATATTTGGTACATGCACAAATCGTACAACTATAAACGAAACTACGAAATATAAAAATAACAAATATAAAGATCGATTGTACAAACTAAGTTTTCTAACAAATGCCTTAACAAATAGACCTGGGTAAGATACACTACATAATTTATATTATCAAGTTTTGTTCATTCGACTTTATTTTGTTTGTCAACACTTATTTCTATGCATACCTAATAATCTTTAAATTAGCTATTATTCCTAGATTTATATAATTAGGTACTTGTAACCGTGATTTTCTCCTTATGTTCATGATGATAGTGAAATTTTAATTGTTTACTTCGCATACATCATTAAAACCTCATTAGGGTAAGTAAATCAGTTGAATGAATTCACTTGTGTGCCGTGTTCAGTACTTTTCCTCTCAGTGATACGCGCCGTTGAATTACAAGTTGACGTTTCGGTCCAGCTATATTCTTATTGGCTTTTTTATTTAAAAGTCTCCGCCTACCTACCTGTCAATCTGACCGTTGCTGAATCTCCTTACGTGCCGGACACTGTATGTTTCTTGCATAGGCAGACGAAGCAATAAAAATGGTAATACAGGAGTGCAATTCAAACAGAAGCACTACTTTAATTGGTAGATGGGAGATTACGTCACAATAGATATTTAAAAGTAATGTAAAGACTTGGTTGACAGTGATTGTCATGACTACAAGATATGAAGCGTATGGCTGTTAGGGACTATCTGTAGATGGCGCCAACTATTTCTTTTCTGATATTTAGTCATTTGATTTGCATACAGTAACTTCGATTTTGTTAGTGATTTATCGAAACTGTCTGATGGGGAATTAACAAGTTCGAAATCTTCATCTACATTCAGTAGTTTCGATAGATTGTATATACATATGTGTAAATTATATGAAGTTAATATTAACAATTTTTTGTGTTATTAAATTCTGTTTTTAGACGGGGTCAACACCATGGTTGGATATTTTAAAGTCAATGCCCATGTGGGCAATTTTTGTTGGTAATTGTTCCTTTAATTGGGGCTTCTTTATGTTGTTATCACAAATTCCAACTTATCTAAATGCAGTTTTTGAGTTCGAAATAAGTTCTGTAAGTATCTGTAGATATAAATCTGTCATTTTTATAACTAATTTTTTTTAATGAAAAATATTACAGAATGGATTATTATCAGCGTTGCCATACATTGTAAATTGTGCCTTAAGCAATTTTCTTGCCGCCATTTTCGATTATGTGATCAACCAAAATATACTATCGACGACTAATGTTAGAAAACTTGCTACATCGATAGGTAAGAATATTTTGCTAAAACACGCAATTTTAGTCTGAGAAGTGAAACATCTTTGGTACATAGATAATTTTAAACAGTATTATATAAGATTAAATTGGTATTGATTCAATCTTGAGAAAATATTATTATCAACCTTTTACAAATGTGCAATTGTAACCAAATAAACACAAATATTTTTTTATATCAAAGAAGATTCATTTCTAATCAGTGGCGATTTGTAGGCGTATTAATAAAGGAGACAGTTGCTGTGGTCAACTAGGAGATGGGACAATATTAACGTAATTTTATATTATTATTTCAATTGTCTTTGCTTCTGAAATAAATGTACTCTTGTTGTGAACAAAATCCGATTAAATTTGAGGGTATTTCGAAAATTTTTACATAGGATATAATGGTGTTCATAAAGAGATTTAATTTAAAACGTTGTTGCCCTCACTTAACCATTAATATATAAGGCATGTGTGGCGATTTATCTTCATTTAGACCACGACCTTTTATCTCGAATCTGCATTCTACTATTGTTTCCGGTCGTAAAAGTCTATCTCTTACATTTGAATAATCTAAGAAAGACACAAAATGATAGTTTTACAGTTTTTGTAAGATAATCTTTAAAAATTTGTTCGACTTCATGCATTCATCATCGGAGAGCTTGAACAGAAACTAATTTAAAATTAAACTGTGTGTATTTACAGGTAGATACAGCGTATTAATTTGCGAAAACCGGGTTGGTTACTAACATATGTCAATTATTCATTCACTATGTCAGTTATTCATATAAATATATAAATATAGGACTACTTAGAGTTTCTATTATGTCGTTAGTAATATTTAATTTTTGATTAAGAGCTTTTTGCATCTCAAGTTTTGTTTTTAGGTAATTAAGCCTGTAGTCTCCATCTTCTAGGTTAATTATAGGTTGATATTCTTCATTAACAGAATCTTTTAAAATAAGAGAATGTCGTGATAAGCCTGTAGAAAGTTTTTTTTTAAAGAGCAATAGATGTTTTTGTGTTGAATAAGTTATACTTCAAAATTTCGTCCAGTTTGCCCTATATATATTGCATCACAGTCATTGCAAGCAATTTTGTAAACTCCTGATTTCTTATGTTTGTCTATCTTATCAATTTTGTTATTAATTTAATTAACAACTTTTTCAACGTATTTCTGTTGAAACTTACAGTGATAAGTTGGAGATTTTTTAATCTATCTAGAATAATAGGTTGACTAATATTTTTATATTAAGGAAATTAAAAACCATTTTTCATTTTTATTTTATCGGAATGGTAGAAGTAGTTCAGGATTTGTTTATTGTGCTTGTTATTAATTAACATAATTATTTGCTAAAAAGTTGATACAATTCAGTTCTTTTTAAAAATTTTGGTGGTTTAAAGGAAAATTAATTATTCTTCGGAGTATTAGGTTATGCAACGCAGATAATTTAATATCTGAATTTTGAAGTGGACACTGCCCTTGCGTCCATTGTTATCAGCCTCTACTGGTTTTTAATTCAGTACACTATGTCGTTTATTTACATTAATGCGAAATTAATGCTTATTGTATGTTATGTTATGTTATAAACATACAGCTTAGTGGCAAAAGCATTGGCGGGTAAAACCAAAGATCCTGGGTTCGAGTCCCCGCGGGGGCGTGAAAACAGTATTATTATTATTATTATTATTATAATAATAATAATAATAATAATAATTATAATAATAATAATAATAATAATAATAATAATAATAATAATAATAATAATACACATGTATGCTCTTTTAAGAGTATTTACATTTTGCTCCCAATTTACATTTATTGTACTTATCTTAATTTCTAATTTATTTTATATTAATAATAACCTACATTCTCTCTAATTTTTGTCTTAGTTACTCTGACATATTCACATATTTCCTCGCATACCTCCACTTTTAATGTCTGTACAATCAGCCCATCCAGCCTACCACCCTTCCATTCCATCACAAATTTCCTTACTTTATTTGCCTGGCTTTGCATGGCTGTTCTACAACAGAACAGGTGAGCTAATGTTTCCTCAATCCCTCCACATAGTCTATATATCCAATCTCTAAATCCTTTCTTATACGCTCTCCCAATATTACCACATCTGATTCTAGCCCATATTTCCTTATTCTCTTTCTAGGTAATAATTAATATCGCATTAATGTATTTAAAATTTACCCCTACTAAAAATTCCTCCAATATTTCAATGTTATTTATTGTAGTTGGTCAAATGGATTTTAAATTTGTTTTAACGTGTAAATATGTATTTAAGGTGTTTTTGGTCCTGCTGCAGCTCTTATTATTCTTGCTGCATTCGGCAAACAGGCGACTGCCACCATGATTATACTCTTGTTAGTAATAGCGGTTGGTGTTAATTCGGCAATAACATCCGGATTCATGATGAACAATACCGACATTTCGCCAAATTATGCTGCCACTGTGAATGCATTGACCAATGGTGGTTCGATTATATTTTCTATTGTAGGACCCATTGCAGTTCATGTTGTGGTCACAGATAATGTAAGTAACATTTAAATTAAAATTTCTTTAACTAGATGTTTTCACGGGGGAAAACAAGAAAACAAATCAGACCAGGATACTTTTTTAGAAGGCATAGAAACATATTAAAAAAAAAAACAAAAACATAAGATATTAATAATCAAATGATTAAAACTTGGTAGGTTTCACGACATATATTAGAAAATCTCTGACGCATGTTTCGGTAGTTACACTATTATTGAAGAGTTTAGGACTAAACTTACATATGGTATTTACAATCTATTTACGTTGTTTATTATCTATCAATTGTGTCGCTTTTAATAGAGGGGAACCCCCAAAATCTGTTTGATCGTTCGTAATGGGTAGGTCGTTTATGAGGGCTGGATTTATTTCTAAGATTTTTAGGTAGTTTAGCCATTTACTTTTGTTTTGATTGTGTATAAGTTTTACGTTATTGGTATCTAACAAATGTTTCAGGGTTATGCAATAGTCGGCTATACCGGAACATTTGTTGCCATTTTTCTTTATAGATTTTTCATGTTCAACTACGCGTTTTTTAAGAGCCTGTCTAGTCTGCCCAATATACTTCACAATTGTTATATTTGATATACCAAAGTACCACTTTTTTTGAAGTTTTTTTATTTTCTCTTTATTGTTTACGAGCAGTTTTGTTAAATTATTTTTATTTACCGAGATAACAGATAAATCAAGTTTTTTTAACTTATAGCAAATTTTATCATATATATGTTATGTACATAATTGATGTTACAGTAAGATTTATTAGACTGGATGTTTTCTGGATTCGTAGTCATTATTTTTGGCAAAATTATTTAAAGTGGATACTTCTTTTTGAAAACTGGTTTTATTTAAAGGTATAGTTAGCAAACGATGAACAAAACCATTAAATGAGCTTAATTTGATGTTAATGGATTGGTTAGAATTGGCATGGATTAGGGTGTTCGTAAATGTCGTAAATAGATTGTAAATACCTTATGAACCTTCAGTCCTAAACTCTTCGATAATGGTGTAACTACTGAAACACGTGTCAGAGATTTTCTAATATATGTTGTGAAACCTACCAAGTGTGTTTTATTTTAATCATTTGATTATTTAAATATCTTTCACCAACTGCCCATCGAAATATTACTAACTACTATTATAAAATATTAAATCAAATCTGGTAACCCTACAACCTAGGCTTAACTAAAATCATAAATACTCCCAAAATCTCATAACCTAATCTTTATAACTAAACTTTTTAAATCTGATCCAATTTGATATAGAATCTTCCTTGAACCCTGCTTACATTACTTAGCTTACCCCATCCTCAAATTTCTACTTTATATAATGCCATAGAGTTCATTAAATAAACCCGATCATCTCGCGAATCCCTAGCTGCTCTTTTAATAACCCCCATGTAGCATTTGCTGCCTTTTGCGCCTTTCCCACCAGTCTGCTGACATGATCATCTGTACTATTTTTCGTTGAAAACCAGTACCCAAGATATTTAAACTCATTAACGATCTCAACCTCTTCGCCCTTAAATTTCCAACATTCATACAAATTAATTGTATTATTATCAAACTAACATTATTAATTAACTTGTAAATATATTTATTTTTGCTTTTCGTTATAAAGAAAATATCGGTGGAATTTAAATGCAGTCGCAATAATTTTTGCACAATATTGACATTTAAAACCGTTAAAAAATTGGTAATTTTCAATTAAAATTTCCTATTAAGTGACAAACATCCTGAATATTGAAAGAAGGCCTACGGTTCAGTTCTATATTTTAATTACAGAATTCAATACTCAGCTAATTCCAGAATGTCATATCATCAGAGGAAATAACTGCACCGATTTTTTTTCCATTATAATCCTACATATCGTACAACCATATATATTAACACATTAATATGTGGGATTATATTAAATCTTATGTTTATTAATATGCCACCCTGATCTGTTGTTTATGTTTCTTTAGGCAAATGTTTACCAATGGGGTTCAATATTTTATATAACGGCAGCCTTTTATCTAGTAGCTGGAGTATTTTACCTTGTGTTTGGGTCAGCTGAAGTTCAAGCGTGGAATTCTGGTGGAACAAAGAAAGAAACACCTACACCCTAGTGTAAATTAATCGATTTTTTAATGATAAACGTTGTTATGCAGGACATTATTCGGTTTTAAGAATCGATTGTTTTGTAACAAACTCATATTTTGTAAACAATTTTATGGGTGTTCTTTTTATTTATTACTATTATTATATGTGTATTATAAGGTATAATTCAATAAATATTTTTATTTTTAATTCTTTTATTACATATATAATTAAATCAGAAGTAACCAGTTGGTTGTAAAAAAGCTTAATAAATTTATGTTTTGGGTTTAAGGTATCCAAAAGCAATTTTCTGATTAATTATAAACGTTTTTATATGAAGTTTAAAGAGAGAGAGAGAGAAAGAACCAGAAGAAGGTTCAAATTTGGGTCTATATTATTTTATCTGTATCTAGAATGCCGGTAAGAGAAACATGTAGAATAACAAAAATACGACAAAACTGGCAACTTTTCATTTCCTTCGAGGAATGCTGAGGATATAGAAGTCGTAAAACAGGTTATTTTCTTTAAATGATATGAAGGAAATAACCCGTTTTTTTCCGAAGAAAATGAATACCTAACTGTTGCTGATAACTTGACTCAGTTTTGATATTTATGTAAACACAGAGGAAAACATCAGAAAATTCAAATAACTTTTTAATTACCTTCGTGTGGGCGGTCGTGTGGGCTTGGTTTTTTAAAGTTTTGTAATTTACACCCATACTGTAAAATTATAGACAAATTTCGTTTGCATCAAACACATGGTCTGTACAAACTGATCCAAGAAGTAATGGCAACAGTAACGGGCGGGCTGAAAAGTTCGTAGTCTGACCCATAGATGTCTATCTGAGTTATAGCAATTTTATTGAAAGAACACCGGAAAGTATTTTTTTAACATCAGTAGCCTGATTAGAAGAACTATGAAGGAAGGACTCCTGTTTCATCGTTTCTCTGACTGGCCAGTAAAACTTTTTTTGTGAACCTATATATTGGATAAATGCATGTATCATAATCTTTCGTTTCTTATGCTTGTGATTCTATGATATCCTTCTTGTTTTGGACACCCAATTGAGGCAATTTTGCATAGTTGGGTTTGGAGTTAATTGACATAGCTATGACAAATCACCCCGAAACGAGATGGTTTTGATTTATAGGTGCACTAGAATAAATAAAGCAATAAAATTTACTCGCTCGCCAGAAATATGATTAAACAAAGGCTTTCATTCGTGACACTTCCACATATACGATTTAATTTGGTAGAACTAAAGTAAGATTGTGTAAAAATTGAATCCATCTGTTCAAATAATTCAGGATTGATATCAAACATTTATATAAAATTATTTGGATAACTTATAGGGGTATATTTAAGTTCTTACAGATCCTACTATACATTTAAGCAGAATTTGGTTTTGTTAATGTATTATTTATATATTGGACAAACGGGTCGCTCTTTAGAATTCCGTTTCAAAGAACACCTAGCTAGTATTAGGAATAAAAAATATATTTATATGAAAATTATAGTATAAACTTTAATAATTTGAAATTACTCCACTGTCAATCCAAAAGTAGTTAATTAACTCTACTAGAATTCCTTGAAATTAAAAAGGCTCTAACACCAAAGAAAAATATTGTAAACAACCAAAAAGTGTTGTGTGTGATAAAAACCTCACTCTTTTTGAACCTGTAATATAGTTGTGACTGTATATAAATTGTGTGTCCTACATTTTTAGTTTAGTATAACTAGTACACTAGATAATGGCTATTTAGCCGAAAAAAATGTAGAGTAATTTTTGTTGACGTAAAATTGTGTTTTGAGTTCCTTAATTATTAAAACATGTGTCATTATCCACGCACCATCCAAAGTCTAAATTATATTGAAAACACAAATCAAAGGAACTCCAAGAAGTTAGACCTCCTTGAAAGTCTAGAAATATCGAAAGCTATTAAGAAAAATCGTACTGACACGAATGACCAAATTGATTTCTCTGGATTTTCTCTCATAAATACATATAAACTTACGGTATTTCTATATAATATTAACGTCTGTATTACAACCAATTTGATTTTATAAGCTTTAAATATGTTAATTTAAAACTAGCTAAAATAAATTTAAGGTAAACAACTAAACAGTTGCGAGTAACAAACAAACAACTAATTATTTATAGAAATTTAAATTACTCAGGAGATAATGCGAAGCGCTCATATCCTTCTAGTTAAATACTAGCTTTTCATTCGGTACATAAAAGACGTCATTAGTTTCTGCTTACTTATAAAGCTTCGGGATGGATATCAAGGTATCATGGTATTTCATGCATTCTCTCTCCCCTACATCCGGCGTCATGTACGTACTGTTTAGTCGAGGGGATGATAAATTTAACTCTGAAGATATATGAATTAAGAATATGCAGGGTCACGTCAAAACTTTATACATAAAAATATCGAGACTTTAAAGATACCTTTACGGAAGTTTCCATGACCTTTGTGAACATGGTTGGGAAAATGCCTAAGGTAGACTTTAAAAATAATCCTGAAACAGTAAAAATAGAAGTAACAAAAAGTACATACATTAATGATAAATGATAACAATAATAAGTAAAAGCAGCTAAGACTAATAGTTTTGGCCTCTCTGTCTGTCTGTCTGTATGTAAGACCTTAAGACGTCTAAGAAAACTTTATTCTTTTCATTCTCATAAACTGATTTGGTAGACGAACTATTCTACGAAGGCTTTCTTCAGACTCTTTTGGGAATCGTATCCATAAGATTCGGCGCAAAATGAGATGCAGCTTTGAGACGTGAGTAAGGTGAGTCAAAGCGAGATTTTGTAAACCACAAAAATAATAGGCATCGCAGTGTGACGTGAGTCCAACAAATTTAAAGAAAAAAGGTATCTATAAAATGATTTATACAGATTGTGATTCCTTCTATATTGTATTGGTCAAACAAGCAGGAATTTTAGAATACGATTAAAAGAGCATGAAAAAGATATTGTAACGAATTTTCTAGATCAACTTATTTATTTAAACAATTATTTATTTTACACTATTTATATAACACTTATACGCTACTTAATACTTAAACTCTAATGCAACAACTTATTTATATGACCAGGTAAATGTGTTATTTATATCACTCAGTATATCGTATTTATATTACCACTTATTTATATCACTCGGTATATCGTATTTATATTACCATTCTACTATCAACTGTAAACTATAAACCGTGACGGTGTACTAAACTAAACTAAACTGTAACTGTAACTGTTCTTGACCGTCGACAACATAATATTTATAGAGGTATCGAAGGTTCTGGAGTAATCAGGAACGATCTTCTAGTATTTTCTCGAACTCCTATTATGTTGTTGTTTACTTATTTCTATCAAAGCGCCGACCGACGACCGTATTCGAGGAACCCGTCTTATCTGTTTCCGGAACTCGCCGCCGCTCTTGTACACACACATACAGGCTCGTTACAATATAGAAAAAAAGTCACTCACAGAGATAAGTCTACATTGTTTACCCACAAAATTGACAACGGTAATTTTAGTATTCTCCATAGTGAAGATAAAGACCGACGACTAAATATTCTTGAACAATTAGAAATTAAAAAAGCATTCAAAACCAATTGCAATATTACTAACGATAAATCGGACTTTAAAGATGTAATAGGTTTTTTATTCAATACCTGTACCTGTAAATACAATACATGAATGTGAAATTTGTTTTGTTACTGCTGTTACGCCTTCCCGAGAATCGAACCCGGAATCTTTGGCTTTACGCGCCAATGCTGTTTCTACTCAGCTACAGCAGTAATAATTAATAATGAAATAATTAAGTTAATTACATTAACGTGATACTAATTTTTGAATTAAATTGTACCTATACAGATTACCTTATTTCGAAGATTCTGTGACTATATAAGTACGTTTATCGATGTTGTAGCTTAATGGTTACAGGATTGGTGCGTAAAGTTATAGGTCCCGGGTTTGATTCCGATCGAGGGCGCGATAACAGTAGCAAATTTATCGTCATTAATTGGAGGTAATTTATAGTAGGGAAAAATTAATGTATTCAAATTAATTTCTGCTAAAAATTCGCCAAATATTTCATTAGAACATACAACCTTTACTAAATAAATTACGTTTCAAAAAGACCTAACAGGTTGTAACATATCTTTTAATAAGACTGATTGAGACATCTAAAAAAAGCATTTTCGTGTTTAATTTTCTTAGTATCTAAACGATGTTTCATAATTTTCCGACCACAAGTGCTATTGAAAGTATTAAAAAATCTGTGGAATTTCGAAAGAAAGGGGAAAGCTACTCCCTAAAATATTACCGTTTCTAACTCTTTCTGTTCCTCTTTTTTTCTTCCGTTTTTCTTCCGTAAGATTAATGTTCTTGGCTCGTCTCGCTACAATAAAGTGTTTTCTCATTGGCCGTAAAGAAATATTTTACGCGAATGCTTCGTACTGCTTCATCCACTTTTCCACAAACAGAAGTATCCCGGAACGAAAATATAAACCGAGTTTTCATTGCAAAACATTAAACTTTTTAAATTTGTTCTGGTTGCCAGACAACAGACTCTGAAAAGAATACGGAACAGCGCAAAAGAGGAATAAATCAATTTATTTTTCCACTGTACATATGTGTATATGAATTAAAGGAGGTATCAAAGAGGTTATCCTATTCAATGCTCTTACGAAACTAGTGAAAAATATAGAAATAAACAAAATCTGAAGACCTTCTATCTCTAACCCTACAATTAGACCCACCCCCTAGTGTCACATGGTGCTCATAATTTAGAAAATTATATACACTTTTAATTGATTTGAAAATAAATTTGGGTTACTTTACGAAATTCGGAAACGTTATTGTAGTAACCAGGGCCTGTCGTTCTCTATCACCTATTTCAATAATTTCACACTTCCCTAAATTATTACCTACTACTCATAAATCAGGAACTGTTTAGTTATCTTAGACGCGAACGAACGATAAAAATTCTAGATTATGGAGATGTCGCTCAAGAGGTCGGAATTTACCCTAGCTCAGCGTTGCGTTCTTGGTTGTAGAGGGTCGTATGATTATTCTTGGTGTTGACAGTGTAGTGAAGCGTCGAGTTTGTTGGTTCTTTGTTTTTTATTTCTATTTTGGTGTGTTTTTCAAGTTGCATTTACATTTAATAAAGTATTGTATTTGCATGTATTTTTCAACGCGGTTCTAATATTTATTATGTTGTTTTTCACTGTTATAAAATTTACACAAATGTTGACAATTTTCATTGTTCTTTCAATCCATTTTATAATGACACAATAATTTGTATCTTGCATATTTTGTGATGTTTTGTTTAATTTGAATTTTTATTTTGTTAATTTGACCAAAACGGTGATGTGTAACAATTATTTTGTGATTTTTCTCTGTATCCAATTTTTATGATTTTGCTCTTTGTTGATATACCAGGTGCGTTCAGAATGTTTCGAGCTTTGTTGAATTTACCAACATTTTCTACCGTGTAGAGTATTGATCTGGAAGTATTCACAAATGTGTGTGTATTTGATTTTGATATTTATTTGTTGCATTTGATTTTGATATTTATTTGTGCATTTATTTCGACGTTTATGTGTTGCATTTTATTTTGAAATTTATTCGTCGCATTTATTTACATATTTATTTGTGTGTTTATTTTGGTATTTAGTTATTGCATTTTATTTTAATGTGAGGCCCAGATTGTGCTCTAAAATCTAAACTTATAGCTGGGTTGCCTCCCGTATGGGACCTAAGTACCTTAATTTTTTTTTTTACATTGTCTACTAATTAATACCAACATTGTTCAGTTTTAAATGATTATTTACATGTGTCTGTGTATCTCGATCGTGCAGGGCAGATTTTCACAGAGTGATATTTTTAATTTATATACATTTCATACTTTACGGATGATATACATCTCTGATTTGTAGGGCTAAGATCGTGGGTTTCTCTGCCATACTCTTTCCCCACGATAGCCCTAGGCAGAGTCTGGCGTTCGTATTTGTTTTGTTTAAAATTTAATATTACTGGGATTTCCCTGGTATTTTATCATTTTATTCATAATAAAGTTAGAATGTCACATATTTGTTGTCTTTCATTTAACAACTATAAACAACCCTTTCAAATTACGTTAATAGCCAGTGTATCTAACCGACAACAGCTGATATTCATAAACAACGTAGGTGAATTATATGACGATCGAATAGACCTGGGTAAGATACACTACATTATTTGCGTTACACAGAACCACAACAATTGTAGGTCGTGACTAAGTTCTAGCTGTTGAAAATGTAGATAAGCACTATGTAGGGTCCTATAAAGAGCAAGGGGAAATTATTATCGAGGATAGTAAGTATGTTTGTGAAACCATGAAGATTTCTGCGTGAAGAGGAGGTTCAGGGGTTTGTCGAGTTCAGGGGTTCGTCGAGTTCAGGAGTACTGGCGTTAGAATAAAAATTTTAATTTTGACTAATTTATTCTCCAACTGAAGATAACGCTTTGGATGTCAAAACATGTTTTGCTTTCAAACTCTTTGTAGACTTTTACTTTATTGTAATATATAAATCTATTTACACAAAAGTTTCGATATGCATTGGAATCTGGAACTTAGTAGTTCGAATGAGGAGATTGTAACAAAAGGTTCACCTATTTTCTGGATAGTATCGACATTTATTTCACTCACATAATAAATATAATATGTGTTATATATTTTTGTTTTACAAGTACAAAGAACTCATACCGGGTGATGAGGGAGCTGCTTACTTAAATAAAAGATGTAAAAATAAGACGGATAAAGAAATTTGGGCAAGGACTAGATGCGGAAACATAGACAGGACAGGAAAGAAAGGTTTTAAGGAGTAGGTGTGTCGATTGTGTTATTGGGAAAATGAGACTTTAGGGCACTTAACGTGCTGTAAAAATGCAATGAAGGATCAAAACCAAAAAATTATAGATTTTGTTAAGGAGTGGAGAAGTGGGGGAGATGATGTAGACCTTGAGGAATTAATAAAAGAGGCTTTAAAAGGTGACGTGATACCGGAATTATGTGATTATTTCCACCAGGTTGAAATAAATCTAAGGGAATGCAAGTGAGCATGTAAGGGAATTATTGCTAGTGAATTGAGATTGGTAAATGTAAATAAGATTTGTAACCAGAATGATTGAAGTAAATTGTAAAAAATCCATGTAAAGGGGCATGTAATGACAATAATAAATAAATAAATAAATAAATAAATATATTTTTTGTTTTACAATAAATGAAGAAATTTTACAAATCATCTTTATATTAAATTATTGTATCTGCTTAGAGCGCTTTCCAACATTTTAGATATCATTTAAAATAACAACGTAGACATCAATTTACGGTATAATTGCAGATAGTTTTAGATAAATGGATCATCCTTGACAATCCCTTTTCCCAATTATTCAAAACTCTAATACGCATCGTTTTCCTAAAACGTCTAACGTACCATTCAGTTTGAGTAACCCTGTATAGTTACACTATTATTCATATACGTGCTTCTTCGGGGGGTGTCAGGGATTCTTATTAGTGTAGCTACTCTTAACTCGAGATATTCGTGTTGTTCAACACACTCCCTGGCACATATTCTAAGGGATATTCAGGGGCATACTGTAGGCCATGCTAAGTTTAGTTTTGTTCGCCTATTCTTGAATGTTTATTTTGGATAAACAGGAATATCCTTTAATCGACATAGATACCTAAGCATTCTCATTGTATTTATCTGTCATGGTTAAAGGTATTTTACCTTTATGTGATTTTAAAATTGTTGTAAATACGTATCGATAAAATGATTCGATTTGAAAAATACAATACTCCAGCTACAGAGGGTGCTTTTTGATGTTTTTTTCTTAAATGACTAACTATTTATTATGTGCGCCGTTATTTATCTGGGGTATTTTTCTCTTAAAACCCCTCTATAATGTATCCACAAAGTGAGTAATTTAATAGAGAGTGAATATTGAGTTAAGTGATTACGATAGTAGAGTAGTTACTTTAGTAATTAGAAAATATTTTAATTAAAGTCAGATCCACCGTTCCTTATTCCTTACTTCGTAAATCTCATCCATTGAATTTTAACACTTTTTGTCTTATGAAATTAGCTAAATTTAAATTTTTAATTTTTCGTGCTAATTGAGGTGTATAAAGGCAGAATAATCTATAACGAACGATCAAAACAGATTGCCTTCACAATTAAGGGTTCAGATGGATTCAAGTTATTATCTTTTTGATCCTCACACAGAACAAAACAAACATTCAATGGAAGTGTTCGATTAACGTATTATACGAGGTGATTAATTGCGATTACAGTTAAGCCGAAACGTTACCAAGGTCACCAATCTAACTATATATATACGAGGGTGGATCAAATATGAACGAGCCCTTTTAAATTGAGCGCCGGATGATTGTTCAAGGCGCATGCGGGCATTAGGAACTTGAAGTGTCGAATTGCTGCGTTTGCTTGGTTAATAGTTATCACAATGAGCAAGAAAGAGATGCATAGCTGCGTTGCGCAGCGAATTATTATTAAGCTTCTTACACGTGAAAACGTGAAACCAGCTGAAATTTTGCGCAAATTGCAAGCACAATTCCGAAATGAAACGCTTTCGTGGTGACGTGTAAAAGTTTGGTGCAAAGAATTTAACGATGGGCGCAATCGTTTCGAAAATGTAAATCATCCTCGTCGTCCGCGCTCCAGCATTTCGTCGGTTAACATTTCACGCGTTAAAAACTTTATTGAAAGGGACCCCATATGCTACTGAACTCGGTATCACAATCATAACGAAAAACTTGGGATTCCGAAAAATTTCAGCTCGTTAGGTTCCAAAGTTGCTGAGTGAAGATCAAAAAGCTGCTCGAGTTCGCATCTCTCAGGCGCTTCTGACTCGATTTAGAGAGGAAGGTGAATTTTTTTTGCACAAAATTGTAACCTGCGATGAGACGTTGGTACACAATTACACTCCAACATCAAAACGAGCAAGCATGGAGTGGCGGTGCAAAGATGAATCAAACCCGGTGAAGCCGAAAACACGTCTGTCTGCAGGCAAAGTTTTAGCAACGGTTTTTTGGGACTGGAGAGGGGTACTGTTGGTCGATGTTTTGCACGAGCGAAGAACCATTAATGCAGCCCACCACTTCTACTTCTACGACTACTTCTCAGTCAGGTAAAAGTTGCTTATCGCCGAAAAAGGAGGACGCACCCCATTCGTGACGTGTTACTCTTACACGATAATCGCAGCTTTAACGCAAGCCCAAATCGGTGAAATGCATTGGAACACCATATACACTCCATACAGCCCAGATCTATTCCCTTGTGATTTCAACATTTTTGGGCCCCTCAAAGAATCATTAGGAGGCGAGCGATTTCAGACCGATGAACAGGTGGAGGGAGGTGTTTGTGCGCAACTGGATAAACACCCGCCCTGCTTCTTTTTATGAAAACGGGATGAAAAACCACCAATGCGTTGGAAAAAATGTATAGACAAACAAGGGGGATATGGATATGTCGAAAAATAGATAAATTTGTGTTTTTGTGTAAGACCATGAATTCGTAACCGTGTGAAGCTAGAATGGTAGACAACAAAAAGAACATTACGGTAATGCGATAAAAACACGTTTCCATGAAATACTCACATTTGGGTATTGCACTTGAAGTATGTTAGTTGTGTTTAGGACGCTAAGTGGTGTATCAGTGATAATAAAGTAAACTTAATGGAAGTGATTGGAGTTTTTAATAATATATAATAATTAAAAAGTGGTCAAATTATGCTACGCATATGATTTTACGAAACCATTTATCAAAAATTTTGAAGTATCGTTTCATACGTAAGCATTGAATTAATACTTTATTCTAATTGACTCCTTGAGAATGGCCTAATGAAGCCGAAACAATTGTAAGAGTATTATTAATAAAGTTTGTAACACCTTCCAACAAGAGTGTTTGTTTTTTGAATATATTAGAGAGACGTATACAAAGACTGTGGTCTGTCAAACCCTCTGTCTTAGGTAAAATTAGTATATCTCTATACCAGTGATAAACATTTGAAGTGAGAGTCATCATAGGAAATATAATGCGCTACTTTATGACGCTAAACGTGTTGATAATCACCAGGCTTGGACTGGCTATGTAAATTACACCGGGAAGTTATGGAACGTCGGTCCATTTTCTCTTTGAAATTTGTTTTTAAAATTTATTTCGATTGTAATCTTTTTTCAACGGTTCAGTATCGCATAATAAGACCGGTCCATAGGGAATCTTCCCGGTGTCCCAGTCGCACAGTTCAAGCCTGTTATCCATTATTAGCGCCCGTGGTCATTTCTGACAGAGACACACTTATGAAACCAAAGAGCCACGGTTTTACGACTATTGGGTTAGACCATTCGGGTACGGAACACAACAGTTCTGAACTTTGATTGGTATAATCATTGTGTTTGCGTCTTTATACTTGAAAATGGTCTTTGGCCGAAACAACTGTTAAGTGTTTTCAATAAAATTTAGTGAACACTTAGCCAAGTGTTTTTTTATTTACTCACAAGACAGTGGTGCTGTGGAAAATGGTCCCGACATACCTGAAACAAACGAGAGAGATGTTTGAAAATAAGAGATTTTTATGACTAAAATTAATTAAAGGAAACAGAAAAAGAAAAGAAATGTTTCAAACAAATTGTTTATTTCTCGACAATTACTTCGACCTCTAAAAGGTCATTTTCAAGAGTACAATAGTAACTAAGGCTAAGATGTTAAACATGGACTTTTATACATAAATAAATTATAAAGTGGAGGTAAACAAAAACCAATTAGAGTTGTGTGATTATTAATGGTGTGTTCGATAGAAATAAATAAAAATAACCTTAAATGAATATTGGTTAACAATAAACTAGAAATAGACAAACAAAACAAAAGTGGGGTCTACCAATAAATTGCGAACATTGTGATGTTATTTACATAGGTCAGGGTGGTCGTTCTATTAAAACACGCTTAAAAGAACATTTGGATAGCGTAAAAAACAAAAAATACACAACAGGCCTAGCAGAACATTGTACCACAAACAACCATAACACAGATACTAGTAACGTAAAACTACTAAATACTCAATCAAAAGGTAAAAAACTCACGCTGGAAATACAAAATGCCATCCTGAATTGTAAAAATTTAGTCAATAATCAAAAAGAAATCAATATATACAACATACCATAATAATCACACGACTCTAATTGTTTTCGTTTACTCTCACTTTATAATTTATTTATGTATAAAAGCCCATGTTTAACATCTTAGCCTTAGTTACTATTGTACTCTTAAAAATGACATTTTAGAGGTCGAAACCATTGTCGAAAAATAAACAGTTTTGTTGAAACATTTCTTTTGTTTTTCTTTTTCCTGTTTCATCGAGAATACACCAGTGAAAGTTTAAATATTATTAAAATTAATTGTTTTGTTATAACATAAACATTTAGTTTTGAAAAATTCCAATTTTTAAAATGTAGTTATTGATTTTCTTCTTTTAAAAATATTATTCAGTTTTGGTTTGAATAAGAAGTTTTATTATCAATTGGTCAAAGGCATTCCGATGCTCCCTTTGTTCCTTCTTAGCTACGCCCATGGCTGCGAATGTAGGAGAAAGTAGAATACTGAATATAAATACGAATTCCAATCTTTTTAGTTATTTATTTTCTTGAAAAAGATTGATTAGTAAATTTAATTTCCTTTGACACCTCATTGTGAGCTCAGTTCCTTCAGAGGTTCGTGAGAAGCCGTTAATACGTTTTTAGAATCCTTAAACCGAGCATTCCTTTTACCAAATTAATTTCTTCACTTTTGTAATTTAGGAATACTAGAACCCTTGGAAGCGTCAATTAGCTTTTGGGGAAGAAATGGGACTTTATAAAAGGACAGAAAATAGAAAACATCAAAGGAGTTTCGTTTTCGTGTCTGTCAGCTTGAGGACACCTTCATTTTGTAGAACAGAAGTTGAGTCCTACGGTCATTTTTACAACCCTATTCTCCAATTATCGTAAATTGGATTTGACGGTAACCAGTTCTCTGTAAAAAGCGTCAAAATTTTCATTTTTTAAAATTAATAAGATAAACGTTTCAGGGCTTTATATTTTTCAGTAAAAGCTACTCAAACAGGACCTACATTTAATTATTCTTCCTGTAAACAGTGCTTGTACAAAGATGATTAACAAAAGGATTATTGTGTTTAAACTATATTTAAACTATAGAGGGTGCATTTTTTGTGAAACAACCTATGGTAAGTTTCACCAACTTTATTATTGTTCCTGACAATATTGTCTCGAGTTATGTGCTCATCATCAAGAGTAATGTTATACTCATTTATAGATAGCTTAAGATAAGAGAGGATGAAAAACTGCCTAGTTCTAATTTACAACATTTTCTGATTTTCTATAAGCTTTATTTCTTTCCAAATATTCATACAGAGATAATTTTCTGCTGTTAGATGTGTTTACATGTAGGTATTTGATATTTTCTAAATTTAAATGATGGTTTAAGCTAATACAATGTTCACTAATTCCTGATTTAACATCTTTTTTAGAAATCGATTTTACATGCTCACTTATCCTACTTTCAAAGGCTCGACCTGTCTGTCCTATATACATTCATTACAAAATAATATATATATATATATATATATATATATGCCATTATTTCGGTTTATATTTGTTTTTGTTTTGTTGTTAATTAGTAAACTCTTTAAATTCTTATTATTACACTCAACGGCTGAGATGTTTAGTTTTTTGAGAATGTTTTTGAATTTAAAACTAACATTTTTTATATAAGGTAGAGAACAAAAGGTGTTGTTTTGAGATGCCTGACTATTGTGTATTTGGTACTTTCCTTCTATTAGTTGTTTATTTTACATACTTTTGACTATTGTTTGGTACAGCAGATTAATAAAGTTCTCGAGGTGTTTGATAATGCTGAATTTAGAAGCAGTATGTTGACGACGAAAATTTTCATAAATTGACATAATATTATGCCAAAATTAGTACATATTAGTGAAGTTAATTTACATTTATGAGTAGTAGAGGCTTTTACATATTGAAACTCTATATTTATATTATAAATTTCGAAACTCAAAAACATTGCGTTTTATTATTATACTTAAGTTAATTTTCTTTTAAGGAATTTAATTTTTAATAGTAATGGTCAGTTTATCCTTAAAGGTACGTTAAGAATTTTTAGAAATCTTTATGAAAGCTGAAATTAACGGTTCATTACGAGTTATTAATTTATAAATCGAAATTCAAGTTGTAGGGGACAGGTACTTAACAATCAAATAGATATGACAGACACAATTGACACAATAGAAGTTGATACACAAAGTTTTTGTGAAAGCTAATCAACTTTTATAAGCAATTGTATAATTGTCCCCATATTCAAAGAGATGTGACAGGCACTTTTAGAAGAGTAGAGGTTGTAACACCAGCTCGTTCTGAAAGATACTCAACTTTGTGTATTCAATTTATTTATAAGAAGATTGTTACATATCTGTTCCGACAAGTTTCTCTGAAAGCTTATTAACCTCCCTAAACAATTGTAACACTAAAATCAATTTCCGCGATACTTGTCCCCACATTCAAACAGGTGTCACAGGCAGTTTCGGTAGAGTAGAGGTTGGTGCACCAAGTTTTATTGAAAGCTAATCGACATCCCTAAACAATTGTATATTTGATATCAACTTCTTCGATAAACGAAGAAGATTGTCACATATCCGTCCCCAATTTCAAACAGGTGTGACAGGTAATTTCTGTAGAGTAGAGGTTGATACACCAAGTTTTATTGAAAGCTAATCGCAATCCCTAAACAATTGTGTATTTGATATCAACTTCCGCGATAAACGTAGAAGATTGTCACATACCCGTCCCCATATTCAAACAGATGTAACAGGCGATTTCGGTAGAGTAGAGGTTGTTTTTTACACCAAGTTTTATTGAAAGCTAATCGCCATCCCTAAACAATTGTGTATTTGATATCAACTTCCGCGATAAACGAAGAAGATCGTTACATATCCGTCCCCACATTCAAACAGATGTAACAGGCACTTTCGGTACAGTAGAGGTTGGTATACCAAGTTTTATTGAAAGCTAATGAACATTCCCAAACAAATATGTAATTAAAAACAATTTCCGCGTTAACGGGGAACATCATCATTTTTTAATTATAACTAATTTAATTAAAGATAATTCCGGCAAGAAAAACCTTGGCACACCAGGTTCATTCTGCTGCAATAATTTTCTACAGTCAAATTTCATTAGGCTTTCCTAATTCCGCGATGACAGGACTTTTGATGTCACCGGCTCCCGAACTATAAAAACAGAGGACACAGCCTATATGTGATGGTCACGTAAATTCAAATAATAAGAATAGTATAAGTCCTTGGTCAGTAATTTATTGAAACTATTAGACGTGGGTCGCGATTTCGATTTTATTACATGGGTAGGAAGTAAATCTTTGAATACTTTGCAAGTATTCGGAATGTTTTCTTCGAGAACGAATCACAAAGGGCTTGAGTTATCTGGATGTTTAAGAACATAATTGAATCATTTCTCAGAAGCTGTTTGGATATCTCCCCTTCACGATATTTTTATTCAGCAAGATTCTGTCGTTTCAGATAGTAATTTATTTAAGAGTCACTTTTCGGTATGTCTTACTTAATAAGTCGGTCATTCTCTTCTTCGATCGTCGTTCGAAATTGCTGGTTATGGGATAATGTATAATCTACAAACAATGTGGTGACAATAAAAACTTGTTCACAATTTTGTACCAAAATCAATTTTATTTTCATTTTCGTTTGGAAAACTTTGGTATTAATAGCAATTAAAACTTAAATTTTCATATTCCAAAAAGGCGGAATTAAAATCCTTATTCGTCTAAATTTTAAGATCAAAGATCTCACATTTTGAACGCGTCTACCAAGTAGGCACAACGAACCGAAAGCCACATCCCACGACCGGTTTCGACCTATCGGGTCTCATCAGGTGGGCGCTGGCAGAAAGGCCTTTACAGGCTATATTATAAATATAAATATAAATATAAATATAAATATAAATATAAATATAAATATAAACATAAATATAAATATAAATATAAATATAAATATAAATATAAATATAAATATAAATATAAATATAAATATAAATATAAATATAAATATAAATATAAATATAAATATAAATATAAATATAAATATAAATATAAATATAAATATAAATATAAATATGGAATCAACAGAAACAACTACTCCGAGGTAATACCCCTACCGGCATTGATAGGACTCGTTCAAAATGTGAGAACTTTGATCTTATAATTTAGACGAATAAGGATTTTAATTTCTTCTTTTTTGAATATGTTATATTTTCGTCTAGAAGTCAATCGGAATCAACAGTGTAATTCAATATATTTATATTTAAATTTTCAGTTTTGAAACATGAACGTGTACGGTATATGCAATTTTGTATTGCGCTTTTAGGACAAAGACACTTGTTGTTTGGAGAATAATTTACACTGAAGGTTTTTATGTTTCTTAGTTACTTTGACTCGTTGTTTCCTTTATTTCTAACAGTCTTTTAGCATTTGTTGTATACTACCACCTGTTTTTTTACTGAGCTCTGTCGAAACCATTGTTCTTAAGCTTTTGTTTCAGTTGATTAGAATTTCCTTACATAGTTCGTCTAAAAAAAAGTTTATGAATGATAAAATGAAAAGTGCAGAGTACTTTAAATACATCTATTTGGGAAATTGACTTCTATACAGCGGTTTGGATTTTTTCATTTTTAAGTTAAAATTTCAATCCGAGGCTATTTTTCAGAAAAATTAAATGTATTTTATTAATTTTTGGTATATGCTCAGTTTTTAGATTGCTTTATCCTTTAGGGGGAAGTTGAATTAAAGTAATCTTTATGAATTTAAAAGAATCCCTTTTCAGAAAAGCTTTTGTATATTTCCCTTTTCATGATTTGTTTGTTCGTCAAGGTCGTTTCGTCATAAGTAGTGATTTATTTCGGAGAAACTTTTTATCATGGTCTACTGACCGAGTCCCTAGCAAACTTCATCCTTGAAATATTGTGACGGTAATGAATACTTTCAACGAATGAAATGAATACGGTAGGTACTATGCCAAAATCAATACCATTTTCGTTTTCCTTTGGCAGATTTCATTTTTGGAGATAATGGTTTGTTTATTCGAAAACGTGTGGTAGGAAATGAGTTGCGCTTTTCAAGACAATTCTCGGAAATAAAAGAAAGATTTTTCATTTTTGTTCGCTTTAAAAAACATTTTTGGATTTCCTTATTATTTTTACACATTACCTATTAACAGGCGGGCTGAAAAGTTCGTAGGCTAGCATAGAAAAAAATATTTTTTTTGATAGAATTTGATTTTATTATTCAATATAGTTCCCTTCGAGGGCGATACAACGATTAACGATTATAGCGGTCATACAATTTTTCGATACCATTTTTATAATACGATTTGTCTTTAGCCTCAAAATAGGCTTCAGTTTCAGCGATTACGATTACCTCTTCATCGGCGTGAAATTTCTGTCCAGCGAGCATCCTCTTGAGGTCTGAGAACAGAAAAAATCGCTGGGGGCCAGATCTGGAGAGTACGGTGGATGCGGAAGCAATTCGAAGCCCAATTCATGGAATTTTGCCATCGATTTCATTGATTTGTGACACGGTGCATTGTCTTGATGAAACAGCACTTTCTTTTTCTTCAAATGAGGCCGCTTTTCCACGATTTCGTTTTTTAAATGCAATGCTACGTAATAGTCGCTGTTTATGGTTTTCCCCTTTTTAAGGTAGTCAATGAATATTATACCATGAACATCCTAGAATACTGATGCCATAACCTTGCCAGCCGACTTTTGCGTCTTTCCACGCTTTGGAGTCGGTTCATTACGTGCAGTCCACTGGGTTGACTGTCATGATACAATAATTCCCTATTACATGGTGCAATAATTTGGGTGTTTATTTTACTGATCAAATCTACATTTACAAATATGTGTACCATTCTGTCTCAGTGGTAAGCTATTCTCAAAAAAAAACATTAGGAAAGCTAGAACCAACGTGCAGAAGTAGTTTTAAGTACTTATATCAAAATTAATTTTTCACACAATGACCCAAATCCAAGAATTTAGAAAATTTTCTTGTTCAATTTGTAATCTAAAAGTCTCTGGACCTTCCAAAAAAGGTTGACATTTAACCTATGGTTGGATATTAGCTTTGACAGATATTTTTGTAAGCCTTGCGTTCACCGTCTAGGCTTGTTTTTGGGCTGACATGGGTTACAAGTAAAATTCTGATCACTTCTTCATCTCAATTTGTTTGAGTAGCCGAATCCGTTTTGAATTTAAAAGAATTTCTTTTCTTTTGGGGACATCTCTCCCTCTTTACGATTTCATTATCCTTCGAATCCTTTCGTCCTGGATAGTAATTTATTTAAGAGATACTTTTTTTTTGGCATGGCCTACTGAACTATCCGGTAATGTTATTCCTCATTCGACGTCTGAGGTAGTTGGATGTTTGATGTAGTCGTTATGGAGGATTGTGGTGCAATGCCCTGACAAAGAAAGCGTGAACGGCGTCGTCGTCTACACAGGTCGTCTTCGACCGGCTACCAGCGACAGCAAAATCAAGCAAGCAGCACATAGGAGATGGCTGAATTTTCAGAGATCAATAAAATGCGCGACCCACCTCCTGGTTCTCTCTTCGGTCGCCAGTGTTCGCGTTCTGTCGCCAGTTGACGCACGTTCGGCGAATAGTTAGCACGTACAACCACCATCGAATGACGGCGACGTAGACGACGCCCGCGAGATCCTTTTGCAATTCGGCGAGGCGTCAAAAAGCGACCCCTCATTTAGTACATCTTTGAGTTAGTAACGAAACCGCAATGCGCAAAGTTAGATTCGAAACTTCCGGTAGCCGGGTTGTGTGAGTTCGTTGTGCTTTTGGAGAAGGTCTGTTTTTGATGGAGAAACGTTGGAGCGCTTTAGCTTGTTTGTTGTGGTGACGTTTTCACGAGAAATTAACGCCATATCGGTTTACCAATTTGCGAAAATTTGGGTTTATAATAATAAAGAAATTTTTGCTTTGTTGAGCCTTCTGTCAGGTCTTGAGCTTTTTATACGAAAGCATTTAATGTTTTCTTTCTGAACAATGGGGGAGAAGACAGGGAGAAGTAGTAAAATAACAAATCCCCGAGAATGCTTAATATTGTTGCACCAAATTTAGATTAATTACTTTTAAACAATTAACTGTTTAATTCAGAATTCTACATCAAAATTAAAACAATATAGAATAAAATCCATAGATAGGAATTGGTTGAACAAATTGAGTTTCTCGTTGTAATGTCACCATGTGGTGGTATTTTTTAAGATTTTTTTAATGAAACCCTTAATCCATAATCCCGGATTGTTATTTTAACTCACTTATCCTACATTATTTATAATAAGATATTTTAATAAGCTAAATTCTTCTAAATTCAAATAGTTTCATACAGTGATGCAAGTTTTATTAGTTTATTATGCTGTTCTTAATGCGAACTAGAAATTTTTATCATGTAATTATTTGAAATTTTGAAAAATTTCTCCTATCAGAGAGTAGTAAATAAAATAACCAAAACTCTGCACATGATGCTTATTTGGATTGTTTAAGAGTCAGCATATTTGTGTTTTTGTTTGTGGAAAATACTTCTGAAATAATTTCAACCTATTTAGAATATATACAGTTCATTGGGGTAGTATTTGTCAGTTATCTTCTACATCCTTTTTAGGTTTTCGTTTTGTTTTATATATACCATTTTGTATTTTGTACACAATCTCCTTTTGTAAGCATGTTGTTTTCCAATTAATTAACTCAAATCGATATGGTAATCTTCAATGTCGTTCCTTTGTTCAAATTTACAAATGCAACAGAATCGTTCGTGGAGAAAACTTTGTTGAGAAAAACAAATTCAAAATTCCTTTGTTTCAATTTAGTATGCGGAAAAACATATTGGATAAAGCAATTTTGTAATTGCTATGCATTTTATCTTGTTTTAACTTGCGAGTCCATTAAAAAACTAGAAAAGGTTCCATAAAAAGAATACGAAAAAAATCTCCGATATTATGTTCTTTAATTATAATTTCTTAGAGTAAGTTGTTTAAGTTCATGATTATCTTTTAGGGTATCACAACCCTTCCCCTCAGCCTTCTCGTTTCAGTGGGCCTATTGTAGCATGTTTCAAAAAGTGCTAACAAGTAATACTACATGATTTTTTTCAACATATTGTTCATATCGGATTATACATCATGAAAATCTTATAATTAATTGTATCAGCGTCTACTTTATGGAAATTTAAATACATATTGAAATTTTGAATTAATAAAACACAATTTCTACTATAATTTTATTTTTCTCTACAATTGTTTCACCCTACTAGGGCATCTTCGGGAGAAGTATTTACATAGAATGTTACAATTTTTGCCTTATATGTATTACTACTATCTTAGTCTAAAGGGTGGGGAGAAATTTCTACTATTTTATCTAAAATTATTGAATTGTGTTATTTTTAATCTGTTTTTTAATTTCTAAAGTTTCTAAAATGTCTATTTTTTTACTTTTATTATGTTTGTGCAAAATTCTGAAATTTTCTTCTAAATTAAGTTCATGTTTGTTGTCTTCAATGTGGTTTATGAATGTTAATTTTTTATTTTACAATTTCGTAATAACTTACACAAACGCATAAAATTTACACTTGAAATAGAAACAAACAATACACTTAATCTCCTAGATTTAACATTAAATAAAAAAGACAACCAAATCGATATATCAATTTACCGAAAACCGACATGGACAGACAGTATAATTAATAAAAATTCTTGTTATCCCATTCAACATAAACTTGCGGCGTTTCACAGCATGAAACATAGGTTACTAAATTTACCTTTAGAAATTAAAAATTTTGAAAATGAAAAACACAAATCGCAATAAACAATGGTTACGCTCCAAAATTAATACAGGATTTAATTAATAAAAAGCAAAAAAACACTACAAATCAATAGTATATTTAGGATATACTTCAAATACAATAGCAAATAAAATAAAAAAGAACAATAAGTTTTCAATATCATTAAGGACAAAACAGAAAAAATGAATTCACGTGGAGTATACAAGTTAAACTGTAACACTTGTAATGTGCTATATATTGATCAGACAAGGAGATCGTTCAAAGAAAGAATAGCTCAAGAACATATTAAGAACTACAATAAAAAATCAACATTCATGAACCACATTGAAGACAACAAACATGAATTTAATTTAGAACAAAATTTCAAAAGTTTACACAAACATAATAAAAGTAAAAAACTAAACATTTTAGAAACTTTAGAAATTAAAAAACAGATTAAAAATAACACAAGAATTCTTAATGAAATTGAAAATATCCACAATTCAATAATTTTAGACAAAGTAGTAGAAATTTCTCCCCACCCATTAAACTAGTAGTAGTAGTAATACGTATAAGGTAAAAATTGTAACATTCGATGTAAATACTTCTCCCGAAGATGCCCTAGTAGGGTGAAACAATTGTAGAGAAAAATAAAATTATAGTAGAAATTGTGTTTTATTAATTTAAAATTTCAATATGAATATCTGATCCGATCAGAATTCAAATTTCCAGTCGGGTAGTTAGATCTTTTAATTTGAATACTGACTGTTAATGTATATTTATTTACTGAACATGTTATTATTTAACTACTGAGGCTATATGAATTTAAATGCTGACTATATTGATTTAAACACTGTCCCTTCATATACTAAGAGAAAGGGATTAACATACTGAGGAGCAAAATTTGAGTACTGCTATGATGAATTCATATAAACGCGAATTGAGAAAAAATATTCTTTTTCGAAAACATTTGGAATAGTTTCGTTGTATTTTTAGTCAATTATGTAAACAGATTTCTCTAAGAAAAGCCATTCGAATAGTAAGTACCTGTTACAACATACGCTTTTTGTGAAAATATTATCATTGGACCGTGCGTGTGTGTGATTAATTATTGTATCAGTACATCACAAAAAAAATCTCTTTGATTTTGTTGGCACTGTTCAAAGCGAATTAAACAGGTTTCCATTTTCTATATACTGTTCAGTTTCTAAACATTAAACTTTTAAATTTACCCCACGCAATTTGGACCGTTTTATTTGATGTTTTGCTTATGCACGAGCCTTTTGACATGCTTGCACATCACATAAATAAAACTATTTGAAAAATAAGAAACTTAATTGGTGCTGTAAGGTAAATTATTTACGACTATATTGGGTGATTTGTAATTCGATAGATTCCCGTGAAGGCAGCCTAGATTGATGATCATTTCCAATAAATTTGATTAAGTAATTATAACTAAGAAAAAATTGGAGATATATCAAAGATATATTTATCCTTGAGTCACTGTGAAGAATCGTCGAAAACTTCACAAAATTTATTTTATTTTATTTTAACAAATATACAGATGTTAACATTTCAACCACCATGTGGCCATCATCAGTGTAATGAATACAATAACAAGAAAACAAAAATTAACACTTCCTTCACCTAAAAAATAAAAATCCTGAAAAATCTACTGTAGCTTCCCATTTCTTAAATAACGACCATAATTTTGATTTAAACAATTTAGAATTGGTAAATCCATGTAACAAATATGTAAATCTGATTACGAATGAAGCTGTTTACATCAATAAGTATAGGAATAACCTAATGAATTTCGATACACATCATTTGAACAATCCACTTATCTCTCTCGCTTCAAAATATGTATAAATTAGAATTAATTTTTGTTTTCTTGTTATCGTGTTAATTACACTGATGATGGCCACATGGTGGTTGAAATGTTAACATCTGTATACTTGTTAAAATAAAATAAATTTTGTGAAGTTTTCGACGATTCTTTCTTTTTTATTAAAATTAAGTAATTGAACGTTGTATAAATGCTCATTGGGATCTTGGTCAGTAATTAATTGAAACTATCGAACATGGTTCGCGATTTAGTTACAATGATATAGTTAATAATTCCAATTATTTCTACGGTAGGTTCATTGTGAAAAATTTTGAATAATATTAAATTGTTTAAAATTAAACTACAAACGTTTTCACAAAATTTATTAACAATTTCTTACACGTGTTGTACAACATTGCATAGATTAAGAACACATCATTTGTAAAAATAATGTATCAATTCTACATATCCCATATAATAGCAAAAAACTTAATTTCATGGAAAAATTAGAAATTCAAAATCTTTATTTTCTACAAAATACATCACATTAAATTATCAAGCCGAAGGGTACAACAGTCCCTTATTTCGAGAACGTACCAATTGCCGGACTGTCTAATAGTTTAAACATCTGTAAATAAATTTAGTACTCTTGTAGTTCTCTTTGAGGATGGCCGAAAGGTTGAAACACGTGTAAGAGATTGTTGATAATAATTTGTGAAATCGTTTCTGGTTTAATTTTAAATAATTTAATATAATAATATAGTTGATGATCAAAAATTTTATTTATATTTACCGAACAAATAGATCCCACAGGTTGAACATTTTAGTTGGTATTTTTCAAAAAACTTATTTGTGATTCCAGTTCATCCGGTAAAACGAAAGAAAAATAGCTTCGGTCAGTATCCATTCGTATTCCCATTTCTTATCTACTTTATCAAAAAGCGATTTTTCATTCACAGTTGCTTCACAAGGCTCTTCTACTTATACCCACGTAATGTAATATGATCGATTCTGCTGTCCGCACCCTTATTACTCTTTCCACCCATATTTTAGATGTATACAACATGGTAATCAATTGCACATTATGCTGGTAACGGGAAAAACTACTCCGGTAACGTTTCCGATAGTATTTTATTACAAAACGACATCAATATTACCAATATTCTTTACTAATATCATCTGTGGATTGTTTTTTATTTAGTTTTTGGGTATTAAAGCTAGGGTTGTAACACTAAAGCAATATCAATGGAGTTTAACGCTTTTATCTGTCAATAAATGCAAAAAATGGCTGAATATTTTATTGAACACAATATATACTTCGGCACAATGGCCAATCTTCAGGTGTAGAAGTAATATAAACTAAACCTAAAACATTTTGACTTATATACTAAACTCAATAGGTAAAAAGAGAAGGGGGTTGAAAAACTAAATGTTTGATAGTGGGGTATTTACAGCATCTGTTTGATCATTTAGGATAACTCCTAATTTATTAAATTTGTTTATTTCCATTGACTCTAGTAAATTTATTTTTATTCCTTTCTTTTCTAAGTGTAAAATTTTGAAACTATCACTAAAACTATGTTTATTAACTAACAAATGTTCCGCATACGTAGAATTAGAGTTCTTGTTTTCATAACTTTTTTGTGTTCTTTAAGCCTCTCACTAAAACATCTCCCTGTCTGACCTATATAAACTTTGTGCGGAACATTTGTTAGTTAATAAACATAGTTTTAGCGATAGTTTCAAAATTTTACACTTAGAAAAGAAAGGAATAAAATTAAATTTACTAGAGTTAATGGAAATTTAATAAATTAGGAGCTATTCTAAATGTTCAAACAGACGTTGTAAATACCAGACTATTAAATATTTAGTTTTTCAACCCCCTTCTCTTTTTAGTTATTAATTTGTGCCGAAATATATATTGTGTCCAATAAAAGTTTTTGTAACTATTTTGCAATTTTGTTTAAATGAAATTAAAATAGGCACTAATAATTATTACCTCAAACAAAGTTTCATTAAGTATTCATTATTGAGATTGCAGTTGGAAAAGAGATTATTAGATTATTGCTCAGAAATTGCTTGTGGATGGATACAGTTGAAACGAAATGTGAAGAAAGTGAGCTAAGTGCATAGATAGGGTTGAGAACTTCAGAAAATCAATTTCCTATTCCAATTTAGAAAGCTGAAAGTAAGTAAGGTGACCATTCGGTTTTTGGGCTACAATGTTCTTGCAATATGTTCTTGGTCGAAAGTGCTATGCGTGGACTGTGATTTCGAATTTGCTGGTTATCATCAGACAAAAAAATGGGTGTTTCATTCCCACCGGCTACTCATACAGGTGGGCGGGCAGTTCCTCTGACCTACACTGTAGTGGAATAATGTGAGTGGTAATTTCGGGAAAGAGAGATGAGACGGACGAAAATGAAGAATGAAGGGAAGTGAAAGTTGATTATCTGTGGAATATTACTGCCCTAGCATTTGTGTAAATGGTTCAAGGAAACTACAGAAAATTTGGATCTGATCAGGCAGACTGGACTCGAACTAGTGTTTTCCCGAATGCTAAGCAATGCAAAAAAGTAGGTATTAAAATCCTTTTTCGTCTAATTATAAAGGATCATAGATCCCACATTTGGAACGCGTCCTACACAGTAGGCACAGCGCACCGAAAGCCATATCCCACGACCGGTTCCGACCTATCGGGTCTCATCAGGTGGACACTGGCAGAGAAGCTTTTATAAGCTATATAATGGATACAAAATAACAACTACTCCGAGGGCTAATACCCCTACCGGCATTGTATTACACTATTGATTCCGAACGTGCGATCGTGGGATCCAAATGTGGGATCTGTGATCCATTATAATTAGAGGAAAAAGGATTTTAATACCTTCTTTTTTGGATTGTTATCATCGTTTAAGAATCGTTCGGAATCTACAGTGTAATTCAATGACGGTAGGGGTAGCCCTCGGAGTAGTTGTTTCTGTTGATTCCATATTTATATTCATATTGCTAAGCAATGATATAAATCAATAGACCAGACCACATCGGCAAATATCCACTGAACCGAAGAACAGAAATATCAATAAATAAGCACTGACAGAATGGTAAACGCTACATGTAGTGATTTTCCGTTAACTATTCTGTATAGATGAGAATTCATTATCACAACGTGGGTTCAGTATTTAGTTTGACAAGTTGATAACCAATGAATCCACAGTTAGCAACAAGCATCAACAGATGCTGATACTGGTTTGACTGTGGTTATTTTTTAAATTATTTCAAAACAGGAAAGAGTGGACGTACGTGCCCAACCAGACTAACGACCCTATGAATATGAATAAAGCTTTGAGTAAATTGTTTGCAAGGACATTATTTGATTTATTATTTTACAAACATTACATTTTAGTAGGCAGGGACGGCGACAAATCCAAGTGGTTAGAAACAAAGGGGGGGGGGATCTCCCCAGGATACAGGGTAATTCATTATGTTCATGTTTAAAAACAAACATGCTCAAACAAATAAGTTCATTAATCGTTTATTGTTGACACTTTAAATTCTGGTAGTTTTAAAATTGGATCAAAATCGTCCTTGAACGGTCAGGAGCAAACGAGTGAAGCACAAATATTCATTCAGAAATAAGTTCAACTAGATACGAATGTAGTGAACATTTCCCAAAGTACGTGGTTAGAAAAAGAGTGAAGTGTGTCGAAGTTCCTCTGAAGTAAATGTTCGAAGATGTTAGAACATGCACTCCCGCCATTTATGAAAATCGAATACAAATATTGTATCTCCTCAGGCAGCAGCTCGGTATTTAGAGCACGCAACCAAATAGACTGTTGTTTCTGAAAGGTTAAGTTAGGTTAGGTTAAGTTAGGCTAGCTTCTTCTTCTCTGGCTTTACCGCATGTAAAAATATGTAATATATAAAAATATCCCCTGTGTCAATCCCTTAATAGTGAGTGGGCTTTCCATTTGTATGAATCCGTCTCCTGCTGAGCCTAGCCTTAATACTGTAGTAGTTTAGCTTATGTTAGGTTAGGTTAAGGTTAGGTGAGGTTAGTTTAGTTTCCTATAACCTTACTATTTGTAAACTATCACAAACAGCATAATTTTATGTTTTTTCAATTTCCCTTTATGACATTTTGCGATAAAAAATTTCCCGTATTATGTCGTTCTTCTACTCACAGTATCCATTTCTTGCTAAGATACTTCAGAGCCTTTCCATACCATGACTTTATACACTTACCAAGTTCTATATTATTATTCTTTATTAGCTGAAACAGCTGCTGTTTCTGAATGTTTTTTCTTGTTGTCAAGTTGCATTGTTTCCGATACGTTCAACAGACTGTTTATTGTTCTCGTTTCTGCGCGTTGTTTGTTTATAATGCCATTGACATTGTGAAACCATTGTGTTAAACAGGTGCGAAACATTTAGCTTCAAATAATTTCTTTCAACAGTTTTTTGAATCAATGGCGCCTCCTGCGTATCTTACACTGTGTCTGGAATTAAATTAACTTTTACTGATGAGAATTTTTTATGGATAAAATTTATTTCATCTTCGGAAAGTTACTAAATTCACTTGTCTAATTCGTAGTTCAATTTGTGACAAAGAAAATTAATAAAATCCGGCGCTAGAGATGGGCAATACGGTTCTTTCTGGTGAATCGATTCAAAGGATTCAATTTCATAAAACGAATCGATTTTTACAATTCGTTAATTTGAACAGCGATGGTTCAAGGAGCTTGTGGGTTACTCTGAGTTGTGACGTTGATCTAGTGGTCTCCACGATTTCACGATTTACTTGAACGAGTTACATCGTAAGCGATTTATGCGATTCTTTTTTAGGAGTCGTTCAAATGATTCAATTATCGTACATTTCTACGAGGGTAAATCAAATATAAACTGTAATTTTGTAAAATAAATTTATTGATTAATGGTACACACAAACTAAACATTTAATATTTATCAACGTAGTCACCTTCGTGGTGTACACACTTTTGCCACCAATTTGGAAGCTTGAATATTCCTTCTTCATAAAAAGTTTGAGGGCGAGATGTCATTGTCAGCCAATTGCACACATACTCCTCTACATTTCTCTGAATTCTCTGACCCACATATACACTCGATTCTGAGACAGTGTAGCATGTAGCATCTCCAAACTGTGCCTTCAAACGAGTAAAAATTTCCGATGGTTTAACACCTTCATTTGTTAAAAAGTTTATGATGATGCGGTGTGCAACAGACAAAGGTACCTTGCGCTCAGTCATGGCTGTACTGCGGACAGAACGGAGCGCAGCTGCTACCTAAGCCGGTTTCCCCGTCCTCAGAAACCAAACAATACTCGAGCATCGAATCCTCTAGATCGGAATTACGCGCTAAGCAGAATAGTAAAATTACCGTTTATATTTGATTTATCCTCGTATCTGGTGCGTATCGCTAGGGATTTGTTTGTCTTCACCAGCAAAATGTGCAGAGTTATTGGTTTTTGTGTATTTATGTATAAATATATTTTTTTTTTCGGTTCTATCTATTTTCGGTTTGATATAAAAAGTTTGTTTTTAATGTATTAAGAAGTTGCTTGAATACAGATTGATTGTTAAACTTTTTTAATGGTATCTCATAAATTTTAAAATGCTAAAAATATAAATATATTTATATATATACATTATTAATTTTAAAATGATGGATTCTTAGTTTGCTTAAGAATTTTGAAAATTTTAAGTATCATCCATTAAATTTGATGTTTTCGGGCGACCTATAGGAAACATTATTATAAAGACTTGATTTTACTGTTTACATTTATTTATCGATAGTAATAAATATCTAGAAATCATTTGAATCCGCTTTTTAACATACAAAACGATGATGTGGCCAAAAATAAATTAATTACTTTTTTTATAGTTTTCGATTTTTAAAATCTTTGAGTAACCTTTAAGAAATTTTTACTCAAGCTTATGATTGAAATGACACTTCAATAAATAGTAGGATGAAGGCTTTCACGACAGGCGTCAATAGAATTATGAAAACCTACCGGGCTTTTGGGTCGTGGTCTATAGGATGTTTTGTTGCCTGACGTTTCGTCAGCGTTTGCGGCTGACATCTTCAGAAGCTTTTTTGGTATGGTCGTTGGAACAGCTTTCGATCTCGAAAACGTCTAATATCATATGTGACACGTTTTCGAGATAGAAAGTCGTTACAACGACCATACCATAAACGTTTCTGAAGATGTCAGCCGCAGCCGCTGACGAAACGTCAGGCAACAAAAATCCTATAGACCACGACCCAAAAGCCCGATAAGTTATCATAATTCTATCGACTCTTCAATATACCAAAAAAAGTTAATTATCACAAAACAATAGTAATGAAGAAATATATTTTTTAAAATAGCTAGTATAAACTGCTGACATTAACTATCCTTCCATTTCCATTATTATTTTAATAACCCTCACATACCTAATTATTTTTAATGTGGTAATTATGTTTAATATCTTAGAGAATGACCAACAGCAATCAATATTTCACATAAACAGAAAATAAGATACAAACTGATTACAAACAATAATTATTAATTGTGAGTGAATTCTGTCATTGTAATTGCGTACAAATGAATGGATAAAGACAGGAATTATGTGAATTTTACATGAAGAAGAAAAATTGAACTGAGAATGTACGTGTTTATGTTTCTTCATCAGTAGTGAAGAAGACAATGTAGGAAATTTCCTAAAAGTTCCGTAGTTATTCAATAGGAAAGAAGCAAATCATTATCAAAGGTGAGCTTTTAACTTCTAGTAACAATAATTTGCAAGTTTATTTCTTTCATTGTATTATTTGCACTCATATTAAGCACCATTTCGTTTTATTTAGTTTTGTTTGTTGTTGTGTGTTCGTATTTGTGAATTTAATAATTTAATAGATACTATTGATTTTATTTGATTGTTATTGTTATTTACACTTCATTCATCAAGCTTAGTTAATATAGATAACATAAGTAATGTTATAAAATTTAATTTGTGATAAATACAATTTTTGAAGTGGCTTCAACTATAGTTTTGGAATTCAATATTTAGTATACATTTCTGGGTGTGTTTTAGCCTTTCTTTGAAATTTTTGTAATTTATGTTTAAAAACTGCTTTAATTATTAGCTTTTACAAAAAAGATTTAACGTAAACAATTCTGAAATTAATATCGTATTACAGGTAGTACGTCGCCATTTATTAATATTTATTCCTAACAGTCGTATGTTATATTAAATTTAAACTATAATTTAAGTAGCGCAATATTTAATGATACTGAAGGGAATTTACTAAGCAAAGGCGTGAAATATGCTCCTAATCGCAAAATTTCAAAATCAGACTTCGAAAATCTTGGTGTTGATTTAGAATTAGCCACTAATAGGATTAATGTACCTGATGACGTTGATAACCATTTTTATATCAATAATTTAAAACATAGTTTCTCAAATGACATTCATAACATTTAGTAGAGTAAAAAAATTCAATATAAATAACAGAATCTGTTCAATCGAATCGAATACTATTAAGTCACTCAAAGATAAATGTAATTCTAACAAAAGCTGATAAAGGCAACACTGGTAATTTTGGATAAAAATTCCTACACAGAGAAAATAAATTCACTTCTAGATGATTCATACATAACCTTAAAAAATGTTATCCCACCGAAAAATTCCAATTAGAATTATATAACATTTTAAAAAGCAACAATTATTGGCTCAATGATGAGAATAAATATAAACTAAAAAACAGGAATCCATCCGCTCCTGTTTTATAACATATGATCTCCTCAAAATCCATAAAAATCAAATACCCATGAGACCGATTGTATCTTACGTTAAAGCGCCTTGCTATAAATTATGTCGACTTATCAATTCCATTTTGTTAAACAATATCACATGTCATTCAACATATAGTGTTAACAACATATAGTGTTAAAAATTAATTGGATTTCATTAATAGAATCAAAGAATTCATGTTTAGAATTAGAAGAAACGAAAAGCAAAGATTTAATTACATTACTAGAACTTTGCCTAAATCAAAACTACTTTCAATTTGAAAACAAGTTCCTCAAATAGAAAGATGGACTCCCTATGGGTTCTCTCTTATCACCCGTATTACCCGAAGTATATATGTCAGCTTTTGAACATAACTTATTTAACAGTAAAAACCCACTTATTAAATTTATTCATTCGTGGAATCGTTATCTAGATGATGTGACAATAAGATACTTTTCCAAATTACCTTAATACTTTAGACAATAACATCAAATTTACTATAGAAAAAGAAATCAATAACAGTTTAAATTTTTTGGATCTGAATATTACAAAACACAAAGAACAGGCTTAATTTCAATATTTATCGCAAACCTACAACCACCGATACAACCATCCCGGCGGATTCAAATCACCCCATAAGAACAAAATTAGCTGCTTACAATTTTTCTTAGAAAGATTAATAACCTTACCGTTATCTACTGAAAATTTTAAGGGTTTTCGCTAACAAATTTCTGTTCGAGTAAGTTTCCTGGTATTTTCAGCAAGTAGGAGTGTATGTCTGGTAAACATTGCTTGCAAACAAAGGGACTTGATAACAGCTTTTTGTCTATTTTCGTTTTATCACTTTGACTGCTCGTGTGTATAAAAATGTAACCTTTTTTAGCACACAACTAGTGTGAGTAAAAGGAACCCAAACCATGTTTTCAAATTTTTATGAATATTACAAGTACTCAATTATAATTACTTTTGGGTCACCCCTCGTATATTCATCACCGTCTTATGAAGCCATGAAGCTATTTGTCTGTTTATAGTAACTACTTATATTATTATAGTTATAATAGCCAGTTTTCTAATGTACTGTTCCGTACATAGTTACTATGTTGATTACTCATACGTAATCTTATAAAAATGGAATACTGCGTAACCGGGAGTAGTTTGGTAAATACAATAAATTAATTCGAATAGGTATACCTGTAGTAAATAATGTGTTGAACTGGTAGTACTTATAAAATACATGCCTACAATTTTGAGGGATGACGACTCTCTTATGAAAATGTGAAATGTTAATGAAGAGTAAATATTTACGTCAAGTTGGCAATATTTATCCGTATCGCCTGTTAAACACTACATTTAATCTATTTGTGACACATAATGTGTAGCATTTATGTTTCAACTCTTGCGAAAACGCGGTAAATGAGTGTTTTATGTTTGTATACTTTTAATGGAATGGAGGAAGTAGCGCGCATATTTCCCAATGAACGATAAACAACTAATAGAGAATGCATTTCTAGTCGGTTTTCGGTTAATAACCTTTTCGACCATATCAAAACAATTAAAAGTATTGTTATTGAATGATTCGTCTAATTAATGAAATATAAATTTGCACCAGCTGTGATGCTACTACGTAGGTCAGAGTGGCAGATCCATTAAAAAACGTGTCAATCAACACATATATTCCATAAATTAAAATCAGACTTAGCAGAAGTACCTCAAATAAGCATAATTCCAATTTACGTTAAAATAAAAATAAAAGCTATTTATATTAGAAAACCTAGAGATCAATAATAACCACAATATAGTCAATAATCAGAAATACCTTTCTACATACAACTTCCCCTTTATTCTTAAAATTAGCTGTAGTACATCTCGAATATCCCCCAAAATATGCAGAACAACATGAATATTTCGAGTTAATAGTGGGTATACTGATAAGTAACCCCAAATACAAAAGCTATCGTACAGATGGCAGGTGCAGTAGTCTGGCCGACTTGCCGGGACCTCTTCTTTATTCGGGAATGGCTGGGGAGTACTAGGCCTGCAAATTTTCCGTTGACATCATTGTTGTCGTAGTAACCCACTCGAGCAGGCATAGGCGCGGCGGCCATGCGCCTAGCTCTTCACTTGGCCATTTTTATGACGTACATTAACGCCATTGTAAGAACTATTAACACGTTAGAAAGCGTTCTAGTCGGATACAATAATTTTATATACTGTTTTACACGAAATTTCTTCAATTTTATAAAATAAAAAATATTATTACAAAAAGAAAGCTGTGTTCAAAGTGGGTTCCGTGTTTGCTCACCGTTGACCAAAAACAAGAACGTGTTAATCATTCTGAGCAGTGTTTGGCCATGTTTAATCGTAACAAATCGGATTTTTTGGGTCGATATATGACAATGGATGAAACATGGATCCATGACTTCACTCCGGAATCAAAACGATCGTCATCTGGCACAGCAGTGGACAGCAACTGGTAAACTTCTTCCAAAGCACAGAAGCTCGTCGAAAGCACAACAATCGGCTGGAAAGGTTATGGACTTATAGGTTATAGGTTATGGGATGTGCGTGGTGTAATATTCATCGACTATCTTGAGAAGAGAAATACAATTATCACATGAATAGTGAATATTATATAGCGTTATTGAATATTATTAGCGTTTGAAGGTCGAAATTGCAAAGAAACGGCCGCATATGGCAAAGAACAACATTTTGTTTCATCAAGACAACGCACCGTGTCACAAGTCAATCAAAACAATGGCAAAACTACATGAATTTATCATAGAATTGCTCCCACATCCACCGTATTCTCCAGATTTGGCTCCCAGCGGCTACTGGCTGTTCGCAGATCTCAAAAAAAAATAGTCGCCGGTAAGAAATTTCGGTCAAATGAAGAGGTAGAATGTTATTGCTGAAGCTGAGGCCTATTTTGAGGCAAAAGATAAATTGTTCTACAAAAGTGGTGTTGAAATGTTAGAACGGTGCTGGAATGATTGTGTTGCTCTTGATGAAGATTACGTTGATGAATAAAGCCAATTTTGAACAAAAAGAAACGTGTTTTCTTTGTTAGGCCCGGGACTTTTCAGCCCATGTGTTACATACAAGTATTCTGTATGATGAAAGTTTGCCCTATGGATATTGTCACATTTCGTATTTCATCATCAATCAACTTGAACCTTTATTCAACTTCAACAGTAAATTTCCTTCTGAAATCGCTCTTTCTTTCTTCGGAAGTTACATATACCTACCTACATTATAACCATTACTTATGGTGGAATAAAAGAAAATCGTTTTTGTGATTCTAGACTTATATAATATATAATGGATAAAAAGTTTGTATCTCACCGTTGTGTCTGTTTATGTTGGTCTTGATGAAAAACGACGTTCATGTTATTGAACTGAATAACGTTAGAAGTATTCGATAACGAAAATTGGACAGACTCCCTTGAGATATGGAGTAATAAGGGTAGCTCTCTTACATAATATACGTACGAATAAGTTTTTGAAGTTTATGTGATTGATATATTCAGTTTCTGGAGACTTTAACCCAAGATATAGAAATGGGGTATAAAGTCTTGTTTACTAATAACAAAACAATTTAATAGAGATAATTAAAAGTACTAATAATTTCTTCTTTTGTATCAAAATTTGTATATACTATAAAGATTTCTTTTCTCATTTTCTTGTAAAAACCAAAATCAAAGAGTAACTCTTTTTTTATTGCAATTTTCTAACAATAAAATTGTGGTATTATTTGTGAAATTGAATATGTGTATTTTGAGTAACAAACAAGCACTTCGTTACGTTTCACGAAAAATTTATTTGTTCTTCTCTACAATATTGTTTCAATCCTTGCGGGTCATTATCAAGAGCTATGGTGTAACTGAAGATGTATTTTTTTTTGTTTTCGGGGAGGAGAGGGCGACTGGGTAGTGTCGGATCCTTACCGACTAAAACTTCTCCCCTTCGGGCCGTTATAGGACCGTTTGATTAGGTCCTCTTCAGCTGAAAGATGTAAATAATGTAACAGATTTATATAAACGGATGACAGAAAGCAATGGGACAAATTATCTGCAGGTTGGAAGGTCCAATAACAGCGGAGAATCCAAAGTGAATATTTCAATTTGATTATTTACAATATTTTGCTTATTATTGATGGCTTTCTTAATTTCCAAGGATTAGAGCAAACTCAATTTTCGACCTTTTTGTGCAGATTGTAAAAGTTCAATCAAATTAGTGTCTAAATTATGTTTGAAATCTAAGCAATGTTGAGCTTTACATAAACTCATTGAAATTAAACTGTACAACGATCTTCTTCCTGATTTAATTCCTGAAAATAAGAAATATGCCTTTATTAACTATGTAAAAGAAGTCGGATACAAAATTAAACACCTTATAATCAAGTCGCATATTACACAAATTTTAGTCAACAAAATTAATTTAAAAAGTCTGTCAGTTAACAACAAAAATAAAACAAATTCAATAGATAAAAGCGGCGTTTACAAATTGTACTGTAAAAGTTGCACAGTCTTTTATCTAGGACAGACAGGTAGAGTAATAAAAACTCGGCTTAAAGAACATGAGCTTTCCATACGGAATGAAAAGAATAATACAGGAATAACTCAACATTGGTTAGATTTCAAACATAATTTAGACACTAATTCGATTGAACTATGACATTCTGCACAAAAAGGTCGTAAATTGAGTTTGCTCGTATCCTTGGAAATTAAGAAAGCCATCAATAATAAGCAAAATATTGTAAATAATCAAATTAAGATGTTTACTTTGGATTCTCCGCTGTTATTGGATTTTTCAAATAGATAACCACTACCTGCAGTTTATTTGTCCCATTGCTTATTGTCATCCGTTTATATGAGTCTGTTACAATATTTACATCTTTAGTTACACCACAGCTCTTGATAATGATCCGCAAGGGTTGAAACAATATTGTAGAGAAGAATAAATATTTTTTTTCATGAAACGCAACCCAGTGTTTGTTTGTTACTCAAAATACACATATTCTATTTTATTTAAAATGTTTCACAAAGAATGCTATACGCAATTTATCAACTGTATTATTTGTGACTATTCTTTAAAATGACTTGTTGTGACTAGTACTTATGACTTTGTAGATAACTAAACGAACGTTTTTAGGTATGATCAAAGGAATAGAGGAACAAGGGTGGTACTCAAAAATCGAAAAATTGGAAACACATCTAATCTAACATAACGAGTAAAAACGAAGTTGGAGTGATTTTTCGCTTGTTTGTGGGGATCCAGATAAAAACATTCCATTTTTTTAACTATGTTACATTAGGTTAAATTTGGTTTATGTTTTTCAGGTTGTGTGTGTGTTATAATACGCACGATTAGACAAAACGCCTGAATGTGTATCAGTCATAACATAAAATTTTGTTACTAACTTGTACGTTTTTCAATTTGTGAAGTTTTTTTTCTAAAAGCTTCGGCTATTACAAATAAGCGGATCTATTTTGTACTTTCCTCTAAGAACAAATACATTGTATGCAGCTCAACCTAGTTAAAATTTTAAGCGAGGGTTTTAGAACCTGTGAGAGAAGAAAAATTAATTTATTTAAATTTTAGTGCTTTTTACATAACTGAGGTTTGAACAGTAGAAACGTGGTACCCTACAAAGTAAAGTATCAGCCCTTTGTAATTTTTTTTCTATGTTGTTTCATCAGACCTTTCGTTATTAATTGATGATATAAATATATTTTAACGAAGTTATGAAATATGATGTGGAAAAGAAAATGAACGCACTGAAAAAAAATCACCCTTCACATACCCTGCTTCATCCCATAAATCTTGTTATAATGATAAATGACTAAAGGCGTCATTTTTCAACCACATCCTACATAAATGCATAATTCCTTCACTCAATTATCACAATCAAGAGTGTTGATAACGGCACGTTCGTCTGAAGAGAATCATGTGAACGCATAAAAAAATATAAGTATATTGTCTAGCTTTTAAAAAAGATTTTCGTTAGAAACGGTACGAAACAGTTTCAATGTTTCCTTACATAGTTTTTAAAGAATTTGATTTTTCGGTTATTACCTTTATTTCTATCACAAATAAGAGGAAGGAGATTTCGAGAAAATAGGGTTACATGATAATTATGTAAAAACAAGAAAATACACAAAATGTTTCAACGACTTTATTAGTCAAAAGCTCGACAATTGTTTCCACCAGTCGGTCTTTATCAAGAGTATTGTAGTTACTACCTGAGGAACAGTAATTCAAACCTTAAATAGATAACAAATAAGTACAAAGTTACAGATGTGTATAAGCCTAAATAGGGGGGGAAAAACATCATAAATTCATTAGCAGAAGTGGACTATTGTTCGATAATATTTCAGTTTGCTTATTGACTATATTATCATTCTTTGCAATTGCTAATTTGATGTCTAAAATTTCTAGAAGGTTTTGTATTTTTTTCAACGTTATGAATTAATTGAATATTGTTGATATCTAAAATACGATTGTTTTCTATGCAGTGTTCTGTTAAACCTGTGGTAGCATTTTTATTTTTTATGGCTATCATGTTCATAAATTCTGTTTTTTAGGGCCCGACCACATTGGCCAATATAAACAGCATCACATTTGTTGCAATTTAATTTATGATTGACTATAGTCAATAACAAACAAAAATTAAGTAAACTTCAAAAAAGAAAATGGCATGACTAAAAATTTCTTTCCACAAGAATTTTGTATCCTGTTTTTTCGATATTCCAGTTGTTGCCTGGTGACATTCCCTACGCGTTCTTATCGATAATTACAACATGGGTGCAAACCTTCGATTATAAAAACACGGAGACAGTATTTGATACTGTAGTAGTGATCTTGAAATAGAAGATAATTTTGGTTCGCCCCTCTCACTCTCTCTCTCTTTATCGCGGCCTGATTGGCTGTCTCTTCTCTGGCAGTATCTATTTCTACAAATCAAATTAGATCGAGAAAGTTTTAGATGCGTGCTACTCGGAATGTAAAGGTATATTACAGGGTCATTCAAACTGAGTGGTACATTAGACGTTTTAGGGACACTAAGCATGTTACAGATTTGAAAATTCACCTTAAAATTTTATGTTTCATACAAATTCATCGTAATAAATATACCGTTCCATTTAAAATAAAAAAGTTGACATCAACTTTCCGTATAACCGGAAGTGCCCGACAATTGAAATTATTTTAGTTAAATAGATCATCCTTGATAACCCCTACTCCCAACTCCCAAATTTTCATAATATAAGAAACTTGAGATCAATTTCCGATATAACCGGAAGTACCCGACAGTTGAAATTATTTTAGATAAATAGATTATCCTCAATAACTCGTACTCCCAAATTTTCAAATCTGTAACACGCTTAGTTTCCCTAAAACGTCTAATGTACCACTCACTTTGAATGACCCTGTATTTTCTCGATGCATTTTCCTGAACCCGGTGTGCCATGTTTTCATCATGATGGATTTTGTGGAGTTAATAATTTTTTTTGTGGTGATGTGGAACGGTCGACACACGCATGTATGATAATTTTCATTCCCTAAAGGCACACATCGGGAATTAAATTGACTGACAAATCCTATATTTGCACGTGTGCTTGAGGAAAATCAGAATTCTGGCACAGGTGGTAATTAAAATTCCTTATGCTCTGCCATTCTGCATTGGAATTCATTAAAGTTATTCAATTTAAAAATCGATTATCTACGCAGCTGTAAATACTGCTATTGGAAGCTAATAACAGGGGAGAGACAACTAATAAAGTCGTTTCAAGCCTATTTGATGATATTTGTCAAACAGATTTTAATTAATAATTAATAAAATAAAACACGCGGTATATTTCACAAATGTATTAGACTATCTCTGACATATGTTTCTGTGTTTAGACCATTTTCAAAGAGCTATAGATAACTGAGGTACATTATTTCCTTACAAACTACTTATACCTAGAATACAATGGATTTTAATAACGGGGAAACCCCAAAATCGGTCTGGTCATTGGTAATAGGTAGACCGTTTTCGATGGCCTGTTTTATTTCGACTATTTGTAAGAAATTCAGTCTTCTCCCATTACTTCCTGTATGTATTATTTTTATATTCTTATTATCTATTTCATGATTTTGGGAAGTACAATGATCCGCTATACCTGTATATTTGTTGCCATTTTGATGGATTTTACGTGTTCGTCTAAACGTTTTTTAAGTGCTCGCCCCGTCTGTCCAATGTAAAACGCTTAACAGTTCTTGCAATTTATTTGATAAACACCGCTTTTATTCAATTCATTATTTTTGGTTTACTATTTACTAAAAATTTTCCTACATTGTTTTTATTGACCGAAATGACTGATAAATCAAGCTTTTTTAAATTGTTGCAAATTTTATTGGAGATATTAGGTACATAATTAATATAGCAAAATGTTTAATTGGGTTGGATATCTTTTGTATTTGGAACTGAATATAGCTGTTGGAGATTTAACTTTTTTGTTTATTACCGATAAGTTTGTCTATTAAATTTCCATCATAACCGTTATTCTTGGCAAGGCTCTTTAGGATAGAAACTTCCTTTTGATAATTAGATTTATTCAAAGGTAAGATTAGCAAGCGGTGAACAAAGCAATTAAATGAGCGTAGTTTAATATTGTATGTCTGGTTCGATTTGGCATGTATTAGGGATCGGTAAATGTAAGTTTTCTAAAAATATTAAAATGTAATGAATTTTGTACTTTAGTAATAGTTATGTTTAAAAAGTTCAAGGAGTTTGATTTTTCTACTTCTAGAGTAAATTTGATACTAGGATAGATTGAGTTGATGAAATTTAAAAATGAGAGTATATCGTTTTCTGTTCCAATCCAGATACAAAAGATATCATCAACATATCTCGCCCAATGTAAAATATTCTTGATTAAGGGATTGTTTGATGTAATTTTTTTTTTCTAAGTGTGATAAAAATATTTCACTGAGTAGTGGAGACAGGGGGGACCCCATTGGTAATCCGTCAGATTGTAGGTATATTTTTTCATTGAATTTAAAATAACTTTGGTTTATACAAGTTCATAGGGCCAGTATTATTTCGGCTTGTTGATATTGCCTGAGATTGAGATCATGACAATGTGTTTCAATTATATTAAGTAGTTCCATTGTTAAGTTAACAACATCAAATGAAACAAGAATACTATCCGGAGGTAATTTTAAGTCTTTTATATCATTAATAAGTTGTATAGAATTTTTTATGGAGAATTTAGATTGAAAGTTAATTAGATCTGGTAGGATATTGGCCAATATTTTACAATAATTTATACGCTGGTGCATTTACATAGGAAACTATGGGGCGCATGGGAATACTTTTTTTATGAATTTTGGGAAGACTATACAAAATAGGTGGGTTGGGATTCTCATGACAGTTAGTTGATAAGTTTTTAAATCAGTGAATATGGTGTAGGGTATTTATTTATAAGACCTTTAATTTATAGTTGAAATCTGTTTGTAGGGTCCGTTTTTAATTCTTTAAATTTTAATTATTGCAGTATAATAGGTATAATAGAGAAGTCTAGAAAACAGTACTCATTTCTCTCAGAAACAGTTAAAATTATTAATATCACGCTAACAGATCATATCCTCACAATGAATAATTTGGAGGTAATTTGTAGAGAATTTGGTCTGCTAGTTTAATATCCCATATTCGTTTCAGGAATAACATGATATCAAACTAGCAGATCTTCCGATTTCTCGAAATTATAAAATTAATTCCTTCACTACAAATTATTCATATATCTTGATGCATGATTAAATATGTGACCTGCGTGATACGCGTGTTCGAATTCAAACAGGTAGATAGGTACGACCCTTTTTGAAGTGAAACTTTTTATGCGAGATCGCGACGTTGATTCAATTTGAAAGGTAGTCCCTTAACAGCAGTTGATTCAGTTTGTCAAACATATGAAATATTTCAGTTAACAGCAGATAGGTATTAGTAGATAGCGACATACAGCTTTTACTTGCTTTTAAAGAGCTGCTTCGATTTGATCGGAGTTTTATTGAAACTGCTTTTGGCATTGTAATGAGATCTGATGAGATCAACGTCTGGTAACTTCGATAAATTACTAACCAAGAACGTATATGTTACGGGTAAAGTTAGATAAGTGAGTTAATCTAGGTTTACCCGAGTGAACTGCGTAATACCCAAGACTCCTGGGTAAAGACCAAAATATATTTGGAATTGTAGACGTTTCGGGCTTTAACCGCGTTTTATCCGCTTTTGCTTGGTTAATGTTGGATGTACCATAAATGACTCATGTAACTCAAGATGTTATTAAGCTATATCTGCGCTTGTGTGAAGGGTTTAAAAAAAAACTGAAATCAGTCGAAGAAGGACTTGTGGTTAGGTTAGGTTAGGTTAGGTTAGATTAGGTAGAGCTATTGGAAATCTTTGCAACTCGAAATGTCACAGCAGCTTGTCTTGTTTAAACAAATAAGTACTCGTGAGTAGATTGCCTTTAAGATAATACAGTTTTAGAATTCTAATTTTCATTTGTAAAATGTGTTTTTTGAATTAAATTTGTTTTTCAAACATTAATGGCCTTGTCATTTATGGGTACATCCAACATTAACCAAGCGAAAGCGGATAAAACGCGGTTTACCCGGATAAAGCCCGAAACGTATACAATTCCAAATATATTTTGGACTTTACCCAAGAGTCTTGGGTATTACGCAGTTTACCCGGATAAATTTACGTTTATTCGCTTATCTAACTTTACCTGTAACATATATATCACGTATTTAAGCTATATCGTCGATTCATTTTGACAAGTAGATCCCCTTGTTAAGGTCCTTTCCAAACATAGGAAATACTTGAGTTAGGAGCAATTATCACTAGATCGCGGTGTACTGTCATATCTTGATAAATAATTGTTGTAATAATTTTATAACTATTGTTTTTAATTTCAGTATATTCTTTCGTTTTTTTTGTTGACAATTTAAGATTTTTATAAAAATACTGACAATAACTCAAAACATGCTTTTTACTCTCTTCTGGTCTCTTTTCCTTGCTTAAGCACATTTAATAAAGTCAACATATCTGGCCAGCTTTTTGGTGCTTTCGTTGAAAGAATTTGCGATGAAAGTTCTTGTGAAATAAGACCGTTCACTTTCGTCAATTTAAAACGGATTCCAAAACTAGTTTAGTGGATATTTCGGTAATTCGTATTCTCGTACAAAATAAATCAATGGTTGTCCCCGTATTTTACAACCACACAATGCGCCGTGTTCAACAAGAGAGCAATTCCATTATAGGAGGAATATATCTTACACTGCTATACTCGAAATTAGGTTAATGTCCAGTAAAAAAGAAGACCCTTTGCAACCCTTTTCATGTCTCAGTATATTACACCAATCCTTTACGTTTAGTGAATAGTTATATGCCATTTCTCTCGTGCATTGTTTTGCAATAATCATTGCAGAAAATGATTGGAAAATTTCAAAACCAAGCTCCACGAACACCTAAAAACACTTATTTAGTTTTTACAAGGTCATTACAACCCTCCGCAATCCTCGCTTTCTCACCCTCTCTGTAATGATCCTATCGTCTAGACAAACCAATACAAGTACACAAATGGAAAACAGGAAATAAAATAATGCCTATGTCTAAATAGAACGTGTTTTCATTGTTTCCATCACAAATTTTCAAACAGCCCCTGTAAACGATTAATTTGGAATGAGAGTGGATGCATGAATATTCATAGATCTGTTGAGGTTCGGGGTTTATAGACTTATTTCCCCAATCACTTCGGAATATTTTACTTTACGTGGGGACTTTTCCGGAAGAGAACGAAACACAGTAGAACAAAGTCATAATGGTCGAAAGACCTTTTTAATCCAGTAGAATAATGCTGTTCGGAACTACGCTTCGACCCATGCCTAAGACATATCCTATCCAACCACCAGTCACAGATAAATTCTTTATGTAACTATTATATATCTATCGCCAGGGTTGCCACTTTAACGTTCACCCCCACTACTAACACAAAATAAAACCACTTCAAAGGGTCACATCTCCTTTTCATTTGTTCTAACATTGAAAGGGAAAAAAGTTCTGCTGAAACTAGGTCAAAACAGGGTTATTTGGAGAGGAATTCTTATGTTCCATTCAATACCTACCAAATAAAAAACTACAGAAGATTTGCTTAAACAGGGATTTGGTTTGAAAATTTAAAAAGACTCAATGGTTGGCGGATAATCGAATTGCATTATTGAGCTACTCATATTGGATCAGTGGCCCATGTCTATCTTATAATTTTTTTAAATATTTATGGAAAATCCATTCTAAAGAAAATCGTGAGCCTTATATATAATAAATTGTAATCGTTTAACAACGAGCTGCCTGGCTTGTAATCGTGAGGTCGCCAGTTCGAGTCTCACAATCGATACTTTTATTTATTAGTGTATAACTGTACTGGGTCGTTCTATTTGCCTATGCTTGCGTTTCACAATGCGGAGTTCCCCCGGAGCAACTTAGATAATACGACACTACGATATGCAAACAGTGAATAAATATCGCCCTAAAAGAACATTAGAACATGTATGGAACCTGGTTTTGGATCTAATCGCTGCTGTTCATTGTATCATTTCGATAGTTGTAAGGGAGCACAGGCCCTAATCGTCACATTAACTCGACCAATATTCCTATTACCTGTAGTATATACGTGTTAGGATGTGAAAACCGAGCGTATCAATAATATAAGTTGATATCAATCCAACAAACATAAATTGAACAATGTAACACTCACTTGAATATATAAATAACAAATGTTCACTTACTCAATCAATAGATGTCAATCATTATGATGATCACTCGCTAAATATCCCTTTGATCTTCCAACACCTTTATCAAAATATAAAAAGAAATATATGTGAGCACTCAAGCATACAGTTACTTAGCTTTTATTATGCATCGAACTCTAAATAAGTCCTTATTGCAATATAAATAAGTATGAAAGAAATACATTAACCGCAGCCAATCATTACCATAATCATCTACTTTACATTTATGATGCTGTAATCCTACTCTTAGGAAAGGGGAAGCACCCTGCTCCCGCACTACCTCTGCAAGACAGATTTCTCTGCCCAAAAACTGGACTGAGGTCGTTAATGAGTTAGGTAACTGTACAACCGGAGTCCTCATTGCACCGCAGCGCCCTAAAACCTCAAACCCCTAATATCAATAATGACTGTGTCACCGCAGCTAACAGTCTAGGTAGCGTCCCTGTGTATATTTTTATTAATTACTTTTAAATCAATATAAATTATCAATTAGCATCGTTTCACAAATCAATCAGTTAAATAATTATTAAAAATGAAAATGCTTGAAGTACTCAGTGAACAACTCACCTGAATCCAATAATTTCGTATATTTAGAATAACTCACTTAAACAATAAAAATGCTACAACGGCGCCCCGAAAAACTCAATTGTCACAGATAGAATAATAACTTAACGAATGAAACTGTGCTATTGGGAATCCCCGACTAAATATAGCTCACAACGGTATCATTGCTACTGTAAAGAAATTCACGTTCGAACTCGCGTCGACCGAAACATGTTTTTATTTATAATATAAAATAAAATATACAATATTACATATAATAAAATATACACCTTACATACGTGAACATGTTACTTTCTTCCAAGCTCATCGCTATAGTAATATTTACTTTTATTCTTCTACCTTCTTGACGGCTTATGATTTATAATGGTGAACAACACTTGCATCACTTTAGGCATTATCGATGTCTTTATTTTCGTTCTTCTGAAAAGAGCTCGCTGATTTTATTTATTTTTGGTATTTGTTGAAAGAATTCGTTTTTATTCCTTTTATGTTGTTTTTCTGATAGAATTATTTTGTTTTTCTGTCGCTTCTGACGCTTGAGATAACGTCGAGAGGTGAAACACGTGTCGATTCACCTAAGAAAATCATAAACCGTCAAGAAGGCCGAAGAATGAAAGCAAACAGTACTATTACATATATCTATATCTACATATATGGGCGTGATTGTTTCCCAAACTACTGAATCGATTTTGATTATAGTTAAATTGAAGGTTTAAGTTTAAGTAAAGGTTACAAAAATTGTTCACCTCCTCGGAAATATAATGAAAAACCATCTGAGATATGCATCTACAAGTTCTTTGATTGGGGTACATTTTGAGATACTTATTCCCGGTTTGAGAAACCACTGAAAATTGTACGTGCTCTATGCTAATAACATAATCAAACTTATACGCACAATATTAGCATAAACGGGATTAATTTAGACAATTAACGATGGAAAAAAAAACAAAAATTTGTTAGAAATAGATTCACGAAGATATATTTTAAGATTAAAAGAATGTAATGCTTGTTTACATAGGAATTGATTATAATGTAGGAATATTAGGTACAAATCATTACGAAGTTATTTTTCAAACGACCCTGAACCTGAAATGGTATTGATTTAGCAAATATTGCTACGATATACTAAAAATTGGAGAGTTTACTGATAAGTACTACCTCTCTTTCTATTACGAAATTTATATGACTAACGACTTCCAATTAATTGTATTGCATTTTGTACTTGTAATAAATGATATCCATAAAAAATTCTGATACTTATTATATGAGGCATGTCTTTTAAGTAAGTACTATTTTGACATTCTGCCGCCGCAGCGCTGCGGTCAGCGTTGCGCGCATGCGCACTGAGTACGTACATCTCTCACCTACTCACTGACGCCATTACAGTCTAATTCGCCCTTGTTTACGTTGTGTTTAAGATGCCTCCGATAATCGCGAGTCCCGCCGACTGTGAAGTCCGGGCTGTATATACGATTCCTTAGTGCTAAAGGACTAAAACCGATTGATATTCATCGTGAGATTTGTGGAGTTTACGGACAAAACATTATGAGTGACGGACTGGTAAAGAAGTGGGTGAAAGCATTTAAAGATGTGGCTAATCAGACCAATGATCTCAACACATCTTTTCACTGGGAAACTCTAGATCACCCTCCGTACAGCCATGATCTGACGCCCAATGACTACCATTTGTTCGTGCACTTGAAGAAACATCAAGACAATGACGAAGTCAAAACAGTTGTGATGCAGTTGTTAATAAGTTATGCGGCAGAGTTCTATAAGAAGGGTATTCAAAAACTGGTCAAACGTTATGACAAATGCCTCAGTATTGAAGGAAATTATGTAGAAAAGTAGATTAAGGTATAGGCTTTCATGTAAGAATAAAATTATTAAGATATCTTTGCACATTTTTTATTAATTTCAAAACGGTACTTGCTTAAAAAAACGTACCTCGTATCACAGGTATATATAATGGTCTTTAGGATCGTAAAAAAGGAAAGAGGATTATCTGAAGGAATTTGGTAAGACGGATCGAGATCTTACCTCAGAACCGCGTCGTCTCCACGTCATAATTTTGACATAGTTTAAGACTAATTTTTTAAATATATTTTCGAGGTTCAGTTTCGTTATCAAAAACTAATTATGGTAACGTACGTAAAGCATGACTGTTTTCCTTTAATTTCCGTTTTTGAACGTCAAATTAGGATTTTTCGCCAAGATACCATCGATCCAAGTTCGCGCTCTTTATACGAGGAAATTCTGTACGTTTAGTTGATCATAAAAAAACAAGCTACCCTTTAAGCTGCGGAAGCTTAAAAACCTAATACTTTAATCTACTGACACGGTAAATTATTGAGTTTACAATCAACCAAGACGTTTTCTTTAATCTTTGTGACTGACATAAGTGCTAATCATCATAGTGATTTATATGTTTTACATAAATAATATAGGTACCTATATGAGAAGCCATGAACATTTTATACAATACAGTCCAAATACAAAGTGCGATTTATCAACAGAAGGGCTACTTTATCACTTTTAGGATTGTCCAATGATTTTGGTAGCTTACTGAAGAGATTATTTTTATACGAGACTACTAGATAACACTTGTGGATTTTCGTTGAAACGACCGAGCGGTGTGGTCAATTGGTTTAGATCATTTCTTAGCATGAGCAGAGGTTGCCGGTTCCGTGTCCACTGTCCACGTTTCACATCCATACACAGCTGAACTCCAAACACAAATTTTTAATAATCACCTTCTAGTTCCTAAACTAACAAATCTCTAGCACAGAAGGGATTCCATTCAGCAAAAAGTTACTCGACCCTGCGCTATCCTTTGTTTTATGTATATATCGCATGTTATCTGACTTACTAAATATCTAAAATGTAGTACTTCTCCTAGTTCTTTGTTTTCAATTTTTATATTAGCTCTAACACGACTTTAACCACCGTTACATGCTAAACTTTAATGGTATATTCGATATACGAGGGTGGATCAAACATAAACGAGCCTTTTTAAATTTCGCGCCGGATAGTTGTTCAAGGCGTATCCAGACGTTAGGAACTTGAAGTGGGGATATTAGGTGGCACGTATTGCTGCGTTTTCTTGGTTAATAGCTATCACAATGAGTGAGAAAGAGGTGCATAGCATAGAGGTGTTGCGCAACGAATTATTATTCGTATTAAGTTCCTTACACGTGAAACCAGCTGAAATTTTGCGGAAATTGCAAGCACAATTCGGAAATGAAACGCTTTCATGGACACGTGTAAAAGTTTGGTGCAAAGAATTTAACGATTTGCGTAATCGTGTCGAAAATATAAATCATCCTCGTCGTCCGCGCACCAGCATTTCGCCGGTTAACATTGCACACGTTAGATACCTTATTGAAAGAGACCGCCACGCCACTGTGCTTCAGATATCTGGTGAACTCAGTATCAGCTATGGGAGTGTCTACACCATCATAACGAAAAACTTGGGATTCCAAACAATTTCAGCTCGTTGGGTTCCAAAACTGCTGAGTGAAGATCAAAAAGCTGCTCGAGTTCGCATCTCTCAGGCGCTTCTCACTCGATTTAGAGAGGAAATTGAATTTTTCTTTGCACAAAATTGTAACCTGCGATGAGACGTGGATGTGGTGTACACCATTACACTCCAACATCAAAACGAGCAAGCATGGAGTGGCGGCGCAAAGATAAATCAAACTCAGTGAAGCCGAAAACACGTCTGTCTGCAGGCTTAGTTTTAGCCATGGTTTTTAGCGACTGGAGAGGGGTGCTGTTTGTTGATTTCTTGCACGAGCGAAGAACCATTAATGCAGCCTACTACTGTCTGTACTACTGTCTAAAAAGGAGGACGCACCCCATTTGTGACGTGTTACTCTGGCACGATAACGCTAGGCCTCATATCTCAGCTTTAACGCAGACCCAAATCGGTGAAATGGTGAAATGCACTGGACTCAGTTTGAACACCCTCCATATAGCCCAAACCTATCTCCTTGTGATTTTCACAATGAATCACTGGGAGGCGAGCGATTTCAGGCCGATGAACAGGTGGAGTCGTTTGTGCGCAACTGGAGAGACACCCGCCCTGCTTCTTTTTATGAAAACGGGAAGAAAAGACTACCAATGCATTGGGAAAAATGAATAGACAAAGAAGGGGGATATATAGAAAAATAGAGAAATTTGTGTTTGTGTGAAACTTTTCAAAAGAAATGTTTTATGAACAAAAGCTCGTTTATATTTGATCCATCCTCGAATATATATTCAAATTTGGTGGTGACAATGTACATTCTTGTCTAATCTTCTACCTAATTTTTACTTTTCTACGTTGCTGCTCTAATTCAATAACTGTATATCACCCTTCTATCCCTGTATCTCATCCATAAAATTTTCAGCAATCACTACAAAAGTTTCACTCATATTTATTTATTTATTTATTTATTTATTTATTTATTTATTTATTTTACACATAATTTTTGTTATATTTTTGAGTCAATCCTTATGTATTTTTTAACGATATTAAGACACGTGTATGTTAAGACAACTGATTACTTCAAAAATAAATTTATGTAATGACAGTACTGGTTGCAGACTGTGCGCAATTTTGCAGAGCAAATAAAAACAAGATGATTGGATCAAAAACTTTAAGAAACTTTTGTGAGTGCTTTTTTGACATTGTCAATATACCCAAGCACGTACTTGCGATAATGCCATTGTACAAAAAGCGTTCTCTTTACCAAGAATAGAAATACTAAGACCTAAATTTAATTTAAAAACGACAGAAAAAATAAAAGCATATTTCCGAGGTATTATATTAAATTATAAATATCTAAAAATATTTTTTAAACATTTGGAGATCAGTACAAACGACACGTCAAACCTAAAAATAAGCTTAGTGTAACGAATTTTCTAGTTGATTGATTGGTGTATATAAAATAACACGCGACAATTCTGATGCAATATATATTGGGCAATCAGGTAGAATGCTCGAAATTAGACTAAAAGAACATCTGTATGCAATAGGAAAAAGAAAAAGTCCGCAGGCATATATGAACATTTCGTAAATTTAAATCATGGTATTTCAGAACAATCGATCAAATTATTGCACAATATCCCCAAAAGAAAAAAATTACATTTATTGGAACCTTAGAAATTAAAAAATACCAAAAAGATCATCTAAATAGAGTAAACAATCAAATAGAAGTCAATACAAACAACTCACCTCTACTACTAGCTCACTACTCCAACCTTTAGATTAAGAACACTATAAATACTTGTAAACCTATCAGTATTATTTAATATAAAAATTCTGTATCTTTGATAATGGCCTAACAGCCGAAATGGTCGTCAGAGGGCTTCAATAAACATTGTGAAATCTATCCAGCGAGATTTTATATTCATTAACCTAAATCTGTAATTTATTTAAATAGTGCCCATTTGTTTATATGTTCAAATATTCTAATAATAATTACTCAGTAAACAAGTTATTTAATTAAAAAAAAAAACTGTTGCTTGTTCAGATTAATGCAAAGAGAGCATTATGTATATAATCTTGAGTTTACTCTTGAGTAAGAACCTTTATTTATTCAGATCCTTTTGTTATATTTGCTTGCTTCTAATGTCTACCCATTAGCACACAGGGAAGTGGAAAGCAAATGTACCAGTCATATATGGAGATTGAGTGTAACAAAAGCTCTAACAGTAGAAAGTTTGGGGATTTGGCGAGTATACAAACAAAAAGTTTCATAAAAGCTTTCTAGCTACTGAAACCACTTTAAATTCTGGAAACGTTATTGTCAATTCAGAAAATAGTTGTCAGCGTTGTCGTAATGTTTCAAATTTTATCTAACAGGCGGACTGAAAAGTTCGTAGGCTAGCATAGAAAAAAATATTATTTTTTGATAGAATTTGATTTTATTATTCCCTTCCCTTCCCTTTGAGGGCGATACAACGATTAACGATTATAGCGGTCATACTATTTTTCGATACCAATTTTATAATACGATTTGTCTTTAGCCTCAAAACCTCAAAATAGGCTTCAGTTTCGGCGATTACCTCTTTATCAGCGCGAAATTTCTGTCCAGCGAGCATCCTCTTGAGGTCTGAGAATAAAAAAAAGTCGCTGGGGGCCAGATCTGGAGAATACGGCGTATGCGGAAGCAATTCGAAGGCCAATTCATGGAATTTTGCTATTGATTTCATTGATTTGTGACACGGTGCATTGTCTTGATGAAACAGGACTTTCTTTTTCTTCAAATGAGACCGCCTTTCCGCGATTTCGTCTTTTAAACGCTCCAATAACGCTACGTAATAGTCGCTGTTTATGGTTTTCCCCTTTTTAAGATATGAATGAACCAATGAATATTATACCATGAGCAACCCAGAATAGAGAATACTGATGCCATAACCTTGCCAGTTTTTCCACGCTTTGGCGTCGGTTCATCACGTGCAGTCCACTCGACTCGACTGACCGTTGATTGGACTCCAGTATGAAATGATGGAGCCATGTTTCATCCATCGTTTCATATTGACGCAAACGTAAAAATTCGGATTTATTACGATTCAACAGCTCCAAAAACTGCTTAGAATCATCGATCCGTTGTTTTTGGTCGATTGTGAGCTCGCGGCTCGCGCGGCACCCGCTTTGTACAGAGCTTGAGCTTTCGCATATCCAAAAATTAATTCACGATATGACCAACATGTTCCTTTGATATCTTTAGGGTCGGGTCTCAGCTATCTCTATCAACTTCACTTTACGGTTATCAAAAATTATTTTGTGGACTTTTTTGATGTTTGAACAAAAGCTCGTTTATATTTGATCCATCCTTCTATATATTCAAATGTTGTGATGACAATGTACATTCTTGTCTAACTTTCTTCCTAATTGTTACTTTTTACGCGACATAAAACGGCGTCAAATTTAGGAAAGTCGAAATTTTCAGATAAAAAGACATTTTTGATTTTGCAAATTAAATTACTTCGCGTTTGTAATTTATTTACAAAGGCAGAAGGGAAGAATGTCCCCTTTCACATCATGAATATAAACTGCTAGTTCTCTCTCTCTTGCTCACTGTAGGTTACTGCTTAATTAGAGTAATGAATATTAAAATCAAATTAATTCCAGACGTCTTTATGCGAGAGTAAGGTGGCGTCACTTAATAATTGATTAAGATTTCTCGAATAAACAATTATTAAAATGTTATAACTTTATATATAAAACATTTAAAAAAAATAACAGTAAAAATAAAATACTGTTTTTCATCAAAGGGCTTCATGGGATACGATTTGAGAAACCCGTTTCCTAAGGTGTACTGCAGGGTTTAAAAAGCGTACTTAGCATTTATTTTCATAAACATAAACTGATATTAACTGAGAATCTTGTTATTGGAACCTATATAAACAGAAATAATTAAACGGAATAAACAGTTTGGTAATTTTAATATTAAAAATAAAAAAACGATTTGCATAAGAAAAATTGAAAAGTGGAACACCAGAAAAAATCGTAGAAAAGTTCGATTTGTCGACGCGTCAATATCATCAAAGATAAACATCGTTTACTGTTCTAAATTGAAGATTTCAGTTACTATTTGACTCAAAACTTTATATCTGTTTCATTATATGGCTTGTTTATCCGTTTTTTCGAAATAATAGTTGTTCGCATTTATCTTTTCATTTTTTGTTTGTAAGTTATTGACCTTGTCAGTCACACATTGTTTACGTCTCAAATTTTTGTTGTATTGTCATGTGCATTTGCTGTCCGTTTCTTTCTTCTGCGATTTATGGTTTTATAATAGTATGTATCATATTTTTTCCCTTTTTAGTATTGCCGTTTCCCATTGTATTATTTTTTCTTTGTCTTCAAATGTGCTTCTAGAGTTTAAGTTAGTTTATAGATTTATTGGGGGTAATTTGTTGACCCATCGGTCCATTTCGAGGACGTAGATGATGCACCGACTCATAGATTACAGTGTTGCATTTTTTTGTGTTTACGTTTTCCCTCCTTTTTGTTTGTTTTGTTGTTTCAAGTGTCGGTACATCGGAACCACCCCTCCTCAAGGGGCGGTTCTTAAATTCGTATATAGTTAATAGAATACAGTAAAACAGTTAATACAATACAGTATAGATAACACAGTTGTTACAGTTAATACAGTTCCAACAATTCATTTATTAACATATTAGATAAAACCACCAAACGTTTAGGAGAGATAATTTTTAGTACATTTAACATATAGCACAAATCAAATCAAGTAGTATAAATAACATATAGTTTCAATCAATCAATCATAATCATTTAATTTTCGTAAATTAGTAGCAGTCACGGCGTTCATGTAAAATTAGTGTAAATAGTTTGTAAATAGTTGGGTGTAATAAACAATTAAAACACGAAGTCCGTTTGTTGCACCGATTCCCCCATAGGAATCAAAAGAAGTGGCACATCTCTTTCGTTTTGGATTATCGAAATAGATCCACTTCTCGTCACCAGCGATCATTAGATGCATGAATGACTTGCGTTGTTGCTGTTCAAACAAAAGTTCACACATCGTTCTTCGATTTTCTTGCTGGCGTTCAGTCAGTTCATGCGGCACCCATCGTCCTTCCTTCTGGATCTTGCCCATGTCATTCAAACGGTTCTAAATTGTTTGCTGCGTCACACCTAACGCGTCAGCTAATTGTTACTGCGTTTGGGCATCATCTTCATCGAGCAAGGCTTGCAAATCATGGTTTTCAAATTGCTTCGGTGGTCTACCACGGACCTTGTTGGTCAGGTCAAAATTGCCTTCTTTGAATCTCTTAAACCATTTTTGACAGGCTCTAGCAGTAATCGCATCTTCACCATAAACTTTAACAATCATTTTGTGAGCTTCAACGGCATTCTTCTTCCAATTAAACATGAAGAAAAGCACTTCCCGCAAATGCTCTTTTTTTGGCGATTCTGTCGTTATTTATAAAATTGTCTTAAAATTTTATATGCAAACCTTTTTTAAAAATTCAAGAAGCATTAGATAGCACTTTAAACACTCTACAAGATAGATATAAACACAAGTTAAAAAAACAGGTTTATTCACAAAAAAATATTAGATAAAGTAAAACGAACTTTCATATTTGTACACCTAATAATTCATTTCATCACCTAATTATACAATAGTTGATAGTACTACTACCGCATCCTTTTCCCTAAAAGAAACGTTAATAGGAAGCTTCTGTAACCAAACGATTTAACCGGAATATTATTATTGAAAGCAAAGTATCGAACAGATCGTTGAACTGGAAAAATGGGTCACGTTTTCTTTCCGTCCATTGAACAGAGATAATCCAGTAAGTTGTAACATTTTACGTTACAGCACTAAATACTACCCTTACAACTAACTTTTAGGTCTTCCACTAACGTTTCTTTAGATAAATTTGTACTTTCCAATTGTTTCAAATAATAAATCGGTGTCAAGTACTTAATGCATTCGTTATTTAAATATCGTTAACGTTCTATGCGAAAAAGCAAGAAATGTAAAAAAAAACCCATATACACTCAAATCATTGTATATGATCAGTATTCCTGATAACTGTTTGCAGACAGACTATCTCACTCAAACAATATACCAATATCCGAATTTTTTGAACGTCGTTAGAACATTATTAGTCGACAACGATTCAAAAGAAGCTATTATATATCATATTAAAAAAAAGAAGACATTAAAATGCTTTTCATTAAATGAAAATATATATAAACAAAATGCTTTTAGATGTTTCAAATATGTTTATTAACACACTCTACATATGTTTCGACTTCCGAAGTCTTTCTCAAGAGTAATAGATATTTAATAAATATTTATATTTAAGTTCGGAAGTCGAAACATATGTAGAGTGTGTTAATAAACATATTTGAAACATCTAAAAGCATTTTGTTTATATATATTTTCATTTAATTTAAACGATGTTTCATAATTATCCAACAGACAATTCAATTGAAATTATTAAAAATGCTTTTCATCTAAATTTTAAGGATCACAGATCATACATTTCGGACGCGTTCTACACGGTAGGCACAGCATACGGAAAGCCATATCCCACGACCGGTTTCGACCTATCGGGTCTCGTCAGGTGGATGCTGGCAGAAAGGCCTTTACAGGCCATATGATAAGTATAAATATAAGTAAGGAATCAACAGAAACAACTACTTCGAGGGCTAATACCCCTACCGGCATTGAATTACACTGTTGATTCCGATGGATTATTAGACGAAGATATAACATATTCAAAAAAAAGAAGGCATTAAAATCCTTTTTCGTCTAAATTTTGCCTTCTGTGTAAGACGCGTTCGAAATGTGGGATTTGTGATCCTTAAAATTTAAAGGAAAAAGGATTTTAATGCCTTCTTTCTTTTGAATATGTTATATCTTCGTCTAAGAATCCATCGGAATCAACAGTGTAATTCAATGCCGGTAGGGGTATTATCCTTCGGAGTAGTTGTTTCTGTTGATTACATATTTATATTTATACTTGACGTTATATATGACTGGGTTAATGTACAAAATTGACCAAACAGTTTATTCGTTATATGCAAACTGCCGTAATAAATGGAGTTGCTATAAATTAATTTCACTGCAATATTTATCTAAATTAGGTATAACTGCCAGGCCACCCCCTTGCCCTGGTTAAAAACGCAGATAGATTGGGTAAAAGTAAAACCTGAACAAACATATAAATGTGAAAAAGTGGTACAACGATTTTGAAATCTGGATGTGTAGTTCGCCAGGAATTTACTAAACGAAGTTACACTGGGAACGTATAACATCCTTCCATTGATTTAAAAGAAAAAGTGTTACGTTTTTAGATATTGACAAGTTTTAGTAATAAATAAATTTTGTTTAACGTCCTACCCTCCGGCTTTATACCACAGTGTAGGTCGGACGAACTGCACATCCACCAGCACTATTAGCGGGTGGGCATAAAGCATCCAAAAGTTTCAACCAGTCTACAAATCATATCATACATAATTCAATTTGTAACGATCGGGGATTTAACAATCAAAACTCGAAGACTTTTAAACAGGAACAACAATTTATTTATACTAATATTAATTAACTTTTAAAACACTAATGAATAACTTATTACTAAACTTAACTTTACTACCAATTACACTATTTATATATGTACAGTTACTAACTGTATAACACTTCTCATTTTTCTATTTATTTACTACGCGTCTCGATTTATTTCTGACATTATTTTCACGATCGTCAATTTATATCTGAACTACTCGGCGATCGTCTTTCCGCTTATATACTGTTCCGTTAAATTTCCGGAACATTCCCGAGAAACACAGACAAGTCGGGACCATTTTATTTTTCGCCGAAATATTGAACAAGTCTCCGCGAAACACAAATACGCTAACATGTCCTCATTTATTACGCACACACTTGCAGTTACAATATACACGTCGCGGCCAAATCAATCACTCGGCCGCGACCGGCTCGCTCACATACATGGGCACTCGAACGCACACAAGCAAACGCGCATTCGTTACAAATTCAATAATGTAACAATCTTCAACAATTCATTCATTCCTGACACACTGGCTTGTGTCCAGATAAAAACTAACACCCTACTACAGTACTTACTATAATTTTCTTAGGGAAAATCTGGAAGGGGAAGTTAGATCTTAATTATATCAGATGGCACCATTTTAGACTCATTTGGATTACGTTTATTGTTCTACCCTCTACCGTCTGACCCTAATATTTCAAGTTCATGGAGTGAATTCTAATTATCATACGATCTGTTTACTATAGGTCTAATCAGTATAATTGTTTTAATGCTCTGTCTTACGTATTCTGAACTATTGGATTTTAAAAATATGTTTTATACATTTTAATTGAATTTTAATACGAATCTCACAATTTCAATTATAAAATAATACATATGTATCGTTTTTCCCTCAAAAAACGAATCTGGCTACGGACATGTATTGCGGTATTAATAGATATGATAAAAAGGTAATGTTTTTTGTTTAATCGATAATTTTTTTTCTGGCTTTTGGAAAGGTGACATCCTTTATTAAAAAAGACGGAAATATGCAAGATTTGATTATTGTTCTTTAAATACAATCGTTATGGGTTTTGATTGAAAATTTTAACAGATGATATTTATTTGTTATTCACTGTAATTCACTTGTTCTGCTAAAATTTAATTCTCTTTGAAAAAGTTTATTCTAGGTTACTTAGCAGTTTCTACATCCACTTGTTATTTTTAAGCACGAACTTTGCATTTTGCTTAGAAGACACATGCTGATGCTTGACTTAATGCACCCTGTAGCTTAAATACTTACATACTTATATATATATATATATTATATATCTACGCTGCCATTCACTGGAACAGCGCAGTAACAGCAGAAAATTTCCTTAGTTTTTACTCTGTAAATTCTAGTTCGGAAAAACCAACGAGAAACTTTAGTTTAGATATTGCCTGACAAATTTTCTGATTTACATTCAAATATATATACATATTCCAAAACTTAGCTGGCGAAAAACCATTACGACAAAATTTCTATTCTTTTCTATTTTTGAAAATATATACCTACAATAAAATACCTGGGTGTTATCTCTACAGAAATTAGTTTCCAAATTTTAACTGGTGAAGATTTTGATATTTTTTTGATTTGGGAACGATTGGGAATGTTGTGCAATAGAAGATTAGGGGCTAAATTTGGATTTTTACCTTATTTTAGACTCCAATCTATATTGCATTACAGTTTCAAGAAGTTCAGGATACTTTTCCATTAATTTACCAAAATGGTAAGTAACTATTCAAGCATAATATGAAAATTGATATTAGTCAATTTAAAGAAAACCGGTGTACAGGTCAAAAAACTGTCTACAATTTAGTGAGTTATTGTTTTAACGGGTAAAGTGCTTATGAGAGCATTTCAGGATAAATACAGACCCATACGAACGAAATCGATATGTAATCATTTTCAAGTGTTTCTATCGCAAAAATTCTGAGTGCTGCGCTGTACAGTGAAGTGTTGCAGTGTAGTGGTACAACAGACACATTATTTATTTGGGATTCCTCCCCGTTCCAGATGCATGGAAGGGTCGGTATACAGTCGGCCATGGCCATCAAGCGTCAACGGCGAATACGAGAACAAGCGAAAAAGAGAGCTCTCGAGAGGGAGAGAAGACTATCCTCGTCCACCAACAGCGTGGAGAGTTTGGAATTTCATCCAGTAAGAAGACCTACAAGAACAATACCAGAGCATAGTATAGCGTCCTCGGTTGGCATGCTCCATTTGGGTGTATGTTTTCTCGTTCTGGGTCTGTTTTTCCTTGGATCCGGTTTACTTCCAGACCATGTGGTCACATGGAGGGGGGAAGGTTGGTTCAACGAGCTGGTAATCACTGGAATTTTTGTAGTGCTCCTTGGAATTTTCCTGATAATTCTTAATAGAGTTATCAGTAAGAAAGAAGAAGACGATTTGGAGGAGTACGTACAGAGACAACTCACTAGATCCAGGAGCGGTCATAGGTTAGAGAGAGATACCGAAACTGGCGGTCTCACCACAAAACAACATAGAAGAATGATGGAGATGCAGAAGGAGGACAAAAACGAGAACGTTACAATTAACATACCTGAAATACATTCTCCAAGAATGATCACCGATGTTGACGAGTTCGTGTACCAAAATGGAGATGTTTCATTGGAAAGAATAGACGAGGAAGAATTGTCCGAAAGAATGGATGGTTTTGATCGACGAGGAGATGTCGATTATTTCGTTAAAGAAACCATGTCTACAACGACCACGGCAACCCTTAGTCCGGGAACGCCGACAGAAACTAGAGAATTGTTGTATGCCGGCAACGGAAGATCCCATTCAACAAAAGTTTAACTGTTATACTTTTTCCATCTAGCACCTAGATTCTTCTTGCTTCATGTTAAATGTTGACTTTTCCTCGATATAGTTTCAACAAATCATAAAACACGAACAGGGTGATTTGACAGAATGAAATTCCTTACAAAATTCTAACTTCTTCTACTTTCCTTTTGAGTTTTAAATCTTTCAAATTATTAACTACAAATCAACCAATGTCATTGCTGATTCTGTATTTTGGGGATTATTTTAAATATAATACATACTTCAGATCTCAGAACGTCATTATATTTTGCTTCAGGTAGAATAGAGATACGGTTTAATTGTGTAACTTGCATCAACCGATGGGTTTCTGTAATGCATTTTATGTATTTATCCATTGAATATTTTCTTATGAGTATTTTTGGTTCTTAATTTTAACCTGTATATTTAAAAATAGCTGTTTACTCGATAAACGTATTGTTTATATCTATATTTGTTTGTTTTGTATTTTACACTGCAATTGAAGAGAATTTATGTTTAGTTGTTTCGACTTTAATTATCAAATATAAAACATTTTTACAAGTTTAAAGTGATTAAACAACTGTTTTATCCAATTAAGGATATTCTAAATAATTTTGAGACAGTTGAACGATTGTGAATTTTCTTCAACTTTCAATGATGTAAAAAAAATGATAACATTTTTACCCCGATAAATTTACCCTGAACTTCGTTTTTATAATAAGTAATACTTATTTTAACTGATTAAATTTACACTTTCAAGATTATTAAATAATAATTTAATAGATAATTACAAAATCCGATAAAATAAATTTTAAATTATGGTTCCATGTTTCTCAGGAACATGGAAGTTTCAAAAATTATCGCTATGATGAATATTAACACATGAACTTACTCTCATTAGAATTATTATAGAAATTTAGTTTACCTCGTTTCCCTTACTTAGCACCAACGGATTCATTTTTAGAAACAGTCAACTAAACATTACTTGGAAGAAAATTAATTAGGGGACCAGTTAATAAAATCCCGAAAATTCTTAAAATTGTTTTTAAAATCCGAAACACATCTAACTCTTTTTAAAATAGTGACTTTGTTAGCTATATTTAGTTCATACTTCTTATAAAATGCGTAATCAATCTGTATTTGTAGATATCTTAGGGCATAAGAACATGGAGACATCAGTGATCCTGAAATAGGAAATAATTGTGGTTCACCTTTCTTGCTTTAAAGCGACCTGATTGGCTACCTCCTCCCTAGCTGTATATCTTTCTACCAATCAGGCCGCATTCAGGCGCATTAGAACGAGCAGCAGAACCACAATTATATCAAGATTACTGCTATAGTATTAAATGGTATATCCATGTATTTATGCTTCAAGGTAGACATAGCTTTAAATGACAATCTTATTTTGATGTGAGTGACAAAAATTGCACGCATTTTTTCTAATTTAAATGTTGCAGCAATTATGAAAAATTCCCTACTTTGAATTCCGCCTAGGTAGTTTCAAATGCGGCTAACTATACGTTTAGCCTCTGATTATTATTAAATATTGCATTTGCTGTTTGGTTAAATGAAGGGTAGTAAAATATAACAGTAACTTAAAAACACTTATTTCAACTTTGACACCACCATTTAAAGATTACAACACACGTTATTTACATTAATACTTTCGATAGTGCAATGTTTGTAAAACTTGTAAAAATAAAACAAAACAAATAACTCGACTTAAGTTTCGATCGATAGCGATCATTATCAAGAGTGTACTTAGACTAAAATTAAGAACTAATGCTACCAATTTATATACAAATTACAAAGAAATAGTGGGCAGTTCGATGTATTTAATTCGGAAATAAAACAACAAAAAAATTTCACGAAATTTGTATTGCTTCACTACAATATTGTTTCACCACACAGTGGCATCATTAGGTGATGAATATAACAAACTAGACTTAACGTATCCTATTTATATACAATATGGGAGTGGGGGCTAATTCTTACAATTTATTACAATTTAAATTAAGTAAAAGGGAACTATTGCCTTCTAACTGATCATTTAAAATTATTCCTTTTTTCTGAAATCTATTTATTTCCAGTTGTTCTAGTAAATTTAATTTGAAAGATTTGTTTTGCCTATGTTAAATTTTATAATCTAAATTAAAGTTGTGGTTATTTTCTATAAGATCTTGTGCATAGGTAGAATCTACTTTTATATTATTGAAGCTACTAAAATGTTCATTTATGCGGGTCTCAAATTTCCTACCAGTCTGACCGACGTACACTTTAGGATAATCTTTACAAGTCAACCAACGGTACTTTCAAAAACGCCCAGGCGGAATTTGAAGTAGCGATTTATAGGAATTGTCTGCGACATAAATACCAGTAAGGTTGTATCATCATTCTTTTATTTATCTTTTAGAATTTAAGCCTATGAAAATAATAATATGGACTTTATCTGCCATTATTTTTTATTTAGTTTTTAAACGATTATAGTTGAAATCGAAGTATTTCTTCTTTGAAAATTGTATTTTAGTATCCGTAACACAACAGGTCTCACTCAAATGACTAAACAAAACAATCTTTTAATTTCTATTTTCAATTCACCAATATACGTCCATCAATTTAATTTTAAATGGTATATAAATATAAATAAGAGGATGTAAGGTTTGTGACGTACAGACGGATGGATGTCAGACGGATAGACCGAAACTGTAAATGTAGTAATTGTTTAAATAAAAACAAATTACAAAAAGTAAAAATAACTTCCCCCAGCTCCATATAGATTCCTAACCTTATACAGATATTGATGAAATAACTTCCGGGTTAAGTTGCCGTGGTCTTGGTTGGTTAATGATACCAGACGTTTCGTCTTCTTCTGCGGAAGACAACTTCAATGGCGTGGTCGAAACGTTCTCGTTAACGATGTCTTCCGCAGAAGGAGACAAAACGTCTGGTATCATTAACCAACCAAGACCACGGCAACTTAGCCCGGAAGTTATTTCATCAATAGACACCGGCCGTGAAAGCCTACATTCCTATACAGATAGTCCTGAAAACTTTGAATGTGAATTGAAACTATTGTATGTAAGATTACTTACAATATTTAGTATTAATATATGCTTGATTTAAATCTTAGGAGTATTTTAATAGCTATTCATCTTTTTACAAATTTTCAGGACTATCTATTTGGAGCTACGAATTTGTAAGGGCTAGGAGAAAAAAACGTTGTATTTTAAAAATTTTTTTTTATGTAAATAATTATTTTTTACTTTTTAATGCCATTTCACATAAGACGTACGACGCGCCCTCCGACCCCTAGGACGTAGAGCGATATTTTGTGCTAAAATTGACGCCTAACAGAGAATTTCGAGTTTTGTTCAGTTTGCTGCATATTATATTTCATAGATATATCCTTTTGTGGAACACAAATTGTTAAAAGGTTCATTTGTGACCCTTTATTTCAAACTTAGAAAGTACTCAATATTTTTTTTGAATTATTTACAGTGACATTTGAGTATTGATACAATGCAACTTTTCTATCATATAGAAAGAAAGTATGTATAAATATATACATGTATAACTATGAAAAACTGAATAGATTTATTATAGTGTGATCCATAAAAAGAGGATTTTTAACTTTTGGCTACAATTAAATCCTTTTCAAAAAATCTAAACAAATGATTTGGATGCTTCAGAGAAATTGATATGAAAAATTGGATGAATTTTAACTAAAACTAATTTATAAAAAAGACTCGAGGAATAACAACACGTTAGAAAGTGTGGGCGGTATGCCCAACGTAGCTACGTCAGGCGTTTGGGCCAAGAACATAAGCTTTCACGGCCGGAATTCATAGTAGAATGATGGTTCGGGCTTGTAGGCCGTGGTTGATTTGAACGGTTCAAATCGACCAATACGCGTAAATATTTACACTTTATGCAATGTATCACCTAACTCAATTGACGTAAGATATAGGGTGTGTCCCGCGCCGCATGTGAAACAGCACTTATTAGTGTTTTATGTGTATTTCATTTTTTAATCGATTTCTGATGAGATCATAATAGAGACATGTCGTGGAAAATTTGTACTGAACAGAGGGAGAACCGCAGAAACAGATAAGAAAGCATTGTCAACCAGTTTTGAGCTATATTTAAAATTCCGAGTCTGTAGATCACCGGGAAGTTAGTTTAAGATCAGTTGCAAAATTTGTATCAAATAGATAAATTGGCAGGCAAGAGGCGAATTAATTAAAAAATGGTAACGAAATGCACCAATGTGGATCAAACAGTAGCAATATGTTTTTGGTAAAATGAATAAGACTAGTCAAATATAGGAATAACGTCGGCGTTGGGACGTTGCAATCAAAATTCAACAAATAACTTATTTAAAATGATTGATTGCGTTGGCTGTTACTTGGTGAAATTTTGAATCCATATTGAGTAAAACACAATTAAACTTTTCACAAATTTTTTATTTTTTTTTATTTCCACGACTATAGTTTTGCTAGACTGTATCTTTTTCAAAACATCCTATTTATAATCTAACTTAACTTAAGGAGTGGGTTTTTTATTATTTTGAATAAGTTTAATAATGTTGAATTATTTAAATCTATCTGATCATTTAGTAAGTAATAGGTCCGGATTATAATTTTTTATTTTATTAATTTCTAATGATTCTAGAACATTTCATTTTGTGCTTTTTCCTAGCACATGTTTTTGAAATCTTGATTGAAATATAAACGTAACATTTAAAACTACAAATAAACTAATTAAAAACAACAAAGATAAAACCGACAAATATAAACTATCAGGTGCGTACAAATATTAAGTTGCGGTTCATGTGAAAAATGTTACATAGGCCAATCAGGCAGATCGTTTATTACTAGGATCAACAAACATTTAAAATCTTAAAAAAAAACAATAAACAGAATGCAAATCACTTACTAGCCGAAAACCACAATTTTAATTAAGATTTCATAATGTTACATGTGCTAGGAAAAAGCACAAAATGAAATGTTCTAGAATCATTAGAAATTAATAAAATAAAAAATTATAATCCGGACCTATTACTTACTAAACGACCAGATAGATTTAAATAATTCACCTTTATTAAACTTATTCAAAATAAAAACCCCCACCCCTTAAGTTAAGTCAGATTATAAATAGGATGTTTTGTGTTAAGCAGTGCTATGTATTACTCACTTAAATAAGCTACAGTGTAGCGAAACTATAGTAGGGAAAATAAAAATTTTGTGAAAAGTTTAATTGTGTTTTACTCAATATGAATTTAAAATTTTGGGCGTTTGGAGAATTAAGTTATTTACATAATTTTTTTTAAAATTTAACATCCGATAAAAAACAATCCTTTCTGGTGATACAACCTAATTGTCTAGGGAATATTATTAGTAATGGTAAAACATAGAAGTATTGTTTAATGAAATTTATTACCGGTATAACAATGTAAAAATTAACAAATACAAAAGCATATCTATTTATGTTATAATATAACGTAAATTTAACAGATATCATCTCGATGTTGTTGTTGTTTGCCATTATTGTAACAAACATTAATTTTTAGCTATAAAGTTATACTAATTTTGTGATTAAAAACGAAAAAGTGATGTATTCGTTTTAAGTGTTATAGAATAAAAGTACTTAAACGTTTTTATTTAATATTGCTAGTTTGTTTGTTAATAAAAAAATGGGAATCGAACCGGAAATACGTAAAACATTGTTCGGAAATTTACAAATGAAAATTTTTTAAATTTTGCGCTTAAAAAGCTTAACGTCCGTAACGTTTCAATTATCACGATTATATAGTAAACTTAATAAGATATTATCTGATATAGTGAAGTTGGAATCTAGATCAGAATATAATATTAGAGGAAGTTGTTTATAAAGGAATTCCTTGATTTCCATAGCTGTAAAGCGACAAGCTAGCCTTGGGAAATAATAAATGCCTTCTTATATATCACTAGACGATATTATTTATTTGAATACCAAGGCGCTATTTGCATAAATATTATCCAACTTTCCAGATATTGTCATATTTATACGATGGACTTCCGCTGTTGTAAAGACATAGCAATATATATTTTTAAAGAAATTATTCCCAAATATGTACTTTTGTAATAACGAAAGTATGTGTAGTAAATTGAAATTGTAGTTAAAATTGAAAAGAAACAAAATGTCTTTCTGCAATAAAAATATATAAAATCTTAAAATGAGACAGAAAGAAAAAAATGTAAAATGTAACGTAACGGATAATTGAAAACAAAACATTATATGGTGTATTAAAATTATTTTTAATTCCTGTGGTTCTTTAAACAAATAATTTGTACACTTTTGTACTAATTCAGAGGTATTATTTAGGGTTATTGTAAATTATGGCATTCTCCTTACTTGCATATTAGAATAAATTATCCAATTTGGTAAATGTCTAGATTATGGGGCCATTGATTCAAGGGGAGGAAGGAGTGGATAAGATAAAGGGATGTCGAATGTCTCCATTTAATAGTTAGAAAACTTAGGACAGGGAGAAGAAGATGTAGGGGTGAAAATGAAGAGTCCAATATTAAAAAAGAAGTAACCTAACCTAACCTCACCCTAGCTTAACCTAATCCAAATATAGATTACGTAACTTTCTTTTCCAGTATTCCATTTTTTACATGAACATCCTGCATCTGCGTCTTCCGCTCCCATCAATAAACAAACATTTTTTTTACTAATGTGCAAGATCATCCCCACCCCTCCTTCTAACGGTCCCATAATTTAGATTCTAGACATTTACCATCTAACCTAACCCAATTAATACTAATCAGCGAACACCATACAGATAATAGAACAGAGTAGGAAAGTTCCATGCAACCCTGTATATTGCGGTGTTATATGAGATGAAAGTTAATTCTACTCTATCTTTGTTAAGTAACGCTCCTAATTGGCAGACACAGCTGACCATTTATTCCGAATGCTTAAAATAAAAAGAAGTAGATGATGTTCCTTCGTTTTATGTTTGTTTCTATTGACATAACGAATTTCCTACAGCTGGCCTACTCTAATTCTATAATCTCTATGGCGAACATAGAAACATACAGGGGCCTGTAACGGCGATCTCAGCATAGCCCGTAAACATAAAGTATGACACTGCTAGCTGTCATTACATCAACAGCAATGTATGTTAATATAAACCGCTGAGACATCTGTGGTCCGGGTTACTATAGTGCTACGGCACTCGGGGTACGCCTCTCTGTTCCCAAATGTAATAATATGTAGCATAAATTTGAATAGTAATGTGTAACATAATTTATTTAATAATACATATTGTTTATTTCACCCAAATTATTTAGAAGAAAATTGCTTTGTTTGTTTTTTTTTACATTATATATTTCGTCAGAACATCCATTGTAAACAACTTTGGTGAAGTTTCTCCACAAATTGATGTTTATATAAAGGAAAAAACCGAATTTAAATAAAATAATTTCAGACTATCCAATTCAAAACTGTGCGTAGATTTGTTTATTCAGCTTTCGGCGAATTTCGAAAAAATAAAACAAAAACCCAAATTTAAATTGAACATTTACATAGCAACACGCGATTTGCAATAATGGAAATTCCTGACATAAGCAACTTTCTATTTAGTTAAAAAAATATTATTCGTACGAGTAAAGCAAATCATATTAAAAATTTTAACTCTACCCAAAAACAGCGTCCATTGTTAAAGTAAATATTATGGCTCTCCGTTATTAGAAATAAACATAAGCAATTTTTAAATACGAGGGCGTTTTGAAATTATCGTAACACGATGCCATGATAAGTATATAAAATTAAAAAATACATTTTAGAGTACTAAAATTGTTGTGACAGACAGACAAACGGAAACGTGAGTGGTCACATAAGTGTTTCGCCGAGCAACGAATCTATTTCTAAAATTAATTTTTTTTCTACTTAAAGAAACAACTGGATCGCGAATCATTGTAAGCGCCAATAAAACCATTTCATTGAAACCTTGTTTGTTTTATTAGTTTATGTGTACCAAATATTTTAATTAATTACTACTTACGGATTATCAAAAAATCAATAATAGCTATCAAATTAATAAGTAATTTATCGATTTTATTAGATCTCATCAGCATGCCATAGGCAGACTCTGTAAAATTACTGACCAAAAAAGCTGGAGCTCGGTGTAAAGCGGATTTAAATAAAACGTTGATATGGCAGTACGTCGCCATCTACCTGCTTTTGCTGCTATTGCCGTATTTCATAACGTTAGACAAGGCCTTATTGGGGTATCATCTGGTCTATCTGAATCCCTAATAACGCCCTGTCTAACGTTATGAAATTCGTCAATAGCAGCAAAAGCAGGTAGATGGCGACGTACTGCCATATCAACGTTTTAGTAGCTATCTGTTGAAGAAATACTTTGTTCTATTAATTTATGTGCGGCAGAAGTATTGCTTATTCGAATAAATACAAAATATGCAGTAAAGGAAAATTCTGTCACTTCATAAGAATAGCATGAGCACTGTTGCGTTACTTTCGGAACGGCCCTTGTATAATAAACATGTTTAAAGCTTTTATAAGAATAAGAACGTATGCATTTGTATTTCGTTTTCGTAATAAAAAATCGCCCAAAGCATTTTGTGATTGCTTCAACTATTTCTTGCTAAGGCTGACTATTGCTGTAACATTTCTAGTATAAATTAATATATACCTTATACTTACATCTACGTATATACACGTATATAATAATAATTATACATTTTATAGAATTATCTCTAATGTCCGGTGATTTAGCCTCGCTATTTAGAAAGAAATTCGTATGAAATTTTCTTCATAACCTAACCTAATATAACCCCAAAAATGGCTAAGGTGCGCCAATTTTCTTTGATGATAACGAATTTTGGGAAGCAGCACATTAGAGCACAATAGTCGCTATCACAATTCAGCACAACTCGTTTTCTATTTTTTCAAAAATGACGGGGCTATGTTACTAGACATTTACCTGTAGCTGTTCAATTTTTGAGTTAATTGATAGTGTCTACATCCGTTCGCTGTGTAGGTGTAAAAGGAAATCTTTTTGTTTATTGTTAAATGTTTAAAGTTAAAAACGTACTTTATATTGTAAGTCTTACCTTACATATATTTATTCATACATGTCCCTATACAAGTTTACATATGTGAAAACAAATGATCAATGGTAATAGTTTTTGTAAAATTTTGAGATTAATTGGCAACTATAAACTTCTTAACGACAAAAAATCTTAAAAATATTAATTTGTTTTGTACAAAACAAAAAACTACTACTTGTTTCGATGTTTTTGGAAAGTTCTTTGTATGTTTATGTATTTAATTTGTGAATGGTCTTGCTGTAGGTCTGTGAAAGTCAATTAGTCTCAAAATAAAATATTTATCCAACATCTGTATTAACAATATTAAAAAGGATAATATTTCCTCTCTGCACTTGATAGTTTGTAGCTTATTGCAATTTACCTAAAGTTTCCTACTTTTGTATATAACATGATGCATTCCAAAATTAATTAAAACCTAACAAAAACTGAAGTGTCTTTTATTTCTACTACAGTTACTTGCCTAGTGAAAAGATTTCACCGTAGTTTAAATATATTATATACGATTTTATAAGAAATATTTTCATTACAGATGGACGAAATAAATCAAATAAATCTAAATTTCAATAAGGACAAAATTAGTCTAAAACTTCGATTCGTAATTTATCTTGTTAATAAATAGACAAACCAAATTGAGTTTAATTTCACGAAATTTATTGTTATGCCATTATTCCAAAGCAAAGTTTACATATTGTCACGAAACTGTACTTGCGGTTTGTGTTGGTTCAGTCTTAATTAACATCACCTTCCTGGCATATTCTCGACCTTCTTAGATACGCCTGGAATATTCTAACAACGACCAATAAAACGACAATAGTAACACGGGAAGGTTATAAAACATTCTGGAAGAAATGCTGAAAACTATAAAAGCGAGTGCACTGGGCGGACCGAGTCAGTTTGTTTACATCCTGCGTTGACAAGTGAGAGGAGCGATAGACAGGCGATAGTCATAGAGTGGCGGCAATTGGAACGCGAGTATAAGTAGTGGCGAAAAATACGGCGACGCCAGAAATAGATTTACTAGTGTGAAAAATTGTGTAGACTCGTGTTAACCAGAACTGTAGTTTATTTAATTTTAGTTATATATATATAAATATATAATAAATAACGAAATTCATTAACAACTAAAATTAAATAAACTACAGTTCTGGTTAACACGAGTCTACACAATTTTTCACACACACACACATATATATATATTAGCCGAACGAAATTCATTAACAACTAAAATTAAATAAACTACAGTTCTGGTTAACACGAGTCTACACAATTTTTCACACTAGTAAATCTATTTCTGGCGTCGCCGTATTTTTCGCCACTACTTATACTCGCGTTCCAATTGCCGCCACTCTATGACTATCGCCTGTCTATCGTTCCTCTCACTTGTCAACGCAGGATGTAATATATATATATATATAAATATGAAAAAATATTCCCCTCAAACCTACACTTAGGTGAAAAGGCAGAGGGTAGATCATAAGGCTTTCTTCAGTTTCCTTTTTGGAAATCGCGGAAATTGGAGGGTAGTAGTTCAGGAGGAAAAGACGAGACAGAGGAAATGAAGACCGAAGAGAAGTGAACGATTTTCTGTGGAATATTATTGCCCCAGAATTTGCCTGAATCATCTACTCTCGTTATAGGTTTTTGTACTCTTTAAATTGGAAAAGTTACAACAAATATTGGAAGAATAATCAAAAATGGCAGATGGTCATCTTTTATTGTCTTTTGACATCAATGCACAAGTGATTTACAACGCGAATAATCCAAGTACAAACAGTTTGAGACGGCATTTTCTCCAAGAAATCCATAAACAGCGACTATTACGTAGCGTTATTGGAGCGTTTAAAAGACGAAATCGCGGAAAAGCGGTCTAATCTCAAGAAAAAAAAGTGCTGTTTCATCAAGACAATGCATTGTATTACATATCAATGAAATCGATGGCAAAATTCCATGAATTGGGATTTGAATTGCTTCCGCATCCACTGTACTCTCCAGATCTAACCCCCAGCGACTTTTTTCTGTTTTTAGACCTCAAGAGGATGCTCGCTGGACAGAAATTTCGCGCCGATGAAGAGGTAATCGCCGAAACTGAAGCCTATTTTGAGGTTTTGAGGCTAAAGACAAATCGTATTATAAAAATGGTATCGAAAAATTGTATGACTGCTATAATCGTTGTATCGCCCTCGAAGGGAACTATATTGAATAATAAAATCAAATTCTATCAATTTTTTTCTATGCTAGCCTACGAGCTTTTCAGCCCGCCTGTTATTGTACTAATATTAGAGAAGTATATCCAATAAATAACTAATTGAACGAACAAACTTACACGTTCAACGTTAACTTCAATTTTCCTTTAAGTAAACATCATCTTCAGATTAGAAAAATCTTCGTAGTTGGTGTTACGGTATCTATGTATTTTTGCAAAGTTTACTAAATTTTATGATATATAAAACGGTTATATCACAATAATATATCGTATGTGTTTGGAGACACGTTCTCTGTCTGCCCTTTTAGCATTTTTAATGGCCCAACTCGGAAAGGTGAAACACGTGTCGACAGTATGTATCATAATGGAGAAGAATACACAAACAGGAACGAGAGTGGACGTCATTCCACGCGTGGCAACGAAAAACGAGACACATTTCGACAAATTATTTCTATCACGAACTTTTGGAAGTTAGCAGTGTAACTGTAAAACACGTTCCTGTTTTGATTTTATTAAACCTTAGTTTTATACGGACTTTTTCAATATTATCACTAAAGGCATGCCTTCTCGGAATCGAGTCAGGTCTAGAGTAGGATAACCTAATTTTATACGTAACAAAGTCTCATGAGCTCCATGTATGGATTAAGGTAGGTAGGATATTCAAACCGATAAAAATGCTAACATTAGGTTTTAATGATAAAAACCACATTAGGACCAAACTAGTACATTCGTTTACATAATTTACGATTGTAAATCATTGTAATTTTAACGAGTTGTCATTGTCAGCGCACATACTCCTCTACTTCTACGTTTTTATGAAGGAGGATGACGTCTCGAATGGTCATATCCCGTCATTTGCTTCGATACGCGATTTTTTTCAACTATAAAAACTCAGAATACTAAGCCGCATTCACCGTTCGTTGATCGTGAAAAAAATCAATCAGTAAAACTCCCCTTGAGTCAAAGAATCACAGCACAGTCGCAAGCACTTTTCCTGCTAAGAGACGGGTTTTGGTTTTGGCTTTCTTCACCACTCCTTACCGTCCTTCGCCATTTTTGATTCGGGAGTGTAATGGTGGACCCACGTCTCATCACAAGTAACGATACGCCATACGACTCAAAAAAGCTCCCCTTCTTGTCTAAATCGATTCAGAAGTCTGTCACTACTGATCTCCGACCTAACCTGTTTTTGATTTTCGGTCAACAACCTTGGAACCCAGCGAGCATTAATTTTTTCTAAAGCCAAGTTGTCAAGTTATCAGTAATGATGGATTGGGCGTCAATCATGAAATTCATTTTCAGCACGTTCTCGCCCATCTCTGAATTCTCTGATCCACGTACACACTCGATTCTGAGACAGTGTAGCAGTGTAGCATCCCCAAACTGTGCCTTCAAACGAGTGAAAATTTCCTATGGTTTAACGTTTAACGCATTCATTGGTTAAAAACTTTATGATGATACGTTGTGCAACAGACGATGGTACCTTGCGCTCAGTCATGGCTGTACTGCGGACAGAACCGAGCACAGCTGCTAGCTAAACCGGTTTCCCCCTCCTCATAAACCAAACAACACTCGAGCATCGAATCTTCTAGATCTTAATTACGTGCTAAGCTAAATAGTAAAATTACCGTTTAGATTTGATTTACCCTCGTACATCTGGTTGTAGAGTGTCTCTCTTCCTCATGTAGAATAAGACCAGAAGAACCACATGAATCTAAAATCTGAACTTGCTTGCATTAATTTACAAGAAAAATATATGTATTACCAGATCTTTAGCTGATTTAGATCTTACAATTTTTTCGAGCCTCTGTACAATGGATAACGATAAAAAACTTCGCATCCAACATAAATGACCTATATTTTTTGTCATTTTTGTTTTTTTTTTTCAAATATTGAATTGTAAAAACTATAACTCGACTAATTTTACAAATAATCAACGTCTAATATGGAGATCTTGTTACTCTATAAAATTATAGTAGTAGCCGAAGGTGCCACCAAATTATACCTGACCAAAAAAGGTACGACCTATCTTGCTACTGATCAAAAAGGGTCTTTGAAAAGTTACAACCGATTGTGCCATTAACACCTAATAGGTAAAAATTATTCTAATGAGAAAGGAAAATACCTTATTGAAATTTTATGGCATTTATTTAACAGTAATTAATAAGGCATTAATAAATACGTACTTATACATATATCAGTCAATAATTTTTTCAACATAAATATGCTACACATTTTATATAGTCGATGTTCGATATTGTTTTGTTTTTATATTTTTCACACAATTCCATGATAGTTTTCACTTTACTTCTTACGGAGTCATCCTTAATTTTGAAAGGTGTTTTTAAACTTTGAATCTTGACATAGGTGTCAATTTAAAATTCTTTTAACTTCTCGACAAATATATATATAGATGGATGAGATGTGTAAAAATATTCGTTAAATTTTGAGTGAAATGATTCACACGCGTTTGCCGTTTTCATAACACAAGGACCACACTCCTTACCACGACCTTATCAGGTAGATGAGCACCCTTTTCTCTGGTGGCAAGATTGGTTGTTTACTTTTAAAACCCCAATTTTGTAGCAGGTAGATCTTTATGTTTAGTGGCAACTTCGGTTGTTTGTTTTAATCTAAATTTGTCTTTGAAAAATAGAATGCATCTATTCGTAGCCCACAGGTCACACTATTGGCTACTATTGGAGATTATTAGCAATCAGAGTATAATTTATTGATTTTTATAATGACTTATCAAATTGTTTCATATCTATACAAATATTACCTTTTTTATTGCAGTTGACTACACATTCTTTTCTTATAATTAGTTATGTTTTCCTGCTATATATTTTTCTATACTTTCATTTTACATTCATGTAAGTATATTGTCAATAAAGGTATAACCTAATTTGAAACATAAATTTTAGTTTTAGGGATTTCGAACAGTTTAAAATTAATCATAGACAGCTTAATTAATGAAAATAATCGAATTAAAACTGTATTGAAGGAATCCATGAGCTAACTTTACTAAATTATAGGTATACAGTGAAATGTTAAAACCATAATGCCTATTCAGGAACTGATATGGTGAAGGATTACAAAGGTTTTGTACGATATTTATCATTTACGGACACTTAATGCCTTTTCTGAGTGGAATTCCAACTGCTAACAATCCCTTAGATAAAACTGGAAACCAGGCTCAGCGGATTAAATTAGTAACTGTGGCAATTTATGGTTTGGAGAAATGGTACAAATTACGTTAACTTTGATCTCGGTTTGAAAACGTCGCAATAACTGAATCCACAAAGGCGAATAATAATGAGGACAAAACAATCACGGAATTGTTCGAAACCCTTAATAATGGTTCGTACCACAATTGAGAAACAGACCAGCTTTTACGAAATTATTATATAGTTGACTACCACATGAAAACTTAAAAACTGGAATTTTCACACGACTGTGTATTTTAGAGGAACTTTAGGGCAATAGATGATAATAAGGGATTGAGTTAATAAGGGTAACTGATATTGTGGTTATCGGTTTGTCTTCGTTTAAATTTAGGATACGAAAAATATAGAATGTGTATAAAAAGATAGTTCATTGTGATATTCCACATATGAGGTATCCGAATATTTAGTTACAGTTCAAGTTGATTTTCATTAGAAGTTTAATCATGATCTTCCAGTTTAAAACAACATTCATCAATGGCGTAATCAGTAAACAACAAATTTCACAGACGAATGTCTGCGTAAAGAAAAAAGTAGGACGACTGCCAAATGTTTGTTGATCATGTCAAGAGTTTTTTTCTGAAAACATTCAAAATTTCCTATGAGATACTATTGGTTGCCCTTTTCACAGATAACCTGCCTATTTTAAACAACGATGGTGTATCAAATATAAACGGGATCGGTTTTGTGAAAAATTCGAACTATATTTAATTAGACGTTGATACATATACTATTTTTCTACATAGTCTCCCGTCCTAAAAATATTTTTTTTCCATCGGATTGAAAGCGTTTTTATGCCATCTCTTTGGACGTTTTTGTAACCATTGGAACACAAATGCTTCCACTGTGTCGTTCTCGGAGAAATGTTGGCTTCCAATCAAAAGTCGGGACAATATGGCGGATGCTCCAGCGTTTCCCAGCCTAATGCATTCAATTTTTCCTTCTGGCACTGGTCGTATGAGGCATTTCGTTGTCATGCAAAAGAATAACACTTTTGACCGATTGCTTCTTCTATTTCTTTCGAAATAACAATTTCGCGGCATCCAGATAAGATTTCGGATCACCTCAATGTTGGCTTAGGTCACAGTTGTCCTTGAGCGGCGAGCATGGCTCTCGTTCTCGACCTTTTCACGGTCTTCAAAAAATTCCTTGTGTCATGCAAACACTCGAGTTCTTGACAGGGTGTTGTCCCCAAAGTGCGCCTGTAATCACTGCAAAATTTCGGTTGGATTCACCCCTTCCTTGGCCAAAAACTTAATAATCCGTTGCTTCACGGAAACTCGCACTTCTGCCTCTCTCATTGTTTCTTTTCGTACTAAAGCGACTCGAGCGAATTGCGATTGGCTTTCCCTTCTCCCTAGCGGTACAGGTCATCCTCGCATCTACTACTACCAGGTTACTGACCTCTCCGTAAACTTAAAAGAAATCAGTCCCGTTTATATCTGACACACCCTCGTAATTGTGCCACCGACAAATGTTGTTTTCATTACGAACATGAAGAAAAATCTTACGAAACGCACGTTGAGCTGTATATAAAGATTCATACTTCCTAGACTGCAAAAGACAAACTGCCTTTTTTTCAAGAGTCGCCATCTTTGTAAGTGTCGTAGTCAAGTGGCAGTGTACTCACATGCACACTTCTGTCCTTGATTTTTAATTCTGCTCTCGAAACAATACTGAAAACCGCATTTCTTTCTAATTTAAACTTTCAAGAATATATTTCGTATGAATTGTAATTCGACAAATAGAAACAATGTAATTTTCACCAATAATTTATTAAGAGACTCGACAATTCCCTTTTTTTCTCGTTGTCCCAGCGATAATTACGACACCGAGCATTCGTGGCATGGTTGCCAAAACATCTAGGAAAAACTGGTTAAGATTCAGAAGCTCAAAACGACACTACGAAGTCTGGTCGTGAAAGTTTGAGTATGTTAATATATTAAGTCAACCTACATAATACTGCCTTTGATATTTATTCATTATATCACCTTGTTTAATGCAAATTTATTTTGAAGAAATTGTATTCGGTGTAGATCCCTTGCAGCCTTTCATTAGTCTACAAAGATAGTGTAATTTGCTTAATATTTTTTTACGTTCTGTTCCTGATTACCTTTAGCTAACGAGATTAGAAAATCATTTTGCCTTTTTGCCCTAATTGTAATGTACTCGGAAAGCATTAACTCATTTGAATTTACAATTACAACGATCTTTATTAAAAGTTCTGCACCTATGTTTATATGTAATTAATTTGACTGATGCCTGATGGAACTTAATGTGCACTACCTAATGTAAATTCAGCGTAGAAAGGAAAGATAATTCATTATGTGGTACATTAGTGGAGAATTCTCCACGTTCTTGGTTCATTTACCTGATGAACGCGGTATGCTAAAGTTACCAAGAATGGACCTAACCTAACCTAACCTTAAGTCATCTAAACTCTCGTGATTTACTCTAATTACAACCTAATTTAATTAAAGTGTCTCCTTTGGTACAATAATAAATGTTCTAATTTAAATTTTAATGCTTTAACGGCAACTTAATTACTCAGAAAATTAAATCTGAGACATTTAATATTTAAATTTAATTCACTTCTCATTTCAATTAAATATTTTTTTTTGAATCGTGGCTCTCCGTTTATGCTTAACGTTAATCATCTTTAATGTAGAGGGGGTTGCTTTCCCTGTCTACTTACTGCACTTGTACATTTTGTTGTTGTTATTGCATTTGTTTTTAATTATTGTCGCGTAAGGTAAAAATCATTATTTCACCCTTTGGTATTTTCGAAAGACACCTTTATTCTGGCTTTATATCATGAAAAACGAGTTAAAACATGCAATATTCCGCTTACACGACATTACTGTAGCCTACCTGCTTTATTCTGATAATAATGTCACATTTGTTGCGTGCCGTAAGGTTTCATTACATTTGTCCGACTTTTATTGAAACGTTGAAAGATTTTACAGGACTCTTTGTAAATTATTAATATAAAACATTGATATACTTTAATGCGATAGAATTTGAATAAATTCAAGTTCAAATTTTAAAAGAAAAAATGTAGTAATTTAGAAATCAAAAGATCCCTCGAAAAGAGGGCACTACAATGGCAAGTTCAGAAGAAAAGATAACGAGGAGGGTATTCATTTTCAATATTTGTTTCGAATGCAAATTCAAATCTGCCTCCAAAACTACCGTAGCACATAAATGAAATACGCTGTTAATTCTGAAAGATTCCTAAACGAAGATAACATATCCAAAAAAGAAGGCATTAAAATCCTTGTTCGTCTAAAATATTAATAATAAAACTTCACACATATGAAACACGTCAAATTCCACAACCAGTTTCGACCCATTTGGTCTCATCAGGTGGGCGCTGACAGAAATGCCTTTACACGGTATATGATAAATATGAATATGGAATCAACAGAAACAACTTCTCCGAAGGTTAATACCCCTATCGGCATTGAAGTACACTGTTGATTCCGAAAGATTCTTAGACGAAGATAAAATATACAAAAACGAAGGCTACAAAAACTTGTTTCTTATAAACAAAAAACCTTTTTTATGTTTCATTCCCACCAGCTACTCGTGCTGGTGGGCGGGCAGTTTCTCCGACCTACACTGTAGTGCAAAGCCCCTCTTCAGCCTCCTTGCAGGAATCGTGGAAATGGGTGGGTGGTGTGGTTTGGGATAGGAGGATGAGACTGACGAAATAAAGACAAAACAGAAGTGAAAGGTTATCTGTGGAATATTACTGCCCCAGCAATCGCCTAAGTAATCCAAGAAAACCAGAGAAAAACAGAGCACCCGGACCCAGGTTCGAACCGGTGACCTCCCAATACTAAGCAATGATCTAGAACACTAGACCACGCCGCTCGGTTGTTCCTTGTAGCACATTCAAATTTCGAGAAATACTTACCTCAAGAAAGATCAATAAGCTAAATTTTAATCACATGTATTTTGAGATTAAGATACATCAAATTCTCAACGTGCTGAAGCAATTCTGCTATCATATTTTATTTCAGCAATAAAACCTTGAAAATTATTACATTCTTAGTTTTATTCTTTTCATCAAGTAATGTTGCTTTCGGAAAGAAATTAGGATATGCTAAAATCCTGATGTAAGGCAACAAGTCTGAGGTTAGATTTCGTTGACCCGTGTATTTTTTCATGGTACAATTTTGAACGTTTGTTTCTGTCCTATTCGTAATAGGAAAATATGTATCCACCGATTTAAGGGTTTGTTTATCAAAATTGAAATGTATCTAATTTTCACGGATCTATCTGAGTTTATACGTAAAGAGACGGACAACGTTTCGATATTTATTAATGTTGAAACTTTCAGTAAATATTTTTATTCCAATTATTATTAGACGTGTTTTTCTTTTAATCAGTCTCATCAAGGTTACAATTAATGAATGCAAAGTTTGTATGTTTACTGAAAGAAAATTTAAATCGGTCGATGAAGGGAAAAATACTTAAAATACTGAGAAATATTAATACGAAGAAAACTTTTCATTATTTTGATTATTATTTAAAAGAAAAGCGGTTTCTTTGAACACAGATCGTATCGACCTCAACAACGGTAATTACTATTTACTAAATGAGGAGTTATGAAACTGACAGATGACGGCTAATTTATTTATGTTAATTTAAGAAATTTGTCAATAACAGACACCATCAGTAGCTTGAAACCAGCGGGGTGCTATATGAACTCAAGATTTACCCATTACATTTAAATGAAGAGAATTTTGTAAAACAAAAAGAAATAATATAAAAATTGGATTGATTCAGCCGTTACTTTGTGATAATTCATCTTAACGATAAATGAATTGTTTATTATCACTTTTTTATTTAAAAATCCTTTTGACTATAGTTTCGACAAAAAAGCTTGTCATTGTCAAACAAATGATTCAAATTGAATTAATATAAACAGATTTGTCACACAAATGATTCAAATTAAATAAATATAAACAGATGTAGTGGTGTTTGTATATATTTTGGAAGTACCATTAATTATTAAATGTACTGAATAATACTGAGTGGTACCAATCGACCTGGTCGTTTAACAGGTTATTTTCGGAAATTTTTGATGCTTTATATATTTCTAAGGATTCTAAAATATTAAGTTTAAAGCCTTTATTTACATTATAAATAATTTAGGATTTTCTATAGTAGGAAACTGATGGCCTGTTTCTAAGAAATGGTTTGCAAAATTGGAATTATCTCTTCTTAATCTAAATGATCTAAAGTGTTCGTTATAACGAATTCTAAATGACCTTCCAGTGTGGCCTAAGTAAAAGGAATCACATTCTGTACATAGCTTATAGAGTCCAGTTTTTTCAAATTTGTTAGTTTTATCTTTTGAATCAAAAAGTATGCGTTTTAAATATGTGTTTGTCTTAAAAGTAACTGTTAGGTTGTTTGCAAATAGAATATTAGCGATTTTTATTGAAATTTTACCATAGTACGTCAATAATATGTATTTGTATTCTTCGTTTTTTATGCAAATACATATTTTAGAATCCTTAGAAGTATATAAAGCATCAAAAATAACCTGTTAAACGACCAGGTAGATTTAGTACATTTAATAATTAATGGTATTTCCAAAATATATTAAACACCACTGTACATCTGTTTATATTCATTCTATTTGAATAATTTGTTTGACAACGACAAGCTATTTGTCGAAACTATAGTCAAAAGGATTTTTAAATAAAAAAGTGATAATAAACAAAGTAGTGTTTATTCATTTATCGTTTATAAATAATATATGTTAAGTACAATAACAGTTAATGAATACCAGTGTCTACGAAGTTTTATAGATTTTTGTACGTTTTTATTTAATTGCTTTATAGAAAAGCAATACATTTTTATTCCTTATACACAAAAAACATACAATTCAAGTGATGAATTTATTGTTCCCTAATGTTATTTCTATTTATGCATTTATTCCAATTGACATCGAAGTTTTTATAACCTACTTCTAACTCGGCACTTAACATTAAAAAAAATGGTTTGTTGTTTCACTTAAAAATTATTGTGCATCCCTCAACATCATCTGATTAGGTTAGAATGTAAATTATTCTTAATTTTGGTTTCATTTTTCAGCTTCAAAATGATCGGGGCGATGCCAGCAGTGGCGGTCCGCCACGAGCGACAAAAGGGCCAAGATAAAAGACACAAACGACCAAGTCATATATACATAGGGGGCCATTGGGTTAGGCCCATTAGTCCTAGTGCAACACCCAGTCCAAACGGACCCAATTATCAAGATAATTTAGATGATCGTTTACCGGAATATTACGTATGCGGAAAAGTGAGTGCTTATTACCTATTTAAATATGTAAAGAACATTTACTTATTGGTCAGAAATTTATCGAAATTACCAGATATGGATCGCGATTTCGAACTTAATAGTTTTCATAGGTAGCTTCGATAACTTATTATTGATCACACCTCAGCTGTTCCTTAAAATAAAGTTGATAGAATATCATATTACAGGCAGTATATTGCCATTTAAAGGGTTGATATATGTTTTGTATAATTGTGAGATGAATCTATTATAATAACCATTATTATGCTTTTGATCAGAAATTTATCGATACTACCAGACACGGATCGCGATTTCGCTCTTGTTAGAAGCTCATCAGCGTGCCATAGGCAGTTTCGATAAATTACTAACCAAATCTAAATGTCCCATAAAGAACGGTTAATATAAAAATGACATAGAGGCAATTGCTGCCATCTAGTGGATTTTAGCCGCTACATAGGATGTCAAACTAGACAATTTCTGACCAAAAGCACAATAATGGTTATTATTAAGCTTTACGTGTATTCACGTACGTAGGCTGCGTTGTTGATATAGCTGGACAAGTTTAAATACCTCTGTGAGACCTTGTCTAGTTTGACATCTTCTGTAACGGCTAAAATCCACTAGATGGCAGCGATTGCCTCTATGTCATTTTTGTATGTATTATAGTATACCTCATAAACAGGATCCCAAAAGCAGGACATTTTAGCCCATTTCTCAAGTAAAACTTCCTAACTTAGTTACAGACTGGATAACACCTTAGATGTCAAAACGCATATTTGACTTCTAAACATTTTATATGGAATTTCGAGTGATAGTGTTTCATTTAGTTCTGTTTCACAGAACTCCATTTTAGTTTTTTGTAACTGTTTTAACAAAAGAAATGCTTAGTAGATACCTTTAAAATGTAGATGATATGGTCGCTAACGGTGAGGAACCTTTGGTCTGTAGTTTTACACTGGATCACACTAACACCTGTAATAAAAGAAAAGAATATTGAAGTCCAATGCTTTTGTGAAATGAAACTTCCATTATGAACGACACGGCCTGCGGCATTCGTTCGATACGGCGGCACTTTTAATTACCTTATTAAGACTTATCATCAACAGGAATAATTGCTTAATTTTATACCTTGTTTCGAAAGTTTATATTACAAAAAGATATTGTTAGAGTTCATTTTATAAAGACATGCAGAATGTGATCGAAGCACTAATTGTGTCTTATTTAGTAGTAATGTACCGCCACGATGCATGTGAATGACCTCGTTTGAACTTTTCTATCTGTTTTATGGAACCGGAAAAGTCCAATCGGTTTACCAGTTCGCAAATCAATTAAGGGAATTGCTAGGGGAGAAATTCAGTAAAAACTCCTCGTTAAATTCTGATACCATCCTGATGCATTTTATACAAAATATTTGTACTAAAATTTCAAGTATCGGTATTAATGTAATTCAACATAACATATTCCATTGAAGCATAGTCATATTGTGCCCTTTGTTATTTTCATTTGACTGGAATCCCTAAAAGTACAGAGTCTGGCCACTCAGCAGATTAGCTCGGATTGGTTGGTCAACATAATGGAGGAACCAATCGATGGGTTGCTTTAGTTCAGAAATAACACTTGAAAACAAATCGCGAAAACCGCCATTCGAAGTGAGAACTAGCAACGACACAGATAGAAATAGCGGCAGCCATTTTGTTGACGCATTAAAAACAGTGGCCAAACCATAGACATAGAGACTGGATTGGGCAATATCTTCACAAATTTGTCCATTCTCTAGAATGAAATAAAGCGAATATGCGGTCTATACCTGTCTCTCTTTATAGTTTTGTAATTCCAAGCGTAAATATTATTATCTTAGGTTAGAATTCTAGAAAGAGACAACTACTGACCGAGCGTTCGCTCTGTTTCTCTCATAGTTTGCCTTGTCGCTAGTATTTACTTTACAGCTCAATAGAAAAGATTAATTCTATCAGCTTCTACTTTATGTAAATTTAAATACATATTAAAATTTTAAATTAATAAAACACAATTTCCACCATAATTTTATTTTATTTTCCTCTACAATTGTTTCACCCTACTAGGGCTATATGTATTACTACTATCTTAGTCTAAAGGGTGGGGAGAAATATCAACTATTTTGTCTAAAATTATTGAATTGTGGATATTTTCAATTTCATTAAGGATTCTTGTGCTCTTTTAATCTGTTCTTTAATTTCTAACGTTTCTAAAATGTCTAGTTTTTTACTTTTATTATGTTTGTGTAAAATTTTGAAATTTTGTTCTAAATTAAATTCATGTTTGTTGTCTTCAATGTGGTTCATGAATGTTGATTTTTTATTGTAGTTCTTAATATGTTCTTGAGTTCTTTCTTTGAACGATCTCCTTGTCTGACCAATAGATGGCGCATTACAAGTGTATATATTGGTCAGACAGGGAGATCGTTCAAAGAAAGAACTCAAGAACATATTAAGAACTACAATAAAAAATCATCATTCATGAACCACATTGAAGACAACAAACATGAATTTAATTTAGAACAAAATTTCAAAACTTTACACAAACATAATAAAAGTAAAAAACTAAACATTTTAGAAACTTCAGAAATTAAAGAACATATTAAAAATAGCACAAGAATCGTTAATGAAATTGAAAATATCCATAATTTAACAATTTTAGACAAAATAGTAGATATTTCTCCTCACCATTTAGACTAAGACAGTAGTAATACGTATAAGGCAAAAATTGTAACATTCGATGTAAATACTTCTCCCGAAGATGCCCTAGTAGGGTGAAACAATTGTAGAGAAAAATAAAATTATAGTGGAAATTGTGTTTTATTAATTTAAAATTTCAATCAATAGAAAAGCCTGAGTCCACTCTCAATGTTTATATGTCATACTCTGTATATCCATGGTCTCTATTTTTGACTATTCTTTCACGCCATCTAGATGTTTGTTATTATTACGCACAACAATCGCATCGAAAATCCGACAGATGAAACGTGATTGTTTGATTGAATACGTTTTCAAATGCTGTATAAGTTCTATATAAATTTACATTCAAATACAAATAATTAAATATAATTACAATAAAATAATTATAACGATACGAAATAAACATTATAAACTGCATGTGGTGTGTTTTTAATAACACATATTAATTTTTTTAACTTTTAACTATTTGTAAACGATCTTACCACCATTTAATGGTTAAATAGTGAAATATGCACAGGATGGACATTTTTAAAATGCAATAATTTGTTCAAAATATTAGTAATAGATTCAAATACAAACTAGAGAATTCTTTTAATTGTAAAATTATAGAAAAAAGTCCAGTTAATTTAAAACCATATTATATAAAAATAAAACCATTCATCCCTTAGAAAAAAGTGGTGTTTATCGTTTTGGTTGTAATTCGTGCAATGATATTTATATTGGACAGAGTGGCAGGTCTATTAAAAAACGCGTTTCCGAATATAATAACGCCATTACCAAAAAGGACAACAAATGTGGTTTTGCTGAACATTTCATTACTAATAATAATCATCTAGACTTGGATAAGATAAAAATTTTACATTGTAACATCCCAAAAAGCAGGAAACTGTCTCTCCTTGAAAATTTAGAAATAAGAAAAGCTGTTCATAATAAATGTAATCTTGTAAATAACCAACTAGAATTGGTATCCTATAATTCCCCTTTGATTTTGTATAAATTATAACTTATCCTCCCCACCACGTTTCTTGAAATTTATAGTGTAAATTGTTTGAACACATTTTACATATTTAGTAATCTTTTGTATTCTCTAGATAATGGTCGAATCGACCGAAACAATATTGTCGAGACAATAAAAAATTCGTGAAACTTATTTGTTTTCTTTCTTTTCTCTTTGATTTAAAATGTTTCACAAAAAGTGCACTATTCAAAGTTTAAGTTTTATTATAATGCAATAGAATTTTGAAAAAACGTTTTAAATTTTGTTACTAATAAAACAATTTTATTTCTAAAATCCTACGGATAAATCTAATGCTATTTGTACTTGTATTAAGAATGAGGACTATAAATTTTTATTATGTGTTAGTTTTATCGTTTCGTAACATAAATAGGTACTGGAGCAACAAAGGGATGTAATTTATACTGCGAAATAAACGCCTGACACAAAACAAGGTCGAGGTTATATATGATTAATAAAGATGGGTTGTTACGTGCCGACACCTACGTTGAAGCGCCATTTTTGCTATTCATACAACACACTCCTATTCAAATTAGAGAAACGGAAATAATGGCACTTGCAAAGGGAACATTTATTTCAATAACGTTATGTACGTAAATAATCACAAATGAACAAAACGGAAAATACAAACAACAGAAAAAAACATCGGACATAAAATTATAAAAATGTCATTTTATATAAAAAGAGACATTGTATATCATATATATTTAGATAAGTAATATAAATAAGAGCCCACTGAAAATACGAATAAATACAAAGTACTTAATTAAATTTCAAAAACCTTCTACGTATTACGAAGTTCCTGAGAAATTGCGTATGCGTCATCAATATGGTCCGTACGTAGCAATGCGGATAATAGTGATTGAAGTTAGCAACAGTAGATATTGAACTCACTTGAAATATAGAAAAGTGGCTGTTTAACTATAGAACACGGAATGTAAATAATAATCGTATTTCTGGTGTTTTAAAATAACTAAAGTACAGTTATAATAATTCAATGAATTTTAAAATATTGAATACAAAAGTATGTGTAAAGATACTTGGCAGATAGCGATGTTGAAGAAACGTTACTTAAAACACTTTTAGTTTTAAAATCGTATAAATAAAAATATATACCCTTAATATATATAGTGCTAGGGTATAAGTAGATTTGTAAGGTAATTTAATGGATTTATGTGACTATTAAAACGTCTAATTTAAGGTTGTAACTTATCATATAACTTCCTATATCCAAGATGTTATCGTTTAATCGGATTTTTTAAATTAAAAATAACTAACGAAAATAACACAACAAATATTTTCAAAAATGGTATCATTTTGTACCTATAGGAATATTTAAACTTTCACTGGTGTATTCTCGATGAAACATTTCTAATAAAGGAAACAGAAAAAGTAATTTAGTTAATAATCAAAAAGAAATAAATATATACAACACACCATTAATAATCACACAACTCTAATTGTTTTTGTTTACCCCCACTTTATAATTTATTCATGTTTAACATCGTAGCGTTAGTTACTATTGTACTCGTGAAAATGACATTTTGAGGTCGAAACAATTGTCGAGAAATAAACAGTTTTGTTGAAACATTTCTTTTCTTTTTCTGTTTCCTATACGAATATTTTATATTTCGAAAAAGATATACTAAAATTAAAACTTGTAATATTACCCACATTATATTTATTTATGCTGTTATATGTAATATATGATGAAACACTTGACAACAATAATTGGTTTAAAATGCCTCCGACTATAAAAAATTAAAGTTAATAATAATGTAATAGTTTTTAACAAATTGAAGTAGAAATTGTGTTAAAGTCAATGTTTGGTTGTAATACGGAAGACCTTAATAATAATAAATGTGTATACATATTTACATCCTGAGGATAGTAAACAAGGAAGTGATAGGATACTTTGGCACATTTCCATATCTATCAATCTTTTCTTTGTTGTCGAAACCTTGTAATACTTTCTTATGTATCTATTTTGCTACCGAAATTACTAAGTGAGGGGATCGACTAGGAAATTAATTGTTTTATTTGTACCGAGATTATATTACAAATTTCAATTTAATTCCCCAAAGGAAATAATTTTCATAAAGTGCCAACTTGTTGAGTATCTCTTACACTTAATGTCTAAAGTGTTCTTAACATCAAGGGTTTTAAGTCCTAATTGCTTCTCTTGACTTGAAGGAGACATTGTGGCTACTCAGCTTCTCTTAGTTCTTATTAGATTTTTCAAGAAATTTTAAGAAGTGGAAATGAGAGACAGAATGCAATAAGAAGACATTTGTTTGAATCAAGAGCTTTTGTTATCGAGAATACAAACTGAAGAAGTTTGTACAAACTAAAAAACGACAGCTTTAAAATATTTCAGACAAAAAGCGAAACAAAAGTATAATAAGTCCTATGTGGGCTAAATCATATACACTACAGGTAAAAGTTTAACCGACCATATTAAGAACATATGTACGAGGGTGGTTCAATAAGTCCGTGACTACTATAAAATTTTGAGCAAGCTGCGAGGTTCAGTTTAAGTTTGACAGCAATAAAAGGCAGCTAACTTCGTTAATTTCCACAGTAATGGGAAAAAGTGAATTTCGTGTGCTGATTAAGCATTACTTCTTTTACTTTACAAAAAATCCGTTAAAACAAACAAGAAAAGGCTTTGTTGAATATAGCGGATAGATTCTATGATCCTTTTATAATTGCGGATGCGCACGCATCCTATAAATGTAAAGCAGTTAGTAGTGTGAGCGGTCGACTCTCAAGCAGTCGGGTCACAAACATGTCAGAGGAGACTTCTCTGAAATAAAAAAACACCAAGTATTTTTATATTAACTTTCCATTTAAAAATGTTTCACCAATATCGTATTAGATTAAATACAATCATAGTTATTAATCACTTACACATTAAATTACCATAAATGTGGTTTTATTTCATGCGGTACTTAGTACACCCTGCTGATATCATATAATGTCTTTACCTTTCACAAATTATTTTCTAAACAATTTAAGAACAAAGGCTTTAACGACCGGAATCTATGGTATAATAAAGATTTGGGTTGTAGGGCGGCGGTCTAAGTGAACTATTAAGTTCAAACGTTTCGTCGGCTACTGCAGCTAACATCTTCAGTGGTAGTGCGCAGGTTGTATCTCGAATTCTCGGCAGGGACCGGTGGATAGCACCATCACTGACGATGTCAGCCGCAGTAGCTGACGAAACGTCTGGACTTAATAGTTCACTTAGTCCAGGGCCGTACAGTCCGAATGTTTATTCTACTATTTTCTAAATCTAACTGAGGCATTCAGCCGTTTAAGACGGCATTCATTTTACAACAGTACGGAATTTGTCACGAGTCCGCTGCAGATCGTGAGCAAATTAAAATACAGTTGTTATATATTATGCGGCATTAAAAACGTTCCAAATAAAGGTTTCCCTACCTCCAATATAATATAATATAATGTTTAAACGGATCAATAATCTGCCTATGCTCATTCGAGCCGTGACGACCGGCGTATAGCTATCACCCACCGCAAACCATGAATAGGTGGTTTGTTTTGTTTGAAAATAAAGTAGGCAAGTCCCATGCAGCCTTGCAGGTGGCAGTGTTATGTGAGATGAAAAACATGGTACAGTGGCCGGCACCTAAGGAAATTCAGCGACGGTCAAATTGACATGTAGCTAGGCGGAAACTTTTAGCATAGCAATAAATGAAAGAGCCAATAAAAATATAGCTGGACCGAAACGTCAACTTGTAGTTCAGCGGCGCGTATCACTGAGAGAAAAAGTACTGAACACGGAACACAAGTAAATTCATTCAACTGATTTGCTTACCCTAACAACCCCTTATCTACTCTGTTAATTTGCAACTATTTGCCACTATGCTACTAAACCTTGCTGAGCATTTATCATTCTGCCTACCGGTCGATTATCCCCGCCCTAGAGGGGCTAAGCTTTGATAGTGCGCATCCGATGATTTATGGCTTTTGAATCTCCTTAGGTGCCGGGTACTGTAGTACTCTGTCTGTCTTTCTTTAATAGTGCAAGTATAATTAAAGTAACGCTTCTAATTGGCAGCCGCTGCTGACCATGTCCTGCGCATTTTGTGAGCATGTATAAAATAAAAAGAGGTGGATATTCATTTACTGTTTCTTTCTATTGGCTACTTGGCTACTCTAATTCACTGGTTCAGTAAAAATGATGATAACAACAATAAAAAGTAGTAAATCAAACATCAAGTTCTATGTATCATAATGAAAATGGCCAATTCGGACTCCTATTTGAAGATATAGCATGTTTAATGTTTAATCATTAAAGTCAGTCAAACAGAAATATGATTATTATTCTGAAACAAACAATCACCCCAATTGTACGCACACCCTATCATTTACCGCCATTCGATGATATTTGCTCATCTTGTATCAGTTGATTAGAGTCTACAAAATTAAAGGGGAAAATCTAATTTGTAAAGTACTCTGACGCTTAATTTGATACTTGTCCATATGACTGTCTCTAGCAATGATAACGAAAAGATGCTTTCTATTAATAGATGTTACACCCACCGTAATCTAAGATAAACATTAAAAGCCTTTTACGGAAGTTGTAATGAATGGTACAAGTTTATGAAACAGATCGATCCATTAAAATTGTCTTCCGAACAGGAGAATACTTAGTTAAGATAAAGTTCTATCAAAAGAAGGATAAAAATCAAAACTTTGTAAGTGGTAAAAAGTCAGGTGGTTCTCAGGTATATTCCCTTTTTCATGTAATTTATTTTTAAATAGATATTATCTATACGTATGTTTTATTACCATTTTCATATTCCTCGTATGTCATCATATGTTAATATTTAATGAATGTGTACAATCTCATTTATTAAATAGTTTAAAGTTAATTAAAAATTAATCAATAAATGAAGCTAATTAACTCAATTAAACGCTTTGCGCATTACTAGAACTTCTTAATTTCTTCAAATACGACCAGCCGTTATGTATTAATATAACAAAATGAAAACAACAAAGTTTCACGAATAATTCATTACACCACACAGTTTATCACCTGATGAAGCCACAACATTTGTGATGCAGCGAATAATTCTTGAAACTTTTTTGTTTTTATTTTGTTACATTATGGATAAGTTTCAACAAATAATAGCTCATAGTATCAATAGTTACGTATAAAGTTAGCTGACTGGAACTATGTTTTTATAACGGGTAGTAATCAACGTACATGTACTTAACCTTACAAATTTGACAGCTGTCAAATGCTATTATAAAAACATACACCTTGGAAACTATTTAAACATATACCGTCCAAAAGGTACCAGTCACACTTTATATGACAGGCTAAGATACATGTTTACTAGTCCAGTAGTAGAGAGAATTCATAAAGTTGAAATCCGAAGTCCGATTAAAGTGTTCCGGGATATTTTCTAGAATGTATAACTATTTCCAAGTCAATTTCTCAACATTCTCGTTCGTTCGATACTTTAATAACTTTCTTCAACTGATACACATCTGCACGACCGAGTTTGATGTTTTCCTAGCATGATAAAATCTCTTGAAAGTTTATACCTTCGCAAGAATGAATTCGTTGTTTTGAACAATTAAGGAAACAATCATTGAAGTTAAATGGATTCAATAAGTTTATCTTGTTTTCTGTCACCTAACATACATTTTATTTTACTAGATCAAACTTCAAAAAAATTGTCTGAATTATCACACTTTTGTAAATTTGAAAAAGTTGTTAATTCTCCCCTTTTAAACATTTAGTATCATTAATAATAATAATTGTTCCATCGTAATTTAATAAATTAAAACGCCGTATTGTTTTCATTTCTAAAACGAAGTAACGGAACTGTCTCTTGAAGTACCATTTATGACATGACATGAATTTGTATTGTGGAGCAAATATTTCTGCAGTTTCTCAATTGTCAACTTAAAACTAAACTAAAAATATTTCCGTTTAAGATGCATTTTCTTAGAAGGCCTCAATCATAATAATAATAATTTCTTTTTGTTGTATTTCACTTAATAAAAAGTTTCACTGTAAATTTTGTTTCAAATTGATTTCTCCCACTTTTTTTGACTTTCTGTTTTGACTTCGTCATCGTCTTGAAGACGCTGACCGCCCAAATGTTTCTTCAAGTGTAGAAACAAATAGTAGTCACTAGGCGACAGATCAGGGCTGTACAGAGGATGATCTAGAGTTTCTCAGTGAAAAGATGTGATGAGATCTTTGGTCCGATTAACCACATGCGGACGGGCATTGTTATGCACATTTATGCGGCCATCTTTAAATGCTCTCAGCCACTTCCTTACCATTTCATCACTTATAAACTGTTGATTTCACGATGTTTATCAATCGGTTTTAGTCCTTGAGCACTAAGGAATCGTATAACAGCTCGGACGTCACAGTCGGCGAGACTCGCGATTATCGGAGGCATCTTAAACACTCAGCAAACAACATAAACAAGGGCGAATCAGACTTTAATGGCATGAGTGATGATGGTACTCGGTGCGCATGCGCGGAACGCTGACCGCAGCCTGCGGCAACAGAATTTCAAAACGGTACTTACTTAAAAAACATGCCTCGAATAGTTTCTGTACTATCGAGCAGTGTGATCTAGTGTTTAGATCATAGCTAACATTAAGGAGGACACCGGATCCCCCGTTTTTGGACCAAGTTTTTGTGTGGATAATATTGTATTCCACAGAAAGTCTTACTGTTTTTTTCTTGATATTCACTTACTGTCACTATCCACCCGTTCCCCCGATATCTAAAGGAGTCTGAAGAGGGCTTAATCACTACTTTGTAACATCTGTGTAAATATAATGTTGATGTAACAGCTCGCGTAACATTTTCAACTGATACGAATGAAACACAAAGTTTTTTAGCCGTTGCAATTGATATTTCATGCACTACCCTTCTATCTACTTTGTCATTGGCTTATGTACGTGCCCAATATACTTTTTCTATACTATGAAACGTTGCCAGCTTCTCTCTTCATTTTATATGTATTATTAAGACTTTTCTTAGACCAATTAACTTTACATTAATAATAATTGTGATGGTAATGGACGACTTCTTTGTTTGCAGATCTCGACCCTCCAGATCGTCGTTGGTTCTCTTCTACTAGGGGCAATAGTTCTGGTTGTAGGTTTGGTCCAGTTAACTCCAAATGCCGCTGATGCCGACCACAGGTACTTCTTTTTAGGCACAGGATCGGCGTTACTCCTACTGGGACTTATAATGACAGGGGTGCGATGTTGTTGTATGCATTGCCCAGACAGTGGAGTTGAATCGGAAGAAGAGGATAGGCCGCCCGTGTTAGAAGCCGTCAACAGTATAGACGTCCTTGTTCAAAGGAGAGATACGCAAGTAAGATGTTTCTCACTCATTCTTATACTTATATATGTATGTATTAAAGTATTTTTAATTAAATAAAGTACCTAAGAGAAAAATGTAATATATTTCACTTAATGTCATTCCATAATCATGATTATTAAACCGAGCACAGCTCCGATATTCAGACCGTTTATAATCAAAATGAAAGATTAAATACACGCCATAATCGAAAACATAAAACCTAACCCTACTTTACCTAACCCAACTAAACCCAACCTACCATTATAAGAAAAAGAGAAAGAATCGTCAGAAAACTACACAAAGATTATATAAGTGATGTTGAGCGTTTGTTTATCTCATGGTGAAACATTTTTAAATAATAAGTCGAATAAAACACACTTGGTATTTTGTTTCACAATTTATTGTTTAAAACTTAACGATACCGTTTCGGCAATTAAGCCATTGTCAAAAGATAGGAGTACAATAGATACTAAAAGAATATTGCAGAATTTGTGCTTAAATAGGTAATCAGAAGGTAGATTTTAAGAGGCATAGTGAATTCAATTTGGTCATTAGTGACCATAAGATTATTATATTTTGCTTTTGTTATTTCGAATATTTCGAGAAGGTCTAATTTTTTACCTTTATTAAGATTATACAAAATTTTGGGATTATCAATATCTAAATGGTGGTTATTTGATATAGAATGGTCAGAAATTCCTGTGCAATTATTTTTGTGTGAAATTGATCTTTCATGTTCTTTTAGCCTATACTTTAGAGCTCTACCAGTCTGGCCGATGTGAATGGCCTCACAATTTTTACACTTTATTTGGTAGACACCATTTTTGTGTAATATGTTCACCTGGTCTTTGTAATTTACTAGGAGTGAACTTAAATTTAACTTATTAGCTGCAGTGGTATTTATATTATTTTTTCTTAATCTGTCACATATTTTATTAGATAACTGTAATAGATTAAGAAAAATTAATATAAATACCATTGCAGCTAATAAGTTAAATTTAAGTTCACTCCTAGTAAATAACAAAGAAAAGGTCCATCGTTTTATTTCAAGTTGTTATTGTTATTTATTTTTACATTGAGTGCTTTGGTGGCACTTTGAATTGCAGAGTATCATTGCCTTCTTGCACTGGCATTTGTTTGTGGAACAGTTTTTTTTGCAGCTGCATTTCACAAAACGTATCTATCATAACCTGATCTATTTATATCAGGACAAATCAGTTTGGACCACCCTAAACTGGTTTATCCTATCGGGCTTAGGACAAATCAGTTTGGACTACCCTAAACTGGTTTATCCTATCGGGCTTAGGACAAATTAGTTTGCACTAGGCTATACCAGTTTATCTTATCGCGTATAGGAAGAACTAGTTTAGCCTAGGCAAAACCAGTTTGTCCTGAAATCGGGTTTGGCATATACATCTGTGTATTTGTTAAAATAAAATCTTTGTGAAGTTTTTCAACGATTCTTTCTCTTACTCTTATATTAGTATACCTTCACAGTTACTCAAGGATAAAAATATATCTTTGATATACAAATTTCCAGTTTCTTATAGCTAATCTACCATATTGTTAATGAAAGGCAAACATTAAGTAAAGTATCAGCAACGGTCAGAGATCTTAACAGGCTTCGAATCGTTAGACAAGGATCCATAGGGGGCGATAGGAGCCAAAACCCCCTCCGCAAGGCTTGTGCCCTACCCTTATAAGCTCGTAATCTAAACTTTTTAAACCCCACAGGTGCGGAATGAAGAAGCTACTGTGTTAGCGAAGCAATTATTGTTGTGCATTAAATAATTTGTGTGAAAGTGTTTATTTGTGTTGTTTTGTTTACCTTTATGATAATGACATATCACCAAGTAAAAGCCGATACCATTTCAACTTGTTTATTCGATACGGTTCACATATAATGTTAAAGTTGTGGTTTTACAAAAAGCTGTCGTGTTCAGTACGATTTTAATTTTCATTTTGAAGTTTCAATTATCGTCCAATCATCCTCAATGCATATAGTTATTACACGCTGTTACATATTGAAACAAATGAATGGCGACAATTTGTATTACGATGAAGTCCCACGTAACGATCGTTAGAATGGATATTGTTAGTTCGTGTTTAAATAAAGTAAATAGTCGATCATGGAAGGCGATGTTACCTTAATAAGGGGATGAAATATGTATTAGGGATTTTGTTTACCCTGTCTGCGATACTTAGTCAGTGTCATGTGGGATTAAGTACGTACAAGTCACTTTTATATTCGTTTTCTTTTTTCGTTCTCATTTTATCAGTTTGTCGATGTTCAAGTAGAATATTAATTGGTCAACAACAGTTTTTAATTAGGGAGAGTAATTATTGTCGGGCGAAAACGAAGATCAATTTCAAATGACAGGTTTATGAATTTGCTTATGTAGAATTCACACCTTTTTCACTTTTTTACAATCTGAAATCATAGAAACCTTTTTGGTAAAGTATTTGTCGGAATCGAGACATTTGACTTAGAAGTTTCTATCTTACTTTCGAATAATAACAGACGGGCTGAAAAGTTCGTAGACTGACCCATAGATGACGCTACTAGTATCAAATCCAAATGATTTCTAGTTAGCCCTAACCTTCAAAAAACGCGTGTATAAATTTGACAGCTGTTGCACTATTAGTATCTGAGTTATAGCATTTTTAGTGAAAGAACTTTTGTTACTTTGAAAAAATTGATAAAAAGGAATTCGTGTGTTAATAAAGCATTGATTTTTGGCGAAAAAAAATACTGTTGAAACCAAGGATTGGCTTGATAAACATTATTCGGACTTTGCACCAGGAAAATTAACAGTAGAAAAGTGGTTTGCTAAATTTAAACGAGGCGAAATGAGAACCGAGGACGATGCACGCAGTGGACGCCCCAAAGAGGCTGTTACCGACGAAAACATCAAAACAGTCCACAAAATAATTTTTGATAACCGTAAAGTGAAGTTGATTGAGATAGCTGAGCTGAAACCCTAAAGATATTAAAGGAACGAAAGCTCTGTACAAAGTGGGTGCCGCGCGAACTCACAATCGACCAAAAGCAACAACGGATCGAATCGATAATTCTAAGCAGTGTTTGGAGCTGTTCAATCGTAATAAATCCGAATTTTTATGTCCATTTGTTACGATGGATTAAACATAGCTCCATCATTTTACACCGGAGTCCAATCGACAGTCAGTCGAGTCGAGTGGACTGCACGTGAAGAACCGACTCCAAAGCGTGGAAAGACGCAAAAGTCGGCTGGCAAGGTTATGGCATCAGTATTGTGGGATGCTCATGGTAATATTATACCATGAGCATTGACTATCTTAAAAAGGGAAATACCATAAACAGCGACTATTACGTAGCGTTATTGGAGCGTTTAAAAGACAAAATCGCGGAAAAGCTATATTATATATTAAATAATAAAATCAAATTCTATAAAATAAAAAAAAATTTCCTATGCTAGCCTACGAACTTTTCAGCCCGCCTGTTATATGGTGTATTTTAGTATTAAATAAATACAGGGTCATTCAAACTGAGTGGTACGTACATCAAACGTATTAGGGAAACTAAGCATGTTACAAATTTGAAAATTTGGAAGTAGGGGTTATCAAGGATGATCTATTTAACTAGAATAATTTCAATTGTCGGGCACTTCCGGTTATACCGGAAGTTGATGTCAACTTTCTTATTTTAAATGGAATGATATATTTTTACGATTAATTATTAATAATGAAATATTTTGGAGAATTTCTAGCAGAGGTTAATTTTAATACATTAATGTTGGTATTAATTTCTAAATTAATTTTTACCTACTACAGATTATCTCAAATTAATGAGGAAAATTTTGTTGCTGCTGACACGCCCTCGCTGGGAACCGAACTCGGGACCTTTGGCTTCACGCGCCAATGCTCTAACCACTAACCTACTCTTCATCAAAGTATTTCATTATTAATTAATGTGTGACTGTGATTATGTAAATACCTTCATCGTTGTTACTGCTATCACCTCTCGAAGCGTACTGGTTAGAGCATTCAAAAATTAATATCAACATTAATTTATTTAGTTATTGTTTAAATAAATATGACTGACTAGAAAAATCGCTACAATATATGCGTGTATAATGATGCTTGTGGGCGCAAAAGTCCAACAGAACAAAAATACCACTGCTACCCTTATAAAAGCTTTACTTTAAAAAAAAATCGATAGTTTTAAGTTCAATAAAGAAGTGTAGGTAGGTAATTTATATGTTAACGCCAACTTAGGGTCAAGGATAATTGTCTTAATAATCGTATCACATGTTTGTAATATTTATAGAAAGGCCGTGCCATATTCCCTTTTTGAATTATTTTTATTATTATTATTACTAACAGAAGCGTCCATTTTGGTTGTTTGCACTCGATTCTAGTTCTGGTACCACTCACACATTCATATATACATTCGGGTATAGTTGTTACGTATCCCCATCAACCCTTATTGCTTTTCTCCCCTTTCATCTACCGATGTCGATTGTGTGCGCGTTCGTACTCAAATGAAATGAATCATGTCCGTTTTTGAATGTGAGAGAGATCGATGGTGTTCAGTAAACATGGATTTCCGTGCGAATAAAAACGTTTACTTTATGCATTAAACATGGGACAAAGCGAAAGATTTATGAACGCAAGGGTGACAGAGCACATGTGTAGGTATTACAAGTATTAATCGAGAAGGGTTCAAAGCAAGTCGGTTGTTTGAATGTGAAATGTAATTTAGACAGAGATATAAGGAATTGCTAACAGATTTCAGTGAAGGAGATAAGATATTTCTACAAAATCGAATAAAATTTGAATAGAACATTAATAACAATCTTAATAATGAAATATTTGGAGATTTTTTGTTTTAAGGGTAGAGGTCAGTTTAACCCGGGTGTTTTTACCGTCGTAGTTTTTAGCCTAATATCGACCGGCTTTACTGTGTACCACATTATTAATTTTATCGAAGAACCAAAGCACTTGTGTAATTTACAAACTTTAAAAATCAAAATTTATATCAAACAAACTTGGAAATTTCACTTAAAACTTTATTAAAAAACTCGATACGTATTTCGCCTTATAGGGGCATCTTAAGGAGTGACAAAAGTATACTAAGTAACAAACAGCAAATAAATTAATTTATAGTACATCCTAAGAGGATGAGGGGTGAACAATGTTTGGGTCCAGTAGGGGATTGTTGCCAAAATCTAGTTGCTCGTTGGTGATATTTTTATTTTCTTTTTTAGCTTTTTCTATTTCTAAAATTTCATACCTATCTATTATTGAACCTCCTTTTAAATGATGTAATAATTTTATATTGCTATTATTTATGATATGCTTATTTTCAATTAGATGAGTGGCTAAACCTGAGGCATGTTTATTGAACTTTACATAATTTACGTGTTCGTTGTATCTGGTTAGAATTTCTCTTTTTGTTTTGCCAATGTAAATAGAGATATTCTAACCAGATACAACGAACACGTAAATTATGTAAAGTTCAATAAACATGCCTCAGGTTTAGCCACTCATCTAATTGAAAATAACCACAGCATAAATAAAAGCAATATAAAATCATTACTTACATCATTTAAAAGGAGGTCCAATAATAGATAGGTATGAAATTTTAGAAATAGGAAAATCTAAAAAGAAAATAAAAATTTTACCAACGAGCAACTAGATTTTGGCAACAATCCCCTATTGGACCCAAACATTGTTCAACCACCACCCTCTTAGGATGTACTATAAATTAATTTATTTGCTGTTTGTTACTTAGTATATTTTTGTTACTCCTGAAGATGCCCTTATAAGGCGAAATACGTATCGAGTTTTTTTTAATAAAGTTTTAATTGAAATTCCCAAGTTTGTTTGATTTAAATTTTAATTTTTAATTTTAAAATGAAATTTGAAAGGGATTTTGTACCCAGTGAGTCTACAGAATAACTGAAATGTATGTCAGTAATATTTAGAAGAATTAGGGTGGGAATGATTACTCAGCAAGTTTAAACGTATAATTATGTATCCTATAATTAAATCTTATTTTTGCCAAATGGGCGGGTATTAAACGAAAGCTGCTAACTATATACAATTATACAAACAAAATACTCCTAAGTACCTACAAATAGAATAAATATACAATTGATTTGAATGTAAAAATAAGGTAAAAACAACGACAGGTAACGCTGAATACAGAAATTCGTAAAATTATATAAACAAATAAAATATGATGTACCAATTACAATGATAGGAAATCTATACAAGTTTTCAAATATATACAAATCTTTTATATCGAACACCGAGTTCGATTACCAGCAAGGGCGTGATAGCAGCAACAATATTTCTCATTAATTTCAGGTAATCTGTAGTGGGTAAAAATTAATTCACATTAATGTATTAACCTCTACAATTCTCCAAATATTTTATTATACTTATTTTGGGATTCAATGTTTTCAAATCAAGTAACAAATGTAAAAGAAAAAAAAGTCATCACCTGATGAAGCCAATGTTTGGCGAAGCAATATTATAGTGTCTACAAAATAAAACTATTTGAAACATTGTGTTTTTTAATTGAAATTCAACATGTGTAAAAGAAGGATTTTATACCAGTGCAACAATGAAGTTTGGTACCTTTTTTAAACCATCTGTCTATATACCAGAAAGTAGATTTCAATCTTAAATTGGTTTTATTTTTTGTTCGTCTCTCTACGACCATTTATCGTAGTTATTAAATTTAGTAATTTATTTTATTAACAATACGTGTTACCATAATGTTTGTATCCGTATATGTCCTACAATTCTCATTTTTTAATGCTACTACCATGGGTAAATACCTTAATCGAGAAGTAAATATTTTAGCTAAAATACAATTTAGTTACCCGTGGGTTTAATTTTGCAGACGATAATAAAATAAAACACGCTTTTGTTTTACTTGTTGGTTTGTTTGTTGGTTTGTTTATTTTCTTCGGCACTAAAAAACACCTATGCAGCAAAACTACGGTAAAACAACGTGAGATCTCTAGTCGAAAGTAATTGCCTAGAGCTCTCAATGAGTTTTCTGACGAGTTTTTCCCTGAAAGGTTTGTTCTATTTAGTTCGAATTTCTATAAAAGCTCTCCAACTTTGTTAAAATCACGTTTATTACGCGTACATAATTAAATGGATTTTTACATTTCTATTTTTTAAACGGTTAAACATACTCTAATTAAAACCATCCCCAGGGAGACTTTTAAAAAATAAATATGAGCTACTTAATAATTACTAAAAGATTGCGTTTACGTCATCCACATAGTCTGTACGACCAATCCATAATAAAAATAAAAATATGCTCTCGATTTCAAACTCTTTAGTTGACATCAGCACGTCGCAGACAGTTCCAGCAGAACACCAGTCAACCTACTTGCTACCAATAAACAACGATTAATAAATAAATACAGACAGCGTAATGAACGCCATCTGTACATATTTGCTAGAACGCTAACCAAGAGCATATTTTTATTTTTGTTCTATCTGGTTACGTCCCTACCACGTAGTTCAGTCTAACAAGTTGATATCTGCATTAGTATATAAAAGGACCTTGTTTAATACTGAACCCTACAATAAGTAATAAATATGTACAGATGGCGTTCACTACGCTGTCTGTGTTTATTTATCAATCCAAAATAGCTGAAGTTAGCAACAGGGTATTGAACTCAATTGGTATATCGAAAATACGGTAAAAGCTGCGCCCGCAAATTTTAAGTTACATCATTTTATGTAATCAATCAGAGTGAATAGAAGTTATAACTAATTGTGTATGTATGTATCCTATATTATAAATTTATTTATAAACACATTTACCTAATAATATTCTTATCGCTATTTCACTGTTGTAACGAACAGATCAGATAAATATTTTATAAATATAAATATCGAATCAACAGAAACAACTACTCCGAGGGATAATACCCCTACCGGCATTGAATTCGTAGAAGAAGATAACATCAAAAAAATAAATAAAGGCATTAAAATCCTTTTTCGTCTAAATATTAAGGACCACACAACCCACATTTGGAACGAGCCCTACCAAGTAGGCACTGCAAACCGAAAGCCATTTATATTCATCATATAGCCTATAAAGGCCTTTTTGCCAGCGCCCACCTGATGAGACCCGATAGGTTAAAACCGGTTGTGAGATATGACTTTCTGTACCCTGTGCCTACTGTGTGGGACGCGTTCCAAATATGAAATCTGTGATTCTCAATATTTAGACGAAGAATGATTTTAATGTCTTCTTTTTTTTATAATTTTGTACATACCAATTAAATACTTAATGATATTTGCATGTTTGTCTATTTATGCAACTTACACGTGGTGGTTGTATTGAGTTGGTTTGTTTGTTGTTGTTTTTTCAATGTCTTTTTCTTCTAATTATATTTTCTTCTTTTTTAGGAAAAGGGTTTGGAATATGTGTTGCTGGCACTTGGCGACGATAGGCCGAGATACTTTAACTGACCGATTTTTGAAAAAACCTATCAATTGTTCATTTTTAAAACTTCCATTTAAGTCTAATGTTAAACATATCAACATTTAAAAATACGGGACCTGAAAGCTAATATACGAAAAAAAAAAATACTGAGAAGTCTGAAACGCTTTAGAAAAATTAAATACTTGTTGTATTTAAGAAATTATTGTTACATGAATGAATTTCACATGTGTCAAAATTAAAACTGAAGTTTGTTTTGTTTAGATATGTGTAAGCAATTTTAGCAAACAAAAGTACATTAAACATTCGAAAACAAGTATTTTATAATGAACAAAAAATGTGTGTTTATGAAAATTAAAACCACTTAAGTTTAATTATCCTCTAATTATTTAAATGACAGTCAACCATTCTATAACAAGAAATTTTGGAAAAATGGTATAAAATATGCAACAGTTCGTTTAGTAACTCACTATTTTTATATAGATCGACATTTCATCATTATATCTATGGTGCCAGCGTATAGATTTGTAAGGAAATTTGGTGGAGCTGTCTCCTCTTATGGCACAACATCATAGAATTATCTGTCTGTTAAAATGTCTATTTAGAGGGTAGAACCAACCAGGATGTTGCTTAATCTAAATTAACCAAAACTAAATCAAAAAATGACCAATTTTATATACCTTATGCAGTATAAAACATGTCATAACTCTACAGAGCACAGTAAGACAATTTCCAATTCCTGAAACATTGTTAATCATATGCCAATCCTATCTTTGAAATATGACAGTAACAAAGCAAAAGAGCTTCCGGACCACTCCATTTTGTTAATCTGACTTGCGATACTTGATGACGTCGTCAAGATAGAGGACCTAATATGGTGCCCAATACAGCTATATATGTTATAATATAAAAAAATCAAAATAACTCGATACAAACCCTACAAAACATGGCATTTTGAAGATACGGGTTTTTTTTTATTACGAAACATTATCAGTAATAACTGCCATATAACATATAACATAGCATTTTGTTAGCACAATAATGGCACAGTACCAAACCGATTAACCTTTAACGTAACATATGTTTCTATCAACACAGTTTTAATATGCTTAATACTTTTAAAACATGATCAACATATTTTTCTGACTTATACTACGATACTTGTCAGATCAACTCAGCATGTTTCCAAAACAATGTGGTGGTACATCTTATTAAGGTTTCTTATCCAAGAATTCTCATACTTTATATGCCGAAAAATTGAGCATTTTGAAACATTTAATGAATCCACTGTGTTCGTGATGGGAACTTCTTATTTTTAAAGTGAAATTTTTTTTGATAGGATTAGTAGATGTGATAGAACGACACGAAAATGTCTAACGATGAAGTCTACTTTATTTTCCAACAAAATTTCATTTTTGCTAGAAATAGTAAAATAATAGTCTAAACACTCAATATTTATTTTATGCTTATGGTCTTTTAGATATTAAAATTGATTTAAACATCCTTCGTAATGGAAACGAACCGATTGTTTCCAGTTTTCTTGTATTTCCAGATAGGTCGGAATTTTCCGGAAAATCAGGAATCCTACCCGTTATAGAATGGTTTGACTGTGTTATTATTTTAAATAACTCAAACCGAACAAATTAAAATTAAATCCCGAAAAATGAACAAATGTAGTATTTATAGAGATCAAAGCTTAGTTTATAATACCAACTAACACATTTTTGTATAATACACAACCGCTTCCCTGTTTATCTACAAATTTTCTTCATTTTTAGTAGTAATTTTGTAAATACATATGTTTTTATAATTTTTTTCCAAAAAATTGGATAAATGTGGACCCAGTAAATTGCAACAAGTGAACTTTTTATCTTTATAAACGATAATATTGATTTTCATAATATTTTTAAACTTTTTGAAGAGTTTTAGTTGAACAAGTTAGCTGCAGTTTACCTAAGGCCTAATTATCAAGCAACTGTATCGATTTGTACTTGATAAAATGTAAAAATTTTGCGTCTCACTTTTTTGATGTTTTCAAATTTATCTTAATGGTTGATTTTGTTTATGTATTGGATTTTTCATATATCAAAGCAATCATCTATGAAATACGAAGAAACACGAAAAATGACAAATGGAGATAATAACCATAAAATAATACCAAATATAGATACCAGCGTAACGTGATGTCATGATTAAGAGAGAACGCTGTCGAGAAACCCCCGTGTCGCTGTTCTTTTTTACTTAAGCAGGCTCGTTAACAACACAGCAGAAACAACCTGTCTGCGCATGATTGTCTTATTAGAGGAGTGGTTTCTACGTGTCATACTCTCTCCCTCTTAGCATCACTGTAGAAGTACAGTAGTCAGCACCTAAGGAGATTCAAAAGCCATAAATCATCGGATACGCAGTGGCAAAGTCTAACCTCTTTAGAGCGGGGTTAATCGACCGGTAGGCAGAATGATAATTGCTCAACAAAGTTCAGTAGCAAACAGTTGCAAATTAACAGAGTAGAGAAGTGGTTGTTTGTAAATTGTGTTCGAAATGAGTAATCTTGGGAGGAGTAAAATACTGAGTAATCAGACAAAGAAGTGGTCTAGAATGTGTTTTTGTTTATACCTAATAATTTTATAACTAGGTACTTATAACCGTGATTTTCTCTTTATGTTCATGATGATAGTGAAAATTTAATTGTTCACATCGCATACATCATTAAAACCCCATTAGGGTAAGTAAATCAGTTGAATGAATTCACTTGTGTTCCGTGTTTAGTACATTTTCTCTCAATGATACGCGCCGCTGAACTATAACTTGACGTTTCGGTCCAGCTATATTCTTATTGGCTCTTTAATTTATGGATATGCTAAAAGTCTCCGCCTACCTACCTGTCAATCTCACCGTCGCTGAATCTCCTTAGGTGCCGGCCACTGTACATAATTAAATGAGCTGGCACGCTCAGAAGACTACAGACTGATAGATATAGATAGACACAAGTATATATGCGCGAACCGTAAGAGTGTCCAATTTGAAACACACGCTTAAGATGAACTAGTGTAGTCCTTATTCGGGTCTAAAGGCCATCGTTGGTTGGAATTGCTTCCTAACGTTTCGCTAGCACGAGTGGCGAGCTTCTTCAGAGGTCGTTTCATCTCCGGTGCTAGATGCAGACTAGTTTAGTCTAGTAGTCGTGCTAGCGAAACGTTAGGAACCAACGACGGCCTTTAGACCCGAATAAGAACTACACTAGTTCATCAACTGGTCGCGGAAGCCTTAAGGTAGGTACGGACTTGCAACATCACACCGTCGCGAAATCCGTATCGTATCTACGCCGCGTCTGTGTGGACGGTAAAGCGAACGTGGTTTCGTAACATCCCTGCTGAATAGCGTTCCATCACCGATCGGTATTTAGCCGTCGCATCAAAGGAGATGTTACGCGACGTTCCAAACAAGTCTAGACGTGCAAAAGAACCTAAAGAACTAAATAAAGAATACCTAAATAAGTGGAACGGAATAACGTTGCACAGTCTCGATACGCGGAGGAGTAAAGTTACGCGTGTTGGTTACGTGGTATATTCACGCTATGAAGTTCGCGACGGGCAGATGTAGTAAGTCTGTTCCTACCTTTAACCAATTTGACACACGCGTAAGATGTTTTTGTTTACGGTATGCGTTTGACAACTTTGAAATGCGCAGTGGTTCGTCGCGCACTCTTTACAACCATTTGTTTCGGGTTAAGTTTCTATTCCTATTATATCTTTAGGCTTCTTGTTAAAATGTTAAAAGGATAATCTAATTTGACGTATTGGAGTATCATTCTTGACTACGTGATGTAATGGCACGATTTCTGAAAAATCCTATACTTAATCAATCTTCGAAATGACTTGTTTTGTTATTATTTATGTGTTCACAACATAAACGGCTGTATGCAATTACTGCCCTTATTCTATGTGCTATTTTGCACGCTTTTCACTTCCTTTGTATATATTTTGATAATGTGTGTTGTATGTATGAATCAGTTGTTATTGTGGACCATTTTTTACTACTTATACCATTCCTACTTAAAAATAAAATTTTATTACGGCTTTCTCGGTGTTTTATTGTTGTGTACTTTGTTTTTTTTTGCATGGCTTGCATCGATGTACGCTGATATGTCTAAATGTCGTAAGTATTCCATTTGTTCTTTATCTTTGATGTTTGCTTTTTTGCATGAGATTGTTTTAAAAATAAACAATACGTACAGATGTGGATTATCAACATGTAATACTAATCAAATATTATATACTTATGAAACTCCGAACTCCAGATTGAAATAATATATTCATTTTCTACATAATAGCTAGAAGAAGAAGAAATTTTATATTTTTCATAGAACTAAACAAATAATGAAATAAAATATTAAAAGGGTCAAAAATGCCCTCGGCGATATCAATAAAATACATTGGGTAAGTTCAATTATAAAGAATATTTCCAAATTTTCAGATCCAAATATCTGAACCTAACCTAAAAAAACGTATAAAATTGGTTTTCCTTCAGCAGTTACATTTTATTTAGAATGAAATATCAACATTTCATTTATGGAAGGGTAACTTCTTCGAAAATCGACACAATTATTAAGAAAAAACCACTTTTTATGTTCTATTTTTTTAACGTTCGGTTAGAATATTTAGAGATGAAAACTTGGGAATTTTATTTATTATTGACGTCAGATATGACCCAATTGGAATCTGTCTGTATACCTTCTTATCCAGCTAGAACCTTTGACGTTGTAAACAAATTTTATTTTATTGAAAATTCTCTTTAATACAAATATTTGTGTAACGGAAGATTAAAATACAGAATTGATAACTTCCTGGAAATTAAAATTCCTGAGGGAACTAATTTTCTCGAGTAGTTTCTATTGATCTTTAAAATTGAATTCGTGTAATTAATGGGCTAATTATTTTCGTTAGGAAGCGAAACACTTACAGCAAAGTACGCCAATCAAATTGTTCATTTTACAAGTTTATATAATGTTTCAAAAGGGAGGAGAAGTTGGGGAAATGACTTTTTTCCACTTGTGCTATTTAATTATTTTGTGAATTACGTAATTTTAGTAGATTAGAAAAGATGCAATAAACAACACCTATACCAACTACCTGGCGATAAATTACAAGCATCAGAAGTCACATAGACATCAGGCAAATGTAAAGCAACTTTTATAAAAATAATTGTTTATATCCCCTTTAGCTCTAACACGCAGGTTGAAAAGTTCGTAGGCTAGCATAGAAAAAATTATTTTTTCTGATAGAATTTGATTTTATTATCAATATAGTTCCCTTCGAGAGCGATACAACGATTATAGTGGTCATTCAATTTTTAGATACCATTTTTATAATACGATTTGTCTTTAGCCTCAAAATAGGCTTCAGATTCGGCGATTACGACTAGCTCTTCATCGGCGTGAAAATTCTGTTCAGCGAGCATCCTCTTGAGGTCTGAAAACAGAAAAAAGTCGCTAGGAGCCAGATCTGGAGAGTACGGTGGATGCGGAAGCAATTCGAAGCCCAATTCATGGAATTTTGCCATCGATTTCATTGACTTGCAACAAAGTGCATTGTCTTGATGAAACAGCACTTTCTTTTTCTTCAAATGAGGCCACTTTTCCGCGATTTCATCTTTTAAACGCTCCATTAATGCTACGTAATATTCACTGTTTACGGTTTTCCCCTTTTTAAGATGGTTAATGAATATTATACCATTTGATGATGAGCATCCCAGAATATTGATGCCATAACCTTGCCAGCTGACTTTTGCGTCTTTCCACTGTCGATGTGTCGATTGGACTCCGGTGTGAAATGATGAAACCATGATTCATCCATCGTCACATATCGACGCAAAAATGCGGATTTATTACGATTGAACAGCTCCCAGCTGCAAACACTGCTTAGAATCATCGATCCGTTGTTGTTTTTGGTCGATTGTGAGCTCGTGCGGCACCCACTTTGTAAAGAGCTTACGCTTTCGTATATCAAAATATTAATTCACGATATGACCAACACGTTCCTTTGATATCTTTAGGGTCTCAGCTATCTCAATCAATTTCACTTTCCGGTTATAAAAATGTATTTTGTGGACTTTTTTATGTTTTCGTCGGTAACCGCCTCTTTGGGGCGTCCACTGCGTGCATCGTCCTCGATGCTCAATTCGCCTCGTTTAAATTAGCAAACCACTTTTCTACGGTTGATTTTCCTGGTGCAAAGTCCGAATAATGTTTATCAAGTCAAGCCTTGGTTTCAACAGAATTTTTTATTTTAGACAAAAAACAATGATTTATTGACACACGAAATTCCTTTTTATCCATTTTTTCAAAGTAACATATGGATTTAATACTAGTAGCGCCATGTATGGGTCAGTCTACGAACTTTTCAAATTAGTTTACCTAATTTATGTAAAAAAACAGCTTATAAATTTTGAAGTTACTCTTCCGCGGTAACTGTTTAGACTTATAATGTTTGATTTTATAATAGGAGTTGCTTTACTATTTTCCGTGTATATGGACTTGTTCTTTATTTTCATTATTACTCACTGTTTTTAAAACAAACGAATACTTTTGAGTAAATACGCTTTTAACAACTATACAGTTTTATTATTATAAATAGAAACTTCAAATTTAGAATGTTTTAAACTGAATCCTATTTTTGTTTCAGTTAACATCTCCATCAGAATTGGACGCACTAATAAGTGATTCGCAGCCACAAGAATCGATTAAAGAAACGAGCTGCTGTCAGGATGTTTAGTGACTAAAAACCTACAGAACATTTTTGTGAAATGCAGAAAAATGCCTTACTCCCTATACATTCTGCTTGCAAACCGCTTAGCGTGGCTTTGTATGACCAACAAAGTACCTAACGAATTACAAAACAAAGAAACTAAATGAAGCTATTATTCAAAAGTTTGTTTCTAACTTTAGCCTCATCAACACTTGAAGCCCTACAAAATTTTCGATATTCTCGAATCCTATTTCGTAATCTTTTAGTTTCATATTGTGCTACAGAATGGACAAATTTGTATGATTCATAAGTCAACTTGATAGTTGAATTGAATACTTAAAACAAGGCAGTAGCGTAAACCGCCATAACGCTATCGTCTTTTGTTGTTGAATTCATTTCAGTTCAGTTGGTTCAGTTTCAGTGAATGTTTCATAAAATATAAAAATTACATTTCAAGATATTTTAAACAATGATTATGAACATATATGTGTTTACGTCGGGAGCTTTCCAACAAGAACAAATGTCGAGTAACACGTGCTTTCCAACAAGGGTGTGAATTAACTGAAAAAAATGTCTAAGAGTCATGTTGGGACATTTGAATTGCCTCTAAGATGATTTTATTTATATATGTTATTGTAAGGTAAAATAATTATCTGTCTAATAGGTAAAATAATACAATGTAAAATAGGAAACAAATACAGAATAGGTTATGTTGAATGTTAGTATTTAAAACTCTTGCGCTACCTATTGAATATATACCATATTATGGTGTTCCATCAAGTACCCTGTATAAGTGTCTTTTGGAAAGCTCCATATATAAAAAAAATAATTATGTAAATCAAGTTGTCCACTCTGTACTTACATTGTACCCGTCTGTGAGTTGTTACAGAAGTTTTACTAAATTTAGGAAAAAAGTATTTTGAAATTCTTCCTTTAGGTAGGTATATAATTATGTTATTATTATTATGAGTACCTACTATAATTGTGTCTTCAAAGTTAAAAGTGCCAAATTTCCAACAACTTTCCGCGTATCCAGATACCTGTAAACTTGGCTCAAATTTCATAACAAATTTGGATGTTCATTAAGTATAAACATTAATGTTACAATATACCTATTAATTATAAAACTGCACTCGTATATTTATACCAGTATAATTCATTTTTAAAAATCACAGTGAGCGGAAAAAGCTCTCAAATCAAGTATTTTGAATTATTCTAATTCAAGTAATTAATAATTTCGATTTTATCCGGATCACTTTTTAATAGAATAAATTTAACTTTCTACCTATTTCACTTCCCGTCCTAACCTAACCTATTCTATTATATTCTAACATAACTCAACCTGTCATAACCTAATCTAACCTAACCTAACCTATTCTATTATATTCTAACATAACCCAAACTGTCATAACCTAACCTAACCTATGTTAACTCATCATCCGCAAAGATTGTGACAATTTATTCTAATTACTTAAAACTGAATAATATTTTTAGAGGCGTACGAATGGATATTAACCATTCTGTAACACTTTCACACATTTCCTTGTCAGTTTTTTCTAGCGTTATTGCTATTACGATAATTATTTTTGTTTTGAAAAAATAACTATTGTTGTCCTATAGCCGTCTCCGTCCACAGTCGATGAGGTGATACATTTATTTCAAAACGGATACAAAGCAAACATCAAAATATCTGCTCTTTCCGCTAACTGTGACTCTGTGACGCACAAACATGTAATATAGCCACGTATTTCTGTTAAATTGGGTAGCTTTAGACACTTGTTATTAGTATTGTATTATTTTTAAAAACTAAAGAAACCTCTACTACAGTTCAGTATGACGAAAACAGATATTTTTAATCGTTTTAGGCAACATTCTTATATAGTTTTTAAATTTATATTAATTTATCAATTAATGATCAGGGACGGACCGTTATCTCTGGGGGTTGTGGACCGTCAGTGCTCTTTTAATTAGATATTTTTTGAAACGGGAAAAGAACCCTAGACTACAGCGTGCAAAAACCATTCCTGAATCCGCCTATAGAGGTAATGAATCCAAAAATCCATTCCAAATGCACAGTGATCTTAATTGCCAATGTTTCCCAGAAGGTGATAAATGTGATTTTGATGGGAAAAAGTATGCAATCTTATTAGAAATCACATGTTTATAAAGATGTAGCCAACACATCAAAACTGATGGATATAAAACGACTATTGAAATATGTCTTAAATTCGTTTTTATGTCGTGGTTCGCGTATCGGTGATTCTGTTGAATTTATGAATCCCAGCGCCTTCATCATTTCATTATTCAACGTCAAGTAATTTATTTAAAACATCATGTATTAAATAAATAAATAAAATAACTTTCCTATAATAGTATATGTTTTCACTATTTATATATTGATTCAGTTATTTATTAATTCAAAATATAATTTTAAATACTATGAAAATAGCACAGAAATACAAAAATACTTTAGCATTTATATTTAAGTAAAACGTTGATATGACAGTACGTCGCCATCTGCCTGAGATTAAATTTATATTTAACAAAATTCTCAACAATTACTTCTGGTAAAAAAGTCATTTTCAAATATATAACTGTTCGAAAACGCAATGTGGCTGTTACAATTTAGTAGATAGATTTTGGAATGCCCTAGAGGCTAAAAGATACAGACTCAGAAGAGGTACACTATTGAGGAAAAAGAACTATGATTTGTCAATAGGCCACCTTAAGGCTCTAGGGTATCTCACAATGTAAGTATTTAAATAGTATATGATACCTCATCATGTTCTTCTACATGATCTAACTGTCGCAAAGCAAAAGACAAAAGTTAGAGTAAAGAACATTAAATTAATACGAATTCACATAGCAGTTTCGATAAACCATTCATCAAACCGAAGCTGTTCACAAAAACAAGTTAATATAATATCAAAGTATAACAGCGTATCCCCATCTAATGATACATACTGCTAACTATAATTCCATGACATAACGCTCTTTATTAATTCAGTTTGACAAGTATTTATATACACATTGAAATACTGTTACATCTTGAAATTCTAAGTTCTTTATCAGAAGGTGGGTAACTAACCCTACAATATCTCCTTAGGAAGTAAGCACATTCATTTCAAGATACCATATTAAATTTAATTCGTAAATACATTTAATATGAAATATCTTTGATATATTTCTCAATTGTCAAAAACTATTAAAAATTTAGAGAAGCACAAGAAAGTATGGAAATAAAAGGACAAGTTTCACTAGCTTATTTATCAACTCGCCAAATTTGTTTCGGTCTAATAAGTCCATTTACAAGATAAATACAAATGATTATTAAAATTAAGAACCACTCGCTGCTATTTAAGTAATTACAAATTGAAAAGTAGAAGGTGGGAGTCAGTCATAGGTGGTTAGTTCTAATTGATTGTTAACTAAGTTAAGGTTATTTAATATAGCTTTCTTAATTTCATAATTTTCTAAAAGAGACAATTTTCTTGATTTGGGAATGTTTGAATGTAGAAGTTTTAAATTATTTACATCTAGAGAATGACCTAACTCAATACAATGTTCAGTTATCCCACTGGAATTACATTTTTTGTTTCTTATAGCCGCATCATGTTCTGAAATGCGTTTACCGATAGCCCTACCTGATTGTCCAATGTATGGTAGCGTCACAATTGTTACAAAAAACTTATGTTACAGTTGAACTTATTTTGTAAAAGAAACTTGTATTCATAGCTAAAATTATTAACATATTTGATAGAACAAAACATAGTTTTTCGTTGACAAAGGGAAGAATTGTTGTACAATATGGTAAAAACTTGTTTTCTCACCTTTTTATTTTATTTTATGTTTATGTTATTCCCCCCTGACTATTGATAAATTACTGAATAAAAGGCTGAAAAAACAAGTTTCTACCATATTGTACAACAGTTCTTCCCTTTGTCAACAAAAAACTATCTTTTGTCCTATTAAAATATGTTAATAATTTTAGCTATGAATACAAGTTTCTTTTACAAAATAAGTTCAACTATAATATAATCGAAACTAACTCCACTAATCTTAGTTTAATGATATGTAATCTTAAAGTTAGTGTTTCCCAATCTAAAAAATCGGGTATCTATCAAGTTTTTTGTAACACTTGTGACGCTACATACATTAGACAATCAGGTAGAGCTATCGGTAAACGCATTTCAGAAGATGATGCGGCTATAAGAAACAAAAAATGTAATTCCAGTGGGATAACTGAACATATTTTGAGTTAAGTCATTCTCTAAATGTAAATAATTTGAAAATTCTACATTCAAACATTCCCAAATCAAGAAAATTGTCTCTTTTAAAAAATTATGAAATTAAGAAAGCTACATTAAATAACCTTAACTTAGTTAACAATCAATTAGAACTAACCACCTATAACTATATTTTAAATGGTCTTATTAGGCTGAAACAAATTTGTCGAGTTGATGAATAAACTAGTGGAGTTTGTCATTTTATTTTCTTTCTTGTGCTTCGTAAAAATGCAGTTTCACAAAATATGCACCACTTCTACCTTAAATTTCATTAAAAATTTATAGATTATGTTCGAGAGTCGTTCTAAAGTTGATGCCTAAAAAGATTAAAAACCTATGCGAATGTTAACACTTTTTTATTACAATGCTACTTTGTACAGACTATTTGAATTAAAAGGGACCAGAACATTAAGTACAGTAGATATCTATAAACTACATACTGTATTTTCACTTTAAAATATCCATGTAACTATTAAAAGGAAATCTATTGAGTTTAAAAATATAGTTAATAAATAGATATTGTCATTAAATTGTTCCCCGATTTGCAGTGGACAGTTAATATAATACAAAACTTGTTAACTTTAACGTTTCATACACGCAAATGTAGATATATAAAAAGTTTTAAATGATTTCGATTTTCAATCTCAATCTAATGTCCATTTCATGGTAAAAGTATTGAACAAGTAATTTTGTGCAGGTGTGAGTAGCAAGAACCATAAATATTGACATGTCTCATCTGAAGACTATTTAAGGCTAGAAAATGACAATATTTTTTTTGTAAGAATACTAAATAACAAAAATCATTTTCTACAGTAGTATGTCAGTTTTATAAATATATTTATAGCAATGAATATATCTATAACAATTTAGTGATTTGCTGCACAATATTTGCAACCGCTATTCTTTTCTGCCCATGGAATGATTAATATCGCATTGAAGTATTTAAAATTTACCCCTACTAAACAATTCTTCAAGTTTTTCATCCATGAAATGAACTTTAGAATTTCAGACCTGTAGATAACTATTATAATAAATAACTTTTGTTTAAGAGAAGTTTGAAATTGTTATTTTAAATTTTTGTGGAAGTACATACATGTAATATTATTTGTTAAATATTTTTGTGCCGGATTGACATTTTGGAGTCAACTGTTGGAATGTCCAGATCCCCACTCAAATTTTATCGTAATCCTATTATAATTTCACTAAGTCAACCCATCGATGATATAAATCTTTGGGTGTTTATAAGTAACAGCAATTAAAAGTCTTCTAATAACGTATTTTCAGTTGCCTTTTTACGTTACTAATACGATTTATGAAAATCTTGTTTTTTTTTTGAAACTGAAAACTGAAATCATTTTGATACGTTATGACTGACTTTTTATGTGCATCGGCTGCATTGTTGTAACAGCAATTAAAAGTCTTCTAATAACGTATTTTCAGTTGCCTTTTTACGTTACTAATACGATTTATGAAAATCTTGTTTTTTTTTGAAACTGAAAACTGAAATCATTTTGATACGTTATGACTGACTTTTGATGTGCATCGGCTGCATTGTTGTAACAGCAATTAAAAGTCTTCTAATAACGTATTTTCAGTTGCCTTTTTACGTTACTAATACGATTTATGAAAATCTTGTTTTTTTTTGAAACTGAAAACTGAAATCATTTTGATACGTTATGACTGATTTTTGATGTGCATCGGCTGCATTGTTGTAACAGCAATTAAAAGTCTTCTAATAACGTATTTTCAGTTGCCTTTTTACGTTACTAATACGATTTATGAAAATCTTGTTTCTTTTTGAAACTGAAAACTGAAATCATTTTGATACGTTATGACTGACTTTTTATGTGCATCGGCTGCATTGTTAGTAATCCGGCACTGCAAAGAAGTTACAGATATTTGTTATATTCTTTCGGTGAGTTGATGTAGCAATTTAACAATACAATTGATTTTTACCGTTATATACTAGTAAAGTAATTGGGAAAGCGATTAATTCAAATCCAACGTTTCGACCCTTTAATAAGACTTCATCAGGATGAATTCTACCCTCAAAAATACACGGATAGTATGTGAAAACTAGTCCACTGTATGTGAACTATTATTAACAAGTTTGACGAGCATGCAAGTCGTTCTGTTTATTTATTAATTAATTTAAAACAAACAGGTTAAAAGTCATCAAATAACAAAAGAAAAATAAGTAAATAAGAAAACTAAAACATGAAATGAAATGCAGCAAAAAATTTTCAATAAATAAGAAATAAAACATACTTGTTACACAGGTTTAGTCAAACTTTAGGAAAACTAAGAGTATAAGAGATTTGAAAATTTGAGATGATGATCTTTTTATGTAAATGTAAATATCAATTGTCTGCCACTTCCGGTTATACCGAAAGTTGATGTCAACTTTGTTATTTTAAATAGAATAGTATAGTTTTTACGACGAATTCGTATGAAACATACATTTTTAAAGTGGCTTTGATAACCAACTTATATACCTACGACAAATAGTTTCTGAGATAGTTTCGTTTCTAAAAAAAAGATCGCTATAGCAATCCCAGCTATAAAAAATCATAACATCCATAAAACTTGACTTAGAACGTTGTACTTTTACTAGATATAGTCATATCGTGAGGCTAACGTCATGCCAAAATTAACTTTCATAGTTTATACAGTGCGTTCAGAAAATAAAAACAAAGTTTAAAAACTTTAAACATGAATAACTTCATTTTTTCAAATCGCACGTACCAAAGTTTATTTTGTCATTGTCACATTCCTTTTTTATCCTGTTTCTACTTCAAATTTTCAAATCTCTAATACTCTTAGTTTTCCTGAAACGTCTATTGTACCACTCATTTTGAATAAGCATTTGTAATTTCGTTATATGATGAAATTGTCAAAGAAATTATTTAACACATTAAAAATCAGTTTAATTACGATCAGAAATACCCATTGGGCAACCACTTCTTTGTTTTTATAAACTCGACATTTCGTACTGCACTGATTGAAGAGAAATTCTTAATTGACTAACAAATGGGGACCAAACAACTGATTTTTATGTTAAAATATGTATACCTAATAAAAGTCTCGGAAATCGAGAGATCTCTTAATAAATCCCAAAAGTCTGGTCGCCCTTGCAACAATATTAATGACCAGCTTAACAAAAGTTTCATGATTATCATGTACCATATCAACTCTAGGAATCCCAACATTATAAACAATGTGTTATATCTCAAGAAAGATATCACATTACACTTCTCAAGATTGATAGGAAGACAATTCATTAATTTTCTTATATCGCCCACGTATACTAACCATTTAGAAGATTGTAAGATATCTACAATATCATTAATAAATTCAAAGAAACAAAAGTTGTCCCAAATGGGGACCCTAAGGGGATGCTGATGAAACCTTAAAAAGAGACGAAACATCCTATGAGCATTATTATCCAAGTGTTTTCGAAAATAGAGGCCAGGGTTGTGGTACCACCCCTACTCCAACTTGGCATTGTGCTCTATAAGTTGAGTTATTGTAGAAAGTAAGGACAAGTCGTCGAAAAACTAACGAGGATTCTCGAAACTTACGCCGACTTAATGCTAGTTTTTCGAAGACTTGTTCTTTCTTTCTTTTTTTTGTTTAGATTTAACTCGAGGTGGGAAAACCTTTCATAGGCACCCCCTGAAGGGGGGTAGTGTCAGATTCTTACTGACTAAAAATCCACCTCGAGTGGGGATTAACAACCCGAAGGTTTTAACATCCCCATGGTAGAAGCGGAGAGGTTGGGATAGAGAAGTAGATTGAGGAGAGGGCAGAGTTGTGGGGGAAGGGACGGGAGTGTTGGGGGGGGGGGGTTCGAAGAGTCGGTGGCCCATTGATGGAGAGTTTCCATCTCCGATACCAGTTTAGGAGCAGGGGCTGAAAATTGTTAGTTCTCGCGGAACTGTGGAGAATGGTTTTGACGGAGGTTAAGAGGGCAATTTCGTCTGCGTAAAGACCAGTCAGAGATTGAAAAGTATGGGAGATAATTTAGAGCCTTGCGGTACACCGGCTGTGACGGTTTTGTTATCGGACACAGTGGTCCCGACACGGACGCGAAGGCTTCTGTCGGTGAGAAAGGAGTCCTTACTTTCTACAATAACTCAACTTAAAGAGCACAATGCCAAGTTGGAGTAGGGGTGGTACCACCACCCTGGCCTATTTTTCCGAAAACACTTGAATAATAATGCTCGTAAGGATGGTTTTCGCGAACAACTTGTTTTTGAAGTTATTTTTCCTAATAACTTAACTAATAAGTTAAATTTGCAATTAAATTTTTCTGTTCGAAAATGTCACCGATTTGAGTAAGATCTTTATGCTACGTAATCTTGTAAATTACATCCGTAGGACTTTTTACAAACAACTAATTATATGTACCTATGTAATATGTAATTTGTATTTTTATATCGTAAGTACACTAGTTTTTACACTTACTTAGCTCACGTTGTATCAGCTTAATAAGCCTTAGCTAAGTCATTCTAAACTAATGTATTGTAAAAAATAAGTCTTCGTAAACAATGTAATCTAGCATAGTAAGAAGTATGAGTCTTCATTCCTATTATTTAATAATTAATTAATCTATGTGTAAAAAATTCAACTTTGAATGAAAAAAGAATGGTTTTTAAAGTTCAACCTATTTTAAAATTAAATTAATTGAATGTTGTTATTCTCAGGAAAAATCGCAGGGTCTTCTATTCGACTAAAATGTGCTGAAAATGTGAAATTGTATTGTAACAGTTGTTAAATGTTTCGTAAATGTCGAAGACAAAAATTGCTAAAATAAATTAGTACAAGGTACATTTGAAAATCCAGATGGAAGAAAACTGCATTACTCAATTACTTGGGAAAATGTAACATACATTTTCTGTTTTAGTTTTTCAATCTAAGAGTTATAATGAGCATGTAATGGACAATTCAAATATTAAATTCTTTATAGGTATAGACATAAACACATAGGTTTTCAAATGAAATTTATTGATACAGTATCAAATGAAATTCGAAATTCCTAGAGTTATCCTAAGGGAATATTAAAAAAAATGCGGAAATTATTTGAATTGAAAGGGATCAAAATTTTCATTAGAGTAATTATATCATAAACAGTCATTACTTGAAAACACTAATTGTTAGACTATCAATAGAAAATCTATTGACGACGAAGAAATGACAAATGGAACTGATAAATAACGATTTTATTTTTAAATCAAAGAACTGTTAATCATAAAGATAAAAGGACCTTCTTGAATCCTACAACAAGTAACAAATTTCGACAGATGCCGTTCACTATGCTGTCTGTATTCATCCATGAATATTTTTTGTTTATCTTACAATTTCAGAGTGTTTGAACGATTGCAATCGAAATTTCAGATCGAGTTTTACACATGTTGTACTTACATCAGCTAAATAAATCTAATCGATATGTATATATCTGCTTCTTTAAGTTTTAAAAACACTTCTACTTTTTATATTTTTTTCCAAAATCAAGTAGATACATTTATTATTAATAAGCATTTTATGATTATTAAGGAGGATACTTTTAAAAATTAAAATTTAAATCAAACAAATTTGGAAATTTCACTTAAAACTTTATTAAAAACTCGATACGTATTTCGCCTTATAAAGGCATCTTCAGGAGTAACAAAAATATACTAAGTAACAAACAGCAAACAAATTAATAAAGTTTTAAGTGAAATTCCCATGTTTGTTTGATTTAAATTTTAATTTTTAATTTTGAATCATGTTTCACCAAGTGATAACGCCAGATACCCTTAAGTTATTAATATACTTTTATATACCTACTGTTTTATTAAAATGTTGTACGTCGTTAAATTATTGAACGTTTTAAAACGATATACAAGAAGCGCATAATAATAAATATTTATACGACAACCGGAAAAATAAAAATTTATTTTATGTTTCAATCAAAAGAATTTTATAATTATGGCAAAGTAATGGGAATTTTATAATTATGGCAGATTATACACATCTTAACATAAACAGATTATTGCACTGATACGGAGGGTGTACCGTAAATTGTAGATAACGTTTGAACCTTTCCTATAAGGGACGTTAATAATACCATCCAGAAAGTTGAATTTAATTGAATTAAACACAAAACACTTGATTACAAAACTTTTTATTGTAATCTTATTATATTTCCACCTAAGGAAGGCACTGTGTGGTGAAATAATATTATTGTGGATAACAGTAAAAAGTTTTGTAACCAACTGTTTTGTGTTTAATTTCAATATGGAGTTACAACATTTAACAGCTTTATCGATTCACTATTGAATTTAATTAGTCAGGGTGCCAGGACCGCTAATAAAAAAATCTGTACTTCAATTCTTCTTTGATCGTAAATAAAATTTTGTTTTGTACCTTTATTTTTATAAGTAATAAATAATGTATGTAGGTTGTTATAAAATGTAACACTTTACAAAAATAGTAACTAAATAAATAATGGCATTACTTGTTGAAACTCCATGTCAAATAAAGAAAACGAGAGGAAAGTTTCAAAAATATTTTTAATTGTTCACAACAATTGTTTCACCAAAACATTGGCTTCTTCAGATGTTCAGATGTTCTAGAACATCTTCACCTGAAAAAACCAATGTTCTAGAACATCTTCACCTGAAGAAACTAATGGTTTGGTGAAACAATTGTTGTGAACAATTAAAAATATTTTTGAAACTTTCCTCTCGTTTTCTTTATTTAAATAGTAACTACATATGAATTACAAATTGTAATTTTTACATAAGTATATAGGAATTCAGTTCAGACTAAGGGATACCATTTTAAAAAAGTCAGACTTATTCAATATTTGTAGCATTTTGACTAAACGTATCCAATATTTGTCGGACACTATATACGTGCATGTATAGAATACAAATTCAGTTCAAAATAAAAACAATTTGCTTCATATTACTCTAACATTTCTTGTACTAAGTTAAACCGTCTTGTTTTCGGGCTTCTACTGTCACATGTCAACTCTCTTAATTAATTAAAACAGGAAAATATAATACGTTATGGGTGATGCAGCTTTCTTTAAAACATTTTCAAAATTCCGTGTACATATTATGTTGGCAAAAAAATAATGATTTGAAGACTACTAAATTGACGGAGATGGTTATTTCCTGACTATTGATCAACTCGTGCAATTTCGTCCATTTAAAATTAGATTCCCTGGAGCTCTTCATAAAACCAATTAAAGTTTGATTAAAACTATTACTTGATAAAGTATCAAATATAGGACACCATTCCTAAAGTAATTTTTTTATGCTGTACGGGTACATATCTGTTAATACAGTGTTACCTAAATTGAAAAGTAAATGACGAACTGAATAAAATGCTTCATTGTTTAATCTACTTAACGTTTGCTAACTTATTGCAAAATAAATGAAATGGATCGTTGAATTTTGTATTATAAAAGATTATTAATCGGTTTCCAAATTTTAAAACAAAGTATTTGTTATTACTGTGATCAATAAAAGCTGTGTGATACAACATTTGTGTTATTTAAAGTAACATTTTCTAATATTATAAGATTTACTATTTGTAATAGTAACATTCTTTAAGTTTTTTATATTAGCCTTTTTAATTGCACTTTTACAAAATTAAATATATTTACTATGTACTTTCCACATATCTTTAGGTTTTCTAGCTTTTTCTTGTTACACTTTTTAAAAATAAGTGCATATATATATATATCTATATATTTATGTATTTACGCATACACCGTTTTTAAACTTTTATATTTATACAATATATTAGGTACATAATATTTATATTTCTAGATACTATTATGTATAAGTATCTATATTGTTTCGTCCATATTCAAACATTTTGTTAATATATTACGTACATCAGTGGCGACTGGTCGTAAGGGGGACAGAAGGGCACAAACATTTGTGTACAGCTATACAAGTATATGATACCACCAGAACCTTAAACGCTACCAGATTAGGTCAAGTGCATTGACCCATTAGATTATGGTTGGGTTGCTTGCCTTGGTTAAATTTTAAATCAGGGAAATCTTTCTAACCATAGCGTAACCGACAAATTGATTAAGGCTTTCGCGGCTAGTTGATGAACTGATGTTAATGGCTGGCAATTATGAAAAATGGCGCCGTTTTATCCTCCAAAAGGAAAATTGAAAATAGTTTAGTTACAGCGATTTTCTGGGTTTGTAATATACTAATTACATTTTTAAATGTGGCAACATCACACCCACTATCCACCAGTCCGCCACACAATTATACTGTTTTATATAAATATTAGCTTTATAAACAAAATGAAATAGGTACCTATATGTCTTAAAATTTTATTAACTGTTACAACTAGTTAAATACCAAAAGAGGTATATGATTTTTTATCAAACAAAGTAGATTAAATTAGAGCAAATGTGTATTAAACTTGAAATAATTAAACTATCTAAAATAAAATAGTTATAAATTTTAGATTGTGCAGGGTTGACGTTCTATAAGTACAATACATATAATATAATATTGTAATTTAAAATAAAAGGAATGAAAGTTTGAATGAGAATTACAATAATGTCCTGGATTATCTGAATATAAAATTGTCAGAAAGGGATCTACAATCTGATCCAAGGACGGTTTATGGATATTAGGAGTAATAGTCAGGAATGGGATAATTGACTTAATAATAATCGTTGTATACAGTTTTAGAACTGGTTTATTAAATTAAGTTATGGTTAGGAAGGTTGCCCAAATTTGAAAATTTTCCGGATACAAGACAATTGCACGCCGGATCACTTAGGACATTGGTACTCGGGTAATTTTCAGATGGTAGGTAGGTAAAAGAAGATATAAATTCGTGAGATACTTTTTGAGATGTGATAGACGCAGAAATAAGAGTAATAACTCTATGGTGTGGATGGAACGTTGCGATAAATATTTGGAAAATTGACCTGATTTCCCCTGATTTGAAATTCAATATGTCTGGATTATAATTTATAATGAAGTAAAAAAAATAAACAAAAGGAAAGTTTCACTAAATTTAATTGTATTAGAAAAATCCTAACAAGTTTCGGTCAACGCGACCATTTTCAAAGGAGTAGAGTACAACAAATACTAAAGTCTAAAAACTAAATCAGATCTATATATATAAAGAGATTAGCCAAAATAAGTGGGGAGTTAATGTAACTTAACTCTAATGAATATTTACAATATTTTGGTTGTGTGAGAGAGCTTTTTTGATTTCCAAGCTTTCTAGACGTGATGGCTTTCTACTTTTGTTAATATTACTATGTAAAACTACTACATTTTTCTCGTCTAAAGTGTGGTTAAAGGAGGTGCAATGCTCTGAGAAACCGATTTTATTGTCTTTTTTAGTAATACTATAAATATGTTCTTTTATTCTTATATTTATAGCTCTCCCGCTCTGCCCAATGTAAAGGGCATCACAATTATTACACTTAATTCTATAAATTCCACTTTTTTTCTAATTTATCAACTACAGGTTTAAATTTAGATAGCAAGAATTTCAAATTGCACTAATTGTTTTCAATCAGAGTTACATTCAATTTATTTAACCTATGTTTGAATTTGTAACTAACATTGTTGATAAATTTCACGCACAAGTAAATTTTGTTTTTTGTTGATAGGGTTATATAAAAGCCTACAAGCGATTTTTCTTTGTTTGGAGCGTAAAAGTTACTATCTAAATTTAAACCTGTAGTTGATAAATTAGAAAAAAATGGAATTTATAGAATTAAGTGTAATAATTGTGATGCCCTTTACATTGAGCTGAGCGGGAGAGCTATAAACATAAGAATAAAAGAACATATTTATAGTATTACTAAAAAAGACAATAAAACCGGCTTCTAAGAGCATTGCACCTCCTTCAAATACACTTTATACGAGGAAAATGTAGTAGTTTTACATAGTAATATTAACAAAAGGAGAAAGCTATCTCTTCTAGAAAGCTTGGAAATCAAAAAGCTCTCTCAAACAACCAAAATATTGTAAATTACCAATTAGAGTTAAGTTACATTCACTCCCTAATTATTTTGGCTATTCTCTAGTTATATATAGAGCTGTTTTAGTTTTAAGACTTTAGTATTTGTTATACTCTACATCCTTTCTAATAAAATTTGGTGAAACTTTCCTTTTGTTTGTCTTTTTTTTCCTTCATTAAAGTATGTTTCACAACAGTTGCACCCCACGAAGTGTTTATTATAATTTATAGTCTACTAATTTTGGTACACAACTTCGCGCAACCCCGATCCGTGTACCTAATGCTGAATCTAACGAAATAGGGGCTCCTTTCTGCACATAATAATGAAATTTAAGATGACAATTCAAATCAGAACAACCTTCCGACCTATAACCTAACCTTTTATTGAATTTTCAACCCGTTCCATGTTGAGCAGCACAATGAAATATCATCAATGTTCCTAATGAGTTAATTAATGTTAAAAATGTTTTGATTTCGTACATTATTGCATTGGGCGTAGTGTCCTAAGTTACTCGAGTGAAACTGTCCATCATCAACTTTTTCAACCTTCAAGATTAAATGTTAAATTAACCAAAATCCGGATTATGACGACTAGGTTATTCGGATTACAGGGCATTCGTATAAATCATTCAGACATTACTATACTAAAATGATTTGAATCTTTGTACTAGTAGATACTCACCCTGTACATCACCCTAAATTGTGTATGTACAACGTTTTATAATTAGCTATTAGATATTTTATGTACTATATATTATAGGTAAATGATAATTATATTTATTAGTTTAATTGACTTCCAGCACGAATTTTATAAAACAATGCTTAAAATGCTAAGATGTCGTTTTCGTCAGAACCAAATTTCAAAAATGTTCCGTGTTCCAAAAATGTAATATTATAAAAATAAATATTTTTCTATTGAATTGTATGTATGTACCTATCATCGTACATTTACGTATTCTTGATTAAAACTTTACTGTAGCTTGTAATGTTGAAGTATGTTCTGAGTAACTGTTTCATTCTATTATATATATAAACTGCAGGTAATGATAAGTATTTAACGTCTTCGTAAACTTAAACCAAAATGTATCATTTTATATAATATTAAAGTTATTATGTATGTAAAATATAAGTCATTATTCCTAAATAAAGTCTTCTACACAAAATCAGCGTTTTATATTAATTAAATAGTATCGCGTGTAATCAAAATTTGACCAATTTATTTTATGTAACTAAAATTAATAAGAAAATAAAAAGTATTGCATCTACTAAGAATCGAACCCGTGCCTCCTACTTGGCAGGCAACCATATATAATATTATTAGATAAATTTTCAACTTACACAACTAATATTTATGTCAATTGTGGAAACCGTTACATGTTGAAACTGAAACACGAAGTATATTGTTTATAGTCACTATAAATTTGTTTCGCCAAATATTGACTTCTTCAGGTGAAGATTGTTTAAATTTCGTCAATACAACGATTTATATACAAAATTAGTTACTACGAAGGGAGGCGATATGATTATATAATTTAAATTTAAAAGGGGCAAGTTCTTAATGTCTAATTAGTCATTGAGTATTTTATTTTGTTTATTGTATCTATTGATTTCCGTACTTTCCAGTAGGTTTAATTAAATATCTTTATTTTAAACATGCAATATTTTATAAACTTGAGTGAATTTATGTTTAGATTCGTTTAGATGAACGGTGTAAGCCGAGTTTTGTTATTTAAAAAACTTTTATGATGTTCAAGAATACGAGTTTTAAAACGTTTCCCTGTCTGACCGATATAAACCTTTTCACAGTCGTTACAATTTAATTAAGTTTCTAAGTAACTCTTTAAAAATGGCCTTATAAGCCGAAATATTGTAATAGATTCTTACTAATAAATTTTGAAAACTTTAGAACACAGTGATTTATTATTTAATATGATTTTACGTAAATTATTATTAGTTTTATACCCTACATAACTTTTACTAATTCATTGAATGTTTCTTTTTCCTAATTTAACAGAAATGTAAAACATAAACTTAATAATTTTAACTGTATTACTTATCTAGGCAACATGTACTCCTATTTACGAAAGAATTTAAAAAGTTAAATATCAATTCCTGAGTCCTTCCGAAATGAATTTAAAACTTTTGGGTATTTCATTCCCACCAGCTGCTCATTCTGGTGGGCGGGCAGTCCCTGCGGCCTACACTATAGTACAAATCCGGAAGGTAGGGCGTAAGGGCCTCTTCAGAGTCCTTTCAGGAATCGTGGGAATGGGTGGATAATGTGGTTAGGGAAAGAAATATGAAACCGACGACATGAAGACAGAAGAGAAGTCAAAGATTATCTGTGGAATATTACTGCCCCAGCATTTGCCTAATTGATCCAAGGAAACCACAGAAAACTTGGACCAGAGCAGCCGGATCGGATTCGAACCGGTGACCTCCCGAATTCTAAGCAATGATGTAAACCACTAGCAGCTCGGTAATAAATTTAAAAAATGACAGAGCAAAGAAATAAAGTGTAATTGGTTCACCAAGATAGTATTCTTAACCCTTAAAAAGCACAAAACCGCAATCAAATCCAATTTTTTTACGATAATTCATTGACAGTTACAATCATAAATATATATTACTTTTTAAATATTAAACTAAAGCATTCAATCATGCTTTGTATCGCCATCTTCTTGGATATAAAAGAAACAGCAGGAATCTTTTATAACAGGATAAAAGGATCAGTGCCAAATTTTAGAATTATTACAACCTGTTTTAACGTAATGTTGCACATAAAATCAATATTTATAAAGCAACGCTATTGTTCAAAAGATGGCAGTAACATTTATATATTTAAAAGTACCAAAAGGCGAAATTTTCTTTACAGTGCATAACCGAAATTGTTTCCTTACTTTATATAAGTAATTATCATTTTTATTCATTATGTGCTGGAATAATATATTTACTAACATTTCCAAATAAATCAATTTTATTTTCTTTTGTATTTTTTAATATTATCAGCATTTCTAATTTTTAAAATCCCAACATTTTATAAATGTAGAAATACTTATGTAGATAATGTAGCAATAAAAGTGAAATAATAATATATAGATAGATACATCCTTGTGGATGTTGATCTATGATTGGCATCCAAATATTATATTGTGCGTATTATTCAAAATAATAAAATTTCACCTTATGCAAAATAATTTAGTTCCAAAGTAATTAAGTAATTGAATATTTAAGAAAAGAAAGAGGATAGAAAATGGAATCGAATGACAAAATAAATATGCTAGGTGCTATTTGAAAAAATGAAGTTATTCGTGTTTGAAGTTTTCAAACTTTGAATTTTTTTTCTGAACGCCCTGTACAAATTATAAAGCTTAGTTTTGGCATGATGTTAGCCTTATGACTTGGCTATAACTAGTAAAAATTTCAACATTCTGAGTCATTTCATTTTTTATGGAAGTTATGAATTTTTATAGTTTGGGTTGCGGTGCAATCTTTTTTCCAATAAATTAAATTATCTCAGAAACTATTCATCATAGGCATACAAGTTGGTTATCAAAGTCACCTTAAAATTTTATGTTTCTTACGAATTGATCGTAAAAAATATACCATTCCATTTAAAATAAGAAAGTTGACATCAACTTCCGGTATAACCGATAGTTGAAATTATTTTAGTTAAATAAATCATCCTTGATAATCCCTGCTCCCAAATTTTCAAATCTGTAACATGCTTAGTTTCCCTAAAAAGTCTAATGCACCACTCAATTTGAATGACCCTGTATCTGCTGCGGATTTTTCTTTTAGTGAAATCAATATGAATTTTATTGCAATTATTACAACTGATTTTATATAGGTATGCCTGATTTATTTTTGCCATCATCCTTATCTTTTTGGTTTCCTAGCAGATTCCTTAATTTGTTATTATTATTATTATTAGGAAGAGCCGGTTCTAAATTTAGTTCTTTAAAAATATGTTTAATAGTTTCTGTCAGTTTAACACAGTTACTCAAAGATAAAAATATATCTTTGATATATTTGCAATGCCCTATAGAGCTTTCTTAATTTCGAAATTTTCTAGGAGTGATAGTTTCGTCGATTTTGGAATGTTACTATCTAAAGTCTCACACAGTATTTAATTATGTATGTGCTGGAACTGTTAATGTCTAAAAAGCACGTGAATCTTTATAAATAGTGCATTTTTTAAATTTTAGAAACATTATTACATCAGGAATGCGGTTTTTTAATATACCCTCCTTGCATTGGGTATATAATTGTGGCAGAACCGACGAGGATTGATAGAATGGAGTGTTGTTATCATGAAAGTTTTACCCCAAACGCTCATTCTAAGCAAATTAAATTTCTTTTCAATCAATTTTATTCCTTTTAGCTCTCATCTAAATCTTAAGCAGATTCCCCTTTCGGTTGAAATCTATAAAATTTGGTTTTGAATCAATTTTTCCACAACGATCTTTAACTGGATTAAAGTTGATAGATTGCATATCGCATTCTTTGTGAAACATTTTAATAAAATTGAATATGGGTATTTTGAGTAACAAACAAACACTAGGTTACGTTTCACGAAAAATTTATTTACTCTTCTCTACAATGTTGTTTCAACCCTTGCGGGTCATTATCAAGAGCTATGGTACACTGGTAATACTGACAGTAATACCATAGCTCTTGATAATGACCCGCAAGGGTTGAAACAATATTACAAAATACATATATTCAATTTAAACTGGATTATTTAGCTGAAAGTCAAACTTGACAGAGCAAGAAATAGATATTTATATATTCACGAGAAAACTTGTAGGTACCTCTAAGGTGCAAAAACAAATATTGTTAATAATTGTTTTCACTGCACGATCAGTTATTGCTCAGCATTCTTTTGAAACTGTCAAATGTGGGTCACGATTTCGAACCTAATTGTTTACGTCAGAAAAAAAACAACCTAGGGTGCTGCTAGTTAACGGTGAAACTAATAAAAAATCACAGACATCACAGTAAACAGAACTTGTGAACAAATCTCTACCATCACAAAAAAGATTGGAACCCTGAAAATCTATACAGTTTGAATTTTGTTTGAATGAAATGAAAAATGTCAAAGACAAATTAATGGAAAAACCATTGAAGAAACCAACCATTCTTCGACAAAAAAAACGGATGATAAATAGCTAATTCGTCTGGAAAAGTAAGACCAAGCGATTATCAAGAATGTCTAAACCACAATTGTCTTACTCCTCACTAGAGTCGCAACTGAAAACTTACGAGTAGGATAATAATGTACTCACATAGATAAGTTTAATTGTATGAATTCTGATTCTACTGGTATGGCTGAGCATTGTTTCAATTTGAGCCGTTGTTTATACTTAAATAAAATTCAACTTTTACACGGTATTATTCCAAAATCGAGGAATCTACCATTCCTAAAAAATTTCGACATTATGAAAGCTCTGTTCAACAACAGTAACTTAATTAATGATTAAATTGAATTTACCACATACAGGTCCCTTCTTCTTTTATATGATTTATAAATTTTATTCAAGTGAACGATCGTATAACCTACAACCCCTCTTTTTCTTTTTACAATCCGTAACAGTTTGAACAGTAAGCATTTAGTTTTAAATTTTAGTAATCTAATGTGTTTCTCTGGCAAATGGCCGAAACAAATGTTTCGAGATAGACCAAAATATACAGCGAAACATTATCATAAGTAATAAGTAACTTATCGCTTCTAGAGCACGTGTATACGTCAAAGCACACAACTTCAACGCTGATGTCATATTTTACGTTAATAAAATAACTGCGATGAAAAACTATTTATCCTAAGTATCCAACGAAATGCTAGAAAAAAAATTTCTTAACCTCAAATTTTCTTTCTGTACCTACTTAATTAAGTTACAATCCTATTTCATCCGTTTACTAATCTACTAAATAATTTAGTTTACTGCATTACGTTATATCCAATTCCTATATTTTTATCTTATTCATAAAAATTGGAAATCCTAATCTTACTTCTTCTTTTTTAAATCAATTGAAAGTTATGTAGGTATAATAGGACATGTATTTTGTATTTTGGTAAATAATAAATAAATCTCTTATTTATTTGTTTATCTATATTTGTAAATTAAATAAGAAACAATAAAGTTATTTATAAACTTCATTGCTTTAAAGTAATATTCTTTAAGTACCTACCCATTATTGTATGTATAGTATTAAGCAGTTACAAAATAAGCACAATTATCTTAATACTAATTTGATTTATGATACTTATAGTTCTTACCTAATTCAGTTGATGTTGATCAAAAGTATTAATTCACAACACTACACAAACATTGCACTCTTGTAACAAGCACAATTGTTTTAATACAGTTTTGTTAAACGCACACGACTGGCGACCATAACCTCACTAGTCGCGACTCGCAACGTGTTGCCAACAACAAGCAAAATCATACACTACTGCGAGAAAATTCCATCATCGATGGTCACCTTGATACGAACGTTATAGCATCTGTCTTCGGGTGTATTGAAAGTCCGAGCGATAAAACTGTTTTTATCCGTGTCTCATTAGACGTTTGTTTGAGTAAACCAGGCGAAAAAAGACGAACATTTGTCCGATAAGTGCCAGCTTCGGAAAGGGTCACTAAATATATTTAGTCATTCTCTGTATGTTTATAACGTTTCAATGTGGTCTAGGTTATCTGAATAAAACTAAAAAAACCGAGTAAAAAAATTATAACGTTAAAAACAGTTTTAGAAAAGGGAAAGAAGTTTTACAGTTCATTCTGAAGGTGTTTAAGTGAGTGCATTTATCAAAATATGTACTTAATAGCAACTAGGAAATAGTGTTTGCGTATGTACATTTACCAAATGCAAATTAAAGGCATTTCGCGAGTTTCATACATATATGGTTGTTAGTGGTATCAAAGGAAGGTACATATTATACGTGTCGGTATGTGTAGAGAACTCAAAAGCAGTGTCCAGATCAGGAACCTCTAATAGTTACTGCGTATGGGTTGGTAAGTTTTTAACTAATTTTGAACACATTGAATATTATGTATTTCAAAAAGTAATTGTCATACTTGTTGATACATTGTGATTATTGGGATAATAGGGCCCGTCTTTTTAACGAAGAACACCAACGTTTTGATCATGTACAAGTCGTCATACATTATGAGCCTTTTGTCTCGAAGAAATTAATGATAAGAATAAAAGACAAAAGATTGTTTCAACGAATCTATTTCGAAAAACTCTACATACGTTTCGACCGGGCGGTCTTCATCAAGAGTAGATTAATACTAAATTATTACATTAAACGTTCAAACCTTAAATAGTAAATTGCAGTTTACATACATGAGACAAGTTAATATACATTAATTGGGGAAATTGACTCATTAAGAACTTTTTTTGTTTTTATTTGAAATTGCTAAATTGATTTCTAATTGTTCCTAACGTGTGAGCTTTCAACATTTTTCTGAATTATGTAATAATTTAATATTTTCTTTGTCAATGTTATGGTTATTTTGAACACAATCTTCAGCAAACCCTGTTGAGCAAGTATTGTTTTTAATTGAGCGCTCATATTCACAAATACGATTTTTTAAAGCCATACCACATTATCCAATGTAAATGGCGTCACAATCCTTGTACGATAATTTGTAAGTTCCTCTTTTTTGTAATTTGTCTTGTTTTGGTTTATTATTAACTATGATATTGCCTAACTTTAATTATTGAATTTTAACACTTTAAAATCTAACCTTCTTAATCTATTTGAAATTTTGGAGCTTACATTTTTAATAAAATTTATGTCACAAAATGGTTTTTCGTCTTTAACCTTCAAACCATTAACCAACCTATCCCTAGCTTTTGTTATTTGTTTTTTATTTAGGATATCAACAACTTCAGTTTTGTAGCCGTTATTTATAGCAATATGTTTGATAATGTTCAGTTCTTTAGAGAAGTTTTGTTCAGATAAAGGAATGTTGACGGACCTGTGGATCAAACTATGAAAAAAGGTAGCCGGGATTGTGACGTCAGTGGTGGTTGGTTTCCGGTATATGTCGAAACTTAAAAAAACCGTCCTTATTCCTAGAGATATTTAAATCTAAAAAGTTAATATTAGAGTTCTCCTCGATCTCCATGGTAAATTTAATTTTTTTATTTATGGAATTCAGGAATGAGAAAAAATTATTTAATTGCCTATGTGTTCTAGTCCATATACAGAAAATGTCATCGACATATCTGCACCAGAACTGAATGAATTAGGCTATATGGAATTTTCGAACATCATAATATCAACTCACAATAAAGCTATTGTATTCTAGGTAACAGTAAGGATGTATTATTTGAGCACAATTCTTTCTGGTTATTTACTATATTTTTTCCATCCGATAAACCTTTTTTTAATTTCAAGATTTTCGAGTAAATTTAATTTTTTGCTTTTTTGTCCGACGTGAATTAATTGAATGTTATCTAAGTTTAATGTATGTACGTTGATATTACAATGTTCGGAAAAGCCCGTAGAATTTACATTTTTTTAAGCTATTTACATGTTCTTTTATTCTATATTTTAAGGCTCTGCCACATTGGCCTATGTATTAGCATCGCACTGGTTACAATTTAATTCGTAAACACCACATTTACAATTAAAGTCTGTTTTATCTTTTTCTTGTACTAGTACAGTTTTTAAATTGGTTTTATTAATAAAGAATGGAAATAAATAAATAAACTGCTTTTTTGTTTCAAACTTGAAATTTTATTAAATATATTTATTTATATTTTATTAACTTCTACTGTTTTTATATTCAATGTTTTTAACCTAAGTTTAATTTTATTGCTTACATTTTTTATTCAATTAATGGAACAAAAAACATTTTCTTTGTTTTTGTTTGCTTGGCTGTATAACATGTATAAATAGAAATAAATATTAGTTAATAAATGAATAAAAAAATATATACAAAAGATAAATGGTTAAAAAGTACAAAGTAAAATAGAAAAAACAATAAATGCAACGATAAAAAAAGACTAGGTTAGACGAGGCAGGACTGTCTTAGGATTGGAATTTTAGGGGATTTTATACTACAGGATTGTTAAAGATAAAGAATAAACTAGATTGAAAAATAAAGACAGAAAAGGTTAAGACACATGTTTAGAAAAATACGTAGAAATGAGATACAGAAATCTAATACAAGTAATTGAAGGTAAAAGCAGAAATTAGTAAGGGGTGCATGCAGGTAGTGTTGAAGAAGAAATTCTGGGTACCAGGCTAAGTAACAGAAAAATAGAACGTAAGGAGAAATGAAATAAAGGCATACATCAGACAATAAGTTAAAGGTCTACATTGAAATAATATTTAAAAAGAATTAACAAAATAAATTTAGAAATACTGTAGGTGTCTTTACAGCAATAATATTTGCAAAATTTTTTACTGCCACAGTGATGATTATTAAATGTTTATTACTTCTTTTTCAAATTGATTTCAGCTTTACTTGTATTACGATTAGATAATATAAATTTTAATCAATCAATTTAATCAATCAATTTAATCAATCAATCAATCTTCTACTAAATCGTAAACAAGCGTCTAACACTTAGCCCTAAAGTGAATTTTTAATACACGTCATAATTTTTATGTTATCATAAACTGATGGTTCAACCGAATTCCCTAGGCAGTACCATTTATCATAGTGTGTTCAGGGTGATTATAGCCACCATAAAATATAAATCATTATCTAGAAGGCGTGAGTATAGCCCTAAACAACGAGAGTGGGCGGGATCGCGGCAAGGAGACGCCCCCAGAAAGGATAATTAATAACAAGGCCATATTTGACGTGGTTAAGATGATCTTCACAAAGATGGCGCTCCACATGATACTGCTCTATTATTTTATTAAACATATTTCTAAATCACGACATAAATATATAATTCGTATTAATTTTAATTGTAATGGACGAAGACATCTGTAGTTCTTTCTAATTTTAATAGATTCCAGAACGTTATAAATTTTGTACTTTAAATGAAAAACTCTTTCTGTTCATTACAATGATTAAGTAGTGTTTTCTTTTTAAGAAACGACCACCTTGTACGTGCTGCCATCTTATAAGATAACTTTAAGAGTGAAAGCTTCAGATGTATTTATGTAATTATTGGGTCGGACTGTCACAAACTAGAACTACCACACAAAACGTTGTTTTTTATTATCTATGATTAAATCACACAGTATTTAATTATGTATGTGCTGGAACTGTTAATGTCTAAAAAGCACGTGAATCTTTATAAATAGTGCATTTTTTAAATTTTAGAAACATTATTACATCAGGAATGCGGTTTTTTAATATACCCTCCTTGCATTGGGTATATAATTGTGGCAGAACCGACGAGGATTGATAGAATGGAGTGTTGTTATCATGAAAGTTTTACCCCAAACGCTCATTCTAAGCAAATTAAATTTCTTTTCAATCAATTTTATTCCTTTTAGCTCTCATCTAAATCTTAAGCAGATTCCCCTTTCGGTTGAAATCTATAAAATTTGGTTTTGAATCAATTTTTCCACAACGATCTTTAACTGGATTAAAGTTGATAGATTGCATATCGCATTCTTTGTGAAACATTTTAATAAAATTGAATATGGGTATTTTGAGTAACAAACAAACACTGGGTTACGTTTCACGAAAAATTTATTTACTCTTCTCTACAATGTTGTTTCAACCCTTGCGGGTCATTATCAAGAGCTATGGTACACTGGTAATACTGACAGTAATACCATAGCTCTTGATAATGACCCGCAAGGGTTGAAACAATATTACAAAATACATATATTCAATTTAAACTGGATTATTTAGCTGAAAGTCAAACTTGACAGAGCAAGAAATAGATATTTATATATTCACGAGAAAACTTGTAGGTACCTCTAGGGTGCAAAAACAAATATTGTTAATAATTGTTTTCACTGCACAGTTATTGCTCAGCATTCTTTTGAAACTGTCAAATGTGGTTTACGATTTCGAACCTAATTGTTTACGTCAGAAAAAAAAACAACCTAGGGTGCTGCTAGTTAACGGTGAGACTAATAAAAAATCACAGACATCACAGTAAACAGAACTTGTGAACAAATGTCTACCATCACAAAAAATATTGGAACCCTGAAAATCTATACAGTTTGAATTTTGTTTGAATGAAATGAAAAATGTCAAAGACAAATTAATGGAAAAACCATTGAAGAAACCAACCATTCTTCGACAAAAAAAAACGGATGATAAATAGCTAATTCGTCTGGAAAAGAAAGACCAAGCGATTATCAAGAATGTCTAAACCAAAATTGTCTTACTCCTCACTAGAGTCGCAACTGAAAACTTACGAGTAGGATAATAATGTACTCACATAGATATTTTCATAACAGCCCAAGGGACCAACTCCTAAACACTTACATATTATCGAACATCCAGTGGTTCAAAAGCAAGGAAAACACTTGGAAAAGTCACTTTATTATTAAATAGAAAATTTAAAATTATTAAAAAACATTCAAGGCGGTCCAATACTAGACAGATATGAAATTGTTGAAATTAATGAAGCAATATCTAATAATAAATTTCTTGTTATTTTAGTTATAAGTACTGTAATCACTGATGTAACTTTAGTATTGAATGTACTCCTGAAGATGCCCTAATAAGGCGAAATGTACATAGAGCTATCTAAATAATAAAGTGACTTTTCCAAGTGTTTTCCTTTCTTTTGATTTATAATATGGGTCACCAAGAGCTATCGGCTACTACCCCCTATACGATTTTAAGCAAATTCTGATTGGAATATAATTTTGTTAGCGTTCATTAATTAAGCTCTCGGTTTGATTACGTACAATACACAAGAACATTATTGTCAGTTTCACCGCATTCTTGTTAACATAAGTACCAAACTTATTTTCTTAAAGGAGAAATTTTAAAATATTCTCTTCCCAGTATAAAACATCTATTTTTGTTTTAACTTAAGGTTGATGAAAGATCTAGTTAACGAAACTTTTATCATCAAAGCTGGGAAGAAATTCGTGCAAACGATTGAGTTTTTTAATCAATTGCAGTAAGTAAAAGATATCACCAAATTTACACTTTATAATAGACGAGACGAGACGATGTGTTCTTTGAAACATTCGGCTTGAAACGAATTTCTAACAAAACGCTACGTTTAAACTGAGAACTAATTATTTATTTGTTGGGTGGTTTACAAAATTCCAACAGTTACAATCCCGACAGCTAAAATCCCGATAACCAATATACTGGAAATCGCTGTAAACAGTTTTACGTTATAGTAGATTGGGCATGGCCGTAACCAGCCCATGATTTTCAAAAATGACTCTGGTAGTTTGTAAATGTTCACTCCATCGTTGTTCCAGTAATCCTGATAGTTACCAACCCCCATAGAATTTTGCAACGGTTCCACGTTTCAAAAATGTATACAATAAAGAGCACTGGTCAAAATATTGTTTCAGGGAATCAATTTCGTTAACGAATTCTACTATAACCAAATGAAGTCTGTGATTTGCACAGTGACCATAAGGGATTGTCCGTCCTAGTTCTTTCTGAATTGAGTACTTGAACACTTCCGTGTCTACAGCTCACCACAGACGCACCATTCGATGTGGAAATTTCGAAAATTTTCAAATTTCCTATAAATGCCGGGGAGGCTGAAATCCTTCTAAGGGGGGCTCAGCCCCCGTGGCTACGGCCCTGGGATTGGGTTAGGTAAAGGTCGGGTTAAGTTACGTTAATTATTTATCTTCCAATATTCCATATTATGACTGTCGGAATTTTAGGGATCTTAAGATGAACTCTTAATCGATGTGTAGGCAATTTAAGCTTTAGTTTAAAATAAATATATGGATATTTTGTATTGGAAAGATAGATGGGATGAAATGAGACTGACATTAGTACCTGCCTATTCTAAAATCTGAAAGTACAAATCCACCAGGATTCGGTCAAAATCAAATAGGAACAGTTCTATCTATCCTCTGCTACGCCCTTCTTTTTTTTTAGAAAACTAACTGATGGATGTTCCATAATATACAGATTAGTCTATAGGTAGTAGATATGTAATGCTATCAGTGACGATAGTAACTTTTAAAATTAGCGCAAATTAACTAGGCTAATAATAAAAACGGATTGCTGACTGACGTTCCCAGTGCTTCAATATTAATTTATGTTACACTAATGAACGTTATGCATCGGAAGTGAAATTAAATGAAATAAAATAAATACATGCATACCTACGTACATGTATGTATATCTTGTGTAGTTACATGTGTATTGGTAATTGAATGTCAACGAGCAATAACATTCGTACACCAGCAGCATGAGTGTCCGCAAAGTCTTGGCATCCGCAATTTCTGTCACGGCTCGTCACAAATTGGAAGCTCCATCAGAAGACCAGAACCATAATGCTACACGTTCGCCGTTTGGATCACCTGCCGCATCCCAGTTGGATTTACGCCGACTTATTGATGCATGAATGCATATTTGCGTATGAGAATGAATAGTTTACCGTAGCTTTGCGGCAATATCCACTTCATATAAATCGTGCCACGTTTATGAGCCAACAGTAGTCTTTTCTCTATTAGATAACTTATACTTAAGAATATAGGTACCTATGAGAAAGTTAGCATCGTCAAGTGTCTGTAAAATAGTTACACTTGGTAGCAAAATTCATGGTACAGCATAGTACAACGAAAAGGTGCGCTATACTGTAGGTAATTCTTGCATTTGTAAAGCAAAGTTTGGTGCAACTTCTTTACTATACTAACTTTTTGAGGATGATACCAATCTTTCTGCTAGTCGTTTGGATGAGCTCACGCGATTTAAATGGAACAAACTTTTGATCCCAGTGGTATATACCTACACGTTTTATTGAATGTATAGTTTAAAATATTTAATAACCAGACAAAATGCGAAAGTCAACCAGAAAAAAGTAATGAAAGAAGTAAAAGTATACCTAATTAGAACAGTAGCGAACATTGAGTCGCAAGAGTCAGAGCAGAGGTGAGGATCCTGACATCTTCCGTTGGCGTCATGGTATCTACTGGAGTGAACTTCTTAAAAACATTGACAGAAAACAATGGTTACAAGGAAACATAATAGATTTATTAATATATACAAAAGAAATCTCTACCAAAAAGTTTCTATACCAAGGAAGAATAACAATACCATTTCAAAAAAAAATACATTTTATACTGGAACTTTACAAAATGACGGCGATCTCGATTTATTATCTTAAAATATTAATTCACAGTTTTAATTATATACATGGAATCAGCATGTCATTAAAACAAATCTAGTACCCTGTACTTAGAATTCTTATAATGTAACATGTGCACGTCACCAAGACATTGTACCATATTTCACGTCATAGTTAGGACGAATGAAGGACGCAAAAATGATCTTGTACCTTATGAAAGGTAACTTTGTTATCAAAAAGTGCTTCGGACATTTTGTGTCGTGTTTTGGTATTGGGGTTTGACCTATCCAATTTGTTCTACAACTCCGCCAAAGTTTCCAGCATTTTTAATTTGTAAGGTTAGGTTATTTTATCCATTTGGAATATGGTACCATAAAAGACATTCAAACTATTATCTAACATAAATAAAAACTTAAACTAACTTACTCAAACCGAACCTAACCTAAATATAACCTCAAACTATGTAGTTAAACAATATCGAGAAATATTTTGATGTTCAAGAAGAACTGAGGTATGTTCTCACAATAAATTGTCTTTTAAAGTAGTTAGAACAAAATTTAAACTCTTTTTTGTACTAATATTCACGCAATTGTTTTTTTATGTATTGGTAAATGTTGTTTATCTATAAACAATTTTTAAAACATAAGCATATGCAGTATTTTATTATTCTAGTATTCTGAAGCTGTCTAAAAATAAACAACTTTTTCAAGCCACGCCCAAATAATACTCATCCTTTTCATTAGTACATATAACCCGCCATTATTGTAATTAGGTATAATTAATATCCGGGTGTTAGCAACTGGTAATTAGGTACATACGTGTATCTGAAAACCGTAAATTCCAGCAGTAACATGGGTATCATCAAACTTAATAACTACCTAATTGTTTATGTATTTGGGATATTTTAAACAAACCAATGTGAAAGTTAATTTTAACCGCTTCTCGACGAAATACAGTATGTGTAGGACATAATATAATAGAAACAAAAGAAGTACTTTTCTGGGTTATTTTTGGAAAAGAGTGTAAAATTTGAATGTTTGGTTTCGGGTTTTCTGGCCGTTGCCTTTGGAAATTTCTTCCCGATGTTTCGCCTGCGACTGCGGCAGGCATTTTCAAGGGTGGCGTGGTCGTCTTGGTCGAAGTACTGTTGTAGATCGCTCGATGGTATGGTACCATCTACAACAGTACTTCGACCAAGACGACCACGCCACCCTTGAAAATGCCTGCCGCAGTCGCGGCGAAACGTCGTAGAGAAGTTTCCAAGACAACAGCCAAAAATCCCGAAACCAAACATTCAACATATAGACACCGGCCGTGAAAGCCTTCGCACACTAATTAGACTGTAAAAGATTTATAAAAAGAAGAAGTCGTTCCGTATGACTTTCCTTCCCTTTATCTTTCAACATTCTTTCCAAAATAAGTAAGCAATTGCAAAAGTAATGTACAAGAGTGAATCAAGGTTGGAAAGGAGGAAAACTGAAAATTATGGACAAGTTCCTATGAGACAACGAATAAAAACAACAAAAATTACATTATTTAATTTAAACTTAATAGAGACTAAATAAAACTATCTGTGGTACTACTGAATGTGGGAATGTTCAACAAGGTCTTTTTCTAATAAGGAAATCGACTTGACAAACTGAGAAACACGTAACGAGATAGAACAAAAATAAAAAAATATTCTTGGTCATTATTCTATCGAAACTGCCAGACCTGTTTCGCGATTCCGAACTGTTTGGCTATCATCAGCACGACATAGGCAACATCAACCATTCTATCTGCTGCTAGGTATTAACCAGCTTTAATAAGTACATATAGCCTGCTGATAAATACTAAAGTGTTCGAAATCGCGATCCATGTCTGGCAGTTTCAACAAAAACGAGACCAACCAATTCAAGTCCGAAGATCTAACTTGCCGAATGGTCTGACATTTTCCCTCTGTAAACAGCGGACAAAAGGATCAGATCGTACATAATAATTTTGGCAAAATCACCATAGTGCGAGACATGTTTTTTAAGTAAGCACCTTTTTGAAATTAATAAAAAACGTGCAAAGATATCTTAATAATTTTATTTTTACATGAAACCCTGTACTTTAATCTACTTTTCTACATAATTTCCTTCAATATTAAGGCACTTGTCATAACGTTTGACCAGTGACCAGTTTTTGAATACCCTTCTCATAGAACTCTGACGCCTGACTTCTTAATTGTTAACCACTGCATCACTACTGTTTTGACTTCGTCATCGTCTTGAAGACGCTGACCGCCCAGATGTTTCTTCAAGTGCAAGAACAAATGGTAGTCACTAGGCGCCAGATCAGGGCTGTACGGAGGATGATCGAGAGTTTCCCAATGAAAAGATGAGATGAGACCTTTGGTCGGATTAGCCACATGCGGACGGACATTGTCATGCACGTTTGTGCGGCCATCTTCAAATGCTCTTACTCACTTCCTTAATCTCACTATGAATGTCAATCGGTTTTAGTCCTTTAGCACTAAGAAATCGTATAACAGCCCGGACTTCACAGTCGACGGGATTCACGATTATCAGAGGCATCTTAAACACTCAGTAAACAACGTAAAGAAGGACGAATCAGACTGTAATGAGGGAGAGATGTAGGTGAGAGATGTAGGCTCTCAGTGCGCATGCGCGGAACGGTGACTGCAGCGCTACTGCGGCAGGATTTCAAAACGGTACTTACTTAAAAGACATGCCTCGTATTTCGAACATTCAGTTTTGGAAAAGTATTGTCGCTAAAAATAGCATGGTTACAAAAGACGAATTTGTAACATCATACACACCTTGTCTCATATTTCTTAACAATAATAATCTTGTGTCAAAATTTTACAAATGATACTATTCGGAAATAACCTTGCGTTTCATTTTGCGTTTTGTTGATGTTAAATTTATTTTCTTAACCGCTAGTACCGTTTTCGTGGTTTTTGCTACTAAACATTTTAAGATAGGTATAAATCATTTTACGGTTGAGGAGCTTTTCTAAAATACGTTCAATTTCCAGTTAGTAAGATATATCTAGTGTTGCCTCCAAAACATGAAATTTCGAGCATTATATCGTTAAAATCGAATAAATTGGTTGAATGGTTTCAGTGTTCATGACCTGTGTCGTCATTAAATTTTAACCAAATCGCGTTCGGTTGAGCAGGTTTTCCGACGAAAAGGACTATCAAAATTTCATCTTCATAGAGAGAGAGAGACCACGAACGAATAGTAGTTCAGTTTCTTTTGGTCCGGGTAGCCTTGCTCGAACAAACAATCGATAGATAGACCAACTAGTGCTCGAAATGACAGTGAGAATGAGTCGGCGATTATACGAGAACATTTTATATGTTTTCTATTCATGTAGGCATTGTATTGTTGTGTTATATCTTCAGATTTGGTTCTAACTCTTTATTATCGGACACCCTCTATCATTTAAATTTCATTCAGAACATAAAAGAAACGAAGATTTTGGACATTCATAATTCGACGCAAAAATATAGTTATGCCCTCCTAGAGGTCAAAGACACTGGCGCTCCATTCTGACCGAAGATTGTTCATTCAAGATAAATCACGGCCATGAGTTTTACGGTTTTTTATCTTCGCTAGCACGATATACGAAAAAGAATGGAATTTACGACTGATGGACTAATAATGACTGGTTTATTGTAGTAGGAAAAGAAAATGTAGGCGATTCGATTGTGAGATAGGTAACTAGATGTAAATGCAAATTTTACAATTATGTAACCTAATACTGACCAATAGCATCAAAAAGGCGCTTTACATTTTTTTTTCTGTTGCTGTGATTATTTGGAACAAAGGATTTCCAAAAAGTACAATAAACTTAACACTTCGTGGGGTGCAACTGTTGTGAAACTTACTTTCATGAAGTAAAAAAAACAAACAACAGGAATGTTTCACAAAATTTTATTAGAAAAATCCTAACAAGTTTCGGTCAACGCGACCATTTTCAAAGGAGTAGAGTACAACAAATACTACTAGAGATTAGCCAAAATAAGTGGGAAGTCAATATAAGTTAACTCTAATTGGTTATTTATAATATTTTGGTTGTGCGAGAGAGCTTTTTTGATTTCCAAGCTTTCTAGAAGAGATAGCATTCTACTGTTGTTAATATTACTATGTAAAACTACTACATTTTCCTCGTCTAAAGTGTGGTTAAAGGAGGTGCAATGCTCTGAGAAGCCGGTTTCATTGTCTTTTTTAGTAATAGTATAAATATGTTCTTTTATTCTTATGTTTATAGCTATAACCCTTGTACTTATATACCTTCAACAAAAAACAAAATTTACTCGTCTGTGAAATTTATCAACAATGTTAGTTACAAATTCAAACATAGGTTAAATAAATTGAATGTATTATCACTCTTATTGAAAACAATCAGTGCAATTTGAAATTCTTACTATCTAAATTTAAAGCTGTAGTTGATAAATTAGAAAAAAGTGGAATTCATAGAATTAAGTATAATAATTGTGATGCCCTTTACATTAGGCAGAGCGGGAGAGCTATAAACATAAGAATAAAAAAACATATTTATAGAATTGCTAAAAAAGTTAATAAAACAGGCTTCTCAGAGCATTGCACCTCCTTTAACCACACTTTAGACGAGGAAAATGTAGTAATTTTACATAGTAATATTAACAAAAGTAGAATGCTATCTCTTCTAGAAAGCTTGGAAATCAAAAAAGCTCTCTCGCACAACCAAAATATTGTAAATAACCAATTAGAGTTAAGTTACATTGACTCCCCACTTATTTTAGCTAATCTCTAGTTATATATAGAGCTGTTTTAGTTTTAAGACACTAGTATTTGTTGTACTCTACTCCTTTGAAAATGGTCGCGTTGACCGAAACTTATTAGGATTTTTCTAATACAATTTGGTGAAACTTTCCTTATGTTTGTTTTTTACTTCAAAAAGTTCAATATTGACAGAGTACCGATGCAGATTTTGACGTGAATACATCAATAATAACCCACTGATGATGACGAAATCGGTGGATTCAGTTTCGTGTTACACCTCACAAACTGCAACATACACCGAGAGCCAAACCATCCTACATTATAATTATCAGGTCAAGTGGTCGGACACGCACGTCCACTGCTTCCTATATCTTGAGCCAATCTGCCCATTTTCCGAAAACTGAAACATCGTACAACTATTTGCGAACTATAATCTAATCTTGACCTTCCTCTGTACCTTTTTACTCTTATTTCTGCCTCTAATATGTCTCTAACCACTTCATGTCATCCAATCGTATTTCTCCTTTTGCTTATTAACTTATTCTTATTCTTCTACTTTTTTATAACTCTTTTCACGCTTCTAACTTCTTCTTTTCCGTTGAACCTACCGTCTACTAGAGGTAGGCAATGATTGAAAGAATCGTTCATTTGAATGACTTAAAAAAGAATCGCATGAATCGATTCACTAGTTACGGGTAGCTCGTTCAAATGAATCGTCATAGTGAATTGTGGATAATCCAGACCATAGTCACAGTACAAGATCGTCGAACGATCGTTGTTCAAATGAACGAATCGTGAGAATCGATTCCTTTTATGAAATTGAATCGTTTAAATCGGTTCACCAGAACGAATCGTATTGCCCACATTTGTCGTCCACGTTTTGAATCCGTACAGAGTCGAGTTTTTGTTAAAAGGGCTCAATCCTACGCTATTCTGTGTTTGATATCATTTCAGTTTTTTTTAAGTTCATTATAGTTACATAATCAAATAATTTATAACATAATGTTAATTTTTTACCGCGCCTAGCATGTTCTGGTCGTCATAATGTTTGATTGAAAGAAGCTGCAAAGTTCGTATTGATTTCAATTTGTGCTTTTTGTTATAATCTTAAGATACACTCTTGTAAAACATTAAATTTTATTAAATTGCGTGCTTGTTACTATCACTTATTATAACATACAGGCTGGATCGTAGATTGAAGTTTGGGAAGTTGACACCTTTGTATGATCTTGTTAACCACTTTGAAATACTACATACAATAAACAGTAAATATGTGTCCTAAAGATGACGAGTTGCTGCCAGTTAGTGCTTGACATTAATTCGTCTTTATTGAATGTAGCAACTTCGGTTTGGAAGGTAATTTATCGAAGCAACCCATGGTATGTTGATAAGAATAACTAATAAGTACGAAATCCCGATCCACATCTAGTGGTTCCGAAAAATTTTTGACTAGGAACATAATCGGGAATCGTTAAACGAATAGGCAATAACATAGAAACCTACGTGAGGTACTCGTCAAACGCAATGAAATTCTACAGTTAACAGTAAATGACTGTAGATGGCGATGTACTGGCAGGTACTTTTAATTATATTTTGATTGTTCCGATGAAGTACCTACTGCTGGGTTGAAATTAAAAATCAAAATACAAAAGATCATATTCGAATGATTTGAAACAGAAACCCATATGCTTTTGGGTGTGTTTCAACGACGATGCCGGATCAGTCTAGTGTTCTACCTTTTTAGTTTAGTTCTGTTCTTATTAGTGAAACAATGAAGTACTAACTTAGCTAGTTGAATATTGTCATTTGAGGATATAATTAGGACTATTTTAATCAAATTTTCTGGGGACCTCAATCGATTACATGAATTTGAAACCGTGTAACCGTTACTATAACACTTTGTCAATACCTGATCTAAGAGTCACAACAATATATTATAACTTTGCAATACATAATGTAGCACCCTCGGCTATTTCTTACTTTTGGCGTACTTTAGCACGCTCTTTGTTTGATCTATTCGATATTATTTATAGATTGTTTTAGTTTGAAATTAAGATAAATATATTAACATATTTTTTAGTATAAATATAAATATAAATATGGAATCAACGGAAACGACTACTTTCGGTTCGTTGTGCCTACTTGGTAGGACGCGTTCCAAATGTAAGATCTTTGATCTTAATATTTAGACGAATCAGGATTTTAATTCTTTCTTTTTTGAATATGTTAAACCTTCGTCTAAAAATACGTCAGAATCAACAGTGTAATTCAATGCCGGTAGGGGTATTAGCCCTCGTAGTAGTTATTTCTGTTGATTCCATATTTATATTTATATTTATATTTATATTTATATTTATATTTATATTTATATTTATATTTTTATTTATATTTATATTTATATTTATATTTATATTTATATTTATATTTATATTTATATTTATATTTATATTTATATTTATATTTATATTTATATTTATATTTATATTTATATTTATATTTATATTTATATTTATATTTATATTTATATTTATTTATAATAATAGCCTGTAAAGGCCTTTCTGCCAGTGCCCACCTGATGAGACCCGATAGGTCGAAACCGGTCGTGGGTATGGCTTTCGGTTCGTTGTGCCTACTTGTTAGGACGGGTTCCAAATATGAGATCTTTGATCTTAATATTTAGACGAATAAGGATTTTAATTCCTTCTTTTTTGAATATATTTTTTAGTGATTTTGAAAGTCTTTTGTCAGTTTAGGACAAAAATTCACGTTAAAATGCTTAATAAGGTTGTAGCCTAAAACAAATGAAAATGAATATCAAAAATTCCTTCTATTACTTGTTAATTTACCGAAAATTTATTTAGACTAGTATCGTGTTTTGTACGGAGAAATCAAAATGACGTACAGTATACCTACTATATACGAATGACTTAATCTCAACTTTTGACACTTTATAACAATCACAAGTTACAAGTTCTTAGTCAAAGTTTTTTTCTTTAGAAATTGAGAAAGTAGTGTACCTGACTCAAACGATTTATAATAAATGATGGTCATAAACTTTAAAAAACTAATTTCTCATAAAGCTCAGCTAAAGGCATGAAATTCCCTTAAAAACTTCATTGAAAATAAACGATAAAATTGAAATGTCTATTTATAAAACGTTCATCGTAGAAAGTAATAAGATCTAAGAATAGTCAAGTTTTTGTAAAAGATTATTAATCATGAACAAAAGTAGTAGAGAAAGTCTTCATGTCTCGGAAATTTACTGTAATATAAATATAATATTTAACTTATGAAAAAGGTTCGTTTTTATTTCCTTTTTACTGTTTACTAACTCTAACGTAAACTTCATTTGAATAAGTATCTGATGTTTATTCAAAAAATTTCTTATATTAAAAAATTAGTAGTTAACCGTAAGAATGATCAAAAATGTTATTGGTATGTTGACTTATTTTAAAGCATAAACCTTTTATTGTTAAATAAGTATAAAAAAAGAAAACAATTATACAGGATAATCGTGATAGTGTGTAACTTGAATGTGGCTTAACACAGTAAATTTGCAAGTCGGAAGGACCTTGGCAAATATTAATAACCTTACAATTAATGGCAAATTTCTACAGATGGCGTTCACGAAGCCGTCTGTAGTTATTCGTTGAACAGGAACTGTGAGTTCGAAATCGTGATTCACGTCTGACAGTTTCAACAAATAAAATACACTTGGAGAAGTTTCACTTATTTATTAGGGCATCTTCAAAATTACCCAGCGGCGTGGTCTAGTGCTCTAGATCATTGCTTAGCATTCGGGAGGTTGCCGGTTCGAACCCGAGTCCAAGTTTTCTGTGGTTTCCTTGGATCATTTAGGCAAATGCTGGGGCAGTAATATTCCACAGATAATCTTTCACTTCTCTTCTGTCTTCATTTCGTCCGTCTTATCATTCTCTCTCTAATCACACCACCGATTTCTGAAAGAAGGCTGAAGAGGGCCTTACGCCCTACCCTCCGGTTTTGCACTATAGTTTAGGTCGGAGGGACTGCCCGCCCACCAGCACGAGTAGCTGGTGGGAATCAAACACACAAAAAGTTATTTTTTCAAAATTATGATTATGTACTAGTTTTATTTACAGTGATTATAGGTATTATTAGATTAGGGCCTAGGAGGAGATTGTTGCCAAACTCTATAATTGATCATCTGCTAATTTTTTATTTCGGAGCAGTCTAAAACATTCCCCTCTTGTAACCGCTGATCAATAATAAGTTAAATAAGAACTGCGAAAAATATTATATCAACCATAATTGAACTAGTAATTAGTGGTATATATCTATAGATGGCCTTTACCACCCTATATTTATCTGTAATATTACTAAAAATTGTTGTTTGAAAACTGCTTTTGATTGTTTAAAGATAAACTATGAACCTTTAATCGACAATGTTACTTATCCAGTACGAGACACAGTAGGTACATATGTTATATTATTATTATTATTAGAATAATGGTCAAGCTATATTTAATGTTTTGTTTTTGTCCCAAAATATAGTGGCGTTTTAGCATTTCGGATATTCAAATTCGTCGCCTATTTCCAGCTTTATGATCAATAATTCTTACGCGTAAGTTAACCGACGCTTCCGTCAGTGTTTTCAATTTATCGTTGGTAGCAATCATATTGCTCCGGATGCGTGTGGGTTTTATGTAGTGGCACTGTGGCGCCCCTGAGTTTTATTTTTCGCTCTAATCCTCTTACCAACTAACCCTTTCACTACCACCTTTCAATTGTAATGACCTGTCATTTAAATTTACTACCCACTTGGCACTATCCAATCACAGAATGAAAATTAGTCATATGTAGATAGGTACCAGAGATCTCTTTAAATTATTATTTAAAGGAAAATGTCTCGATACCGTCGATAGTTTAACGATGGTGAACGCGTAGATTATTACTTACAAGGACCCCGGTTCGATCCCCGGTCGAATCACAAAAATTTGTCGATCATTCTCCTCGAAATTATCTAAGAACTACATTTCATTTGTCGAGCCATTTTTGACTGCTTACTCCATTGGTTCGGATTTACACTATAAATATATCTATACATGCCTACAGTAAGTAATTACCGTATCCAAAGTAACCACTGCAATTGAGAAAATGAAACAATTTCAGATGTGTTCTTAATCTTTTTTTATATGAAGAATTAAATATAAACCCTGATATTTACCTTCATTAAACATTTTATTTTGGTAATTCGGTTACCGCATTGAACTTTGCTTTGTAAATATCCAACTAAAACTGAAACCGAATTCTGCAGATGAGCTTTAGTAAAAATAAATAAAAATACTGTCTACAGACTTTAGGGCTTCTACATGTTTTGAAAAGGATCATTTTCAGTTTAGGCCATACGTGGGTATTAGGTTTTTGCGGGGCTTGAATTCACAATAAATTCAATAGTCAGATTAGCAGATTCTAAGAAAACTGGGTATGTAACGAAACACCGTAGGATAATTTTGAATCTAACATTTGGATAATTAATTTAAGATGTTGTCCAATGTGGTGACGGCACAAATACCAGTGGAGTTTAATTTATTCTTTTCTACATTTCCAAATTGACGATTTGTAGTTAGTGGCGATTTTTAATAACAGCTACAATACCACCGTTGATAGAAGATACAAGGTATTAGAACTCATTAAGTAAAAGAAGAGATAGGATAATATTATGTATATATATATATATATATAATTCTGAGACATGAAAGGCTAGGTTAGAAACATATTAGAAACAGAAACAGAAGTAAAGAGAGGCAAAGAAAGATATAGATTTCATTACTGTTCGTAAATAGTTACAGATGTGGGATGTTCTGGATTTCAGTAAATTTAAAGATTGATTCAGGATGAGAAGGAGTAGAGGTGTCTGTGTCTAAACAGAATTCGGACTGACCACCTTGTGATGAAAATATTAAATTAACGATCTTTCTCAAAAATCAGGCACACTTACTCTCTATCTAATGAAGGTTAGATATTTAAATAATAAATTTAAAATCATAACCGTGGGAACCATATAATAAGGCTTTAGGTTTTGCAATACAGCTATGGAACCCTAAAATAATTGAATGAATAGGATCATCTATCTGTAACAGTTGTCCAAAAACCACTGGACCGTCACATCAGTTTTGGCCGTTTTCAAAAAGCAGATACTAAAATGTTATAGCCACAGAAACTTTTAAATACGTTAATAGCAGCTCATCCAGGGTTGCCAAATCGCCGGGGCCTACCGGCATATATCCCAGGACGCGAAATTTTCAAGAACATCCCAAAGAAATCAAAATTGCATCTAAAATAGTGCTTGCTTCCTTTGTTGCATAATTACAAGAAAAACTAACGCAGGACGTTTGTCTTGTTCCTGCAATAGCAAGTGTATCTCTAAGGGTGGACCAGAGGGCGAAACAATTATTGCATTTGGCAGAACCAGCGACAGGCATAATTAAACAAATTAGTTATACGTTTGTATGTTCATAATTAGTTTTGCCTTTTATTGTCCTGGAATTCACCCCAGCAGATCTGGCAACCCTACGCCCGTCTCCATCAAGATTATGTAATAAACTAGATAACATTTAATTTTCAAGTCGAAAGATGACTCTATTATAGTCATTACACCTATTTACCTACCCATCATATCTAACTATGTGCAGGAATTGGAAGGTACATCTACTATTTCTACAGTAGTAGAGTGCGGTAGGAACACTCTGTAATAACACTACGCAGAGTATAGTGTGTAGATTGGTCGTTCTCTACCTGTTTCTGCCTGAATTTACCTGCAGTGGACTGGGAATAAAAACAAAGAGGCATTAGACAATGAGTTGGACGAGCGAACGGACGTCAAGGTAGGATATCTACGAGTATACCTTTTATTATACCAACTATACTGACTGCTAGGCTATGCATCTAACCAACCAACCAACCAACCAAATGGTGGCCCATGGTGTTCAACCTTGGCTCGTTATTTCTTTCCAATTTAAAGTCACTTCTGTTTAAGGCCTACGCCTGGCTCTAATGCATTCCATTATTCCTTTTTATAACATCTAGACACCCGCGGCTTCGAAAACTCGTCTGAAAGGACCCCCGGACTCGTCGGATATTGCCGAACGTGCCCGAAACATTGCCGATCCGGAGGAGTTCCGTACACAGATCGTCCCCCTCGAGACTCTGGCAGTAAAGATCGTGAAGCTTGAGCGTTACAAGGAAATGCGGTCGAACATTTCCAACTCTGTTTATTACTAAAAGTATCGGTTAAATAAAACGAAAACATTACGACTTTGTTTGTTGCGACGTACAATTTGCTTACTCTACGAAATAAATTGCTCGACAATTTACTGTTGTTGTTGTAGTATCCGGGGACATTTCTTGACGGTGAAATTGATGATAACGGTTTTTTTGTGAAGCGTTTTAAGTGCATTTCGAGTATAGAAAATGTGATAAGTGAGAGAGTGAGATAAGGGTTTTGTGTGTGGTGAAGTTTCCGTATCTAGGAATCGGAATTGATCGAATGTAAACTGTGGATGGATTATTAAAAATCATACTCAGATTCAAAGGTAAGAAACGTTGGTCCTTGTATACAATAGGGTCTGCGACGGTTACACGGATAACGACCATATCTTTATTACAATACTAGAAGATTATTTATTACCCTTTTTCTTTGTCTAATAAAAGGACATACGGTATTTGGGCATAGGACATTATTTAGCTACCCTAAAGGATTACCTTTCAATTAGAACAGAATAACGTAGGTACCGTTTTCTTACTAAGCTTTTTAAGTTCAAAGTTGAGTTTTGAGAAGCTTATCGGTAATCTAAAACTGTTACCCCTGTCGATGAACTATCGAGTTTCACAACTAATTTTTGTTGTATCGTAATTAAATCATTACAAGACCTTATCATTGAACTGTTGAAATATTCAGTATCAACTTTGGTTGACCTTGTGTAGGTTTTTTGGGAAGTTTATTCAGGACGTTGTTTTGATTGAATTTTTTTTGTGCCCTAAATCATGCACATCATGGTTGGGTATTGTAAAAAGCTCAAGTAGTTTACTTTATGTTTCTTACGTTACCCAATTATTGAGTGTAAAACAAAACTTCAGTCAGGTCATATGTTTATCTTATACTTTGAATATTGCGTGTAAGATAATAAAAGGTTGAGGTGGTGTAAAATATCCTCTTAGATAACAGTAGGTTATGTCCTGTTTATTCAGTTATAAATGAATCAATCCCACGCGTCCTGGTCTCGGGAGACGACAAAGCACATTATTTTCATCAAAAATAGAAACGATATATCCATTTCAAATGTACGTAAACTTTTGAGAACAGATATATTTCCCCAAACAATTACTGTTTTTTGATAATAGTACTATTCAATGGTTATATCTTTTGATGGTGAAAACTTTAAATTTCTTTCGCGATGTGGCTTCATGGTGGTTCTTCTGCATGATCTCGAGTTTAGTCATTTATCATTACACATTACATTATTCGTTACCTGAAGTTACTATATTCGTTTAATTATTATTTAAAAACGATTTCACTTATTGATTAGTTCTTCCAGAATTAATGCTTTTGGAGACGCTTACTTCAAAATATTTGATATTCAGATTCTCATTTAGTCTTGGTCACTAGGATCTAGTCTCTTCTACAGGCTTTGTTTGTTCTTTTTGAAATCTCTCACATCTTCTCTGAATTGTGGAAATAGTAATTTAATATAAACAAATAAATAAAACTATCATTCTAATGCACTCGCTTTCTAAACATTTTTTTTGTAATCTACTTTGTTTTGAATAAGAACTATTTGAATAAGTGTATAATAATTTTTACTTTACTGGAGGTCTATCTTCTCTACTGTTTAATTACTTCTTTGTGAATTACAACCTGCACGTTCTTAAATTATGGGAATTTCTTATTTGAGAGAATCTATTGAGTCGCCTTTATAAAAAAATGTGACATTCACATCCTACAGCTATGTATATTTTGGTATACCCTTCCTGCCCTAGTACCATAATTCCTAATCGCTTATTCTTAACTTCTTTATAACAGTGTAAACTCTTTATGACGTAAGACTCCCCATGACTTAAACATTACCTAATTTTGGTTGGTTTGCTTTAGAATCCATTTTATATCGAAACGACCATTCTCTGCAACGAAACTGTTGGGTGCTTTTGATTTTGAAATAACATACGTGATGGCGTATTTAACAGAAAGAAAAAATAGTGTGTTACAGACAATGTTTTTTGATGACTGCAACTTTAAACTTTGGAAATTCAATATGAGGTACTATTCTTCTGAAGTCTGATGGGAACAACCAGGAACATATTGAGAGAGTGGTCCACATAGGCATAGCCAAGAAGGATTGCAGAGCACAACTAATTTTCTTGACAACGATCGACCAAGATAAAATTGAATTCTTGGTAAATTGTAGAAAGTTGGAAGAAGTTGTTGGCTGTTCTAGATCAGAAAACCAAATCATCAAAATAACTTTGCGGGGACGCACCATTTTTTCTTTCTTTTAACTATTATTCTATAAATTTACCAAACACCATCACGTGTGTCGTTGCAAAATCAAAAATATCCACTAGAAAGATACGCCACATTTGAATAGCGATCATGGCACCAGATAAAAGAGAAATTGCATCTAAATGAAACAGTTGCAAGTTGCAATATAAAAGAGAGAGAGAGAGGTAAAAGTAATGTCTGGAAACGTTTCGGAGTCTGCCCATCCTCATATATCATACCTTTGTTTCAATGTAAACTATAAAATTTCATATGTAAAATTTTGTTGATGTTTTTAACTGTAAGTAATTCCATAGAACGAAAGAAATTACTCGGACTCTTGAGCTTTGAGTTTATCATGTACTTTATATCCTATTTTCAAGTTAACTTTCAATCTACGCTACTTATTTGCAGTGAACTAAGCAGTTAGCTTACTCATATAACCTTTGGTCTTATCTAGACTTTTAAATGATTAATCTAAAACACACAACTGAGTTACCTAAATCGGTTCGCATTTCGTTGCAAGTTGTCGTCTATTTTTGGATTTCATTACTTTTGCTGATAACATATGTGCCGCATTTTATGAGAGTACCAAATACCTTTATCGTTTCTGGCACCGTATAATGCAAAAGATTGTAAAATATGAAGAAGATTCTCGTAGTTAATCAGCAAATATGGTCATTAATTTACATTTTTGTGGCAAGGTTTCAAATATTTGCTTTTGTAACATGTACTTATTAAACCGCTAAAATATTCGCTTACAATGTATTCATATTGTGTAAACTACTAGACAAGGTTTGTTCATATTGTACGTCATTATGAGCTACAAAAAGAAATGAGACCTAGGAGGTAAATAGTATATTAGTAGAGTATCCAAAAAGTTAGGTGTTTTACACAGTGAATAACTTTTCATTGTTTGTTTTCAAAAATTGTATCGAATCAACGCTTGAAACGACAGTGAGCGGCGTGGTCTAATGCTCTATATCATGCTTAGCATTCGGGAGGTCACCGGTTCGAACTCGGGTCTGGCTGCTCTGGTCCAAGTTTTCTGTGATTTCCTTGGATCATTTAGGCAAATGCTGGGGCAGTAATATTCCACAGATAATCATTCACCTCTCTTCTGTCTTCATTTCGTCCGTCTCATCATTCTCTAACCACACCACCCACCCATTCCCATGATTCCTGCAAGGAGGCTGATGGAGGCCTTACATCCTACTCTCCGGCTTTGCACTACAGTGTAGGTCGGAAGGACTGCCCGCCCACCAGCACGAGTAGCTGGTGGGAATGAAACACAAAAAATTGTATCCAATCCACGCTTGAAACTACTTTGAACTGGTAAATGGGTACAGTTCCAAAGTTTGCGTTCTGTCGATTGCCGATCATTGTCGTAAAGAGATCTTGGAAACTATAAGTTATATTACGATAACGGTTCGCAACTATAGGTGAGAAATAGGCCCATAATCTACCATTGTAAGCTATCGCCTACTCCAACGTGAGTAAGAAAACCTACACTACCATTGTTCTAAGAGTCCCATAACGGCATTCGAATCAAACGTGATAATTGACGCATCTCCATGAGGGCGGAAAAATTTTCACTTGCAGTTGGAAAGGTATTCATTGTAGTAGGTATACATACACGTATGGTACTAGACAATGAAAACCGGCACTTAATGAACCTGATGGTAAGTATTGAAAAAAGAAATTAATTAAACCTTTTTGAGTTAACAAACAAATATTCATCGAATAGGTTTCCAGAATGTGTGCAGGCTGTGTAAATTTTGAACACAATCGATAAATAAAATTGCGCATTATAAACAACTGGATGGAAAGTTATTATTATTGCATAATGTTTGTTTAATCAGTTAAGCAAATATAAAATAAGTACATGTTAGAATCTGATATTTGTTGTATATATGTATAAAACTGGAAAGGGGTGACAATTTTACTATACGTTGATGTAGTACCTATAAGGTAGACGTTGAGATAGTGTTAAAACGAGTTCTTCCAAAGGAAGGGGAATTAAGGATTTTGTAATGTCTTTGTTTTCTTAAGAGGAACTTCTTGGTGAAAATCATTTGATCTAAAGTACTTGAAGTTTATTGAATCAAGAAACGAATGTAAATAATGTGACTTAAGGGAGGTTATTGAATTGGGAATTGGTGTTAATTGTGAAGAATAAAGATTTGATTGAAAGCTTCATGAAAAAATAATTGGATCTGTAAAGAAATCGGGTGAAAATACACATTTCATTTAAAGGGAATTCCTTTTTTAAAATTAGATGTAAAATTGCGTAAGATTTCGTGGACTAATCGTACCTAAGCCTGTTTTGACGAGCATTCGAGAATTTCTTTGGCTCATGACTCACCACCGTCAGATAAAATAGCAAATGTTGACAACAGAATGATTTCTTTCAGTTATTAGTGAGACACTAATACCACTTCCGCAAAGGGAGCCAAAAATAAATTCACATTATAGGTATTTATTCGCCTCTACAACAGAGCGGATGTTACGAATGGTTTGAAAAGGAATGAAAGACAAAGGTAAATACGTTGTTTATGTTTGCATGAATACCTGTGCGCGCAGGCAGACGAGAAAAAATTGGAGCAGGACAAGGAAAAAATTGAATCAGTTATAAGTGTTGGTGTTATTAAAATAGAAACAAAAACAGACTAAAAAGAATGACGATTTGTATCAGTTATTTGCACACATTGCGATTGCGATGCGATTTGTCGCAACGACATGGCAAACAGTAAAAATACATGGATCTTTATGGAACATTTTCACACAATGCGACAGCGATAAAAAATAACGCAGTTTGGCTGCGACATTATATCGCATCGCAAAACAGTGCGACTGTCGGTCAAATACCGCACGATATTTTATCGTACAATTGCAAACATGCCGCAACTTGTTGCAATATTGTGTGCGACTTAAATTTGCGGGGTTGCAATATTTACAATTAAACTGGCATTTCGTTCTGAGCTTCTGAAATGGACGAGGCCGAAAAATTTCAATTTCCAGTTCCAGCTTCAACTTACCCAAAAAATCAAGGAAAAATATCGCCGCGTTGAATATATTCAGTCGCCACCAACAAGTTACTCTGAAGCGCCTACTTCACACTCATCTTCACCTGCTCCATCTTCATACTTATTGACAACCGTACATACATTCCAATTTCTCTATACCTGTTCTTTTAGTCTGTATTTTTTGAAATAAAAGAAACATTTTCTTCGCATGTCTTTACTTACCTTAAAGTCAGTAGGCGGGATACAGTTTTTGATCCAAGTATTTTGTCGACTTATTGTACTTTTCAAACGGGTCAGTATGTAATCGAAAGTCGACACCCTCATTCGAAAGTAGTTGAAAAATTTTTCATCGAGTTGTCTAAATTTTTCAAATAAACTTCAAAAAGCGCCTTCGACATATCTGACTTGTCCACGATGTAACAATGCCAATAAAATAATTCGTCTCCTGTCCATATTTCAAAAACAACTACACTTCACTGAATATAAAATCAAACTAGACAACGGCAACATTGGACACTAGTTTATTTTGTTTTTGTCGCTTGCGGTTAAATTTTATCGCAATGTGTGGAAACCTGCGGATGCGACGCGACAAATCGCATCGCAATCGCAATGTGTGCAAATGCCCTTAATGTTAATTGAAAAACCGCAATAAATAATAGTAAAAATTAAAAGAATAAATAAACTTTAAAGGAGGGCATCATCAATGTGAAGACTCACATTAATCAAAGGTTTGTCTCTCTTATTATTAAATTTATTTGCAATAATAGAAGTTTTACACTTTTATTAAGTACCTTTAACAATTGTTTCCTTCCATTCGGTCGTCTTAACAGAAACTGGTTCAAGAAATAATGTGTCCGTCTAATTTATTTCTACAATAAGTTCATTTGGAAAAACCTACTATTTGTAGGTAATATCTGTAATAGCTTTAGATACGGAACTATTTAAACCTACAGTTATGCCGTTGGTTACATTTTCATTTAAATTCAGAGTGTTCTGTACTTTTCATTTAAATGATTTTATTTATTTTATGAAGACAACACATTACGCTAACCGAAATCACAATTAAATGTTTGTTGAACTAAGTGCATCTGTCGAAATAAAACTTATCAATGTAATCACTATACAGGGTCATTTAAATTGAGTGGTACATTAGACGTTTTAGGGAAACTAAGCATGTTACAGATTGGGAGTAGGGGTTATCAAGGATGATCTATTTAACTAAAATAAATCAGTAGGAAATATCCAGATGGATCGATTTTACTTAAATAAATAATCCTTGATAACCCCTACCCTCAAATTTTCAAATCTGTAACATGCTTAGTTTCCCTAAAACGTCTAATGTACCACTCAGTTTGAACGACCCTGTATAATAAATAATCTAAGATGCTGGCGTAGGTTGGTTTGTTTCTAAAGGAAATCGGTAAAGCTAGGATAGCTGATGATAGGACATTGTGGAATTAGCTGACGATTAGAAAGTTTAATGAATGAAACAACAAAATGTTCAGGATGTTACCGTTTCATTAGAATTTTTAATTGTGTTGGAATGTCAATCATAGATAGAATGTGGCAGTGACTGTGGTTAAACGTCCGCCGACGAAAACGTTCAAACTTAACGGGTTCAACTAGTAAACAAATAATACTGAAATATTTACTGCCAGCCAATCAAATGATTACTAGTTGCAAATGTTTTTTTGTTAAGTAATTATCTGCTTATGCTCATCTCCAGGAGTCACTGTTCAACCTTTGCTAAAAGAACTGAAAATAATATATATAATATAATGCAATAAAATAAAAACTAATTTCTCGTAGTCTCATCTAATTAGTAGGTACTTATAAGAGCTTTTCTCTTACTTAAGAAATCTTAATTAAATTCTTTAACATTTAACCAATATCACTTCTATTTGTAATTTAATTACCATACTTAGCTCTATGCCCACCCTCTCTTCTACTCTTTGAAGCAGGTTCTGTACTTATTACGTCACACTGCTTACGATTAGTTATATAGTTTTCTTTTGATCATAACTCCTTTAGAGAGATCTCTGATCTTTGTCTTTTGCCTCGCTACTATCGCCGACCCATTCCAACTGCCAAGCTTCCTTCCCATTGGCTTTTTCTGTATCTTCCCCTTCTCTTTGACTTGACTGTTTAACAGTGTAACTTAAGAAATTATTACAGAAGCTTAAAAATTTTTATCTGCTTAAAATTGGATGCAAAGAAACTGAATTTATTTACGATATGAACTGTATATACATGCAATATGTATTAATAAGACCATGATTTACTCTTTAATATAGAAAAGAATTTATTTACTTACCTACCTACTTGATACGTGGCAGAAGTGTTTTTTTTTGGCAAGTAACGATAATTATTGAGTAATCTAAAAATAGGAAGGATACCCATTAATCTAATAATTGTTTACTTAAATACTAATTAGGTAGTTTGTTAGAAGAAGATTCGATCATTTAACGAAGTGGTCGATTGTACAAATATTCAAATCTATCAACACAATAAACAGATCAATACAATTTCCTGTATCTTTTGAAAATGACGTAACAGTTGAAACAAATTTGTAAGGAAGTCTATAATAAATTCAAGTGAAACTGGTCCAACATTGTTTTTGTATTCACCTTCGAATTTTATTGACTTATTAAAATGTTCACAACGAGTGCACCACAAACTTTTTAAGTTTTATTTTAATAAACAGATCGGCAGAAGATTAATGAATCGAAAAAATAAAATAAAGAACCTTAATATCGTTATTATCACGTACAATGACTTTTGTTTTGATTTGATTTAAGTCACCCTCAAAGTTGTCTCTTAAAAGTATCAAAAAAAAATAGTAAGGGATGAAAGTAATGTACCCAAGCAGGTGCAGCAGTAGTTAGTGTTGTCGGAAATAAACTGTTGCAAGATTATCCAAATGCCCGCCCTTGAAGTGGTTAGGCCTGTTTTAGTAGAACAGGTGTAAATACACGTATCAGTGTATACCCGTATATTAGCTACCAACATACGTATGTGTATGTAAGTATGTGAGATCGTGGGTGATATTCGTTATTGCTCTAGGTGTTTAAATGAAAAATGTTTTTGTTAGTTTCCCGAGCGGAGGTGTCAAGCAAACTAGAAATTTGTTGTGGCGTTGTGTTAATGAAGTTATTCTTATACAGTACAGACTCATACATATGTTACATATGAGAATGTTTCATTTTTCTACGTCAGCACCTTAAGAGGAGATCAGGCACACGGTTAAGGGATTTAATTGCACTGAATACAGTTTTGGTCTTACTTACTGTAATGTCTCAACTGTTTTCTTATTTAGAGAAGTATTCAAAATAAGGAAAAACTGAGCCTTCTCTGAATAAAGTTTAAATAGGAATGCAAGTTTAAAAGAAAGGCTTGCAAGTAGATACTACAAAATCAAAACTATTATTCACTCCTTCCTATATTAATCCGAAAGTGAAATTAGTATTTTAATAAAAAGGTGGTATGTGTTAGGTTTAATTAACTAAGTTCAAAAAGATTAACCGAATCAAATATTTTTCATTTGGGAACTAAAAACTTACTAACGAAGAAAGTAAGTACTTATCAGGATTTAACTGATGCAGAAATTTTTAAGATTCGTAAGATTTTTTCAACGGTGGTTGTCAAAATCATAAATTTTTGTAAAACGAAATGAAATGTAATGCTAGGTAGGTACAAATGAGAATTTCGTCTACAAAATGAAATAAATAGTACATGCAAACTTCTAAAATAATCTTCGGGTGAAGTACCTGGTCAGATGCAACTTCGACTAGATATATACCTACGGAAGAATAATAAATTTAATCTAATTGGCTCTAAATGATGTCTATCTCTATGATCTTGTCTCTTTCTGGGGTTTCCTCAAAGAAAATTATATAAGCCTGCGCTGAAATAGAGGAAGTTACCGAGCAGTGTGGTCTAATGCTCTAGATCATTGTTTAACATTCGGGAGGTCACCGGTTCGAACCCGGGTCCGGCTACTCTGGTCCAAGTTTTCTGTGGTTTTCTTGGATCACTTGATTACTTAGGCAAATACTGGGGCAGTAATATTCCACAGATAATCTTTCATTTCCTAACCACACCACCCACCCATTCCCATGACTCGTGTAAGGAGGCTGAAGAGAGCCTTATGCCCTACCCTCCGGCTTTGCACTACAGTGTAGATTCGGAAGGACTGCCCGCCCACCAGCACGAGTTGCTGGTGGGAATGAAACACAAAAAGTTTTTTAGAGGGAGAATGCATTCAGTTGTACACGCCAACGTTCTATGCACTGCATCTATGGGTATAACAAAACTAGAGCTTTTCTAGTTGTTTTCTAGTTGGAGAATGCATTCAGTTGTACACGCCAACGTTCTATGCACTGCATCTATGGGTATAACAAAACTAGAGCTTTTCTAGTTGTTTTCTAGTTGGAGAATGCATTCAGTTGTACACGCCAACGTTCTATGCACTGCATCTATGGGTATAACAAAACTAGAGCTTTTCTAGTTGTTTTCTAGTTGGAGAATGCATTCAGTTGTACACGCCAACGTTCTATGCACTGCATCTATGGGTATAACAAAACTAGAGCTTTTCTAGTTGTTTTCTAGTTGGAGAATGCATTCAGTTGTACACGCCAACGTTCTATGCACTGCATCTATGGGTATAACAAAACTAGAGCTTTTCTAGTTGTTTTCTAGTTGGAGAATGCATTCAGTTGTACACGCCAACGTTCTATGCACTGCATCTATGGGTATAACAAAACTAGAGCTTTTCTAGTTGTTTTCTAGTTGGAGAATGCATTCAGTTGTACACGCCAACGTTCTATGCACTGCATCTATGGGTATAACAAAACTAGAGCTTTTCTAGTTGTTTTCTAGTTGGAGAATGCATTCAGTTGTACACGCCAACGTTCTATGCACTGCATCTATGGGTATAACAAAACTAGAGCTTTTCTAGTTGTTTTCTAGTTGGAGAATGCATTCAGTTGTACACGCCAACGTTCTATGCACTGCATCTATGGGTATAACAAAACTAGAGCTTTTCTAGTTGTTTTCTAGTTGGAGAATGCATTCAGTTGTACACGCCAACGTTCTATGCACTGCATCTATGGGTATAACAAAACTAGAGCTTTTCTAGTTGTTTTCTAGTTGGAGAATGCATTCAGTTGTACACGCCAACGTTCTATGCACTGCATCTATGGGTATAACAAAACTAGAGCTTTTCTAGTTGTTTTCTAGTTGGAGAATGCATTCAGTTGTACACGCCAACGTTCTATGCACTGCATCTATGGGTATAACAAAACTAGAGCTTTTCTAGTTGTTTTCTAGTTGGAGAATGCATTCAGTTGTACACGCCAACGTTCTATGCACTGCATCTATGGGTATAACAAAACTAGAGCTTTTCTAGTTGTTTTCTAGTTGGAGAATGCATTCAGTTGTACACGCCAACGTTCTATGCACTGCATCTATGGGTATAACAAAACTAGAGCTTTTCTAGTTGTTTTCTAGTTGGAGAATGCATTCAGTTGTACACGCCAACGTTCTATGCACTGCATCTATGGGTATAACAAAACTAGAGCTTTTCTAGTTGTTTTCTAGTTGGAGAATGCATTCAGTTGTACACGCCAACGTTCTATGCACTGCATCTATGGGTATAACAAAACTAGAGCTTTTCTAGTTGTTTTCTAGTTGGAGAATGCATTCAGTTGTACACGCCAACGTTCTATGCACTGCATCTATGGGTATAACAAAACTAGAGCTTTTCTAGTTGTTTTCTAGTTGGAGAATGCATTCAGTTGTACACGCCAACGTTCTATGCACTGCATCTATGGGTATAACAAAACTAGAGCTTTTCTACTTGTAGGTACTGTACAATTTGTATTTTGTCTTTACCCATGGATTTGTGTAAATAGAAGAGAACTAAGCCTGTTGCAAATACCATTCTACTTTTTAAGGCTTCATCTCGTATTTATTCATAAATTTTTGCGGTTTTGATGAAGTGAATCAATAAATAATCAGGCACTTATTTACTGGAAGATAATAAATAACTACCCCACTCTTTCATACAAAGGCAAAAGCATAAAATCTTCTGCGTGCCGACATTGGTTATATGTACTTTGCTTACTAGCATTTTTCGTGATATAATTTTCATATGCACCTGTAAAAAATATAAAATGACGATAATGTGTAGTAGGCGATTAATTACTACAATCAAACACTGACGCTGTGTTTTTTTGGCAATTTTACAAATTTTTGCGATATTATTGTCTACGTATAAGGTACCTAGCGTGTCTGTATGTTTTTTTAGGTATAATATATGTTTCAGTCTATTGGTAAAAATTGCCCAATTTTGTTTTATATGATACCCGTCTCTTAATTATGAAAATAAATAGTTTTATAACATATGCTTTTGTGGTCAACATTGTTTAAAATTCTGTTCCGTTTATAGTCATGCATGGTATATCTATCTATGTAGGTGTATACTTTAGAAATCTACAAGTATTAGGAACTTAACATTAATTCCATGATAGATATCTATTATTTATCACATATTGGAAATTCGCAATGCTAGAGATAATATTCCTATTTTGTTTCTTTCGTAATGTTGTAGTAGATTGTTGCAAAAGGTAAAAAAGGTATCTATCTATCTACTACGGTTGCTAAATATTTGTTTATGTATGTAGACATTTATCATTTTGTACATCAAAGGTTAATAGAAAATACGATTTTTATAAGACGAGGAGGGACCAAGTGGTATGGTTTAGTTGAAACAAAACTCTAATTTGAGGTAGCGGAACTTGGTTCTGTGGGTAGAGGAATAGCCTATTCTAGAATCCGACGGATAAAACACTTGTTAAAGACGCAACGTTTTTTTTCAAAGATAGGATTTCTAGTGCCTCAAGAATGCTCAAAAATAAACGAAGATAATAAAATGGACAAGTACGGTTAATAAAATACCAGCACTCATATACCCTGTCACATTATTTTTCTCGTATTTTTTTTATACTAAATTATTTACTTACTTACTCCAGTTTGGGTTATAATAAATATTCGTAAACACGTTTTTTTTTTTTGAGATACCGATGCTCGTCGACGTTAGCAATCACGACGTAATTTTTATGCAGAGTATGTACTAAAAAAGATGGCAATTCGGTGGAAATAAATCTATTTGAAAAGTAGGTACTTATTAGGTATATTGTCTGTTAATCTGCTGGCTGGAGTATGATATATATAAATAAGTACCTACCTAAATAACAGAATCCGAGGTTTCTGACAACAAAATGAGTCCTGCATCACTATACCTATAGGATGTTACACGCAGCAGTAATTGTCACTAGTAGAGTGACTTATCTTTCTTGAAAACTAGAAAAACTATTTACGAACAGTAATCTAAGCTAGATCTGCCCCTCCTTGCTCCTATATTGGTTAACTAACCCTTCATTTCTCGGAAGATGTCTTATCTTGCCATATCCTATATTTCCTTTTTCTTATTGAATTTCATAGCATCATTTGTTCTTCTCATTTCTAACCTTTTCTATCTATGGTATTTTAATCATCCGCCTATAACACCACATCTTAAGTGGTTGTAACTTTTCCTTTTCTACTGCGCCCATCGTCTACATTTCACATCCGTACGGATCCCTTTCATTAATAATCTCTTCCGAAATTCGAAGTTAACCGATAGGGACACAAAAGGGTTAAAAACTACTCTACCCTTGCTCTATGTCTACCACTTTCACATCCTGATTTCTATTCTAGTTAAGACTGTAGGTAACTCATTCCTACTGGATGCTTATACTGCTATATCATCTGCAAATTTAGATTGGCATGTTAATCTTTTGCTCCAACCCTTGTGGTCTCTGCTACCCTGAGTACTGAAAGGGTTGTTGCTCTCTTTCACGTGCTTGTTTGTCTTAGTTTGGCTTCTCACTAAGGACCCCCTTTTCCATATTATGATTGTATATAAGGTTAGGCTCCTTAAACACGGGGCACATAATTTCCTTGTGGATTACAATATTTCTTTCAGTAGTAGGTATAAATAAAATCGTTCTTCTAGAATGTTACATTGTGGGAATGCCACTGCATGCTTTATACCTATTGTGTTTTTGGAAAACTATTTGCAAGCTTTATACCAAATAACTTACTGATATAAAATCCGGTATTTCAGACTAATGAGTTGAAAACATATACTTTGTGTTGTACTACGCTATCACAAACCGTGTTATAGGATGGTTGCACGTTTTATACCGTGTTTTATAGAAATCGTATTTGTAGGTGGCCTATAGATTGCCTTCCTCTACTGAGTAATCAGAAACCGTGTTATAAAAATATTATATCATGTTTTGTGTCGTATTATAGCAGACTATACTTTCAGAATTCTTTGCTGAAAGTAGGAGGTCTACGGACTCTTATACAATGTTTTCCAAATGCCGCATTATAATAGAACTAACAACAGCAATAGCATATTTGCTGCCTTGTTATATACAACCAAAGGTTTAGAATATCCTTTTGTAGGATCTCTAGTCTATTTCGTATTCGTATAGGTACTATGTTTTTTTCCAGAACGTCTTGTTCTTGGGTTTTGAACCTTGTTATTAGAAACAAAGTTCTGGAAGATCGTAAGTCTCTATATTTATATGCCAGGAAGAGTCAAGAAATTTCCAAATTTTATAAATAGCAAATAACTGACGTTTCCGGTATGTTTTTTATCTTTATTTGTTAATATAAGTACAGTAATAAACGAGTATGTTTTTTTAACCCGCATGTCGTTGAGAAGAAGATGGCAAACATTAAAGAGGGCTTTTAAGGGAATAAGCAGGGTTCATTCTTTACCGACTTGAATTGTGAATTGTAAAGGGTCCCTATGAGTACCTATGGACGACACCATTATATTATTAAAGTACCAGCCAAGCCTTGACAACACAAATTTCTTTGTTCTGACAGTTGGGTTCGTGTAATACAATCCTATCATCGGGTATTTTTATCATCGCCCATCTCATGTGTCACCTTGTTTGCGTAGACTATCTGATAATATTATCTGAAGTTCTAATTCCGTACCAATCGTTATTTAGACATGCACCCACGTATTACTTACTAGCAACGGAAAAGTGGGTAGAAAGAATCACTGCATATTAATTAAATAGACTAACTTTTGGTAAATTAAATTGTTTATTATTCATTTAACAAAGCAATTAACCAATTATTCGAGAATTAAGTGATAATAACAGAAACATACTTTAACGGTAGTCGATTCGTTAATTCACATTCCACATTATAAAAATAAGTGTTTTTTTTTGAGGGGCACTTTTATGAAAACTTTTTTGAAAATTCTTCATACCCAAAAAATAAAATCATGTGCGTATATTGGTGTTAAGGCAGGTAACATAATGTGAACATACACACACGATTTCGTCAAAAAAATCACCAGTAGAAAACACCTTAGGTTAGATGAACTTTACAAGAAGTATTGGTCGCGATAGACCCTGGTTCTATTCCCATACGATGCAATTACCTTTTAGAAAACATATTTCAAAGAGGGTCGTTTTTATTATAACGTATATCCACAATTTCTGTGTTTTAAACAATTGAGGCAAGCAACTTCACTCTGAGCCAGTATAATATTGACATTCGTCCAAAACGTCGCGTGTTATGTTTTAAAGATTGGGAAAACTGTCCATTTCATGTTTTTATTTCAGTAGTTATCGTTTTTCGCAATTTCTTCAAAGGTAGCTGTATTAAGAAACTGATAGGTAGGTCCGTAGATGTAACTGTTAGACGATATGCGGTTTAATACAATACCATATTTGAAGTTTTTATAACAAAGTGTTTCTCATGAGTAACGTTATATAAGTTTTTGATTGATTCTACTTTTACTTGATGGAAATTCATTGTAAAATATATAAATAAAACATTATTGTAATTTCCACTGATTTTATTAGTTACTTGACATATGTTTCGCTACTGGTACCGCTACGTTAATGATGTTTTACCGGAACAGATAGACAATTAGACCAATCTCTAGGACAACTAAATAAAATACACCATAACATTAAATTTACAATAGAATTAGAAAAGAATAACAGCATTAATTTCTTGGACCTCACAATATCTAGGATAAATAATAAACACAGTTTCGCTGTATACCATAAACCTACACATACAGATACTATTATTAATAACTATTCGTTCCACCCTAAATAACATAAATTAGCCTAAGAATTCCAATGGACCAAACTAATTATAACAAGGAACTAAGTATTGTTAAATACATAACCAAAAGAAATAACTACAATTTAAACATTATTAACGAATTACTAAAATAAATTTCATTTGAAATGGCTTTAAATACTGTTTTCCCAACAAATAAAGATAATAAAAATAAATTTAAAACAATAACGTATTTTGGATTTTCGAATAAAAATAATATAAGTATAACATTCAAAACTAACAACACACTTAGCAAACATATCAAAAATAACAAAGATAAATTAAAAAAAGATAGTAAATCTGGTATCTATAAATTAATGTGCGGAACCTGTGGGTAAATTTATATAGGACAGACAGGGAGAGCATTTGGCAAACGCATTAGAGAACACGTCAATTCATTTAAAAATCTAAAAAATGATTTGAATTATGCAACTCATTCAATAGAAGAAAAATATGTTTTAAATACAGATTTTGAAATTATAGACACAGAAAGTAAAAGTCTTAAATTAAATTTACTTGAGGCAATGGAAATCAATAAATACAAAAATAAAAACATACTACTTAATGAACAAGTAGATCTTAACAACTCCCCTCTACTGAATTTACCCCCTAACAAATCGATGTAAACTAACCTATAAATAAATTTTATATATTTTAAGTTTTTCCTTTTGAGGTACGGTGCTCTGAATATAAATATTAAGAGATAATTGAAGAAAACTAGCAATAACAGCAAGAAAAATTACCAGAATTAATAGCTAACTACATATACTATAATTACTTAGGTATAGAAATATGAGAATATTGACATAAAGGGTCTATTATTTAATGGGTTTCTGTTATTACATCCATCTTCTCAATTAAATAATACAATATACCTACACAGCCCTTATTGCGGTGAAAAGTATAAATAAAACAAAATCGGTAATTGGTACACAAAGAATAATACAAACAAGAATCTTGTCGTTAAAGATTACGTCTCGTTTCATAAATATACGCGTCAAGAATTCTCGCTCTCAGATGGGGTGAATGTAAGTCTGCAATAACTAAATCGGAACTACGCAGTTGGTGTAGGAAACTGCGTGGCTGCCTTTGTTTGAACTGACGGAGACGTCGTGCTTCTGCGCGAAGACCTACTTAAACAAAATGAATTTCAGCCCAAAGACATTTACATACAGATATATTTCGTAGTAGATATCTACGTGGGTTGGAAGGGATGTTGTAGATGAGATGCGAAATCCCTCTTGCCCGTTTGCTTTACGAATAAATGAAATGGAATTGCCGAATGTTCGGTCTCACTTTTCCTATAAGTACCTCTGAATTTCCCGGAAACGCACACACTCCTTTCTCTATGTATGTTATATGTATTAAGCGTTTTTATTTACAACCCACACAAGTGTCACACTTACAAAAAAGTGATATATTTTTTTTTATAATCTCGTTTTCCTTAAACAACAAAGGCAGAAAAATGGAGGCTCACTCACCACCGGAATCCTGAGGATACAGAGAAACTAAGGGAGACTAGCAGTCAGTGGTGTATGATAACTTATAATTAGATAATAGACAGTGGTGCATCCCGGGTTTGTAAGAGGAGGGGGGATAAGGTAAAAAATGCAGAATCCCAGGGTTTTCGAATTATTAACAGATCAACTTTTTCGAAGATTATATAAAGTAATCATAGTCAAACCATAAGCACACAAAACAAACAGTTACATAATTTATTGCTATTTTGTTGCAAATTTGTTACTAAAAAACTGATTTTGTTGCTCCGATCGTTTTCGAAAAACGACGGATGTAGTGCCTTTATATCAAAATATCCCCTAATTATTTCCCTATTACTAGCGATGGTATATTAAATGTAGTAATCCCATAATAATTTGTTGTTTTAATATAATTCTGAGCCAAAGCGTAAGGTCTCCATAACGTAAAGTGTAACCCAATCAGAGAAAACAGTAAAATAATAAATATAAATTATAAAAAATTAATAAGACAAAAAGAGAACGACTTTAAGACAAGAAAAGGTCTTTAGTATTTGTTATAGATGAAATAAGATTAACAAAATGGTGAATTAAATAAAATTCATGCTGGAAACGGCATCAAAGTTTCTTCCTTACCTTAAAGTTGTTCTATTAACTTGTCAATGTATTATGGGTAGGTAAGAATATACTATTCTTTCTGATCGGTTTATACCTACAGTGGCCGGGCACCTAAGGAGATTCTGCGACGGTCAGATTTACAGATAGCTAGGCGGAAACTTTTAGCATAGCAATAAATGAAAGAGCCAATAAGAATATAGCTGGACCGACGCGCCAACTTGTAGTTCAGCGGCGCGTATCACTGAGAGAAAAAGTACTGAACACGGAACACAAGTGAATTCATTCAACTGATTTACTTACCCTAACAACCCCTTCTTTAATCTGTTAATTTGCAACTATTTGCCACTACGCTACTGAACCTTGCTGAGCAGTTATCATTCTGCCTACCAGTCGATTATCCCCGCCCTAAAAGAGCTAATCTTAGCAGTGCGCATCCAATGATTTTTGGCTTTTGAATCTCCTTAGGTACCGGGCACTGTACACTACTTTACACTTCGAAAACCTTACAGTTTGGCTGTGCTAACTTTATAGACAATGAATTCAGGAATTTGAGTAACATAGTATTATCAACTGCAAGGCAAGAAAGTTCAATTAACATTGGACAGGGTCTTAGCTATGCCACTGGCTACATTGATATATAATAGAAAGTGAGAGAAAATTGTGAAAATATATTCGTACAATAAAATATTAAAATTAAATCTGGTGACCATCACATTTATTGGTCCCTAAAAGACAGACGGAGAGTTTAGAATTAATAAAAATCTACCACAATTTATTTAGAATTCATTCATCGTGGTACAACAAAAATAAAAAAACAATAATAGCTCAGTAGCTCAGTTACATTCATTGGTTTCGTATTTAAATAAGTGATAATTTAGTTTTAATTATGTGCATTATAGAATCAATGTAGCGTACGGGTCTTATTATATCTACTGTGAATATTATATTGTATAAATAAACATACGTAATGTGTGCATATCGGACATTCACATTATCATATTATGTACGTAATAAGTGTATCTACTTCATTATTAAAGTATTGAAAATTTATTGAACATTTAAATCATTGCCAAAATGTAACTTTATATTTATTTACTTATTTGTTTGTGGAAAATTAATTATTAAACTGTTTATTTAGTTCATGGTACAGAGTTGTTCTTTCTATTAATTTCAATTTCGTGAGTCGCTTCATTGTAACGTTACATTTTTATCTGCGAAAATTCTGGGAAATGGACAGTTTTCAATCAGGAAACCGGAAAACACGTCAATTTAATTATGTATTTAAGAGGTATAATCAACCGTTTACTTTTTATTCGAAACGCAAGATAATTCAACACGAAAATGGAGAAAACATTTTGGGCCGTTTGACATCAAATCCTCTACCCCGAACATATAAAAACAACGAGGGTGATTTTCACTCAATTTGTTAATAATTATCACTACAATAAAATATATTTTTATGTTTAGGTAGGTGTATCATTAAAATAGATTAGAAACAAGTAGTTTTATAGTGCCAGACGAGGTATGGGGTTGGAATAAAATAGGTAGTTTGAGTAAAGTGGAAGGTAGGTACTGCGAGGTGGTGTAGGGGGTAGCAATAAATACGCCTAAGCATATTTGGAGAAGGGAACTAGGAGTATTAGACATTAAGTATACAATAAGGGCACGGGCAGTTAGATATCTTAAGTATGTATTGGGAATGTCAAACGACAGATGGCTAAAAATATGTTTATTTGATAATAATATGCTCACTAAATGGGGTCAGAGGGGTTTTGAGGTCCTCGAAGATTTAGATGCTACGGAGATCTGTACTCATTTGGAAGGAAAGGAGGGAGGAGGGATCTTTGATTGACTTAAAGAGAAATTAGACAAGGAAGCAGGCGAGATTTTGAGATCATCATATAATACACTATACCTGGAACTGGTACTCGAAGGTGTGGGGGCCGAGTATTTAGATCAGTTATGCCTTAAAAAATATTACAAAGAGATTTGGGCAAGAATAAGATGTGGGAATATAGGAAGAGCTTTCAAAAAAGGATATAAGGAATGGACTTGCAAACTGTGCGACGGGATGGAAGAGAGCTTGAGCATTTGCTCTGTTGTAGAGAGGCAGTTAGAATACAAAGTGACACAGTATAAAGATATTTTTGAATGATTGGAGGGATAATCGCTCTGAAAATGAGACGAAGGAGTTGATTGTGTCTGCCTTAAAAGGAGAAGTGTGTGAAAACCTGTACGAATACTTTAGAACGGTAGAAAAAGCAATAAAAGAAAGGGCTGGATTTGGATGCGTATGATGCGAGTGTTGTATGGTTAAGGTGGTTAATTGTAGCCCAAAGATTTATATACTTTAAGTTTAGTTGTAAGCATATATTTCAAGATTTTAAATTAAGGTATTACAGTAGTAGTGAAGATTGTAAAAGCTAATTGGCATACAATGAAATAAATAATAAAATAATAATAGTGCCAGATATATCGAATAGTCATAAAATAGTTCTATTTCAGCCCAATACGTTATTACAGGTATTGCATTTTTAAAATTGACTCGACTGTACTCGCTGTACGTTGACTTTATATCATGAATAAGGATATACAACCGTTAAAAAATGAATTATTGGATGAACGAGTGACTTTTGCGATAGGAGACGGTCGTACATGGTTTGATAGATGGTACATTTCGTAGATTCTACCGAATAATACGCATGTATACAGTGTACATTTAACGACACCGAGCGGCGTGGTCTAGTGCTCTAGATCATTGCTTAGCATTTGGGAGCTCACCGGTTCGAACCCTGGTCCAGCTGCTCTGGTCCAAGTTTTCTATGGTTTCCTTGGATCATTTAGTAATATTCCACAGATAATCTTTCACTTCTCTTTTGTCTTCATTTCGTCCGTCTCATCTTTCTCTCTCTAATCACACCACCGATTCCTGAAAAAAGACTGAAGAGGGCCTTACGCCCTACCCTCCGGCTTTGCACTACAGTGTAGGTCGGAGGGACTGCCCGCCCACCAGCACGAGTAGCTGATGGGAATGAAACACAAAAAAAAGTAAGTTTTCGTACATAGCTTCGTAGATGGTACATTTTGTAGATTCTACCCAATAATACGCATGTGTAGAGTGTACATATAACGACATAAAAGATGTATGTTACGTTTGCCATTTCTGCCACGACACACCGGCATTGAGCGTAGAGCTTTCGTGTTTTAAAAACATTTTTTGTTTTGTTTTAGTTCGCGTTTATGCCCTCGGCTCACGAACTAATTTAGCTGAACGTTTTCCTAATCTGTTTCTCTTTAACAACTGTAATGCGCCTCGTGCAACATTTATCCTATGTAATAGAGAACAATAACGGCAAAATTAAACGAATAAAAAGGAATACTTTATGTCAGTCGTCATGGTACGGTTGGGTTCTCGTTGAATCTGGTGCAACAGGGAGGTCAAAAACTAGTAAGATTATCTATCCGGTGGAATCAACCAAATGAATAAAATGTTCGTTGATAACGATACAGTTTTTTTTTTGTTGCACAGAATCGGGTGTCCTTCCTTTAAAAGAATTTCATTTGTAATTGTTAAATAAACCTAACGTTTGTCAAATATGTATGTTAGAGTTATAAGTCTAAAGGCTGGTTGGAAGCACACCTCCACTCTTTATCTTTTGCCAATTTTCGCATTTTTCTAAAACAAGAACATTTTACATCCTTAACTATTTACGAACAATAATTTAATCTAGATCTTCCTCTCCATATTTTTACTCCTATTTCTGACTCTAATATGTTGTTAGGAACTCTGTTCCTCAGCTAGTAACTTACCTTAAAAACGAAACTCACTGAACTTTTAATTTTTATTTAATATACTATCAACAGAAACATTTCTAAATCTATGTTCTTAACTATTCGAACTTGTGTTTCAGATAATCTTTATTATTAGGCATTTCTTATGAGAATTATCTTACTTTATCTTGTATATTTAAATTTCCACAACTTAGTGGGGTTGACCAAACATGCCCTTGTAGGAGGGGGTTTATGCAGTTTCTTGAACTTAACAATTTTGAAAATAATTATGATACTTAATAATTTTAGGAAAAAGAAGAAACAGACTTGAGGAAAGGGCACTATTCGGCGTGGTACAAAGATACACTCAACTGCAATAAAACTAATAGAAGTGTAGGTTGAAAAAGTAAATAAGATGTAAAAATGCCTACGCGAGGGAAGTTTTATAGAACGTTAGAAGAATGAGGAAAAGATGTACTTATACTATAAGGGTTTATAACAATGTCTTCAACTAGCCTTCATGTCTCTCCTGTTCTTTACTGACTTCCGTAGTACCCCTTGTTCCCCTACTCATTCTAAAACAGTCGCCTACAACACCACATCTCAAATGCTTCTAACTTTTTTTATGCTACGCTTACCGTCCACGTTTCTCACCCATGTAAAGTCGTGCTCCAAACATACATATTTAATAATCTTCGAGATCCTAAATTAACAGATAGCGAGTACAAATGTGATTTCTGTTTTTGTTAAAAGCTACTTGACCCTGCGCTATCCTTTGTTTTATGTCTCTATCGCTTTTTCCATCCCGACTTATCTTAGAATAGCGTACGTATTCTTAACCTACAAAATAACTAAACTCCCGCTTTTTTATCAAATACCGTATATAGGTATTTATATATCGTAAAACGTACAAATAAATGGTAAAATGTTGCATTATGATTGACATATTCCGACATTTTGTCATACGCCTAGCCTAGGCGTTTAACAAATAGTCTTTTCTGTAAAATTCCAAACAATTATATTATGACAAATTGATTAAGGCTTTCGCGGCCAGTTGATGAACTGGTGTTGTCCTTCCACACCCGAAGAAGGACAACACCAGTTCAATTATATTATGTTAATATACTGTTCTTTATTTTTCAATTCTCAATTATATAAAAGGACCTATTATGGACGCATGACGCTATCTTTAGATAAATACTTTCAACAGAATTTTGCATTTAGTTCATACCATTCAAGAACCCTGTCGAAACGCTGCTTCCACGACAACACAACTTAACTTATATATACTTAAGACATACATACAATTGCTGTGTTGTGCTGTCTCATTTGTACCATTTTTAATGCTACAAATTTATCATCCTCTACTGTTGCACTTTCTCCACTGTGAGGTCCGTCGCAAAATGTGACCCAGGGTTTACGGCGAATTTTTCCCTTGTAGGCCTGTTTAACTATGTTTTCATTTATTGACTTTGTTTTCAAAATCAAATAATCCATTTCCCCGGCGGAGCTACCGTTTACGAGATAAATGAAGAAAACAATGTTAAGTTCATTTTGACGATGGGTTTTCTCATTATAAGGGATGTTCCATTCAAACGGGGGGGGGGGGATTTGTTGGCTTGTACCAGCAATCCTTCTAAACAAGAAGTTACCGTTAAAATTTAAAAAACAACTAATTCTTGTCTTGCAAAAATTTTAATTGGACTAAACTAATATAAAGGGACGCCGTAATTTTCTAAAAAACTGCGGCATAAAATTTTCGTCACGTGTCACTACGATGCCACCTTACACAGTTACTATTATTTTTATAGGTTACCAAATCTCATCATGGCTCATCCTGCGTCACGTCACGAAGCTGCGTCTCATCTTGCGCCGGCCCTGACTATCACTGCTCTATTTTATCGAACTCACAATGCTACTTGACTTGAATGCTTTTTGTCTGTTTCTATAGATCATTGCCTATTATTTCGATTTTCCAGTATCGATCTATGGTTCATTACGATGAAAATACCACATGCATAATTCGACTTAAACTGCAAACGTATTTATTTGTTTATTTTCAGTGTAAAATCCTTTTAACTTAAACGTTTTCGTCGTCAACGTTGTCGTGGTCTTTTCTGTGTAGTAAGCCGCCGCTAATACTTCAAAAATATACAAAGCACATCCGAAGTCGCTCTCGCCCTGGTTGGTGGCGTTCATTTAGTGCGTTCCGATGACATAGACTAATGGAACGAGCTGCGAAGAAACAGCGGTTTGACTCGGGCGCTCGGAAAGATCATCGAGACTTTTGAAACGAGACGAAAGCCAAACCGTATTTTAAAATTGTACAGACTGACAAATTTATACGGAAATAGACTTCGTCGATTGTGCGATTCTATAACGTGGAGTAGCAATTGACAGAACGTCATTAGTAACTGTGGAATAACAGGGAATAACCAGTACAGTGAAGATAGCCCTGAAATCGAAACGTTAAAGTAGCATGAGCCAATATCTGAAAAGGTTGCATTTAAAGACTATATATAACTTCCTGCAATCCCCGAAAAAAAAATAGATTTTCTCGATAACAACTATTAGAAAAATTCTTAAATTTTCTTGATACTTCAAGCTTTAGAAGGGCGCAACATTTGGGAGTTAAAAAATATTCATGGCACTGACATATTCGGCCATAAACTGCGTTCAATCAATCTAGCGTAGTTTACCACATATTTTATATATATATCACTTATTAAATCCAACAAATATTGAAGTAAAACTTTTTAAAGCCTCAACGTTTTGAGGAGTAAAGTATTTCTTTACAGGCATCCCAAGATTATAACGTCATACCTGATATATAAATATATATAGGTAGGGTTCTTCCTCGTTGTCTAGGGGTATTTGGGCCAGTAAAAAACTCCAGGTAATTGAAAAAGAATGAACAAAACAATATAAACAGAACAAAAACAGAGCACTGAACAGAAACACATAAAATCAATGATAACTAAAAACAAAAGTTGCAAAACACCGGCACAATAACTACACCAATAGCCAATACACTTTTAGACATTTAGCATTTAGGTAGAACCACGTTTTATTATATAACAATATTGTCTTTTCGTCTTTATAAAATAATACAAATAGCCTGAGCAAAGCTTTTTCGTTTCGCGCGTTGTCATCTTACTTTTCAACACCTTTACCTCAGACTACCAGGAGGAAACCACGCAACAAACATGCTAACACGTGATATATTGATTTTCCCCCATCGAGAACCAGTAAAATTGTATATTTGCACCCTGGTGGGTAAAAAGCATTCTATAACGAAATGTACATATATACATAATACATGACGAAACGTGACATCCGCAGATACATACTCTGACTTACTTCTCTTCTGTCTTCATTTCGTCCATCTCGAAATAGAAAGAATATAATACATCTAGTTTAATGACCACGCTGTTTCATTTATCCATTTCTTATATATGCTTTTATTTAGTTTAGAAATCAATTAAAAGTAATTTTTTTATTGTTGTATTCCTTTAGCATATTATCAATTAATTAACAAGTGAACGGTCATAAGCTAATAAGCATGGAAAAAGTACGAAAGATCAAATTTGAAATTATTTTGTCTTTTTCCGTAGACAAACACTCCATATTTAACCAAATATTGATAATTAAATATGTCAATAATTCACAACTTTCAATTAAATATCCCGATTACACGATAACATTACGGATATCAAAAGTGGGCGTGTCACTTGGTTCCATTCTATAATTAAGTAGATATTTATATGTTCAGTTAATTACAAAATAATTGTATCTAAGGATGAGATAGTTTCACCGATTTCCTTTACAAACCTATTTAAGCGAGCACCATAAATATTAACACGTTATCATCGATATCGAAAGTAGATGTGTTAATTAGTTCTGTCTTTTAACTATATGTTCTAATGGTCAGGTCATTCCAGAACGTAGTATTATTAGAAGGAATAGCTGCACAGTTTTCTGTTACAAACGTTATTATTAGTTTAGCACATAATTATATAGGTAGTAGTGATTTTGTAAATGTTCTATTGTACTTACTTCCTGGGTACATTTTTTCTTTAGAAATTTGTTCCACGGTTGTAACATTTGTATCTATAGTTTTGCAACTAAATTTGTCGTGTCGTTACTGTGCATATGTTGGGAGGATGCGCTTCAGAAATAAACGTCTGCCGTAGACATCACACAGCAATAAAATAAGTTCCAACGTAAACAACTACATCTAATGATGTAGATAGTACGTACCTTATTATACATTATATATGTTTGTATGTTTAGCCATGGATGTTTGGACTGTAAAGAGTAGTACATTAAAGTAAAGAATCAACATGTGCTTTATTATTTATGGAAATTATGTAAGAACGGTATTCTTATAATTTCATAATATGCATGTTAAAATTCAAAATAAGTATAGTATTATCCATGTGATGCGAAGTTATTTGTTAAGTAAGAAAAGTAGCAACGGATGTTAGTGCCACGCGATCATTTCTTTCTTTTTCGTGAGAAGGCTATTCTTCAAACTATTTTGTATTTCATTCCCACCAGTTAATCGTGCTGGTGGACGGGCAGTCCCTCGGGCCTACACTGTAGTGCAAAGCCGGAGGGTAGGGCGTAGTGCCCCCATTATCCTCTTTTCAGGAATCGTGGGAATGGGTGGGTGGTCTAGTTTCAAAGTCAAAACAGTGGTGATGAAGTGGTTAATAAGTCAGGTGGCAGAGTTCTATGTTCTATGAGAAGGGTATTCAAAAACTGATCAAACGCTATGAGAAGTGCCTCAATATTGAAGGAAATTATGTAGAAAAGTAGATTAAGGTACAGGCTTTCATGTAAAAATAAAATTATTAAGATATCATGTTTTTTATTAATTTCAAAACGGTACAAATATATTATAAATGAATAAACAGAAGGTCATAATAGCCATATATATATGGCAGGTCATTAAATAATTTGTATACCTTAAATAGATTTAAGTTTAGTTTCCAGGAAAAACTCTTTGAGAATGGTCGAAAGATCGAAACAATTCTAAGGGACAATTACTTTATTAGTAAAACAATTTAAACAATTTGTGCTTTATTGATTTAAACTAATATTGTTAGGTTTATTTAAAAAAATCCTTATTTGTGTATAACATCGAATTTAATGAAATAGATAATTTCAATTATTGTTCGTTTATCTTACTATAAATTATCGTAGGTAATGTGTGATAAAAATAACAATAAACAATCCCACATTAATTATTACGGCCTAAGTAATTATTGTACATATTAATACGTGAAATGTCGCTTAAAAATCAGTAAGTCCTTACTCTTATTGTTAATAAGATTTGTTAGAAGCTTTACGATAATACCTACTAATGGTATCGCAGGTCAATAATATTTGGCACAATAATCATCCATTACATATATCCATATCGACAACTTTGTTGATACGACAAACCTCTTCTTAAATCTGCACTTCTACTCTACTAAACGATATTCCCCGAATATTTTTTATACTTATACAAAGGCATCTCGTTGTAACAAAATTTGAATAGGGATATTTTTTATTAATAGGGAAGAAACCCTTTCGGATGTAGAATGCATAACAGTTAAACAATTAATGCATTATACTTTATCCTTTAATTGTAAGATAATTCAAGCCACCTACCCAACAAGCTTTATTACAGTTGTAGAATGTACTTAATGACTCATAATAGTTTATCTTGAGGCGCTAATATATTACATAAACGTTTCTTAATAACTGCACGTTAAGTAATTAATAATAATGAAAGAAGAAATTTATTTACTGCACCTACTGACTCACCAAAAACCACAGTAACCTTTTTGAAATAATTTTAAATGAATATGTGATGGTGACAATAAACAGCATAAATACTCGTACAGTATAGAAATAAAAACTTGTTTTAATGCTATTACTAGTGAGCTAAATTTAAAAAACAATCCTAAAATTGTTTTTGATGTTTCTCTGTAGCTTCCAAACGCATCACGGTTATTTCTTATTAAATTTTCTTAATATCGTATTGCAGGTAGTGTGTCGCTAATTCACAAGGCCTTACAAAGAGATTTCTACGTGATAACCACGCAAACTAAACAAATAAAGTTTCAATTGTGGAAGCCGTTACTTACATGGTGTCGTCCTATTTGCGGTCAGTCCATTGAGGGGTCAGTGGATTTATCGGTCAAATCTTTCTTGAACGTAAAAATGGAGGAAGGGTAAACTTTACCTGTCGATTTTGCGGTCAAAAAAGCGTTTCACGTGTATACTGTATACACCTTTATTTTTGAAAACAAATTGGTTACTTGTGATGTTATGATGTTTCTCATTTGCTCTTACTAAATATTAATTATTAGATATTTACTGTCATTAGTAAAATTTACTTGTTACAAGGAATGGTGAATCATTTTTGTTAGCAGATAATGGTGATAAAAACCGCTTATTAGTTTTTGCCAGTGAGAAAGGCAAGAAAGCGTTAGGTTAGATTAGGTTGATGTTAATTGTGTTTTATTGGTATTCGAATTTATGACCGCATATTCCATAGTCTTATGTTACCTTGACCGTAAAATCGACATATTTAAATGAGATGGGAAAAGTGACCGTTCAATCTAAAATTTTTACGTTTTACCGCAAATTACACGACCGCTCGATACATACAACCACTTACATGTTGAAATTTATATATGATGAAAAAAATAATAAAACCTCAATCCAAAAGAAGAAGGCATTAAAATTCATGTTCGTCTAAATATTAACGATGAAAGATCCCACATTTGAAACGTGTCCCACCAAGCCGACACAACGAACCGAAAACCAAATCCCACACCCGGTTTCGATCTATTGGGTCTCATCAGGTGGACGCTGGCAAAAAGGCCCTTACAGGCTATATAATAAATATAAATTTGGAATCAACAGAAACAACCACTTCGAGGGCTAATACCTCTACCGGCATTGAATTACACTGTTGATTCCAAAAGACTCTTAGACTCAAAAACAAGGCATTAAAATCCTTATACTTTCCATATAGCCTGTAAAGGCCTTCTGCCAATGCCCACCTTATGAGACCCGATAGGTCGAAACCGATTATGGGATATTTGACTTTCGGTTCGTAGTGCCTGCTTGATAGGACGCGTTCCAAATGTGGAATATTTGATCCTTAATATTTATACGAACAAGGATATACAAATAAATACATATGGATAAACAACAACTACGCCCTCGGAGTAATTGTTTCTGTTGATTCATTATTTATATTTAAAAAACTCAAAGTTCAAGAAATATATTGATAACATTCACTACAAGTTGTTTTGCTAAACCTTAGCTTGTTCAAGTGAAGTAGTCAATCTATAGTACCGCTTAAAACAAAAGAAACACTTATCGTAATTAAAAACCCTTTATTTAATTTAGATAACAAACATTAAACACCCAATTTTTTCAATTTCTTTTCATTCTACTGCGCAAATCTTAAAAGCATAATAGACTCATTGGTTTATGTCTGGTAACAACTTAAAACAAAAAAACAAACTTTATTCTTAAATAAGTAATTAGAAAACAAAAATGAGACCTGTTTTTAATTTTCGGGTAAAAGTTTACCCCATGTACCTGTACAGCGTAAAGGATTGATTTCTGCTCGTCACATGTTCTTAAGGTTCATGCTTTGTACTAAGAATACTCAAAAGGAGTAACCGGGTAACGTGACTGGAAGACAAATATTTAGATTTTTCTGCGCCGGGGTGTAAAATAATCCTGCTATATCAATTAAGGGTCAAACAAAAGCACTATAAATTTACATTGAACTCTGGTAAAACGTTAGCCAATGCTTACCCTATTCCAAAACATTGTTGATACTATCATCTTTTAAATCGTTAAAGGGTTTTGCTGAAAATTTGGAGTCAACAGTAGAATTTTACGAGGATAATTATTCTGATAACAATCTTCTAAGGGACCGAGTCATGCTTTTATCTTTGGTTAAAAGACGGGTCAAAGAAACAAAAAGTTTAAAAATCAATGTCGAATTTTTGCTGGAACATTGTGTTTTGTTGAAACTTTTCGTTTAATGTTACTGTAATTTTTCGATAGTCTAAATTACAACCATACCCCTTCCCCCTTCATCCCGCCAAATAAAAATTCAACACATGGACTGAATCTGTTCCACCGCTCATGTTGGAACCCTGAAAAGTTTTCTTTTTTATGGTCCGAAATCATCAAACATAAGACTTGTATTTTACGTTTAGTCACTGAACCTTCATCAAGATATTACTTGTTAATGTTCACTGCTGCACAACCTGTACTACTTATTATTTCTGAATATAAACAGGACAGTGTAGCTTTAATTTTTATTTTTGCACTATTTACAAATATTATCGAATTAAGATAACTTACCGGGCTTTTAGGTCGTGGTCTATAGGCATTTTTGTTGCCTGAAGATGTCAGCCGCAGCCGCTGACGAAACGTCAGGCAAAAAAAAGCCTATAGACTACGACCCAAAAGCCCGGTAAGTTATCTTAATTCGATTGACGTCGGTCGTGAAAGCCTACATACTACAATAGACATTTATGCCTGCCAAAGACCCCAATAAAGTCCCTTTCTTGCCGGAATGATATCGTCAACATTTAGAAATACCCAAATAAAATTGGTTTGTATTTATATTTCGTATGAAAATGAATTATTGTAACCTGCGCCCCAACAACTTACTTCTAATCTCAACAAGTCCAACTCCTAATTTCTTTTCAAAATGGCATTTTATTTACATTCAACTCTGGTAAAACGTTAGCCAATGCTTACCCTATTCCAAAACTAACCTAACTTATAAGAACATAAGCTTTCACGGTCAGAATTCATAGTAGAATAATGATTCGGGCTTGTAGGCCGTGGTCGATGTGAAGCCCGAGTCATCATTCTACTAAACTAACTTAACCTAACCAAATAACTCCAATCGAATTTAGAAATATACTAATAAAAACTAAGTACCTAATCAATGTAAAAATCTTCAACATTGCAGCCGAAATGATTACAGAACCTGCTAGTCTCGTGTTGATTTGCTTAACTTTCCTCAGTTTGATATTATGAATGGTAAAAACCATCTCATTATGGTAGCGTATATGGGTGCAAGATAACGCCCATCCGTATACACACTGCTAAACACGCATTACCTAGTTATTACCCGTGAATGTTGTTTTTCTAGGAAAGTGATTGTTGGTCGGTTATGAATCAGTGGCAATTGCAGTGCATAACAAGTTTACGAGTATCAGTTCACAACGACGCCGACGTCGACTCCAACAACAACAACGACTGTTACTTTTAATCGATTAACTTTTCAATCGGATAATTGTTACGTATGAATGAGCAAAATATGAAATCGCTAATAGCGGCGGAAATGAATAACGAAAAAAAAATGCTAGCTCCTGAACAGACGCCGAATAAAAAACTGCAAAAAAAACTACATCAATATAGATAGTACACAGCAAAGAAAACAAATACGAGACATGTTTTTTAATTAAGTACCGTTTTGAAATTAATAAAAGAGGTGCAAAGATATCTTAATAATTTTATTTTTACATGAAAGCCTGTACCTTAATCTACTTTTCTACATAATTTCATTCAATATTGAGGCACTTGTCTTAACGTTTGACCAGTGACCAGTTTTTGAATACCCTTCTCATAGAACTCTGCCGCCTGACTTGTTAACTGTTAACCACTGCATCACAACTGTTTTGACTTCGTCATCGTCGTGAAGACGCTGACCGCCCAGATGTTTCTTCAAGTGCAAGAGCGAATGGTAGTCACTGGGCGCCAGATCAGGGCTGTACAGAGGATGGTCTAGAGTTTCCCAGTGAAAAGATGTGATGAGATCTTTGGTCCGATTGTCATGCACATTTGTGCGACCATCTTTAAATGCTCTCACCCACTTCCTTACCTTTTCAACACTCATAATGTTTTGTCCGTAAACTGTACAGACCTCAGATCTCACGATGCATATAACAGCCCGGACTTCACAGTCGGCTAGACTCACGATTATCAGAAGCATCATGAACACTCAGTAAACAACGTAAACAAGGGCAAATCAGACTTTAATGGCGTCAGTTCGTAGGTGAGAGATGTAGGTACTCGATGCGCATGCGCGGAAGGCTGACCGCAGCGCCATGGCGACAGAATTTCAAACGGCACTTACTTAAAAAACATGGCTCGTACATTTTGACGATTCTATAATGTAATGACGAGTAAAAATAAGAAATTCCCAAATGCTGTTTTTTTATTTTGGACCTTGACCTTTATTTTTACGGGAAAAGTTTCTCTTGATTCCTAATTCGTTCAATCAATGGAATCTTTTTTAAACTGGTGCAGAAACGATAAACGTTTGTTCATCTACCGATTAAAAGAAACTTTCAGGTTCATCAAATGGATTGGAACCAGCTACGAAAGACCTTCATGAAATGAACAATGAAGGAAACTACTGTTCGTGACATTCACTGACTTTGGCACTTTTTGGCGAAAATCGATTACCTGTCAAAACGCTAACTCATCGTCTTAATAGCGAGGTGTAGTTTTTCATATCGATCAAGAGTTCTATCGTTCTGATCAAATAATATTTTAAACGATCTCTCTAAATTCGATGTTTGGCCGACATAAACAGGTACTTACTTATTTCGACGTAGAAATTCGGGTAGGTAAATAAAACCGAAAAAGATTCGAATAAACAAAACAATACCATAACATAAGCATATTTATCCCATCAATACAATCATGTTAATTAATGTCTTATTTCGACAGCCAACAATACCTATCAGTCAACAGAGAAAGAAGTACCATTATGAAATTACAAACAACAATGATAAGAATGCAATACATGTATCAGTAGCGGTTCGTGAATATTATGACCCACGAGTTTCCCAAACGTTATATACCGAATTACTGAGATAAATAATTAACTGTAAAATACAGAGAGACGGACAGACGCGACAGGGTCTTACCATATTAAGGGTCCTTCTTAAATTTATTGGCATATGGAACCAATTACGACGGAAAATTTGTTGAAATCATTTTATATGTTTCCCAATTTACGATTTTAATTATTGGAACAATTTAATCGACAATCTTAATGCCGATTTTGGAATTATGGGTTCATACAGAAAAGTAGATGACGTGCTTCATTGTTACTTTTTCTGTTTCACGCAATTCAAAGTTCCAAAACGTTTGGATTCGGGGTAAACTATCAAAAATCGTGATGTCACGACTCTTGAGGAAATGTACCGTTAGAATTGTTTTGTTAGTTTCGATCAAGGGGTTGATTGAATGACTGTGTAAGAGGTTCGGCACGGATACTGTCAACACCTCCTCCATCATATAATGACGGTGTTGATAATATCATCTTTTAAATCGTTAGAGGGTTTTGCTGAAAATTTGGAGTCAACAGTAGAATTTTACGAGGATAATTATTCTGATAACAATCTTCTAAGGGACAGAGTTATGCTTTTATCTTTGGTTAAAAGACGGGTCAAAGAAACAAAAAGTTTAAAAATCAATGTCGAATTTTTGCTGGAACATTGTGTCTTGTCGAAACAATTATAAGAGACATTCTGTTAAATATGTTTTGTTGAAACTTTTCGTTTAATGTTACTGTAATTTTTCGATAGTCTAAATTACAACCATACCCCTTCCCCCTTCATCCCGCCAAATAAAAATTCAACACATGGGCTGAATCTGTTCCACCGCTCATGTTGGAACCCTGAAAAGTTTTCTTTTTTATGGTCCGAAATCATCAAACATAAGACTTGTATTTTACGTTTAGTCACTGAACCTTCATCAAGATATTACTTGTTAATGTTCACTGCTGCACAACCTGTACTACTTATTATTTCTGAATATAAACAAGACAGTGTAGCTTTAATTTTTATTTTTGCATTATTTACAAATATTATCGAATTAAGATAACTTACCGGGCTTTTAGGTCGTGGTCTATAGGCATTTTTGTTGCCTGACGTTTCGTCAGCGCTGCGGCTGACATCTTCGAGATCGAAAACTGTTACAACGACCAAACCACAAACGCTTCTGAAGATGTCAGCCGCAGCCGCTGACGGAACGTCAGGCAACAAAAAAGCCTATAGACTACGACCCAAAAGCCCGGTAAGTTATCTTAATTCGATTGACGTCGGTCGTGAAAGCCTACATACTACAATAGACATTTATGCCTGCCAAAGACCCCAATAAAGTCCCTTTCTTGCCGGAATGATATCGTCAACATTTATAAATACCCAAATAAAATTGGTTTGTATTTATATTTCGTATGAAAAGGAATTATTGTAAACTGCGCCCCAACAACTTACTTCTAATCTCAACAAGTCCAACTCCTAATTTCTTTTCAAAATGGCATTTTATTTAAATTAGTTTCTTTTGCTTTTTTTTAATCAACGACTTGTTACAACATAACACTTATTAAAAGTTTTTCTTTCTGTAGCCGTCCATCGTCGTTCTGTCTTCGATCTAATTCCACATGTTGATTAATGAGTTTTCGTCGATATTTTTAACTCCGTTCTAACTTTGGATTATTCGTTGTCGTTTTTGTTGTTGTTGTTGTTCGAGCCTATGACGGCGGACCTTGTCTACTTTATAGTCGTCCTCCTTAATCAGTCCATCAATTCGTTCAAACGCAACGTCTGTCGTTTATTGATCGACTACAAACCGGCGACATGTCTATTAAATTTTGTCGGTTGGTAGGTTCCAATGCGAGGATCGCCAATGGATTAAAATAAAATAAATAACGATTTAATCGCGAGAATAAATAAAACTTTATCCTGCTTTGTATGACAGTCTGATAAGAAGCAACAGCGTACACAAATGCCTGGTTTTAGGTTTAGGCTAATCTTGAAAGTAGTACTAGCATAAAAATTTAAACATTTCAATTGGCTATTTTGAGTGGAAAATTATCAGAATAATCGTAATGCCCCAATGAGATAATATGTAGAGAATTGCAAGTCCTTTAAAACAAAATTTGAATCTTACCACATTATGGGGTGCAACTGTTGTGAAACATACATAATGAAGTAAAAAACAAACAAAAGGAAAGTTTCACCAAATTTTATTAGAAAAATCCTAACAAGTTTCGGTCAACGCGACCATTTTCAAAGGAGTAGAGTACAACAAATACTAAAGTCTTAAAACTAAAACAGCTCTATATATAACTAGAGATTAGCTAAAATAAGTGGGGAGTCAATGTAACTTAACTCTAATTGGTTATTTACAATATTTTGGTTGTGCGAGAGAGCTTTTTTGATTTCCAAGCTTTCTAGAAGAGATAGCATTCTACTTTTGTTAATATTACTATGTAAAACTACTACATTTTCCTCGTCTAAAGTGTGGTTAAAGGAGGTGCAATGCTCTGAGAAGCCTGTTTTATTAACTTTTTTAGCAATTATATAAATATGTTTTTTTATTCGTATGTTTATAGCTCTCCCGCTCTGCCCAATGTAAAGGGCATCACAATTATTATACTTAATTCTATAAATTCCACTTTTTCTAATTTATCGACTACAGGTTTAAATTTAGATAGTAAGAATTTCAAATTGCACTGATTGTTTTCAATAAGAGTTATAATACATTCAATTTATTTAACCTATGTTTGAATTTGTAACTAACATTGTTGATAAATTTCACAGATGAGTAAATTTTGTTTTTTGTTGAAGGTATATCGGTACAGTACAGTATTTAAACAAGCTTTTAAATATTCGATTATCTGATTTTAATTTCAAAAAAGAACTTAATATTATTAAACATGTTGCAGTAATTAATGGTTTCAAACCCCTTATTGTTGATAAACATTTACGCTCCAAACAAAGAAAAATCGCCTGTAGGCTTTTATATAACCCTTTTACTGATATACCTTCAACAAAAAAAATTAGAGTGAAGTTACATTGACTTCTCACTTATTTTGGCTAATCTCTAGTTATATATAGAGCTGTTTTAATTTTAAGACTTTAGTATTTGTTGTACTCTACTCCTTTGAAAATGGTCGCGTTGTCCGAAACACTTGTTAGAATTTTTCTAATAAAATTTAGTGAATATTTAAATCGTCTAATTCGGTGCCATTTTCACCGAGAAAAACTGTCAAAACAAATCGTAACTTCGTTAATTTAACGTTTCTAGCATCGGCCTTCCGGGAAAAAGTAGTGATTATTGTGCACAATAAATGAGTCAAAGCGAGTTTCTGTCGGATTGTACTTTTTACCCAATTACATTTACAATATTGTGACAGGTAATTTTGCATATACCACCCTAACTCCTCACCCGATTAACGTATACTAAATTTTCCAACAGATTATTAAAGATTAAAATTGAATAGACAAAATGTATATCTCACTTTTATCTTTAAATACTCGTAAGTAATTAAAAAATGCATATAAACATTACGCCTTCACCTGAACGCCAAGAAAAATAGAAACGGTGGAGCGAAGGGTAGTCGAATCTTATACCAATATGAATGGATCTTTGTTTTCTATTTATTTGCTTTGTGTAATATAGTTTTCTCTCACTCTTGCATGTTTGTGTGTTGTAAGTGTAAAGGTAGGTACAGACTTGCAACATCGCCCCGTCGCGAAACCCGTACCGTATCTACGCCGCGTCTGTGTGGACGGTAAAACGAACATCGTTTTGTAAGATCCCTGCAAATCGAATAGCGTTCCATCGCCGGTCGGTATTTAGCCGTCGCATCAAAGGAGATGTTACGCGACGTCCCAAACAAGTCTGGACGTGCAAAAGAACCTAAAGAACTAAATAAAGAATCCCTAAATAAGTGGAACGGAATAACGTGGCACAGTCTCGTCGATCCGCGGCGGCGTATAGTTACGCGTGTTGGTTACGTGGTATATTCACGCTAAAAAGTTCGCGACGGGGCGATGTTGCAAGTCTGTACCTACCTTAAGGTTATTATAACTGATGTAATGTCTAATTGCTTGTTTTTGCAAACACATGTAATACCTACTTATTTGTTTCTCTGTAACTACCGTACAAAAGGACAAAATTCCTTGAAACTAATAAAACTCACAGGAAATGACTTTATGATTTACTGCTGGCCGACTGTTTGTTGATAAATATTTAACATGAAAAACCACAAGCTAATGGAAGCGAAAAAAATTAAAACATGTATAAACTGTTAATTCACAACTCGGTTGTCTCTATGAATATTTGATCCAAACACTGGAAACTGCACAATAAATTTAATAGATTGAACGGAAGAGATGGCTCTGCGTATTTCGATTTTTTATTCAAATTTACTACCCATTATTACAACGAATAATGAAAACAGAACATCAGCTTAACAGAAACTACTTGAAAATTATAAGATACTAGTATAGCCCGTTCAAATTTAAACGGTACCAATACTTATTGTTTTGGGCCATTACTTTATGGAAAAACATGTTAAAGGAAACACTAAATAAAACTCAATTTGATTTTTCCACTGTTTATTTTCAATCTTGACAATTGTTTCACTCTACAAGGGCATCTTCAGAAGACTTCTGGTTACGTCAGATAACTATTCTAAATTTATACTAGTCTTAGGGTTAATTGGAGGGGGTACATTCTTCTATTTTATTTAGTATTGTGGATTCATAAACGTTTTCTATTTCATTTAAAGTTAAATCTCTATTTTGGTTTATCTGCTTTTTGATCTCAAAGTATTTTAGTATGTCTAATTTTTTGCCTTTATTTGAGCAATGTAAAATTTAAAAATTATCGTTTGTATTGAATTCAGACAGAGAGAACATTCAAAGAAAGATTGAACGAACATATAAAAAACTATGCAGATAAATCGACTTTTATGAACTATATAAATAATAAAAAACACGAATTCAATACAAACGATAATTTTTAAACTTTACATTGCTCAAATAAAGGCAAAAAAATAGACATACTAGAATACTTTGAGATTAAAGTAGATAAATCAAAATAGAGATTTAACTTTAAATTATATAGAAAACGTTTATGAATCCACAATACTAAATAAAATAGTAGAATGTACCCCCTCCAATTAACCCTAAGACTAGTATAAATTTATAATAGTTATCTAACGTAACCAGTTGTCTTCTGAAGATGCCCCTGTAGGGTGAAACAATTGTCAAGATTGAAAATAAACAGTGGAAAAATCAAATTGGGTTTTATTTAGCGTTTTCGGTACCTATACCAGTGGTGCATAGTAACTGAAGCCCATGCTGCGTAGCAATTCTCGTATACTAATCAGGTTAACCTTTCCCTATCTTAGCCTTACATAAAGAACTTAAAAAAAAGAATAATATACATAAAACACAATCGCAAAATATATTCAGTTGAAGGATTTACAATTACCTATAACTTACGAATATGCATATATTATTAAGAAAAAAAGTATTGTAGGTTATTTGCAAGATAATTCGATGGCAATACCACTATTATTAGGTGAAACGAAACGGTCTACTTCTATTAGATGTAATGTATTATTGTACCGATTGACGTTGAAACACGTCCATCCATCCAAAATAGTCGATTACATTTCATTAAAATAAAACGGAATTTGTTTCTAACTAAATATTTTTCAATGCTTAACATGGCCAATGCATCAATAGTCTTGATCGTGGCATTGTATTAGGCAAAAAATATTTTTATTCGTTTTATCGTTGAAAAGTACCTCTCACTTTCCAACGTTGCCATGGATAGTGTCCACAATATATTAAGTTGAATTACAGATTCCAAAAATGTTCAGTTATGTTCATGTTGACAAATAATAAATAATTGCAAAACTCCCGTGTCTTCGGCACTGTTACGAAAATCCTCACGCCCATAAATGACCTCCAGTTAATTCTGTTTTCAGCTTCAAATGATTAACTGAGAAATAATTGCGTTTCATCGTATCCAAAATTCCTTGAGAAAACCTTTTGTTGTTTCAAATAGTTGTGAAATCATCAAACCGTTACAAAAAAGCAAATCCATGATTAATTTCAGACAAAAATATATCGCGATTGTGAGTTTCTTTTCTTTTTCTATGTAATGGGGACGTTACGGGATTCCTGATTTTGCGAATGTTAAGACTTGTATAATTTCATTAGGTTATAGTTACTTTAAACTTTTCTATTTCTATAATTTAAGTTCAGTCTAATTCTTTTTCGTAGAATGTAAAGTAGTTTTGCAGTTATATTAAAACTTTTCTATCTCTATATTTACCAAAATCGGTAATCAGTTCTGCAGATTAATTGGTAAACTCATTGTGAAACAACATGATAACGACATAAAATTAATAAAAATCACAAATTTTATTGAAAAAAGAACTCAACATATGCTTCGGCCAAAGGCCATTATCAGGAGTACAGAGTAGATTATACAGTATAATAATGATAATTGATAATGGCCTTTGGCCGAAACATATGTTGAGTTCTTTTTTCAATAAAATTTGTGAAAACTTAGCCAAGTGATTTTTATTAAAATCGGTAAGTTCACTATCATTCAGGTAAGTGGGTTTTGCCAAAAAGTATTTGTATATTTACCTGAAATAGAGTAATGACACTGTTGCTATGGAGATTTGCACCCTCTGTACTATAGTGTGCACTATTCATCCAAAAACAGGCATTCACATTCCAGCAGTTGAATCATTAACATTTTATTTTATTCAAGCAACTTCATCATTTTGCATTTTAATAATCTTATATAGTTTTACTATAAATGAATAAACACTACTTTGTTTATTATCACTTTTTTATTTACAAATCCTTTTGACTATAGTTTCGACAAAAAAGCTTGTCATTCTCAAACGAATAATTTAAATTGAATGAATATAAAGAGATTTGTCAAAACAAATGATTACAAATTGAATGTATGTAAACAGATGTACAGTAGTGTTGATATATATTTTTTAGAAATACCATTAATTATTAAATGTATTGAATAATACTGAGTGGTACAAATCTACCTGGTCATTTAACAAGTTATTTTCCGAAATTATTGATGCTTTATATATTTCTAATGATTCTAAAATATTAAGTTTAAAGCCTTTATTTACATTATGAATAATTTTAAGATTTTCTATAGTAGGAAACTGATGGCCTGTTTCTAAAAAATGGTTTGCAAAATTGGAATTATCTTTTCCTAATCTAAATGATCTATAGTGTTCATTACAGCGAGTTCTAAATGACTTTCCAGTTTGGCCTAAGTAAAAGGAATCACATTCTGTACATTCTAGCTTATAGATTCCAGTTTTTTCAAATTTTTCAGTTTTATCTTTTGAATTAAAAAGAATGTGTTTTAAATATGTGTTTTTCTTAAAACTAACAGTTAGATTGTTTGCAGATAGAACATTAGCGATTTTTATTGTAAAGATGAATTATCACAGAGTAACGGCTGAATCAATCCAATTTATTTAGTTTTGTATTTATTTAGTGTTAAGATTGTAAATATATTTTTTTTACTGTTGCGTCCGGATTTTTTATTGAGCTACGAAAACAAACACGTGTTCGGTGCCATTTTGGTACCTCCAATTTACCAACAGCACCGTAGAAAAAATCAAAACACCGAATACTTATTACAAGTAAATGCGTTCAGTAATTTAGGTAGTATCGTGTTGATATAACAACGTCTGTACTTCCCTCCAATATTTTTGTGACAATATTATAATGTCGAGATTCTTGTTTGACCTAGTGTCAAAAACATTATTGAATGTATTAATTAACTAATCCAGTTGGCAACTAGAAATAAATGGGAACGTCGTCGTCAGAAATTTCCGTGCGACAAAATTTTCGTATTTGCTATGTTCGGTCATATCAAAGTTACAGATTTACCGTTTCAGTCGAGAGATAAACTAGCTAAAGCTTGTAGTGACATTATCGAAGACCTGCTTAAAAAAACCTACGAGGAGGAAGATCCACATATAGAATCCACAACGGATAATCCAACGGAACAATCTGTCATTACTGTCATTGAAGACAAGATTGTACATAGCGGAAAGAAATAATAAGTTTATTTGAAGACCTTTTTTGTCGTTGTTTTTACAAAAGAAATTTAGGTAAATAATATTTTAATTTTTTTCGCAATTTATCCGAAAATCTCCGAATTTATTTGTTAATTTAAAGTCGTAAGTATATCTGCTGTTAAAGTGAACCATCAGTGGCGTGACTATCAGGAATTGTCCCTTTAGAACACTGCAGAGGGTCTTCAATGAAACATTGTAAATAAGGTGTTAGTAAAATAAAATTAAAATTTTTCAAGAGGTTTTGAAAATAAAAGTACTTTTCAGATATTTTTATCAATGTATCAACAAAATTGTTATTAGCTATTAAATAGTCAATTGTTTCTCTAAATGTTTCCAAATTTTGCACATGGTTTTTAAAAATAATTTCGTATACATATAATTATTTACAAATCTTCATTTAAATCCTTTTGTTGTTTTGTTTGGATACAATTCTCACAATTTGCTTGGTTTTTTCTAATGGTCTACAGTAATAACCAAAAAGTATTTGAGATATGAGCCACAACACCAATTTGTAATTCCTTAAAGGACCATGTAAATGTTAAAGTTACGCCATTGGAGGAATAGTTTGTATTAAAAATTAGTATTCCATCATTCCAACAGTCAGGGCCGGCATTGGGGCGAGAGCAAGCGAAACGGGGATTACAAAAAATTGTTCACACTAGCCAAACCATAATAAGTCTATAAAACAAATAGTACTATAAATTTAATGCTAAATTTTTCCAAAAAACTGATTTTGTTGGTCTAGTTTTCGAAAAACTTTGTATATATTACCGTTATAACAAGATAGCTTAACGTAGCGTATTCGCTATGGTATACACTTGTATTGAATTAGTGGATACTTGACGGAAATCTAACATATTGAGAACAAAAACACAAAGCTGTACCTTCCACAATTTATTTAAACTACTTAACACGTGCTTCACCACACTGTGACTTCTTCAGAAGTACAATTTATACAGTAATACAGCCACAATACATCGACAATTAACAAGTTAAGTTAGTTTAGGTTAGGTTGATTTTTTTGAATTGTATTCGGACTATTTCCAAAAACATCCTGGAGTAAATAATTTTTGGTCTTGATAACGCTTACCCAGGCCCTGAAATTCCCAGAGCCGGTCCTGTAATCAGTAGTTAATTAATAAAATGACTAGGAATAAGAATCCAAATTATCATTCATCCAAAATTGTTTCAATAATCTATATTTATTAAGATTTTGCAACTCTCCCTAAAAATGTGTAACGGTAATAGAGTTGAAGATTTACTTACATTAAATTAAATAGATAAATTGTTTTTTAGGTGATGTTTATTTTTTTAATCATTAACAATCATTATACTCTGGACTGAAACAAACAGACACCACAGAAACTTATTAAAAATACATTTAAGGACAATATTAATTAAAGCATAATGGAAAAACTAATGGAAGCTTTTAATGTATATCGAGAAAAAATTGTCGAGTTTTATAAAGGTTTGCATTTTTACAATTTCGTTGAACAAACACACAGGCAATTAACATACGAAAATATCGTAGAAACGGAAGATTTGCTCGCCAATGCAATTCCTCCTTCAACATCACAATACGATTCTTTTGATGAGAATCAAAATAAGGAAGTTGTGGATGACACTGGAGATAAGAGCCAGAAGGAAGGTGAATTGGATGACATTCAGAACAACAGCAAGAATCAAGAGAATAGGGGAGATTTCATCGTGGAAGGAAATAGAAGTGAATTTGATGATATGAACAACAGTAATGAAGATGTAGATGTTTTTGAGAATGTGGTAGAAGATGTAGACATCGTCGGTGAACCACTGTCAAGTGTCCAATGCCCACTTTGTTACAGGGCGTTTGTTGAGGAAATGGCCAGACGTTATAAAAATCATATTTTGAATAATGGCGAAAATGAACTTATAGAGCAAATAGTAGATGGCCAATTTCTAATGAACGCCCAAAAAGATCCACATTTTAAAGATCTTATTGGACATTTGTACGCTCAGGGTGATAATGGTATTATGGAAAACGTCGGTTGGGCCATGTTCGATTCCGACGCCACCATCCCTCAAAATATCGAGGTGAATGTCTCGTTTCCGAAAAGTTATGAGGTGTTGAGGGTACTACTTGCTTTGAATGTTTTAATTCTTTGTAAGTTGTACGTCTGGGATATGTTCGTAAGAAATTTGATAACACATTTCTTTAATGTCATCTATTGAAGTGGACGTATCTAAAAATAAAGTTGCTTAATAATAGTTTTTTTTTTGGTGTTGTATTTGTTTTAATTGTAAAAATAATCAATCATCGTATGAGTCTTCGTCTGACAGAATAAACTTTGGAATGTCAAACTCAAACGTGGCAGTGCCATGGGCGTACCCTGCTTTTGACATAAAGGGGGCAAATTTTAATTAGATTAGGTAATAGGTGACTACAGTTTTGAAGCTATCACGGCCAGTGGTATGCTTTGACTTATTTACACTTTTAGAGCTGTTGTGCCGTTATCAAAGTATAAGTCAAAGCAATAGATAGTAAGTAGTTAATAATAATAGCAGTAATAATAATAATGATAATAAAATTTAAAAATCAATCTTCCTGGATCTTCTGAAAATCGGCTTGCGCAAGGGTGGCCCAAACGATTTACACGTTTTCTACATTCACTGAGCCTGTAAAACCCGCTTAACCTTTCTTTCGCCATTGTTGATATTAGCCAGGTGTATACCCGCCTAAGAGTACCTCTCATTAATAGCCATAGTATAAGGCATTCAAATATCTAGAGTTGTTTTAATGTAAGGATAAATAGTTTTTGCGATTTGAGACACGTCTGTTATCTTCCACGTTTTCAAAAAACAAACATTATCTTTCCCCTTCCATTTTTTACCTTATAGTTGTAAAATCTGATACCTGTTGGTAATTGCTCCTGTCCAGGTATATCAGCTGATACACTCCACAGGCCCTTTCACGCCGGTGGAACCGAACTTGCCACTAATAATAAAGATATACCTGCTGCAAAATTGGGATTTTAAAAGTAAACAACCAATCTTGCCACCAGGTTACATATATTGTTTATTGAAAAATTAACAATTACAAACATACGAAAAATTATTTAATCTGTTAAAATACAAAATTTTAAAAGATTTTAATTTAAACTTCTATCCTTATTAATTACTGTTAAATAAATGCCATAAAATATCAATAAAGTATTTTCCTTTCTCATTAGAATAATTTCTACCTATTAGGTGTTAGTTGCACAATGGGTTGTACCTTTTCAAAGACCCTTTTTGGTCAGTGGTAAGATCGGTTGTAGCTTTTTTGGTCAGGTATAAATTGGTGGCAACTTCGGCTACACCTTTCACGCTTGCAGCTTCAACATCATTGGTAATTTTTCTCTAATTAGGAGCATTTATATATTATATCCTTTTTCTAAATGTTTCTTTAATAATTCATCAGTAAGATTCATTTTTAATTCAAGTAAATCGTTAAAAACGTCATCTGTTTGAATAATACTTGTTATTCGGTCGTGAAAGCCTTAGCCTCTATGTTTATTTTAAAATAAAGGTTTATATAAATAAAATATTCACAATATTTTAATTTAACTACACGCTAACTAAATACCGTAAACTTAGTTCAATAAGAAGAATAATAATAATAATATAAATATACCAAAAGTGGAATATGTCATAATAACAATGAATCAGCCTTGAATCTAAAAATCTTAAATCTACAACAATCTATTTTATTACTCCTGGGCCCTTTGAATTTCTCGGCCAGGCCCTCATCATCAAATGAACAATAAGGGTTCAACCTTCAGCTTTTGCTGTTTTGGCTATGAAATTATACTTATGCCGTTTCTACGGTTAAATACAATATAGATTCAACAATTATGTATGAAAATTAATTTTTCATCAGAACAAGAGTTGTGGGTGGTACTTCTGCGTACTAAGACGGTACTGCCTTGGCACATGGTACAGATTGTTACAAACTCGTACAAATACCAAGAGATTGGTACATTCAACATTACTGGTCCAAGGGGGATAACTGGCTCTTCTTGTAACCATTTCGGGCTAATTGTGTTTTATTTCATCTGAAAATTTAATTTCGTTTCAAGATTCATTTTAGAGTCTCTTGTTATGTTAGTATAATGGCGGAGCATGTGCTTTTTCCCTCCTGGTGATATCTCACATGTACTTGATTAGCTGTTTCTATTATTAAATCTCGTGTATATGTAATAAGTAGATCGAAACCGTACGTGGAGCATTGTGAACTCAGGTATTGTTGACTCAAAGTGTTTAATAAGAACTAATTGTAAAGCAGTGAATACGGGAAGATAATATGATTAGTTTACCATTCTATGTAGATTTTTTTATGTGTTCTGAAACTCCTCAGCTCTAAAGTACAAACCGTCACTGTCATCGAGTGTATAAAGCTACAAATACAAAGACAGGTTAAGGAAATTTAACATTTGTGCTGTAGAAAATCACAACATGAAAAAAGTGGTATTTATCAGTTGTTTTGTAACAGTTGTAATGCTACGTATATTTATCAGAGTGGAAGTGCGATTGATACAGGAGTAATAGAACACATACATAACATTTCTAAAAAAGACAAAAAAGCAGGTTTTTCGAAACTTTTCTTCAATTACAATCACAGTTTAGACGTACAAAAAGTAAAAGTTCTCTATACGAATATCAAGAAAAGCAGAAAACTTAACTTCTTGAAAAACTTAGAAATCAAAACAGCTTTACATAACAATCAAAATTTAGTTAATATCCAAATCGAACTTGATTCCGTAAATTCCAAACTCTTACTATATTGAGAAAAAATTAAAACACTGAGGGTTTCACTAAAACTTTATTGAATACTCGATACGTATTTCGCCTTATAAGGGCATCTTCAGGAGTAACGAAATTATACTAAGTACCAAACAGAAATACATTAATTTATAGTACATACTAAGAGGGTGGGGGATGAACAATGTTTGGGTCCAATAAGGGATTGTTACCAAATTCTATTTGGTCGTTAGTAATATTTTTATTTTCTATTTTTGCTTTTTTTATTTCGATGATTTCGTATCTATCTAGTATTGGACCTCCTTTTAAATGGTGTAATAATTCTAAATTATTTATATTTATGCTGTGGTTATTTTCAATAAGATGAGTGGCTAAACCTGAAGCATGATTATTGAATTTTACGTAATTTACGTGTTCATTGTATCTTGTTATAATATCTCTTTTGGTCTTTCCTATGTAAATAGCTGAGCAATCTGAACATGATTTTGTATACACCGCTTTTATGGAGGGTGTTGGTTTTTCCAGTCATCTTATTGTTAACCAGAGATTTGTTGTTTGTAACTTTCAATGTTGTTGTTGTTTGGATAAATGGAGTTATAGAAGTTCTTTTTTAAAAACAAACAACAACATTGAAAGTTGCAAACAACAAATCTGGCGAAAAATCCCATTTTATGGTAATATAAGTATTAATCTAGGTCACAAATTAAAAGAATTTAATGTTAACCCTGCCTTTTTCAATAATTTCACCTTAAGCAAATTTCTGGTAAATAACAAGGGCAACAACCCTGATAAAAGTGGTGTTTACGAAATTACCTGTTCTGATTGCCCTACTGTTTACATAGGAAAGTCCAAAAGAGCTATATCAATTCGTTTTGACGAACACATTAGAAACGCTAAATACAATAAACATGCCTCTGGACTTTCCTCTCATTTAATAAACAATAAACATACTTGCAATAAAAACAACATTAAATTATTACATTATTTACAGGGCGGAAAATTTTTAGATCGATTTGAAATTTTAGAAATTAATAAAGCTGTTTTGTCTAATAAAATATTATCCAACGACCAAGTACAATTCGGTATTAACCCCCTCTTAGACCCTAAGTTAACAGATTATAATGTGTAGGTATATTTAAACCAAAATTATTGTAAGTCTCTTCAGTACTGTAAATACTCCTGATGATGCCCTAACAAGGCGAAATGTACATAGAGTAATCAATAAAATAATTTACTCATATTTTGTTTTTATTTAACATTTTATCTATAAATATTGAATTATAACCATTATTTTTTGCGATAGTTTTAATAGTTTGAAGTTCTTGAATGAATGCTTCGTGTTTTAAGGGAATATATACCTAGATGGTAAGAGTTAGTTGTTACTCTCATCCTTGATAATGGTAATTTTACCAAAACAATTGTCGCATTTATAATGAAGTGGTGAAACATATCCAGTATTTTATTTTCTTTAAAAAATTTAAGTGTATAAAGGTAAAAATTTCGGTAGATATCGTCGTACGTTGCGAGTTCTGCTTGTGTGTGTCTATCTAAATGAAAAACAAAAAATTTACGTCCATATCTCTTGCATATCCGTTGGCGCCACACAGGAAAAGCGTCTTGATAAATAAATAAATTAATTTATTCGTTGCTTGTCGTGATAAAGAGGCTCTAAATTTTGTCCAAAGTGCCAAACTGAATGTGGTGCTCCACAGTGCTTGCTGTTCGATGATAGCTCTATCTGCGGCTGTAAAGATAACGGTACTATAGAATGCAGACCTTTGATAATAATAATAAAACGATATATGTATAATCCGTTTAGAATGAGACAGGAGCAAACGAACTGTCAAGTATTTTTCACTTTTTATCAGCCGGGCTCAAAATTTTATCAAATGTATAGAATTCTTAAGTTTATTTGTTTATTATGTAAATTGTAGAAAATACTGGCGTATTTGGTTGTACCTACCTATATCTTGTACATTCTCTTGAATTATGTAACTATTTTGAGAATGAAACTGTGAATAAAACACCTTACTGAGAAGTGAGAACAAATATAAACCTTAATAAGTATACATTTAAGTACAACAACTTTGTCTGTCGTGTTTGCAAACAATCACAGTTACGACAAATGCTTCTAGTAAATTCACTTAGAACACAAGTTGGATAGTTTCACTAATTTATTGGCTAACTCGACAATATTGTTTCGGTCCACAGGGACCATTATCAAGAGTATAATGTGATAACGGTCCCTGTGGACAGAAACAATATTGTCGAGTTAACCAATAAATTAGTGAAACTATCCAACTTGTGTTTTCTTATAAGTGAATTTACATCATGTTTCTCAAACATTGCACAAATGAAAGTCTTAATAGCATTAAATGCTTCTTGATATACTTATCTATACCAATCCTTCTTTAATGTATCGATCGCCGTGGTATATCTAGCGATTAGTAGAATTAAGATTGGAGCGATATAGACCGTGGCCTAAACGAACGATTAGGTCCAGACGTTTCGTCGGCAATTGCGGCTGACATCATCAGTTATGCAATCGGCGCTTTTACTTGTCAAATATAGCACACCAGCTGGGGTCCTCTTAAGCTTACCATTCAATTGGATCTTGTTTGTAAATGACAACATTCTGAGGGTCGAATAACAAACCGTATTCTGTACATTTATTAGTAATTATATTAAACAGACACTGATAAGTCGAAATGAGACTGAAGAGGGCCTTACGCCCTACCCTCCAGCTTTGCACTATAGTGTAGGTCGGAGGGACTACCCGCCCATCAGCACGAGTAGCTGGTGGTAATGAAACACAAAAAAGTTTTTTTTTGTCTATTTTACCTAACACCTACTTTCACTTCCACTAAAATCCTAATGCAAATAACTGTACTCTAATTAGTTAGTTTCTTGTTATGTACATACCTACCTGCTCGTAATAGGGATTGGTTAATCTTCTGGATCTTTATTCGATACTCAATTGAAGGTTGTTCTCTAAAACTACCTGTTTTTGAAGCGTTTGAACCTAACAATATATTTAGACCACGGCCTTTAGGAGCGAATGTTAATTCCACTATGGATTTACACAACCTGGGGATCATATCTTTTGCAATTGTTTACACTTCTGGAAATTTTAACTATCCTGTGCACCTCAATGAAACCATTTAATTGTAAATCGTACGTACGTATGTGTATATGTATGTATGTACCGTGTACGGAGCAGTACAAATACAAGAACGGCACTGTTCCTGGTGCCGTTGAAATAAATCAAAAGATAAAGGAACGTCGTATATAATAATGAACGATGCATGTATGTATGTAAGTACCGCTGGTTTTGTAGAGTTCGTAGAAAGAGTGAGATAAGCTGCGTAACGGACGCAGGAAGTGGATAAAAAACAAAGGAAAATGAAACCTGGACAGAAAGCAAACCACTTAACTTCGCGGGGACATTGAGATTTGATGAAATTATATGCGGATTTGGGATTTTATCCGACTTGCTTGCTTGCTGCTTGTAAAGTGGTTTACGCTTCGTGAACTTTCGTCGTATAAAATATAATAATATGCCTATTACAGGACTTTTTTGTCCGTTTATTAAAAAAATGAGAACCGTTAGTGGATAATCGTTCTCGCGAAGTGCCAAACTGAAAAAACGTTTAATTAATATATGATGGGGTGTAATTGAAATATCGGGTCATTTATTTCACGGTTTTCTCAAAAAGAACCAATCCTATTTATTTAATGGGATCGATTCAATTGAACAATTGAGTTCGGTCACACACAAACTGCCCATAACTTTTTTGTTTGTTTTAATGGTTTTTTTTGGATCATTAAACATTTTTCATCCAACCTAAATTGTTAAACACATAAGTATATACGAGGGTGGATCAAATATAAACGAGCCTTTTTAAATTGCGCACCGGATAGTTGTTCAAGGCGCATCCTTCCGTTAGGAACTTGAAGTGGAGATATTAGGTGACACAGAAATGACGCGTCGTATTGCTGCGTTCGCTTGGTTAATACACGTTAATAGCTATTATTATTACGTTTCTTACACGTGAAAACCAGCTGAAATTTTGCACAGATTGTAAGCACAATTCGGAAATGAAACGCTTTCATGACTACGTGTAAACGTTTGGTGCAAATTATTTAACGATGGGCGTAATCGTGTCGAAAATGTAAATCATCCTCGTCGTCCGTGCACCAGCATTTCGCCGGTTAACATTGCACCTTATTGAAGGGGACCGCCACGCCATTGTGTTTCAGATATCTGGTGAATTCGGCATCAGCTATGGGAGTGTCCACACACTTATAACGAAAAACTTGGGATTCTGACAAATTTCAGCTTGTTTGGATCCAAAGTTGCTGAGTGAAGATCAAAAAGCTGCCCGAGTTCGCATCTTTCAGACGCTTTAGAGAGGAAAGTGTTTTTTTTTTACACAAAATTGTAACCTGCGATGAGACGTGGTTACACCATTATGAATCGAACCCAGTGAAGGCGAAAATACATCTGTCTGCAGGTAAAGTTTTAGCCACGGTTTTTTAGGACTAGAGAGGGGTGCTGTTGGTCGATTTTTCGCACGAGCGAAGAACCATTAATACAGCCTATTAGTGTAACCTTCTCAGTCAGGTAAAACGTGCTTATCACCGAAAAGGAAGACGCACCCCATTCGTGACGTGTTACGATAACACTAGGCTTAATACCTCAGCTTTAACGCAGGCCCAAATAGGTGAAATGCGCTAGACTCTGGACAGCTGGAACACCCTCCATATAGCCCAGGCCTATCACCTTGTGATTTCCACATGTTTGGGCCCTCAAATAATCAAGAATCACTAGGAGGCGATCGATTTCAGATCGATAATCAGGTGGAGGCGTTTGTGCGCAACTGATGAAAAAACTATCAATGCGTTGGGAAAAATGTATAGGCAAACAAGGGGGATATGTCGGAAAATACAGAAATTTGTTCTTGTGAAACTTTTGAAAATAAATGTTTTATGAACAAAGGCTCGTTTATATTTGATCCAACCTCGTATTATGTATAATTTGCGTTTGGATGTTGGTAAGTCTACCGAGGCGTATGTCAATAACGTACCCCGTTCAGTTTCCTCCCTACTGAATTCAAAGGGATTATGAAAGTGACGGATCAATTGCGCACGGACAGGAAATTAACGTCTTAGGTACTCTAATGAGTCTGATTTTCCCCAAACAATGCAGAACATTACATAAATATAAATAGTCAACCCTCTCGACAGCTAACTAGTGGTTTCTGTTTCCAAGTTTTTTGTTTTATAAAATTATAACCAATAAATATCTTTTTGGTGGATTAGGTCAGATTATGGTTGCCTAGGTTTTTGTTTCATCAGAAATAAAGCACACTAATCAACTTTCCCTTTTATTAGCAAATGCTTGACGTGCTTTCACCACCTTGTGGGTTCTTCACAAGTTAGATGTGAACTTACAATATAATATTATCGGATCGTATATGTATATAATGACTCTTAAATAACTTATTATCTAGGAGGGTAGTGAGGAAACAGGTTAAGTAAGTGTGAGCTGTTTTTGTTCCACTTTTACTCTTTTTACTAGGGAAGTAATTGGTCCCTATTAATAATTTAGTTTCAAATTGTCAGTGTATCTATTGGTTAGGTGAATATATACAGTACAGGGTCATTCAAAGTGAGTGGTACATTAGACTAAGCATGTTACAGATTTTAAAATTTGGGAGTTGGGAGTAGGGGTTATCAAGGATGATCTATTTAACTAAAATATTTTCAACTGTTAGGCACTTCCGGGTATACCGGAAGTTGATGTCAACTTTCTTATTTTAAATGGAATGGTATATTTTTTACGATGAATTCGTATGAAACATAAAATTTTAAGGTGACTTTGATAACCAACTTGTATGCCTACGATGAATGGTTTCTGAGATAATTTAATTTATTGGAAAAAAGATTGCACCGCAATCCAAACTATAAAAAATCATAACCTCCATAAAAAATGAGTTGCTTGAAAAATCTTATTGAAAAATAAATACTATTAGTAAAAGTGAATTTTGCGGTTTTGTAGAAATAAAAGTAAAAACAACGGAAACGTTTTGGTATCATTTTTCCATGCCTACATTGTATGTAAGAATGTAAATCAATTCACCGTAAACCGTAATTATATTGGTATGGTTTACGAACGGATATAATACCGTTGACGAGCTACAACATACTGTAGATACACACGGGAAGACCACACAATAGTTGAACAAACACTGATTTCTTATAAAACCGGTGTAGGTAAACAACGAAGTAATACTTACTTAGGTAGGTACCTGGGCCACCTGGAAACCATTTCCAATGGACGAAATCTTATCAATTCGATTTTGATTAAACTCGTCGTGGTACCTGTCCCTCGTTGTTGGGAAAGATCTGTGACTTACGAGAATGTACTTAGTTATTTGTTTACTAATTTTTGTTGCTATTTCAAATTTTCTATATTACTTGGAAATCATCCTCAAATATAGTTGCCCAGAAACAGTATTTGTAGTTGAATTTGAAGTTGCACGTTAAAGTATTTAATTTTTGTCATTAGGATTGTGGAAGTTGAAAATATATTTGAAAGAATTTAAAGGATGTAATATTTACCATGGTCCTTGAATTAATAAAGATTATATTTGTTTTAGGGTTCCATACCTAAATATACCCTAATATTAAGCCTTTGAATATCTGCTATAAGGGTCTATCACAGAAACGACAATCTGGAATATTCTGTTTTCACAGTAGATTAAAAGTATTTGCCGTTAACTCTTGGTGAAACATGATTATTAATATAATAAAATTAGTAATAAAACACTTTCACTTATTTATTTATTTTGCTGTATACGTATCGTATTTCGCCGTGTTACGGTATCATCAGGAGCTTATATTAAACTAGTGTTTCTTAGTATCTATTCAATTTATATTACCTACTTACTTACTTTAGGGGTGAGGTTGTTTAAACTAAATCTGGACTTAACAGAGGGTTGTTACCAAAGTCTATTTGGTGTTTGCTAGTTTTTTATTACATTTTGTAGCTTTACTTATTTCCATAATTTCATACTTATCTAGAACTAAACCGCCTTTTAAATTATGAAGTAGTTTTACATTTTATATTTCTATGTTGTGGTCGTTATTAATTAGATGTGTTGTTAAACCAGAAGAATGTTTATTATATTTCACATAGTTTTTTATGCCGATACTTCTTTTAGATTTTCCTATGTAAACCGTATCAGTCAGAACATTTTATTTCATATACTCCGGACTTTTCTTGTATGTTTTTCTTTTTATTCATTTTATTGTTAATTCATGTTTTTCCTACGGTATTATTGTTGAAGAATGCTACATTTACATTTCTGTTTCTTAATATTTTATCTACTTGTGTACTAATGGTACCATAATATGGGATTTTTACGCCAATAAAGATTGTATGTTATGTTATTGCTGTATGAATCTTGGAAAAAAATAGAAATAACCAGAAAGTTTAATACCAAGAGGGTAAGAGAGCTGCCCATAATGGATACTCTAAAAGTTGTGACGTTGTTTTGTTACAATTTGACTATTTTTAGTTTGAGAAGCGGCGGCATAATAAAATACCAAATTTTACTATTTATTACGGGCTTTATAGTTTTTATTATCATTACAATCTTTTTCGTTCAAGGTGTTACAGTGCTATTAGATAGGCAGGTACTAAAATGGAATTATTATTGTAACTATATATCGAGTTTTAAATGTTAAGTTGTAAACCGTCACGTCGGTAAGAAGTTTATTATGTCCAAAGATGTGGTAATAAAGCAAAGACGTAGTTACCTGACCAAATGATACAACTAATATACTTTGAGCTTTTATGCTTATAAACAGACATCTCCTTAAAATATTTTCTGAGTAGGTTTTGAGTTCGTTTATTAAAACAAACTATTAAATAAAGTTCAAAAATTAAATAAAACCACGCATTAATGTATTTAAAAATTTTGAAAATTTATTTCACTACCATTTGTTATGAATTCTGTATATGTATATTTTACCTTCTTAGGGCATCTTCAGGAGTTGTAATTTCAACTGAGTTTTTTTAACTTTCATTTTAAATACACCCAACTCGTTAAAACTTTGATGATTTTTAATTGAAAATTCCCATTAAACGACAACACCCTAGTTATCAAAATAGGCGCCTTAGTTAGACGTTTAAATGATAATCTAATTGCAAACTGTTGTGTATTTAGACGAGCTATCTTCACCGATTTCCTTTACAAACCTAATTACTTTAACACCATAGACATTAGCAGATTATTATATAGAGTTCGTTAACAGCTTCTTGTTCTTGCAACTACAAAACTAAAGGTCTTTAATATAAGATGATCATCCTAATTGAAGCAATTAATTATTTCGACTGTTTACTACTATATTGCACTAAATAGATAAAATTACAAATTTCTAGGAATGAATTATAGTGTGCACAATAAGGGATATAAATAAAACGCCGTATAAACAAAACAAAACAAATTTTATTGGTGACAAACAAATGTACATTTTGACTACGACGTAGCTATTCTCAATGATAAATAGAAACTTAAACTAAGTAACAAAAAGAACTTTTTTGTGTTTCATTCTCACCAGCTACTCGTGCTGGTGGGCGGGCAGTCCCTCCGACCTACACTGTAGTGCAAAGCTGGAGGGTAGGGCGAAAGGCCTCGTCAGCCTCCTTGCAGGAATCGTGGGAATGGGTGGGTGGTGTGATTAGAGAGAGAGAAATGAAGACAGAAAAGAAGTGAAAGATTATTTGTGGAATATTACTACCCCAGCATTTGTCTAAGTGATCCAAGGAAACCACAGAAAACTTGGACCAGAGCAGCCGGAGAAGAAACAAAATTACCCCTTACATATGTCTAGTTACTGCCTGTAATTGTTGAACGATATTGAGTGGGGCGTTGTTGGTAAACGACAAATGAAAAATCATAAAGGAATTCCTAATCTTCTGAGTATACATACATTCGTAAATTTTAAGATCAAAGTACGTGTTACATTATTTCAATAATTCAATATTGTGGACAGTGGAATGTCCCGTATTTACGCGACATGCAACTGTTTTAAACGTATAGCTAGATTTCGTTTAGTTATACCTATGTAAACTTTATCACACCCTAAGCAATTAATTTTATAAATTCCTGATAACTAAGTTACATTATCTTTATCTTTTGGATTACCTAGGACTCTGTCTAATTTAAATTTTTTATTACTAAAAACTGATTCCATTTACCATGATTAAAAGTGTACATTTGGTTGTAACCAAATAAAATTTGTTTTGTAGTCTTATAAGGCGTTTTATTTATATTCTGTATTACATTATGCAAGTTACAGATTCAAAAATATTATCGTTAGTTTTATTCAGCACTTGCCATCGGTAAAATACAATAAAATATATTTATTACGTTAACAATAATCCTACTTCCACTTTCTACCTTCCTTCTTTACCGAATGGAAAACTTCACGATTTTATTGCCTACTTCACTAAATATATTATCTTAAGGTACGCCCACGATCGATTTACGCATAAAAATGCTCAAGTAAAACGGAGTTAAAATCCTATTGTACCTGCACGAACGTTATTCGCCTTTTGTAAATGTTTGTTACGAACATAAAATAATTTTTACTTTTACACGCATAAATGCTTTCGCGCACAAAAAAAACTTTTGAGTGTTTTATTCCCACCAGCTACTTGTGCTGGTGGGCGGGCAGTTCTTCCGTCCTACACTGTAGGAGCCGGAGGATAGGGCGTAAGGCCTTACTCGGCCTCCTTTCAGGAATAGTGGGAATGGGTGGGTGGTGTGGATAGGGAGAGAAAGATGAGATGGACGAAATGAAGATAGAAGAGAAGTGAAAGATTATCTGTGGAATATAAATACTGGTAACACTGAAGATCAGTTGGCGTTACTTAAAATTGCTAAAATTTGCGCACAAGTTAGTACGTGTCTTTATACATTAAGGCCTGGCGCAAAAAGAGACGCAGCTTGGTGTCGTGACGCAGTGTGAGCTGGGGCGAATTCTTCAGCGACAAATATCGTTATTTGAATCGCATTTTTTTAACGGCTTTTTAGTGGTTTCCCCTGTAGACCTCTTCCGTTATTTCTCAAAAATCTGCTGGATCCACCGGTTGCGAAATAAACGAAGAGAACAGAACAGATGTTCTTTTTGTGGGTGTTTTCTCTCTTTATAAGGGATTGTTGGTTTACAACAGTAGTGGGAACATTTTGCTCTGTCTTGTTAATTAATAAACCTAAATAAGAGGTTACTTACTGCAAATTTTAAAAATTATATAATTCGTCTAAAAATCCTAATTGGACTAATGTAGTATATAAAGAGACGTCGTAATTTTCAAAAAATTGTGACGTGCAGGTCGCAGTGAACATAAGATGTGTCACGACACCAAGCTGCGTCTCATTTTGCGCCGGGTCTAAATGCTTACCTTACATTTGAAATACTTGCACCGACTTGTGCCCAACGCTGTCCGCGAAAGCTCAGTTTCTTCTTATTTTTCCTTTTCCCTTTGTGTTCTTTATCGTATTGTTGGTGACGTTGACGATCTTATTACCACATACGATTTCTTCCAGTTTTGAACCTCATAAGGTATCGTTTCGATTTGCATTCAGCCATCAAGTATTGCGAGCGCCTGTTTGAATTTCAATTGCAGAAAAAAAATCTTTATGCGCCACATCATCCCTGATGGGTGCTGATTTATTTCGTACTACCAGTCAGTAGGTCCGAACAATGTCTTCACGTATGTTTTATTAATAAACTCGATAAGTATTTCCTGTCCGCGGCTTAGCGAAACTCGACTGATAAATCAAAGGATCTTCTCATACATGTTGAAGAAAAAAGAATTGTATGTTCATATATTTCATGATAAACCCCACTCCAAACATTAAGCATTCTTTATTCACTATGTACGTTTAAATTATTGTGAATACAGATTTGTTTCTGTAAGTTTATATTATAAATATGGAATATTCCAGTCATTAAATAATGAAATGAAGTTCGACAAGTATATATCTTCATAAAGCCTTTATCAAACATTTGAAATACTTTACTTAGTTGTAAGTATAGTAGATGGCGTTGTACTGCTTATAACTCGATATTGTATCAACTGTTTTTATGGGAGCAACTTCGGTTAAGTTGGTGATTTATCGAGGCTGCTTATGACATGCTAATGATATCTAATAAGATCGAAATCGCGATACACGTCTGGTAGTTTAGATAAATTACTGACCAAGAACGCAGTTCTTTAACGAAATGAATCGTAAAATGAACATATGTGAGGATATACTTTGTTTAATTTAATCAATATCTTCTTGTTTGAATTAATTTTTCAATCTGAACAATAATAAAAATTAAATTTGTTTCATATAAAATAAAATAAACTAATACCAACACATTGTGTTAATGAATATTCTATGTAAAATATTAATATTTCCATATTTTATTTATATAATTTAAATTAAATATTACGTAAATTCAAAGTGAATAAGAGAGTATATTACATTTTGTTTGTTGTTTTCCAAAGTCACATATAAATATAATTTTGTGTTGTTATTGATTGTGCTGTGTAAGATTTTGAAAATATTATTAGAAGTAGAACTATGTTTTTGTTTTAAAAGAAACTGGACATTTGTTAAATTATTTTTGGTAATATTCACGATGCTCTTTAGACCATTATTCGTATGACTTATCGTTTGTCCAATGTAGACGTTGCGTTGTTGTGTGCTTGAGATTTTGATCGTTTATCAGTTATGGCGTTATTCTTTGTAATGTGTTTGCTTAAAGAGTTAGGTACTTGGTAGAATAAAGATTCGGGCTGTAGGGTCGTGGTTAGACGTTTCGTCGACTACTGCGGCAGACATCCTCAGTGGTTGTGGTGCGTTGACAACATGAACGTAGGTTGTATCGCGAAGTCTTGGTGGCGACTGGGTGAAAGCCTTTGTTATTATATAGTTAGGCACTTGTTTTAAATGTACCTTAACAGACTTTAGTTAAATTTTCCAAGAAAATTGAGAAATAAATAGTTTTGATATGTTTTATTTAGAACAATTTTCTTTCATTTTAAATATATTTTTGAAATCACTAGAAATCAATCTAAACGATAAACAGTGGTGTTTATATATATTTTAGAAATTCCATTAATTATTAGATGTACTGAATAATACTGAGTGGTACAAATCTACCTGATCGTTTAACAGGTTATTTTCGGAAATTTTTGATGCTTTGTATACTTCTAAGGATTCTAAAATATTAAGTTTAAAGCCTTTATTTTCATTATGAGTAATTTGAAGATTTTCTATTGTAGGCTTGTTTCTAAGAAATGGTTTGCAAAATTGGAATTATCTCTTCTTAATCTAAATGATCGAAAGTGTTCGTTATAACGAGTTCTAAATGACCTTTCAGTTTGGCCTAAGTAAAAGGAATCACATTCTGTACATTCTAGCTTATAGACTCCAGTTTTTTCAAATTTGTCAGTTTTATCTTTTGAATTAAAAATTATGTGTTTTAAAAAAGTTTTTGTCTTAAAACTAACTGTTAGGTTGTTTGCAAATAGAACATTAGCGATTTTTATTGAAATATTTCCAAAGTACGTCAATGATATGTATTTGCATTCTTTGTTTTTTATGTATGGGTATATAGACTGGCATGCCATTTTAAATTGTTTTTTACGGATTAAATTTTGAATTGTTCTTGGATCAAAACCATTATTTTTTGCAATTGTTATAATGACGTTTAGCTCACGTTTTAATTTTTCGTTTGAAAGGGGAACTGAAAAAGCTCTGTGTATCATAAAATAATATGCTGCAAGTTTGTGTGAAAGAGGGTGATTTAAATTATTATGAATTGTTATGTCTGTGAATGTTGGTTTTCTGTAAATATCAAAATTTATTTTATTATCTGAATATTGTAGGGTGAGGTCAAGAAAATTGATTTTGTTGTTCTGTTCAATTTCTAGCGTAAATTTTATATTAGGGTGAATTGTGTTAATAAAATAAAAAAGGAGTGTAATTGTTGATTTTTTATACGTGTCACTAAAATTTTAGTTTTCTATTAGATATGTAGTTTTAATTATAAATCTGTAAAGTAATTCTTCGATTGTTTTAACTATAATTGTCTATGATTACTATTGTTGGGGAACATACTAATCGTATGCCCTCGTGATGATGTCGTTTAATTGAAATTCTCTTTAACAGGAGATATTTTAAAAAAAGAATATTTTTTTTGATAGTTGAGTCGGGACTCGTATATATAAAATGACTCTGGAGCGATGTGAAAAGATTTCCAAAAGTCCAAAACCTTAAGATTCGCATTTCAAGTCTCAAAACCTCCTTGAATTATCCGTTATCCCGGAGTAGACAAGTGCGATCTTCTCTCTCTTCTCAAGAACTGTATAAACACTTTTGAACACCGTTGAACTTTAAGTGAGTCTGTAGTTCCGAGACTGTTTCCGACAGTGATTAACGACTCTTTTACCGACGAAACGTGTTCAGTAATGCATTTCTGAAAATCGTACCTATCTATACGAACAGAGTTGGCTGCTAACGTTATTTTTAAAGTAACGATGACGGCGGCTATGCCCATCATGATGCACCAGAGTGCGGTGGCAGTTCAACCGTTTCACTGTAGACAATCGCCGACTATACAATGGTCAAGTGTATACAGGGTTATTCACGCTATACGGCACGGAATATTATGGCCAAAATACGGGACCTTCAAAAAATTTAACTTTTGGGTTATATGGGGGTCTATTATGGTTACTTTTTAAAATTATTTTCATATTCTACAGGGTGTTCCAAATGAACTAAAAGTATCAAACTTATGTTTTTTTAAATATAACTCCCTGTATATTATTGCATTTTTGGATTGTCCGATAAAAATAAGGGTCTGTTTTGATAAGGTTTGTAATACCTAAACCTTAAGGTTTTTTAAATAATTGGAATTTTATCAAAATCTAATCTAATTTTCATGTTTCAAATACTTAAGATACTTTTTTATCCCAATTATAATAAACTCGTCACCTTATACAGGGTGTCCAAAAATTAATACTACTTAGGTAAGAACTTTAAGGGGTTGTAACTTGATTAATTTAAATGGAACGCCCTATTTTTTAACATACCATGAAATGTATTTTTTAATTACCTATCGTTTGGTATTAGAGTGTTCATAAGGTAAGACTTCGCGTTTTTACAGGAAAATATGAAGATGCCCATAAGAGACGCTTTTGAAAGTGTTACCCCGCAAATGTTGTCCAGAGTTAGCAGTGGTTTCGAAAAAAGAATTTCCAAGTGTCTGGAAATCGATGGTCGACATTCGAACCCCCGTTATAAACATTTTGTTTGTTTAATGTTATACCTACTTAATTAGTTGATATATGATTTAGAATGTTTAATTAAAATATTTCAAATGACGCATAAAACAATTATTTAGCGTTTCCTTTAAAAGTCTTAGCTTATGAACACTAATACCAAACGATAGGTAATTAAAAAATATATTTCATGGTATGTTAAAAAGTAGGGCGTTCCATTTAAATTAATCAAGTCACAACCCCTTAAAGTTCTTACTTAAGTAGTATTAATTTTTGGACACCCTGTATAAAGTAACCAGTTTATTATTATTGGGATATAAAATATGATCTATTGTTACATGTCATTCTAAATTTCGCTTACATAACTTAAATACTTCTTAAGTATTTTTATCGGACAATCCAAAAATGCAATAATATACAGGGGGTTACATTTAAAAAAACATAACTTCGATACTTTTAGGGCATTTGGAACACCCTGTATAATATGAAAATAATTTTAAAAAGTTAAATTTTTTGAAAGTCCCGTATTTTGGCCATAATATTCCGTGCCGTATGGCGTGAATAACTCTGTATATATAAATGTGTGTGTGTGTGTCACCGATCGACTGCTAAAAACGTCGCCGCAGCAATAAAGGACACCTTTTATACGGTAACTATACTTTAGTGTTCTCCAGGTGGTCGAGCTTATAATTACGATAATACTTAACGTATACCGAAATAAGATGCCAACCATATCCGCCTTATTAATAATAAAACATATGTAGCAACTGTTATTTTAGAAGAAAGTTTACCAAAATTACTTGAGATATTAAACGAAAAAAATCTAGTTAATAGATTGCGTGTCGCACTCATTGTAAAACATGACATGTATTCAATACAGAAACCAATACTTTTGAATAATGGCGTAAATACCGAAACAAATTTGTAAAGTTTTAATAAAAATATTTGTGAAACTAAACTCAAAGTATTCAAAAAGAAGGAATTAAAATCCTTATTCGTCTAAATTTTAAGAGTCCATCGTAATCAACAGTGTAATTCAATGCCGGTAGGGGTATTAGCCCTTGGAATAGTTGTTTCTGTTGATTCCATATTTATATTTATATTTAAACTCAAAGTGTTTCTCTATTTATTAACAAATTATGAAAAAAAAATCTAGTCATTCTTCTATGTAATAGACCCAATCATATAAATTAAATGTTGAATTGGGAGCCACAATTTAGAAAAAAACAACAACGTGAATTTGGGAAACTCTTTTTTTAAAGATATTTAAAAAAAGGAGGAATTAAAATACTTATTCGTCTAAATATTAAGATCAAAGATCTTACCATATTTCGTATCTTCGTCTAAGAATCTTCCCGAATCAACAGTGTAATTCAATTGAATATGTGTATTTTGAGTTACAATCAAAGACTGGGTTACGTTTCACGAAAATTTTATTTATTCTTCTCTACAATATTGTTTCAACCCTTGCGGGTCATTATCAGGAGCTATGGTGTTACTAAAGATGTAAATAATGTAACAGATTTATATAAACGGATGACAATAAGCAATGGGAAAAATTAACTGCAGGTAGTGGTTATATATTTAGAAGCGGGGAGTGAACATTTCAATTTGATTATTTACAATATTTTGCTTATTATTGATGACTTTCTTAATTTCGAAGGATTCGAGCAAACTCAATTTACGACCTTTTTGTGCAGAATTCTGTTACATTATTTACATCTTTAGTAACACCATAGCTCTTAATAATGACCCGCAAGGGTTGAAACAATATTATACAGAAGAATAAATAAATTTTTCGTGAAACGTAACCCAATGTTTGTTTGTTACTCAAAATACACATATTCAATTTTATGTAATACAATTTTCCTATAAGAATAACAGGGGATTATCTGTATAGAACTTTAGTAGGGGTATTAGCCCTTGGAGTAGTTGTTTCTGTTAATTGCATATTTGTATTTATCTTTTTTTTTTAATTATTAACAAACATTTAAGTTTAATACAACTTTAAAGGAATGACTTAATAAAAATATAGGTTTGTACTTTTGTCTATTAGGCAAAACGGTTGAAAAACATTTTTTCATAACTTAGATTGCAGTTTTTTCAAAATAATAGATAGATAAAACACAAGTTTTACGCATTTACTATTCAGACATATCTACTGTGCCTTCTTCAGGTGATAATAATTTTCTTAAAGATCGTATTATGTTTTTTTGTAGTAGTTTTTGGATTTTTTCTTTTGTATACGCCTAATGGTCTACCTTAAAACCAACATTAAAGTTTCTGAGACATCGAGAAGTGATTAAAGTAGCAATTTTCAGACCTTAATAACTCGAAAACTATCGTAGATTAATTCATGAAATTTATAATTCTAGATATTGGAAGGGGTTTATTAAACATATAAAATTAAAAAGTACACACTGTCGGTGTTGCCCTTTTATTTTCCGAACTTGACTGTCATCAGGGCTGGACAAGATCCTTATCAAAAGAGCTGTAATCCCTAAGCCCAGATCTCTTACTTAAATTGCTTTTATCCTTGAAGCCCCAATTACATTTGAAAATCGAAGGACTTTAAATTACCAATTACCTCGAAAAGTAATTCGGCTCAAAGCCCTAAGGTCTTGTAAAAAGGGCTACGAGCACATTATAAGTGCTTGAATTAAATCAAAAGTGCTTCAAATACACAAAAGCACTTTGAAAATATTAAAGCTCCTTTAATGTTTCAGATTATTTAAATGTTTTAAATAATTGACTTAATTTTGAATTCAAGCACTTTAAAAGGACTTCAAGCATTTGGAATGAGCTTTGGAGCGCCTCAAATACAGATTACAATGTACTTTTATAAACTAATTCGTATACCAAGCCCTAAATACTTTTTGAACGAAAAGGCTGAAGTGCATTGCTTCTACGCTCTGAAAGGGCTGGAAACACTTTTTGAAACACAAAGTTTTGCCCAGCTCTGTCCGACAAACACACTGCCACATGTTACTGTTCGGAAACCTTATTTTCATTACCATGTAGTTGTTGCGTTATCAATTGCTGTAAGCATCTTCTTGAAAAAATTCCCATTGTTAAAGATTTTCCTTTCTGAGATCCTGACAGGCTTCGGAGTAGATGTTTGAAAGAATACAAAATTAATTTATCTGCGACTTTTTTTGGTTTCTCCGGATGAGGTATGCGTCCCGACTTTTTATTTATCGTTAGTACATGATAGCATGATAGCATGATAGTACATTTAGTTAGTATACCATTACGTTATTTTAACATTAAATGCAATAAAACAGTAAGTAATCCCTGTAATAGTTCGCTACTGAAAATCCACTCTATCTAATACTTATCTAAAGAAATTTTATTTAATTTTGTAAAGTAAATATTGAATTAGCATCAAAAATACGATAAATACTTATATGATGACTGTTTACTTATTTTCCTTGTTTGAACATTGCACTAGTGTGAGAGTTTTATACATAGAACCAATTATAAATGTAATTATAGATACATTTATTCCATATTTAAAATAAAAATAAAAATTAAAGTTGTGAAGGAACGAACGTACTTAATAAGTCACAGAACGTCGGAACCAATGTACGTCGTCGTTACTGTTGTCACCTCTCGTGGCTTAGTGGTAAAAACATTGGCGCGTAAAGCCCAAGATCCCGGATTCGAGTCCCGGCAAGGGCGTGACAACAGTAACAAATTTTTCCTCATTAATATGAGGTAATCTGTAGTGGGTACAAAATAATTCAGTAATTAGTATCACATTAATGTGTTTAAAATTTACCCCTACTAAAAAATATTTCATTTTTAAAAAAATTTCTTCTAGAATCTACCTAATCCATCGACAATTTATCCTTATAAAGCAATGTTTTAAGGCTTTATAAAAGCTAACAACAAAAGGAATCTTGAAATCAGAGCATTTTTAGTGGCTACTTAAATTCTAAAATAAAGGAAAACCGTAGGCAACTTCACTGTTTTATTTTATTTGACAAAACGATTAATTCTTCTATTATTGAATTAAAAATTCTCTTTCACAAACCGATATCTCTAGCATCAATTCAATTATTGAACCCATTGGCTGATTCAAACTGTATTTTAGTTATAATGGGTATTAGAACAATAAATTAAGACTAAAATTTTTTGAAGCGTGGTTCCTATTCCCAAGGCAGGACACATGCAAATAATATAGTTAATATATGCCGTCTCTTCTTTCTTTTTTATTTCAGTCTGTTTCCTGCTTTCTGTTTATCAAGTCCACAAGTCCACTGTACAGCTAAGAGTTTGTTATCCTTTTGATGTATTTATTTGTATAACGTTAACTTTATCTGTAAATGCGAACGGTGCCCAAGGCAGCGAGTGAGTTGGAATATACCGACATAAATTCGAATATTACGCAAAGTTTGCGTTAGGGCCTCATCTAAGTAAACTTCAGTTTGAGGAGATTAGTTGGAGAATTACGCGGATCCCTTGGGCATCCTGTGTACAGAGGACGACAGAGTGGTTAACATTTGTGGCGAATGTTGGTAGAAAGGACCATAGAGGCATCACACATTATCCCGTGTCTACTTTTTACAACAAAAAAAAAACAAACAAACAATATGTTGCGTGTTTCACGCTAGCCGATCACATATTCAAATTCCGCATCAAAGCATGTGAGTAATTTGTAGAAAAATTGTAGTGAAATAATTAATTTCAATAAATCGCGATAATCCTGATAGCTTTATGTGATCTCAACAGTAGACGTATTCCTATCAGGGCTCAAACAATCTAATTGACAATTAATTTAAACAAAATGATGGATTACCTATGGGTTCTCCTTTATCGCCCCTTTTTGCAGAAATTTTTATGGCCTCTTTTGAAAATTCACTTTTTAAACTTAACTCAGAATTTATTAAGCTTATTACCTTTTGGAGACGTTCTGTTGATGACGTTTTTTGTATTTGGAAGTGAAGTTTAAGACAATTGGACAACTTTCTCAAATTATTAAATTCCATAGATTCGAACATTCAATTTACGATGGAAATTGAAGCAGACAATAGATTAAATTTTTTGGATCTTACTTTAATCAAAAATAAAAAAGAAATTATGTTTGAAATTTATAGGAAACCTACGACCACTGATACGGTAATTCCCTTTGACTCCAACCAAACTTTTAACATCAAAATGACAGCTTTTAATAGTTTTTTACACAGGTTAATAATGTTACCCCCTTCTAAAACCAACTTTGAAAAAGAATTGAAAATTATAAAACAGCTTTCCATTAATAATAACGGATATAATCCCAACCTAATTGACAAAATGTTAAAAAATAAACAACGTAAACTCATTGAAATTAAGTTGTACAACGGTCTCCTTCTTGATTTAATTCCTGAAAATAAGAAATATGCTATTATTAACTATGTAAATGAAGTCGGATACAAAATTAAACACCTTGCGTATTACACCAATTTTAGTCGACAAAATTAAACAAAAATAAAGCAAATTCAATAGATAAAAGCGACGTTTACAAATTGTACTGTAAAGATTGCACAGCCTTTTACCTAGGACAGACAGGTAGAGCCATAAAAACTCGGCTTAAAGAACACGTGAAATATATCCCAGTGATTGTTTGTTACTCAAAATACCTATATTCAATTTTGATCTAATTGACTTCGTATTTTGTAGAGAATTTGTAGTGAAAGGATTAATTTTGGAGAATCTAATAGATCTGGAGAGATCACGATCATACAAATTTTTTATTGTTTATTAGAGAATATTTATAAAATATGAAGCCAATTAGATGATGTTCTAGCATGATATCAGGCTAACAGGCAATTTGATTTCTTAAGATCTATAGCCTCTACAAAATTAATTATTTTACTACAAATTTTCTATAAATTAATTACTCATATGTTGAATAAATATGGGAGTTGAAATGTGATTTACTAGCGTGATAAACGTAAATATATTTGTTTTCTGCCTGTTTAGTAGGTACCTAATGCAATAACAAAAATTCTAATAGATATCTGTAATATAAAATTGGCCATAAGCTGTGCGCACATATTATTAAAGTTTAGTAATTATTAACAGTTGTTGCTTACTTGTTAAATTTAATGATTTTTGAAGTAAATAAAAGTGCTGGAAAAGATTAGATGTTATAAAAGAGAGTTACGAATTGTAATGTCTCTCCATGCCAGATGTAGTATGACATGACATCCACAGATAGATACATACCCTCTGACTTCTATTCTGTCTTCATTTCGTCGAGCTACATACCAGTTTTATCATTATAACCAGATATTGCTGTATTTATTTCGTTGTCAATGAAAGTCCGTGGCCATCCAGTTGCATATAACGTCCGTAGTTAGGCTCATGACGATCGAGAAGAAGTAGTAGATAGTCTATGTATACTTACGACTCCTGTGGAGGTTAAACGTTTGTTTTCGAAACTTCAATGAATTTATTTCATACATTCCAAGTGAATAAGTATTGAGTGTTTTTGGAAACTAGTAAATTTAATATGAGTGAATCATGTTGAATATTATAAATGTTATGCTATTTCAATGTGTCGATGTATGTCGATCGGGAATGGTGGCCGATTACTGTAGATATATGGTTTCCCAGTGGGTTGCTTACGCGACCAGTTCATATTGTTATCGTTTCATCACCTTATACGATATGTTATATACACACACCTATATGACTTGTTCGTGTTCATTTTGTTATTAGGCGTACGTTTTATTAATCTTCCGAACTGAATTTTCTGCCATCGAATTACAGATATAAATTTTTAATTAAATTTATTTTGTATTAATCCGTAACTTAAATCTGTAGTAGAAGGTATGAAGTTACTTTTCAGTTTTTGTATGTGGTTTCCCCAAAACAGTAACGTAGCGTCCTAAATACGCCCCTCATAATGACGTCATGTAATAATCATAAAACGACACTAAAAATTGCGGAAACCTCGGAATCACTCGACTCCTTTCGGAGATCTAGTGATATTCGACAAAATGCGATGTTGGCACGAATTTGAATTTGCGTGTAACGTATAATAAGTAAGAATTTTATATACTTGTGTTTAATGCAAGCGTGATTTGTGTTTATTTTGTTTTTAGTTTTTAATGTTAGGTACCTCTTGAAGGTTAGGTTATAAGTTGCTTTATAATTTAAACTTGCATTTCGTTTATTATTCTGTACGAATAACTGGAATATATCCAGAAAATTATTGTCAACCACCTTTCTCCTAAGCTTTTCGAAGGGGCCTAACCTTTCCGAGGTTTTTGCGACCTTTAGTGTCGTTATAAGCGTCTACGAATTTTACTTATCTTGCAATAAGCTCATTTTTGACAATAAATTTCACTGAATATGATCTCATTTCGTAAATCACTTCCTGATGTAGAATTTTGTTCGTTTAGCCCTTGCGTGTTTTTTTTTGACATGACCATGATCCGGTTCTGTTTTATGTATATGTATACATGTGTATTTTTGTACAAAAATATTTCTACATAACTAACGTGTATAGATGGGAAAATTTAAATTGATTGCCTACTCAACGTTCAAGTATTTTATGCCGAATAAATTAATACAAATTGCTTCTTTAATGCTGTATATTCTTAAATCTTCCAAGTTGTGCCAGATAATTTTAGCGATACGCACAAACAATTCAATAAGGGTCTGTTCGAACGTTTATTATCGTGGCGTAATGGATTTTGTTCATCTTCGCGGTTTAAACGAAAATGCAAAAGTAACGATTGTATTAATCGTTATGTTATTCCTTGAAAGATTAATCAATAGATTTCTAATATTAAAATAGTAAACATACATAATTTTGAACACAAAAATAAGATTAAATAAAAAAAGACTCACCCTAATTACCACAAACTAAATTTAATATGAGCGGACACGTGTTTCGCCCACTTCACACGTGGCGATTTACAACGCGAGACTGTCTCAGTGGGCGAAACACGTGTCCGCTTATATTAAATTTAGTTAGGGGTAATTAGGGTGAATCTGTTAGTATTTCCAAATAACAGAGATCCTTCTATATATTTATTTATAAATTATAACGAATTAAAAATTGAAATAAATTGAAGTCTATGTTCTTTGAGAGTTACAAAACTACTAAAACTAAAAAGAATATTCGGCATATTGTTAAATGTATAATAAAATTTTACCTGCTAGGAAAGGTCGATCAGACAATACGACCCTTTTACACTATCTTGTACTTGAGGAGAAAAATACTAAACTATAAATCTAAATACTACATTAAACTGTATACTTATCTAGTAAACTTAACATAATATTTCTTTATTTAATTATTCTATTACCACAGTCTCCTATTTTCTGCTTTTTCTTTACAAAAATAAGACTACAATAAATAGTAGGGTAAAGCTGCAACTAATGATCTCGGCCATAGTTGCCGATGAAACATCTGGACCTAACAGTTAATTTAAACCACGGCCCTCTATCCCGAATCTTAAACGGATTCCGGCCGTGAAAGGCTAAGTTCATATCTTTATGGTAAACGTAAAAATTAATTATTCTTTATATTCAAATATAATATATTTTATTTATTTATTGTTAGGTAGTTAATTAATTCACCTAAAGTAGCAGTTTCAATGTTATTTTGTTATTAGTAAAAAAGTGTATTCATTACGAGCAGCGATTTTTTTATACTTTGAAGATGATTTTATTTTAATAAAGCTGAATCGTGTCAGTGTTGTAGCACTCAATAAATTTGCTAGTCTATAAATAAACATGTGAAGAAGATTAAGAGTCTCATTTATTTGAAAATTGTCCAACTGTTCCACTTTGAACGTAGAAAACAACTTTTGAAAAATGTAACGACTTCCGCCGTTTACAACATATACATGTGTGCTGATTTTCGTTACTAATTTCATTCAAAATTTTCTTAAAGTGTTCAGTTTTGGTATCTATCAGCGATTTTTAGTTAAAAAGCTATATTTTCTTTCTAATAAAACAATAAATGTTTACGTATATTAAACGGTTGCGCCAGCGTTTCAAAATAAGTTCCACTTTGTTTTGAATTTTCGTCAACTTTTTATATTTTTTATCACCAATATGTACCTTAGTACGTAATGCAGCCTAAGATAAAAAATTAATTTTGAAAAAAAAAATGTACCTACTTATGAAGTTTATCCCAAGACACAACGAAAACAACAAACAAACTTCATATCTTTATACTTCAATAATGTTTGGATAACCTAACCCCAACAATTCGAAAATTTCTGTAATCAGAACAACGTAATTGTGTAAAACAATTCTCATAATCTGAATTCCTGTCCTCGGTTGTTAATCCAGTGTATAACGTCTGAGAAACTAGACTGTGACAAATCCCTGGAAGAGGGCAGCACCTCATTCAGGCTGGCACAAACCACGGGAAACCACCACATTATGTTTCCCCAAGTACAACAAACCAATGCTCAGTTGGTAGTATATTCTACAGTAAAACATTCCAGAAATATAATAGACCCCCATTCGGCGGGAACTACTTCGGAGAATATCACCAATAAATATAATTTTAGGGTTAATACTACATGCAATATTGTGATATGTTAGAATCATGGCAGACTTTTGGAGCGGATATTTTAGAATAATATATAGAAAATCGATAGAAGGCAATTCTAAGATCCTAGGAATCGTAGAATGTTACTTACAGAATAGCATAGTAATGATAAAGCTACCCAACGGTGCTTAGCTTCGGAAGCTCACCAGTTCGAGTCCTGGTCGCACTGCTCTTGTTCTTTTCTAGTTCCCTTAGATCATTTAGGCAATTACTGGGGCAGTAACATTCCATAGATAATCAACTTTCACTTCTCTTCAGTTTTCATTTTTGTCTCATCTGTCTTTCGCTAGCCACAACCTTTCCGCTCCCACTATTCCTAAAAGAAGGCTAAAAAGGGTCTTAAGCCCTACCCTCCGGATTTGCACTACAGTGTAGGTCGAAGCTACTGCCCATCCACTTGTAGAAACGGTAACAGTGCAGGTATACATGCCTACTTTTGCTTGTAGTGAACTCTATTTAGATCAGTGATTCCCAAAGTGGTCTATATCGACCCCTAGGGGTCTATGACAACCTGCAAGGGGTCTACGTCAGCGAAAAAAAATTTGGGGGTCCATGAAATGAAAATGGGGGTCCACGATAATGGATCTCAACACATACACTGATAGTACCTATTTACTTACATCATACTATCTTATAATATCAAAACATATACATTTTTTATAAAAGTACCTATGAAGTAAAAAATTTATTATATATGTTTATAAAATTGTGTAAGTTGTAGGATGTTGGTATTAGCCGAGGAGATTTAAGATTAACCCTTACAAAATTGACGCCAAATGTTGATAATTTATTATTAAAGCATCAGGTTCATCCTTCTCACTAAAAATATTGACTTATTGTTTATGTTATTTTATTTTATGTTTATTTAATGTTACGTATATTTTACATAACAGATACAAAATTTTATTTTGAGTAGTTTTAATTTAAATTCAATTAATAAATGTATAAATTAACATGTGTTTTTACTTTAAGTTTTTAACACTAAACTTCACTACAGTTAGAAATTTACAGGAAATCAATATCAGGTAAGTAGGGGGTCTACCCAACACGGAAAAACATGGCAAGGGGTCTACGACACAAAAAAGTTTGGGGAACTCTGATTTAGATTGAGTGTGACCCGATAGGCATGATGCAGTGGCACACCGAGAAAAAGCTTGTGGGGGGGGTTATCTAGGGCTCGTGAGTTTTAAAAGATTAATTAATAAATTAGATTAGTTAATAAATTAAAAACGGGTGGGTATATAACGAATGTATTGCCAAATTTTAAATGATATGAATTTAAATAATAAATTTCAAGGGTGAGATTCATAGAAAAAATATTAATAACTAGAAACCTTTTATTAAAAAGAATACAATAAATCAATATTCCAGCCGACGTGGTTTCAGAGCTAATTCATTTAATACTTCCTCTTCTGTTACTGGACAATTAGGGTGTACAAACATTAAGGCTAACCCATTCAAAAAAGAAGGAATCAAAATCCTTATTCGTCTAAATTTTAAGATCAAAGATCTCACATTTTGAACGCGTCCTACCAAGTAGGCACAACGAACCGAAAACTACATCCCACGACCGGTTTCGACCTATCGGGTCTCATCAGGCGGGCGCTGGCAGAAAGGCCTTTACAGGCTATATTATAAATATAAATATAAATATGGAATCAACAGAAACAACTACTCCGAGGGCTAATACCCTTCCGGCATTGAATTACGCTGTTGATTCCGATGGACTTCTAGACGAAAATATCTATAACATATTCAAAAAAGAAGGAATTAAAATCCTTATTCGTCTAAATTTTAAGATCAAAGATCTCACATTTTGAACGCGTCTTACCAAGTATAATTCAATGCCGGTAGGGGTATTAGCCCTCGGAGTAGTTGTTTCTGTGGATTCCATATTTATATTTAAGGCTAACCCATTTAGTCGTTCTTCACCGGTGGAATTTCTTAGGTAATTCTTAAGAAGTTTTAACGAAGTTTAAATTAACAGAAAAATAACACACAATTACCATTTTCACCATCTTGGGAATTAGTTTAAACGGATATAAAATTAAAATATTGGTGAAATATCGATATATCGCTGAATATTATGTTCTAATTAAAGTCTGGGGGGGGGGGTTAACCCCCAAAACTACCCCCCTCGGTGCGCCACTGGCACGATGTATCGTATCGCGAAAGAATATAAACACATGTACATGGTGATAAAATTAAACGCGTTTCTCAGAACTGGATAGTGAAAGTCGTTTCGACGACCGATTCAACACTGTTTGTTTGCTTTTGATGATAGTATGATGAGTAATATAGTAATTATTATTATTAAAAAAAGTTTGAGTAACGTTTTATATTACATTTACCTATATATGTGTACTTCCTCGCGCCAACGTAAACATACAACATATAACGGACAATTTCAAGGCCGGGCATCATAAATGCCTTTGCACTTAAATTTTAACGATTCTAAAGCGGAACTGTAGCATTCATTCATTTGGTTAATATGGTTGCTACTCTTATTATTGCTTATAGACACGGAAACATACAATATATATTAAATTGTCGACCGAAGTTCCAACTAAAATTTTTGAATGGTTCCAGTGCTTGTGTAACTAAAGGTGTTCAGAAATTTAATATTACAAAAACAAACACTAAATACTAAATGCGGTATAACAGAAAGTAACCAATTGAAGTAGGTACCCTGAAGGTTGGTTTTGAGTTCTCCCTCTATGCTAAATAGGGGGGGCAATCTTCAATTAATGTAAGTATAGGATTGATTCAAAGATTTCACGTCGAAAATTAAGTGAGTTCAAATGAAAATTTTGTAAACTTGAATTCAATACATAAATTATATAGGTACTGAAATATAGGGTGGTAGAGGGAGAGAGATCTGAGCGGGAGAGAGTAAGTGAGATAATGCTTGAATTTTCTCGTAAGAGGAGATAAAGGCATTGAAAAGTTAAAGACAACACCTAAACACTAAGATATGATATATAATGTTGTCCAGAAAACTTAAACAACTTAATATGATGTATATATACAAACTTAAGCCGCACTGGATCGTGGGTTCACTATACAGGGTGTCCAAAATTGAGAGTAACTTACTAAGTCTTTAGATAATAAAGATATATTCAAAACTAATGTTGGGTCGAAACTTACACGACCAACAGTAAACTCGCGTCGTCGCATCACAATGCTAATTGCTGTATCCGAGTTAGACAAAAGAAAACCAAACATAAGTGTCTAGGCCTCCAAAGGACTACCTTATTAATAATCATTGATTAATAATTTGAATCAAGTCTGTACTTCAAAACTGCAAACATTTATATGTGGCCTCAAGACGACTGTCCTGTACCTGACATCAGGTACAACACAATCAAGCTAAAACATTACTTTCCTTCCACTAAGCAAAACATGTTAGGGACTGTTCGGCCTCCGCATCCCCAGCCAACTAGTATGGCGGCACGGCCCAAACGGTACGAGATAGCCCTACCCCGCACCAAGAGAACATACTCCGAGGTGTCAACAGCCTTGTTGACCCTAGCTCAGTCAAGCGAAGCAGCCACTACCCCTATCACATTGACAATCGAATCAGAAACCACCCTACTTGGCGCTCACGTGGCTTTCATCATTAATTACATAAATCATGAACCTATCTTAATACAAACAATTTCCAACCAAATATTTTGACCAAAGCTAATGGTAACAATTTACTGTCTTTTACTCCCAACCTTGTCAGAGACTAGCAAAGACTTCTAATATCACATCAACAACAAATGGTAACTGCTTCTGCCTCCACCACCTCTTTACTATCAAGCAATTGCAACTGGGGGTCACAACTCGGACTCTACCCAGGGTGAATAGCACTGCTGACCCTAGTCCAGCCAGGGTTCACACTGGCATCCAAGCAAAACACTAATTATTACTTAAGACAGTAACATATACAACCATCCTATATTAGCATACGTAGCTCTAATATTGCTTAAGTATTTTTTCTCACACATCTGATACTATATTACTTTTGAATGTAATTGATATAAAAATTAATGGTCAAAAGTGACGGAAGTGAAGATTTAGATCTTGTTGGTGTGTCTGTACAGGATTGTAAAAGTCATCGGATTTTGGAATAAATTGACGGACGTTGGGACATACGGTTAATAGTTAAATTAATAAAGTTTACTGCAATTTTTATGGAAGGTTTACAAGAGTGCAATTAGAAAGGGACTCGAGGGGTGGCTGTAATTGATAAGGAGCGAAAAATGATAATAAAGCAATATTAATAAAAATAAGCGGACGTAGCAGTTGACCAAAAATAAAGTTTCGACTTTCACAAAAAGCGTGGGAAAAAGTTAAATAATTATTTTATATAACAAAAGTACTGGATAGTCGTCGAATGACGCAACAATACTTATTAGACATTCATTCTATTTTTCATATACATATATTGCCGATAAGGTCTATTCTAGAAAACTCTAAATCTAAATAAATTCCAAGAAATATTGATGCAAATTAAAGGCTTATATTGAGAATAAACTAAGTACGAACGGACAAGCTGCTAAATAACAAGGCCTTCTTCTGCACGCCATCTCGGCAACGTCGAGGAGACATCACGCTGATTTAGAAGAAAACCAGGGACTGTCTTGACGCCGAACAGCATTGTGCACAGCGGGATACTCGAGATAGATTTTAGGTCTTGGCAAAAAAAGTACCTCAACCAAATTAGAATCCGTTTTCCATTACCCTCGTCAAAACCAATACTGTTTCGTTAATCACTGGTTGCGGGACAGCAGCCCAGCAGTTTCTAAATAATGAATGTTCTGTGCTTTTCAATCATTGACATTGATTAACAGAGGAATGAATCTGCTTGCTTTCTGCTAAATCTTTTTAATCCTAGGTAAAACGGTATCTATTCGTGTTAATTCTTTTTCAAGAGTTTGTTTTTTTCTCAATTATTAGAACGGCTCCATAACGGGTTACAAGTAAATCCGCTATTTTCTTATGAATTCCTCTTAAAAAAAACAACATACACATCCAATTGTTAGGTTTTTTTGGAGGCATTCTTATTACGAATCTGCAAAACAATAGTGGAAGGTTCGCACGACTATAAGGAAGCTTTGTAGTTTTATCAAATTTGTTTTTCTTAGCAATTGATTGTCTTCTGAACCTTCAGCAATTTACCAATTGTTCAAAAAATAAATGAAACGAGTTTGTTTTAAATAATCAAGAAACATTAATTATTTAATAATACTTAAACTTTCTTCGGTGCAATGACGATGAAACATTTTAATAAATAGTAAAAAACACTTTGAAATATTTTAACAAATGTTTATTCACCTCGACATTTGTTTCGATCAAACGATCAGTTTCAAGAGTAGAGTAGAGTATAATAGTTACTAATTTTTGTACTTTTGAAAATGATCGTTTGGTCGAAAAAATTGTCGAGATGAATAAACGTTTGTTGAAATATACCGAAGTGTTTTTTACTCTTTATTAATTATTTAAACAGTCACTATTAATTAGTAAAACTTCTTACATATTTAGGTAGTAAGCTTAGTTTTGATTTGGTTAGGTTAGGTTGATGATGAATGAAATCAACCACCTTTTATTATTCGTAAGATCTCCAGAAACAAATGATATTAATGGTGTTGTTTTTAACTCCGACTTCCTCGCTTTTTTAGTACCAATGAATTGACGGTGGGGTGTAGAGAAGGGGTGTAGTACATGCCACGAGTGTGACTGTACAGCAACATTATTCGCGCCATTATTTGAATTTAATTACTCGCGCAAGTAAGAAATGCAGGGAATCCAGCTGGATTTTTGAACAAGAGAGCCAGCATTTCCAATCCCTACTACGAATGTTAAATGAAATAGCATATTCATTGTTTGTTCTTTGTTTTACTATTTTTAATCCAATAAATCGTAATAAGTATTTTTTCTCTCGAAATGGACGATAAAACAAAAATAAAAATTTCGCTTCAAGTCTTCCTGTTTGCTATATTTTCCATGAAGTATACCTACCAACCTAAGATAATCGTTTTAGCATGTATTTTGATTATAGTTCGTTTTTGTCGTGTAAGAACTTGTTGGACTTTAGTTGTGACAAAATTTAGTTATTCTTCTGTTAATTAGTGCTTCTGATTGACGCATTTATATCTCTATAAATATATCATCAAATCTTTATTGTATCAAAAACATTCCCTACAATGTAATGTTACGTAATATATTAATTAGACACTTCGTTAGTTTTGGACATCGTTCATTACCAAACACTGATTAGAATGTCTAATACAAATATCTGTTTTCAATTAAACCCCATACGGTGCCGGCACCCCTGTGGAGATGTTGAAAAAATGCAAATCAAAATGAAAATTATATTGAATAAATGTAGATTTAATTATTTGAAAAGTTAAAGACTCAGCCCATTTACCAAGCTCATCGATAAAGAATATTTAGTTTTACCAATCATTCTTTCATTCGTCATTATTATTTGAAGAAGGTTCTAAATAGGAGGGAGAGTCTTTCGTGATTATTAAACTTTTAACATATTCATAATGGAGTATAGCTTAAAACAGAACGGTGTACACGATTAATTATTGGAGGAGGTTTGGATAAAAATTTTATTTACTTACTGCCGTAATAAAAACTTCAAATTTTCATTAATGCTTGTTTGGAATTATAGACTTGAAGGCATAATTTTTATCAAATATAAGATATGGAATCAACAGAAATAACTACTCCGAGGGCTGATACCCCTACTGGCATTGAATTACACTGTTGATTCCGAACGATGACTTCAAAATAATACAGTTGCTATCATGACACGTTCCAAATGTGGGATCTGTGATCCTTTATAATTTGCGAAAAAAGATTTTAATACCTTCATTTTTGGATATTTTTTATCACTTTCGAAAGGCGATACTTTTGAAGGTTACAAGGATAAAGGTTAATATTTTCATATGAAGAAGAAAGTAACTTTATTCAGTTTATGTCCTTTATTGTCCTTTTAATAATTTGATTCACTATGTACAGAGAAGAATTCGGTTAAAGTTATGTCAACGTTCAAGTATTCAGGGAAGCGAGTCCACTGAAACGATCTTATTTGGTTGTTGACCTCTGACCTCAAATATGATTTCAGGTTTCACAATAATACAGTTGCTATCATGAGTGTTTACAATTTTCTTCCGATTTTCATTCATAAGTTATTTTTCTGCTGTATAGCATTTTTATTAATGCAGCAACACAATCGAAACAGACTTCAAAATCACACTGCGCTACTCAGTAGAAGATTACTAACATTCTGAATCATCAAATATTCATAATGTTTACATGGATTTTCCTAAAACCAACTAAGAACATTGGCTTTCACGGTCAGAATTCATAGTTAACCTATCTAACTTACTGGAGATGTCAGCCGTAGTTGCCGATGAAACGTCTGGACCTAACCCTTCATTGAGACAACGACCCTTTAGCCAAAATCTTAATTTCTGCTATTTCCTAAAACTTTCTGATATCGCTTTGAAATGGCTTACAAGAAAAAATATATAAATTTATATTCGTTGGTAATTGTTGAAATTAATTTTTTTTATATTATCCACCCTTTTAAGTATCATTTTAAGAGTAAACTGTGAACGTTTCAGGTTTATATAACAAATTAAAACAATGACAGATCTTTAACTGTTTTTGTAGAAAATCCCCCTGACACAACTTTAATTTATTTTGTATTTAACATATTTCTTGTCACGTATGAAAACATGACCTCTCGTTGGGTACAGGAATCTTCATTCAAGTTTTTGTAAGCTAAATTGCGTCAGTTAGATCAAAATTTACAACAAGTTTAGTGTAGCCCGTGTATGTCGGAAATAGATTTAAGCTTATTCTTTTTCTAACGGATAAAAATCGCTAGTTGTTTTTTTTAAACGCGGCTACTGTCGCAAGCGCTGGGTAGGATGGCTTATGGTTGGACGAGTGGAGCAATTTTCTACTCGTTTAATTCATTCCCTTTTTTATGAAAAATTATACACGAAATTGTTCGTGCATACGACAAAGTTATGACAAGAAGGGATTGCCCTGCCCATGTAACTTTTCCAATGGACACATGGCCAAGCGATTTTGTTAATAAGTGGATTAAGAGTATTCTTGGCCAGATATAACTTTTTAAATAAATTGTATTGAATTAGCGGATACTTGATGGAAGTGTAACATATTGAAATAAACATACAGTTGATAACTTCCACAATTTATTAAATAAACTTAACACGTGTTTCGCCAACACTGTGGCTTCATCAGAAGTACAAAATCTACTTAAAACTACTTAAGAGTAGATGTCTATAAATAGGGTGGTGCATCTTCATTAGAGTGAGGCAAAAGATTTAATAGTGGTGAGAGGTTTATATCTACTTGGTCATTAAGTAATTTGTCTGTATTTTTATATTTGCTAATTTCTTTAGATTCTAATAGTGTTGGCGAAACACGTGTTAAGTTTATTTAATAAATTGTAGAAGTTATCAACTGTGTGTTTATTTCAATATAACTTTTCGTTATTTTCTTTTTGTTTTGGATCAATAAATTAAGTTAGTAGTAAAACGGATTGTCGTTATTTGAGAGAGAGCGGGAGTAAGCCCAGCAGTGTTGTTGCTTTTTTGTTTTTCCTTATACGGAACTTGCACCAAGGGTACGTTAAGAGTTTTTAGGCGAAAATTTGAATAAGGATGCATGTTCTCTCGCAAACATGTTTTTAGTATTAAGTCGCGATGGACATCACTTACAACCGGCCTTTATTCTAAAGACTTCCAAAAAAGAGAATAAAGACTCGAGTTGTATTTTATAAAATTGTTGTTGATGGTAGACGTAGCCACAGTGATAGGATAGTTGTTTGTGTTTTTGCGTGTACCATATTCCACCCCCTATCTAGTTCTGAAGTAAATCAAGGACATGTTCTTGCTAGTGGTTCTAGAATTTTTTATATAGAATTTTCCAGCCGTTCGAATAACACAATTAGTTTTCCAAAAAAAATTTTTTTTAAGATATTCAATAAACAGTGCAATTTTGCAAATTATTTGTTAAATAGATATTAATGAAATTTTTGAGTATAGATTTTTACAACTTTATTGTCACTAGTGACGATCGTTTTGCCTAAATATCCTTCTTCAGACTAGGAGTATTTGCTACTAAAGATATATTACAGTAAAAGTTATTGAACATAAAATAATCAAAGAATACCAATCAGGAGATTATAAGTTAACATGTGAGTCTTGCCAAAAGGTTTATATTGGACAAACAGGGAGAAGTTTCAAAAAACGCTTGTCGGAGCACAGAAATAGTTATATAAAAAATAATAGAAGGTCATCAGTTTAATAATAAATTAGATATTTTACATTAAGAAAATAAAGGAGCCAAGTTATCATTACTAGAAGCTTTATGATTAATAATTACAAAAATTTAGGCATTTTACTGAATGACTAAATCGAATGTACTAATTCTCCCCTTGTTGTTATTGTTGTAAATTCCTTATTGTATATAATAATTTCTACTGTAACTGTGACAATAAAGTTGCGAAAATCTATACTCGAGCATTTTATTAATGATGTTCGATTTTCATCAAGTAAAGGTCGAATCCATTCAATTTTTAAATAATTAATTAACCATACACTTTACGGTTCTTAACATCGTCATCAATGTAGAATGGTAAAAAATTATTACGATTCCCCAACTTTCCGAAGCAAAAATCTAATTTTACTCCACTATTACGATATATAGCGGATTCTCTCTCTACACCACCTTCAAAGATTGTTCACCAAAAGTGAAATGAGTTCGGAATATTCCCCGACATTCATTTTAAATAGGTATTTACTTTAATACCTTCAACCTATTTAAACGTATTGTTTCAAAAACATCCCATCCCATGTTATGTAATTCGCTTAGTTTTTGACGTTGTCATTATCACATTTGTTGCTGTTGTCTCCTCGCAAAACACTGATTAGAATGTCCAATACAAATATCTGTTTCCGATTAATGCCCATCAGGTGCTGAGAATTTCAAACTTCTCTCTTTCTCTATCCAAATTGCGTATATGTACTCTTGCAACATTCTGAATCCGTCGCGTCGCATGTACAGAAGAACGACCACGTGTCTCGCCGGTTGTGAGCTAAAGGGGAACTGCGTGTTGATCGAAACGAATCGGTCGATTCCGAGAGATCTCCTTTAAACTAGAATGTGTCATCATCTGTCCAATACTCGGCTGAATAAGCAACTGGGATCGACGGACCGGAATGAGAAGCGATCGAGAGAAAGAGAGAAAGGGAACTAAAACGAGACAGAGTCAGAAAGAGCTGGTTGAAATGATGGACGAGAAAGAAGAGGGCGATCTCGCAACAGCCTGCAAAAGAGACAAGAGATTCAGTTGGTTTCTGGTGTTGTATGCACGAAGACGATAAGTTCACGTTTTGTTTACAAATGGGAAATGTACGGAGAACGGATCTTATCTAGAATAGAACTAACTCTCTGTATTGTGCGACTAAGGTCGGAAGGAGACAGAGAATGTTCTTAGAATGCACAAGTCACGTAATGAAATGTTAGCTCTGAAAAATATCAACTCTGCTTCTTAATATTTTTTTGCTTCTTACGAAGCTTTGAACTGTAGGTTAGTTGAAGGGTCTTTACTAAATACCATTCCTTGAATGACAAAAATAATTATGTTAATGTCGCAGTCAATTTGAATAGGTAACTAGCTACTTTCAATTCCGCCTGGGCGTTTTTGAAAGTAGTGCTTGTCTCGGAAGCGGCTAAGGCCAAATATAATTCAATGAGTAGTAAGAACATCGTGAATTAAATGTTACAATCTGTTGTTTTAATGGTTTGCACGTATAAATAAATTTATAATTGTATACCTATATCTATTATCATTTTTAGGTTTTAATTAAGTAGCACTTGAGCGTGGTATACCTATATCAAGTAATCTAAAAATTTATTTACACCATAACCTAGTCAAAATGATGTTGGCAAAGAAGCAGTGTTGTTTAAACTGCAGTGATATCCAAGGGCTTGATAACGTGTATGGTAGCCATGGCTGAATCTAAGGCTCATTACGACCTAGCTATGGATTTTTATACATCGGAAATCACAATTATTTTATCACTTATGAGTATATCGACAGACAAAGCTGTCTCATTCACCCGGTAATCAAAGGAAAGTGCAATAACATGTACATGAGACAAAACTTATTTAAGAGTATCGTCAAACAAACATTGCTCTACGGATTAGGTATTTGGGGATACAGGCACGTGGACGAAATGCAACGCATTCAACTATTCTTCTACAGAACACTTTTGGGCCTCTCCAGATGAACGCCGGGCTACCTTGTTTGACTCGAAGTTGATTGTTGTAAACTTGAAGTAGAAGTCATTCAAAGAGTGCTAGCGTGCTGGCGCAAGATTTTAAGAATATCAGACGACAGGTTCCCATGGATGGCGTATAATAAGTTGGTGGAGTTAGATGCTTTACCAAACAAAGATCGTAGCTACAATTGGGTTTCAAACTTGAGAGATATATTAGTAAAATATGGTTTTGAATATTTGTGGAAGGAGCAAGACGAAGTGAAAATTAGGGTAGCCATGTCGCTTATTGACGGAGCTATGATGAGACTTCTGTGGCAGCAAGATGCAGATAGAGCTCAGAACTCCTCGTATAGTACAAAATATAAACCATTAAAAGAACTAGGAAACGTGAATTGCGAGGAGTATCTATTATTCAACATCTTAATACATTTTACTAGGATAATTGAACAACTAAGGCTCGCAGGGAACGAGGAAGTCACGGTGATGTACAGAGGAACATGGTATAAAATATCAGCAAAAGACAAAGTCTGCTTTGTAATTTGGATTCCCTTGAAATATGCTAACATATATTCACGGAGTGTCCTGCATACAAAGCCTATAGGGATCATTACAACCTACCTTACCCAGATTCATTAAAAATCAGTAATGTTGAACAAGTGAAGAAACTATATTACTTTTTTAGCAGTTGTCTGAAACTAAGAAATTTTGCGTTATGCGATAGGTATATATACACTAAACCATAATACTGTTTAAATGTAGCAACGTCATGTAAAATAGTATATTATAGTTTTAGGTTATATTTGTATTGGAAAATTCCACAAACAAATAAATATTATTATCATTATAATCAAGCTCTTAACAAGACTGAATTTCATAAAAAAAAAAACAGATGTGTAAGCCTGTCTGTTATCAAAACTCTTCAGTACATCATGTTTGTGAGCTTGGTCATAGAGTTAATTTGCCTTTAATATAATCTGAGTAGGGCTTAAATAGAATCGTAACGACGCCCTTGGTGATATGTATATTTCTCTTCCAATACAACTAAGCGTTAACTTTATATTACCACATTTGTAACCAACACTATTTTCTAAACTGCCTAGGCGGAATTGAAATTATTCGTAATGACATTTTAACATCTTGTTGTCAAACTTTTCATTGATTGTTAGGTTTGTGTTGGAAATAAATTTCAGAGTTATTTTTTCAGTTTCTGTAAACACACTGTTTTTTAAAGCTAATTTGTGAAAGGAAGTATATTTTCAAAAGAAAATTCATATCTACATAGCACCCCATGATCATTTTTGTGATACTTTCGAAAGGGGTTTCACATTTGTTTGTATAGAACAGTTTGGGAGGGATCAGAGGGATTCAGGACTTAACTCGGACCTATCGTCAAAACTGGATTCAGTTTCAAATTAAAAATGCAAATATTTATAAAATTAACAATTCATACAATAAAAAATGTATGTAATGTTGTAGGCACATTTACTATGAATAAAGATAAATACATAGGTGTATTATCCATTTCCAAAAGGGACATTGTGCTTACAAAGAGAAATGTTATCAGCGATCAAACAGATGGTCATATTCAATAGTCGTATAAGATGAATATTTAGAAGTATAAAGCATCACCTAATTTGTCTATTCATTCTATTCTAATAACATCCCTCTCGAGAATTTGTACAGTGAGGGTAATGCTAAATGGAACAAACAAATTTATAAGTACATAGACTCTTGGATTTTCATTACTATTGTTTGAAACATATTTTTTTCCTAATATCTCAGCCACCTGCTGACGGAACTATTGGTGACCGAGCGGCGTGGTCTAGTGCTCTAGATCATTGCTTAGCATTCGGGAGGTCACCGGTTCGAATCCGGGTGCGGCTGCTCTGGTCCATGTTTTCTGTGGTTTCCTTGGATCATTTAGGCAAATGCTGGAGCAGTAATATTCCACGGAATCTTTCACTTCTCTTCTGTCTTCATTTCGTTGGTCTCATCTTTCTCTTCCAAACCACACCACCCATCCATTCCCACGATTCCTGCAAGGAGACTGAAGAGGGCCTTACGCCCTACCCCCAGCATCTGTAGCTGGTGGGACTGAAACACAAAAAAGTTAAAGTTTATTTTACCATTGATTGATTTTAAGTACCTATAAATATATGGCTAAAACAACTAAATTAATATTTTTGTTATTCAAAAGTTATAAAATAATTGTTTACTATATACCTTCGTAAGACTCTTGTGAAATATATGAGATTCAACAAGTATCAGTAGATGGCAATATACTGCCTTTAAAATTATATTATATCAACTTCTTTTTACGGAACAACTTTGGTTTGATCACTAATTTATCGATGCACTTCACTTCCTATGATGTTCTGATGAGATCTAATAAGACCGAAGTTGCTATACACATTTGATAATTTCGATAAATTTCTGACCAAAAATTAAATGTTCTCTAGAAGGAATAATAGTTCTTTTCTTTGAAACATCGAATCGCAAGACTTGCGGTACAATTTCGAAAATACAGTTTGGATAATCAAAAAGTTATCAGGTTGTTATCAAAAACGATACACTAAAATGGATCGGCTGAGAAAGAGTTCAGGAACTGTTCTACAGACCTAATAAAGTTTGATGGAGTGATACATCAGATTAAAATAAATCATCCAAGAATTGCGAACATGCGTTACCTATAATTTTCTCGAACGGTGACCGTCAGTAAATGAAAAGTAAAAAGAATAAACAGAATGTAACGAAGAGCAACAATAAAATTTTACAAAACTCTAACTAGAGTCCGTGATAATCTAATTAAACTGATAGTGACATTGTTGTAATAGTTTTATCAAAAGCCGATTTGTTATGGCTGAACTGCAATAAGGAAATTATTGACTATGCTAAAAATTGACCTGTTCGTTCGAGAAAACAAGACAAATATTTGAAACAACTTCCGTTAACAATTGAACGACATTACTCTAATGTACTACTAATCGTTATTATTATACCATTTTAAAGTTATCTAAGGAAATATAGGTATACTGCATTTAAATGGTTGTATTCATTTAAAGAATCAAAAACCGTTTGTTTTTATAATTTCAAACAGGATAACTTTTGGTCAATGTATTTTCAATGGTAAGTTTATTGTAATACTTCAAGTGAAGCCAATCCGTACAGGAAGGTTATGTTGCCTGAAAGATGCTTTATTTAAAACCTAAAAGAAGTTTTACAATATTCCATGAAGGTAGTGATGTTCGGTCTGGAACGAGAAAGGGGAGTTTCTTTTTTCCACAAATTCTACCCGTTTGGAACGAGAAGGACGTTTGGTACTACTTTCTTCGGCCTATGGGCCTGTATCTACTACTGGGAAGTTAATGAGAACATGCTTATTAATATTTGACTAAAAATATATACGTGGTGTTGTATTTGACGAAATATGAAATGCATCCATCCGAACATAGGTACTTAATGCCTGCATCTGGAATCTCGTTTTCCATTTCTACATTTTTTTGCACGGTTTACTGTAAACGCGTAATGATTGCTGATGTCTGTCAGTTCTTCTATTAAAAAAGACTTCTCCTGATACAGTTTGATTTTGTGTATTCGTCATTTGCTAATTCCCACCCTTTAACATATTCTACCCACTATCGTCCTTGTCTAGGTATTGACCAAAACACACTTATTAGGCCATAATTCAAACTTTATCCGTGGGACGAAATATCAGAACTAGCGCAGTTATTTATCGTACAGTATGAAGCCCAGCAGTAAACCCCTTTATTATCGTTTTTACTATTACTTGGACGTCCCACGCGAACTGGAAGTTTATTACGAATTCTCTTCTCTCACTACAGACCAAAACTGTACGATAATCTCCGACCGCGCCGTACGGTTGAGCGCGCGAGCTGTCGTGCCGACCTGTGGGGCCCCTCGGGGCCTAGTTTCTGTTCCGCTTCTCCCACCACTACCGCCCAACGCATGCTTTTATCTCTCCCCGCAGTACCGCCTCTTTAACAACATGCCTTGCCTGTCGTTTGACGCCCGACTCGCTTGCTTGGTCGTAGCTGGGACGCCAGTTTCAAATGCTTGTAAAGAACGAACCTTCCTTAGTTAGTTATTCGCTAGGCAGAATATGATCGACAATATGTTGTCAAGTACTATCCAGTATAGAAAAGCAAACTTGATGCTGCAAGATTAAAATATATAGATCCGTCATAGACGTCATTATAGACGAAACATCACAAAATCAAAAAAAAAATGTTAGTTGTTGACGCGTATTGACGGCTACGTTCATTTTTTTTTAGTCTTCTAAATTTATCTATGTGGTACACAGTTGGTACATGGTTGTGCACCAGGACTACAATTTTGAGGGGTTTGTACGTACTTCAAACCTCAAATGGAACCTTAATGAGATCACTTTATTGTCCGTCAATACCCTTTTTCTAAAGAACTACTAGAGATATAAAGTTGAAATTAATTTTGGCGGCAAATACGATGGACTCTAACTTGTTTATCAAATAAATAATTAAGCCAATAAATACACTCAGTGGTTTCATAAATTTGAGTTTATTACTCGATGCGCATTTCGGTTGTTATGCCTTCAACGGGAGTTACAAACGTAAACTAAACAAGAAATTGCAGGTATCTCTAGGTTTAATGATTACTGCTAGGATTTTTTCCAATATCGAACAAATAAAGGTTCAAATAAAAGGGAAGTGCGTAAGTCTGTAGTTGTTCGTTAAGAAGAGCATCACAATCGCCATAAAGAGCCTTTTTTTTAAACTTTAGGAATTAATACCGGTCGTGAGTGTCGATTTGGTCTCAGAATTGCTTTATCACGTCAGTATTTCGAGATATCCCAACTTCAAATCCCAAAAATGTAATAACAGACGTTATTAAGTAAAAGAATAAAATAACCAAGAGGGAAGTCGTTTCAGGGGTATATTTTGTTACCGTTGCACATTACGTCAGAAATGACTAGCGCCGAATTTATTGGTCTATGTTACGATTTAATTTTCAATTTTTTTAAAAGAAATGTTCTTATTTATGTTTTATTTTGTCATATTAACGGGATTGGATTGCAGTACCTAATTAAAAAAAATCAAAGTATTAGAGATATAAACATAAGCTTTTATAAAAGACTTATTTTTGTCTATCACGACGCATTCGGAAATTGTAAGTGTTCATATCCGCTTTATCCGGGTATCCGTTATTTATCATTTTAATTGCAGCCCGTAAGCATTAAAAAGTAAATGAATTTATCCAAGAAACGAGACCAAAACCGTGTTTCATGTAAATCTTGAGGAAATTAATTTTCTCGTATTTACATCGTAAGCCAGCACTCCAAACCATGAATTTAAACTACTTACTTAATATCCTCCACCAACATGCCATAACTCGATATATGCAAAGTACGAACCGGTTATACATGCATAATGTGACGTGAACCGATCAAAAAGTAATAAACACTCAATGCATAATCATTATTGAGAGTGATACCTAGCTGATGGATGAAAGCAACTTCACTTCTTAAACTGCATTGGTCGTAAGCTTAACCCTACCACTCATACCCACACGCAGGTAGATACCAGTATATATGTATGTGAAGGGATCTTAATTAAGAAGCTTTGCTGTCATTTATTTTAATAAGGAGTTGTTAATAAGAATGAAATAGAACCTTTGAGGTCGTCTCCTATGCAAACTAATTGTAATCTGTAGGCACTCCAGGTCAAAAGAAACTGGATGAAGGTTATATGTTTTACTGTTTAAGAATTATCATAGATATCCTAACCTCAAAACTCAAAAATGTAATTTTCAAGGTTTTTACCAACGTTCGGAGCTTTTAATTGTCAACGATTCGTTGACACGTATGGACGTCATCTTCAGGAGTTGTTCTTCCTATGGTGGTAGTTCGAAGCTGAAGATGTTGTCCATGTATGTTGACGAAACGTTGAGAATTAAAAGCTCATAACGACGGCAAAAAAGTCCAAAAATTGACAACAATATCAACGATGCCTGCGTAAAATTGACTCAGTTGGTTAAAAAATGCATTGTTGACCATTTTGAGAGGATTACTACGTTGAATAAAAGGACAAAACAACAAGAGAGGAGACGTTTCCAAAGTATTCTTGTCGCTGAAAATGTATGAAGGCCCATAAATTTATTTACCCAGTACATTAATATTTTGGTATATTTTAACTCCAAAATCCAAACGTTGCTGATTTGACTTTCTGGATTTGAAATTTGAATATGTTGGGCAATTTTGGAGTCAAATTCGACTTCGCTTTTGAAACATACTATCGTCGAAAATGGTTACCCTCATTGTGTGGTGCCGTCTTTTTCGAGTGCCTTCTCTTTCTTGAGGTCACGATTATGAAGAATTGAAAAATGAATTAGAAATGAACACCACAACTGTGGCCTTAGAAAAGCTTAAACACTTTGCAGTTTCGATAAATTCTAGTTTTAAAACGAAACCAAATAAATTAACATCGTTAAATGTTTTAAATTATGATATATCCAAATATGAATATCCTGGAGCAGTTTTGAGGTCAGATGCTAATTCAGCGATGAAAGATACCTCGGAAATGGCTAGTCTGTTGGTTGTTTAGTCTCTTTATTTCACGTGGTAATGTTACAAAATGGTCGAAAACTGAAGTTTTGGAACTTAAGGTTAGGATATCTCAAAATCCAGATGTGCTGAAGCAATTCTGAGGCTAAATTCGCAATGTACGTCGGAAATGACACCTCTGAACTTATCATCCTCATCCACGTTGACTTGTGTAATTTTTTAGTGCCCATTAATATAAAATTGTATCATCTGACAACACTGATGGTGTGATTTCACTGAAACATGAAGGTTTACTTACAATACTTCGTAAATTTTCCTTGCCTAATAAAAGTTTTCTTTTTTCAGTTGGGAGCCGCGGGTTAGGTAATGCTGGGCAGTCCAGCCGGGCCCGGGGCAGCGTCCCATCAGAGGGGCCTTTGGCCCTTAGCACCGGCCCCAGCTCCATCTGCCACCACCTTCGCCAGTGATGGTAAGTGAATTAAATTATTATTTTTATTATTGTTTAAGTTGTGTAGTATTTGTCTTTAACGACTATCGATCAACGAAAGAAGGGATTTAAAATGAAAACCAAAGATCAAAAGCCAAAACATACCTACAAGCATTTACCTTCTTGGAAGCAATACCACGTAAACTATAAGGACAAAACAACTAATACAGAAGTCGTATCTGGAGTAGTTTTCGTTGCTGAGTTACAATCTGGTCTCAGAACTGTCTCAGCACATAAAAATTTTGATGCATCTTTTAATCTAGGTAATAACCTTCGACAGCGATCTCGAATCTGACCACAGAATTGCTTTAGCGCATTGTAATTTATAAATATCCTAATCTCAAAACCAAACAAACCAAGTTAGTAATAGTTGGATTTTTAGATTAAGATATTAAAAAATCGATATGTGCTGGGATAACTCTGAGGCCAACGACTAAAGATTTGTTGGAGTTAATGCTCATTTTTTGGAATGTGAGGTTAGAATATCTACAATTTTGAGACCGATTCGGACTCAGCATTGCAAACTACGTCAGAAATAACACCTTTGATCTTAGTTTCCTGATCCACGTTGGCCTCTGCTATGACTAATCAATAGTACATAAAGATATCTTGATTAATTATCGCCATAAATCATTTCATCATTCATATAAATGTGAAACTATTGTCAAAAACGTTTAAACATCTCCTGCTGAAATTTAATACATAAATTTTGTTAAAGAAGGGCATTGTTCTGTTGTTTAATTAGTTTTTGAAGCGAACTGGATGTTATTCTATTAAATTCATTCAAAAATCTTAACTTTTGCATAAAAGTGAAAATTCAGCGGCGAGAAATAGGAGAAAAGGGAGTTATTTTCTATATTTTGAGACTAATAATGAAAAGACAGCAATTTATTATTAAAAATGGCTTTATTGTTTTTCAAAGTATTCTCGATGATGATCAATCAAATACACTTTTGCATGCGTTCGAACCAATTTTCATAACACTTTTTCCACTCCGATTGAGATTTTGTCTAAAACATGGTTTTTGAATACATCAACGGCTGCTTAAGGCTTCGAGAAACGTTGGCCACGCAATTTATTCTCGATATGCGGGGATAATAAGAAATCATTTGGTGACAAATCAGGACTGTAGAGAGCATGACCTATCATTTCGACGTTTTGGCCAGTCAAATAGGTGGTTGTTTCAGTCGATATATGAGAGCTTGCATTGTCATGATGAAGAATGATCCTTCGTTGCCGCTACTTTTTTCGTATTTGACCAAGCACTTCTGGCAAACAAATGGTAGTGTACCATTCAGATCAGAATTCACCGTTCTACGTTGCTCAAAATTTTTTTTTGCATTTATATAGTTTTGCATTTCTCAATTTATTTATTGTACACAATTTAGAAACGATGAATCCGTAGACTTCCATTCATACCCGTTGATGCGTAAAAACCGGCGCCCGTGAAGTTGACATTTTGGTTATTTTTAGAACGAATATACACAAACATGTAGGAAGCGTATTCACATATATGCGACTATAGAGTATCCTACACCTATATTGCGGTTAAGCTTCCAGTGGGTGAAGCTCCTAAATAATCCTCGCTGAGAGTCCTTATTCATTCTAAAATGAATCAAACACATTGGAAATATATATTTTTATTACGTTGTTGTCGTAGGAGCAAATTTACCTTTTTGTAATGATGTACGGGATATAGTTTAGAATCATATATTGAAAGGGATTTAAAAATAAGAATTATGAATGAAGGAATTCAAACGAATTGTTCGTTCTCTATTCCAAATAATGGATTTAGAGATCTACTCAATATTTATAGACGAAAGTAATTAAAGTACACTCAGGGCAGATTTAAGTTAAATCTTTCCCTAGGCCACTTCTGATCTGATGCCCCACTTGTTTTGTGATGTTATAAAATTTGTTTTATGATATTATATAATTATAATATAAATAGTTTTCTATTCATAAACACTTAAGCAAACTAGTATTAAGTTTATTATTATATTTATTGAGTATCATTAAGTTTATAACATGCTTCTATTGAAAATTGAGTCTATTGTTAGGGCACGTTTAGGGTATTTTGGAAATAACACTAGATATGTTTCTACCCTCTGGGCCAATAATGTTACTTAGGCAAAGATATCAAAATTCATAGAAGCATGGGGGCTTTTCAAATAACCAACTTTTTTTTTTTAAATTTTAAGTGTTATTAGTATTTATTCTTTTGAAAAACACACACTCCTGGTCTGACTGCTTTGGTCCAAGTTTTCTGTGGGCTTCTTGGATCACTTCGGCAAACGTTGAGGCAGTAATATTCCACAGATAATCTTTCACTTCTCTTCTGTCTTCATTTCGTCCATCTCATCTTTCTCTACCTAACCACACTATTCTCCCATTCCCACGATTCCAGAAAGGAGACTGAAGAGGGCCTTATACCCTACTCCTCGGCTTTGCACTACAGTGTAGGTACGAGGGACTATCCGCCCACCAGCACGAGTAGCTGGTGGGAATGAAACACCCAAAAGTTTTTTCACAACAAAAGACGAATCATTCAAAATACATTCATTCCTATTTCATATTCACATTTTATTTGATAGTAACATCGCATCTATTGTAGTTATCACTTATTAGTTTGTTATTAAATAATTAAAAGTTATAGGCAGTTTGACTCGTATCAGTTTGAACAGTTCTAGTGTCAGAAATAACACTTTAAGTGCAAGCAATTAAGTTTGCACAATTTTACAACTATTGTTAATATATACACTAGTTTAAACATGTTACTATTTTCACGTTTAATTTTAAATCAAATAGCTTCATTATTAATAAGCTACACAAATCACAAAAATATCAGTAAATAAATTCTTTAATAACTGACGGATGGTGATGAATTTGTTGTCATAAAATTAGATATTTTGGAAATCTTTTTTAGTAAATTATCCGTAGCTTATTATCTGCAATTTTTAACACTAGAAGTTTATTGAAATAACTATTAGACGAAGACATAAATGTTGGTAAAATTCTAGAAAAGGATTAATCGTTAGTTACCTTTCAAATTTTGGCGCTCTAGGCCCAGGCCTATGCCTAAATCCATTGCTGGATATAATAAAGCACATTGGAAGGTAAATGATTCAGAAGAGATTACCAAAAGGTTACAGAATGGGACTTATCGTCTGTAATTATTGAGGTAGTTACTACCTGTAAAGACACGTCCGCAATTTAAAGAACATAATACGAATTTAATCTTAAACAGAAGGAGGTCAAAGGGGTTGGGTTACCAGTTATTGCTCGAGCTGAAAGTCATAATATCTGATTATGCTTAAACAGCTTGTTAAATTTTGTGTTAGGGATTGTATCACAAAGAGATGTTTTTATTCTTTACAGGTTTAAGTCGATACGGGGTGTACTCCCTTTTTCCGGGTGGTCCTGGCTTTGGAGGTGCTCTTTATTCGCATTCGAGTACGATCGGGCGTTTTGCATCTGGTTCTATCCCCACATCTTCAGCTGTTCCTTTTCATACATCTCACAAGGGTAAGTGTCGAAATAATTATTTAAATTCTATGTCACGTTCTACACAATGTACTTATCGTTAATTCGATTGGTTTCTTCACTTCATACTTTTAGCTGTGGAAATTTAAATTGATTATGTGGTAAATAATGAAAACCTTGGGATGAAGTTTTGCATACAATGAATCATAAATCTCAGTTTTATTAATTATTATAACGTAACGGGTAGGTACTCGTGTAGATAATTATAGAATGAGCCTTGACAGGACATCTAATAAGAATTGTTAGATTAGACGTACGTATAATAATATAATACGTAACAAAATGATTATTGGTAGATTACCAGCTGACATGAATAGGTTTGGCTTAGGCTTATATACCTATAGTAAAAGAATCAGTTTTGAATAACTTTTACCTGTGCACTAGAAAGAGAACAATTTGATAAAATTATATTTTAGAACAGGTAGATTAGTTTGTTAACCTCTGCATTCATTTTAATTATCTATATTAAGAATGTGATACATAGTAGTATAACACCAGATCATGGTTGATTATATCTAACAAAACTCCCTAAAACATTTGAAATAATTTTATTGTTTAAACCGAAATTGTTTTAATAAATATATAAATATTTATTAAATACAGAGTGACTGAAGAACTTTCAATCCTAAAGGAAAAAGATAAACGTCTTATAGCTTCACAAATATTTATAATAATTTATAATAATGAAACAATTAAACAAAAAAGAAGCAAAGAATTCTACTAGACTATTACATCTTTCAAATAATAAAGTAAGGAAAAAGTTCATATATCATAATAAAGTTACTAAAACTATAAAACATATTACGAAGGAACTAAATATACAACCAGTATTCTCTAACAACAAGAATAAACTTTCAAATTTGCTAGGAAACCCTAATGATAAGGATGATTTTAAAACAAAGGCGGGAATTTACAAAATAAGTTGCAATGATTGCAACAAAATTTACATAGGTTTAACAAAAAGGAATATCCACACTAGGTTTAAAGAACATTACCTACACTTAAAAAACAATAACCCTGTAATAAATTTCACGAACTTATTACTAGCGCAGCTGTTTACATTAATAAATTTAAAAAAAATTTAATGAATTTCGATATCCACCACGTAAACAACCCTCTCATCTCTCTTGTAGCCAAAAATATATAAATTAGACTAATTAGGTTCTATTTCTGTTTATTATGTTTGTGCACTGATGATGACCAAATAGTGGTTGAAATGTACATTTGCCATTAACAAATATTTGTGAAGTTATAAGACGTTTATCTTTTTCCTTTATGTATTAATTTTAGTGTTATCTATTATACTAGGTAGTATTAAAAATTGAGTTTATTGTAGAATCAAAGCTACGGTAGGAGTTTATTTATTAAACTAACACCAACTTTTCATCTTTTGGAAATGATCACTGTTAGTTGGTATTCATTTTAAAATGTTGTTGATATATTTGTTCTGAAATTCTCGCTATAATTAAAACGGTTGTAGGTTTTTTTATATGTTCTTTTTTCGAATAAAAATTAATTCCGAGCAATTTTCGTCTTATTCTTTGCTTCGTTAGATATTGCGGCTTAAAATGAAATTGCTTCTCACCCTCAGTCAGGTGGGAAAGATTAAACGCCCTGAAGGTTGATAGGTAGTTCGTCCTTGATATTTACTAAACTTATAATGGATAAACGTTTATAAAGTAATGACAAGTTGCGGTAGTATAATAATATTTTAGAGATAATTTTCTACACGGATATACAATTACGTGGTATGTCGTGAATATACAGTTAAATTGGGCATTTTATAAAACGGCGAGGTTTTTAGAAAATGAATTGACAAATTAATTGTAAAATGTACAAGCGAAAATTTATATATATGTTCGGCACACATTGAGCTCCGTGAAGCAGTATCGATAGTGCAAGGCAGAGTAGCATACCTCACAAAAACTAAACGTGCGGCGCAGTTTTTGACGCAGTTTCGTGTGTGACAATAAGGTCAGAGATCGCGAGAAAAAAATCGTATAACATAAACCAAGTAAGCGTGAAGTCTAATACTTTGATTTAAGTGTTGAGTCAGATGCCAATCCCTAGTTTGAAACATTATTATTTGTCATCAGATATCAAGAACGATAAAACTGTAAAAAAAGACGAAATTGTGGAGAATTTTCATGTATCATGAGTCACTTGTGTCGTATATCATTGGATGGTTCTGTGCCAATTAAATAACTTTTTCTCCAATAGAAAACATAAAAATGTATCATGCAGTTTCTGTGCCGAACATACAAGTTCGACGCAGTTTTCTTTTCATCCCCTTAAGCCTCTACCGCTCTACATACATCAACAAATGCTTCTTTAGTTTTCTATAAAGCCATCCTCACCCTTTCTACCCTTTTCCTCTATCGAAGCTACGACCAATTCGTCTAGTTATTTATCCAAAACCGGTTTATTCAACCAAGCAGTAAAAGTACACACATGAAAAACAGGAAATAAAATATATTTCTAGAATAATTTAATACGTGCATATGTCACGTGGTAGTAAGCCTAAGAACCCATACGGGTTTTGTGCTACAATTAACTCGCCCCAAACCAAAAGATAGACTATCAACTTAACGAGTTTACGATTCATGTCGCGAAATTGATAGTATAACTGACTGTTACTAAAGTAAGTAAAAGAGTGCTGTCTTTCCTTGCGATATGGTCTCTAGTGAGTCTGGCATTTGACAACATTAAAATTGATAATGTCACCTAACATTGCTAATGAGTACTAACTGACTTTATGCTTCTAAAGAGTGCTTAGTTGTCTTTGCCATATCGTTTTCAATTTGTCCGAAGTTTGACAATATTGAGATTGCTTACGTAATGTTTGATACAACCAAAACGTTACTGAAGAGTTTTAATTACTTTAGGAATAGTGTTTCTCTTTAAACAGATAGTTGACTTTACTAAAGTTGCTGATGTGCAATAATTAAATGTTACTGAAGAGTTTTAATTACTTTAGGAATAGTGTTTCTCTTTAAACAGATAGTTGACTTTACTAAAGTTGCTGATGTGCAATAATTAAATGTTACTGAAGAGTTTTAATTACTTTAGGAATAGTGTTTCTCTTTAAACAGATAGTTGACTTTACTAAAGTTGCTGATGTGCAATAATTAAATGTTACTGAAAAGTTTTAATTACTTTAGGAATAGTGTTTCTCTTTAAACAGATAGTTGACTTTACTAAAGTTGCTGATGTGCAATAATTAAATGTTACTGAAGAGTTTTAATTACTTTAGGAATAGTGTTTCTCTTTAAACAGATAGTTGACTTTACTTAAGTTGCTGATGTGCAATAATTAAATGTTACTGAAGAGTTATGTCAATCTAGAATACAAACTCAAATCGCAACGCCAAAACACGACACTAAAGTACCTTTCGGTAACAAGGTTACCTTCTTCAGGTACTGAAGGGAACTGAGAACTTTGTTACCGAAAACTATTTTATACGTTTGGTTCAACAATTAAAAGCAATGATAAAATTTAGCATTGTTATTAAAGAGTCCCAAAATCTTTGATAGTTTCGACCGTTACTTAATGAAAATCCATCGTAATTAGAAAAAACAAAACTAAAGATTTTCACACACTTTATTTACTATTCGTAACATATGTTTCGCGAAACTTTGTCTTCCTCAGACGTGAGTATTTACTACTAAATAAACATTGCAACTTGGGTGATTAAATATATACACAATAAGGGTGGTGGTAATATTTACAATTAATTCAAAAGTGGGGAGTTGTTTCCTTCGGTCTGGTCATTGAGTAGGGTTCCTAATTTTTTATGTTTATTAATTTCTAGGTTTTCCAATAATGTTAACTTATAGCTCTTATTTTCTAAATGAATAATTTCAATACAGTTGTTGAACATATGACATTCTTCTGTGACATGGTTTACATTGGTGGAGTCTGTCTTATTCTTTATACAGCTGCTTTTGTGTTCAGATAGACGTTTATTAAAATTCCTACCAGTTTGTCCGATATATGCTTTAAGGCATGACCCACAGGTCAACATATAAACTCTAGAACACACTCTACTTTTTCCACACCAATACGTGTCTCCATTTTAGTAAAGTAGGCATATGTTGCTGGCCCGCGATTGGCGATTTGTTAGTAAATACGGAAAGATCAGTGGCAAATTACATACAATAGTGGAAGTTGCTTGTGCAGGTTGTCCAGCCAGCATTTCCGTCGGTCGCCAAGGATCGTGAATTGCAAGCAAGGTCCACGTAGTTTAATGTCCGTAAAAGCGCATGCATAACGTTTTATCAATCTGCGTTCTCTGGACACGCAACAGAAACCACGTAATAACGCTTCAAGCAACCAACGAGAAGTTTGTTCGGCCGACAACCACTAGCTAGATACGTGTACAGTACAGCTATCGCAGCCAGAGAATTGCCAGCTCATTCCTTTCTTTTTCCAATAGTATAGTACATGTCTCTATGCCGTTGGAACAACACGTACATTCAAAGGTACGTGAGCAACGTCGACTATTCTTCGATATCTGTAAAGTTCTATGTACGTTGTTTGAAATAAACAATCGGCTCCGTATGGACTCCAGCTATTAGGCGCATGGATTTTCGATACGATAAGAAAGAGAAGTATTAGAAATGTTAAATCAAATCGACAGACATTATCAGCAAAGCATACTTATTAATCATGTTCATCATTTTTATATCATCTTTATATTTAATGTTCATATCTTAGAGTAGATATGTCCGAATATAACTGATAGATAAATACAAAAAACAAAAATAATAATTAATTGTTTCTGCCTTTACTTTATGGAAATTATGAATCATATTGAATCAAATAATTGAGTTAAACACACTTAATTTCCACTTAATACATTTATTAAACTCTTTACGATCGTTTCACCCTACAAGGGCATTTTCAGAAAAAGTATTGATACAAATTTGCTTACCCTATTTCTTAAATTACAATCTATTACAATCTTGGTGGGGATGCATCTACTATTTTTTCTATAATTATTAAGCTATATACGTTTTCGATTTCATTTAATAATTTTAAGTTACTATTTTTCATATGTTTTTTTATTTCTAAGGTTTCCAAAATGTCTAGTTTTTTACCTTTCTTCTCTTGATGTAAAATATTGAAATTTTCTTCTAAATTAAATTTATGTTATTAAGTGGAAATTAAGTGTGTTTCACTCAATTATTTGATTCAAAAATAATAATGATGTGTTGTTTGTTAACGTTCGTTGATTCACAATCGTGACTGTCTGATATTTTTGCATCTCTCATGAATTTGTTTACTCTTTACCTTGACCACCAATAGCAACTTTAGTTGTTCGCGTCCACCTATAACCGGCTCGGTAATAGAAAAGTCTCCCTACATTCGGCCATCCCGAATACTTTCGCAAATCTTAAGCATACCATCATCACTCCATTTTCTATGTTACCTCTACATCCAATGATCATCTATAAAAGTTCTCTGTACCTTTCCATTCTGGACATCAACATTTTATTTTCAAATTTTCTCTTTATCAACGTACTCATCAATAGGATTATCCGGTGCACTTGAATTGAGCACAAAAACGATTAATAAGCATGAACTGAGCACAAACGGACGCCTGAATTGAGCACAAAGATTTTCTTACCTGCATCTGTTTAAATAAACACCCGAATTGAGCACAAGCCATGTTGCCAGCTTTCTTTTAAAATATCTGTAGCGATTTAGCGAGTTCTTTTTGAAGCAGTAGGTAGGTGTTGGTTGTTGCACTAGAAAACTGTTCTGCCCAAATTCTGGGAGGAAAGGTTGAGAAGTCGTCTATATACGTATCAACGAGATAATTAATTTTCAAAAATTAATAGTTTTACGTCGTTCACTGAACATAGTTTCAAATTTTATTGAAGACTTGTTATTTATTGTACAAGACAATGATAACTATAATTGCATAAGGGCAGTCCCTTGTTTTTATTAATTTCTCCCGCCCCTTACAAACCAGTTATATTTGGCAACATTGCAACGTTAATGTTGTTCTTATCATCGGTATTTCTATTTGCTACCTGTATGATCCCTGTGCTCAATTCCTTTCTTGATAAACAAACCCTCGATAATTACTTGTTTACCCTGCTTACGCTCTGTGCTCAATTCGAGTGTCACCAGATTCTCGTCGTTTCTTAAAACGTCAATCTTGTAGGGTTCAAGTTAATCCCATTGTTCTTTTGTTCTTTCCTCCAGCTCATCTCGTAACGTTGGAGTCATCATTTACAATATTTTCCTTCTCTGTCACGTCACACCACGAAGTCAAATTTCTTTCTATCCAATCAAATTGCAAACTATCCAATCAAACTCAAAGTCCTTTCTATCTTGGACGAGTCCCCAAATTGTAGACTTTTTATTCGCTGTCTGGCTTTATTGTATGTGATTCATAAATGTAAAATTATCAAACCACAAGCCCGCCTGTCTGATACTTTTTAGTACATCTCTTTCATGAATTTGTTTACTCTTTGCCTTGACCAATCAATAACAATAACTGTCATCAGTAAAAAGTTTACTTCAAAAAAATTATCCAGAGAATCTATTCATCTTTGGGTATATCCAGATTTGGAAAGCAATATGACCGATTCCAAATTCTAGATTTACTAAGATTCAAACTTTTATGAAAGTAGGATAATCGTAGACATCATTATATTAAACAACAAAAATATATACTGTAACGAGCCTGTATGTGTGTGTACAAGAGCGGCGGCGAGTTCCGGAAACAGATAAGTTGGGTTCCTCGAATACGGTCGTCGGTCGGCGCTTTGATAGAAATAAGTAAACAACAACATAATAGGAGTTCGAGAAAATACTAGAAGATCGTTCCTGATAACTCCAGAACCTTCGATACCTCTATAAATATTATGTTGTCGACGGTCAAGAATTAATATAGTTAGAGACACAGTTTAGTTTAGTATAGTTTAGTATAGTTTAGTATAGTTTAGTATAGTATAGTTAGAGACAGTTGCGATATACCGAGTGATATAAATAAGTGGTAATATAAATACGATATACTAAGTGATATAAATAACACATTTACCTGGTCATATAAATAAGTTGTTGCATTAGAGTTTAAGTGTTAAGTAGCGTATAAGTGTTATATAAATAGTGTAAAATAAATAATTGTTTAAATAAATAAGTTGATCTAGAAAATTCGTTACAATACTAAAATAAGAAACTCGATATTTTCACATTGTATACAGTCGTATACATTCCATTTCTATGGCCCCAGTATTTTCTTTCTTTATTTAGTTTTATTGCTGACGGTTTTTTCTTACACTAACCGCATTTTCTATATAAATAAACATGAATATGGTGGAGGTAGTACTTTTTCTCCCATATTTGCGGTCAATTTTTTAAAACTATTTTTAAAAATTACCGGTTTGTTACTCTAAAAATTGAACAGAAGTCACATTGTTATAGAAGTTTCGAGGTGAAAATCGACTAAGTTTCATTCTTGTACATCCTAAAACCGTTAATTCAATACAAAACAAATATAATGTTTCGTTTACATACTCAATATGAATTTCACAAGTGACTGTTCTAATCCAGACAAGAATTTCAGGATTAAGTACACAAGAAATGTCTGGATATTTAAATAGCTACTGAATAAAACCTTCGGGATAACGACATTTCGGGATTGAGTGCCCTATTCATTCTTAATAATGAGAGACAAGAAGAGAAATGGATATATGCAGCGAACAAAGCAAGATTAATTAATAGCGTAGATAAGATTGTCGGCCTAACCTGGCGAGTCGTGTTATTAAACAATGCGACGACGTATGAAAGGGAAATGGGTTGACGTGTTTTACAAGAGAAGAAGCAACTGGACCAGACGTTTAAAATATAAAGAAAGGAAATTAAAAAAATCGTTTGTATTTTTGCCCAACGGATTTAGATTAAAAAAGTAAGAGAAAGTTTCGGTTGTTCTCAGGAATGAGAAATTTTATGGTGTAAGAAATATTCACTTTTATAAATTGTAATTGATTCAGCGAATTAGTAACGTTGACATTTATTTTTTTAAACAAAACTCCAATTATTGCTATTACAATTGTTATAAATAAAATAATACACTTGAGAAATAACATACGAGGGTGGATCAAATATAAACGAGCCTTTTTAAATTGCGCTCCGGATAGTTGTTCAAAGCGCATCCGGGTGTTAGGAACTTGAAGTGGAGATATTAGGTGACACGGAAACGACGCGTCGTATTGCAGAGTTCGCTTGGTTAATACGTTAATAGCTATCACAATGAGTGAGAAAGAGGTGCATAGCAGCGTTGCGCAACGAATTATTATTAAGTTTCTTACACGTGAAAACGTGAAATCCGCTGAAATTTTGCGCAAATTGCAAGCACAATTCGGAAATGAAACGCTTTCGTGGCCACGTGTAAATGTTTGGTGCAAAGAATTTAACTATGAATTTACGCCCCTTACACTCTCCATATAGCCTAGACCTATCCCCTTGTGATTTCCACATGTTTGGGTCCCTCAAAGAATCTCTTGGAGACTAGCGATTTCAGACCGATGAACAGGTGGAGGCGTTTGTGCGCAACTGGATAGACACTCGTGCTACATCTTTTTATGAAAACGGAATGAAGAAACTACCAATGTATTGGGAAACAACAACAAACAAGGGGGATATGTCGAAAAATAGAGAAATTTGTGTTCTTGTAAAACTTTTCAAAATAAATATTTTATGAACAAATGCTCGTTTATATTTGATCCATCTTCATCTTTATTTTGAAATAAAATATGATATCTAAGGTCTTAGAATGAGTGTACTTATAGAGTCTCTTCATTTTGGTGGGCTTTTTTATACCTTCATACCCATTTATTCCTGAAAATCTATGTACCGACCAATCAAATTGAAATGTTATCAAATTTCTAAGGTTAAAGAAGCGTATATTTAACAATATCGTCAAATACCTAATTGGGTTTTTTGACGACGGTAGTTAAACAAAGTAGAGAGTATGGTTCATAAGAAACAAGTTTTTTTTTGCAACAGGCAACATGTTTTTATTCTATCGCTCATACCTACTACTTGTCCTGAAAACATGCTACTTGTCTCATGGTAAGTGGCTGATAAAGCCCATTTAGTGCATATCTAATGAAAGTACGTACAATTAATTAAAGAAATATGTAGCTGTATGCTAGTCAAATGATAGTAGTAGTTACGTATTTTTTCCTGTTGAATGTTATATGGTGCATTTGTTTACTAAAAAAAAAAAAGAAGAAAACAGTTTTATTTAATTATACGTGTATTATTTTATATACTTATTTCATAGCAGGCTGGTACTTTTCCGTTATTTTTCAAAAGTTAATGCAAGTAGTATGTGTAGTTGCCAACGCAGTGTTTTTGCAGTCGTCTAGACAGTGCTTGCTGGATTATAATTTCATTTGATAAGACTCATATTCTTTCATAGGTTTAACGTTATGCATTATACGCAATTATCTTTACTGTTAAAAGTTGTTACTGTGTATATAAAAGAACAAAAGTAGATTTATAACCAGTCGATATATCTACGATTAATTGGAGCCAGTAGGTATTAATATTAATATTATTATTATTATTATTGTGAGATATCATACAATCATTGTTTGTGCATATTGTCTATTGATAGGTAGTGAACTTCGTATGTAACAAAATTTCTTAAGTGAAATATCCAAATGGAAAGAGCATTTTAAATACGGTTCGATTTATACTAAAGTCACGGTCAGATCAAATATTGTAGCATGCATTTCAGATACGTTCAGATCACGGTCCAATCAATTGATCGCGATCCTTCTTTCCAATGAAATTTTGAACTGACCGTCATTAGGCAACAGACCGAAAATGTGTATGCACTTTTGTAAGATCACGGTCAAAATATCCGTACCTACAGCGTTTTCGGAAACTTAACTTCTTTCATGTAAGCGTAAATAAAACAAAATAATCAGAAAGTTGTGCTAGTGAAAAAACGAGGCAACAAATTTGGCCACACAGTATTCAGAAAACGAACCCACACGACAGATACCTACACTCTATGTCTAACCATCATCCGAGTCAGAAATATGGAGTGATTAGAACTTTAACGGAACGAGCTCGAAGGATTTGTGAACCAGAGAATCTGCAGGCGGAACTGGAACACCTGCGGACGGCCTTTGAAGCAATTGGTTATAACAAAAAGGAGATCGAGAGATCAATGGGCTTAAGTACATCAAGATCCCGAAAAACCGAATTACAACGCACTACCACAAGCTTCTCTCCCCTATGTTCCGAGAGTCACGGACAGAATCGGCAGGATTCTGAAGAAACACGATATTGGAACTATTTTCAAGCCAACAAAGAATATCCAGCAAACCATCAGATCAGCGAAGGACAGGAGGGACCCACTTTCAAATCCAGGAGTCTACCGCATACCCTGTTCCTGTGGCAAGGTATACATTGGAACCATTAAGAGATCTATAGGGACAAGGCTCAAAGAGCATAAAGCTAGCTGCCGATTAGGACAGACTGAGAAATCAGCAGTAGCCGAACACACATTGAACGACGGGGAACACAAAAATATACTTTGAAAGCTGCACCTTGCTGGCATCAGTCAACGGCTATTACAACGGGCTGACCAGAGAAGCCATAGAAATCCACAAGCATCCGGACAATTTCAACAGGAAGGAGGAGACCCTCAGACTCAATCAGATCTGGAACCCAATTCTTAGAAACGCACGAACCATGTCGATCGATACATCAAAATCTACTGAAGCGGAACAAGCTCCGCCACCTACCCACAGAAATAAATACTATCTGCGTAGGAGAAACGAACAATCTACGACCAACAGCGAAAATGGAAGGACCTCTGAAGAAGCTCGCCATTGGCGCTAGCGAAACGTTAGGAAGCAATTCCAACCGACGACGGCCTGTACACCCGAAGAAGGACAACACCAATCAGAAAGTTTTATTATAATACTTTACAATTATTTATATGTACTTTTGAAATCCAGATTAATCAGTTGTGACGATTGTTTTATGTTAATTTTTTGCTATTTATATTTTGAGCTTAACAATGAAAAGACAGCAATTTATTATTGAAAATGGTTTTATTGTTATTCGATGTATTCTCGATGATGATCAATCAATACACTTGTACACTTTTGCATGCGTTCGAACTAATTTTCGTAACATTTATTCCACTTCGATTGAGGTACCACCAAAGCATGGGTTTTGAATGCATCAACGGTTGCTTCAGGCACCGAAAACCGTTGGTCACGCACTTTATTCTTAATATGCGGAAATAAGAAGAAGTCATTTTGTAACAAATCGGGGCTGTGCGAAGCATGACCCGTCAATTTGACGTTTTGGCCAGCCAAATAAGTGGTTGTTTCAGCCGATGTGTGATATTGTCACTGACTGATAATGTTTCGTGTTGATAATGCCCACGTGTGAGTGGGCGAAACACGTGTCAACTCATAAAATTTAGTTAGTGGTAATTAGGGTGAGTCTTTCATTATTTAATCATGATATTCTATTCATTAGTTTGTGAGTTATTGTGCTGACGCTAGAGTGTGACTCTATGCTTTGTTATTTTTAAAACAATTTCGTGTTTTAATTTTACACTGCTTCTTGATGGGAATATTGTGAGTCTTTCATTATTTAATCATGATATTCTATTCATTAGTTTGTGAGTTATTGTGCTGACGCTAGAGTGTGACTCTATGCTTTGTTATTTTTAAAACAATTTCGTGTTTTAATTTTACACTGCTTCTTGATGGGAATATTGTGAGTCTTTCATTATTTAATCATGATATTCTATTCATTAGTTTGTGAGTTATTGTGCTGACGCTAGAGTGTGACTCTATGCTTTGTTATTTTTAAAACAATTTCGTGTTTTAATTTTACACTGCTTGTTGATGGGAAAAATACCGTTCAAGCAATGCAATGGCTTGAAAAGTGTTATGGAGACTCCGCTCCATCGGAAACAACCGAAACAAAAAAAATAACGTTGGTTTGCTGACTTCAAACGTGGTCGTAACATAGAAACACTGATTATGCAGAACGCAGTGGACACATCCAAATGAGGCGGTAACACCAGAAAACATCAAAAAAATCAACAAAATCGTCTTGAATGATCGAAAAGTGGAATTGCGTGTGTTAACTGACATCGTAAAGATATGAAAAGAACGTGTCGGCTTTATATTGCATGAGCATTTGACTATGATAAAGCTCTGTTCAAAGTGGGTGCCGCGTTTGTTTGTTGTTGACCAAAAACAAGAACGTATTGATGATTCTGAACAGTCTTTTGGCCATGTTTAAACGTAACAAACCGGAATTTTTGTGTCGATATGTGACAATGGATGAAACATGGATCCATCACTTCACTCAGAGTCTCGGAATCAAAACGATCGTCATATGGCACAGCAGTGGACAGCAACTGGTGCACCTCGTCCAAAGCACCTGAAAGCAGAACAATCGGCTGGAAAGGTTATGGTTATGGCCTCGGTATTTTGGGGTATGCATGGTATACTATTCATGGACTATCTTGTGAAGGGAAATACCATCAACAGTGAATTGTAGTAATTATATAGCATTATTGAGTATTATCAGCGTTTGAGAGCTGAAATTGCAAAGGAACGACTGCATATGGCAAAGAAAAAAAAATTGTTTTATCAAGACAACGCACCTTGTCACAAGTCAATTAAAACAATGGCAAAATTACATGAATTGAACTTCGAATTGCTCCCACATCCACTGTATTCTCAAGATTTGGCTTCCAGCAACTACTGGCTGTTCGCAGACTTCAAAAAAGAGCGGCACTGGAATTATTGTGTTGCTCTTGATGGAGATCACGTTGATGAATAAAGCCAATTTTGGACAAAAACCGTGATTTCTTTGTTAGGCCCGGGACTTTTCAGCCTATGTGTTATGTTTTGACTTGACTCATGTTTGAATGAAATTTCAAGATTAAAAGATTCAAGAACCATTGATAAGTCAAGTAGGTAAGATTCATCAAAAATGCTGGAAACTTTGGCGGAGTTGTAGAACAAACTGGATAGCTCAAATACGAAGCACTTTTCGGTAACAATGTTACCTTCTTCATGGACTGAAGAGAACTCTTCAATAGTATGATTCAATCAAGGAACTGATAAATTATGCAATTAAAGCAAATGTCAAGCTTCGACTAATCTAAAACCATTTGATATAAATTATTAAATAACATAATTTCATATTTTGCTTCTAGGAACTCCGACTATCTGTATCTTGCAAAAGTAAAAGCCTATTTGCCTTCCGCTATTATAATTTACATCCTTTATAGTTAGTAGCTGGTAATTATAACTGAGATCGGGGTGATTACGTATTGATGAAACAAAAAAAGAAAATAACCAATAATATTAAAATCTGTGAAACAACAAAATGCTTTTATCTAATGTCATTAGTAACATTGTTTTAGTAGAAAACTAACATAATTATATGTATATATGTAATGCTACTAATTAATAGTGCAAGAAAAGATACAAAAAGGTAAAACGATCGTCAAAAAAATAAGAGTTTGTGGTATTTTAAATAGTTTTTTATTTATACGGTGTAATGAATTTCTATCAAGTACAAGCAGACTCAATCAATTCTACTGTTTTTACCAAAATTACAATGAAAAGCAGCATGAGTCTCAGCGAGTCAGACACAGGACCTTCTATGTATGAATTGCGCTTCCTGGTTTACAGTATGGTTGTATTATCTTGTTTTATTTTCAAAGCTTATTGTTTATTTTTTGTTAATTATGTGTTCATTTAAAGTTCGAGTTATATCTGATATAGTTGTATTTATAAAATATTTGTATTTTGATTGGTGGTTTCTGTTTTTCTTCATTGAATATTCCTCCATCTTCTACAAAGAGTCAATTTTAACAAAAATCCACAACTACTGCATTGACTGAACGAGCAAGCGAGCGAGACCGAGCGAGCAGATGTGAGTGAGTGTGTTTGGCGATTGCTTTTGTGTGCTGATTTTGTCGTTTCGCATTTACGGTCAGATTTACGTTGATGCTTTTTGTGCGTTGAAAGTGGTCGTTCGAATTTTAATAAGCTGCTTTACTACTCGCTAAGAAGATTCGCGAAATTTTTGTTTTGCCGATTTAGTCGCAGTTTTTTAATGTTTTAACCGACGTGCATGCCTACTGAGTCAGTTGAACTCTACCGAAACTTGTTTTTTGATCCAGTTATTTTTTATTCGACTTAATACTCTTACGATAATATATTGGCGGCGGTGGTGATGAAGAATAAAAAGAAACTTTTGATTGTCTGTAAAAGAAAAAAAAAATGAAGAAAGCGCTTCTTTCTGTTCCAGTTTATGGAAAATATTCGCTTGGAATCTCGAAATGCTACGCATGGCTTGAGAATCATTTGACTTGTTTCAAGTCATCGCTTAAGTGCTGTGTATCTACTATGATGACATACTGGAATTAGTTAACGATTAAAACGTCTAATAAAATGATGTAACTAATTAAATGCTTTACTTTCGATACTTTGCATATTGAGAATGTTAAAAAAAAGAAGGCATTAAAATTCGTTTTCGTCTAAATTTTAAGGATCACAGATCATTTCGAATGCGTCCTACACAGTAGGCACAGCGACCTATCGGATCTCATCAGGTGAGCGCTGGCAGAAAGGCCTTTACAAGCTATATGATAAATAAAAATATAAATATGGAATCAACAGAAACAACTACTCCGAGGGCTAATATTCCTACCAGCATTGAATAACACTGTTAATTTCGATGGATTCTTAGACGAAGATATAACATATTTTTTTAAATAGGGCGTTAAAATCCTTTTTCGTCTAAATTTTAAGGATCGAAACCGGTCGTGGGATATGGCTTTTGGTGCGCTGTGCCTACTGTGTAGGTCGCGTTCGAAATGTGGGATCTGTGATCTTTAAAATTTAGACGAAAAAGGATTTTAATGCCTTCTTTTTTTTAATATGTTATATCTTCGTTTAAGAATCCATCGGAATCAACAGTGTAATTGAATGCCGGTAGGGGTATTAGCCATCGGAGTAGTTATTTCTGTTGATTCCATATTTATATTTTTAGTGAGAATGTTGTTCAATCGGAATTTTTAATACATAAGGAACATGTATTCATAACATGGGCTTTTGTAGTATTACTTGAAAACCATGACAAATTTTGTATGAATCTGTCTAGGTAGTTGTGTCATCTGGTGAAACTGTAATAACTTTATGATCCTAAATACAGCGTAATTTCGACGTTTCGTAAGTAAATTTTTTTGAAGTTACGATAACGACAAAAAGACTTTCTTTTCTAGTGTTACCTCCTATAAAAACCGAGTAAGATCTGCAAACGATCTCATTACATTAGAAAATTCTTATTACGTATTGTCAAACGCTGATAAAAATAATTGAACCGCTAAAGTAACTCAATACTCCATAGCCTTTGAAGTTTAAGGCCAATGAAGAGCCTTTCTAACTTTACCTCTCATAAAAACCGAGTAAGATGTGCAAAAGATCTCATGATATTAAAGAATTCTAGTTACCTAATATATTAAAATAAAACGGAAAAGTTTCAACGAAAGAATTTATTCACAACTCTACAATTGTTTCGGCCAACGGGCCATTTTCAAAGTGTACGTATAAGTTATTACTAAGATTAAAATTGTATAGTAACCTGTATATATAGGGTTGAAGACATGGAAATTCCAATAGGTTGTTGACGTAGAAGTATTCAGGTAGAACCAATTACAAATTTCCATGTCTTCAACCCTATATACACAGGTTACTATACTATTTTAATCTTAGTAATAATTTAGATGTACTCTTTGAAAATGGACCGTTGGCCGAAACAATTGTAGAATTGTGAATAAATTCTTTCGTTGAAACTTTTCTGTTTTATTCTAATATATTAACAATGTTTCATCATAATTGCACCTTAGATAGTTTAAATAGAATTCTAGTTATTGTCAAACAGTAACAAAAATTATTGGACCACTGAATCAATCATTTGCTTAATAAATAACCTTTGAATTTGAAATTTTAATTTATAGTAAATAAAGCACTTGTTAAACTTCCACGTTTTTATTATTTTAACAATCGTTTCACTACATTGTGGCTTCATCAGAAGATACACAAGTTCATGAACAAAAACACACATGGATTATTTATTATAAATCAAAATGAACTTCCAAGTACAAGTGGAATCAATCAAATAGAATAAATCAAAGATAAATTTTAACACTTATTTTGATACTTTACTAGTTCTATTGAAACACAGTTAAATTTATACTGGTTTTCGAGATTTTATTTTTTTTGTGGTAGTAAAGTATAGATAGGATTTTCCAAGTTGGAAGGGCAACATCATTATCTGTGTAGTTTGGTGTAGTAATATTCGCCAAAATTGGTGTACTCCTTAGATCCTTAAAATAATGTGTCACAATGACAATTTTCATCGTTTGAGCCCTGTACTTTGCAAAACTGCCATACGAAGGTCCCCCTCTGTTATATATTATAACCCTTATAATATATAACAAGCATTATTACCTTCGGGTACGATAAATAGTGTATTATCACAATTTTAATATTATGATTAAATTAACTGAATATAAATGTCATATTTTTTCTAAAAAAAAAAAAATAGAAATGGACAACTCTTTTCTCTGTTGTCATATATCAATTGCCGTTGGTTTATTGCGTATGTAACTATACCTAGCATTTAGTAATAATATCCCGTATTACACTTTTTTTATACATCATTATTTATCCCTGAATATCCATCGATATTTGCCTCATTACGATCACCTACCGATAATATTTGTTAATGAAATCTTTCAGTGCTCATAATTCGTTTGCATCAACATTTAGTTGTCATGTAGACCCGCATTTCCCGTCTCTATATGAGCCGTTAAGTGTCCATGTAAAGCAGTAAGGAAATGACTTATGCATTTCCGTTTTTGGAGACGTCAAACATCCCATTAATGTCAAACATTTCATCCAGTTTATTACGATCATTGACCGAAACTGTTCAGACATCGAAACTAATCTTGTTATGTCGCCTTAATGTATCTATTATCATATATTTTCTTACTTCTTTAAAATGTTTTTATTATGCATTGTTAGGTAAAATTATTAGTATTTATAAGAGGCCTGAGAGAAAGGGATGTTCTAATAAAACTAAATATCGGTAGCGGTGCACTTCTTAATTAATAAAAGAATATTGGAGGCGTGAAGTGTATTTCGAGTTTTGTTTATTTTCATTATTTTAGTCATACGGTACTTCTATACGATCAAATTAAAGCGATCTACTCTCACCAACATCTACCAAAAATAAAAACGAACCAATTAACTGGGTCGAATGCAGCTTCCTGATTTGTTTGAATTCGCTGCTTTATACTGGCAATTGTGGCCATAGAGGGGAGCGGTAGAGGTCCTAGTAGTGCAGACAGAGCCCAACGTGCGGCCCAGTTCAGTAATACAAAGGATACCGAGAAGCGGTCGACCAAAGTTAATTTGGTCTACTACTCAGTAAATTTTGTCCAAAAACATCAGCGTCGGTTGTGATATAGTAGATACACTAAATTGTTATGTTAATAAGTTTTAGTAAGTATTAATTAGGTAGCAAAAAGCATAAAAATACCTATTTTTGTATTCTGCAGCACCTATAGATACAGCAGTCACCCGCGCCCCTGTATATTGTTGTATATTTTTTATAAGATATCCATAACAAACTATGCTTGACTCCACAGCACCCTAGCAGGTGCTTTATTAATCTTCATTGCATTCTTCTACTCTTAGTTAACTGTCAATTGTTAATGAAAATACTAAAGGTACGATTACAACCTCATCCAGTCGAGTAATTCTCGCAGAAAAACACTATAGTTGGCTATTGACAATGGATAATCGTTGAAAAAAACAACTAAAACTTTTGGGTGTTTAATTCTCATCATATAATCGTGCTGGTGAACGGGCAGTCCCTATGAGCTAACTGTAATGCAAAGCCGGAGCATATGGCGTAACGCCCTGTTCAGGCTCCTTTCAGGAATCGTGGGAATGGGTGGGTGGTGTGGTTAGAGAGAGAAAGATGAGACGGGCGAAATGAAGACTGAAGTGATAGATTACCTCTGGAATATTACTGTCCCAGAATTCGTCTAAATGATTCAAGGAAACCACAGAAAACTTGGACAAGAGCGGCCTTACCCGGATTTGAACCGGTGACCTCCCGAACGCTAAAGAATGATCTAAACCACTAAATCACGCCACTCAGTTGATAGATGAAACTGACCCGAACAAGGACTTATAAAGTTTATAAATCTCCAAGTGATAATACTATAGTAAAATGAATATTAATGTAGGTTTTTAAAAACTATTTTGCAGTAAAAAGTTGTAGGCATTTTATCCAAAATTGTAGTTTTTCTTAGCTGTTTTATAGTTTTCTTTGTTTTGTTCCTCTACATAGGGTTGAATATTGATTGTCTAAACAAATGAAATTTTCAGCTTGAATGAATGTATTATACACGCGTTAAGCGTTATAACGTCTTTGTTCTGCTGTAAGAGTAAGTTTAATGTAGTGTGCATTTGCTTTTGGCAAGGCCAACTAGTTTTATCCCCATAGGAAGTGGAAGCCAAATAACAAACTTTGTGTGTGCCCAGGAACCGTTTGGAAGCCTAAAAATTTAGCACAATAGTCCTCTATTCTCCGAATAATAATTCTCTCGGAATTAGAATCCCTACAGTTGCTGTTAATTGTACACTTATAAGGAAATCCAAAGGTAAACCCAATGTGTATAACAATTATGTACACTATTTATGCGAATATGCCTAAAATGGCTCTGTTTTGGTATCATGTGTAGTTGGAGTTTCTTATTAAATATACACTGCACTTTTGAGAGTTGAAACAAAATCTTGTCACCAAAAGACTATCGGCCTATGCAAGAAAAATCATTATTTGAGAAATATTTTCCTCTTATGTTGTTTAGCACACAGATTATAGATTATTTTGATAAATTATCATAGTCTCATTGTGGCCTTTTAAACTTTAATTTATTGAATATAACTCTATGTCATATTTTACGGAATACTGTTGGTTTTGTAGACTCGAAAAGTTTTTGTAATAAAACAATATTTTTTTTTAACAATTCACGTTTTAAACAAGTAGTATGAACGAACCTAAGTTTGTGAACCTTTAGAATATTCTTAGTGTCTTCTAGAATATATAAGAAAAAGTATATTAACCGTTACGAGAAGGTTTGGTAGATGTGAAACATGAGACATCAAAATTTATTCAGCCAGAAACCGAAAACAGTGCAAAACTCAGGTACACCTGTTCTCACGATTTCGTTGCTTACAAAACAATCTCTCTACGTCCATTCGAATATTCATGCTCCAATTCCGAAACAACCAAACATTTGAAAATCGGACAACAATGTTAGCATAGATAATTCATAACCTTTGATAACGATGTTGAATATTTTGATAGAAACACCAATGTTGACAAAACAATCGATGAACATCGTCCATCACTACCTGCCTATTCAAATGTAGCGCTGAGCGTGTCTTGCCATGCAGTGTGACTTGCAATGCTTACTCGCATTTACGAGGGTGGATCAAATATAAACGAGCCTTTTTAAATTGCGCTCCGGATTGTTGTTCAAGGCGCATCCGGGCGTTAGGAACTTGAAGTGGGGATATTAGGTGGCACGAAAACGACGCGTCGTATTGCTGCGTTCGCTTGGTTAGTAGCTATTACAATGAGTGAGAAAGAGGTGCATAGCAGCGTTGCGCAACGACTTATTTTTAAGTTTCTTACACGTGAAAACGTGAAACCAGCTGAAATGTTGTGCAGATTGCAAGCACAACTCGGAAATGAAACGTTTTCGTGACCACGTGTAAACGTTTGGTGCAAAGAATTTAACGATGGGCGAAATCGTATCGAAAACGTAAATCATCCTCGTCATCCTTGCACCAGCATTTCGCCGTTATAAACCTTATTGAAGGGGACCACCACGCCACGCCACTGTGCTTCAGATATATGGTGAACTCGGCATCAGCTATAGGAGTCTCCACACAATAATAACGGAAAACTTGGGATTCCGAAAAATTTCAGATCGTTTGGTTCCAAAGTTGCTGAGTGAAGATTAAACAGCTGCTCGAGTTCGGATCTCTCAGGCACTTCTCACTTGATTTAAAAAGGAAGGTGAATTTCGTTTGCTTAAAATTGTAACCTGCGGTGAGACGTGGGTACACCATTACACTCCAACATCAAACGAGTAAGCAATAAATAGCTTCGCAAAGATGAATCAAACCCAGTAAAGCTGAAAACACGTCTGTCTGCAGGCAAAGTTTTAGCCACGGTTTTTTGGGACTGGAAAGGGGTGCTATTGGTCGATTTTTTTGCACGAGCGAAGAACCATTAATGCAGTCTACTATTGTAACCTTTTCAGTCAGGTAAACGTGCTCATCGCCGAAAAATTAGGACGCACCCCATTCGTGACGTGTTACTCTTGCACGATAACGCTAGGCCCCATACCGCAGCTTTAACGCAGGCCCAAATAGGTGAAATGCACTGGACTCAATTGGAACATCCTCCATATAGCCCAGACCCATTCCCTTGTGATTTCCACGTTTGGGCCTTTAGCGTTTTGATAAATTTATATGAAATAATCAAGAGAAATAAAACACTAATGAAACTCAAATGTTTATGTACACGTAACAAGAAAACCACGAATAGAAAAAATATATATATATATATATACACAAGATGAAGAAAACACGTAATTGAATCAAAAGCACAAAATAACAAAGTAACTTACAGAAGCGTTATCACAGAATGGTCGAGAGCTGTAGAATGTAGTAGACTGTAGTAGACTAACTTTTATAGAATAATTTTGAGGATTTATACACAGGGTTGTTAGTAGAAAGAGAGGCTGTTCTATAGAGGGAGAAATAGTGATAGTAAGAGTGGTACGAGTCTACAGACGGTAAACACCTGGAAATAAGCAATGGAAAAGTTTGGTTGAAGTAATTGAAGGTAAAACCAGCTATTAGTACAGGGTGCATGCAGGTAAAGGTGAAGATAAATTTCTACGAAGAGGCTACGTGACTGAGCAATAGTATTTGGTTTGAAAGGAAACAAAGGCATGCACAAGATAAGAAGTGAAAACATTGAAATTGAAATGAAATTTAGAATATTTAAAATTTACAAAAATACTATTTACACATTTGACAAAATTATAAGAGAATAATGTACTGTTCCGCTACAGGCTTCTCAAAGAATCACTAGGAGGCGAGCGATTTTAGATCGATGAACAGGTGGAGGCGTTTGTATCTTTTTATGACAACGGGGTGAAAAAACTACCAATGCGTTGAGAAAAATGTATAGACAAACAAGGGGGATATGTCGAAAAGTAGAGAAATTTGTGTTTCTGTGAAACTTTTCAAACTAAATGTTTTATGAACAAAGGCTCGTTTATATTTGATCCATCCTCGTATTCCCTGTAGGCACGTTTAAAGTTATTTTACATAACTAAAATTATCAAATTCTTGTTTTTAATGATATGTAACGTACATCTTCAAATTATAAGTTTAATTTAGTTACTAGATTTAACATTTGTGTCTATATATTACTAGAATCTGCAATTGTCCTATTGGTTGTGAACTGTACTATACAAAGGATCAGTTTTATAATTTTGAAACAAAGAAAGTACTAAGATGTACCGCGACCTATATCAAATGTTTTTTGAGTTTTTGCAACGTGATATGTACTTGAAAATTCTTTCCCTTTTATTCATACAAACGCACCGACATATACACAGTATTCGTGGAATAGCTTAAGCGTCTAATAATAGAAACTACCCCAGTGCCATGCCCTGCAGTAACGTACAATTTCCTTCCCTTTTCGCTTGTGTTCCTCGCTAGGGTGATTCAGTTTTGCCCGAAGCTACTTTCAAACATCATCCTCTCCTCCTTTCACTTTCACTTCCTCCCCCGTCAGTTTCCTTTTTCACCCTCGTCTCGAGAGAGAGGATGAACGTGCGAACCGAAGGACAAGAGAATGTTCCGACCGTTAGGAAAGGTTCGCTTGTCCTTAGACCCCGGGAAAATCAAAACTACTTTCACGTAAGCGGCGAACTTTAATTGCCTCTAATAAAATTAAAAGTTTTATTTATTCAAACAAAGGAAACTCTTGAGAGTTTGGGAACACCCGGCAGAAAGTAAATTATGTATTAAAAATTATAATAAGTGAATACCTCGGCTGTAAAAAGTGGTGGAAAGTTAAAGTTGGGTAACTTGTTCAGATTTAGAAGTGTGAATTTACATACATACCGTCAGCATCGCATAAATATATATGTCACGGGTAAAGTTAGATAAGTCAGTAAACCTAGGTTTACTCGGGTAAAGTCCAAAATATATTTGGAATTGTACACGTTTCGGGCTTTACCCGGTTAAACCGCGTTTTATCCGCTTTCGTTTGGTTAAAGTTGGATGTACCATAAAGGACTCATATAACTCAAGATGTTATTAAGCTATATCTGCGCTTGTGTGATGAGTGTCAAAAAAAAAACTGAAATCTGTCAAAAAATGACTTGTGGTTAGGTTAGGTTAGGTTAGGTTAGGTTAGGTTAGGTTAGGTTAGGTTAGGTTAAGTTAGGTTAGGTTAGGTTAGGTTAGGTTAGGTTAGGTAAAGCTATTGGAAATCTTTGCAACTCGAAATATCACAGCAGCTTGTCTTGTTTGAACAAATAAGTACTCGTGAGTAGATTACCTTTAAGAGAATACAGTTTTAGAATTCTAATTTTTATTTGAAAAATGTGGTTTTTGAATTAAATAAGTTTTTCAAACATTAGTGGCCTTGTCATTTATGGTACATGCAACTTTAACCAAGCGAAAGCGGATAAAACGCGGTTAAAGCCCGAAACGTCTACAATTCCAAATATATTTTGGACTTTACCCAAGGGTCTTGGGTATTACGCAATTTGCCCGGGTATACCTAGGTTAACTCGCTTATCTAACTTTATCCGTAATATATATGTATTACAAATGACGCGATTATGGATTATCTTACTAGCAATGACCGAAATAATTTATTGTTTTTAACATTTTTTTGTTTTTTCGAAAAACAATTCACTTTTTGGTTGACAGACAAATAGATACATTTTTGTTTACAATTAATTTACAAGTATTGGTGCAAACAAATGCATCATCTATTTTGTTTATCGTGCTTATTATGTTTGTATTAATAATGTAAATTGCTGAGAAACGTCTGCCTGTCTGTCTGTTTGGATTTTAATGCTTTGTAGGGTATTCCCTTTAGATTGTTTTATGCTAATCTTTCAATATCACCAAACGATTTTCGAATGCGTACGAAAATCACAAATTGCTTTATAACAGGGCCATAAAGCTTTTGTATAAAGGGTTTCTCGCAGAATATCTGGATGAGAGTCCCCTTTACACACAGGTGTCTGAAAACTGCCTAATATGTGCAGGGTGTCACTACCTAAAAATTCAAGGAAGCTCAAGGAGGTCAGAGACAGTCAGCGAAATCGAAGGGTGATCCGGAAAGTCAGGTCATTCAACCGATATTTCATAAAAAGCGTGGAATTTAAAACTACGAAAACCAAATACACTAAACTCAAAAGCTATTTAAATCACATAGCTTCTTAATCCCAATTACTGCAATTGAAAAGATTAACAAAGATATATAAAAACAAACAAATCGAATCCAAGCTATTCAAACGTTATGATTCCATAACATGTTTTCTAAGTACCGTTTTGAAATTAATAAAAAACGTGCAAAGATATCTTAATAATTTTATTTTTACCTTAATCTACTTTTCTATAAAATTTTCTTCAATATTGAAGCACTTGTCATAACGTTTGACCAGTTTTTGAGTACCCTTCTCATAGAACTCTGTCGCCTGACTTGTTAACTGTTAACCACTACATCACAACTGTTTTGACTTCGTCATCGTCTTGAAGACGCTGACCGCCCAGATGCTTCTTCAAGTGCAGGAACAAATGATAGTCACTGGGTGCCCTATCAGGGCTATACAGAGGATGATCTTGAGTTTCCCATTAGTTTCTTCATTAACGACCGAAGGACGCCCACCTCGTTGTTCATCATGCACATTTGTGCGGCCATCTTTAAACCGGTCGTGGGATATGGCTTTCGGTTCGTTGTTCCTACTTGGTAGGACGCGTTCCAAATGTGAGATTTTTTATCTTCGTATTTAGACGAATAAGGATTTTAATTCCTTCTTTTTTTTGAATATGTTATGTCTTCCTCTAAGAATCAAAAGTGTAATTCAATGCCGGTAGGGGTATTAGCCCTCGGACTAGTTGTTTCTGTTGATTCCATATTTATATTTATATTTAAAAAACATTAACATTGTCTCTTTCACATAGGTTAACTAATAAACGTAATTTTATAAAAGATATGTTTTAATCATTTTCTTCTTCACGAGAATACACAAGTATATGAGTATAATCAAATCCGGATAGTAAAACTTGAATATACCAAACAATTTCAATTTTAATCTATATAGGTATAGGGGACTTCTTCAGGATTAGTGTAAAGTAGTCACTGGGCATTTTTTGTAGGCCGGTTTCATCAACGTTCCCAGGCAATTACGAAGTTAGTAATTTGAAGGAACGACCTAATAAATAATAAGTAAACATTTCTTAATTATAGTGCCGATTACACAAGCCGACGGACGTGTATGCCATTCTATTACACCAAAGTTGAACGACTTCGGCAGCTATGTGCATTAACAAGTTGCATTAATAAACGTTAAATACAGTCCTGTCCATAATTCAGGAGCGTATCTAAAATCTTTTTCTAGGTTATGTTTGAAATTAAACAAATACAATCTTTCTAACTTCATAACGCAGTGGTCAGCAAACTTATTAGCCAAAGAGCTAAATATGCAAATTAAAACGATTAAAAAAAATTGAGAGCCAAATTTGTTTGTAAATGTAGTAAACCTTTATCACAATTTTAGACATTCATTAAGTTATATATACACTGAATAAAACTTGATTTCATATTTAATAAGGACTTCATTCATTGATAAAAAATAATTTGATAGTAATTATTCATAAAAACACTGCTTAATGCGAAGATTGCTCTTACATCTCCTTCGAAGGTTTGTTCAAGTTCGGTTTGTAGGTTGTTGTTTTTAATTTTAAGCACATTTCTAGGTTCTCATTAATGAGTCGGCTTCTCAGTTTACTTTTAATAATAGTCATACTCGAAAAAGATTGTTCGCATGAATACGTTGAACCGAAAAGGAAAAGAACAGCAAACGTGAGTCTTTTCAGCTGATCGTAAGCGTCCGGAATACTATTCCAAGCATTGAACATGATCATGTCATGTGTCTTCTTTCTCCAGGTCTTCCAAAGCAGAGCACTTGTGTTGAGAACTTAGTTTACATTTATTCTTCTCTAATATTTCCAAATCAACGCCAAGACGTTCAAATTTAGAGCTCCATATTTCCTTGTTTTTTAAATTCAATAATTGCATTTCAGTTATCAATGTCAATGCCACAAGGAGAAAATTTCAAATCTGTTATTGTAGCATTAAAGCCACACCTAATACGTCAAAGAGCTGCATGCACTTTGCCGACCTTTGTCATAACGCAATAAAAAAGTATAATTTTAGTCTATGGATATAATGTATTTGAGCTGAATCAGGCCCACCTAATTTTTCTTATCAAATTTTTGTTGCTAAAGATCAAGGTTAAGAAATGTAGGTTCCTCAAATTAAAGTTTATTTTTATCTTAAAGCAACTGTACAAAATATATAAACAAAATAATAATCGGAAAAATATTAAGCATGTATCAACAAAATATCACCCCTTGACCTTATTGCATGCACCGTTTCTAATAAAACCCGTAAACATAATTAACAAAAAAATAACGAAACAAGAATTTTGTGCTTGACAGTTTATTATTATGATTAACCGATGTTTTTTTAATTTAAACTTCAGGTGTGGCCAGAAGATCATAGAACGAAGAATTTGTTGTATCTTCATTGACTGTTTTAATATTTCCCACTGACATTAGAAAAATATTCTTGGCACATGCTAAAACTGTCAAAATCACTATTAGAAATTATGCCCAAAGACAATATTTTTGTTCACTTTTGGGTTCGTTCTGGATTCATGGGTTGCACTTTAGGCTGAGTTAGTTCAGGATGTCGCTTTAAGAAAAGTTGGTGGTTCCAGTAGCTTTTACTTCTTTATTAAACAAATGTTTTTCTCAATTAATTTCAATAAACTTGGTTTTTAAGCTTTATGGGAATAGGCAGGCATGCTAATTTTGCAAAATCGAATAATACTTGTAATAAGTTCTTCTTCCTTTTCAGGGAAAACACACGTCTTCAATATTTCCAGTTTTATCGTTATTCCAAATTAGATTAAAACTTTATGTTGAGACATCCATAATTTTAATTCTTTTATCAGCCATGTTTTGAAGCTCACATGAAAATTACAATTTAGAAATGAGGCCTGCAGAGATTATGAAAAGGCTTACAGTGAGCTTTAATCTAAGCACTTTAGAGGACCATATTAAAACCAGTGTACATTTTAGCTTATAAGGTGTACAATAAAGAAGAAATTAGAAAACAGGGGATTTGAAAGATAATATTTTCAGTAATGCATAATGCTATTTTCAAATGAAAATTTGATGAAAGTCTTATCAAACAAACTATTTATTTTTTGCAGGCAATAATAACACACGGGGGTTGAGTTTGCACTATTGCTTTCAAGTAGAAAAAGAATTTATTTGTCATTACCACTTATGGGAATTAATTACAAACACGATCGGTAAACCATTTACGATGTTAAACTGATGCCAAAATATTTAAATAAAGAAAGACTCACCCTTAGGTACCTTACTAAAATTGTCATACATAATATAAATACAAAAGATTTGTCTGGAATTTAAGGAGATGTAATTAGTGACCAACATAATATGAGCGATTTTTCTTATATCCAACCTTAGTTTCCTCGTTTTCAGGATATTTCAGCTAGCAGCCATTTGCAGTTTGTTCCATTTGTTTTTCAGAAACAATTGAAAAATTGGTTTTTTTTTATTTTAGTAGAAGCTGCTTAATTTTGTAATTGTCACAATTTGGTAAAAAGTCTGTAGCGGGGTAAAATATGGTAGTTACATTATTTAAAAGGGAACTATAAAAAGAAATGCGTGAATATAAATCTAACGGGGTTACATTTTTATGTTGATTCGAGGAATTTAAAAATTAATAGTTTTAAATATTCATGCAATAAGTTTGTGCGTACGTAAGTTCTCAAACTATCGGGTTACAAATGGAATTCGTCACCTTGCGTCTGCATATTGCGTCTACATTATACAATTTAACCATTGTTTCAAAGGTCGTGACCTGGTTGAACAGTAAGTGTTTCAATCGGTTATTTTTAACATGATATATTTTCGTTTCATTCATATTTAAGAACCTAATTTATAGAAATATTACCAGACGTAGTTCGCGATTGCAATCTTATATTATATCTGTTCGATTTTACTAAAGCAAAGTTATTGTAGAGAAATACAATTCAATAAATTTCTTTCTAAATTTTATATCTATAAATAGTTTTAAGTTATTCATGGTCATGACTGACCACTCGGGTCAATTTTACAGCCCTACCGGCTTCTGACCCTCATCTGGACTTCCAATTATTACTGATAAACTATTCAGTATCAGTCTTCTACACAAGACGGTCTGTAGCAATTCGTTCAACTATCAAAACATTTTCAAAAATAGTCGCTAGCAAGAAGTCCTGCTTTATTTCATTCTGTATATACTCGTTCGATTACATTTAGTTTTTTGTCATATGTTTCACGGTAGGTTTAAGTTTTGTAATTATTGTAAATATCCGAACTTGTAAATATCCAAACTTTAGTGAATTAAACTTGTTTAAACCGTTATCGAGTTAATTCATTTAATGTGGCACAGCAGTACATCAGGAAAAGCCAGCATCAGGCACTTTTTCTTACAATATCTGTTTGCTGAACTTACGACGTGTCTTCTCAATATTTTGTATTAGTGATAATGAATAAAACTGACGTACTATTTATACGAACTCTTTATTCACTAAACTTAAAATATTAAAAATAACGGATAATCAAACCAAGACAAGAAGACACTAATATACAAAAAAGAAGACGTGATTGAATGGACAATGGACAAAACTTAACTGACTAAAATTATGCACAAAGACTGAAACTACGGTCTTACCAACCCCTAAATACCCCAGCAACAGTAATAGAAAAAACACATCCAAAAGAAGTATAAGCGATCGACTACGTGGAAACTGACATTAAATGTACTGGATCTGAACAATGTACAATGAAGAAATGCTGTATTTTCTATTGTTTGCAGGCATGTAGATATTATAATTACCTGATACACCATTCGGACAATAAATTTCCCTTAATTATACTAAAATGCATTGTACTGAGCGTTTCAAAATAGATGTATTTAAATAAAAATGAAATGTAAATTAATCTGTAACAGTATCTCATCAGCACGCCACAGGTAGTCTCGATAAGTCACCGATCAAATCGATGGAGCTCTTTAAAAGTAGGATTATATAATTTCTAGTTATAGTAGTGTACCGTCATCTACTGTATCTGCTGCTAACTGAAGTACTTCATATGTTACACAAGGACTTTACAACTTATTAAGGCATCTACTTGCCCAACTGAATCGACGACGCAACTGATGTTATATACGTGATAGGCACCTAAATTAATTTAATAAGACCAGTATAAATTCTTGGTCGGTAATTTATTATATATGATTATTTTTTATCGAAATAGGAACAAAAATTACAGTTTTTGTCTTTTTCTCTCTGAGACTAGGTATATATTACGGAACCCTTATCATGAAAATACCTAAGTCGTGGTCGATATACTTAATTAAAGAGGATATTAATGGACCTACAATTAGTACTCAAAAATTATAAAATCTGCACTAAATGAAATAAAACACTCAAATTCCTTAAATTCCAGATAAAACATTTAAAGACCTAAAACACTTTTCTCAGTTAGAGACTCTAACGAAACGAAGTTTGTTTTAGGTTTCTAAATGTTTTAAATTTTGTAGTTTTAGTGTTTTATTTACAATTAGTAAAAAAGCTGCTCCTATGACATTTACTAAGTTGTTCGTGTTTATTTATTAATGTTGATGTAAACCAGCAGGGGTTAGGTTGTTCAGAATTTTGTTGGAATTGTCTGTGGGAAATTGACCAGGACCAACAGTTCGATGTCGTCATCTACATCTGACAGTTTCGATAGAATGTTGACTAAGAACTTATTCCATCTTTGATAATTTAGTTTTATTTATATTGTGCATTGTCCAACCTAATACAAAATTTATGGAAAGTCATTTATGTTACTTAACTTGGCTCCTCTAAAAATGTCATATTAATGTCTTTGAATTGCTAATAATTGGAAAACATGACGGCAGAATGTTTTATTACTTTTACAAATTCATTTCATCTAATCAATCACAAACTTGCTTATTTTCATTCAGTGTTATATAGATTGATTAATTATCCTCTTAATAAAGAAAATTACGATAGCTAAAGAATTAAACATAATTTTATGTATAGCTCAAAATAACGGTTATCCCACATAAATAATAATTAATCTCCTTAATAAAAAACTCAAAATTAAAACAACTAATTTAATTTATCCTATAATTAAGTCAACAAAAACAGACAATTTCTGTTCTCTTACCTACGTGGGTCAAATATCTCATATGAGTAGTAAATATTAAAAAAAGTTCAATATCACAACTTCCTTTAGAACAAATAATACAATCACTAATTTCATTTAAAATAATGATGATAAAACCGATAAAACATCAAAATCAGGTGTGTATTTATTAGAATGCGAAGATTGCAAAAAAGTCTATATTGGTCAAACTGGAAGAACAATATAACAACGAATATCAGAACATCGTACCATAAATTCAATTCAAAATTTTAAGTAGTTTAAACAAAGGATTGAAACTCAATCTCATGGAGAGTATGTACATTAATAAATATTGTAAATTAAATGTAATATTCAACGACCAAATCGAAACCAATAATTCTCCCTTATTAAATTTAGATCTCTAAGCATATTTTGTACAATATTTGAACAATTGTCGTTGACATTAAATTATTTTGAAACTTTGTGGTTGTTTTTATTTTTTTCGTGATAATGGAGTTTCGACATGTAACGCCTACTACAATCAAATTTTATTACTTTGTGCCAAGCCGCAAATAATTTCTACGTTTAATAGTTTTCTAGAAAGAAAAAAAAAACGACCGTTACAGACGAACAGATTGGTAGGTATATACATTTACGCGAAGTTATTCTTTTTCTTTTTATACATAAATTCAAATACTTGGGTATAGTTAATGATTCTGGTGAGCGGCTGGATCGGTTCAAACTGTCTGCTAAACAAGAGTATGGAATCATTAGTTCATAATGTTATACAAGCAAAATAATCATTCAGCAGCTGTCATAATAGAAAACGTCGAGTGTTTGGTAAATTTAGGTTTGCCGTATAATTCACTCGATGTATTTTCGCGAGAAATGTTAAATACGATAGCTTTTAGTTTTATTTATTTCTTGTGCATAATAACATGCAAAATATTCCGTAATAAAAGATAACTTGTTTGTCAATCCTTTCAATATAATTAATTGTATGGCGTTGAACATGTATGTTGATATGAATGTCCTTAATTGAGGATTGATTTAATTGGGGTTCAATTTGAACAGGTTTTCGAAACATCAGACTTCTTAATTATTCATAAACTAACTAAACACCTTACGAAAGTAATAAAATCTTCTAAATGGGGAGAGGATAGTGTGATAAATTAGAATTAGACAAATTCTTGTTTAATGGAATTACAAGGTACTTGATATTCGCTTATAAATGATAAAAGAAAGAAAAACACTTAGAGAGGTTTCACTTAATTTATTCAAAAACTCTGTGCACATTTCGCCTTGTTAGAGCATCATCAGGAGTATAAATAATTAATAAAGTTAAGAACATATTGGTTACTTAAATATTAGAACTTTCAGGTGTTATAAGCTTTGGGTATAGGAGGGGGTTGTTACCAAATTGTAACTGGTCGTTTACTAGTTCTTTATTGGTCTCTTCTCTCATTTAATAGAAAATAACCATACTTGTAATAAAAATAATTTAAAACTATTACACCACATACAAGGAGGAAAAGTCTTAGATCGCTATGAAATCTTAGAAATCAAAAAAGCCATTTTGTTAAATAAAGAACCAGCAAACGACCAGTTAGAATTTGGTAAAAACCCCCTCCTAAACCCAAAGCTTATAACACCTAAAAGTTCTAGTATTTATGTAACCAATATGTTCATAACTTTAGTAATTAATCATACTCCTGATGATGCCCTAAGTCGAAATGTGCATAGAGTTTTTGAATAAATATAAGTGAAACCTCACCAAGTGTTTTTCTTTCTTTTATTTTGAAAAATGTTTCACTAAGAGTTTTCGGCTAACTATCTTTTTAATTATAAATGATACTAAAGGGGAATCGTACCTAGTCGAGTCAAAAGTACTAAGCGGACATCATAAAAAGCAAAAACTAGATATAAAATTTAAAAATATTTTTCAAAAAAGAAGGAATTAAAATCCTTATTCGTCTAAATATTAGGATCAAAGATCTCACATTTGGAACGCGTCCTACAAAGTAGGCACAGCGTACCGAAAGCCATATCCGACGACCGTCTAAGAATCCATCGGAATCATCACTGTAATTCAATGCCGGTAGGGGTAGTTGTTTCTGTTGATTCCATATTTATATTTATGTTTAAAAATATTTTGGTTGTCGTCGATAAAACCAAATTATCTAATAACGAGAGTTAACATTAAAAGCGAATTGTCACTTGTATTGTTATTATCATCGAGTTGAGGCTTATTATGACCTCGGGTGATCCCTTGGCTATCCGCTTTTGGTTGCTTTTTTCGCCTACGCTTCAAAGAACACTATATCCTCGCCGTAAAAACGACAGGAAGAACTGGTGGTTAGTTCTAATTTATTACTGTGGTAGCGCTGTTCTCCATGCTTTATGAGGATTTCTAAAAAAGGTCCGGCCTTTTTCCTGTTGAGGCTGAGAATTTTCTCTTTGAAATTTGTGGGGAAAATGAAGGCCTTTGCTTACCTGCATGCTGGTCGTGTTTCCCAGTCCCTGCATATAGTTGTGAAGAAACGCATCAATTTCTTGTTTGACGAGGATTCTGAAAATGTCATATGTCAATAGCAGATTCTGGATCAATGAGGTTGTTTGATTGTGTACTTTTGCAAAATACAAATAAATGGTTATTACCACTTCTGTATTTTGCTTTGCACCTAAATTAATTAGACGCAAAAGATGGTTTTAATGTATATTGACTACGTATTTACTTATAACGTCTTCTCGCTACAGGAATCAGAATCATACTGACAAAGTTACTCAGCTAAAATAGTTAATAGTTCTAGAAACCTTGGTGATAAAAGGTCTCTGATTGCAAATCTAACTCCATTTTACTCTTTTTTCTGCTTCCTACGAGATTATTTTTTGTTATTTATTGACACTTTTCTGTAGGTATTTCTAGACCCATTGGAGAACCATAGGTCACTGTCACCTGGGATGGAGATCTTTTACCCGATAACCAGCCCTTTTTATGCTGGAAGCTGATCCAATTGTCATTACATACATTATATGTGTAATTTTTTTCTGACAAAGTTGCTCAGGTAAAATAGTTAACAGTTCTAGCAAACTTGGTGATAAAAAGTCTCTGATTGCCAATCTGACTCCATTTTGTCCGTTTTTCTGCTTCCTACGAGATTATTTTTTGTTATTTATTGACACTAACGTATATTTAACACATGGATAGATCGAGTAGGCCGTGTGAGAATAATAATACCTTCGGGTCAATTCCAAACAGCGTCGGTGATGCATTTCGCTTTAACTGTGGCTATCCCATTAATCTGAGTCATCTTTTAATTACATGGTACTTAAGAAAGTACAAGCCGTTGCATCCTGGATTTGACTCCCCTGGTCAGAATAGAAAAACTGTTTCCTTACAACTTAAATGTTTTGTTTTGAGCGTACCTATCTGATACAGTTATATTGTAGTTAGAGGTGTAGAATATAACGTACAAGCTGAGTATAATTCCATGAGTTTTGCAAGTAACGGTCTAGGCGTTGCCATATAGTAATTTATCATGTCAGTAGGATAAGGAAATATTGAGTTAATTACTTTAGTTGCAATTTATGGTGCACCAGTTAGCTACCTTAATTGACTATTTGCATAAAGGCGCACAAACGAGGACAAATCCACAAATAAGGATTAAACGATATGTGATGAGTCATATATTAATCAAATTTTGTAATATCGGTTAATCATAAAGTGATTAGAAGTTACAGATGAGCTATAAATGCTTAATTATGTCATTAGAGATTAGTTAGATATTTTATGAGAAAATGAGTGTTTGCAAAGATGCGAATTCCATTAAGTGTATGCATGATGACCTGCTTTCACGGTGATAATTTTCAGAACCTTTATCCGTTTCTCTATGTTCAGACTTCTGAGATTGTTATCCCTTTTTTTTTTAAAAAATACAGGAGACTAATAAATGTAAACTACAAATATAGTTGTCATTGTAAAACATCGAAATACGAAACTGGTCGGTCTCTTTCAACTAGGGCAGGAGAGTTGGACCACTAGGTATAGTTTAGTCAAATAAAACACACTATGGTAAGTTTCACCAACTTTATTATTGTTCTCGACAATGTTGCTTCGAGCTATGTGCTCATTATTAAGAGTAACGTTCTACTGATAATACGAATCTTACATGCTCATTTATAGATAGCTTAAGATAAGGGGGGATGAAAAACTGCCTAGTTATAATTGATTATTTACATCATTTTCTGATTTTATTTATCATAGGTGGGGATGAAATACAAAAAAGTTTTTTTTATCAGTTATCAGTCCTTTATTGAAAAATATTTACGAAGTTTTTCTATATTCCATCTGAATCATTATCATAAAAAAAGTCGATAGGTGAAAATGATCTGGTACACGTGAAAAAAAAAAATGTGTTCAGGTAATTAATTGAATAATACGGCCAAAGGACAGACAAACACTGGTTGGTTGGTGTGGTTGGGTACACGGTTATAAAGAGACTTTCGTTCCGTTGGTTCTACAAACACACACATACATACACCTGTATGTATGTATATATATACCAACTTGCGTGATAATCATGCGAACACGACTGTGTTAATTATTATTCCGCTCATTATTTATTTGCAATATACATATGCATCCTGAGCCTTTTATAAGCAGATTATCCCGGGTCGTGAGTAAATTACTCCAGCCTTTAATTATTCCTAAGATATTGTTCTTTAATTAAACAAACGAAAATAATTGCACTTTTACTTAACGGTTGCTTGCTGTGCTGTATGTAGTTCAAATGTGTTAACTAGAACTGACGTATTAACTGACTGCCATTGTTTATCTCTTAGAAGAATAATTAAAACAAATGTTTTTTTTTCTATTTTAAATAAATATACTATATGTACCTACGCGATGTATTTTTTTATAATAAACGTTAAATTAAATTATTAAAAATGAACAACAAGTTCTTCGTCATGATAACGCATCAGTTTTTAACCAAGTACAGCGTCCCAGTGTTGTACAATCCACCATATTCGCCTGACTTGGCACTATGTGATTATTTGAAAATTCTAGAAGTCTGTTCGTAGTCTAGCTGATTTAAAGTCCCTTTTAAACATTTATTTTAAGTTGTTAGTTTTCTAAGTGTATAGTGAAGTAGTAAATCAAAAGGAACAAAATTCACATAAGTGAAATGTTACCTAAAAATTAGACACGCTAACTATATATAGCTAGTATCTACTATTTCACTTCTTCTCTCTTCGGCTTTCACCTTCTGTCGTCTGGTTATTAGAGCTGTCCCGCCGATTTCGCGAAAGCTTAACAACTTCGTTTGCTCTGGAATCTTCTAGAATGAAGTTTCTCGAAGTTTCTAGTCTTTTCTTAGAAATCTCGGCAAGCCACATTACAGATCTTCATGTTTCTCGTAAGTGGCCCATTCGTACATAACGTTATATATATATATATATATATATATATCTGAACCAGCTTTCGGAAATTTCCGATATATCCAAAAGGTCCAAAAAAAGTAATAAACTTATTTACTGTTCTATGTTTACGATTATATTTACAATGACTTCCTTGAATTCGGTTTTTGAACGTACCTTTTTAAATTTAATAACCTACAATAACTGATATTATACACAAACATTAAACAATGTTTATTACAACCTTATGCAAAACATTTACGGAAGATAACAGCAAAGGTCTTTTGTCCCAAAACACGTGTATAAACTTTTTAGGCGTAATGGCGCTGAAATAGAAACAGCTAAGAGCACGCACGCTGGTTAAGTACAAATGGGTTATCACCAAGGGGAAAAGGAGACATTCCTGCCATCAACCCAATGTAACAAGAAACTCTAAAGTAACGCTTGCAACGAAATTGCAGATGTCGAATAATTGACCGAGACGAGGTGTATGGTTCGTATTAACGTGCTTGAAAGTGTGACAAATTAATTAAAAATGAATGCAATGAATGTTGTTGCATGTTTGTATCAAAATAAATTTGATAGTTTATCTTACGATAAGGAAATTATAATAAAAGACCATATAAATTAAACACTATTTAAACTTTTACAAACTTTTATATTTTTGACGATCGTTTCGCTATTTTGTGGCTTCTTCAGAAGATACACTAGCTTAACCTATGTTTATCGGTAATTAGATAATATGGGTAATGAGAATCATTTTTTAATTGTTTAAATGACCTAATATGTTCGTCAATTCGTTTCCCGAATGATCTCTCAGTTTGCCTAATATAAAATTTGTTACATGACCCGCGTTCTAATTTATATACCTATTCCAGACTTGCATAATTTTCATGTTTTATTCTGTTATTTTTGATATGACATATTAGGCAGTTGCAGACAACTCTGCAGTTGTGACTTAACGTTCTTGTGGTTTCTATTGGGGAAATTTGCAGAATACTTAATAATAAATTAATATTTGCGTCCAAATGTAACTTCCTCTTTATTTTCCCTGAATTTTGTTAAGGTCTTTACGGCAATCGTTTGACTCTTTTTAAACCGCTGTTTTAAACAATTGTAGATCTACATATTATTATTAGTAATTTTAACATTCATCATTCCATTCCATCTACGTTTTGTCTCATTAAATCTACTCTCTACTCTTGAATTGATTCATATTGTATTGACACGATGTACATGATAAATACCGAAGTGGGCGTCCTTCGATCGTTAATGAAGATTGGTGCAGAAAGTGGACGAAAAGATCTCATCACATCTTTTCACTGGGAAACTCTAGATCATTCTCCGTACAGCTCTGATCTGGCGCCCAGTGACTATAATTTGTTCCTGTACTTGAAGAAACATCTGGGCGGTCAGCGTCTTCAAGACGTATTCAAAAACTGGTCACTGGTCAAACGTTATGACAAGTGCCTCAATATTGAAGGAAATTATGTAGAAAAGTAGATTAAGGTACAGGCTTTCATGTATAAATAAAATTATTAAGATATATTTGCACGTTGTTTATTAATTTAAAAATGGTACTTACTTAAAAAACATGCCTTGTAGAATTTAAACAATTAATCATTACTTAGATAAATCAATTGTGTCATCTATTTGTAGAATGAAGGTATCATCCATATTAGTTGTACGCCTATAGCAATATTATGCAGTTGGGTATCATTTCGCATCGATCAATTAAACTAACTCATTAATCACCTTCAAAGATGTTGATTCCTACCAGCAGTTGTACTTTCTGTTTCCAAATATTCTTTCCTTTCTAGGATTGATTGAAGATTACCTTTACAATTCTGTTTAGATATTTATTTTAATCAATCGCATAGATTAGTCGATCGTTAATCTACAACTGATTAATCTATTACGAATTATTAGGAAAGTAAATAACATAAATACATAACTGATGGTAATAAATATGTAGAAAATCATGTTTTTACATATCGAACAGACGTACAAAAATTGTAAGTAAGCGGATTTGGATCCTAAGGGACCTAACATAAACTACTCATAGCATCATCGTGAAAGGGTAGTATATAAATTAATCAACTTATAAATATAAATATGAATATGGAATCAATAGAAACAACTACTCCGAGGGCATTGAATTACACTGTTGATTCCGATGGACTTCTAGACAAAATATAACATATTCAAAAAAGAAGGAATTAATATAGCCTGTAAAGGCCTTTCTGCCAGCGCCCATCTGATGAGACCCGATAGGTCGAAACCGGTCGTGGGATGTGGCTTTCGGTTCGTTGTGCCTACTGGTAGGACGCGTTCAAAATTGAGATCTTTGATCTTAAAATTTAGACGAATAAGGATTTTAATTCCTTCTTTTTTGAATAATCAACTTATGGTTATCTAGAATGTGACTAAACTACTCTGAAGAATGTTGCACAATACTACCACTGCTTTCGGTTAGTTTATAGATGTTCCATGGTAGTTAGATGAAATAAAACATAATATCTTTAATTTTAAGGATTGCCCTAAATTTGGATGACCTTAAGTGACTCATTGATGAAATTATTTAATAGTTAATTGGAGTTTTAAGCTCGCAGAGCTAAATTTTCGGTCGTGAATTCCTCAATCTTTGTCAAAAAGTTTATTAGGCCAGTAAATCTATGGTATAGGGTAAACTTAGTTATTTGATTGATAGATCAACTAAAACTACCGAAGCGAAGTAGAATTGAAAATATAATTGTTACGAAATTATCAATAAAGTTTTATGCTTCCCTGAATAAACACCTTTTTATGAAAACGTTGACAATAATAAGATCATGTTGTTGAAAGGAAGTGTTCCTTTTTAAAAATAGCCTACCATTTAAATCGTTTTCTTTTGTGTTCGTTACATGCTGTTACACAAGGAATACAGTTAATCGCTGTACACAGCATAATAGCAACTGTTAAAGCGGAAAGAAAAGATAATAAAGTGACAGTAAAAGGTCAGAAAGTGAGCGAAAAATAGCCCAGAATCCAATAAGAAAACGAACTTAAACAGTTAATTCAGTGACAAATTGCTGCTTAAGGAACATTTTTATTAGCTCTCTTGTTATGTTTTTTTTGTGTTGCGCTTTCGTGGAAAGTTTGGCCAAAAGTAACCCATACGGTAGATGAAAGTAATTTGGTACACAGTAACCGGTCATCCACGTTTTAGTTTCGAAACTGAATAAAGCTGTTTAGCTACTGTAAGTTTTTTATCTTTGAAATTCTGAATTTAATTGTGGTTCGAAGAATTAATAGCATTTTATCTGTTCTATAAGTAACAGAAACGCCCAAAAAATAGTTTCATCAATGAAATTATGTTTCTGTTCTTTAATTATTAATCCCCATACGGGTCAAGCATTTTCTTCATTCGTTCGGGCCTCCAGGGGTGTAATACGAATAAGAGGTGATGATTCTGATGGAATTTATTTCTCGAAGGGTAACGACAAAACTCAGTCGTTGAAGGGGGAGGGGGGTGCTCAAGCTCAAGTGCTTATATAAATAAGTATTTAAAATAAAGATAAAATCGGTTGTGAAATTGAAATCTACCTTATAATTGTTTTTGTGCTTTCCTTTTCTACAAAGCTGAATATGTTTTCGTAATGACAAATTTGATATTAATGTCTCTAATTAACCAAAGGTTAGTTGCAATTCAAGTGTTTAAAAACTTCGTTGTTATCAATATGTTGTAAGTATTAAATCGACTTAAAGCGGCAAAAGTAATAGGGAAGTCTTTGGTAAACAGTTACATGAAACATACGTTTAGGGTTCTCTGAAAATTAGTATTTCAAGGAAACATTCAAAGAATGTCTGACACATGGTTTGGTAGTAATCTAACTTTAGTTCTCTAAAAAATCTGTTTATAACTCAGAACCATTTAAACTTCAAACTAAAAAAAAGACGGTTACTCAGAAACGGTATTTTTTGTTTTCATGGAGAAGAGGAAATATTCAAAATACCCTCAATCGTCTGTACTGTTAAGAAGTGTTGAATTTCCTGTTAAGAAAACCTACCAATTAAAAAAGGTATTAAATGGATTCTCATAGAGATAAATATTGACCTCACACTGTCATTGTCATTTATTTAACACATTTGGTTTGCTACTCCGCATAGAACGGCTAAACTAGTTCTTCCTATACGCGATAGGATTAGCTAGTATAGCCTAGTCCAAACTAATTTGTCCTAAGCCCGATAGGATAAACCAGTTTAGGCTAGTCCAAACTGATTTGTTCTGCTATAAATACGCACACTCTAGGATAAACTGGTGTGGCCTAGTGTAAATATTATAGCTTATTTAGATAAACTGAATAAAATACTGCGTAATTGGAAAAATAATCATTTTTATTAAAACCATAATGATTCGTCGTTAAAAGTTATGGATAATTGATAATACAAACAATCATACTATAACAAATAATAAGTGGTTTTTTAATAGAAGCAATAATCATATCTCAATTATTAAAATTGTTATTTATTTTTACATTGAGTGCTTTGGTGGCACCTAGAATTGCAGAGTATCATTGCCTTCTTTGTGGAACAGTTTTTTTTGCAGCTGCATCTCAGAAAACTTATCTATCATAACCTAACCTATTTATATCAGGACAAATAAGTTTGGACTAGCTTAAAATGGTCTATTCTATCGGGCTTATGACAAATTAGTTTGGAGGAGGTTATACTAGTTAATTCTATCGCGTACAAGAAGAACTAGAAATCGGGTTTGGCCGGAAACAGATACATTAAATTATTTTATTGATAAGTTTTAGTAATTACGTCGCAATAAATCGTAAATATTTGATATGCTTCGGCAGTTCTGTAGCTCTACAGCACACATACACCACCCACCCCTGGTAGTAGGCGACAGGGTAGTTGTAGGCGTGTTGTGCTCTTTGTAGATTAAACTGTAAAATAATTGGTTTTGATCTTGTCAAAGAGGCTATTAGGTACTGTACTTCCTCGAGAAAAATTAACCTTGCTGAATAATCTCCATACCTAATATAAATATTCGAGAATATATTAAACTTTACGTCCTCGAGCCACATGATTTTCGAGAACTCAATAGCTTAGATCTCGATTATCTCGAAGAAATGGTGCTATATTTTATTTTAAGTAAATTGTATGTTATTACGGCATACCCGGCAATCTCTAAAATTTCTTTCTGGTACACTTTACACGCATAGCCGTCACCGGGTTAGCTGGAAGCAATGGAAAATATGCAAAGATCGCACCATCTCGGATATTCCGTACACGTGAAATATCCCTTTTCGGAAAGTATGTTATCTAGATATTAAAATTTCAACAGAAGAGGCCCGTGCATCTTCCGAAATCATCGAGATCGGTATCATCAAGGAACGACCGCAATATTTTCTACGTTTAATAGCAATAATAATCGGCTTATCGCATTCACGTATCGATTGGTCTGGGTGGATTTGATCGTCGTAATTTGAGTAATTAAACTGGAATTAATAAATAAAGGGGTCCGGTAATGAAAACGCAAGCCGATCTCATGGACACACCAACAGTCGGTTACATCACCAGGAGAAGCGAAGTTAATTTTCCATCATATTTAACAAAATGATGTACTTCTAGTCGCAAGGCTTCAATTACGCCCAGTGGTGGCTCGTCAACTTGAATAAGTTACGCCTTAGCACAAAATTACTTAAAAAAAAATAAAAAATGATCCTACATTCATATTATGTTAGTGAATCGATGAAGCTGTTAATTCTTGTAACCCCATATTGAAATTAAACACAAAACAGTTGGTTATAAATTTTTTTTTTGTTATCCACAATAATATTATTCACCACACAGTGGCTTCCTCAGGTGGAAATATAATCTTATATATATTCCACCTAAGGAAGCCACTGTATGGTGAAATAATATTATTGTGTATAACAATAAAAAGTTTTATAACCAACTGTATTTTTATTTATTATATGACAATGTTCAAGTTATGTAAGACTCTAAATGTGCTCTATCTATTACCCCAATGATTTTTAATCTAATATTAGATAGAAAAGAACAAGATAATTTTGGTCTTAACTGTATACTCGGTATTTATTCGATCTGATTTTGAACTGTTTGTTCTAATGCCAAAACTATAAGACAAAGACTAATGTCGTTGTACGGTTGATTACAATATTTTACAAGCATAACGTAGTATAAAATTTAAAAAATGAAAGCAGTTCTTTTAAATAAATGTATGATGAATAATTCAAATAAGTTAGTTTCATTGTGGATATTGCCATTAATTGCCGGCTGTAGAATGATAAATCTTCATAGATGGGGACTTCCTGCTTAGCTGTGATTATTTATTAAATTCGCTTATAACCAGCGACTTCAGTTTGGACTATGTGATGACGACGTTATCTGATAATTATAAATATATCTGATGCTTGCTAATGAGAACTATCAAGTTACAAAACAAAAATAATCATGAAGGAGGATGACGTCTCGAATGGGCATACCGCGTCGTTTGCTTCGATACGCGATTTTTCCATTTTTATCGACTGTAACAACTCAAAATAGTAAGCCGCATTCACTGATCGTGAATAAAATCAATGAGAAATGAATCAACTCGCCTTGAATCAAATAAAACAGTCACAAGCACTTTTCCGGTTGAGAGACGGATTTTGGCTTTGATGATCCACGACCAGTAATTTTAATAAAATGTTGACTAAGAACTTATTGTTCCATTTAAACATTACAGTAGATTATCCAATCAAAAACAGAAATGTGAAAAAATGGTATAATAATAACCATAATTGCATTTAGGCTAATATTTCTTGGTGAAACATTTTATGTACTTGTTTTTAAACAATACCAAATGTTTTTTTTTTTCTATTAACTTTCTAATTGGTATAATAAGTTTCTTATAATTACTGACCAATAACTTGTACTGTTCTTATGAATTTGGTTAGTTGTCTGTTTGGCATACATATAAGCTGTATCGTCCATTCAGTTGGACAAGTAGATACCTTAGTAGCAGATAACAGTAGATGGCGATATATTCTCATAGCTAGATATTATATTAATTTGATTTTAAGAGCTCCTTCGATTTGGTTGGTGATTTATTGCTGATGAAATCTAATAAAATCGAAATCGTCTGGTAGTTTTGATAAATTATTGACCAACAACATATTTCTTCGTAAATACGAGGGTAAATCAAATATAAACCGTATTTTTGCTATTTAGCTTAGAACGTAGAGGATTTGATGCTCGAGTGTTGTTTGGTTTATGAGGAGGGGGAAACCGGCTTAGGTAGCAGCTGCGCTTGGTTCTGTCCGCAGTACAGCTGTGATTGAGCGCAAGGTACCTTCGTCTGTTGCACAACGAATCATCGTAAAGTTTTTAATCAATGATGGCTGAATGTTAAACTATCGGAAATTTTCACTTGTTTGAAGGATGCTGCACAGTTTGGAGATGCTACACTGTCTCCGAGAACACAGAATTCAGGGATGGGAGAGAATGTGTCGAAAATAAAGGTCATGATCGACACCCAAGAACAAGTCTCACAAATGTCATGATGTCATCAGAGGTGGGTATGGTATCAGTTATGGGAGCATTGAGTCGATCAATTCTGATGAACTTGGCTTTAAAAAAATTAGTGCTCGATGGGTTCCAAGGTTGTTGACCGAAAATAAAAAACAGGTCAGGTGGAGAACAGTAGTGAAAGACATCTGAATCGATTTCGACAAGAAGGGGAGGTTGTTTTGAGGCGTATCGTCACTTGTGATGAGACGTGGGTCCACCACTACACTCCCGAATCAAAAATGGCGAGTAAGGAGTGGCGAAGAATGCGAAAAAAGGATGAAGGCTGCCCTTTTGGCTGTCAAAGCCAAAACCTGTCTCTTAGCCGAAAAAGTGCTTACGAATGTTTTCTTTGACTCGAGGGTTTGTTTGAGTTTTACTCATTCATTTTCTTCACGATCCACGATCAACGAACAGTGAATGCGGCTTACTATTCTGACTTGTTACAGTCTACAGTCCACAAAAATCACGTATCGCAGCAAACGACGGCGTATGCCCATTCGAGAAAGGCAAAAGTTTTGAAAGCAATGACGTAGAGGAGTACTCAAACTTTTCATGAAGAAGGAATATTCAAGGTTCCAAATCGGTGTCAAAAGCGTGTAGAGCACGGAGGTGACTACATTGAAAAATGTTAAATGTTTAATTTGTGTGTACCATTAATCAATAAATTTATTTTACAAAATTACTGTTTATATTTGATTTACCCTCGTAATTTTTGCCCCGCGTATTTAAGTATATAAACCTATTTTTTTGTAATTAAACCTTATATTTATAACTAACTCAGAACTGTATCATATCAGTATTTTGATAGTATCATATGAAGCGTTGAGATACTTGTAAAACATTAGCGATATTATAATTGGAACAGATGATAGCAGTCTGTATGTAGGTATTCGTTTTGTTGTGTCGTGACTAATCGATTGTAAAACAAATTCACTATTTTCCTATCATGAGATAACGAGGTGGCCATTAAATTTATTTAAACTGAAACTTATCAAACTGACCTGGAAATTGTAAACTTGTAATGCTTTTGTGTATCGGTGCGTAAGGAATGATGGAAAAGTTGTATAGATGTATGTTTTGTATAGTCGATAACGAGTTTAATTTTTTAATAAATGCGACATTAATCCCAACTAACATTATTGTTGTGGCATCATCAAAAGCTTGCGCGGTGTAATAAATCAAATGTGCATTAAAGCGGTTATTTGTGTCGAACGTTTTTAGCACAAAAATACGCCATTCTAACAATTACATTTATTGATCGTTAATATGCTACATGGAAAGAGAGTAACAGATAGATATAATACAAATATCTACATAGCATTTAAAATAAGTATGTTACACAGACAATATTTTAAACCGTCATAGATACAGTCTAATCTAAACGTCTAAACCGTCATTTACAAAGAAAATCAAGCAATATGTTATTAGATACTATTATTACTATTACTTTTAATCGCTAATAATTAAACATTACCTCAAATTAATGAGGAAAAATTTGTTATTACTGTCACGCCCTCGCTGGTATTTGAACCCGGGATCTTTAGCTTTACGCGCCAATGTAAGGTTTTAGGCTTATTCAAATCTTAAAGGTATGGGTGAACTTTTTACATTCTCCTTTGGTTATTATTATTTCTGCTTACGTTTTAAGGAAGCTTCGAGGAAGAAGAGTACGCTTCGGGAGTCGTGAGTGGTAACATCTTCCGATTCTAGAACGAAAATGCTAGTGCGGGGAAGTCTCCTTGCAGGAATCGTGGGAATGGGTGGGTGGTGTGGTTAGGGAGAGAAAGATGAGACGGTCGAAATGAAGATAGAAGAGAAGTGAAAGATTATCTGTGGAATAGAATATTACTGCCCCAGCATTTGCCTAAGTGGTCCATGAAAACCACAGAAAACTTGGACCAGAGCAGCCGAACATTAGGGTAGCTAACGTTTAGCTATACTGAGCGGGGATACCCATATGACCGTAGTATAAGAAATACTGTTTCTGACTTTATAACTACCTATTTTGGGTAGAATATGTAACTTTTTTTTAATGTAAATTAGTTTCTCTGATATTTTGATATTCAAAATGCTTAGTTGGAATTTTTATTTAAATATCACGGTTTGAGCATGTTTAAAAATTAACATTCTGTCATCGATAGAGGCATGATATATGCTGTCGCTAATCTTCCGCCGGCGGAATCACTTATTGTAAGAATTAATACGATTGCGTCCATTCATATTTTCATTGTAATGAAAGACAATAAAACTGATTTACATGTTGATTAAAAACGTTAAATAAATTTGGACATCCGACTCTTCAAACGTCAATAAAAGTAAACCGACAACGCGGTTTAGCAAAATGCTATCGACGCCAACCACAGAAGCCTATAGACCAAAAAACTTATTACGTTTTGACGATATATCGTTTCTGTAAAACGGTCAGTTCGAAAATAATTACGAATACGGTTTGTTGTTTGAAACAGTTGGTTTATATTTAATTTCTAACGAGCTGAAAAAGAATCGTTAATATCATCAATAGCCGTAAGTCGTAAGCAGGTAATAACAGGAAGAGAACAGTTCGCAGTGTGCAACACTCCGATAATATCATCAGTTGTATCTTTAAGTAGAGACATAATAATGACGGTGTTTCAACTCCATTTTTGTTCAGGCGTAGATCGAAAAGGTTAACGAAGTTAATTCGAACGGGGCGCCCCAGATGTTCGACTAAACATAGTCGGGAACCGTGTAATTACATTCTCTACTTTGGCGCTAGCTTAAAGATTTTGTTCTGCGAAAGAATAAAATCTTCTGAAATCCTTTAGTAAAAAAAAGTTACAAACATAATTTTCGTATGCATGAGATTGAATATGTAATGGGGTACTTTACTGTACACGGACTTTGAAAGAATAGGAACCTTCCCCAAAAACATTTTGTAAACAAGAAACCTGGTGATGAATTCCGTAAATAACAACAGTCAGCGTAGTAAACTAATTAAGGGTCCTTTTTATAACTAAGGATATCGATTGCGAATACTCAACATGAACAAATGTTCTGATAGATATGCGTGCTCTATCACATCTACCCCCTTGATTCAGTTTAAGAAGTCGAAAATTCATGAGTGGAAAATATGACTTCAACAATGTATCTTTCCTATGCTGTTTGTAGTTATTTATTAAACGCAGAAGTTAACCAGCAGAAACTTAGGTTGGTTGGTATTCTGTAGGGGCTGTATATGGCGCGCTAATTCAACGAAATCCAAATCAAGTCTGACAATTGCGATAGAATGTTGACTATGAACTAATTTTTATAACAACCCTTTATTGCAAATCTTTCTTATATTAACGATGGTATTTTTAAGTTGATTTTTGTTGATAAATATAAATATGGAATCAACAGAAACAACTACTCCGAGGGCTAATACCCCTACCGGCATTGATCTATTACACTGTTGTATCCGATGAGATCCATTAGGTCTAAACCGGTTGTGGGATTTGGCTTTCGGTTCGTAGTGCCTGCTTGGTGGGACGCGTTCCAAATGTGGGATCTGTGATCCTTAATATTTAGGCGAACAAGGATTTCAATGCCTTCTTTTTTGGACATGATTTTTGATGTTTTTCTTTAGCTAGATACAACTTGAAAATGTCTTACTCTTTTAAATTAACGGTTACTTGATGTACGAAGCAGTGTCAAGTCCCCACTGGGAGGGAGGGCCAATTGTAAGGCGACTTTTTCGGGATCACATCTTGATCATTGTTTATATGTCCCTTTCGTTTAATGTGAATATGGTATATTTATATTTATAATGTACGAACTTTGACTACAACATCGTATTGAAGCTGTTAACATAAATAGGCAAAATTCGAGATCTGCAGAAAAGTGTGTTTGTTAGCGGTGAATGTGGTTATGAAGATTAGTTTTGAGATTATCTATTTTATTTCTGTATATTATTTAATGGGCACTGTGTATTTGAAAACCCTTTGCACTTTTGCACTTTACTTTAATTTGGTCTCTAATAACTGCAATTGACCGAGACTCTTTCGTGCACTTAGGCAGCTTCTAATAAGAAGAAATGCCAACCGTATTAGATGATTATTGCAGCACTAACTAATACTTACCTACAGTAATTCCGATAATAAACATCGTTTTTACGAGAAAGATCATAACTATCTGAAGGTAAGTAATGTGACTAATGGATTTCGAAGTGGAAGCAGAATTGTTTACATTTTTATTTCCATCTTCATCTGTACATTTTAATCGAAATTAATCACCTAAAACCTACTTTCTGCCCTCGATAGTTTACAGTGTTTCAGTTTATTGAAAACAAATACAAAATGGTGGAATGTATGTTTCAAAATTAAAAGTAATAAATGTCACATCGATACTTTTACTCAAATTTATGTTTGGAGTTCTTTGGATGAAATTAAGAAAAAGTTGTAGATAATTTTATAATTTACATAGGTATATACGTGCAATAGTAGATGATGATTCATCGAGCGGCGTGGTTTAGTGCTTTAGATCAATGCTTAGCATTCAGGAGGTCACCGTTCGAACCCGGGTGCGGCTGCTCTGGTCCAAGTTTTTTGTGGTTTCCTTGGATCATCAAATGCTGTAGCAGTAATATTCCACAGATAATCTTTCACTTCTCTTCTGTCTTCGTTTCGTCCGTCTCATGTTTCTCTCCCTAACCACACCACCCACCCATTCCCACGATTCCTGCAAGAAGGCTGAAGAGGGACTTACGCCTTACCCTCCGGCTTTGCACTACATTGTATGTCGGAGGGACTGCCCGCCCACCAGCATGAGTATCTGGTGGGAATGAAACAAAAAATTTTAAAATGAATAATCTATTTAACAGTTTTAAGGTCGAATATTTCTTATTGAATTTTCGCTATTATTAGTCCTATACGGAATGTATATTTTTTTTATCTCATATATTAGCAACTAAAAGCGGTTTTCTTTTATTAGAGCTTTAATTTTATGCTGTTTGTTTTTAATTTTGGCAAATAAGGTTTATTTACTAGTACTTTGTTTTAGGATTATATTAAATTTTTAAAACGTCCCAAAATTTAAGCGAGGCATCTTATGTGTTCACCTATAATATATATAATTTAATATATATAAATCTGCGAAACCCCGACCACTTTCCAACCTACCCTTGTGACGTCACTCTAAGCAAGTTGCAGGCCCGTAGGGTCACGACTACCTCGGATAGTCTGTCGCACCAGCATTGGCTGGTGGAAATTAAACGCAATAAAGTTTACGTTTAATAAGAAAACCGCACAAATCGAATGCTTTTAACTTTTCACAAGACTGCAGAAATTAAGTTGTATGAATAAATATAGAATTCAAACAGTACCCGATTTTTTTTTTCTGGATCGTGAAGCATATCACTGTCAATATGTTTTATATAGAGATATTGCCAAAAAAGAAAAATATTTACCAGATCTTTTTTAATGAATGTAATGCTACCATTGGTCAGAGTAGCAGATCAATAAAAACCAGGTTAAAGGAACATTTGTATAGCATAAACAAACATCAACAAGAAACTGGGATTTCTGAGCATTGTGCGAAATTTCAAAATAAAAGTAAAAATTTTAATATGCTCGAGAATCTCAAAATTAAAAGAGCATCAGAATGTATATTGTTAATAATCCACTGGAATTAGGCCAAATATCTTCCTCCCTACTATTTAGCAAAAACTGTGTGAGCTGATAGGTAGTATTAGTAATTCTTATATTCTTGATAATGAGCTTTGCCCGAAACACATGTCGAGTAATAAATTAGTGAAATGTCGTAGTTGGTTTTCGGGTTATCTGGCCGTCGTTGGTTGAGACTTGTAGTTCTCGACGTTTCGTCACCTCGCAGGGGTAACATCTTCAGAAGAATAGCCCGAAAACCAACTACGACATTCTTGTTGGCCGCGAAAGCTTGAACCAGTTTGAAATTAGTGAAACATTTATAGTTGTTGTTTTATTCTACTTACTGAAAAAAGGAAAATCTGTCTTATCTCTCTCTGAAAAATAAACTACAAAAAGAACTGAGCATCTAGAAGTTTACATCAACTTTAAAGGAAAACTATAGCATAAGTTCTAGTCATTCGCATTTTTCAATGTCTGAGAATCTAACTTCATAATTTCACATGGAAATGTACATCATAAAAATTGTGTTTCTTTTTACGCGACTTGACTTATTTAGAAAGCACAATAAATATTTACCCTGGTCGATAGAGATTTCCTCATTCAAACATTTCACTATTTTATCTGTCAGCATCTTTATTGTGCTGTGTATGAGACTAATGCTGGAATGGGTTGCTGTTTCATCCTGCGTTACTTACACAGTTGTAGATGTGGGAGTATATATGGGTTTCAATAAGTATTAACCTTAAAGTCAGTGGAATATATCAGTAGCAATAAGTGATTCTTTATCGATAAATGCTTCATTAAAACTGAACAGTAAAATTGAAAATTTATGAAAATAAACTTATTATTGTATTGTAATTTTATCAATTAATAATTAAGAGATTAAACAAGGCTTTAACGAATAACATCGAGATGTAAGTAGCTCATTATTTTCACTTTTATTAAGATAAAGATGTTGATGAGCAAATTGAAACGTGGCAGAGTAGCATAAGATCAAGGTTTATATAATAATTATTATTATGAACTGCCCACTTGTTTTAATCGCTAGGTAATTCAAAATGTATTATCCACGCTATGTACATTGTATCTGAGGAATGTTTGTTTTATCCGTGAGAAACTCTCTTGATTGCTGAAATGCAAACTTGGGGAGCGCGGAGCGTGATATTATTGCTTCCCAGACATCAATCCGACCGACCAGTCAGTCCTTCCGTCCATCCGTCTGTTTGTTCGTTCGTTCGTAATAAATGCAGTAGGCCTGGACTAGAGAGACCTTCGTCGAGCAAATTGCTTGTGGGTGAGGAAAGCGTGAAGTGTCAGTTGAACAGTTAAAACTAACATAAATAAAGCGGTACGGACAACTGTGCATTAATTACACTTTTAAATAACTCTGACGTTTTAGCATCTATTAAAGGTTACGCAGGAAACGTACTTATAACTAAAGGCTTATAAAATTTTATGGATTTTACACTATAATATAATAGTAGTGCCTAGGATTTATATTTTAATTATGGCTTAGCACTTTACATACGCCAATCATAGAAACTTTTTCCACTATAATCTTACGTAAACCCTTGCTACTTACTGCATAGTTTAGCACTTGTCTCTGGTGCATAGCATTTTGTCCTTGTTGTACTTCACTTCAAATATGCTAATCAATCGATAAGCACACTTTTTCTACTTAAAATTATTATGCTACAAATTACGTAAACATACTATTACCAACGTAACTTTTTTGCGTTTCATTCCTACCAGCTACTTGTGCTGGTGGGCGGGCAGTCCCTAGGATCTACACTGTAGTGCAAAGCCGGAGGGTAGGGCGTAATGCCCTCTTTAGTCTCCTTTCAGGAATCGTGGGAATGGGTGGGTGGTGTGGTTAGGGAGAAGGAACTCACATAAAATTTGAACCAAAGCAGCCAGACCCGAATGTAATGTTTTTAGTCAACCTGTGAATCACTTTTATTCACCGATACCTGAACTAGTGCTTCTGCGAATCCCAAACTCGTAGAAGTAATAAATAGAAACAAATGGTCAGAGCATTTAGTCTCTGTATCATATTTTCTCATTGGCTTGTTAATTGTGAAGATACGCAGACATGAAGCGTCGCTGGTGGAAGGGTAGTAGGAGCGTGATTGAAGACGTACAGCTCTGACCAATATAGTCTGCATGCGAGAGAGAACGCACAATATTCACAATTTTACTATTAACAAACCTCTACAGATGTCGTTTACTAAAAAAAATTGTTTACATTTCATTCCCACCAGTTGCTCGGGCTGGTGAGCGGACAGTCCCTACGACCTACACTGTAGTGCAAAGCCGGAGGGTAGGGCGTAATGCCCCCTTCAGCCTCCTTGCAGGAATCGTGGGAATGGGTGGATGGGATGGTGTGGTTAGGGAGAGAAAGATGAGACGGACGAAATGAAGACAGAAGAGAAGTGAAAGATTATCTGTGGAATAGAATATTACTGCCCCAGCATTTGCCTAAATAATCCAAGGAAACCACAGAAAACTTCGACCAGAGCAGCCGTAGCTGGATTCAAACCAGTGTCCTTCCAAATGCTAAGCAATGATCTGGAAGCACTGGACCATGCCGCTCGGTGTCGTTTACTGCGCTGTCTGTATTTATTTATTAATCTAGCTGTTAACCAGTGGAAATTTGTTGGAGTTGTATGCCTATGGTGTGCTAAATAGAAGCAAGAAGTATGATTGTTTGAGATTTTATTGCTCGTATGAAGTCAAAATCAATTAAATTCAGTAAATTTAGATTTTAAATTTCAGGAAGACGGTTAAAATAAAAGGAAATTTTATATATTGTATGATACGAAAAATTGGACTTATCTACCACCCACCTCAATCTGATTTGTTGGTTTTTCATAACACATACCTGTGTGTCTACAAGTTGTAATAATAGAATGGAGCAACAATGTGAAACGCCAACGTGAAAAGCCGTTACTTTTGCGATAGATTACCTTATAACCCGTTATTACGAGCCAATACACACAACACGCGTAAAACAGAAAAACGGCGAGAAGCATTAGTTCGATTATGAAACATAATTTATGTGCGAGGAATCGCGTTACATGCACAATATATAATGGTTGCAGACACCCAGGTCTAATAACAATAATGGCCTCTCGCCGTAGGCCTTTTGTTAACATCAGGTAGGCATCCACATCTAAGAATAATAACAACAACAACGTGTACTACCTATTTTATAACATTTACAATAAGTATACATAGGTACTACGTACAACAGGAGTAGTAAACCGGTAAACGAGGTTGTAAATGCAAAAAGAAGAATGAACCGTTTCACTTTCAACGTGAAATAATAATAAGTAATTGTATCTACACAAAATGTATTAGAAATATATAGTAATAAACAGGTGCAGTGAACTACAGCACGTCTTATTTCTACTTGACTTTATCGATAACATTTAATGTTATCAGTCATTTTTCTTTAATTCAATCTTTAATTATTGTACAATGTTAACTCTTAAGCTTAATGTCAGTAGCTGTCCCGTAGTTTACAAAAAAGATACAAAATTCCATGTATGGAGCTGTGAGCTTCGCAGTTCGAACGAATTTACGAGACCTAAGACATTACCTACAGTTTCTGCATTAAAAATATAAAGATTAACATTAAATGTTCATTGGCTCCTATACTGGTAGGTCGTTTCGATTAACCAATATAAAATATCTGCGAATATAAAACTTAAAATTAAAAAAAAATGTCTATTGTTACAGTATATTTCAAACGACAATCCCATTACGATACATTAAAAACTTCTGATTGTGCTTGAACCCCCCCCCCTCCTCTACGTAGCTGGTGTGTTTAATAATTTTAGAGAATTGTGCGATTCAGAATCATAATCTAGACGAGCCCCATTTTCAATGAGGTATTCCGTTATTTATTTCTATTAATTCGTCTAACACGACATAAATATTTACGTCACATACCTAATCTTCTTGGTACCGAATTAAGTCTTCATTCCTATTCTACTTGTTTATATGCGAAATAAATTCATCTGTCTTGCTAACAATGAATTGCCCACGCAAACTCGGATTGAGCCACTATCTAAAGGAACATATTTCAACAGGATCCTGATAGGACATGCCACATACACTTGCATACACATATAGGTATACACACATATATGTTGCAGAAAATATTGAAATGTGAACTTCCTGTCGAATAGCAATTACGACAAACAATTTAAAATCATAATTTAAACGAACGGAGGCAATAAAACAATACAACCGCCTTGTCGTTTTACATATCCCGTGTCGATTAATGATCTTAAATTCGTTTGTTAATTCTTATGCCACCATTCTTCACTACTCGCGCTTTTCCTTTCTCGGCGTGGGGGCTCTCTCAAATAGCCGTACGACACCGACAGATTTGGTATAGTGCGCGGAAAATCAGTGCAACAAAGGAGGCGCGCGCCACGCCCACACGCAAACTGCGCAAATGCAGCTGCCGGTGTAGTGTCCCTACACAGTGTAAAATGACAGTTAGCTACGCTTATTATTAAGACGCGATCGAAGTTTGTTATGTTTTGTGTAACCTCCGTTATTTTAAATTTGTGATATGTATATCACTTTTTTCGTACTTTTTAATAATTTAGCTACGAGGGTTGCTATTTATATTTTGAGCTAAATAATCAAAATACAGTAATTGATTACCGAAAATGGCTTTATTGTTTTTTGAAGTATTCTCTATGATGATCAATACACTTTTGCATGTGCTCGAACCAATTTTCGTAATACTTTTTCCACTCCGGTCGAGATTTTGTCCAAAACATGATTTTCTCCAGGCGCCGAAAAACTTTGGCCAGGCAATTTATTCTTGATATGCAGGAATTAGAAGATGTCATTTGGTGACAAATCTGGACTGTGCGGAGCATGACTCATCAATTCGACTTTTTCGCCTGTCAAATAGTCAAATAGGTGGTTGATTCAGCCGATGTGTGAGAGCTTGCATTGTCGTGATGAAGAATGATTCTTTGTTGCCACTTCTTTTTTCGTATTTGACCAAGCACTTCTGGTAAACAAATGGTTGTGTACCATTCAGATGAAAATTCACTGATCTACGTTGCTCTAACGGTACATGTGATCATTAGCTTCGAAGTGCTTCGCGCACGAATTACATTTGTGGGATTTGGCTCGCCTTGGAGGACCCATGCGGTGGATTACCGTTCTGTTTCGGGCTCATACGTATAGATCCAAGATTCGTCACCTACAGATGTTATATATCGCATTTGATTGTATTTCTTGAGCATTTTTGTGTACCAATTGGCACGAGCATCTTTTTGAGCTTTAGTCAAATTATGCGAGATCCAACGCGAACAAATCTTCTTCACAGCTAAATCTTCACGCAATATCTTATTGATCTCGTCATACTAATGCCCAAGGATGACTCAATCCCACGATAAGTCACATAATGATCTTATTGTCAGTTCGCGCACAGCATCAATGTTTTCTGGCACAACTGATTTTGGACGAACTTCACAACTTTAATTCCTGAGAGAACTGCGGTCACGATTAAATTCGTGATACCAGCGATTCACAGTGGCAAAAGTCGAAGCAAGTTGATCGAAGCGCTCCTGTCCTGATGATCCACGTCGAAAGTCGTAAAAAATCATCCCACGAAAATGTTCACGAGTTAATTCTATTTTTTTCGCTGAGACAAAATTTTCAAGTTAACGTTCTAAAGAAAGTTATGGGTATAAAGGTAAAACTTTCAATTAGAAATGTCAGATGGCGCCTGTAAACACTTAGTTTTACCAATGCTCAAAATATAAATAGCAACCCTCGTAATAACTCTACATACCCTAAACGCAAGCGAATTCTATCGTATAACCAACATTGTGCTCTTCTTATCTTTTAAGTACATTACAAACGAAACGAATTTCCCTAAAATCAGAACCATGAAAAGAGAAATGACTATTTTAAATACGAAATCCACAAATTTAATAATTCCTTTCTCAGTTTGCATTTCTGAATAATATAAAATTTATATTCTAGCCAAAAATGATGTTTAAAACAGAAAAGCGAATTTTGACAATAATTATTTGTCGATAGAGATTATGCTCTCAACCCTCAACCGTTTGTAAAACAGTATTACTTACCTAGGGTCTCAAACAACTACCTTTGACTAGTTTTTATTGAGATAGTGTAAAGGCAAAAGCTGGAAAAGACGAAATTGCGGATACACAACAAAACAAACACAAATATTAAATGATAAACAGCAGCAACCCTTGCAAGGCTGTCAACCGATTAATATAATCTATCTAGAGGAATTATTGGCATTACTTGATAGATTACGGGTATGAGTTTTTGTTTTATATCAACTGTACCTATGTGTTTTTACCCTTTATTCTTGTAGGCTGAATCATTACATAATAGTTATATGATTATAGATACCAGTTTGTAAATATAAATTTCATTGACATGGTTTTATTAATGAACAGATACATGTGTTTATTTAAATATGTACATTTGAACATATACATATAATATATATATATAAACTAACGTCCTTATTATGTCATCTTACCATAAGTTCCTATTGTATATGATGGCCGCTGTGAATACTAAATGTGTTGTTGCTTATGTTACAATAACTATGTGGGTAATCTGAACCTTTAGAAAAATAGTAGATTTATGGAATCATATCTGTCCTTATAACTCTGAAAAATATGTATATTATGATGGAAAGTTCAAGGAGTGACCCAACAGGCATATTTTTTTATCCTTTTTAAGGGTCCAATTTTTTTTGTGGTTTAAATTAACGTAATAGAAATTTACTGTGAGACATTTATTACAAAAAAATTGGAATTAAAAATAATGAGGGATATGTCGCGGATTCTCGAAGATTTACTTACAAGGTTAAAGTGATTCTAACCTACTTAGCAGAGAACCCAAATAAAAATGATAGCTATACGATGAAATCAGAGGTTGCTAAAGCGATCTGGATGCGATTTGCCATTATTATTTAAGGGAGCCCTTGGAAATAGGTGTATACGTTATTTATTACTTTAATATTTTCAAACATAGCTAAGTACAATTTAAACTTGTTAAACATATTGAATACTAATAATAAAGAAATAAAACACTAGAATGTTTACACAGAATTGTATTTAAAATACTCTACAATATTGTTTCGACCGACGCGGTCATTCTCAAGAGTAACAAATGGATTATACTAAAGTCTAAATAATGCTTAACTACTATTTATACTTAAAACTATTTGAGTAAGGATGATGGATGGCAATTTTTACTATAGTTTGTGTAATATGAGGGGTGAATTGGATATATTAGGTTCTAATTAATTATTGACTAAATTAACCTGATTATTTATATCTTTTTAATTTCTAGACTCTCCAATAAAGATAGTTTCCTGCTTTTTGATATGTTTGGATGTAAAATTTTTGATTTTTTTAATGTCTATCAAGTGGTTATTTATTGAACAATGTTCTGAGAGACCTGTCTTTATTAATGGCGTATACGTGTTCTGATATGCGTTTTTTAATAGATCTACCACTTTGACCTATGTATGACGCATCGGATGAATCGCAGAATAATTGGTAGATACCACTCTTGTCCATATGGTTATAATGTTTTATTTTATTATTTACTAAACTTTTTCCTAAATTATTTGTTTATATTACTGTACAATTGAAATTCTTTTTTATGTAATTTGTAAAGTTGACGCTTAAGTTGTTAATGTATTTTATACTTCAAAATTTATTATTGTTTTTAGAGGGTTGCGAAGTATACAGTAATTTAGAGATATTCTTTTTTGTTTTGTTTTTTAAAAATTTTTCTATTAGATTCGGTTTGTAACCATTTTTTTGAGATATGTATTTAATGGTGTTGAGTTCATTGTTGAAATCATTATCGGTGTGTGGTATATTAATTAGTCTGTGTATTCAGCAATGGAAAACTGCATGTTTTGTTTGAGTCGGGTGGTGTGAATTAGCAGGAATAACAACATCTGTGGTAGTCGGTTTTCTAAAAATATTAAAAATGCAATTACGATTGTAATTAGTGAGCGTTATGTCTAGGAAATTGATACTATTATTTATTTCTTTTTCAATCGTGAATTGAATGTTACCATCTAGTAAATTAAAAATATTGAAAAATGTGTCTAGTTGTCGATTGGTGCCATTCCAAAAACAGATGACATCGTCGACGTATCTGAAACATTATTGTAAAGTATTTTAAATACAATTAATTCTGTGTAAACATTCCAGTGTTTTATTTTTTTATTATTGGCATAACTAAATAATTGGAAGAGAAGTAAAGCCAAAAGTATTATTTACGTTAATTACCAAAATGTATCGTATACTAATTACCATACTGAGACAATGAACATTATGAAATATAAAAAAATGTTATAATCAGGAAAACAAAAAGCAATATCTACAAACCATTGAATACTTTTTAAGTGAGCACACCTATGTGATGAATTATTATTCAAATAAAAAACAAGAGAATAAATTGAAATAATTACCACAAACAATTAACATCAGCGAGGATGTGTTTTCTACCCACTTCCTGTGTAGGAATTATCAACACGAGACAGTTTCTCGTTTTGTTTTTGATGCTTCAAAAACTAAAAATATTTGCTGCGGTCTAACACTTGGTCAAAAACAAATCTATCTTGTCTTCTAAAAATAGTAATTCAAACAAGTTTATACATAAATACATACCTAAATGTATCTATATATTTCTTTGTTCTAGGCCAAAGTACACAAAAAGTGATCATCAATTTTCCTTGCCGCTATAGTTATTAGCGGCACTTTAGTTATATTTGTTCGCTTAGGGTGACCTCAACCTAAAATTTTACTTTCAAGGGCATTTAAATTCTCCGAACATGATATTTTCAGGGTCGTAAAAACTTTAACGCCCAAATTTTAAGATGTATACCTAAGTAACTACAATTGACAGTCGGACATCTTACAACGTTAATGGTGCAAAATGTTTAGCTACATAATTACAATAATAGTAATTAATTGCAAGTGTGACCTAGCATTTGTATAGTAAACTTGAAAACATATTTGATAATATGTTATGTGCCAAGTGGTCCAATTAGTCGTTATAAAATAGGCTACATGATGGTTCACAAAGACTTAGACGTAAGATAACTCCAGAAGTAAAGTATTAATTAATGGCTAAAAATATACCGGGTGCAGGGACGTCATTACGCGTGTGGTTGCTATGGCAGAAAAAAAAACTGTACCTGTCATCAAAACTTTGAGAGCTTGCCGTTGCAGCGCACTAGTATAAGAATAAATAAAAATAGTTTTGTTCTCTAAAGGTTCGTCTATGGATTCCTATTTAGTTTTTGCCTCAATGTCTTTGTAATAGAATGAAAATTAAATAAGAACGCTTGGACAGATCATAAAATACGGTATTTACAAAATTGGTAACGTTTTCTTGAGTCTTTTTTCGTATTTTTTCTGAATGCCGTATTTTAAGAGCTGGCCAGTGTTTTTATTATATTGCACTTTTAGTAGTTATAGACTGATATCTAGTGAAGACTCACTTCAAATTGCTGTATTTTAGACAGTTTACATTTTATGAATATTTTTCCGAACCTCTACAAAATAGATAAAACTTCAAATATCCCGCTTCCGTTATAAATTACCTATATATTTTTTATATTTGAATTCTTCAACCTCGAATTAATGTACAAACATTTTTTCGGCAAAATCTGGGACGAAAAGCTTTTCAATAATTTTTGATACGATGATATGTATATATATTATACTTCGATTGGCGAATTGTAATGAAAATAGTAGAAAGAGAGAGAAGACATGGTCAGAACTCTTCATCTTTTGCGTGAAAGAGGACACAGACAGCTCTAACCATAAACTCTGTCTCTCTCCACGACAGAATCCTTGCGTTTTTGATATCACCGGTCCAGGAATATTTCATGTAGATGATCTGATCAGGTGTCAGAAAAAAACGTAATGACGTCGCTCGATCGGGCGTTAAAAAGCGGTGGGATGTAATCTAGTGGTTAGCTATTATCTTAGTTTAGGACACCGGTTCGATTTCTTGGATCGTGCAGATGTAGACAAATGCTGCAGAACTGATATTCAACAGTTTTTCATTATTGTACTGCCCTCAGTTTTTCCTTTTCATCATTCACCACCCATTCCCATGACTTCTGAAGGAGGCCTTCCGTCCTACCCATCACTTTCCACTGTAGTAGCTGTAGTTTGATGGGACATCTTTCCCACCAGTAACAGCATGGAATCCAATATAAAGTTTTTTAACCATGTTTACAGTTTTCAAATAAATGTACAGGTAAAATTTTCTTTGCGTGAAATTTATTTATTTGCGAAGAGTAAACCAAAATGATTTTCAACTTATTTTATAAAAAAGTGACTTTACAAATGTAGTACTTGAGGAAAGTTTATAAATTGAGTTGGTACTCAATTGTATACAAGATACAATAGAGAGATAATCACATTTAGTAATAAACTTGTTTGAGATCTTGAGTATTAAGGGATTCATTTGTAGGGAATGGCTATTATCTTGGATCTACAACTTAACGAAGCCCAAGTTATCCAATTGTTATTGAATTTAGTTTAAGTTTTATCAACGATAGACCTCTCCTAGTATCGATCTAGTGGAAGAAAGCTTAACTGTTACAGTCTTCCTTTAATTTATCTTTAACATGTGTAATTGAGTAGTTAGTTGCTGATGGTGTTTTCTTTCTTTTCAGAATCTCTATTTTCGTCGGCAGGCTACACATTTGGAGCGCCTACGCCACCTCCTGGTTCGCCCTATTCGCCGGTCACTTCTAGCCAACTCGAACTTTTCGCCAAGGGCTACAATTCAAACATAATAATTCAACAGCCCTCCGATTTCACGCTCTCTCCCAAAAAAGGACAATTACCCGAGAAGTCACGTCCAGAGGACCATTGTCTAAAAATCAAACCTGAAAAATCCGCCTGCGGCTGTCTTAGTTCGCCTGGCAATAGAAAGTAAGTTAAGTCTTAAAATAAACATCACTACTTCATTCTTCGAGGGTAGGATGACACTTTTGTCTTCGGATGAATGATGACTTTCTATGAAATACAAGAAATATGTAATTTACTATAATAATATATAGCACGTCACTACAAAATATAGTTCAAAATGTAGATAAGTAATCAATAGATAAGTGGTTAAGAAAATAATTGTATCTATTTAGGAATGATTGACTGTTAAAGGACCTTCCTCCGTATACTACAGACGTTTCAGGAGCCGATTGGGCTGCATCATAGATTGCACCTTGTTTTTTGCTTTTGTCACTTAAAATTGTCTTACATATATTAAAAATTATGTACATTTTGCATATAATTGAATAAAAATTCCCTTTTTTCTAAAGTTCCCATAGTGGCCGATAGTTGATAGACTTTAATTGAAATTGTATCGGGCAGCCCATCAAACTTTTTTCGGCTGCTTTAGAATCGTCATATCTATCCTCACACTGATTAAGTAACCGACTAAATAGTTGGTCAATTAAATGTCTGCTGTGTGCGGAGGCTCTTATGCAGGAAGTTTTCAAATTCCTTTACGGAATGAATACGTATGTGGATATTCGTTTGGGTTTAATTTAATTTTCTGTGTGATCCCTATGAAAAGTATGGCACTGTACCTATGTATGTATAAAAGCACCACATTCCGACGGTAATTACTCAAATGTCCATTATATACATTGTTGGTGAGAATCCATGAGATTATGGAGAAATTAAATATAATGTTTTGTAATTACACTACAAAAGCTGTTAAACTTGATGATTCGTGGTCAATTATCTGAACCGCGTGTGGTGTTCATTGCTATTAAAATATGTAATGAAAGTTGCGCGTGCGAAAAAATTTTTAGTAGGCAAACTGAGTACCTGAGTGCTTTATTTGTTCGGCCAATTCAACTTTTACCTAATATATTTGTAGAACGAAAATAAATAATAAATCACAACTATTGGAGTATAAGGGTAGTGATAGTAGCATTAGACCAAATATCTAAGGTATAGAAATTGGAGTCGAAAAACTTGAAACAGTCGCCGATTTTTGTTACCTGAGAAGTCAGATAATAGATAAAAGAAAAAGTCCGAAGCGTTTGAGATATAGTGTTGTAAATGAAAATATTGTGGGTAGAAGAGATTGGAAATGAGGAGATATTGGGGAAAGTAAAACATAGATAATGTTATGGAAGTCAATAATGATGATAGGGCACTTTCTGAGATATGGAGGGCTAGTAAAATATATATTACAAGCAGAAATAGGGGCAGAGGAGAATTACTGTTTACAAATAGTTAGGCATAGGGATTGTTTTAGTTTTCGGGAAATGCGAGGATTAGCTCAGTGTAGGAAGGAGTGGAGGTGCGTGTATTTAAGGATGTGGTATGTCCTAATAATCGGAAAATAAGATTAGCCCAGTATAAGAAGGAGTGAAGGTGTATGTTGAACCGAGCGGAGTGGTCTAGTGCTTTGGATCATTTACTTAGCATTCGGGAAGTCACCGGTTCCAATCCGGGTCCAGCTGCTCTAATCCAAGTTTTCTGTGGTTTCCTTGGATCACTTAGGCAAATGCTGGGGCAGTAATATTCCGCAGATAATCTCTCACTTCTCTTCTGTATTCATTTGTCCGTCTCATCTTTCTTTCCTTAACCACACCACCCACCCACGATTCCTGAATGGAGTCTGAAGAGGGCCTTACGCCCAACCCGTGTAGGTCACAAGGACTGCCCACCCACCAACACAAGTAGCTGATGGGAATGAAACACACAAAAGTTCTTTTTTTTTAAGTTATGTTGAACCAGTCTTCGGGATAACAATTTTGCGAACTTGTGATGATGATGAGGTGTTCTAGTTACTGATCGCTGTTGTTATTTCCTTCTATTCTTGCATTGTTTCAGGTATTCGGCTGACAACTCGTCAGGCTGTAGTCGGACAAATCCGATCGAGTGGAGTTGTCCGATTAACGTGAAGAAAGAGCCGGGTTCAACCCCGTGCCAGGTGGCAGAAGTCACGACCAGCGCTTCACCCATAGTCAAGGTTGAAATCACTTCTCCTACCCAAAAGTGCCCCGATGTGCATGGGGTGGCGCTACCATCTGGGGTGGTCACGTCAAATGGTAAGTTCGGTTGAATACAGTACCTACCCGTCCTCACCCCTCATTCCCTTCCATGTCAACTGAACTTTTACGAACGAAGAAAGATTAGCGTCCATAAAATAGGGGTAATTTTAGATCATGCTAGAGGCCCATTGTAATATAAAGATGTTCTTTTCGTACCTATGTTTATAGATATTTGTTACTGTAGGTATAACTAAATATTATCAGATAGATATTTTACCAGATCGTCTTACAGGTTTTTGAATTAAATTTTGATCAGTTTAATGTTATAATCTGTGTCTTTTGTATATATGAGCGTTCTGTTTCGTTTTGAGATATAGAAATATGTTTGTTCATCGATCTGTAGAAATCGTTTCTTTTATGAACTATTTCACATGATTTTTAAGCTGGAAATTTATGACAGGGATATTTCATTAACGCTCAGGTCGTCCATTAGCAGTTAGCTCTTTTAAAAATACTTATAAAATCATTTCAAAGGAGCACGTTTTACATAGATATCAATTCCTTTTTCTTCCTGCGTCGTGTTATGTAGGTATTTTTGAGAAGGGTTGGCTACAAAGGGCTCAAAAATATTTCTCGTGACGTTTATATAGAAAATCTTCAGACGTATTGCTGCAAATATGGGCCAGATAGATCATTCCTTTTATCTGTCATATATCCGAGTGTTACAGTTTGACGACGAATTAAGATCGTAATTCATAAAAATGCTCAGACATTATTCGAATATTAATAACGAACACTTAACGTTTCGGTTAGGGGAAGAAAATTAATGGTATGAACCGCTTCGGGCACGTGTCTAGCTCGCATTTCTTACGCTAATCTAATTTGATCCTGTTTATTCTCTATCTATCTACATAATATCTACACATGTGTGTTTTCTGATAAAATATAAAAGAATCAGACTAGTTATATATATAATATGCTCTTCTTTTCATGATCGGAAGTGTGTCTACGATTAAATCAGACAGCGTTCTTCTTTATAGTTACACCCGAGTCCTAAACAAAGAAAGGCAATAAACCCCTGTCGCTTAGTTTGAGATCTTTCCCTCTTACAATGTATATATATATATATATAAATTCCGAAAAGTAATTGTATCTATAGAATGCGAATCTTTTCTTTGACAGGCAGCATACCGGTTGGTATTGCCGTGGCCAGACAAAGAATACATCATCAGGAATCCGTCTCGTCGCCGTCTCTGCCTCCTGCAGGGTTGCTTACCACTGTTAACACCACTACTCAAATTAAAGAACTTTCCAGGCTCCACCAAGAAGTTGGTAAGAAAAATTTCACTTTAAATGTTTTTAGATTTGATTTGCGTCTTAAGTATATTCAGTTTACTTATAAGGAAAATCTAGGAATTACTGTTGATGAATGGGAATGAGACAATGTTTACAGTAAAAGAACTTCCTAATCTATACATAAGTTAACATAAATTCCTTATTTTAGTTGTTCATATTCAGACTTCTAAGCTTTTTTTACCTTTTCCAAAGTTCATATTTACATTTCTCCAATAGATCTTGTAAGGTACTAACTTCAATTTTATTCGAAATAATTTGTATTCGAAAGGTACTTATTGTATAATTGGTAATTAAATGTTATAATGATTAGGTCTTCACATATGTTGCAAGTTTCATTTCTCTTAAGTGTAATGGAACATCCATGACGTTCTATCATTAGTATCCACCTCTATGAAGTCTTTCAACTACGATAGTCTATAAAATAGTTTTTAGTTTAGTTTAGTTTCCTTCTCTTAAAGGCTATCTACACTATCATTTACGTACTTAACTTAAGTCATAGTGATCTTCTTCTAGTTTAACTTCATCTCCCCACATTTATGTGTAAGTCCGTCTTATTTTCATGGTCTATCTCTAAAAATGCACAGTTTTATATTATGCCCATGTTTTGTTAGAACTTAATTTTATCCTTATAAGAACTGTTAATCAGCTCAGGAGAAGGTACTATAGGTACCTACTTATGCACGAAAGAGAAGTTAATCCTAGTAAGAAGGAATGCATGTAAATGTTTCAGGTTACTGTAAGGGGGTTGAGGATGGGATTTGTGTTGAAATTCTTTGTTAAGAGTTGTCATGTACTGAAAGGATTATCGTTGGGGCTAAAAGACTGTAAAGAACTGAAAAATTTGCCTTGGTGTTGGGATTTAAGAGTTAATGGCACTTCACATTAATGTTGTTTTGCCATCTGCATGATTCTGACCTTGGTGCAGCTGCGCCAAGTTTCATTTTAGCCCCGTCACTAATCTTAACCTAAACATGAGAAATGCCCAAATGTTGATGTCAAGTTTTGTGTCAGATTCAACGGCAGGCATGGCCGCGTCCACGACAGGAGGCGTATCAGCGGGTGGTACACTGCTGCAGTGCACGGACGAACGTGCTACCGGATTGGCTGGATGGTCGATGGGCGGAACACCCAACTCCACCCTGGCAACGCCCACGCTTTGGCAATACCCCGGTAAGCACACTTGATCGTTCAGCTCTTTTTTTTGTCCCACTACGTTCCATTTTTGAACCGGTTCTTCTTTATTATGTGGCATGTAAACGCTTTTTTGCACTCTACAACCTGTTGCTGTCTATTATTATGTTGGGACGGGATGTGCAAGTGTTTTAAGACATTTTTTGAGTTTCATTAATAGCCGCTTTTTTATATAAATAAAACAGGTTGACCAGCAATAAAATAGGCTTTACTCCATTAAGCTCTTGACGGATAAATGGTTAGTTGTTAAAAAAGTTGACGAGAAGCGTATTTTTACCTTCTACTCATGTTAACTTACTAATTTAGGTTTACTTCATACACTGTTGATTGTTGTTTCTTGCTTTAATTACTTAGACCCTGTTATTACCTATTACCTTGTGAGTAATCAACTTCCTATAGGTAATATATGTAAGTAGGCATTATATAAATTTTCTCTAGTATTGTTCCCTCCTTCGGTGGTGAGAATCATCATACACCTCAGAAGGCTGAAGGTATACGAGGACCTTGGGCTCATTACTTCTTATACGTCCATTTTTAGAGATGGGGCACAAAGAGGGGTAGGTGGTGAGTAAGCACCTATCAGGGGGAACCAGCAACAGATGTGATAATAATATAAAATAGAAACACATGAAGCCATCAATTAGCTTTAATTGCTCCTATGTGTATTACTTCCTCTTTTAATTCACACCTTTTTCTTATTTCCTGGCAAACAACACTAATCGTAAGCAGGGCTACGTGCAAGATGGTTCAAAAAAGTTGTTGAGACGTAGTGTATAAAATGCACTTATTATCGGTGGTAGATATGACTGTAAATCCTTAAGGCAGTTTCTATTCTTCCTCTAAACTTTTAACTAACGATTATCTGCTAAATAAGAATCTCATCATAAGGAGGCATTTGGAGTTGTTACAGTTTAGACTTCATCTGAAGAATTTTATGGAGAAAATGATGTCTTAAAAGGTATCCAACTAGGTAGGTACTTCTACAGTAGATACTTAAAAGGACGTGGATTACCTTAAAACTTTTTTGTGTCTCATTCTCACCAGCTACTCGTGCTAATGGGCGGGCAGTCCCTCCGACCTAGTAGTGCAAGCAACTTCAACCTCCTTTCAGGAATCGTGGGAACGGGTGGGTGGTGTGGTTAGGGAGAGAAATATAGACGGACGAAATGAAGATAGAAGAGAAGTGAATCATTATCTGAGGAATATTACTGCCCCAGCATTTGCCTAAGTGTTCCAAGGAAACTACAGAAAACATGGACCAGAGCAGCCGGACCCCGGTTCGAACCGGTGACCTCCCGAATGCCAAGCTGTGATCTAGAGCACTAGACCACGCCGCTCGGTGTGGATTGCCTATATTGTCTATCTGCCCTGTATTATATAGAAGGGTAGTTTATTTCAGGCGTTCATGTATATGAAGGATTCCTTCAGTAATTCATCTAATGTGGTACTTTCATATAGTAGACTCCTACAATGGTCTTATTCTTCATATGTTGTTTTCCTTGTGACTTTTTCGTTTCTCTTTTCACAAAGAACCGTTGTCCTTTTCAAGTTATCTTTGAAATACCTGTGGTAGATGTATACAATATCTTATTTGTTTTTCTTCATACACTTTCTGTTTCTTTTTTCTTCGTGCACTATCCGATTTTTTTTCCAAAGAACAATTACCCTTCCCTTTTCAAGTACTCTACCAATTACAGTAGGAAGTAATCTTTTACTTATTCTTGTTGATGGACGATACAATCAATCTATTTAGAAAATCTCGAGTATAGTCTCTTGCAAATTAATTATTTGAATCCACTAATGCTTATTCGGTTAGCTAGGTTGTTATTTCTTCAAAGAGGTACTAGGGCAGAAAATTAAGCTGTGGAGTGATTCAAGTTAGGTGACTCCTGGATCTTTCTGGTAGACAGGTTGTCAAGGAGGGTGACCCAGGGAGTCTGTAAAGATAAAACAACAATGTACTAGATCCATAAATACTTTGTAATTTTAATATTTTACTCGGGATTTTGGGAAAATGTTAGGTGTCAATTCGAAGGTTATTTGGGAAAGAACAAGTATAATTTAATTGTTTGAGTTGAATTTGTAACTATGTACGGTCTATACATCCTGACTTCTATGTAAGTATATAATATAGGATGTCTCTCTAAATTTTGTTAAAATGCTTTGTTTTTAAGAATTATATTTGGCATTTTTTTATCAACTTTACTAATATTCATTTTGGCGTTTAATAATGAAAAATATGAATTATGAATCTCACCACGAATTAATGTCTTTGGACCTATCAGAAAATGCTTTTGTCTGTCTTCTATCTAACCTATCATAAGACACCAATCTTTTGTACTTTTGATATATGTCGACCTCAAAGCCTGTGCTAATACACATTACATCATGGATGTAAAAAAACTTAAACTTCCAGTTATTATTTTTTTGTAAAGTTGTTAGTTTGACTAGTGTTGAATGTCATATCTGATCAAATTCTTTTTGCAATTTATTGCGCTTGTCCAAAAAAAAAAGTATTTCCATGTAGTCGGGAGGCAAATTAACTAACCACACTTACGTGCTTACGTCATAGTAACCTCATCAAGTCTCTGCATTATTAGACGTTAACACTTGCTGAATTTTACGATTGAGTTGCGCGTTATTAGGAAAACAAATGACGGATAGTTCCAAGGTTAGTGACACTGCCTCGCGCCGTGAACAGTTCTATAATAACTCGTCGTTTCACGTTGCGTAATCCAATCGTATGACAGGGCCGTAATCGCATTTAGCAATCAAGAGAACTACTCAAATGGTTTTAATTCGAAGGATTTTGTTTCGAGCTTAAAAGCGGAGTAGTAGACATACGTTCTACGTCATTTTTATCTACACATCTCAGTGAAGTTATGTCGGTGTACAATTTTAGAATTTTTTAGTATATCTGTCTGTCGCAGCCGGTTTCCTTACAAACTTAAAATTGAAATTACACTGAGTCGCATATTTTTCAGTAATGTTCACCCAAAAATTTACAAGTAGAAAAATAAAAATGGGCAAACCATAATACCAAGCTATTTTTTATTTTTATGTAGTATATACCTCCGAAAATGCTTAGGACAGAGATCAAGTTTCTAAATGTTTACCTATCTGTATTGCTTTACTAGAGAACCACAAATAATATTCATATGCTATAAGAAATTTGTTATATATTTTTAAAATATTCACTGTATTAGCACTTACTTGTTGAAACTCCATTTTAAACGATGTGATTAAAGAAAAGTCTTAAATATTTAAAATTTCTGCTTTTATTGTCTACAACGATCGTTTCATCCACCTGATGAAGCCACAGTGTGACGTTAAGACTTTTCTTTAATCACATTATTCGTCTTTTTTTTTAAAACAAATTTTTTGTATGTTGCATTCAGTTATAGAAAAATTCCTGTAGATGCAACATGTTCCTTGTGCAAATTGAATTCACAGTTGATCAATTTTTTGCAATAATTTAATCCCTGAGTGTGACAGATTTCGAGGAATTGAATAAAACACTAAAATCAACAATTCAACATAAAACGATTAAAAACCCTAAACACGTTTCGACATCCTCAGTTAAAGACTAAATTAATATAAATTCAAAAGCTTATCATAATAGTTAAGGTACATTTTTAAGAAATTTTGAAATTACTAATGAACACATACAATCTTAAATTATTAAAGAGGGGTTGTACTATAAGGTTTGTACTAAGGGAGGTCATACTGGTGAATCTAACTATAGAGTGATAAATAGGGTAGCAATTAGTAAATGTTCAATAGCAAACAAAGAAGAATGAGCTTTATAATGTGTAGGTATAATATATATATATATTTATATATATGCATTGTTAAACCACCTGTAGTTCTGCTGGGGTCTGGTATGTGGGGTCCAATTTTAATTCAATAGTAATCTGGAAAGATCCGAGATCCGAGTTTGGGATACGAGCGGTGATTGAGTTCATTAGATGTTTTTTATTTTTGTATATTTCAATTTCGTAAGCGAATAGAAGGAAATGATTATCGAAGTTTCTAATTAAATTTGAACAACCACGGCCTATTTGGGGCTTATTGTTAAATATTTGGGAAGTTACATTGGATTTTTGTATTCAATATAACAATCTTAAGTGAAGCTAAATATTACATAAATCCAATTTTCTCGTGGATTTTTGTTGTATCTTTTGTATTAAGTGCAGAAATTAAACTTGTTAAGTAAAGTAAATAAATCAAACTACGCGTGAATTTAGTATGGAAAGGGTTGGTAATCGTTTTTGTTGTCTTGAGTTTGTTTGAAATGAACAAAAGGTGTTTTAGATTTCTAGACATTTTATGTACAATATTGAGTAAAGATGTTTTTTTTAGTTCAGTTCCACAAAACACCGTTTTATTTTCTTTTATTTTTCACTATTCGCGAAATGATGTAAAATAAGTCAAGAGGAACCATAATCAAAACAATAGTAGGTAAAAAATAAATGTTTGAAGTAGTACCCAGAACTTTTTAAAATGAACAACTTGTTGTAGCAACCTTTCTTGTTATATAATCGAACAGACTAAGAAGTGGTGACATTCATTTATCTTTTGAAAATTGAAATAGTTCAGTTTCAGCAAGTTTTCAAATTCGGCCCTGTAAAGTTTTCTTGTAACTTGCAAGGTATACACTATACACATGCTAGGTCGATGTTGTAGCTGTTGCCCACAACACGCTCATATTCGTTGTGAAGAACCATGACCGTCTCGAAGTCACGAATATACCCGGGACTGCTTCGAAAAGTTTGGAAATGTTAGGTATAGGTAACACGTATTTGTGTTGTTTTCAAAAAATGTAAACAATCGGCATTCAAGAATTATAAACACGCAAAATCGTATTATGTTACTAATAATACCTATTGTAATACCGAGCGGCGTGGTCTACTGCTCTAATTTGGGTCCGGCTGCTCTGGTCCAAGTCTTCTGTGGTTTCCTTGGATCAACACAGGCAAATGCCTCTCTTCTGTCTTCATTTCGTCTGTCTCATCTTTCTCTCCCTAGCCACACCACCCACCCATTCCCACGATTCCTGAAAGGAGGCTGAAGAGAGCCTTACGCCATACCCTCCGGCTTTGCACTACAGTGTAGTTCGGAGGGACTGCCCGCCCACCAGCACGAGTAGCTAGTGGGAATGAAACACAAAAACGTTTTTTTTTTAAGGGGGGCCTATTGTAATTGTAGAAATTCCAATGATTTTATTATTATTATTATTTTAAGTTGTGAATATTTACATGGACATGAGAGATCCCGTATTTTAATATTTTTCCATCTTGCTCCGTAAAGTAAAAAACGCGTGTAGCATTGTAATGGTAGTTGTGACGTCATAAATTCCGAGCCTTACAATTTAACGCTTCAACTTTTTTTTAGTACAAAATTATGGTTCCTGGTGTAGGCACATCAAAATGGAACACAAAATTGTGAATTCGTCCATCAATTATATAAACGAATGCTACCATTATAAATATAAAGAATATTTCTAAATAACAGTAGGTGTTTTACATAATATAATGGATTATAAACCGCGTTGTTAAAATATAACTAAATTAAATTATAAAAAGTAGTAAATAAAATAAAAAATAACAAAAATAAAATAAACAGATCTAACCTTGTAAACAGCAATTGGAATAAAACGGATTAACTGAAGTTTTAACTTTATAAATCAAATTAAAGTACCCCGTATACAATTTAGCAAAATTATAAATATTTCTTGTAAAATAATTACGAGCAAATCTACAAACCTTCACCCGCGATCATGAAATCTCAACTAACCCATGCGCACGCCACGCACCACTATTGTACCCCTTAACCCTACCAGGGTAGAAATTTACATTGCGTAGACAGTGTTGTCGGATTTAGAGTACAGTTGCATATACAAATGATACATTCTAACGTAACTAGATAAAATTGACTTTAGGGGCATCTCTACAAAAATAGATACTTTTAAAAAACGTCAATCCTTCGTATTAATTTTTAAAATTATTTATTTAACCTTTAACAATTCTTAATATCGTCATTTTTTAAAGATATAATATTTTTATAAATGTACTTACATGTAACTATATTGATTTGTTTACTATCCTATAACAACATTGGCTTTTCCCGGTTCCTAAAGTTAGGAATAGTATTTTGGCTTGAAATACCTATCGTAATATAAAACACTAAAACCCAAAATTCCACATGAAGACGTTTAAAAACCTAAAGCGCATTTCACTCTCAGTTAGAAACTGATCAATTATTACTAATTAAACATCTATAATTAACATACAAATGTAAAACTAAGACATACGTAATCATTACTTATTATAAGGTTTTAGAAGCTAAGATACTGAGTCTGGATCGTTTTCTTTTCTTCCCTCATTCCAGGTATCCAATACCACTTTGAAGAAATGTACAAAATCTTTCAACGCAAATTTAGACCTTAAGAACTTATTGAATTACAGGGGCTCTTTTATCAGACTTTTAAGAAGAATTCACGATTTTTAAAAATTGGTTTGCATTAAAAATCACTGACACCGCTGTATTGCAAAGATAACAACAATTTTAAATAATATGCCGTAGGTATATAGTATATCTTGGTATATATATACCTAATGAATATAGTGTTTGGTGGAAAAAGTATTATTTTGTTTAATCATTAACACTCGAAAATTACAACAATTACAATGGGTTTTTGGTCATAAATTTTTAACTAACAGGCCAATTTTTACGTTTGATCTTACTTTATACAGTTTTTTATTCTTTACAACTCTGCTGTGCACCACTGCTCATAATAAAAATAATATTTTTCACATAAAATGAGATATATTTCTACCTTACTTTTACTTCAATTACTCTTACTTACCTTACTTAATTAGGGTGAGAGCTCAAATCACCCATTAGCGGGGTTCTTTCAACAGAGTCATTGTAAACAACTACCTACAAAAAATATTTGGGTATAAAATAATACAATACTTTTCTTTTAGGGAACCAACGATGTGCAAGTCCTACAAGTGTCTCACATTCTTAAAATTATTTGTAATTTCAGTTAAAAACTCACAGCTATTTACCCTGAATCGAACAGATCACTTTGCTTGAATCAGTTATTTGTCTTCTTTAGCATTATAAATAGTGCAGTAGCTGCACTCTGATTACGAACCTAATGGGTTAATAAATTGCAACGTAAGATAAAGTACGTTCCTTTTAAGAATATTCAAATGTTCCATTAAGTCATTAAAGTGACTCTAAAGATATGCAAATATTAAGTAATCATTCGGCCCAGTTACTTAGGATTACCTATAGTGTTGGTCTATGGTCAACGACGGCCCATGAATATTGATTTGGTGTGTTCTGTCATATATAAAACAATAATAAAATAAACAAAACAAACTTATTAAATTAATTGTATTGAATTGGCGGATACTTGATGGAAGTCTAACATATTGAAATAAACACACAGTTGATAACTTCCACAATTTATTAAATAAACTTAACACGTGTTTCGCCAACACTGTGGCTTCATCAGAAGTACAAAATCTACTTAAAACTACCTAAGAGTAGATATCTATAAATAGGGTGGTGCATCTTCATTAGAGCGAGGGAAAAGATTTAATAGTAGTGAGAGGTTTATATCTACTTGGGCATTAAGTAATATGCCTGTATTTTTATATTTGTTAATTTATTTAGATTCTAATAGTGTAAGTTTTAAACTTTAATTTTCAATGTGTAAAATTTTTAGATATAAATTAAATAAAATTTGGCATAGTTAGAATCGGTTTTTTTGTTTCTATATGATCTAAAATGTTCTTTCAAACGAATTCTAAAATTTCTTTCCGTCTGACCTATATAAATGTTTGGAACAAGACCCGTAATTGAGTTGATATATGCCTGGTTTTGATAATTTCTCTACTTTGTCTTTATTATTCTTTATATGTATGCTAAGGTTATTATTCGTTTTGTATGATACATTTATATTGTTGTCTCTGAGAATTTTATTAATTGTTAGTGATGGTTTCTCTATATATATTAAAACTTTGAATTTTTTATTTGTGTTGAAATAAAGCTTACACTATTAGAATCTAAGGAAATTAACAAATATAAAAATACAGACATATTACTTAATGACCAAGTAGAGATAAACCTCTCACCACAATTAAATCTTTTCCCTCACTCTAATGAAGATTCACCACCCTATTTATAGACATCTACTCTTAGGTAGTTTTAAGTAGATTTTGTACTTCTGAAAAAACCACAGTGTTGGTGAAACACGTTAAGTTTATTTAATAAATTGTGGAAGTTATTAACTGTGTGTTTATTTCAAACTTATTAAAATTACAAAAATATGTTCTTGATCAGTTTATTTTGTTGGATCACGATTCCATAATGTTCTTCAACAAGGTCCTCTTCAAATAAGGATATCAACTTGTCGTACTGAACCCACGGCAGGTTATCAAATAGAACAAAAATAATTCTCATCAGACTTTGAAGATTTCACATCAGTTAAATTAAAAGGATAATTACTTTTTTAAATTTTGACGAAAAAGTATTTTAATGCCTTCTTTCATTTGTGAATATGTTAAATTATATGGTTATTGTGTTTTTGAAATTTGCTACCCACCATACCCACGTTTTACACCGGCCGTGAATGTAGATGCCAGATTTTAACGTCTTGGTTGTTTTGACCTTTTCTTTTATGTAGTAAATGCCCAAAAAGTGCATTTTTTGAGTCTTCGGGTTAAGATTCCTTAAAATCTTGACATGCTGAAATAATTTTGATGCTATGTTTTGAAAAATTGCTTTGTAAATTTTGCTTCTTTTACCTGTTAGTTCCTTGATTTGTTGACCTGTGTAATGTGTTAAGTTTATTTTTTTTCTGCTCGGGCTTCTAAGTATAGTATCTATTACCATCGTTAAAAACAAGTTTTGTTAGAGGTCGAGGGGAAAAACGGGTAAGCGAATGAATATTCGGTCGCTTAGTCTAAATGCATCTTAATGTAGTAAAGTTTTATTCGAATTTCAAATTAACGGAAGTAAGTGCAACAAAGCTAGTTGGGCTCGGAATTGCTTATCTTTGCACGAAACGTTAGAGTATATATTATGTATTATGTTGTTTGTACGTACATGGGTTACATATGTGTGTAAACAGGAAACATTATGTGTTGGACTGCGTGATCTGATGTTATATGTGAAACTATAAATTATTTAAATGCCCCGGCTAGGAAAGCGAGTTCGTAATTTTTTCAGAATAAGTAATTGTTTCAGCGACCCTACCAGTTGAACCGATGTTGCCCTTGCCCGCCTTGCCTGTGCCACCCGTAGGAGTACAATTAGTCAGAGACCCTTCCTCTGGGCATTTACTACTCTTGCCGACCACAACCGGGATCGGTAAGTTTGTTATTTATGTAAATAAGTTTATAGGTTGTTGGTTGTTAATCATGAAATAAATAAGGACCGTTATTATATACTTAATATAGGTACCTTCCAACGGCACCTTCATAAATACATATAAAATTACCATATAAAAATAAACTACGCAACAAGAAAAAAATTAAATAATTTAGGTGCATGCATTGTTAATTGGTTGCAAAAATTAATCGGGTGAGACTCATCATTAGTTAGTTAACAGAGTTATCACATACTTTTCATACCATTTGTTTTATAAATATAATAAAGAATATTATTCAACTTGGGGAACGATGTTTTGATGACGACCAAAAAGAGGAAGTGATTCTATACAATTGGTTAGTCCCGTTTCACATGAGGTGTAGGACGTGTTCATATGACCCGAAACAGAGAATTTTGGGCGTTTTTGCCTTTGCTGTTCGTACTGGTCATTGTCATTACCAAACGGAAAACTGTCAGCATGTCTTTTTGCTGGATCCATAGAAAGTGTGGCCCGCATGCTCGATGTAGCTACGTCAGACGTTCGGGCCAAGCGCTTAATCGTGCATGAAATTTCACGTTTGTGTCACACACCGCTTCCATTTAAACTCAATGCGTTGACTTACGAATTCCCTACGCCTTATGCATCATGTGAGACGAGACACGACCACATTACAGTCTCGATAACGCCATTTAAAAACTTCCAATTGGAAGTTCCAATTCCGTTGGGAAATAGGGAAACCACGAGAAAAATTATGTGTATTCAAAAAATTCCTTACAGTGACAACAAATTTAGGTTTACATTTGATCTGCCCACGTAAAAGCGACCTCTATTTAAAATCATTCATGATCCTCAGTTTTGTGTAACAAATATAACAATTGAACTTGAACTGCATAAAGTTTACGAGGGACTGTATTTGCTTTTGGACTAACTAAGTTCCCCCTGAATGAAATTCTGTTTACGGGCCTGGATATCACTAATACATTTCCTCTAAATATGCAATGCATATGTGTGGAATTGGTAGGAGATAATCATTAATATAAATTATAAATGATAAATAAACCTTGGGTTGACTTGGAAATTCTAGAAGCGAATTACTCGAGTCTTTCATATTTCACTTAAGTATTTAAAATTCTTTTACTTTACCATCCGGCATTCCAGCTTCTCTGCATTGAATATTACATGTTCTAATTCGATTCGAAATTGCAAACACGGAACAACTATGGAAAATGATTTATTTTAGAAAAATTAATTTGAGCACAACGAAGTTATCGTTAATAAATAATGGACAATATAATTCTTTAAAGTTTCTTTTTTGTAAAAACCTAATCAGTTGGGAGAATAAAATTATTCCCTAATAGTAAACGGCAGTGAGAATTATTTAAATCTGTAAAAACTAGAACTCAATTTCGGAAAAAGAAAAATGGTGTCCATACCCATTTTCTTTTCAAAAATTATAGGTATGTCCTACTTTTCACCGTATATTAAAAGGTAGAGCTACGTAGGTGATTGCTTTTATATTTATTACTATTCAGTTGTTCATAAATATCGTATTTATCTGTGTGCTATTTGTACGCATATTCGCAATTTATTTACCATGTTATTGTCTGAAAAAAAAACTTTTCCAAGGTTTTAGTGAAATTTTCAATCTTATGGTTACTTTAGGCTTTGATTCTCTATCTAGGCAAGTGTAAGGAAACATGTACAAGTCTATTTATCAACTTTTACACTTGAAATAAAATAGTAAATCGAATTAATAAAATATAGGTACTTATTATTAATCTATTGCAAGGTGCAATCATATTCGTCAAGTTATTGTTTATTTATTTAGCTGCCATATCGTCTCTTCTTTTTTGTATTCGCTAAATACAGTAAATATTGTATCATTATAGTGACCATGTTTTTTCCTTTTTTTGTAATTCTGTTTTGTTCTACTTTATCATTCAATTTACATTTATAATCCATAACTCCTTATTTTTTCTCATATTTTGTTTTCTTGTTAAATTTTGTATATTCTCTGGTTTCGTTTAAAATTCTGTTCTGTAGTTCGTTTATCCATTTCATCATTAATTTTCTCCAATGACCTCGACTGGGTCTTACTTTTCATCATATTGTCGATTTTATGACGACACACGTTGCGTTTACAAGCCTTACGTTTTTCAGAACAAGTGCAACAAGCTGTGGTATGGCCCAGCTATCAGCAACCGCCCTCGGTCTTGCTTCCTCCGTTGCCTCCTCCGCCTCTTCAGCTTCTCAGCTCGGCGTCTTCCGACTTCCTTTCATCGAGCACGACCTTACACCAGCACACACAGACACACAGCACCAGACTGTTGGCCGTCACGACCACGGACGCGAAAAGAAAAATCCCTATGCCCATTCCAACGACCACTTTGATTAAAATAGAAGCCGACGCGGCAACGAGCACTCTCGACCAGACCAAAACGTTGCAGGCCGTCAGTTCTGTGGCTAACAGCACGGGCTCTGTGTTCACCGAACAAAACATGGCACCACTGGTCACCACTCACCTAATTTATCAACATCCCACTAATTTAATTTTATCGCAAACTCCATCCGTAACAACAGAGATGGCTTGCAGGTCTCAGGCCACGTCTCCGGTTGCATGTCTAACACCTCCTCCAGAAACGAATACGATTCTAGAGGAAGAAGTACCTGGAGTACAGGATGCGAGCAATCAAACGGATACGCCGTTTTGTAGCGAAGATGATAACACAACTCACGCCTTCTGCGACGTTGTTGGCGAGGCAAAAATCAAACAACATGATGAACTAAAAGAGAAAATTATTTTGGCAAGTTCTCCTCAGGAAGTCACTTCTTCTACAACCCCAGTAGAAAAAACGACTCCTAGGCAAAAAATTCTCGAATTACCTGACGATTATAGTCTTGATAAGGAAGCAGGAGTGCTTCGTTTCCCTTTTCCCAATGAAAGCGAAACACCGGAACCAATTTCTTCTTCTACAAACGAGGCTGTGGTTCCTGAGAATTTGGAGAACACACCTCCGAAAACACCGGAACCTTCTTCAGATCCCAAACCGGATCTGAGTGGTCTCGAACTTTTATCAAACAGTATCTTCGAACTTGAAAACTCTAGAAAAAATCAAGAAAAACCTATAATAATTAAATGCGAGAAAACGCATGCGGAAAAGCTCCCTCGTCTGTCTGAAGCGGAAATCGCTACAATCAAAATCGAAAAAGAAACGCCAACATCTCAAAACCAAAATTATGTAGATGAAAATCTTGGCGGTCTTAATCTTCTTTGCGCCTTAGCCGAACAGAGAATCTTGGAAGAAGTCGAGGGTCAAAAGAAAAAGATGCACGATAATCTAAACATCAAAGATTTAACTTATTGGGAACGTCATGAGAGGAAGAAAGAGAAGCGCAAATCTAAAAAGCACTCTTCAGACGAATCGCACCGCAAACGAATGAAAACCGGAAACGAACACTGCAGGTACAAAGATAAAAGCAGTAGAAGAAGTAAACACGAAAGTGACAGCGAACGTGCTCAAAGACGTCAAAACGGCGAACATGTCTATAACAGTGATAGTGAACGTACCCATATCGTCTCCAGTGATTCTGTTGCATTAAATCGAGTGCCATATGAAAACTATTATGAACCTAAGTGTAGCAGTGGTTTTACGGAAATGGAAAACTGTAACTGTAAAGACCATCGTGCGTACAAATCTCGAAAATCAGAAGAGGAAGTTCGAAAATATATTGCAAGTAAATCTCAATCATCGTTTCACAAAGATGACTGGCCAGCGATGAACGCAATGGAACTCGACATGAGACTGAAATTAGCCGAACTTCAACGGAAATACAAAGAGAAACAACGTGAACTGAGCAAATTGAAACCCAAGAAGAAATCTTCCGAAGAGAAAAGCTCCAAAAGAAGAAAAATGAAGAAGAGGTCTCATTCAGATCGGAGCATTACACCTCCGCCACTCCTCGATAAAATCGATTCTAATGTAAAACTGAACAGGAATATGCACGAACTCCTCAGACCACCAACTCTTTGTGCAATTGAACCGACAGAAAGTTTGAAAATCGAACACCATTTTACCCCAATAAAACATTTAGACACTTCACCGTTCAGTTACAGATTTGATTGTAGCAAGAGAACATATTCTCCTGATCTGAGCGACACAACTCCAGAAAAAATATCGTCTTCAAAGAAGAGAAAGGTTGGAAGACCCAAAAAACTTATGTCGTCTTCCGGTCTTCGAATAGCAACGGAAACAATCGTGGCCAAAAAACCTAAAAAAGGAAGTTTTGTCGGTTACCTTCTAGCTGCAAAGGAAAAATTCCAGATGCAGAATAAATCTGACCTACTCTACTGCAATAGTCCACCTCGTTATGTCGAAGACAACAAGAAAAAACTGAACAAACATAGAACTAATAACAATGTCATGTACAATGATGTAGATGACCAGGCTGAAAAGTCATGTAAAATAAGACCCAAATTGAAAGCGGAACCCACAATTAAAGAACATGCTGAAGACGAGGAAGAAGTCGAAGAGGAAGGTGAAAGTGAATGGGAAGATGAAGAAGATATAAACGAAACGGAACAAGTTGACGAAAAGAAAGATGACGAAGGGATCGAAATCGACGATCAAAGTAATGAAAAAAATATACCTGAACCTACAGAGGAACTTTCTATTGCCGAAAATCAGCCACCTGAACAGACGACTCGTGAATCAATCGAAAACGATGTGATAAATAAGAAACAAGACAATCGCTGCATTTTGACCACAGAACACCTCAAAATTGACAAACTGCGCGTATTGACCGTGATGGCTGGACTATTTTATGCGGGTCATTTGAACGCTATCGAACCTCCTGATGTCTACTCGATCACTCTGGATGGAGAGAGAGGAAACCGGCCCCACATCATGTCTAGAGAGGAAATCCTCAGAGATGCGGTAAGTTTCCAATTTCTTACTGTGCCATATGTTTCCTTTTTCACAGGCAAGCTCGTGTATATTATAACAGGCAGGCTGAAAAGTTCGTAGGCTAGCATAGAAAAAATTATTATTTTTGATAGAATTTGATTTTATTATTCGATATAGTTGCCTTAGAGGGCGATACAACGATTAACGATTATAGCGGTCATACAATTTTTCGATACCATTTTTATAATACGATTTGTCTTTAGCCTCAAAATAGGCGTCAGTTTCGGCGATTATCTTTTCATCGGCGTGAAATTTCTGTCCAGCGAGCATCCTCTTGAGGTCTGAGAACAGAAAAAAGTCGGTGGGGGCCAGATCTGGAGAGTACGGTGGATGCGGAAGCAATTCAAAGCCCAATTCATGGAATTTTGCCATCGACTTCATTGATTTGTGATACGGTGCATTGTCTTGATAAAACAGCACTTTCTTTTTTCTTCAAATGAGGCCGCTTTTCCGCGATTTCGTCTTTTAAACGCTCCAATAACGCTACGTAATAGTCGCTGTTTATGGTTTTCCCCTTTTTAAGATAGTCAATGAATATAATACGATGAGCATTTCAGAATAATGACTTTTGCGTCTTTCCACGCTGTGGACTCTACTCGACTGACTGTCGATTGGACTCCGGTGTGAAATGATGGAGCCATGTTTCATCCATCGTCACATATCGACGCAAAAGTTCAGATTTATTACGATTGAACAGTTCCAAACACTGCTTAGAATCATCGATGCGTTGTTGTTTTTGGTCGATTGTGAGATTATGAGCTCGCGCGGCACCCCCTTTGTACAGAGCTTTCACATTTCCAAATATTCATTCACGATATGACCAACACGTTCCTTTGATTTCTTTAGGCTATCTCAATCAGCTATCTCAATCAACTTCAATTTACGGTTATCAAAAATTATTTTGTGGACTTTTTTAATGTTTTCGTCGGTAACAGCCTCTTTGGGGCGTCCATTGCGTGCATCGTCCTCGGTGCTCATTTCGCCTCGTTTAAATTTAGCAAACCAATTTTCTACGGTTGATTTTCCTGGTGCAAAGTCCGAATAATGTTTACCAAGCCAAGCCTTGGTTTCAACAGTATTTTTTTCGCCAAAAAGCCAAAAAGTAATGCTTTATTTACGCACGAAATTCCTTTTTATCCATTTTTTCAAAGTAACAAATTTTTTTCACTAATAATGCTATAACTCAAATACTAATAGTGTAACAATTGTCAAATTTATACATGCGTATTTTGAAGGTTAGGGCTAACTAAAACTCATATGGATTTGATACTAGTAGCGCCATTAATGGGTCAGCCTACGAATTTTTCAGCCCGCCTGTTACGTAAATACATCCCTGTGAATCTTATTACATAAACACCTGGCTTATTTTTATTAATCGTTTTTAACGATCAACAGGTTTTCAAAAGTGTTTTTTAAAATCATCAATTAAGGTACTTGATTTTGTAAATTTATCGGAAAACATGAAGAAACACTCATTTTATTTCTCGTAGTCGTTACAACAGTGGGCATGGTTCACTATGTCATTTTCATTTTAACGCTACTGCATTCTTTACCTGCTTAAATTAACACATAAGACATCATATTGTACTCGTGTGCTTGAAAAGAAGCCGTCAGCAGGCAGTAGAGGCAACGTTTTACAATATTGTCCGCGCTAAATTCTTTCGGAATCGAAGCGGCAATTAAACAAAAGCTCGGCGTCGGCCGCTGGCTGCTCCCGCTATTTTGCGGTCTTTAATTGATAATAATTATTGCCTTCGGTCCCCCAGCGCGTACACCATTATATTAGGTTCGATTGTATTACATACAGTGAGGAGACCAGGCCAAGCCGTGGGCCCTATCGTATTGCCGTGATATCATATTACGGCTAGGACGTTGTATGTTCGTTCACACAGAGCCGAAAACGAGCATGTACCAATCTCACTCGACTGCGCTAAGTATTAAGTACTACTTTATCTTAAAGTTTTATTAGAGACAGTTCGGTGAATTCTCTTGTATGTATTTGTAAAAACGTGGAATTCTATCCGATCCTTGAAAAGACATTCATTAAATCTCGTTCTCACCGTTCCACGTCATGGATTTTTTTTCAATACAACTTAAATTTTACTTTTTTATTTTTGTAAAAGAGGAGAAACATTATGTGGAATTGAAAGCAATTGCAGTAGTTACAAATCCTTTTCCAGTAATAATGAATATTAGCTATAAATAGATGATAAGTAATTGTTAAAAGTTAGTAACAATTTGTGTACTCTTGAGAAAGGTATAATTATACCAAAACAACTGTAGAGTTGTAATAAATTATTCTGAAACATTTAAAAGTGGTTTTACTTACTTGTTTTCTTATTAACATTTATTTTTCACATTTTCGGATTAAAAGTCAGACTAATGACAAACCATATTGTTTTTAATTTCGATTTTAAATAGTTGAAGAATGGCCGTGCCATTATGACTATGATATACTAGTAATCATCTAGAAAATGTATAAATCAGCAAAACTCGTTTCGTTTTGGTTAAATTTTGCTGTTTGTCATGTTAATGCAATTATGTTTTTGGCATTAATCTTGATCCTTGTGGTTTTGACAAGATCAAAGTAATGCCTGTATTGGTAATTTGTATGATTAATTGATTAATTTTCTGAAGATTGTGGAGATATCTCCATCGTCGACAGAAGAACTTCCTGTTGGTACAAGATTGTGTGCATATTGGAGCCAACAATATCGTTGTTTGTACCCAGGGAGTGTTGCTGAACCTGGCACACCAGATCCTGTATTAGATTCCAAATTTGTCGCTGTCGAATTTGATGACGGTGACAGTGGAAGGATTGCTTTGGAGGATATTCGTCTTTTGCCTCCGGATTATCCGATCATGGGTATGAAATACATCCCTTTGTTTTTTAAAACGAATTTTCTGATTCCATTTTTTATAGAATATGATCCAAATCCCCTTCTAAGCTTGAGCAAGCGAAGACGTAGGACTTCAGTGAACAGTATTACTAATGATGAACGAAGATTAAGTCAGTGCATTTCTATTACAGTTCCTCCACTTCCAAACAGTAAAGCCCTGAAAACAAAACTTAACGAACAAGAAAAGGAAAATAAGGATTTAAATAAACAAGAAGTCGATTCAATCCATAGAGAGCGTAAACGGTTGAAAAAGAAGAAAAAGGACAAATTTAAACAAAAGCTTATGCATGAAGACAAGAAAAAGAGAAAGAAACACAGGTTTTGTGATGAACATTGTAAGCATAAGAAACATCACAAGAAGCATCGCAAACACAAGAAACATCACCACAATAAAGAGTCCAGCGAAGAAAGATCATTAAGAGAATCGAACGACAATGAACTAGAAGAAGAAGAAGTACAAGTAGGAGAAATAATTTCTACTGTTGAAGAAACACCCCAGGTTCCCCCTGAACCTGAAATCGTCGAGGAAGATGAAAATGAAGCTGATGTAGCTTCTGAAGAACAAGAAGACGCAGAGAATTTTGAAGAGGAATATCCGGAATATCAGGTAGTAAATCCTGATGATGAAGTGACAATGGATGATATTATCGAATCTAAACACAAAGTAAGTTCCATTACTAAAGTTTAGACTGAGTCTATTCTGCACGTAAATCTTTTTCAGAAGAAATCTAAGAAGATTCGAGATCGTCAAGAATCCTGTGAAAGCAGAAGCAAAATGACAGCATTCCTTCCAGCACGGCAATTATGGAGTTGGTCAGGGAAGGGCTACAAGAGACCCAAAGCAAAAGGAAGATCACGGAAGCAATTCTTTAAAGCAATACAAAGAGGAAAGGAAATCATTATGGTAGGTTAAAGAATTCTGAAGTATAGATTTTGGGAATGTAAATTGTTTGTGTTTGATGCAGGTTGGCGATTCTGCAGTGTTTCTGTCTACTGGGCGACCTGATAGGCCTTACATTGGAAAAATTGAGGCAATGTGGGAGACATGCGGAACGATGGTTGTTAGAGTTAAATGGTTCTATCATCCAGAAGAAACAGCGGGCTGTCCTCTTAATTTACAGTATCCGGTAAGTTACTCTATCTTCGAAAAAAATAGTTTTGATACATGAAGTCGTTTATCATTTGAACTTGAAATAACTGTATGCTTATGTTCTAAAACGATTCCCTTTTAGACAGTTAAAAAAAATACGTTATAAGCTGGTAGTTCTCTACTTTCTATGCTTCCAACGGATTTTTTTTAAATCAGATTGGAAATAAGTGAGCTATGGTCTCTGGAAGTAACTTGCAAAATCAGCGACATTTTGCGAGCATTTAAATAAAAATAAAAAAACTTTTTTGAGGTTCAAACGTATTTTAAATCGAACTTCAAATATTTGAGCTACATTACTTCGACATTCACAAGCCTACGAGAACTCAGAATTACGTGGACATTTAAATTTAAATTGTATTGGAAGGTTCTTTGTGTTCAAAAAGTTTTCGTTATCAAATGGATCATCTTCGATATATTTTTTACTAAATTGAAAAAATAAAACGATTGAAAACATAACGAAGTAAGTTCCCTTTGGCGAATATTTTCTGACATTTTAGATATTTCGAGTGTATAGTAGCGTGCGAATTCGAATCTAATATTCGAGATTTTGAATAAGTCGACTTTTTTCGAATAATTCTAATTATTACCATTGAATAATGATCAATCATATTAATTATATGATAAAAATAATTCTTGACATAAATAAATACAAAAAATATTCAGTTACTTGATATATAACGGCCAGGATTCATACATCACAATTATTTCCAATAGCAATTAATCCAACACCATCAAAATCAACTCCTTGCAGAAATGACATTTCTGAAAATCAAAAAAAAAAATGTAAAAACTTGTAGGTACCACGATGAATTAATTAAACAATAAAACACGTTTAAACTTTCACGAAATTTTATTAAACTTGCTTAACAATACTGTTTCACATCACAAAGACATCTTCAGAAGCTGAAGTGTGTTTAAGCTGAGTTTTTACAACAAGAACTTATATTACATATCCTATTTCTTATTATCTAGTGGGGTGTGTACAAATTGGGTTGTGCGACTTACAGATTATTGTTTAAACATATTGACATTATTACTAAGTTGATGTAGAAGCATTTACTACTGGTGAATTGTGGACATTCTCTATTTCATTTAAAACAATTTCATTTTTTGAATTCAAATGTTATTTTATTTCTATTGCTTCTAGGATGTTCAGTATTTTACTATATGTAAAATTTTGACATTATCTATATTAAAATCATGTTTGCTTTCAGTCAAATAGTTCTTAAACGCTGAATTTTGGTTATAATTCTTAATATGTTCGTTTATTCTTTCTTTGAAGTTCTTTCCGTTTGTAATTCAGTATATATAGGACAAACAGGAAGAACTTTCAAAGATAGAATAAACGAACATGTTAAGAATGATAACCAAAATTCAACGTTTAAGAACCATTTGACTAAAAACAAACATGATTTTAATATAGATAATGTCAAAATTTTACATATAAAAGAAAAAAGTAAAATACTGAACATTCGAGAAGCAGTAGAAATAAAATCACATTTGAATTCAAAAAATGAAATTGTTTTAAATGAAATAGAGAATGGCCACAATTCACCAATATGCTTGTACATCAACTTCAATATGTTTAAACAATAATCTGTAAGTCGCACAACCCAACTTGTACACACTCCACTAGATAATAAGAAATAGGATTGCTGTAAAAACTCAGTTTAAACACACTTCAGCTTCTGAAGATGCCTCTGTGAGGTGAAACAGTATTGTTAAGAAAGTTTAATAAAGTTTCGTGAAAGTTTAAACGTGTTTTATTGTTTTAATAATTCATTATGAAGATTAACTTTAATCAAGTAAAAGCCAACTCAATCACTTATTTGAAGAATTGTAGGTACCACTTTGTTCAAACAGTTAATTGATAAAACTGAACAATAGAAATCATCCCCTCTATCCAAAATACTTATTGACACATAAAAGAAAATTATTGGTGCCATAAAGAAATTTATTTCGATACATAATAAAAACCAACACAAATAAATAGTTGAAAAAACTATTGAAAACTACTTTTTGCTAACATTGTTTATATCATATTGGGATTTATTTCAATATTTTGTTATAACCGATATTGAGGCAGATTATTCGAAAAACCTCAAATTAATAAAATTCGAAAATTTAATTCGAAATTCGAGTGGAATAGTATTATTCGTCTTACACGAAGTCAATTTCAAATATTGGCACACCGCTAGAGAAGAGATTCGTGAGTTTTTTTCGGGAATATTTAGACAAAAAAGTCTAAAGGTAAGTGCTACTTTTTTCAGGGCGCCCTTTTTGAATCGCCACACATTGATGAAAACGACGTACAAACAATCTCACACAAGTGCGATGTTCTTCCTCTGAACGAGTATCGTGAAAAATTGGGGGACGACCCTAAACGTTACGCCACCATTTACGATAATAACGACATTTATTATTTGGCTGGACACTACGACCCGAGCTCTACAACATTGAAAATGGAACCAGGAATTCCCTTCAAAAGTTCCGATTGAGTGAAGAAGCAATAATCGACTGTCGATACCTACAATTTAATATTACGTATAATAATAATAATAATAATAATAATAACGATAGGTATTATTTTTTATTATTTAATAATCATTATTAATGTTGTTGTTGTTCTCGCTGAAGTTTTGTAATGCGACGCGACGTCCAGAATATAATAATGATAACAAAATCACAACTGATATACCTAATTGAAGACAAGACTTGACCGAACAGAACGTTCGAAGTGATGGTTGGTGGTGCTATTCGATTGTTTTACAAATGAAACGGACACGTTCAATTTTTTTTTTTACTAATAATTAATTCGATTTCTTAATCGTTTTAATGTTTTCAGTTTTGCTACGTGTGGTTTCTATTGTTTGCCATTTTTTTTAAAAGTATTTCTTGTTTTATTTTTAACGACACAGAAGGGCTCGTTATTTGTATGTTAACCAAATTGTCATTAAGAAAGAATGTTTTTGAGGGAATAGTTCTTATGCGATAATGGACAAAAGATGTGTTAAACTATGACGTGCGAGTCTTGCTATATGTATGAGCAGTAAATAAACACCTAAACACACAAAAGTGTATGTGAGTGTTCGAAATAACATTTGAGGGTCCTCCACTTTTTTACTTTCAGTCGGTACTATTTCTTGAGAAATTCTGCGTAATTATAATTTGGTCGAGAGTGAAAGATATTTTTATCGATTTTATTAAAATAGTTGCTCTTTTGGTCCAGAAAATCATAATACATAGTATTTATTTAATTAATATAAATCTTTTGTCTGTTTCCTAGTCACTACATTACTAAATTAATTATTGTTGTTTTTCTTTCTTATTTTTTGTTTAAAGTATTATTTTATGTGGTGAACTGAACTGCGGCCGTGTAGAGTTTTTCTCCTAAATAGCGAGCTAATACTAAACGTACTTGTAAGTCAGATGATGACAAAATGATATACTTATTTCTTCGTGATTTATTGTAATTTACAATATTGCACTAATTATATACATAAATATATATATATACTATATTTACATATATGGTAGAAAATATGTTATAGAAAAAGTCCATAATGCAATCAAATAAAATTGTGGAGTCGACGGAGATTGTGCTGTTTTAAAAACGAGGATCAAATACAGCTCAATATTAGGTAAGTTCTGCACTCACTTACAATAACATTAGTGCAGACAATTCAATCAAACAAATTATTGGAAACTATTGGGACTGATCTGTGGCCTACGCCTTATTCTAAAGAATCCAATCGATTTTTTTCTTTTAAATATTTAATATTGAGCTGGGTTTATTGATTTTCACTTGTTTTACGACACACTTTTTATAGTGGGAAAATGTGCATGAATGTTTTTAAGGTACGAAAATGTGCCATACGTTTATATATAAATATATAGCTTCTAAGAAAATTACAGTAATGACTCCCTTTAACACCTGCTCTTGCAACCCTATTCTCAGTGTCCAAACATAAATCCTACATAACATCACAATTAAGGAAGAAAAAACGTGGACACAAAACGCCCCAAAATCTGTTTTATTGAACAATTTTTATGGAACAATATCGATTAAATGTTATTAATATTAAGAAAATCTAATAGTCTTCAGAATTAAACATATTTTTGATATATGTACATACAATTACAATTTAAGTAATTCTTTTTATAACTGCAACTCGGAAACATGCAACAAGTAATATGTAATTAAACTAATAAATATAAAGAAAAATATATACAAATAACATTTTTGAAAAGTGCACAGGTGCAACATTATTTTGTGAGTTCAATAGTGGACTAATTTGAAGGTGCATAAGTATGTTTATTGATTGAGGTAAGCAAATTATTTAAATGTGCAAGTAAATGTCTTGTATTTTATTTAAATATTTTTGTTTAAAGACAATAAAATATTTCTATGTATGCACACCTCAACTAAAGTCACTAATGAATGAATGAAAATTATTCTTTTAATTTAGATACTAATGAAAATACCAAGTTCATTTAGGCCCTGAAGACTACATACTATAAATTGTTCTATTTTGTTTTAAAATTCGAGGTAGGTACGCTTTTTTTTTCAAAAAAGTAAAAGAAAGTGTTGCAAAAGCTTATGTCTGTCTGTCCCTAGTTGGTACTTAACTTTAAGTACTATTTTTAAAAATAAATAGATTTTTGGCTTGAAATATTTGTATTGTACCTTAAATTTCAAGCTGCAAAAATAAATTTAATGAACCGTCATGGAGTTTAAAATGACAAAAAAAATTGTAAACAATTAGTTAAGTATGCATCTACCTATAAAAAAAGATGTCCATACTACATTTTAGTTCTAAAATACGCTTATTAATTGTAGAGATAGTAGAACGCACTTTAGTTTGTATTCCAATTTTTGTTTTATTATTTTTGTTTGTTTAATTTTAATTATTTAAGTTATTTTAGCACCTTTTTTACCCTGTGAAATTTTGTTACTTTTTTATTCAGTCGCAAACGATTTGTAATAATTTATTTATTATTATGTAATGTACCCGGTCGTTATAGAATAGGCGAAATTTACCTCACAAAATGAAAAAAGTGAATAAATATTTTATTATATTTGTGTAAAAAAAATATGCAACTAGTGTAAAGAAGAAGAAATTATTTTTTCAACTAAAAGTAAGACGATACGGTGCTAGAGACATCTGTGTTACTTAAGCAGGGTCGATTCTGACGCATTTCTATAACTATTATTATTGATAATAATTATTATTTGTATATACACATTTAGCTTGTACATAAAAGAACGCTTGATCTATCATCAAATAAAACAAAAGTCCAATTTTTTATTTCATTTACATAATGTATTAGTTAAACAGAAAAATAGTATAGTGCAGCGTGATTTTCTTGTTTATAAAGTACTTATAATTAAATTTTCTTATCATTAATGAAGAATTTTAAATCGCCTCTTTTCTATAGTGATATGAAAGTGTTTGCAAAGATTACCAAAAGTACGTCATCCTGTTATATCTAACAACCATTGAAATAAAACGATTAGGTTGAATATAAGAATAAGTGTTATTTTTCAACGAAAAGCTATTCTATTCTAAGTTTGTAAGTCAAATATTTATTTGATTTTTCATTTCATGTAATTAATATACTTACTCAGTTGGTTAATGTTTTTACTAAAGGTAAATCAGGAAATAATTGGTTGCAAAGGAAGTGGTAAGTTTAGTATGGTATTAAAGTGTACTTATTTGAAAAGAAATTATTTATATTTTTCACAATAAAACTTAAAGGGGCACAGAAAGTAAATTTACGAAATCTGTTCCAAATAGTATTTTTGATTTTGATAATTTTTTAAAACTTAAACAAGGTACTTGTTTGAAATTGTTCCTTATTTAAATATGTCTCCTATATAAAAAATATATCGTTTTTTGCCTTTATATGTAGGACAATGGTTCAAGATAAGAGATTCCTATGAAGTGCTTGGACACTTCGAAATGTTGGTTTCTCGATATATATGGGAAGAAATAATGGCACCTTTTAAAAGAAAACACAAAAGCCATGTGAAACGAAGATATCATCAGAAATTTTTATCCGAAATCATATTTTGTTATCTATAAATGAGTTAATGTTAGTGTGGTAAAAATGTTCTTTGCTAAAGACAGAATTCATTGCTAGTGTTAATAACTAATAACTGCAATTTTTAAAAAATACTTCGCATTGTGGCGATATTAATTATCGAATATTAATTACAACCTTCAATACTTGTGATAAATTATTTAAATTAATCGTGATTTTATTTCCTGAATGCTCCCTGTAGTTTAATATAAATCTTTTTGAACATTCCCTGTACATAAAATCTTACTTTAATTTTGAAGCATTGTGCGTCATCTAATGGCAAGTAGCGAAGAATAGGTATCCGAAACTTTTTGAAATCGGTTGAGAATACCATCTTTAATTAGAAACTGAAAGGTTAGATTGTAGATTTCCATAAATTTATGGTAGAATTTAAATTTTGATATGCTTTTAATCTAATCCTTCACCTTGAATACTTCTCCAGCATTAGGAGGACGCCTCGAGTCTATAGTAAGTAATAAATACTCGTTTTGTTAATTACAAAATGTTTTTATATGGAAAAAATATTTTTCAAAACTAAATGTGGATTATAAATTAGGTAAGTGTTTTTATTTTGTTTCTATCTTATTTAAAATTGTTTTTATTTAATTAAGAAAGAGAAACATTGTTTTTTGATGTTTTACTTAGTTAGTATTTTTAATTTATCTTAACAAATAGGGTAATTTGTCAAAAACCTACAAAACAAGATGTGTTTATTGACATCGTTTTGGCGTAGAATATACGATTAGTTTAAAATAGAGTAGATTTTTTAACAGAAATTGTTTCAATTATAACAATTTTATTTATTTATTTTAAACTATAATTTAAATCGAACAATACGAACCTTGACATGTTAAATCTGCAAACTTTTTTTCAAGAAATAGATCAATTATAAAGTTGATGGATTGCGTATCGCGTTCTTTGTGAAACAAATTAAATAAAATTGAATATGTGTAGTTTGAGTAATAAAGAAACACTGGGTTACGTTTCACGTAAAAAAATTATTATTCTCTACAATATATTTTCAACCCTTGCGGGTCATTATCAAGAGCTATGGTGTTTATTTACATCTTGTTTCAATATTGTAGAGAAGAATAAATATTTTTTTTGTGAAACGTAACCCAGTTTTTGTTTGTTACTCAAAATACCCACATCAATTTTTTTTAGATCAATTGTATCCTTGCTAAAAAGATAAATGTTTATAGAGTATTACAATCAAATAGGCAGTAATTGTAAATTTCATTTGTGTTGATTGTAGAGTCAAAGTTTACTTATAAAATAATATTTACGGATTTAAATTTAATTATAATCGATACGGATGTTTTGCAGGGTACTTTGTGAAACATTATTTAAATAAATTAAAAATTAAAAAAGCGAACACTTGGTAAAGTTTCACAAATTTATTATTATTTGTCTGACAGCTATTTCGACTTTTACGTCATTCTCAAAGACTGTGAGTGCTTAACATTGGAATTGATATTTATAAAGGTGGTTGGTTATGGGTAGTTATAATATTGCTTTTATGATGGGAAAAACCTTAAAATCTAGTTCATCGTTTGTGATGAATTTACCGTTGGTGACGGGCATTTTGTATTTCTAATATTTTCAGGTAATCTAATCGAGTACCTTTCGGTTCGCAATGTAAAAGTTTGACTTTATTTGAATTTATGAAATGATCATTTTGCATGCAATGTGTAGCAAGGCCTGTTGTATTTTTATTATGTATGATAAATTTTTTATGTTCATCTAGGCGTTTATCTATATTTCGACCCGTCTGATCAATGTAAATTGCATCACAATCTAACATCCAATCTCATACACACCATTTTTTTTGTAATATATTCATTTTATCCTTATTATAATATTTACAATTAATGAGCCTAAATTGGATTTATTATTACATATGGGGGTTAATCCTAGATTCCTTAAATTACTCTGTATTTTAAGACTGCTACTTTTACAATAGTTAATAAAACAATATTTATTTTAAGATTTGTTCTGAATTTGTACAAAAAATTTGTTTAACAGTAATTTAGAACGTTTTTTAAAAAATAAATTATATATCAATTTTGTATCATAACCATCGTTAAATGCTAAGTGAAAAGATAATTTCTGATTGTTTGGAATTATTATGTACAAGGTTATCTGTATACGTCGGTTTACGAAAAACTTTAAAAGACAATTGTTTATTGCATTTGGTTATGTTAGATCCAGGAAATTTAACAGATAGATAAATTGAATTAAGTATGCTAGAAATTCTGTTAACTGTTGGCCATTACCTTTCCATATACAAAAAATATCATCCACGTATCTTGACCAATGTATAATGTTAGTGATAAACTAATTTTTTGACGAAAAATTTTTGTTTTCCAAATAGATCATAAATATTTCGCTCATTAAAGGACAGTGGTGAGCCCATCGGTAAACCATCTGTTTGTAAATAAAGTTTATCGTTAAATTTAAAGCAGCTATTGTTAAGGCAAACATTCAGAAGTGATATTAATTCGGTCTTTATTGAGTCGTTAATGGGGTTGTTATCTAAATGTAATTGTCAGATTCGTAGTTCTGTTTTTAGAATTGAAGGAAATAAATTGATCACATCAAACGAAATTTCTAAATCTTTTATTTTTTTGAACAAGTTCTAAAGAATTTTTAGTAGCGTATTCTGGTTGGAAATTTAAAAGGTATGGTAAGTTTGTATTGACGTACGAAACAATTGGACGCATGGGGCAATCTTTCTTGTGGATTTTTGGGTAGGGTGTATAAATTAGGCGAAGAAGGATTCATAATGGTTAATTTGTAATTTTCATTTTGATCTAAAATATCGGACGACTTTTTTAGGCACGATTTGATTTCTAGTTGAAATTTGTAAGTTGAGTCATTTTTTAAAAGTTTGAATTTATTATTCTGAGAAAGAATTTCTGTTTTTTGAATGTACTCAGTTTTTGAAAATATGGTAATTGTGTTTCCCTTGTCTGCTTTGCAAAGTACTAAATTATTTTGTTTTAATTTATTTTTTATTGATTTGATTACTTTGAATCATCTTGTTTTTTAAATTTTTGTTGTGTGGGTGATTTTTTGCTTTTTTAATGACATTTGAACATTTTAATATTTCCCAATAAGTATTTTCTTCAAATTATTTACTTTTATCTATAGCTAGTTCTGTATTCACCGCTAACATTTCTATATATTTTTTATACTTCTCATCTAGATTAAGGCAGTATTTTAAGGCTTTTTCTAACAAGGTAATTTCTTGTTTACTAAAATTAATATTAGAACTATTGTAGATTTAATTTCTGTAAATATGTGAGAAACGATAACGATAACATACGTCAGGTATTAGGGAAGGTTAACTTGACAAAAGAATATTAAAACTAAGATAAACAAACGACTTCGGGCGACTATTTACGACTATGAAATAATTACTTCCACAGGTTACTACGTTGACTAATGTTAGTCGGTGTCGTGTATTGTTATTGGTTGTATAATAACTATTGTTGTGATCGTGAATTGTTTTTACTTTTGGATTATTACTATTGATATACATAGGTAAGTAGTATTTACATATTAAATGTTTTAGTTTAGTATTAGATATATTTAACGATTCGTATAGGTTTAACTACTAGGTGTTTGAAAGATAAATAATTATTATAATTGATGAACCCGAAAATCGTGTGACATACAAAATTACCATCATAAATGTAGGTTCAAGTAGATGAGCATGTCTAGATAGAAACAACGAGGGCGTAAAACATATATAAACTGTATTTTCTAATGATATTTACAGTTTTCAGGTCGAAACAAAATTAAACTATTTATTTCAATGTAGACTGGAAATTTACTGGAGGGTGTAAAAGTAGGAGAATATTTTTATTTTGCTAGGAAAAAAGTTTTCAACATCAAAAATGTATCAATTCTCTTTGGAATTTATTAAACTGTAAGAATAAATTTAGCATTAATAACGTTGTCTATCTACTGTTTTTCTTTTACTTTTTAAAGATGTAGGTAATTTGTAAATCGAAAATTACTTTTTTTTTAAGTTGGGGATCTCTATCGTCAAACAGAAAAAAAAACAAGCAATTTAGTATCTTTAAATAAAACGTAAGATAACGTTCTTATGTTTGAAACCTAACGAAAATTTGTACCCATAATATCAGTAGAACTACCAATGTTAAATATATACCTAGTTTTACCGCACCCGTTAAATTGACGGATTTATCGGATCGATTATGGCTTTCATTGTAACTTTTGACTTAGTTTAAATAAATAAAAGAATACAGGTTAACTATAACAACATGTAATATAATAATTCATTAATTATTTATATTTATAATAAATTTGACATGTATGAAATAACTATGAGGCACATTATTTACATGTACATGTTATCTAGAGTTGAACACTTGCCACAAACATATTTGTTGCATGCATTGCAAGTATTTATTTATTTATTTATTATTTTCATTACATGCCCCTTTACATGGAGTTTTTGCAATTTGCTTCCATCATTCTGGTTACAAATCTTATTTACATTTACTAATTTCAATTCACTAGCAATAATTCCCTTATATGCTAACACTTGCATTCCCTTAGATTTATTTCAACCTGGTGGAAATAATCACATAATTCCGGTATCACGTCATCTTTTAAAGCCTCTTTTATTAAGTCCTCAAGGTCTACATCATCTCCCCCACTTCTCTACTCCTTAATAAAATCTATAATTTTTTGTTTTTGATCCTTTATTAAATTTTTACAACACATTAAGGGCCCTAAAGTCTCATTTTCCCAATAAACAATCGGCACACCCACTCCTTAAAGCCTTTCTTTCCTGCCCTACCAATGTTTCCGCATCTAGCTCTTGCTCAAATTTCTTTATGCGTCTTATCTTTTCATCATTTATTTAAGTATGCAGCGCCCTCATCACCCGCTATGAGTTCTTTGTAGTTGTTATTAAACGATGACTTCAAGATCGCTTCCTGTTAATCCTCTTTTGCTTTGTTCTTTAGTTTATCTATCTATCCTTTATTTAGTAAACATTCTATCTCATCTATATGTTTATTTTCCCACATCATCTTAAAAACTTCACCTATATTCATTTAGTATATCACTTCCTTTAATTCTACATTCCTCTAGGAGGCAAATTTTAGGCCACCTATCGTTACTCAATCTGAGCACCTCACACAAATATTTACACGCCCTTTCTATGATAGTTAACCTTATATAATTAACCCCTATCATAGGTTTCCATATATATTTTGGAGTGTTCCTAGATACCCCAACACCATTTTACATAATCTCGCTTGAAGTTTGCACATCTTTCTTAAGCACACATTGCAAATATAAATCGCTCTGTTTTTGTTGCATAATCGAATTTGACAAGATTTGCGTTCATAAGGACTTTTTTTTGAGTTTTCTGGAGTACAATCCATTGCCTGTTTCCTGAATTTATTTATTTACCAGTTAGAGCGTTCAGTTCTAAACTAATGGCGTTATAACGGTTTCCGAACACTTTGGATCATTCAATACAAATGTCTGGAAGATTTGTAATGAATGTAAATATCTATTGATGTCCATCATTGCATAGATGACACATAAATTATTATAAACTTTGAAACTGTCGTCATTTTGACGATTCTTGGTATAAATAGGTATAGGTCATACTGACTATGGAAATTAAAGTCGCTGAGGGGAAATTGAATAGTAATAATTAACTGTTCTTATATTTTAATAAAAATCGTAATAAAATTTTAGAACAATTACATAAAGTATATCAATTTTTTGAGCATGAAATTTGAAAACCTTTAAAATGACGGTCTTGATAGTTCTAGTGATATAGGTGTCCTGTAAGTAGTGGATAATCTTTTAACTACATGTGAAGGGTCTTAAGACCATCTAGAAATATGAATTTTAGATTAGTAAAAATGTCCCACGGTTTTGAAGGTTTTTGGCACCGCTAATCCATTATGGAAGCCACGGCTACAATAATATAATAAATATGTATTTTTGTGATCGTTTTGCGCCATCGTATGTGTTTTAGAATTTATAGCAAGCTACTGCGTTTTCTCTAAAAATATGTAATTTAAAATTTTGTACGCAATAACATAAAAAATACAAAAAGTTTGTAATTGACAATTCGACAATTGTTTCGTCTGAAAACGATTTTCAAGACTATGACAATATAGTCATATAAAGGAGTGAGATATTGATAAAACATAGTTATTTTTGGTTGCAAAAATATTTTTGCTTCTAGTGCCTACAAAGATTTCTTAATGCAAATGAAAATCAATTAAAGCAATTTCATAATCATTTTGCAATGGCAGTATTGTAATGGCTCTTTGTTTTTATAAATCCATAACTTTAAAATATCCATCGTTATCCGTTGGTGAAACACAATTACAAATAGAATAATAACAAACTTTGAAATTGCCACTAAAATTTACTGACTCGACAGGTATTTGATCTTACAAGGATATCTTCTGGAGTAACAATTATTATTCTGACATAGCGTTTTCTTGGCCCACAATATTACTACAAAACACATTCACAAAATTCTCTATCAGTATGAATTGAAGCTACGTATATCAAGGGCCTTACGAACACCAAACACTATTTTCAGTGCTCGAGAGTTTTTTTGGCCATTTAATACAACTGGAAATTTATGTACTTCATATGAGCTTACTATTTCCCTATTTAAATTTATATAAACGAAACAAAATTCAGTAATATATAGAAAAGAAAAGAAATAAAACCGCTTTTTTGTTTCGGTACACTCGGATTCATCCCCAAGAGATAATCAGCGCTTATCAGCAACACGAATTCGTCCCCGTTCGAAAAGCAATCCTTTCTTAATTATACACGAATTGGACCCCACGGTTTACGTGCTATTACCTAGAAAACGATGGCAGCGTTGCCATATCTGAATTTAATTTTATTCGGCCCATCCTAACATTTTCCAATTCTTTGAAGTTCTGAAAGATTTTTAGAAAGATACTTTTATAAAATAAACTGTATTTACATAAAAATGTTGTTAGAAGTTTGACAAAAATAAAGTTATTTATACATTTGTTGTTGTTGCCCTACTTAAGAAGGGGTAAAATAAATAACAACAATTTATTGGATAATTATAATAGTCGATTATTGATATGCCTTATCGGTAATAGGAAGGGGTTTACGGTATGTTAAATCAGTATCGTTAAGAAACTTACTTACTTAAAACTGTAAGACTTGATAAAGCTTAATTGTGGCTGTATGCTGTGATTTCTGACATTTATTTAATATTATTGTTACCTCATTTTTATGTTCCGACAAAATAAAATTTATATATGATATTTATCACTGTCTTTTATTCCAACTTACAAAAGTATTACAAGAAGAAACATACTTCGATGATACATGGCAACCATGTACGTTATTCTGCTTTATTTTGTGCTTTTTTGGGAATTTCCAATTAAACTATCGCGGGTACGAATATTAGTGTAGCCACAATTGTTTTCAAGGGAGTATCTTAATTTTACTAAATATTACAACGGACAGAGATATAAGAACTGAATTTGAAGAATACAAAAAGGCTATCTTAAAATACATATGTAAGACAGCGTATCAACATTAAGCACTTAATAGAATTGATAATATCAGTTTATTACATTTCGAAAATAAAGGCAAAATACGTAACTTTAATGAAACAAATGGAAATTAAGAAAACCCTTTTAAAAAAAGGCAATATCGCTAACGACCAGTTAGAGTTCCAAAACAACAAAGAAGTACTTAAGTTTCCACCTCAACCAAGAACCACTACTATTTAAGACAACATCTCAAATGTAGTATTTAGTGTAATTATTGTAGTTTATTAAAAACGGCTTAACCAGTCGAAAAGATTTTCGAACAATTAATAAATTCTAGTGTAAAATAATAAAGAAGTTTTAAAAATTCAAAAAAGAAGGTTTTAAAATCCTTTTTCGTCTAATTACAAAGGATTACAGATCCCACATTTGGAACGCGTCCTACACAGTAGGTACAGCGCACCGAAAGCCATATCCCACGACCGGTTTCGACCTATCGGGTCTCTTCAGTTGGGCGCTGGCAGAAAGGCTTTTACAAGCTATATAATAAATATAAATATGGAATCAACAGCAACAACTACTCTGAGGGCTAATACCCCTACCGGCATTGAATTACACTGTTGATTCCGAACGATTATTAGACGAAGTTAACAAACCAAAAAAAGAAGCTCTAAAATCCTTTTTCGTCTGATTACAAAGGATTACAGATCCCACATTCGGAACGCGTCCTACACAGTAGGCACAGCGCACCGAATGCCATATCCCACGACCGGTTTCGACCTATTTTTTTCTGCTCTTAATGTAATTTCTAGTAATCTTTTACAAAAAACGAACTGCAAACATAATTTGTTCGGTAGATAGTTTATTTTGCCGTCTTTGATTACAAATGAGAAATAGACAAATCACAAACATTATAAATTCCAAAATATTTGCTGTTTGTCACGTACCATTTATTGCTCGTTAATAACCAAAATATAAAGTATAATACTCATTTTGAGAATGGTGTATTCCATAAGGCTCATTATTAAGCAATATTTATCTATATTTTACAAATCAATCGTTAATTATCTACATTAGTTATAGTTATAAGTTTGCATTTAATTCAGTTTATATTAAATATAGTTATCGGAGTTTTAAATTACGACAAATTTACGTGGTTTTATTTCATTTTATCAACGATAAAACATAATTCAAGTTATAAAATTCAATTTTCTGAATGCCCTTGAGGTCCATTATACGCAGTTGAAAGGTTACCCTGTAAATAAACATTAACATATGTGAAAATGTGCCTGTGTTTTGCTTTACGTTGATTAATTTTATATATGTGTAGTAGTTTTACTAGTACAGTAAATGTTAAATAAAAGCTGCTGGAAAATGAAAATCAGATGTGTGGTTTAACATTTAATTACAATTATTTAGTCCATTATTTCTTCTAAAGGCGTCAAGATTTTGTTCAGTCGTTTTTTCTTCTGAACGCTACACTCTGGAAAATTAATGGTTTTTATATCCGAATTGGAGGTTTTTCCTTTCTCGTTCTTTTCTTGTAAAAGGAGAGTTAAAAAAAGCTGTGAGTCGATTTGCACAGATGGAAATTAAGTTGATTCAATTCATTATCGTAACGGGAGTTGCTAAAATTAATCTTTTTAATTGAAGATCATCTTACAATTCTATTAAGGCGTCGCGGCGGAAGGAACTGAGGCAGGGCGGAGGCGACAGATGGCGCGATAACAGGAAAAAGCGCCCCCTTTTAACGCCACAAAAAGTGGTTACTTGACAGTATCGGAAATGCGTAGTAATAAAAAGTAGAGGTCTCATCTTAGATGTGAAACTTATATTGAAACTGTATATAAATCTTATCGACCTACAGCAGTCTATTTCTTATAAACAGTTATAAGTTAAAATTTGAAGTTTAAACAAAACTAGGACTTAAACAAAATTGTATGGCAACACCTAATTGTACGAAAAAGATGCGTACATAATAGTTAATATAAAAATTCAGGCGATTAATAAAAATTCAAGGGATATTGACTGGAAAAAGTAAATAAAAAAAAACAAGAAACATAATAAATTCTTTACCTAACCTATACTACTCGTGAATAGGTAAAGACTGGAATTCAATAATGTTTAACAAGATTCTTTTTCAATAAGAATATGGATCTGTCAAAAGGAACCCATAGGGTAGCTGTTTAGGTGATGGGCGTGTTAGACGTGAATCGTGATTTCAAACTGTGTGTCGACATCTCTCAAGTAGGATTTACGTTTTATTATATTTTTCTTCGTTTAATTAATATCATCTGTTTTATAATTATATTAAATAGTATTTAAGTAATCATGTATTTATATCTTGTTTAAAAAAAGTTTCAATCATTTATTTCAAGCCAGTAACTATTTTCGGTTACCTAGAAATTGTCACTGACTTTCAAACTTTCTGAATATTAATTTTTATTAAACTGTCGATGGTAAGCTGAGGATCGCTTCAGTTCCTCAAAATATTTACAGTATATAGAAATAGCAGCGTGGTTTAGATCATTGCTTACCATTCGGGAGGTCACCGGTTCGATTACGGGTCCAGCTGCTCTGGTCCATGTTTTCTGTGGTTTCCTTGGATCAACACAGGCAAATGCTAGGTCAGTAATATTCCATTGATAATGTTTCACTTCTCGTCTGTCTTCAGTTTGTACGTCTAATCTTTCTCTCCCTAATCACACTGCCACGAGGGCCTTACGCCTTATCCTCCGGCTTTGCACTACGGCTTAAGTTGGACAGACTGCCCGCCGATTAGGATGAGGAGCTAATGGAAATAAAACACCAAGAACACTAAAACATAATTTTTCATATCATCAATATATTCTTTAAAATAGTGTAACGAATTTTCTAGATCAACTTATTTATTTAAATAAATATTTATTTTACACTATTTATATAACACTTAAACACTAATGCACAACTTATTTATATGACAAGGTAAATGTATTATTTATATCACTCGGTATGTCGTATTTATATTACCACTTATTTATATCACTCGGTATATCACAACTGTGTCTCTAACTATACTGTTTTTCTAACTATGCTAAATTGAACTAAACTGTAACTGTTCTTGACCGTCGACAACATAATATTTATAGAGGTATCGAAGGTTCTGGAGTAATCAGGAACGATCTTCTAGTATTTTCTCTAACTCCTATTATGTTGTTGTTTACTCATTTCTATCAAGGCGCCGACGGACGGCCGTATTCGAGGAACCGGTGTTATCTGTTTCCGGAACTCGCCGCCGCTCTTGTACACACACATACAGGCTCGTTACAATACTACATGTTTATTATAAGATGATCTTGTTGATTGTTATTGAATCCCATAATAAGTAGCACACTACTGCGCTGTAATAATTGAAGGCGATTTGATGAGAACAAGTAGGATCTGTTTACAGCGTGCTAATGAGAATGAAACATTTCGAAACCACGACCCACGACAGTTTCGACAAAATTTTGACCAAGAACATTTTTGTACAGGAAATTGTGAGGTTGCTGATCACTTGGTGAAACATGGTAATAATACAATTAAGGAAAGAAAACACTTGGTATTGGTTTCACTATTTTATTTGGATATTGACGATACCGTTTCGGTTATTACACCATTCTCAAAATGAGTATTGTAAATTGAATTTGTAAAGATGTTACGAGTGCTTAATTACTAATTGGTCTTACTTCTCTAGAGGGTCGATTTTAGGAGAAGGGATAAGGAGTAATCAATTTGATCATTAGTTATATTATTTTTTTTTTATTTCTAAACTTTCGAGAAGATTTAATTTTTTTCCTTTACTGATATTACAGTAGTATCTATAGGTACTTTACATAATTATTACCAAGATGGTGCCAGACACTAGATTTCAATCTTACGGTATAAATTCAGGAAGAAATATGAAAATCACAAATTTCAAATTTGTCTATCTGTCTGTATGCCAATTAAAAGTATTGTTAATCATCAAATCCTATAGGGCACTCTTAATTAAACTAGGACTTTCAAATTTGAACCGAAGAAAGATTGTACGGTACGAATTCAGGAAAAGATCTGAAAAACACAGATTCAAATTAGTCTGTTTGTCTGTATGTTCATCAAAAGTATCACTGATCATCAATCCCTATAGGGCACGTCTAATTGATGTAGGACGTTCAAATGTCGACTGAAGGAAGATCTTGTGGTGAAAATTTAGGAAACATCACGAATTTCAAAAGTCTTTTGCACTAAATAATGTATTTGTTTACAATTGACAATTCCTTCCATTTTACAGTAATTGTTATTACAAATTAACATTCTCTTATTCCATTTACTAGGGATCAATCTATGTTTCCTTAATTTCTTAACAATACCAGACGATTCGTGAGCTAATAAATTTCCACACCTACTTTAATCTGCTTTAGATATAGATCCGTAATGGGATGTATTCAATGGGCGGGAGGTAATTGGTTCTTCGATTACTTACGTTTGTAAGTCGTCGGGGAAGCAGGTGCGAAGTTCAACCGACCGTGAATTTATTCCTGTGATCCCTTTATGCTATTAAATCGGTTTAATTATAAAATAAGATGTCTCTTTTGTCGTGTCCGTATTAAAGAGGCGAAAATGAAAAAGGTCCTTTATTGAACCGGGCGAATCGGAAGGCGAGCAATTACACGAAAGTAAATGTGCCATCCCTTTCATTAGATCCTTTTCGATTTTCTTCATTTCTTTTATTTATCCGTTGCCATGCTCTTAGTTTAACAGTTGCTTTTATAATAGGCAATGATTTCGTAATAGCAGCGTTACAATTTGTACTGCTGCTAGTAATCAATTATTTGTTAATGGGACAAATTAAGTCGATTGAACTTTTTAGTAGTTTCGCGGATCAACGCCACTTACTAATTAAAAATACGAGTACTAATAGGCGGGCTGAAAAGTTCGTAGGCTAGCATAGAAAAAAATATTTTTTTTTGATAGAATTTGATTCTATTTTTCAATATAGTTTTCTTCGAGGGCGATACAACGATTATAGCGGTCATACAATTTTTCGATAACATTTTTATAATATGATTTGTCTTTAGCCTCAAAATAGGCTTCAGTTTCGGCGATTACGATTACCTCTACCGTGAAATTTCTGTCCAGCGAGCATCCTCTTGAGGTCTGAGAACAGAAAAAAGTTTCTGGGGGCAAGATCTGGAGAGTACGGTGGATGCGGAAGCAATTCGAAGCCCATTTCATGAAATTTTGCCATCGATTTCATTGATTTGTGACATTACCATATTAACATTGTCTTGATGAAACAGCATTTTCTTTTGCTTCAAATGAGGCCGCTTTTCCACGCTTTCGTCTTTTAAATGCTCCAATAACGCTACGTAATAGTCGCTGATTATGGTTTTCCCCTTTTTAAGATAGTCGATAGTCAATGAATATTATACCATGAGCATCCCAGAATACAGAATACTGATGTCATAACCTTGCCAGTCCATTTTTGCGTCTTTCCAGGCTTTGGAGTCAGTTCATCATGTGCAGTCCACTCGGCTGACAGTTGATCAGTCGATTGGACTCCGGTGTGAAATAATGGAGCCATGCTTCATCCATCGTCACATATCGACCCAAAAATTCGGATTTTTTACGATTGGACAGCTTCAAACACTGCTTAGAATCATCGATACGCTGTTGTTTTTGGTCGATTGTGAGATTATGAGCTCGCGCGGCACCCCCTTTGTACAGAGCTTTCGCATATCCAAATATCCATTCACGATATTACCAACACGTTCCTTTGATATTTTTTTTTCATTTAGGGTCTCAGCTAGCTCAATCAACTTCACTTTACAGTTATCAAAAATTATTTTGTGGACTTTATTGATGTTTTCGTCGGTAACAGCCTCCAGCGTCCACTGCGTGCATCGTCCTCGGTGCTCGGTGCTCATTTCGCCTCGTTTAAATTTAGCAAACCACTTTTCTACGGTTGATTTTCCTGGTGCAAAGTCCGAATAATGTTTACCAAGCCAAGCCTTGGTTTCAACAGTATCTTTTTTCGCCAAAAAGAAATGCTTTATTAAAACACGAATGTCCTTTTTATCCATTTTTTCAAAGTAACAAAAGTTCTTTCACTAAAAATGCTATAACTCAGATACTAATAGTGCAGCAGCTTTCAAATTTATACACGTGTTTTTTGAAGGTTAGGGCTAACTAAAAATCATATGGATTTGATACTAGTAGCGCCATCTATAGGTCAGCCTACGAACTTTTCAACCTGTAATAAAGACGATGTAAACATACAAATAAGTTTCGAAACGCCATTTATTTGATTAAGTGAATTAAATTACAAGCTAGAACTAGATAGAATTTATAGCATTGCAATAAAAAATGGTTACCCAAAAATAATGATAGATAATCTTCTTAAAAATAAAACAAAAAAGAAATTATTAGTTTGAGCATATCTAGGAGAGATTTCAGAAGAACTTAGTAAATATTTTTGTATAATTTTGTTAGTGATTTAGTTGTTTCATTTAAAACTAATAATTCTTTATGCAAAACTATATAAAATTGTAAAGATAAAAATGATAAAAACTGTAATTCTGTAATATATATGTTAACACGTGGAGATTGTGAAAAGGTTTACATAGGCCAAACGGGGAGAACGTTTTCAGATACGATTAAAGAACATATTAATAGTTTTAAATTAAAAAAGTGTACTTCGACTTATGCTGAGCAATATAAAATGTTTCATATCGAAAACAAAGGACAAAAATTAAATCCTTTGGAGTCATTAGAAATTAATCGTTATTTTAAGAAAAATGTAATTTTAAATGATCAAATTGAAACTAGTAATTCGCCATTTTTCTTTCCGGAGGATTGTTTTTATTAATTAAGTAGGTTTTTTAAATTTCTTCTGGCAAATCAAGTCGAAAAGCAACAAAATAAAAGATATGCGCAAGATGTGGACATTTTATAAAGAAAAAATGTTTAACAAACATTTTGAAACTTTCAAAACTAGTTTCTTAAATTATTTACTACTAACTATAGAGCTTTCGTTGTTAATAAATAGTTTTAATACATCCGTCAATTCCATAAACTTTACGTCTCCGATCATTGATTGTGCTGCACACATGGTGGGTTTTGAAAGCTTCTTAATCCGTTATTTCCGAGCTTTCGTCGAAGTTCTTACAATAAAGTCCATATGTAACGTACCTACGTATCTACATTTAAGTTTCAACAAATATTTTTACTTCATTTATTTGACGACAGAGCTTTTGGCTCCGCTTCGAATGCTATTTACCTGCTGTTGTTATTTGTTCTCGAAATCGATATGGTATTGAGTTCTGAGCAGAGACATGATAGCTATATAGCAACTTTCGGAAAACTAATAAAGAATGCCCGAGTTTCTTTCAAAGTCGCGAATAGTAATACTAGTAAGTGGTAGGGTAGGGTTAGAGATTGCAGCAGATTGTTTTCTACACAACTTTAGACCAGCGTTTCCCAAACTTTTTTTACCGTGGCCCGGTCACCAAAATCTTTTTAACTCCCATGTTGTATTAATAGGCAAAATGAAACACACATATAAGTATATACTATATTACAATATTTATAGTAAAAAATCCAAAAAAAGAAGGTATATATCGTCTAATTACAAAAGATCACAGATTCCACATTTGGAACGCGTCCTACATAGTAAGCACAGCGCACCGAAAGCCATATCGCACGATCGGTATCGACCTATCGGGTCTCATCAGGTGGGCGCTGGCAGAAAGGCTTTTACAAGCTATATAATAAATATAAATATGGGATCAACGGCAATAACTACTCCGAGGGCTAATACCCCTACCGGCATTAATTACACTGTTGATTTCGAACGATTATTAGATGAAGATAACAATCCAAAAAAAGAAGGCATTAAAATCCTTTTTCGTCTAATTACAAAGGATCACAGCTCCCACATTTGGAACGCGTCCTACTGACTGCCAATGTTGATTAAGTTAATAAAAATTTGTCAAAATCGTTTTTGTACAACGGGTTATTTGCAGATCTTGAGCGTTTGAGGTCACTGGTTTTGGACAGGCTGGCTACAAAAACTGAGCGAAAACAAAGAAAACTGTTTGCATCAATCGAAACTGCTTGAAAAGTTGCTCAAGAACTGATTATTGGTTTGGAAGACGTTTATAAAGTTACTGTAAAATAGCAGACGATGAAGAGAAAAACATATGATCAGCCCATGGGCAGCAGTATCCTCATCACGCCCGCCACCTGATTTTTTACAGTAACTTTTTCATAGTCTTTTTTATCAAGATTTTGAGCTCATCGATATTGAAGTTACAAGTTCTTGCATGTCAGTTTCGCATATATCTACAATTTGTTTCACTATTTTTCTCACGATCAGCGAGATCGAAAACGTAAGAGTATCACACAATTAGGAATTGTAATCCAACAATCGCGCGGATCTGGCGTCATTTGAGGGCATGAGCTTGGAAATCCGCAAAGTCATAAACGCGTGGGGGAATCTTGCAAAATCTAGCTAAACGTAGCGCCCGTTAAATGTTCATGTGGCAAGACGGTGAAGACACGCTGGACAGACACTAACTACTAAAGGGAAAAAGTTTTAAAAAGTGGTTGACTTTAATGCATTACTATTTATTAACGCTCAAATCAACAAGTGTAGAAGCAGAAAGAGCTGCATACAGATGTTGTTTTACAAGAACTAACTTGAGAGACAATACAACTAATGTTATTTGTTTTTGAGATCATTTTTCAAAATACTTATACATCGAAGTCTTGATAGCTGCTATTTTGACCATGGCCTTTTATCCCGAATCTTAATTCTACTTGTATGAAATAATTAGTCAGAAATTTTTCTATTTAATTAAAAATTTGAGTGGACCATATGTATCTCTGCTGCTCTGTGTGTTGTACGTTACGGTTCCGGTTTGCGATCGACCATGTGAGAAACGCTGACAAGACTCTCCGCCCAATTCGTTTGGCTCTTTCACCCCTTAAACTCCAATCCGAGAAAATTGGGGCAAGAGTTCTGAACACCGCCGCCGTTCCTTTCGGTAATTAATGTAAAGAGATAAAGTTGATGTATACCTTTAGTTTTTTCACTAGCGCGATAATATCGGTCGTCAAGGCTGCAGTCATGTTTTGCATAGCGTGACAGCTACCTCTCTGGGATCTTCTTCTTCGTTTGATATATTGTTTCGTCGTTCTGAGGGCATAGACATTTCTAAATTCCATTTAACGAAAGCGAAAAGCATCTGAAATTTTTAATATGGAAAACAATACTTGACAGAAATTAATGTTGAATGAATAAAAAAGACAACACGTGGGTAGATACATTATCATTTTGGCCCTTTATTTTTACACTTAATAATAGAGACCATCAGTAAAATACCTATTTAACGAAGAGGCAAAAATAAGTTTCTTTAACAAATTTTCTAGTTGGTTGTATTTATTTAAACAACCTTTCAAAATAACTAATTTATTTAATACTAAGTTACACTATATACACTTATTTATATTACAAATATGATTATTTATTTAAGAGTATTGAAATCACTGAGTTTACTTGGTATTTGCACTCTTTACAAAAACTTGTCTACATCGCTTGTTTATCAATAACCTATTTATATTATCGTGGAACGTTCTAGTGTTTTTTTAAAAGGAACCACACAATTCTCCAACATTCTCGCACCCTATTTCTTTTGCATATTGTTATTTGTCATGTAATGAAGGATTTACGACGAGGCGACAAATCTATAAATCTGTCGCCCATTCAGTTTTACCTTGGGCTCTCACTCGCAACAGTATTTACCCCAGCCCTGTCTTAGTGAAGTTGGTCTTATTAAAAAAATCAGTTCTCATTCGGAAAGCTTTCATGTTAAGGGAAACATTTATGAAAATTGATACAATTTTACAACAACATGGAAATTGTTTATTAACTTTCAAAAATTTTAACCAGCAAACAGCATAATAAATTAACAGCAGATTTTGCTTTTAAATGTGAATATTACATCCCTTTTTTTCGGAAACAGCTATACTCTGAAACATTGATAATTCTGTTAAATTAGGTTAGGTTAGGTTAAGGTTCAAAAAATTAAATAAAATCACACTTGGCAAATTTGTTTCTCTATAGTTTATTATTCCACTTACTTCGACTTTTGGCGATAAAGTCTCATGCTTGGTCACTTTGAAACGCTGGTGCAAATTTAACGAATTTATTTGTGACAGCAGTTCGCTCAGGGACGATAGTCATGAAGGTCCTCTAAAATCAATTGTTGTGGTTGTTGTGCCAGAAAACATTGATGCAAGACCGTCATGTGTCTTATCATGAGATTCAGTGATCTTTGGGCATTGATCGCTTGTTTCTTCGGAATAACTGAACATGTGGCATGGCATGTGCTATTAGAGCAACGTAGATCAGTAAATTCTGATATGAATGGTACACAACCATTTGTTTGTCAGGAATGCATGGTCAAATACGAAAGTGCAACGAAGAATCGTTTTTCATCATGACAATGCAAGCTCTCCCACATCGACTGAATCAAGCACCTATTTGACTGCTTCGTACAACCCTGATTTGTCACCAAATGTATGATGCAATGCAAAATATAAATCTCTCGTAACTACTCTGTTGACTGTTTTGTCCTTTTATTTTACATTGTAATCCTCTCAAGTGTTGGTGGTAGGATATATTAAAATATAGATATGCTAAGGAAATTATTATGCTATATATTTGGAAAAGCGGTTGAGAAACGACATTCTAAACATTTTCGGGACACTACACATTTGAACACATTGACGATATTTTCCTTCTTTCGAGTGTCTCCAACTGACGGGAATCTTGAGGCAGACAACCCATTCACTACCTTCTGATTTACATTCGACAGTTTAATTTCTTTGTCGCGAAATCTGGCAAATTAAATTCCGTTCTTGAGATTCGACGAGATAAAACCAAGAATAATAGCATCACACGTTGAATCGTCAGATGGGACTAGATCGCGCGCACCGACACGCGTTTACATTGGTACACTTTGATTCTCAATCTCCAGAGAACACAATTCACCTGCGCCAACCACGATGGCTTGATTAATACATCACACACACATACACATCTATTACAACAGCGGTACTTACAAATGAAGTTACAATTAACGAACGTATCTATAAATCAGCGGGAATTAATTTGTCATAACAAACGTGATGTATTTCTAGTAATAATCAAACGCGAAAGGTTGAAGATTAATGATGAGAGGTTAGATAGATCTTTACCCCATTTTTATTTATGGTAACATATATCGTTATCGAACGGTTAATTTGGAAATCCTAATAAGGGTGTGTTTAAAGCACACAAGTACGTGTGCAGCTTACAAAAAGTAAGAAGCGTTTGAGATGATGTGGTGTATTAGGTGGATGATAAAAATAATGTGAATAGAAAATGTTAGAAATGAGCAGGTATTAGAAAGTCAATAAGGACAAGAAGAGATCGGATGATGGTAGAGTATCTTCTGAGACATAAATCGCTAGTTAAAGGTAAATTAGAAATATAAATGGGAGTAAAGAGAGGCAGTGAAGTACTTATATTATTACTGGTCGCAAATAGTTAGAGATGAGGAAAATGCAAAGTTTGGCTTAGGAATGATAACTAGCAGTTTTTTTTTTGTCTGCGACTTGATGGAATATGTCCGACTTTGGGAGTTCGGTATGGGAACACACCCAACGCTAGTACTCCTTGCATTCGACGATTTTCCGAACTCGACGGACTCCTAGACATACTTTCACGAAGACTTCTTCGTGGCTTCGCTGACTTATTTAATTTTCATGGCTCTTTGTAGGGCCCCACATAGTGCTTCTTTGCATTTTCAACAACTAGAACTTGATCACGACTCACATTCGTTGCGGTTATAAATAATAAAGAACCTTTTGGTGTTTTATTCCTACCAGCTACTCTTGCTGGTGGGCGGGCAGTCTCTCCGATGGGTGGGTGGTGCGGTTAGGGAGAGAAAGATGAGACGGACGAAATGAAGGAAAAGTGGAATATTACTCCCGAATGCTATGCAATGATCTAGAGCAGTAGACCATGCCGCTCGCTAAATGTATAACAATAAATATAATGAAATGCTTCCATATTTCCTAAATTAACCCGAACCTATTTTAGAATAAATTAGAAACAAATATAATTTTCTAAATTATAAGCACTATGTGACAATAGCCTGTTTTATTATAACTTTATAGGTATTGTAACCAATTTTCTAGTTATTTAATTTATTCTTTAAATTCCTTTGAATTTTCTTTTAATTTTTCTTCTATTTCTTTGAATTATTTTTAGAGTTCATCTTCAAACTCAAACGTGTCGATATCGATACCTTCCCGTATCAATGCCTCCTTGGTTGGTCTTATTAACAGACGTATCTTCTTCTCTTTCCTTTAGCTTGCTTTTCAGTTCGACTTTTCTAAATTTAAATGGTTTTTATCATACCAAAAAATATTCAGTTTTTGTAATTTATATAAATGTATAAATGTATTCGATAGTACAAGATAATTTGCTTGACGAGTTTATCTGCCTATTTTCGTTCCAATCGGTCACCTTTTAATCTGATTCGAGGACCACAATTAAAGATGTGTGTACGTAACGATATTATTCTGGAATGTTATGAGTTAGGAGGTATCTTAGTTCAGTTACGTTTTAATTAAAAATTCCTATTATTTTGTTGATTTAGAATTGATTAATGTGTGGGAGTTATGAAAAAAGCCCGTGGGTAAATTACTTGTAAATTAATTATTGAAAAGTTTTTAATTTCATTTTCTCCGAACAAAAAAAAACACAGCAGCGTTTTAGGGTTTAACGGCCAGAGTTCAACATCTTCGTGAACCTTCATCGTTTGGTTCAGCTGTTGATGGGTTGTTTTTCTCCAAACGTTTCGTCGGCTGCTACTGTTGGTATCACAAGAGCGCACCACTGAAGATGCCGACAATAGCAGGCGGCGAAACGTTTGGTTATGTTTTCTTATCGATATATGTATTAAATTTATCGTAGTTCGTTTCTAAATGTTTGTATTTTTGGAAAAAGCAGAGATGCTCCAATGAATGTTATCTTGATCTAAAACTTTAATATTTTTTATTGGTTTTTATCACTTCTTTGTTAATATAAACAATATATAAACGCTAACTAAGGGCATATTTTGATTTTGGTTCAAAATAAAAACAGTTTAATCAATTTTCATACATTTTTTACATACATTGAAATTTGAATAATGTCGAATTTCTTGGTCTTCAGTTGTTGCCTCGGCATCAAGGAGGACTTGAGGGTATTTTTTTGTAAGCGACATTATTTATATACACACATGAAATTAAAATGTTTACTTTCCTGTTCAAATAAAAATTTGTATTTAAAGAGTTTCAATTATAATAATTAGGGACTTTCAAGGGGTATAGAAATTTTCTTTTATGTTTATATATCTCAACGAATCATGTCATAGCAAGATGACGTTGACGTTTGCGAAATTTCGAGTCATTTTTGGCTCACTTACTATTTTGGAACTTTTAAAAGAGTATTATGTATATATGAAAGATTAATAGAGAAAATTGTATTTTCGGTGATAGTATTATGAGACATTGTTAAATATAGACGTGAAGAAAGAGTTTTAATAAAATATATTGAAACATTTATAAGCAGTTTTTCTTCACGTCTATATGAAAGATTGTCCTTTTTTCGAATATCTTAGGTAAACGGTCGCAAAGTAAGGGCAAAGGCTATTTTTGAACACAATTTGTTCGGTTGTTTATAAAATTGTTCATGTTCCAAAAGAATAGGTATATTGATTTATCACAAACGATGGTAATTATCTAAAAGAAATAGTATTGAGGTACTAGTCCCAGTAAAGTACAATAGAAGGATTTATTTGTACCAGTAATTGTAGGGAATTAGGGATTGTCCATCTCTTTCGGCGAAATCGGGAAAAAAACATTTTTCAGAAAAGACTGAAAATTAGCTTTGTCCGTTTCAAATTTTTTACAATTATCATAAGGATGCATGTCAATAAAATTATATAATAAATTTGAAAATATTATCTTAATAATTGCAAATTTTACACAATTAGAGATAAATATATAATTATTTACGAAAATTTATTGAAATTCCCCGTGTTGTTGTTGATGGTGCATAACTTCCCTTACGTATCATAGTATGTTAATATTTGTTTTTTTTTGCTTATACTTTTATAAAAATCCGTTCCATCAAATTTATGATTTTTTTATCTTTCACTTTTACTTTATTTTGTTTCATGAAACGAAATTTAAAAAATGCTTAAATGTTATTAGTTTTGGAAACTTATTTGATTTGAACTGAGTTATCGTATCAACAGGCAACGCCTCTTAAAATTTACAAAACATTTGTAAATGAAGATTTTCAATACAAAATAAGAAATTATCAAAAATTGATAATTATTAGATGTAATGTCGTTATTGGTTTAATTCATTTAGTAATTTTAATTTTTTCTTTCCAGAAGAATCATCATTTCCACAAATAATTTCATTTGGTTCTGACTTCATCTGTGACCAGTAGAATATTCTTGTTCGAAAGATAAGTACCTAAAATTGTTTATTTAACAATAAAGTTGAATATAAGTATTATATTTTCTTTTTCATATTCCTAGAAACTTTTCAATTATTATTTCAAAAACTTTAAAGAATTTTGTAAGGAAATCAGTAACAAATTTAGAGATTTTGAAAATTAATACTTGACTTTGTTGTAGCTATAATACTATTGGGTATCCTTTCTGGAATAGTGGAGGACATTCATTGGATTGCTTGTAGAGTGAACCGATTGCGGCCAAAACGTGTTGCCACGGTAAGTGTATTTTTAGTTGTTAAGTGGTACTAGGGTTAAATTTGTTGCTAACACAATATGTTTATCTAATTGTTGGAAAATCCCAAATAATAATCATTAATTGGAGTACTTTTGAATTATGTTTGATCGTTAGTGTCATTAGGTTAGTTTAATTAATTTCTAACTGTTCTAAAAGATTTAATTTTTTCCCATTATTGTTTGAATGTAAAATTTTAGGGTTGTTTGAATCTATATTATGATTAAATGAAGTACAATGTTCATTTATATCAGCACTAGCTTTTATAAGCGAAATATATACTTTAACTGTTCTTTGATTCTAACATCTACATTGCTAAACCAATGTATGTAGCCTCAATTTAATTTATATATTACACCTTTTTTATTTTTAAACCTTTTTCTTATTATTACTTAATGACATATCCAAATTACATTTGTTAACTTTTATGGTATTTATTTTCAATTTATTCCTTTGATTATAAATATTGTTACTTATTTTACTTTTACAGAGTTATTCAAACTGAGTGGTACAATAGACGTTTTAGGAAAATTTAGAAGTAGGAGTAATTAAGGTTTATCTTTTTATCTATAATAATTGCAATTTCCTTATACAATGGTCAGAAAGCCTGATCACATGTTCTACAACAGACGCTGGCCGTGAAAGCCTACATACATTATTACGATGTCAACTTTGTTATTTTAAATACAATGGCACATTTTTTACGACGAACTTATATGCCTACGATGAATAATTTCGGAGATAATTTAATTAATAGAAAGAAATAAAAGATCGCAACCATCCAAACTATAAAAAATCATAATTTCCATAAAAAATGTCTTAGAGTGTTGAAATTTTTATTAGTTATCTATATTCATAATTCATACAGCGCATTTATTAAAAAAAAAATTAAAAACTTCAAACATGAATAACTACATTTTTTTATTCCTTTTTATCCTCTTTCGATACATTCGGTAAAAATCCGGAATATACCATTTTGTGTAAATAACAAAGTTGACATCAACTTCCGCCATACCCAATGTTTTTTTTTATACAATTTGATTATTTGACATAATTTTCTGTTTTTAAGAGAAATTTCGAAAGTTTGTGTATTAAGCTATGGAAAATGACTAATTTAATTTGGGACGATTGATTTTTATAGTCATATGATCTACGTAACGTCTCCAAAATAAAATTTTATGAATTTGTTGTTAATATTTAATTAATAACATTAATAACGTTAGTTATTACATGTACTGTTAAAATAAACGTAAGATGTTTAATCGTTAAAATTATATTTCATTTGTTCTCTTAATTATTATTATAAACATTTTACATTAGAAAGCTTTGAAACAAAATTTTTTTATTTTGCTTTGTTATAAGATCCAATTTACTAACACATTCAGCTCCTTATTTAGATATAGTTTGTTTAATCTAATTTTTTTCACATTTAACTGGTAACATTTTTTTCTTTAGATCATTAATTAAGATTTGTAATTTTTACTATTTTGATGAAGGTTTTTATTATTTTTGGAGCAGTTTTTTGAGTTACATTTTCATATTTTTCTTTATAATTTTTGTTTGGCTATTAGCTTCATTTGTTTTGACTTTCAATTGCCATGCTTATTTAAATTTATAAAATTAAAACATACTTAATCTCTCGATTTAACATATCGTTTCACTCTGTTTTTACATTATTATCTAAATGATATATATGTAGGCAATTGTGTTATATGATACCTGCATTTCAACTAACAATTTTTTATTTCCTTGTCGCTTTACTATTTTAACGATTGGTTTTACGAATAGCTTTGAATTTCAAAAGCATGTTCGTTTCGTTTATCATACAAGGAATCATTAAATAAAATAGTACATATATTTTATTTCAATTCGTTTGGATTTGATATTTTTCTTAATCTGCAGTTGACTTTATTTCTTTGGCTCTTCTTGGGAAACGGGAGTTTTAGGGGATGATAAAATAATTTTACCAGGAATGATATTAAATCTTTTGTCAAAATATAAAGAATGAGAACAGTATACTTCTGCAATACTGTTTATTTTTGTAGGATAGACAATAAGTCAATACGTCCAAGCTTACTCATGCGAGTATTTATGAATTTTTATAGACACCTAACAATTGTTTGAAAAGTGATATTTATTTTAGCATAATCGGGAAGATTCAAATTTTTGCAGGCATTTTTGGCACTCCTGTAAAAGCTAAGAAACTTTATAAATGAAATTTAAAATAATTCTCCTTTGCGTAGAGGCCTGTCCGTTTTGGTGTTTTTGTTTTCAATGGATTTTAAATCGTTCATAAAATTAATCAGTAATAACTCTTTGAAAAGTAACAAACATTCAAATACTCCCAGGCATTTTTGGAAATTTTATATTAGAACGTTGAAATTGAAATTTAATTATAAATATCTTGTATTCCAGTGGTTTAATTTAGTTTTCAAGTAGAAGTTGAATTTCTGAATTTAAGTTTTCCCTCATTAAATAAAAACGAAACTCAGTTAGTTACTTTAGTACGATTTGAAATCTACTTCATTAAATCATTAAACAAGCAACCCCTCGCACTTTTAAATACTATTTCAAAGTTCTAATATAAAATTTCAAAAAATTTATTATTTTGTGTGTGTTATCTTATTAGGTATTTTGTTAATATTTATAACAAGGAAGAAACAAAGAACTGATTTTTTCGACTTTTAATTTTGTATTAAAATAATTAGTCTTTTATCATCTTTTAACATATTTATTAAATATTTTGTGATTTTTTTCACTATATTTTTTAATTACTGTTTTTGAATAGTTTTCTTTTCTATTTTTTTATGCTTTTTTCTACTTCTGCTATGCATTGGAAAACATTTTTTTTGTTTGTAGTAATTTATCACTATGACGCAGTTTTTTTTTTGTTTTACTTTTTATCATTTTTTAGTTTGAATACTTCTCGCTTCAATTTATAAATAATTTCCTTTTATTTCATAGAGTTATTAACTATTACATTAACCATACAACTTACCATTATTTTGTTGTGTCTTTTTGTCAATTTTTGGACATTTAACTTTTCTTTTTAATTGCTTATTACAGCGTTATTTCTTTACATTTCAGACATTTCTTTCAATCACAATTTTCTTTTTGATTAACAAATATTAATAATTATCCTTTTATTATTATAATAATAGATTATTTTTGTTGCAGTATTTACACCATCCCAAGGAGTCGATACATCTGGACGTCGCTTTTCATCATCCATGAGGATCCCGTGTTGTGTCGCGTGTGGTATCGGTCGGGAGTGCTCTGGAGCTTCGAGTTTCGAACTTGAAGCCTCCAGTGCCCGAAATCTTGGAATTTCCGAGATACTGGGTTCTGGAAACTTCGGTATTCGAACCTCAAAGTCTCCAAAACTATAAAAATCCTTCGGGATTCTTGATTTTGGAGATTTTCAGATTCGTATTTTGGAGTTTCTAGTACTTAGTATCTCAGAACTTCCGAATTTCGTGTACTGGAGACTTCTAGTTCGAAACTCGAAGGCCCCAACGTCTGGGCCTCGTCCCGGACGGTCTTCGAATTACAAAATCTTTTGCACTAGACCTGGTAGGCGTGAAAAATTTATTTTAAAATAAAACGCTTGAATGCTCTCAATCTTTTATTTTCTTATCCCCCCCCCCCCGTGTCACATTCACACCCTCATTCTCTCCTTCACATGCACCCTCACTCACAAACATACATGCCCTCACTCTCACCCTCTCACACACACACGTACGCACACCCCCTTGTATTCATTCACACTCCCTTTCATTCGTTCTCTCTCTCTCTGACACACATACATATGTACCCTCTTTGCATTCGTTCTTTCTCTCTCAGACACATACATACATACGTACGCACTCCTTGCATTCATTCTATCTCTCTCTCTTACCAATATATATGCACACCCTCTTACATTCGGTTCTCTCCCTCTTTCTTACATAAACACATCTATACTGCAATATTCATTCTTACCCTCTCATTCATATATTAACCTTGCATTTCTTCCACTTCATATATACCCATGCACACCTCCTTTTATTCACTCTCATTCTCACCCCCAATAAACTTCACACTTTTTTTTACTTTCATTCTCACCCTTCTAGATACTCCGATTTTTTACATGCATACACTGTCACATTTATTTCCATTTTTACTCTCACTCATATCTCCATTTCACACAACCTCTTACACACACACACAAGTACGGACAACCCCTCGCATTCATTCTTTCCCTCTCACATTCTTTTGCATTCGTTTTCACTCTCTCATACACACATATACATACGTACCCCCTTTGCATTCGTTCTTTCTCTCTCATACACACACGTACGCACTCCTTGCATTCATTTTATCTCTCTCTCACGCCAATATATATGAACACCCTCTTGCATTCGGTTCTCTCCCTCTTTCTTACATAAACACATATATACTGCAATATTCATTCTCACCCTCTCATTCATATATTAACCTTGCATTTCTTCCTATTCACATATACCCATGCACATCTCCTTTTATTCCCTCTCATTCTCACCCACAATAAACACACTTATCATTTAACTTTCATTCTCACCCTTATAGATACTTCGACTTCCTATATGCATACACTGTCACATTTATTTCTATTTTTACCCTCACTCATATCTCCATATCACACAAGCACAATCTCTCTGCATTCCTGTTCTTACCCTCATTCAATTCCCACTCAAACTCTTCGCATTTTCACCAACTATTTCTCCCTTTGATCTACCCTCTCTCTACGCCACTATCCCAACATTCACCCACACATATTTTCCTTCTTACATTTTCTATTTTATTCCCATTTACCCTCAGCATTTCCACTCATATTATTTCTTACATACATTGTTGTCACGCAATTTCTTTTTCACACTACATCTTTTATTTGCAACCCTCTCAAATTCTTCACTCTCGTTTTTTTCAAATTTCATTCTCTCCCCAAAATAAGTCCCCTTTGCCCCTGGTTTATTATGCGATACATATAAATAAATAAAACCTCCAAATACAAAACTAGATAAGTGATAAATAATACAAAAAATTAAATACTAATAAAATTTACATGGGTATGTATATAATCTTATCATTAAAATAATATACTTAAGTATATGATAATTACAATTCATACAATAAAATTATTTCAAAACCTACTAATTTAATTCACTAATCTATTTAAAAAATATTCCTAACAAGTAAATATTATCATAATATAAAATAATTAATAAAATATCAATTAATTATTTCTTAAATATTGAAGTTCTAAAAGTGGATTGACTGATTTATTTTTAATGGATATTATTGAAAAAATTTCACCTTCTTCTTTAAATTATTTAATGAAATCGTGGAATAAAGAACAATGAAATAAAAAAAAATTAATTCAATGAATTTTTCTGAAAATTAACACAAATGTGTTGGCATTGATCCGCAAAGCCGACAAAAATAAAAGAAGAATAAAAGATAAATAAACAATAAAAAGTAAATTATTTTAGCTTAATTAAATTTAAAAAAAGATAAAGTGAACTAGAATTGATTATCAAATATGCAGACAAAAAACAAAATTCAATTCTCGTAATGAAACAGAAAAGTTAAGTAAATGAATTTTGTAAAATCATATCCATGCATCAAAATATAGTACAAACTGAACTAAATTTAATTTGATTTTAACTAACATCGGTTTTGTGGAATAAATAAATGAAGAAATATAATGGCGTAGGCATTCACGACCGGAATCGAATGAACAAAGACATTGATCCAGGCTGATGGACCATGGTCAAAAGGAACTTGTAGATCCAGACGTTTCGACTGCACTTCGGTCATCTTCAGTGGGCAGCTTGATTGATAGATGAGAAACTTAAAAAAACAAACAGTTAGAATGAATATTGGAAGACTTGCTTGGATACCCCTCTGAGAAGGAAAATAAAGAAAACTGTACAAATTATAGACGACTAATAATTTAAGTGGGTATATAATTTAATTAAAAGAAAAATGGAAAAATCATAAGTTGACGCAAGAGGTAAATGGTAATTGTACACAAAAATAAAATGTGACTAAACAAATATAAATAAATTAATAACAAGTACTATAATGATAAAAGTTTCAAAAATCTTATTTGTATGACTACAATATTGAAATAATGCAAAATTAAACTAGTGTACAAATATTTATTCTCTAAATTACTATTACAAATTTTTGTAATTGTGTGAGTGAGGGGTGGTACAAGATTTAAATTTATCACGAATTTATAATCTCTAGTTGTTTTGTTTATTATATCTATTTATTGTCCCTTTATTTTGAATACGTAAAATTTTAAAATTTCTATTAAAGTTATATGGTTAAAATTACATAAATGTTCTGCGTATATGGAATTAGTTTTTTATTAACGAAAAAAAAGTTGTGCTCAAGTATAGGAGTATCAAAGGCCTTCTCTGTTTGTTCTACATAAACTTTTTCAAATAGTTTTCTTGAAACTTTTAATATTTATGGTATTTGTTATTATGTATCATTGCAACAAGTGACAAAATCAACAATCACAACTTATAACTTAATTTAAAAAATAATAAACTAGAATTAATTTCATGAAATACGGATGAAAACAAAAAACTCAAAATCGAAGCAAGGACAAAACTGGAAGGTAAGTATAGAATGTATGAAAATGAATTTTAGGATTCAGAAACCAATTATTACAAATTATGGTTTTCGCGTCTTAATAGTTATGTAATGTAATTGGAAAATTGACATTTTAAATTTTCAAACAAGAAGCAATATGATAATCTAAACAAAAGTTAATACATCAATGTTGATATTAATTCTTGAATTGATTTGTACCCACTACAGATTACTACAAATTAAATAGGAAAAAATTGTTACTGCTATCACGTCGTCGCCGCTAATCGAACCCGGGGCCTTTGGCTTTACGCACTAAGGGATTGACTACTAAGCACTAACAACGACGAACATACTTGAATCGTCGGAATTGCTGCTGTTACCTCTCGTAGCTTAATATTCGGATCATTGGCGCGTATAACCAAAGGTCCCGGATTCGATTTGCTTTACTAAAATTTTCTCAAAATATTTCCTTATTAAAAATTATTATTGAAACTATTTTCAATTTCATCTAGCTAAGTTATAGGAAAAATGAATTAAATTGTAGTGAACAAAAAATATGGAAACTAATTTAAAGTTGGCTCAATACAAATCCACCTTTGTTTACATATTTTAAATAAAGAAGTAGTGCAAAAGGAACCAATTTCCAAGGAACATTTGGGATGCAGCAAGTGTCCATTGTCGAACCTAGGGTGAAAGATAACAATGAAATAGACTTTTATCATAAATTTGCTAGAATATAAAGATATAAATTTCCAAAATTCCAATGCGAAAAAATTAATTACAAATTAAATGAATTAATAATAAAATTTAGATTCCTTCTGTTTATCTATTATATGTTGAAATGGACGCTAAACACAAAAGTACTGAAAACTATTTATCATGTCGTTTTTTAGAGATACTTATGGTATCCTTGCTTTGGGACGGAAGTTATAAATAAAACTAATATTAGGCCATTTTTCGTTATACAAAATAAATTAATGACAAATAATTTAAAGAGTTTGCCTATCAGCAATAAACTGGTAAAGAAAAAAATAGTACGCTGGCTTCTAACAACCAATCAATAACTAACTATTTAATCAAATATTGTTTTCTTAGTCTCTGTTGCACTTAGTTTCTCGAAATTACTATTTTTTAATAGAATTAAGTTACTTCATCTCTATAGGATACATATGTATATGTATATTGGTTTAAAAGTAAATAAATAAATATCTACTTACCATATTACTCCACATTGGAGTTCACATCTCTAAATTTTTTGACCATTTGCTACGTACAAAGTTCCACCATGTATTTACAAATATCTGAAACCAAAAAACAACTGTTAAAGAACAGCTCAGGATGAAATAAAAATAAATATCATTAATAGAAATAGAAATACAATGTTTCAAATAAAAAAAAATTGTATACACAAAACAATGGCTTCATCAGATGATTTATTTTAATTTCATTAATTACTGATAAGTTTTAATACGTAGGAACTTCAACCATTAATACGTAATAAAGAAGTAGTGTTAATTATCGAAGAGCGCATAGCTCCGGAGTGGGACTCAAGGGACTGGAGCCTTCCCGAAATTTCAAAATTTTTTGCAAACTTGTGCTTTTTTAATACATTTCCATTGTAATGAATGTGATTTTTTTATTGTCAGCAAACTTATTACTCTTCGATTATGCTTTTATCACTTTCAAAAAAAAAAAACTTTTTATGTGCAAAAAAATTTACATCTTTTCTGAGAGACCACTTTAGTAATTATAATTATAATATTATTTATCACATCATATAGGTAATATATTCAAAAAAAGAAGGGCATTAAAATCCTTTTTCGTCTAAATTTCAAGGATCACAGATCCCACATTTCGAACCGGCGGATCGGGGGATATGGCTTCCATACGCTGTGCCTACTGTGTAGGACGCGTTCGAAATATGGGATCTGTGATCCTTAAAATTTAAGCGAAAAAGGATTTTAATACCTTTCTTTTTTTGGATATATTATATCTTCGTCTAAGAATCCATCGGCATCAACAATGTAATTCAATGCCCGTAGGGATATTAGCCCTCGGAGTAGTTGTTTCCGTTAATTTGATATTTATATTTATATTTATCATATAGGTAAACCCTGAGGGAAAGTGAAGAATCAATGTTTTTCTTTAAGCAATGATATACAATTGAAAAACCATTTTTAAATATATTATAAACTTTAAACGCTTGCTGTAAAAGATTAAAAAAATAATGACTTAAAGGTAAATCAACAAAAAAACATTTTAAAATTGTTCATATCTGAACACTATAAACGAATTATAATTCCAGTATTGGTTGTTCAATGTTTTGTAAAGAATGTATGGGTGTAAAATTATGCACATAAAGCAAACAATAATACAAGGCGATAATTTGGAAGGCATGGGCAAAGAAATCGATCTTCCATTTGAGAAAATTGTTGAAGAGATGCAGTCAATGTATATTAAAAATAATTAAACCCAGATAATTTGAATACTTTTATTTTTGCTCAAACATTAACTATAAGCAAAAAATTAAAAAAAAAGAAGATTTTTGAGATATTGGATTCTCTACAAAAAGTTCTGATTTTTCTCAATATGCACTTTGCTTCATTTTCAAGTTATACTAACTTAAAACATTCAAAGGATGTTTTACCTCGTCCTCCTAATTACACCATCTAATTTAATATTACTTCGCGGTTTTATCATCTCCAACAAAATTCCTTATGCACTGTTAATCAATATATCAATAATTAATAGACAATTTGTTTAAAATTACGTCAAAATTTAAAAATAACATTAAGTGAAATGAAGACACTGCACCAATTGTACTGCAATTTTGTAGGCAGTCCATAAGGAGTTAATAAATATCAAGGTAATTGTAAAAATTATATGTAATTAAAGATAATTGTTTATTATAACCTTTGATAACACACTTCTGCAAATTTTGACCTTTTAGGGTTAACTATATCTCATTCTTTGTAAACCACCCTGTACGTGTGCTGTGTTATTGATTTAGTAATTCGAAAAGTTGTTGGTTAATTCAAATTACCTCGTGTAGGTGCAAAATGCTGATGTACTTACAGAGTCAAGTCGGTGTTTGTTATAACACTTTCCTTGGTGAAAGAAAAGAAAGAATAATTATTAAAAAAAAATTGAAATAAAAATACTTTCGATATATTGAACTGTTTTGATCTTTACTTAATTAAAATCCATATTAAATAAGGGTTTACTTACATTATAATAATATAATGATTTACCATCAATCACAATTTACTAACACGTTCAAACTAAATTTAAATATTTAATTTTCTAAAGTAGGTGCACGATACTAATATTTTACTGGATATAATTCAAAATATTTTTCTAAATTGATATTAAAGTCCGTTCAAGGTGAAATGACAAAGCATATAAGATTATTTATCATTATCTTACTTAGAAACATTGCTATTCGGTTAATGATACATTTTGAGATTTATAACATTACAATAATGTCAAAATAAATATTAAAGTAAAAAGTTCTATAAAAATTAATAATGAAATTTGAGATGTGTTTTCTTCCATGTTTCGAATTTCTTCCTTTTTTCTCACGACACCTGTTTCGCCTTCTGGCATCTTCAAGTTTCAGTTGTCGCGAGAAAAAAGGAAGAAATTTGAAACATGGAAGAAAAAAACACATCTCAAAGTTCAACGATGAATTTGGAAACATCACACACAAAATATGAATGAATGGAATGAATGAAACATTTGAAGATTTTCAGTACGGGTAAATTTTAAATTAATTATTTAATTAATTTGTAACCACTGTAGGCTACCTTAAATTAACGAGGAAAATTTTGTTACTGCTGTCATGCCCTCGCCGGGATTCGAACCCGAGATCTTTGGCTTTACGTGCCAATGCTTTTGCCACCAAGCTTAGTGAAAAACAAAACTATTTTGTGTTTCACTCCCACCAACTATTCGTGCTGGTGGGCGGGCAGTCCCTCCGACTTACACTGCAGTGCAAAGCCGGAGGGTAGGGCGTAAGGCCTTCTTCAGCCTCTTTGCAGGATCCAAGGAAACCACAGAAAACTTAGACCAGAGCAGTCGAACTCCGGGTTCGAACTTGTGACCTCCCGAATGCTAATTAATGATCTAGAGCACTAGACCACGCCGCTCGTAAGCTCTGTAAGAAATGGATGCTCATTTATATATGTATATAGGCTTAATGGCAAAAAAAAAAGATCCCGGGTTCGAGACCCGGTGAGGACGTCACAGCAGCAATTGACAAGCAGGTAATTTGAGGTAATCTGCAGTAGGTACAAATTAATTCAATAATTAATATCGCATTGATGTATCTATAAAAATTGGTCATTCTTATTACACATGGTACTTATCCAAGTAACACTTATTCCGTACCAATTGATTACATTTTATTATTTTAAAGTTTAAAAAACATACTTCAGAAATAATTAGAAGTCCGTTTCGTTTCCAAAGAGTTGATTTTTTAGGGGCTAAAGGAAATAACGATTCCAAAAAAATTTATTTTGGCCCACAAAAAAAGACTAAAAATTAATAGCGTTTTGTTTTGGAAACAATAAGTGTTAAGTTACCCAGTTTTATATTTCCAGTAATTGGAATGAAATAAAATTGATGCTAAGTATTAAAAAACAAATGAAAAATAAAAAGGTTTCACCATTTTTTAAAACCGTCAAAAATCGCGAAGTGTTAAAAGTTTCACCAAATCACGTTTTGCAGATGTGTGTCTTCTAATTAGTTATTTACTATTTTTTGTAGAAAATTAGTTTTTTTAACAGTGGCATACTTACTTAGACTACAATTCTTACTTAAATTTCTAAAACGGTATGTCAAGGAAACCCTAATAATTTTGATTGTTTCTGTAAGTGCCCTATTTCATTTATTTAAAATTTGATTTTGAAAATGTTTTTGTGGTAAGCAAGATGGCCTGTTTAATATATTCAAAATTAAATTTTTTAGAAGCGGTAAAAGCCATTTTGGTTAGTTATCCAATTAAAGGAAGTATAATTGGAAATTATTGAGCAATATACATAAATTATGCTACGAAGGAAACAACAAAAAAATAAAAATTAAACTAGAAATGGTCTGGTAAATTATAGAATAGTTAATTACAAATATTTTAAAATTATTGTTATTACACCTTTTGCTTTAATTACGGTTACTGGTAACTCATCTAATTAGATGAACCTCCAATATAAACGATACATAACTAACGTAGATGCTTTGAGTGTCCAACCGAAGCAATTACGTTGAAATTTGTTTCTCACAAAATTTTCTATTCTATCAAAAGTACGGTTTCAAAGAATCATCAAACAAAAATGACAACTTTCTATTTGCTTAACTAAAGTATATCTAATCAAATGATTAAAATAAAACACACTTGGTAGGTTTCACAACATATATTAGAAAATCTCTGACACGTGTTTCGGCAGTTACACCATTATCGAAGAGTCTAGGACTAAAGGTAGATAAGGTATTTACAATCTATTTACGACATTTACGGACACCCTGATCCATGCCAATTCTAACCAATCCATTAACATCAAATTAAGATCATTTAACAGTTTTGTTCATCGTTTGCTAACTATACCTTTAAATAAAACCAGTTTTCAAAAAGAAGTATCCACTTTAAAAATTCTTGCCAAAAATAATGGCTACGATGATGATCTAGTAGACAGGTTGATCAATAAAAAAGAGAAAGTTAGTTCTTCGGAAACTATACTCAGGTTCTAATCCAGAAAACATCCACTCTAACAAAACTTACTGTTACATCAATTATGTACATAACATATCTGATAAAATTTGCTATAAGTTAAAAAAACTTGATTTATCTGTTATGTCGGTAAATAACAACAATTTAACAAAACTTCATAAGCAACGAAGACAAAATAAATAAACATGAAAAAAGTGGTGTATACCAAATCAAATGTAACAATTGTGAAGCTTTTTATATTGGGCAGACTGGACGGGCTCTTAAAAAACGCGTAGTTGAACATGAAAAATCTATAAAAAATTGCCACAAATGTACCGGTATAGCCAACCATTGCATAACCCTGAAACGTTTGTTAGATACCAATAACGTAAAATTTATACACAACCAAAACAAAGATAAACGGTTAAACTACCTAGAAATCTTATAAATAAATGTATCCCTCATAAACGACCTACCCATTACGAACGATCAAACAGATTTTGGGGTTTCCCCTCTATTAAAAGCGACACACTTGCTAGATAATAAACAACGTAAATAGTCTGTAAATACCTTATGTACCTTTAGTCCTAAACTCTTCGATAATGGTGTAACTACCGAAGAACGTGTCAGAGATTTTCTAATATATGTTATGTTGTGAAATCTACCAAGCGTGTTTTATTTTAATCGTTTGATTATTTAAATATGTTTCACCAAGTGCCCAGCGAAATATCACTCACTACTAAAGTATATCTAATAAAAAAAGAAACTTACATTATCCAAAAAAGAAGGAATTTAAATCCTTATTCGTCTAAATATTAAGATCAAAGATCTCAAATTTTGGACGCGTCCTACCAAGTAGGCACAACGAACTGAAAGCCATATTATATAGACGAATAACGATTTAAATTCCTTCTTTTTTGGATATGTTATATCTTCGTCTAAGAATACATCGCAATCAACAGTATAATTCAATGCCGGTAGGGGTATTAGCCCTCGGAGTAGTTGTTTCTGTTGATTTCATATTTACATTTAAATTTTTATAATTACATTATCGATAATTATCCCAATTAGGGTGCACACGTCCGATTTCCTTTCTGAATAAGAATATAAAGGGTTTTTCAAACTGAGTGATGTATTAGACCAGTGTTTCCCAAACTTTTTTAGGCCATGCCCCACTTTAACAATTCTAAAATCTCCATGTCCCCCTTTTATAATATAATAAGCATAAAATTTTTATTTGTTCTTTTTATTAGTAATATAAATGATAGTTTTTAGAATCAATTTCTGTGAAATTATTTTCAAAACAAAGAAAATGAACTTCTAATATATGATAAAAAAACTGAAATTTGAAAAAAATACATTTTTTAAAATAACAAAAATAGAATCAAATAGGTAACAGTAAATATCTACAGCATATATAAATAAATACATTAAATCAAAGATTAATTGACAGATACTTATTTAATATTACAACAAAGGGTTGTGAAACAATATCAGAGTTAATTTAGGACAATTTTGTGCACAAACGTCGTTACTCAGCGAGTTTAAAAGATCCTGGGTTCCCGCGACAAGAGACACGACATAGTGAATAGCTGACAAGTTCACTTAACGACTCTAATCACTCAGTTGAGGTTTTGGTGGTGTCAAAGGAATTACATTTAATAAATTAAGCCCCCTTGTTTAAAAAAAAATGTTTTTTCAAAAAAATTGTGCTTACATCAAGCATTGCATTTAAAAAGCCCATAGCGAAGGGGGTAAAGTCATGTCGGGTCAATTCTCAAATTGCCCCCCTCCAACCATTCAATTGCCTCCTTATGGGGCGTACGCCCCACTTTGGGAAACACTGCATTAGACGTTTAAAGAAAAGTAACGTCTTAGAAATGTGAAAATTTGGGAGTAGGGATTATCAAGGATGATCTTTTTATACAAAATAATTTGAACTGTCTGTTTCTGAAAAAATTTGAATAATTTTCATTCTTTTTAATAAAACAATATGAAACATCTGAATGTATCAAAAGAGGATAAAAAAACGAATCGAATGACTGAATAAAATATGGTAGATGCCTTATAAATAATTGAAATTATTAATGTTTGAAGTTTTTAAATTTCGGATTTGTTTCTGAACACTTTGTATAAATTATGAAGCTCAATTTTGACAATAACCAGTAAAATTTCAATGCTGTAACTCATTCTTAATGGAAGTTATGATTTCTCATCGTTTAGGTTGCGATAGCGACCTATTTTTTGTAAATTAAATTATCTCAAAAACTATTCACCGTAGGCATAGAAATTGGTTACCAGTCATCTTAAAATTTCATCCTTCATACGAATTCGCCGTAAAAAGTATACAATCCAATTAAAATAACAAAGTTAACATCAACTTCCGGTATAACCGGTAGTAGCAGATAGTTGAAAATATTTTAGATAATAAGTTCATTCGTGATAACCCCTATTCTCAAATTTTCAAACTTTTAACACACACAGTTTTCTTAAAACGTCTAATGAACCACTCCGTTTGAATAACACTGAATAAATTTAAAATATTCGCCGTTATCACTTGGTGAAACATATTACAAAATTTGAAATAAAACAACTTGGAAAACTTTCACTGTAATTTATTAACTAAACTCTATACGTATTTCGCCTTATAAGGGCATCGTCAGGAGTATCAATTACTACAATTACTAAATAATATTCTAATGTACATTTCTGTTTATAGTGGATGGTTTTAGGGAGGGGTTACAATATCAGAGTCAAATCAAATAAAATTATTACAAATGACCAAATAGACTTTGGAAATAACCCCTTGTAGTGACCCTGATATTGTAACCCCTCCTTAAAACCATCCACTATAAACAGAAATGTACATTAGAATATTACTCAGTATAATTGATACTCCTGACGATGCCCTTATAAGGCGAAATACGTAGAGTTTAATTAATAAATTACCTACAGTGAAAGTTTTCGAACTTGTTTTATTTCAAATTTTGTAACACTGAATACTTAACTAAAATTTCAATTAAGAAATCGGAAGGGTGCACATAGTAATTGCAAAAAATTTCAACAAAAATATGTGATTGCATAAAAAATATTTTTAATAACTATCTTTAAAATATTATCAACTGAGTATTACATATACTATCTATATCATAACTGTTTGATTATAAAAGAATTTGTGGTAATTTTCTTGTTTATATTCTAATAAAAAGGACAACGCCTACCTACCTTTCATGTCGCAAATTTTTAATGAAATTGTGAATACATTTCATTTGGCTTTTACACTAATTAACCATATTATTATTATTGTCACTACTTCAAGTTGATACACGTTATATGCTTCTAACTTTAAAATTTTACTTTCGATAAGAGTAAATTTGTAGCCTGCAGTAACAACTGACTCAATCTTATAATCACACTAAACAACGTTAAAAGACAAAGGTCTTTAAACGAACGAACTCGTAGATTAACGAAAGAATAGTATGAGTAGATATGTATTTACCATGTTGCCAATTCCAACACATAAAACCCATGGACGGTATTATATTATTAAAAATACGTTGCCATATGTAAAAACTAGAAATTACAATAAAATCACTTAGACCACAATTACAATAGTAATACAATTTATATGAGATATCGAAACTATAAAATGAAAAATCCTCCGTATCAGACCAATATAAAAAAAACAGAAAATTAACCCCCCCCCCTTCCCAACGCGGGGATAAGTCGTAAGCAACACTTTATATTTTTTGTTAACTAAATAATATTTACAATGATAATATTATGATTCCATCAATAATTAAAATCTATTAAGTGTAAAGCTGATAATAACTTATAAATGTTTGAATATATTAAAATTATTTTATATTTTGGGGATTTACCTAACAGTCTTTAGGTTTTTAATATTTAATTTAAATACTAAAAATTGAGTCCTCCTTCACCCTAAACGTTTTTAAATAATGCCTAAACCAACACCATACTGGAAAAAATAAAAGTGTTACACGTGGTATTTATCAAGATAAAAAATATGTGAACAGAAAAAAAAACACTCCATAATATAATTTTAATTATTCTATGTATTATTATATTCATAGAAAATGCTCATACATGATTATTAAAATTAGTAATTTTTCAAGAGTTGTAACCTATATATATCCTAATGTATAATATTAACGTGTCAGTTTTTTGTTTAAAGGACGACGAATAGAGGTTACGACTTCCTTGATGTTCTTCACAGATAACGATACACACGAACATATACAATACGATATAATTCTGAAGATAAATTGTAAACAGTATATACTATTTATGCGTAAACATAGTTTCTACGATTTAATTCAACATAAGCTCAAAATTATCAATTACTAAATAAGGAAAGCTTTATCAAAACATCTTTAAATATATTAAAGCAAATTTAAAGTTGCCAAAGGAAATTATAAGAGTTTCTACAATTAGTAGAATTTTATGTAAATTCCTATGTACCACTTTGTTAATTATAGACAATTGAATTATTATTGTTCTATAATCAATAAAAGAATAGATCTAAGGTGTAATGCCCATCGAGCAATTAACATTAATTGAATATTGAATTCTAAATGTAGTAAATAAATAAATATTTAATATAGATATGTAAATACAACTCAACTTTTTGAAAAGTCATGTCTTATTTAACATTTTAAATTTTCAATTCAGTATGTAAATAGAAATCAGCCCCCCTTCACCTTCTGTTTAATTAAGTATTTTAATTTTTAATCACTAAATACTCTGCAGAAGTACAAAAATTAATCCATCGACGTATCCTTTTCTATGTTTGCTTTGAAAGCGAAACATTCTGTTAAAAATTGAAACTGTACTTGAACCTGAACTTGAACTTCAACTACCACGTACGGATACGAGGGTGGATCAAATATAAATGAGCCTTTTTAAATTGCGCGCCGGATAGTTGTTCAAGGCGCATCCTTGCGTTAGGAACTTGACGACGCGACGTATTGCTGCGTTCGCTTGGTTAATACGTTAATAGCTATCACAATGAGTGAGAGAGAGGTGCATAGCAGCGTTGCGCAACGAATTATTATAAGTTTCTGAAACGTGAAAACGTGAAACGAGTTGAAATTTTGCGCAGATTGCAAGCATAATTCGGAAATGAAACGCTTTCTGGGTCATGTGTAAAAGTTTGGTGCAAAGACGTGTTACTCTTTCACGATAACGCTAGGCCTCATACTGCAGCTTTAACGCAGGCCCAAATCGGTGAAATGCACTGGACTCAACTGGAACACCCTCCTTATAGCCCAGACCTATCCCCTTGTGATTTCCACATGATTGGGCCCCGCAAAGAATCACTAGGAGGCAAGCTATTTCAGACTGATGAACAGGTGGAGGGAGGCGTTTGTGAGCAACTAGATGAGGTGTCTATCCAGTTATGCTTCTTTTTATGAAAATAGGATGAAAAACTACCAATGCGTTGCAAGAAATGTATACACAAACAAGGGCCTTATGTCGAAAAATAGAGAAATTTGTATTTTTGTGAAACTTTTCAAAAATAAATGTTTTATGAACAAAGGATCGTTTATATTTTATCTATGAAGCTTAGAGTTAATTAATATATATATATATATTCTGTTAATACTGTGTGTAGTGCAAGCGTTGTGAAAAGGCAAACACTTCGATATTTTTCATACAGTTTTATTGAAAAACACCCAACAATTGTTTCGACATTAGCCTGTCATTATCAAGAGTAAATACAATACTAAAATTAAAATGCATTCATGAACTATTTAAAATTTAATTACTGGAAATAACCCAAACGAAACAATAGATAGGGGAATTGGTTGGTGTATATTTCAGTTGGGCTATTCACAATATTATGTTTGGAATAAACAGCTTTACAAATTTCCGAATTTTATAATAAATTTGTACAGGTAATAAGAAATAAAACACTGGACTGTTTACACAGAATTGTATTAAAATAGTCAACAATATTGTTTCGACTGATACGGTTTTTATTATATTATAAAATAAACCCATTACTAAGTAGTGGGATTGATAAAGTACTTTGTAATAATTGTGATGCTTTTTACATCGGATAATCAGGTAGAGCCATAAAAACTAGTTTAAATGAACATTTACATAATATTACAATAAAAAACTCATGCACAAGTCTTTCAATTCATTGTTTAATTAATAGTCACAAAATTAAGGAAGATATAAAATTATTACATAGAAGTAACAAAGGCTATAAATTAAATCTACTTGAAAACTTAGAGATTAGTAAAGTAGTATTTTCAAAACAAAATATAGTCAATAATCAAACTAAAATGTTCACAAAACATTTGCCTTTATTATTAAACAAATTAGGGATTTCCGACAACAATAGTTAATATTCACGTTTCGGCGGTGCGACGATCCTAACATCTGGTCAACATCTTGTCGTAGGTTAATTATACGTTTTCAGGTATATTAAGGTTTGCAATATATTTTTTCTTTACCGAGGGGCGTGATCTAGTTCTCTTGATCATTTCTTAGCATTCGGGAGGTCACCGGCTCGAACCCGGGTACGGCTGCTCTGGTCTAAGTTTTCTGTGGTTTCCCTGGATCACTTAGGCAAGTGCTGGAGCAGTAATATTCCACAGATAATCTTTCACTTCTCTTCTGTCTTCATTTCGTCCGTCTCATCTTTCTCTACCTAACCACACCATCCACCCATTCCCACGATTCCTGTTAGGAGGCTGAAGAGGGCCTTACGCCCTATCCCCCGGCTTTGCACTGCAGTGTACGTCGGAGGGTCTGTCCGCCCACCAGCACGAGTAACTGGTGGGAATGAAACACAAAAAAGTTTTGTTTTATTTTTTCTTTAGTAAGTTCATTTACTCTTGGAAATGACAGACTCTGTCGAAACAATTGTCGAGTTCGATCAATAAATCAGTGAAAGTTTTCCAAGTGTGTCCTTTCACAACGTTTGCACCATCAAGTCTTTAGATAGTATTGTAATAATTGTGAAAAAGTTTACTTTGGTTAAATGGGCAAATCCTTGAAAATACGGATTTTTGAACATTATAAGTGTTTTTTTTTAAATAATGGATTCCACGTATGCAATACACCTTAATGAAACTCAACATCATTTCAACTTAGATTACAGATCAGTAAAATTCGAAGGTGGATACAAAAACACTGTTGGACAAGTTTCACTTAATTTATTATAGAATTCTGTACAAAATTGTTTTGCTGGCTGAATGCAATATTTTAATAGAATATATGATAATATATTATGTTTGTTAATGGTACAATATTCAGCAATCCCTGTAGTTGTTTTAAATTTTTTAATACTATTAAGATGTTCAATAATTCGACAATTTACAGATCTACCTGACTGACCAATGTAAAAAACAATACAGTCTTTACAAAAAACTTGAAAAACTCCGCTTTTTTCTAAGGGATTAATTTGGTTTTTTTGTAATCCTTGGTTAACAACCAAACTGAACTTCTTAGTAATAATACCCCCCTCTTAATTGTAGGCATTACCAAATAAGTATATGCTTCTATAAATAGCTTGGTAACTTTATTTAACTTTAATATAATTTCATGTATCTTTTGAAAATGACTTAACAGTCAAAACAATTTTGTAAAGAATTCTATAATAAATTAAGTGAAACTTCGAATTTTACTGATTTAATAAAATGTTTTACAACGAGTGCACCACAGAGTCTTTAAGTTTCATTAGATTACAGAATCTTACATATTCAAAATAGTGGATTGAGATTTGATCTACTTAGAATGCTTAGAAATACTAGAATATGCTACTATAAATGCTGGAATACTTAGAAATAAACAAGTACAATAAGCAAAATAGGATCCTAAACAATTAATTACATATAAATAACTCACTCCTATTAAATACATACTTAGTTAACCATATGCCCTAGCGGTAGCAGTAATATCTAGTATTTAAAGGTTTGTATCAACGAAATTCGTTTAATCTTTACCTGAAGAAGCTAAAGTTTAGCGAAAAAAAATTGTAGTGAATGTTATCAATATATTTCTTGAAATGTGAGTATTTTTATTTTTTTTATCATGTACAAGTTTCAACAAGTAACGGCTGCCACAACTGAAAGGTTATTTTTAAAATTAATAATTACACAGTCATAATGACAACGTTTGTCACTTGGCATTTATGTTTGTTATAATATTCGATTATGGCATTATATCGCCATCTACTGATAGCTGCTGCTAACTGAAATATTAGATAATTAGAACAAGAACGTGTTAGGTATATAAGGGGTGTCGTCGATCCATTTGAGTAAGTAGATACACTAATAAGGCCCTTGTATAACATAACCAGATATTATATCTACTTGCTTTGAAAGAGTTCGTTCGATTATGTCGCTGATCCATCGAGACCACCTATGGCTATCTAATAAGATCGAAATCGCGATACACATCTGCTAATATCCATAAATTGTTGACCAATAACTCATACTGGTTTTATTAATTTGTATTTCTTCTTGTGTTTTGTCGGTTTCATCATTCTTTAAGCTCTGCAGTATCACTTGAATAGCTGCTAACCTAACCTAACTTATGCGTTTTTCGCATATTCTGTGCATTTCGAGAGGATTTGTCAACACTGACTTCAACTGTACAATATATCTACTTATACGTATATGTATATTCAGCTCTGTGCTTTGTTAACGAGAAATGTTCGTTTAATAGCTTAGCTACAGTCTACAATTAGTTAATTAATGGTGGTATTGTCGATAAACTTAACTGTATACATACATAGTTTTGCGATATCACAATGTACCTAATCTTTAACACGAATAGTTATTGCGAATACTTTATTTTAACGATCTATTTATAAGTGTGACATGCAAGTTCCAAATTAAGTCGTAATTCTAAGAATAATATCTTAACTGGATTATATTGCCCACTTAAACTATGAAAACTACGGTTACTACGAGCCATTTTGGGAGATTTAGTACAATGCTTCTATTATTATCAGTCATTTACTTACATATCAGTTCAACTTTTGTTCGCAGCGCTTCATTCATATTAACCAAAGAGCACTATACATTTAGTCCTATCCACAATGATAAGAATTTCAAAATTCTAATCTTTCCTTGTTGTTTTTCAGAAATTGCATAATTAAAGTAGAAGAATGCCAACGGTAAAACTTTTTTCTGTAATTGTCGCTTCTTGAAGCATTATAATCAATAATAGAATAAAAGAAAAATAGTTTATTATATCTACATATTTGTTATCCAAGAAAGAAGGCATTAAAATCCTTTTTCGTCTATATATTTAAGGATCACAGATCCCTGATTTGGAACGCGTCCTACCAAGTAGGAACTGCGAACCGAAAGGCAAATTCCATAACCGTTCGTCAATCACAGCGTTCCAAATGGGGAACCTGTTATCCTTAATATATAGACGGAAAAGGGTTTTAATGCCTTCTTTTTTGGACATGTTATCTTCGTCTAGGAATCTTTCGGAATCAACAGTGTAATTCAATGCCAGTAGGGGTATTAGCTCTCGGAGTAGTTGTTTCTGTTGATTCCATATTTGTTGATGAAAATAAATTAGTTTCTGTTCAATAAGTTAATCGTTAGTATTCTGTCGGAACTGTCAGACATGGGTCACGATCTGGAACTCATTGGTTTTCATCAGCTAGCCATTAGCGCCAAATTCCTACGGATGGTGTTTACTATGCAGTCTGTGGTTATTTGATACATGATACAATAAATTGATTTTATTCAGTTTTAGAGTCAAAAGAATAAGACTGCTGAGCTTTAGATTATTGCTTAGCATTCGGGAGGTCACCGGTCCGATGCTGAGGTAATAATATTCCACACATAATCATTCACTTCTCTTCCGTCTTCATTTCGTCTGTCTCATCTTTCTTTTCCTAACCACACCACCCACCCATTCCCACAATTCCTGCAAGGAGGCTGAAGAGGGCCTTACACCCTACCTTCCGGATTTTCACCGTAGTGTAGATTGGAGGGACTACCCGTCCACCAGTAGGAGTAGTTGGTGAGAATAGAACACCCAAAAGTTTTACTTTTAGTGTTTTTATTAGAGACTAGAATAAAAATGTACTTAAAATGCCATTTATTCAGTTTTAATTTTTGTTTTCGTGGGAAAGGTGAAATGTTCGTGGAAATTAAAAGAAGACAAATTAACGTTTCACGAAACGTTGCTTCGGTTTCTTCTGATTATTTAATTTGAACCTCTATATATTAATAATATTGACATTCGTTACGTCTACGGGGATCGTATTAAGTACGCATTGGCATATTTTTTACCTTTTTCTATTAAACATGAAGTCGAGGAATAAATTTTCAGGTTTCTCTGAATTTCCTCAGTCAATTTGCTTATGTAATTTACGTTATGCTATTTCAATTTCTATTCAGTTACGTGACCTCTAAATATTTAACGGCAGCACCAATGAGCGTCAGACTACGAATGACGTCACTGTTTTACAACCATATTCTGCTGAAATTGGAAAAAAGTTTATGGAGATACCAAACATAAGAAGCACTTACAGAAATTTATTAACAGCCGTATCGACAAAGATTAACATACCGACTTTTTTTATTGTTTACTTAATTGGCCGCTTCTATGCAAATTTTATAGCCAGGTCTATTATAGAAAACACTATTACGTACTTCATAAAACAGAAAAAAGGGGTGTTTATGAAGTAATACGTAACATTTGTTATGTCGCGTACGTAAGTCAAAGTAGACGTTCAGTTAAAAAAGGCTTCCTGACCATAAAAATCAATATGTCACTATTCAAAACATATAAACATTTTGGTAACAGAACTACTAATTCGATCTAAATAATTGGGACATCTTCAAACTTTTAGAAATTACGAGAGTTCAAAATGATAACACGTTTTTGATTTACAATCTACAGACTTTGATATTTTTGACAACATTGTCACAAATTGTTCATAACAACATTTTATTCAGGCAAGTCTAGTTACTGTAAATGACGTTTTCTGCAATTTCTGCACTCCACCCCTGCCCACCACCCTTTTTATGAACATCTGTGTAAACTTATGGGTACTATCTCGATGGTGAAATTTAAAAAAAATAATAAATAGGGCATATGTATAACAAAATAAAAATTACGGGCTTGACTAATTTTAAGGGCTTCCCCTTAATTTTTATTTTATGTTCATAGTTATGTGTATATTTCATGTTTGTAGGCATTAATTTCTAACCTTTCGTACATAACTACACCCTAAATTTATAATACTTTGATAATGGCATAACAGCCGAAACAATATTGTCAGATTTTAATATATTTGTGGAACTATACCAAGTGTTTGTTTTTCTAATTATATATATATTTTTTTTTTTTTTTCGAATTGTATGTTTATTAATTGTCGTATTTCTTAGCTTACGCAAATTGTTAAAAAAAATGCATAAATAAATAATTAGCTGGTAAAACTACGAATTTTCTCTCACGTTGTTAATATTTACTCATTTAACTAACGCAACGTCGGTAATTAAGTTAATAAAAACATTTCAGATACATTTTGCAAGCGTCATTTCTAATTAAATATTACCTACGTAAAATATATATTTCAAAGGAAAATTGAAGGCCTCAAGAACAATAAAAAAAAGCAAGTGCCTGACAATAAGTGCCTAACATTTATTATAACAAAAATGGGTTGTTTGTGTCTCAAAGAAGTCAAAGTTTTTTCGAAACATATATCGTTCTATATCACCAAATTTTGAATAGTGAATAATAGAAAGTGTATCTACATATCGGCAAAAATAAAAGTATGTTCTTGGTTAGCGTTCTTCCGCAACTGTCAAACGAGTATTGCGATTTCGAACTTATTGGTTCTCATCAGCACGACGTAGACAGTTCCGGCAGAACACATGTGGGTAAAAACACGACGCAAGTAAGAAAAATGGCGCCCGCAGTGAAGAAGGAAAAGAGAGAAGTCAAAGACAAATCCAAGAATCGGATGAAAGATTTACACATCCGAAAATTATGTTTAAACATTTGTGTAGGTGAATCTGGTGACAGATTAACTCGTGCCGCTAAGGTTTTAGAGCAATTGACTGATCAACAACCTGTATTTTCCAAAGCCAGATGTACCGTCAGGTCATTTGGTATTCGTCGTAATGAAAAAATTGCAGCACATTGCACTGTAAGGGGTGCCAAGGCTGAAGAAATCCTTGAAAGGGGTCTCAAAGTAAGAGAATATGAATTGAAGAAGGACAACTTTTCAGTATCCGGTAACTTTGGATTTGGTATTAAAGAACACATTGACTTGGGCATCAAATATGACCCTAGCATTGGAATTTATGGTTTAGACTTTCATGTAGTCTTAGGCAGACCAGGTTTCAATGTTGCACATCGCAGGAGAAAACAAGGGAAAGTTGTTTTTGCACATAGATTGACCAAAGAAGATGCAATGAAATGGTTCCAACAGAAACATGATGGTATACTCCTTGCTAGTAAAAAATAAACGTACATATTATGTTTGTAAGTAACATACGGTGTGTTTGTCGATTAAATACTCGATAAAAACGAAAACCTCCTTTTTTTATTGGTAATATTGATGTAAAATTGATCGATCTAAAAGGTCGAAAAAATTCACAAAATTGTAGAACTAGTGGATATTATGTGTTTTTTTAACTTTTTCATTTTTCGAGATTATTACGCAAAAAATTGGAAAGTTCAGGAAAAAATACGTAAGTTAACATTTTTTAATCAACGTTTTAAGTTCGAAACTATGAGAGAATGAATTCGTATTTCACGGTCATGCAGTTGATGTGTTTTTACCCATTGTAAACTTTACATCAGGATTAAAACTTGCGATTAACCTGGAGTAACAAGATAAAATCATCAGTTTGCATTGTATGACCATTTGATGTTTTCACAACTAGGTATATGTTTGAAACAATAAATTTGAAGCGAACAACAAAAATTTCCTCAACAAATTTGAACTCTTCAGTTATTCGTCATGGTCTAGTGCTCTACATCATTGTTCAGCATTCGGGAGGTCACCGGTTCGAACTCGGATCCGGCTGCTCTGGTCCAAGTTTTCTGTGGTTTTCTTGGATCATTTAGGCAAATTCTGGGGCAGTAATTTTCCACAGATAATCATTCACTTTTCTTCTGTCTTCATTTTGTCCGTCTCATCTTTCTCTCCCTACTACACCATCCACCCAATCCCACGATTCCTGCAAGGAGGCTGAAGAGGGCCTTACGCCCTACCGCCGGCTTTACACTACAGTGTAGGTCGGAGGGACTGCCCGCCCACCAGCACGAGTAACTGGTGGGAATAAAACACAGAACAAATTTGTTTTTCCTAATAATGCCGGGGTACCGTGGCAGTTTTACAAGTTTACACGTGTTTTTAGATTAACTTGGGGCCGTAAAATTAAAAATTGACCAAAAAAGATGGGTTGATTAAGTAAGAAGAGAGATATTTGACTAAGAAATTTATTGTTATCCATTTTTCACAGGTTCGGAAAAATAATCTGTCTAAAATGGAGCATTGCGGTTTTATATTGTGCTTTTTATGAATTATAGACTGATATCTAGTGAGGACTCACTCCAAATCACAAGTATGTACTTTAGACGGTTTAGATTTTATTATTTTTTTCAAATCCCTGCAAAATGAATAACAATAAAGAAGTTCCAAGTCAAATATTTCGCATCCGTAACAAATGACCTGCGTTTTCTCTTTCTCTACGACCCCAAATCAGTCCAGAAATAACTTTTTAATAAAATTTGAGAGGAAAAGTTTTTTATAAATTTTTCGATACAAAAATTCCAAAATAATTTTTCCCCATTATTTTTCTGAAAAATTGTTTCTATGTTAATTTCCGGTCGTAGAATTAATTAAAAATTAACTTTTAATGTTCAAAATGCTGATTTCTTTCTCGACTATTTGAATTCTGAAAGGGTAAATTCTAGTCGGGTAATGACGTGATAATCAGGTGTAACGGTTTTTTGTTTCGTAACAAATATTTGTACTCAAAAGTGTCTTTTAGGAGATAACTTATAATAACAAGGATTTGTTCATTCGAAATGGAATAATTTGATGAAATAAAATATTTGCCGATATATCCAGAGAAGCAGCGTTATAAGGGATTCGAGTCCCAAATTATCAACGGCGATTTCTCTTTATTAAATCAACGATCTGTCACTGTGATGAGTTTACTCCAGGGAAAGGAAGATAGGAAGATATTAAAATGATTGAGTCAATTCTATTTCTCTTAATCTGCACTGATGATACAAAGGTACAATATAAGTAGTCGATGTCCCAACTGGATCCACGCTAAACCCTTTAATTCCCTAATTCTCAGAAGTGATGGATCATCGTATTTACAAAAAGCCACAATTCAAACTTTATAGCCATAACAAATATTAATACCTTATTATCTATATTTACTTCGTTACAACGAACGTGGGCGAATCGAAATCCAGAAATAAAACGTTAAAAATAAGAGAAACATTTGTAGAGGAATTATTTTGTTTTAGGCAATGCTTTCTGGGATTTGCGAGAGGATAAAAACGGAGCTATAGAAAAGGAAGCAAACGTTGAAATCAAATATTTGCTATTTTATTATTAAAATTTATTTGAAAACACTACAGACTACAGCATGGTTAAAAATAATGATTTAGTTCACTACGTAGGTACTTCATAATTTACAATTTGTAAAATCTCGTCTCAATGTTATTTTTTATTGTCTCTCTGTGCCTGTCCAAATGCAAAACATGTCGTCTACATATGTACCCTAATAAAGTACTTTCATAATTAGAGAGTTCTTAGAATTAAATAAGGTAGTTTCCAAATTAGACATGAATATCTCACTGAATAGTAGGACAAAGGGGACCCCATGGGGAGACCATCGATTTGTAAATAGATGTCGTTATTGAATTTGAAATAACTTTGAGTTATGCATACGTTTATGGCTTGTAATAGTTATTTTTGTTTCCCCTCTTAAAATCTATCTTCTGATTACCTATTTAAGCACAAATTCTGCAATTTACTAAACAAACTAAAATAATTTCAACACACCCGTTGTTCCCGGTCAACGGAAATCAACGTGAACCCGGTCAAGCTCACAAAACCACATTTTAACACTTTACTAAAACACATCAACAATGCAAAAGTTTACATTTCCCAAAAAAACCATATACAACCAAACCAACCTAACCTCAAAACGAACAGTGTAATCCAATGCCGGTAGGGGCATTAGCCTTCGGAGTAGTTGTTTCCGTTATTTTATCCTTCAACGTGAATGCAATCAATTTCATAACTTCCACCACAAACCGAACCAACCAACCCAACCTCAAACGAACGGTGTAATCCAATGCTGGTAGGGGCAACCTCAAACGAACGGTGTAATCCAATGCCGGTAGGGGCATTAGCCCTCGGAGTAGTTGTTTCCGTTGGTTTGTCCCATCAAAAACCAATCAACTAACCCTATAACCCCATACGGCTAAAGAGGAACGTAAGTTCCTATAACGGCCTGAGGTAGAGGGGTTTTAGTCGGTAGGTCCAAGGACACCTTCCTCTGGAATCCGACACTACCCAGTCGTACGGACGGCTGGGTGTCTTTCGAAGATTTCCCCTCTTCCACGAAAACAAAAAAAATTGCTTTTAGTATTTATTGTACTCCTATCTTTTGACAATGGCGTAATTTCCGAAACGGTATCGTTAAGTTTTAAACAACAGTTTTAAATTGTGAAACAAAAATTAGGGATTAAGAAAAAACAAACAAAGGTAATCATTTAGACGTAACATGCGACGTTGAGTTAATCCTAATGTCACTTTTTGCGAGCATTAATGTTACGTGAAATAAAAGGTCAAAATAATTAAGAGAGTAGTCATTTCCGAGGTAACTTTTAAGGTTGAAGTAGAATTCGGCTCAGAATTTCCTATGCAATTCTTCGAACTATTTGGCTTGTTTAGTTTTAAGATTAGGATGTGTAATAGTGCTTCTGAACAAGAAAGAGTTTTTAAAAATGAGTGCCTTTCCATGGCGCAAATCAAACAAAAGATTATGAAGGGGAATCTAACCCCAAATCAGGACTACTACTCCTTATTCGGGTCTAAAATTCTAAAGTCCAAAATAAGGACTACACTAGTTCTATATGGAATTATTAAGTAACAAACCTAATTTTATTTATCTAGAGATACAATGTGCTGTTATTAATTCCTTTCTTCACATATCTCAAATAAATACGATTTAATAACAGATACTTATAAAGTATTTACGATACCATAATAATTTTATTTATTTTGATGGCAAGCAAAAAATTATCAAGGCGGTTTTTGTAAATGTATCTTTAACCCGAAAAAGGAATAACTAATTTTTTATAAGCATGGGTTCGTAGTAATGGAATAATTCCTGGACAAACCCTAAATCTGTGTCGCCTTAAAAATTTAAGTATAAAAGGACCCAACGCAAGGCTTCTAATGTTGTTTATCGAGATAGGGGTTTATATGTCTCTCAAGAGGACTACTAAGGAATCAACGGAGATAAAACATCTACCCTAACTGCGTCCGCATGTTTTTTGTATTAATTTTTTCTAGAAATGCAACAGCTTCAATATATTATCATAATATTGTGTAAATTACAAAAACGAGGTATGTGAAATCAATTGAAAAACATAAATTCACAAAATTGTCACAATATATTAACAGGAAAAACATTTATTTATTTATTTTACTTTCGATAATGAATGACACATTAAAAAATTAAATTTTGTTAGTTGATAAATGTACATGTGGAATGTTATAACACAAAAGCACAGTAGAGAATTAACAAAGATACACAGAACAAATAAATTGAAACAAAGAATGACACACGTTCAATCACGACCGCGCACGCACGCATTTACTACTCCGCTACTGGGGTGGTCTGCACCCCAATGATCGTATGACGCATTCACAAGCCTTTCCCTCTGCTCGTCCCATCTTAGTCTCGCTCTTGCATTTGCTGTTTTCTTCCCCCTTGCTCTAACTATTTCCTGTTTGTAATCCTACATATGTCTAAAAATCAAAGGATTTGGACTGATAATGATCGTTCTTGACCCATTCTGAGCTCAAAAAAGAAGTACTACTATAAAACTAAAATAACTAGTTTTTATATTAATTAAAGATTTGTGACTTTACAGAAAGCTCACAATATTTTTCGTATACAAGCAAAGTGCTAAAAAATCTTACAAACGTTCACACCATTTTTTCACGTTTGAATACACACTAATTGTTCCAATTGTTATATTTTTATAATATTAGCAAGATTAATCGTTAGTGATTGTTTTAGTTTTAAGGCGACAAATATAAGAAAAATTTATATGAATGAATTTTGATTATAAAACAAGTTGATTGAAATATTTTGGAGGATTTTTTAGTAGAGGCAAATTTAAATACATTAATATAATATTAATTTTTGAATTAATTTATAACTACTCATTAATATGCGGTAATCTGTAGTGGATACAAATTAATTCAAAAATTAATGTTATATTAAGTTGGTTGAATTTCGGCCACACGTGATCACTAGTTATAATGAATCGTTAAAACGTTTTCTGATCTAATGTTTGTAAGATTTTTTTCAATACTTTAGTTGTAAATAAAAAGTATTATGAATAATGCAAAGTCTAATTGACGACGTATTGTTGTAAATTCAAAAAAGCGTTAAACATTAAAATATTTTTAAGAAAAATATGAGTAAGGACCTTTTTGAGGTAAAAATAACTAAACATTATGATAAAAAAATATCTCAGATAAAACAAACATTTATATCCCTTTCTTTACAGTTGCGCATTAAACACTATGTTAGCTTGGACTCTATGCGCTACTGTAAAATGCAAACAAGGACAAAAGTACGAGAGGAGATGAAAACTTATGACATTAGGTATGTTCGGTGCCTTTGTATATATACATAAATATTTCAATAGATTAATATAGTTTTAATTTAATATGTAGATAGACTTAGATTGTAGTTGTTCAAGAATCGTGATACCGTTCTCACGCACTTATCACATAAAGATAAAAAATAGATCGTCTCGATAGCATTATGATTCGCATTTAAAAACTAGCATCATAAGGTGACCTACTCAAAGGTTTACTTGGAGACTAAACGGTTGTAAAACTAAACAGGCTTAAGACATTCAAAAAGAATATTTTCTTCTTAAAAATTTATTTCAACATTAGGATCGACATAAATCTAACTTACTTTCTAAATTTTTGATATTTTATATTTTGAAATTATCTATTTCTAAATAGAGCCTATATCCTAACAATACCGATATCTTAATTTAATCTATATTAGAATAAACATAATAAGCTAATAGGATTGATATCAGGAATACACAAACAATATAATTACATTTGCAAAACATATCATATCTTTGAAAGGATGCAGATTATTTTTTATCATCTAAGTTTGTCAAATATGTAACTTCAGGTCATTTACCTACCCCAATAGATGAGGGGGTGTCATATTCTTTAAATATATAAATACTAAAAATAACAACAGTTACACACCGATCGTGACATGGTACCAAAAGGTATCGAATATACCGAATAACCGAATAAACGTCACAAATAATATTAAAAATAAACCAAATTATATACCGAATTAAAATTAATACAATAAGTTAAAATACCGATAGTTATAATTTAAGTTTAACAAGTGTAAACATTCTGTGTAGATATTCGTGTAATTAAAAAACCAAATTTATTTTAACCAAAAGAACAAAAGAAGGGATACCGTCATATTCGACAAGGTACTTATCATTTGTTGAAAATTATGATGTGCCTTTATTCTGAAATTGAGATATATTTCAATTTGTCTTTTTACAAACCAGTGGCGTAGCTAGACGTTGGCGCCAGTAGCATTTATCCAGAGTCGTCTGGCATTCTGGATAAATTAACAGTACTGTGGTTCTCCAAGGACTCGTACCCAGCCAGAAATATATGGTATTCCCTGATTAGTTTAGTTCCGCTTATCAAAGCTATCGTAACATTTTATGAAGTTTATCGTGGAAAGGAGAAGCTTTATTTCATAATTTTCTAAATTAGTTTTTGCGATAGTGTGGTGGAATTCAATTTATTAACACTTTTCCTAACCAAGAAATGAGAAAGGAGAGTTTCGATAAGCTGCTTCCAACCCCCAAAACATTGTTGGTTAGCGAAAAACCTGTTGGGAGCAGATCTTTATGCAATTCACGTGCGCGGCCATTTGTGACCTCACGCGCCATCGATATAAATTCAACAACGACAAAAATAAAACGATTTATGAAAATTAAATCACGAAAATAAATCATAGAGCTCCAGGTATCGCAAAATGTGTTCGTGTATGTGTATCCAAATGTACGAATGTATATTTCAAAACGCATCGTTTCAGTTTTCTATCGAATACGGCCACAGGTAGATTATGATTTACGTGACCGAGACGTTGTCACATCTGTCTCTGCAAACATTGGTCCACGTATTACAACAATGTCGCCTGTTGTTTCAAATCGACAAAATGTCGAAATAATAAAGAAGGAGAGGTCGGGTCTACGGTACAAAAATACTATATTTTGCCCCAGTTTTTCTACCGCTTAAAGGGATTACGGTTATCGTACAGGTACAGATATACAGGAATTGCAGTACCAAAACTTTCTATTTTTATTTTCATCTGTATTTTTTCAGAAAAACAAAAAATTCAATGTCAAGTAACTATCAGTATATCGCTATCTATGGATATTTATTTCATCTGTACTACTTCGTAGTATTTGAAAAGGGCCTTACGAGGGTGTCTAATTGTCAAACTGAATTTATGACACACACGTCCCAAAAAAATGCTCTCGCCATATAAGTTTTTATATGGTTATTGTAAATTCGAAAATTGAAATAAAATGTGTTACGTTTCTCTACACATTTTTCCCAACGCAGTGGTAGGTTTTTCATTCCGTTTTCATAAAAAGAAGCAGAACTGGCTAGACACCCCATCTAGTAGCGCACAAACGCCTTCCTCCACCTGTTCATCGGTCTGAAATCGCTCTCCTCCTAGTGATTATTTTCGGGGCCCAAACATGTGGAAATCACAAGGGGATAGGTCTGGGCTATATGGAGTGTATATGGTGTTCCAGCTGAGTCCAGTGCATTTCACCGATTTGGACTGCGGTATGAGGTTTAGGATTTTAATTCCTTCTTTTTTGAATATGTTATACTTTCGTATAAGAATACGGAATCAACAGTGTAATTCAATGTCGGTAGGGGTATTAGCCCTCGGAGTAGTTGTTTCTGTTGATTCCATATTTATATTTGGACATGTATTTGTTTCTACTTGTCTTGTCATATGGTTTAACGCAAATGTCGCATGGTAAATGAACAAGTTACCTATATTTGTTCTTCGTTTGCATTTTGTTGAAACCATAGATTAGATAAGACAATGCCTGTTCGGTAGATAGTTTATTTTGCCCCCTTTGATTATAATCTCGCGAGAAATACACAAATCATAAACATTATAATCTTCCAAAATATTTGCTGTTTGTCACGTACCATTTATTGCTAGTTAATAACCAAAATTTCCATCGGCTGCATCCCTTGTGGATACAATGACTGTATACCTGAGGGTTGCGACGTCGCTTACTCACTATCATAGTGACTACTAAGTTTTGTATATATTTAATTTTAAGTAAAATTTAGACAGTTCTCGTATAAACTCGCTGGAATTTACACGTATTCCATAAGACTCATTATTAAGTAATTCTTGTCTATATTTTACAAATCAATCGTTAATTATCTTTTTGAATTAATATTAGTTATAGTTATAAGTTTGCTATTAATATAGTTTTCAGAGTTTTAAATTACGATAAATTTACGTGGTTTTATTTCATATGGTACATGGTACACCCCGTTGGTAAAAATTTAAATAAAACATTATCAGCGATAAAACAATGCCCTTACTCATCTACTTATCCAACTGAATCGACGACACATATTGCCATAACTGATGAGAATTATTAAATCAGAATTCGTGATCTGGTGGTCTCAACAAAAAAGAAATGTTATCATAATCCTGGTACCAAGCAGGGATCATGTAAAAGTATAATAATAATAACAACAATAAAAAATATTAAATTATTATTACATGTAGCTCTTAATATATTTTTTCCAGAATTAAACCACATTAACACTCAATAGGTAAAACTATACGTTCCAAATCAAATTTCATTAAAAAAGTGGATGATTTCTTCGTCCCCGTGGCTTAAGCAACACGACATACGGTTGGCCTTAGGAGAAACAGCAGCTCCCACTCTCGACCAAGTAATTAAGGAATAAAACTAAAAAAAAAATTGAAAAAAAAATATATCCAGTAGTTTTTGTATGACGCTCGCATGTGGAAAATCAAATTATCAATTTACTGATGTAGAAGACTTTTTAAAACAATGTGATTGAAAAGTAGCTTTCTATCGTCTATCTCCGTAAACCACAGATTTAGAAAACTATTAAAACGAAATTGAGAAGCTAGATCGACGAAATTGTGATTGCTTAGTTGCCCACGGCTTTAGGGGTTATCCGGCTTTAGTCTGTAGAACAAAAATAATTCTCAAAAAAAATTACGCTTTTTTGTCCTTATTTATTTTTACGTTAAAATGATATCGGGTAACCAGAAGTTTACTTTTATATTCTTATCTCTTTTATCATATAAAAATATGAAAGAATAAAATTAAAATACCATGAAGTGGAAAATTTCGAGTTTCTTCCGCTTTTGATATGTCATCGTTGTTTACCTTATTTAAAACGTACTTTAAAATAGTCGTTATCGAAATACTGGGAATTAAAAATAACAAGTTCTAGAAAAGGATCGTTTTCAAAATATGTTTGCTCGAATCTATTTCCCATGTTAAAGTTAAGTTTACTTCGGCGTTCATGTCCGAATCAGATTTATCGTTTTAGTTACCTGAGATTTTCTGTAAATGGGTCTTGATTTTTCGGCTCATTTCTTTTTTTTCATGTGTCAAACACAGAAAACCAAATAACCATTTATTTTAATTAATCCTTAATGAACACATGAACGAACGTGTTGGAAATTCACCACAGAGTAATTTAAGAGATAAAAGAAAAATACTTAATTTTGGAAAAAATAATTGACAACTTGTGGACATTAAAATTTCTGTGGTAGATAATATATGGTAATATAAGAATCTAAGTTAAGAAAGGAAGCAAAACATAATTTAGTTAATAAAAACCAACAGTCACATTTCACGCTTTAGTCAATGGTTGTAAAAGTCAATGATTCTTTGTCTTGGATGTGATGATGATACATAATTTTGTGGCATTCGTTTTGATTGAAATATGTGGAATAAACACAATTTGTACAACACAATAGATATAATACCAAATCATATTGCAAACAGTATGTTACCATCTACTCATATTTACCGCTAACTATGGTATATCATATGTTTGAATCTGAAATTCATTTTGTCAAGTATGTTACCTACCTTCGTAATGCTTTGTAAAACATATGAAATACTACGCCCTAGCAGTAAATATCAGTAGATTGTGACATACTGCATATTCTATAATATTATTATTGCTCCTTAAACGCAAGTTGTTACAATATCGAGTTATGAGCAGTATACTGACATTTAGTACTAATTTACTGTAGAATTTCAAATGTTTAAAAGGGCCTATCACGTATATAAACTGCGTCGTAGATTCAGTTTGTTATCAGGCGACGTGGTCTAGTGCTCTGGATCATTCGGGAGGTAACCGGTTCGATACCGGTTCAGTCTGCTCTGGTCCAAGTTTTCTGTGGTTTCGTTAGACCACTTAGGTAAATGCTGGTGCAATAATATCCTACAGATAATCTTTCGCTTCTCTTCTGTCATCATTTCGTTCGTCTTATCTTTCTCTCCCTAACCTAAATGGGTGGGTAGTGAACCCATTCTCACGATATCTGAAAGGAGGCTGAAGAGGGTCTTACGCCCTACCCACCGGCTTTGCACCACAGTGTAAGTCGGAGAAAGTGCTCGCCTACCAGAACGAGTAGATCCAAAAGTATTGTTTTTTTTCAGTTTGGCGAGTACCTAGATATCTTCATAAATTCGTTGTAAAACACTTCGGGTACCACAGTACATCAATAGACGACGAGATATTCCACAACATCTTTAGTTAAATTTTGTTATGTACCTAACATAATTCTATATTTTATTATCTAAATTCACTTTTACCATCAGCTCTAGACTGGTTGACGGCACAATGGGTAAATAGTCGAAGAGGTCATGTCATATATGCTGTTAGATTAGCGAAAATAGGTACTAAAATTTCCCCAGATCTGGCAGTAAAACTTGCAATTGTTCGTTTCATGTACCGCAGTCGAATGGAAATTTACTATAATTTTTAATGTCTTAGTATAAATATAAAAAGTCTAAATATTGGTTATAAACTGTCATAACGATTTATGGCACTTTTCCCATAACTACGATAACATTTGCAGATAAACTTTAAGTATCCATTACTTATTCTTAAAAATGTGTTTAGCTAAATCCATATATGCACATTTTCTTTTATCGTTGATAACATAGTAATGTCAAAAATGCTTAACTCACATTCGAAACATATTTAACTATAGAAAAGGAAAGTCCGAGTATTTTCAATAAAACAAAGCAAATAGGTATGGAAAGATAACCTAATTGGAACAATTCCAATTCATATTAACCCTAGATATTAAGTATAATCAACCCAGATTTAAATTCAAATGTCAGTTATTTTTTATAAAAAATTCTACTCTGAGGGTTTAATTTTAAAAATTGACTTTGTTACCCTACAGTAATTCAGGTTTTAATGATATAAAATCTACGCAATAAAGTAATTCAAAATGCATAAATTAAATTTGATGATATTTTATGATTCAGGAGAAACTTGTTTCAACTTACAAAAATTAAGAAATACTTTCTGCATAATAAAGTGCAATTAAAATACAGTTCTAATAAGTATTTATTTGTAATCAATAATTAATTAAACAATTAGAATTCCACTTTCTAAAATTTATTTAGTACTTAACAATTATTTTACTTAAATGTCTTAAGTATCTTCAAAAGTTAATAATAAAATACTTGGATATTTTTTGTAGTATTAAATTGTTTGCACCAAAGTTTTGCACGTGGCCTTGAGAGCGTTTCATTTTCGACTTGTTCTTGCAATCTGCGCAAATTTTCACTTGGTTTCACGTTTTCATGTGTAGGGAACTTAATAATAATTCGTTGCGCAACGCTGCTATGTACCTCTTTCTCACTCAGTGTGATAGCTATTAACCAAGCGAACGCAGCAATACGACGCGTCGTTTCCGTGCCACCTAATATCCCCAGTTCAAGATTCTAACGCCCAAATGCGCCTTAAACAACTATCCGGCGCGCAATTTAAAAAGGCTCGTTTATATTTGATCCGCCCTCGTATAATCAAGTTTAGAATAAAATCAATGAGACTCACCCTTCTATACCACAAGAGGGTCATAAGTTGATAATGCTCACAATAGAAGTGGGCGAAACACGTGTTCGAATTCTTAAAAGATTTTGTGATATACCTACAGGAGCGATGATTTTATTCTATTTAATTATCACAGTTTCCGTTACTATTCTATAACGAAGTTTCATTTATATCGGGATAAGTTTTTTTATTTGAGGACAAGTACTTTAGAGCGAGATTATAAATGCCAAAATAAACTTTATTGAACGCGCCCTTGCTATTTTAAGAAGAGACAAACAGAACGATGTTAGAAGTATAGAAAATGGGGGTGCCAAAAGTGGATCCTTTTGTTTGTCCGCATAGATACAATATTTCAGAACGCCTGTTACTATTCGCAAACGAAAGCAATTAGGATGTCGAGTCTGAATGCTCCAATCGGAAATTTAATGAAAGTAAATAGAATGCCCATCCAGTCGACGGGACACCCTTTTAATAAATCAACCCTAAATGCGATTAATTTCCTTGTCAGTTAGTGAGTCGCTGAGATTCATTCAGAATTATACGTCTAAACGGCACGCCGACTGACGTAACGGAGAGAAATAGAGAAGAAGAAAGAAAGACAGACAGATAGACAGACAGACGTTAAGTAAACGGTTCTCTTTTGTCACCGAAATACAAACAAAAAGGCAAATTTATGAAGCGTCAGTCCCAGAATTTTCTGCTTATCGAATATTTAACAAATTTTATTAAAATACTTTGACAAATCAGAATATTTAAGGGTAATATTCATAATGATAGCGTATAGGTAGTCTTGTATGGTAATTTTGTGAAGCTATAGACACTCATGATGCAAAATTATGGTATCAAGTACCTGACTATTAAAATGTCTAACTAAACGATGAAACTAACTAATGCGAATATTTTCAAAATTAAGGATGTTGTATAATCGGAATTTTCAAACATAAAAGATAAAAAAACGCTTAGTAAGTTTCACAAAATTTTAATTAAATTTGCCCGACACCTGTTTCGACTTTTACGTCATTATCAACGAATATTAGCGCTAAAGGTTCGAAATCGAATTTATAAAGGGTAGACAGTCTGTAATAATAACATAAAAGACGAAACAGCTGTTAGGCAAATTTAAATAAAATTTTGTGAAACTTACCAAGTGTATTTTTCATTTTGTATATCTTAAAATGTTTTACTTATCGATTATTCGGAATTTTTAAATAAAAATCACCAATCCTTTGACGTGTTTAAATATCAAGATTCGGTCGTCGTAAGGTCATAGATGAAATATGGTAGTGGCTGTGGTTCATTGGGTTATAGTATGGAGGAACGCCATTGTTAAAATGGACGTGATATGCACCATCGATAACGCCACCCATCCGTCCAGGTTTGGACGGGTTTAACTAGTCTACGTATATATCGCCATATTTTAATGAGATACATCGTATTAAAGTAATAAAAAGAAGAATTAAGTATACAAAATTTGTCCATGCACAAAGTATAAAGAAAATATTAATATGATATTTAATTTTTGAATTAATTTCTACCCACTATAGATTACCTCACGCCCTCGCCGGGACTCGAACTCGGGATCTTTGGCTTTACGCGACAATGCTTTTTACCACTAAGCCACGAGAGGCATCAGCAGTAATAACGACGGTCGTATTTACCAAGTCACAGAATCGTGGGATCAACAATCCTTTTCTCATTAATTTGAGGTAATCTGTAGTGGATATAAATTCACTCAACAATGAATATCATATTCACGTATTTAAATTTGCATCTACTAAAAAAATTCTCCAAAATATTTTATTAATAAACTATAAAGATTTCTCATATTGTAGAAACAGTTTATAAGATTAATCATTTGTTCATATACACAAATTTTAACACAATTTTTCTTTTATTGATTTGTTGTAAATAACAAATCTGAATTTTATTGATTTAATTATGAGGGCGAATCAAATATAAACGAGCTTTTTTAAATTACGCGCCGGATAGTTGTCAAAGGCGCATCCGAGCGTCAGGAACCTGAAGTGGGGATATTAGGTGGCACGGAAACAACGCGTCGCATTGCTGATTTCGCTTGATTAATAGCTATCACAATGAATGCTAAAAAAGGGCATAGCAGCGTTGCGTAACGAATTATTATTAAGGTTTTTACACGTTAAAACGCGAAACCAGTTGAAATTTCTCGTCGTCCGCCCACCAGCATTTCGCCGGTTAACATTGCACGCGTTAGAAACCTTACCTTATTGAAAGGGACCGCGCGCCACGCCACTGTGCTTCAGATATATAGTGAACGCGGCATCAGCTATGGGAGTGTCCACCCAATCATAATGAAAAATTTGGGATTTGGAAGAGTTTCAGCTCGTTGGGTTCCAAAGTTGTTGAATGAAGATCAAAAGGCTGCACGAATTCGCATCTCTCAGGTGCTTCTCACTAGATTTAGGGAGGAAGGTGAATTTTTTTGCACAAAACTGTAACCTTCGATGAGACGTGGGTACACCATTACACTCCAACATCAAACCGAGAAGCATGGAGTGGCGGCGCAAAGATGAATCAAACCCAGTGAAGCCGAAAACACGTTTCTCTGCAGGCAATGTCTTAGCCACGGTTTTTTGGGACTGGAGAGGGGTACTGTTGGTTGATTTTTTTCAACCTATTACTGCCTGTACTACTGACTTCTCAGTCAGGTAAAACTTGTTTATCGCCGGAAAAGGAGGACGCACCCCATTCGTGACGTGTTGCTATTGCGCGATAACGCTAGGCCTAAGCCGAAATCGGTGAAATGCACTGGACTCAACTGGAACACCCTCCATATAGCCCAGACCTATCCCCTTGTGATTTCCACATGTTTGGGCCCCGCAAAGAACAGGTGGAGGGAGGCGTTTGTGCGCAACTGGATCTGGTGTCTACCCAGTTCTGCTTCTTTTTGTGAAAACGGGATGAAAAAACTACCAATGCATTAGGCAAAATGTATAGACAAACAAGGGGGATATGTCGAATAATAGAGAAATATGTGTTTTTGTGAAACTTTTCAAAATAAATGTTCTATGAACAAAAGCTCGTTTATATTTGTTCCATCCTCGTATAATCAAATGTTGCGATTTTGCTGAACAAGATTTAAGAGAATCATAGTAGAAGAGCAACGTGCAAATACGTAAATGAAAAAATTCTAAAGGATGAAACCAAACTGAAAAATAACAAACAGTGCAATAGAAAACAGCCAACAGAAACCACTTGTTTTCATTAATCTCAAACGCCTCCAGGAAGTGAAAGCACATTTACATCTTTGAATTTACTGTCGAGAGGTTAATCCTTTATTTGAGTTCTCTTTCTACTCAAATTTCTTGATCTATTGCTGAACGCTACTTTAGCTCATTATTTTCTTCTCTTCTGTAGATCTCACACCGTAATCGACTTTTAAAAATTCAGTGATATCTCTTTATATCAACTTATATACAGAGGAAGGGGAAAGAAAACGCGTACAGAATGATAATTTTTGTCGGCTTACTTTCAGAACAAACTTCAGTTTTTTTTTTTCTTAATGAATCATTAATATTATGAAAGTGTTTTTCTTGAAAAAATCATTTTAATTTAAGTAAAGATGCTTTTGTAATCAAGATTTATTCTTCTTATAAACACATATATAACATTCCTGTTAACTCCCTTTACGTGCGTCAGTTGCAAGTTTACATGTAAAAGTTTAGAACAACGACCGACACAACTACGAAAAAAGCTTGCTTTGCCTTTCCTGTCAAGGTAGAATCCAAGTACGTTGGAAACGACTTGTTTGGAAACAAGAAAATACTGGCAAGAACATTAAGAAGCTAAATGAATTTTTCGAGATTTTCATGGAGGATCCTCATTTTTAGAATATTTATTATCAAAGGAAAATAATCAAAATAATTATTAGTATTAAATCTGTAATCACAGTAAGTTTTTAATAATTAATTTTTGTAGTCTATACTTGTTGAAACTTCAAATTCAAATTCCCAATATAAATAAAAAGAAGAATTGTTTCACCGAAACTTTGGCTTCTTCAGGTGAAGATACATCTGTATCTTTTTTTCTTTATATTAATGTAAGCACTTAACAACAGATTCCGATAAATCGTTAATTTTCTATTTAGATTTCTAAACCTATCTGATTCGAAAGCCGACTAGTCTTTGTACCTTACCTCCTGAAGTACTATAATCAGGGTATCATTTTTGATCAATGTATTTGTGTGATGTTTAGTTTTGAGTAGTGTATTGATATTACACGTTATAAAATGATTAACTGTCCTGTTCTTCAATCTTTTGCATACTAGTGCGAGCTCCCCAGAATCGAAATGCTCGCTAACGTTTTTATTGGATCTGTGCTAGCGCCTGTGTTAGACCGTTCCATTATGCTAGGTCTGTTTGGCATCGACAACTACTCATTGATAATATTTACAACTGATGTTATTAGAAGATCGTGTTATATCGTATAATATCCCCAAATTCCTATTTAGATTAGTAGTATAATTTTAGTTTATCAAAAGTAAATGTTGCAATTGTAAACTAACATCTATCACACGGTGAGAAGGTCATTATCAATGATAATGAATCGATCAATCAATCACTGGATGTGAGTTAAGATCGTGAAACAAATGGCTATCATTAATTACTATAACAGTTGCAATTTTATGTTTCCCCATAAATAATGAAGTAGGCAAATGTTATTAACTAATTCGACTATGTAATAAATTGTTATAAATATTATATTAAATTGTAAATGAAATATACAATTTGATCTTATAAATTTATTACTACCACCTTTAAAATACATTGGATTTTGGTTGTAACGATAACGTAGGGGCTACTCCAATTAAACCATTACAAGAGGAAGTCGTTATAAACGACAGCACAAGGAATTCATATAAAACATATTAAAATATATGTATAATAATAATTGTACAGCCTATTTCATTATTATTTGTAACTGACTCCTAAATTTAGCCCTCACGTTATTAGATGGTGGTTCCCTATTAAAAAATGTAAATCTCATTTGTGCCCTGTTTACTACTGAAAATTTACCACTCGATCACAAAACTGTAATGCCGCTTGTAAACTTAGCGCCACTTGTATTGGTCACTACTGGCCGCCACACGCCGCGAATAGTATGTTAAATACGGTTCAATTGGTGTCGACGCAAATACGTCGTCAGAAGTACCTCACAAATTACAGCAGCAGCTTCTTTCGCCACTTAAACCTAGCGGCAGCCACTCGAGCATTGGTGCAAACTTAACCACAGTCGCTCACTACCGTTTGAAGTGAGACGATGTGGCACACAGTTTTTACAATTCCTATCTAAATTTGCCACCTTTTAAAGGAGAGATGCCACTTTTATTATTCTTTTTTAGGCATCATTTATTGAATTTCAATTCAATATATCAACATAAACACTGGTACTAGGTTCAACTTTATTTTTAAAGTAATATTTTTTATATGTTTGTGGTTCCATGTCGAACTGTAGATAAGAATTGGTTTAAACAATTCATAAAATGTGGCGACCTCCTTGGGAAACCACTATTGATCGATATAAGCCACTTGTAGCAGCTCCCAATGGCAAACACACGCGTATGTGTTTGCTAGCGGCTTTAAGGAAATACAGACATTTGTCAAAAAATTAGTTGCTATATAATCTAGGTCGATGTTGCATTCGAAGGGACTGCTTCAAAAGATAACAGCTAACATCGCTATAACCAGAACAACGTTACAACCGAGATCGCTGTAGGTAAAATATCCACTTATCAAGTTGCCTACATTATACGGTGGCGGCCATCAGCGGTGACTATTAATAGTCGATATAAGTCACTCGTGACTGCTTCTTGTAGAACCTCACGGGGTTATGTTTGCGAGAGGCTTTACGGATATCTATATATATGTAAAAAAAATCAGGATGTCATTAATTATGGAGAAATAGGGCTTACATCGTGTTACTAGGAGTGAGAAAGAACGCTGCCGAGATGCCCGTTGTTGATGTGCTTGTCTAATGAGACAGTTTCGATGACAACATAATTGAGACAATCTGTTTGCGCATGTTCACCTTATAAAAGGAGGGGCAGCAACAAGGGGCTTCTTAGCATCACAATAGAGTACAGGATTAATCGGGGACAGCGCTCTCTTTTTTAATAGAAGTCGACGTTCCAAAGTGACCGAGCGGTGTGGTCTAGTGCTCTACATCGTTGCTTAGCATTCGGGAGGTTATTGTTCCAACCTGAAACCGGTTGCTCTGGTCCAAGTTTTCTGTGGTTTCCTTGGATCATTTAGGCAAATACTGGAGCAGTAATTTTTCACAGATAATCTTTTACTTCTCTTCTGTCTTCATTTCGTCCGTATCATCTTTTCTCTTCCTAACTCGATTCCTGCTTTGCACTACACTGTAGGTAGGAGGGACTACCCGCCCACCAGCACGAGTAGCTGGTGGGAAAGAATCATAATCATTTTGTTTCAAAGTGGCAGTAGCCAAATTTTGGTATAAAAGTATGCCCTAAATTCAGAGAACGCTATAACCAGAACGATGTTACAAACGAGATGTTTGTAAAGGAAACATCCACTAATCAAGTTAGCTAAATTATCCGGCGACTTTAAAAAATGGCGTTTAATTAATTCAGAAGATTTTCAAATATGTACATATCTACACCTGTCCTTGTTAAACGTTGTCTACTTGACAATGTTCAGTCACCATTGTCGTAAAATATTGGATTATGCAATACAAATAACGAATAGAAATCGTTTTAGTTTCCAGTGAAGTGGAATGTCACACATTTTGAACCAAAGATGGGGAACATTCCATACGACGTCGACGTCGTGTAAACAATTTATGAGTGTAAATGTGTACAGACGAAAACTCGACGAAGAGGAAGGGCGAGACGACGGCGGATACCATTGGCGTCTCCAGCGCCTTCATATTATTAAGGACAGCTTGCGGGTCCCGAATAAAAACCGTTGCCGATTTATTTATTGCTCGACTAGTCGTCGAATAACTCAAAAAAGGACGCGCGAAATAAAACGCAAACATTACACCTCGAATCGAAAAGCGTCGGCATCGGCGTTCCCGACAAGTTGACTAGATGAAAAAGTCTTTTGAAAATGAATTCGTCTTCAAACGCTATTCTATGTAATCGTGACACGATTGAGTCTCTCTTTCTGGATAGAAAATCTCTTTTACCAACACTCATAAAAAGAAAAGAACTGGGATATTTTTTTAAATGAGTACGGATTTACAACGATATAAACCAATCCGAATGTCTGCATTACAAAAAATAAATGTAACGCGACACTTCAAACAATTTTTGTTCGCTTGTAACTTCAACAGAATTAACTTGCTATATAAATTAGGACCGAAGGGAAATATAGAATTTTTGTAACATTACCCTCTTGTCCGTCCGTCTATCACAGATGTTTTGTGGAAACTTGAAATTGGTCTAGTAATAAATCATATTGACCAATAGATTGTCGGACAAAGTATCCATTCAAAAATTTACATACTTATAAAATTCCAGGGACAAAAAATTATAGTATCTATTGATCTATTTCTATTTTTAAACTTTGATGTTAGATTCCGCCACAGACTTCGTCGGGTATATGCACGCACCCCTCTGGTTTCTGTCACTATTTAAATCATAAAACTTATAAGACAAGTGACTAAAATCTAGAGTTTATAACATTCGAGACATTACAGTAGAAAAAAAAAACGATACCTTAAAAAGTTGCTGACCCCTTTCCCATATGACCCTGAAACTTCCTTCATTGAAAATACGAAAGCCCAAGAAGCTAAACTAAAATATGCATTTGAACCTTTGTAACAATACAAAAAATTTAATTATTTATTTATTTATTTATTTATTATTTGCTGGTAACTTGTGTACCTCATAAGAGTGTTACATACACTCACTCTAGAGGAGTTACAGTATTGCTCTCCTATTCCAAATTTTCATTTTATGTCTTCGTTATAGCTTCAAAATAACGGACGCAGAACAAATCCGCCACCCACCTTATTTCAAACCAAGCCAAGAACTTATCTTAAATCTAACATCTTGGCGGATATATTTGCACATTTTTTATTCGTATTCAAAAACCCGAGTTGCAACCACTAGCACAAAAACTCTATATTATCATTTTCACCTTTTTCCATTTCATCAGCATACATTTTAAACTCTCCTTCACCAGGATAGTGGATAGTGAATAGTAGCCCAATGAACGGATCACAACTCCCATTGCTTTGAGGTTATTTTACCATCACAATCATTATCTGTTATATTAAATCCGAATAATTTTAAGATTTTCTTGATTAAATTTTCACTGAAATTTTGAGTAAATTGGTTTTTTCCAAAATTTAAATTATGCGACGCTTCAACCTTGCCACTGGAAGCGGTCAGGAGTGGTTTGTTTAGACCACTAGCAGTCGCCGTAGATGGTCAACACCAGAGGCGATTATAAGAATCTGGTGGTCACTACTTTTAATGAACTGTTAAGGTAGTTGTGTAGCGATAGTCAGAGAAAAACGTTCATGGGTACAGTCCATCTAAAAGTACACTTTTCAGGTGATGTGCTTTAGCGAATCCAACAGAAGTAGAAAAAGGGAGATATAAACGCTGAGAACTTTCAGTGGCTAATTAGTTGTGACATCACGCAGACTGGACTAACCTTTACATAAATTTTCATAATTTATTAATTAATATCTTAAAAACTGTGTTTTAACTATGAATTGCACTATTTTTAACAAAATTATTAGCTGTTACTTGATGTTGACCTATTTTTTATAATAATCGTTCCTTAGTTTTATTATATATAGTATATTTTATTTACGTAATCTTTTCAATATTCCAATGTAATGGAATCTTAAAAAGCCAGTCTTTAAAATTGAATACCTTCGAAACTATATTGTTCATAAATTCAATTTTGTACCATTCGATTCAGAATGATTTAAATAATAATGTACAAATTTTACAAAATAACAGTTAGTAATACAACTACCTTAAACCAGGTCCAGTCTTTTGTCAATTTATAAATTTCAACATTATACTGCTAGTAATAAGAAGACAACACAGAAGAATGCAAAATGGACCTAGTTGCAGTGTTTAATTTGATATTTTGAATTGAAGTTAAATAAATGATTCCCATAAAAAAAAACTTTAAATAATGGTTTCGAACCCCTTATTGTTGATAAACTTTTACGCTCCAAACAAAGAAAAATCGCTTGTAGGCTTTTATACAACCCTTGTACTGATATACCTTTAGCAAAAAACAAAATTTAATCGTCTGTGAAATTTATCAACAATGTTAGTTACAAATTCAAACATAGGTTAAATAAATTGAATGTAACTCTGATTGAATACAATCAATGTAATTTGAAATTCTTAGTATCTAAATTTAAACCTGTAGTTGATAAATTAGAAAAAAGTGGAATTTATAGAATTAAGTGTAATAATTGTGATGCCCTTTACATTGGGCAGAGCGGGAGAGCTATAAACATAGGAATTAAAGAACATATTTATAGTATTACTAAAAAAGACAATAAAACCGGCTTTTCAGAGCATTGCACCTCCTTTAACCACACTTCAGACGAGGAAAATGTAGTAGTTTTACATAGTAATATTAACAAAAGTAGAAAGCTATCTCTTCTAGAAAGCATGGAAATCAAAAAAGCTCTCTTGCACAACCAAAATATTGTAAATAACCAATTAGAGTTAAGTTACATTGACTCCCCACTTATTTTGGCTAATCTCTAGTTATATATAGAGCTGTTTTAATTTTATGACTTTAGTATTTGTTGTACTCTACTCCTTTGAAAATGGTCGCGTTGACCGAAACTTATTAGGATTTTTCTAATAAAATTTGGTGAAACTTTCTTTTTGTTTATTTTTTACTTCATTAAGTATATTTCACAACAGTTGCACCCCACAAAGTGTTAGGTTTATGAAATACTACAGTTAGCAGTAAATGTCAGTAGATGACGACATACTGCCTGTAATACGAAATTATATCAACCTCATTCTTTTACATACCTATTTAAAATTTACCTAAAATTCAAAATTGTAACAATTACAAATACAGTTGCGTTTCCGTCGCATGGTAAAATTATACTCTCGACCTCCTGAAGTATAACTTCAAAAAGTATTACATCAAAGTCAACAAATCTGAAGTTTCACACTCAATGTAAAGAAGAAAGTTTTTATTAATGCCAGAACGAAATAACAGTGTCAAACAAATGGAAACCATCAAAGTAGATAATTAGGTACTCATTTCTTTTTTATTCGATTGCTTACTAAATTAGACTTAATTTATGTTGAAAACATAATATGTCACAAAAATGTCAAGAGAAAACTTTTGCTTTTACGAACAATCGTACAGTTTTAACGAATAAATGAAAAACCGTTGTATCACTTTTGCTTTTCATTAAAAATTCAGAAGCAAGTTGTGTTTGTTTCTATTTTCTTCTTAAATTTGACGGAACTTTTCTTCGGTATTATATTAGGAAGGAAGGTAGATAAGAATAAAAATTATCACCACTACGTATAATCTACTGTATGGGCATATCAAAGATGCGATTAATAATATTAAAGACAGGACAATTTTAGATAGGTGCAAAATATTACCATGCTTATTAGATCTGCGGATGATGTAGCAGTGTTAGCATCTAGTAACTTCAAATTTCTGTATTTCATCCCACCAGCTACTCGAGCTGGTGGGCGGGCAGTCTCTCCGACCTACACTGTAGTGCAAAGCCGGAGGGTAAGGTGTAAGGCCCTCTTCAGCCTCCGTGCAGCAATCGTAGGAATAAGTGGATGGTGTGGTTAGGGAGAGAAAGATGAGACGGACGAAATGAAGACAGAAGAGAAGTGAAAGATTATCTGTGGAATATTACTGCCCCAGAATTTGCCTCCATGTTTTCATAGTCTACTGTTTATCCTCAAAGAAACAATATTTTATCTTAAAGAACAAAGATTTACAAGAAGTCTCTTGGTTGCTGCCAAGACTTCAAGCTGTAATCATCATACACGTTTTCACGGTAGTACCACTGATAACGTCAGTTACAGTTGCCAACGAAACGTCTAGACCTAATCGTTCATGTAGACTACGACCCTTTATGAGAGTGAGATATACATTGATCATCAAAAACTTTTTTGTGTTTCATTCCCACCAGCTACTGGTGCTGGTGGGTGGACAGTCCCTCCGACCTACACTGTAGTGCAAAGTCGGAGGGTAGGGCGTAACGCCCTCTTTAGCCTCCTTGCAGGAATCGTAGGAATGAGTGGTTAGGGAGAGAAAGTTGAGGCGGATGAAATAAAGACAGAAGAGAAGTGAAAGATTATCTATGAAATATTACTGCCCCAGCATTTTCCTAAATGATCCAAGAAAACCACAGAAAACTTGGACCAGAGCAGCCGGTCCCGAGTTCGAACCGGGATCTCCCGAATGCTAAGTAATGACATAGAGCACTAGACCACGCCGCTCGGTAGCATCTAGTAGTGAGTTATAGACAGCCTTAAATAAAATGGAAGCGATATTAACAGTAGAGTTTGGAATAGAGATAAATAAACATAAATTAAAAAAATGATATGTAATGGAGATGAATGAATGGGAAGAGTTAATATAATTTTCAGATACTTTATTGTTGAGGCATCTACTTGTTGAAACTTCATTTTAATAGACTAACATAAATTAAAACACAAATTTTAAGTTTCAAAACGAATTTTTTATTTTTACTACAATCGTTTCGCCACACTGTGGCTTCTTCAGGTGAAGATTATACAATAAGAATTAACAAATACAATCTTTTATATATATATATGGCTTTTCTATAATGCTAATAAATATGTGAGTTTGAGTCATTTAGGTAACATCTCCGAAAAAATACTTAAAAAATAGAAACAGAGACTTGGTTGTAGCCTTTAGAACTAATAATTGTTTAGGAAATGTAATAAAGAACTGTAAAGATGAAACGAATAAAAATTTTAATTCTGGAGTATATATGTTAACTTGCGGAGATTGTGACAAGGCATACATCGGCCAAACTGGTAGAACCTTCTTAGATAGAGTTAAGGAGCATTTTAATAGTTTTAAGTTAAAAAAGTGTACTTCGATTTACGCAGAACATCTAATTAATTGTAATTACAACTTTAACTATAAAAAATAAAAAAATATTACATATACAAAACAAAGGACCAAAATTAAATCTCATGGAATCGTTGGAAATAAACTGATATTATAAAAAACATGTAATATTAAATGACCAGATAGAAACAAACTATTCAACTTTGTTAAATTTAAATTTCAAAAAATTTCCCCCCACCCTTTAGTTCTGTACTGCGCACGTATATGTATAAGATTGTGTTTGTTAATTCTTATTGCAATTTCTTCATCTGAAGAAACCACAGTGTAACGAAACGATCGTAGTAAAAATAAAAAAATCGTTTTGAAACTTAAATCTGTGTTCTAATTTGTGTTAGTTTATTATAATTTTCAGAGACGAAAAAAAGGTTAAAAGTGAGGATATATTGGAAAAAGAGAGGATGGTACAGGATGGTAGGAGGGTTAGTTAGTGACGTATTAGAAGCAGAAATACGAGCAAAGAAAGACAGAGAATGGCCTAAATTAGTTTGCAATTAGTTAAAGATGTGGGTTGTTCTCGTTTTTGGTAAATAGTGTCCAACCAATTTTTTGGACTGCTAACCCTATGGTGATGAGGGTGAAAATTGGGGTAAAGTATTATATCCCCTAACATACCAAATTCCGAAAGTCCTTTCGTAGGGGCATATGTTTCTGTCAAAAAAAAAAAAATCGAACAGTCAGAAATCTAATTAATATTTATGACGACATGAGTTTCTATAAATTGCAACCATATTTTGAGGCAATAGCTCTTGTATTTATATATCAAAATGTTTATTTTGCTTTGTTATGCTTCATCTAAACAAATAATAAGAAACATTGACGTTCCTGTAATTCTAGATTAGCTTAGCATTTGCTTTCAAATAAAAGGTTTGCGGTCAACCTCATCCACAAAATGTATTATCTTCAAAATGAACAACTTGATTAATCGATCATTCCGATAAATTGGAATCGACTTTTTCGTGACATACTTCACTATTCTGTAGTAAGACTTATTAACGTTTCCAAACATTGAAGAAAGTAAAAAATATTGCAGGAAGGAATCAAAAGATGCATAGCGTAAGTATTTCAAATAGTACATTCAGTGAACAAGATATTTTTTAAAAAGTCATTTTACTTATATCGCATAGTATCGTATCGTATCGCCTGATCGCAGATTTTGTGCTTCCGTTTCAAATTGAGAAGGTTTCGTTCATCCTTGTCGGAAATAACAAACATTAGATCTTTTTATCCTTGACTTAACCGATCCGGAATCGGAGGTTTGAAAAAGCAAACAGTCGAGACGAGGCAAACATACACGAACAGGAATCAGTGTCAACGGCGAATACATAGCGACGAATGGCTATGAGACACGTGACTCCTTAAGTTGAAATGCGTATTTTAGAATATTGACGACATGACTCGACGAGACGGGTTCGAGTTCCGAGTTGATATTGAGACATTCCGCACGGGATCTGGAAAAACTGAAAATCTCGTTACAAGGGATTTGCAACGATGGAAACAAGCTGAGAGGATGCGATAACAGACTACTGCGAAAAGTATAATATCTATGTATATACATGACCTAAAGTGGAATTCTCTCCATGTCATGTAACGTCGTAATTCGACCGACAACAAAACGTTTATTATTTGAACGTTTCCCATATCCTTCCGTTGCCATTTTCATGTTCAAAAATAACAAGTCCTCGCGAATAACAAGGAAAATGGCTGTTTCTATTTTCTTATGCAAATAACAGTAAATTATTGTAAACAAAGTTGGTTTTGGTTAAGTATGATACTAACCCTACTCTATCTCCCATTATGGTGCATTAATTTAATAATTAAAAGTGAAACATTGAAAAATATGATAAAATTCTTAAAATTTCTAGTTTGTGGCGTTGTTGGTTAATCATTATTATATAAAGAATCAACATTAACTTCTTGTTGGGCAATTTATCGAATCGAGGAAATATTAATAACAATTTCGAATTTTGAAGAAAATCATTAACCTAACCTAACCGATTCGATTCCAGGTCCGCCTACTCTGGCTCAAGTTTTCTGTGGTTTCCTTGGATCATTTTTGCAAATGCTGGAGGGGAGGGTAATATTCCAGAGGTAATCTTCACTTCTCTTCTGTCTTCATTTCTTCCGTCACATCTTTCTCTCCCTAGCGACACCACCCACTCATTCCCACTATTCCTGAATGGAGACTGAAGAGGGCCTTACGCCCTACCTGCCAGCCTATCCAGTACGATTGACTGGTGGCAATAAAACACCCAAAAGTAGTTCACAGCTTAGACCGAGTGGCATGGTTTAGTGGTTCAGATACCGTGGTTCAACTTTTCTGTGGTTTCATTGGTTTTTTCATGCAAATGCTGGAGGGGGGGTAATATTCCAGAGGTAATCTTTCTCTTCTGTCTTCATTTCGTCCGTCTCATCTTTCTCTCCCTAGCGACACCACCCACTCATTCCCACGATTCCTGAATGGAGACTGAAGAGGGCCTTACGCCCTACCTGCCAGCCTACCAGTACGATTGACTGGTGGCAATAAAACACCCAAAAGTAGTTCACAGCTTAGACCGAGTGGCATGGTTTAGTGGTTCAGATAGCGTGGTCCAACTTTTCTGTGGTTTCATTGGTTTCTTAGGCAAAAGCTGGAGCAATAATATTCCAGAGGTAATCTTTCACTAACGTGTAAATCAAAGAGACCGCCCTCCCATCAGCATTACCTAATAGCTTATGGAAAGGAGACACTCAAAAGTTTGTTTTTTATTTTGCTATGAGATAGGCACCTTCGTATGGGGTTTAGCAAACACTAAGAAATACAATCAATTGTCAGGTCTTCTGAATGAATTTATGAAACACACAAGTGTTTTTTTTATTTTGTTTAACTATTCAGTACTTTACAATGTTTCATCAAGAGACGGTCAACGAATTGTTTTTCGAATAATGTCGAGTGACAATTCAAAAATTTATTTATTAAACTTTATTAGATATATCTTGAGCAATACCGCCAATAATTAATGTACGTTAAAAAAAATTCCATTTTATTACTAAAACTAAAATTATTAGGACAGTTTCCAAGAAGTTTACAAAAAAATAAAAAATAGTCGACCTGGTCAATTTGTTTATTTTTTCCTGGGCTTATATTTTGTTTTCATATCCATCGTAACGATCAATTTCGGTATTCACTTCTGTGATTTTCCACTAATATTGATCCTGATATATAAATAAAATTTTCTCTTTTAAACTTTTACCCAACCTTCAGCATACGACACATGTTTTTAATCTGTATTTTCGACCCTACCTGAGCTTACGGATGTATTTTCAGTTACACAACTCCGCCATTCCGTCCACCAGCAAAAAGGTAAAAAAGAAGAAACCGGAGCAGATAACCTTCAGTTTCATTTTCGGTTGTTTTGTTTTATCCCACGCCTGCTAGGGATGATAAAATTAAGACCAGTTCTATGTCAGCGCCATTCCAACTCCAATTTTTTTACACCACTAATTTATGCTTTTGCTTTTAATTATTAATTTCACAATTACAATTACATCCTAACGGTTATTCTTTTATTCCTTTTTTTTGTATGAAGGTTAACGACTCCTATAAATAATGCGTTCATTACTTCTATTCACTACATCCTGTTTAATTGTCTGTTCCGTTTTTTATTATCAACTATTTATATGTTCCATTACCTCCACTATTACATTTTTAATTATTACAAAGCTAAATATAAACAAATAATAAAGTTATTTGATTTATTAGAAAAAATGTACCCAAAATAAAACCTCCTTATTTCCCATTGACAGCCCGAAAAGTCTAAAGTGATTCATACAGATAGGGAATTTTGTAAATTACATAATATCAGTGGAAAAATAATATGATTCCCACGGTCATTGAAACTTTTGTAAGAATATTAATAGTACTAAAAACTCTAATTTTTTGCCCCTATTCCAAACCAACCTAAACCAAATCTATTATATATTATGGCACTATACTGCCATCTATTGGTATCTGCTGCTAATTGAAGTATTTCAAATATTAGACTAAGGTATCTACTTGTCTAACTGAATCAGCGACAGAGCCTATATAAGTTCTTAGAATTTTTACTGTTCTTATTAATTTAGTTCACATCGTCTGCCTATCACGTATGTATATAAGCTACGTCATTGATTCAGTTGGACAAGCAGTATGCACTTTATTTATATCACTTTCTATCTCGCCGTTGAAATTACTAGAAAACACGCGAAAATATTTCGATCACTTTCCAAAGTAAACGACTTGTTATGACAACAGAAAATTCTCGAGCGTCTATTGTCCGGTATCGATCACTCTCGACATCAAACGCGCCGCCCTCGGAGTGCTTCAGCATTAATCGATTCACCGCACACAGGTGTACGTTCGCTTCAATATGAAATGGTTGCCATAACTAATTATTAGATCAATTTGCTTTTAAAGGCTTCTTTAATTTGGCTGATGATCTGTCCAGACTGCCTATGGTGTACTGATGAGATCTTATATAGTCGAAATCGCGATCGAAGTCTGGTAGTATCGACAAATTACTGACCAAGAAATAATACTGTTTTTAAAAATCAAATCTTCATATCAAAGCGTTACATCTACCGTCACATTTAAATGGCGCACGACACAAACTCGCAAACATTGACTAGTTTTATGTCAGTTTGCTAATTGTTAAATTAATTATAGACTATAACACTTGACGTACCTCAACCTGTAACCATTTTTTTTTTCTTTTTAAAGCCTTTATGGCAAGCAAATGCTACTGCTAATACCAATACTACTCGTAAGTCTGTAAAAGTTAAATATTTAGAGCTTCTTGTCGCGATTAAAAGAAAGAGGAAAAGAAACAGGAGGCGGAGATCTTCAAGTTGGACAACTGGGAAGGGCATTAAAACGGTTGGATGCCAGGAGTGGGTGGGGTGCGGGGGTATGTGGGATTAGAACGAAAAGAAAAAGTATATTTTAACTTACGAAGAGTAAGTAATAAAGTAATTAGTTTGCGGCAAGAGATCGTAGCGAGCGGTGTACAAACGTAGCAGGGTCGGGTTCACCCATCCGATTTCAAACTCTGGATAAATTAATTCCGACACGGGGGTAATTTACTGTTCTTTTCCTTCGGTACGTAATGAAGTTTTATTAAGCGGTTTAAAAGTGCCCTATTAATACAAACATCGGAAGCTCATGAATTAATAGGGGTAGGTAAGCGAACGCCGTTTTCACTTCCCCGGTGCCATTATTGTTATACATATGTACATATACGTACAATGTACATCCATCGCGAGGGTGGTGGTGGATTCCGAACAAAAACGCAAACGTATGCTCCGATTAAACATAATTGGAAATTACGCAATTTCGTGATTTCAAAATTGAAAATTATGCATTGTATTGGATTATGATCTTTCTATGTCATGTACTTGACAAAAGCAATTCGAAGAACAAAAGACAACCCCTAACAAACAATACCTATTATTCGCTTTGTTAATATGTTTATATGTCAACCATCAATTTTCTGCAACAAAGAACATTTTTATTCCGACCATAAACGAAACATTTTAAAAATCATGCACAAAGAAAGACGCAGGGTGAGTCACGGCAACGAACAGCGCTAGTTGAATCGCACATTTATTTAGTGATTATCTGTTGTGTGGTTCCACCATGGATTAATGTATTGTCCTGTTTTCTCAAAATCAAATAAGTTTATTCCTGTTAGAGCCACCGTTAATGAGATAAATGAAGAAAACACCGTTAAGTTCACTTTGAGGGTGGTTTTTCTCATTATAAGTAATGCTACATACACGATAGGGGTAGGAACTTTTTTGGCCTGAATTGGCAATCATCTTAAATAAGAGGCTACTGTCTAATTTTTACAAATTTATAATTATTTTCTTCTAAAAATCATAATTGAAATAATATATGTAAAGGACCAATATAAAGTTTATATAAAGAGGATTAATAACAGACTTAATTAATTTCTACCTTATCTCATACAATAGTCAGTAACGTTCTGGTTAAATGCCTGTTGCGCAATCGTATCTTGCGTCGATGCGTCCGCTCCCATATGGCCATGCGTGATCGGGGTGCGAACAGGCAAATTCCACCCTCTGCCAACATAAATTCCACCCTCCGCTAACATATGTATTATTTAACAATGTGCAGCATAAAAACTGTGTTCGGTCTTTACAGTAAGCCTGTTAAATTTAAGTTTATAGTTATAGTGTTGCAATTAGTTATGGCATGTACAATATTTATGTCTTTTATACAAACTGATATTTGTTCTTTTGTATTTCTAGTACATTTTGTTTGGAAGTGTCAGTCATATTCATTTTAATTTATATTAAGCTTTGTTCATTTAATGGTTTGTATTTTAAGAAATTTTGATTCGTTCCGTCTTGCATGTTTGTAACTTTTTGAGTGAATTAATACCCGAGCCTTTCCAAATGATAGTGGAGAGAAATTTATTGTTTTATTACGCTTTTCTAAGTACGAGAGCCATATCGTCTCTATTGTTCCATAGTACCAATTATTAAGTATTATGAAAGGTTGGTCACTTTCTTGGGTAAATTGCTTTTCTTAAAATTTATTGTCATTACTGTAGTTTCGTGTCAGTTTGTATCAAGTAAAAATTTAAATATCGGGGGACATACCCACTGCAAAATCACCCAATTGGAAATTGACCACACCCTCAAAGAATGTTATAAAATTAGGAGGAATGATAAAAACGAAGAGATTCTAAAAAGAGATTCTGACTCTGAGCTTGCTTGTTATAAAAGATTTACCCTATTAATCATTTCATAGTTAATTAAAATTTTATAGTCACACGTTCTTTGTCAAAATTGTACATAATTATTAATATTCTAAATAAATAGTTAAAGTGCAGTTTCCATTAATTTAGCGTGCAACTTCAAAACCTCACATACACTTTTCCTCAAGAAACAAACTGCAACATGAAAAAAGGCATTATACCACCTTACGCTAAGTGTATGTCCGACGCTTTTATAAAGTCAAAACCACAGCATATAAAAAGCTACTTGTTAGTTAATGATGGCACAATAATATGATGCAAATTAACTACAAAAACAACGCGGACATTATTTATAAAATAAAAATTAAATAAAGACGGTGTGATCTTTTATCTTCTTTTGCAATAATATAATCGCTAATTCAAATAAACAATCCAAGTGGTTTTAAATTAAGTAATTCTGATTTTGTAATACTATACGTTTAAAGCAATCGTTTATTTTCGCTTTCGATTAATGCCACACTTTTATCACCACCAACATCTAGAACCAGCCTTCAAGTGGGTGTTTATCTTTATAACCTATTTCCCCTCGACTTACATTATAGTATCACGCACCCTATAAAAATTACATTTTTACTCAATTAGTTAATATATATATATATATATATATTTGTCGTTAATTTTGACTGCTACCCTTTGCAGCTAACTATGGCTGTTGGCTGCAAATATCTGTAGATGGCGGCATACTGTCTGTTATACGATAATAAATCAACTTCCTTTTAGGAAACAACTTCAATATTACAACTGATGTACTAAAAAGAAAACTTTTTGTTTCATTCCCACCAGCTACTCGTGCTGGTGGGCGGGCAGTCCCTCCGACCTACACTGTAGTGCAAAGCCGGAGGATAGGGCATAAGGCCCTCTTAATCCTCCATTCAGGAATCGTAGGAATGAATGGGTGGTGTGGTTAGGGAGAGAAAGATGAGACGGACGAAATGAAGACAAAGGAGAACTGTGGAGTGAATATTACAGCCCCAAATTTTACCATAGTGATCCAAGGAAACCACCGAAAAACTTGGACCAGAGCAACCGGACCCGAGTTCGAACCGGTGACCTCCCGAATGCTAAGCAATGATCTAGAGCACTAGAGCACTAGACCACGCCGCTCGGTTACTGATGTGCTAATGACACCTAATAATATCAAAATCACCATCCACAGTTGGTAATTTCGATAAACGTTCTTTACTACTCTGATTTTAAGAGGAATAAGTTACAGACCAGGTTAGGTTATGTTTTCAACTACTGGGTAAATGTAACCTACCCTAAAATTTACATTTTGAACAAATCCGATTTTACTTCCAAATACCATCCGGTACTCTGTTTTTATTCGGCATTGTAACGAAGAAACGATGCTTCTTGAAGTTTATTGGCGACAGAACAGCTAATATTCCCGGAAACGCGGTGTAACCGGCATATTTCTTTAATCCCATTTTTTAGATCGTAAACCGCTACTTCATACGCGGCTTGTACCATCCTTTTACGATCTCTTTTATAACAAATGATCCAGATACAATCGGCTACGTTATAGCCTAGAAACTATAAAAATTTTGCTGACTTGTCGAAGCATATGAACCAAATGTGAAAAGCTGCAGGCTTCGCCACCTTGTAACTCAATTAATTTCACCAAAAGCCTTTAATGTACTTAATACTTATAAAAGCCAAACGGATTATACCGATGAATCATATATTATTACAAGTATATCTTAAATAGTAACATATGAAAGAAAACACAAATATTATGGTAAAAAAAAACAAAATCCTCAAACAAATCCTTAATTCCGATTTACTGATTGGTTTGTCTAACAAAACAAATCTACATCTACCTCTACATTAATGTGTAGAGATAAAATTTGATTGTTTATATGTGGAGGGTAATCTTTCGACCGATTCTAAAAATTCGTCGACTAATAAAAAGCTAAGTTATCCCTGAATAAAACGGGATATATTTTATTTTGATAAAAATAAGTTTTCCGTTCGAGATACCAATATTATTTATTCAAATATGGATTCAACAGAGACAACTACTCCGAGGGCTAATACCCCTACCGGCATTGAATTACACTGTTGTTTCCGATATATTCTTAGACGAGGATATAACATATCCAAAAAAGAAGGAATTAAAATCCTTATTCTGTTGAATCCATATTTATATTTATAATATAGCCTGTACAGACATTTTTGTCAGCACCCACCTGATGAGACCCGATAGGTCGAAACCGGTCGTGGGATATGGCTTTCAGTTCGTTGTGCCTACTTGGTAGGACGCGTTTAAAATTTGAGATCTTTTATCTTAATATTTAGACGAATAAGGATTTTAATTCCTTCTTTTTTGGATATTTTTTATTCAAATGTATGAGACACTTTACGTGAGGAACCCTAAAAATCTTAATAGAAAACTGAGTTTATTACTTACCATCTGGTAAACGTAGCAGCATAATACTTGTATCTGAAAAATAAAATTGGTTTATGTTAAAATAATTAAATTGACATTGTCCTTAATTATTTAATAATAGAGTAATATTGCAATTGCAAGTGTTTTAGCGTATATCTGTTCCATTTCATACTGTACAAATATCCCACCTGTTTTATTCCCATTTCGCACTTATAAAACTATAGGTACCTTAATAATTGTAAATTTCTTATTATTCGCAAGCAACTGGATGGTTAAATAGCTTTGATTTAAAATCGTTTAAAAACTTGTTTAGCACTTGTTTATCTTTATATACCTTGGCTATAATGACATATAATATAATTGAATAATTACAGTATTTGTTATTATTAGTGAACAACAGCGATTTACTAATTATTTTGTTGACCAGTGGTTGAACAACGACACAATTGTAAACAAAAATTGCATTGATGAAGCTTTTAGATACTGTAACTCCATTTTAATGGAGAAAACAAAAACACGAACACAAGTTACAAAGATGTTTTTTGTACCACAATGTACATTTCGCCACACAGTGGCTTCTTTAGGTGGAAGAAGTAATACTCGTAAACTTAATTACAAAACCCATATATTTTCAATTACTGTAGTGGGAGTCTAAACTAAAACTAACACCAAAAGCTACTAAACATTTAAAAGTGGAGAAAAATTATATCTATTTTAATCATTAATAACTAATCCTAATTTATTTAATTTATTAATTTTTTAATTGTCGTCAAAACTATGATTATTATCTTTCAAATGAAGCGCATGAATCGAGTTTGAGTTGTCATTTTTAAAGCTTGTTTAAAGGACGCATTAAGGAACATAAAAAAGCTTTGAAATAACATCTCAAACTCGACTTATACGCTTCACAACGTCCCGAACGTTCAAGCTGATACAGCCACGTTTAAATTCAGCTACCCAAAATTTCACCGTGGTATGTGATGGTGCAGAGTCCCTGTACACAGCGTCCAACTCATCTTTGATTTGCGTAGGCGTATTGCTTTTCAAAAACAAATATTTAATAAATATAAATATGGAATCAACAGAAACAACTACTCCGAGGGCTAATACCCCTACCGGCATTGAATTACACTGTTGATTCCGAAAGATTTATATTTATTATATAGCTTGTAAAAGCCTTTCTGCCAGCGCCCCCTGATGAGACCCGATAGGTCGAAACCGATCGTTGGATACTGCTTTCGGTGCGCTGTGCCTACTGTGTAGGACGCGCTCCAAATGTGGGATCTGTGATCCTTTATAATTAGACGAAAAAAGATTTTATTACCTTCTTTTTTTGAATTGTTATCTTCGTCTAATAATCGTTCGTAATCAATAGTGTAATTCAATGCCGATAGGGGTATTAGTCCTCGGAGTAGTTGTTTCTGTTGATTCCATATCCAAAAAACAACTGCGCGTCCAAAATGGCTAAAACTTTGGTGAGTACCTGTCAAGAGATGCACAACTACATTCCCTAGCTTTTATTGGCGAGTGTCGTCATCTTCACGTTAAGGTCGGAATCTTTTTAGGCCACCCCCGTATATATACAAATTGTTTTATTATGTCTGTAATGCTTTGTATACAGGACAAACATGTCGAGCATTCGAAACCAGAATTAATGAACACATAAAATCTATCCTTAAGAAAAGACATTAAATCAGGATTTAGGAAACAATGTACTAATTTAAGTCGCAATTTAAATAAAACAAAACATTTAAAAAACGGAAATTATCAAAATTGTTAACGACAAAGCTATTTTTTATTCTGTGTTATATTTAATTACGTGTTAATTACAATTAAGTATTTGCAATCACAACGATCGAAACACTATTGTCGAGAACAATAATAATAAAGACTGATGAAACATTATTCCATAGTGTTTTATTTAAGTGTCACCTCAGTATAAGTTATGTTGTCCGAATTTTATGTAAACAACGTTCATATTAAGTATTTTTGACTTGTTCTGCATCAATATTTACGCAGGTAAACAAAATTCAATAGGTAAAGGTAAATTATAGTAGGCACATATACAAATCAACGTGTATACTTACTTACATGTGGACTGCTAACACTCTATAAATATTATGGCAATGACATGGTTTCTATGTACGAGGACCGTGTGATTTCATATTATAAACTTTAGTGAAAAAAAATCAAGGAGCAAGAACACTGACATGAAATTAACCGACATAAGAATAATGAACAAAGCAAACAACGTTATCACACCATACCTACATATCTTAATGATCCTTCTTCTCAAGATCGCTTTCGATAGGAAGTAGGGTGAAAATCGGCTTGTTTATAAATTAAAAAAATAATAACGAACAGTTCGGCTCTATAAGTTTGCACAGATTATCGGAATTTAGAATATAAAATACGATATATAATCGAATTAACATTTACTTGATGGAAATTCATTATAAATATTAATATAACACCTATTTGGTTAATTTCATGTCACCCAATACAACATAAATTATCTGCCTTTCATTGCATGCTCAAGAGATTAGTAAACATCCTTATGACCACCGAAGATTATAAAAAAACAACTTTCCATAATTAAACAAATCACATTCATCATATGTAGCATACAATTAATAGACAATATGTTAAACAAAATACAACATAAGAAAGTAATAAAATTAATATACCCCCTTAAAATCGAGAAACCAAAATACAGAGTGTTAACATATTTAGGTAAACAAACGAAATGTATTTCATCATTATTGAAGAGTCTTAACTATAAGGTAGCTTTTTAAAACTAATAACATTTTAAGCAAATTACTCAAGAATAACAAAGACAAAATTGATAATCAATACAAATCCGGTGTTTATAAAATTTCATGCAGCTCATGTAACAATTACTATATAGGGAAAGCTTCCCAAAATTTCAATATTAGAATAAATGAACATAAAAAATCCTACCTTCACAAAAAACAGACTCAAATTACGCAAAGTATTTAACAGGCCGTGACCATGTTTTTAATGATAATTTTGAAATTTTGCATTAGTTTTAAATTGTCATTTCTAGAAATACTAGAAATAAATAAACATAAAAATAGTGATAATTTATTATATGAACAAATAGTACAAAAAGTACCGAAGTGCGCGCGAAACACGTGTTAAGTGATTTTACAATTATATGGAAATTAACCAAATTGGTGTTTTATTACAATATATAAAATATGGTATTAATTATGAATGAATCATAAAAGTTAAATAAATAAATATTAATTCAAAATGTAAGGAATGAACTACCCATAACGAAAATTCCGCATAATGTCACCAACACATTAATATACCGTGAACAAACTAAACTTTTATTATACAACCGAATGTTCATTGGACTTAAAAATCGATATTTCGCCTTTGCTTTTGTCTCATTTTATAAATGCTTGACATATTTGATGCTTTCTCAATCGCATTAGATGGATGATTCACTTAAACCTACAGAGTTCGTTATTAGTAGTTGTGTTATCTGCGTTCTACAAATAATTTTTACACTTGTCAATAAATATTAGAGGCATAAATAGGAGTAAAAAGAAGCAGGGGAAGATCTATATTCGATTACTTTTGCAAATAGTAAGAGATGTAAAATGTTCTAGTTTTAGAGAAATGCGAAGATTTACTCATCATAGGAAGCAGTGGAGGTCTTCGGAGTGATAACTCTATGAAGATATTATTGGGGTGTTTCAGTTCCACCAGCTACTAATACTGGTAAGCGGTCAGTCCCTCCAACCTTATCCACAGACGTAAAGACAAAACAACGAAGGAAACTAATCCCGAATCAATGAGTAAAATTGCAATAATAGAGCATAGAGGCATTAAATGTAGCAACCAATGAGTGGAAAAAAGTAACGTCGACATTACTTGACCTGATGCTTATAAAAATAAAAAAAAATTGTGATTTCCTCGACAAAAATGATATTTCATTACTGTTTTATGTATTAGTTTTTTTATGCATGTTTATTAATTAGATAGATCAACGAAACCAGGGTTTGAAAAAGGACAAAAACATAAGCCAGTTGTTTTTGACATAACTTGTGATGTAGAGTCCAAAAATAGCGCGTCACGATTGCAAAACACTCTTACCCAAAAAACTCAAAAGAGCAGTTCTTGACCTTTTTGGGAGGATTGCAATAGAGTAGTCATTTTCGAGGTATCTTCTGTCTCTGAAATAGAAACTGGCTTTATAATTTCCTCAGGACATCAATATTTTAACCCTAAAACCCAAATAATGTTAATTTGAGTTTTTAAATTTCAGATTCGAGTATCTTGAAATTTCAATATTTTAGCGCCAAATATAACAATTATTGCCATTCTACTATAATAACATTGTTTGTTTTTTCTATGTCCAAAGAAATTTCTTAAACAGACTGTAGTAATATTAGACTTTTAGCTTTAATTCTTCAACGGCGTCAAAGAACTTCTCACTGTAACTTCTGTTTCAAATATGCTTTGAAGATATCTCGTAAAACCAATGACGAAGCACCAGTGTATTGGCTGGGTTTTGACTGAAAAGTATACGATTGCATACAAACAATTATTAATGCAACTTGGTACTATTGCATTTCGAAATAAATCTTTAAAAAGCTTGATACATTAAACAGTACATGTATTGTCAATTGTAAGTAAGAAAAAGAACATCTGCAGAAAATAGGTGTTCATTACTTTGCTTAACAAGCATTGGTTCACACGTTCTGTGAACTTGCAGATTCATTATTTTTTTTTTTTTACTTAAATCATAACTAAGCTTTTATCTATTAATAAAAGGTGTTTGACACGGATAACAATTTTAATTTTGTAACCGATGACTGGTTATTCATTTTTCCTCTCTAATCAGGAGGAAGGAATTGTAGCCATTGATCTCTTGACGTCATTGCAATTTCATCTCTTAACAGGCAGGCTGAATAGTTCGTAGGCTAGGATAGAAAAAAAATATATATTTTTTTATAGAATTTGATATTATTATTCAATATAGTTCCATTCGATACCATTTTTATAATACGATTTGTCTTTAGCCTCAAAATAGGCTTTAGTTCAGTTCAGGCGATTACCTTTTCATCGACGCGAAATTTCTGTCCAGCGAGCATCCTCTTGAGGTCTGAAAACAGAAAAAAGTCGTTGGGGGCCAGATCTGGAGAGTACGGTGGATGCGGAAGAAATTCGAAGCCCAATTCATGGAATTTTGCCATCGATTTCATTTATTTGTGACACGGTGCATTGTCTTGATGAAACTGCACTTTCTTTTTCTTCAAATGAGGCCACTTTTCCGCGATTTCGTCTTTTAAACGCTCCGATAACGCTACGTAATAGTCGCTGTTTATGGTTTTTCCCTTTTTAAGATAGTCAATGAATATTATACCATGAGCATCCCAGAATACAGAATACTGATGCCATAATCTTGCCAGCCGACTTTTGCGTTTTTCCACGCTTTGGAGTCGGTTCATCATGTTCAGTCCACATGGCTGACGTCTGACTGTCGATTGGACTCCGGTGTGAAAATGATGGAGCCATGTTTCATCCATCGTCACATATCGACGCAAACGCAAAAATTCGGATTTATTGCGATTGAATAGCTGCAAACACTACTTAGAATCATCGATTCGATCCGTTGTTGTTTTTGGTCGATTGTGATGACGTAATAGTCGCTGTTTATGGTTCGGGCGGCACCCACTTTGTACAGAGCTCTCGCATATCCAAAAATTAATTCACGATGTGTTAGTCATCCAACACGTTCTTTTGGGTCTCAGCGCAGCTATCTCAATCAACTTCACTTTGCGGTTATCAAAAATTATTTTGTGGACTGTTTTGATGTTTTCGTCGGTAACAACCTCTTTGGGGCGTCCACTGCGCGCATCGTCCTCGGTGCTCATTTCGCCTCGTTTAAATTTAGAATACCACTTTTCTACGGTTGCCATGCCTTGGTTTCAACAGTATCTTTTTTTCGCCAAAAAGCAATGCTTTATTAACACACGAAATTCTTTTTTATCAATTTTTTCAAAGTAAGAGAAAATACCGCTCGTGTTTTCACGGCAAACAAGAGGAATAAACAAAAAATTGAGTAATATGTCTCTTTAGCATTTACATACCCATACAAGCAATGGGCGAAATACGTGTTGCATGGTAAATTGTAGTCATTCTATCATTTTCCATGGATGTAATTGATTACCACAATTTCCTGTTCATAACTTAGGAATTTTGGACGTTTGTCACCCCTGAGCCACGTTAGTTAGTAAAATAAGTTCAAGTCCATCTATGTTAATTTAACGCTCACGTGTTTCTTGGTTGGTTGAGATAATTTATTAGTGAAGTAATCCTTATGCAGAGGGGTTTGATCAAATCGGCTTTAGAGTGACTGTCAATAAGCTTCTCTGTGTTGTTTAATCATGTACACACACGCAGATATTTAGGTAATTGACAGCGACTAGTATATCCACTTTGATGGGATTGTTTGTATACGATTGCAAACATATTCGACTAATTCGATTACCCTCTAATACACTTGGTCAAATAATCCCTTCAGTGGTAATTTCTAAAACGGGGCGACAAAATACTTTATTGTAATGTATTAATTCTCTAAAGGCTCGAACCATTCAACGAGATTTTGCTTTGTATTGGATGGATTATGATGATAAGTATTATTACAAAATAATCGAGAAACTCAAAGAGGAAAAATTTAAGAACAATTTGGAAAAACACCGATACAAAATATTACTGTTTAACAACTATATAATAGTTGAAAACTTTTAACCTATAATTACAAGTCTACAATCAAGACCCATTTAAAATGGTAATTAAAACTCATGACTGAAGACAGTTGAAACTATTTCAATCAAATCGCACCAAAATCGGCTCAACAGTTACAGAACTGAACTGTGCTACATCGTACATGTAGTAGTTTGATATTTACATATATATCAATTGTACTCGCGTCCTGTTTAAATTAATGTCCATTTCTCCTTCTTATTACCAGGGTTGCTATTTATATTTTGAGCCATGCCAATACAAGTGTTTACAGGCGCCATCAGGCGCCATCTGACATAACCTTCTTCAGAATGTCTGGTACGAGTATAACGGATTTAATCGTGGCCGTAGTTCGCTCAGAAATGAAAGTCGGAAAGTCGTCGAAAATCAGTTGTGCCAGAAAACATTGATGCCGTGCTCGAACTGATATTACAAGATCATCATGTGACTTATGGTGAGATTGAGTCATCCTTAGGTATTAAGTATGACGAGTATCAATAAGATATTGCATGAACATTTACCTGTGAAAAAGACTTGTTCGCGTTGGATCCCGCATAATTTGACAGATTGGTGCACAAAAATTAATCTTAAATCAATCAATCTTAAATTGATGAAATAACTTCCGGGCTAAGTTGCCGTGATCTTGGTTGGTTAATGATACCAGACGTTTTGTCTTCTTCTGCGGAAGACATCTTCAATGAAGAATGCATTCGTCGCTACATCGTCAACGTGAACGCTTCGACCACGCCATTGAAGATATCTTCCGCAGAAGTCTGGTATCATTAACCAACCAAGACCACGGCAACTTAGCGCTGAAGTTATTTCATCAATAGACACCGGCCGTGAAAGCCTACATTCCACGATATTGTCTTAAACTTTACCATATTTAATTTTCCAATGATTCTTTAGGAAAATTAATAAAAACGGGATAGAGGTACGATTTATGTAATCTTATCCTACTTTTACGGGTCTAAACCACCTTTAAATAGTAGGTAAAAAAAAATTTGAAATTATTTTTTTCTAGAGTCTCCATTATACACTACTACCTATGATTTTAGCTGTTTCATTCTTGATATGTATGAGTATAATAAGAGTATAACGATTAGTACTAGTCGTAAGTATAATAATACAGGACTATAGCAATAAAGCAGTTGCTAAAATATTATGTCAAAAAGACCGCGGATAACTCAAAAATCGGTAAAAATACCTTATATTCAGATTACAGTCAGTATAAAATAAATATATTTCTGTGAGATATTATTGTTGGGAAAAAGTACATCCAAATATTCTTGTGTCTACTATTGTAACATATGTAGTTATTCTCGTTTCTACAAATAGTCTATATTTAGCTATTCATACATATGTATTGCATAACTCGTTATGTTAAGTTTTGTAAAAATGAGCAAAAAAGTAACTTAAAAGTACATTATTATATGTGTATGTGGAGACATGTATAGATAAGTTTTGACGATTTACGTCACGCAATAACATAGGTCGTACGATCTACAACGTCACTATATATCACACCACTTTTTTTATTCAGTTCCTGCCAAAAGATTATTTACCAGTCCAAGCCCCACCATTCGACAGAACTTTCCGTTTAGAAGCCACACAAAATTTTTCCATTAACAACAGGAAACTTCTGCTTAATAAGAAAATTCTCAATCTCATTTGGAAACAAAAAAAAAACCAGTCATTTCTGCAGTTAATATTTACAAATACAAAAATATTCCGATTGACTCAAAACCACACAGACACACATACACACACACACACACAAGCCCATACAGCGTATTTCAATCGTTGTTAATGTAGTACCAACGAAGCCATTGATGTTTTATGGTATGTGTCATTAATGTTGGCACTCAATTAACGGAATAATTACCCATTAAAAAGCCGGTCGTTAGCTACAATATTAAATAGAAATTAACTTTTCATTTATACGAAATGTCCGCATTACCAACGGTGTGGTTTTATGAAGAAAACTACCAATTATTACGTTTGTCTATTGACGGATAGGACTTTATGGTAATTTGAATCTAGAACGTCCTATTTAACATGGATATATATGACATCTGTGGATGAATATACGTATGTGTGAGTGTGTATTGGTTTTTTTTTTCGGAAATATGAATGTATTTGATCAAGGTCATGTGGTCATGGAACAAACACATTTGAAATCATTCTAGAAACTTTATTAAATGTAAACAACGATGGACTGCGGGTGGAGCCCAATCGGCGAGCCGGTTGTCGAAGCCGTTACAAAAAAAAATGAATCGAAGGGCCGCTTCCAAGGGCGCAACAACTTCCAAAAGCTGGAGGATGTCTATCACGTTGCTATATTAATTACTAAATGTAGCAAGCATTTGCGGTAGCTTCATGTGTTGATTGTTTTGGATTTTACTGTGGGGTGTATCAACTCTAAAGTTATTATGCACCTTTTTATTAAGTAGTTCATAAGAACTGTTTTATAATACTCGTTATTCTCTCCAATCTGACAGACTGTTTAGTTCTAAATCAAAATTATCTTTAGAACGAGGAACGTTTAAGTCTGTGTAATAGAGAATGCAATAATGATAATTGTTGTGAATAGAGATGAAAAGAATCGTTGTGTATTATTGCGTCAATATTTGGTTGGTTTATGATAAGTTGAAGATTCATGTTTATTATTTGTTCGCGTGATGTTTAAGTCCAGAATGTTAATAGAATTGTTTATTTCAGATTCAAGTGATTCATTTTCTTAAAAAAAAATAACAAAAAGTAAATTTAATGTTTGGATGATTGTTGTTCAGGAATAAGAAAAACTGATTTAACTGTCTATGAGTACCACTAAAACACACAAAAATATCATCCACATTTTAATAGGTATACAAGACTTGAAGAATGCATTTTTCATTAGATTTTATTATTGTTCAAATATTGTGGTCATAACTTACAGTTTTATTTTCCCTAAAAGAGACATTTGTGTGAACACTCTAGGAAGGGGTGTCAATTGTACTGTAGAGGATGTCTGGAAACTCTGTATACCCCCGTTGTTGCGTCCCAGTCCGACCCCGAATATAGAAAGGTGTGAAAGTGAATTTAAAATGGAAAGAAACTATCGGAAATAGAGACAAGAGTTTTTTCTAATCAATCGTTATTAGATATCCAAAAAAGAAGGAATTAAAATCCTTATTCGTCTAAATATTAAGATCAAAGATCTCAAATTTTGAAAGCGTCCTACCAAGTAGGTACAACGAACCAAAAGCCATATCCCACGACCGATTTCGACCTATCGGGTCTCATCAGGTGGGCGCTGGCAGAAATGCCTTTAAAGGCTATATTATAAATATTTAAATATAAATATAAATATGGATTCAAGAGAAACAACTACTCCGAGGGCTAATACTCCTAATACGGCATTGAATTACACTGTTGATTCCGATGTATTATTAGACGAAGATATAACATATCCAAAAAAAAGGAATTAAAATCCTTATTCGTCTAAATATATAAATTTAAATATCCCACTGTGCTCAGATAGACGAATGTTACATGAAATTACATTTTAGTAACAGGAAAGTTCGGTACTAAAAAACCGAATTACCTATGTCATAAACATCTATAATGTTCTGAAAGGCCTATACAAACAGATTAAGTGAATACCTACTATAATACTATTTATTAAAAACAGCGAAATTTTAATACAATATAAACAATTAGCAAAGTAATAAATCAACCAAAAATGGATGAACCTAGTTGCAAGTGATTCTGTGGTTTTCATTTTTCATGATCAGTATCAGCGTTGATATCTGAAGACAAAAAACTTGAAACAACGCATTATTATTATTATTATTATTATTATTATTATTATTAACAGTTCTTTAACCTACACCTATATAACATATATATTATTCTATATTTAAGGTGACTTTACGGTTAGGGTAAAAGTAAATAGAAAGCCAAGAAACCCTAAAACGTGATAGTATGCATATAGTTGTTAATTTGGACTGTCATTCCATCTAAAATATTTTTAACTTTCGGTCACATCCGGTTATCCTGGATTGTCTTAGGCTTTTGTTGACAACACCTAAAAATATGAGAAATATACCAAAAATATCACGCTTAGGCAATAAACGATCAATTTTGAGTACACAGTTCTTTTACAAAGAATGACCTTTAAATTATTCATTCGTATAAAAACAAAAACTGCACGTTGCATTTAAAGTACGTAATTTGGAATTCAATTCCGGTAAAACCGAAAGTGACTAAAAGCGTAACAGTTTATGTATAGGTATGTTGGAGTTTTGTTTTCTGTTTTCGGTTCTCTAAATACTTTTGGCTAAAGGTAAATAGATTTTTTTTGGATTACTTGTAACCTGTAACTTTCTCATAGTCAAATTCTTATGTAATATAACATAAAGCCAACACGTTCTTTTGATATGATATCTTTACGATGTCAACTAACTCACGCAACTTCACTTTTCGAAAACGATTTTGTGGATTTTTTTGTTTTCTGGTGTTACCACCTCATTTGGCTGCTGACGTCCACTGCGTTCTGCATCATTAGTGTCTCTGTCTCTACGACCACGTTTGAAGTCAGCAAACCAACGTTTTATTTTGTTTCGGTTGTTTCCGATGGACTAGAGTCTCCATAACACCTTTCAAGACATTGCTTAGCTTAAACGGTATTTTTCCTAATAAGAAGCAGTAGAAAATTAAAACACGAAATTGTTTTTGATCCATTGTTTTGAAAATAATAAAAGTAGCGTCACTCTCTAGCGTCAGTACAATAACAACTGATGAATAGATTCAACAAACAAACAAACCAATGAATAGAATATCATGAAATTTTAACATCTGTGTTTTGAAGGTTAGTACTAACTGAAAAAGAGGTGAATGCAATAAAACTAGCGCCATCTATGTATTAGGCCCGGGACTTTTCAGCCCATGTGTTGTAATATTTCTTCCGAAAAGCTGACCACCGAGTGTTTGAAAAGGTGGATTATTTATTACGTAATTTAATAGGGTAAATCTATATGCCGATGCTACATGTTTCTACCTTGCGGTAAAATATTGACGAAAGGTACATCTTAATGTACCGATGGTACGAGAGAGATCATTGTGTTGATAGTACTATGGATAACCAGTTATTATTGTTTTATTCTGAACCAGCAACATGTTTTTGTTTTGTTCCAATGTCATAATTTGAACCATGTTTCTATAGGGCTTACTAGGACTGACAATTTCGCTATCCCCGTTACTTCCTAATTACTGTAGCTGCAACTTTTCGTTAACTACTTGACTTTAGCTACAGTGTTATTTCGTTGAGTCAAATTTTGATGTAGTACTTTATTTGGACTTTCCAATTATTATTGTTACCTATTCTATGTTTCCCGTTTCATAACAAAAATCACTCGCATCCCTAAACAAACAATATTAATTAGATTAGGTATGCCAAGTAAAACATTCTTCGTTTCTTAGGCAATTTACCTAGACATTTTGTATTAAAAATAATGTTTAAAAGGTACGCGATTTCATTAATTAATTAATGAAGCAACTGATAAAAAAAATCGATTATACGAGGCATATTTTTTAAGTAAGTACCGTTTTGTAATTAATAAAAAAACGTGCAAAGATATGTCAATAATTTTATTTTTATATGAAAGCCTGTACCTTAATCTACTTTTCTACATAATTTCCTTCAATTTGAGGCACGCGCTTGTCATAACGTTTGACCAGTTTTTGAATACCCTTCTCATAGAATTCTGCCGCCTGACTTGTTAACTGTTAACCACTGCATCACAACTGTCTTGAAGACGCTGACCGCTCAGATATTTCTTCAAGTGCAGGAACAAATGGTAGTCACTAGGCGCCAGATCAGGTCTGTACTGAGGATGATCTAGAGTTTCCCAGTGAAAATATGTGATGAGATCTATCGTACGATTAGCCACATGCGGACGGGCATTGTCATGCAAATTTGTGCGGTCATCTTTAAATGCTCTCACCCAGTTCCTTATCATTCCATCACTCATAATGTTTTGTCCGTAAACTGCACAGATCTCACGATCTCTAGATGAATATCAATCGGTTTTAGTCCTTTAGCACTAAGGAATCGTATAACAGCCCGGACTCTGGACTTCACAGTCGGCGGGACTCACGATTATCGGAGGCATCTTAAACACTCAGTAAACAAAGGCGAATCAGACTGTAATGGCATCAGTGCGTAGGTGAGATATGCAGATACTCAGTACGTATGCGCGAAACGCTGACCGCAGCGCTGTGGCAGAATTTCAAAACGGTATTTACTTAAAAAACATGCCTCGTAAAACCGTACCTTAAAAATGACAAAAAGAAAACACTGAAACGTTTATTTATTTATTTGAGGAACTGTTCAAGCGCTACTTCTATCCGTAAATAAATAGTTTCAGAATCTTCTTCCACATTATCTTATTAAAATCCCTTAAATAGAAAGTTCGAGACCATTGTCTTCGTTTTAATTTTCTTCATCACGAAACTCCAATAAAATTCCGTGCATTCAAATATGAAATAGTCATTATCCAAAAATTGCATTTAGAAAGAGATACTATGATATAAATAAAATAATTATACACAACATTAATCTTCATAGATACCATTGTGATACTAAATGAATTAATGACGTATTTGATATTAACGTACGTACTTATGTATGCAAGTTTTTGAAATTAAACCCTTTTAATTATTATTTAAATAACAGAGATTATGTCCTATTCCGCAATAAAGCAAAAAGAATTTCAAACGTAGACCGCTGTAGCTTCTATCTAAAACAACGTTCAGTAATTAAAAAAAAATCAAGTTCTCAGTTTTTGGAATGGCAACAAATCAAAAATTACAAGGAAAGATAAAGATAATAAGGTAGATAAAACAGAAAATTTGCTAAATAATTTTTCCTTGAATGAAATGTTTCAAGATGTTTTTAATTCAACTGCAAAAGTTTCCCAGAAATTAAGAAGGAAGAATTGACTTGATAAAACTACAATAATAAATTGTAAACAGAAAATCGACGATATATGCCAAAACATCCTGTTTGTAGAAATGACTTAAGTAATGGCAATAATAACAAAATCTTGGTATAATTATGTTTCTAAGATGAGTAAAAATTTATTAAAAATGCAAGATTAACTTGCAATAAAAATTAAAAAAAAAACACCAATCAATCAAATCTTTAAGACCCAAATGAACTTTTGATTTATAAATTTGAGAGCGATTTGATAAGCACCTGGCCTTGATAAGAAAGACATTTATACGAAATGTCTGCATTACCAACCGTGGGATTTCATGAAGAAAACTACCAATTATTACGTTTGTCTGTTGACACATTGCACTTAATGGTAATTTGAATCTAGAACCAACAAATTATTGCATAACAGCTATAACTTTAATTAGAACAATTAATACTTCTTCTGAAGGTGCTTATGTTTAAGTGAAACAATTGTAAAGAATAAAAGTGATTTAAGATGGAACTGTAATTGTTTTATTTGTGACAAAATATCCATGATAATGAAATTCCATAAAGTAGATGCCGATACAATTCAATATTTGAAAAGCTATAACTTTCACTTTGTTCACCGACAGACATAGAGGCGATCGTGCCCCTTCTCAAGACTTCATTCTTAGCCCCTTTGCACACGGACGGCAAATCTAGTGGCCGGCGAAACAGCCGGCCGGCAGATTCACCGGGAGAAATTATTTTACGTACGTTTAAATAGGAGCTAGCACATCTACCGGTGCCGGAGAATCTGCCGCCGACATACGGTCGCCGGGCGGCAAATCTACCGGTGAATTTGTTTCAATGCGTGCAAGTTTATGCATGTTGACACACGACGGTGATTTTGCCGTTACCGTCGTACAGAGGCGTGGTTAGGTCACAGTTCTATTTTGGCGTTATTACTGTGAAGTGCTGATTGAAAGGGTTTAATAAAAATGGAAGATTTTGATATGGAAGCTTTTATTTGTGCAATTGAGGAGAAACCTGTGATATGGGATAAAACAGTACACTACTGCACTCCTTTTTGCCACCAGTGTATGAATCCATAATTTCCTTGCATTAGCCTTTTTGTATCTTCTTCGCCTGTACACTAAATACACAAGAACAACATTATTTGCAACGTTCATTTTTCAAAACGCGCGAAAATATCTCAAATATATAACGGAGCTCCGTCTGCATCAGTTGACAGTACGGCACTGCCAACAGGTCAGATATTATGTACCTGGCCAATCGCCGGTCTGGTGTGTAAAGTAATCCCGGTTGTTCTGCCGGCCGGTGGATTCACCGTTCGTGTGCAAGGGGCCTTACGAACTTACGTAAACTTCCGGGAACTTCAATAACCCAAAACATTAAACCCAAGCGATTTAGACCCCGTAATACTAAAATCCTATGGTTAGTGCTTTGAACTCCTTAACCCCTTAACTTAAACCATAAATACCATACATATCAATTGAATATTTAAATGCGTTAACACGCTGCCTTCCGGCTTATCAGGTTTAAAAAGCTTACGTTATAGAGGCATGACGTTTAAAAAGTTTAGGTTATGGGTTTACGGAGGCATTTGTGGTTTAGATTAAGGAGTTTGAAGCCCTTAGATCACAGGCTTAAATCGCTTGGGTTTAATGTTTTGGGTTATTGGGTTTTTGAATTTCACGGAAGTTTGGGTGTTTCATTCGAGAATACTGCTCAAGAGTCAAATTGGAAACACATATATTCTTCTTCCCCTCAATCGAACTAAGCCCATAATCTCTCACCTTGAGAAGACTTCTATATCTGCCCCTGTTTGTCGATAGTCTTTTTAGCCTACATTGGCACGGTTTCGCCTTGAAAAATCTACTGTTCGGACTGATCTTTGGTCTGTGGTGTGCTATGATGAATCCATGTTTCATTAACAGTTATGAACCGACGTCAAAAATTGTTCCCCTAACATCAAAACACAGCCACACACTAATTTGAAGTAAACACACGTGTATGTTTATTGTCAATTATAAACTAAATTGAGTAAAACTCTTGGAAACGTTTCACAATTTATTATATATACATTCGAAGTACATTTCGCCTGATCAAGGCGTCATCACTAATCGTTTTACCCCTCTAACAACTCAGAATAGTAAGCCGCATTCACTGTTCGTTGATCGTGAATAAAATCAATGAGTAAAACTCAAACAAACCTTTGAGTCAAAGAAAACAGTCGCAAACACTTTTCCGGCGGGAGAGACGGGTTTTGGCTTTGGCAGCCACTCCTTACTCGCCATTTTTGATTCGAGAGTGTAGTGATGGACCCACGTCTCATCACAAGTGACGATATGCCTCAAAAAAATCTCCCCTTCTTGTCGAAATCGATTCGAAAGTCTTTCACTGATCTCCGACCGATCTCTGACCCGTTTTTGATTTTCAGGCAACAACCTTGGAACCCAGCGAGCACTAATTTTTCTAAAACCAAGTTCATCAGTGATGCTGGATTGAACACTTCCATTGCTGTGGGTATCAGCTATTCTGATGAGATTTGTTCAATAGTTAACAATGTTCAGTAGTTAATCACCTTCAACAAGCTCTCAAACAGCACGGATGTTGTTATGTGAGACTTGTTCTTGGGTGTTGATCATTACTTTCATTTTCGACACGTTCTCGCCCATCCCTGAATTCTCTGTTCTCTGACCCATGTATACACTCGATTCTGAGACAGTGTAGCATGCAGGATTCCCAAACTGTGCCTTCAAATGAGTAAAAATTTCCGATGGTTTAACAAGCCTTCATTGGTTAAAGACTTTATGATGATGCATATTGTGATTGTGCAACAGACGAAGATACCTTGCGCTCAGTCATGGCAGCTGCTACCTAACCCGGTTTCCCCCTCCTCATAAACCAAACACCACTCGAGCATCGAATCCTCTAGATCGGAATTACGTGCGAAGCTAAATAGTAAAATTACCGTTTATATTTGATTTACCCTCGTATTTATTGTCCATTGTGAGCAATTGCGGTACCCATCTTGGGTAAAGCTCCTTCATATCCTGACTTATTAAAATATTCCTATTTTACTAGGACTGCATGGAAATAAAACTCATTGATAAAAATCAACAACGAGCCTTAACAACCACATTCATATTTATCTATAAAACATTTTTATATTAAAATGAATGGGAGGATGAACAATAGGGAGTACGTAATAAAAAGGTCGTTAGACGTAGTTGATTCATCACATGAAATAGAAGATCTAACAAAGAGATGCATCCAAAGTAAGTTGTAACTATTTATTAGAGTTTCAATATGGGACTCGCGTGGATTCTATTCAAATTCGAAAAACGTTCGATTTTAATTCACCAACGGTGGAAAGTTTCCGACACATTTCATAAGTTAATTTAGAACATGCGATGAACAGTTTTCTGGTTATGTTCTTAGGTTTTTATATTTTCTAAATTTCGTTTTGTAATGCGGCATGTCATGCCATCGTCTGTTGCTGTCTCAAATATTGCGTCAGAGATAACACCGTATTATAAATAAACAAAAAAATCTTAACAACCTAATCAGACAAAAATGTACTCTCCTGAGACAGGAAATGGTTCGAGTACCTGGTTAGAACAGACGGCTCGTGAAATCAATATTATCGAGACCTTATCGGACATGGCAATATACTTATAGTAAATTAACTCGTTCTTCCGAATTGGTAAGAAGAATCTAAAAGCACTAGCCGAATGAAATGGCAATTAGAAGAATCGATCACAATCACACACGTTTTATGAAATAGTTATGGTATTAACAACCTCTATGAAGCTGGAACAACAATGTAGCCAATGTAGTAAATTCCGAAAATTCCAACAAAGAAATGGACTTTTATAGACTAATTTGACTCCAACGTCAAAAATAATGAGCTCATATTAATCTTCCATCAATCGTCAATCCGAAGACTTTTATAGACTAAATTGACTCCAACCTCAATACTAATGGACGCATCATTATGGGATCGTCAATCCGAAGACTTGTTGGGCATGCACTCCTGCCTATCCTAAACCAACTTTCTCATTTCCCGAAAACTAGAACATCCTATATTCCTGACTATCTGCAGGTCATTCTCTATCCCTCTTTAGTATCTCTGCTTTAAATGTCAAACTGACCCATCATAATTTAAATTTGGGAAGACCCAATTTACTCAAAAATTAGTGGATATTTAAATAAAACATTCTCAAAAATATCCGAATTTAATTTGAAACATGGATTACATGGAAAAAATGACCGAAGAACAAATAGCGGAAATGCACGAAGCTTTTTGATAAACATGGTGACGGTAAAATAACTTCAAAGGAAGTGGGAGTTTTGATCCGATCATTGGGCTGCTACCATGGTGAAGAAGAGGTTAAAATGTATGCTAATGAAATGGAAAAAGATGAAAACGATAACGCAGAGTTCGAAGAGTTTGTGCGAGTGGTTGCAACTCGGATCTTTGAATACAGCGATCGAGAAGAAGAAATGAGACGAGCGTTTGCAATATTTCCTAGTTTCAATAAATAATCACTTCTAACCTTTTGTATCCAAGGCATTAGGTTGCTCTGATTAGCTAGCCATAACCTAACCTTAAACAAGTGCATAACATAAACATAAACTCTGAACCCTAATTTTTGATCTTGACACTAAATTATCCATTAAAAGGTTTCTTTTTTTGACATTTTTGAAGTTCGCTTTGACGAGCTTTCCAAACTTGTATTCACATCCACGCGACTGCCGCCGGACTTATATAATTGTATAATTAAAACAAAGACTACACTTACAAAGTCCAGACCAAAACTAAAACTAATATCAGAGTCGTGAAAAGTGTAATATTGTATTTTTTTTCTGACTAAGAAATTCAAAACCAAAAATATCTCGAGACTTGAAGACACGACCACACCTCAATAGCTGAGGTATAGTACAGAATGATCCCAACAGAATTAGCACATTCATGAACCAAATAATTATAATATGCAGGAGCAAGACCAATTAAAAATATGGCCCAATCATGATGTGCTGAACCAAGATTAAGTGAAGGATTACGGTTTCGCCAAAATGTGCTTATCCAAAAACAAAATATTTTATGAAAGACAATGGTTAAATCAGAATGTATTAGACCAAGATCAAGATAGAATGTATAAGACCACGGCCAAAACAAAATCTGTAAAATCAGCCTGGTCTCAAGACAATGGGCACGTCCAAGACACAATCATTAAATAATAAAGTGCAGAAACAAAACCAACATTGTATGTAATGGCCCAAAACACTTAAAAACAGTGTAGTCAAGCAGAATGCGTGAGATCATGACCTCAAGATCCACACAGAATGTGTCTGATCAATACCAAAATAGTTAGATTATGAAACCATGGCAAAAAGATTACATACACGTCCAAGGTCAAAATGGGCTGTGGAAAATCACGACTAAAACAAAATGTGGATGACCAAGTGCATAAATGACCAATACTATCATAATTTACAGCTTCGCCTTGCTTGTGCCCACTGCTAGAGGTGTTGATGATTCCAGTCACTCCATTTGTCTCCAGAAAATTTGAGTACTTCGATATGAGTCGTCTCCACAATCGTATGGCTATGTAGGAACTTCAATAATAATGAACTAAACAACACTGAATCCTGAAGATGTACAACTGAATATTTTAAGAAAAGACAAACACATTTGCCTTATCATGATGAGATGCAATATTTTGCCAAACATAAACGTTGTTGTATTCATTTCATGCTAATTATCAAGGTTATTTATAATAGTAACATTGATAGTAATGCTTATCTGAGTGTTCCAACATCATACAGCACATCACAACAGTTTATGGTTTTTCACCATACAACACCGGCTCACTGAAAGTAAGAATAAAATAAGTTCATTCATTTGGAACTTTATCGCATCCTTCAATCGCGAATCTAACGTAAAATCTACCACCTCCCATTCGGTATTATTCAACTTTACAAGTGGCGTGATTCTCTTAATCAGAACACTTACCACCACTATTTCGACAGAGGGTTTCTCTGTCTACGTTGTACCTCATTTGTACCTGCAGGCCGAAAAGAGACAACAACAGTGGTGAGCAAGAATCGAACGATATGTGCGTAATGCTCTGGCTTGTCTACCTTCTAACTGAAAACTCCGCCAACTTTCAGTTACTCTCGAACGGTGGTGGAGCGAAGTTAGCTCTGGCCTTAGAAATACGAAACACGTGGTTACCGGAACGCATCAAAGCGCGCGACTGTAACTTTAATCGCACTTTTTTCGGAAATCGGCAAATACAAAATAATCTTCATCAATGAAAATGTATGCGGAAGTTTTTAACAAAATCACACGTAGCTTCTACGTCTTCACTGCCCTAGTTTTTACATGTAAGTGAAACTTTTACAAACTTTAACGAAAACAGTAAAATATTCAGTTTTTTGATTACCAATAAAGAATGCACTTGATTTTGTTTATTCTTATTTTATTATTGACTACTAAGAGCATTTATTTAATCTTTCCGTTTTTTTCAATTTTTTTTATCTGAATATCCTATGGTTATAGAGAGGTCCTCGACCTTGCTAAACTACTTCGCTACGATATTTCAAATATTAGCATCGTATGTGACTTTTTTTTGCACGAGACTCCATCGCTTAAAAATAGCCATTCAATTTTTTGTAATAATTATCTATATCCATCTGTTTGTTTATAGTTGTCATAAATTATTATTCAATCAAGCGCATTACATTAATTTGAAAATTTGCACGTAATGATTTTAATGAACTTGTATCAGATAATAAGGGACGTGTCTTTATATCGAACTTGTAATACGCTAATTTACGATATAATTACATTATTCATTTTTTTAAACTACAGTAGTGTGCCTTAAAAATATCTTATGACAAATACTATCCACTTTGGCTGAGTACGCTTCAGTAATATTATCATCACAACTTGACTAAACAAATTCACTCCATCCCATGCCCAATATGCGTTAGTTTCATTTTACTATTATTTATTTCTATTTCCAGTTACCAATATTATTTTTAACAACATTTTAAATAGAAATAAATATTTAGAAAACAACTTTCTAATGTTCGCAATTCTTCTTAATTGTAAAACATATTAATATCAATATAAACGTACAGCCAGAATGCGATATGGATGTTCATTTATTGGAGGTAACCTTACACCGTTATCGTATATGAAAACCACAAAAACCAGTGGCGTAACATGTTAGGTACAAAAGAAACACTTACCGATCAAATGCCGATACCTGATCTTCATCGACTGCTTGTTCTCTAGATTTACATTCCTCTCAAATACAATTTCCAATACGATTACTGCCATTCGTATGTATTCCGATAGCAAATCCACTTCTCGTTACACATGCTTATTTTCTGTGCACAATTTTTTGGCAAACGAAAGTATACTAACAATTCAACCTTGGCTTTAAATAGTTGCAAGCGTGGTTAAAATGTCACAGAGATTCAAAAATTATGTAAGGTCTTCAAGTTTTCTGTCTTCTTAAAGTATGGCATTAAAAATCGTATCTATATACATATTTGCTTATCGACACCATTTCAAATTGGTTGTAAAATAAAACTGGGGAAGTGCAACTTTAGTAACACAATTTTTTTTCCACTTCAACTTTCAAGAAATTATACTTCTAGTTTTATATATAAGAAAGGGTAAACATTTTTTGGTCCACGTTATCTGCAATAATTTAACCAGAAAAAAATTGCGTGATTCGTTACCACCAGCTGCTGGTGGACGAGCAGTACTTAGATCCACATAGATGGAGTGTAGGAAGGAAAATCCTCTTCAGCCCCTTATTAGTAATTTTTGGAATGAACGGGTGGTGGCAAGAAAGAGATGATAAGATGAAGGTAAAAGACAAGTGAAAGATTATCTTTGGAATATTACTGCCCCATCATTTGCTTAAATGACCCAAACAAACTACAGAAAATCTGAAACCGAGATGGACGTACCCGGGAATCGAACCGGAGTTCTCCTGAATGCTAAGCTCTGGTCAACCCATTGGACGATGCCGCTGGATATGCCGTAATAACCGTTTCTGAAGATATTCGTTATAAAGATTTAAATATTTTGCTCTCTCTTTGAAACATTCAGGTAGTCTTTTTCAACTACTGGAGGAATCAGTTTATCTATGCCAACGTTTATATGACAGCCTGGCGGACGAGTCAGTGATATAATAAAAGTTCTGATTTTATTTTTGTGCATGCAACTCTAAGAATTATACCGACCAGTAAAACAATGTTAATGTTTAGATTTTCAGTGGTGGTATGAAAAATTATGAAACTGAGAAGATTAAGCAATTTGGAAGCGCCTTTAGTATTAAGAATTGGAGGTAAAACATCTGTCGGTAGACATCAATTGTTTGTGTATACTGGCAGATTAATCCGAATTTGCTTGTAGTACTTAAGTAAATGAATCTGCTCCCTGATTTGTTTAATTATTATAATTTTCTATGCGACAGCACAGGTACCTAATACTTACAGATACCTACTTAATAATTTATTGGGAAATGACTTTATGTGGTTTTAATTGGTTTCGCTGATGACCTCATCAATCCGACATTGCGATGCGTGATATGTTTCTTTTGATTGAAATCGATATCCTCTTTGTCGAAAAAAAAAAAAAAAACGACCGAACAATGGAAGGAACCGGCCAGAAAATTGAAGAGCATTCAATTAATAACTTTGTATCGTATAAGTAGAGAATGGTGGGCTGGAATGAGGGAGGGTTGTGTGGGAAAACATCAGCCGATACATACATCCATATACCCTCGAAGTTGAAAGGAAAAACTAATACCATCTACTTCTATTGTCGAGTTCAATTTTCACTCCGTGACCAATATGATTTCAAACAGAAAATAATAGACACAATACGCCTTTAAAAAAAATACGAAAATAGATTATAAATCGTATAACAATGAAAAAGGAATAAGAAAAGCTGAATTGGAAACTTATTAACTGCGAGGAAATAACTTTGACCCGTGGTCCTAATAGTACCTTTAAAAAAATAGAAGCCCAAATACAAACACTCGAGTATTCAACCCCTTGTTCGGTTCTCTTGGATTAGGAATCCTTGAGGATAACAAAACATTACCAAAAATATAATAAAATAATTTGAGGCGTTATCACTATTCATTATTTGATTAACGACTATTATAGGTACCTATATTCTTTCAAAATTTACAAACAATTAATGATACACTCCTCATTTTTGAAATTAAAATAATATTGAGTTTATGAAGATTGACGTGTTTTTCTTAAGTATATATAAATGTAATTAGCAGTGGCAACCTTGGATAAAAATAAATACCACGATAAGTTTGTGTACAAATGCAACCGATCAAAAAATCTCCTCAATCGATGATATCGATTTATGACAAAAGTAACTATGTTACATATTAACCTTATAATAAAAAGAGAAGTGATTCAGATATGGAATAGTGTTGCGCAGAATTTGACTGGAAAATTTTCAGTGTTTGTATTTTTCGTTTGTTTAGTTTTCAAATGCTTGAACTTCCAAATTATTTATTCATTATATAAAGGTCGAGAGTGTATTAACGGAATTAATTTTCTTGACATAGTAGTGATCAACAACTATTTTTAATAATAATTTTAAAAAATAATTGCAAGATTACCTTTTATTTATCTTGAGAACCTTGCCAAAAAAAAAGCTTTTTTTCTTGAATTTAGTAACAATTAAAATATGAAATAATATTTCAGTAAAATTTTTGTAAATGGTTGGTCACTGTTGGGAAAATAGTTAAATGGTTTCAGAAATTTTTGTTGTTAATTACATGTTCGTAGTTTTTATTCATAAAACAATCCACAAAGTCTTTATTTGTCAGGTATATTAGCGTTATTATCAAGAAAAAGAAAAGCAAATTAAGGTATTTAACGCCACAAAAATTTTAAGAAGTTTTCTATCTACAGCAAATATTTAAACATTGTCTAACTACTTGTATACGTGTGAGAGATAAACAATGCTACTTTTTGGAAAGCTGCTTTTAAGCATTTTATAATTTTTGCGATTGTTCAGAAAAACTTTCGTGACGTCTCAAATTGTTATTATTTATTATTTGTTATGCCAAATTATTTAACTCTAACTAATTAAGAAAAATTAATTAATTCATCGAAATAACCATTTCTATTTATAAAAATAATGTCATTCAATGCCAAGGTCGTACACTACGTAAAATATGCCACAAGTATGTTTCTTAAAGGATAAAAATGTGGAGACAGCATTTAATACTATAGTAGTTCGTAATCCTAAAATAGGAAATTATTGTTGTTCGCCTACTGCTTTAGTATTAAATGCTTTCTCCGTGTTTTTATGTTGTAAGGTATTTTTACACAAAAATAAATATTATTTATATTTTGTACTATTCAAAAAAGAAGGGATTAAAATCCTTATTCATCTAAATGTTAAGATCAAAGATCTCACATTTGGAACGCGTCCTACCAAGTAGGCACAATGAACCGAAAGCCATATCCCACGACTGGTTTCGACCTATCGGGTCTCATCAGGTGGGCGCTGGCAGAGAGGCCTTTACAGGCTATATGATAAATATAAATATGGAATCAACAGAAACAACTACTTCGAGGGCTAATACCCCTACCGGCATTGAATTACACTATAGTAGGTATTAGGGGTATTAGCCCTCGGAGTAGTTGTTTCTGTTGATTCCATATTTATATTTATATTTTCTACTAGTATAACCCGTTCAAATTGAGATGACAGCCGGGTGGTGCACGGCACTTTACACAAGTCAATCAGGGAAACCTATCTCGCTACAACCTAACCCATGCCCTTGATTCATGCCAATAAGGGAAATTATTCCCCAACATAACCTAACCTACCGATCGGAAGTTGAAAGCTGTAGAATCCTCCACAAAATTCATTTGTTTGGGACGCAGCAACACCCTGCTACTCTATTAACTCTATTTGTACTTCCTTGCTAAAAATCAAAAGTGAATTTAACGCTGGAAAACCAACTGCGAGGTATGTAGCACAGTGGTCTTCGGTTAGCAGTGCCAACGCTACCTTCCTAATGAAGTTTACCCTTTGAACAAATATGTCCTTCGCAACTGTTGGATGAAATTTTTCACAAGATAAAAAAAATTGAACCGAATTCTAAACCGAACACGTTTCCTACCTAATCTTATCAACCGTCCCCTTTTTTCTCTTTAAACTAGAAACAAAGTTAGACTTAATTAATTTAACGGTCACAAAGTAGATTATCAAATAAAAAAAAGGTAAAGTGTATTTATGACATTGACATACGCTTCTAAATTTGAAATCGAATTAAAAGTGAATTGACAATGGCGATGTTTTAACCCATAGACATCAGACAGGCGATTTATGAGATCTGAGCATTTATAGAATAAACAAAGAACATTAATATCGGTATGAAATTTTATTATTACATCTCTCATATTCCAAAAAAAAAAAACAGCTACTCGTGCTGCTAGGCGGGCAGTCTACACTGTAGTGCAAAGCCGGAGGAGTCTCCTTGCAGGAATCGTGGGAATGGGTGGACGGTGAGGTTAGGAAGAGAAAGATGAGACGGACGAAATGAAGACAGAAAAGAAGTGAAAGATTATCTGTGGAATATTATGTTCCGGAATAGTGATAGCTTATATATTTTGAAGGTCTTACACGAGCCGTAGATTAAGTGATAATTTTACGATTAACTTAAGATGAAGATAACATGGCGTGACAAGAATATAAAAAAAATTAAACAATGTTTTCGATTACGTATTTAAAAAATTAATCTCAATTATACACTGCACAATATAAACAAATAAAATAAATTAAATATATTCGATTACAATTTACAGTTGCTAACATTTTACTCTCAATCCCAAAAAATTTACGTAAATTAAAGACTATTATAGAGATAGTATAGTAGTAGTAGCATTTGTTATAACTTTATAACATAACTATAATTTCAAAGATATAAAACAGGCACTGTAAATATGATGATATGCTCTTTAAAAATATGCTACGTAAAATGAATCAGTACAACTCGCTGCATTATTATTCATAAAATATAATGAAAGTTACGAGGCACAAGATGAAAATATTGATAAAGTAGTAAATATTATCAACAGTAATTTTCAAGATATTTTCGATAGCATTTTACTTAATTATCTTATCGTAAATATTTGTATTAAAAAAATGACACAACTTTTCCATACCACTGACGCACGAACAAGCCTCTGAACATAAAAACAAAATGCAATTGCAAATGCGCGTTGCATACGCTGTCATAATTTTTTTGTATTGCTTACATTTTACTATCGTTTTTTATTTAATTGCAATGGAAAAATATAATTGCACTTTGCAAACAGCAAAAACTATTGATTTTTAAACTGTATCTACCGCGTTATCTCTAATTAAAATAAACTATTCAATTAGTTTTTTATTAGGATAATTACCACCTACGTAGAACCTACCTACCAGTTGTTCCCAAGAAAAATTGAAAAAATCATTCGCTTAAATGATTGTATTGTAATTTTTCAATTTTATGATTATTGTTTATCATGCTCACATACAGGAAGTCAAGGTTACTTACATATACTTTTGTACAAAAACACTAGCGATACCATTTACATACAATTGACGAAAAATGTTGTAAATGTTTTCGATCTTGTAGGAAAAATTATTATCATTGAACAATACACCGTACCTATGCTGACTTGTGAAATTTGCTTTCGCTGATAGGCACTTGTCTAGCTTAAAACTTTCCATAGACGCAAATGTAGCTAATTAACATTAGCGCAGGTGTCTATTTTTAAGTTGTTTTAAATTTGTGGACCTCTCGCATGTTACAGTACAGAGTGATAGAAATTAGAACGATAAATTCAGAACAGACATTATTATGTGGACGTTTCTACACAGTAAGCCCTTATAATGTTTTAATAAGCTCTATACCCTACTATTTACGTACTAAGGGTCATTAAAACCGTGATCATTTGAATAGTTTTTATCACTCTACATTTATAAATATATATAATAATAATCAATTTTGATTAATTTTCCACCTAGTATACTAGCAGCACTTTTCTTTCAAATCTAGTACAATATGTACTACTTAGCTACCAAACAATTCACAAAAGGGTTTGTGAATTATTTTGGTTCAATTTTTATAATGGGTGTGCGTCAAGAATTCCTCGAAGTGTCAGTTTAAGGTAGAAAGAAACCTTTTCAGAATATTCTGACAAGTCCCTACTTCGAAGGCCGAAAATTTTTCCTATAAAATTAGGATTCTAGGTAAAAGTGCACCTTTAAATTCTAGATTTATAAACTACTACTATTATTATTAGTGGTTGGTACGTACATTTTTAAGAAAAGGTAATTTGGAACGAAGTAATTTTATTTGTTCTTTTTTTCCTGTCTACTTTATCAACAAACTACAATATTGCACTTTAATTGTTAGTCGATTCAATGCAATTTCAAATAGCATTTATTAACAATAACAATTTAAGTGAAGATTGTTTATTTATAAAATGCGATAGTTAACAACATATTAAAGGAGGTCATTGTTTAGACGTAGTAATAATAAGTATCGCCAATTGGTTACTATTTACAATGTAGAATTAATTGTAAGAAAACACAGTGGTACTCAATAGTAAATTCAATTGAATTAATATAATATATAATATACTTAATTTAAATGCATTATTAATATACTAGTTGAAACCTTCCAAGATTGAACGGATGGGTACCACTGCCATCCTAAATACCTAAGCTACAGTTCCATTCTTGAGTTAGACGTTTTAATAGTCACATACTGTCATAACTTTGTATTATGAGAGGAAATAGCTCCACCCAATTACCTTACAAATCCACCTATACGGTAGCACCATAAATATGTATAGCATACAGTGATTTTAAAACTATAAGATTTTTGAATGTACGTAACTGAACTGTATGTTTCACTTATTGTTTTACATATATACAATTAATTTAAATTTAATTAATTATAATCTTACAACAGTCATTTCCTTGCAACTCAAGATGTTAGAATAAAATTGGAAAGAAAAGTACACAAAGTGTTCTCTCTCTCTCTCTCTCTCTCTCTCTTATATCTCAAAAAAATTGATCTACTTTAAACCATATATTATTTTAACCCATGTGATCGTAAGAGAAAAACAATTGCGATATACATTAAGTACCAATTCGCTTAATTGAAGACATTAAGTACAATTAATTACAATCAATACAACGGGTTTATTTACTCGTTTGAAACACTGTTTTCCAGTAGACCAATCGAATAAAGAACAACAAATCCAAATTAGGTAATAGTATCGATTAACATACCCACTTCCGATTTCCTCGAAGAATATCCGTAATGAAATAATATTAAGATTAGGGTTAGATTAATGTTAGTTTCTTTTTTTTTTTTTCTTGTTTCGAAATTCGAAAACTATGCAATGAGATGGTTTCCAAGGCTAACATGCATGCGTATATGTCGTGGTCATACAGCAAAATTAGAAATTTGGTTGTTTTTTACTATGTTAGATCAGGTTAGGCTGATTACTTTGTAAATTTTTGAATTTTTCATCTCCACCTAAACACATAGTCTTGTCAACTAAAATTTAGGGGAAATTGGAAGCGTGTTTGTTATTAGTCGATACCATTAAACCGTTTATTGGAAAAATTCTTCGGAAATAATAAAACATACTTAAATAGAATATGCGCATGCTTGTTATGTGACACGGAAGTAGGTAGGTCATTCAAGTGGAACTCAGTGTTCAATACAACCGACATTTTTATGTTAATAACCTTTCAAGGACTTGCATAATATGAATTGTTATAGAACACATTCGGAAATCGTATGATGTGAAATGAGCGAATTATAAATAAAATAATTAAGAAATATAGTTGATCTAAAAATAGATACTTATATTTCAATTGAGTGTAATATAATAACAGTTTATTTGTGAATCGCGAATATTCTCCACAGCCGTTGAAATGAAGCCAATTATTATTATTCTCGCTAATTCAACTACCTACTTGAAGTAGCCAAATATCCCGCTGGCTGATGTTTAAGATTTCAGGCAACAACTAGTGGATCTCAAAATTTAATCTAATCCACCAAATTTATGTATAATTCCTCTTTACTAGTTGGTTGTCTCAGTGCTAACTCTTTATTTCTGTTTTTATTCTTGCCTTGAACATTACGTTGACTATGTCTTCTAATGCCAGTTTGTGATGTATTCTCAGATGGTACACTGTCCATCATAATATATATAATGTATGGGAATATAATAATGAATAACTAAAATTGAAATAAATTGTTTATGAAAATCAATTATCAATTGAATTGTGCTCAGTTCTTCATAGTATAAATTTCAGAACTTAGAGATATAGAAGTCTAATCTTAACATTGCTTTCAATTTTACCAAAAAACAAAACTCAATATCTGGACTAGTTCTACCGGTTCCGTAGCTAAACGGAATATATTTAGCCACTCGTTATGCCGCCTCAAATATGTTTAAAGTGAAATTGTTTTAGATGTACGAAAATTAAACAGTAATGAGAACGAAGACAGCGGGCATTCTGTGAAGAATATTAAATAGGAATGTTAATTTTCCTAACATGGTTGAAATTTTATCACCGAGCTGTAGAGTCGAATTTAAATTTAATACAACCACAGTTTATTATCAAAAATTTATCTAACAACCTTGGTAAAGTATTATTGCGAATTTATGTAATAACAATTTAAATATTTTAAATTGTTTTCGCTTGGGAATTTTACTAGGTGCAGAAGGTACCAACAAAAATTTAACCAAAATACATTTATGATATAAATATGTACCTACTCACAAGGAAAACTAAATTTTCCGTTACGTAAAGCTCGTAAAAGTAGATATATTTAATACAAAATTACTTTATTTTTAGTATGTGTGGAATGTTAAATGAACGGCTACTTAGTTGAGAAAAGAAAATTATAATGTTGTAGAAGGCCGTTGGCAGTAATATTGTAACATTTTGCGAATCACTGTATCGCCTAGAGACAGACGGCGTCAGTGACGGCATACCAGTGACGTAGCCGCGGGGAAAGGGGGACACGAGACGAGCCCACCGTCTCTCGAACGCTATTCGTCGAAAATAATCGTACGATACTCAAAATAAACTAGTGGGGCAATCAGCGTAGGCCACGACAACAACAACTGTCGTACGATGTGTGTTAATAAATATAGCCAGCCACTGATCTCGGCTAAATGAAGGCTAAGCTAATTCCCGACCATGCAGATGACTCTGGAAAAACCTTCTCGTGTCACTTGTACAATTAGGAGACATAATATACTTTTGTGTTATTTAGTTTTATAATTAAGTGGGAAAGCGATAGAAAATTCGAAAGTGAGCTGAATTCTTCCGTAGTCGGGTTCGTTGGCAGCCACAGAACTGGTTTTGAAGTAAATGGTAACGGTGTTATGCAGTAGCAACAGCCGTCATTCATGCCAGCTAGCTGGTGAAGGTACACCTGAAGGTCTCTCTCCGGCAACTATTTGACAATTACGACTTATCAGGAATGCTTAAAAGGCCTTTAAGGAATTTGAAGACACAGAAACATCAGAATCTTCACTTCAGAGAACATCGGCTTCCTTGGTCCCAACAATTATTTAATACTCCTTTTGTTGGAGTTTTCTTTAATACTTTGCCTTTTTTTTGCACGTTTCTTAGGAAATATATCCACACATCTAATTCTTCTACCTACCCTATTCTCTCATCTTCCTTATTTCGAATTTTTCCCCTTGTCATTTTTTTTCAATTCCGATTCTATCCACTCCCATTCCTCCATGTCCTTCATTTCGAATCTTTCCTCTTGTTCCTTTATCCCAACCCCATGTTTTCCATCTTTACTTTCCATTTCTTCTGCCTTCTCCATTTTGAGTATTTTCTTGCAATTCCCTCGCAATTCTTGCTCCATCTTTCTTATTTCAATTTTTTTCCTCTTGTCGTATCTTCTCTACCCTGATTTTTTCCGCTTCCATTCCTTCCACTTTCCTCTTGTCTTTATCCTAACCCCATCTTTTCTCTTTCCTATTTCGATTCTTTTCTTTTGTTACTTTCTCTATACTCACTTATTCCACAACCTTCTCTTGTTAATTGTTCTCAATCCCGATTTTCATCAAAAATTTTTATTTTTATCTTGACATCTTCGTTCTACTCGCTTTTTGCTCCATTTCGAGTCTTTACTTTTGTTCTATCTTCTATTTCGAAGCTTCTCTTCTCATATCATCACAACCTTAATTCATTCTGCTCGCGTTTCATCCACTTCCTTCATTTCGAATTATTCCTTTTGTCGCTTAATCCTAATCCCATTTCTTCCTTCATTCATTTTCGAATATTTCTTCTGTCTTTATCATCAAAAATCGATAAGCATTCTGGTTCTTTATAAACGTTGAATTAACTTTTAAATCGTATACTTGTTCATATTTTTTTATAATAACGTTTCTGCAATAAAGTTGCTCATCCATATATAACATAAGTGTGGAGATAGGTATCTAACATACATATAAAAAGGCAAATATTCTTTGTAAAGGTCCGTGACATTTTCTGATCGACTTACTTGTCCCAGTCGTCCCACGAACTTTCTTGAGACAGTCACAGTCGCCGACGAACTAAGTAAGTATGTTTATAAGAAACTTCTTAACAGCAGTCATTTAAAAATCGAACTACAAAACTTTTGCACTATTCTCCTCCAGCTCGTTTTAAGTTAAATCACTTCTAAAACTGCCAACTAGCCGCATCAGTTTGTACGTCTCGAGGAAAAATAAATTGTGAAAAATCGAAGGCACTTTCGGTTAAATGCGACGTCCATAAACACTTTCAAATTCCACTGGACTATATAATATTCAAACTTTACACAATTGATTTATTAACTTATTTTCATAAAAATATTCAGTGGATATGTTTGAATCAGCTTAGGAAGTCGGAGCTGATTAGTACCTTATTAAAGCGATTTAGAAAAATGAGGAAAAAGTCAAAACTGTTTGACCTGCTACATTCCTTTATTTGTTTAACTTATCGTAACAACCCCATTCATAAAAAAACACCCAGCACAAGAAATAGATGCGATAAATGCTGATTCAACAATACCCTTTGTAAATTGAGTTTCCTATTTCATCAATCAACCCTACTGAAGACACAATATTCATCTGTTTCCAGTACTCCTTGTACCCTCAGAAACACTCTCGAAGGAAAGAAATATTTCATCGAATTATTATTGTCAAAAGATCGTCCTTTATTTTAAGGTGACTTTTATTGTATCGTCTTTTTTGCGTTCGCGTTCAATTCTTTTAGACACTGATGACGAGCGAGAGTAACGTAAGCCATGAGCCCCGTGATTTAGAACGCGGCGGGCCGCATTGAAAATCGATTCATTGCAAAAAGGAAAGCGAGTTAAAGTTGAGTCTAGTTGCCTTTCAAGAATAAATCATCTCATCGTCGAGTCGGTGGCGGGCGTTGCGAAATTTATCTCGGAGATGGTTCAAAATGTAAAAATCCACAACTTCGGTAATATTTTATCAAGACTTCCACCCTGAATTGTAATATATGGGACGCTAATCTTCCGAAGAAATTTTAAGCGCTACTTTTTACTTTATAAATTTCCATGTGGCCTTTTTCTTTCTTTTTTTTTTTTCTTACTTCTTGAACTCACACTTGTTCTGCGACCTTACCGTCAGGTTGATGAAAACTAATAACTTCTTCGTAAGTCATTCGCTTACTGTAAATCCTTTCTAATTTTTGGAACGCTAATTATTTATCAAAATCCCGACGGGTCAAAGTACCAAAAAAATCATTCGAAACAGATGATGTTACGTTAGACTAGGGTGAGGTAAGGGTTAGGTTAGATTACGTAACTTTCATTTCCAATACTCAATTTTATGACTTTTGGAATTTTACCTGTCGGGATTGCGGTTGTCAGGATTTTTGGGTAGATACATTTAATTAATCACAAATCCTCAATTGTTGTAACACGTCTTTTGCTTTAAAAGGTACTAAGAATATTGAATACTTATTTAAATATAACGAATTGAAAATGACTTGTTTGTTAAAACCAGCTTTTTTTTAATTAGGTACTTATTTATCAAGGAAGTATAATAATTACTTTTTTTACAATTAGTTTTCACGGCCACTAGTTACAACAGTTGTTCTGATAATAAAATTTCAAAAAAACATTCAAACTTCTCCTTCTAATGGTTGTCTTTGTTATGTAGGTACAAAGGTATTAAAAAGATGCCTAAATCTAGCTATGAGTGTTGATACACTCGGGTCCATTGGGGGAGCGCTCGGAGAAAAAACCATATCGTCGCATAATTCCTACTTTCAATTCCGCTTAGGCGTTTATGAATTTCAAATGTAACTAACGTGTAGGCAGATTGTAATGCAGCGAGTAATTACATTGTAAATTATAACCTCAAACGAATAAGTTAAGGGTGGGTGTTGTAATAATTTGTATGATAACCATTGATAAACGATTAAGCGGATTGATACTTAAGAATCTAAAAAAAAAAATCTCCAGAAGTAAACGAAACATTATTGCCACTGTTTTCTTTTAATTTACATGTGTAACAAGAACCGACTTTATTGACTGATGATTTATTGATAATTACTATATTATTAGTGTTTATTACCTTAAATTGGAGGAACGCCATGGTTAAAATCTAAGTGCCATGCACCATTGACATCCAAACTTGGTTAGGTTCAAGTACTACCAAAAACAATGATAATAATAACATATTCTCAATTAATAAAACTCACGATAAGTAATTTATTCGTTGGCTTATAGCAAAGCTCAATTACGTACTCGCATAGGTTTAGACCTAGCTTTAATTGCTTCGACATTGTTCTCGCTTCGCCGGTTCAATATGCATCCCATCGATCATGCGTTTTGTTTGTTAGTTGTACGTAGTGTATCGTGGATCAAACTTGTGCGACATCTATCGGTCCCGAAGCTTCGGTCATCAGTCAGTTGGTCTCCGCATATTAGTCTTTTGGGACAAATATCCCTCACAGTTTAATACCCCATATTTCACTGATATTTTGAAAATGTTATCTCATTTCGGTTCATTTCGATAGTGCACATTAGGCGACAATTTTTTTAAACGTGATTTGTTAATATTAAAAAAATAATGGAGGTCATACAGTTGGAAATTTGTTATAATCATTTTGCGAATGTACTTTTGGTGTATCGTTTTTGTTTTAATATGAAATGCGAGCATAATAATCCCGCAGTTTTATTCATTTTGCATTTTCCAATTAATTTAATCGGATTTTCGACGAATACCGACCGATACTCTTGCACTGGCGCACGTTTCAATTTAAAAGTAGATGGACCGATATTCATTATTATTTGCTTTGAATAAACGTTTTCCAATGTTTATTTAACGAATACTGTGAAATTACACATGGAGCATAATAAGTACGCACGGCTGTTGCAACCACAATTTAAAAATTTATTACCTCTGTACCATGAAATCACTGTGTTATAAATATTATTACATGCTAAAAAACGATTCGTTTTTCCAGTATAAAGGTAATTAATTAATTAAATAAATAAATTTATAATGCCGATAAATAAATCAACCCAATATGTTAACATCATTAAATAGAGGAATTGGTGGATGAATTTTATCATACATGGAGATACACTTTATTTATAGAAAGAAAAGTAATTTGAGTTTTACTTACGGTTAATGGAAATGAAATAAACTAAGTAAAAGTAACATCAGCACAAATGATAAAAAACAATTTTGTCTAGACAGTAGACCACATTTATAAAGAACAGCGGTTTTTCTACAATTACCTTCTTAAGAATAAAAATGGTTTCAAAGAAAAATGATAGGTACTATCTGGACAGAAAAACAAGTGAACATTCCGTCCTATTTGTCAGGAATAACTTGTTTGGCAGCAGGTAATTGTTTTGTTTTAGTCTGTTCTGGAATCCTTATATATATATATATATATATATATATATACATATAAGCATAATGGCTCGTCCTAGGGTAAGAGCTTTTTGCCTTAGAAGTACAGAAATTCAAAATATTTTATGCTAAAATAAAATTTACACAAAGTAGACACTACGACAAAAAATCCGGCTTAAGCCTAAAGCAAGGTCGTCCATTCAAATAATCCTCAGAGAAAAACACATAGCATTGATGATTTTTTAGAAAATTCCGTAACTACATTTATTCGTTTGAGTGCGTAGGTGTGTGGTCACTTGTAGTCCATTTTACATCAGAGTTGTTATGTACTCTGTTTAATATTAAAGTTTATACGTAGGTTCTCAAGAAAGGCAATAGTGACAGTTAACAAATACCTGCAGCCGTTCTTTTAATGTTCTCTTAAGAAATGAACTAAATGTCTTGGTCTATAGTCTCTTCTTAGTTTATGCACGTATCGCCAGTCAATCTCGGCTACTGTGGCATTCTCAGAATTTTCTGTCGCATGATTGCTTTCTACGTTGAGACTGACCAACAGACAGACCGACTCCCTGCAGAGAAAGCATCAGCTATGAAGGTAGCAAAAACTTTTTGTGTTTTATTTCCACCAGCTACTCGTGCTGGTGGGTGGACAGTCCCTCCGACCTACACTGTAGTGTAAAGCCGGAGGGTAGGGCCTCCTTGCAGGAATCGTGGAAATGGATGGGTGGTGTGGTTAGGGAGAGAAAGATAAGACGGACGAAATGAAAACAGAAGAGAAGTGAAAGATTATCTGTTGAATATTACTACCCCAGCATTTGCCTAAATGGTCTAAGGAAACCACAGAGCTGCCAGACCCGGATTCGAATCGGTGACCTCTCGAATGCTAAGCAATAATCTAGAGCACTAGACCACGCCGCTCGATGAAAGTAGCAACCAAAGGGGAGACAACGGGCATTTAACATACAAAAAACTTCACTCCAATAAACTAACATCAGTCATGAAAACTTAAGAGATCGTTATCCCTCATAGAGGTTTCTTTACCTTTCTTTAGAAAAGTTCTATACTATAATCATGTTTTATATTCGCAAACATTAACCTAACATAACCTAACCTAACCTAACCTAACCTAACTCCGGTGTGTACAACTGCCAAATGCACATTTATTTTAATAAACTGGCACACATCCCGTTTAACGTTGCCCATTTTCTTGTAGCTTTTATTTCAACAGCTATTAAAACGCCGCTGTACAAACACGTTGAAATGGAAAATAATTCGAGGGTAATGGTGCAGCCCGTAAAATTCCCGGTTTTTATCGCGTTTTTCGTGCCGTGTCGCGTTACGTTAGAGAGCAAAAAGAAAACAACGTGCCGAAAAAAATCTTGACGGAATGCAAAACTATTTTACGAATACACCTTTCCTTTTTATCGTCTTTATAACGAGGCCCTTTGGTCAAATGATAGCTTATATGTATGTATGTCTGAACAGGAAGCAAAATGGGTCATTCGACGGACGTGGCGGCGACCGTCGACGAGGAAATAAAAAGAGGCCGCAAAACGAGGGCTGTAAACAAAGAGCACAGGACACACAATACGCCACACACACGTACACATACAAAACGGTTTTCCATTCCGGCCCGTGTCGTTTTATGCGCAAAACTTTCAACAAGACAAAGCCGCGTCAAGATGTGAAAGGAAAATGGCCTTTTCGTTTTCCTTTTTTTCCCGCTTCGTCGTCTTTTTTCCACGTAGTATCGCGTTATTTAAAGAACATATTGTGTAACAAAGCTCTCTCTTTCAAAATGGGCTGTTCCTCATGTGCCCTGGTCCCAATCGTTCAATCGCTAAATTTTATTAGGTTATCTATTATTATTTATTGTTTAGGTAACAGTTTCTGTTCAAAGGGTCAAATACGTTTTCCAATTTATCATGGTAAACGATTTATCGATAATGTTCTGTGTTCGTTACTCGTTTCCGACACACATGCATATTCGAACGCTTTCCCATTGTTCCTGAAGATGGTTGTTACCACCATTCCGAACGTCAATTCCCTCACTTCCTGATTGCTATTTTATGATCGCAATTATGACTTGTCGCCGTTAATCATGTGGCAGTGTTTATGACATTTACGACCTCATAACCTTGCTTTAAACCACGTATAATGACTACCGTGAAATGGGTGGTATCTGTGGGATTTTTAATTTCATTAAACGCTATCAACTAAATCAGTTGTACTTGTTTATTTATAACACACTTAAATTAATTTATATGTGATTATCCACCTGTTTTGCGGTTACCTATGTAATATCAACTGTTCTTCATTTAGCGAGAAACTTAATTCCTAAGCATATCTTCTTATTAGTCAAGTAGATAGGTACATTTTGATAGATGTAAACCATTAATTGTAAGTATAGCTTTAGGCGTTTAGTACAGCACACTCAAGTATCTCAGAACTTGTGGTAGTAATCTATTTCTTCTAAAGAAAATAAGGAAGTTATAATATCTTTTAGAACAGTTGCCAATATCTATAACGATTTTATTATAAATTTAATATCTTTTTCATATTGCTAATTATTTCAGGAATCTTTAGATTTTAATACCATTATAATCCCTGTTCTGAAATATCTCTAGTAGGGGAGAAGTAGTTTTTCGTCTTAAGCTTCAATATATTTAATTAAAACTCCACTTTCAGTCTTGATCCTTTTAAATACAATCATTTTAATTGTTAATTTCAACAGCTACCCACGTACACAACATCACCTTTTGTTATTTTGAAGCATTCCTTTCTAAGACCATCGATCTATTTATCTACAAAATTTCCTGTCTTGTTATTCTCAAAAGTTTTTAAAGTTTTCTCGACACTTTTAGAGTCTTTTAATTCGGTTCTTCCTCTGGGATCTTCCAAGATGTCATCAGTCCACATCTGGACAAATTGCTAGAGGGACACTATTCCCTGATACCTATCTCCAAATCCTAAATATTCGAACAGGCACATTGATCCTGCAATAAATTTTTGATAATGTCGCCTATAATGATTTTCAAACAATCTTCCGAAAATTTTAGTGTATTTAAAACACAATTCTTTTCCTCTAAGTCCTTCGGTGTTTTTAACATAGGTAATTCCTTCTTTAGGATATTCCGAAATTTCAGTCCGTACATCCGGAAGGTACACGGTAGGTATTTTGTGTTCCTTTACGTGAATGTTATCTTCGTACTGGATCTTCATTTTTGTCTCTGCTTTTTTAAAGTTGTGAGATGTGATATTTTACGATGTCATATAAACTCCACATCGACATCTGAAGCTTTTCCATTTTTCCACGGTAACGGTACAGTCAGCAATCTCTCTCGCTCCATAATAAAGAGACGATAAAAACTTCCACGACAACGATAACACTCGTCCTCGGTTTCATACTCTGTTCAAATGCCATTATCGCATAAATTTAACATATCCGTATAAACAGAACAGGCGTATATCCGAGATTATGAGTCGGCGCAAGTGATATCCTTCCGATTTAGCAGTAACGCGACGATGGGATGGCAGAGAATTTGTGTTGCAGTACAATTAGCACTTCGTAGCCTGCGGGAATCCAGTTAAGAAACGTTAAATTAATATATTAATCTCCGGGGATGCTTTAGAATTTCTACAGACAAAGCTAAGCAAGCTTTCGACGGTGGGTGCCCATCCGCACCCACCATCTTCACGTTTACTCTACAACCACAGCTCCTGCTGTGTATTCCGAGTCGACGAAATCCGGCTTTGCTTACATAAATAACGTATAACGTACAACGTACAAATACAGAGAGACAGAGAAACATGAAACGAAGGAAAGACAGTACAAGCGGCCGATAAGGATAAGTTTTATTCATGTAAACGCGAATCTGAAACGAGCGAAACGGAACGCGATTGAGTTAGAGAGGAGACAATCGGATTGTGCTCGAATTTCGCAGTTCAACAGATTCGTGACTGTTTGCCTGTATTCTATTGAACATACACATGTATATTAAGTAGTATAGTTGCAGTAGTAGTTTGTAATGGAACAGTAGACTTACAATATGTCGTGTAAATTGATTTTGAAAGTTATGTTGCTGGCAAACGGATCATTTCTGTTATCCTCGTCGTCATTCAAATTATTGCGTTAATAGGATAATCGGAATAACGCTCAATTAGTTCAGAAGGTAATAGAACAAATAGTGTCTACCAACTGTGAACTACTGCGTCTTTAAAAAGTTACGCTACCGTGAATTACGAATTAATGTTGGCAGATTTTGATAATGATAATAACAAAAAATTTAAATAATAATAAATTAAAAACGTCTACGCAAGCACGCATCTAACTACCCATTCTTTCACACTACGATTACTTTTCTGGTCTGACCCATTGATCGAGAGCGATACTACACAAATGCACATGCATTCGTAACCCTTCCCCTCTGTTTTCCTATCTCACTCTCGCTTTTGCACTCGCAGTTTCCTTTCACACTTGTTTAAACAATCTTTTCATTTTCAAAAAGAAAAAGGCATCAAAATCCTTTTTTTTTGTCTAAATTTTAAGGATCACAGATCCCACATTTCGAACGCGTCCTACACAGTAGGCACAGCGTACTGAATGCCATATTCTACGACCGGTTTCGACCTATCGGGTCTCATCGGGTGGGCGCGGTAGAAAGGCCTTTACAGGCTATATGATAGATATAAATATAGGTAGGGGTATTAGCCATCGGAGTAGTTGTTTCTGTTGATTCCATATTTAATCTTTTCATTTTTATCGCTCACACTTTTATTTTAGGAATTATTTAGAAAAAACCTGTTTTGTATTTTTTATTTCAAATAAAATTTTCACAACGCTGCCAATTACCAAGATGATTTCTACAGGTGTCCAACATATTTCATGGAACGTGAAAGGAAAAAGTTCACTTTGCTGGCATACATTATTTATCAGTCGAAGACAAAAGGTGCCAATCAAGGGGACCTCTTGTTCTCCCTTTCCTTTTCCAAACTTTGAAATAGATTTAAATAGAACGTCTGGAGCTAGTTACAGATTTTCGAGGATAAGTTGCAAAGGTTACAATTTTGCGATGTTCTTTCGGTCCATAATTTCCTAAATAAGTAAAATGTCGTTTTAAAATTCACGGCAACGAAAAGGGGTCAAAGAGTGAAGCTACAGGACAACCAACGTAAATAATTCATAACCAGGAGGCATGTGCGTCCCGGCCAAATCAAACCGGATGCTCGACTAGCTGCCCCATAGCGGAAACTTTATATCCGAACGGTACATTTTTCTTGTACACGTTACGGAAGGTTGGAATTTCATTTAAAACGTTCTCGTTGACCCGTAATTACTCGGGGCCGACGATGCGACGTATAATTTGCATGTGTCTGTCTGTCCGTGCCTCCCGAAATTGCAAATAAATCACGCCCTCTTTATCTGATTATTAGACGTTTATATACATGGGTACAGGGGAAAACAAGGAAAATTAAAAAAATTCCCAACTAATTACGAAAACGGCTACTAGGTATTACGTGACCTGACCCATTTCGCACCTTCGGCGGTATTTGACCTAGCGAATTTTGTTAATTTATTTGGTAATCAACACTATTTGTAACAACTAAATTATAATTCGATATTAACGAAAAATTACACGGAATATACGTCGAGTATTCTTTTCTTTCAAATGTCACATGTTTAATAGGAGTAAGAAGAAGGAATAAGACGCCTGTTATAATTTGAGCCCTCAATATAACATTTCTGAACTCAATTTTCCATTTAATTAGCAAGACATCGTTTTCAGTTATTCCATTCCTGAATTTTGTGGCTCAGTATGAAGGCAATAGAGGAAAATTTCCGATATAGATATAAATACATTTTAGGGAATTTAAGGCTCTACAGAAAAGGTTTGTTATAATTTATTGATGGCACTACCCCCTCAAAAGCTATTCATGGTCAAAATTGAAATCATTTCATTATATTTATACGCTGTTATCAAATTCTATAAATTTTAAAGTTTCTATAATGAAATTAATAATAAAACACTTGGAAAGTTTTACTTATTTATTTACTTTGCTCTATACGTATTTCGCCGCCGTGTTACGCCATCATCAGGAGCTTATATTAAACTACAGTGTTTGTTCGGATTTATCTTTTCATTTTTTGTTTGTAAGTTATTGACCTTGTCAGTCACACATTTTTTACGTCTCAAATTTTTGTTGTATTGTCATGTGCATTTGCTGTCCATTTCTTTCTTCTGCCAATTATGATTTTATAATAGTATGTATCATATATTTTCCCTTTTTTTTCCCATTGTATTATTTTTTCTTTGTCTTCAAATGCGCTTCTAGAGTTTAAGTTAGTTTATAGATTTATTGGGGGTAATTTGTTGACCCATCGGTCCATTTCGAGGACGTAGATGATGCACCGACACATAGATTACAGTGTTGCATTTTCTTGTGTTTACGTTTTCCCTCCTTTTTGTTTGTTTTGTTGTTTCAAGTGTCGGTGCATCGGAACCACCCCTCCTCTAGGGGCGGTTCTTAAATTCATAGATAATTAACTTAATACAGTTAGCACAGTTCAATCAATTCATTCAATTCAACATATTAGATAAAAAACATCAACGTTTATAAGAGATCATTTTTAGTACATTTAACATATAGCACAAATCAAATCAAGATCTCTATAAACGTATAGTATAAATAACATATAGTTTCAATCGATTAATCATAATCATTTAATCTTCGTAAATAAGTAGCAGTCACGACGTTCATGTAAAATTAGTGTATATAGTTTGTAAATAGTTGGGTGTAATAAACAATTAAAACACGAAGTCCGTTTATTGCACCGATTCCCCCATAGGAATCAAAAGAAGTGGCACATCTGTGCACCGGTAAAATAATTCATTTCATCCACCTAATTATACAGTGTTTCTTAGTATCTATTCAATTTATATTACCTACTTACTCACTTACTTTAGGGGTGGGGTTGTTTAAACTAAATCTGGACTTAACAGAGGGTTGTTACCAAAGTCTATTTGGTCGTTTGCTAGTTTTTTATTACATTTTGTAGTTTTTCTTATTTCTATAATTTCATACTTATCTAGAACTGAACCGCCTTTTAAATTATGAAGTAGTTTTACATTTTATATTTCTATATTGTGGTCGTTATTAATTAGATGTGTTGCTAAACCAGATGAATGTTTATTATATTTCACATAGTTTTTATGTTCTTTATACCTTATGCCGATACTTCTTTTAGATTTTCCTATGTAAACCGTATCACAGTCAGAACATTTTATTTCGTATACTCCTGACTTTTCTTGTATGGTTTTCTGAAATATTACAAAATGTAATAAAAAACTAGCTAACGACCAAATAGACTTTGGTAACAACCTTCTGTTAAGTCCACATTTAGTTTAAACAACCCCACCCCTAAAGTAAGTAAGTAAGTGAGTAGATAATGTAAATTGAATAGATACTAAGAAACACTGTAGTTTAATATAAGCTCCTGATGATGCCGTAACACGGCGAAATATGTATAGAGCAAAGTAAATAAATAAGTGAAACTCTCCAAGTATTTTATTACTAATTTTATTATATTAATAATCATGTTTGACCAAGAGTTAACGGAAAATACTTTTAATATATTTAAATTTTCATATACTAACATACGTGAAGAATTTTGGTGAATGCGCTTGGCTTTTAAAATGCTACTTCTACTCGTGGAATTCCTAAATGGTCACTGACAAAAGGCAGCTGAAAAATATTTTCCTTCAACAATTCCGAAAATATTTCTCATACCGTTCCATCAGAATTATTCTTACTAACGAGATAGAAAGAAAACGACAGGACAAAATATTTCGCATTGCAAGCAACTTCCCATTCATGGCAATATATCCATCTGACTAAATTTATTAGGACGCCGTGCGATCCTTTTATATACGGGTCATATTTTTGTACGTTCGTATCGCCTACAACTAAAATCGTCCATAACTTTCTTGCCCGAATTAAAACGAAACTGTGGCATGACAAATGCGGCAATTTTATTTTTTCGGATGATAACAATTCGAAATCAGTTTTCTGAGATGATAATCCCTCACATAAATTCATATTATTACGTAACTAACAACTGGACTTCGCCGTTGATCCCCATTTAATGGACGATATATCTTCTTTGTCCAGTTGTGAGCCTCTAAATACTATTCGAAATAACCCTCTCGTAATTGCCCCTGGTATCAGGCTTCTCATTCGTGGATTTAATGGCACACTAATACTGACCATGATCGTAACTTTACATTTAAACACTCTCGCACCGCCATATTTTACAAGCGCTCCCTTTCAAATCCCAGTTACGTCTTCATCTTGTGAGATCTCACGTCCAAACACTGAGGTACAAGTTTCGGAACACCATTAAAATATACATCGTGTGCAAGTTCTGCTGTAATTAACATTCACAATTGACAGAATCTGTAAGTGACAGCAACATCTACCACCAGTCCGATGTTGCCATTATCACAATTGAAGAAGGACAGTTCTCCAACACCAAATACTCGACATTGCCATTATTATTACAATTGACATCTTCATAAGTAGTACCTTCTACACAGATATACATATATAATAGTAGCAAACCGAGCTGCTGTCAGTTAATGCATACATTTAATTAAAACTTTGGCTAATTGTTAATCAACTTTTGCCTTGGCAACGCCAACGAGAAGACTCGGTAAACTTTTTGGCGTTGTGATAGCAAGCAGTACATGAGATGAAAACAAGCTGCGATTTCTTTGCTCTGAAGGGATGCTCTCTGAAGTGGATAATGAACAGGGTTCATATGCATCAGATTCAACAACTACGAAAATGTAAATGTGAGATTACTTTGGCAACGCCGCAATTACTTGTTGTGGAAAATGACAAAATCTATGTCGTTGTTTATAAAGTTGTTTCACTAGATGTTGTGCTCATGTCCATGATGAATGAAGGGATTGACGTCGGCTGATTTTAGTCTATTAAAAATTTAAATACGGAGTGAATAACATTAGTGCAGTTTCAGTTTCATTCTAGTCGCATCGATTCGTAGGTGTTTTTAATTTTACAGAAACAGGAAGAGTTTTGGTGCAATGAATCAAAATCTTCACCACGTAATGATTTTGGGATATTCTAATATGAGAGAATTTTACCGATAAAAAATTATTAAATTATATTAGAGTAAATTACAAATCTTCGTCTTTAATTTCTGATTTGTAATTTAAATTCAAATTAGTGCTAATCATTGGCTTAATGTTAAGTCATTTAATCGTCCACTATCACGCACATTAGCCTAATTGTCTAGCTTTAGGGAGGTCACCGGTTCAAATCCGGGTCCGGCTGCTCTGGTCCAAGTTTTCTGTGGTTTTCACTTCCCTTCTGTCTTCATTCCGTCTGTCTCAATCTAACCACCACCCATTCACGATTCCTGAAAGGAGACCGAAGAGGGTCTTACACTCCACCCTCCGGCTTTGCACTACAGTATAACATGAGTAGTTAGTCGGAATGAAACACCCTAAAGTTTAATTTTTTCAGCTTTGCATTCAGTCGCCTTTCACGACTTCAAGGTATAGCAGCCTTCGTCTACGTTGTCACCTCTGTCAGTCTCTGAAAATGTCGGCCGCAGTTGCCGACGTAACGTCTGCACGTAGCAGTTCAGTTCCACAGTCCTTTAGCCCTAATCTTAATTCTACTATGGATTCCGACCATGAAAGCCTACTATGATTTTTTATCATTTTTGGAGATATAACTTAAATGTTCATTTAATCGTGTATCAATAGGTCTCTTACTCTGACCAATATAGGTAGCATGACAATTATTACAAACAACTGGTAAATGCCACTTTTTTCCTTCACATTTTCCTAGGTTTGTTGCTTACTAGCAGATAGCAGGGTTTTCGGAACATTGTGTTATATAAATCATAGTTTAGACTCAGAAAAGTAAATGTTCTTCATACTAATGTGAATAAAAGTAAAAACTTAACCTTATGGAAAATCTTGCAATCAAAAAAGCTTTATTTAATAATCAAAATCTAGTCAATAATCAAACCGAACTTCTTACTATATAGGTGATAGAAATTGATGTATAAATACCATTTACATAGTTTTAAACTGTAGTACATCAAGATACTTTATTATCCTCGATAATGGTAAATTTTTACCGAAACAATTGCCGGAGTTATAATAAAGTGGTGAAACGTATCTAGTTATTTTTATTCTTATTTTACGTGTATCAACCATGTTTCATAAAAAAATACTTCACTTGTTTGCGTATATACCACGGATTGAGAACTGCTGACCTACTATTCCATATGAAACGGAAACATTTCCGAACAGTGATAGCTAATTCCCCTTCCACTCCGCGATCACCCCCGACGTTATTGAACTGGAAAGTTCTTGATCAAAACAGACAGAATTTTTCCGATTAATCGTACACAATTTTCCGGGCGTAAGAAGTTTTGATTGGCTTTCGACGCGGAGACGCTTCGGATGCTGCATCAATCGAACGTCGTCTAGTCTGCGGGTCGTCTTGTCATGTGCACCGCCGGCAAACAAGCGGAGGTAACTCGACGGAACAAATATGAAGTCGATGAAGGAGTCCAGACGCTAAACTTTGTTGCCGGATGAGATTTCGTTCTTAAGATAGAGCGCGAGAGAGAGCAAGAATTAAAGAAAGATAGAATGAGGGATTTTATCCGGAGCGGGAGCACTCAGCAGCAAATTAATTTCTTTCGGGTTACCTGCGGAATTTTAAACGCGACAAGTAGAAAACCTTAACGAAAATCGAAAAATTATAGAAATTTCCAGCTATGAAATATTTATGACTCTTCAATACAGCGGTTTATTGTAATTTACTGAAAATCGCAATAACAACAACTGTGAATTCAATTCATTTACCGCTGTGTCGAATCAAAGTGAAATAAATTCATGGTTTTTATTTATTACTTCTCTATATGAACAGCTAAATACAGTGGCCGGCACGTAAGGAGATTCAGCGACGGTCAGATTGACAGGGAGGTAGGCGGAGACTTAAATAAAAGAGCCAATAAGAATATAGCTGGACCTAAACGTCAACTTGTAGTTCAGCGGCGCGTATCACTGAGAGAAAAAGTACTGAACACGGAACACAAGTGAATTCATTCAATTGATTTACTTACCCTAATGGTGTTTTAATGATGTATGCGAAGTAAACCATTAAAATTTCACTATCATCATGAGCATATGGAGAAAATTACGGTTATAAGTACCTAATTATATAAATCTAGGAATAATAGCTAATTTAAAGATTATTAGGTATGCATAGAGATAAGTTGTTGACAAACAAAATAAAGTCGAATGAACAAAACTTGATAATATGAATTATGTAGTGTATCTTACCCAGGTCTATTTGTTAAGGCATTTGTTAGAAAACTTAGTTTGTACAATCGATCTTTATATTTGTTATTTTTATATTTCGTAGTTTCGTTTATAGTTGTACGATATGTGCATGTACTAGATATCATAAATAATGTTGTTTAGTCTGGGTAACAGGTTCGCTGGCAGCGATAGAAGAATATCGTGGTTAGTAGTTGTAAGTATATTATTTCTTTACAAACAACCACTTCTCTACTCTCTTAATTTGCAACTGTTTGCCACTACGCTACTGAACTTTGCTGAGCAGTTATCATTCTGCCAACCGGTCGATTAATCCCGCCCTAAAGGGGCTAGACTTTGCCACTGCGCACCCGATGATTTATGGCTTTTGAATCTCCTTAGATGCCGGCCACTGTATAATAGTCTTTCTATTGAGAATTTGTCAAAATGTCTTTGATTCGTAATTTTCTTTTAAGTAAAATTCTAAATTTTACCATCGCAGAAGTGCTTTAAAATTCTTCAATGTTTTCTGTTTATCGGCTTCCGTATTTCAAAAACAATAATTTTCTACTTTTTTGAGTGCTAAAGTCCCCTCGAATCTGAATCCGCTTCAGTAGAAAATTGCAAAGTATTAAATCGCATCTGCTGTTCAAACTTCTTGGAACTCAGCGAAGCATATTCTGATTCATTTGGTCTATCATAAAAGCACTTTCTGCTAGAATTTCTATTATATTCGTAGCATACGATCATTCACTGCCGAATCTGATGAAATTCTATCTACAATAGAAGGAGATTAAAAAGTATATATAGGTACGTAGAAAGAATGGAGGTGTGTGAGACGTTTCAATAAGTTCGTCAAAATTGTCGATTCACGAACATCCAATAACCGATCGAGTGGAGAAGGCGCGTTATCGTTATCGTTTGCCGCTTTTAAAAACTCAAATTGTCCGGACAGTGTTCGTGTCAACAAAGAGCACATCGGCTCAGAATAACCCCGGCGGACCCTGCGAGCTTGGCCTCCTAAAAAGTACGACAGCAGTGGTGAGATGAGGGAACTTTTTCGAAACTGAAATCAGTTCTCCAGTGGCACAAGTTAACCAAGTTGCGTGCGTGACTTAACTGTACCGTTCCAACTTTTTATTTTTCTCGAAAAGTATCGGAATTCGATCGTTTTATTACCTCGATCGTGTGTGCTTGCGAGATCCGACCGGGGAGTCGGTAGAAAGCAGCTTTAATTTCATTATCGGACTACTTCGACGGTAACTTACCACAAAGAAATACGGAAAACGTTAATTAACAGACTCGATACCTATTGCGAAAATCGCCGCCAAGGGCCCGGAGACAAAAGACCCTCCCGGAACGTGGCGCAGTCCTGTATGGAACGGAGGGGAAAAAAGCTAATGACGCCAATCAATTGCCGATAGTTTACGATTTCGGAGCTTTTTCCTGCTGAAACTGCTTTGTTTCGCCGCAACTTCCCAGAATACCTATCCGCAAACCCTCACACAAATAAACACATACGCGAAACCTACAAAAGGCTATCGCAAACTAATTATCCTTTTTTTCTCTCTTCATGTTTTATGACGCAAAAGCTTGTTCGTGGCCTTATGAACTAAAAATAAATCAAATTAATTGGAAAATTTTCAACAGACTGTCTGTTATTCACGACGTAATTAATTTGCTTCCAATAGTGCAATTTTAAACGATTCCATTTTATGATAAATACGAAATATAAAGTTGTTCGTTTCAAATAGTACTTTGACAATCTTTTATTTTCATTTAAAGACACCCTTTTTACTTGTTTTATTTTTCATTAAAAGTAAGAACAAGTTTTGAGTACTAGCGCGGTTTATCGTTAATTATAAAGACCACAACCGAATTTCTGCATTCTACAATCATTTCGTAAGAAACTTGTGGAAGGTTGAAATGTCAAAGCAAAAGTTTGATAACTAGCTAACAAAAACGAAGAGACAAAAACTAAATTACCTGTTTTAATGTTATTTGCATTAAAACATGGTTGTAATTATTAACGATTAAAGAACCATTGTTTGGAAAACGAGATGGTAACTTCGCCACATAGACATTCATTCAGAAAAATGAGAGACTGTTCTCAGTTTGTTACACATTACTACACGAGTGCAACACTATTACCTACAATTCCACAAAACCCTTAAAAGTGTATTTTAACGTGGTAAGGCGAACGGCATGGTCTCCACATTTCCTAAAGGAGGCTGAGGGGGGTTATCCATCCTTACCACCACAGATTAGATCAATGGGACAGCTCATCTACCAGCACACAATAAAGGTTTATTTAACAGTGTTTTATTTCATTCTGTAGTGGATAAAAATTAATTCACATTGAAATTAATCTCTACTAAAAAAATCTCCAAATATTTCATTATTAGTGTTTGTTTTTTTAGTTACAAAGACTTTATTAAAAGGTGAATTGTGACGCTTGGTAGTTCAACATAAAACAAACAATAGGTGTGGGAAGAGAGGAGAAAGTTTCATGTTCTGACATCGATAACACATTAACGTCACGTTTGGGAATTCATCCTATCCAAAAAGTATAAAATGTGCAAACTGTTCTGCTGGGTTATCGTAGCCTGATGTCCGGTTCTGTTGTTGTCTAATCAGTAGGAAGTGCATTACCGTGCACATTGGCTTCCGAATCGGTTGGGAGCACCAATGCATGGACTAGAGAGCGAGAATTTCGCATAGGAGTTAACGCTGGATGGTGTTAATAGCACCAAGCCGCAGCGCAGCACTTGACGTGGGTATTAGGGCGAATTTGCGGGGGCGAATAATAACGGAGATAAGCAATTGCCGTTGGAGTGAACGCCTCGTTATTCAGAACAAATCTCACGGCTATTAGGAGCCTGTTAATCAATTAAGGCGTCAATTGTGCACCGTCGCAAATATCGACTCGATTCGAACACGGTTCCTTCAATATTAAATGCAAGATATGCGTCTTTTCAATTCACAGTCTCAAACATGCTTCTGACGTCGAAGGCTTGGAAGACAAATATATATATTAAAGGACACCTCGATAGTAATTAATTCTAGATCGAATGGCTGATGTTGCTACAATAGTGGAAGTCATTCAGTTTGTTTCGACCCTGTGGTATCCTTTGTTTTATGTCTTTGCAGTTTTTTCCAACCTTTGGTTTTATGTGCCTTCCTAGAAATCGTCTCAATTTTTACTTCTCCTCCCTTACATCCAAATATTTTTGTTTTATTGAAGACTATCTCTAACTTCTCCCTGCTAGATGCAAAATCACTCGCAAATCTAAGCATGTTAATCTTTTACCCTAGTATATCTATCCCTGAGGTTGTCCTATCTTTATTTATATTAATCGGATCTTCAATATATAGACTAAAAAGTAGCGGTGACATTGTGAATCCATGTTGAACTCGCTTCCTAATATTTACCTCTCTGCTCTTATATCCCTGTATCTCATCCTTACATTTTAATACATTTAGCATCTTTTCCCATTTCACATTGTCAAATGTTATTTTCTTGATTTTCAAATCTTATATGTACGCGATCCTTTTCTTTCTACAATTGCCTATATTACATATTAACCGTTAGGCTGAAATAGTTTTACGGATTCCCCTGTTTCTTCTAAACCCGAATTGGTCTTCCCCTAATTTTTCTTCCAATCTTTTCTAGACTATTTTAGTTAATATTTTTGCCACAGAGAAAGTTAAGGTAATTGTTCTAAAGTTGTCGCATTTTACCAATCTTTCTTCTTGATGTCCCATTGAATGAGCTCTTTACGATTAACCAATTCAAACGAAGCTAGCTTCAAAAACAAATTTTTGGGATTTCAGTATCTTCTTAAAGGCAAGAGCATCACGTTATATATTTAATTTACAATATGCATCCATGTGTATGTTACATAACAGCACCGAGTCCATCAACTCATCTAACTTTCTACATAGGAAGTACGTACAACATTTTCAAATATGGATAAACATACTTACACCTACCGTGTTGCTAAAATAGTTTAACCTAATTATTCGAATCGATACACCCACCGCTTTGGTAGGACTTCAATATTATTTCAAGAAACCTTTGTAGACAACGTTATCAATTTTGTTTCGTTGCAGTAGATCTAATTCCGTATCATTTGTAAGTCTTGGAAAGGCTTCTTGAAAGACGTAAATACTGGAGTATGTACTTATTTATGTAGCTTAACAGCTTGTACAATTTTCCGGCATCTTTTGTTCTAGCGATTTAGAGGAGCAGTAAATTGGTTGTAAATTTGCATTTGAATTTATAATCCTCACGTTAGCTCCGAGGCTGATTAAGGCTTGTTAATACAACTAATCTCCGTTAATTCCGAGGTATGTAACTTCGACAGCATTGGTTGATGATAGAGGCAACTCAATCGATACGTATGTTCCGCACTGCTTGCTAACCGAATATGTTATACAGTTTACATTTGTGTACAAGCATTCTTTCATCAATATTATAATTAATCTACAGAGTGTTTCAAGAAGAAGAAACGTAGAACACTACCTATTTTGTGAGAAACAAACGTTTCCAAGCACGTAAAACGAGTAACATTAGTAAAAAAGCAATCTTTAAAATTATTGTCCACCACAGTTTTTCATTACGCTTGTTTAACAACAACAAATTACTGAATTCATTTTAATGCAAGTCCAGAACTTCGATAATTTCGACTTTGTTAGGACGTGTAATCTTCAAGAAGCCGAAGAAAATAGTTATTTCCTTCGGATGAATCCCTAAATACGTGGATATCTCAATTTATTTGAACTTAATAGTTTCGACATTTACTTGATGAAAATCCATAATCCGAGGAATAAAAACACCAAACAAGCAGATTTTCACAAATTTTATTAAATCATGTAACATGTTTCGCCAAACATCGGCTTCGTTAGACATGCGAGTATTATATGCGATAGAATTTTCATCCAAGAAGCATACTTACTTAGAAATTATCCCCTTTAAATCTAAGTTGTATCTAGTAAATTCTTAAATTTCTTACAACCCCTAGCAATTACATACAAAATTAATGGTTTGCATTGAATAATGATTTAACATTGACTTGCTGTATCCTTCCGTTTTGGAAACTTACGATCCAGATGTTCACTAACGAAAAGTAGCCGGCGTATCTCCGCAAGCGTCAGTTCCAGTTCACGAACTTGGTTTCATGAAAGGATTTTAATCGAATTACGCCGGTCTTAAACTTGAAGGAAGGATTTCACTAAATATATTCCAGCTATTACAAACGACAGAAACAAATTAGGAACTGATTTGCAGAAGGAAGTGAATACGGGACCGTTTTCAACTGGAACAACGCGGACTCTCCACCACCAACAAAGTACCTCCCCTCTATCCTCGAACTAACAACGGACGGGTTAGCATCACGTGTTGTCAAAAACTCGACGTTCCGTATTATGTTATATAATCGAATTCATGAAAATCAGTAACGTTTATAACGTTCTCTCTCCCGTTTTCTAGAAATAATAATACTTACGCACTTCCCTTTGTGTGTACTGTGGATTTTGGGGGATGAAACCGATTATAAATAAAGCGAACAAGGTGTTGCGAATTCTACCGAATTAAACCGCACAACGTGTCAAGGGAACTGAACAGAGGCATTAATATAGCATCAAACAGCATAGCAATAAGCACTAGATGTTCATATATCCGTAATACAAACTAAAACACTTCTAGAATACCTACTATAAACAACAAACAACTATTGAAGACAATAGAGCTCACTGGAAAACAAATTCTAATACGAAATGAAGGAATAGTCTACACTGTTTTATTATCTTCTTTTGGTAGTATAAAGACATCCACCGCTTCTAGAAATCTCTTATAAACATTAAACCGATGGTACCTGATAGATAAATTTGCATATTGTATACTTATAACAATTATTATGCTTTTGGTCAGAAATTTATCGAAACTACCAGACAAGGACCGCGATTTCGCTCTTGTTAGACGCTCATCAGCGTGCCATAGGTAGTCTCTATAAATTACCGACCAAGTCGAAATGTTCCGTAAGGAACAGTTAATATAATAACAACATAGAGGCAATTGATGCCATCTAGTGGATTTTATCCGCTACAGAAGCTATCAAACTAGACAAGGCCTCACAGAGGTATTTAAACTTGTCCAGCTAAATCAACAACGCAGCCTACATACGTGAATTCTCGTAAAGCTTAATAATAACATTAATGTTATTGTATTAAGTGTTCTTTACGGAACATTTCGACTTGGTCAGTAATTTGTCGATGATGAGCTCCTAACAAGAGCGAAATCACGATCCGTATCTGGTAGTTTCGATAAATTTCTGACCAAAAGCATAATAATTGTTATTGTTAAGCTTCACGTGAATTCACGTATGTAGGCTGCATTGTTGATTTAGCTGGACAAATTTAAATACCTCTGTGAGGCCTTGTCTAGTTTGACATTCTCTGTAGCAGCTAAAATCCACTAGATGGCATCAATTGCCTCTATGTTGTTATTACTTATTCTTAGTTATATAACTACAGGCGACATAGTGAACGCTATATATAGAAATTTGACACTAATTGCGAGTGCAACAATGTTTGACAAGGTCCTGTACTCCATATATGTTTATTGAACACTGTTTAACTGAGCGGTATGGTTTAGTGTTTTAGAAAACAGCTGAGCATTCGGAAATCCAAATTCTTCTGTAGTTTCTTTGGATCATTCAGGCAAATGCTGTGGCAGTAATATTCCACAGATAATCTTTCACTTCTCTTCTGTCTTTATTTCGTCAGTCTCATCTATTGTTCCCTGTTTACCAACCACCCCCTCCATCGATTCCTAAAAAGCGCGAGATGGTCTCCCAGTATTACAGTGTAAGTTGGTAGGACAGCTCGTCAACGAGCATTAGCAGCTTTTTACTACCAACATCTGGGTAGGTTCTTTCCTGTTTTAAAAGACCCAAATGTCAGCCTTTCCCAGAACGAAACTATATTAAATCTTATGTGCCTAAACTAAAATTCGAACTTATATCTAAATTGTTTATTAAAAACTACATAAATTGTGTTTTTTATTCATCTCACAAAAATGATTGAAATAAGAATAATAATGGTAAAAAAATAAATATATATATATATATATATATACGCAGCAGGAATGTATAGATTTTAATATGAGAAAAGCGTGTGGCAATCGAATAAAGAGTGCTTTCCAGCGTGCCAACTTTTCGGATAAGATAAAAATGTCGACATGAATAAAGAATGTATCTTTGCAAAGTGGTTTAAAAGGGATCTGATGGTTTCGCAAGAAAGGAAGACGATGGAACTCTCTCTTCCCAAACAAAATCGCAATTTCAATGTGATGCTAAATCTCATTCGGTCCAATGTGAACGACGTGAAAAATAATGTATGATCGAAGGAGCAGAAAAAGAATTTAGTATATTGTGGTTGGTATCCCACAAGGAAAACAAGATACCATTTCCAAATTTTGCGGCAACAAAAATAGACACATAACAACAACAAAAAAAAAAGAATGATTGAAAATAAAATCGTGTCGCCGCCCACCAAGTAGGGCAAAGTGTAGTATGTAAAAAAAAAATAGAGTAACCGGTTTGCCAAATCAGATTATATATATATATATATACAGACATACACACACTCATACGATAATTCGATTTTCGAGCAATTCTCGACTCTAATGTTGTCGACTTATTCATTTCATAAATTCTCGTTAGAACTCCGGATGTCGTCACTAGTTTAATTTTACACCTGGCGCCACTAGTTGCTAAAGACAATGCTCTGCTTGCTGACTCTTAAACTTCTAGCTAGCGCCGAATGGTATCGTTAAGGAACTCGGTTCGCGAGAAGCAAATCCTGCTCATAATGAACTCGTGGAAGATCTCGACATCAGAACGAAGAATAGGAACGTAATTTAGGGTAATGGTCTCGTACACTACTGCTGTGATTTTTGCACAAGTACTTTAAAATTGTTATAATTTTATATAAGGCCCAACGTACACACGTTAAACTAAAAATACTTGATAAATAAATAAATTGACTTATTTCGAAAGACAGATACTTCATTGTACAGTAGAAAATAAATATTTGAGTCTATAACAGAAAACTTACAATAAATGAACTTTACAATGAAAGTAATACTCAAGTTGCAAGGTATTCAGTTGTTAGCTAGCTTTGGATTTAACAAATAAACAGACAGACAAACGCACTAATGTAGGAATCTAGGGATGATATAAAAAGGACAAGCGTGTCAAAACAAAAGTGGTGACATGCGACATATATAATATTAATATAAACATGTTTATATTTCTATTCATTTTGGCATGTGAATACGTTTTAAGTATCATTAAAAGCGATATTTGTGATGATATAAAAATATCAATGATAAGTATTGATGTTTATGTCAAAACATAGTACGAGGCATGTTTTTTAAGTACCGTTTTAAAATTCTGCATGAGTACCTACATCTCTCACCTACGCACTGACGCCATTATAATCCCTTGTTTACGTTGTTTACTGAGTGTTTAAGATACCTCCGATAATCGTGAGTCCCGCCGACTGTAAAGTAAAGTAAGGTAAAAATCGATTGATATTCATCCTGAGATCTGAGCAGTTTACGGACAAAACAGTATGAGTGATGGAATGGTAAGGAAGTGGGTGAGAGCATTTAAAAATGGCCGCACAAATGTGTATGACAATGCCCGTCCGCATGTGGCTAATCGGACCAAAAATCTCATTACATCTTCTCACTTGGAAACTCTAGATCATCCTCCGTACAGCTCTGATCTGGCGCCCAGCCCAGTGACTACCATTTGTTCCTGCACTTGAAGAAACATCTGGGCAGTCAGCGTCTTCAAGACGATGACGAAGTCAAAACAGTTGTGATGCAGTGGTTAACAGTTAACAAGTCAGGCGGCAGAGTTCTAGAGAAGGGTATTCAAAAACTGGTGAAACGCTATGACAAGTGCCTCAATATTGAAAGAAATTATGTAGAAAAGTAGATTAAGGTACAAGCTTTCATGTAAAAATAAAATGATTAAGACATCTTTGCACGTTTTTTATTAATTTCAAAACGGTACTTAAGAAACACCGACTCATTCCCACTGGGAATGAAACAATAAGATTGTTTGTGTGATTTGCACCCCATCCATTGTTCTCATCACTTTTAATTACAAACCTCAAAATGTTGTAGTCAAATTTATAAACCGTAAAACGGAACATACATACAACTGTGTAGGTTTAACAGGTTAATAGGTTAAAAGCAGAGGTTTACAAACATGTCAAATCGTTCTAGACGTAGTAAAATGTCCGGTCTAATGACTCGCTGTTTGAGGCCGTAAAACATGGAATCGTTACATGGGAATTAAATCATAAAACCCCGTACTGAATCTTTTACGTGACTGCACTTTCTGTTTTCGTTACTAAAAACGGCCCGTGTCTGATTGCATCGTGAGTTTATGACAACTTAAAACAGTCTCGTGTAAGTGCAACCCCTAACTGACTGATCATAGTATGAGCAATCAACTATAATTATATACATGTACTAGTGTGCTCCTAGTTATTGACTTTCTCTCTAACAATTCTATTATTAAAACTTTTACAATGACATAGTATTTTTATTAAGGATAGTCGTTAGATAACGTTTAACGGTTATAAAGTCTTTATTCGTAAATGCAGCTACTCAGTGTAATTATTAACGACTCGACTGGAACAACTGAACATTAACTTAAGCATATAATCTTTAGTGACAAGGATTTATTGAAGTTTTAGGATTCAACTGAACGAACACCGTCAAAGTTCTACTATTGTCTTATCCTTTGTTATAATTTATTATCAATAAGACGAGAAAGATAATCTAGGGTAAAAACACTTTCATATTTTAACTGTTTTCTGTTTGGCTTTTTCTAACCAGATTGACTGCTAAAAATGACCATTCTGCATAACCTCGGTACGTAAATGTTTAAGAAAAATTGTTAAAAGTTCTAGTTATCGATTTTTAACATAAAGAGGGTGGTAAGGAAATTGTAATGGCGCACAATTTCTATATGGAGGTTTCATTTATTTGCTAACCTACTAAAATAATTACAATAATTCATAAATTACCTAGCCATTTCACTACATAATAATTTACTAATTTACCTGTGGTGCTGGCGCTATGATAAAAATTATGGAATTACCTGATTATTGAAAACTAATTATTGCTCCTACATTTGATATCTAGAATGTTGTCGTTTAATTAGAATTTTTAATTAAAAATCACCAACGTTTTCAAAGTCAATATTCGGTCGTGATAGGGTTATAGATACGATGTGACAGTGGCTGTGGCTAAATGTCCGCCAGCGTAGTGTCGCCACTATTAAAATGTAACAATGGTATGTTTAACTAGTACACACTAAAAGTACATTCGAAAATAAAAAACAGTCATCAAATGACTGAGGAATGCAAAAAAATCGAAACATCATCAAATTAGTGCTGCTACTAAGGGCTTGTGATTTTACAGCGGTTGAAATGCTTTAAAAAAACGCACAATATTTTGAGATAAGTCTACTAGATTTGTTGTAAATCTAGAAAAAAATGACTTTATACATGATTGCAGCTTTAACCTTAATTAATAACTTTTGAACGGTGGAGTTATCAAGCAATTATAACAGACCTATAATGCCTCGTTATTGAGCTATAAAAATCAGAAATAACTAATGACATGTTTTCATGTTAATTAAATGGAAAATTAAGGAATTCTATGAACAACCATTAAATATTAATATTAAGGGCTCAAATTATAACATTAGTTAGCTATTGAGTTATTGGCTCTTTTTCAAGAGTAATTTAAAAGTAACGTTACTCTTGAAAAAGACCCAATAAGTCGAAACATGTGTCGAATGTTTAAATAAACCAACTGAAATATTTAAAAGCGTTGTTTTTGTGATTAATCACATTTGCTTTTGTGACATCCTTGCACTTATGCATGGAAAGATAAATAATGGGTAAACACATTGTACGTATAGTACCTGCCCTGTGTAGTTAATCCCGTTCATTTTTTTGGATAATTTCCAACAATCGATCGGTTTCGAATAAAAACAAATGTAGGTCGAATGTTTGTACGTAGCTGTACGTACGCCTTTCTATGTTCATGTTCATTTATGTTTGCCAAGCAGCTTTAATAACTACCATCAATAACTTGCTCTTTTAACAATGCAAGTCAATCCTCATAATCTTCAATTATCCCACATGATGTGAAAAAAGAAACAAGCAAATGCTTCTGCTATCTGTCAAAGAGGTAACGTGTGCTTTTTCTGTTCTACGATATGAAGTGAAAGTTCCTGATACTTTGCGAGACCACACGCGAACAATTTTCGCGTTTTACGAGTGCCATTTGTAGCATACGTCAAAAACGATTTCAAAAACCCATTACACGTTAAATATGTTACTAAAAATTGACGGGCATCTCAACAAATTCGCATACACTCACTAACATTGCCCTCTATCAAATTTTAATCACAATTAGCGAGAACTCTTCCCTGAATAAAACTGTCAGTACTGAAAAACCATTTAAATAATTAACGAATCGGATTCAAAGTTCAATTCTATTTTTAATACCACCACCACCACCACCACCATACAAAGTCACAATGTACACGAAATGTACGACCTGACAACCCGCGCGCAATTTTTTTTTTCCTATCGATATTTTCTGATACACGGATGACAGACACAATCTCGGAGGAACGAAAGCGTCGAACGTTTCGACGATACAGAGATGATACATACACATTTACGTTCCCAATTTCGCGATCTTATTTGTGGCAATATCTGGTAAGTGTGACTTTCTTCCTGGAGAAGTCGGATTGGCAGGGAAGCCGCGCCATCCGCACGGGTTGAAAAAAGTAATTGGAAACGTAATAGGCAATAAGCTCGGGTAAATATAACACCATGGTCGGACTGTCATACACGGATCGGGATTCGCGTCACACACTGCGACGAGACAAAAAAGAAAATCAAATAATTCGGTTAAGAGTCAACAAAGTTGTCGTAAAAGAGGAGGAGGAGAAGGCAAACAGGTCACGATGAGGAAACAATCATGTGACAGAAGAAAGAGAAAATGATTTCGTTCGAAATAAACTGAAGCGATGTTATAGTTTTTTCACAATGTGAGCCTGATATCAGGCAAACTATTGGAACATATGGTTCCAGTATCAAAACTGATAATCGCAGTGCCTGGTTATGAGAACTTGTCGTTCCAGCTCCGTATCGAAAATTCTGCATCCAAGAATTGGACTTTTCGATGAAATGTGAAAATTATAACATTTCAGGAGGAGTAACAGCCTGAGGACTTAACACAATGTAGGAAAGTTCCACTGCAATACGTTTCAGTTGAAATTACATAAACATAGACAATAAACGTTCTTATTGCAAGGTCTCATTGATTTGAACATCAATAAACCTTAGAATCCAATGCGGACATCTTTTTATTATTCATAATAATGGACGAACATTTAGTAGATCAGATTATATTTTATAATAGAATAAATTCAAATATAGTACCATTATATAACATGAGGACCAATGCGACATGCAACACCCAAACATTCTTCCCGAGCAGTAACCCCATAATCTACGTATTTTAAACCCCTCAACCTAAACCATAAATACCTCCCTAAGTCCACTACCTAAATTTTTTAAACCCCATGACCCTACAACGTAAGCTTTTCAATCTCACTGCAATGGATATGGTTTCCTCGCTTAAAAAAGTGCCCATTTGTGTGTCCTCACCTGGGAGAAGAGTGTGTTTGGCGAAAGTTGAAGACCTTTTACCTTTTTTATCAATGTTTTTATACCCTCCTTTGACCATCACCTGATCATATCCCTCCTCTAAAGAAAACTTCAAGATATACATCTACATGCAGCACGTATTATTTCTTTCGTACAGGCAAAAAAGTGGGAACGTATGAAATTCATGATACAAAATTAATTATGACTTCTTTTGCTAAACATTATTTTCGAAGTTCTTCAAGCCTTTTGAAGCCTTCATGGTGTCCTGGAGGTCCTTTCTACATGCACTTAATTTCGAAGTAATTGGTAATTCTTAAATAAAGAAAGACTCACTCTAATTACCACTAACTAAATTTAATATGAGCGGACACGTGTGTCCCCCGCTTCACAAATGGGCATTATCAACGAGGTAATTCGATTTTAATATGTAATTGGGGATTTAAGGACCAAATCATTTTTGGTAAGGACTCCAAAGAAACCAACAGGATCTATTGTATCTTCGAGTTAGAAATGAATTCTTCTTTCACCTTTGCACAGCCCAAACAACATCGCACCGAATCGATAAAGTTTTAGGCAACCTGGTCCATTATTCCGACTAATTTGGGAAAAACAAAGCGCCCGAAAGCTTTATCGAAATAATAAAGCACAAGTTTTTAACGACATGAAAGCACACCGCGTCGTCTCTAAATTAAAAGCAGTTTACGTCTTGGAAGAGCTCGCGGAAAGAGAAGTGGATCGGCAGCGCCGGAGCCCGGTCCTGGAAAATTTACGAGCGGAATATGGCAAAGGGGGCCGCCATTAAACCGAATTTAACGCAGTAAACTTGTCTCCGCTTCGTCGCAGTCCTAATTAACTCGGCAGTTTGATAATTAAAGTTGAAACATAAATAAGAGGAGGCCGTGTTTCACGGGCGAGAAGGAAGAGGGTTGCGATGAGGACAACGATGGTGGTATTTGCACAACAACTTTTGACAAAATCATAAACATCTGCTCGCGCTCAACTCTGCTCTCTAGATACCTACACCGTTCCCAGATTGGGCCAAACCACGGTACCTACTTCCTGTCTGAACGAACTCTGAATGCGGTTTGAGGAACTTCTAACTGTGGATGGATTATTATAGGTCGCACCGCTGCTACTGCCAACATTTTCGCGTTCGTTTATTTCGTAACAAACATCATTTTCCACTATTGTTAAACGAACCAACGTCGAGCAATACGGATGCAGTGTTCACATTTTGATACGATGATTTACGTTTGTGAATGTGAATTGTGGATATACACTAGCCTTCTTGATATACCGTTTAGAAAATCGATAGCGGTGGTGGTGGTGTTGGTGTTATTGCGGACTTTCTTATAGCGTGAAATTTCTCCCTTACGTGCTTGGACAGCGACTTATTGGAACTAATCAATCATAGTTAGGTTTAAATTGGTAGTAAAACGGCACGATACGACTGGCGGCGAATGTGTGTTATTTTGATGCATTAACTTCCACTTTTAACGAAGCGGCTGCTACTAAATTTCTACTTAAAGCAAGCCTTGATAGTTTACTGCTGTTGAAAAATTAACGATTACCACATGACATTTCTATGCTTCTTAACAAACATTAAGGTTACCTAACGTTTAAAAACAATCTCTCTTGATCTGTTACAATACTGAACAAGAAAAGAAAATAGGCGGAATTCCTATAAGGAGTTCAATGTGTCACAATCAAAGACGTGGAGCTATAATTTTTTATCCACTTCTAATTTTTTTATTCAACTCCTTTTCGAATATATGCTAATATTATATATTGTCATCCGATCCCAGTTTTCCTAACTTTCACTACTTTATTTGTTAGTGCATACATACGATTAATTATAACTATTAATTTAAACTTTTAAATTTAGGCAGAAAACGAGAGTTCTAGATCGCTCTATTTTTCAAAGGGTTAATTTTACACATATGCTTTCCGGGCCTATTTAGGAAACTTCATGGTCTATAAAAATGGATAGGTCAATTTTCTGTTATCCAGAGTAGTTTTTCGAGAGAAAGTGAAGAAAAGTCATAGCATACGGTTTTATGAGTGAAAATATTCAGGGTTGATACTGATTTAATAATAAATTGACCCCATGAGCTTTCTATAGGTATTTGGTTAATAAGCGCACAATTATTATTTTAGAATATATAAGTTTGTATACACCGCATTTTTAGGAAATTATTTCAGCTTTAGCACCGGATATTCTTGACTGAAAATTAGTGTAAAAGCCATCATATATAATTTGTGAAACCATTAAAAATTTGACCAACAAACAAATTGCACATGAAAGTTTCACTGGATACAGGAATAATTTGCTTAATCCTTCTTTATTCGGTTTCGTTTTGGTTTATTATACGAGGATGGATCAAATATAAACGAGCCTTTGTTCATAAAACATTTATTTTGAAAAGTTTCACAAAAACACAAATTTCTCTATTTTTCGACATATCCCCCTTGTTTGTCTATACATTTTCCCCAACGCAATGGTAGCTTTTTTATCCCGTTTTCATAAAAAGAAGCAGAACTGGCTAGACACCCCATCTAGTTGCGCACAAACGCCTCCCTCCACCTGTTCATCGGTCTGAAATCGCTAATCGCTCACTTCCTGGTGATTCTTTGAGGGTCCGAAACATGTGGACATCACAAGGGGATAGGTCTGGGCTATATGGAGGGTGTTCCAGCTGAGTCCAGTAAATTTCACCTATTTGGGCTTACGTAAAAGCTGCGGTATTAGGCCTAGCGTTATCGTACAACAGTAACACGTCAAGAATGGGGTGCGTCCTTTTTTAACGATAAGCAAGTAGTATTAATAGTTCTTCGTGAAAAAAATCGGCCAACAACACCCAAAAACCGTGGCTAAAATTTTGCCTGCAGACAGACGTGTTTTCGGCTTCACTGGGTTTGATTCATCTTTGTGCCGCCACTCCATGTTTTCTCGTTTTGATGTTGTAGTGTAATGGTGTACCCACGTCTCATCGCAGGTTACAATTGTGTACAAAAAACAATCACCTTTCTCTTTAAATCGAGTGAGAAGCGCCTGAGAGATGCGAACTCGAGCAGCTTCTTGATTTTTCGTTATGATTGTGTGGACACTCCCATAGCTGATGCCGAGTTCACCACATATCTGAAGAACAGTTCCCTTCAATAAGGTTTCTAACGCGTGCAATATTAACCGGCGAAATGCTGGTGCGCGGACGACGAGGATGATTTATATTTTCGACACGATTACGCCCATCGTTAAATTCTTTGCACAAAACTTTTACACGTAGCCATGAAAGCCTTTCATTTCCGAATTGTGCTTGCAATCTGCGCAAAATTTCAGCTGGTTTCACGTTTTCACGTGTAAGAAACTTAATAATTCGTTGCGCAACGCTGCTATGCACCTCTCTCTCACTCATTGTGATAGCCACTAACCAAGCGAACGCAGCAATACGACGCGTCGTTTCCGTGCCACCTAATATCCCCACTTCAAGTTCCTAACGTCCGGATACGCCTTGAACAACCATCCGGCGCGCAATTAAAATAGCTCGTTTATATTTGATCCACCTTCGTACAAAGAGAACATCGTGGAATCAGGAAAGTATTTTCCGTGACGAGAATCGGTCAAATTTTGCGGATATATAGCGAACGAAACTGAATCGAAAAGGTTGCATGTACAAACAATTTTCCGCATTTGGTCTCTTACCGTTCCCGTGAAAAACACTAATCAAAAGTGAAGAGGAAATGCAAAGCTTTTATTGTAACTCATTAATCCTGGCGGATTATATTTCCACTTTTCAACTTGTTTCTTTTGCAAATTCGAGTGAGTACGGCTTCGTCGGCATTATTTTCCGTGAATGCCTTTTAACTGGATTGCTGGCGTTATTTTTAATTGAAAAGGAAGCCGGCCGGGGCGGGCTTACCTTGCAAAATCCAGTTACGACAGGTAGCTAATTCGATTCATTTTTCTGCTCATCCTACTCCACATTCAAATCCAATTTCCGCCTGAAACGAAACAGATTTCGACGTCTTACGAATGTACCTTTGTCGGGGCACATTAACTACTACCCACGACAAAATATATTCAAATTCTAACACGAATTTGAAAACAAAAACGTACAAAGAAAAGGAAGCCGATATCTATTTATGTATTCATTTCACAATGGATTAAATTTACTATTATTTTATTTTATATTTTTAAATATTTAATTGTAGAGGCATTTAGTTGCTGAAACTTCATAAATAATCATCAATCAATTGTATGTCTTCATCGTCTTTATTGTACTATTATTTGATAAGTTGATATAATACTGGACATATGATAAATATTCTTCAATTAAATTTATACTATTTCTGCTATTAAATCTGTATGATTCAGTGGTACAGTTAGGCTTGCTAACTATTGGATGTTATCAATTATCCCCCCTTTTTGCGGGACGTCATGCGAATGTGGTTGGAATAACCACGAAATATGTGTTTCTATATTTTAGAGAAGTTCGGGATAGTTTGATAAATTGTGGGAGATAACGACCTATGTCCTATAGGTATAACCCTTAAATTGGTTCCCTTCCGATATCCGTTGATGCTTACACGTATCCCGGCTGGATGTATTAAACGGATTTCATCGAAAGCCGAAATTAAATCTCATGCTGTAGGACCTTTTTTCGAAAGGTTAAAGCGCGTACAAATCGGTTTAATACAATTTTGAAATTCACTTCTCGTTTTCGATGTTTCTATTTAATTGTTTATCGATTAAGGACTTTAACATTGCATTACTTCTTTTAATCACCAAAATAGTACAATTTCAGTTCATATTTCGTCATTGTTATACTAGGATGCACTGATTAATGAACAATTTCAAAATGCAAATTGAATATTTCAAAAAATAATTTCCAGCATGCAGTTCTTGGAGACATCAAAGGCTCATTGTTTTCCTGTAGCAGTTAAAGAGTTTCAGTGACTTTTTGTATAATATTAATAAGCAACTACAGTGGCCGGCACCTAAGGAGATTTAAAAGTCATAAGTCATCGGATGCGCAGAAGAAAAGTCTAGTCCCTAGGGCGGGGTTAATCGACCGGTAGGCAGAATGCTCAGCAAAGTTCAGTAGCGTAGTGGCAAACAGTTGAAAATTAACAGAGTATCTCATTCGACTTTATTTTGTTTGTCAACCACTTATTTCTATGCATACCCAATAATCTTTAAATTAGCTATTATTCCTAGATTTATATAATTAGCTACTTATAACCGTGATTTTCTCTTTATGTTCATGATGATAGTGAAATTTCAATTGTTCACTTCGCATACATCATTAAAACCCCATTAGGGTAAGTAAATCACTTGAATGAATTCACTTGTGTTCCGTGTTGACATTTCGGTCCAGCTATGTTCTTATTGGCTCTTTTATTTAAAGTCTCCGCCTACCTACCTGTCAATCTGACCGTCGCTGAATCTCCTTACGTGCCGGCCACTGTATTTTGATTAAATAGTTAAACAAAAGTAGCACAAGTAAATGCTGAACGCGTTGAATTGATCATCCGAGAGGAGAGGATGGATGACGTGCGTGAAGGAATATCCGTTTCAAAAGTTTCTTTCAAAAAGAATCCTTTGTAACAATAATTCTGCATTGTATCCCTTAGATATGCATTCATGCTTTGATCTCGTAAAAACGGATTAAACAGGAAGATCGCATTAAATCGTGGAATAGTAGCTTGCGAGCTTACACTCGTACAAACAGGAAATTGTACCATCTTTGTTCATACTTGTATTTGATGTTACCATTGCACGGGCTAATACCTCCTTTAACAATAAAACGCTTATTATTCACTTTTACGTCCTATTTACGAAAGAAGATTAGTTCGTGTAAATGCGATAGCGTTTGTTATATGGATGTCACATTATGATCTATTTTACTCGCATCTTATACAGCTTTTCTTCAGTGTTTTGATTCATACTATCTCCAATTTCCTTACCAAGTTCTTAAAACTTCAGCAGAAATCCTGAAAGTTCCTCAGCTCACGCAACTTTTTATTTTCACACATTGTTATTTAATAATAGAATTGATGAAGCTTTCAGGTAATATAACAGGCATATTTAAAAATAAATAAAAAACACTTGTAGTTTACAAATATTTAAACTTTCCACTATAATTATTTCAGCACACTGTGCCTTCTTCAGGTGGTGAAGATATCTTATAAGATATGATATTTTTATATGTTGTTTACATCGTTAAAATTATTCTTAACGTTTCTTCAACATTTAGTTTCATTGTATTTCAAAGCTCCCCGTCTATGTTGTTGTCAACGAATGACATCCTTCTGCTTTCATCCCTTTGCTATCCTTCACGTGGGTGGATTGTGAGCATGTTGTTAATGTTATTCTTAATGTCTTTTGAATGTTTCATTTAATAACACCACCTTCTTATATTCCCAAAGCTTCAAAAACATACCTGAAAAATTATCATTTTACGTAGCTTCAGGTAGATTGTGCGTAAATTGTCCAAATGTTATTAATAAGTTACAAGTCGTTGAGGATCCATAGATCACAGAACAACAGTCCATTTGGTTATTGACGCACGTACGACTTCCATAAAATCATCAAAACACTAGTCTATTTTCTGGCGTGGCGGTACGAAAATAGATACGATTTTCGCAAACACCACAATGTAAATATATTCGCTGTTGGTCACTGTCATTTCAACTTTATTTACGACGAATTTTCGAGCGATCTATGACGCGAACACACACCCATTTGGATCCCACCTCCTTCCACAGATAGCGCAACTTAAACACTTGTCCGGTACACTTCAGTAAACAGTCACTTTCGCCATCCCAATATTTATTGATCGACACGTTCTTTCCGAAAAAGAATTAATAGCAAAATGTCTTGTGTGTTATACTTGATGGTGACAGTAGTTTTTCTTGCAGTGATCACAAGAGTTCGGGGTTACTCATTCAAAACATGCGATTTAGAGGAGTGGTCCAGCTGTTCGAAACCGCTCTCAGGAATAATGGATTCTGGTTTGACGTACTTCTCCAGCAAGCCCGATCTGGACATGTTGTGCCCGTAAGTATCTTCTATCACTGCTAAATGTACTAAGCTACAACTTCTTTGATATGACAAAAACGATGTGCTGTCTGCGACACACATCTAATCCCGTAACATCCTCATCTTTCCTTGTGTGACATGAGACCTTGCAAAAAATCCTTCAAGAATTTGCGTATTGCACGACCCGAATTAATGTTGGCAAGATGCCACAACCGTTCACTTTATTTAACTACTGCTTATCTTGCCTTTCAATCCACGTTTGCATCTGTATGTCTAATACTTGCAGCATCTTATTATTTATTCTAAATGTAAAAAGTTGAAATTACCAAACAAATTTTAGCTGACTAAAATTGAAATGAAGAAACCCATCATCGTTGTTATTTTTTTTTTTTGGCAAATTTCTTTACTTCCGTAGCCAAAAGAATGGAAAGAACTTTTTGAAAATAGTTAGTTAAAAATTCGTTTCAAAATGACATGATGGAACTTATTATTTTGGCTTGGCAGTTGGTTACTTGACTCTTATTATATGGGGGAGTTCATAAATTCCGATCAATGTTCAAAATTACCCGAGCTGCCCTCACTATTTCGCCGAAGATTTAGGAAATTTTATTAGGGCTGGTTACGAGAATTGCATAGAAAATTAGGCAACGACGGTTTTACTCTGAACTTTATTGATTTCTCACTTTTGTTCCGAACATCGCCACCTTTCATTCCGACAAGTTATTCTCAATTTATACACTTACTACAGCTCATCCAATTTAAAAAGTACAAAAAGAAATTGAAATATCACACGTCCGGTGTCAACAGTAGTAAATTTCCGGAAATGGAAATTGTAATTATTTTGGACAAGGGTGCAAAAACTTCATACGACCATAAAATGGCTTGATCAGCATTTGAGGTCCATTTAATGGTCTCATCTCATCCTTATCATGAACTTGAAGTAATGTGAATGTACGTAACGGACTTGGATCCAGTCCCATTTGAATATGTTCCAACAACTTGTACAAATGATTGCGGCGAATACTATATTTAATTGCCAGATGCATCCAGAAGTCTCGGTCTAATTTATTCGCTTAATGCGTAACAAATACTTTAAGCTGACGATGCAAGATGGAAAATAACCAAAAAGAAAACAAAAATTCCTGTAACGTATGCTATGTTATGGTAAAATACAGGAAATGGATCGTTTCGTAGACGACTGGTGCAATTTTAAACGACGGAACTAACTTCGTGTGGTCCTGAATTTTTTCAATTTGCCACACGTTCATTTGTCGGTCATGTTGGATAATAACAATAAAAAAAGAACATCGACCGCGAACATTGTTCAATAAGAGTCGCGGCGGGCGGCACATTGCACGAAGTGGCGAAAAATGAATTCTATTTCCAACATTGAGGATGAAAACCAAACAAAAAAAAAATCAGAACGGGTTGAAGATCTCAAATTCTCCCATGCAACGAAATGGGGATGAACAACATCATCATAATCCCGTCGGTCTTCCGGAAGATGGAATTTCATCAACAAAGCGTCACGTAACATTCCAATTAGCAACAGCACATGCATCATGCATGCATCCTGTTGACTGATACTAAATGTTGGTACAGGGCGACTTTAGCATATACAAGCAGATCACAAAATTTGGATTGTGTTTAAAACACTGAATACAAAAAAAATTCCACTATCAATATCAGTCTGAAATTAATTATCGTCAAGAATATTAGTCTAAATTCCCGTCAGGTCGATATAAGTTAACGCCTAATAAAATTAATTCAAATATTGATAACGTCAATTTCCCAAAGTAGTCGTCTAATAAACTGCAACTTTATGAGCATAAAGCATGGAGACAGCATTTAGTGCTATAGAAGTGATCCTGAAATGGGAAATATTTGTAGATCGTCCTTCCCTTTCCTATATCAGGATCACTACCATTGTATTAAATTCCGTCTACATGTTTTTATGCTATATGACTGTAACAGAAACAGACTGTCAGTAACTGTATGTAAGAGGTGTTAAAAAAAACTTTTTTGTGCTTCATTCTCACCAGCTACTCGTGCTGGTGGGCGGGCAGTCCTACACTGTAGTGCAAAGCCGGAGGGTAGGGCGTAAAGCTCTCTTCAGCCTCCTTGCAGGAATCGTGGAAATGGGTGGGGGGGTGTGATTAGGGAGAGAAAGATGGGATGGACGAAATGAAGACAGAAGAAAAGTGAAAGATTATCTGTGAAATATTACTGCCCCAGCGTTTACCTAAATGACCCGAGGAAACCACAGAAAACTTGGACTAGAGCAGCCGGACCCGGGTAGAAGTGTTAACAAAACTATATCAGTTTTCAAAGGGCAAAATGAAATTCAAATGTGCTTTTTCGGGTGGTTCAATGTTTTTTTCTCATTGTACAGAACACTTTTAATTACGACAAAACCCAACATTTGATTGAAGTAAAAAAATAAGCAAACATTATAGTTTCAACTTTCGGATTATTTTCAATACAAATGAATATGGATCCACAGCCAATAAAAATTCAAATTCGAAATCAATATCGTTTTTTCGTCATTTTCTTATTGTTAAGAAGAAAACGTCAGTTGACTTTATGGTAATACTTTGATATATATTTAAAGTCAAAATTGGCATCGATTATTTGTGCTTTAGATTAGGAATGTTAAAAGGTTAAAATACGTAGATCAGAAGACATTAGAGATTAGAACACCCGGTACATTAATTATATGCAGATGGAATGAGATTCGTGTGCATCGGCGTGGATATCAGCGGGTACGCCGCTAAAAACCGTCAACAGAGTTCTGTCACGAGAGGGTTTGATAAGCGGGCGGCCACGCGGGGGTATGAAATAGAGAGAGAGAGAGAGAGAGAGGGAGAGATCATCGGGCCGATTTCAATTATCGGATTTCCCGATGCCCATTATTGTGAAAGCCAAATCAACGATACGAGCAAATTATTTGCTTCGGTTCGGTTGGACTTGTCACCGAAATTGCCAGTTTAGGCGTCATGAACGCCAGCTCTATGCGTTGTTGTAGTCCACGTCGATGTCTCTGTCGCGTTGCCGTGCTGCCGCAATTTTGTCCAAGTAAATAATTTAAACGCTAATGAATACGTTGAAACGGTTTGTGACAGGATTTAGAGATAATAATCACGTCGCCTTCGTCCCGATACAAACATTTATATATAATTTAGGCATCCATACATACGTCAAAACACTAAATCGCCGCAATTTTCGACACGAATAAAATCGAATGTGCGCGTAAATCCGCTTTATCACGCGTAAAAATAAAACTATTTCGACCATTATAAATAAATGTTATTTTCATAATAAACTAGTGGAACCCTTACTTCTTAATTGAAACCATGCCAAATTTTTGAAACGATGGACACACAAATGAATATAAACCTCACTTATCTTTTTCAAAATGTCTTACATTCTTTTCTCTTAAATCCATTTGAGAGGTTAATGTCTTTTAATTTAATGGCAAGCTAACACTAACTTCGTAATTAAAGAAATAAGGTTTTTAAAATTGTTAGTGAAACGTAACCCAGTGTTTTATTACTTAAAAAACTTTAGTTTTTGTCAAAATGTTTCACATTGAATGCGGTTCGGTTTCTATCAATTTTAGTTTCGTAATAAAAGAAATAAAATAAATCGTCTAAATATTCACACAAATACAGATGTACATTTCGACTACTATGTAGTCATCATCAGTGTATCATAGAAATTAACAAAACAGTAAATATAATTATGTTCTTATAAATGTTTGGACGCCAGAGATATCAGGGGGTTGTTTAGGTGGAGTACATCATCGAAGTTCATAAGGTTTTCCCTATTTTTATGAATGTAGACAGCCTACAAAGATTTAAAAATCATTTCCTACATTAAAAAACAATCATGCAGAAAAGTCAGCGGTAGCGTCACATTTTCTAAATACCAACCATAGTTTTGACATAAACAACTTAAAATTACTTAAACCCTGCTACAACTTCTCGAAACTCGTTACCAGCGAGGCTGTCCACATTCATAAACATAGGGAAAACCTTATGAACTTCAATGTACACCACCTAAACAACCCCCTGATATATCTGGCGTCCAAACATTTATAAGAACATAATTATATTTGCTTTTCTGTTAATTTCAATGATACACTGATGATGACTACATAGTAGTCGAAATGTACATCTGTATTTGTTATATAAATTTGTGTGAAGATTTAGACGATTTATTTTATTTCTTTTATTAATAGTACTTCACAGACACTCTTTAGAGAAAACACACAGTGTGTTTTTTCTTACAATTGTTTAGTTTCGTAGATTATTAAATAACCACAGACAGCGCAGTTAACGACATCTGTGAATTTTTTCTACTGCTGCTGCAGCTTCTGTTTATGTGCGGATGAATTTAAAATCACGATTTACGTATGACAGTTTTGACAGAGTTATGATCAACAACTTATTATTACTTACTTTTTTTTTATTTCAAGGCAATATAAATATGTGGTTTGGTAGAGTTAAATAAATATATTGCCGGTAGTTATTCTACCACTGTTTAAGTTTTCATTGGGCTATGTATGTTACATTATTACAAATGGCCGGCCAGTGGCAACAACCAAATTTTGTAAACATGGAAATAATTTAAAAAAAATATATTGTCAACCATAACATTTAGTCGAAAACAAATTCATGTCTGACCTGTTAACAATCGACGATGTTTCTATCAATTTGGCAGACAAATGTGTTTATTTATGCTTTTCTTTTGTGCCAATAAACAGAAAAGCATTTAAATAAAGGAGCAAAATGACTCACCGGTGCAGAACTAGATGACTAGGGGCAGGGGCATGTAGCAAGGAAAATGACAGAATTTCTGAAACAAAAAACGTAAAGTAGTAAATATTAGTTATAATTAAATGGAAATGTCTGTATAATAGTTTTATGTTGGTTTTGACATTCAGTAAAGACTTGAACTAAATGGTTTTAAAACCAATCGCCAGCTTTTGGAATTTCTGCCTGTCTATCTGTATGTTTAAAAAGTGTTACAGTTTTCATAGAACCATAAGCCATCTATCTTTGGATAATTAAATTAATTTTTAATAACGTATCTCAGACTTTCTTTTGTTATTGATATTGATACTGCAGATAGAATTTGTGATTTAACTTGAACATAAGAAAAAAAATCTGGAAATATCATATTCTTGTTGATCGAAGAGGCTATGGCAGAAGCTCGTAGACATTTTATATAAATATTAAAGATGTTATTGGTGTGATTTGACGCGGATAATAACATTATAGAATATCAATAAACGTTTTATTTTTATTGGAAAAAAGTCAATACTTGGCGGAAAAGTTTTATTGGCGTTATAGAAATTGAAAGGAACGTGTCATTCGTTCGGAAAATATTAAAGTTAAAAGAGTTAACCGTCACAATTGAGCTTTTATTGAACGTCAAAACCCCGCAAAATAATGGAAATTGATGCCTTTCGGTGCGACGTTGTTTACTACCGGCTTTAGTTCGAAATAAACCGAGGCGCGAAACGAAATACGAAGCTTATGTTGGGCGAAAAATATTCCGCAAGAGAAACTTAATGTACTGCTGAAAGCGCGACAGTTTACCTATTTTTCAGAAATACCTAACGCTACCGAAAAGAAATCCCATCCCTAATAAAACGACTCACCCTCCAAGTCAACTATCATTCTACCACATAACTGCAAAAAGGTAAAACTAAACAAATATTATCTACACCTTATAAGACCACAAAAAGGCATACAAAAAAACCGATCGATACTTTTATCGATTGTCTTCTGGGCGATTAACTGTATAAAGTACACATTTTCACCCCATTTACGCGTGCCGGAAATACGTGGTTTAATGAAAAATATAGTACTTATCTCAAAATAATTTGGTATTACGGAACTACTTTATTCTGCGTTAGTACCCAGATGGCTTTCAGGAGTATAAATTTTTCAAAATAAATCTAATCTTACAATTAATAATAACACAGGTCATTGTGGATCAGTACACTATGATTAGAAGCTTTTTGGAGCCACATTTAAGTTCGTCATCGAAGAATACATTAGAAATAATGATTTTTTATAAAATTCTTTTTTCAACTTTTCATATCCGTATCCTCAAAAAAAGCAACGTCATTCGAAAAAGAGCGAGATGAAAACAAAAAACACAACAAGGATAATCATCTACGATGTATATTTCAAAGGTGATCTCGAATCTGGCTACAGGATTGCCCTAAAATATTTCAATTTCAAGATACTCTAATCTCAAATCCAAAAAAGTCAAACAAACAACACATTGCAAAAAAGAAGGCATTAAAATCCTTTTTCGTCTAAGTTTAAGGATCACAGATCCCACATTTCGAGCGCGACCTACACTGTAGACACAGCGGAGTAGTTGTTTCTGTTAATTCCATTTTTATATTTATCCTATAGCCTGTAAAGGTCTTTCTGCCAGCGCTTACCTGATGAGATAGGTCGAAACCGGTTGTGGGATGTGGCTTTCGGTACGCTGTCTCTACTGTGTAGAACGCGTTCGAGATGTGGGATCCGTGATCCTTAAAATTTAGACTAAAAAGGATTCTAATGCCTTCTTCTTTTCAATATGTTATGTCTTCATCTAAGTATCCATCGGAATCAACAGTGTAATTCAATGCCGGTAGAGGTATTAGCCCTCGGAGTAGTGTTTCTGTTAATTCCATATTTATATTTATCAAAGAAACAACATTTGCATTTTAGAATTAATATTTTTCGGTATCTTGATGTGCTTGGGGCATTTATGAGGCCATATTTTAAAGATACTTCGTAAATGGCAATTCTCTTGCTTGTTTCGTCTTTTTATTTCGCCTTGTAATCTTTTCAAAAAGGTCAAGAACTGCATTTTTTATGTTTTGAGGTGAGGATATTCTCGTATTTCCTATTAAATTCCAGAGATTTCGTTGCTCTGTGTAATTAAACGAGAAATCAATCACACAGAAATGTCAATTGGAACTTTTTCAAAGCCTATTTAATTGTAACTTACAATATTCACATAGTTTAGTTTCCCTGAAAAATTTTAGTTTACAGAGGGTAGGTAGAAAGGATTTATATATTCGAAAAAAATATGTTTTGAGACCCTTATAGCCATAGAGGGCTTTCAAACGAGATACAATTCCTAACTTACTATAACTGACCCAAAAAAGCCCCAAAATTATCAAAAAATGTATTTGAATCGAAAATATTTGGAAGAGCAACACCCCGTATACCTTTATGCGAATTATACCACCCCCAGTCGAGTTTTAACTTCATGTTTCATAAAAGCTACGATAGATGGGTACAGTTTTTTTTATCGCGGTCGTTAAAAAGGCAATGTTTGTCGTAAAACGACTGCTGACATTAAATTAAAAGGAAAAGTACGATAAATTCGTTATTAAATGTCAGTTATGCAAATGAAAGCGAGAACTGAAAATAAACTCATGTAAACCGTATACATCGCAAAAGTTTACGTATTTCGTGACAAAATTACTAGCTGTTGCATACAGTAACCTACGTATGTATGTTGCATTTTTTCAAACGTAATTTATTTATTTCTACTGTCATCTTGACTGTTGAGAGATTTGAAAAATGCTCCAAAAGCAAACTCTTGCACTAACAGAGTTTCGCACTGCGATTTACATTATGCTGCCATTCCATATTAGAATCCAGCACGTAATTTGCATTTCCAGGTGCTTTACATATCTCCGCGTTCGCGTTTCATTCGTTTGAGTTCCATTTTTCACGTGATTTGTTTAAAAATCTTACTTCGCTAGACACGCTCTGCACTACTTCTAATATGCCCGTTAACATTGAAATTTTTCAGTTTTCAATTAAATTACTCCATTGTTATCGCTTTTGTCAATCGAGACACTGCTATCATGTAAATATTCCGAAGAGATCAACTCAAACAATTCAATAAGAGACATAATGCTGTTTGAAGACATAAATAAGTACTGATATGGATTTAGAACATATTATCACCTAACAAAGATTTATTTACACCTAACCTAACCTAACCTAACCTAACATAGATTTATTTACACGTTAAAGTTTAAACGAAAGCGTTGAAATATTTTGATCAGCCTTCGAAATGCTGTTGTCAAACATTTTAAATAGATGGCGCAATAGTTCCCTTAACTTCATATTATATCAACTTGCTTTTAGGCAGTAACTTCGGTTTAGTTAGTGTGAATTATTGAATAGCGTGCTACTGAGTTTGAAATCGCGATTAGCGAAAAAACTACTTACTGTCTACTTTTATAACGATCGCTTATATTTTGTCCTAAACCAAGTTTTATCTTGATCTACTAAGAAACTTTTTTAATACTCTTGTTCTTATGTATGGAAGAAAATGGAAATTGCATTCATTTCAAATGTATAAATAAAAAACGGTTGGATACATTTACAATAATTATAATTCATTCAATAAATTACTGTAAATTTACAACCACTGCACCATGTTGTATTAATTTCTCATTTATACCACTCCTCACTCAGGTGTACCAAACAAATGCGTACTAACTGATGCAGAAATCTTGAACTGCTTCATCTTGTTGGAACACTTCACATTATTTTGCGTTTTCCGACTTAACAATCAGTGTCTCAGTCATTTAATCATTGATAGTAGTAAACTAAAGTTATTTCAAGAGTTCAATGGAAATTGTTAGAAAATCCATTTAGATGATAGTTTCTGTTCAATCATATTTCATTGTTTTCGTTCAGCAAAATGAGATTTTAGATTAATTTGTTTTCAAAACGTTACCGAAACAATTTGCTACATTCCGTAAGACGTCCGTCAGAATATCTGGCATCTCAAGACAGATAAAGCGATCTGGTTCGCGTTCGGATGAATTTTGTTAACTTAACAGTCACTGTAAATTTTGCGTGGCAACCCAAACTGCTGCCAATCCGCTACGTTTCCAGCCACGTGGATAAAGAGTTTTGCTTCGGATCAAGTAGGTATTGTTTCAGCTGTGCGGTTTCGAATAAATGAAGGCTGCTAGTAAAGCTTTACAAAAGCTGTGTCTGGTAGGTACTCTTAATGGAACACAACGGAATTCTGCAGCTTCCGTTCAATCAATAAAATTATGAGTAAATTATAGCCTAGATCGACATGTAAATTAAATTGTCGGTTTAGAATTTCAAGATAATGGCCTGTACAAAATTATTTATTTATTAATTAATGTTATATGATTGCATAACTGAAGCTAAACAAATGCTTTATATGTTTGTTTTAATAAAAGTTGCATCCATGTTTAGTGAAAGGCTCGTGAAGGATAACGATTGTTATCGCATACACCTTGTGTTGTTGAGTGTCTGAAGGGTTTTTGAAAAAAAAAATTGAATATATATTTGAAGCAGGTTGAAAAACAAAGCTCTTAATAATCAGCAACGAGATGAAGTTTTAAATTGGAAAAGTTATGACGATTATTTCAACATGTACACATGAATAAAACCGTGGAATTTGTGGAGTTGAATAAAAATCGCACTGTTCTCTCTTTTTATTCCTACACCGTCAAAGCGTACAAAACCTTCATGGATAAATGAGTAAAATACTCTATGTTATTTATCATTTTATTCCTGACGGATTATTACGCATACAACACAACCTTCTATTTCCAATTTTACATTTAATATTCTGAAACTAAAATTACGGGTATAAAATATAAATTACGCTAGGGTTTCTAGAAGTCTATTTTTATAAAATTATCACACCACGCAAATGAAAATACCGTATTTCCGGTCGTTACAGCATGTCACCCGAATATTTTCACATTTAGATAACAATCTTGGGAACATGTTTTCCACTGAACCGCTACCGGAACAACTAAATTTCTAATATTACAGACTAAAGACTGACTAGTAGAATGATGATTCGGGCTTGTAGGCCGTGGTCGATGTAAACGGTTTCGTCCAGACGTTTCGTCGGCAACTGCGACTGACAACTTCAGTGGGTGCTGTGTTGACACGTGTGTGAAGAATATACCTCGAAGTCTCGGCAATGACTGACTCAGTCAGTCAGACTTCGAGGTATAATCTTCGAGCACGTAGTCAACACAGCACCCACTGAAGATTTCAATCGCAGTTGCCGACGAAACGTCTGGACGACCACGGCCTACAAGCCCGAATCATCATACTACTATGAATTCCGGCCGTGAAAGCTTATGTTTTCATAAAGACTGACTGTTAATTAAAAACTTAGAAACGATTTATAAAAAACAAACCAGTGAATACCAACTTGGACAAATGTTAAAAAGAACGGAGCGCAGAAAGGAAAAATGATAAAGCAATCCTATAGTCGTTTGTATTAAGACTGTTATTTCAAAAGAAATCTTTGTTACAGAGATTTAAAAGAAGCTCTCAGATGTATTCATGCATACACCAGGCTTTGTATGAATCTCCATAGAAGAAAACACTTTAGAAAACTGTTTCACGACACCAACATAATGATAACAGAACTTTGTTCCAACAGCACTTTCCAGGAGGGTAAGTCTACACTTTTATCTAAATTTAAACTGACCACCGACACCTGTTATTGCAGTTTCATGATGTATAACAATTGGTAAACATATTTTTTTGTTATTGACGTATTAAAAAGTCTAAGGTCACTCAAGAATTTCAAAATGTAAATTATGGTAATCATTTTCAACTACGTAATCTTAACTAGTTTTTAGGAATGATGTATTACATATAATCAATTTGAGACTCACAATATTTCTGTATATTATTAGATGAAAAATGAAGTCTTAATATTAATATTTAATGGCTGCTCAAAAATGTCAAATTTATAAAACCTTTAATATTTAATAATTCTCAAGCGACTTCCAAACATGAATATTTTGAGCTGTAAATTGAAAAGAATCCTCATTCTTGATGTAGGAAAGAACATTGGACGTATAGTAAAAAATGAAAATATGGTATATGTTCTTATGTACATGTGTTAACCATTACACATCTATTTACATATTTATTTAACCATCTTTTTTTTTTTAAAATGTTTTCCATTACATATTTAAATAATATAACCGGGCAGTGCTGTTCCTACTGACCGGGGTGCGAATACGCCTCAATCAGCGAACAGTGACGACCGCCGAGACCCGAAGCACTCGTTTTTATCTCGTGCTGGAACTCTTCCACCGTGCTCATTAACTCGAAACCACGGTGCTAACTTCGTACTATCAAATTTTGGTTCTTCATTAAAATTTAACTCTTATTATTTTTAAGATTTTCAAAATTCTTGAGCGACCTTTAAAAATGTTTAATTCAAACTAATAATTGGAAGGGCTTATTAATATGTCAAAAAGAACTCGTAGAGGATTGAGAAGAAACAAATATAAAACGTTCAGAAACTTAATACAGGGTGGCGCAATAGAACGTGCACATTTGAAATACATGGGTGAAAATAAATGAAGAATGCACTGTTTACTCATCTAAATGATAACGGCACTCCTTTAACCATGACGGGAGTTGCTATTTCATTCTGAAGATCATTCGTGAACTGTGCAATTCTTCTTGGTGTATTGATATCAACTTTATCTGGGGTGGGGGGCATTGGATAGACTGATCTGATATGTGAGTTGTGGCGCCGCTTTCCGCCGGTAATCCCTCTGTTCGAAATTGCTGTCCATACGGTTACTTTAAGGTTATGGAGTGGTTTTTGGCACTTTAGTTTTTTTTTTTTTATTTAGATGAAAATGGGTCAAATCTGGGGAAAGGATATTGTTGAAATTGGAGAATCGATCAATGATTTATTCCAATTCTAACCTGCTGTTTCAATTCTTGGGTTAATCGAATTTTGTACAGATGTAGCTTGAAATTCGGGTGTAAAATCCATTGCAAAGTTCGTCGCGATAAGTTCAAAGCCGCCGATCCTATCCGAGTTGACACGTGTTGATTTTATTTTTCCGCCTGGTCCATTCTCACATTCTCTACTTCTTGAATGGCCTTTATTTATCACGTGAATAAACATTGAACCGTTTCTTAGAAACGTTTTAATCCAACTCTAATCAAACTTTTATTTCTATAATGCTTCACGCCTATCGCACCTTTAACTCTTAAAACTACATACGTGTCGCTATCCAACCATATTGCATACATGTTATATTGTGCCACCCTGTATAAACATTTTGACTAATCGTAAATCACTAACTGAGGATGACAACTTGGGTGTCCAACCACGTAACATAGTATAGGTTTCGAAACGTTTTACGTCGTATGTTGGGTAATAGTGTTTCTCTCAGTTCAGTTCCACAGAACTCAATTTGATTTTCTTATAATACGATATCATGCATGACCTTTTGAAATTTACTTGTTTTGTGTCAGTTACATTTCAATAGTGAATTGTTTCTTTCCGTTTTCAGAATATCTGAAACACGCGAGTTGTATGCAAAGTTTGCAAACGCAAAATCAAATCTGTTTCGACAAATACGCCAAAGACATAACATCAATTCAACTGGAAACCGACCAAAAGGTCCAAATAAAAGAGAAGGTCACTCCCGAACAAATCGTTACGTATGCTAAAAGGAAAAGAGAAGCTGCGGACATGGGCATTAGAAGCGTTTGTTGGTAAGTAAAATTTCTACTGTAACTATCAACCCTAAAACAAATAGAATCCTAAAGGAAGCAATTCCACTTTATATGTACAATTTACGTTTCATTTACAAAGCCCTATTACATCATTATAAATCGGAAGTTACTTTGATCTGATTTTTTTTAAATCGTATTATTTTTAAACAAAATCGTTGCAATATTTAAAAACAACCTTATGAATATGGCCTGTTGAGGTATTAAGATTAAGTCTTATAGAAAACAACTGTGCAAGACATACATTTTACTTCTTTTTCAAAAAATTAATTAGGACAATCCAAAACAGTTTAATAAAGAACTTTGAGTTCTTGGTAAGCAATTTATCAAAACCACTGCATGTGGATCGCGATTTTAAACTTATTACCATAGATAGTTTCGGTAAACCTAAAAGATAAACTATACTTGTAACTAGATACAGTATGCCCTCGATCGAATATTCCTCAGAACATGTGTCGAACAAAAAGAATATTCAGTTTAAGTTAACATTAAGTACCCCCTGAGACTCCCAAGAGCAAAAAAATATAAAACATGCAATGAGTTTAACCTTATTTGCGACGCCGCAGATAAGAATAACTAACGTACAGGTTAGGTTAGGTTAGGTTAGGTCATTACAAGGGCTACTTAAAAAAAAAAAAAAACATTAGAAAGCTCACTAAACAGATGCAGACCTGCAATAACCTATAGTTGCCAACGTTCGATTCTTTATAAAACACCCTGTGTAGTAGAAACACTTTACTTCTTATTTACGTTTCATAAATAAATAATTATTAATTAAGTTGTAAAACCGTCATCGCGAGGATCGGAGTCTTTAGAGTGAGCTGACGGGTCATTTGAATGATCCCTTTTCATTTCCAACAGACATGTCATGGTCGTAATACTTTGTAATTTTCACAAAGGAGCAACTTACAAATTGATACTTTACTAGATTATATTAGGCGTTCACGCAATAACGGGCTTGTCTCTGTGGAAATTAACCGACCCCTGGTGTAGATGCCTCGTTGAGATAGGCCTTTTGTGTTGTTTTTCCTGAACGGCATTCATTTGTCATGTGATGTTTTAAACGAATTGGCAGATGCCTGCTATGTTGTTTAAAATTTCATTAGAGAACATTACTCAAAAGAGATATACGCCTACAGACTAATATAGACATACACAACACACACGTGTATGCATACAAACAAACCTGAAGATACGTTGTAGGGTTGAGTACCCGCCCTACAAACATGCACATTTTCTGTAATGTATATCGAAAGAAACACGCGATCGCTTAATTAGAAAACGCGGTCGTTTCGTGGTGTTTCCAACGAATATATGCAATCGCTCGAAGATTTTATTGTGTTGTTGCTTGCAGTTTTACGTTTCTTGAACGGGTGGAAAATTTTAAAGTACGACTATTAATACTCGATTCGATTTGCGGAGCGTGCAGCACTGGTCACAATTTAAACTTCCGCAAAAATCGCGATATTTGCAACTGTGACCTATTCGCAAATTTAAATTGAAAAATACTCACCGCGAACTTTCCCATTTCATACAATCGACAATATTCATATTATACAAATGTTACAGGTTCATTTTTGGGATTTCTTTAAAGTCAAAAAGAAAAATCTAACCTTTACCGTCTATCTGTCACAATTTCAAATGATTATGAACATTTAGTTTTTGGTTAAAATTTTATCGAAATTCCCAGAAAGAAAAATCAAACCATTCCCGTCTATCTGTCATAATTTCAAATGATTACGGACATTTAGTTCTTGGTTAACACTTTATCGAAATTCCCAGATGTGGATCAGGTTTTCGTAAGGCCTCGTCAATCAAATGAAATACCACATTTAACACTAAATATTAATAGATGGCGACACACTACCTGCAATACGACGTTATTTCGAATGATGGTTAATGAATGATATTGTAACGGCTCCACGTTTTCCTTTTGTGGTGCAGAACCCTAAATTAAAGAGATGGCGTCAAAATTTCATAGTTTTTTGGATAATAATCAGAACAACACTCAATTCTGCGCAGTCGTAAATTTAAATTTATATACGTTTCAAAATATAATCGTGTATCCTTATCTTTAACACTGACAGTATTCACGGCAATTTACAATAAAATTAAGTATTCTTCTTCTGTTCTCTTCCTTTCCAGTTTCTATCTTAAAGCAATTATTTAAATTACGTGTTTTCTTTTCGTTCAAGGAAATTATTTCGTTAGCGAATGAATGTAAACACTGCGGTCTGACGTCCCGTCTGTTACCAATGATAGGCATATTACTGCCTGGTTGTACGCCAACGGGAATAGGAAATTGCGAGCGTTGTTCTTAGCAGCTCTCCCTTGGGCGTACAAAAATGCAAATGCCAACGAAACTTCCACCTCAACGACAAAGATAACTCATACCTATTCTTTCTTATTCCGCTCCGGGCGTATTTTTGAATCACGTTAATGCACCCTACATTACCTTCGCGCTTCGTATGCATCCCCAAGATAGAGACAATTCATCAATTACTTTACCGGACGACATTGGAAAATAATAAAACCTACCCAGCGCATATCCCACTACTGATAGAATGCCAGAATGCATATTTATGAAAAAATAAAACAGCGTAGTGCACGCCATCTGTAGAAATTTGCTACTTATTAGTGGGATTCAATAATGTAAAACAATACCGATTTCTAGTAAGGATATATTCTTGTTAAACTAGAGTTCGAACATAGAATACTGACTAAAAATTTCAGTTTTTGAAAACCGCCTTTGTAAAACAATTTTGTCTAAATTCACATACTAGAATAAACAAAACGTATCGGGTATATGCAACCCAATATACCCTGACGCATACTTATAGATTACCTGACCGAATTATTCATATAGTCTTTTTTAATCCGATTTCATATATCTATAGATCCACGGAAGTTTGGAAATTAGAATTCTTAGAGTCTTATTTTCTTCATATAATTAATGGTGGAGGTGGTTTGCACTCCCCAGATATTTTAAATGAGGAAGTATTCCATTTATTTACATACTAATGATTTGATATAGATTACAAAATATAAAGATCTGTAAACATCCCCACGCATTGACACCGGGTTATTTTCCTCATTACAATGTATACATTCACCTCATTATTCTTGGTTTTGATGCTTTCAAGTGACATTCCAGGCTGTTAATGACCTCCTTGACCTCTCGTTTCTCGTTCTTGTGGTTGTTGGCGGTACGGTGATGGGCGAACCGGCGCTTTACATTGTTACTTGTTCAATATCTTGACATATTCCTGCTGTTATTGTTACCCGACTAAATTTTATAATACCTGGTGCTGGTCTGGTTCCTTCGACCCACTCGTCACATTGTACCTAATTCTATTCGGGTTAGTTCAGGGCACATTCAAGATCTCACTTAATTGTTAGTAAATATAACCGCGGGTAAAGGAAATGGCTAAATGGATTACCAATTTCCTTTCATAATTGTTCAGTTATTATCAAAACGAACAAAGTTATTTTGAATTATCTTCGGAAGAGAATAATGGACTACTATCAATCTTTCATATTTTGCGTAGGTAATAATAAAACCATTGTCAGTTTCTAACATCTTCAATCATCCCTCAAAGTGAATCTACATTATGGTGTTAAAATGAATACTTTATAGGTTACTCAGGGTTCACAGATATCCTCTTTATGATGCAATTTACATCGGAAAAAGTGGGAGAGCCAATTCAACCAGATTTAAAGAACATTATTATTCAATAGATAAAAAACTTAATAAAACAGGTCTCGCGAAGCATTGCATCAATTCTAATCATTCGATTAAAATTGACAATACAAACACTTTACACTGGAATATTAATAACAATCGGAAATTAACCATGCTAGAGAATCTAGAAACCAAAAAGCCATAAGCAAAAAATTAAACTTAGTCAATTTTCAAACCGAATTAAATACATCGAACTCCTCACTAAATAAAGTAAGTACATTCTTGATAATGATCGTTATCGATCGAAACTTAAGTCGAGAGTAATAAATTTGGTGAAACGTTATTTGTTTTATTTTATTTTATTTTTACAAAAATCCTCTTTAACTGTATGTGTCAACTACATGCTAAATCTTTTATTTAAGCTCTATCGACTACCAGCATTTTCGAGATTCTCTGTAATCATCTACGTGAAACATTATAAATTTATTAAATTCGCTTTACTTTACATGTAGATAAGGGCATTAAATGGTAATGGCACTAGATATAAGAGTGCAAAATGAAATAAAATGTTTACGCTTGTCTTTGTTTTCTAATTTATTTATTTAAACGAAATAACGATTTCGGAATGTTTTTTAAAAGTTGAAAAAGATTCAGTATCGTAAATTTAGAAACAGAAAAACTATATATATATATAATTTAAACTGTTAAAAACCTTTCCGATTTCATGATTTTTGTTCAGAAAAGAGAAATAAGATGGGGACATTATTTATCTCTCCGTCGGCCATAATCGTCATTCTACTTAGGGCATAAATACATTTATTGTACAGTACTGTAACGAATTTTCTAGTTGGTATTTTTTTAAACAATCTTGAATAATAACTGATTTATTTAACACTTAATTACACTATATACACTTATTTATATAACAACTACAATTATTTATTTAACTGTATTTATATCACTGGTCTTGGTATTTGAGCTATTTACTAACACCTGTCTACATCGGCTGTTTATCAACAACCTATTTATATTATCGGGAAACGTTCTAGTGTTTTTCTAGAAAACAACCACATAGTTCTCGCATTTTCTTTGTTCTGTATCTTGTTACTTGCCATGTACGAAATTTATGACGGCGCCGATCGTAACAATCGTATAGTAGCGTGCCTGAGATAGAAAACGTATCTGGATATCGTTTCTCACTCTAACGCGATCTGATTAAATGTCTCTTCCACGAGTAGAGAAATACAATATTTAGAGCGTGTTCATAAGTACGTAGACCGTTTTTTTTTATTTTTAATACACTTTTTCATATACAGCGTAATGCATCCGTTCAATTACTTTATTCTTTACACCGTTTCTTATATGCACAATATTCATCAAGTTGCATAAACGGAAGGACAACCGACGCGTCTGCCGTCTGAAGCTTCATCTTGTCGTCGTCTCCATTATTGTTTCTACGCTTCGAAATTGTTAAGAGGAAAAGATAGAGAAGACAGACAGATAGACGGTCTTGGTGCCAGTACATCTCGCCGGCATCTAGCATAACTTTTCGGCGGAAACGTATATACGATTTTAGCACGTAGACTAGACGGAAGCGATTTCCATAATGTGAATCAGTTTCTGAGGCTTTAGACGAAGGCAAAAAGGCTGGTGTACTACTGCGACGTATTAAGCGGAGTGACGCTGATGATGGTCCTTCAGAAGCGAAGGTAGATATACATTTTGTACAAAACGTTCGCATTTGAATGATGTGCAATTCATGATAAAAATTGTTCTTAGAAACTTTCGAACATTCTGTTACAAATGGAATAATTGATTTTTGCTTCGGAATAAATCATTTATTACGTACAGTCGCTTGTTGCGTCCCAGTGTCACTCATTAATTTAGTTATTATACCGAGTTATATAAAGAATTTAAAATGAAAGGTATTACGACTGGACTGATCGATCATTCGATAGACGCGTTTCATAAGCAGGAGCGCTGCTCGTATGCTGTTCGTGCGTCCGGTGAATTACGTAGGTATTGAATTATTTATTTCGCGTAGGCGCAGCCGACTGCTAGTAATAATATAACAATAGGTTTATTATTAGAATAATTTTGATTGAATTGCTTACAAGAAAACTCAATGACAGTTGTCTGAAAATATCATTTTCTTTTCATGCGACCTTTTGACAATTTTAGAAATACTTGACGTAGTCTTTATATGGACATATGATGAAATCTAATGTTTAACTACAAAACCTGAACGTCAATCTTGGTTATATATTTGTTGAATAAATAAAAAAGTATTTGAGCAAACAAATATTTTTTTTAACAACACACACTGACATGGGCAGTAAAACAAATAGACTGCTCTAGTGTTATTTGTATCATAAATAAGAATCAAATAATTTCCTGGTTTCCAATTCTTCAATTATAAGCATAACGTGCGTGACTCCCCGTTCCGATTTTAGTACCTTCTTTTACCCCTCGCCCCCTTTCTTTCAAAAGTGGACCTCCTTAAACGGAATTATTTATGGCATGTTTAAGCCCTTCCAGGAATTTCCCCATTGGCTTCTCACGTCAAACTGTTCCATCACGGAAATAAAGTACGACCTGCACCCACCTGTTCTTTTTTTTTACCCCGTTTACTTGGAAAAGTTCTAGTTTATAGATTGAAAATGTGAATTTACGCCGTCATGGGCAACAGAATAACGACCGAAACCGTGCCAACCTCATTTTTTTCAATGTGCTTTTTATAGAGCAATCGAAAACGTGAAGGCACCATTGAAGTGAAAGTCATCACTAGACAACAACAAAAAAAAAAAGAATACTAGTACCTCGATAAAAAGAACGTCAACAGATTTTTATTTTTTTTTATCTAATGTTTGAATTTGCTTGACAGCTAATTTAATAAAATTTTGATATTTTGACATTAAACAAAAAAGGACGTATGATATTGATTACTTTTTTTATGTTTTTCATTTGTTCCGTTTATTTTGATTGTTTACCAGGGGTGGTAAAGTGTGTCACGTTCGTAGAAACGTTGACGTAAAACGTGATTTTACACAAAAAGGAAGAGCACGAATCCAATTTAAATAGGATTCAAATACTGGATTACACATATATGATTGATTTGATGTTCCTTTGTATATTTTATTCACAATATTTTCTCTCTTGTTGCAGTTCTTTCCAAGAGTACACCAGTTGTTCGACTCGCACGGTTGAAAGGTCCTGCGGGAGCGAAGCAGCAGAATTTAGCAAATTTTTTATGGAGAGGATGTCTTCAGCGATGATAAAGGTTGGTTACATTAATAGTTGATAATATAATAAATGAAATATTTTCCGAGCTGAGTTGCCGTAGTCTAATTAGGTTTAAAATATCGATTGTTTCGTATCCTGCCGTCTTCCACTAGAGTGGCCAAAATCTGATTGGTGAAGGTTCAGGCAGTCTTCGTTGAACCTTCACCAAGAAGACTTCAACAGCTTTTTTAAAAAAAAAACTGCAATTTTTAGTAGTATGAATAAATAAATAAAATTAAAATAATGTGATATTAATTTCTTCATTTAATTGGTACCTACTACAGATTACCTTAAATTAACGAAGAAAACTTTGTTATTGCTGTCACGCTATTGCCGCTAATCGAACCCGGGACCTTCGGCTTTGCGCGCCAATGGTCTGACCCCAGTAATTCCGACGATGTGACTTTGCAAGTATGTTCGTCGTTGTACTGCTGTCACCTACTGAGCATTGGCGCGTAAAGTCAAAGGTCCCGGGTTCGATTAGCGGGAAGGGTGCAACAGCAGTAACAAAATTTTCCTCATTAATTTGAGGTAATCTGCAGTAGGTACAAATTAATTCAAGGAATTGATAAAACATTAATGTATTCAAAAAAGAAGGAATTAAAATCCTTATTCGTCTAATTTTTAAGATCAAAGATCTCACATTTTGAACGCGTAGTCAAAGTAGTCACAACGAACCGAAACCTACATCCCACGACGAATAAGGATTTTAATTCCTTCTTTTTTAAATATGTTATATTTTCGTCTAGGAGTCCATCGGAATCAACAGTGTAATTCAATGCCCGTAGAGGTATCAGCCCTTGGAGTAGTTGTTTCTGTTGATTCCATATTTATATTTATATTTATAAACATTAATGTATTTAAATTTTACCTCTACTAAAAAATTCTACAAAAATTTTTCATTATAAATAAAAAGAAGATAAACAAAATTGTATGAGTGGTAAAATAAGAATGACTGTTGATTTCATAAAAAAAAACCTAATGAAGAAACCCCCTCTTTGTTGAACCGTGATAATTGATTGTGTACACAGAAATAGAATTATAAAGTTTGGGTAAAAGGAAAATTGTTTATTGCGAACGTCCAATTCGGAAGGGGTAGTAAATTTAAGTTCGTAGTTGTGAACAGTTCTAATTAAAATTTATCATCCGAATAACTTGCAACCGCACATGTGGGCAAGCATATTTGAACGTTGAGCAAAATGATAAATAAACCGAGATGAGGCAGATGTAATATGCACAAGTTTGGTGTAGTGGCAAAGTATTGAGGGTACGTGAGCATTTTAAACACTACTGAATATTTCAACTGCAAGTAGCTGTGTTGGCTCGGTTCGTAATGTTATGTTTGTCTCTTTTTTTTCTTCCTCTGTACGTTTGTTATTTGAGAAAGTCGACGGACAAATATGCAATAGGAACGCAAAACAACCAAGTTAAAGAAACAACCCTATGCTACGCTACCCCATGTACTGTATCTCGTTACTGTTTGCTACTCCCTGTTAAATAAATGACCGGATTTTCCTTGTACAGCTCCCTATGTTTTGCAGCATGTACTGCCTGAAGACTGGAAAGTCTTTCACAAAAAAGTGGCTTCAAATTTGAACAGTTCTAATATGTCTGTACGTCATTTTGATGAAATATGACCAGCCTGTGTCTGAAATACACTGTACCTATTTATTTATTAATTACAATTCATTCGTAAAAATTTGTTAACATAATCATTAAAAGGAGGACATTAAGTTCATAGTCAGTAATTTATCGAAACTACCAGACGTGGATCGCGATTTCGAACGTATTTGTTCTCATCAACACGTCAAAGATAAATCACCTAACCTAACCTAACCTAATCAAAACTGTTCCGCAAAAGCTACTTGATATAATATCAAAGTAATAATAATTATTAATAAATAAGCAGATATTGGTGTACACCTTGTATTATTAAAATGTTACTTCTAAAGCATTTTTTTCTGGAGACATCTCTTTAAGCCATATTATTTTATTCGCTCATAAACGGTTGTTTTTTTAATTTCATTTCCATCTTTGCTAATATGATAACATAATGAAGAAAAACTAAAACTAAGTTTGTAAATCGTGTTATAAGTAAAAAATACGTACCGTTGCTTATATAATTAAAATATTCTGTAAACGCCCCCAAGGCAACCTTCAGTATAATACACAGAAAGGAAGTTATTATTTCATTCATTATTTCTCGGTAATTTTATGCATCCAATAGCAGGGCCCTCGGAGAGGTTTTAATCATAATTTCACTTTCAAAAGTTGGACATTTTCGCCCTTTCGAGGCTCAAATGAAAATACAATCGCTAGGGACGTAGCAGTGGAGAAATGGGTGACCACAAACCCTCTCCCCGTTTCCACTAGTTACTAAATAGCGTTGTTGGGGCCTAAAGGCTTTTGGGATAAAATGTTTTAAATTAATGCGATTTCCATTAAGCAAATCAATTTCGCGAAGGGAAATGTAAACATTTTCAAATGCAAATCTCTAAAACGGTTAATCATGCGAATTTTGGCGTCTTGTTTAAAATTTGAGTAGCTTCAGAAAATTTAATCATATTTCAAGTTATAAATATTAGGGAACCCTTTCAACATCGTATTTAAACATAAATTAAAGCACTAACTTTGTAACGTTTACTTTCAACGGAATTATGGGCAATTTTAATTGGTGCACGTATCAAAAATTCAAATGTGACGTTTGCCATCTATTTAATACCATGTAATATTTTCGGATGAAATAACATCAAACATACACCTTCCTATTAAATAATCTAATATTCGGTACAAATTATCATCGGCCGCAAATAATATTCAGATGAAATAACGTTTGACACGTAGTAAATAAAGTTAGAAACAATGAAACAAACTTAACAAAACTAACACTAACTAATTTATGAACTTACCAACACAAAAATGTACATACGTCTTGCTTCGAGAAAGCGTAAAAATTCCTTTCCAAGTTAGTCATTCTGTCACTACATAATTTTCCGTTTTTTCACGTTTAAATATTTTATATTAGTCCACAAAAATACACTTTTTATGCCTGTCCGTAAATTATTAACGAAAAATCAAAGCACTTTTCAAATAAATTTACCGTATTTCAATTATTTCATATTAACGAGACCGCAGCAAACGTGTAACTCCGAAAACACTATGCGTCGACTGAGCGACCTTTGGACCGATATATGTATACTGATCGTTTTATACTTCGTCTCGTTAAAACGCATTTTGTTCTGTTACCAAGAATTTTGCATGAATAACTACACAATACCAACATTAGGTACCTAATTGTTTAATATAATAATATTTTATTTAAAATAACCGGACGCAAAATCATGTTAAATTTTATAGCGAAATTATTTTTAAGCCATGCTATAGATACGTGTTTTATCTTAATTCGAATCATTGGGTAAAAGTACTTGCTGTAATCTGTAACGATACCTATAGTAAGTAATAAATATGTAAAGCGCAAAAAACACTATAAGTTTAAATAAAAGAAGAAAAGTGTAATAGTTTTTAATATTTTCCACTACAATTGTTTAGCATCTTCAGGTGGAAGATGAGTATATTTAGTTCTTAAGTACTAAAAGTGTAGAAACAAAATAGTGGAGGGACTTTAAGTTTTTGAAATAATAGATTCGGGACACGATTTTACACAAAGTTAAAAAAGTCAAAAATTAAACTGTTTAGAAACAATGGAAATTAAAAAAAGCCCTTTACAGCGATAAAGATAATCTTAAGCGAACAATTAGATTTAAGTAATTCCCCGCTGTTAAACCCATGCCTATTTAAATCTGGAAACTCCACTCATAATTTTATACCTGCAAAATTATTATTAATACCAATAGTTTATGTACTTTTACCTACTTTAGTCTACATTTGTTACTCCTGTTGATGGCATAGCAGCCGAAATGCGTATCGAGTGAAATAAGCTCAAATTTTATGGAACAAATTACCAAGAAGTGAATTTTATTTATTTTGCCTTTATTTTGAAAATACGTTTAAGAGTGGGGAATCAATCAATTTGATCATTGTGTAATATATTTAATTTATTTTATTTGTTTATTTTTAAACTTTCTTGAAAATTCAGCTTTTGACTTTTACGTAGTTCTTTTAAGATTTTAAAATTGTGCTAGTTTTAATATTATTTGTTAAATGATATATTATATTCAAGGTTTTGGATAATGAGTAATTAGTTTTGAAATATGTCAATAATATTATGTTCTTTGTATAACATTCGACTAACTTTTTGTGATACATCGTCAAGGTAACATTCGTTTTCGAAATTGGATTTGTTTGAATTGTTTATTATTAATATTACTTATTGTTAAATCGAGAAAATTTATAGACTTGTTATGTAAAGTGTATAAAATTAAAAATATTACCTAATTGACGATGGGAACCTATAAAACATACTAAAATATCATCGACCATTAAAATCAATTTTTAAATAATTGATATGTTGAGGAATTTTATTTTGTAGATATTTCATAAAAAAATATTTGAAACTTATGTAGTATTATTTAAACTTGATTATGAAGTTTCAACAAGAAACGTCTACAACTATTAATTACGTAAAAATGAAATTCAAATTATTTTTTTTTGTTTCAGAACCACTGTCACGATTACACGCCGGAAAAATGTGGAATTTTACCATCATCGTCAACGTCAATATCAAGTTCCATAATTTCACTCAGTGCAATTACGTTACTGTCGTTCCTAATCAGATGAGCCCCTTAATAGCATGTAGTCTTCTCTTCTAATTTAATAGAAAATTATTAAATTATTTACTACAATTGTAATTCACATTCGACCTAGTGAAATATTGATGGTAGGAAGATAAAACAAAAAAAAATCGATATAATCGATTTTCCTGCAATCTGCTCATCGATGGAACCGCCAGAGCACTTTAAACTTCTAATGATGTAAAAAACAATGGTGCAATAAAAATGTTAAGCAAACATAAATTATTTTTAAATTAAATTGTGTTCATTCATTAACTATTATTACATCAAATAGTTTTTGTCTGTCGTATAAGTCTAATGTTATTGTAGATTCGTCTTGTTGTCTCAGATTAGAAAAAATCTTTTACCGTTTGCATCGTAAAAAGGGAGATTGCGGGGGGTCGTTTTTGCGCTTAATCTCAAACCACCCTTGTCCTGCATTGCTCGAACTTACAGTGCAAACAGTAACTGAACAACCTCCCAAGGACCCCTTACTGAAAAGACTGACGTAGGATATCAAAAAACATATATAAAGGCGACGTATAGTATTAGTATTAATTATTATAAATATAATATATATTTAATCTAATCTCCTTCTAATCTGAGATTTTTTTCTCTCTATTATGTATATTAACACTAGGTATCATTCATCATCACCCACATTTCTCGTTATTTATCTTCTTATTTATAACATTTTGGTTGCTTTTCTAGCGAATTTGTGTATAGTCGGATATTATTTTAATATAAAAATATATTTTAAAAAAATACAAAAAAAAATATATAGGTTACCTATTTCTATTGTAGTTTGAAATAAAGAGACTTATAGATGCCTATTTATTGTTTAAGTGTTTGTAATTAATAAAAGAAGAGCTGGTCTAGTCCCGTGTCAGATAAAATTCTTCAAATTTTATTAGGAAACCTACCTAGTTAATAATTTCGAATAAGTAATTCAAGAAGAAATATTTCTACTTTTGTATCAACACCTCATCTTATTAGGCAACACTAAAAAAGGCGCTTATCTATGTCAAGTTACGATATTTTCACCCTTGAAAATGATTTTTTGTACTATTCATTCATATACACACCCATCAAATTTTAAAGTATATTTTGTATTTTACTGGTTCGGTTTTGTTATGAAGCTAATCGTCCAAAATACTTATTGTAAATCCATAAATAAGAGGCAGGAACTCTGTTAGAAAAATAAAGTTTGTGTTTTAATATTTGAAGTTTTATTTAAAAAAAATCCAATCCATTTTCAAACAATAATAGAGCAAAACAATTCGATGAAGCGATGGTATAAAAACAAAATGTGAGCATACGCTATAAATAAAAAATAAAACATTTGAAAGTAGCACAATTAACGAGAGACATAAAAAGAAACGAAAATCAAATTTAAGTGAAAAAAACATCAATTTCAAAATGAGCAAAACAATAACAGAATTATGTAAGTAGAAAATAGGAGACTGTGGTAAAAGAATAATTAAATAAAGAAAGACTCACCCTATTACCACTAACTAAATTTAGCGGACACGTGTTTCGCCCACAGTCTCGCGTTGAAACACGTGTCCGCTCATATTAAACTTAGTGGTAATTGGGGTGAGTCTTTCTTTATTTAATTAGAGGTACCTAATTCAAACAAAAGTACTATTCTATTATTGCACATGACACATGGGAATTTTAAATAAAAGTATTACTGTTATTGCAATTCGCAGTTGTTAAAAAAAATACGGAAAATATAAAAACTTTTTAACGCGCAATTCGTTTGTATAAGAAAAAGAATTTTTCTGCAAATGGGCCTTAAAAAGTGTAAGAAAAATTAATGGAAATAAAAGTTACAATTTAAAATGCGATTTCTGACATACAGCAGTGAAGATTGTATTCAGGGGTGGCGGAGTACGTTGCTTCATCTTGGGTGAGGAAATTCACACCAAAATATCTCGCGTGCAAATTTAAAATGAAATCACTTATTTATGAGGATTTAACATACACGCCTCAACATATTTTAGGGATATTTCGAAATATGTTAATTTTTAAATCAAGTTTAATATACGAGATTTTTTGTCAAATTCAATCGTATTGCAAACAATAAATACCGTGTAAACACACAACAGCTACATTTCTTTTAAGTTATTAGAAAAAATTAGATGAAACAATAATCTTGAAAACTACTCATTTGCTTAATTAATATATGCGATAAAATTAAACGCGAAATATTAGATAGCAAGGAATAATTGAACTTTTATTACAAAGGTTCATCTTCCCTCGCAGTTAAAAGTGATTTTCACCTCCTAGGCATTGAAAGAATAAGGTTGTCTATGTCCTCTTGTGGATGGAGGTTATCAAGCTGGGAAAGAAGCTGTTGGTGTTGTTGACGAATGTGGACGCCATCCATTTGTAGTAGGAAGCTTCTCTAGAACATGTCCCACATATGGTGTATGGTATTGTACCTATATCTTTCAACAAAGACTACACAACCTTCTTCGTGTGCATAAGCATAAATTTTCGAACCAGTAAATTGCGCAACTACAAACTGAAGAATGATTTCGATTTTACTGCTTTGATCTGGTCTGTTTTTCCACCAACATGATTCCTCCACAAACCATTACTGTGCCAACGCTGTAGCTCTGCACTTCATGAGCATATTTCAACCTTTCCGAGTTGTCAAACTCTCGCATTTTGAATCTCGACCCATCAGAGAAGGGAAGACCATTGTTCTCGTGTGCGCAGCAGATAGACGTAGGAACTTAGCTGAGGAATCCTGGATCTTCCTTTAAGATCCTTGGTCATCAAACATTCGGGTTTCCTTCAGTTTCAGGGTTTTATAAGAATATAGAACCATAAACTCCTAGTTTCTAGTACTTTAGTATTTTGATAACGCTGTCGCCTTAATAGTTTAAGCAATGCACCAATGATTATCAGATCACCTTCGATCTGCAGTTTACACACGTGAGAATCTTTTAGAGACTCATCTTCGTCTGACAACTACCCTGAGCGACCCATACATCCAGAGACGTGATTATAACTAGACTGCGCCTTGCGTTTATAAAGCGATACTATTTGGTTAGGCAACACATTTTGCGAATTATGGGACAGAAACGCGAGAAATATTAAGAACGCTCGTAACATCACTCAGAAACTTTGAGGCAGTTGAAGTGTTAAGTGTAGTTATTTCAAATAAATGTTGTGCGACACTATTTTTATTGTACATAGGGTTTTGTGAACACTTTTATGAACTATTTTTTGTTAAAGTAATATAAAACTAGTTTAGTATTAGAGCAATATTGTTATATATTGTTGTGCATACGGTTGCCGTGAAAAGAGTTCTAAAGGTTCGTCTATTTCATTTCATGTGTAAGTACAATATAAACATAAGACACACTGATACATTTGTAATTTCTTGGAAGGTTTTCCAAGGATCCTCAATTAGAGAAAAAATAGTTGAACGCAATAAGGCGTAAAAGTTTTACACCGTCAAAATATTCAGTTGTGTGTTGTTTGCAGCAAACATTTTGAAGAAAATGACTTTTTAATATCCGCGGAAAAAAGAAAAAAGCGTTTTTGATTTTCCTCAGCATTTAATTAAAAAAGTAGTACCTCGACGCAACAAACGAAGTATTTTGTCACAGGAGCAAAAGTAAGCAACTAATTGAGTAATATTAAGATAAACAAAAAAGCCTATAAATCACGACTCAAAAGCCGGTAAGTTATCATAATGCTATTGACGCCGGTCGTGAAAGCCTTCATACTACTATTAATTTAATTTTGTTCTAAAATGCATACTTCTTTTCTTCTCATGATTAACATACTGTTTTTCTAACTTTCCCAACAGAGTACACATAATGAACGACTTCACATACCTTAGGTTTTTTTACTAACAAAAACTTACGAAACATATTTTATCAAATTCAATATTACCAACTATTATTTAAACCATAAAATCAGACTTTGTAAAATACATGTAAATAGTAGTACCGTTAATATACATCATTTAAATCACAGTCATCACATCTTTTTTATCAACTTCATACACCAATCATTCACACAACGAGAAATCTACTTGCGTTACTAATTAACTTTATTTTCACTTATAGCACATACAAGTTTAATTGTGTTTTCAATATATTTGGTTTGCATGTTAAATGCTATTGTAAATGATTTGCAATCTTTAGAGTCCATAAATTTCCGTTTAGCGCATGGGAAAGTTAAATGTGTCCCTGAATGTGCATTGCTGGTTGCATACCCAAAGTACATCATTTTCTAGTACAGAGAATATTGCTTACGCTCGGTCCATACTATAATCACGTCTCTGGATGCATCTCACGTGCACCCCTTTCGGTTGCAATACCAAAAGTATTCTACCATGCACAAACACGCCACTCACCCTTACCACATCTTATAATTAAAAATACATACATACGAATATATGGGGCCGCCTAAATTGTCACGCATAACCCATGCAATGAAGCAGTGGAATCGTCAGGAGTGGGGAAGCGGTTTGGACACCCTAAACACCGCACATTCCTCGATTAGGAAGTAAAAACATTAGAAACAACAAGCTATATCTACGTTGTAAAATTGATTGTACCAGATTAATTTAATTTGTTTTTAATAACTAAGAAACTACATAGTAATTACAATCAGGCAAACATTGCAACGATCTTACTACATTTGCTTAATTTTTTACAACGAACTGTAGCGAAAAGAAATTAATTTTAAATATTTTTATTTTAATATTCGTAAATTTAGTTTTGTAAATAGTTTCTGATTTCAATGTAGACGCAACTTCTTATCTTGTGGATGCCTTTGTTCTTTTTCATGTAAATTGTATTGTTCCGCTATTGCTATCACTTAATTCTACCTAGAATTGCGCCTTTCACCTATACCTGCTTGCACCCCTTACTAATAGCTGATTTTTCCCCTAATTGATGAATAAAAATCCATTAAAAAAACGATGATACCATTGTCCGATAGTGGTCTTTTGCATTGACCGCTCTAGGCAAGCGCCCAGAGCCTCGCGAATAATGAGGCCCCTAATTCCTGCCATGCCACCACTATTTTAATAACATAGTCCTCTCCCATATTCCAAGGAGCCTTATCTCCTAAGGTGGCCAGGGCCTCTAATAAGTTACAGACGGTCTCAAAGTTATTGAAAGTTTATTAATATGAGACAAGGGCGCATTGAATTAATTGACGAAAACTAAGGTTAATCGCTGATAGTGATTTGTGAAAAAATAAAACTTCTTTTCATAATAAATTCATACCTTCTCATAGTTGCAAATGCAGGAAAGTACTTCGAAGAGTAAATTCTGCAGCTGTAAATTACTTTTATAATGATAAGTTTATTGTATGTAGGTATTTATAATTATTTTATTTCCTGGCCGTATTCAGAACATATATAGTCAATATTAATGCGCCACCACGGTGTAGCATATAAATCATAGGCAATTTTATGGAACAGGTAAATGCGTAGAAAAAAAATTAAATAAAGATAATAATTGTACATTACCATTTTCTTCAGCATATCTTTAAAGGTACAGAAAACGACTGAGAACAACAGAAACATTAATAAGCATGATTAGTCGTGGTTATCAACTTATTTCTTATATATAAATGGATTCTAAAAGGGGTAAACATTTGACAATAACGAGCACAACCGGTAATTGAACTAAAAGCATTTCGTTTTTCAATAAAATCGGTTTAAATTGATTGACAAAAGAAACTTTTTCAGTATTCCTTCCCAGTTTCAACAGACTATTACAACAGATAAAACGCGTTTCGATGATTCGATTTCTGCATCTTGTTCTTCAATTTCATTTAATTTTAACAATTCACAGTATTGGTCTTCTACCAATAGATGATGACGAATTCTATTTAAATGAATGCGTGAATGAAATTAGTTCAAAATATTTTGAAGACAGTGGTCCAATTTTGACGATAAATGTCACATTTACAAATTTTCCTTTGCAAAGTATATTGCAAACCGATTTCGTTAATTTCAACAAACCGTTGTTTTATTATGGAAATGCTTGTATCATTGATCAGAGAGGAAGAAAAATCGAAGATTTCTTGAAATCTATCTCAACAACCTTCCATTGGAAGCCACAAGCTAAGTTTCTTATCATATCCGACGAGAATCCAGAAGAAATCTTCAAACGTCTGTCCCCTCACTTTGTAATTGATGTCATTGTACTTAATCCAAAGTCTTCAAAAGTGATTGAAATTCACACTTACTATTTATTCGGGGAAAATGGAAACATTCTGAAACCCATTACCTTGAAATTACTGGGTTTCTGTGTAGAAGGTGTTTTACAAGAGAATGTCAATTTGTTTCCAAATAAGCTGCCGAAAAATTTGAGCAAGATGGTAGTTAAAGCCGATGAAGTTACATTTTTAAAGAAATCATTTAAAACTAAAAGCGCACCAGTGGCAGTAATGAGTATAATTCAAGAAAAGATGAAATATACTTTGAATTATGTTAATCTAAATCCAAACCGTTCCTATCATTTTCACAGAGACATATTAAAAAATTGCCAAACACATTTATCCTTCACTGACAAATTGGCATTTTTGGATCATGTTTATCCCTTCCACATCGATCGCCTGGTTTGGATTGTTCCTAAAGCAAATGAAATTTCAGGCTGGAAGCGGCTATCTGATGTCATGGATGAATCACAAACATTGTCGATTTTGTTCTTATTCTGTCTCATTACATTGGTCAAGTTTTTATCGGATATTGTAAACAAAAAGCCGCACGACTTTGTAAGTTCTTTATTATTTTCATACCGTTTCATTGTTGGCTCATCAGCGAGATCCAAAAATCAAGCCACCAGCAGAAATATTTTAGATTTGTTTTGGGCCATATTCTGTTTCATTTATACCACTCTATTTATGACTCATTTGACTGTTTACATGACTACGCGATCTTTCGACAGACAACTGGATACAATCGAAGATATTGTCAAAAGCGGGCTCAAGATTGGTATTCGGGAACGCTTTTCAGATATCGACTTATTTCAAGCTAATAATTCAGTAGAAAACTATATTAGAAAGAATTACTACAATTGCGATAATTACCAGCAGTGGTTCGATTGGATTGCTCGTGAGAAAAATGTGACGTGTATTGTTTCCAATGATTTTCTAAAAGTAAAATACATGCAGGTTCCTTCTGAAACGATTCTATTTCACATTGGATCAGAAACAGTTATATTAACTTGGCAGAGTTTTGTATTCTGCAAGGGATTTCCTCTACAGGGTGATATAAGACGTCACTCCGCCAGTATTTTCGAAAGTGGAATTATCAGCAACTTTGTAAATACCATTCTGACTAGTAAAAAAGTTTCGAATAAACGAATCGACTCGAATGTATTTTTAACTGCCAGCGATCTCAGTTACGGCACAAGAGTAATAATTTTGGGATTAGGTACTAGTTTAATAATTTTTGTTATTGAGCTTTGTTACTATCACGGGTTGAAATTTTATAAAGAGCGTGGACCGTTTTTTTGGCGGAGATTTGAATTCAGAAACTGAGCCCCGTAATAATAATATTTACACATGATGGAAAAGATTTTAATATTTTAGTACGTAATAATAGATTGCCCCAGATTAACAACAAATTAATAATTATTCTATTCACATAGAGTTTTAATTATACTTTTATATTAATGTGGTAATGGAATTACGTTAGACCTAAAAGTAATAACTATAACTATGGTTTTAACTATGTCTTAAATTTAAATAGTATATTGACTCAGTAAATAGCAAAATTTGCAATAAAAAGGTGGTAGTGATTATTATTGTAATTATATATTATGTGTAATTGATTGATGTTAATTAATAAATAAGTTAAAAAAAAAGCGTTCCTTTATTCCTCGTTAGTGAAATGAGATGGTAAATGATAATTAATTATATCATAACTTTTAACAGTAATAATACATTTTTCGGGAAAAAATGATAAGAAGATAGAATCGAATGTTCCTAATTAATTTTCGGGAAAAAGCCGGCTACCAGAAGGTTCAATCAGTATGCAATAATAAAACGTATTAATCAAATAATCTTCAAAAACAATCCAAAACATTAAGATAACTTGTTCTGTACAATTCACTGAAATATAAATACTCATCCCATTCATAAACACTTAAAAAAACATAGTACTAAGTTAATTTTTATATTTATTGAATATCGTTAAGTTTTTTAAGATGCTCTATTGAAAACTAAGCCTGTTGCTAGAGCACGTTCAGGGTATTTTGGAAAGTCCATTTATAATAAAAATAAATAACACCAGATAGTTATTTTTCTTCTCCGTTAATTTCGATTTTTTAAAAAAGATTAATTTCACTTTATTTTAAAAATAAATAAGGATCCATTAAGAAAAACGATGATACCATTGTCCGATAGTAGTCTTTTGCATTGGCCGCTCTGGGCAAGCGCCCAGAGCCTCGTACACAATGAGGCCCCTAATTCCTGCCATGCCACCACTATTTTAATAATATAGTACTCTCTCATATTCTAAAGAGCCTTATTCTCCTAAGGTGGCCAGGGCCTCTAATAAGTTACAGACGGTCTCAAAGTTATTGAAAGTTTATTAATATGAGACAAGGGCGTATTGAATTAATTTACGAAAACTAAGGTTAATCGCTGATAGTGATTTGTGAAAAAATAAAACTTCTTTTCATAATAAATTCATAACTTCTCATAGTTGCAAATGCAGGAAAGTACTTCGAAGAGTAAAATGCTGCAGCTGTAAATTACTTTCAATATGATAAGTTTGTTTTATGTAGGTAGTTGTAATTATATTATTCAGGATATATTTAGAATCAGTTTTAATGCGCCCCCACGGTGTGACACATAAATCATAAGCAATTTCATAGAACAGGTAAATGCGTAAAAAAATTAAATAAAGATAACAATTGTACATTATAATTTTCTTCAACATATCTTTAAAGGTACAGAAAATAACTGAAAATAATAGAAACATTAATAAGCATGATTAGTCATTGTTATTAACTGGACCTACATCTATATAAATGGATCCTAAAAGGGGTAAAAATTTGACAATAACGAACAAAACCTGTAATTGAAGTAAAAGCCTTCTGGTTTTCAATAAAATCGGTTTAAATTGATTGACAAAAGAAAAAAAAAATAGGATTCCGTCCTAGTTTTAACAGACTATTGTAACAGATAAAACGCATTTCGATGATCCGATTTCTACATCTAATCCTTCAATTTTATTTAATTTTAACAATTCACGCTTCTGGTCTCCTACCAATAGAAGATGAAGAATTCTATTTAAATGAATGCGTGAACGCAATTAGTTTAAAATATTTTAATGACAGTGGTCCAATTTTAACGATAAATGTCTCACTTACAAATTTTCCTTTGCAAAGTATATTGCAAACTGATTTCGTTAATTTCAACAAACCGTTGTTTTATTATGGAAATGCTTGTATCATTGATCAGAGAGGAAGAAAAATCGATGATTTCTTAAAGTCTATCTCCACAACCTTTCATTGGAAGCCACAAGCTAAGTACCTTATCATATCCGACGAGAATCCAGAAGAAATCTTCAAACGTTTGTCCCCTCACTTTGTAATTGATGTCATTGTACTTAATTCAAAGTCATCAAACGTGATTGAAATTCACACTTACTATTTATTCGGTGAAAATGGAAACATTCTGAAGCCCATTACCTTGAAATTACTGGATTTGTGTGTAAAAGGTGTTTTACAAGAGAATGTCAATTTGTTTCCAAATAAGCTGCCGCAAAATTGGAGCAAAATGGTAGTCAAAGCCGATGAAATTACTTTTTTAAAGAAAGCATTCAAAACTCAAATCGCAGCGGTGGAAGTAATGAATATAATTGAAGAAAAGATGAAATATACTTTGAAATATGTTAATCTAAATCCAAACCGTTCCTATCACTTTCACAGAGACATATTAAAAAATTGCCAAACACATTTATCCTTCACTGACAAATTGGAGTTTTTGGATCAAGTGTATCCCTTCAACATCGATCGCCTGGTGTGGGTTATTCCTAAAGCAAATGAAATTTCAGGCTGGAAGCGGCTATCTGATGTCATGGATGAATTACAAACATTGTCGATTTTGTTCTTATTCTGTCTCATTACATTGGTCAAGTTTTTATCGGATATTGTAAACAAGAAACCGCACGACTTTGTAAGTTCTTTATTATTTTCATACCGTTTCATTGTTGGCTCATCAGCGAGATCCAAAAATCAAGCCACCAGCAGAAATATTTTGGATTTGTTTTGGGCCATATTCTGTTTCATTTATACCACTCTATTTATGACTCATTTGACTGTATACATGACCACCCGATCTTTCGACAGACAATTGGATACAATCGAAGATATTGTCAAAAGTGGGCTCAAAATTGGAATTCGAAATCTATTTTCAGATATCGATTTATTTCAAGCTAATAATTCAGTAGAGAACTATATTAGAAAGAATTACTACAATTGCGATAATTACCAACAGTGGTTCGATTGGATTATTCGTGAGAAAAATGTGACGTGTATTTTTTCCAATAATTTTCTAAATATAAAATACATGCAAGTTCCTTCTGAAACGATTCCATTTCACATTGGATCGGAAGCAATTATATTAACTTGGCATAGTATTGTATTCTGCAAGGGATTCCCTCTACAGGGCGATATTAGACGTTACTCCGCCAGTATTTTCGAAAATGGAATTATCAGCAACTATGCGAATAGGTTTGTGACTAGTAAAAAAGTTTCGAATAAACGAACCGATTCAAATGTATTTTTAACTGCCAGCGATCTCAGTTATGGCACAAGAGTAATAACATTGGGATTAGGTATTAGTTTAATAATATTTGTTATTGAGCTTTGTTACTATCACGGGTTGAAATTTTATAAAGAGCGCGGACCGTTTTTTTGGAGGACATTTGAATTCAGAAACTGAGCCTCGTAATAATCATATTTAATAGAAATATTTAACATACACATGATGGAAAACATATTAATATTTTAGTACGTAATAATAGTTTGCCCCAGATTAACAACAAATTCATAATTATTCTATTCACATACAGTTTTAATTATACTTTTATATTAATATTGTAATAGAATTAAGTTAGACATAAAAGTAATAACTATAACTATATACTAAAATATTAAAATATTTTAGTACGTCTTAATAGTTTGTCCCAGATTAACAACAAATTCGTAATTATTCTATTCACATAGTTTTAATTATACTTTTATATTAATATGATAATAGAATTATGTTAGACCTAAAAGTAATATCTATAGCAATGGTTTTAATTATGTGATAAATTTAAACAGTATATTGACTCAATAAACAGCAAAATTTGCACTAAAAAGGTGGTGGTGATTACGATTGTAATTATATATTATGTGTAATTGATTGATGTTAATTAATAAATAAGTTAAAAAAAACAAGCGTTCTTTTATTCCTCGTTAGTGAAATGAGATGGTAAGTGATAATTTTATAATAAGTTTTAATAGTAATAATACATTTTTCAGGGAAAAATGATAAAAAAGATAGAATCGAATGTTTCCAATTAATTTTCGGGAAAAAACTGGGTACCATAAGATTCAATCGGTATTCAATAATAAAACGGTTTAATCAAATAATCCTCAAAAACAAACCAAAACATTAAGATAACTTGTTCTGTACAATTCACTATAATATAAATAGTTCAAACATATGACATACCATAGTTTGCAAATAATTCACATACATGTATTCGACAAGGCAAAAAAATGTTCTTCAGTAGTTTGGATTGCGTAGCCACCGATCATATAATATAAGCAGCGTCGTCGAATCAGTTGGACGAGTAGATACCATTATAAGACCTTGTCAAACATATTACATACCATAGTTTGCGACAAACATCAGTAGACGATAACATACCGTCGTAATACGATATTATTATTATTGTATTTACGGGACAGCTTCGGTTTAGCTAATAAATTATCGATGCTACCTATGGTGTACTAATGACATCCAGTAAGATATAAATCACGATCCACATCTGGTAATTTCGATAAATTGTATCCAAGAACTAATGTTCTTTATTGACTACAACATGCAAAAAAATAAAGAAAATATATCTACAAATTACTGAAAATACAGTATTGGAATGATTGTGTAAAATGAGCGCATTTTCTTACAAATGGGCCTTAAACGGTGGGAGAAAAATTAAAGGAAAGAAATGCGAATTCAACGAGTAATTCAACTAAAAGCAATTTAACTGTCATAAAAGTCACAAACAACAGATTATTTTAATATTCCGTCGCAGTGCCCACAGACAAATGTACTGGTTAATGTGCAGCATTATGGCTCTGATGTTCTACATAATTTTTGAATGTTATTTAATTGTTAGTATCGATACATTTCGTCTTTTGCCAATGGAAGATAACGAGATTCATCTAAACGAGTGTGTGAACAAGATAAGTGCGAAATATTTTCAAAACAGCGGCCCAATATTAATGGTGAATGTTACCTTAAAAAAATTTCCTCTACAGGCCATTTTAGAAACCAATTTCGATAATTTAAACAGTTCAACGTTTTATTACGGAAATGCTTGTATTCTGGACCAGAGGGAACTAAATATGGAAGGTTTTTTGAAACATGCCGTTAAAACCATTCATTGGAAGCCACAAGCCAAGTATCTCATCATATCTGACGAAAACCCTGTGCATATATTCACATCTTTGTCGCCTTACTTCGTAATAGACGTTATTGTACTTTATCCAAAGTCATCAGAAATGGTTGAAATTTACAGTTACAATTTATTCGGGCAAAACGGAAAAAAATTAAAGCCTGCACCTAAATTAGTTGATTTATGTATTAAAGGTGTTCTCAAAGATAACGTCAATTTATTTCCAAATAAGTTGCCAAACAATTGGAGCGATATGGTAATTAAAGTTGATCGGTTAACTTTTATGGTGGACTTTTTCATAGACAACGTCGTTATGAAAATTATGGATATAATTCGAAATAAATTGAAATACAAGGTGCGATATGTGAGGGTAAAATCCAACCGCTCCTACAATTTTATGCAAAAATGGATAGAAGATTGTAAAGTTGATGTAGCTTTCACCGATGGCCTAAAATTTTTAGATCATGCATATCCGTTTATTCAGGACCGTCTGGTCTGGGCTATTCCTAATGCAAACGAATTGTCAGGCTGGAAGCGCCTACGTTCCATCATGGATGGTCCACAGATATTATATGTTTTTCTTCTATTCTGCCTTGCCGCATTGGTTAAGTTTTTATCAGATGTTGCTAACAGAAAACAGCACGCTTTCATACGCTCTTTACTATTCCTATACAGTTTCTTAGTTAATTCACCAATAGGATCCAAAATTCAAGCCACCAGCGGAAATATTTTGGATACGTTTTGGGCCATATTTTCATTGATATTTACGACTATTTTTGTAACTTATTTAATTGCTGTCATGGCTACACGATCTTTCGAAGTACAATTAGATACAACAGAAGATCTTGTCAGAAGTGAATTGAAAATTGGGATTCGAGTATTGTCCAATGATATCGACTTATTTCAGGGAAATAATTTTGTAGAGAAATATATTAGAAAAAACCATTACGATAGTAGCAATTTACAACAGTCTATTGATTGGGTTAAATTTGAAAAAAATGTAACGAGTCTTTTTTCTGAAAACCTACTGAAGACTAGATATAAAAATATCCCATCTGAAATGATTCCAGTTCACATTGGATCAGAAACTATTCAATCGTCGTGGTTTGCCTATGTATTTTGTAAAGGATTACCTGTCCAAACTGATATAACTCGTTATTCGCTCAATCTCATGGATTCTGGAATAGTTGGTTACTACAGGCAACTGTTTTTAGCTCCCGTTAAAAAAGCATCAAACAAACGAAGCGACTCAAATGTTGTATTAACCGCTGATGACCTAGTTTATGGTATAAAAATAATAATCGTAGGATTAAGTATTAGTTTAATGATGTTTATTCTTGAACTTTGTTACTACCATGGAGTGAAGTTTTATAAGGAACGTGGCCCATTTTTCTGGAGGATATACGACTTTAGAAATTAATAAAGTTGAGACCAATGGCCCCACTGATTTGACCCGAAATTCTCAGAATTTCGTATTTACAGTATCATCATATCCCAACTGAAATCTAACTGCTATCGTTAATATTGTTATTATTATAAGTAGTAGGTACATGTATGTAAGGTACGAAATATAAATAGAAATGATTATATCAAAATTATATTCAATAATTATCATCTTTGTATTTGCTTTTCCTTGAATCTCATATTTAACGTCGTAAAGGCTGGCGACTAGCATCCCCACATGTTTTGTTTATGTTATCTAAGGGTGACGAAAGACATAGAAAGAAACAGAAAGATGCGAGGGCAACATTTTTCTAATATACAGTATGTGTATTGACGTCGTGCACGATTGCAGTGGCGAGTTTTGCTAGCGATGCGATACGTATGCTTTTGCGAGCATAGCGATACGATGCGTTGCTTTGCGTTGTAGGTGTATTTATTATGCGTAGATAATTTGTGTAGTAAATTATTGGTTTACTAATGCGATCACTGATTATATATATGTTTGGTATATATGTATTATTTATACTGTGCACAGTACTCGAGAAAGATATGATTGTGTTAACACGTTATCATTGGCCATTGCGTTTATAAGAGCTCGTTGTTGAATTGTGGCTAAAGTGCCACGACTGTCTGTCACCCCAGTATTGTACAGGAGAGACACAGATATATCCGGTGATGCCTATAGTACTGTGACTTGCCTTGCGTGGGGTGGGCATGGTGCTATAGCGGCACGGGGTTAGGTTAGGTTATGAGCGAGAACGCCTGTTTGTCGTCATCTCACTTTCACACAGTCGCCAGCCAGCCAAATATATTTATACTTATTCACGCACGCCTTCATCTCCCGTCTAAGTCTATTTGATTTTTCTTTTGATTTAAATGTTCTTTTAAACATTAACCAATCTGACATCAAATCAAATCAAATCGAATTAATAAATTAAATTAAATAAAAAAAACATTCCCCCCTTATATGTATAAGAGAAGATAAAATTTGTTAAAGTGTTTTGTTATTCGAAAGAAATATAGATTTAAAAAGGTCACAGAAGAAATTTTAGTAAACTTTCGCAACAAGCCCATTGATAATGTTGTAAGAATAGCGGTATGCTTGTGACGGGTGTGCAACGCTGAACGGTTCCAGATTAAACAATAAAGAACAGGTTCGATAAATAATGATAGTGTTAATTGAAATAGGCTCATATGTAGAGCAATAAATTTAGTTTAAGTCACAGATTAGAGAGATTTATAGATGAAGCACCCCATTTTGTGATTTCACGACATCTATTGACTGGTGTACACAGTAGAAAGGAAAATACGGGTAATTTAAATAGGTTGCAATTTCATTTTCTGTTTTCAGTTTTTTCTCAAGTAATGAAACTAGAATTTAACATGTAACATACTATTTTCCAAAAGAATATAATAAACCATAAAATATTCTTTTAGTTGGTAGATTGTTACATGTTAAATTCTAAGTTTATCAAAATAATGCAGAGGATACATAACGAAAAAGATTTAATATGGCTAATAATATATTTTATTGTATAATTAGGATTGGAAACCTGGCTGGTTTCCGTTTTGACTGGTTAATAGGAGGTGTAGTTATATCAAAGGAAAATGTTAACAGAAATATAAAAGAACACTGTTTTATGATGCAAATAATGTGTATGTTCAGATTTGACAATAACAGAAAAGTATTTTTTTTGTTTTTGTTTTTGGAGAGGAGAGGAAATCTTCGAAAGACACCCAGCCGCTCATGCGATTGGGTAATGTCGGATTCCCGAGGAAGGTGTCCTCGAACCTACCGACTAAAACCTCTCCCTCTCAGACCATTTTTCACTAGGCTGATTAATCCCAGAACGGTTAACAGGGGTTCTACTGTAATAATTATAAACTTACATAGGAATGAAACAATTGCAAAATAAATGAAAATTTTCCAAGTCATTGTAAACAGTTAACATATTATATATCAGCACAACTAAGATACTCGATCCACTTAGAGATGCCGTATAAAAAACAACTGAATGTAACCATGGAAGTGGTATATTTACTAAATAAAATATGTATCTCCAATGTCATCTACCTACAAACTTCTTTTGAGTAAAATGGGTTATAGAATCAGTTATTAAAACATCCAAGAAATAAGTTGAAAAAGATGTTTTATATGTATTGTATATACTTACAATACATATGTACATTTATAAACAAGGGTATTTTCCCTGAAATGGTTTCAACTCGGGCGTCATGCAAAACAGTGGGGATAATAAGTACACTGCGGGTGTATTGTTTGTCAATCTTAGGTTTTATGTCATTATCATTTCTTATCGAACTGCACCCCTATGTGGTGCATTATGATGGTTAGGTTAGGTTGGGTTAGCAATGTTGCCAGTCCTAAGCCTAGATAAAGTGTGAAGGAAGGTTTTACATAATATATCTGATATGTAAACAGAACGAGACGCTGGAGTTGGGAAATTTTTGTTAACGCTCGAGTTGCAACGCACGAGAAATTAATAAATCTGCACAAGTGATAGATGAAGTTTTCTATTTTCAAGATACAATTTCTATATATCAAAATGTGTTTTTAGATTAGAAAACGTTCTTCTAATGCAATGAAAAACTTTGCAGTCCACCGTTATATTATTTACTTCAAAATATCGAACGAGCTGCATACATTACATATGGTAGTGGTGATATTGGTTCGTATGTTCAATTTAATAACGAATGAAGACGCATAAGGGTGAACTTTTATTAAACAATACAGAGCACTTGAAAGTATTAATTGATTAAATTACATAGATACGCCAAACATAAAATATGATCATTTCTCACGATCGATTGTATTTTACTAATGTTAATTGATATATTAAATAAAGTAAAACAAGAGTAAACGGTTACAAAACTTTTTTATTGTAAATCCACAATAATTATTTCGCCACACTGTGGCTTCTTCAGGTGGAAGAATAAAAAAGTTTTGTAACAATTTACTCTTGTTTTACTTCATTTAATATGGAGTTACAAAAAGTGAAAGCCTCCTCTATATTATATTGATATATTGTTTTCTAATTTGTTTAATGTAAATATAAACAAATTTGTGTTACCTACGATAATGTGGGAGCAAATTTAAATCTAGTAAAGAATTATTGGAATAAACTGGCAAATGTTTATATTATCAGCATGGACGACTATTAGACCTTGGAGGACAAAAAAGTCAAAGGCATATTATAATGTACGTTTAAAATGATACATAATATAACTCTTCATTCATGTTAGAATACAGCAACGATAGTTTTTTTCTGCAGAAACTCGTAATTCCTTATTTTAATATACAATCTGTCACAAATTAAAAAATTAAACACATAGTTTAAGTTACAAAACGTTTATTGTATAACCACAATGATCATTTCACCATACTGTGGCTTCTTCAGGTGGAAGAAGTTGAATAAACATAAAATTAATACAATATCATTATATACTAAAATTACTAATAAAATGGTAGGGGTGGAACTGAGTATTACACGATAGAAATATTTAAAAGCGGTGATCTATTTACATCTAATTGATTATTTATAATTAGGCCTAAACGACTTAATTTATTGATTTCTAAACACTATCAAAGACAGATAAGTAGTAAACAATGGTTTGTCGCAGTGGCCATTGGTTAATAATCGCCTCAAATCCATTGGCGTAACCAGAGAGTGCTTCCATTGTTACTACACTACTACTTCTGAAACAGTTGGTTCCTCGAAAATTGACAGAATTTTAAAGTAAAATGAAATGTTTCTGTGTTACTGAAACGATAATAATTTAAAGATATGCCTGCATGTAAGCAACGTGAGATTATCCCTGGTACGTTTTGTAAAAGTTTGAACATTAACTAGACGACTTTTCGATCCAGGTTTTCCATATTTGAGTTGAAGTTTTGAACTTTGAGCTCGGCATAACGAACTCGAAAATGTACTTAATCCATTACCAAAAAGTTCACTTATAAACTCTTGTTAAACCCAAATTGGAAACTAAATAAATTTATATAGGTAATACAATGGAAATTGTCTTTAAATTAAAAACGATAAAACGCATTGTAATTGTTATTCAAAATAGTTTTAAAAATTGAAGAAACAGTTATTCAAAATTTTAAATCAATAGATACGATAATTGTCAATTATTTGAAAACTGTTACAAACAAGAATAATACAAAAAAAAATACTTTATAACATTTATAACTATACAGTATTGTACTATTATTTCGACTGTTTAAGTCTCTATTAACAGTCTATACCAAAAAAAAAACAGAATTATAAAAGTTAATTCTTAATTGCCAGTATTTGTGTTGTGAATTTAACAACAAACTACACAAATGACACCTAATATTATATATAATAAATTTTACATTGACTTAGAAATGAAGTCTTTGTTTGCCGCTATCATATATTTGTTTTAAAACCAATTGTTTATAAACAAGTAAATTGTCTTACATTAGTACCAAGTAAAGTATTTTCTAATTTTTCTTTTGTGACGAACTGTAACTATTAAATATGAAATAAAAATTCTAATGAAAGTATGGATGTAAGAGAACATAATTTTTTGCTTGATAAAGGCACAAGATGATACCGATGGGCCGTACCGGATATAAAAAAAAACAAGACTATAAATACGAATGATGTGAGCTTTTCTTCAGTTTATCGTGACCATGCTTTCGGGAAAGAGTATGCGTCGCGACGCGTCGCGCTGCCGTGGCTCCCTTTTCGTGCTTTAGGTGCATGTTTATCCGTTCTTAAAGTTTTTTAACTTGTGCTGTAGTGGTTTCTAAATTTTCGGGAGTGTTTTATTAAGAGGATTAAGGCAACACCAAAGTAGCGGTAATGGTAAGTAATTGTTATCTTTTTATTTTTATTTATTTGCTTAACATATTGTTCAATATTTCAATTGTCTTTTTTCTTTGTGTTAATTGTCAAGTCTTTATAATAATTTGGAAATTATTAAAAACCATTCAGTGACTGAAAACATTTTGATTTTTAATTTTTTCAAAATTAACTTTTGTGATTGATGTTATTGGTTTGGTTGATTAATACTATTTTAGAAAGCTTCTATTTCTAGTTATCTTTTTAATAATTTTGTGAATTTTGATAGTTTGGACATGATCAAATTTCTTACAATAATTTTAAACGTTTTAGTTATCATTATTAACTTTTCATTAATGAATTATATCTTTTTAGAAATAGATTCGCCGCTCCGCATTTGATGAAATTAATTTTGGCTTTTTCAATAATTAATTTTATGATTGATACTATTGATCTAGTTTGATCTATTGTTCTTTTTTATTACAATTGGCTTCTTTCTTAGTTTATTATTTAAAATTTTGATTAAATTTTCATTCATGAAATTTTAATGACTTGTATGATGGTTTAGTTAATTATTAGAGATCATATACTAATTTTAATCGTTCTAACTGTAGTATACTTAAATTTTCGTGAATTTTAGTTTTGTAATATTAACTTTTATGAATGATATTATTGTCCGAGCTTGGTCGATCACAATGGTGAACCATAAAGTTGTGGAAATATTCAAGAACACGTTCCTTAAACTTTTACAGAAATTTATTGTTCTTTTTGATTATAATTGGTTTCTTTCTCAATTAGATTATTTAAAATTTTGATGAAATATTTATTCATGAAATTTTTCTAGTTTTTATAATAGTTTGGAAATTATTAAACAACTGCACCAATTTTAACTTTTTTGATTGAAAGTGCATAATATAAATTGAACACAAATTTATTGTTCTTCATTATGATGGGTTTCTCTTTCCATTTGACTGTTTATTTCATTTTTAATAATTTTCTTTTTTATCTTTTTGCAGTTACCGTCCAAAGAGTGGTAAGCGATTTGCATGGTTTCCCAATAGACGAGGTGGTAAGTTTGACAATTTGTTCCTTTACAATTTGACTCTTGGCACTTCGTCTATTCAATGTTTAGCAAGTATAGTACCATTTTTGTGTATTTATTGTGCAAATGGTAAGTACCATTAAGATATATTTTATCTATTAATACTGTAGTAGACTGTAAGTGAGTTTCAGCCTTGGAAAGACATCCAGCCGTCCCCCGACCGTCCATACGACTGAGCAGTATTGGATTCTAACCTCCGAGGATGATTTTGTCGTGTTTTCTTCAGCTGGTGTTTTGTATTGAGGTGGTTGAGTGTAAGTTGATGCCTGTGTTCAGGTGTAAATGTGTGGATGTTTGAGTGATGTGAGGAGGTTTTCGAGGAATTCTTCCAATTCCTTAGGGATGTCAGGACATTATGTCAGAAGTGTGGTTGGGGGTGAGGGATTCTTTATTTTTCCTAGGGCGACGGCGGCGCGGTAGTTTAAAAGTGGTTTGATGAATGTTTTCTTTGTGTGAGTAGGTGTTTTCATGTTAGGTAGGTCCATGGTTCTACATCGGAGGTTTGGATCATGTCGTCCGGGCAAGAGGATCGCCGTTACATAGTAGGACGCATGTTTTTCTTTATTTATTGGTGGGGGGTGCTTGCCTCTCACCCTTTCTTGTACTATACTTGCTAAATATTGTTTTTTCATGTTCGGTCGTTTGGGTATTGTTTGGTCCGCGTGGGGGGGTTGGGGGGAGAAGTGAAAAGTGTAGTGATTTCTACGAAGAGGATTATCAACTCCAATTAGAAGATAATGAAAAGTAAGTACAAATTCCAGTATTCCAATGTGCACTTAGTTATTGATTTCGACTAATTAGTTGACGTAGCAGCCTATATCCAGGCTGCAAATTTTGTATGGTTACAGATCCGCACTTATCTTCGACGGATTTCTTTCGAAGAAGCAATGGGTTCCAAGATGTAATGCATCAACTTCTAGAAAGTATAGTATTTAGAATAAGATGTTTTCTGTTACTGTTTTCATTTTTTAATATGTGACATGGCATCCTGAATCTGTCAGGTTGTCTGTCTCGTTATGATTACAGATCTGCACTTATCTTCTACGGATTTCTTTCGAAGAAGCAATGGGCCCAAGATGTGATGCATCAACTTCCAGAAAGTACAGTATTTATAATAAGGTGTTCTCTGTTACTGTTTTCATTTTCTAATATGCAACATGGCATCCTGAATCTGTCAGGTTCTCTGTGTTCTTGTGATTACAGATCCGCGATTATCTTGGACGGATTCCTCTGGAAGAAGCAATGGGCTCCAAGATGTGATGCATCAACTTCCACAACGTATAGTATTTAGAATAAGTTGTTCACTGTAACTGTTTTGATTTTGTAATATGCGACATGGCATTCTGAATCTGTCAGGTTGTCTGTCTTGTTGTGATTATACGATTTGGAAGTTGCCTCGCTGACATATTCTCAACGTTCTTTTCGTCTGGGAATATTGTTTAATTTCGTTAAGCAAACTAAACCATTTCAATGTTTTAAGCTGCATTTTTCAGTTTTTTCTAATTTCCTTCCATCAGTCTCACTTTCATCTTACTTTCATATTATATATTTTAATGGCGACTGAAAGCAAAATCACAATAATATATAAGTTGCTTTATTAGTACGGTTCGAAAGGCTAAAATTTCTTATTATGGGTTGTGATGTTGTAATTTTATGTGGTAGCTGTTGATGTTGTAATGTAGATCAATGTGGGTCGCTTATCTGCGTAGATGTAGTAGAGAGAAAAAGAACTTTTAGCCTTTGAGGAATCAATGTAGGTACGTTAACGTGTTTTCCAAGGAGAACCTCAACTCTAAGATTAATGAATCAACTTCCAGAAAGTATAGTATTTATAATAAGGTGTTGTCAGTTACTGTTTTCATTTTCTAATATGTGACATGACATCCTGAATCTGTCAGGTTATTTGTCTTGTTGTGATTACAGATCCGCACTTTCTTCGACGGATTTCTTTCGAAGAAACAATGGGCTCCATGATGTGATGCATCAACTACCAGAAAGTATAGTATTTATAATAAGGTGTTCTCTGTTACTGTTTTCATTTTCTAATATGCGACATGACTTCCTGAATCTGTCAGGTTGTCTGTGTTCTTGTGATTACAGATCCTCACTTCCTTCGCCGGATTTCTTTCGAAGAAGCAATGGGCTCCATGATATGATGCATCAACTTCCAGAAAGTATAGTATCTAGAATAGGATGTTCTCTGTTACTGATTTCATTTTCTAACATGTGACATGGCATCCTGAATCTGTCAGGTTGTTTGTCTTGTTGTGATTACAGATCCGCACTTCCTTCGACGGATTTCTTTCGATGAAGCGATGGGCTCCAAGATGTGATGCATCAACATACACAACGTAAAGTATTTATAATAAGGTGTTCTCTGTTACTGTTTTCATTTCTAACATGTGACATGGCATCCTGAATCTGTCAGGTTGTCTGTGTTCTTGTGATTACAGATCCGCACATTCTTCGACGATTTCTTTCTAAGAAGCAATGGGCTCCAAGATGTGATGCATCAACTTCCAGAAAGTATAGTATATATAATAAGTTGTTCTCTGTTACTGTTTTCATTTCGTAATATGCGACATGGCATTCTGAATCTGTCAGGTTGTCTGTCTTGTTGTGATTACAGATCCGCGATTATCTTGGACGGATTCCTCTGGAAGAAGCAATGGTCTCCAAAATGTGATGCATCAACTTCCACAACGTATAGTATTTAGAATAAGTTGTTCTTTGTAACTGTTTTGATTTTGTAATATGCGACATGGCATTCTGAATCTGTCAGGTTGTCTGTCTTGTTGTGATTATACGATTTGGAAGTTGCCTCGCTGACATATTCTCAACGTTCTTTTCGTCTGGGAATATTGTTTAATTTAGTTAAGCAAACTAAACCATTTCAATGTTTTAAGCTGCATTTTTCAGCTTTTTCTAATTTCCTTCCATCAGTCGTCACTTTCATTTTACTTTCATATTATATATTTTAATGGCGACCGAAAGCAAGATCACAATAATATATAAGTTGCCTTATTAGTACGGTTCGAAAGACTAAAAATTCTTATTATGGGTTGTGATGTTGTAATTTTATGTGGTAGCTGTTGATGTTGTAATGTAGATCAATTTGGGTCGCTTATCTGCGTAGATGTAATATAGAGAAAAAGAACTTTTAGCCTTTGAGGAACCAATGTAGGTACTTAAACGTGTTTTCCAAGGAGAACCTCAACTCTTAGATGTGATGAATCAACTTCCAGAAAGTATAGTATTTATAATAAGGTGTTGTCTGTTACTGTTTTAATTTTCTAATATGTGACATGGCATCCTGAATCTGTCAAGTTGTCTGCCTTCTTGGTGATTACAGATTCGCACTTTCTTCGACAGATTTCTTTCGAAGAAGCAATGGGCTCCAAGATGTGATGCATCAACTCCCAGAAAGTATAGTAGTTATAATAAGGTATTGTCTGTTACTGTTTTAATTTTCTAATATATGACATGGCCTCCTGAATCTGTCAGGTTGTCTGCTTTCTTGTGATTACAGATCCGCACTTTCTTCGACGGATTTCTTTCGAAGAAGCAATGGGCTCCAAGATGTGATGCATCAACTTCCACAACGTAAAGTATTTATAATAAGGTGTTCTCTGTTACTGTTTTCATTTCTAACATGTGACATGGCATCCTGACTCTGTCAGGTTGTCTGTGTTCTTGTGATTACAGATCCGCACTTCCTTCGACGGATTTCTTTCGAAGAAGCAATGGGCTCCAAGATGTGATGCATCAACTTCCAGAAAGTATAGTATTTAGGATAAGTTGTGCTCTGTAACTGTTTTCATTTTATTATATGCGACATGGCGTTCTGAATCTGTCAGGTTGTCTGCCTTTTTGTGATTATACGATTTGGAAGTTACCTCGCTGACATATTCTCAACGTTCTTTTCGTCTGGGAATATTGTTTAATTTCGTTAAGCAAACTAAACAATTTCGATATTTTAAGCTGCATTTTTCAGCTTTTTCTAATTTCCTTCCATCAGTCGTCACTTTCATCTTACTTTCATATTATATATTTTAATGGCGACTGAAAGCAAGATCACAATAATATATAAGTTGCTTTATTAGTACGGTTCGAAAGGCTAAAATTTCTTATTATGGGTTGTGATGTTGTAATTTTATGTGGTAGCTGTTGATGTTGTAATGTAGATCAATGTGGGTCGCTTATCTGCGTAGATGTAGTAGAGAGAAAAAGAACTTTTAGCCTTTGAGGAACCAATGTAGGTACTTACTTACGTGTTTTCCAAGGAGAACCTCCACTCTTAAATGTGATGAATCAACTTCCAGAAAGTATAGTATTTATAATAAGGTGTTCTCTGTTACTGTTTTCATTTTCTAATATGCGACATGGCTTCCTGAATCTGTCAGGTTGTCTGTGTTCTTGTGATTACAGATCCTCACTTCCTTCGCCGGATTTCTTTCGAAGAAGCAATGGGCTCCATGATATGATGCATCAACTTCCAGAAAGTATAGTATCTAGAATAGGATGTTCTCTGTTACTGATTTCATTTTCTAACATGTGACATGGCATCCTGAATCTGTCAGGTTGTTTGTCTTGTTGTGATTACAGATCCGCACTTCCTTCGACGGATTTCTTTCGATGAAGCGATGGGCTCCAAGATGTGATGCATCAACATACACATCGTAAAGTATTTATAATAAGGTGTTCTCTGTTACTGTTTTCATTTCTAACATGTGACATGGCATCCTGAATCTGTCAGGTTGTCTGTGTTCTTGTGATTACAGATCCGCACATTCTTCGACGATTTCTTTCTAAGAAGCAATGGGCTCCAAGATGTGATGCATCAACTTCCAGAAAGTATAGTATATATAATAAGTTGTTCTCTGTTACTGTTTTCATTTCGTAATATGCGACATGGCATTCTGAATCTGTCAGGTTGTCTGTCTTGTTGTGATTACAGATCCGCGATTATCTTGGACGGATTCCTCTGGAAGAAGCAATGGTCTCCAAAATGTGATGCATCAACTTCCACAACGTATAGTATTTAGAATAAGTTGTTCTTTGTAACTGTTTTGATTTTGTAATATGCGACATGGCATTCTGAATCTGTCAGGTTGTCTGTCTTGTTGTGATTATACGATTTGGAAGTTGCCTCGCTGACATATTCTCAACGTTCTTTTCGTCTGGGAATATTGTTTAATTTCGTTAAGCAAACTAAACCATTTCAATGTTTTAAGCTGCATTTTTCAGCTTTTTCTAATTTCCTTCCATCAGTCGTCACTTTCATTTTACTTTCATATTATATATTTTAATGGCGACCGAAAGCAAGATCACAATAATATATAAGTTGCTTTATTAGTACGGTTCGAAAGGCTAAAAATTCTTATTATGGGTTGTGATGTTGTAATTTTATGTGGTAGCTGTTGATGTTGTAATGTAGATCAATGTGGGTAGCTTATTTGCGTAGATGTAATATAGAGAAAAAGAACTTTCAGCCTTTGAGGAACCAATGTAGGTACTTTAACGTGTTTTCCAAGGAGAACCTCGACTCTTAGATGTGATGAATCAACTTCCAGAAAGTATAGTATTTATAATAACGTGTTGTCTGTTACTGTTTTAATTTTCTAATATGTGACATGGCATCCTGAATCTGTCAAGTTGTCTGCCTTCTTGGTGATTACAGATTCGCACTTTCTTCGACAGATTTCTTTCGAAGAAGCAATGGGCTCCAAGATGTGATGCATCAACTCCCAGAAAGTATAGTAGTTATAATAAGGTATTGTCTGTTACTGTTTTAATTTTCTAATATATGACATGGCCTCCTGAATCTGTCAGGTTGTCTGCTTTCTTGTGATTACAGATCCGCACTTTCTTCGACGGATTTCTTTCGAAGAAGCAATGGGCTCCAAGATGTGATGCATCAACATACACAACGTAAAGTATTTATAATAAGGTGTTCTCTGTTACTGTTTTCATTTCTAACATGTGACATGGCATCCTGACTCTGTCAGGTTGTCTGTGTTCTTGTGATTACAGATCCGCACTTCCTTCGACGGATTTCTTTCGAAGAAGCAATGGGCTCCAAGATGTGATGCATCAACTTCCAGAAAGTATAGTATTTAGGATAAGTTGTTCTCTGTAACTGTTTTCATTTTATTATATGCGACATGGCGTTCTGAATCTGTCAGGTTGTCTGCCTTGTTGTGATTATACGATTTGGAAGTTACCTCGCTGACATATTCTCAACGTTCTTTTCGTCTGGGAATATTGTTTAATTTCGTTAAGCAAACTAAACCATTTCGATATTTTAAGCTGCATTTTTCAGCTTTTTCTAATTTCCTTCCATCAGTCGTTTCATTTCATTTTACTTTCATATTATATATTTTAATGGCGACCGAAAGCAAGATCACAATAATATATAAGTTGCTTTATTAGTACGGTTCGAAAGGCTAAAAATTCTTATTATGGGTTGTGATGTTGTAATTTTATGTGGTAGCTGTTGATGTTGTAATGTAGATTAATGTGGGTCGCTTATCTGCGTAGATGTAGTATAGAGAAAATGAACTTTTAGCCTATGAGGAACCAATGTAGGTACGTTAACGTGTTTTGCAAGGAAAACCTCAACTCTAAGATTGATGAATCAACTTCCAGAAAGTATAATATTTATAATAAGGTGTTGTCAGTTACTGTTTTCATTTTCTAATATGTGACATGGCATCCTGAATTTGTCAAGTTGTCTGCCTTCTTGGTGATTACAGATTCGCACTTTCTTCGACAGATTTCTTTCGAAGAAGCAATGGGCTCCAAGATGTGATGCATCAACTCCCAGAAAGTATAGTAGTTATAATAAGGTATTGTCTGTTACTGTTTTAATTTTCTAATATGTGACATGGCATCCTGAATCTGTCAGGTTGTCTGCCTTCTTGTGATTACAGATCCGCACTTTCTTCGACGGATTTCTTTCGAAGAACAATGGGCTCCAAGATGTGATGCATCAACTTCCACAACGTAAAGTATTTATAATAAAGTGTTCTCTGTTACTGTTTTCATTTCTAACATGTGACATGGCATCCTGACTCTGTCAGGTTGTCTGTGTTCTTGTGATTACAGATCCTCATTTCCTTCGCCGGATTTCTTTCGAAGAAGCAATGGGCTCCAAGATATGATGCACCAGCTACCAGAAAGTATAGTATCTACAATAGGATGTTCTCTGTTACTGATTTAATTTTCTAACATGTGACATGGCATCCTGAATCTGCCAGGTTGTTTGTCTTGTTGTGATTGCAGATCCGCACTTTCTTCGACGGATTTCTTTCGAAGAAACAATGGGCTCCATGATGTGATGCATCAACTTCCAGAAAGTATAGTATTTAGAATAGGGTGTTCCCTGTTACTGTTTTAATTTTCTTATATTTGAGATGGCATCCTGAATTTGTCAGGTTGTCTGTTTTGTTCTGATTACGTATCCGCCCGTTCATATTATATATTTTAATGGCGACCGAAAGCAAGACCACAAAAAATATAAGTTGATTTATTAGTACGGTTCGAAAGGCTAAATATTCTTATTATGGGTTATGATGTCCTAATTTTATGTGGTAGCTCTTGATGTATTGTAGATCAATGTGGGTCGCTTATCTGCGTAGATGTAGTATAGAGAAAAAGAACTTTTAGCCTTTGACCATTATTTATGTGTTAACAATTTGATGAACAGAACAATGTATACTTGGTTAAGAATTTTATTTACTCGAAAATATTACTTCCTTTAAATCTCCAAATCGTACATCGACAATTAATAGCTATTAATGTCTGTGAAATGTTGTGGTTTGGACCCACCACATAACAAAAGGTCCCTCACGCTTGGTTTGCAACGCTGACCAGAGCGTGAGTATTATTTTTCCCGTGTGGGGAGCCTGCAACCCCCATCGGGCGCGTTCCCGGGTGGCGGATAGGGAAGTGCCCGGCTAGTAGCAATCGGGTAAGAGATAAAACGTCTCTCGCGGACCAACAGGCACTTTTAAAATTTGGTAGTTTATTATAAGAACAGGCTTTCACGGCCCGAATCTCTAGTAGAATGCGTATTCATAAAAGTGGTAATGATCTTGTTTGAACGGATATTAGATGCGTACAAGTCGATGGAACACATGCAGTTAATACAAGGGGCAAACATTAACTTTACATCAAATAAATAAGCTTACGTAGAAGTAGATGGGCTACTAAACGGTTAGATTAGCCAAATATAACTCTTACTTGTTCAGCTCGTACTTCTGGTTCTGTTTAAAATGCAAAATACGCATTTATATTTTTGATTATAAATGCCATTTTTTAAATAATAATTTTTACTTGTATTTAGAAGTATTTTTTCCTGTTAATTTGTTTAACGGAATGCAAATTGGAACGTTCACGGATTGTTTGTTAATTCTATTACATTGTAGTACGGTATGATGTTTTATAATTTTGTACAATATTAAAATTTTTATTAATTCTTCAATAATTGTTTCAACTCCTCTCACACTGCAGATATATTGTTTTATACATAAAAACTATGTACCTATATGTAGCCAATGTTCTATTATTTTTTGCTAATTATACCTGTATTGTGGTTATTGCAAATATAATAACACATTGCATATATAACATGCTATAGGAACCTAGCTACCCAGACCTTTATGAAACTACACATGGTCACATAACCTGTTTTACTTACTTTTGCAGGTAATGAACCGTGAACCGACTCCAAAGCGTGGAAAGACGCAACAGTATTCTGGGATGCTCATGGTATAATATTCATTGTTTCATTCATATCTTAAAAAGGGGAAAACCATAAACAGCTACTATTAGGTAGCGTTATTGGAGCGTGTAAAAGACGAATTCGCGGAAAAGCGACCTCATTTGAAGAAGAAAAAAGTACCGTTTCATCGAGACAAGCCACCGTGTCACAAATCAATGAAATCGATGGCAAAATTCCATGAATTGGGCTTCGTATTGCTTCCGCATCCACCGTACTCTCCAGATCTGGCCCCCAGCGACTTTTTTCTGTCCTCAGAACTCAAGAGGATGCTCGCTGAACAGAAATTTTGCGCCGATGAAGAGGTAATCGCCGAAACTGAAGCCTATTAGTATTAGTATTACAAAAATGGTATCGAAAAATTGCATGACCGCTATAATCGCTGTATCGCCCTCAAAGGGAACTATATTGAATAATAAAATCAAATTCTATCAAAAAAAAATTTTTTCTATGCTAGCCTACGAACTTTTCAACCCACCTATTATTTTTCAAACGTACTAACGTATTGAAACTATTTTGTCGGCAGATAAACATAAATCGTGGTCAGTGAAATTATTTACGTGTTTGTTTTTTAAAAGGGAGTAGAAATTACTGATAGAAATTCAATTAACGAAACCAATAAATAATCAAGCTAAAATCTATTTCATTAACGTACGAGTTTAGACAAATGAGTTTAAATTAATAGATAAATGAAACAGGTCAACAATTATTGTAATACTTCTTCCTAGTTGTTACAAATCTTTGCACATATTCCTTCAAAAGACAATTAGACAAAATGGAAGATATTATTGATAATGAACTCCTAATTAGACTTCGAGCTCTTTTTACACACATCGATTTATTTCAAGCCAATAGTTGAAAGCACTTGGAAGAATTAAATGCTGCAGCTGTAAATTACTTTTAATATGATAAGTTTATTTTATGTAGGTATTTGTAATTATTTTATTTCCTGTCCGTATTCACGATATATTTAGAATCAATATTAATGCGCCACCACGGTGTGGCACATAAATCATAAGCAATTTCATAGAACAGGTAAATGCGTAAAAAAATTAAATAAAGATATCAATTGTACATTATCATTTTCTTCAACATATCTTTAAAGGTACAGGAAACGACTAAAAATAATAGAAACATTAATAAGCATGATTAGTCATTGTTATTAACTGGACCTACATCTATATAAATGGATTCTAAAAGGGGTAAAAATTTGACAATAACGAACAAAACCTGTAATTGAACTAAAAGCATTCTGGTTTTGAATAAAATCGGTTTAAATTAATTGACAAAAGAAAAAAAAATTTAGGATTCCTTCCCAGTTTTAACAGACTATTGTAACAGATTAAACGCGTTTCGATGATTCGATTTCTACATTTTATTCTTCAATTTCATTTAATTTTAACAATTCACGCTACTCGTCTCCTACCAATAGAAGATGAAGAATTTTATTTAAACGAATGCGTGAACGCAATTAGTTTAAAATATTTTAATAACAGTGGTCCAATTTTAATGATAAATGTCTCACTTACAAATTTTCCTTTGCAAACAATATTGCAAACCAATTTCGTTAATTTCAACAAACCGTTGTTTTATTATGGAAATGCTTGTATCATTGATCAGAGAGGAAGAAAAATCGAAGATTTCTTGAAATCTATCTCCACAACCTTCCATTGGAAGCCACAAGCTAAGTTTCTTATCATATCCGACGAGAATCCAGAAGAAATCTTCAAACGTCTGTCCCTTCACTTTGTAATTGATGTCATTGTACTTAATCCCAAGTCTTCAAAAGTGATTAAAATTCACACTTACTATTTATTCGGGGAAAATGGAAACATTTTGAAACCCATTACATTGAAATTACTGGATTTCTGTGTAGAAGGTGTTTTACAAGATAATGTCAATTTGTTTCCAAATAAGCTGCCGAAAAATTGGAGCAAAATGGTAGTCAAAGCCGATGAACCTACTTTTTTAAAGAAAACATTCAAAACTCAAAACGCAGCGGTGGAAGTAATGAGTATAATTGAAGAAAAGATGAAATATACATTGAAATATGTTGATCTAAATCCAAACCGTTCCTATCACTTTCACAGAGACATATTAATAAATTGCCAAACGCATTTATCCTTCACTGACAAATTGGAGTTTTTGGATCAAGTTTATCCCTTCAACATAGATCGCTCGGTTTGGATTGTTCCTACAGCAAATGAAATTTCAGGTTGGAAGCGGCTATCTGATGTCATGGATGAATCACAAACATTGCCGATTTTGTTCTTATACTGTCTCATTGCATTAGTCAAGTTTTTATCGGATATTGTAAACAAAAAGCCGCACGACTTTGTAAGTTCTTTATTATTTTCATACCGTTTCATTGTTGGCTCATCAGCGAGATCCAAAAACCAAGCCACCAGCAGAAATATTTTAGATTTGTTTTGGGCCATATTCTGTTTCATTTATACCACTCTATTTATGACTCATTTGACTGTATACATGACCACCCGATCTTTCGACAGACAACTGGATACAATCGAAGATATTGTCAAAAGCGGACTTAAAATTGGAATTCGGAAGCTATTTTCAGATATTGATTTATTCCAAGCTAATAATTCAGTAGAAAACTATATTAGAAAGAATTACTACAATTGCGATAATTATCAGCAGTGGTTGGATTGGATTATTCGTGAGAAAAATGTGACGTGTATTTTTTCAAATAATTTTCTAAAAGCAAAATACATGCAAGTTCCTTCTGAAACGACTCTATTTCACATTGGATCAGAAACAATTATATTAACTTGGCATGGTATTGTATTCTGCAAGGGATTCCCTCTACAGGGCGATATTAGACGTTACTATGCAAATAGGTTTCTGACTAGTAAAAAAGTTTCGAATAAACGAACCGATTCAAATGTATTTTTAACCGCCAGCGATCTCAGTTATGCCACAAGAGTAATAACATTGGGATTAGGTATTAGTTTAATAATATTTGTTATTGAGCTTTGTTACTATCACGGGTTGAAATTTTATAAAGAGCGTGGACCGTTTTTTTGGCGGAGATTTGAATTCAGAAACTGAGCCCCGTAATAATCATATTTAATAGAAATATTTAACATACACATGGTGGAAAACATTTTAATATTTTGGTACGTTATAATAGTTTGTCCCAGATTAACAACAAATTCGTAATTATTCTATTCACATAGTGTTTTAGTTATACTTTTATATTAATATGGTAATAGAATTAAGTTAGACCTAAAAGTAATAATATAATCATGGTTTTAGTTATGTGTTAGATTTAAATAATATATTGAGGGAATAAACAGCAAAATTTGCACTAAAATGGTGGTGGTGATTATTATTATATGTTAGTTAATAAATAAGTTTTATAAAAACAAGCGTCCATTTATTCCTCGTTAGTGAAATAAGGTAGTAAGTAATATTTTTATAATAACTTTTTAGTAATAATACATTCTTTCGGAAAAAAATTGATAAAAAGATAGTACCGAATGTTTCTAATTAATTTTCGGAAAAAAACCGATTATATTATACCGCCATAATACTATATTACTATTATTGTATTTACGGGACAGCTTCTGTTTAGCTAATAATTTATCGATGCTACCTCTGGTGTACTAATGACATCTAGTAAGATATAAATCACGATCCACATCTGGTAATAATATATAACTAATATTAAATTATGGTTAGTGATATTAATTACGTGTTTATTCTTTAAAAGGAAGTTGAAATTACTGGAAGAAATGCAATGAACGAAACCAATAAAAAATCAAGGTAAAAGCTACCTCATTAACGGGCTATTTTAGACAAATGAGTTTAAAATTAACAGATAAATGAAACAGCTGAACAATTATTGTAATACTTTTTCCTAGTTGTTACAAATCTACTTTTTACTACAGATTTAGCAGCTTACATGGCCACACGTTATTTCGAAAAGACAATTAGACAAAATGGAAGATATTATCGATAATGAACTCCGGATTGGATTTCGGTCCCTTTTTATACAGACAACGGCATAAATCACAAAAAATCGCTTTTTTAATTAACTTCTTTTCATTTTTTTTTTGACACTCGCTTATTGACAAAAAACTAGTGTGTTTTGTTTTTGTTTTACGACGCAGTATCCTAGGATAATCTCCAACCTTTCACAACCGCGAGCGTGACGGCACTCCGGATATCCAATAGGCTGAGGAGACACAAGCGTCACTTAGCCGACCGCTACATTGGTCGAAAGTTCAAGTCAATGATTTTGTACAGAAGTACTTTTGGAAAAATTATATCAATTGCAGTAACCATACACAGTGAATCGACTGAATTATTAAAGAAAAGAATGTAACGTGTCTCTTCTCGGAAAATTATTTAAGGCATTTGTATACGAATGTCCCCTATGGAATGATTCCCTTTCACCTTGGATCAGAAACAATTGCATCGACGTGGTATGGTTTTGCATTTTGCAAGGGATTCCCCCTTCAGAACAATTTAAGGCGTTACACTGCGAGCATTCTTGAAAACGGAATAAAGAGTTACTTTGACAAAACATTTAAAACTAACTTTAATAAACTGTCGAAGAAAAGGACTAATTCGAATTCATTCTTAACTGCTGAAGATCTATCTGACTTGTGGTATAAAAGTAGTAACACTGGAATTAGGCATATGTTTAGTGATATTTGTTTTTGAAATTTGTTACTGCTACGAACACAAGTTTTATAAGGAGCGAGGACCATTCTTTTAGAGGCGGTTTGAATTTAAGAACTAACGATGAGTTCAAAATTTTTCGACATAATCTGATTCTTAATGTTCAAGTTGTACTACATACCCCTCTAATACAATTGAAATAAATATTATTCATTATGATTGTTAGAGACGATGTCATACAAATTGGAAAATTATTAGAAAAAACCTAACCAGTTTTTAAAATTCCCACTTGCATCATATAAAAACTATTAGAATTTCACTCTATTTTAAATGTTTCTAACACTGTCCACTATTCTCGAATTGTGAGCAAAACAGAGAAATAATTAGATGTATACAGTACCTGTACAACAGTAAATAAATTATCAACGGTTATCTCATCTAATACATTTTATTCCAAAACTCCATCAACCAAAAAATTTTTTTCAAGGGAAAAGAGAAAGTGGAAACAATCAAAAAGTTAAAAAATAAAAAAAAGAAAATCTGAAAATTTAATTCCTACCTTTCTGAAGGTGATGTTGACTCTCTTCTTTAACCAGATACAACGATTCTTGATCAGGATGAAATGGGTCCATGTTAGCATTGACATGGTATGGGGACTCTATCATCTATTAATTGCAGCTGAAACAATAGTGAAAAGATATATAACACTCTACTTTAATTAAATGTAATAAATAAGGGAGTTCATGCATGACAGTATAGTAAGAAAACTACAGAAATGTTAGGACACGTTTTGAACATAAGGGGAAGAGAACAGGATTGGTTAAAGGTATTACGTATAGAAGCTGACATTCGAATTTATTCTGTAGCGACCAACATCAATAGGATAAGAACACCCTGACATAACTTGTTTGTGTAGATATGTATAAAATGTCTTCTATTTTTACTTAAACATCTGCAGCTATTCTTCTCTTTACAACTAGCAATATTACTTCGGCATCTGTTCTTCTCCTTACAAATTACTTTATTACCTCTGTACTTTCCTATAATCCCTTGCAATATTTTTATTCTATTTATTAACTGCAAAACGCCTATGATTCTATACCTATCCTAATTACTTTCTTCGGTGCTTTGGGTTCAACGTCTCAAGCTAAACGAACCGATTCAAATGTATTTTTAACCGCCAGCGATCTCAGTTATGCCACAAGAGTAATAACATTGGGATTAGGTATTAGTTTAATAATATTTGTTATTGAGCTTTGTTACTACTACGGGTTGAAATTTTATAGAGCGCGGACCGTTTTTTTGGCGGAGATTTGAATTCAGAAATTGACCCCCCAATAATCATATCCAACAGAAACATTGCACATAATGGAAAACATCTTAAATTTAAACTTTCTAAGGTGCGCTTATTGTGAAACATCATATTAATAATAAAATACAACACTAGTAGAATGTTTGCACTAAATGTATTGAGAAACTCGACAATTGTGTCGGGCATTGCCCATTATCAAGAGTATAAATACTAAAGAAAAAAGTCTAACAAACAGTGTATATATAGGTACATCTATAATTCGCTGAGTAGGAGAGGGGATGTTGTTTGTCCTAACTCTAATTGATTATTAACAATATTTATTTTATTGTGGAGGCTTTTCTTAATCTCTAACTTTTCGAACATAGATAATTTCTTACTTTTAGATATTTTAGTGTTTATACAAAGTACAATGTTCTGAAATTCCAGTATGCAAATTATTTTTATTAATACTATTTATATATTCTTTTATCATAGTTGAAAAAGCTCTACCAGTTTGTCCAATATATACTGCATCACATGAGTCACAAGCTAATTGATATACACTACTTTTTTCCAAAGGCGTTATTTTCTTTTTATTATTGATTAATATAGTTCTTAAAGTAAATTTATTATTATCAACAACAGTTAAACCTAAATTTTGTAATTTATGTTTATATCAATGCCCGACACAATTGTCGAGTTTCTCAATATATTTAGTGCAAACATTCTACTAGTGTTTTATTTTATTATGAAAACATCTTAATATTTTAATACTGAAAACGCGTCTGCCATAGATTAACAAAAAATTCAGAATAATTCCTAATAATAGGCAACACTAACTTTACTTATATACGAATGTTGTTTTCTAGCAATTCGTTAGTAGTGTCGCAGATATAGCATTTTACGTTCATTAAAAGACTGCGGAACGACTGGTCAAACAATTCATGCACGGAATACGTATAATATGTAGAGAAAACATTGACTACATGACTAAAAATACAGGGACGTACCAAAATTAGACTCAAATACCATCAGTTACTATTATCTTATATTTAAGAGTAGGGTCTATAATTTGAATTAAAAATACACTTGGTTTCAAAATGTTATATTTGTAGACACTACAATTGTTTCAGCAAACATTGCCTTCATCAGATGTGATTTCACAATCATCACTACTATTGTTGTCAATGTTTGCTGAAACAATTGTAGTGTCTACATATATAATATTTTGAAACCAAATGTATTTTCAATTCTCTAATTATGTTTTCTGTGTTTCAACAAGTGAAAGCTTCCACTATCAATTGTCTATAATTTGATTATTTCTCAAATTTATACAGTAAATTGAAGCAATAAACAGGGAATTTTGCACTAAAAAAGTAAGTGTCTTTAACGATATGATAATGTTGTAGTTAATTGATGTTAATTAATAAAATATTTTAATAAAAATCGAGGGTTTCATTATCGTTTACGAAATTATATAGTAAGTGGCAACTGTATAATAACTTCTAATAGTAATAAACACTTTTTAAAAAAAGAATATATATATATATAAAGAGATAGAGTTGAATTTTGCTAATAAATTATTGGAAAAAACCGGGTACCATAAGAATCAATAAGTCTATAATAATAAAACTTTTTAATCAAATAACCTTCAATGTAATTCAAAATATATCTCCAAACCTAGTAAAATTTTAGAAAAAATCCATAATTTAACAATAAGAAAGGAAGAACAAATAAAAGTTCGTGGCATTTAAGTATAAGCTCACATTATTCAAACTTTATATTAGATAGAAGGGAAAGGCGTCTGAAGAAAAAATCAATTAAAATGTTAATTGATTCCGATTAGTTTAGAGAAATTAATGTACTACGTAAATGTACATTCATCGAATAAATACACTTTAATTGAAAAATTTAAAAATGAATACAACAGACAGTAAGTTATACAAAGTTTGTTAACTGTTAAAAAAGAATGATGTTTACCAAATATCATGTAAAGATTGACCAGCTATTTATATAGGACAGACTGGTAGAGCCTTAGGAGTTAGGATGAAAAAACATCATAAATCAATTTCACAAGAAATCTATGTAGCGACTTCGCAGAACATTGTATAGTAAATAATCATACTTTAGACCAAGGTCATATCAAATTAATTCACAACATTCATAAGGGCAGATTGTTAAATTTACTAAAGTGGTCGAAATTAATAAAGGACTTTTTAATAATAAATTAGTAACGAATGACCAAACAGAATTCCATTTATCCTCACATTTAAAAACTAGCATAAATCTTAGTATTTAAAACCTAGAGGTAGAAATTTATAGTTAGTATACATTGGTACTTTTTTGATAATGGTGTAACAACCGAAACGACTGTCGTCAAGAATTTAATTCAATTAAATATTGTGAAACTAGCGAGTTTTTTTTTGTTTACATTACTATTTTATTTAATAAAAAAAGTATTTCACACTTTGAATCTGATGGATTCCACACTAAATTTAAAGCGCATTGCATAGGAGTGCGTTACAAACCAGATATGATGTACTAATTAGAGAAACTAACTAATTAAAACCGCAATCTATTCTTGACTAACCTGAGTAAAAATTGAAACTAGTAATTTAGAAGAAAAAATTATGTTTTAAAACACGAAACTATAATATAACAAATCATTATGTTTGTTGTTTTTTGATATCAATTTTAAGGGATGATAATTAGGTTATTAAAATTTTATAATACTATATTTCCTATTGCCATTACCCACACCAGACCTATGAGGGGAGTAAACTGGGGTATCTGCCCTAGCGGTAATTTAAGGGAGGGACAAATTCATATGATTCAACAAACAAGCCGTTTCACTGGTGCATTTAGAAAGGTGCTGCGTGCAGTGCAGTGTAGCAAGACAATCATTTCAAATTAACAAAAGCCGTTAACTCCTGGTGAACCATGTTCGCAAATTACACAATTAAAACACAAACTCTTGGATTAGTTCACAAATTCATTAAAACACTCTATGTACATTTCTCCTATTATGGCACCTTCAGCAGTAACTTACTACTAGACATAAACATTAATACAGAGCTTATACACTATCGATATCGTTCTGCACTAAAATCGGATCTAAGAGGGGGTTACTTCACAATTTCGATTTCAATTATTTTTTCCTTCTGAGTGATCAGTTCGATCTGAATCTTTCGCTTGTTAATATCATTTCCTTCCGTCGAGATAAATCACTCCGCGGAGGGAGAAACAAACATGTTGCTTACGAGTTTGTATTTTTAAGAGAATTATTATTAAAAAGTATGTAAATGTAAAAGGACCAATTTACAAAAACCTGTAAGGCTTGCAAAGAAATAAAGTATTATTATTATTATTATAATTTATTATAAACAAACCCATTAATAACGTACATATAAATCATACTAACGTATTAAAAATATATTGTCAAAACATAAAGATACATTAGGGTTAGTGAAATTAATTACGTGTTTGTGTTTTAAAAGGAAATTGAAATTACTGGAAGAACTACAATGAACGAAACCAATAAATAATCAAGCTAAAAGCTACCTCATTAACGTACGATTTTAGACAAATGAGTTTAAACTAACGGATAAATGAAATAGCTGAACAATTATTGTAATACTTCTTCCTAGTTGTTACAAATCTTTGCAACATATAATACGTATCACTATGATTTTACTTCTACATCTTATTCTCCAATTTCATTTAATTTTAACAATTCACAGTATTGGTCTGCTACCAATAGAAGATGACGAATTCTATTTAAATGAATGCGTGAACGCGATTAGTTTAAAATATTTTAAAGACAGTGGTCCAATTTTGACGATAAATGTTTCACTTACAAATTTTCCTTTGCAAAGTATATTGCAAACCGATTTCGTTAATTTCAACAAACCGTTGTTTTATTATGGAAATGCTTGTATCATTGATCAGAGAGGAAGAAAAATCGAAGATTTCTTGAAATCTATCTCCACAACCTTCCATTGGAAGCCACAATCTAAGTACCTTATCATATCCGACGAGAATCCAGAAAAAATCTTTAAACGTCTGTCCCTTCACTTTGTAATGGACGTAATCGTTCTTTCCCCAAAGTCATCAAAAGTGATTGAAATTTACAATTACAAGTTATTCGGTAAAATGGGAAACATTTTGAAACCTACATCTAAATTTCTGGTTTCGTGTGTGGATGGTGTTTTAGAAGATAATATTAATTTGTTCCCAAATAAGTTACCAAACAATTGGAGCGAAATGGTTGTTAAAGCAGATGCCTTTACTTTTTCATCCAAGACTTTCAAAACCCACAACTCGCTTTTGGACATTATGAATTTATTTGAAGAAAAGATGGAATTTAAGTTGAAATACGTTCAATTTACAACAAACCGTTCGTATTTCTTTAAACGCGAGGTACTAGAGGGTTGTAAATGTCATGTAGCCTTTACTGACAGATTGCTGTTTTTAGACCATGCCTATCCTTTTAACCACGACCGCGTAGTTTGGGTTATTCCCAAAGCAGACGAAATATCAGGTTGGATGCGACTAATTAATATTATGGACATACACCACATACAATCAATCTTGCTCTTATTATGCCTCGTTGCGTTAGTTAAGCTTGTATCAGATGTTATTAACAAGAAACAGCACGATTTCATAAGTTCTTTATTATTTCTGTATAGATTCATTGTTAACTCATCAGCAATGTCCAGAAAGCAGGCCACCAGCGGAAATATTTTGGATTTTTTTTGGGCTTTATTCTGCTTCATTTATACGACTGCATTTACGACATATTTAACTGCTATCATGGCCACACGATCTTTCGAAAGACAATTGGACAAAATGGAAGATATTGTCAACAGTGAACTCCTGATTGGACTTCGAACCCTTTTTACAGACATCGACTTATTTCAAGCCAACAATTCTGTAGAGAATTACATTAGAAAAAACTATCACAATTGCAGTAACCCTACACAGTGGATGGACTGGATTATTAAAGAAAAGAATGTAACGTGTCTCTTCTCGGAAAATTATTTAAGGCATTTGTATACGAATGTCCCCTATGGAATGATTCCCTTTCACCTTGGATCAGAAACAATTGCATCGACGTGGTATGGTTTTGCATTTTGCAAGGGATTCCCCTTTCAGAACAATTTAAGGCGTTACACTGCGAGCATTCTTGAAAACGGAATAAAGAGTTACTTTGACAAAACATTTAAAACTAACTTTAATAAACTGTCGAAGAAAAGGACTAATTCGAATTCATTCTTAACTGCTAAAGATCTGACTTATGGTATAAAAGTAATAACACTGGAATTAGGCATAAGTTTAGTGATATTTGTTTTTGAAATTTGTTATTACTACGGACACAAGTTTTATAAGGAACGAGGACCGTTCTGTTGGAGGCGGTTTGAATTTAGGAACTAACGATAAGTCCAAAATTTTCCGACATATTGTTATTCATAATGTTTAAGTTGCACTACATACCTCTCTAATACAATTGAAATAAATATTATTTATTATGAATGTTAGAGACGATGTCATACAAATTGGAAAATTATTAGAAAAAACCTAACCAGTTTTTAAAATTCCCACTTGCATCATATAAAAACTATTAGAATTTCACTCTATTTTAAATGTTTCTAACACTATTCACGTTTTGTGGAAGATTTGCTACACTCCATGTTAGCGTGTAGCACCTGTATATCATAATTTGAAACATTACGATTTTCTCGAATTGTGAGCAGAACTGACAAATAATTAGATGTATACAGTACCTGTACAACAGTAAATAAATAATTAAAGGTTACCTCATCTAATTCATTTTATTCTAAAACTCCAAATATTTTATCGAGAGAAAAGAGAATGTGGAAACAATCAAAAGGTTAAATAAAAAAATTAAAATTTAAAAAATTAATTCCTACCTTTTTGAAGGTGATGTTGATCCTCTTATTTGATTAGACACAACAGTCCTTGATCAGGATGAGATGAATCATGTTAGCATCGACTTAGGAAGATAACTCCAGCATCCATTGTGTTGGAGCTGTAAAAATAGTAGAAAAAGATACAACATTCTACTTTAACTAAATTTAATAAACGTCTAGTGTTATTAAGGTAGTTCACGAATGACATCATAGGCTATATTCATAAACAAATGGTAATAAAACTGTAGAAATGTTAGCGTACGTTTTCAAGGAAAGAGGGTAGCGGGATTAATTGAAGATACAACTTTTACTTCAACATTTTATTAATTGCTCTCACATGTTGTCACAGTATTCACGATAGTTTTAATTGGAAGTCTTAACTAATTATATAATGTTTGATATATTTTGTATTTAAAGTATCTACAATTGGAGGGTATCGAGAGGCTTTGATCAAGACTTTTTATATTAAAATGACTTCTCACTGAAACAAGTTAAACAAAAAGGACATTAACAAGCAAAAATAATCAAAATTAAATAATAACTATATCAACTTTACCTCAAGAGATGCATTAAAATAAAAAGAAAATATTAAAAATAAATCAAAATACATTGCGAAGAAAAACAATGACAGCATCGGCCAATAAGTAGGTTTTTCGATTGGCCACTCTGGGCGTGTGACCCTAGTTCTTACCAGGTCACCACTATTTTAGTAAAGTAGTCCTTTATCATATTGATAGGAGCCCTATCATCCCCAAATATATTGAAAATACGTTAATTGGAAACAATGACGTATTGAATTTTATTTACGAAAAATAACGTTAATGGAAATCATTTGGTTCCTGATTAAAAATTTATCGAAATTACTAAATGTGGATAGCAGTTCCGATCTTTATTATATATATAAGTAAAAGATGATAAAATAAAAATGCTTTTTTGTTCTACACAGGAATTTATTAATTCTCAGAGAATTGTTTTGAATATGTTTCACAAAAAGCCAACGGCAAACTCCGTTCAAACTATTAGTATATAATAACTATTAACGCGCCACGGTGTGGCACATAAAGCATAAGCAATTTCATAGGACAAGTAAATACGTAGAAACGATAATTCTACATTATCGTTTTCTTCAACATGTCTTTAAAGGTACAAACAACTAATTGAGAACAATAGACACATTAATAAGCATGATTAGTCGTTGTTATTAACTGGACCTTCTTCTATATAAATGTATTCTAAAAGGGGTAAAAATTTGACAATAACGAACAAAACCGGTAATTGAACTAAAAGCATTTTGTTTTTCAATAAAATCGGTTTAAATTGATTGACATAAGACAAATTTTTTGTAGTATTCCTTCCCAGTTTCGACAGACTATTGTAACAGATTAAACGCGTTTAGATGATTCGATTTATACATTTTATTCTTCAATTTCATTTAATTTTAACAGTTCACGCTACTCGTCTCCTACCAATAGAAGATGAAGAAATTTATTTAAACGAATGCGTGAATGCAATTAGTTTAAAATATTTTAATAACAGTGGTCCAATTTTAATGATAAATGTCTCTCTTACAAATTTTCCTTTGCAAACAATATTGCAAACCAATTTCGTTAATTTCAACAAACCGTTGTTTTATTATGGAAATGCTTGTATCATTGATCAGAGAGGAAGGAAAATCGAAGATTTCTTAAAATCTATCTCCACAACCTTCCATTGGAAGCCACAAGCTAAGTACCTCATCATATCCGACGAGAATCCAGAAGAAATCTTCAAACGTCTGTCCCCTCACTTTGTAATTGATGTCATTGTACTTAATCCAAAGTCATCAAACGTGATTGAAATTCACACTTACTATTTATTCGGTGAAAATGGAAACATTCTGAAACCCATTACCTTGAAATTACTGGGTTTCTGTGTAGAAGGTGTTTTACAAGAGAATGTCAATTTGTTTCCAAATAAGCTGCCGAAAAATTGGAGCAAAATGGTAGTCAAAGCCGATGAAGTTACCTTTTTAAAGAAAACTTTTAAAACTCAAAACACAGCAGTCGCAGTAATGACTATAATTGAAGAAAAGATGAAATATACATTGAAATATGTTGATCTAAATCCAAACCGTTCCTATCACTTTCACAGAGACATATTAAAAAATTGCCGAACGCATTTATCCTTCACTGACAAATTGGAATTTTTGGATCATGTTTATCCCTTCCACATCGATCGCCTGGTTTGGATTGTTCCTGAAGCAAATGAAATTTCAGGCTGGAAGCGGCTATCTGATGTCATGGATGAATCACAAACATCGTCGATTTTGTTCTTATTCTGTCTCATTACATTGGTCAAGTTTTTATCGGATATTGTAAACAAAAAGCCGCACGACTTTGTAAGTTCTTTATTATTTTCATACCGTTTCATTGCTGGCTCATCAGCGAGATCCAAAAATCAAGCCACCAGCAGAAATATTTTAGATTTGTTTTGGGCCATATTTTGTTTCATTTATACGACACTATTTATGACTCATTTGACTGTTTATATGACTACCCGATCTTTCGACAGACAATTGGATACAATCAAAGATATTGTCAGAAGCGGAATCAAAATTGGAATTCGAAATCTATTTTCAGATATCAATTTATTTCAAGCTAATAATTCAGTAGAGAACTATATTAGAAAAAATTACTACAATTGCGATAATTACCAACAGTGGTTCGATTGGATTATTCGTGAGAAAAATGTCACGTGTATTTTTTCCAATAATTTTCTAAAAGCAAAATACATGCAAGTTCCTTCTGAAACGATTCCATTTCACATTGGATCAGAAGCAATTATATTAACTTGGCATAGTTTCGTATTCTGCAAGGGATTCCCTCTACAGGGTGATATAAGACGTTACTCCGCCAGTATTTTCGAAAGTGGAATTATCAGCAAATATGTAAATACGTTTCTGACTAGTAAAAAAGTTTCGAATAAACGAACCGACTCGAATGTATTTTTAACTGCCAGCGATCTCAGTTACGGCACAAGAGTAATAACATTGGGATTAGGTATTAGTTTAATAATATTTGTAATTGAGCTTTGTTACTATCACGGGTTGAAATTTTATAAAGAGCGCGGACCGTTTTTTTGGCGGAGATTTGAATTCAAAAATTGACATCCTGATAGTCATATTTAATAGAAACATTTACATATAATCAAAAACATTTTAATATTTTAGTACATACTAAATAGTTTCCCCAGATCAGCAACAAATTCATGATCTAAGAGTAATAGCCAATGGTTTTAATTATGTCTTAGATTTAAACATTATATTGAAGCAATAAACAGTAAAATTTGGACTTAAAAAGTGGTGGGTTTTTAATGATATAATTATACTGTAATCGATTGGTATTAGGTAATTAATAAATAATTTAAAAAAAGCAAGCGTTTCTTTGTCGTTAATCAAATAAGATATAAAGTGATAACCTTTTAATAACTTTTAATAGTAATAAATAATAAAATAATAAATAAATAAATTGATAAAGAGGTAGATTGAAATTTTTCTAATAAATTATTGGAAAAAAAAACCGAGTACCATACGGATCAATAAGTTTATAATAATGAAACTTTCTAATCGAATAATCTTAAGCGCAATGTATCCATTACAGAAACAAATCAAAACATTAAAATAAGTAATATGTGTAAAAAACATATCCAAAATTTTATGAAAACCGAAGAAAATCCTATGAAACATACAACTTATGCAAATACGAGTAACAATGGCAGAATAAATTAATGGTCAACATTTTGTATTTTATGTAATTTAAGTACAAGCTGAATTAGACATTGCTGCATACTTCATATAACACAGACAAGGCCATTTGAAAGAACATCAATCGCGGGTTTCATTTCAGATTAATTTTAAAAGAGGAAAATAATATTAATAACGTTTTCGAAATTTAAATGCCTATCAACAAACAACAAACGCCAAAAATTAAATTTATTTGAAAAATTCAAAATACAACAGGTATAACATCATCCTGATCGTCCCTTTATAATGCTCATCATCCTTATCATTCCCTTATCACCCCTCATCTTCTCATTATGCATATCATCCTCTTTCAAATAGTCGATTGGAACTTAAAGGAAATCGAATTATTTTATATTAAAGTATTTTACTTTGAACGCCTAGAGCATTCAACATTAAAATGTCTTTTCGTTCTTTCTATAATGAATTTTACTGGTAAATAAATAAATATATGTGTACATATAAAATAAATGTGAATTTATCATATCAAGGATATCGAGAAGGTCTTTGGTACAAAACAATCAAAGACACGTTAAATAAACATCTATAATCACGTTTCCCCATGCTACCATATTATTTTGCAAATAGAATTCATCACTGCCTTGAAACTAAAGATTCTTGATAGTTCTCGGTATTATTTTCTTCGGGTCTGTCCATATTTGTCAAATTTTGAACATATAGCAACATAAATGAGTACAACACCCTCGATGTAGTTGATTTTGTTACATACTATATTCAAATTTTTGAGTCATCGAGGTTGCGTATACATTTGATCGTTTCAGTATATTAGTACGAGGGTGTATCAACTATAAACGGACTGATTTTTTTAAAATTACAGAGGTAAGTGACCTGGTAGTAGTATATGCGAAGTTGGTCTGTACCGCTAGGGAGAAGGGAGAACCAACCGCAACTCACTCGAGTCGCTCTAGCACGAGAAGAAGTGCATGTCTCAGTGGAGCTGCGGATTATTATTAAGTTTTTGGCCAAGGAGGGGGTGAATCCCACCGAAATTTTGTGGCGATTACAGGCACAGTTCGGGGACAACACCCTGTCAAGAACTCGGGTGTTTACATGGCATAGGGAATTTTCTGAAGGCCGTCAAAAGGTCGAGAACGAGAGCCATTCTCGCCCCTCAAGGACAAGTGTGACCGAAGTTAATATTGGGACGGTCCAAAATCTCATTGAGGGAAATAGACGCATTACTTTCTGAGAAATCGTTGATGAATTGACCATCAGTTACGGGAGTGTCTACGGGATCGTGACAGCTGAGATGAAAATGCGCAGTGTCCGCTAGATGGGTCCTGGTTTCCCGAATGTTATCTGAGGATCACAAGGAACATTGATTGGAGATTTCGCAGCGACACTTCAATCGATTCCAGCAAGAGGATGAAGCATTTTTGTGACGAAACATGGGTGCACGTTCATCACTACACACCCGAGTCGAAACAGGCGAGTATAGAGTGGAGAAAAAGCGGCGAGAGGGGTCCAATGAAGGCAATGACGCGCTTGTTGGCCGGAAAGATAACAGTAACAGTGTTTTTTCATCTGCAAGGTGTTTTTCACGTTGACTTTCTCCATAATCGATACACGATAAATGCGCAATATTATTTTCATCTACAGGATGCCGCGAAATTGTCATTTCGAAGGAAAAAGAAGAGACAATCGGTCAGACGTGTCAGTTTTTGGCATGACAACGCCAGGCCTCATACGGCCAATGCCAGAAGGAAAAAATTGGATTAGGCTGGGAACATCCGCCATATAGACTCAACTTGTCCCCTTGTGACTTTCATTTTTTTGGGTCCCTAAAAGAAGCGCTTGGAGGCCAACGTTTTTACTAGAACGACGCAGTGAAAGCATTTGTGCTCCAAGAGTTTCTACGATGATGGCATAAAAAAGCTATCAATCCAACAAGAAAAATGTATTTATAGAATGTAGAAAAATAGTATAGATATCGAAGTCTAATTAAATATAGTTCGAATTTTTTACAAAACCATCCCATTTATATTTGATACACTTTCGTATCAAGAAAATAGTTAGGCTAGGTTATTAGACGATTGTCGCATCGATTCTCGTCAATAGGTTTTTATTTTGTGAATCAGCAGTAATTGCATGCAAAATGAATTTTTCAAATCTGTTAACTTTTCTCTTGGGTAATTAGATTCTTTAGCTACATTTCGTTTTCATTTCAGAACTGGTGGCACGCAGACCATGGCCAATCTGATTAAGAATTCTCCATTTTTCTTTTTTCATTCATTTCATTCAAGATTTTTGTTTAGAATTGTTGTAGAATTTTATCAGTAAACTGAATTTCAATAAAATACATCAATTTTACTTCTTTTTCCGATAATTTCTTTCTACATTATAATTTTCTTTAGAGTTTACTTAACAACACGAAAGACTATTGAGAAAAATATAAACCATAATAAGTACAACTTGCTGTTAAATATGCCTTTTTCGTCTATATGTAAATGATCTATAAAAGGGAGAAAATGGGAATGAAACGAATAGCCACTAATTAAACTAAAAGCAATTGTAGAGAACATGTATGTAATTCGACAAAGTATGTGTTTAGTGATAAATTTCAGTTAAACGAATACGTTACGAATAATTTTTTAGAAACATTGGATCAATCTTGATAATCGGTGTCACATTTACAAATCTTCCATTGCAAATCAATTCCGATAATTTCAACAAATGATTGTTTTATTATGGAAATGCACTCATCATTCTAAGCAAACAGGAAGCCCAGCTTTCAGATAGTCTAGGATACGCGAAGTTGTGTAGCAAAATAAATTATGATTACTTTATAAATGAAAACAGCACAATTTAACCAACCTTGAATTGATTAAGTATCAGTGGCGGTTCGTAATGAAGGGAAGCTAGTGTTCTGCAAATGTTAATTCACCTATTTTTTGATAGTTAATTCAATCGTACAAACTTTTATAGAAGCGAAAATCTGTCATCCCTACCTCCGTCCACGCTTTTTCGCCGCCAAGAACTAAATAAGGAAAACAACTCAATGCATTTTTTTAACACCTGCAGTCTCAATAATAATACTGGGCAACGGCCTACCAGGAACATACTCAGAACATCACAACAACTACGTACTCATTTCCCTGGTTACCACCTTCAGTCTCAATAATAAGAAAGCTATTCATAACAATAAATTTTTAGTGAATAATCAAACAGAACTTTGTACCAATTCAACTTCATTACTTTTATCAGAATTATATATTTAGGTTTTCCCATTAATGTCACATAGGTAATTAGTATTTAAGGATTGGAATGTAGTTTTAAGTTTAGTACTTGTAATACTCTTCGATAATGACCGTCAGGTCGAAACATATGTCAGAGGTTCTATAATAAACGTTGAAACAATAACAAGTATTTCATTACAATTTATTTACAATGTTTCATCAAGATTGCACCACAAACAGTATTTCTATCAATAATAATATTGGGCAACGGCCGACAGGAACACACTCAGAACTTCACAACAACTACGTACTACTTTATAAGAAAGATCTCATAAGAGTAAACTTATATCTATTCCTAGCATGTACGCACCATTCACACATTCGTCCACATCCCCGATTAGGTACTTCTTCGCCTTGACTTGACACCGTTACATATTTGCAGACAACTGTAATACATACAACATACAACCCTTCTATCTTCTACTAACTATAAACCACACAGAACATAGTTGTTGAAATAAATACATTCACTCTCCATTACGTTGTATTCTAGGATCTACAAATCTACACTAGACAATTTAACGATTGGGGGTAACCATACCATCACGTGACACGACGTTTAACCTTAAAAATGATGCGTTAATTTTGGGCATTTGGCTATAGATTACTTTTAAATCTTTAGAAACCCTTTATCTTGAATACAGACGGCACTTTCAAATTTCCCGCCTTACTCTGGGTCGTTAAACAGGATTAAATAAAAAACTTACTCGTTAATACTGCTAAACAACCTTAGTCGAAATTAAGATGAAAATCATTTGCTTGTCTATAGTAAATAAACTCGATTCAATTTATGGACAAACTATAAAATCCAGTTTCACTTGTTTACTAAAATTTCGCAAACTAAGTAAAACTTTCGGCCCGCGCGATTTGGTGTTACAATAACATTATTTTGTTTATTGTACAAGATTTTTTTAAAAATCATGGCAAAAAAGAATAAAAGTGGGACATCAGGACCAAATAGCGTATCTTATGAAAGAAGCCTAACACATCGTATTCTTTTATTTGTGTAAAAAACGAGTGAATAAACCCTCGATCTTCAAAATTAGCAAGAAAAAATGAGAAGACAAATTGTGTTCCCTATTTATCACCAAATATTACAGACTAACAAGTTTTTGAAATAGCTCCATTCAGTAATGCATTTGAGTATGCTTGCCGCGTTGCAGACAAAAATCAAGAATGCGACAAAATTGCCAACGAGAATAACGCACTATAGCTGCGAGTTTGCGAGCACGGCTTGTACTATATAAATGCATGTATAATATCAAAATCAACTGCATAAGTATGCAAACACACGCACCTTTTTTAAATATTTCTTCGATTGCCTCTTTGTATGCTTTCACTGAGAATCTGCAAAAAAATATATCAAAGTGACTTTAAGGTTGCTATTTTTATGCCACTGAAATAAAATATCATTAAAAATTAAATATGAATCGAATGAACAATAATAACTTTTATTTACAATAACAAAGACAGTCTTCACAGAAAAGAAACAAATAAAACATCATCTATTGTTTATTTTTTTATTATTTCCCTGTCAGTAAAGAAAATAAAAAAAACTCTAAAGACAGGAGACAGTCATGAAGTTTCTACCTCAAAAACTGTAAAACAAAATTGAAAAAATAAAAAACAAGTATTTCTAAGCAGTAGAAGTACCAGTAGCTGGCACAGCCTTCTCTTCTTCCTTGATCCTGTCCTTTTTAAGGGTACCCATGAATGCGGCTTTGTCTGCTGCAGTTTGGAATCTTCCATGGCCAAATTTAGAGGATGTGTCGATAAACTTGAGGTTTATTTTTTCCAAAGCGACACGTTTAGTGTGAACTAACAACGACTGAAATTTAAAAAATCACTATCACTCAGTGTTTACTACATACCTTCTTTGACAATATATTATGTGATTACATGCACAGATAGAAAAATGCGACTATATTAAAATAGAAAACTGAGAGGTTAAAGAGCACAAGCACTAAATCGAAAAAGCACAAACATATCAACATGTTAAACCATAACCATCTACACAACGTTCTATTGTTCGTAATTCACTAATGAGTACATAAATTCAATTCATTTTTAGGATTTAAAAATAACCAAAGTGGTGGAAGAATGATTGCATAAAAGCAGAAGATCAAAAATTATTTCTCGAGTTGATGCATTTCTTAATATTTGAACTACATATGGTGCCCCTTCACATTTATTAATCTTTAATTAGGAAAAAAAAAGAAACTAAAGTTCAAAAACTAACATAATACTCTGTGTACTTCATCTAAAAATATCCACTCAAAAAAAAAAGTAAATAAATCGTCAAAAATTCTTTCCGACCTATTAGTTTTTTTTAGTACTATACTTGTTTATGAAAAGTAACAATGGGTTTTAAGAAACTACTTATCTAAGAGTTATTATAAAAGCAGTCAATTCAGCTTTAAAATAACATTTCTTTTTAGACCCACTTCTAATTTTATTACACTATTTAAAAAAATGCACTGTATAATATTCAACACTTGTATGATACATATAAATTGCACTGAAAAAAAAAATGTTCCTAAACTTGTGATTTGTTTACTTACCCTCTCAAATAAATTCTTCAATGCAACACAATTTAACTACCTAATTATTTGAATAAAACTATTATTATTAAACCGGAACAATTAGATTACAAATATTTATAATTATATAGTAAAATATTTGTAAATACTTCTACATATAAAAAACGACGAATTTTGAAAACCTTTTAATTCAAAAATTCATTGCTTATGAATGAACTTGTCTATATATCATTAGATCGGAAAATTTGATTACTAAAACAACTATGGTGCCATGCAAAGATACAAAACAGACATTTTGAGTAAGCACATTCATATTTTCTTACCTTTCTTAGAGTGATGACCCTTTTCTTTGGTCCCATACAACAGCCTTTGATCATGACGAAATCGTTGTTAACTTCACCATAATGAGGAAAACCACCCATGGGAGTGATCGTCTTTTCAGTCAAATCATACTCTGTAGATGCGTTATTCTTTACCACCTGAAACAATTACACAAAAAATGTAACATGTTCTACTAATTAAATTGCAATATCAAGTATAAAGGAATAAATACATCAGTCCTATCATTTTGAAATCAATGAATTATTTTCATAATCCTTTTGGCTCTACAAATCTCATCACAGAAAATTCATAGCTCTTAATATTTCAAAAAGCAAAACGACTTTGAAACATACCTTGCCATCCTTGGTATGGACACCTGCTCCAATTCTGTATATTTTCTTGTTCATTTCAGTACGATGATGGTAACCTTTCTGACCTGCACGAGCTACAGTAAAGGCAACTCTTGAAGGATGCCAAGCACCAATACAAGCGACTTTACGAAGACCCTTGTGCGTTTTACGAGGCAACTTCTTTGTATGCCACCTTGATGTAACACCTATAAAAAAACAAAATCGTAAAAATTGCAATTCTTTATAAATTCTGAAACAAAATTTTTAATAGTGCATCAGTAGGAAGGCAGCATGATGTATCGTCACATATATCAGAAACCGACACTGAATCATGTTTTTTCATCATAACATTCTTATTTGGTAATAATTTAAACATTAAGTTATAATTTCAGAAGTGTATGGTTACAAAAGCAATGTTTTAAGGTACTATTTCATGTAAGGTAATTCTAGAAAAATTTTAACTTACCCTTATATCCTTTTCCTTTGGTAACACCAACACAATCGATCATTTCATCTTGGGCAAAAACATTAGATACAGGAATTGGTTTTTCAAGATGTTCTTTTACCCAATTAACTTTATCAACAACAGTTCCTCCGTTCAACTGAATTTCCATAATATGAGCTTTCTTTTGACGTTGGTTCAATAATTTCATCTATAAATCAATGCATAGCAGAATATAAATACATACAAAAAGTAAAATACACATGTACACTAATTCAATGAAGCTAAGAAAATATTTTTCTAGTGCTTTTTTCCATACAGCTTAAAAATGACAATTTAAATTTTTAATTAGAAGCTGTCTAAAGCATGGTTTTTCCCAACATCAGTGCCCAGGGGCTATGCCACGATTATGGAATATGCTTTAGATGCCACCTAAGGGGCACATGTTCTACGACACTGCGAACAGACTATACTGCATTGAAAAGCAGTTCCATTTCGCCAGCAGAAGGGTAAGCTTCAAACTGATCGTGTCGATATAACAAATTCCCTCTTTCTTCTAAAATATATCAATGTAAAAAAAAAAACTAACCTGGGTATGAGCAATGACTCTCACAACTTTGCAGTACTTAATAACTTTCTTGAAATCTCGCTCAATAGACTTCTTGCCCAAATCATCCTTCCATTTTTTGGAAGCTTTAGTAAAGGCCTTCTTCTTGCTTTTATACCTGTATTTCGAAGTGGAAAATGGCAGTTAAAACAGTAGTCCATGAATTACATTTGAACAAAGGCATCCTGAAAGTGCATACAAAAAAGGGGCAAGTCTCATGGAAGCCAGAGGAGACTATTGCCCCTCATGGATCACACCTCGACGAAAAACTGCAATTGTTTTTCGTGTCTTAAGTGGGCCATTTTGAATGCTCTCATGCTGCCATTGGAGAGCTATTTTATTTTTATTAATAAACTTATAGAATAATAAAACCAATTTTAAAAGTTAAATGAAAAAAAAGAAGTGAAAATTTTGAAATTTTAACTCACCAATTCTTGTAAAAGCGCCTACGACAATCTTCAGATAAATGTTCTGCCCAAATAGTAACTAGTGCTCTTAAACCATGAGGGGTTTCAATATAACCCACACATCCTACAACAACCATGGGGGGTGCTTCAAGAACAGTAACTGCCTCCACAATTTCTTTCTTATGCACCTCTGAAAATTGAAATAAATAAATTAGCAACACACCTTATAGAATTAAAAATTAAATTTTAGCAAGCTAGTACTAATCAAAAAAGAAAAGTATAAATAATGGAAAAACAAATTATGGTATGTCATAACAAATTAGAAATCAAATAAGCAGAAATATATTAGAATTCCAATACATATGATGAAGGAACTTGAAACACTAAGATTACACTACCAAATGAAAATTGTATAACAAGTACATAAGTAAACAGGCAAATGGGTCATTATATACTTAATATATGCAAGCAAATTTTGGGAAAGGTATAAAAACTGCAAATAAGTTGATTTATTAGAGGATACCTTATATGTTCATAATGACATATCTTTAATAATACAGTAACACCAAAAACATTTTACTTTACATAATGATAGACAAGAAACACTATTTGTCTACCTTCTTTGGTTAACTAGAGAACACATTGGACGATCAAAGAGACATTTGCCCCAAAAAAGAAATAGGTACATAAAGAAAAAAAAAGTGAAACAGAAACCCTAACCATTTTATGGAAGGGCCATAATTGCAAATTAAAATAGGTATGTACGTACTTGAAATGGAAAAAAACTCGAGTATTTAATGTAATTTACATAGCAAATACCAATATAAAAAAGCACTTACTTGAACCAGGCCTATCGGCCTCCCTAACCACGTGGGTCATACCAGCTTTATAGCCGATAAAAGCTGTTAAGTGCACGGGTTTACTTGGGTCATCTTTCGGGAATGCCTTTACTTTACCACGATGACGTTGAGAACGCTTTTTGGGGTAGAAACCCATAGATCCATGACGAGGAGCACTAAACTTTCGGTGCGACTGAAATAAAGGATGCCACATTCGTAAACACTTACTTCCATTACAATTACTTTTAATTCGTATTTTAATAAATCTCAGACCGCCCTAGACATTTCGTCAAGGAATATCAGTTATCTAACCATAATTTGTACACATTTTCTAGAATCATCATGTAATGAACAAATAACAAAATAATTATTAAATAAAGCAGAAAAATATTAATATTATCAATATTTTCTTTCAAATTGAGTAAATAACGTAGGATTGAAAGAATATTTTAAAATAATCACTTACCATATTGACATATGCACACCTAAGTGACAAACAAACTCGACGAAGTTCCAAGTCAAAATGAACAGATATAGCAATGGCGACAAGCTTGAACCTCTCTCGCTGCACTGCTCTGAAGAGGATTATGGGAAATTAAAGTGACTCATCCCCTCTTACTTCCGGACGTATTTGAATTTTTTTAAATTGTTTTTTTTCCTTAATTTATTTTTTTTCAATAAGTAATAATAATGGAATAAATAAATCGGTCACATACTCTAGAATTTCAGTATATCATCTTTCTATGATGACCTGTGCATGTTTTACTTTTTATTTAAATTAATTTAACAAAAACCGTTTAAAACCTACACCGCCAATGTTTATATTTATTACAATTATTTAATTTAAGTTTTTATGTACATATTCTTTTCTTTACTTTAAAAATGTTTACATTTACAGCAAAATTAAAAATGAATTTGTTTTCGCTTGCATTACTGGCCGTAATGATAGTAGAGGTTATGTCGTTATGTCTTACTACATTAAATTAATAAGCTTCAGAAAACTCCCTGTTAATTGTCTTTAAACCGATAATTAAATGTTAAACACACTGGTGAAACAGTTTACCTAAATATTAGTAATACTTATGCAATATAAGTGTTGTTTTTTATAATTTCTAACCAAAAAATTGATTACACAATTAGAAGAGTGATAAATGTCTGTTTTTCGATTAACTTCATTTAGAAGAGTTACTAATCATCTTATTAAACAGCATAGGTATTATTGTCAAATCATCATAACCAAAGTTTGATATAATGTTTGTTCTTATTTTTTCAGGAAAAACTTTCCTATATCTAATAGGGCACTCTCAAAAATTATAAGTGAAGCAGAAGATGAAGAAGACAAACCAATTAAGTTTACAAAAAGTCCTGCTAGCAAGTGGAAAGCAGCAACTTCCAGATCAGGAATTGAAAATGATGATAGATTGTGGTACGAACCATACATAATATTAGCAAGTATAGCAGTATTTATGATATATTTCTGTATATTAAGAGAAGAAAATGACATTGATAAAGAATTAGGAAGATCACTTTACAGTAGAATTGAAGGATTAGAAGAACTTCAATTAATACAATTGTTACAGTATAATGAACAACATGAACTTCCTACAGCAGACATTTTAAAACGATTGGATGAAATTAAAGAAAAAAAATAACATATCTTAATAAAGTTAATGCTCACTGTAGTAGTTTTATTATTAAGAATAATTTTCTGTAGTATTTCTTCACAATTATTTGATGTTAAATAAAAAAAAGCATTTGCAACCAAAATCTACTTTATTAATTTTTAAACCATACAAAAAATTACATTAGATACCTACATTAATTTGTAGTTAAATGAATAATGTATACATAAACAAAATATTTCGAACTGCCTTTTTTTACTTTAACAAAAGTAACATCCAACAAAACATAAAAGAGAAACAGAAAGTAGTTTAATTCTTATTTATTGAAGTCATACTTTAATATACATTACTCAAAAAACCACATATTTTGATACATCTACGCTAATCATGTTTTAATTTAAAATTAATGAACACTAAGAGTCAAAATAATTTATCAATTACCTGATGACGAGGGTGGTCAAAATGCATTGACAACAGTACAGTTATTACATGATAATATGAGATAGATAACTGTGGATTACTGTAATTGTTTCCATACAAGAATATGTATTAAAGCTAAACTACACATTAAAATGAACGTTAATTCTACCGACGTTACATTAATAATAATATATAAAATACAATGGACTGAAACAGAAAAAAAAACACGAATACTTATACTAAAAACGATACATATTTGAAATGTTTAAGCACGTTCTCCCCTAATACGACGAGCAAGTTGTATGTCTTTAGGCATAATTGTGACACGTTTTGCATGGATGGCGCACAAGTTTGTGTCTTCAAAGAGACCTACCAAGTAGGCTTCACTAGCTTCCTATATATAACAAAAATGTCTCTATTAGAATGTCATTAAATGAAATATTATATATAGAAAAAACAATAAAAAACATAACTAAACAATTATTTCAAACAACCATCCCCATAAGGTCAAACGAAGTGTTTCATCAGTTTGAGAATTTTGAATGACCAACACAACTATTATTGTTTGAAATAATATATCATTCATATATATATATATATATATATATATATATATATATATATAGTTGTATATTCCAAAATACCTTAGTGTTTTCTTGCAATTACTTTCGATAGAACCACATTTATGTATGTTTCACTTATTGCTACATAATAGCAAATAATTAATCAAGTTTGTTTACTAACCTGAAGCGCTCCAATTGCAGCTGACTGAAATCGGAGATCTGTTTTGAAGTCTTGTGCAATTTCACGAACAAGTCGTTGGAAGGGTAATTTCCTAATCAACAATTCAGTTGATTTCTGGTATCTTCTGATTTCTCTTAAGGCCACGGTACCTGGACGGTAACGATGGGGTTTTTTCACTCCTCCTGTTGAAGGGGCTGATTTACGCGCAGCTTTTGTGGCTAGCTGTTTACGAGGAGCCTTTCCTCCTGTTGATTTACGTGCGGTCTGCTTAGTACGCGCCATTTTGTTTACTTACCTGGGGAAAAATATAATATAATTGATTACGCGCCGAAAGTAGTAGACATAAAGTAAATAAAAAGTAAAATATAAATGTCAAAACTTAAAAAAACGATAAATACAAAGTCTACCAAATTTATGTTCAATAATGTAGCAAGTACCTTAAAGAAAACAAAGCTATAAAGGAAATGCAAATGAAAACATAATGGCGGACCATCAAATTTTACCATCAAACAGAAGTGTTAAGATGTTTAGCAATTTCTAATTATTTGATAATTTATTTCTCGAAATACCACTGCACAAATGTTTGATTTGTAAAAAGCATACGAATGAAGCTGAAAATTATAAAATAAAACAAAAACTTACGAATTAGATTTTTCTTTATCGATTACTAGAAGAACCACTCTCGTCGACAAATACAACCAAACTGAAAGTGGAGGGGAAAATGAAAATAAAGGACGCTTGCTTTGATTTGTTGCATTCAAGTTCTGTTTTCTGATTGGTTCACGTTTAGTTTTGATCATAAGCGCCAACATTAAAATTTGATTCTATAATTATTAAAAGAGCGATAAAAATTGATTATTTATTTAATGGTTTTCCACCTTATAATACTTTCTTGTCTTCTTTTTATATCGATGAGTACGTACTGATGCCCATAAAACAAGCGTTTAATTTATAATTTTTATTATTTATAAAAGCATTACAAAGAAAATCTGACAAGTCGATACATCACCCAACAGTCTATTAAAAAATACTCTTCATTTTCACACTTTCCCAAGACACAAATTCTCTTTTAGCTTCATGTTTGTACTCGTTTGAATTTCTATACTACATAATCTAAAAATTTAACAGCAACACCGTTTGATAAAACGACAGTAAAATGGTATAACTTCGAAAAACAGGTGAACAACTGATTTTTGATTTTGTACTTGCATAGATTGCATATTGTCCAAAATTAAAAAATGAAAAATAAGTGAATAATTAAAAATCGTAGATTGGTTTTGGAAACATTGAAAAATAAATGATAAAATGTGAAAAGGTGTATGAAATCAGAATCTAAAAAATTTAAAAATAAAAATATAATTTGATATTCTAATATAATTGTTAATATTTAAGAGTACAGAAGTTTATACATTTTTTGTAAATTAAACTGTAGTAATTATCGAGTCTACGTTTTAGATAAGCCAAAAAAACACATCAACGCTACAATATACATATTTCAAAAAGTAACAATTGTAACATTTTATTAAATTAACGAGTACGTAATACATTATATTATTTCTATTTTTTATTAAAAAAATATATGGATACTAAATTCTAGGAATTTTTTTATTAAATATAAAACATGAGACTATTTTTTTTAATCTAAATAAGGTAATACCCATAAAAAGTTATTGCTTATTATGATAATTTCAATGGACTATGTATGGTTTTTTGAAATAGAAAATTGCTATTATTAGTAGATTTCAATAATTATTAATTATTGATCAATGATCAGTATGTTTTTTTGGCTTACGAAAAAAATCTACGCTATATAAATGTATAATTCTAGGCCCACTACTAAAATGTTACAATTATTATAATTTAATTATTAATTATTCTACCTACCTAATCTAGTACATTAGATTGTAAAAAGACAACTTTTCCAACTCGTCAATATAGAAAATAGTTTCAGAAAAATTTTCACAATAGACATTGCATTTCTATTTCATTTTGCTTACGCAATTCATATTTTGGACAGAAGACAAAAAACTTTCATCAGTTTTGTTTCACAAAACTGCATTCAATGAATTTTTTTTTACAGATTTATTATAAAGTTAAGTGACCCCAGTTTCAAAATAAAGTAAATTCAGTACAATTTTAATTTGTTTCATCTCATATAAAAACAAGATTCAATATGAATAGCTTTAAACTAAATTTTGGAGTCAAAGAAGTCACATTAGCAAGACGCTTTTTAACAATCAAATTTTTAAAAGAATATTATTATAGGCATGATAACATGCTGCATAACATAATAAATTTTCAATAAGATTAAAATTAACACATTCCAAAAAAACAATACGCAGAGTATTACATGAAATTATTTATATTTTATTATCTAATTTCTACGACATGAGATAGCTTAATAAATGTTCAAGTTTACTTGTATTTTTTTTTCTTTGTCCACGACTTCTTATTGTGTATAATACAACGTTCAGTACAGATCAGATTTTTGTTCCCATAAAATGTTTTTTTACTAATCGACCTCAATGCAATGCCTTTCTGCTCTAAATATGAATACATACAGGGCTTTATAATAAATGCCATGCAAAAACTTAAATGAAAAAAAAAATGAGTTTCAACCAATTCTTTAGCGAACTAGTTAATGCGGTTATTACATTTGAAAAACCTACTTAGACAATTCGTTAAAATTTGTTAAAAGTATGCAAACGTTCCTGCGTTTTTGTTTAATTCGACTTAAATTTGTGAGTAACTTTTGACAAAAGAATAAGTCAGGTATACAACACAACCGTAACTAACATACAGTCTATATTTTCATAACTGTTCTAATCTCAATTTCTCAGAAAGTTATAATATATGTGTAATAACTAAACCATAACAATGAAAAACTGCATATTTTTATCAAAAAATTACTGTTCCTAAAGCAAAGAACATATACAAGAATATTATTAACAGGCAAATCAATCTGAAGTTATAGTAATATATTTTAAATAATAACTATAATTTTCATTAGCTCACGCTCATTAATAATTCATTAATATGACTTCATTTTAAGGTGATTAATAAAATAACGTCATTCGTCTAAGAAATACAATAATTTAAAAATATTATTTACCAATAGTAATTGTCATCAGTAAACACTAATCAGCACACACATTTGTGTATATATATCCATACATAACTTTTAATTGTGAAAATTATGATTTAACTTACTATTCAATGACTTTCTGGAAAATTAGTGAAATATGTCTACCAATTTTATTTTAATTTATGTTCATATTAAACATCAATAAGGAAAAAAGAGGAAATATGCATCAATGTGACAATTGTTTGAATGAATTTCGGAAGATACAAAAAGTTTTTAAAAAACACGTATAAAAAGAAATGTATTGAAAATCTGTACCTGCCTCATACTTAAATTTATATTTATTTATTTAGAATTTACGGAATAAAATCCCATTTACAAACATAAAAAATAATTTTCTGAGAAACTAAGTTTAAAAAGATCATTTGCAGTCACTTATTTATCAAGCTGAGAATAAAAAAAAAAAAACATTTTGAATATTATGGTTGCTTTCCAGAAAATACTTTTTGGCATTTTTTTTGAAGATGAAAAGCTAAAGAGAAAGAAAGAAATAATTACATTCTAATATTATCATTGACACAATGTCTACGTTTCATTTAAATTAATTATAAAGTGATGCAAGCCAATGTGTCAGAAAAAAATTATAAACTAATTAAATAGATTAAATCCATCGCATATTATTTTATAGGATATAAATTATAGGATAATCATTGTAAAGCATAAACTGTGATGTGAATTGTGATACCAGTTCATAGAAAAAATGGGGCTTCCCCACAACCAAACCATTTTAATCCTATCAAAACAAAAAGAAAATGAAACACAATTACAGGCCGAAAAATAAACGAAAGTAAAGAGAAAGAAACAAAAAACAAAAACGCAGAGACGTCGCATACCCGCCTAAAGAAATTAATTTCAGATGTTATTACTGAGGTTGATCGGAGTCTGACAATACGGGCACTCAGACTGGGTCAAGGCGCACGTGTTGCACAGCACGAAATGGTTGCAATTCAACGTAACTGTCCTGTTTCTTTCCTCACATACCATACATTTCGATGCTGTCTCGCGATACAACACCTTCTCTATTTCCTCGACATCCTGTCTTAATAGTGCGTGGATGCTTTTGAGCTCGCTCAAAGAGAGCTTGCTCAACTCCGACACCTTTTTAATACTGTGCAAATGCGGTCCACCCTGAATATTCTCGTACTCCTGTTGAAGGGCGTTGTACTGCGTCAGGGTATCGTTCAATTTCGACTCGGTTATCTGGAACTTACGGTTGGCCTCTTCCGTTTCCCGTTGCCATGCTTCGCATGCTGTTCGTGCTTGTGCGAGCCGCTCTTCCCAATTAGTAATCTGTATTCGGGAACTGTGTAGTTCTTCACGTAAACGTACCACTTCCAAATTATTGCTCAGACTTGGTGAGATGCTAAAATAACAAAAATACATAAAAAACTCGAAGTAAAACTTTTGAAGAAGAATGACATGACCCTCAAAACTATTAAGCACACAATAATATGCCAATAATAATAACGTAATAATAATAATAATTAAACATAATATTTTGTTTTCTATTCTTTCAGATGATTTTTTTTAACTATGAAAGACGGGAGACAAACTTATACTGATATTTGTATTACAAAAACCTATGAGTAGGAAATAAAATAATGATACTATGATACATTTTTTTTTACCTGCTGAAGTTATTGTGGTTGCGCGTTGTGGGTGAAATACTACTCTGCGCAGGTGGGAAATCGAAGAAATTAGAAAAAGAATTCATCTTTGAAGTACCACTACTACTAAGAGGAATTTGAGAATGATTAAGGTAATGGTCGATCTGTTCAGATTGCGAGAATCTGGCAGCAGATAAGAAACTGGATTGTAACTGTAATGGGCTGTTACTGGTCGGGCTGAACGAGGTCAGTGCGGACCTTGACGCACCCGGAATGTTTACGGGAGCCGAGCTGCCTAACAGACCGGCTGAAGATGCCAGACCGACTGATATGGAGTTTGACACCGATGGAGATTCTGATTCCAATTCACGTTCTAATGACGCCAAATTTAAAGTATCTTCTAACTGTAATTCTTCTAAAGCGTTACCTAAAAGAGTAATTCTTTATTTGCAATATTAATTAATTTTCATAGTACTTTAGATAATTTCTTTTATTTTTAATTTAGACATACAGTAAATAGAGACTTACCGACAACACTTTCAACAGTATCGTTCCCAGTACTAAAGAAGGATACTGGGGGCCCTATCCCACTATATGCCAAGCATAAATTTTGTTTCTTTTGCTCCCTTTCTATCGCATCTAAAAGGAAAACTAAATCATTAGATATATAATACATATATCAGTATAAGTAAAAAGATGATCAGTACCTAACGTCGGATCATTGTCGATCGCCAATAGTTGTTTTGTTAATTCTAATGTTCCTATTGTAGTTGTAGGTCTGCCATAAGGAATGGGTTTGTGAGTTAATTGGGAACCGGGAGCTTTATTGTGAGAGCTGCTATTGGAACCAACTGATGTAGTCGAAGCTGATTCAGATGCCTCGCCACTACCATTCTAAGATGAAAATAAATATCAAAAATTAAATTAAAATATGACAAAGAAAATAGTCTGTACTAAAAGAAAAACCAAATAATTATAAAAAACTTACAGAACTATCACTACTTTTGTCCTTTTTGTCATGTGTTAATGGCGGTAGGGCATTAGATAAAATATCTGCTAAATTTGTACCGGTATCTAGAGGAACACTGTCTCGAGTCAACCCCATCTCCTCTAAAATACAAAAGATACAAGTCATAGCAGATTTGCTAATAATCAAATAAAATATTTATTTACGTTCCACATGTGCGAAAGCACAAAAAACTCCCCGAGGACAATACCCTGACTGCTGCACGTCATTACACTTGGTACTTTTGTATATTTCTGGGTGAAACTGTTGTTCAGTTCTTGTGTGACAGTATGAACATAAATCTCCGGAATCACAGTTAGCTGGCTCACCCCATTCTTCACCGTGCTTAACATTTGGACACGGGGTTGATCTGTAATGATGACTCAAATCACTATAGATTGAAAAAATAAGAACAAAAACAGAATGCCTCACCGATATTTAAATTTCCGAGGACTTCGCCTTTTGTCTTTGTTATTGTGATACTGAGGGCAAGCATACCCTTGTCTACAGAGTCGAGGAGGTCTTTTGCATGGCTCTGTTTTGTAATTTGCTAATACATAATTTGTATCTAAAATTTGAACACAATTATAGAAATGTTAAATCTTGAAATCCGTCATAGAAAACGTCGTATTTTTAAAAAAAAAACATTTAAACCAAAATGAATAATATTAATAAATTTAAAAAACAAATTTCCACATCTGTTTATACAAATATAAGACTTAAGTAGTTAATCAAAGTTCAATTATTACATTGTTAATGTATACCTTGCCATTTTGGATCTTCATTCATTAAATTTCGTTCTTTATCTAAAGCATTTGGGCCATTTGCATTGGTACCTTCTGTTTCAGCAACCTCAAGTGCTTGAATTTCTTTTATATCATAAACTGGAGGTCTGTGGTCATTTATACCGTGAGCAAATGCACAATGCAAACCATTTTTTACACAGTAACCTCTCGAGTCTGTATCGTGTACACACATACATGTTTTGTAATATCTTAAATGGTACCTTCTCTCTGTATCACCAGCTGTGCGATGAAGATATGGGCAACTAAAATATACAGCAATTAGGTAAAATTAAGAGAGCCTAAAAATATATATAAATTAAACAGAATTAAAACATTTAATATTAATTTTCTGGAAAAATTAATGATCAGAGAAAGCGATAAAGAGAAATACAACCCAGCTGAAGGATTGACTTTATAAAAATTATTAGAATAATTCAGCATAATCATATGTTGCCAAAAATAAGGATATTTAGAGGGAAACTATAAAACAAACAGAAACATACTTTACAGAAGGGCAAAAAGGCAATGAAGGTGATAAATATTTAAGTGAATTTTGTCAAAATAAGTAACAATTATAGATCATTTACGTATGAAATACTTACTTCATGAAACTGCTACATATGGTGTTATGTACAGTTTTGTGAGTAGTAAAAAATTCTCATGAATAAAGTTTGAACTACTTGGATTATCATGTTTACTATTATTTAGTAAACAAATTTAATAACAGATAACGATAACCTCATTTGCTACCATTGTAAATACTATCAACTATGTTAAAAAGATTTTCTATTTTTTTTTCCAGATAATTGTTCTTTAGTTATTTCACACAAATACATTAAGAATTACAAAACACACAAACAACAGGTACTTTAAATTAAATTAATCTGAAAGGTAAATATCAACAATGCCAGCTGCAAAGGTTATCTAGTGATCTGTTCCTGTCACAAAATGCATATTCCCACCAATACTGCGGTAAACCTAACAACAATCCCGTTTTAAGCGTAAATTGACGAGGTTTTTACAGCGGGAAGAGTTTATTTAAATGGCACACCCACAATACGTAAAAAGTGACAGGTAGAGTTAACCAAAAAAGGTATAACTTACTCGTCTCCGTCCGGACAAATGCCAGTTGTTTCGTCGTATTTAGTACAATAATTATCGGCACTGTAATTAAAGGTTCCGTCTCGTCTTCGTACGGGCCTTCTTCGTCTTTGGTTCATAAAATGCCAGTGAAAACAGGTGAAGGGACGATGCTGTGTACATTTGTGTTGTAAGAAGAGCGGGCATTGCTCGACGCGAAATTCTTTCAAATATCTAAAACATTAAATTTCCCTTAGCAAATCGCACACCATTCGACGTTGAATGTACTATTTCATTGATCACGATAAGAATTATGCGCAAAAAATGCACTTACGAGTAATGATTTGGTTTCTCAGGTTGAGTTGTCAACAAAGGTTTAGACTCCGACGGCATTTTGCAATCACTGGCGCGCACGGCTACTGCGCAAGGCACGCTCCTTTTGGTCCAATTAAAATTCGATAACGTCGTCACGTGACTGTAGAAAAAATGAAGGAATTTTGATAACTCAAGGCCGTTTATGTTTTGGTAGTATGCAATCTGTGCATTTCACAAATGCAAATGCACTGGCAATCTATTACAGTTATGTAATATGTCTTTTGCGTCAATTTCTTAACCGTTACCTATCTCAAAAAAAAATAATACAGAATAAGTTTTATAAATGCATGCATTCGTTTGGTCGCACATTTACCTCAATTGGTAACTGGTTCTTTTGTGAAAGTAAACTGCATCAGCTGAGACATTTAATTATCAGATGCTTGAGTGCGAATGCTCATATAATATTATATTGTTTAGGCACTATGTTTTTATAAGACGATTAAATAAAAAAATTAAGAGAACAAAAATAATAACGATGATACTCGTTTAAGTTAACTTTCGTAAAAGAAAATTTAATATATATATACATATATAATAATAATAAAAATAATAGTATAATCTTAAAATTTAGACGAATAAGGATTTTAATTCCTTCTTTTTTGGATATATTATATCTTCGTCTAGTAATACATCGGAATCAACAGTGTAATTCAATGCCGGTAGGGGTATTAGCCCTCGGAGTAGTTGTTTCTGTTGAATCCATATTTATATTTATATTTTTATATTTATAATAATTAATTATTTAACAATGTTGAAGCTTTATAATTTTTCTTAATGAAAACGAAAATACTGGAAACACGAATATTTTTTTCCAATTTTACGATTTATGAAGACAGGGTCAGCTTTAGATTTTTTTAAAATATGAATTAAGTTTTCGTTTAATTCTTTCATTACTCCCTTACCATTGTGCATTGCATATACGAATATAAAATTATATAAAAAATTTCCATATTTTTTTTGTACAACCTCAAATTATTTTCACAGACGGTGAACTTTCGCTTATACTGAAAATGTACACTAGGTTATTCATTTTTAATAAAATGAAATATGTACGTTGCCGTTGAGGAACTAAGCCCGGGTCGCCTGTAGCATAGAATCTGCATACGGCAGATCCGAACACATCCGAATTATTCCGATTGTACCAATTTCATATTTGTAATTGTTTTAAAGATACAAAAGTTGCAGTTGATTTAAAATAGTTTTTAAAAGTAATATGACACGTAAAAATTCATATAAACGTGGAATGTATACTATTACATTAAAAAGCAAGTTAGTCGAATTTAGGTCACACGCGATAACTAATAGTGGTTAATGACAAAATAAACGACAGGAGCACCTTTAAACTTTTTAATTCACATCAACACAAAATACACAATTTTGCTTCATAAAACAACATTGAAAAATATTACAAACTTAATAAATTACGTCCTAGTGTATAATATTTACATAAGTAAATTAAAGCGTTTTATTACGTTATTTTATCAACCTAATATAACTGTGCATACAAAACTAAAATCATGAACTAGACGAGGGATCATGTTAAATTTATTATTTTTTATTGTAGTTTAAAGCATTCAGGACCAAAATAATAAAATTACAAGAAATAAATAAATAAAGATTGTAGAGAACATTTCGCATTTTATTTTGTACCTTTGTTTCTTTGCGATGTTTCTCATCAGCCAAACCATAATTAAATTGAAGCTGCTTGACTTAATAAAAGATTTAAATCACTCTTTTAATAAAGTAATTATGAAACCTAATGTTTTAATACACGTTATTTGGATTTAACGCCAGATTCAAAAAACTCCTCAAAAACTTATTATTTTTATTTATTCAGTATATTTATTGCTACTTTTTTGCAGAAAAAAAAATACTTATGTGTAAAGAAAGGTTCATGGAGTAGGTATGTTATTTCCAGATCTTCCTTATATATAGTGTTTCATTTAATTTTGTTATTATTAGTGCATAATATATATAATTTATGACTCATAAATGAATTTCTAGTTGCAAAAACAATTACTAAGTAAGTCCTTTTCGCAGAGAAAAAAAGTCGTTCTATACACTGTGAAAAACATTAAAAATAAAATTTGTAAATATATTTTTAAATAAGTTTCCTTTTAAAAGTAGGGTAAGTATAGACAATCTAGTGAGTACCAGGATTAGCTTATTTATCTTCAGGATATAAAACTGAAAGTTGCACCTAATTGCGTGTAAAAGACGTTTTTATATATTTATTATTTATTTACTTGTAAATGACAAAACCCCAAAATTAAGCGCAAGGTTCGACAATAAAAACAATTAATTTTATAGACATTACCACATTTTTTGTTTTCAAATCGGTCCACAATAGTTCCAAAAAATAAAAATTAATTAATGTATATTTATTGTTAAATGTTTTTGTTAGAATTAACAAACTGCATTAATTATGAAAATTAATCTTTTTTTATTGTAATTTAGGAAATCAGAAATATTACGTCATTAATATCAAACGTTTATAGCATTAATTTTTCTTTACAAATTATTTTTTTTTTCAAATTTTCTTGTTATGTGTGTACTTAACAGGATTTTATCAATATTTTTAAATTGTTTACAAGTAAAAAAATAAGTATAAAAATAAAAGTAATAAACGAGTGCAACTTTTGATAATTAACATTTCTTTAAAAGCATTTTTTGCCAAATCCCTACATTTTTAAATTCAAAAACATAAAATATTCTGTGTGTGTGTTTGTGTCTGTGTTTTTGAGCTTCCTTAAAAAATACATCAAATTCTCGTACTTTTACAATAAATACAGTCATATACATGCCTAATAAGAAACGTTATTTATTTCCTTATCAGTTTATCTACTTACTAAAAATCGTTATTATAATCATGTATTATTATTATTATTAAATACGACCTTCTAAACTTTTAGTTTCTGTCTAATAGTAATAATAATAATATCCAATGCGTCAACGTGAAAAAAGGCTACAAGCAAACTCTCAATATTCATCACTATCATATGATATTGTATATTATAAATTACAATATAAATTTGACCAAATTAATGCAACATTCAATCACAGATTTCTGATATAGTAATGTAATCACGAAAACAAACAAGTTATAATAGGAAAAATAAAGCATACTTATAAAATAAAATATCCCTTTAACAAAAAATAAATACAAAAAAGGATATGTATGTTCATCCAAAAATCCAAACTGAGTACTTAAATAAAATATTTTTTTCAGATTTAAAAAAGAAATAATAAAAACGATTGTTATTATGGCACTTTAACGTCATGGTTCTATTTACGTAAAGATCGGACTTACGTAGCTAAACAAAAATAATATCATCGGGCAATTTAAAACAACAATACATGAAAAGCGTTCTAGTATTATACAACTACTATTAAAATACAAATTAGATCATACGGTAGTTCCATAGGTGCTAAAAACGACTCGGGAACTGTCACTGTCCAAAGTGACGTCTTCGGGACTAGCCAGATCCACTTTTACGCTGCCTGAATTCTTGCGTTTGCGCTGTCCCCAATCTCTTAACGTCCAGTGGTAAACTACGTCCGAATCTTGTTGAGTTGGCTGCTTAGGACTACCATTATTGACGTTGATTTGCTGTTTGACATCTTCCAGCACACCCACACTCTCCATTGTGTTCCAACTGGTCGAACTGCATGTGTCCAAAGTATCTCCACCACCTCGATATCGATTTATTCCTAGAGTAAAAAAAAATACAGAAAACTAAATTAAAATCCTCGGCCATAATACCAATCTAGAAAAAAATATATTTACCGTTATCGTCAGGTGATAAATTACTATCCTCTATACCCCTTAGAATTGCCTGGCATATTTCAGATTCCAGAGGAATGGGATCGTCAGAGTCACGATTGTATATCGTAACAGCGATGTGCGCTGGATGTGGGACGGGAAGGGGAATGACCAATTTATCCGGAATGTACTTTCGATGTCTTTTCTTCCATGGAAACCATAGGGTTTGATCAGTCTTATTTTTAAGAGAGCAGAGCGTTGAAATAGATTCCCTGAAAAAAAGAAAGAAAAAATATTTAAAAAAATCTAATAATTCGTATGTCCAAAATTTAGAAAAAGGACAACTTGATAGACATTTTGTTAACTAAGCAGTCGTATTCAAAAGAGAAGGTAAGGAACTGAAAAGATGTTTATGTGAATATTATTTGTATTTTTTTGACATTTCCTGTTTTTACTCACGATTTCTTTTCCGCTTTTTTGCTGCTAGTTGAGAACTTCGAGCGAGGATTAAATGCTGATACTTCTAGATACGGACTGTGCACTTGTATGTTACCCCTCGGAGTGTAAACGTTTCCTAATAAATCAGGTCCTCCTGCCCCTACAAACGTTTAGAGATACAATTAAACGTTATGGATTTAAATACGCAGTTCTTACCTAATTGAACACTGTGGACCATTTCTGAATATCTGCTCAGATCAGCTTGCGGATCTGGATCCAGTCTAAAACTGGTATCCATATGAGCCAAAGGCGTCAAAATGTCTAAGCTAAACAACTCAGTATATAAGAGTCCCGCGAGTCCCGCCCAATCGCCGCAACTGAGTGCACGATTTTCCCAGAACTCCTCTTCAGGACACCCCAACTTAGGAAGTATTCTTGTGGGATAATAACGTTCTAACATTAATGCTCCTTGCTGAATGGCAATCTGAAGAAAATAAAAAACATTTTTAAGTACAATTTATACAAATATCACATTCATTTTACTTTTAATTCGGATGTAGTTAATTTAATTTTGCTTTTCACGCTCACGCTAAGACCAGTCTGTAAATCTCTCCTTCTTTTCTCCAATTTTTCGTGCAAAACAGTCATGAGATCTTGTGCTTCTTTTTCAAGCACTTTGTACTGTCCATTTTTGGCAAGCTGTGCGGAAAAACTTCCAAAACAAGCTTCGACAAACTGTGAAAAATCCTTCTGTGGTTGTTGTATGGTGGCTTCCATTACATTCTGATAAGCAGCCAGTTCGTCCCATTCAATCTTAGACTCGAATGCTGCCAGTGCTTGTTCAGGTCTTACTTGGAAGTAATAGTCACAAGCAAGACCAGGTCCAGCAACGCGTTTTACTGCAAAACTGTCACTAGCTGGAACACGACCCCTTTTCTTTATGATTAGGTGGAATATTGTGGCATCCCATAATAATCGGACTCCATATCGTATAATACCAACTAAAATGTACTACATTAATAAGGAGTTATAATTTCGTCTAATTTAGAATGGTAATTTATGATTGTACTTATAAATAGTCGTGTGTAAAGAGGAATAAATAAATTCTATTGATTTCGAATTGAATGGTAATTGGTTCATTATTTATTTACCTGTTAAAATAAAAAGAGAAATCAACGGACACACTATGAAGGCAACCAATAAGGCAAAAAGCGGTTGAACGACTCCCTGAACTCCAATATTCCAAACAAGAGCTTCCAAAATCACAAAGAACCTGTTCCTCTTTGGTTCTGGGCTGTCCAGATCGTAAATTAGAGAGTTTGTTATTTGTATTGCTAACGTTAAAACAGGCATCCAAAGAACTGCCGTCAACGCAATAAAAATACTACTGATTATCACCACCACGCAAACGATCGGGAAAACAACGACGAGAATAATTGTACCAAAAAGACCTTTGAAAAAGTAGTTCCATATCCGATTCAAATGACGCGTGAACTCTTTTCCAATGAATCCAGTATCCGGTTTCGTCTCAAAATAAGTCCGGGATTTTGATATATGTCGCCAAAGCATTATGAGTCGGGAAGTAAGCGTTTCGGTGGTGCTACTTTTTCGCGGGAAAAGGGTTCCGTTGATTTGCGACAGCTCTAAGTCTGCCATGAAGGGCTCGATACAGAAAAGAGCACGTAAACCTATCGGACTACACCATGGTAAGACGATGCCGAAGAAAAACATGGCATTCCATGTCCAACACCACGTTCGATGGAGGTAATTGAAAATGCGCCAGAGTGGCCAACGAGTCGTGGTTGTGCGAACGACTTCTTTTTCCACTAGAAACACCTAAAAAATATAATAAGTTTACAACGAAGAAATTCATTTATTTATACATAAAATAATAAGATATTGGTGAATTGACACTTACTGGCTGGCTAGGATCGGACCTTGGCGTGGTTATGCTTGTAGCCTGCTTACTAAGAACCGTAGGAACAACTTCAGAATGACCTTGGAATAGTCGTCTGACTATCCAGTGTGATGGTATCCAAATTTGAGTGGGCCACAAGAAACTTCTCGTAGGTGTTTTGACTTTTCTCAATTCCCTTAGTAAAGCAGGTTCTCTCTACAACCAAATAACACAAATATAAAGGTTTAAAATTTAGGCCAATAAAGCTGGAATTACTTCTTTCATAAATGCTAAGTCCTTGTTCAAAAAGTATCCCGTCTGATTCAACTTTTGAGCGTTACAAAGGGCCAGTGCTTCTTCGTGAGCGCTCCATTGGTTTTCTTGGATGAACCTCAGTTCTGCCGTTTCTAGTTTTATCCTTAACCATGGTCCTATCCTTGATAAAACTGGATGCGTGTTGCATAATCTATTTTTAATAGCCTCGCGACATTTCGAAAGACGAAGCTGAACACTTTCGATAGCCCTAAGGCAAAACAATGTATTATAAACTTATAAACTGCATAGGAATCATGCTTTCTTGCAAAACGTACTTGTGCATTAAAACAACACTTTGAGCTTGTTCGACCAACAACATGGTCACTCCCTCCCCTAAAGCTATGAGGTCTGGATGGGCATAAATACTATTGTATACTCTTTGCAAATATTCCTTCATTACAGCATCGTTTACTTCCTGGAAGAAATCCATTGATAAATATCTGTATGATGATTTAGCTAATGTAATTACTAACCCTTTCAATGTCTTCATCAGGCATTTTTTGTGCTCTCAATTCAGCTATTAACCTTTCCCTGAAATGAAGGAACCAGCCGCGTGTTTCTTTTTCCAATATAGATACTAGAACAGGTAGTGCTTTGCGCATTAAAGACCTGTCCCATAATCGTAAATCTAGTTCAACCCCTGATGGGGTTAGGAAGCGATAAGGAACAACCACTGGTGGCTGAGAACATTCCCTGCCTACTTCAAATTTTTCTGTAGTGGCCCTTCGAAGCTGCCTTCGAATATACGTACACAAATGTTCCAGAGATTCTTCATTTTCAGGCTGTAAGTGTGTATTATCGATTAATCAATAAAACGAACAGTAAAGCTCTTGTCTTACCCTGCAAACAAGTTCAGCGACTAAATATTTACACCTTTCTTCTTTGATTTTTGTGTCCAAATTTTGAGTTTGAAGACTGGGAATTCCAATAAGAAGATCTATAATTCTCAACAAGCCCTGTAATAGTGCCTTGAGGGCTTGCCTGACGCTGAAAAAGTGGGACACGATCCGTCCTTTCGACGTTATTAAAAGCAATCGTAAAGCTATGGCCAAATCGTTCAAAAGAGAGTTGCGACTTCTCTCGGTGCCTTTTTGTAAGAATTCTGACAATTTCCATCGATGTTGTTGACCGGGGAAGTTTAACGAATCTACTTCGAATTCACTAAAAGGGACCATTGAAAAGAGCCATCGTTACAGCAGAAACTTGAACCCCAGTCACCAATTTATTATTTAACGAATCTAATTATGACTATATAGGTGACAAAATTTTAGAACAATTCTTCTTCTTAATAAATTGGTAACTTTTGAAGTAAAAAAAAGCGCCGCAAAGGATAAAATTTAATTCTAGTATACGATTCTCGTGAAAAAAGCAAAAATTGTGAAGGCAAAGTACGAGGACAAACACATACGGTAAAATGTCGTTACTGTAAAATGCACAAGAGAGACTTTCGGAAATAACTTGGTAAAGAAATAAGCGTAAAAAAGGCTTCCCTAAACTAAAAAGGTTTTTGGACAAAAAAAATAACCAGTCCTGCACTTTTTTTCTTTAGGAAACGAAACATAGCAGAGAGACTGACACATTTATCAGTTTTTGATTATTTCCGCCTGTTAAAAACCAATAACAAACAATAAACACCCAATCAAGAATGAGGAAAATGAATATAATAATAATAAACCAAGAACACAACACCTTTTTTCAAGCAACAAAACATAAATAAAACAATAATGCTAACAGAAACATGTTATAGCACTGACATACCCTATTCGCCTTATAGATTCTAGCTGTTGGCAGTTCAATCGTTTTGGTTTTCCATATTTATCCTTGTGCAAGCTTTACAGAACAACATAGTTTGTCAGTGTTTGCGTGACCTGAATTTCGACTTAAAATTTTTGTCTAAGGACGCACAAAATACACGACCACTCAATCTAGCAATTTGATACTTTTTTCAATCTCTACCAACTAACTACTCGGAACAGTTTATAAAATGAACGTTTAGATGACATTTCAAGTTTATTTACTTCATTATTGTCTGTTGTCTGCATCATGCAGATAAACGATTCATTCTATAAACCACGATACTACCTAGCCTTTTACAATCAAAATCGTTTTAACTAGAACTGTAGCAAATACAAAAGAAACTAATGAAAAAACATCCTAATAATAACATACCCCTTTTCCCTTACGCACTCCAACTGCTTTAGACTTAGTTTTTTTGTTTCCCCTTTACCATCAATAGCTACAGCATCAAGTTCATCAAACGATGGCGCAATAAACAAGTCCCTCAAGTGGTATTTCGTTTTGAGGCGTCCTAAAGAACCATCGGATGACATCTGACTGGGTTGATTGGAGTCTTTTTGCGATATCGGACTTGGCAGTACTACAGAATAGAGGAGTAAGATCTGACAAATTTCATAATATCTGATTCATTGTGGACTTACCTATAGGGAAGGTTTTCCAATGATAGAGGAACTGTTCGGCAACGTGCTTTATGTTATTAATCAATTGCTCAACTTCAGCTGGAGCCCCGATCAAATTGACATCAAATTGCAATGGTTCTCGTTCGGGTTGAAGGGAATCCAGATTGGTATCGAATGGTTTGTTTGGTAGAAGGCTTGTAGGACGCGGACGTGACTGTCCATTACTTCGCATACTTGGACGGTGTGATACTGAAAGAATAACATCCCTATATTCAAAAACAAAGCCACCTCTGAAATGTTACTCGTCTTACATTGAGATCCGTTGGGAACTGACTCTTGTCTGACCTCGATCTTTTCAGATATTCCTGACCTATTTCTACAATGACCATGTTTCTTTTCTTTCTGATGATCAGAGTCGAAACTCTGAGCCGAATCCGAACGATGGTGACCGGACCCGGATGAACTTCGACGATGATGACCGTTACCAGAATCATTCCTTCTATGCGTACCTGATCTTGGTGCTGAATTTGGTCTACTGCTCATTTTCAAGGGCAGGCTTTCGACCCCTCTTCGGAGATGTTAGTTCCTTTTCACATCTTCAAGATACATATATCCCATTAAGAATAGCCTGAATTAAACAAAAGGTAAGACATAAATGTACAGTCAAATCAATGTCTTTTGTCCTATGTCGGATGTTAAAAACATTTACTCTAAAAACATTGTCTTGTTGGGAGATCTAAATTTTACTAATGGAGTGGCAAAATATTTGGTAGATAGGCTTCATTAGGTAGTATTTAAATATTTTGCTCCTTTTGTAGATGAGAACTCAACCCAACGAACAAGTAAGTAGTTTTTAGAAGCAGGTCATAAGAAAGAAATTTGCATGTATGTACGTCTTAAAAGGGCGTTTCAAAAACTAATAAAGCAGAAGATGGAAGATAATACACGTGCATATATTTATGTAACTGGAACAAAAGGGGTTAGTTTAATTTCTACCACGCTCCATTGTTATCAAAGTAAGAAAAATTACTCCTACGACTGGGACCATTCCTTTTCTTTTTTCTAACCGGCGTCAAGGTTCTAAGCGTAATCTTCAAATGAAAATGTTGCGTAAACGTAGATTTTGCGACTGCTCTGCAGCCGTCGTCTCAAGGGGTCGATTCCTTTTTTTTTGTTCCTACACACACTCGCAACACTAAAAGTAGTTTGAAGAAGCCTGATACGTGCTCAAAATAAAAGTATGTTCTATAAAGGATTACGCAGGAAGTCTAATTGTGACAAATGTCCGTAAATAAATTGATGTTAGCGCACGGACTTTACATAAGGATACAAATGGAGATAAAAATATGTCAAAACTACCTTCTATTTACCGTTTTTCTTTTAAATACCTGGTGGAATTTTTAAATTCAAATTGGCATTTTTTTGCGTGTTTGAACCGAATAAAGCAATTTATAAAATAGTCGACAAACCATTCGATCGATAGAGCAATAATGATCGTCTAAAAGTAGAGCAACATAATATACTTGTACACAACTTCCTCTTCATTAATTTTGCTTTTATTATTGGGTTCATTCTAAAATGTACCCTATTAGGTATGACAAATATTCTTGGAGATTTTTAGTCATCATCATTTTAGTATATCCAGTATCTATATTTTTAATACGCCGAGTTCAGTTTTCAAACATATTAATAATGTGAATATTGGACTGATTCAAAAGAATCGACTATTTTGTTTTAATGTCCAATGTTTAATAGTTGTATAAAAAGAAAATATAATTAATAAGACGCCTGTTATAATTTGAGCCCTTAATATTAATATTTAGTAGTTCCTGGACGAAAGTTTTTATTTTCTATTTAATTAATATGAGAAATTATTTTTAGTTATTTCTAAATTTTGTAGCTCAGTAACGAAACAATGTACATAAATGTGCGATACATATTTTTTATTGGAAATTTAATGCTCGGTGCAAAAGATCTCTTATAATTTTTTGATAATTCAACTCCTTTAAGAGTTATTTAAGGTTACAGTTGAAATAATGTAAAAATTCACTTTTATCGAAATTAACAGCGAAATTTCTAGACTTAACGCGTATATTGTGTATTTTGTTTTTTTTGTAAAACATTTCAACCGCTATGGTCATGTGATTCAATTAATTTTTACGTACACAAATTAATTTTTTGCTTAAAAATTGTGCTCTTTAAGGTGGAATTAATTGTCACGTTAATTAAAATAAGTAATGAAAAGACGTATATTTATAGGTAAGTAATTTTTTAATACTTACTCAATTGAAAAACATGATTTTACAGCGGTTGAAATGCTTTGCAAAAAAAGTGATTTATTTTTCATTATTTCAACTTTAACCTTGAATAACTCTTGAAATAGTTGAATTATCAAAAAATTATACGAGACCATTTTTGTTGAGCATTAAATTTATATTATATAATAAAGGCTCAAATTATTATATTTCTGCAACTATTAAATATGCGACATTAAAAAAAATGTTGATTTTTTTGAACCAGTCTAATGAATATATTTGTTGGCAAACGTTCAAAATGTTGTATTAGAAGACATTCATGTTATATAATAATGGCTTAGGTTATTTTAATCGTTTATCTATTGAACTTCAATGGCCATTATTGCAGGGAAAGTTTCTTATTCGAACAACAAAGGCATCACCCTTACCAGTTTATGTATTTAATCGGAAAGCATTGATTACCTCTTTGACCGAAAGTAACCCTTTTACTTTAAAGAGTTTTACCTGCAATAACATTTTTTTTTATCTAGATACATTCTTTTTGTTAGTTGCCATTAAAAATTCTACCCAGGTATTAAAACACAAAATGATGTTTTAAACATTCAGACACGTCATTTAATTTATAACTGGTTTACGCAATTCATAAAGACAAAGCAATGATAGTTACATATTAATGTTCCCTATCGTATTAGATAAATTCTTCAATAAAATAATTGTCTGCTAAAACGATTCGTTTATATTTTTTTAAAGGCTTGCGACGAGTTGAGAAGGTACACTCAGATTCGTGAGTAATGGACACTAATAGATTAAGCAGCGAATTATACGAGATTTCTAAATAGGTCACCACCGATAATACTTTTTGCTGCTAATGATAATACAATAAGAAAAGTATTTAAATATAAAGAAGTATTAACAATAATATAGCTTTATAACACATTGTATTCGGATGTAAATGTTTATGTATCAGTGTGTAAGACAACTTAATTTAGTTTAACTAACGTTCCAGTTCAAAATGTGATGTTTGTTTATTTACGACTGGTGCACCACTTAACATAGCATTACAATGATTCATAACCATCAACGGTTATAAATTTTTCTTAACTTGCTGGTATTTATGAGTAGATATAGAGTTTATGCAATTAATAAATTATTCAAATTTCTTTTTAAAAACTCTGGAAGAAAATTGCTAAATAGTAAACAATGCAATTTTGTTGACGAAGCTGCACAAGCGATAATTACAAAGTATATTGTGATTTAACGCGATACTTTTTTCCCTAGAGGACAATTAAATCATCCATGAAACAGTTGGTTAACAATTAATTTCCGTAGTTTCTTTCCATTCAAAAATAAACCCAAGGTTCATGGATGAGCAGTTTAGAGGCTGCAGGAGGTGCAGACCGGACAGCTAAACGTGCAATACTTCTTTTTGAGAACACGCAGAAAATAGAAACAACGAAAATAGAACATTTGCATTTTTTAAACAAGTAGCAGTATAAATATATTACGATATTATGTGTATGTATTAAATAATATACGCTTATGAGAAGAAAATATTTCAATTTTTATTATTTTATTACGAAATTCTCAATGAAACTGTCCGATAATTTAAAGATTTAATTAAAGTAATGACGAACTGTATTAACGATTAATGATTAAAATCAGCAACGGCTTCTGATCGATCTTCTTCTATTTCAGAGAAAGATACAGACCAAAGTTGATTTTTTTCATGATTAAAGAATTAAAAATACACTTGGTTTCAAAATATTATATTTGTAGACACTACAATTGTATCACCAAACATTGCGTTCATCAGGTGTGATGATTTAAACAAACTACGAATCGTTACAGCTATTTATACTAACAATCAAGGGGTGGGGTGTAATTTAATTGAATATATTTAGCAAAGGTGAATTTTTACATTCGATTTGGTCGTTTAATGCTAGGTTTTTACAAAAATATCTATTAATTTCTAATGCTTCTAACAGGTTTAATTTTAAACTTTTATTTTGCACGTGTAAAATTTTATAGTCTTGATTAAAATTATGTTTTTCTTTTAATAAATGTTCCGCATACGTAGAATCAGTTTTTTTATTTGTAAAATAAGCCCAGTGTTCTTTGATACGAACTTTAAAAGATCTACCTGTCTGTCCTATATATACTTTGTCACAGTCTAAACAATTTAATTTATAAACTCCTGATTTTAAGTTTATTGGAGTTTTACATTTATTATTTAGTATATGTTTTCCTAATGAGTTATTTGTTGTAAAGGCTATATGACTATTATTAATTTGACTGACTTGTTTACCGATTAAATAAGAAATATTACCTATGTATGTGAATGTATTATATTTCTTTGTTTCAGTTTTTATTAGAGGATAGATTTTGTTTAAAGTTTGTTTTTTTATTTTTTTGGCTATTATAGTTTACGAGTAAGTGTTATTTCTAGCTAAGGTATATATTCTATTTAATTCTAATTTGAACTGTTCTGTATTTAAAGGTACGTTAATAAGTCGATGGATAAAATATAGTGTCTACAAATGTAATATATTGAAACCAAGTGTATTTTTAATTCTTTAATTATGTTTTCTGTGTTTCAACAATTGAAAGCTTCCACCATCAATTATTGATTTTTTTCCATTTCCGATTGAACTCTCAATTTCACTTATTTTCAAAACAAGGAATTATAATATTTCTTTTTACGTTTTTAAGACATAAATAACATACAGTAGTGTAGTCAAATATTGCAAAGCGATCATCTTTTAAAGATCTTAAAGTGAGACAAAGTCTTCAAATTCGATTAACAACAAAAGGGACAAATCACATTCAACAATATAAGGATTATAATACTTAAGTCATAAAAAAACTAAACATTTAGGCAAGTGCCTGTAATAAACCTCAAAATATATATTAATAATCACAATAACGGTTAAGATTTAAAGATGAATTTAAAGAGGATAAAAACACGATTAATGACATAAAATACTACTAAAACTGTTTCGCTATAGGTAGTTACTACGGATAACTTCTTCAGATGAAGACTGATCTTCAGGCTATTATAGCGAAACATTTCTAGTGTTAGTAAGTAACAGAATATTGAACCTATTGCAAGTGTTATTTCTTAAATCATTATGAATCAGTATTAGCATATAACGGTTTCCAGAATGGACAGTTCATTTAATAAGGTAGCAGCGATTTGCCTATAAGACCTGCAGAACACAAAATTTTAATGATAAAAAAAATAAAGGCTTTAAACTTAATATTTTAGAATCCTTAGAAGTATATAAAGCATCAAAAATTTCCGAAAATAACCTCATAAACGACCAGGTAGATTTGTACCACTCAGTATTATTCAGTACATTTAATAATTAATGGTATTTCCAAAATATATGTAAACACCACTGTACCATCTGTTTATATTCGTTCAATTTGAATCATTTGTTTGACAAATCTGTTTATATTCATTCAATTTGAATCATTTTTTTGACAATGACAAGCTATTTGTCGAAACTATAGTCAAAAGGATTTGTAAATAAAAAAAGTTATAATAAACAAAGTAGTGTTTATTCATTTATCGTTTAAATTTTCTATTTTTTTTATTTTATTTCCAATAGTAGGTACTCACGGTAGATTTTTAAAGATGACTGGTAACTAGTGAAGGTAAATTAGTGTTATTCCGCCTAAATTGAGACGGGTGGTCACTCTAAATATTCTTTTAATTTACAAACAATAGAATTATACAAGTTCCCCTCTGTCTCTTATTACCCGCCACTGGCACATATTCAATATTTCGTATGGCTTCATGAATTTCTAAACAACATTGCAAAGTAGAAATAGCTTCAACTTCAATGTATGTGTGTATGTACTAAGTCTAACATCAGACGGTTTTATCGACAGCCTAAGTCGAAGCATACCCCTCATAAAAGAAACTGTACTTTTCATCTAGCGAAACTCTCGCGAAAAGGCGTCGTCCTTTTATAAACAAGGAATAATAAATGGCGAGCGAGGTTTTTACATGATACCTCTTTTCATATGTAAAGTAACTAGCCATAAACCATATTCAACTTTTATGATATTTTTGCAATCTGTTTCCTGGTACCTCCATGTAGATACTTAACAGGCTTACTTGCATTTAATATTTATAATGGGTACCTTAGAAAACCTATTTGCTATAAGCGGACAGCAGAGTATACCTACTTACAAAAACATTTTTACTTTCGCAATCGGTTAACCCGGTTATTAATAACTAGGAGAGCTAACTGACCAAACTGAGTGGCTAATAACAATAACTACACAGATAAAGATAATTCTAAAACAACAAATTAGGTAGAATTGAATACTGACACGAGAGGATTGTTCAGAAACAAGTTGAAACTTCGCTTATTTTAAAATTTAAGGAAATCAACTGATGACCAATAACTCCGACTTTATAATAAATATAAACTAAAGGAATTTCAAGATTTTTTCATAATAATACGTAACATTGTTTCGGCACATTATGGTTCATGACCATCATCTGTCGAAGCCACACTGTGAATAAAATTTTTTACTATTATTAGACTTGCAATAAATTTTGTTGAAGCTACTTTAGTTTCTATTTATTGTCAAATTATGGATACGTTTTAATAACAGCTTCATTCATCAAAAATACGACTCGGGTTGAGAAGTAAAAATTTGCCTGTTCATTTAGGAACAATTTGAAACATTCAAATGTATATTTATAATAAGAAATTTATTTTGTTTTACACACAGCACATGTAAAAAACTAAAAATCTAAAAATATATCTTATTTATACCGGAGTCTAACTTTATAATTAATATATAAAATTATAAGTATGTAAATAAATTCGATTAAGTAAGAGAATGAAGTAAATAAAAACAAAGATAAGTTATTTTTAAAGAGCAACATATTTTTTGTTCTTAGAATACAATAATAATATGGTTTTTACCGATAAGAAAGAATTTACATTTGTGGTGATATGTGTTACACATTTTCTTCACAATTGTAGCTGGTTAATTAAAATTAAATAGGAAAAACTTATTTAGGTCACTTTTTACAATAAATGAGAAATGCGGACTTTTTGGTATTAGAGAAAGTAAATTTAAGGGAGTTCTGTAGTCTGACGTAAAAGTTCTTGAAACATTGGTTTCATTAACCATAATTGATGGAAAAACGGAAATTAAGGCAAAGCAAGTACTGTGCAATATCCTTCAGAAATTGGCGAAATTCCAAATTAAATCTAAAAGAAGAAGCCTTAAAGAAAGTAACTCGATGCCAGGTAACTTTAAATATTAGTTTGCTTTATTTTATTACAAATAAATGGTTTAATAATCTTCGCGACTTCTTTTCTCTGTACTATAAGCAAGTCTGTAGATGTGAACTTACTGCGCCCTAGAATTAGGAAAGGTCTTTTGGCCCCGCCACTGCCAAAATTCGATTTCAAAATTGTTGATCAAATTTTATAAATTCTAGTATTTTTATGTACAATAAGTAAACAATATTTATACTACTGAGCTTTAAGACAAATTTGGTATAAATTTAACATAGTTGGACCCCTTACTGTGTGAGACCTATTTATTAGTGAAAACGTGTCGATATTCTGTTTCTATGGCAATGAGAAACTTGAATAAAACATATTTTCGAAAAGGGCTGTAATATAAGGTTGCTAAAACAACCTGCCTATCTATTATTGGGTAAAGGAACTTTTTAAATGCATAAAATAAAATAAAATGTTAAATTAACTTTACAATGAAACCTAACCTAAATACTTCCGAAAGAAATGTGGCACTATAGTTTTCGTTCAACGATAATTTAAAATACAAATCATACAAATAATTATAAAAATACGACATTATTTTCACTTACTAAAATAATTCTTTATTATTCGATGATGTCACATTAATAAACGAAAACATAGTTCACAAATTAAACACTGCGATAATTTAAAATCACTTTCGGGTTTATTATACCATATTTAGTAAACAACATAATAATTTACCACTTAAAAAAGAGAGTTTTTAAAGCTATGAGATGACTATTTAACTACACCCTCACAAACGTCAACATTTACTGAATATCAAAAACCATCAAAAACTTTAAGCTCCAGTATGTGGCGCCATCATCAACAAAGGAAACAAGCTTCACACCAGTGGTGTAACAAAAAGGGCAGTTTGAAGGAAACAATTTGGACAACAATAACTTTATTTAATTAATTGACTATTCTATATAATGCACGAGATCTTAAATGCAAAACTCAGACACTTTTTTAATTTCTTATCAAAGGTATATATTAGTTTTCTGTTTAAATTACGATATAATCCAAATTCAAATAGTATGCTGATTATACTGTCACTGAATGAGGAAATAAAAAACTACTGTAAGGTCACGTGACTATCCAAATATTGATAAGAGTAATTATTTAATTTATTATACGTATCATACGTATGTCTTATCATTAAAAAAATGCAACACTTTGTAAATACCGAAAGTGATCCGTATAAAACCAGTTATTCGGTATTTGTAGCTATTTTATATTTAAAAATATTGTATATCTTAATTATGACACTGTACGTACTTTCAAGATTTAATCACCTTGTCATTTAGATAATTGATAATTGTTGTATGGTAATTATTATAATGTCTTCATTAATTTTAACTAAATGGGATGTTGAAGATGCTGTATATGTACCTGCAGGAATTGTTTCTAATTTACAAAACTATCATCTTCCTGGTATAAGGTTTTTATATAATTGTTACCAAAATAAGGTTTGTTTACATTCAATGTTAAGCCATAAAAATATTGTAATTACTTTTATTTTCAGTTGAGGGGTGCCATTTTAAATCATGATATAGATATGAATTTTCCTGTCCAAGTTTCTGCTTTTCTTACTGCTTTAAAAAAAGAGATTCATGTGGGATATCCTGCTTTAATTATTTGTTCAAAAAATAGATTTTTAAGATGGTTATATCACCTCAAAATATATGGTGATTTTGTAGTACATTTTCCTAAAGGAAGAATCATAGGTGACATAAAAGAAGGAATCATAATGACATCATTTCATGAAACTAAAATGCTTCAAAATTTAATAAAAAAAAAATTTTCGTTTATTGTGGTTGAAGAATTTGATTTGGTATCTCATAAAAGGACTATTAAAAGATTACAGGGGAAATTTCACATTGGATTAACAACACACAATTTTATAGTAATTTATTTAATTAGTTTATCTACTTGTATGATTTTTAAATAATTTATATGTTATAGAAAGAACCTAATCAAAAAGTATTCTATGAAATGGTAAATTGGACTAATCCTGGTGTGCTAGGGAGATTTTCTCAATTCTGCAAGTAAGTTTAATTTATAAAGAAGGATATTTTTAATTCAACTTTATTTAATTTATAATGTTTAATATAAAAACGTAAATTTATTTGTAAATATTACTTATTATCTGTTTGGTAATAACATCATATGTACTTACCTAATTGAATTAAGTTTTATAATGAAAAATGTTTTTTTTTACAGGGATTATCAAGAACATATGCAAAATTTTAGCTGGCCATATGAAAAATATTGCCATCGCTTAACATGGACCTTTTGTGACACTTTTACAAGACCCACAGTTGAAGAGGAAAAGGTTCTTGTATATAATGATAGAATTAATATAAGAATTAAACTATGTTTATTGATCTTGACAATTGTTTCACACACTGTGATTTCATTGGAAGTATATTTTTGTATTACTTTCGATGAAGTCCCAGTCTGATGAAACAATTATCAGGTTCAATAAACATTAATTGAATTTTACAATAGTTTAACTTTATATTGTTATGGATTTCAATCAAGTATCTGTAGACTCCATGTTATATATTAAAGATAGAACTAATGTATAATGAAAATATATATATTCGTTTCATTATTTTGTTCCAGGAATACATTAAACGAATAGAACTGTGGGCAAAACAAGAAAAAATTGGGATCCATTTATCAACATCAAAGAAAAGAAAAAACAACAAAACACAGCCTAAAGGGACACAGGAAGAAATGCAAAGCAATTCATTTACGTCTTCAGATAGTTCCAATGATATTGTAGAGACTTTAGGCAAGAAAACTAACATTAGGAATAAAAAGAGAAAAGTGACACCTAATACACATGTTAAAGGTAAATCTGGAAAATACATAAAGAGAAAAGATGACAATGAAATTAATTTCAGAAGAACCAGAGGTATAGAAAAAAAGTTGGTAGCAAATAATCTTGATTTTGATTGTAATTTTGAATCAAATAGTCAGGAAAGGTTTTCAAATTTAATTAACCAACCACGTAACGTAAATGGGGACTTTTTGTGTTCTAGTGGAAGTTCTGAATTCTTATCAAATACCCTTCAAAGTAAAAAAGTAAAAAGAAAAAGAAATCTTCCTTTATTAAGTAATTCATCTTCTGCAGAAGGATCACAATCTGATGAAGATAATAAGGTCCTTTTGTCGTTATTAAAAACAGAAAAATTAGATGAAGGAAACGAACATTGTGTTAATAAAAATAAAAAAACTCAATCACAGTTAGATTTATGTACAATGCTTAATCAGTCTGTTGATGAGTTCGAAAAAAGCCTTGAAGAAAATCAAAGTAATGAAAATTATGATGTTTTGATGTCGATAATTTCATCTAAAAAGAACCCTTCAGGTAACTTAAAAAAATTAGACTCTTCTGAAATGGGGAAATCTGAAAATGAAGGCAGTAAAAAATTGAAAATTGATAAAGAGAAATATAAAGTAGAAAACTTAAATGAAAACTCCATTGATTCAGATTTTTATGAAAAATTTCAGCCAAAACTAGTAAAACCTGAATTTAAAGAGCAAATTTTGTCATTACTTTCCAGTATAAATAGTGATGATTGTGATATATAAAATACATTTTTTTAATTAAATTATATTATTAATAAATTAATGTAATATCTGGTAATTTTTTTAGAAAATTATTTTAGCTTTCTGTTTTATGCTATGGATAGATACCTATTTGTAATTGTAATTTTATTTATATGCAGTCTATATATATTTGTCTATGTATACATATATATAATTCTACCAAATGAGGTAATTTTAAAAATCTGTCGTAGTAAAAAATAAATGTATTCAAAACTTGCGAGCTTTTTGTTTTATTGTTTTAATTTGAATTATGAATTATATTGTTCTTTACTAATTTTTAGTGTACTACAGTAAACTTATTTTTATTATTCAAAATAATAAGAAAATAGTCATAATTCGTACTTAATAAATAAAATATGAAAACAGGAGAATGTGATTTAGATAAAAAATCGCTCTTAAGTAATGAACACCGTGGTTTATAACTATTTTGCGGTTTTTTCTTATTTACGTATTTTTTAATTCATTTATATTTTTGTATATTTTGTTTAAAAACGAAAAATAAAAATTAATCAAAAAGTAAACAGGGTAGATGTAAGAACATAAATAATTTCGTATAAAATGTAGAAAGACTCGTAATGCTGTTAATTAATATATCTTATTCTTAGAAAACTGTCTTTTTGTTATCAAAGATACAAATAGTTTTACATTAATAACCAAGTCAATTACAAAAAAAGAACCAATAAGTTTATTATTTTTTTGATAAAAATTATTAATTATTACAAAAAATAGTTTTTGTAATATTTGGGATTTTAAAAATGTATGCTGTTGAACTTTCTGAACAAATGAAAGTCATATTTGAAATTTATTTATTTTTGTAAAAGTTCAAGGCCATGCTATATAAACCTTTCGCAAATTTGGGGGATTAGTAGTCCCACATGAGGCAAATACTTTGCCCAAAATTCAACCTCCAATTCCTAGTAGTAATTAATAATGAACTCCATTGAAATGTAGATTCTCCCACTAGTAAACTTTGATGTAAAATAGATTACTTACGAATTATTAATTCAAATAAACTCCTTTTGGTTACGAAAAGAATAACAACAACCACAAAGTTTCAAAATAATTTAATGTCCCCAACAATTGTTTCGCCATACAATGGCTTCTTCAGGTGGAAGAAATTAATCATTAATTTACAAACATTACAAATTTACACTTTTATTATTGGAGACTTGTGTATTATCATCGAGCGCATCTGTATAAAAATACAAAACAATGACGAAACGCTTAATATAAAAATTAAGTTGATTTAACCGGAATTTACGCATTCTGTTATTTATTTAAATTGCTTTTGTATTTCTGCTAAAGATTTTCCTTTGGTTTCCGGAATATAAAGTATACCATATATAAAACCTATTGTACAACAACATCCGTAGATCCAGAATGGCACATAGCTACCCCATTTTTCGGACATGGGTTGAAATGTTATAATGGCTAGAACCCCCAATGGAGCACCAAAGAAGGTGTTTAAAGACAGTGCTCTCCCTTTCACATTTAAAGGAAATATTTCCCCAACTATTATGAACGGTAGACCCATCAGTCCTACCACTACAAACACTTCATAAATTAATAGCGCTGTTAAGGGTAACCAGTAAAGGGACGAAACGTCAAAATTAGTAGCTTGGTGGAGATAGAAGTATATACCTTCTACAAATAGTGAAATTGCTGATACCAAACTGCAAACTACGAATATTGGTTTCCTACCAATTCTGTCTACTACCTGGCCCGATATTATTCCTAAAAAATAAATAATGAATATTAACAAGAACGATGTCAGTCAATAAGTGTAATTTGGAAAACTTTTTGTTAATAAAATATAAAAGCGGGGTATATAAATTAGGTTGTTTAGATTGTAATGCACACTATATAGGACAGGCTGGTAGAAAATTATCCGTAACATTAATTAATTAATAACATATAACACAGGTCGGCATTAATCAGTAAATTAAGATTAGAAATGTTATTTCCGAGGTAGGTTACTACGATCTGGCTTTATAATTGCCACAAAGTCGTAATGATGCAAATTGGGCTTGATTAGTTTTAAGATTAAGATATCTCGAAATTTAAATGAGCAAGGGAATTTCTGTAAATAAAAACGACATCGATAGTAGTCCCTCTTTCGTATCTTTTCTTTTCAATGTGCTATAGAAAGGCTCTCTTATTCGAGAGCACCATTATAGGGAGTGTAAAAAAAGATTCAGAAAAAGACAATCAATTTCCATGTATTCTTCGGTGGCGAATTCGAGTCTGACCCCAGAAAAGCTCTAACACATTAAAATTTCAAGATATCCTTATTTAAAAGCTAAATAAGCCAAATTCACATTATTTGGATGTTGAGGTTAATATATTTCAAAATCTTGATGTACAAGGTCAAATTCTAATTCAGCGATAACAGATACCTCAGAAATGACTACTGTCATAATTGTTTTGATCTTTTACTTCACGTAGTAAGGCATGCGAAAAGGTAAAAATTGCGTTTCTTATGCTTTGACGTATTGAGACAATTCTGATGCCAGATTCTAACTTATCGTCGGAATAACGCTTTCGTTTTTATTCTGTTTTTAAACTCTGTATTTGTTTATCTGTGTAATAATTATTGACGTCAGGCAATATAATTTATGAGGTGACAAAATTCATGCATATATACGAGGCATGTTTTTAAGTATCTAAGTACCGTTTTGAAATTCTGCTGCCGCGGCGCTTCGGACAAAACATTATGGGTGATGGAATGGTCAGGAAGAGGACGAGAGCATTTAAAGATGGCCGCACAAATGTGCATGACAATGTCCGTCCGCATGTGGCTAATCGGACCAAAGATCTCTTTGGTCGCATTTTTTCACTGGGAAACTCTAGATCATCCTCCATACAGCCCTGATCTGGCGCCCAGTGACTATCATTTGTTCTTGCACTTGAAGAAACATCTGGGCGGTCAGCTTCTTCAAGACGATGACGAAGTCAAAACAGTTGTGATGCAGTGGTGAAGTGAACAAGTCAGGCGGCAGAGTTCTATGAGAAGGACATTCAAAGCTGGTCAAACGCTATGACAAGTGCCTCAATATTGAAGGAAATTATGTAGAAAAGTAGATTAAAGTACAGGTTTTCATATAAAAATAAAATGATTAAGATATATTTGCACGTTTATTATTAATTTCAAAACGGTACTTACTTAAAAAAACATGCCTCGTAATACATATAAGTTACGTTGTGTAACATTATACAACAAGCTACTAACATTTTGGAAGTTTTTTCTTGTTTTTATTACTAAATTTGTATGTAGTCATAACAGCTCAAGCATTCGGTAAAAACAAAAATTACAATAATAAGAGAATTATTGTGACAGAAGAAGTTTTATTGGACAATGGCTGTGTATTCACCTAGGTCAATACAATTCGTATTGATCAATTATCAGGAATTTGACATCCGTTGTATAAACATTGTGGGGGTTAATTCAGTTTGACTGGACAATACTGAGGTGGAAAGCGATCTTTCGTGGTTTGCATTTAGTATTTTAAAAATAGAAAATATGGCTAAAAACTATCCAAATCTTTTAACAGAGCATAAGAATAGGAAGATAGTATTTAATTCTATCTATAGCAATGTTTCTAAAATAAAAAATTATTGTGGTTCGATTTTCTCACTCTAATGCGGCCTGATTGGTTATAAAAGAAAACAGACGCAGCGATTAAAAATAAATAAATTTAATATTTGGGTTAATGAACACAAAAACTCATTGGATAAGTTTCACAAAATTATTGAACTCTAAGAATTTTGTATCTTTGATAATAGCTTAACAGCCGAAATGGTACTCAGAAGATTTCAATAAACATTGTGGAAGCTATCCAGTGAGTTTTTGTAGTCATGAACCCAAACATTATTAAAATGTTCAGCAGTGAATACACCATGAACAACATTAATTACATTTAATGCTTGAAAGACGATGATTTACCTGTTATTATGTTTAGGGCACCAAAACCTATACTAGCATAATTGGATGGTATGCTGCTTCCACTTATATCCATAATCGGTTGAAGGAATGAAAATATACAATATAATCCTGATGAGAACATTAGCATTCTAATTACTAAAAAAAAATGTCTTCAAATTAAAATCTAAAAAAATAGGATACCTGTTGCATAAATGAAATAGAATTATGAGGAATGGTAATAATAAAAATCCTTTTTTAACTAATTACGCGATTTTATGTTTTTTATCTAAAAATTGGCTTTACTAGGAATATCATTAAATAACCAGATGGAATTTTGAAATCTAACTTTTTTGTTGTTCATTCAGAAATGAAATGAAATCGGGATTTCTGCGTCATACTACGATTGCTTGGAATATTTTATATTGTAGCGAACATATACATGTGGGTGATGAATCGATTAGCGCTGACGCACCCCGAAGCCGGCATGTTTGATGTTGAGACCGATCGATACCGGACAATTGATGTTCGAGAATCTTCTGTTGGAAAAACAAGTCGTTTTCTCTGTAATGCGGTCGAAATATATTCGCATGTTTTCTAGTAATTTCTTTCAGTAAATATATACCCTCGTCTCTGGGTCAGCGGGACAGTTGATTTCCGGAGACTTAATATAAATATTCAACGGCGAGATACAAAGTGATATAAATAAAGTGCATTGTTGTTTGTCAGATAATAAATAGTTTAAGTTTGTTTATAGTGTTTAAGTGATTAAATAAATAGTTGTTGTATAATTAGGTGATGAAATTAATTATTTCATCGGTGCACAGATGTGCCACTTCTTTTGATTCCTATGGGGGAATCGGTGCAATAAACTGACTTCGTGTTTTAATTGTTTATTACACCCAACTATTTACAAACTATATACACTAATTTTATGGAACGTCGTGAAGGCTACTTATATACGAAGATTAATTGATTATGACGAATTGATTGAACTAAATGTTATTGCTAGTTTATAGAGATCTTGCTGTAATTGTTACTATATGTTAAAATGTACTAAAGATGATCTCTTATAAACGTTTGATATTTTTATCTAATGTGAATGAATGAATTGATTGGAACTGTATTTGAATGAATGAATCGTATTGAATTGATCTTACTGTATTATGTTAACTATATTATATATGAATTTAAGAACCGCCCCTAGAGGAGGGGTAGTTCCGATGCACCGACACTTGAGACAACAAAACAAACAAAAAGGATGGAAAACCGTAAATACAAGAAATGCAACATTGTAATCTATGTGTCGGTGCATCATCTACGTCCTCGAAATAGACCGATGGGACAAATTACCCCCAATAAATGTATAAACTAACTTAAACTCTAGATGCACATTTGAACACAAAGAAAAAATAATACAATGGGAGACGGCAATACTAAAAAGGGGAAAAATACTATACATACTATTATAAAACCATAAATGGCAGAAGAAATAAACGGACAGCAAATGCACATGGTAACACAACAAAAATTTTGAGACGTAAAATAAATGCGTGACCGACAAGACCAATAAATTACAAACAAAAATGAAAAGTTAAATCCGAACAGTTGTAAATAAATAAGGGAACTGGAAAATTCGTTACAATATTATACACTTTTATAATAAACATGAAAAGTACCTAGTATAAAATTCTTATAGCAGTTATTAGAAAATGGATGAAAACACAATAAAATACATTGTGTCATACAAAATATAACTCTTTTCAAGAAAACAACAAATTATATCATCCTTGATTAGATAAGGCCCTTAATTACCGGTAAAAGTAAACTAAACATGTTAGATAAAGTAAACATATTTATGCGCCTCTGTACATCTATTTTCATTAAATGAAAATATATATAAACAAAATGCTTTTAGATGTTTCAAATATGTTTATTAACACACTCTACATATGTTTCGACTTCCGAAGTCTTTCTCAAGAGTAATAGATATTTACTAAATTTAAACTGTAACTTAATGTTATTTATACAAGAGTCAAAAAGTATTTATGGTTGGTATTGCAAGTAATAAGATGTACAGGTACAAGTATATTAGAGGTAGTTATACAAAGGTATAGTTATTTAAGGAAAAACCCTTGTCGGGTTGTAATTCTTCAGAAATTGGTCAATCACCGGTGTGTCTTTGAACTCGGATTTATCATTTGTTATGTTACAATTATTTCTAAAGGCTTTATTAATTTCGAACTGCTCTAAAATATTTAGACGTTGACCTTTATTTTCTATATGTAATAGGTTTAAATTTAAACGATGTTTCATAATTATCCAACAGACAATTCAATTGAAATTACATCTATTTTCGTCACAAAAATAAAGCCAAGCTACATAAAAACAATGAATACTTACTAACAGCCATTAGAAGTTGTCTTCTGTACTCTGGTTTAAAGAGTTCTCTAAACGAGGATTTCTTTTGCATATCTTCTTTAACGGATTGGGTTATATCAGCAAGCCTTTTGTCTATAAATTCTTCGGTAGCAGATTTGCTACTCAACTTTTTCAATACCGCTCTAGCTTCATCTTTCTTATCCTTTTTGACGAGGTAGTAGGGAGATTCGGGTATAAACAAACATATAATGATACAAATAATGGGGATCACGATTAATGTAATTGCAAAAGTTGAGTATGATACAAACGGACCTACAGAGTATCCATAAAGATTTCCTACCATTGTCATAATTGTCAGGAAATTTGAAATACGCCCCCGAATATCGCTTTCAGATATTTCGGCGTTATAAATAGGTCCAACCTACAAATTTTGTAAGTGCAAAATTAAGAAACAAAATGCTCTTCTGAAGAGGATATTCCATTAAAAAACATTTATATCTGCAGGCTTAATCTACCTGCCAGTAGTTTTCATTTTCTGTTCTAGTGACGATCTAAATTAGTCTTGATTTTGCCGTTTGGTCTTGGTCTTGTAAAAATTTCATACCGAGGCTAAGACTAAATATGACAAGAAAAAGAACAAGTCATTAATGTACAAGATCCAGACCAAGAATAAGATCATATACGGAAGATTCCAGTGATGAAATTTCAGCGATTAGGTACTTTTAAAAAATTGCACCGGTTTTTGTTGGCTGATGGTGGTAAATTATTATATATTCAAAAAACAAACACTTGTTCAAAGGTTTTACAAACTTAATAAGAATACTCTTACAATCATTTCGGCTTAATTAGGCCATTCTCAAAGAGTCAATTAGAAACTAACTAAAGATAAACAAACATAACTATTTATACCTCACATGTGGGTGGGGGATGTGACCCCACTTACAAGTTAATTTAGGTAAATTATTAGTTAACAATAAAATTGCAAATTCCGACAAACTATGTAAATCTGGGGTGTATGAAATTTATTGTCCAGACTGCGATGCAATGTATATAGGGTAGATAGGAAGATCATTTAGAATTAGGTTTAAAGAACACAAAAAGTCAATCGATTATAAAAAATGTGGTACTGGTTTTTCCCAACATTGTTTTGAAAATGGTCATAATTTTAACGTAGAAAATAATTTCACATATATTTTACATATTCTTAATAAAAGCAAAAGATTAAATTTATTAGAAAAATTAGAAATCCAAAAAACATTTTTTCTAAATAAAAATATTAAAAATGAACAGTGTGATGGGTACAATAGCCCTATATTTCGTGCATGTTTCCAAAAACTGTAAGTGGGGTCACTTTCCCCACCCACATGTGAGGTATAAATAGTTATGTTTGTTTGTCTTTAGTTAGTTTCTAACTGACTCTTTGCGAATGGCCTAATTAAGCCGAAATGATTGTAAGAGTATTCTTAATAACGTTTGTAAAACCTTTGAACAAGTGTGTTTACTTTTTGAATATATTAAAAATGTTTTACAAGTTCCCAACCGCAATCTCTCTATATATTAGTAAATTATTATTATTAACGTATTCGTTACTTTTATTAAAGTTATAATGGTTCATTCTACCTCATAATTATTATTATTCAGATCGTTCTCACAAGAAAATCAAGGGAAGTCTGTCACCAAAAATGCTATAAATTAGTTATCGGTTTAAATGTATTAGTCTAATTTTAAGTAATAGTATTGCATTTAGATTTTTCACATTTGATGTTGGTAAACAAGTTGGTATATGGTCCTATATAGTAGTTTAGACTTTTAGAGCATAAAAATATGGAAAATTACTATTTTTTTAATTCAATTTCGTTAAATTTTTGCTCGAAAAGGTTCCAGTTCTTGCAGGTGAGTATTTTGTGAGTATCGCATATGTATGGTCATGATTGGGATCAAATTAGAAAATGTGCAGAAACCCCAAAAATATCGAAAAGGTTTATTGTGGCACTGATATTCATTTATTTTATTCATAAAAGAATGTAATTAATTTTAGATTAGCAGTAAGGATGAATTAGTTAAATAAAAGAAAGTTGTCATATTTCTTACACTCAAGCATATGCCAGAAGAAGTGCCTGTTATGATTCTAGCAGCGTATAGCCATCCAGCTGAATTAGCACATAATATGAGAATTGCACCAATAATTAGTGGTACCATTGAAATTATAAGAGTTTTCTTTCTTCCAATGTGTTCTATGGGGTAAGTTGCTATCGAACTACTTAATCCTAATCCTACAAATAATAGGGAAGCTATAACAGATGTTTCAGTCTGTAAATGAAATAATAATAATCGTAAGGAAAAATAAGATAAAAAAGGGTTACATTTTGAATATTATCTAAGATACTTTTAAATTGTAATTGTTATTAGAACTCACCGAATTTAATGTAACGCCTATGGGTGAGTTTGCAGACATAAGTTGTGGGACTGCAGGGGAAGTCCACACGAAATGAGTGGATAAGGCTGCTATTGTAGACATAGCTAAGTAGAAATAGAATATAAGTAGCTTTTACAGTTTAAATTTTGTCCATTTATAATTATCGAATAAGTACTTGGGTCAGTTTGCCAAGGCTGCAATGAAGTGACTGCTGGACCAAAAAAGATATATTTATATATTTTTTAATGCATTTTGAAATGTTAAACGACTTGCCTCTCATAATTTTGTAGTTTGGTACAAGAAAAGGTAAAATAGAACCCATTAGGACATTTTCAGACGATGCGATTTGTCGTAACGTTATTATGAACAACCAAAATGCGAGGCATGTTTTTTAAGAAGTACCGTTAATAAAAAACGTGCAAAGATATCTTAATAATTTATTTTTATATGAAAGCCTGTACCTTAATATACTTTTCTACATAATTTCCTTCAATATTGAGGCACTTGTCATAACGTTTGACCAGTGACCAGTTTTTGAATATCCTTCTCATAGAACTCTGCCGCCTGACTTGTTGACTGTTAACCACTACATCACAACTGTTTTGGCTACGTCATCGTCTTGAAGACGGTGACCGCTCAGATGTTTCTTCAAGTGCAGGAATAAATGGGCTGGGCGCCAGATCAGGGCTGTACGGAGGATGATCTAGAGTTTCCCAGTGAACAGTGAAATGATGTTATGAGATCTTTGGTCCGATTAGCCACATGCGGACGAGCATTGTCATGTAGATTTGTGCGGTCATCTTTAAATGCTCTCACCCACTTCCTTACCATTCCATCATTCATAATGTTTTGTCCGTAAACTGCACACATGTAATGATCTCACGATGAAAATCAATCGGTTTCCAGACCTCACTATCGGCGGGACTTACGATTATCGGAGGCATCTTCAGATGTAGGTACTCAGCGAGCATGCGCGGAACGCTGACCGCAGAGCTGCGGCGGCAGAATTTCAAAACGGTACTTACTTAAAAAACATGTCTCGTATACAAGTAATTACGAAACAACCGAAATAAATGCACATTTTATTTTTAATCTCTTGAAACTGAATGTGTGAAAGTCTTCTGCGAATGCGACACGGCATATCACATCGCAATCGCACCGTCTGAAAAAGCTCTTATAATGTTAATATCTGTTTTTATGTTACAGTTGATTATCTCAGAAACTAATGCTATTCGATTGTTTGGCATAGTTGTTAAACATTTTTTTCCCATTTTATTCTTTAATATACATATAAGTAAGATACTCTTGTTTTCATTTCAAAAAGGGTCTGAAATTGAGGTTGAAAGGTGGCACTACGGGGTCGAGTGGAATACATAGAATGGGCGACTTTGCCCATTTATTCTGTCCATCGCCCTATGTGTTTCACGAAAGGGCTCTACTTATGCACTCGTGAATACGTAAGTGTATATTTTTAAAATCATTGGAATTTATAATCAAAAATGTGTTAAAAACATATATTCTCACAAGAGATCCAAAGTTTGGAAGTCAAAAAATACTTCACGCACATATTAAGAGTTTTATAGAAAATAATCAGGAAAAGTTCGTTATCGTAGTTCCAATATGTATGGGGTAGTGAATTTATACAGACTTTCCTTTCTAAATTGCTTCGACTACGATAAAAGTTTGTTATAAAATTTCATTCCTAATGCTTGTTGGTGTCAAAATAAATTCGTCCTATGTCATTGAACATAACATAAATGATTTCATTCTAATAAAAACACAATAAAATATCTACTGGTCAATAACAAAGTGGGGTCCTCCGATAAATTTAAAAAATCAAGTGTTTATAAAATTAAATGTAATGACTGTGATGCCTTATATATCGGTAAGACAGGTCGTAACTTTAATAATAGATATAAGAACATGTTAAGTCAATTGTCGAAAATAAAAATTCTACAGGTCTAGCCCAACACTGTAAATCATTGTGCCATTTTATAAATAAAAATAATTTATTAATTCTACATCAGTTAAATAGTAGCAAAAAATTAGATATGTTAGAGAAATTAGAAATTCAAGAAGTTTTGCATTTCAAATTAAACGTTACAAACCACCAAATTGAGGGATTTTCTAGCCCGATATTTAGGGCATCGTTCAAGTAAATCTACGAATAATGTGTAAACAAGTTTTAATTACCACCCTACTCAGGCATAATCTATAAATAGTTTTGCCTTTAACTTTTAATTTAGTTCTCTAAGCACTCTTTGACAACGATCGCAAGATCGAAATAATATTGTAAGAAATTACCAAATGTATTTGTGAAAAACAACAAACTGTGTTTCTGTGTTTTATTATTAAATGATTTGATATTACCTATATTATAATACCAAATAGAAAACTTACCTGCTATGGACGAAAGGTACTGTACATATCTGATACCAGACAACATTCTTCCACAATATATTTCACACTGATTATTAACTGAAAGAACAACAATACAATACAATAAACATTTTCAAAGAATACTGCACTACAGTTGTTATGTTTTTGGTGTTATACTTTGAAAGAGGTAAGACACATGATAATGCTTAATTCAATAGAGTGCATTAACACCTACGAAGTGTTTGCTGCAGAAGTTGGAACATATATAGGTACCATAATAAATGCCGTCGTAATTTTACTACGATAAAATGTTTATTATGGCATCGTAAATCGTAAATACTCACATGGGTGGTATTCTCTAACAATTGAAAATTAAATGAAACGAATAACGTAACATTTCAACATTCGTTGTTACATTTACATATCTAACTGAAAAATTGTTAAAATTATAAAATAGTTAGAGATCTTAAAAATAGATTTTGAACTGTCAACATTAGTAAAATATAATTGGAGTTATGTAAGTAATTGGTTGATAAACTATGAGGTCATTAAGAACACATAGAAAACATAGATAACACATATGTATGTAACGAAAAAAAACTTAATTTAATTTTTTTTTAAGTTTATTCTTGTAAATAGCTTCTTATTTTAATGTAGACTCAACTTCTTATCTTGTGTATGTCTTTGTTACCTTGTCATGTAAATTCTATTGTTCAGCTATTACTATAATTCATTTCGATTTAGTATTTCGTCTTTACCTATACCTGAATTTTTTTTTATTGTCTTTCAGTCCCACCAGCTATTCCTGTTATTGTAGTGCAAAGCTGGAGAGTAGGGTGAAAGGCCATCTTCAGCCTTCTTACACGAATGGTGGGAATGGGTGGATGGTGTGGTTAGAGAGAGAAAGATGAGACGGAAGAAATAAAGACAGAATAGAAGTGAAGCTTGATTATCTGTGGAATATTACTGCCCCAGCATTTTCCTAAGTGATCCAAGGAAACCACAGAAAACTTGGATTAGAGCAGCCGGACCCGCATTCGAAACAGAGACCTCCCGAATGCTAAGCAGTGATCTACAGCACTAGACCACTTGCATTCACCCCTTACTAATAGCTGGTTTTACTCTTAATTGCTTTCTCTTGAATTATGTACTGTCCTAACTACTCAATTCTACGTACTGTTAGATATCTGTTAATCATTTAGGATACAATTGCTAGAAAGTGATATAACATAAAGACAAAGTATTGTTTAGCTACAGGAAACATATGTGTAATGTTCTGCTTTTCCCTAGTGCCCTGTTAATAATTATACTATCATTCCAAAATTTCTGTGAATGTAAACTGGCTATCTATCGTACAGATGTTATGTATAATTATTTTAAAGTTCCAGTATAAAAATTGTTTACTGTTTACTAGGTACATCCTGTGTAAGAAATATGTCATCTATTCATTCACGGAAGTTCTGTATTACTGTTTTAGGGCTCTTGTTATTGTTTATCTGTTATATCCTGTTTATTCGCGGATGTTATTTTTTTACTAATAGAAATCAACCCCGAAGTTAACCAGAACCAATTTTGTCGCGTTGTTCATAAAATTCACCCCCGCGACAAATTTTTGTTTAATATCTGTTATTAGCATTTCCTTAGAAGACGCAACCTCAGTTGGGGATGTGATTCAGACATTCCATTGGGCATCACCTAGTACTACATTAAGGGGCGTAACTTAAATTCTGTGAAAGACGCAAAAATGGTTTGTAGATATAGACAAGTTTTCTCATATGACACAAGGATAAGTTTGGGGTATAAACAAATCTTGTGATACGATATAAACTTCGACTCGGGGTGGGTCTATAAAAAATTAAAGCTTTTGAAAGATAATAGCAGACAGATAAACAGTTAGTTAGTTATTTCGTTACTTAGCTAGTACACTAATCAAACAACAGCTGACAGTATTTCTATGAACTAGTTTCATCACTTTTACTATTACTACTTTTTTTTCAAGAACATCTATTTTACTAACTACCCTGTCCTATAAATATCTCAATTTATCCCCAAGGCTTCTAGCTGTCGCCCTTCTGTTCAACATGTTCTGCGTAGGCATGTTATCCCACTCCTCGATTCTTACTTCTCTTCACGCCGATGACATCGTCCAATTAAACTCCACTAAAACCATTCTCCAGTACTTCGCCAGAATTAACACTTTTGTGCCCCTGCTCCTAAATTAGTACCGAAGATGGAAACCTGTATTAACGAGGTCAGGTCGGAAGTAATTTTCTTCTCCCATAGAACCCGAATCCCTCCCCTCATTACCATAAGCAAACACCCCACTAAATGGAGTGAATTTGTCGGCGTTGTCTTCGACAGAAACCTTGCTTAGTATAAACATATCTTAGCCACCCGTGCCAAGGCCCTTGGCGCCTTTATCTCCCTCGAAACCTTTTTCCAAAACAATTTCATCTTCCAGCAAACAAAAATCCTTGTGTTCAAAATAATTGTCAGGAGCATCTTCTCCTACGCCATTCCCATTTGGGGCTGCGCCCATCCCCACCGCTAACCAACCCTCCAAGGCACTTACGTACGGATTCTTCGCTCCACACTCAACTACCCCTGGTTCGTCAGTAACGCCCAATTTTGAAATTTAAAGAAATTGGTCTACCTTCACTCCCCAATGCTGCAATCAAATTCGCGTTAATCTCCGGGTCTGTGTCAGGTCACCCAAATGCATTTATCTTGGCACTTTCCAACTGCGCCCCTCAACCAAACAACCGTTTTAGAAAGCTTTGTCAACTTCTACTCTGAGCTGTTACCCTTCCATTCATTTCTAGTTTCGCTTTTTCAGCGTGAGCGCCCACTCAACCTATGGGAGGTAGGTCATCGACACTCTTCACCTTTCTCCCCAAACTCTCCCTTTCCCTCAATTAATTTTTTTCCCGTTCCCAACTCTCCCTGGGATGCAAAACCTAAGAGTTGATCTCCCTTTTCGAAGAGGGGTTTTAGTCGGTACGGGGGGGGATGTCTTTAGATGATTTCCCCTCCTAGGGATTAAACTAAACAAAAAAACTTATGTCAATATAGTCCACCAGCTACTCCGGTTTGCTATACGGGTACGTTTATTTCTGTTTATATTGTTTGCATTGTTTTAAATCATATTAAGTTATTTTACTGTATTTTTCTTGTTTCTTTTTGTTACTTGTCTGCTTTTTTGTATTGTTTATTCATCTTTTATATATGTTACCGACCAAATCCAATTTCAGGACAAACTAGTTTTGTCTAGGCTGAACTAGTTCTTCATATACGCGATATGATTAACTAGTATAGGCTAGTACAAACTAATTTGTCCTAAGCCCGATAGGATAAACCAGTTTAGGCTAGTCCAAACTGATTGATTTGTCCTGATATAAATACGCACCCTCTAGATAAACTGGTGTGGCCTAGTGTAAACATTATACTATATCTAGAGAGTCAAAGTAAATAGATAAACTGAATAAAATACCTTAACCTAATACCTAACAATTTTAATAATTGAGATATGATTATTGCTTCTATTAAAAAAAACACTTATTATTTGTTATAGTATGATTGTTTGTATTACCAATTATCCATTACTTTTAACGACGAATCATTATGGTTTTAATAAAAATGATTATTTTTCCAATTACGGAGTATTTTATTCAGTTTATCTAGATATACTATAATGTTTACCCTAGGCCACACCAGTTTATCCTAGAGTGTGCCTATTTATATCAGGACAAATCAATCAGTTTGAACTAGCCTAAACTGGTTTATGCTATTGGGCTTAGGACAAATTAGTTCGGACTAGGCTATACTAGTTAATCCTATCGCGTAGTTTAGCCTAGGCAAAACTAGTTTGTCCTGAAATCGGGTTTGGCCGGTAACATATATATCTTCATTTGTTTGTATTTCGTTGTGGTGATTATTTTTGTTACATATAAATTGTTACTTGTTTTTATTAGTGTTTTTGTTATTGGTTAGTATTTAAGTAAGATTAACAGATAACAGACGCTAAATGTGTATTAATGCAACAGCAATAAGAGTTAGATAATTTATAAACACTTATTTATTTTGTTGCACAAAATTTAACAAAATGAACTTTGCAAATTGCTTCAATCAATGGCCATTTTCAAAACTGTCCACAAATGATTACCTATACTCTGATGAAAAATTGACGAACAATGATAATTGTTAATTTTATTAAACACCACCTAAGTATTTATCGGTTTATTTCAATATAAAATGTTTTTGTTCTTATGTTCTCTTTCAAATTAATAGAACGAGGTGTAAAGAAACGATACTTCGTAAAGAGTTAACGTAGGTTAAAAAAAGGTTATCTCTAATGATAGCACGATTAAATATTTTTTGTTGATTTTTACAATTTGTAATTTGTTTGTTGGAGTTCCTTACCGTTTGTTTTTGAATTATAATTATTTTCATTCTTGACTTGCACATTTTCAAATACAATGCTATTTTATGGTCCACAAATAAAAATCATAAATGTATGATAACATAAATATATCGTAAAATAGTTTGTTGTTGTTTGTTTTCTCATCAAATTATTATCCTATGGTCCCATAAATTTTCAATGATAGTGTAATTGTTTTAATCTTTAAACAATGATATGGCATATGTTTATCATTAGGAATAATTAATTTATGATTAAATATAACGCTGCACTCATACCAGATACCAGCAAGATATAAATATTACAGTTAATTTATATCAATATCTAAACACATTTAATGTAGTGATTTTTCGACTTTAAGCGTTGAAAAGTTTGATGAAGATTGTATCGTACATCCGGGGTATTCGTTTTGTAGATTAGACACTTATTTTTTAAAATTCAGGTTTTCCACCTGTAGTGATCGTCGATTAACTTTCTATGATAACATTAATGAAAACTGCATAAATAAAACAATGGCTATTTGTTATATTTATTTCCTTTAAATGATATTAAACGATGTTTATATGTAATTTTAATGACAACACTTAACATCATCACAATATCATTTCAATATTTATAAATCAAGTTATAGGGGTTATTAATAGATCAAGACATTTTTCTGCCGTTACGCCCTCGTTGGGAATCCAACCTGGGTCCCTGGCTTTACGCACCATTGCTCTGACCACTGATCACTATGGTAGTGACAGTAGCAACAGTAGAAGTGCTGCAGTTGAAATTCATAAATCAATTAAAAATTTAGAAAATATCGTATTAAATGAGTAAACAGGTTTATATCGATCACCCTTATACAGCATACTGTAACAACGATCATTATTTTATCCACTCCCCGACAATAGTTTTGTATAAATAGCCCTATATTACCCTCACTCATTTGCCGAGCAGCGTGGTCTAGTGCTCTAGATCGTTGCTTAGCCTTGGGGAGGTCGCCGGTTCGAATACAGGTCCGGCTGCTATGGATTAAGTTTTCTGTGAATTCCTTAGACTATTTAGGCAAATGCTGGGGCAGTAATACTCCACAAATACTCTTTCAGTTCTCTTCTGTCTTCATTTCGTCCGTCTCATCTTTCTCTCAATAACCACATCACACTACCCACCCATTTCTACGATTCCTGAAAGGAGGCTTTGCACTACAGTGTAGGTCGGAGGTACTGCTCGTCCACCAGCACGAGTAGCTGGTGGGAATGAAACACAAAAGTTAAAGCACTCATAACTTACCAACGTTACGTTACCACGTTTGTTGTACTATAAGAAATTAGATAGTAAAAAAAGGACATTAAAAATTGTTACATAGCACCCTATTAATTATGTTTTACTGTTAGAACTAAAAAAATTGCATTGAATTATTCTTACAGATTGAAAACCTAAATCTTCTGTAAAAAAATATTTTACTTGAGTCTAGTGCACTACTGAAAACCATCACGATCGAAATTTCAGTTTTAGACCACTTCAAATTTTTACAAAATGCCTAATACATACGCTATAAAATTTGAATAATTATATGGGTAGATTTATGTGTAATGTTGGTATGAATACATACCAAACTAACCTGAAGAAGCTACTGTGTTAGCGAAACAATTGTTGTGTTTTAAATAAATTTTGTGAAAGTTTCTGTGTGTGATTTATTTCCATTATGAATAATAACTTTCACCAAGTAATATCCGATTCAATTTCATCAATATAAATACAGTTAAATAAATAATCCTAGTTGTTATATAAATAAGGATATGTAGTGTAATTTAGTGTTAAATTAATCAGTTATTACTCAAGATTGTGTTATAAATACAAGCAACTAGAAAATTCGTTATGATATCAAGGATAGCAAATATTTGAGTAATGACCATCATTGCTCTTTTTAAAATTTAATCATACCTCGCCCCCTCGCCACAAGTCAATCTGTGAGATGCTGACCTCTACGGAAAATGAACGTATTAATTATGCCCCCCCCCCCCCCCAGCAAGAACTTACCGCCTCTTTCGTAGAATGCTTAAATCTTTTAGTATTTACCACGGAAGGTGCTACCTCTAACCAAATATTAATAAATAAAAAAGACTAAAAGTTTATCAATACATACGTTTAAAAGTTAACATTTTAGTTATTTTATAACACGATAACTAGTTAAAAATAAATAAAAAACAAACTTGGAGTTTACAAATATTTAATGTTTCCATTATAATTATTTCAGGAATTCAAGGAATTAAAATCCTTATTCGTGTAAATTTTAAGATCAACGATCTCACATTCTGAACGCGTCCTAACAAGTAGGCACAATGAACCGAAAGCCACATCCCACGACCGGTTTCGACCTATCGGGTCTCATCAGGTGGGCGCTGGCAGAAAGGCCTTCAGAGGCTATACTATAAATATAAATATAAATATGGAATCATCTTATTATAGATCATTGCTTAGCATTCGGGAGATCACCGGTTCGAACCCGGGTCTGGCTGCTCTGGTCCAACTTTTCTGTGGTTTCCTTGGATCATTTAGGCAAATACTGGAGTAGTAATATTCCACAGATAATCTTTCACTTCTCTTCTGTCTTCATTTCGTCCGTCGCATCTTTCTTTCCCTAACCACTCCACCCACCCATTCCCACGATTCCTGCAAGGAGGCTGAAGAGGGCCTTACACTCTACCCTCCGGCTTTACACTACAGTGTAGGTCGGAGGGACTGCCTGCCCACCAGCACGAATAGCTAGTGGGAATGAAACACAAAAATGTTAAAAAAAATTATATTATAATTGTATGTCTTCACATGATGAAGCCATAGAGTGGTGAAACAATCGTAGTGATCAATAAACTTCATTTTGAAACTTAAATTGTGATTAATTTGTATTAGCATTATAATTTGAACAAAATATTCCTTTTTTTTAATTAGAAATACGGATATTTGTCATTTCTTGGATTTTGTGTCATTATACGTCGTCAGTGTTTTTTTGCATGGCACATGTTGATTTACGAGGAAACCCCTTCCACACTGATTAACCTACTTATTATTATGAGATCTGTTACTTGCTTTCTATGCTTTTTCAGATAATATCTAACGCAAAAAATTGTTGGTGTGGCATATCATTTTAATTAAATTTCTAGGCAAATAGATATCTATAAAAATTACATTAATTTTTCTTTACACTTGTACTTCTTATCTTAGCGATAGCTTTAACAACAACTAACGTGCAAATATTTACGAATTTGTTGCTGTTACTTCACGTTTATCGATATTATAAATCTCTATGATTATTATATACTGCACAGGTCAACGCAGATCAGGAAATGACCTCAGATTTGCCTTAATACGGCAAAATTTCGAAATATTTTAAACACAAATTGTAAATATGTTTTGACCTTCTTGTGACCATTATTATGAGAAGTAACAGGATAAAAAGAGTAATTATTGCTTCCGATTAATGTTTGATCTTCGAACCAGAATCAGCCCTCACAGTTGCACCAGCACATCTATATTTTGAAAAATTTTAACTTGAAGATCCCAATGATTCTAATTTGACTTGTTTTGTTTTGAGCTAGGACAACTGTAGGGGTCAGATTCAGAAGAAAGGAAAAATAATGCGCTTCAAGACGTTGACCAGAAGAGTTCGATTTGTACATTTTGTAAATAATTTGGTGAATTCGTTTCTTATCATAATACAAATTACAATTAGTTGCATCGAAATTAAGGTCTACCTTGATTAAGTTTTTACACTAAATGACTGTACGTTGGTATTGGTTTAGGAAATACATACATAAATACTCATTTCTTCTATGATTGATTTTGTCTACTGATACTTGATGAAATTCCATTATATACTTAATGAATAAAAAACACTTCTTTGGATTTCACAGTTTATTGTTTATCACTTGACAATATTGTTTCGCTACATTGTAGCTTCTTCGGAAAAAGTGGAATTTATCAATTATCCTGCAACTCCTGTAATGGCATATACATAGGTCAATCAGGTAGATCGATATCCACTCGTGTAAAAGAACATGTTTATAATATAAAGAATAATAGTTTAAAAACAGGAATCTCAGAACACTGTACCTTGTTCAAACATAATATCGATGTAAATAATGTCAAAATCTTACATACTAATATTGTTAAAAGTAAAAAATTAAGCATGTTAGAAAACTTAGAAATTGAAAAGGCCATCAATATTAAATCAAACATTGTTAACAACCAGTTAGAATTAGGACAAATCTCCTCCCCACTAATATTAAGTCAGCTACCGTAGTATAAATTTTAACTTAGCACTTAATTATTTTAGTATTAATTTTACTCTTGATAATGGGATAATTCTCGAAACATATGTCGAGTAATAAAAATTTGGTGAACATAAATATTTAGTTGTTTTTATATTTACAATGTTTCACAATATTTGCACCTTAAACAGTTTATTATTAAACTTATGCTATTACAAATATTCTTTGCTTATATTCTAACCGTTCCAGGAGGGGGTGGGAAATGAAATAAACTTATTAATGGAGAATTGTTGACTTCAGTCTGTTCATTAATAATATCTGGGCTGTATTTGCTTTTGTTTATTTCTAATTCTTCTAATAATTTTATCCTATATGAATTATTTTTTGCATGTATTGTTCGAAAATCTTTGTTGAAATTATGTTTATTATCGTTTAAGTGTTTATAAGATTTGTAATGTTCATTGATTCTGATTTCAAAATTTCTAGTTGTTTTACCAATATAAAATTTATCACAAGAATCATTCATTATGTTAGTTTGTATACACCTGATTTGTAATCATTTTTGAAACTTTTATAAACTTTTATTTTAATAACTTTTTTACTGTAAATAATTAAGGAAAAATTATTTATTATCAATAATTTATTAATTTGTAATGTATGTAAATTTATAACAAAAAAGGATTATTGAAATAGTGGGAATACCAACAACGTTTCCCTGTAAGTATAACATTTGTGATATCTCATTGTAATGTTACTTACGATAAATTATTAAAAAACATTTTAAAAATCCGTTATCTAGAAGAATGTCGATGGTGATAGAACTTGTAATTTTAATGGACGTAGATAACCAAACTGATTCATATAGTTTAGATAAATAACTTGTGTAAGAACTGCAGATATCATTGAAAATATTTTCCTCTCAAATCTCATTTATCTTGTTACAACACGTACATATGTTTTTAATTTTTTTTTATCATGAGATGTATCTACCTGCGCCATGATGAAAAAAAATTTTTTACGTGCCGGGGATCATTTCTTAGTCAATTGTTTAGGAGGCGCATTTTTATTGTACGTAATATGAGTAAATAATAACAGGAATATTATTTACATTCGCGTCATATAGATTTGCTAGAAACACATGCACTCTAGGAACTTGAATCCAGAATTTAAGATTTTCATAACGATGTGCAGAAGCCGTTAATTAATTATTTTTATTAATAACTAGATGACAGTATATAGTTTTGATTACAATTTTGGCTACACAGGTGATAAATACATACATTTATTAATGAGTACCTAAATCTACAGTAAATGTGATGTTGAGGGTTAACTATTTTCTTCTCGATGTTATATGAAACTTTGTTTGTTTTAGACGCATTAAGAAGCGTCTCTAATTTAGCGTGATTAAAAGTTTTTAATAAACAACCACAGACAGCGTAGTAAATACTATCTGTATCTAATTAAAGATTTTTTTTTAAATTAAGATAATAGATTAAACTTGTGGCTAGATAGACTGTGGATCGCATTGGAATATGCGCATCGTTTATACCGGAAAAATGTACCTAATGGTTCCTTGGGGAATAGTACCATTGAATGGTAGCATATTTAAAAAAAGAGGGCATTAATGTCCTTTTTCGTCTAAATTTTAAGCATCACAGATCCCACATTTAGAACGCGTCCTACACAGTAGGCACATCGTACGGAAAGTCATATCCTACGACCGGTTTCGACCTATCGGGTCTCATCAGGGGGGGCTGGTAGAAAGGCTTTTACAAGCTATATAATAAATACAAATATAAATATGGAATAAACAAAAACAGGATATTAGCCCTCGGAATAGTTGTTTCTGTTGATTCCATATTTATATTTGTATTTTTTATATAGCTTGTAAAAGCCTTTCTGCCAGCGCCCACCTGATGAGACCCGAAAGGTCGAAACCAGTCGTGGGATATGGTTTTCCGTACGCTGTGCCTACTGTGTAGGACGCGCTCGAAATATGGGATCTGTGACCCTCAAAATTTAGACGAAAAAGGACTTTAATGCTGTCTTTTTTTAAATATGTTATATCTTCGTCTAAGAATCCATCGGAATCAACAGTGTAATTCAATGCCGGTTGGGGTATTAGCCGTCGATGTAGTTGTTTCTGTTGATTCCATATTTATATTTGTATTTATTGAATGGTAGAGCTAGATGGGTTCGATTGCCGTCTGTGAATGTAGATATCTTTTTTGTTATGTTAATTTTTAGTATTCGATGCAACAATGCAACCCTACCTTATTTTGAACTTAAATTAACGATTTGGGGAAACACCATATTCGTGATTCGACATTTTTTTACAATATCTATTACATGTATATAGGGAGTTGCAAATTGAGTAGAATATTATTTATACAACAACAATTACTTAAAATTGTTTGTCGTACAATAGAAAAAAGTTTTAAGTAATTTCAAAACTATTTAAAAACATCCCTTTAAAATAATCAAAAGAAATTTGACTAAATAAAGAAAGGAAATAAATAAATAAACTGCTTTTTTGTTTCACACTTTAACTAAAGCAGTTTATTTATTTGTTTCCTTTCATTATTAATTAAATAACGAATGACTCACCCTAATTACCACTAACTAAAATTTAATACGAGCGGACACGTGTTTCGCCCACATCACACGTGGTCATTCTCAAAGCGAATGAAGTGGGCGAAACACGTATCCGCGCATATTAAATTTAGTTAGTGGTAATTAGGGTGAGTCTTTCTTTATTTAATTATTCTTTTACCACAGTCTCCTATTTTATATTTTCCTTTCTTCATTTATAAAATGTTTTACAAAAAAAACAACTGCGTATGCTATTCAAGCTATTAGAAATTTGATTATTATCGATGACAATATTGAGAAACGTAATTTCTGATTATAATAACTTTTTCCTGCTATTTACGTTTTAGGGGTTTTCATACAAAACACGAAACCTTTAGTTTCCAAGTGCGACTAACATTTGACTGTTTTTTATTTTTTAAAATCGTTATTCGGTCATAATACGGTACCACGCGAGGGGGGCTTCGGGTATAAGATAACATATGTTCGAAGACAACGATAGAGGTTACTTTGCTTTGTAAACCACTAAACGAAACTGAACAGTAAAAAAGAGACGTTTCATTTTTCGAAAATACACGATACATACCTACACTTTTATATTTTGAAGGCGTTGGATCTGATTCATTTAAATACCGTTTGCCTTGTGTCAGCCTTAACCTTAAGACAAAATTCATAAAATGTCCATAGGCCACTTATGAATCTACTTCCTTGGCGCGTCCCATCAATGAAAATCCTTCCAATAAAAATTACGTGATTTGGTTGTTAAAAAGAGAGTGGGTGATTAAACAAAACTTACTTAATTTATTCACGTCATCAATCACTTTTCAAGTGGATCCTTCCGTTTTATCTGTTAATAACAATTAATTTTCAAGTAGTCTGTGCAGGGTGTATATAAATTGAGTAAGGAAGTACATTTTTCGTCTCACTTGGTTTAGGTGTTTGTACAGTGAATAGGGTGCTTTCTACAATTGTCCAAAATGGTACTTTTATCAATTGAACAGCTCAAAAACACTAGATACATGCAGTTAATTGCTTCAATTGCAGGTAAGTGTTGAATAAACATTAAATATTATGTAAACATTTTTCGCTTTTGTGTAAAATGGAAACTTAAAAAAAAGTCAATTTGATTTTTCCACTGATTGAGTTTTTTTATTTAGTGTTAAACATGTTTTCTATAAACAATAGATTATTAAAAAAAAAATGAAGTTGCAAGATTAGTTCAGCGATTTTCAATCAACCGTTTTGATTTAAATGAAGATATTTGATTATTTTTTTAACTTGTTGATTTATATATTGGAAAATAACTGTATTATATCTTTATAATAAGGGATCAGTTTGACGGAATTTTAGTGCAGTACACCTTCGAAAATAAATAGTTAAAAATTTAATGTAAGAGATATATAATTACTAATCTCATATTTATAATAAGTACCTTTCGCATATTATATTTCACAAACAAGTCTGAAAGCATCTTTGGCGGCTTTTTACCATTATTTTGAAATTTATTAAGGGTTTATTCAAGAAATAGTTTCTCAAATCCAACCTAACCTTTAAGAGCGGCGAAACTCCAGAAACCCATTGTTAGAAACCCGTTAGAAAACAATTCTATAATTATCTAGAACAACATATTTAAATCTTATAATAATTAAATATATTTTTTGAATTTATCATATTAATAAAAACATAATCAAATTAACAATATAAAGTGATGCGTTATTTTGTAGTAAATTTTGCGGAAACTTTAGACACTGATTTTTAATGCAGAAAGTTCGTTCCTTTTGTATGAATTTATAATTATCTAATAACTTTTCTTTTAAAGAATATCTTCTACATTTAATTTGAATTTTACAGGTAGTAATTTTTAGTGTTGTCCTTTTTGAAAATCTATTTTAAATATCATTAGAAATTTGTATACAATACACTATACAACAATTTAGTTTCATATAAATTGTTAGATTTGCATATAATCTGCATAAGTATTTCATTTGGCCGGATATATTTGTTGCTATTGTTCATTATGTGACCTGGAATTTATTTACGTAAACACATTCTAAGAACACAAATTTATGATATACTTATATTACTTACAAGACTCTGCTTCTGTTTGTTCCAAAACTACTTGTATTACAATTTATTTTTTATGGCATTATCAGGTGCTCCAATTTTATACATTGTCTGTCCATGTACACGTTTCATCACCATTCTTTTTTTTCTAAACTCAAATTATTACTTGACGACCCAATAATAAAAACAATTAGGTAGATAATACAATCTTCAAGTAGTAACTAATTACAATCGCAATTACTGTATTAACTTGTAATCAATAGATTAAATTGATACAATCGGAAGAAGTACCTATTAAGATACGTAGTATGTATGTATGTGTTTGCAATTTTCCGAAAAATTCTTAAAACATGTTTACCTACTGTTTGATTGACACCTTTTTTTTACCCTTACTGATAATAACTCAAAAAGTGAATCGATGAAGCTGTTAATTGTTGTAACTCCATATTGAAATTAAACACAAAACAGTTGGTTACAAAACTTTTTATTGTTATCCACAATAATATTATTTTACCACACAGTGGTTTCCTCAGGTGTAAATATAATAACCTGAAAATTTTTTTTTGTTTATATTATCCTCGAGGAGGGGAAATCTTCAAAAGACACCCCCGAGAGGGTAGTGTCGGATTCACCGTAGTGCCTACCGACTAAAACGCCTCCTCGAGAAGGGAGCTCAACCCGAAGGTTATACATCCCTGGGAGAAAGGGGGAGAGAAAAAGGGATTGGGTTTGGTGGGGGGGTGGGAGGAATCGCAGGGGGTTTTCGGTGGCCCATCACAGATGGTTGGGTGGGCACTCGCGCTAAAAAGCGAAACTAGATTTCTGGCGGTGAGTGGGTCGGGGGTAGCTGCTCATTCTAGAAGGTGACAAGGCCTTCTAAAACGGTCATTTGGTTTGGGGACAATGGCAGAAAGTGCCGAGACGGACGGGTTCGGGTGACCCGTCACTGAAGTGCGAAGGCTCGCTGCGAAACTGAGTGCAGCTTCGGGGAGGGAAGGGAGACCGGTTTCTTTCAGAATTTGTGAATTTCTGACGAACCAGGGATAGTCTAGTGCGGAGCGAAGAATCCGCATGTATGTGCCTTGTAGAATCTGAAGGCGGCGGGGAGTTGCGCATCCCCAGATGGGAATGGCATATGTACAAATCCTCCCGATGATCGAGTTAAACGCGCGGATTTTTGTACGGGGAGATACGGATTTGTTCCTGAAGAAGGGTTTGAGTGCGATAAAGAAACCTAGGGCTTTGTTTCGGGTCGCTGTTAATTGTTTGCGCCAGTTTAGCGTTCTGTTGAAGACAACGCCAAGATAAGTGACGGAGGTACTCCATTTGATGTGGTGGTTGTTGACCATGATTGTGGGGTGTACGACGCCTACGAGAGAAGAAAATTGCTTCTGATTTGGTCTCGTTAATGGAGAGTTTCCATTCCTGGTACCAGCTCAGAAGGAAGGGGAGAAATTCGTTGATTTTGGCGGAGCTTTGTTGGATAGTTTTCGCGGAATTGATAAGGACAATGTCGTCGGCGTAAAGGGTCGTGATCAATTTGGGGTCGGACGGAATGTCTGCACAGAATATGTTGAACAACCTGAAATTAAATACAAAATTCTTAAATACTAAATGAAACAGGAGGGGGTAGAGGTAGTTGAACAAATTATGGGAACTAGAGATTGAGTATAGGAGAATTATTTATATTAGTTTGATCATTTAACAATCAGCCTGATTTATTTAATTTATTAATCCCCACACATTCCAACAAATTTAATTTTAGACCTTTCTTTTCTACGTGTAATAATTTAAAATTGTCATCAAAGTTATGGGAATATTCCAAAAGATGGTTGCGTATGTAGAATTAATATGTTCAAGAATCCTATCCTTGAAACATCTACCCGTCTGACCTACATATGATAAAAAGTTTTATAACCAATTGTTTTGTGTTTAATTTCAATAATTAAAACCATATTTTTTAAATTAATTAAACTTATTGCTAATAATTTTTATATTTGTGAAATGTAGCACTTTCATTTTATCATGTGAATTCATTATCAGGCAGATATCTAATCCCATACAATTTTTCGTTATTTTTGGGAAGAAATTGGGATTTATTAATCGTTGTCCTTTTGTTAATTGGTATAATATTTATATTCCAGCTGCTGTATCAATGTGTGTAACTGGAATGTACATTTCCTGGTCCTCTCCTGCAGTACCGCGACTTACTGGGGAGGAAGAAGATTTGGATTTTTCGTTTACCACGGTAAGACGAAGGTGGGGGAGAAATCATTTTAATTAATAGGTAGACCATAGAGAAAACTCAAATTTAATTAGTAACTAATTCGTTTAAGAGTAGACAGGGCAAACGGGCAAAATGAGGCAGTGGTCATCCCTTAACCAATATGGACAAAACAATAAAATTCAATTTTAATAGTTAAAGAATTGATAGAAGATTAATATATAAAATTCATATAAATAACTTTATGTATCTTCTATAAACAATTAAGACGTCAACCTACCAACAATCTTCTCCACCTTTGATAAATATTACCTTACCATTGATCCTTTCGTTAATCATCCGTTTCATCTTATAAAATGATTGATAAATCATCATTTTTGTACTTTCCTTATATAAAGAACTGATCTTTAAAATTATCGTCATCTCCAAGTCAAATAAACAAAAGAATAACAATAAATTTTCTGTTTCCCCCTACCTAAATAAAACCACCACTACGTCCAACCCCATCCTGTTAAGTAAGGTACAGTTACATCTCCTTGACCATTTTGTGGTTTCTCCACATCTGCGTTAATCTTTTAAGCAAAACTTCTTTGTATAATTATTTATTTCATACATTAAACTATAAAAGGCTATCCAAAATATGGAAGAATGATATGAACTAATTACAATACTGATAATAAAATTAATTGAAAACCAATAAAAAAATTGTTAATAAAGCATTTTATAAGACGGTCTTTTTGTAGCGGTTTATAAGCTCGTTATGGATTAGGGTATAACAGATCAATTTTATAAATATTTAAATAAAATTTTGCAGACACGTAAATTAATATTTAATAACTACACGTAATAGTCATTGTTGATTTCTATTTTGAATACTTCACCGAGGTTTTATGTGTTAAACTGAACGTTAATAATTAGCAGTAATGTCTGAAATATCCGAATAGAAATTTGCTAGACCCTGTTGGGGTTACTTATTAAACATCCGGGACCCTAGGATTCCTAGCAGTAGAATTTGTTTATTAGATCAATATAGTATGAGTTATTAATAATTGTGGTATTAGGTATTAATTTAAATAGCTACAGACACCAACGTATGCAATCTGAATGGTGGTTTGAATTACCGAAGGCAGAGTTCGAATTATGAGTATTACAATTATTAGGTCGTTTGGTTATGGAATTGATCGAAGTATTCTGACTTTACTGCATTATTTTTCTGTTTCTGGTTTCTTTTTATATGACACCTTTTATTATATATTCGACCGACTTAATCGTTAATTGTAACAGTAAGAAAAATTGTTTTGGGAAATAGGTATGTTAAATGAATTCGGCCTTCAACTATAATAACTACACAATATAGATACTTACTTAAATCCATCAATACGTATCTAATACTGATCATTAATGATTAATTCTTTCCTTGATTTTTAGGAGCAAACTTCTTGGGTAGTATCTGGTTACACCCTGGGTGTTGTTGTGGGCAATTTGTTAGTGAGTTTTCCTGCCAATATATTGGGAAGACGTATGACACTTCTGATTGCAGCACCTATAATGATCGTTTCGTGGATTGGTGTTACATTTTCTCGAAATTATCTTCTCATGGTTGCCTTTAGATTTATCGGAGGAATAGGTGCGAGTTTCGCCTTATTGGTGAGTTTAACTGTACTCATTAATTATACTTCTTCACATTTTCTTTACACATCCAATTCTTTCAGGTTTCTTCTTTATATGTACCTGAAATTGCTGACAGAGATTTGCGTGGCAGACTAACGTCAGTCCTGTCGGTACTAAAACTTAGTGGAAACCTGTATATATTGTCTGTGGGACCATTTGTATCGTTTAAAGTCCTTGCATTGTCCAGTTCTGTGGTACCATTAATTTTTTTCGTTGCGGTATTCTTCATGCCCGAATCTTCGTACTTTCATTTGAAAAAGGGGAATATAGACAAAGCCAGGAAGAGTTTAGAGCGGTTTTCTCCTGCCAACACCACTAAGCAAGAGATTGAGGAAAAATTGAAATTAATACAGAGTGGTGTCGAACGAGATATGAGAAGTAAAACCACAATTAAGGAATTATTTACGAATCAAATTTACCGGAGGTCTTTATACGTCATGTTGGGTAAGTTGCTACCACTAAATATTCAGTATATGTTTAGTTTCCGCTGATTTCTTGGTTGGTATATTTTGAAATAATAACCAAATTTTTGCTTTTTAATGTTTCAATATTTTTGTGTATAACATTACAATTGTTTGTGCTTTTGATGCCTTCGTCAAGAGTAATAAGTTACTAAAATTATTCTAAGATATCTATACTTAAAAAAGTGGATATCTTTACCTGGAAAGATATCGATTCGGGAATATTGTGTATTATTTGTCTTCTGCACAGATTGCGGGGTTATTATTCATGCAGATGTCTATTATGGGGGTAGTTTTGGAAGCTTGTTGTTCGTTGGTTATATTTTTGTATTTTAGTATATAAAATCTATTGTAATACAACTGAGCCATTTTATATGGGTCAGATGGGTAGAAGTGTAAAAAATGGAATTAAAGAACATAAAAATTCCATTATCAGTCAACAATAAACTACAGGCGTGACAATACATTGCATAGAAAATAAACATTTCAAAAATACAGAGAATGTAGAGTTATTACATATAATTGGCAAAGGAAAATGTTTAAACTTTTTAAAATCTAAAGAAAATATAGCCGAAGAGCAACAAGCATTCCAAAAATACCCCCATAATTGAAATATGTATAAACAATAAACTCGCAATCTGCAGCAGAAAAATAATACTCAAAATATTACTAATTACTTTTGACAAAAGACTTTAAAGCCGAAACAACTGTAGAGCTATACTAAAATATATTGAAACATTTGAAAATAAATAAGTAGAACAATCTACCTGTTCCTCAACCATTTGTTATCTACTTGGCGTTTTATATTGCAACATTTGTGAAGTTTTCGATATTTTCTACAATGTGTTCTTTAAATTTTTTAGGTCTTAAAGTACTACAACAATTGTGTGGTATTACGGCCATCGAATCTTATATGGAAACAATTATTGAGAAAAGTGGTAGCAGCATATCAGGGGATTTATCTAGCATAATCTTTGGAATTGTGCAATTCGCTGGAGGTAAATAACAAACATTTTTATACAATAGTCGATAGATATGTGTTTAAACTTTTTTCCTTGCAAATCAGCACCTGTCCGCTTGTACTTACTTATAACTGTAACATTACTGCCTATTACTGATAATAATTGATATTAACTATTAGGTATTACATCAACTAGCTAGAAAAATTATCACAACGATGAATTGTTAAAATATAATATATTCTCAAACGATCCTACTGTAATAAAAGTTGGACGATCGGTAGATAAGCGTTGAGAAAGGTTCTACAATTACAACTACTTCTGATTGTCCTGTACTAAAATTTAATGTTGTCAAAGGGTTTATTTAACGTTTAATTGTATGATGTATGTTTATATCATAAAAACATGGAGACAATATTTAATACTATAGCAGTGATCTTGAAATAGAAAATAATTGTGGTTTGGTTTTCTCGTTCTAAGGCGGCCTGATTGGTAGAGGGAGATACCAACCAATTACAGGCCACGTTAGAACGAGAAAGGCGAACCACAATTGTTTGCTATCTCAAGATCACTGTTGTAGTATTAAATATTGTTTCCATGTTTTTATACTCTAAGGTTGTAAGTACTTTTAATGAATCTCGCTTTTTAAATTTTATACATATATTTGAATTATATACATGAACTTTATACTATGAGTTTTCCGAGAAAGTGTTGTATCCGGAGATTTGATGAGATACATATTTGACTTTTGACAGTTACTTGATATAGATCAAAGTTTGGTACTTGATTGATATTTGATACTAGATAATATATGCCTTTGATGAAGATATTATATATTTTGAAGTACCTCAACTTCCTCTTAGAAACTTGTTGGTGTCAGAGTCACAAATGTGATCGAATACTTCGTGGAATAAATTGACTGATATTAGTGTCATACGGTTCATAGTTATAGTAATAAAATATACAGAAATTTATGGAAGATATAGTTACATAGGGGTGCAATTAGAAAGAATCTCGAAATGACGGTGATAATAAAGCAATATCAAAAAGTATACGGATCTGACGTTTTAGCGTTACAATAAAAAAGTTACATCCCTTGAAATTATTTAGCTGTCAATGGACGCAACAAATGTTGATAACAAATTTGATATAGTGGTAATTAAGCCTTTGTTTGAAAGGGATAATATTTTTCTCTAAACTATTAAATAAAGCTCAAAAGTAAATTACCATTCTATTTACACTAAATTCTGGAATACCTAAAAAATCAAAAACGTTGTAATAAAAAGATCATCATCATTACAAAGTTGTTGATCTGAAGATTGAATTGGTTGTACACGAACCTCCACGTCCTAGAAGAGTCAACTAACCTACGTCTTCCTCTGCCTCTCTTTACTACTGTTTCTGCTTGTAATATGCCTTTAAGTTGGCCTCAAGTCTCAGAACGTGTCCTACTATCCTAACTTCCTTTTCTCTGGTTGACTTTCCTAGCGCCTTTTCTTTTCCAAAACTTCCTCATTTCCAAAGAAAATAATAATAAAATATTAATTTTTTAATTGCTTCGTCGTTTATTTTAATGAGCATAATAATATCGATATGTGTTGTATATAATAATTTGTTTTATTACAGCAATTTCTTCAACAACCTTGATAGATCGGTTTGGCAGAAAACCGCTACTATTAATATCAGCTGGTGGCTGTGGATTGTCCCTTATAGCAGAAGGAATTTACTTCTATCTCAGCGATTACCTTCTCGCTGATGTAAGTTACCTGTCATGGTTGCCAACGACAGGTCTCACAATCTACCTTTTCCTCAGTGCAGCGGGAATTTACACCCTCCCATATTTATTTTTGGGAGAACTCTTTGCTACGAATGTTAAAGAGAATGCGGGAGCATTTGTGTCCTTCTTTGGCTCTGCTTTAAGCTTTGCTGTTACGAAATCGTTTTCGCCCATGGAAGAGGCTTTGGGAATCTATACGGTGTTTTGGATTTATGCAGGGGTGTGCTGCTGTGGAACGATATTTATAATCATGGTGGTGCCTGAAACTAAGAATAAGAGTTTGAAAGACATACAAGAAAAACTGAACAAACATTTGCAAATAAAAGAAGCTATTCTTGAGGAAGGGAATTTAAAGAAGAAACAAATACTAGAAAAAGAAAACCAAATAAAATAACCATCAACATGGAGACTTAAAAATTTAGTAGTTAAGAGACTGGAAAATGTCCCGATAATTGGAGATAAGTTGGGAAAGAAAAAGAGAGAGAGAGTTGCAAAAAGAGTTTTCGAGATACATTTCGAAAGATTATATATAAATTGTCGACATTTTTATATTTGGTTCTACGAAAGTTTAGTGGTGTGTTATTAGCTCTTTCTGTTTTTATTTTTTATTTTAATAACTGCTGTGATTTATATTCTAGTATAGTATATACTGTTATTGTATTAAACAGTTATTTTTGGATTGGTTTTACAATCCTTCGTTATTGTAAATATAAAATGTTTATTTTGTTTCAATCGAAATAAATTTGTTATTTAATTAATGTTGTCAATTTTTACACTTCATTTTTGAACACATTCTATTTTCAGCGTTGTTTTGTATAGTAGAACCCTCACCCACAGGTGTTTGAAGGTACATGTTAACCTAAGTGGATCCTAAGACGCAAATTTCGTATTTTTTCTTCATTCTTCATGTTTCTAGGGATGCTAAAAACCGCGAAAAACTGGTTAACTGACTGGTTTATCGTACTCCATAATATTTACTTTTGTAAATTTGAGTGCCAAAAAGGAAAAATGCCAAAGTAGAAAATTCTTCTAAAAAAGGTTTAGTTTCCATTACTTTTAACAAAAATAAGAAAGTTTTTTTTTTTTAATCGTGTACAAAGTTTGAAATTTTCTGTTTTTTTCTTTGCTAAATTTACCAGTCTCGAAAGTATCGAAAATTGCTGAATGTTCTGCTATTCTACGTGTTCGGACTGATTCTATTTTCTGGGACACCCTGTATATAATATTATTCATTGTTTCAATAACTGTGTGATGAGATTATTGTTATATCAGTAAGGATAATTATTACTTTTGTTTATTAAATTTTTTTGCAGCCCTCTAAGTAGACACTCCATCCATGTTATCTGACGTATACATGTTTGTAGATAATAGGGGCGGCTATCTTAGGCGGCATAAAAAATAACGTTTGTTATCAAACTGTTTCACATTGATTGGCAGACACTGAAATGAATCAAGGACAATTCGCATCTGATTATCAAAATCTGTTCGGTCTTTAAGGCGTAATTTCCAAAAATAAATCCAAACTTAAACATAAACTGAGGTCATTTATGCCCTCATTCAATAAAATGAGAGCGACACATTTATTTTTATTATATACAATTGCTTTATGTGTTACTAGGAAAAGGAACAAATAACGTTAAAAACTTATTGATGTCAAGAATTAATTATTTCTTATCAATAATTTGTTGACTTGTAAAGTGGATGACAACTTATAACGCAAAAAAAGATTTAAATAGCGGAAATATCTAAAACGATTTTGTATGACGTCATATTTTAAAAATCGGTTATCTTCAAGAAAGCCGATGATAATACAACATGTATCTTTTTGCGGACATAACTAACTAAACTGATCCATATATAATTAAATTATAGATAAATTACTCGTTTAACAACTGTTGCTATCATTGAAAATATTTTCTTATCAAATTTCATTTATCTTATGTTTTTTTATTTTTTTTTTGTCATTGGAGGTATTCTATGCTGAAAAAAAAGAAAATATCGGATATCATTGTTTTGTCAGAACTTTATCCTTTATTTTATAAATTTAAGATATTAGTGAGCCAATTTTATTTAGCTAACAATATTTGATGATGTGCAGAATCGATTAGTTGATTATTTTTATTAATCAGAGTAGGTTATATTCAGAAAAATAACTAAATAATAGTATAGTAGTACAGGTGATACAATTAATAAACTGCTTAATGTCTAAATACTACAGTAAACATAATATTTTGGGTCGATTAATTAAAACAGTACAGTGCTAAAAACACAAAAACACTACGAGGATAAACAGTTTAAATGAATTTTTCAAAGGTGCAATCGATTATCATTCCAGAAGCAGACTGAAGGGGGCCTTACGCTTTACCCTTCGGCTTTGCACTACAGTGAAGGTTGGTGGGACTGCCCGCCCACCAGTATTAGGATCTGAAGGGAGAAATTTCAAGATACGCTAATCTTAAATCTAAAAAAACCGAATAAGTAACATTTGGATTTTGGAGTTAAAATATTTCAATCAATATCTTGATGTGCTGGGGAAATCATAAGGGTAGATTTTAAATGCTTAAGTGAAAAAGATACCTTAGAAATGTTGACTCGATAACAAAACCAAATATGTCCTTATATCCGAAAAAAGAAGGCAATAAAATGCTTTTTCATCCAATTACAAAGGATCACAGAGCCCACATTTGGAACGCGTCCTACACACTAGGCACAGCGCACCGAAAGCCATATCCTACAACCAGTTTCCACCTATCGGGTCTCATCAGGGTCTCTCAACAATAACCGTTACACCGATTAATGAGAAACGATATCCTAACGAATTATTATACTAAATTTAGTAATATAATTATTCCTATACAAAAATGATTGAAGACACAGAAAAATCCCACAAACAACAAAGTTTTAGTCACAAAAAAATCATTCTTTTTATTGTAGTCCACAATAATTATTTCGCCACACAGTGGCTTCTTCAGGTAGAAGAAATATTCTAGAATGGAAATAGAAATAGAATATTTTTTTCACCTGAAGGAGCCACTGCATGGCGAAATAATTATTGTGGATTACAATAAAAAATATATATTTATTTGTGACTAGAACCTTGTTTGTGTTTTTTTTTTACTGTGTGTTCAATTATGGAGTTACAAAATATTGAAGCCTCATCGATTCAACAAAAATGATTGTTTTACAACAGTTTATTATTTAAAAGATAAAATTTATAAATAATGTTAAGAATATTGAAAACCATCCCTTTAAAATAAATTATGGAAATTTTATAATGAAGGGTTTCTCATAGCAGGAAGCTCAAAATGCGCGAATACGACTTGCACCTGACCAGTTTTTATTTTTTAAAGTTATTTAACAACAAACATATGTTTGTACTTCAGGCAAAAGCTTGTTATTAGGTACTAATGGTAGTAAATGAGGATTAGACATTCCATGTTTAGAAAATATTCCATACAAATTGTATACATTATATTTAAATGGATCGGATCTGATTTACGAGGCATGTATTTTGGGTAAGTACCGTTTATAATTAATAAAAAACGTGCAAAGATATCTTAGTAATTTTATTTTTACATGAAAGCCTGTACCTTAATCTACTTTTCTACATAATTTCCTTCAATATTGAGGCACTTGTCATAACGTTTGACCAGTGACCAGTTTTTCAATACCCTTCTCATAGAACTCTGCCGTCTGACTTGTTAACCACTGCATCACAACTGTTTTCACTTCGTCATCGCCTTGAAGACGCTGACCGCCCAGATGTTTCTTCAAGTGCATGAACAAATTGTAGTCACTGGGCGCCAGATCTGGGCTGTATGAAGGATGAGCTAGAGTTTTCCAGTGAAAAGAAGCGATGAGATCTTTGGTCCGATTGGCCACATGCGGACGGGCATTGTCATCCACATTTGTGCGGCCATCTTTAAATGCTCTCACCCTCTTCTTTACCATTCCATCACTCATAATGTTTTGTCCTTAAACTTCACAGATATCAGATATCACGATGAATATCAGTCGGTTTTATTCCTTTAGCACTAAGGAATCATATAACAGCTCGGAGTTCACAGTCGGCGGGACTCACGACTACCGGAGGCATCTTAAACACTCAGTAAACAACGTAACCAAGGGCGAATCAGACTGCAATGGCGTCAGTGCGTAGGTGAGAGATGTAGGTACTCAGTGCGTATATGCGGAACGCTGACCGCAGCGCCAGGGCGGCAGAATTTCAAAACGATGCTTACTTAAAAAACATGCCTGGTATTTAAATACCGTTTGCCTTGTGACAGCATTCATCTTCATCATCAAAAAATCTATAAAATAACTATTGACCGAATCAATAGATTACTTTCTTGATGCGCCTTATCAATCCTTCCATTAAACATTATGTAATTTGGTTGTTGAACAAAGTGTGTAATTAACAAAAGCTGCTTAATTTATGCACGTCATCGACCGCTTTTCAAGTGGACCCTTTCACTTTATCTGTTAATAACAATTAATTATCAAGTAATCTGTGCAGGGTGTATATAAATTGAGTAAGGAAGTACATTTTTCATCTCAATTGGTTTAGGTGTTTGCGGAGTGAATAGGGTGTTTGTTAAAGTTATCGAAAATGGTACTCTTATCAATCGATCAGCTCAAAAACACTAGATACATGCAGTTAATAGCTTCAATTGCAGGTTAGTATTAAACTTTCTTTAAGTTTAAAATAATGTTTCGTTTTTCTATAGAAAGGAAGAAATAAATGAAGTTACAATATTAGTCCAGCGATTTTCAATTATTTTGTATTCCACAGCATAATTAAATGGTGCTATCGATTTTCTGATATCAATAAAATATTAATCAAATTAACCTAATGTAATGAAAATATAAAATTTGGTGCCTTATTTCTGGAGCAATTTTGCGAAAATTGTAGACACTGATTTTTAATACAGAAATTTGTTTCCTTTTGTATGAATTTATGATTAATAACTTTTCTTTTGTAAATTATCTTTTTAATTACAATTAATTTGAATTTTACGAGATTTTATGTATATTGGTGAAAGTTATTATTCATTTTTAATAAACAAGACACACAAAACTTTTCACAGAATTTATTTATTTAACACAACTATAGTTTCGCTACACTGTAGCTTTATCAAGTGATGAATGATTGATAAAGCAACAGTGTAGCAAAACTATGGTTGTGTTAATTAAATAAATTCTGCGAAAAGTTTTGTGTATTTTGTTTATTGAAAATGGATTTTATGTAGCTAAAGGAGATAGTAATTTTTTTCCATTCTAAATTTCTTAAGATACTCGCATAATTTAGTATTACACGAATTGTAGGATTTGCATCTAATCTGCATAAATATTCTATTTGGTCGGATATTTTCAGTTCTATTGTCTATTAGGTGACCTTAAATTTATTCAAGTAAACACATCTCAAGACCACAAACCTATTGTACATATTACCTACAAGGCGTTACTTCTGTTTGTTCTATACGTATTTGTATCGCAATTTATTTTTTATGGCATTATTAAGTACTCCAATGTTTTACACTGGCTATTTATGTTCACATTTCATTACCGTTTTTCTTTCAAATCGATTTATAAATTATGACTTACCAAACTGACTATGGAAACAATTAGATAATGAAATGTTCAAGTAGTGACTAATTAGAATTGCAGTTTCTTCTTTACTTTAATACGTAGGTAGATTACATATTTGCAATGTTACGAAAAATTTCCAAAAATAATTTTATAATTATTCTCCGGATTTGATGGGTTCTTTAGTTGGCTAGTCTCAGTTCGAAAAGGACTGTGCTCGACCGTCAATGTCCTGCGGATTTTGACTACAGCTACTGACGAAACGTTGAATAGATAGCAGATAACAGAGGCACCACCAGTAAAGGCGAATGATACCAAATAGACAAACAGTGCGAGCTAAAAATCTACGCTAATTAAATGTTTTGAAATCTGTTTTCAATTTATTATTGTAAATTAAAAATTAATAATTAAAAAACATTGAGAATTTCACTAAAACTTTATTAAACACTCGATCTAAACAAGAAAATCAAAATATTACCAACGACCAAATAGAATTTGGTAACAATCCCTTATTGTATCCAAACATTGTTCATCTCCTACCCTCTTAGTATGTACTATAAATTAATGTATTTACTGTTTTGTTACTTAGTATAATCTTGTTACTCTTGAAGATGCCCTTGTAAGGCGAAATGTTAGTGAAGTTTTTAATTATTAATTTTTAATTTTTAATTTTTGAATCATGTTTTACCAAGTTATAAGGGCAGACACCCTAAAGTTATTATTATTGTAGTTATTAATCAATTGTTATTATTAACTACTATAGCATTAAACTTATTAAACATAGCTAATGATGTCATATTTTTTATTTACTGTTAAAATATTTATATTTCAGCTGCTTTGTCAATATGTGTAACTGGTATGTACATTTCCTGGTCCTCCCCTGCAGTACCGCGACTTACCGGAAAAGAAGAAGACTTGGATTTTCAATTTACCACGGTAAGATGAAACTTGGGGAGGGGTTCTATTTTAATTAATAGGTAGATCACAGAGAAACTTAATATCAATTAAAAACTAAATTTATTATAAATATAAATGTGGAATCAACAGAAACAACAACTCCGAGGGCTAATAGGTCGAAACCGGTCGTGGGATATGGCTTTCGGTTCGTTGTGCCTACTTGGTAGGACGCGTTCCAAATGTGAGATCCTTGATCTTAATATTTAGACGAATAAGGATTTTAATTCCTTCTTTTTTAAATATACTAAATTTATCGATCGGGAGGGGGAGTAAGCGTGTCACTCTCCACCCCTTAGCAATTATTGAAATGCTCCGATTTCAATAAATCGCGATTACTATTGATTTTATATTGTTCTCACAAAGATAATACGCACACCTTTGAAACCTTCCAACGAGATCTGATTTGTAGCTCTCCTTGCACCATCGCTGCCAGAAATGTTGGACCATTTTTTGAATATGTTGAAATTTGCTCAACCTGTTATTTGCCATTTCCAAAAGGTCTGGCTGTGGCCGCGAGGTAAGTTTTCTTCTAATCAAGAAGTGTGCGGGTGTCAGAGGTTCAAGGTCGTTGACATAGGTAGATAAAAGACTGAGGAGGCGGGAATTCAGAACTGCTTCAACTTGAACGAGAAACGTGTAAAATTCCTCGAATACTAAATTGGAGTTGTACCCTACTCTTTTTAAATGTCATTTAGCAGATTTTATTCCTGCTTCCCAAAGACCATCGAAATGGGGAGAACGAGGTGGTATGAAGTTCCACATTATGTTGTGTTTGTTTATATCATTAATTATTTGCCTTTGATTTTCCTTTGTGTTAATAAAATTCTTTTTGAAGGGAATGCTAACAATAAACCGACCAGAACTTGCATGTATATCGCAAATTAAAAAATGTACTGAACTATGGAGGTTAATTCTACTTTTGGTTTTCAGGAAGAGGCTTCCTGGGTAGTTTCTGGTTATACCTTGGGTCCTGTATTGGGATATTTTCTGGTGAGTTTTCCTACCAATATATTGGGACGACGTCTGACACTTCTAACTGCAGCACCCCTTATGTTCGTTTCTTGGATTGGTATTACATTTTCTCGAAATTATCTCCTCATGTTTTCCTTTAGATTTATCGGAGGAATAGGTGCGAGTTTCGTCTTATTGGTGAGTTTAACTGTATTCATTAATTACACATTTTCACATTTTATTTACGCATTCAATTCTTTCAGGCTTCTTCTTTATATGTAACTGAAATTGCTGATAGTGACCTTCGAGGCAGACTAACGTCAGTGCTGTCGGTGTTGAAACTTAGTGGAAACCTGTATGTATTGTCTGTGGGACCTTTCGTATCGTATCGATTTCTTGGACTGACGTGTTCTGTGGTACCATTAATTTTTTTCGTTGTGGTATTCTTCATGCCCGAATCTTCGTACTTTCATTTGAAAAAAGGGAACATAGACAAAGCCAGGAACAGTTTAGAGAGATTTTCTCCTGCCAACACCACCAAACAAGAGATTGAGGAGAAATTGAAATTAATACAGAGTGGTGTTGAACGAGATATGAAAAACAAAGTCACAGTTAAAGAATTATTTATGAATAAAATACATCGGAAGGGTTTATATATTATGCTAGGTTAGTTGTACTACGCAATTTTTAGTATATGCGAAGAAATAGAATGCTAATATTGGATTAAAATTGAAAGACGAAGTCCGTAGTTAATTCTGTGGAATAATTACGGTTTATTAACATATCCAAAAAAGAAGGCATTAAAATCCTTTTCCGTCTAAATATTAAGGATCACAGATCCCACATTTGGAACGCAGGCACTACGAACCGAAAGCCAAATCCCATAACCGGTTTCCACCTATTGGGTCTCATCAGAAAGGACATATTATATTTATATTTATCATATAGCCTGTAAAGGCCTTTCTGCCAGCGCCCACCTGATGAGACCCGTTAGGTGGAAAACGGTTGTGGGATATGGCTTTCGGTTCGTTGTGCCTACTTGGTAGGACGCGTTCAAAATTTGAGATCTGTGATCCTTAATATTTAGACGAACAAGGATTTTAATGTCTTCTTTTTTTTTGGATGTTATCTTCGTCTAAGAATCTTTCGGAATCAACCGTGTAATTCAATGCCGGTGTTGTTGTTATAACAAGTACCGTCTTGATCGAAACGATTCGTCGATAAAGTATATTTGTGTTGAAACAATCTTATTTTATTTATTATATATTAATACGTTTCATCTACCGATCACCACCAACAACATTGATATTATTTATTAATTTACTCTTGACGGTACGTTTTTTCTACATATATTATACGTATCTTTTAGGTCTGAAAGCACTACAACAATTGTCCGGTATTATAGCCATCGAATCATATATGGAAACAATTATTGAGGAAAGTGGTAGCAGCATATCAGGAAATTTGTCTAGCATAATATTTGGAATTGTGCAGTTTGTTGGAGGTAAATAATAACACTTTTACAGGGTGGTAGTTAGATATTCATGTAAACAATTTTTTTTGTAATTTGGTACATTTTCGTGGAGGTAGTTATCCTTGCAAAATTCGGCTTTTTATTGATAATCACCGTAAGATCTTTCTCAAAGAAATTATCACAACAAAATACACACATTCTTAAATAATTGTATAGTAGCGGCGCTTTAATGTGGCATAAAAGCGATAAAAGGAAGATGGTCGATAGAGGTAATAAAGGAGTAGTTGCGGTCCACACAAATAATGAGAATAATGCTATGAATGTGACTGCGTCTACTAAAAACCTTTTAGGTGTTGCATTCTCGCCAGCTACTACTACTTGTGGGCGGGCAATCTCTATGACCTACACTGTAGTGCAAAGCCGGAGGGTAGGGTGGAAAGCCCTCTTTAGTCTCCTTTTAGGAATTGTGGGAATGGGTGGGTGGTAGTTGGGGAAAGATGGATAAGATGGACGAAATGAAGACTGAATGGTGGTGAAAGGTTGCCTGTGGAACATTATTGTCTCAGCATTTACCTAAATGATCTTAGGAAACCCCAGAAAGAGGATTATTCTTGAAATCGTTCATTAAAGTTACGAATTTGTAATTTTGAAAATAAGGGTTAAAACGGTTTTTCTTTTTGTAAAAGATTGAAATTTAACCTGAACTTCGGGGGTTTTCAAAAAACATACCTGTATGTATTGCCTAAAGGTTTATATGGCACTTTTTCGAGGTGGAATAAGATAGAGCTGTGGCGGTGTCTATTGTTACATGTTACAAATCCTTGGGGCTGGTTTTCAATTTAATTTTACTAATTTGTGGATAACCGTTTTTTTTTGGATAATAACAGATAATATCTTTATCGCGTAAGTAAATAAAGTTTGCGGTCGGAAAATTGTGAAACAACTTTTAAGTATTATTTGTTTATGTGTTTAAATTCTCAGTATGAAAAGTAAATTACTATTATATTGACACAATATATTTTAAAAGGTACTCACAAAATCAAAGACATTGTGACAATAAACTGTAATAGTTTTGTCGTTTGTTTTAATGAAATTGAAAAGTCAGACAAGTATTGTATAAAATTGTTTACTTTATTTCAGCAATTTCTTCAACATCCTTGATAGATTGGTTTGGCAGGAAACCGTTATTAATTATCTCAGGTACTGGCTGCGCATTGTCTCTTATGGCAGAAGGAATTTACTTTTACCTCAGCAACGTCCTCGAAGCTGATGTAAGCTATCTCTCATGGTTGCCAACGACTGGTCTCACTATGTACCTTTTCCTCAGTGCAGCAGGAATCTACACCATTCCATACTTATATATGGGAGAACTTTTTGCAACGAATATTAAAGAGATTGCGGGAGCATTTGTGTCCATCTTCAGCTCTGCTTTAAGCTTTGCTGTTACGAAGTCCTTTTCGCCCATGGAAGAATCTCTAGGGATATATACAGTGTTTTGGATTTACGCAGGGGTGTGCTGCTGTGGAACGATATTTATTATCATGGTGGTGCCTGAGACTAAGAATAAGAGTTTGAAAGACATACAAGATAATCTGAACAAACATTTGAAAGTGAAAGAGACTAGTGTTGAGGAAGGGAATTTGAAGAAGGAACAAACGCAAGAAGAAGAAAAACAAACAAAATAATTAACAACATGGATATTTAAATGTTGAGTAGTTAAGAGATTTGGAAATGGTTAAATATGTTCCTGTTTCAACACACATTTTGGCGCCGATTTTTCAAGTGTTAAGAATACAAAAATATATTTAATCCCCTACGCCTATTTTCAAACTATAGAAATTTCAATTTTTGCGCCATAAAAATCTAGTTTTGATCTTGATGTGATTCAACTTTTAGCTGTGATTTATATTCTAGTGTATTGTTATTGTATCAAACAATTATTTTTGGATTGGTTTTACAATCCTTTGTTATTGTAAATTTAAACTGTTTATTTGGTTTTAATCGAAATAAAATTATTATTTAATTAAACGTATTAGTTTTTGTCGTTAACTTTAGCATTTCACCTTTTGTTCTTTTTCTTGGAAACCGGTCGTGGGATATGGCTTTCGGTGCGCTGTGTCTACTGTGTAGGACGCGTTCCAAATGTGGGATCTGTGATCCTTTATAATTAGAGGAAAAATGATTTTAATACCTTCTTTTTTTGTTTTGTTCTTTGTTTGGCAGAGCTGAAACCTTAGAGCATAAAAACATGGAGATACTATAGCAGTGATCCTGAAAAAGGATATTATTGTGGTCCTACATTCTCGCTCTAACGCAGCCCGATTGGTAGAGGGAAGTACTGTTAAGTAGAGGAAAGAGAAATCAGTCGGGTCGCGTTAGAGTGAGAATGTGGGATCACAATAATTATGTATTTCAGTATCGCTGCCTTAGTACGTAATAAGTGCTGTTTCATTGGTTTAATGCTCTACGGTTAAAACAGTTAGTAAAATTGAATTGTAAATTAATTTAATATATTCATTGCTATTTGGTAGTTGTACACTTTTATACCAAAGAAGGCACCAGTACATGCAGACAAAACTAACAGAAAAGGAATGTCTTTCGAAGCTTCTTAGCTTTTATTAAAAAGTATTTTCTTTAATGAAACACAACCAAACGTAGGAAGGAAGAGGTCCTTAATGTTAAAAGCAGCCCATAATATTCTTTACTGTTTAAATGTTGTTGCTTTATGTTTCACCATGAATGATGTCATTCTTTCTAGAGGTAACTGTTTATGTTTATAGTTTTTAATCGTTGTTAATGGAATGCAGAAGGTTTGGGACGTGTGAATAAAAGTCAGTCTATGTAGAAAGCTCGACAAGCGCGTTTTATTCCTTTAATACTTATTGTCCGGCATCGATTTTTCTCAACATGAAACGTGCCACTCTCGGGATGAGTCAGCGCTAATCGATACACCGCACACACGTACACGTTCGTTACAATAAAAAACTATATACCTTACTGCGCATGTACGGGAAAAATAATTTAAAGGGCACCATCACTTTAAAGTTATTTTTACTAAAAGTGTACGTACGAGTTGAGATTTTATGTCCAAAAAAGTGGGACAACCGATGGTTCTATGGAAATATTTCAAATAAATCGTGCCGTTAGACCGCCATATGCAATCAGAGAACCTGACAACATCGAGACAGCGCTAATGATATGTGATGTCTTGTAAAAGTAAGGTTAGAAACTCGGACGCCATAAAATTGATGACAGCTACGTTGCTAACTTTATTCTTACAACACAAACGGTGGTCCAATTAAATGTTAAATATTTATTATTATTTATTTATTGCTAGAAATAGAATACATATATATATATATATAATTAACGAAAAACATTCCTGTATGCATTTTTTTTATGATTGTAGGTTTGAAAATTAATTAGATGCAATATGTTGATTGAAGTGATACACATTCTTAATCCTACGAGAGCGGAAGTTATCAAACATTCCTAAACGTACTACTTCTCTGCTTCTTTGGATCGGTACTATTTTCTGGGACACCCTGTATACAATAGTTTTTTGTTGTATCGTTGATAAAGGGTAGCTTGGCAAGCGAGAAGTCGATTATCAAAACATTTAGTTTTCTTTTTCATAACGGATATTTAGAAATAACGATTGCTCACTTAATTAATAAAAATAAGTTTATTATTAAATCAAATAAACAAAATTAAAAGTTAAGAACCAAGAGTCAAACAGGGATAAACACTATGGGACATTATTATATTGTTAAAGAATAATAGTTTGGGGTCCACAAGACACTCAGACAACACAATTCTGTAGTTTTTTATTACGAGGCATGTTTTTTAAGTAAGTACCGTTTTGAAATTAATTAAAAACGTGCAAAGATATTTTAATAATTTTATTTTTATATGAAAGTCTGTACCTTCATCTACTTTTCTACATAATTTTCTTCAATATTGAGGCACTTGCCATAACGTTTGACCAGTTTTTGGATACCCTTCTCATAAAACTCTGCCGTCTGACTTGTTAACAACTGCATCACAACTGTTTTTACTTCGTCTTGAAGATGCTGACCACCCAGATGTATCTTCAAGAGCATGAACAAATTGTAGTCACTGGGCGCCAGATCAGAGCTGTATGGAGGATGATCTAGAGTTTCCCAGTGAACAGTGAAAAGATGTGATGAGATCTTTGGTCCGATTAGCCACATGCAGACGGGCATTGTCATGCAGCAAAACCATGCCCTTGCTTAACCTGCCACGTCTTTTGTTCTGATTTGCATCATTCCATCATTTATAATGTTTTGTCCGTAAACTGCACAGATGTCATGATCTCACGATGAATATCAATCGGTTTTAGTCCTTTAGCACTAAGGAATAGTATAACACCCCGGATTCTGACTTCACAGTCGGCGGGACTCACGATTATCGGAAGCATCTTAAACACTCAGTAAACAACGTAAACAAAAATGTACGGCACCGAATCCTCAGTTTCATTATTTCAATTGTTAGAGTTTTAAGTGGTTCAGTTTTATGTGTATCAGTAATGTCAATTGTTGGTTTTGCTTATAACATTGTCTACAGCTCTTAAGTGGACACTCCATGTTATCTGACGTACGCATGTTTGTAGATAATAGGGACGTTTATCTGAGGTGGTATATAAAATTTTATTTGTTATCAAATGTCTGTAAATTGACTGTGATATTTGTGAATGACTGAAAGATTTACTTTTTAACATAAAATTAACACTACAATGTTTTCACCAAGAGAATGGCTGAAAGGAACAAGGTATATGCAGTTAATAGCATCCATTTCCGGTAAGTAATTAATTAATGATAACCCATTCTGATTATAAATAATTATAAAGTATTAAATGCATTGAAAACAAAAAGTATTACAGAAGGTAAAAAGCTGTCATTTACAAATAAATTAATTGTATTTTTCCAATAAAAAAATATTATTGATATTTTCGTTTTATTTTTGCAAGTTTATGAGATTTTGATTACCATTCACTAAATAAAATTTTTTTTTACTGATTCTAGAACGTGATGTCTTTAAAAGCATAATTAAGCGATATGTCGTCGGTAAAAATTGCGTGAAAATGTTGTTTGAAAAGGTAACCGTTATTGAGAGACAACAAATATACATACTGCAATTAATATGCTTATATATATTATATATAATCTATGCCTCGCTTTACTCCAGTTTCTGCTTCTAAGATATCTTACCATCCTATCTCTGTTTTCTCTATTATTTCCATTAATCAAACAATATTTCTCTCAAATTTAGTACACCTTTGAACCCTCATTAATCCCTTTTTATAGGGTTAGAGTTTTGAAAAATTCTTCGTTAGTGGTTTTTAATCTTTAATTTGTACAATAATATTTATGCATTTTAATAACAATCGGTATAATCTTTTCTATTTATTTTTACTCAAGATACTTTATAAACAAAAATGTATAACTATTTCTCTAAAGTGCGAAGATTTATTGTTTAGGGATTTAAAACATCAAAAACAGCAATTTTATTGCGTTTTGACTTTTTTCAATTATATCTATTTCCCTTTACCTATCAATTGTAAATCTATTCCGATACTTCATTTGGTAGTTATCTAATCAAACACTTATGTTTTCCAGATTTTTACATATTAGTGATTATATTGAAATTAAGTATTTAATAAATGTAATTACTATATCTTCCCCTAATATTAGTTAATTCCTTACTAGGTTGGATACTTTACTATATAAAAATTAGAATTACGAAACATGGGTGTTGATACTTTAATAATAATAAAACCTCTCATCCCTTGTAATTTAACACTTAGCACCGTGTTAGAAATAACCTTCTAACAATAATTGAATTGCTGAAACAAACAATAAGCCAGGAAAATATATAAAAAACAATAAAGACATTACAAGCAAATACAATAAATCAGGGGTGTATAAACTTAATTGTGGTATCTGTGACAAATAATATATAGGACAAACAGGTAGAAGTTTTAAAGAGCACATTAAGGAACATAAAAAAGCTTTGAAAATAACAACTCAAACTCGACTTATACGCTTCATTTGAAAGATAATAATTATAGTTTTCATGACAATTGCAAAATTATACATCTTGAAAATAATAGACTAAAGTTAAACCTATTAGAAGGTCTAGATATTAATAAATTAAATAGTATTTATTAATGATCAAATTTCCTCCACTTTTAGATGTTTAGTAGCTTTTAGTGTTAGTTTTAGTTTAGACCCCCACTACAATAATTTAGTATATAAGGGTTTTGTAATTATGTTTAAGAGTATTACTTCCTCCACCTGAAGAAGCCACTGTGTGGTGAAATGTACATTATGCTCCAATAAATATCTTTGTAACTTGTGTTTGTGTTTTTATTTTCTAACAATGATTTAAATCGCCGAAATAATAATAATAAAGGTTCATGAGAATTAAAAGTCAGCTAGAATTAGAAAAAAGAAAACAGGTCAATATTATCAAATTATTTATTAATTACATTTAAATTAGTTTCTACTATTTTGAATTAGTTATTTATTATACTTTTATTAAAGATCAAGTTTAAATTTGCCACGATTTATTTAACTTTACAACTTGTATATATTGCTACCTATCAAATACAGTTATTTGCTATATGTAAATAAAATATATAAATTCTTTCCATGATGGTACAGTTTGGATTTTTACCATTTTCTGGGACACCCTGTATACAATATTTTTAATTGTATAGTTGATCGAGGGTCACTTGCTTGGCATACGAGATCATCAACACATATAAATTCCCTTTCCGTAACGTATATTTATAAACAACTATTAATAAGTTAATTAATAAAAATAAATAAATAAATAAATGAACTCAACAATAAACCAAGTGATTAAATCAATAAACAAATTAAAATACTTTTATTTATTGCTACTTGTGAAATCTAGTATGTAAATAAAATGTATGAATATTTTTTATGATGGTATAGTTTGGATTTTTACCATTTTCTGGGACACCCAGTATACAATATTTTTAATTGTATCGTTAATCGAGGGTCAGTTGCTTAGCATACAAGATCATCAACACATAAATTCCCTTTCCGTAACGTATATTTATAAACAACTATTAATAAGTTAATTAATAAAAATAAATAAATAAATAAATGAACTCAACAATAAACCAAGTGATTAAATCAATAAACAAATTAAAATACTTTTATTTATTGCTACTTGTGAAATCTAGTATGTAAATAAAATGTATGAATATTTTTTATGATGGTATAGTTTGGATTTCATTAATTTCCGTTGCTGCAGAGCTGTAAACATTTTGTACAGGAAATAGTCAATTAAAATGAAAAATATCAAAATGTGAAAATGGACCATTTTTAGAAAAATTGCTGAAAGACATTTATTATTTCAAATAAGCGACAATCGGTTTTTGACGTGGGAACATGTAGTAAGTGAACAACCGGTCTATGTAGTAAACTACGAGACATGTTGTTTAAGTTAGTACCGTTTTAAAATTCTGCCGCCATAACGCTGCGGTTAGCATTCTGCGTATGCGCACTAAGTACCTACATCTCTCACTTAGCCACTGACGCCATTACAGTCTGAATAGTCCTTGTTGTAAGTTGTTTACTGAGTGTTTAAGATGCTTCTTATAATCGTGAGTCCCTTCGACTGTGAAGTCCGGGTTGTTTTATGATTCCTTAGTGCTAAAGGACTAAAACTGATTGATATTCATCGTGAGATCTATGCAGTTTATGGACAAAACATAATGAGTGATGGAATGGTAAGGAAGTGTGTGAGAGCATTTAAAGATGGCCGCACAAATGTACATAATGAACAACGAAGTGGGGGTCTTTCGGTCGTTAATGAAGAAGCTAATGGGACACATTAAATCATCCTCTGTACAGCCCTGATCTGGCGCCCAGTGACTATCATTTGTTCTACACTTGAAGAAACATCTGGGCGGTCAGCGTCTTCAAGTCAAAGCAGTTGTGATGCAGTGGTGAAGTGAACAAGTTAGGCGGCAGAGTTCTATGAGAAGGGTATTCAAAAACTGATCACTGGTCAAACGTCATGAGAAGTGCCTCAATATTGAAGGAAATTATGTAGAAAAGTAGATTAAGGTACAGGCTTTCATGTAACAATAAAATTATTAAGATATCTTTGCACGTTTTTATTAATTTCAAAACGGTACACCCTGTTTTGGTCCAATAAGTTATTGCCCCTCTTCTTCTTAAATTCATCCAAAATTTAGCATGTAGTTACATTGTAAATATTTTGTTGCAGTCACATTTTCGGTGGCTTTAACGGGAATGTTTCTAACATGGTCATCCCCTGCTGTACCTCTATTGACCGGAGAGAAAGAAGGATTAGATTTTCAGCTGACCACGGTAATAAAAATAAAAATTGAACTTTAAAATTCATCAAAGAAAGTAACACCTTTTACAGGAGCAAACATCGTGGGTGGTGTCTGGTTATACTTTAGGAGCTGTCATAGGTACTACGGTAGTAGGAATTCCCATAGAAAAATTGGGGAGACGAATGACGCTTCTTATTGGTGCTCCACTTTACTTTATTTGTTGGATGGGAATTATATTTTCAAAGGACTTCTATACGTTATTTATATCAAGAATGATTGGCGGCATGGGTTCAAGCACAGCATTCGTGGTTAGTATTTAATAAGACTACTTATGGCGTTACTAATGTTGCTTATTAAAAATTGATAAACCCATGCCCAAACCTTTAGGATTAATTGGAAATTTTGATGATTTCGGATTTATTTGCATCTTTGAGGGATTTTAGCCCAACGTGTACATTGTCTCTAATGTCATAATAGAATAACTTTGTGAGTAACGATCTAATAGTAATTAATAATCAAATACATGCAATTAGCTTATATAGACGTATGAAATTTTACAAAGAGAAATTATTATCAACAAAAGCGCTGATCCGGGATGATAGGCCGTGGTCGAAAGGAACTTGTAGATCCAAACGTTTCGACTGCAACTTCGGCAGTCATCTTCAGTGGGCAGCTTGAATTATTCAGTTGCTACTGAGAGTCCGAGGTACAATCTTCGATCTAGGGATCAAGCTGTCCACTGAATATGACTGCCGAAGTTGCAGTCGAAACGTTTGGATCTACAAGTTCCTTTCGACCACGACCCATCAGCCCGGATCAGCGCATTTGTTCATTCGATTCCGGCCGTGAAAGCCTACGCCATTACAGAAATTATTATGTCAGTGGATTGCTCTGGTATCAGCACTTACAAAAGAAGCAGAAATGTAGTACGGTCAGTGTATCTCGTGAACGTACAAAATTAGAAATTTGATGGAGATATCGTTGAAAAAAACTTGGGAAAAACCACTTGGTTCTTAAAATATAGCGAGTTCAACATCAATAACCAACAGTTTATAAATTTACAAATTTGATTGGCCTCGGCCGCTAGCTTTCTGTGACCCTGTCTCAATAGTATGGTGCTGGTCTTTGAGGACTTAGTTTCTATTGATTCATCCTTCTATTGAATTATCGTTTACTTAAAATTATTTTAATGTTTTGTTTTCATGTGTGCCGATATTCTTGTAAAATTTTGGTTATTGATGTTGAAGTCAAAATTGTTTGACATAAGAATAATGACTTTCTAGTTTTACGCGTTTCCTACATAAGCTACTCACAAAGTATCTACCCTTACCTATACATTTCCGCTCCTTTACAAACTGCTGCCACCCCACAAGATTGTAGTAGTTACCGTAGTAGCCTCTTAATGAAGAATATTGCACTCTCGCTACATTATTCACAAAGTTATCTGGTTATGAAATGTTATTTTCATTTTTTTATTTAAAATTTTCAACTGGTTAATAACCCGAACCTACAGATGTTTTCATGTTAAAATAACGTAACCTTTTTTAATAAACTTGATATATATATATGTGATGTGCAAAAAGTTTCAATTAGTATTATAAAATAACCCGCCTTTCAATTAATAAATAAAACATTTGTGCCTGTTTAAAATAAGTTTTCCAAAGAAATTGTTGATGTCGTCGACGGCCTGTACACCCGAAGAAAAACAACATCAGTTCGTCAACTGGCCGCGAAAGCCTTAATCAATTTGAAAGAATTTGTTGTTACACTTTTTACGATAAAGTAAATGTTGATGTTTTACAATTAGTTCGAATATACAGCCTTAAGTGGTCGTTACTTACATACCTTTTGTATTCAACAAATTTCAATTTTCACGACTGCAAAACCTTGTCTGTCCTTTCCCGTTTTTTTATTTTATTCTTCTTGTGTTTAGATTTCAATTTTTACTATTATTACGGTTCCGTTTAACTAACAGACGTTTGTAGGGCTGTTCGCTCTACATTGGAGAGATAGCTGACAAAGATCTTCGGGGTCGTCTGGCATCTGCGATGTCTGTGTTAAAGCTGAGCGGGAATTTATACGTCCTTGCAGTGGGACCTTTTATTTCGTATTATGCCCTTGCATGGAGTTGTTCTGTGATACCAGTCGTATTTTTCGTGTCGCTTCTGTTTATGCCAGAATCTTCATATTATTATTTGAAAAGAGGTAATGTTGAAAAATCCAGAGAAAGTTTGGAATGGTTTGCTGCTAGTAATACCACAAAACAAGAGATTAAAGAGAAATTGGAGTCGATAAAAGAGGGGGTTGATAGGGACATGCAAAATAAATCGTCGGTTACAGAGCTGTTTACTAGTAAAAGACACAGGAAGGCCCTTATTGCTATAATTGGTAAGATTTTCAGGGATTTTTAATAGTTTGAAGTTCTATTTAAATATTTCATGAACTAAATATAGACGGAACGCTAAAGAGCATTCATTATTTTGATTTTATCTGGTTCTGTGCTTACTACGTTTAAAAAGTTGGTATCTTTATTAAAAATGAGCTTGTTTAACATTTCTGAATACCCTAAATAAGTAGCAAATGCCTAAAGATGGTGTTCACTACGCTGTCTGTATTTATTCGTCGATCACTGTTTAAAGGTTACAGGTGGGTTTTTGGTGATACAGACAGAACGCTAACAAAGACAATTTTGATTTTTTTTTTGTTGTTATTATTCACGAGGAGGGGAAATCTTCAAAAGACACCCCCGAGGGGGTAGTATCGAATTCGCCGATGCGCCTACCGACTAAAACTCCTCCTCGAGTTGGGAGATCAACCCAGAGGTTGTACATTCCGGCAGAGAAGGTGGGAGTAGGATTAGGTTGGGAGGGGGAGGCTTGTGGAGGGAAATGAAGTGGGGGGGAGGCGAAGCGTTGGGTGATCGGTGGTCACCACTTATAAATTAAAAAACTTAGAGTTCCCTATACTTCAGGCCTTATAGCAACCTTAACTTAAGATATTAGACTTCAATAAGTTAAAAGAAATTGAGCTGCATTCATAGGATTTAAAGTAACATCAGGGATTGTTGTTTTTTTTTACATTTTAGACGTGTTCATTAGATCAGATGTTAGTTTTGAGTGGATATTTTCCGAACCTGCGATTCTGTTTAGAATAAATGTTATTAATACGCGGAGTATTTATAAGTTTATCCGTAAATAAAAATTTCTACGGTAAAATATTCACCCTCTAAATATTTTTTAATTAAACCACTTAATGTTAATGTACACATTTTAACCTTTTCCTTGAACTCCTTGAACATTAACTTTAATTGGAGATTTACTATATTAATGAATACTTTTAATCAAACTAATTATAAATTGTAGGTCTGAAAATTTTACAACAATGGTGTGGTATCACCGCAATTGAATCGTATATGCAAACAATTATTCAACAAAGTGGTAGCAGTATATCTGGGGATTTATCCAGTATTATTTTTGGAATCGTACAGTTTGTAGGAGGTATGTAAAATATTCAGGTTATTGAAATTAAACACAATACAATTGGTTACAAAACTTTTTATTGTTTTCCACAATAATATTATTTCACCACACAGTGGTTTCCTCAGGTGTAAATATAATTTTAATATAGATTATATTTCCTCCTGAACCTAAAAATTAGTTCGAGCGCATGCAAATGTGAATTGATCATTACGAATATACTTCGAAGAAACAATAAAGCAATTTTTGATAATAAATTACTATCTTTTCATTATTAAGCCCAAAATATAAATAGCAACCCTCGTATAAGTGCTTGATAAGTAATTTATCGAAACTGCCAAACGTGGACAAATTGCAAGTTTATATTATATCAACGTGCTGATGAGATCTAATAAGGTCGAAATCGCGATCTGTGTCTCGTACTTTTGATAAATTGCTAACCAAAACTTAAAACTGTTCTTCTTCAATTCAGTTGTACAAGTACTTAGTGAAGCCCTTGTCTAACATTTACAGCAGATATCATCAGATGGCGATATAACATACGTACATAACTTGATATTATCAATTTCTACTGTTAGAATAAAAATCTTTTTCTAGCAATATCTTCAGCATCCTTGATAGATCATTTCGGAAGGAAGCCTTTGCTATTCATCTCGGCTATAGGATGTGCCCTTTCTCTAACTGCTGAAGGCATATATTTCTACTTGACTGATGCCCTAAACATTGATGTAGATTATTTATCATGGCTTCCAACTACGGGTCTTACAATATATCTATTCCTAAGTGCTGTCGGCATTTACACTATCCCATTCATATATGTGGGAGAAATATTTGCTACGAACATAAAAGGAACTGCCGGAGCATTTGGAACTTTCTTTGGGTCATGTTTGAGTTTCACTGTCACGAAAACATATTCACCGTTAAAGGAAGCATTTGGAATTTACACAGTATTTTGGATATTTGCTGCTATATGCTATTGTGGATCTGCATTTGTTGTAATAGCAGTTCCAGAAACAAAAAATAAGAGCTTGAAGGACATACAGGCTGAATTGAATAAACATCTTGCAGTTAAAGATGAAGATATTATTGAAAAAGGGATATTGAAGGAAAAGGAACTGTGCCATCAGAGGAAAAAATAGACCGTAGGGATATTGTACTTGATCTGCGTCATTAGTAATAGTAATGGGGAGTACATTCACGCATATTCAAAAAGGCTTTAGCTGAAGACAAATAACAAAAACAGGAATATGTTTGATGTAATGGCAATGCAATATTATAAATTGGTTTACCTACATTTCTTCTTGTTTTTAGTAGCATTCTGTGATTTTTTGTTTGTTAAACACTTAAACAATTTACTTTTTTGTTTTTCACTCAGCTTATTTAAATAGTTAATAGCTTTTAATAATAATTTGACTGTTTTTGCATATTTCTTGATCGTATTAAATTTTACATGTTTTTCAGTCTTTTATTTATTACAAATATGATTCTCATTTGCCTATAATACGAGGCATGTTTTTTAAGTAAGTACCATTTTGAAATGAATAAAAAACGTGCAAAGATATCTTAATAATTTTATTTTTACATGAAAGCATGTACCTTAATCTTCTTTTATACATAATTTCCTTCAATATTGAGGCACTTGTAATAACGTTTGACCAGTTTTTGAATACCTTTCTCATAGAACTCTGCCGCCTGACGTGTTAACTGTTAACCACTGCATCAAAACTGTTTTAGCTTCGTCATCGTTTTGAAGACGCCGACCGCCCAGATGTTTCTTCAAGTGCAGGAACAAATGGTAGTCTCTGGGCGCCAGATCAGGGCTGTACGGAGGATGATCTAGAGTTTCCCAGTGAATAGTGAAAAGATGTGATTTGATCTTTGGTCCGATTAGCCACATGCAGACGGGCATTGTCATACACATTTATGCGGCCATTTTTAAATGCTCTCACCCACTTCCTCACTATTCCATCACTCATAATGTTTTGTCCGTAAACTGCATAGATCTCACAATCTCACGATGAATATCAATTCTTCAAAATCTTAAAAATCACAATCGCAATCATTGATTTAATTATAGCATGCCATATGAGTCTCATCCTGTTTACTGAGTTCAAACATACATATTAAATACTGTTCTAATGAGAGCAATTAAACGCAACCTTGTAAATATTTATAAAAACTTTTATTCAAATTAAATTAATAATTTCAATTTTAATTTTACAACTAATCGAATGAGAATGATGAATTTGATAGTTTTTACTAATATCAGACTCGAATTTACTCAAAAACAGACGTAAGTCACCGCGTTAGTTAACATGCAAAGGATCAAACGATTTCTCTTTTTAGTTAGCAGCGTACGATGATGGGAATGCTATCAAAAGTATATCATAAGCTATCAGACCAGTTTTTCTAACTTTAAAATGTCCTGAAATCGTTCGTTGAAATCACTGTGGAGGTTCTCTAAATGTTGACAGTAATCAAGCCAATAGTCGTAGCTAAAGGATCGTCCCATTTTTTAAAATGACTACCGAAAGGCGTTGCGATTAACCTTTCGAACAAATAAACAAATGAATTTATATCACAACAAATTAGCTCCTCCCAATTAAATGTTAACTCAGTATGTGCTGCTCCTTACGACTACTTATTGAAATAAAAAATTAACGTACTTAGACTTATGATGATACTTATAACGTAACTTATGATCGCCTGATACTAAAACTTTAGACAATGGTATGTAGAGGTCGTTGATTTTCAAGGCTGAATGCTTAAGCAAGTTAGTAGTATTAATTATACAACAGATAACTGCAGATTAAATGAGTGAAAATATCTTAAATACAATTTGTTCATTTGTGACGTTTATTTTGACGACTTATTTATAGTAGTATAAGTTTATTTTTGAGTTTTGGCGTCTTTGATCATGGTAAATTGTACGTCCGTTTTATTTAGTATTAGAAATTAATATAAATCGTACAAAGGTTTATAGCGACATTTTGAATATTTCGTATTTTTGACACTATTGTATTATTATACAAGGTTATTCAAAATGAGTGGTGCCTATGATGTTTTAAGAAAACTAAGCGCGTTAGAGATTTAAAAATTTGGCAATACGGGTTATCAAGGGTGATCTTTGTATCTAAAATAATTTCAACTGTCTTCCACTTCCGGTTATATCGGAAGTTGATGTCAACTTTGTTATTTTAAATGGCATGGTATACTTTTAGAGTAATTCGTACGAAGTATAAAATTGTAGGGTGACCTTGATGACCAACTTATATGCTTACGTTTAATCGTTTCTGAAATAACTTAATTTATAGAGAAAAGGTCGCTACCGCAACGCAACCTATAAAAACTCATAACTTCCATAAAAAATATCTTAATGTGTTGAAATTTTGGCTAATCATAGTCAACTATTAAGGCTAATGTTATGCGAAAAAAATAAGCTTCATAATTCGTACAGGGCGTTCAGAAAAAGAAAAAAAATCAACAACACGAATAATTCCATGTTTTCAAATGGTTCTACTTTATGATTCGATTCCTTTTTCTATTGTCTCTCGATACATTCGGATTAGAAAAAATCGAAAATTATTAAAAAAAAAATCAAATTTTAAAATCTAACGCTTAGTTTTCCTAAAACGTTTAATGTACCACTCAGTTTGAACAACCCTGCATGACAATTTACAATTCTTCTTAGTGTTTTAGGGAAAAAAGAATGAAATCGAAATTGTGAGGTAAGAGAAAGGGTAGTAGATAAGAGTAGGGTACCAATACAGAAGTACAAAAGCATGGAAATTTTTGAGACGAGAAATATCAATAAATATGACGAAATAGAGCAACGTCCCAAATCACCGAAGAAACCCGTCGTAAAATTGCAATTAGAGAGGACAGCGAAGGACTGACGTCATCCGGTTAGTACGCTGAAGTAAGTTGAAATGTTAACAGGGATTATAAGAAAGCCCAGTAATAAAAGTTATTGGTACAGATAGATGAAATACAAAAGATTTAGAATAGAATGTTAAGAAATATTTACACAGATACAGACACAAAGAAATAGAATACAAAAGAATATTTACACAAAATAATTTTGAACATATTTACATACAAGGCAATAAAGGTATACGAATTGGCGTCCAGCGCCCACAAGGGGGGTTATCGCCCACTTTAAGTAGGACTGTTCTAAGGTTATAACTTACATTCACCTAATTGAAAAAAAAATGGGTGTTTCATTCCCATCAGCTACTCGTGCTAGTTAGCGGGCAGTCCCTCTGATCTACACTGTAGTGCAAAGCCGGAGGGTAGGGCGTAAGGCTCTCTTCAACCTCCTTTCAGGAATCGTGAGAATGGGTGGGTGGTGTGGTTAGGGAAAGAAAGTTGAAAAGGACGAAATGAAGTGAAAGATTAATTATCTGTGGAATATTACTGCCTCAGCATTTGCCTAAATAATCCAAGGAAACCACAGAAAACTTGGACCAGAACAGCCGAACTCGGATTCGAACCGGTAACCTCCCGAATGATAATCAATTATTTAGAGCATGTTGCTCGGTACAAAATAAGCATATTGCCTGGTACTCACACGCTGCTCGGTATCTTCCTTTAATACACTTAATACGCTGTAGGTAATCTACAATTCTCAGGCGTAGCTTATATCGTGTTTTCTATATTACAAGTTAGTTCAATGTGCTATTGCCATTACTTCTTCAATTGGTTCGTATAGATTATGTTGATGCTGTAAATGCAATTTATCAATAATGATATAGTATGAAATAACTCTATTTTAATACAATAACTTATTAGGGACTTCGCCTTCTCAAATTGACGCAAGTAAGTACATCAATCTTGATTACAAGTAATAAATGCTTTTTATCTACATACCTATTACAATCCAAGTAAAACAGACTTTTTATATTATTTTATGTTTACCAACATCTTGGTCCGTCAGAACAACTAAAATACTGGAAATTATTTGCTTTAAACAGTAATTGAAACACTTTTGCACCTTCTAAGGTATTTGTAAAAAATACTTTATTGTAATTATAACAAGGAAATTGTTAGTATGTAACATAGTTTGTAAGTAAATTCGTATATACAAATCTATTAGAGGCAATATAGACATGCTCAGTTGTCTCTAATCATTAACATAATAATTTCCGGCATCTATAGCTTTCTAAAATTTATTTATGTATGTACAATCGTGGTAACTCAAATTAATAACTAATGGTAAGAATTAAATTAAAAATATAAATAAATGTCTTTATGTGCACAGGTTGAGTCTTCCATAAATTGAAAAATGTGTAAAACAGTATAAATATTTATAATAAACAGTAATGCAAATGTAAATTATACTTTATACGTATCTATATATCGTTACATAAAGAATTATTATTATCATTATTGAATATGATCCAAATTTATTGTTAAGGATTTGTTAAACAATTTCTGGGGATATTTCGTTATAATAAAAATATATACTTGTACTAGGGTCAGTTTAGAAATACAGTTTGCAGGCAATTGTTGGACTTAAAGATACCTAGCTTTTTTGCCATAATTTTTGATATATTTGGTATAGCATCTGCATTATAATTTGGCGATTATTTTGCAACGGTATCATCACTGGAAAGCAATGAGTTACAATAAATTAGTTGCTGTGCGCTGCGATTATAATGTATGAAACTTACCTATTTGGTTAAAGTTAAGAAGGGTACAAAACGATCAAGACTTATGATATTAAACCTTTATATTATAATAAGTATTAATGCTTTCAGGTAAATGTCGCCAAACTGTAATGCAAGGTCTATACTTTTCAACAAAAAATGACTAGAAAGAAGAGCGGGTCACATATTTAATAATAACAGATGTTTTAGTGTCTCGGTTTGATGTTCGGCTATTTTCGATTTGAGTGTTCATTATCAAATAAATAACAATAATAAATAATATAATAAAAAATATGTGTCTATATTACCACATGTTCTTTTTAAGTTATGCATCTGTTGAAGGTTAGGTTAGGTTAGGTTAGGTTATCCTGGTTATTTTTAAAATAACTTATTGTTTGCGCCTTTGCTTTATGGAAATTGGGAATCATATTGATGAATATAAATAAATAAACACACTTTAATTTCCATTAAATAATTTAGATTCAACTCTTACCAAAAAAGAAAACAACATAAGTATATCAGTTTTCCGGAAACAAACCTGGTCAGACAGTTTAATTACTAATTTTAATACAGAGAAAAACACTATCAAACAGCATTAAATAACGGATATTCCTCAAAATTAACAGAAGATCTTATTAATAAAAAACAAAAAGTAAAAACTCAACAGTTAGCGAATATAGAAAACCAAAAAATACCAAAATCTAATAACTATAAATCCATTTTATACATAGGAAACACATCAAATGCAGTTGCTAAAAAAATAAAACAAAACAACAATCTATAAATTTCATTCAATACTGCGAATAATTTATCCAAATATTTAATAAATAGTAAAGATAAAAAGAAGAAAATTAATTCAAATGGAGTATATAAATTAAATTGTAATAATGAAAATGCAATATATATATATATAGGTCAAACATGAAGATCTTTCAAAGAAATAATACAAGAACACATTAGAAATAATAACGGCACTTAATCGTTTGCGAACCATATAAAAAACAATAAACACACATTCAGTTTAGAAGAAAACTTCAATATTTTACATGTTGAGAAAAAAGGTAAAAATTTGGACATGTTGGAGACTTTAGAATTTAAAAAATATGAGAAAAATAATAATGTTGTCTTATTAAATGAAATAGAAAATGCATATAATTCAATAATTATAGATAAAGTAGTAGATGCATCCCCACTCAGAATGTAATAGTATTTATCAAAAATCGTATTAAAATCTGTACCAATACTTCTTCTGAAGATGCCCTAGTAGGGTGAAACGACCGTTAAGAATTTAATAACGTCATTTAGTGGAAATTAAAGTGTGTTTATTTATTTAAATTCATCTGGTTATTTTTTTAAATCTAATTTCTTTTTCCACGTTTGTCTAATTATTCCGTATATCGCAAACAGCAGACGTACTAGCGCTAGTATTTGTCTGCTGTCAACGTATTAACCCGATGATCCACCCGAACATCTTGCTTCGTGTCTGTCGATCGATAGTGATTACTGAATATGCGAGAAGGTCATTTTACATTTCAAGACAGTACAACAGTTCTATTTCGTACCAATAATTTGTTGCGGACTTTGTCTTTCTGAAGAGATTCTAGTATTTTCAAATGGTATAGGCAATGTTGAAGGAAGCGTAAATCTGGATCTACTGATACTATCGAGATAAGAAGGTCTGAGCACTCTGACGCCATTCTGGTGATGCAGATCGATTCTTGTAGACGAGCAGATCAAATTAATTTAACAGAAACGCGTACATGCCTATTGTTAAATGTCGAAACCTTATTAATTTTGAATGGTATCGCATACATTCTAAGCATTTACCTACATAAAAAATGGTTGTTGTTTGTACAGTGTTGTTGACAGATACTAAAGTTAGGTTAGAAATACTGAAAAAAAATTGTTACAAGTGTTGTGTTCCTGTGCGTTGGTGCAATGTTGAAGATAATCAAATCCATAAGGTAACTGCCTATTATTTGTTATCATTTTATCAATTCCTTTGTGAATATATTGATTCTTACTGGCAATGAGAATATCTATCTGTCATAAATACGTATTCTTTCTTGCACGTGAGCGTTGTTTTGAAATTTTGTTTTTCGTTAAAAATGGTAATGATTGGGTGCAACTAAATGCTCAGTTTACGACTTTTTGACTGTATTATATATATAAGTTTGTTGATATGTTAAAGTCAAAGATCAAAGGTCCGTTGCTCCTAGTCAAACCTCAGGTGTGAAGGAACACTTAATCAAAGTTTAAACCAATTGTGTGTTTCGACCCTTGTCTAACGATGTTTGTTTAAAAATTGCACAGTAAACCTGAAACTCAATTTGATGAAATCAGGTTTTGACTAGGCAGTGTTAAAATACAATTAGAAGTTTATGTATTTTGTTATGTTTGGCTTATGTCAAGTATCTAAAGATCAAATCGACCTTTGACTGCCTCATTTCTGTTGCTTCTAGTAAAGAATAGGTAAAGACCTAAACAGATTATTTTACCTTCCACGTTTGACTACTAAGTTTAAGTACTCATAGGATTGACTGAAGCCAAAAGTAGAATCTGTTTTAGGGTTTGCCGAAAGGTGATGGTCAAACTTTGAATAAAGTCATTCCGCGGATGGTCTACATATCGACCTTTGGCTACAAAAGATAAAATAATTACGGCAAACGGTCGGTCTATTTGCATGACATCATTTAGCTAGACGCTCAGACTTTGTTACCTATGTCGATGGTATCGGGTCTATCCTGGTTAACATAGCATTAGGTAAGATTTCTTAAGTAAAGTCCTTTATGGTAAATTATAATGGTTTTGTCCAATGTTGTGTACATACACTATAATTAATGACAGTAATAAAAACCACATTAGCTGGATTAATAAGAAGTTTTGTGAAGTAAAACTTCATTTATAGATAGGTAGGTATAAAGGTATCTATATTGAAGTTAGTAATAGCGAATTGTGTACCAATGTGCATACAACTGACTCCAGTTAATTTCAGTCTCTAAGAAACGTTGAATTGACAAAAGTTAAAATGGATTATTAATAAAGTCTATTGTGAAATATTGTAATACATAAAACAAACTATAAGTAAGTTGGGGTTTCAAAAATACACTTAGTAAAATTAAAATTTTAACAGTTGTTTTGATATCTCCGTCATTGTCAAAGAGAACATACGGGATTAAGTCAAAAGATAAATTATAATCTATTTATAAGATTTGGATTAGAAAAATTCTTAATTTGATAGTTCAGTTATGTCAATATTAACGTGTAGTGTTTCTTCTATTTCTAATTTCTCTAACATATCTACCCTTTTACCAATAAAACGCCAAAATTAACTACAGTGTTGTGATTACAATTTTCTTCAATTTAATTTACTTTTATATGTTCTCTTTGCTAATAACCGAAAGAATACGTTTGTAAAAATCTAATTTAATTTGTTTTATATATTAAATTGGATTATGACACTTAATAGACTTTTACACTCAATGGTCTTTGATGAAAATTTGATTTATAAGGGTTATGTGGGAATTTTAAATAAATTCAATTATTTTTTCGACTTTACCAAGAATTCTCGAATATAGCTAAATTAAGTGGAGTAGATTCAGATTATCCTTCCACACCGATAGTATCCGTTATAAATTTAGGAATTGTATAAGATGTAAACACTTATTGGAAACTTAACATAGATTCACATTAACGTAAATAATTGTGGAATTAAATTGCAGAGTTTAAATAATGTGCGACGTCTTAAATAAATTACAAAAAATATTTATTACATTCCTATTTACCTTTCACACTTCTTAATATGTTCTTTACATTATATTTCACGCAGCCAGGTAATTATTTATTATATAATTCTTTCTATAATTTATTTGCATCTGCAGGTATCTGTGGTCTATGTGTATATATACAAAATACATGACAAATTAGTCAATTATCATTCCAACATATTTTTTTTCATTAGTACGATATTAAAGCTGCTCATGTGCTTATTAAAGACACTTTCACTGCGAACTATTCGCATTCCTGCAAAGTCTATTTTCGCATTCTTTCATTTAATTAAGAAAAAAACATGTGTCACTTGAAAATTTTTGGTGATTTTTTGTTCTCGTTAAAGTCTCACCCACCGTGTTTATCACTGATGTACTTCACAAATAAAAAACGTTTCGAATGAGCACGGTGAATCGTTCCACTTTAGTCCTTTACCGTCTCGATTCCATAATTCCAGGCAATTTTCTTCTTCTCCGCTTTCGTAAACGAAATTGTTTGGTTCACCTGCATTCCAATTTGTAAAGGTCAGTGGTCGACCCGTCGACATCCAGAAAAAGGAACCTTCTTCAGCCAGATCGGTACCAGACGTCCAGAAATGCTCATGGCCCATTCCTTTAATTATACTTTTTTAAATAAATTATAAATTATAAACAATAATAATACGTATCGGATTAACGAAATCAGGGATTGAAAAATAAAAAATAAAAGGTCAGTAATTTGCGAAATAATAACAAATATTGATTCAGAATTGGCTCTCAGGACATCCTAACTACAAAACTCAGAAAAGGTATTTTTTGGAATTTTCGAGAGGATTACAACATGAAGTAGAGAAATAAAGCCTTTTTTAGTCTTTTTCGATCCATCTGTTTTATTTGAAAAATTTTGAATAATTTTGGATTTCCTTTTAAATAAAGAATGGAAGATATCCAATGTATCGAAAGAGGATAAAAAATGGAATCGAATGACAAAATAAAATATGATAGGTGCCATTTGAAAAAATGAAGTTAAATAAGATGTAGTCTACTGTTGCTTGATTGAGATTCATTTTAAATAAAATAAAATAAAACACACGTTGTTAAATCTCAATATAATTTTAAAAATACTGTACAATTGTTTCGTCACTTTGTGACTTCTTCAGAAGTATACGAATTACTTAAGTGCTATTACAGATTTTGTCCTTAAATACTATTTGTAGAAGCGGGGGTGGGGACATTAAAAATATTTAGTAAGGGCGAAATACTTACATCTACTTGTTCTATATCTATACAGGTTTCATCTTTACTAAACAAACATGATTGTAAAATAGCATTTAAGACTAACAATAGTTTAAATAAGCATATTAAAAATAACAAAGATGTAACTGAAAAAAACAACAAATCAGGTGTTTATAAACTTAATTGTAAATCCTGTGATATGTTTTACATTGGAAAAACTTTTCGAAATTTTAAAATTAGAATAAATGAACATAGACATTCATATATTAACAATAAGACTGACTCGAATTATGCAAATCATTTATATTATAATAATTGTAATTGTACATTTAGAAAATAAACCATTTAAATTGTCACTTCTCGAAAACTTAACAATAAACAAATTTAAAAATAGTAATTTGTTAATTAACGAACAAGTAGATGTAAGTATTTCGCCCTTACTAAATATTTTTAATGTCCCCACCCTCGCTTCTACAAATAGTATTTAAGGACAAAATCTGTAATAGCACTTAAGTAATTCGTATACTTCTGAAGAAGTCACAAAGTGACGAAACAATTGTAAAGTATTTTTAAAATTATATTGAGATTTAACAACGTGTGTTTTATTTTATTTTATTTAAAATGAAGTTATTCGTGTTTGAAGTTTTTAAACTTTGGATTTTCTTCTGAACGCCCTGTACAAATTATAAAGCTTAGTTTTGGCATGACGTTAGCCTTATAACTTGGCTAAAACTAGTAAAAATTTCAACATTCTCAGTCATTTCATTTTTAATTAAAGTTATGATTTTTTATAGTTTGGGTTGCGATGTAATCTTTTTTCCAATAAATTAAATTATCTCAGAAACTATTCATCGTAGGCATACAAGTTGGTTATCAAAGTCACCTTAAAATTTTATGTTTCATACGAATTCATTGTAAAAAATATACCATTGTATTTAAAATAAGAAAGTTTACATCAACTTTCGGTATAACCGGAAGTGCCCGAAAGTTGAAATTATTTTATTTAAATAGATCATCCCTGATAATCCCTATTCCCAAATTTTCAAATCTGTAACACGCTTAGTTTTCCTAAAACGTCTAATGTACAACACTTGGCTAAGTTTCACAAATTACTTTTAGTTATTGTATTTATATTAGTAGTACTCGAAATTTGATACTCTACAGTTTGGTTTAATTCGGAGAATGTTTTTGCAAGATATATAAAAGATCATTGAAATTAATTACTCACCAAAACTTTTGACGTATTTCTCGAGTTGGTCGTTTTCTTCCTGTGATGTTATACTGGCTAAGTGCATACCATGGTACCGACAAAACTGCGCTGCTTTGAAATAATTTGCCTAGAAAAGAATATTTTTTCTGAGTATTTATAACTAAATACTAAATGAATGCATCAACTAATTTAATTTTTAATGAATAACAATTGGACATTTCAAAATTGTATCTGGAGATATATTTCTGTAGTCGTTTACTAGTTTCGACTTAACCACTTTTAAACTTTTAAAACGAGGATGCTCGAAATAATTTTAGTTGAAAACACATTCAAAATTTATTCAGATTTTTGTAACCTGATATTTTACATAATCACCTACATATTTTACGGTGCGCCTAAAATTAGGTAATATGTGTAATAATCTGATTTTGTTTGAAATTCTATACCTTCCTTTTCCAATTTTCAATATGACGAATCGTTTTTATAAAATTCGCCATTATAAACACAACTAGTTGAACCCGTCCAAATTTGGACCAATGGGGTACCATTGTCGTTGTTGCATGCCACTATATATATGCCGATCACGGTAGGCCTAATGCGCAGTTCCATACTTACAGTTACAGTTAGATGTCTTAATACTTAACTAATTCCGGAAAGTCGTGTCATCAAAGGAGATTTGCATTATCGACGTAACTAAGCTAGAATTAGCACATACTTTGCAAAGAAAAGAATGCGGATTGATGCTAACAATTAATTCGAAAAATATATTTTTCCAAGGAACTGAACGGTATAATTTATAGTCATAAAATATTTTCGGGTAACAATTTATGTAAATGTTCGATACTTTACATAGATTTACAGTTAGATAAGCTATTTATTACTTCTGAACGAGTTTTGTCACAAAAAATAGACTTGAAAATATAACAATGAATTGACATATTAATTAAAATGTTAATCTAGTGGATTTTCCATAATAGGAAGACTTCATTTAATCATAACATAATAAGTTGAACAACAGTTGACAGGTAAAATGAAATGGAAAGTTGTTTGTTTCAAAGGTCTCCTGAAATCCTTGCGATGCTTCTTGCATTCCATGTCTGAGGAAGATCGTTTGTCGATAATGGAATCGATGCAGTCAAACAAGTTTCCACGCTATAATTATTAAAACAGCTTACGTACAACGTTTTACTCTTGATTATCAATATCAGGGTCAACACCAGGATTTACATACATATATGTATAAATAAATGTAGGCATTTGACGTAAGCTCGTATTTTGATCGAGTTTCATCACTTAATTTAGTTCGAAATTAAATTAATTAAATGGCTTTGTTGGAATATTAATTATTTATTTAAAAACTATTTAATTACATACCAAAATATATTTTTAAAATGTACAGGATGTATGTTTAATTAATTTACATAATTAATACAGACATCTAGTTGTTGCATTTTATGGGCTTATTTGCATTAACAATTTTAGATATGGCAAAAATTATGAATTAAATAAACAATAAATAATAGCTCTCAATCTTCTTGATGTTGGCTAGCTCTTTACGAATCGTTATGTTTTATAATTATCGCCTTTCTAAAAGAATTTGCTAATTTGCGGATGTCCAAATATTACTAGTCTACAGAAATTTGCATATATCTATTTAGGGAGTGTAAAAAATATATTTTAGGTTCTATAACGAAACTCAAGGGACCGGCTATTTCCTTTCGTTATAAATAGTTTTCGTTACATATAGTACCAAAGAAACAACAGCATTTTACAAAATAAATTTTTTAATACTGAAACAAATTTGTGATGATAAACTTTATCTTCCTTTTTTCTATCTTTCTTTTTTCTATCTTTTTCGAAGGTTTCTGCCTTAAGCACTTGGTGGTTCATGCTAACCATACAAAAAACTAAATAAAAACACTTGGCTAAATTACTAAGTTTTATATTATCTATCTTTCTCGCGACGACAATTAATGATTCATTCGTTCATTCATAAAAATGACCAAATCGTCGATAAAATCGATTTTAACACTCTGAGGATTTATATTCATGTTTTATTGTGTATTCGTAGGCTTATATACGAGGGTTTATCAATAAGTATTTGATAGCAAATGGCTTTGGTGAGTGAAATTGTCATTACCATCTTATACCGTAGTCTATCAAACAACACTATGCTAAATTTCAGATTAATTCATAGGCTAGTTTGTTTTTTTTTCACAGCCAGTTCTATCATTCGTGTTTTGTATTTCTCGGTAAAGTGCAATATTCATTCTCTATTTTTGGATGGAAAAACATGCGAAGAAGATGGATGCTGTCCATTGGGACCCTTCACCATCTATGACAACCGATATTGGTTTAACGAGTTCAAAGGTTATGGCTCCGATTGTTTGTGATTCCAAAGGAATAATCCTCATGGACTTTCTTTAGATAAGAAAAACAGCCACAGGGTAGTACTATAGTGAGTTATTGGGCAGATTCAATAAGAAATTGAAGAAGACATGACCCCATTTGACTAAGAAAAAAGTACACTTCCATTACAATAACGTACCAGCACATTCATCATTAATTGTCGTGCCTAAATTGCATAAACTGTGCTACGAATTGTTCCAGCATCCACCTTACTTGCCCGACCTGGCACCTTGCTATTTCGTTTTGTTTCCTAACTTGAAATCATGGATTGCTGGAAAAGAAATCAGCTCAATGAAGAGACAGAAGCGTATTTTCGAAAGTTCGAAAAAACGTATTTTTTGGAAGGTTTAAACAAATGGGAAAAGTGTACAGATTTAAAACGTTGAAAAATAAAAAAAATTGTGTAAAAGGTTACGTCTTTATTGCTAACACGGGTAGTTATTGATCAACCCTCGTATATATACCTAGATGTTCCGTCACATTGTATAAAAAATGATTCTTGTTCCGATGAAAGTAGGTAGATATCGTAAAAATATATATGTATTGTATAGCTCTAGGCAATATTTTCCTTAGAGTTCGACTTAGAACACGCCTACGTGGAAGAAAGTTCTCGGTAATTGAATATTTTAAACGATATTTGTGCCATTACTAGGTCAATTGGGCTCAGTTTCGTTGTTTTACTATAATTAATTGTTCAAAAAGAAATACCTACATGATTACACGGAATTCCTTTCTTTTCACACCTGATAAAATATTTTCTCTAATAAATACTTAAATAGCTACTTAGCTTCTTACACAAACAAAATAAAATTGAAATTATTAGAGACTTGTTAAGAGGAACGGCTGCACTCGAATTCGTTCCCACAAAGTAGGTACTGCTGGGAACGGTCGGTAATTTTGAAAAGTAAAAAATAAAGCAGAATAACGTACATGGTTGCTATGTATCATCGAAGTATATTTCTTCTTGTAATACTTTTGTAAGTTGGAATAAAAAACATGAATTTTATTTTGTCAAAATGTAAAAATGAGGAAACAATAATATTAAATAAATGTCAGAAATAACAGCATACAGCCACAATTAAACCTTACCAAGCCTTACACCTTTATGTAGGTAAGTTTCTTAACGATACTGATTTAACATAACCAAAACTATGGGAGCCAATTCATGTATAATGAAGAAATGATTGCTTTTCGAACGGGGACGAATTCGTGTTGTTGATAAGCGCTAATTACCTCTTGGGGATGAATCCGAGTGCACCGAAAGGAACACAAATATATATATATAAAGGAAAGGAAAAGAAAAATACTGCTTTTTTGTTTCACACTGAGAGTTTAATGTACGACAATTGTTTCGGCTGCTGAAGCCTTTTTCAAGAGAGTAAGATATTACACTAAAGTTACAATCTATAATATTGCCTTAAATACTAGTTCAAGGTAGGGGGGGTGGAAACCTAAGTACTTATCGATAATTAAATTATTTTGAAAGTCTAGTTGATCGTTAGTGATATGATCTTTTCTTAAAAAGGCTTTCTTAATTTCCATCTGTTCCAAAAGATTAAGTCTTTTTCCTTTGTTTTCAAAGTGTAATAAAGTAATGTTATTAATATCTACAGAATGATTGAGGTTGATACAATGCGTACTTAATCCTGTGTTACAAATGTTTTTTAAAATAGCCTTTTTGTGTTCGTCAAATCTGGTTCTTAGGATTCTACCCGTTTGGCCTATATAATATGCGTCACAATTATCACATTTCAATATATATATATATACATATTTTTTTAATTACATTAAATAACACATTTCAAGCGATCTTTTGAGAGGTGTGCGAAAATAAGGCATTCTTCCTCTCTTATTTTCAAAACTACTTAAAGATAACTAAAAATCTAGATTTCTAGAAACTAATTTTATAGGTTTGTCAAATTGCTACTAACTGTGAAACAAAAAAAAACAATTATTTTTAGTTAACGATTTTAGAAAATTACGTTTTAGATATTTTTATATAATTAATCTCGCACTTGAGCGATTTTATTAATATAAATTACTGTACAGCTTTGGAAAACATTTTCTCTCACTTCAATAAAAACAATAAAAAAGAATATGTGATAGGTACTGCATTTTTTTTACAATGTCATGTATTACTGGAAATATACTGTGTTTAATGTTGCATACTCTTATTAAAATTTAAATCGATGATCTAACAACCGTGGGTGTCTGTAGGTCATAAAGACAAAATTGCTGAGTAAATGTCTTCATTATATTAGAATTGAATAAATCAGTAGGAGATAGTGAAGTTAATACGTACTTTGATACCATAAATGTCAAACAGGAAGGAAAATAATAGGTATAAGCTAACAATAAATAAAATCGTTGACACCTTAACAACATTTTCAAAGTAAGTATTATGAATAGTTAGGTACTTTATTAGGTGAATATGTACTTAGTATAATTATGTAGTTTGAATAATACTTGAAGCGTTGAGAACTACTAAAAATGGACTAAAGTAGGCAGGTGATATGTTTTCAAAACAAAAGTTGTCCAGATCCCAGAAGAGTATTACTTGTTATATTAAAGAGACAACTTTCGTAAAATAGTACAGCCACAGTATGTTTTATTTAAAAAAATTGTAGCACATGTCTGCGCATGTCTATCATAATTTGTAGATTTCGATAACCATTATGGACCGTTCTAAATACGAAGGTGTACCAAATATAAACGGGATTTTTTTTGTAAAAAAATCGAACTATATTTAATGAGACTTCGATACATATACTATTTTTTTACATAGCCTCCCGACTTAGAAATATATTTTTCCCGTCGGATTGAGATATATTACTACTTCTCCGTAATTTAAAAAAATCGGTCTCAATTACATTTGATACACTCTCGTATATCTGCTTCAAAAGATGGCTACTTTACGTCGATACGCACTTGTTTGTGCGGCAATAATTGCAACAGTAGCAGATGGCTTTTGTTAGCGAACACGAGAATTGACCACGATTATTAATAATTTATTAAAAAAGATTTAATGTTTATATTTATATGTGCTGTAGTAAAGAATTTTTCAACCTTTCTATTGAACGCAATGGTGTATAGTAATGTTTTACGTATTTATGGCGTTAACGCATAGGTAAATTTATGAGGTTATTTGATGAAGCTATCTCCTCTCATGATAAAAAATTTTGGAATTACCTGACTATTGATACGCTTAATTATTGCATCGAGTTATATGTTCGGTTTACGTTTGTTATCCAGGATATTATCGTTTAATCGGAATTTTTAATTAAAAATTGCAACGTTTTGTAGTTTTGGACGGGTTGAACTGGTATATGTACAAAATACCAACAAAAAATTGTGGACTGTCAATGATATAGCGTCTTCAGTACTCTTTAAGACTTATTTAGGCAAGTACTCTATATTGTTTCGCGTAACTATTGCGATCTTTTTGATTTCAACATCCTCAGTTGAAATGTCTTTCAGTAGGTTGAGGTGCCATTCTATAGAAATCAGTATCATTTGATCTTTACCAAAACCAGAGTGCGTTTGTAACGTTTTGTAAGGGATCATCGTATCCCTTTAAGGAACGTATCATGCTAAAGTTTGCATTTATTACATAATAAGTTAAGTGTATTGAATTGTAGATTATAAAATGAATACAATACTGAAAACATTAAATTTTAAGATAATTATTTTGAAAAAGAAACTGGAATTTTTCAATATTTTCTTGATTGCGGCAGTGTTATAGAATGGATGAGGTTAGGAGGAATTCAATATGGCAGACGGCAGACGCTATTTTGTGACAAACTATAAATGCTTCATTTAAACCCAGCAACTAATATGAATTTCCAATGCAAGTAGATAAGTATGTTCTAATTTAGTTCCGAGGGTGCACATACATTTGTAATGGAGTAAGCATACTATATAATAATAATTAAAAAAACTCAAAACACAAACAAAGTAGCATTTTATTTGTCTTATATATTTCTAAAGATTTTAAATTAAAAAATCCGATTAAACAACATCCTGCATTTCGAATGTAGGCAGCCAAAACTGAAATAAATCGCATATAAGAAGGGAATGTCCAATTAATTAATTAATTCCATCCTTCAATTAGAAGATTATGTAAAATAGTCATATAATTGTAAAATATTGCACCTTCGGAGGAGATAGCTCCACCGATACGCTTTACAAACCTACCTACCTACCCTACCACCACATATATTACCATATTATTATATAGTTAAAAGTGTAACCGGTCCAAATGGATGGTGCAAAGTACATACATTTGAACCATGGCGTTCCTCCATCCATTAATATATAACTTATTATATAGATACATATTTGGATTCCCTTCAATAAACACAGAATATGTTGTACAATTGCCCTGCTCTATTGTACATCGTATACCTGTATTTATTTTATTTTATTTGGTAATTTTACATTTATAAGACCTAGTTTAGCCCGTCAGATTCAGTATTTGTTTTTTACTCTTGAAAAAGGCTTCGCTAGCCGAAACGATTGTCGAGTTTTAATAAAAATCTTTGAAACATAAAAAACAGCTTTTTCTTTGTCTTATTTATTTTTGAAGAATATGTTTCATAATTATCCGACCGAACAATCCTTACAAGTTAAAATTTTTAGTATACCCATATTTCTCCCTGATTATTTGAAGTCAACTAGTAGAATCCGAACTTGGTCGGCTGTTAAAAATATTAATTGAATAATTCTTTCCAACGTTTCTCTCTTTACTGAGATAATATTTTAAGAAATATTAGCTAAATTTTATTTATTTTATAAATTTACAAAATAATTAAGTAATATCAGTGATGTGGCTATGTTAGAGAATTCAATTCTTTACCTATATAACTTTTTAAAAAATTAACTAGAAGACAAAAAGACGTTGAGGAAGATCTCCTTAAAGAGCGAAACGTATGAGAGAATTATTTAATTAATATTTTTAATTAATTGACCAAGTTCGGATTTTACAACTTGAATTAAAATTTTTAATTTTTGACGTGATTAAAATGTAAGTGAACCAATGTTTTATAAAATGAATCAATAAAAATCATAAAACACTAAAATTTTTGTGATTAAAATATTCTGACGCATTTACATTTTTTTAAGGATCATTGTTAAAAAATCGGCATTGTGTGTAACTTAGCGTTCCTTATTCAAATCCTTTCTATTGTACAGGATATTACGAAAGATCCTGTATGTTTACTGAGAACAAAATGATCAGTTTAGCTACCTGCGATCCATTCGAATATGTTTCACAAGAGGCTGAGTAAGTAGGAATATCGGTTCTATCATTCTTACGTCAGATGACGCAAAAGACCTTCACCAAAACTTAAAAATTAATGGCCTGTAATTATATTTAACGATATGGCGCTAGAATTATAGAATATTTTCAGCCCATATTTCACGAAATACCGTTCGCAACACCTATACCGTTGCGTTATGACACAGAGCAATAAATTAAATAATAGTAATAATTTGGAAGGTCAATATCAACCAGGTGGTCTTATGAAACTCTCAAACGCTTTCGTTTTCATCACATATAATTTTTGATGTTCTTTTTAAATTGCACACATTATACCTACCGTTTTATTGCTTAATACAGAATACGATATTCTACATAAATAACAGCTTGTTATAATAGTTGACCTTCGATATAACTAAATCCGCTCGTTTCTAGTATTTACGATTCTATTATTTAAAATTAAATTGGAATTTGGGAGATTTTATAAAAGACAAATGAAATAAATTGTTATTTTGAATTCATCTTTTTTTAATGTATGTTTATTTATTTAGGGTCGGACAGTTTTGGTCAATAAAATACTTTATTAATCCATAAGCAAATAGTTAGACATCTTTGGAATGTGTAAGGAACAGTTATTTATTAATCAAATGTTTTCGAAATTACCAGATGTGGTTCGCGATTTCGTTCTTATTAGACCTCATCAGCATATCATAAGTGGCACCGAAAGATAACTGACCAAACTGAAATTAATCTGTAAAAGGAAGTTGATTTAATATGATATTACAAGCAGTATGTCGCCATATATTCATATTAATCACATACTAATTTAGTTTGCCTGGCTATAACGGTATATAAGCTGCATCGTAGATTCAGTTTGCAAGTAGATAATGTAGGGTATTTTTTGTGTGTTTCATTCCCACCAGCTACTCATGCTGGTGGACGCGCAGTCCCTCCGACCTACACTGTAGTGCAAAGCCGAAAGGTAAGGCGTAAATCCCTCTTCAGCCTCCTTACAGGAATCGTGGGAATGGGTGGGTGGTGTGGTTAGGGAGAGAAAGGTGAGACGGACGAAATGAAGACAAAAGAGAGAGAAGTAAAAGATTATCTGTAGATTTGTAGAATATTACTATCCCAGAATTTGCCTAAGTGATCTAAGGAAACTACAGAATACATGGACCAGAGCAGGCGGACTCGAATTCGAACCGGTGACCTCCCGAATGCTAAGCAATGATTTAAACCACTAGATCGTGCCGTTCAGTAAGGTCTTCTCACACATGAAGCAGCAGTAGATAAGGATATACTGCCTATAATACGATTTCGTATATGTTTTTGATACCTATAGTAAAGAAGAACAATATACAAAGTATTTTCAAAAATAAGCAACAAGTATTCTTTTATTATCCTTAACAATATTTTACGCTGATTAGGGTATGGTAGTTCTGTTCGATAAAAATTAACGCTGAGATTTGGTTGAATAAGTAGTCCTTTGATTATATATATATATATATATATATATATATATATACATATACATTTAATTGCCGTACTTTAGACTATACAGAAAAGCTTACTTAAATTACCATAATTGATTATATAGAACGATATTGAAGATATATTACATGTACTAATTGAAAATTGAATATTGAAACGTTAAATAGAAGATAATAGAAAGAAAATAGAAGGTGTAAAACTGGTAACACCCAAACGCAACATTCGAGTGTCAATCGGTCGGAATCCATAGTAGAATAAAGATTCGGGCTGTAGGGCCGTGGTCTAAGTGAACTATTAAGTCCAGATTTCGTCCATCTCATCTTTCTCTCCCTAACCACACCACCCACCCATACCCACGATTCCTGTAAGGAGGCTGAAGAGGACCTTACGCCCTACCCTCCGGCTTTGCACATCAGTGTAGGTCGGAGGGACTGCCCGCCCACCAGACCGAGTGGCTGGTGAGAATGAAAGACAAAAAAGTTTTTAAAGTTTTCACCTGTTCGGAAATGGTTTAACGTAATTTATTATACAGGGTTATTCAAACAAGAGACGTTTTTAGGAAAACTAACCGTGTTAGAGATTTGAAGATTTGAGTGTAGGGCTTATCAAGGATGATATTTTTCTCTAAAGTAATTTCAAGTGTCTACCACTTCCGCTTATACCGGAAATTGATGTCAATTCGTATGAAGCATAAAATATGAAAAGTATATATAAAATTTAAAATTGCTATTGGTTTTTCTTTAAGTTTTATGCATAACTATCCTACAGTTGATAGATTGCGTATTGCATTCTTTGTAAAACATTTTAAATAAAATTAAATATGGGTATTTTGAGTAACAAACAAACACTAGATTACGTTTCACGAAAGAAAAAATTATTCTTCTCTACAATATTGTTTCAACCCTTGCGGGTCATTATCAAGAGCTATGGTGTTACTAAAGATGTAAATAATGTAACAGACTCATATAAACGGATGACAATAAGCAATGGGACAAATAAACTGCAGGTAGTGGTTATCTATTTGGAAGGTCCAATAACAGCGGAGAATCCAAAGTGAACATTTCAATTTGATCATCTACAATATTATTTATTATTGATGGCTTTCTTAATTTCCAAGGCTTCGAGAAAATTCAATTTACGACCTTTTTGTGCAGAATGTAAGTAATGTAAATGTAAGTTTAATCGAATTAGTGTCTAAGTTATGTTTGAAATCTAAGCAATGTTGAGCTATTTCTGTATTATTCTTTTTATTCCGTATGGAAAGCACATGTTCTTTAAGCCCAGTTTTTATGGCTCTACCTGTCTGTCCTAGATAAAAGACTGTGCAACTTTTACAGTACAATTTATAAACGCCGCTTTTATCTATTGAATTTGTTTTATTTTTGTTGTTAACTAACAAACTTTTTAAATTTATTTTGTTGACTAAAATTAGTGTAATATGCGACTTGATTAGAAGGTGTTTAATTTTGTATCCAACTTATTTTACATAGTTAATTAAAGCATATTTCTTATTTTCAGGAATTAAATCAGGAAGGAGACCGTTGTACAACTTAATTTCAATGAGTTTACGTTGTTTATTTTTTAATATTTTGTCAATTAGGTTGGTATTATATCCGTTATTGATGGAAATCTGTTTTATAATTTTCAATTGGTTTTCAAAGTTGGTTTTAGAAACCCAGTGTTTGTTTGTTACTCAAAATACTCATATTCAATTTTATAACTTGTAGTAGTTTGTTACCCTCTTTAATTGATATATCAAGCACGTGCTTATTTTTTTTACGTACGTATGTCTAGCCTTTGGATAACATGGTATTACATTTAAAATATAGTTTCCATTTTTCAATGCAAAATACTGAACTATGTAAGGCATACATTCATATTCAAATTGAGTTCGTTTACAATAATCTAAAACAATTACAAAAAAGCAAGGCGTTTCTTACAACTCATATGCATAATTGCAATTATGTAATTATGACACAGGATTATTGTTATAAATCGACTGGTTAATTGTTTCATAAATATTTAAATCTATTTAGTAACCTCAATACAAAATTCAATACAGAATTGTTATGATTTAATCATGGTAATAGTAAAAGCCGAACATTATGAAAAATACGTAATAACTGCGACATATAAGAACCATTAAAAGAATTTAAAGTTGCAAATGGTAACTGATACATTGTAAGTGTGGGTGGTTTCTTTCACTAAGCATTTTTAGGTGGGCTAGATGTACACAATTCGTGGGATGAAATATTATGTGATACAGGTCAGATTAATAAATGAATAATTGAAACGATTGTATCTATCTGTAAGGAAATATTTTTGTATAAAGACAATTAAAGGTTTTGCAATATTTAAAAACCAGAGGCAGCTGGTAATATCATTGAAATAATAGAATATAGTGGGAAGCCCCATGCAGCCCTGTAGGTGGCGGTGTAATATGAAATAAGTAATACTAGCATTATAGAGGTTAATACAGTCAATTTAATTTTGGGGAATTTATTAGCTAACAACAAAGAAGTGTTGGACAAATGTTTAAAAAGTGGGATTTATACATTGATTTGTAAAAACTATAATGCCATATATACAGGCCAGTCGGGGAACGCTGTAACAAACCGTATCCACGAACAGGACCATTCGATAAAATACAAAATAAGTAAGAACTAAAACTTTCTTGTGTTTCATTCCCACCAGCGACTATAGTGTAAAGCCGGAGGGTAGGGCGTAAGGATTTCTTCAGCCTCATTTGAGGAATAGCGGGAATGGGTGGGAGATGTGGTTAGGCAGGGAAAGATGAGACGGACGAAATGAAGACTGAAGAGAGAGAGAGAAGTAAAAGATTATCTGTGGATCTGTGGAATATTACTGCCCCAGCATTTGCCTAAGTGATCCAAGGAAACCACAGAAAACTTGGACCAGAACAGCTGGAGGTGGATTCGAACCGGTGACCTCCCGACTACTAATCAATTATCTAGACCACGCTGCTCGGTACAAAATAAGTATTACAGGTTGATTAATCGTAATCTTGTATTAGATATAAACAACACCAAAATAAGGGCAGATTAAAAATTGAATCGATGAGGTATTCTAACACACAGAAAAAAAACAACAGTTTTTCGTCGTATCAACCATCGTATCAAGAAAAAATTTAAAAAAACTTTTTAAAAAGAAAATAAAAACGAAATAACCTTTTTTGGTAACTTTTTCACAGGTTTATCGACGAACTCGACAACTAAAATTATATCACTTAGATAATATCGGCCTTTATAAAATTTCATGCAATGATTGTGCGGCTGTATATATCGGTCAATCAGGTAGATTCATTAATACTCGTAAGAAAGAACATTTGAAAAGCATTCAAACTAGCAATAATTGTAGGAATTTCTACACATTGTATTACAAATAAACATACCATCGATAAAAATTGTTAAATACTACATATACATCCCAACAGTAAGAAACTTAACTTCCTGGAGAACCTAGAAACTATGAAAGCAATGTATAAACTGGGTAATTAAGAATCTTGCCCATTATTATCTTTTATTTATAAATAGGTTTGTTCACATTTATACTTTTAGTGATTCTGCTTACTCCTAATGACAGACCCCCAATTGTCGAGTTCGTCAATAAAGCTGTGAAAAAGTTACCGATTGCTTTATTTCGTTTTTATTTTTGAAAATGTACCATTGTACCATAGAATTTTTGAAGTTTAAAAACTTTTCGTCAAAAGTTGTTCCTAGACTAATTTCTGGTCGCAGAATTCAAAAATGGCAATAAATTATAGGTCATTTATATAGGAAGAGAGATATTTGACTTTTTTATCGTTATCAGTTTTGCAAAAGTTCATAAAGTGTAAACCGTCTAAAATACAGCATTTTGGAGTATGTCTCAGTTATATATTAGTTTATAACGGCAGCACTGCTGTTAAAATCCCCTAAGCTGAATTGAAAGTAGCGATTTATTAAAATAGGCTAAACTACTATACTAACTTATAATTTAAAGAATATTACGAGAGTTAGTTTCCTTATTATTCTGACGAATATAAACAAAATTCGTTGTATTTGTAGTTTCTTATATCTTTTCGTTTCTATAAATTGCAACAAAAGAAATAATAACAATATAGGTCATTATTAATAACAAACAAATCATTGGAATTTTAACTGTTACGATATAGGTATCTACTAATACGTGGGTCTTTGCATATAATCGTTTGTAATATGCAGTAACATGTCTGTGTAATTTGTTGTATTAATTAGAAAATGCCATTGCTTTGTTTTCGCCTACAAAAGGCAATTTTTCTTCAGGGTTACCTACAACATAAAATTTTCTAGTTTTTATTGTCAGCTTAGCTGGATAAATACTACGTTGTTATGGCACCTTCTTTTTTCATCGTATGTTAATTACGGTATTTATGATAATGGCATTATTGATATTAGTGATTTATCTAGATAGTTTTCAATTGAAACCGTAATCCTTTTTTTATGAAAAACCCAAATGTACGTTTTTAATAGTTATTTTTAATAAAAATTCTGCTTTTAAAGTTTGATTTTAAAAATCCACCTTCTTACAGTGGGGTAATCGCAAGTTTTCTTATATTTTTGAATAATCTTGATTCTGTTGATTTTATGTCATTTTAAGAACCCTCGATTATCCTGGATTAATAATTCAAATTAATATAAAACATTTTTGGAACTCTCCTTCTAAAGCTTATATAATTAATAACTAATTGACTATAATAGTTTGAAGCAACTCAATTTTGTAATATTATACAGTATGTTGTCTTAAGATCTCCACGAAGCGAAATAACTTTAGTGACTTTTGATTAACAATTATCCGACTTGAACTAATACTCGAACTAAAAAAACAATTGTTAATTCACAATGGGCTCATATTATGAAAAATATATTTAAAAAATTCAACGGGTTACGGTTTAGCGTTCGCCATATTAAGTTATTATTATTAATAAATAATAATAATTTCTTCCTCCTTAATAATCTTCTTTTAAATTTTCTTAAATATTGTTAGTTTTTGAGTTATATTAAAAAGGAACTTGTTTGTTGATAATTATTGCAGTTGTTTATGGGCTTATCTAAAACATTCGCATATTTTTATAAGTATCACACCGAATCCAATGAGCCCTCACAAGCAGTACCTATCAATAATTAATACCAACTTCTGAATTATACTAAATTGCTTGTTTGACATTTTTACGATGATTATCTTGTAGAGTTAGTAGTTGCGATTTCATTATTATCTATTACGTATAATTAATTGTAAATAATTAAAAGAATGCACTCCACATTGATTGATGTAATCTTATAGATAATACAAATTTATTTTCGGTTTTTATTGATTACATAATATTTATCACTGATACTTATGTCAGTCAAATAATTTGAAACGGAAAGTAATGAACTATGTAGTTAATTACAGGATGATTTGTGACAAAATTTCGTAATTTATGGCATGTTTATGTGCGTGTGCAAAATTATGAATTGACTTAATCATTTATTAACGACTTATGGAGAGGAAATCTGCTTTTTTTGTGAAGATGGCAGATTACTGTATGTGAAAGTAAAGATTTGATATTTACCTTAATGTTCCATTCAGTTTCATAATATATTCATGAGTCCATTATGAGTATTTGACATTTTAAACATAAACGAATTTTCTAAATGTAACATTCTAAGGTAACAGAAACTAAAAGCAAATATTTCTTTGTACTTAAAAATTTTCATGTAATATTTACTGTCAGTTCCACACCAAAAATTTCAACTCTTCAATTATTTATAATATACAAATATTTTCTGAACATGCAAGTGTCCCAAGTATTACAAGTATAGTTGTTAAACCTAATTGTCTATATAGATTTGAAATACTGAGTCTGAAAAAGAAAAGTAGATATCATTTTGTGTGGCCAAAGTTCTCGATATTAAAATAACTATTAAAAATTTAAAAGAAATGTAATGTATTGGTGGTTTTCATCATAAGAGTTGTAAATTATAACAGAAGGCGATAAACAGAAAAAAAAAACTACTCATGCTCGTGGGCGGGACGTCCCTCCGACCTACACTGTAGTGAAAAGCCGGAGGTTAGGGCGTAAGGCTCTCTTCAGCCTCCTTGCAGGAACCGTGGGAATAGGTGGGTGGTGTGGTTAGGGAGAGAAAGACGAGACGGACGAAATGAAGACAGAAGAGAAGTTAAAGATTATCAAGGAAACTACAGAAAACATGGACCAGAGCAGCTAGACCCGTGTTCGAACCGATGACCTCTCGAATGCTAAGCAATGATCTAGAGCACTAGACCACGCCGTTCGTTGGTAAGGGTAGCGGTTGGCAGCGTCTGGGGGTAGCTGGTGGCGCTATCGTAGAGGGTGGTCCGGAGAGTGGCGGTACTATCACGGGTTGTTATCGCGAAGTTTAAATGGGGTCGGTAATAATTTTAATTAAGAATTCAGTATATTACATACTAAAAATAATGATTACAAAATGTCACCCCTATAAATACTAGAAATTAACAAATTTAAAGATAGCGGTTTATCAATAAAGGAACAAACAGAATTAAACCAATCTTCATTACTTAATATGTCCCCTCTCCTCACCATAACAAATTAGTATATAAGGAAGTATCCGGCTGAAGAGGACCTAATCAAACGGTCTGAGGTAGAAGGGTTTTAGTCGGTAGGTCCTAGGACATCTTCTTCAGAAATCCGACACTACCCAGTCGTACGGACATCTAGGTGTCTTTTGAAGATTTCCCCTCTTCCCCGAAAAAAAAAACTTTAGGTTTAAGTTATTTATAAACATCTGCTGAAGCCAAAGTGTAGCGAAACAATTGTTAAGTGATAATAATTAAATCTGTTGAAATTTTAACTAGTGTTTGTTTTATTCCTCAAAGTTAATATAAATTTCAACCAAGTAACGATAAATAAAATAACGACGAAAAATTCCTTTTGTTTCAACTGTTTATAATAAGAAACTCTTACAATTGTTTCGATCAACAGATCATTAGAAATGCATTTCTACTTAGAACTGTCTCTTTGATAATGAGCTGTTGATCGAAAGAATTGTAAGATTTTCTCATAATAAACAGTTGAAACAAAACGAATTTTTCGTCGTTATTTTATTTATTTAACATGTTTCATCAAGACTCTTATATCAAGTAACGATAGACTGAATTACATATAAATAATAACAGTTTAAGAATGTCGAGTAATACTTATAGTGATAATAACTAATACAATTTCAAGGTTTAAAAGGTTACGCAATATGTGGGTGAGTGACACTTCTGAGCATTCCGCAGGTGAACCTCTAGATAAATATAAACAGAAAACTAGAACGGTTAATCGATTAGCATGTCGGGGTTGCCTTGGCATAGTTAATACATGTTGATCACTGTTTTTCGACAGCACATACCAAAGTGAAAACATCACCATGCGGAAGTTGGTCAACCTTATGATCTTAAAGAATAATTTTATCTCACCATCTGCAGCTCTTTGTGGATCGTTAATTAGGTATAATGAACTTTCCAACAAGCCAATTAAGTGTGATGTATTAACACGATTCGTGTCCTACGTGTTCGATATCGTAGAAGTACCTACAGCATGTGTAGAATACAAAATTTTTAAATAGACTTTCGACTATTTGCAGATGCAGACTGTTTGTTTCACTCATTATACCTTTTTTAAATTATTTATTTGTCTGTACTTGATTTGTACAGAATGTTTGCCTTAAAAGTTGGCAAACTTTACTAGAAACTGATCCATACTAAAAAGTATTATTGACTTATAAGCTAAATTACATTTATTTGTCTTTCGTTTATACTTTTTTAATTTCCTTAATTTAAGAGCATTGGTACACTGAGCGTCATCGTGATGATTTACCGCAGAAGGAAAAAATTAGCATTTTTACATGTTTCATTTTCACCAGCGACTGATACCGAAGAAAGTTCTAGTTTTAGGGAAAAGCGCTCAGGCTCAGGATTAGTGAACGATGACCGTTGACGCCTGGTTTGACGAACTGATTGTTGGACCGCTGGTTTGGATTATCGAATTCGTTGGGTTTATGAATAACTCTCGAGTTTTGTAACTATTTATTTAATAACTTAGTAATATAGTTCACAACAACACTTAAACAAACACATTAACAATTAAAACTTAAATTACGAGTAGTAGACTGTATTAATTAAATTAACGCGAGAGAATCGAAAATGCGGATAGCGGACGATAACATTTAGCGCGGATGAATCGTTCCCGAAAATTGACTGATTATATTCAAAAAAGAAGGAATTAAAATCCTTATTCGTCTAAATATTAAGATCAAAGATCTCACATTTGGAACGCATCCTACCAAGTAGGCACAGTGAACCGAAAGCCATATCTCATGACCGGTTTCGACCTATGGGGTCTCATCAGGTCGGCGCTGGCAGAAAGGCCTTTACAGGAGTAGTTGTTTCTGTTGATTCCATATTTATATTTATATTTGACTGATTAGATAAAGACCAAAAATGCAACTCTTGTCTGAAAACGAATAATACTTTGTCTATTTTTCTAAAAGAGTGAGGGATGTATTGGAGTTTGGGAGCGATTTTTGACGGGGTAAATTCTGTTAAAGGTGATATAGAGATACAATTATTGGTAACCGAAGAAAGATAGATATATCATAGGAGGGATGATCTTCCAAATAATGGGCGTACTAGAAAGGTCGTTTACCTGTACTTCTCGTACGATCACGTGCACAATACATGATTGGAAATTTGGGATCCAGATGCGATACGGCTTCTAAGAAGTATAATAAAAGGGAAAAACTGCAGTTTACATTATTTGGGGGCTAATCCATATTGGACAGACGAAACTGAAAATATGTACAATAGTATATATGAACTATCTGCAAATAATAAATTCCAAAAAGAATTATAAAAATACACATTGAAAAAGGTACAACCGATAACAATGAATTTTGAGACGGAACAATGACAACGACGATTTACGGTTAAAAAAATAGTGAAATTTTCTTGTTAAAGTAACAGATACAAATAGTACAAGTAGCTTTGAATTTTTTCAACTCCCCTACAGAAAACTGAAGTACGGCAATGTTCTTTATGAGATCGAATTAAAAGGGTTGAAGGAGCGGTTTCAGAAATCCCTAAAACTTGTTCAGAATAAGGAATTTATTCAATTAATATTATAATCGTATTTCTTATCTGCTCATTATGATATGAATAATGTAAAGTACAGCAATTCAATTGTTTTATCAGTGTGATCGTAATTTCGTTTTGATAAAGGAATTTAATAATATTTGGTGAAAGAAAGTTAATTTTAATTAAAAATTTAAATTCCAATTTGTAAAACATTAAAAATAAATTTGTCGTTAAGTTTTTATGTTGCTCTTGGGTTTTGTGTCGGTCGAGTCAGCCTTCAAGGTGAACTTGATACAGATGGCTGCTTCGAATGCCACTTTCTTTTAAAACGTATTGTCATAACGGGTCATAACTTATTATTAAACAACCTTTTGGCAGACGTAATATAGTTTTACAGACGCAGACCTCTCATAATTCTACATATGTGAATCTTATAGACGGTATTTTTCAGTCTAGCCTTCTTTTCCATCTTCATTTGCTTATTGATTGGTTTCAAAAAAAAATGTGAAAGCCTCTAACCTCATTGTGTTAGTGATAGCTTATAACCATTACAAATCAATATTTTCTTATCTTCTCTTTTCTATTCTTAAAACTTATTGTGATAATATCAATAAAAATGTAGACAGACTTTGAATGACGAAAGTTTCTCCAATAAATTTCAATGTTATAGATCATGAGTTACCAATGTGTGGCCAATTAATTTTAAGTAATCCCATTCAAGATCATTGTAAGGATTTTAAAAGTCAAGTCAAGGATCCATAAAGTAACAAAATAAAGTAATAAAATACAGGGATATTTATGGTGTCTATGTATAGATGATACAAACCAAGAACCTATACATGTCAACTGTGACGTCATTACAGGGAAAGAGTAATGTCAAATATTATCTTCTCTGTATAGATGAGGGGTGAGCCTCTTTGATATTATTCTACGTTTATAAATTTATTTTGTTTTTGATAGAACCATTAAAATTTTTATTGAACCAATCGAACTAACTTAATGGCCTACTTTCGTTGTCTAGGATGTTGTCGAAATTTTTAATTAAAAATCGGAATTTTTAACATGTTGGGTGTGCCAAAATGTGAATAATATTCAGTCACAGATATGGGCTATGGCTAAACGTCCGCCTGCAGAATCACCTGTTGTGAGAATTGGTACGACTGTGATTAAAGTCTGCCGATATTTTTTTCTAACGAACAGCAAGGAAACTGATTTACATGTTGACTAAAAATGTCAGGTTGGTAATTGTATGGTTAATTTCTATCATAATAATAATAGGTAGCAAATATTGACTCAATTTGTATCATTCTTTCCTTGAAATATTTGAAGTTTTATACAGCAAGGATAAAATACTACATACCAAAGGTTCCTATGTTAACATAGTTTATAGTGAGAGAGGTCTTCTCGATTGGCATATTTGTAATGTGCTATGCATCGGGGATATTAGCTATTTGTTTATGTTACGCTATGATTGAAATGTAATCGATAATGAGAAGAAAAAGAACAAACAAGTTTCATGAATGATTTTAATTGCCTCGACAATATTGTTTCGGTCTGTGCGACCATTATTTAGAGTATGCAAAAGAGTACTAAATGTATAAAATATGTTTGAGCAATATATACTATTATAACTAGGTGGGGAATTGGGTAATGGTTACAATTTAAACAAAATCAAAGGGAGACTAATTCTAATTTGTTATTAAATGTGCTACAATTATTGTGAACAGCTTTTTTAATTTTCAAGTTTTCCAGGTAAGATAGTTTTCTGCTTTTTGAGATGTTACCATGTAGAATTTTAACCTTATCCAAATTTACACGATTATTGTTTATTAACATTATTATGCTGTGTTAATCAAAACAAAATTTGCTTTCCTTTGTGCTTATAGCATAATTATGTTCAGAGACGCGTTTCTTAATAGACCTGCCACTCTGCCCAATATAAATAGCATTATATAAATTGCATCCTAAACGATATATTCCATTTTTTCCAATCAATCAATGTTATTTTTATGTTTACATAATATAGACATTTAATATATTATTTTACGGTTAAAAGAGTTTTCCAATTCGTATTTAAATCTATGATTAACACTTTTAACAAATTTTACCCTGCCAAACTTAAGAAGGGTTTTAACGATTACGAAGTTATTATATAACAATCTACTGACTTGGTATTTCATTTTTTTGGTTATGATCTTATCTATTAAGTTTGAATGATAACCATTAACAACCGCCTTATTTTTACTAATATCTAGCTCATTACTAAAATCTGAAGGGGAAGGAGGTATAGAAGTTAACCTGTGTAGTAAACAATTGAACACTGTATATTTGGTTTGTAAACGGTGGTATAAATCAAAAGCGATAATAGTATTTGTAGTAGTATGTTTCCTGTAAAAACTTTAGACTATTGTTTTGTTCCTTTACAATTGTAAAAGTACCGAGCGGCGTAGTCTAGTGCTCTAGATCATTGCTTATCTTTCGGGAGGTCACCGGTTTGAACCCGGGTCAGGCTGTTCTGGTTCAAGTTTTTTGTGGTTTCCTTGGATCACTTAGGAAAATTCTGAAACATTAATATTCCACAGACAATCTTTCACTTCTCTACTGTCTTCATTTCGACCGTCTCATCTTTCTATCCCTAACCATATCACCCACCCATTCCCACGATTCCTGCAAGGAGGCTGAAGAGGGCCTTACGCCCTACCCTCAGGCTTTGCACTACAGTGTAGGTCGGAGGGACTGTCCGCCCGCCAGCACGAGTAGCAGGTGGGAATGAGACACCAAAGTGATTTGTTATGAGTAATAAAGTTATCTAAACTGTGTAAAAGTGCTAAAACATTATTTGATTGACGTTCAGTACCTTTCCACACGCAAAATATATCGTCAACGTAATGAATAAAGGCTAGGCATACATCAAAATTTGAGTTGTCAACTAATAGATTTAAACTTGATTTAAAGTCCCTTAGCAAAAAGTATTTCCAAATATGCCCTAGTTAATTACAAACTGCCTATTTCTATAGACGAACTATCAAAATTAAAAGAGGTAATTAGCACAAACTTTTTTCTTGACATCTCAATTGTCTACCTAAAAGAACTAATTGAACTTTCATTTGGTGCAAATCGTTTGTGTCAACCATTTGAACAAGTGCCTCAAAGACTACAATGAATCCAAACATTTGTTAATTAAAAGCAAATAAAGAAAACGCGATGTTACATCAAAGTACCTACCACAAATGAATATAATGTAAGATGTGTACCTATATATAATGAAGGTAATTGTTGAATAAATATCTGCAAGTATTAATGAAATGTGCCTAATTAATTAGTGAAATAGTTGCTTATTGAAATATAGAAAGAGGTGTGAAAAGAAGTTTCGTAAACACGTGATTAAAATATGTGCATATTTATATTTATACATTCCGAAATATAGTGCAATATAAGTCACATTTCAGGACATTTCGCATTTGTTTTGACAGAAAAAATTAAACCAAGGTCGGTGTTTGGCTTAATGAGGTTACTAGGGTTGAGAAATGGACGTTTCTTCTATGTAAACAATGGAATTGACGATGGAATGTAGGTTGCAAATCTAGCAACAAACTGCCTGCCAAATACAAGCAGCAAGTTGCATAATTGTTTCAACTATTTACTGAGAAGACGATATTTGAATTGACTTAACATAGAAAATAAAACAAATATTAATTAATTGTTACAAATTCCATAGGATTAATTTATGAATGGGTATCAAAGACGATGGTCCTTTTTCGATTAAATCGTGAGATATGAAAGAATGGTTATGTTGTAAACAACGTGTAGCGTTGACAATGCAATGTTTTGGATGAGTAATCGAAATTTTATGTTCATCAAGTCTCTTGTTTAAGCTTCTGGCCATCTGCCTATGTACATCGCTTAAAAAGAATAGGAGTCGATAGAATTAACTGTAGACAGTGTAAAGCGATGTACATCGGACAAACAGACAGAAGTTTAAATAAGAGACTTCATGAACATAAACTGTTGCATACTGAACCGAAAAGGAAACTTTGTTAGCGTTTCGTGTGCGGTCATGTATCTGTTGAATCACTAAAATTACCATACAAAAACCACCTGTCAACCTTGATAAAAAAAAAATTATCACACAGTAATCTTGTGATATTCGATCTACTCTAATCAACTTTCAATAATTATTGATTAATTTTATACACGGTTAAATGTAAAATTTCAGTATTACGAAGTAACTGAAGCAGTTTTTTTAAATTGCAAGTCGCAATTCGAAATTTCTGTTTCGATAGTGAGGTTTATTGTAAATAAAAACACTGTAATTAGCGTATGCTTTTTTAATGTCGAAAATAATTTGGCGATTTCGTTACAGCTGAAAGCAATTTGTCTGATATTTGTGAAACTAATTAAATACATTAAAGCAAACGATTAAGAAATAGTTACATATACAAGAATGGTTACATTCCTGGAATTTGCTAAACAAATAGTTATAATTGGCAATTATAATTAATGTAACTAAAAGACGTTCTTAAATCATTAAAATTACTTAAATATTTACCGTCATACTTAAAATAAGGAATTCAGCGTTTGCAATCGGTAGAAGAAATTATTGAGTCCAACAAATCCTTTTTATCACTTGGGATCGGACTTTTTAATAAAAATAAAAGAGAAACAGCAGAAATCAATTATGGACGTAGAAATGTAAACAATTTTGCTAATTTATCGAAGAAAAGAAAAACATTTTATGTTCGTAAGGTCTAAAATGTTCAACACAACCTTAAAATAAATTTTAAAAAAATAATACAACCCTATAAACAATAGCAGAGAATAAAATTAAACATAAATTCAGTTATCATACTAAATTTATTAGACATATAAAATAAATTTTTAAAAAATTGAACCAGTATTCAGTAATCAAAAATTCAAATTAGGTAGTGCCCTTAGAAATCATAAAGATAGAGATAATTGAACTTCAATGTCAAAGATCTATAAAATTAATTATTTAGAGTGTGACAAAGTTTACATAGTTTTGACATACGTCTAAACGAACAGTTGTACCATTTAAAAAGTAATAATGCGGAAAAATCAGCAGTTGCTGAATGAATTAAACAGTGGTCATGCTACAGACGACAATATTGCATTATTGAAATTATGTCATAATTACTTTGACTTCAAAATTTATGAGTGTATGTATTATTCAAAATTTTAGGGATTCCCTTTCACTAAGGACCTAATAAAACGGTCCTATAACAGCCGGAGGTAGTCTCACTGCTGTCCGCGCCTTGATAAAGTTGCATTGCTGCTCGCCAGATTGAAAAAGAGATTATACAGTGGTATTGCTGCCCGGTATGTAGATGATAATCCCAGTTCTTGAATTTTTCGCCATAAGCACTGTTTAAATAGAAAGTTACAGCCTTTTAATGACGTATTAGGCAATACTTCTCTGCAGTCCAAAATTGTGGATAGTTCAAAATCAATTTTCAAATATTTTGGACTAAACGTTGGAACTCTACTTTTTATCAATTCAAACAATCTCTTGTACGTATTTTTTTTCTATTTGGTAATAATGCACTTATAGCCGGACGCACATTCGTATAATTTTCTGTGCTTTTCAGATCGATGTGAAGAGTGTAAAGTTGATCGATAAGATTAGAACAACTTCTGAATGTTCCGTAACCTTCTAACACAATTTGTTGTTTACCCCAAGCACTTTTAACCAATTTAATTATAAGGCTAATAAAGTTGGCGGGCAGCAATGCCACTAACATTAATAGACATAAAGGTCGGCGGGCAGCAATGGAACGGATAGCAATGGGACATCCCCTGAGATAGAGGGGTTGCAGTTGGTAAGTCCGCGATCAGAGGGAATCCAACACTATTCAGTCGGCTGTGTGTCCTTCAAAATTTCCCTTTCTTTTCGAAAAACAAAAAAATAATTAATTTAAGTTTACCGTTTACCATTGAAAATGTAGTGGAAATGTACATTTGGTTGTTACCAATAAATATTGTTTATAGTGTTATATGGCGTTTGATTCCATTTATTATTAAGTATGTTATTAGATATTAGTAACACATAATTTAAATAGTGGGACGAAAAAATAAGCTTTCATGTTTAATAAAATATTATGAAATATTAAAAGATACTGTTGTTATCTGTATCTTTCTCGCATAGTTAATTATGTGTTTTGATATGTATCTTCGTTAGTTTTCAAGATATTTAATTTACGAATCAATTTATAACGTTATAGGAAATCAATTTAGGCATTAAAAAAATTGCCAAATATCCAATTAGCAGAAATAATGTAAGGCTTTGTAAAGCTGATTTTCACTAAGTGATAATTGGTAGAGGACGAAAAGTATGTATATCTAAATATACAGAGTTTGATTAATAAAAATTTATTTACATCATAAATTTAAATAATTAACGTTAATGTTGGAGGCTTATCCTAACAAGTTAAGCATTCAAACGAATTAACTTTCTAGAATGTAGAACGGTTAATTACTGCCATTAAAATAATTATTTCAAGTACGGAAAGCCTATTGACTCGACTATTAATTACCAAATTGACCCGTTTTATTTTATTTGTAATTAAATAAATAACAAAATTATAGAAAAATACGTATATAAAAAATATTCGGAAGAAGGAACTAATTTGTTATTTATTATTATCAGCGGATACATATTATTACGACAAACGTATAGAAATGTTTATTTCATACAAGATCTTTGTCAGAGGAAAAATAAAATCTCTTCGTTAATTAGAAAGGGACTGAATATTTCTCATGACAGTTAGAATGTAACACTAGTTTTGATTAGGTGATTTGTGTAAAATATTAATATTGCTAAAGTTGTACGTCACATATTTTAGTTGAAGGAAGACTAGATAGAAAATTTGTGAGATAAATGGTGATGTTACAACCTAAATACATTTTTGTTCTTCATAACAATGAGTGTACTCAAATAAAGAAAGACTCACCCTAATTACCGCTAACTAAATTTAATATGAGCGGATACGTGTTTCACCCACTTCACACGTCTCGCGTTGATATTGCCCACGTGTTAAGTGGGCGAAACACGTGTCCGCTCATATTAAATTTAGTTAGTGGTAATTAGGGTAAGTCTTTCTTTATTTAATTATTCTTTTACTACAGTCTCCCATTTCCTAAAGTGAGTGTACTATTTGCCGGATATCATTAGGTTTATAGGACATCATTTAAAAACAGTAACCATTGTTCTCGATAAGTATCCTTATCAGGTGTCGGGACAAATGAAACATGTAAAAAAACATCAATTGAAAGTAACCGATATTACCAGTCTACACTGTATTCAAACAGACATTCCGATCGGCTTTGTACAATAGTGGATAATTAAGTAAAGAGTTAAGAAAAGATAGCATAAATAACAACGTTTTTTATTTTATTCGTCGAGCTTTCACGTATTCAACAAAGAAATATTTATTTATTTCAACAAACATTAATTTGAACTAGTGCCCACAGAATTGTCACGTGAGTACCAAAAACAAGTGAAATTGTGAAAAAATGTCAAGGATGCAGCATATGCGAAAAATGAAATTTGCTTTTAAAGTTTTTATTATATATATAAACTAAATTAAAAGTGACTTCTTGTTTTCTATTGTGGAAGATGTTTTCGCAACGACAGTCTATCAGTTCTTATAGAATTATGTAGGTGTTAAGAAGTATCAGTTACTTTAGGGAGTCCGCAATCAATTTCAGCAGACAGTTAACAGAAACGAAATTATAATAACACTATTTAAACTTTGTTCGGTGCACTTTTTGTGAAACATTCTTCTAAAGGAGTATGAAATTAAATTAAACATTGGAGGGTTTTACTTTCTAATGACTTTTTCCCAACAATATTGTTTCATCAATTCGGACACCATAAAATTTTACATAATGAAAGAAAAGGGAAAATATTGGATTTTTTTAGAATTTTTCGAAAGTAAAAAAGCAATCAAGATGAACGAGAATATAACAAATGACCAACAAAATTTTTTCAATAGGCCTTTATTAGATACAAGATTAGAAGCAGGGTCATCTGGTATTTCTTAATAACGAGTATGTACCTGAAAATTTTAAATTATACCCACAGAATACCGGCTGTTGACTGTAAAAATCTATATAGACGATAAGTATGACCTGAAATTAAGTAAACCTGTTACTCTTGGGAAAGACATTGTTATGTCGAAACAATATTGTAGAGTTTACAATAAAATATTTTGATTCATTTAAAAGTGATTTTAATTCCTTCAATTATTAAAATAATGTTTCACAAGGATACGACCAGTTCAAAAATTTATTAAATATTGTTTCGGACAATCGGCCATTCTCAAAAGAGAGTACAAAGATTACTAAATTTTACAATTTCTAACACTAAATTATAATACTTTAAGGGTAAATGGTGGGGTAGGTTACAATTTATGGAGGATGAGCGGGGAGTTGTAGGTTGAGTTCTTTCTGGTTGTTTACTATATTGATATTTTTATGAATAGCTTTCTTAATATCTAGGTTTTCTAATAGCGATAATTTCCTACTTTTTTCTCTATTTCTATGTAAAATTTTTGTTTGATTTATATTAATATTGTGGTTAAAAGTGCAGTGTTCATCTATACCTGGTTTGCAGTTTTTTTGTTTATAGAATATATATTGATACATTTTTTAATAGAACGGCTACATTGACCTATGTAAGTTACATCGCAGGTATCACAGAACACTTAATAAATCCCACTTATCTCTAGAGGGTCTGTATTTTCTTTATTATTAATTAATACTGAAACTAGGTTGAAGTTATTTGTTTCAACAATTTATATATATATTCAGAACATTTTTGTATTTTGGATTTAACTTTCGCAAGTAATTTATCAATAAAACGAATGCTTACAAATTTATGATTTTGAGTATCGTTGTTGCTGTTATCGTTATAAAATTTTCTTGTAATTTTATTTTTAAATTTTGTTCAAAATCTTATCTATTAATTTGTGTATATAAGCATTTTTTGAAGCTATATATTTTATAATATCAAGATCTAAAGTCTTTAAAAAGCGAAACCCTCTGGTGTTTAATTTAATTTCATACTGCTTTAGAAATTATAAATTCTTTAAGAGTATACAAGTACCACTGCCGGGGGTGGATCGAAAATGTTTCTTTAGGGGGGAAACGATTGTGAAACAAGGGTACAAAAACATCTAAACAAACCAATGACCTAAAAGATTGAACTCAAGCGATTTAAACCTCTTGATCAAAAGCACAAATACCCCCATAAACCTGATGATGTTATAATATAAGCTAATTAACCCCCATAAGCTGCTTTAGATATGTAAAATTGTTTTAGCGCGTTGGCTGGCTTCCCCTTCGGGTTATGAAGTTTACAAGCTTATATTATAGGGTCGTGGGGTTCAAAACGTTTATATTTGTGGACTAAAGGAGGTATTTATGGTAAAAGTGAAGGGGTTAAAATATGTAGGTTGTAGGATTTTGGGGTTGAAGGCGATCGACCCTATTGCCTTCTCATTGTATCTGCCCCTGATCGCTGCTAAAATTTGGCACAAAAATTATGTAATGCCACTTATAAAATAAAGAATGTTAATCCGAATGTTTAGTACCGTTTCGTAAATCAGTTGAGATCTATCATCATCAGCCTTGTTATAATATTCTTGTTCGTAAATAAACTATTAAACATAAGAACGTTGAATTGAAATGAAGGTGGCCATTCTAATATAGGTATTTTAAGACGGCTTTTAGAATCCATTAAGATTAATGATTCATTGACAAAGATACGGAACATATGTAACATAGGTTTACATTAAGAAAAAGAGTGATTCAACGTAAATTCCTTGGGCATTTACCGTCTAAATACTTTCAAATTTTACATCTGAATTTAGTTGTAATCGTTAAAATACTTACGGTTGTTGTATTTTCTTACACAATCAAATCATCTTATTAACACAGGAATAAAAAATCTAATTGCTCTAATAAGTATGTTTCTTAAATTTTATTACATTTTTGAAAGGCCTTCAGAAAATAGAAGATTTCCGGCATAATGGTTTGAGGGTCTAACTTTAAAGTTGCAGAATTATTTTAGTTTCAAACGATCAAACGAAAAAAATTGGGAATAAATTACTTAAAAATTGAATAAGATTTTGGACTACAACTAGGAAAAAAACTATTGGATGATTCATTTCTGCCAGTTACTAATACTGGTGAACGGGCAGTAATTCTTTTTTATTGTAGTCCACAATAATTATTTCGCCACACAGTGGCGTCTTCAGGTGGAAGAAATATTCTACGATGGAAATAGAAATAGAACATTTTTTCCATCTGAAGAAGCCACTGTGTGGCGAAATAATTATTGCGGATTACAATAAAAAAATATTTTTTTTTGTGACTAAAGCCTTGTTGTTTGTGTTTTTTTTCTGTGTTCAATTATGGGATTACAAAATATAGAAGCCTCATCGATTGAACAAAAATGATTGTTCTGTAATAGTTTATTATTTAAAAGAGAAAATTTAAAATAAATTATAGAAATTTTATAATGAAGGGTTTTTATAGTAGGAGGCTCAAAATACACGAATACGACTTGTACCTGACTAGATTTTATTTTTTAAAGTTATTTAACAACAAACATATTGGACTTTAGGCAAAAGCTAGTTATTAGGTACTAATGGTAGTAAATGTTCGGAGACAAGACTGAGGATTAGACATTCCATTTTTAAAAAATATTCGATACAAATTGTATACATTGTATTTAAAATGTATCGGATCTGATTTACGAGGTATATTTTTTGGGTAAGTACCGTTTGAAATTAATAAAAAATGTGCAAAGATATTTTAGTAATTTTATTTTTACATGAAAGCCTGTACCTTAATCTACTTTTCTACATAATTTCCTTTAATATTGAGGCACTTGTCATAACGTTTGACCATAGAACTCTGCCGTCTGACTTGTTAACCACTGCATCACAACTGTTTCCACTTCGTCATCGTCTTGAAGACGCTGACCGCCCAGATGTTTCTCTAAGTGCAGGAACAAATTGTAGTCACTGGGCGCCAGATCTGGGCTGTATGGAGGATCTAGAGTATCCCAGTGAAAACATGTAATGAGATCTTTGGTCCGATTAGCCACAGGTGGACGGGCATTGTCATGCACATTAGTGCGGCCATCTTTAAATGCTCTCATCCACTTCCTTACCATTCCATCACTCATAATGTTTTGTCCGTAAACTGCATGGATCTTAGATCTCACGATGAATATCAATCGGTTTCGGTCGTTTAGCACTAAGGAATCGTATAACAGCCCGGACTTCACAGTCGGCGGGACGATTATTGGAGGCAGGAGGCATCTTAAACACTTAGCAAATAACTTAAACAAACGGGAGATGTAGGTACTCAGTGCGCATGTTCGGAACGCTGATCAAAACGGTACTTACTTAAAAAACATACCTCGTATAATTCAGAGAAACATATAACACAATTACGCAAATACCAAATTTACTCATTATTTTTACATGTAACACCAATTTTCCTTTTCTGTAAATATCTTATCATTAAACATTAGGAAATTACTTCCATTTTACTGTATGAAAGACCTCCAAAAGGCCCATTACTATTTGCGCTATCAAAGTTACACTGCTTAGGCGGTAAAGAATTTGAAAGGTTATTTTATTTATTTAATTTCACAAGTGAATTATTTACTTCGTTTGGTATTACTAACTAGTAGGAATGAATCATCCAAAAGTTTTTTTCTTTACTTTTTAAACATTATTTGCATAATTTTACAAATTTTTATTTGTGCATAATTTTGGTGATTTGTTATATAATATTTTAATTTAACTCCAATAAATCGTTAAATAAAGAGCCCTTAACGTAGCTGTAAAATGTCAACGAACAGTACCATAGTTTTGATATGACGATCAGTTAATTTGCGTAATAACAGGCGTATAAGGTAGTTATGTAGGGGTGGCATATATTGTTGAAAAAAGTCGGTGTTGTTGCAGATGGCAAAATAATTATACAGTTCATCATGAAATTAGGTAATAATAATTAGAGTTTCTATAAAATGTCAAGCAGTCAACGTAATTTTGCTGAGGGACAACGGCTATATGTGAAAGAAAATTTGCGTGACGTGATTATATCTCAATTACGTCTACAAGACGCTACAAGACGCTTTTCTCTATACCTACCATCAGTCGTCGTTTTTGTGGAATAAATTACATCACGGATTTAAAGGTAATATGGTAGATATTTAAGACATACCTAGTTAATCAGTAAGCTACTATTTTTGAAAAATTACTCAACAATTGTTTCGGCTAAATAGCCATTATCTAGAATACAACTACAGCATATTTATAATACAGATTATGCAGATATTAAAGGCTCAAAAGGGGTATAGAAAGCACAATTCTTTTTGATTGCTTCTAAAAATTCCAGTACAGTTAATTTTTTGTTTTTCGGTTGACAATGCAGTAAATTTATGAATTATTAATGTTTAAATTATGGTTTTCTTGTAAACAATGTTTTGTCAGACCTGTAACGTATTTTTTGTTTTTAATACTAGCTAGGTATTATTTGAAACGAACTTCCAAAGAACGAACCGTCTTTAAATATTTTATTTAATGAAAAAGACTAAAAAAAATTTTACAAAAATTATTTCTTATTTCACTTAACAACAGAAAAAACAAACATAGTTGGATAGTTTTAAGGGTAACAATGTTATTACAGTATTTAACAATTTGCAGAATATCCATTATTGGCTATAAATTTTTAGCAACGATGCGGCATTGACGAAATTAGATTTTGAGCCTTCATAATTAGCAGATTTGTCCAAAACTCGTTAATTTTATCATTCATTAAGATTGTTTGCTTGTACGGCAACATAACGCTTTGAAGTACATTTTTGTATAGCAATTGATGTGTTTTCCCGTCTATAAATGTAATTTTTGCCAAATTCTTAATTGCCCAATTCAAACGTCGTTGCGCAAAATCCAGACTGACACAACGATTTCTTTCAAAAAACAAAACAGTCCTTAGACTAACTTCTAAATCAGGACCATCAGCAATTATTATTGCTTCTGAAATCCACGGATCTTTTCTGATTCTCCTATGCATCTAGAATGTAGTTTTTCTAGGCTGTCCTGATTTCAGAAATTTTTCTACATCCCTCTTTCAACGTAACGTTAAAAAATTTGAACACACTCTATTTAGGTACGAGAAACACGCTTTTCTTCTAAAAATAAAGAAAAATTGGTTTCCCTTTTAGCAAAACCGCCACTAAGCAAAATTAACCCATAATATTATTTTATCTTATCTTAATCGTAGCCTCTGTCATTTTGCATAAAATAAAAAAGTTGCTTTACTTTTGTCTAGTATGATTTCTAATAGAAGAAGCTTTTTACCCTTGTAATTTCATATTAGGACATAGAACACGTATTTTTAGTTACAATTTTTTAATCTTTACTTGAAGAAGACTCTGTGAGCTGAAATAATTATTCTGAGTTAAAAATAATGTTGTAACTAAGAAATACATGTTTTATTTCTCAGTACGATTTTGCCCAGTTTCAAAACACTATAATCACTAGCCAATGGAAATTGGCCCTGTCTGTCCTGCTCCAAGTTTTTCTGTTTTCATTTCGTCCGTCTTATCTTTCTCTCCATAACCACACTACCCACCCATTCCCACGATTCCTGCAAGGAGGCTGAAGAGAGCATTACACCCTACCCTCCGGCATTGCACTAAAGTTTAGGTTTTATATGTACGTGAACTGAATTTGTGAAACTATTGCAAGTACCAATAACAAGGATTAATTGTTTAATCATCTTGTTTTTATATTTACTCGATTTGGATAGACAGACAGAAGTTGAAATGCAAACAAAATTAATAGATGGTGTATATATATATACATTAACCACTTTAGTTTTAATAAAAAATAAGCAGGAAGGATAATGATAGACAGTCCATTGCAATGATTATCCCGTTACATCTAAATTAATATATACAAATGGTGGGTGTCTACTAAAATGATAAATAACTTTTATTAATAGTTTAATTTTTTTTTCTTGTTAGTAGGTGTATCATGATTTCGCCATTTTAATATAATATGAAATCCTAGACCACCGAAAGGTAGTTTTTTGTGACGGATTGTTAATAATAATTGTGCAACAATTTTTTGGCAATTTATAAAGCGGTCGTAAAGAATTAATATACATAGTATTACCCTGGCTCTGGCACTTAGAAAGTTGCTCCAGATGAGAAGATTTTAGCACTTCCATAAATAAATTAACGTGGAAGCAAACGTAAACGCTTTTAAAAAAGAAACCTTTCTCATTAACTACGCCACGATCTTATGTAAAACAAGCTGCAAGTTCTTATATTGCGAAATTGTGAAAAAAATGTATACCTTCTACCACTCACGATCAACATTGGATTTAGATTTGATATCTACATGACACAATTTGTTGTGTGTTCTTGCCATTTTTCACATAGACAATAACGCGTTAATCATAAGTTCACCACACACAGGATTAATTAAAATCCACAGAACGAAAACATTCACAACCTACCTTGAAAAACAGCCCCACGTAAAATTTCTTATCTCCTAAGTTCATTAGAGGCATCGGACTGTACTTATTGGAGGAGTTATTTTCTTTCAAGCAATTCGTTGTTGTGCATTCTGTAAATATAAATAAAATAGTAAATTAGTAAACGTACTTAATCAACATTAATTGAATAAACAATTTACAAGTAAAATACGAGGCATGTTTTTTAAGTAAGTACTGTTTTCAAATTCTACCCGCGCAGCGTTGCGGTCAACGTTCCGTGCATGCGCAATAAGTACCTACATCTCTCACGTATGCACTGACACCATTACAAATTATTCTGATTCGCCCTTGTTTACGTTGTTTAGTGAGTGTTTATGATGCCTCCGATAATCGTTAGTTCTACCGGCTGTGAAGTCCGGGCTGTTATAGGATTCCTTAGTGCTAAAGGACTAAAACCGATTGATATTCATCGTGAGATCTGTGCAGTTTACGGACAAAACATTATGAATGATGAAATGGAAACGAAGTGGGTGAGAGCATTTAAAGATGGCCGCACAAATGTGCATGACAATGCCCGTCCGCATGTGACTAATCGGACCAAAGATCTTATCGTATATTTTCACTGGGAAACTCTAGATCATCCTCCGTATAGCCCTGATCGCGCGCCCAGTGACTACCATTTGTTCCTCCAATTGAAGAAACATCTGGGCGGTCAGTGTCTTCAATTAGATGACGAATTCAAAACAGTTGTGATACAGTGGTTAACAGTTAAGTCAGGCGGCAGAGTTTTATGAGAAGGTTATTCAAAAACTGGTCACTAGTCAAACGTTATGACAAGTGCCCCAATATTGAAGAAAATTATGTAGAAAAGTAGATTAAGGTACAGGCTTTCATGTAAAAATAAAATTATTAAGATTTCTTTGCACGTTTTTTATTCATTTCAAAACGGTGCTTAGTTAAAAAACATGCCGCGTATATATATATATATATATTGTTATGATATCTGTAAGGCATTCTCGGTTCAATTTCGGAAGTCAAACTCCGCAATAAATTGTTTATTATGTTGAGAGAGAGGTATTTAACTATTTTGTTCGACAAATCTTGCAATATATTACATAATACATGCATACCGAATATGTTCGACCACATAAATTTAATTGCCACTTTTGTTTAGTTTATTGCGACCAAGTAATCATAAAAATACAATCTAGATATTTTTGCCAGGTTATACGGTCATAAAGGGTAACGAAATAGTGAACATACCGGTCAAGCAAGCGAAGATGTAGAGCTTTATAGACTCAGAACCGGAAACTGGTTATCTGCGACACGATAATCAACTCTGAGACAGAAAGATGAGTTATTAATAGTCTTCATGAGACCATACGAGATTGAGAAGTTGGCAAAACAGATATTCAAATTGAGCAGGAAACATCCAAAAGTCGCGATGGGAATTATTATTTGTCTTGCTATCTTGCGGAAGCACAGGCATACATTTGGAGTTGAAAGTAACCCTAACTGCAGATTCTGTATGGTGGAAGATACGTAAAACGTCGCTGTACATCATATTTCAATAATTGCTATTAGCGGATTATTTAAGCAAGTGCTGGGGCAGTAATATTCCACAGATAATCTTTCGCTTCTCTTCTGTCTTCATTTCGTCCGTCTCATCTTTCTCTCCCTTACCACATCACCCACCCATTTCCACGATTCTTGCAAGGAGGCTGAAGAGGGCCTTACTCCCTACCCTCCGGCTTTGCACTACAGTGTAAGTCGGAGGGACCGCTCGCCAACCAGAACGAGTAGCTGGTGGGAATTAAACACCAAAAAGTTTTTTTTTCTAGCGGAAAGAAAGTCCCTACCCTCTAGTCAACAGCCACGAGGTTGGGATCATCAGAAGGATCCTACTCTTTTGAAGAGGGATCCTTGGATGAGTCGACTCGGCACCTGAGGGACGCCAAGGGGCTACTCACCTCAAGATCTCCCTCTAAGATATTTTCTAATTACAAATGAACACGTACAATTTTAAACTATTACATAGGGGTCCGTACTAGGTGGGGTTTGAGGGAGGTCACACTAATGATTTGAAGGGTAGAACAAACAGCAAAGACTAATCATTCAATATGCAACCAAGAACAATGAATTGTATGTTGTGTATTCTTGGTTAACCCACCTGTAAAGTAAAATTTGTCGCCTTGGTTAGTGGACGAAGGGCAAACCTATCTGGTGAAATCGTTAAATACCAACAATAACTAAATCAAACTTCCTTAATACCTACATACTTCGACTGAACCCTGCTGCGGAGTAAGATATGAGATCTAATTTTAATTAGTAACCAGAAAAAAATCCCATTTGGCATAGGACCATATCTGAGTTAATTTGGTTTTCATTATTGAAATAAGATTATAATTATGTCCTTCCCCTCTGTGAAATATTTTTGTCTTTCTGATTATTATGTTTGTATTTATATAATTTAAGAGAACAAAACAAATTTTAATGTGTTGGTATATTTGGACTTCTCAGCCTATGAGCAATGGAATATTGATTTATAACCAGGAATGACTAGGCATTCACGACGATTAGTACAATTGTACTACTATTGACATTTCCGGGGTACAGTCGTGTGTGTGTGTGTTACAACTTCGGATCAGGTGATACGAAATTTTAAAAGTTGTTTGTTTTCAATTCCCATTGATTGCACATTTTTATAATCAAATGCAGAGCCAACGCAAGCTACAGTCTACACGATTCATACGCTTCGTCTACAACGCATTCACTTTATTTTTACTGTCATCTATCTTATTGATGTATCAACGTCGTCTAATTAATCCTTTCCTTATACGAGGGTGTACCAAATATAAGCGGGATTGGTTTTGTAAAAAAAATCAAACTGTATTTTTCTTATAACCATTGGAGCACAAATGCAACAACTGCGTCGTTCTCATAGAAACGTTGGCCTCTAAGCGCTTCTATCAGGGGCCCAAAAAGATGGAAGTCACGAGGGGACAAGTCGCGGCTATATGCCGGATGTTCCAGCGTTTCCGAGCATAATGTATCCAATTTTTGCCTTGTGGCATTGGCCGTATGAGAATGACACTTCTGACCGATTGTTCCTCCTTTTCCTTCGAAATGACAAATTTGCGGCATCCAGTAGATCACAATAATATTGCGCATTAATCGTGCGTCGATCATGTAGAAGGTGAGGGTGAAAATTTCCTTGCCTTCATGGCTCTCGTTCTCGATCTTTTCATAGCTTTCAGAAATTTCCTTGTGCCATGCAAACCCCCGAACTGTGCCTGTAATCGCCGCAAAATTTCGGTTCAATTTACCTCCTCCTTGGCCAAAAACTTAATAATAATCCGTTGCTCCATGGAGACACGAACTTCTGCCTTGCTCATTGTTTCTTTTCGTACTAAAGCGACTGGAGCGAATTGCGGTTGGTTCTCCCTTCTCCCTAGCGGTACAAGCCATCTTCGCATCTACTACTACCAGGTCACTGACCTCTCCGCAATTTAAAAAAATCAGTCCCATTTATATTTGATACACCCTCGTAACAGAAGTAGAATTATTCGTTAGATATTTTAATTTGCAACAGTCGCTTATTCGTTTTCGAAACAGTCTGTATATTTATATGAATGTAAAAGTCTATCAAAAAAGCAGTTTTAGTTATGAAAACAGATATATACACACACATACGTATCTGTTTGTTCAATCAAATCAGCTACGATAACAATACAAAAGAAATGAAGGTTATTCGTTTTGTCTTGCTGGTTCTATCGCACTCGAGCAAAAAAAGGGTCAGTTGTTGAAAATAGATAAGAAAAGGACAAGGCACCAACAATTTCAACTTCATTCGATCTTCAGTTGTTTGCCTGTAAAAATGTTAAAACGTTGTGTCTCCGTTTATTCAGAATTTTATCGTTCTCTTTTAAATTTTCTGGAATGTTTGTGTAAAAATAGATTGTGGAAAAGTGGCTCCTGTAGAATTAAGGGGATAGGCTAATGGTATGTAGAATATAATATTAGAAACAGTGAAATTATATTTTATTTTTTAATTTTTTATGGTGAGTTTTGATAGATACAGGATATTTAATTATCAAAATAGATTTTAAGTTATCGACGACGAATCGTTGTTAATAATTAATCAATTATTCTTCATCAATAAACATAATAATATAAGTTTCGAATGAGAAATACATAAATGAACCTTTTTCGGCTGATAGAATTACAACTGTCGATAAAATTAATTCTAACAAATATTATACCTAAATGGTAAATGTTTCAAGAAAATTACAATATTGTTTCGCTACACTATAACTTCTTCAGGTAAAGATAATCGAGACATAACCTATTGCAAAGGTATTTGCACCCTAAATTATTATTATGAATTTTTGTGGTGGTGGAGGGTAGAAGATTGATATTCGTATTCAAAAGTAGCAGAATTGTAATCGTTTAAAATAACATTGTTTCTTAAGTATATTTATTTATTTTTAACTTTTCTAATAAATATAACATTGTCCGTTTATTTTGAATATGCTGGTTAACCATAACTTTTATAAGGAATTTAAAATGAAGGGACAGAGTTAATTTTATTAGAATAGCTTGAAATAAATAGATATAATAAACAAAGTATTATTTTAAAACCATAATACGTGATGAATATAAGAATTTACAAACAAACGTATTTTCTGTCCGTTGTGCTAGTCTGTTAGAGACGAGCAAAAATCAGTCACAATATAATTATAAATCGATTAATCGGAAAATTTGCTTAGTTCTAGTTGATAATATTAAGTGTATCTAATATTTACTGTTAATATTAAAAATGCACCTTGTAACAAAAGAAAAAAAAAGTCGATAATTAAAAGAAATATTTTTTTTGGAATCAATAAACACGGTTACATCCTAAGCGCTGAGTTACCGTTATAGTTAGACGAGTGACGGTTTTCTCCCTCGTCTAATTATTGTCTTTTTTTTATGTATCTGACGAGAGAGTGTTGTGGAAGTTGTGGTTTTCCATGTATGGTGGTTGGGAAAAAGGAAGGGATATTTCCCTACTTAACGAGGACTACCAGGACTTTTCAGACGGACACTTGACCTAGAGACTTTCATATAATTGCGTGTTTTGCTAGTTTTATTTTAATTATTAATTTTATACTTATCATTAGTTCACTAATATTTATTAATATATATTATTTGTACTGCTCGCTATATTTTGTCTGTTGTGGAGCCTTAGAAGTGTAATAAAGATAAGCGACGAGATAACTTGAGAGTTTTCTTGTTTTTTATGGGGTCTGTATGTCTGTCGTAGCGATAGACACCACCTACAACCGACCTTTTCTTCTCCCCTGAGTTTAGTCTATCCACGATTGTGGGTCGTTGTTTAAAATAAATTAAATTTTTTTATCAACAACTTTGTAGGATTATTTTAATAAGTAGGTAATTCATCAATGATTAGTTTGTGGGGAAATGTTGTAAAAATTTCGGTATTTTCAAAGATACTCTTGCAATTAATGGAAATAGGCCTAGTGGTACCTGTAATACCATATCGTTCTATAAAGGTACAAATAATGAGCGTTATAATAATTTTGTATTTCTTTTCAGCTTATAAAATAATAACTGTCGACAAAATTAATTATTTTTACAATGATCTTAATATATTTTATGTATGTTTAATTATTTAATGATCTATCATAAAACATAATAATAATTAAAAATGTAAATAGCACATGTAGAGCAAATCTTATTAACTATAATTATTATGTATTTTTCAACATATATAGGCATCCATAATATGTGAATATTTGTGTTACAAAAAGTTACGTCGTTAGTAGAATAAACAGTTTAATACAACGAAAAGATGGAGAAAGTAAGTATTTACATTGAAACATTATAAATAAAATAATAAATTTTTTTATAGTTTTCAGATCGCACGAGATGCTTTATCCAAATTTTAAGACGAAAATTATTATGAAAATTTTTGAAAATAAAGTAAATTACAAATTAACAGTTGCTTTTATTTAGTATTAATTTATGCTAGTTATATTCACTGCTCCAACTATATTTGTATCAATTTATTAAAACAGTTTCTACATTTTTGAATTTTTGTAAAAAATTCTAATAAAATATTTACTCTGATGGTCTATTTATTTGATTTTTTAATTATTTATTTATTTACCAGACATAATGTGACATATAAATTATGTATATTAGTATAAGTATAAGCCCTTTAAGGGTGAAATCTCTATAGTATTCTATTTTAAACCGAATTGAATGTAGTGTTATCTATAACGAATAATTCGAATTTTGTCATTAATTATTTATTTATTTAATAAAAATCATTATGAACTTTGCGTAGATGAAAATAAAAGTATCCATTACATTAAAAAAAAACATTTACAATCACATAGGCATTTATGATATGTATGTACTAGGGTTATTTTCCTGTTAAGTAAATTAAACTGAAACACCTACGGAATATTTAACAGGTAATAGTAGCCCAAATTAATTAACACATTAACACTGCTATTTATACAATTAGTTCTAAAAATTCATTAAGTAATTTATTTCGAATTTTGAACCGAATAATATTAGATATTACTCAAATTACTGAAAATAATTGAATATTTACACACCCCTATTATTTGAAAAACAAATGAGTATTACCCTGCGCTTGACTATTTAAATATCCTTTAGAGAAGGTTGGCGACTGAGCCCCTGAGCTCATGCAGACGAGGGTGTAGGCTGCCACTAGTATCCTAAACACCACCATTTTCACTATAAAAAAAGACACCCCGAATATTAAATTTTGTCAATTAATAATTGTAGTTACGAGAATGTAGTCAAATAAAACGCGACGATCGCGAGTGACTGTTCAAAGACAACAAAACAGTAAGCGTTTGTCCGTTGTCTTTGGCCAACTGCAACGGCCTTCTTGATACGGAGAAAGTCTTCTTGTATACATACTACAGGATGCTTGGTGGTGACCACCTATAATAAAATGTGTGAGTGCGTGTCTGTATGAAGGTGTATTTTAAAGTCTCGCAGTGTAAATAAAATAATTGTTCAACGATCATCTACATGGGTCATACAAAAACTAAAAGCAAACTGTTTCATATTATCATTTAATGATTTCATTGGTAACTGAATATTTTAGAAAAGTGGAATTGTGATAATAATGGGGGTGAAACTGTTTATAACTGAAAACAAGGGGCCCAGCATTGCAGATTTTACAAATTAAATCAGTAATGCTTGACATTGAATGAAATTATAAAATTATGATAACAGTTCAAAATGTCCTTCGACATTACCCTTTTCTTCCCTTTCTTGACGCACGTATTTAAGCGACTTTTAATTTATGTCAGTTAACGCCACACATTAATAATACAAATATGTTTAAAATTCTTTTCTGTAAATATTTCTTTCTTTGTGTCTCTGTGCCTGTGTAAATATTTCTTAATATTCTATTCTAAATCTTTTGTATTTCATCTATCTGTGCCAATAACTTTTATTACTGTAGTTTCTTATAAAAACTTCGCGTACTAGTCGTATGACGTCAGTCCTTCGCTGTCCACCCTAATAGCAATTTTACGATGGGTTTCTTCGGTTATTTGGGTCGTTGCTCTATTTTGTCATATTTCTTCATATTTCTCGTCTCAAAAAAAAACTTTTTTGTGTTTCATTCCCATCAGCTACTTGTGCTGGTGGGTGGGCAGTCCCTCCGACCTACACTGTAGTGCAAAGCCGGAGGGTAGGGCGTACAGCCCTCTTCAGCATCCTTGCAGGAATCGTGGGATTGGATGGGTGGGTGGTGTGGTTAGGGAGGGAAAGATGAGACGGACGAAATGAAGACAGAAGAGAAGTGAAAGATTATCTGTGGAATAATTACTGCCCCTGCATTTGCCTAAATGATCCAAGGAAACGACAGAAAACTTGGACCGGAGCAGCCAGACCCGGGTTCAAACCGGTGACCTCCCGATTGCTAAGCAATGATCTAGAGCACTAGACCACGCCGCTCGGTTCGTCTCAAAAATTTCCATGCGTTTGTAGTTCTCTATTGGTACCTTACACTTATCTAGTACCCTTTGTATTACCTCACAATTTCGATTTCATTCTTTTTTTCACTCTCAGTAATCAGTTCTTATCTTGCTTCGCTGCCTTCAAGTTTCCATTTCAATTTTCATTGTTGTCCATTATTAAGTTTGTAAACATATGTTGATGGTTGTGTTGTTCTTATTTAGTCTTTAGTTGTATTCTTTCTAAAAGCCACACAAACTAAACATTAATTAAGAACAGTATCTGGTATGAATCAAACGAACTAGATGGTAATATTTCGAAGAACAGCGGTTGCGTTGTTACAAATAAATATCTAATAGATTACCTAAAGTTAAAAGTTAAACTACTAGACAGTTCCAATTTGCGGATTGTGTAATAGCAGCCACTACTAAATTTTCAGTAGATATTTCTAATGCGAAGTAAAAACTTCTATGTACTAAGTATACTACGTTTTATCGAACTTATTAGTTATCGTCACCACCACATTGTGGATAATTTCGATAAATCACAGATGAAATCGAAGTTGCATATATGCAAGCAACATCAAAATCTGTTTGTAGGCAGCACGTAGGTTGGTTGGTATTCTGTCGGAGCTGTCTATGGCGGTGCTCATAAAAAACAATATTTGAATAGTTTTGTTAAAGAGAATAGCCGTTTCGTTACAGATAATCATGTAGGTATACCGAGCGACGTGGCCTAGAGCACTAGATCATTGCTTAGCATTCGGGAGGTCACCGGTTTGAACCCGGCTCTGGCTGCTCCGGTCCAACTTTTCTGTGGTTTCCTTGGATAATTTAGGCAAATGCTGGGGCAGTAATTATTCCACAGATAATCTTTCCCTTCTTTTCTATCTTCATTTCGTCCGTCTCATCTTTCCCTCCCTAACCACACCACCCATCCACCCAATCCCACGATTCCTGCAAGGATGCTGAAGAGGGCCTTACACCTTACCCTCCGGCTTTGCACTACAGTGTAGGTCGGAGGGACTGCCCGCCCACCAGCACGAGTAGCTGGTGAGATTGAAACACAAAAAAGTTTTTTTATATAGGTATAAGTTTTTGACCTTACTGGGAGTTTTCTCTAACAAATGGTTTCATTATAGAGAGTTTATTCTGTATTTATTAGTTTTTATATTAAGAGCACTATAAAACAAATTGAATGACTAGTTTTGATGAAGATAAAGACATCACTGGCAATATAATGGCGGCCACATTGTTTTTTGTTTTATTTGTATTACAATTCGCATCCGATTAATCTTCTAATCATTTGATTTAGCATATATGTTATATTTGATTAAAGAAAGCTTTTGTTCCATATTTTAATATATAAAAAATACAGTTCGTTGTTAGGACTTAAGACAAGCCTCTTGTATAAAGCACTCATATACGTATGAGTGAATACGATCTACTCTTTCTAATGGGTCAATGGCTCAATAGCATAGATACCAAGCAACTGTGATGAGAAAGATGAAAATGAATTAGAAATTAGATAACCTTGCCGTCGGGTATAATGAAGCAGGTGTGCTGTAAAGCTGTAAGGAGGTGCTCTAAACGGATGGCGGTTCACGTTGCAAAACTGAGAAAAATCGCAATCATGTATGTTCTCATTTTCAACATTGCAACTGTAAAATTTTGAATATGCTACAATTTGCGACATAATTTTTACACAATGCAATAGGCAACAAATGTGATGGTCGCCAAGTCTCTCTTTTATTTATTGTATGGAAACTGGGTTTTCTTAAAAGATATGTATATTATACATGATGTAAATTTTGCAATAAAATGGGAACCAAATGTTTAACTTAAAAGTGTTTTACGGTGTGCATGGTAAACACAGATTATGTGGGATGCATATAGAAAACATTAACATAACGTAATTTAACTACTTCGGAATTTTTCTAGAGACATTTGTTCAAAAACAGAACAATTTATTTAAATGTAAAATTTAAGGTAATTTAAAGTTAAAAATGAAACAGTTTTGGATACTTTTTTAGTAGAGGTTAATTTAATTATTGAATTAATTTGTATCCACTACAGATTACCTCATATTAATGAGGACAAATTTGTTGCTGCTCTGATGCCCTCGTCGGGAATTGGAATCTTTGGCTTTACGCGCCAATGCTATTACCACTAAGCTACGAGAGGACTTCAAAAATGTTGCATTATTAATTATTTTTATATTTTATTTTTCAATCCCTGATTGATAATTAATTAATTAAATAAGCGTCATTATTGTTAATAAAAATAATATGAAAAGTTTCAACAATGTATTTAAAGAAAAACTCTTACAATTGTTTCGACGAGACCGTCATTATCAAAGAGTAGGTAAAAAAACTAAATTAAAAGTTAAAATTCACCGGTGAAATACCTATTGACAAGATGTACAAATATTCATACATAAACGTATTTGTAACAACTAATTAGCGTATATGGAATTTTCGAATATCATAATATCAACTCACAATAATAATATTATATTCTAAGTAACAGTAAGGGTGTATTATTTGAGCACAATTCTTTCTGGTTATTTACTACATTTTTTCTATCCGATAAAGCTTTTTTAATTTCAAGATTTTCGAGTAAATTTAATCTTTTGGTTTTTTGTCCGACGTGAATTAATTTAATGTTATCTAAGTTTAATGTATGTCCGTTGATATTACAATGTTCGGAAAAGCCCGTAGAATTTACATGGCTTTTTATGCTATTTACACGTTCTTTTCATGTTTTAAGGCTCTTTCACATTGGCCTATGTATATAGCATCGCACTGGTTACAATTTAATTCGTAGACCACTTTTACAATTAAAGCCTGTTTTATCTTTATTGTGTACTAGTAAAGTTTTTAAATTAGTTTTATTAACTTCTACTGTTTTTATATTCAATGTTTTAAATCTAAGTTTAATTTTATTGCTTACATTTTTTATGAAATTAATGGAACAAAAACATTTTCTTTATTTTTGTTTACTTGGCTGTATAATATGTTTTTTGCTTGGTTTTTAAGTTTTTTGTTTAACATATTATGTATTAAATTAGTGTCGTAGCCACTTTTGTAAGCTAGGTATTTAATTGTATTGAGTTCTAATTCAAAATTTGTTTTATTTAATGGAATAGATATTAAACGATGTAGTAGACTATGGAATGTTGAGTGATTTATGTTTGAAGATTGGTTCGAATCCGCGGGTATGATAATGTCTGTAGAAGTGTTTTTTCTAAAGATATTAAGTTCGATATGATTGTTGGAGTTTGTAATTGTTAGGTCTAAGAAATTGAGACTTCTATTACATTTCATTTCCATAGTAAATTGAATTGACTTATTGAAGGAATTAAGTAAATTTAAAAAGCTATGTAGTTGTCGGGATGTACCCGTCCATATGCAAAAGACATCATCTACATATCGACACCAAAAGAAGATATTTTTTATTAGATTTGACTTATTAGTAAATAGGCTATTTTCAAAATTATCTAAAAACATTTCCGTTAAAACTGGAGATAGTGGGGAACCCATAGGAAGGCCCTCTTTTTGAATACAAAATTTATTGTTAAATTTAAAATAGCTCTGATTCAAACAAACTTCTAAAATGTTATAAAATTCTACTTTTTCTTCGCTTGAAAGGATGTTGTTATCTATTTTGCTTTTGATAATAGTTTTTAGTTCAGGGATTGGTACTGAAGTGAAAAGGCTACTAATTATTGTTTATAATTTAAAATTTCTTTAAAAGGGTGTATTTAAACGAATGGACCATTTCTGGATGTCTGGTACCAATCTGACTGAAGAAGGTTCCTTTTTCTGAATGTGAACGGTCGAGCACTGAACTTTACAAATTGGAATACGGGTAAAGTAAACAATTTCCTTTATGAAAGCAGAGAAGAACAATATTGCGTAGAATTATGGAATCGAGACGGTAAATGACTCAAGTAAAACGGTTTACCGTGCTCATTCGAAAAATTTTTTGTTTGTGAAGTACATCAGTGATAAATATGGAGGGTGAGACTGTAACTAGAACGAAAAATCACCAAAAATTTTCAAATGGCACTTGTGTTTTCTTAATTACATCAAAGAATGCGAAAATAGACTTTGCAGGAATGCGAACAGTTCGCAGTGAAAGTGTCTTTAACAAGCATATGAGCAGCTTTAATATCGTACTAATAAAAGAAATATGTTGGAATGATAATTGACTAATTTGTCATTTATTTTGTATATCCTCATAGACTACAAACAGATATCTGTTTTAGTTAGCCCCGATGCGTGGCTTAGTGTTCAGAGCACAAGAGCGTAGGACTACAGCTCCCGGATTCGATTCCCGGCGAAGACACTTGTAACAAAGTTTTCCTCATTAATTTGAGGGTATCTGTAGTAGGAAAAAAATAAATAAAAATTAATATCAACATTAATGTATTAATGTTAAAAGTTCTAGAAAATACTGGAAGCATTAAATAAGTCAGATACAACAATTAGAAACACAAATGATTGTTATTAAAGTGGATGCTGTGTTATGTAAATATTTTAATTTTTAAATTAACCAGAAAACAGTTGGTTAGAAAACTTTTTAATGTTATCCACAATAATATTATTTCACCACACAGTGGTTTCTTCAGGTGAAAATATAATAACTTAAAACTAAATTCAAAACCCTTAAATACTAAATGAAATAGGAGGGGGTGGAGGTAGGTGAACAAATTATGGGAACTACAGATTGAGTAGAAGAGAATAATTTATATCATTTAATAATCAGCATAATTTATTTAATTTATCTGGACTCGCAATGGGTAACCCGTTAAGCCTACTCCTTGCAGAATTGTCTTTAAATAATTTAGAAAACAGAATAGCTGAAAATTATCTTTTCAAAAAATGTTTATATTATTATCGTTATGTCGATGACATAGTCGTATGTTTCATAGGCACCGAGAGACAACTTACAACATTTTTAAACTTCTTGAATAATCTCCATTCTAAATTAAAATTTACTTTAGAATTAGAAGAAAACCAAAGTGTTAATTTTCTAGACCTATCCATAAAGAATATAAACAATAAACATTCATAATAAATCACATACCGATACCATTATTCATTCCAATTCTTGTCATTTCGAACCTTCATAGATTAATCACTGTACCAATGTCAATTGATGATTATAACACAGAATTAAATAGGATTTTAGTAATTGCAATCATACGTCATTAATTACCAATTTGCTTAACAAAAATTAAACAGAAAAACTTTAAATTTAATCTATCCTCGTGTTAAAAATAAACCCCTTTCGAACTACAACACACTCACTTATTTAGGTTCGTTTTCTAAACGTTTAGGTCACTATATTTCTAAATTTTCTAGTTCGACTATATCCTTTAAAACTAGTATAATAAACAACAATAACGAAGTTACAGCGAAACAATTTAAATCAGGTATTTAGCAATTAAATTATGGAAGTTGCAATTTATCATATGTAGGTCAGACGGGTAGATGTTTCAAGGATAGGATTCTTGAACATAAGAAATCATTCAAAAATAAAAAGACTAACTCTACGTACGCTAACCATCTTTTATAATATTCCCATAACTTTGATGACAATTTTAAATTATTACATGTAGAAAAGAAGTGTCTAAATATAAATTGTTGGAATGTATGGAGATTAATAAATTAAATAAATTAGGCTTATTATTAAATGATCAAACTGATATAAATAATTCTCCTCTACTCAATCTCTAGTTCCCATAATTTGTTCACCTACCTCCACCCCCTCCTGTTTCATTTAGTATTTAAAGATTTGGTATTTAGCTTTAAGTTATTATATTTCCACGTGAGGAAGCCACTGTGTGGTGAAATAATATTATTGTAGATAACAATAAAAAGTTTTGTAACCAACTGTTTTGTGTTTAATTTCAATATGGAGTTACAAGAATTAATAGCTTCATCGATTCACTATTCTTATTTTTGTTCAACATTATAAAACCATCAGGAATATTAGAAGATATTATTTAGATCTAATATTCCTGATGGTTTTATAAATCAGGAATATTAGATCTAAATAAAATTCAGAAGAAACACTTAGTAACATCTACGAAAGTCAAGGATTAAATGAATATCGTGATTTTCTAAATAAAAACTGAACAAAGATGTAATAAAATGTCTTTTTGATTTGTGGGGAATTCCCAAAATTTGTACATGTATAGTAAAATCCGGTTATAACAACCGCGAAAGTAGTTACAAAATTCGGTTACTATAACCCAAAAATCCGCATTAACCATCTCATTATCGTGATATCTAGATTAAAATTTTTTTGAATGGTTGGATTCATCTCATTAAAACCGGATTCGTTGCTGTATGCAAACTGACGCTGTAATTATAAATTGATTTCATAAACATTTACGAATAATATGAACCACATCGTCCACTCAAATACCCCCTTCTGATTTGCTACTTAAGCATTTATAAATATTGAATCAGTAACCATTGCTTTCAACGAGTAGCAAAAAGAGACGATGTTCTGCACTGCATTCTGTCGATTGTAGTTCCATTCACTAATACAACTGGTAACAATTGCTGATCTTGGTTGTAGTGAAATTGAATCCGTTAAATACTTACCGATATCTATGTTTCTCGGCCAATGGCAGAATCAAAACGTCACTTCTTTCGAAACAAAATTTATATTATTCGAATAAATTAGTAGTTGTTATTGAAATTTGTTTCTTTTTCTGAAAAAATTTTTAAAAAAGTAAATATACAAAAGTTTGAAAAAAATCAAAAATGATTCATTCATGATCAAATTCACCATATTATATAAATAAAACACTATTGTAATTTCCACTGATTTTATTAGTTACTTGACATATGTTTCACTACTTTGTAGCTTCTTCGGAAGTTTTAAGTACACTTGAACTTATAACGTATGATATCTTGAAGGACCAATAAGTAATCATGTAGTTTCCAAAGTTTACTTTATCTTAACAATTACACTAATTAGAATGTTATTTGTATGGGAATATTTCCCAGCGAATCTAAAGAAAAACTCTTTATAATATGTAATGTGAAATTTGAATGGGGATTTTTACCCTATAAACAGAAACGGTTACAACCATTTTAGGATATTTAAACTAAATTTGTTTTGGCCAACTAGGCGGCTACTTATATGATTGCTATATTATACAAAATAATAAAATGTTTATATATGATAAATCTGTACAGTTGGTGTTATATAAGGATCAACTTGGAAACCCCAATATCCACTCTTCGTGACAGCAGAAAATAATATTTCCGTATAAATAAAACACTATTGTAATTTTCACTGATTTTATTAGTTATTTGACATATGTTTCGCTGCTTTGTATCTTCTTCAGAATTTTTAAATACACTTAAGCTATTGATTCTTCTCTCTTCTCTATCTATATTTATAGGTTAGTTTACATCGATTTGTTAGGAGGTAAATTCAGTAGACGGGAGTTGTTAAGATCTAAGATCTACTTGTTCATTAAGTAGTATGTTTTTATTTTTGTATTTATTGATTTCCATTGACTCAAGTAAATTTAATTTAAGACTTTTACTTTCTGTGTGTATAATTTCAAAATCTGTATTTAAAACATGGTTTTCTTCTATTAAATGAGTTGCATAATTCGAATCATTTTTTAGATTTTTAAATGAATTGACGTGTTTTCTAATGCGTTTGCCAAATGCTCTCCCTGTCAGCTGCTCTGGTCCAAGTTTTCTCTGGTTTCCTTGGATTATTTAGGCTAATGATAGGGCAGTAATATTCCGTACATAATCAATCATTTACTTCTCTTCTGTCTTCATTTCGTCCTTCTCATCCTTCTCTCCCTAACCACACCACCCATCCACTCCCAAGATACCTGAAAGGAGACTGACGAGGGCCTTACGCCCTACCCTCCAACTTTGCATTACCCGTATGAGCAGCTAGTGGGAATAAAACATCCAAAGGTTAAATTTTTGTGTCGGGTACAGCAGGTCTCGAGTTTAGGGGAGTCTAATTTTTGAATTTTCCATAATTTTTTTCTCAAATTCTGTACTCCGAATTTTAATACAATCCATCAACTTTGTTCTTCTTTATAAAAAGTATCTCATTATGACAACTATCAACTAACGGAATATTTACCTATTTTTTAAATATATAACGATTAAATGTAGGTAGTTATTAATCGGATAGTAATGATTCTCATCAGTCATCACTAATTAAACGGTTATTATGCGCTGTCATTTATTAGACTAATTACGATTAGCTACGGAGTTAAAGAGTGTATATTTGAAGCATTAATTATTACCATTAAAACTTTTCTTAATTGCGAGTATTATACATACAAAATAGTAAAATACAGTTCGAAAGGTTTCAATTTTTATTATACAGGGTCATTCAAACTGAGTGGTACATTAGACGTTTTAGGGAAACTAAGCTAAGCGTGTTAGAGGTTTGAAAATTTGGGAGTAGGGTTATCAAGGATGATCAACTTGTATGCCTATATGCCTACGATGAATAGTTTCTGAGATAGTTTAATTTATTGGAAAAAAGATTGCACCGCAACCCAAACTAATAAAAATGAAATGACTTAGAATTTTGAACTTTTTACTAGTTATAGCCAAGTCATAAGGCTAACATCATGCCAAAACTAAGCTTTATAATTTGCACAGGGCATTCAGAAAAAAAATCCAAAATTTAAAAACTTCAAACACGAATAACATCATTTTTTCAAATGGTACCTAGAATATTTTCTTTTGTCATTCGATTCCTTTTTTTATTCTCTTTCGATACATTCGGACGTTTCACATTTTATTTGAAAAATAATCCAAAATTATTCAAAAATTTTCAAATAAAACAGTAGGAACAGATGGACTGAAAGAGGATAAAAAATGGAATCGAATGATAAAATAAAATATGCTAGGTGCCATTTGAAAAAATGAAGTTAATAGAAATGCCCGACAGTTGAAATTATTTCTATTCCCAAATTTTGAAATCTGTAACATGCTTAGTTTCCATAAAATGTCTAATGCACCACTCGGTTTGAACGACCCTGTATATATTCGAAATGACGAAATGTACTTCGATTTATATATTTATATTTGGCGTGTGTCGTAGTGGGGAGAATATGACGTCTGATTGGTTGTTTATCTGTATGTTATCAATGTTTGAGCACTAAGCTACGAATAGAATAGTAACGGAGAGTATGGTAAATTAAATAGAATAAAATGAAATAGAAACCACAAACTTTTTAAAAATAACGGACAAGTATTTCACGCACTTCTATTGTGAGCATTATTAACGTGAGACTGGTATACAGGGGTGAATATCTTTGATTTTATTCTAATAAGCTTCGTAGCTCGTACCAAAGACCCGGGTTCGAATCTCGGCGAGGGCCTGACAGTAGAAACAATTCTTCATCATTAATTTAAAGTAATCTGTACTTGGCAAAAATTAATTCACATTAATTTATTGAAATTAACCTCTACAAAAAAAAACTCCAAGTATTTTATTCAAAAAACGAAAGGCATTAAAATTCTTTTTTGTCTAAATTTTGAGAATCACAGATCCCACATTTTGAACGCGTCCTACACAGTAAGCACAGCGTACCGAAAGCCATATCCCACGGCCGGTTTCGACCTATTGGGTCTCATCAGGTGGGCGCTGGCAGAGAGGCCTAATACCCCTACCAACATTGAAGTACACTGTTGGTTCCGATGGATTCTTAGACGGTCGTTGGATATAGCTTTCGGTACGCTGTGCCTACTATGTAGGACGCGTTCGAAATGTAGGATCTATGATTCTCAAAATTTAGACGAAAAAGGATTTTAATGCTTCTCTTTTTTTGAATAAATTATATCTTCAACTAAGAATCCATCGGAATCACTAGTGTAATTCAATGTCGGTACGGGTATTAGCCTTCGGAGTATTTGTTTCTGTTGATTGCATATTTTTATTTATACTCCAAGTATTTATTATAATTTGTGTGAGTTTAGGTATATTAGCGATAATTCAAAACCCCAAGCGAACTAGGTAATAAAAAGTTTTTGAATACGGTTTAGTATTCCTGATAAATTGCCTACCTACATTCTCCAATTAGTTACATTCACGCCAGTTCTGGTTTGTTTCATTTCCTGTTGCTGATTAAATCGGTACCAGTTCGTTTACTTTTATTGTCTACAGTTTTGTTCGACTTATACTTATACAGTGATAATTCACGCCTTTTATTGTTAAAATAATTAGTGCGTTAAATTGTTCATTACTTTTCAAAGATGTCATCTCCAACGTAGTTTCGAACAGTCAATAACATGATTCTGAAAGGGAAGTGCCTATTACATATATAGATATAATATTAAATAGGTTTTAAACAAAAAAATACTGAAACTTAAACTTTTTAAAATGGAACCAAAATTTGCTATTACTAACAATTATTGGTCTTTAGGTTATCTTATTTGGGACGATATACATAATATAAATGTTGATATAGTGTCATTACTAAATTTTATCTAGGTATGTACAAATAGGAATGTGTCAGTACGTTGAATATGGTCCTGAAGTTTATAATTGTCATGGATCACTTATCACCATAAATGATTGAGTAATAATAATTTCTGAAATGTTTTTGAATAAAAATAAAAACATATTCTTCGTCAGTATTTTTTCAAAACTGCCAGACGTGGATGGCGATTTCGAATTCATTGGTTCTCATCGTAACTACCTCCGATATTTTTAAATTCTGTGGAATGAGAACTGCACTTACTAATCATTATTAAACAAACTTTTGGGTGTTTCATACCCACCAACTATTAATATTGGAGGGGGGTCCTTCCGAACTAAATTCTAGTTCTAAGGCAGAAGGCCTTTTTCAGCATCCTTTTAGAAATCGTCAGAGTGGGTGAGAGGTAGTTCGAGAAACGCAAATGAGACGAACGAAATGAAGACAGAAGAGAACTGACTGAAACATTATCTGTGGGATATTATAATAGCATTTTTATACTCCTATCTTTAAGATGATGAAATAGACATTACGAATTACTTCATACTTTATTTTGATTAATATTACTTGTGGTAGCTGCTATGGTTACAAATATACTGTAACGAGCCTGTATGTGTGTGTACAAGAAATAAGTAAACAACAACATAATAGGAGTTCGAGAAAATACTAGAAGATGGTTCCTGATTACTCCAGAACCTTCGATACCTCTATAAATATTATGTTGTCGACGGTCAAGAACAGTTATAGTTTTAGTTTTAGTTTAGTATAGTTTGGTAGCAGTATAGTTAGAGACACAGTTTAGTACACCGACACGGTTTATAGTTGATAGTAGAATGGTAATATAAATACGATATACTGAGTGATATAAATAACACATTTACCTTGTCATATAAATAAGTTGTTGCATTAGTGTTTAAGTGTTTTAAGTAGTGTGTAAGTGTAAAATAAATAATTGTTTAAATAAATAAGTTGATCTAGAAAATTCGTTACAATACTTTTTGTTTTCGTGGACAAGTGAAAATAATCAAAAGACCTCCAGTCCTCCATATGACTGGATAGTGTCGGATTCGCTCTAAAGGGGCGCCTATCCACTGAAAGCTGTACCCTCAGGCCGTTCTAAGACCGTAATGTCCTCCTCAGCTAGGTGTGGATCAATGTTTTGTGTGATTTAAGGTTTTAGATGGAAATGTGTATGTGTTTTTTTGATAGTAGGTGTGAATGTGTGTGTGGTAATGTGTTATTTTAGAGAGGGGGAAGGCTGTAGAGGAATTGGGAGTGTTTGGGATTTTGCCAATAGTTTGGTGTTCTAGGGTTTTAGGGTTTGTGTTGATACTGGTTTGTTGTTTTCAATGGCTCTATTGATGAATTTAATTTGAAGGTCGTTTATGCGATTGGGAATAGGTATGACGTCAATGTTATAGTATAGGGTGCCTGAAGGTGAAAACCGGTAGCAAGGATGGGATGAATATACTTAATACCGTAGGGTTTAAATACATAGAGGGAGCAGTGAATACTATATGAGCGTTCCTGAAATAGGAAATAACTAGCCGTGCCCGCGACTTCGTCCGCGTGGAATTTAACAAAAAAGTTATTGTTCACAACCGTTAGCAATAGCCCGTTCGCGCGTTCTGAGCCCGCGCGACAGGCAGCCTTTAAGAGTCGTTGGTGGGAGAAGTGGCGGAAGGCGCCTGACATAACGGCGCAGCGTTGGCATGCATGTGAGCTGCGCGCGGTACTGGACAGTACTTGGACATTGCAATATTACTTTGTTTTATAATTTTATTTGATTACTTGATTAAGTACCTAAATAACCAAAGTAAAATAGCGAATAGCAAAACAATAATAGTTATGTATATTATGAACTTCGTCCGCGCGGAATAGTTATTATTCTTTTTCAAAAATAAATTAATTTCTATAATAAAAGTAGCCTCAGTGACTCCTTATTACTTTAACTATCTGCTAATGAAAGTCCAGTCAAAATCGGTTCAGCCGTTTTAAAAATTAGCCGGAACAAACAGACAGGCAGACAGACAAAAATTGTAAAAAATGTTATTTTGGTATATGTACCGTGCATACACCCATATGCATTTAGTAAAAAGTGGTTATTTTAATATTACAAACAGATACTACAATTTTATTAATCTGTATATATTGTGGGTATCAATACTCATTCTAATGCGGTTTGATTGGATTTCTCTCCCATCGTCGTATCTCTCTCTACCAATCAGGCCCTGTTAGAGCGAGAATAGAGGCCCAGAAATTCTACCTGTTGCATGGACACTGCTATAGTACTAACCCTAGAACTACCAAGACCGTCATTTTCACGGTTTTCAAATTTCATGCCTAAAAATTTGATATAATTTATGTAATTATTGTAGAATTTTATTACGACTTTTATTAAAATATAAGAACAGTTAATTATTACTATTCAATTTCCCCTCACCGACTTTAATTTCCATACTCAGTATGACCTATAGCTATTTATACCAAAATTCGTCAAAATGACGGCGTTAGCAGTTTCAAAGTTTACAATAATTTATGTATCATATATGCAATGATGGACATCATTGAATGATCCAAAGTGTTCTGAAGCCGTTATAACGCCGTTAGTTTAGAACTGGTAAATGTATTCAGGACGCAATCATTATCAGTTGTACTTCTAATGTGATAAAGTTCTTGGCGAAAAGTGCAAACTGTGCGTAATCTGTGGAAAGCCCATTCTCGGAAAAAGTATGAAAAAAAAGTCAAAAGTTACAATGAAAGCCATAATCAAAAATCCGTCAATTTGACGGGTGCGGCAAAACTGGGTATATATTTAACACCAGTAGTTCTAGTGCTAAATTCTATCTCCATGTTTTTATGCTCAAATACTTATACCAACTTAATCAATCTAATTCAGGGTGCATTTTCTCAACTCGTTAATCGACCTTCAAGAAAGTGAACACTTAAAAGAAAAAATAATAATAACAATTTATTTCTCAGAATTCAATTTTTTTTTATTAAAAGCGTTTTAATTGTTCCATAGAAGTTTATTTTTTATCAAGTTTCTTTTGTATTTCGTCGAAAGTTTTGTCCTTTGTTTCCGGTAGAAATATGTAAATAAATATTGAACCAAGAATACAAGTGGAACCATAAATCCAAAACATGGTGTAAGTACCCCAGTTGTCACTTATGGGTACATACAGGGAGTTCATAGTAAATCCAAGTGCAGCTCCGTATATAGTGTTAAAGGATACAGCATAACCTACAAAAAATTAAATTCAAACTACATAACTACAGTAACTTATTAATAAGTTTTTGGTCATTTTTCCATAAGAAAGATTGGGGGTACTTATAATTAAAACAATTCGGTTTTTGTAGCTTCCTGTATAATATTAACTAGCCTTTGAAACGATCTTGTAAACCAGAGGTTTTTTCGGATATTATGGTATTACATAATAAATCCATTTAGTATTATTGTATGGGATTTGATGTTCATATTCCCCAAATCCCTCCCGCGTTGTTATTTTAAATAATTAAGATATCTCCAAAATTGAATTATTATTGAATTGTGGGTATCAAAATACCGGTTTTACAAAAACCAAAGAAGAAAATGTTGTTTTTTTATAACGTATGAATAATTAGGTAGAAAACGTTAAATAACTATTTACAATTGAAGCTCCAGACAAAAAATACTCCAGATATTATTTACCTACTAAAAATCGTTTTGTAGGACAGAACTAAACGTTTGAAGGTGGAAGGTATATTTGTATATATCTCTATATATGTAACACATGGGCTGAAAATTCCCGGGCCTAACAAAGATAACACGTTTTTTTGTTCAAAATTCGCTTTATTCATCAACGTAATCTCCATTAAGAGCAACACAATAATTCCAGCGCCGTTCTAACATTTCAATACCACTTTTGTAGGATAATTTATCTTTTGTCTCAAAATAGACCGTAGTTTCAGCGATAATCTCTTCATTCGAGCGAAATTTCTTGCCGGTGTGCATTATTTTGAGGTCTGCGAACAGCCAGTAGTCGCTGGTAGTAGTCTCCAAATCTGGAGAATACAGTGGATGTGGGAGCAATTCGAAGTTCAATTCATGTAGTTTTGCATTTTGCCATTGTTTTGATGACAAATGACTTGTGACACGGTGCGTTGTCTTCACAATTTTTTTTTATTTGCCATATGCGGTCGTTTCTTTGTAATTTCAATTTTGCGGAATATTACATCATGCACATCATATCGCAAAATACCGAGGCCATAATCTTTTCAACCAATTGTTGTGTTTTCGACGAGCTTTTGCGGTTTGGACGAGGTTCACTAGTTGCTGTCCACTCAGATGACGATCGGTTTGATTCCGGAGTGAAGTGATGGATCCATGTTTCATCCATTGGACATATATCATATATCGACGCAAAAATTCCGGTTTGTGACGTTTAAACATGACCAAAAACTGCTCAGAATCATCAACACGTTCTTTTTTTTGGTCAACAGTGAGCAAACGTGGCACCCACTTTGAACAGAGCTTTAACTTTCTCATAGTCAAATGCTTATGCAATATAGAGCCAACACGTTACTATCTTTTGATATCTTTACGATGTCAGCTAACTCAGACAATTTCACTTTTCGATTATTCAAAACGATTTTGTGGATTTTTTCGATGGTGGTGGTTTTCTGGTGTTACCGTCTCATTTAGACGTTTACTGCGTTCTGTATCATCAATGTCTCTGTCTCTACGAGCACGTTTGAAATCAGCAAACCAACGTTTTATTTTGTTTCGATTGTTTCCGATGGAGCGGAGTCTCCATAACAATTTTCCACTTTTCAAGCCATTGCGCATTGCTTCGCTTGATCGGTATTTTTTCCCATCAAGAAGCAGTGTAAAATTAAAAATCGAAATTGTTTTTGATCCACTGTTTTCAAAATAACAAAAGTAGCGTCACTCTCTAGCGTCAACACAATAACTTATAAGCTAATGAATTGAATATCAAGAAATCATGAAATTTTAACAGCTGCCTTTTAAAGGTTAGTACTAACTGAATAAGAGGTGAATGCAATAAAACTAGCGCCATTTTTGTGTTAGGACTGAGACTTATCAGCCCATGTGTTAAAAGGTACAACAAGTAAAAAACCTAACCTAACTTAACATAACCTAATCGATGTACATCGTATAAACAGGAATTCCACGTTGTGATATTTCCGGCGACCATATTTAATTTTAAGGAATGATATATATCTATATAAAAGTACTTTCTCCACCTTCAAACATCTGGTACTTCCTTAGAAAATAATCTCCACTAGGTAAAAATAATTGGAATGTTTTTTGTTGTAAAACTTTTTTCGATTTACCTTTTATATTCATGGTGAATAATTCGCCAACGATAACGTAAGGTAAGGTTGAAATGCCAATAGTTATCATCACTTGGTACATTACCAAACCTGTAAGGGGTAACCAAGAAATTGGATCGGTATTGCCATTTATAGCTTCCAAAATATAGAAATAACTCCCTTCTCCAAACAATGCCAGGGAGCAGCTGACTGCAGATATTAATAGCAGTGGTTTTCTTCCAATCTTGTCAACAATTTGGCCACTTATTAAAGCTTAAAATAATAATAAAATATAATTAATTAATTAATTTTCGATGAAAATCTCTTTCATTCATTAATTAATTAGATAGATACTCCTGCGAAAGAATAATAGAAATCAGGGTTGTTTTTTTCTAACCTAAGTTAATGTCTTTCTAATTTTTAATTATCAATTTTTAAATAAGAAATATATAATTTTCTTTTAGAAAAAGTCAATTTCAACTTTGTAACAATAATTATACAGTTAATGCAGAACACATTAAAAAAAATAGTTTTAAGAAAGAATTTTAATTTTTTTGTCAGTAATTTACCGAAACTACCGGAAGTGGATCGTAATTTTGGACTTACTAGTTCTTATTATCTTTGTCGTAAGTTCAGTTTGAAAGCACTTGTCAAACATATGAAATACCACAGTTAGCAGTAAATATCGATAGACAAATTAGAAAAAAGTAGGATATATAGAATTAAGTGCAATACTCATAATGCTCTTTGCATTGGGCACAGTGGAAGAGCTATAAACATAAGAATAAAAGAACACCTATATAGTATTAGTTAAAAAGAAAAAAAACCAGCTTCTCGGATCATTGTACCTCTTTTAACCACCATTTAGAAAAGGAAAATGTAGTAGTTTTACATATTAACAGTAACAAAACGAAAACTCTATTTCTTCTAGAAAACCTATAATAGCAAGGTATTCAAAAAAACAAACACTTGGAAAGTTTCGCTATTATTTATTATCAACTATATACGTATTTTGCCTGCTTAGGAATACTACTTATTATACAATTATCACATTTAAATACAGACCAATGACATAGGTAGAAGAGGATAACATCCTAATGGTTTATACATTTTCTGCAATATTAAACTTTAATAGAGGGTTAGGGCCAAAATCCAACTTATCATTGGTTAGAACTTTATTTTCTGACCGAAAACTTGTTAGGATTTTTGTAATAATTTTTTTTTGAAACTGCCCGTAGTGTTTGTTTTCATTTTTGCTTCATTTATTTTAAAGTTGACTATAAAATGTTTTAGTGACATACATTTTTAAAAAAACAATTATTATGTTTTTGGTCAGAAATTTATCGAGACCACCAGACACGGATCGCGATTTCGCTCTTGTTAGAAACTCATCAGCGTATCATAGGCAGTCTCGATAAATTACTGACCAAGCTGTAATGTTCCATAAAGAACAGTTAATATAATAATAACGTAGAGGCAATTGTTGCCATCTAGTGGATTTTAGCTGCTACAGAATATATTAAACTGGACAATACATTTTTTAATTTAGTTAGGCACAGTGATCTTATTTTTACTTAATCTACTTTAAAGTTGTTATAAATACAACCGTAAGTAATATGTTTATTAAGGCCTGCAGGTACTTTGCCTTGAAGCGCAACAATGAAATTTGACCCTCTAATTAAAAAAAAATAAATAAAGTTGCTGCACTTGGTGAAAGGTTGCACTGAAATTGATCTCATAAAAAGGAAAACAAATAACAGCCTTTCTTAAAAAAGTAGCTTAATATAATATACACTTACAAGATACAAATTGAGCGAATCCAAAAATAATACTTGAATATGAAGAGGACAAGTTACTTCCACTACTTTCGATTATTGTTTGCATATATGCACTTATTGGTTGAATCCCACTGAAATGCTGAACGGTCTTAAGACCTGAAATATAAAAATTATCTCAAATTTCTAACAATATCTCAAAACTATTATAATTCATAATAACAATAGTGGGTAGTTAAAACAAAAACTATAAGTTTTTGGTGAATTGTATCCAAGAGACAGCCGAAACGTTTAGTGCTAAAATACAAAGGCCCTAACGAAATTCAAACAGCTGAAGTAAATAAAAATGATAAATATTTAGCTAATAAGGATTTTTCGATCGGATAATTATGAAACATCTTCTTCAAAAATATATAAGACAAAGAAAAAGCTTCTTTTTTATATTCAATATTCTGTATAGAACACTTTTGAGTTTCTAGAAAGAACCACACTTTTAAATATCCCTAACAACGCGAAATTGCTTTCTTTGGATGTCGTCAGCTTATTTACTTCGGTATCATTAGATGAATTGAACAAAATTATTTTAAATCGCTTTAATAGTACAGACAACCCAGATATTTGGAAAGATCAATTTTTAAACGTTTTCAAGACATGTTTAAACCAGAATTACTTTAATGTTAATGAGAATTTGTACAAATAGCTGGATGGTTTGCCAATGGATTCCCCCATTTTGCCCTTGCTGGCAGACATTTTTTTATGTCCAACTTTGAAAATAACTTGTTTAATGATTAAAAAGTCCATACGGATAATTTTCTTTTCTGGGCTAGATATGTGGACGATATTTTTTGTATTTGGTTAGGGACAGAACGTCAATTAGAGAAATTCCTTACACATCTTAACAGTATTAATAAAAGAATTCATTTTACTTTGGAACTGGGTAAAAAAGATGGCTTAAACTATCTAAATCTTAACATAAAAATTGTTAATAATAAATTAGAATTTAACATTTATAGAAAGCCAACAACCACGGACTGTATTATTAATGCAAAGTCAAATCAATCACACCAAATCAAAATGGAAGCATTTAATAGTTACATTTATAGATTACTGAACTACCCGCTAAACAGTAATAATTACAAATAAGAACTAAAAACAATTAAAATTATAGCTTCTAAGAACGGTTACAATCCCATTGTAATTGATAATATGATTAGAAAAATGAAAAACTGCGTGAGTTGTGAGTTGGCTGAGACTGTAGGCCAGTGATTCTCAACCTTTCCTTTATTGCGGCACACTTAACGATTTTAAAATTTGTCGGCACACAAAGAAAAAGATCAGTTTAAAAATATTTACTTATCTGTGATACACTGCGTAAAATAGTTTATGATAATAATTTTAAATGTGTGAAATAAAATAAGATGTACCTACTACAAAAATAACAGTACGTTTATGAAGGGATTAATTACAAGTTAATAATAAGAATACTTTTGATGCTAAATTTGAGCTTCATGTTTTTTGATAATTTCTTTATATTTGGTCGTAAAAATGACAATGCTACTCTCATATCGTCTTCTACATTTAACAATCTTGATCTTTTTTAGTTTTAATGTTGGTTAATGCTGAAAATTCGAATTCACACAAATAAGATGTGAAAAATTGTAGTAATATATTTAAAGCTTTTTTGACTGTCATTGGATAATCGCATCTAATGTTAATCCAAAATGAATTAACTGACCAATCTACTATATAAGTAACCATTTTAACACATTATTCCAGAAATTTTTCAATTCCGATGAAAAAAATTTTGTAACAAGTGCTTTTCGATGCAAAAAACAATCGGTAACTAATATATATCCATCCCCATTCAGTTCTTTAACATGTGCTACAAATCCTTTTACATGTCCAGTCATAGCTGGAGCACCATCTGTACAAATGCCTATCCATGACTTCCACGAATCTTTAATTTCTTTAATATGAACTAATTATATCAGAAATTTGTTTGCCAGTTGTAAAATTAGGTAACTCCCGACAACATAAAAATTGATGAATTATATCATTTTCCTGAATAAATCTAACGAATGCAATTCATTGAGTTTTTCTTGTAATATCTGTGGTTTCGTCGATTTGTAGGGCAAAATTTGAATTTGTAAGAGTTTTTGCAGTGTTTTGCTGAATATATTGCGACATATCTTTAATTCTGCAATACGGCTGCAGCAACGCTCTCTTCGCCGCTATGTAAAACGCCTTACTATAAACGCATGCATTTATTCCTATTGGTTTGAATAAAACGCTATGCTCTCCTCTGCGCTCTCCCTATGTTCGCCGCTTCACTATAATCCGGCACTAAGAAAGAACGCGTTGCAAAACAAATAATGAGATAATTTAATTTTTTTTAAGGATTTAAATATCTATTCCTGTTAAAAATATTTTTCTTTTTAAATCATATTATTTAATAATATTAACATTATTATATATCTAAAATTTGGCGGCACACTTTTAGAATTTCGGGGCACACAAAAGTGCCGCGGCACAGTGGTTGAGAATCACTGCTGTAGGCATATCAACTGAGCGAGTGCATCATATTTTGCATGAATAATGAATATGTGGACATGAAAAAGCCGTCGGCATGATGGGTGCCGCGATTACTAACCCCACCGTGTGACAAGTTCAAAGGAGCGTTTGGAAATTTACAGCGCGGTTTCGTTACCGTAGATGAAACATGGATCCATCACGTAACACTAGAGACCAAGCAACAACCGAAACAGTTGAAACACTGGGTTTCTAAATGTGAACGTGTACCAAAGAAGGCTAAGGTGGACCTATCGGCTAATAAAGTCATAGCCATAGTTCCCTGGGATTCACGCGGTGTAATTTCATATTGATTACACTGAAATAAGTAAAACGATCAACGGCAAATATTATTAAGAGTTGCATCTGCTGGACAGATTTGACAGTATTTTGAAGCAGAAACGACCGCATTTAACCAAGAAAAAGGTTGATTCCATCAGGACAATGCACGGATGCATATGTTTGTAGTCATCATGGCAAAATTTCATTAATTGGCCTACGAACTGCTTTTACGTGTTATTACATGAACATATTTTCAACACAAACCTGTTACAATTATAAAAGGCTTTCTGAATTGGCTTTTCGTGAAGAGTTCCCAAAATTGTGATGTTCTTTCGCTATCATTTTTTAAAGTGCTTCTTATCTCTTGCATTCTTTCTTCGATAAAATTCTCATCGGCCTGATTGTTCGACAACTTCACAATGCACTTTCTGGCCTTGTCCATTTTGTCCTTTTTAGCTAAATAATACGGAGTTTCCGGCAAAAACCAACACATGATCATAACTGCAAAGGGCACTATACCACAAGTTCCCGCCAACACGTGATATGATACGAATGGGCCTACTGTGTAAATATACAAACTGCCCAAAAGTCCTAGTGCAACAAATAGGTTAGAGAGACGTCCTCGGATGTCCTTTTCGGATATTTCCGCGTTATAAATTGGAAGAGTCTAAAAACTGGAGGTAATTTTGTAAAAAAGATGATGGATAATAAAAAACTTACGGTGCACATCAGACCACTTCCAAGACCTACAATAAATCTGGCTATGTACAATGCAAGAACCGATTTTGCAAAAAAAATTATCACCCATGACGCGAAAAATGGTACTGTAGACATGATGAGGGTTATTCTTCTACCCAAATAATCATTAGTCCATATTGCCAAAAGACAGCCCGCTATCGAACCCAAATTTCTTATAGAAACTATCCACGAAGCTTCTGACTAAAACACAAACTACATTTTATTATTTTAAAGACTTTTGATAATGTAGATAAATAGAATATTCAAATACTTAGAAATGGAAATTCATTATAAATATATTACCTAATAAAATGCCCATTGGGTCTAATCTCCGTAAATTACATTGTTTCATCTTAAGCAACCGTTTTATTGACATTAGAACTTCAGCAGATTTTATACAAAAATTTAAAATATTTTATCGAATTTTGTGTTCAAGTATTACCGGGCCTGGAGTTAATGTTAGCCGGGGTAAATTACTTACATCCAGTTGATCGTTAATTAATTTATCACAATTTTTAAATTTATTAAAAAGGACACAATGTTAAATCTGGATTTAGTAGTTCACTTAGACAACGGCCCTACAGCCCGAATCTTTATTCTACTAATTTTTGTTGAATTTTCAAGTTATACTCGTACATGTTGATGAGCTTCAATTAATCTTACAAATCTAAAATTATTGGTCCATTAGAAAACTGAAGATTAAAATCTAAAAATAGCCACAAGTATAGAGACTAACGACAGCATTTAGAGTAAAGTCTAAAACTTGTCTTAATCGTCATAACAAGGACAGCAATAAAGGTCAAGACCAAAATTAGTTTTACTTGTCAAGGATAGAAACAGCATATACGATTCTGACAGCCTCTAAGATCAGGACTAGAACTAGCTTTAATTGTCAGAACTAAAGAAACCTCTTAGGATCAGGGCTGAAGCTAGATCTTAATCGTCAGTATTATCGGCGGCCTTTAGAGTTAGGACCAAAGCTAACCTTAATAGTAAGAGCTTGTAACAGCCTTTGAGGTCAACACTAATGCTAGTTTTAATTTTCAGGACTAAAAACTACTCTAAGGATCAGAGCTAAAAATAGGTCTGAATTATCAACTTTAACGGTAGCCTTTAGGGTCAAGGCTAAATAAAACTAGTCTTGATCGTCAAGATTATCGGCTAGTCCTAATAGTAAGGAGTAAGAACAGCCTTTAAAATCAGTATTAGAGCTAGTTTAAGACTAAGAACGCCACTTAGGGTCAGGACTAAACCTAGGTCTTAATCGTGAGTATTATCGGCAGCTTTTAGGATCAGGATTAAAGCTAATCCTAATAGCAAGTACTAAGAACACCTTTAAGACCAATACTAAAGCTAGTCATAATTGTCATGACTGAAACCAATCATTATGCTAAGAGTTAAAACCAGTATTAATTATTAACTGTAGTACTGATTGTTAGTATTTGGAGTAGAAGTTGAATCAAAGGTAAAACCTATATGTTTCAAATTGTCTACTATTATTGAACTAACAGGGCAATTTATATTTAAATTTTAGCTACTGTTAACTACCTTAGTACTATATAATTCTGACTTATTAGTTCTAATCAGCTCATCATCGATAAATTATTGACCAATTCGAAATTGCTCTATAAAAGGAAGTTGATTTAATTTTGTATTACAGGAAGTATGTCGCCATCTATTGATACTTACAGCAAGTGTAATAATTCATATATTTGACAAGGCCTTAGGTTATAAATTTCTGATGAAGAACTAAATGTTCTTAATTAATTTGGTTTAGGTACGTGCCTATCACGTAATATAATATTAACAGTTGTTAATCTTAAAACAATATAATTTATAGACATTAGACTAAACAAGTCTCTTATTAATATTAAACATTATAAATAATTACAAACGCAATTGAAGAAATAAATTCCTTTATTGAAAAAAGTACCCATGTTATTGTAGTCGATAATATTAAAACACTAACTAGTAACTAAACTAAACTAAGTCTTACACTGGTGATTGTGACACCGATGGGAGAATCGTCTGATCTCAGCAACGGTAATGTTGGGGAGGTCCATGCAGTGTGGGTGGAATTACTGAGGGCAGTTAATGATGCTAAAAGGAATTGTTATTTTAAAATCATTAGAAAAATATTTTGATAGGTATAGTTCTTGCATTATGACATGGCAATCATTGAAACATTAAAGATTAATGATATTATATGCTGCTTCTATTGCATTATACAGGGTAGATTTTTAGAAGCAAATGGTGAAGTTTGAATATTACCAGTACATTGATAATATGTATTGATTTAGAACAGCTGAGTATGTTCTGAACACTTGAATAATAATTTTTTATTTTTTATTTTTTGTGTTTCATTCCCACCAGCTACTCGTGCTGGTGGGCGGGCAGTCCCTCCAAATTACACTGTAGTGCAAAGCCGGAAGGTAGGGCGTAAGACCCTCTTCAGCCTCCTTGCAGGAATCGTGGAGATGGGTAGGTGATGTGGTTAGGGAGAGAAAGATGAGACGGACGAAATGAAGACAGAAGAGAAGTGAAAGGTTATCTGTGGAAAATTACTGCCCTAGAATTTGCCTAAATGATCCAAGGAAACCACAGAAAACATGGACCAGAGCAGCCGAACCCGAGTTCGAACCGGTGACCTCCCGAATGCTAAGCAATGATCTAGAGCACTAGACCACGCCGCTCGGTGACTTGAATAATTGTAACCACAACCCAACAGATGGTTTATCGTTTCTTATAGTCTTCTTCATCATCACCTAATGTAATTGTCTTAACGTTAACAATCTCTTTATAATAAAACTATTTTTTACTACGTATATCTGCCACCCTTCCCCATAGCTGTTCCTTCCCCCCTCTTTGTTTCACTATTTGTCTTCTTTTATAGCTGATCTTTTCATGAACCGTTGCCAGATTGATGAGTTATTCAGTATTTTCCTCGACCATGGCTAAGATATGTGGATGATATTTCTGCTATTTTTGATTTATATTCTCGTAGTCTTTAAGACTTTCTTGCTAAATTAAATTCACGTTACCCCTGTGTTAATTTTACTGTTGAAATAAAAAGCTATGGAAATATACTATTTTTGGATCTTTTGGTTGTAAGAAAGGGGAATTGTTCATAATTCGACATTTATAGAACACCTACTAATACTTCTAGATTTATAACACATGACTCTACTCGTTGTAGTCATCATAAAATGGCTAGTTTGTTTGAATTGCCATGTACATAGGTTACAGTTTTCTTTTAAATAGAGGTAGGCACTATAAAGAACTTTGTACCATTAGAAATATTGTCAAAAACAGCAGTTATAATTATAAGTTAGTCAATAGGTTTAACAGAAATAAAACTTCACAAAGTAGATTTTTACAATTTTTTTATTTTTATTTAACAATGTTCAATGTAACATGTTTCGTCAAAACTTTTTCGCTTCTTCGGATAGGGAGTATTTTCTACTAAACCTAAACTGTCGCATCACATCTTAAATACTAGGTTGCATTTGGGGGTAGATATAACATTAAAAAATGTTAAGGAGACGGAAATTATTTCCTTCAGTCTAGTCATGTAAATAGTATATATTATATTATATATTAAATAATTCCCCTCTCCTTAATCTTTTTTAATATTATATCCAACCCCAAATGCAACCTAGTAGTTAAGACGTGATGCGACACTTTAGGATTAGTAGAAAATACTCACTATCCGAAGAAGCCAAAAAGTTTTGACGAAACATGTTACATTGAACATTGTTAAATAAATAAAAAAGTGAAAATCTACTTCGTGATATTTTATTTCTGCATTATGGATTTTCATCAAGTAAAGGTCTAAACTATTCAATATGTTTAAATTTAACTTTTTTGATAAACCAGTAAATCTCTTGAAGCATTTTAAATAACAAATTTAATTATCGGTTTCGTGATATTTATTGCCAGTTCTTTTTTGGGTGATTTCATACCTACAATAAACTTTAATGCATCAATGTGATATTAATTATTTAATTAATTTGTACAGGTTACCTCATATTAATTAGGAAAAATTCGTTACTGCTGTCACGCTCTCGCTGGGGCTCGAACCCGGGATCCTTGGCTTTACGCGCCAATCCTTTTGCTACTAAGCTTAGTGACGCGTAAAGCTAAAGCTCCCGGGTTCGTGTCCCGGCGAGATCGTGACAGCAATAACAAAATTTTCCTCATTAATTAAGTTAGTAAGTGCGTACTTTACTTTTGTACTAATTGTTTCAAATCCGATCAGTTTTGACTTAAAACTAATCGTTAAAGTGATGAGTCAAAATGAAACATTTCAATACTTTGTTTTACTTCTATAGTTTCTAATACACGTTATAGTGTACGACTTACCGACAAGCGCAGCAGTGTATTGTAACACTCTAACTTTCTTTAACTTAGTATTGAGAAACATCACTTTTGAGTAGAAAATTTAAAGTTAACGTATGTATGTGAGTTGTCATGCGAACGTGGGTTCACATTTATCTACAAAAAAATCGCTAATCGTTAATTCGTTAGAGATAATCTGAAAACTTGTTACTTAATTTTAAGTATATGACTTAATATAGTTTGAAGATTAGATAATTTAATAACATTTATATTTGCCCACAACAAATTGCGATAAAGCAAATCCGTATATAAAATGTATTAATACTGCTTCAATAAACATAAATCCTTTAGGGAGACTTATAAGCAACATAGAGTACAAAATACGTGATACTGCGTTTTCAATTTATTGCATCTGTATTAAGCTGAAGGTTTATATGCTTCTGACATGAATAAAAAATTAAGAAATGTGCCTTAAAATTTGTACGGATTCAACGGTAGGATATTTGTAAAACATAATAATAGTGATAGCAACAAATTATTTTTAAATTTTAATTTGAGGTTGGCTATGTTATTTTTATTAGAAAAAGCTCCTTTAATTTATAGTTCTTCAAATCAATTGAGACGTTTGCCTTTCTGTTCAGTATGTAATAAATTAATGTTATCTGTATTTACCTTATGTTTGTTTTCTGTCCTGTAGACTTTTACCTTTTGTTACGTCTTTTACGTGTTCTTTTATCCTTGTTGGTAATTTCCTACCTGCCTGACCTATGTAATAAGCATTACAATATAAACAATTTAATTTATAGACCTCGCTTTTATTTGTAACAAGTTGTCAAGATTAACCATGAATTTTCCTAAATTATACTTATTGATTGACATCGTTATTTGTCCTAACCGGTTAAATTTTTTACAAAATTTACCACTAAACTTAGGAACAGAGTCGCTTGGCATGCGAGAGGTTCAACAAAACAACTACTTTCCCTTTTCGTAACGTATATTTATAATGACTAAATCAAAAAAACAACTAAAACTAAATTTTCAGTAGTTGAAGAACTTATTTCAATAATTTTTAAATATGTACCTACTTAAGGATACTATGCGCGCGCATTTTATTCTCTTTTTCTCGCCTGTGACTTCGGGAGTGCTGGGCCCCTCCAGAGAGTGCAGCGATTGATTTTTTAAAGAAGGGACATTTTCGATTTAATGACTAATTACCTGTGAGCGTGTAATCAATAACGTGCATGACTTATTAGTGTGGTGTTACTGCGAAAAATTATTGCATATTACGCTGCTATGACCTTTTATATATTTATATACGAGGCATGTTTTTTAAGTAAGCACCGTTTTGAAATTAATAACAAACGTGCAAAGATATCTTATTAATTTTATTTTTACATGAAACCCTATACCTTAATCTACTTTTCTACATAATTTCCTTCAATATTGAAGCAATTGTCATAACGTTTGACCATTTTTTGAATACCCTTCTTATAGAACTGTGCCGCCTGACTTGTTAACTGTTAACGACTGCATCACGGCTGTTTTGACTTCGCCTTTAAGACGCTGACTGCCCAGATGTTTCTTCAAGTGTAGGAACAAATGGTAGTTACTGGGCGCCAGATCAGGGCTATACGGAGGATGATGTAGAGTTTCCCAGTGAAACGATGTGATGAGATCTTTGGTCCGATGCGGACTTGCATTGCCATGCAGCAAAACAATGTCCTTGCTCAACTTGCCACTTCTTTTGTTCTGGATTGCACGGCGCAGATTCCTTACCATTCCATCACTCATAATGTTTTGTCCGTAAACTGCACAGATCTCACGATCTCCGTTAACACTAAGGAATCGTATAACAGCCCGAACTTCATAGTCGGCGGGACTCACGATTATCGGAGGCATCTTAAGCACTCAGTAAACAACGTAAACAAGGGCGGATCAGACTGTAATGGTGTCAGTGTGTATGTGAGAGATGTAGGTACTCAAACTGGTAGATTAAGTAGATTAACTCCCCTGGACTCCCTCATCACGCAGACTTTTTCATGGCTTCGCAGACTTATTTCATCCCCTCGATAATGACTTACTCTGGCTCTATATAGGACCCACATTCATTGTGGTTCCGTGCAACGTAAATTGCGCTGAATATATAACAATATATATAATGCAATTTTGAATAACGATTCCGTATTTCTTAAATTGAACCAAATATTTTTTTGAATAATTAATAAAATAATATAATTATCTTAATTATAAGCACTATATGATACTATTAAACGTTACTATAAGATATATAATCTTGATAAAAGCTTCGTATACCGAAACAATTGTAGAGATTTACAATAAACTATTTTGAAACATAAAAGCGAAGTTTTGTTTTACTTTACTAGGTTAAAATTATTTAGAAGCAACGTTCATTTCATTTTCATAATCGTCAGACTTCTCGAGCGATAAAAATCGCTGAAATATGCACAAAAATTCAATTAAATATAATATCGAATCGACTGATTTTTCGGAACCTTGTACAGCCAACAACCATTCTTTAAATCCTTACTATAAGATAAAATTGCTTTATAACTGCTCCAAATACAACATTAGCCCTTTTAAAAGTTGTAGACATTAAAACGACATAAAATGGAACAAAATGTTGTAAACATTCCAGAAATGAAATTATCACAATTTCAAGTTTCGTGCTTGTGGGAAATTGTTTACACAGTATTTAGATAGTCAGAAATTAAAAGTATTTACTGACAAATATACATACGCCACTAATATCAGTTAAGATATATGGAGGTACACTAACGAATCTTATATACGTTGTTTTTATTCAGTTTTTTAACAAGCAGCGCTTTTTAAAAAATTTTACCCTTTAAGTTTTTTAAACAAAATGTCTGGTGGTCGACTGCTAGGTGGTCAGGTTCGTTGTTTTTTAACCGTGTGTCGAACAACGCTATTTACTTCAATATGAAGCACAAAATATTAATTCTTTAGCATATTTGCTTTGTTTAATATCATTTTAAATATTTTCATGCTTTTCGAACATTATGTCCAAACTAAGAAAAATAAAACTCAAAAGAATGTTTCAATAATATATTGTTCAGTTCAATATGTTTCATCAACAGTGCACCGAAAAAAGTTTGCTTAGTATTGTGTCCAAGTTCGTGATACATCATTTATCTCGGTAACTAATTGAAATAGATGCCTATTCTTTCGTATAAAAGTGATAAGAGTTCATTTACTACAGTAACTCTATTGTTACATGTACTTGTTAATATCATATAAATATTTGTGTCCAATTCATCCCCTGTGTAAGTAGTTTAATTATTCAAACTGAACCCTTTTGTACAAAATTATTTCCTTTTGTAAATATTGCAGATATTGTTTTCAAATCTTTTGTATTCTGTTTCTATATCCTAATAACATTATTCCTTACTTTCCTGTGAGCCCTTTTAACATTTCAACTTCACGCACTAACAGCACGATACCTGTGCTTCGCATGCCTTCCTAATTCCTATTTGTTTGGGTCTAAATTCTAATTTCTCAGTATTTATTAAATCTAAAAATTTCTAGTCTTATTACCACCTAATTGGTACCCAATTTGCGCATTTAACAGGTGCATCTGTGTTTATCTAGCATATGTTTGTTACCGAGAGGCGTGGTCTAGTGGTTTAGATCATTGCTTAGCATTCAGGAGGTCACCGATTCGATTCCGGGTTTTTTGTGGTTCCTTTAGGTCATTTAGGCAAATGTTGGGGTAGTAATATTCTACAGATAATCTTTCATTTGTCTTCTGTCATTTCATCCGTCTCATCTTTCTCACCCTAAAAGAAGGCTGAAAAGGCCCTTACGCCCTATCCTCCGGCTTTGCACTACAGTACAGGTCGGAGGGACTGACCATCCATCAGTATGAGTAGTTGGTGGGAATGAAACACCCTGAAGTTTAAGTTTAGTTACATGTCTGTTGTGTGATTTTCACCACAATTCACACAATGTGCTGTTATATGACAGTTATGTTACATAGAATGTGTGTTACGTTGTCTCATTGAACGACGATGTTTGTATTTTTCGGTCTGGACGCAGAGTTGGAAAATTATCGTGATGTTGAGGAGCTGACCAAGACGTGAGTGGTAAAAATTTAGTACGGTATTTCATTCGAGAGATGTAGGAACCCTTTATCTATCTTCCGGTTAGATTCTTGCTGATTTCTTCAGGTGTAAAATCGGTTGAAATTCCTCTGATCAGGTTCTGCCATTGCTCCTTCTGCCCCTGCTCCTTCTGCCCCTGCTCCTTTCTGCCCTTGCTCAAAACTGGTACCGGAGATGGAAACTTTCCATCAATGAGACCAAATCGGAAGCAATTCTCTTCTCACACAGAACCCGGAAACCCCCCGCCCTAATCGTCAACAACCGTCCCGTCAAATGCACCAACCTACCTAAACGTCGTCTTCGACAGCACCCTAAACTGGAGACGACATATCCTGGTCACCCGAAACAAGGCTGTAGGCGCATACATCGCACTCAGGCCTTTCTTCCAAAATAACTCCATCTCCCAACAAACTAAAATCCGTGCGTTCCACGCAATCAACAAGAGCATTTGTTCCTACGCCATTCCCGTCTGGGGATGCGCCCTTCCCCACCGCCTACAACTTCTTCAAGGCACCTACATGCGGATTCTCCGTTCCGCATTAAACTACCTCTGGTTCGTTACAAACATCCAAATTCTGAAAGAAACCGGTTTACCTTCTCTCCCCGATGTTGCAAATACATACACGGCAAACCTTCGGGCCTCCGTGTCACCCCACCATCTCGACACTCTTCAACCACGTCCCTAAACCATACGATCGCTTTTGAAGACCTTGTCACCTTCTACTCTGGGCCGCCCTTATTCGCTTTTTAGCGCGAGTGCCCACTTTTCACATCAGAGGTGGACCACCGTCTTTCGAACGCCCTCTCCAAACGCTCCCGTCCCTTCCCCCCACACAACTCTGCCCTCTCCTCAATCCATTTCCCTATACCAACCTCTCCACATCTACCATAGGGATGTTAAAACCTTCTGGTTGATAATCCCCACTCAAGGTGGGTTTTTAGTCAGTAAGAATCTGACACTACCCCTCTTCAGGGGGTGCCTATGTAAGGTTTCCCACCTCGAATTATATATAAACAAAAAAAAACTGATCAGGTATTTGAAGTATCGGCTGGCCTTGTCGTTGCACGTGTAGTATTCAAGGCCACATGATTTTAAGAGCATCAGCAAGTTTTCTCGGACCTTTTCTGTCGTGGGCTATACGTCGGTACCGACTTTAATAATGAAGGCCTTATTGAACCTTATTATGTATAATTTGAATAAAACTTAGCTTTAGCTTTTGTTTATTCTGAATATGCTGTCGTATCAATTGCGCCAACTCAATAATGTAAATTTATTATCGCAGATGACGTAGGCCAATGTGTTAACCTAATAATAACGCAACGCAGCGCTGCGTCACCAATGTCTAGCGCCCACTAACATTTTTTAAAGGCATCATTTTAATATTTACAGGAAACAATTGTGTCAATAAAATATTTGTACCACGCAATGCAAAGTAAATAAATAAAAACTTCGATAAAACCTACAAAAATTGATTAAATACTTGTTAAGATATCATTACAACAATGTTAACATGCAATTAGTTTAAGTGTCCTATCTGCGTATTGTTTACCTGTAAAGATTACCGCCGCTATTTTTTTTAATAAATACTTAATGATAACATTGTCTTTATTATGCATGAAATGCTTATCAAGCATATTCATTAATACTGTGATGAATACAAACGTATTCGGATTGAAAGCATTAATAACCAATGTAGGTGCACAGGATGCACAATAAAACATACAGGAAATAAAGAATCTTAAGTTTTATCCAATCCACCCCTAAATTGTAAAAAGATACTGTACGATTTTCCTTTGCCCAGTTGCGCCACTTCCTTCTCTACCTTAAGATGTTTTCTTGTAAGAAAAACACTTCGTAGGATTTAATTAATTTTTTAATATAAAATATTTACACTAGCTTAAAATTAGGTTGATAACGAAGGAAATGTTGATAATGCTTTACTACAAAAAGATGATTATGATTACTAAACTATATTTGATAATTATTCGAGAACTGATTACTAAAACGACTGAAGACTGACTGATGACTGTTACAACTTTCTTGAAACTATCCACTCTCAATGATGCTTTATATTTTTCCGACACCTCACAATGATGCCCCCCGAGAACAATGGACACTGTCAACCGCCGATGAAAATAGCATCGAACATTGTTTATTATTCTTCCTAGACTAACCTTTGCATATACAAAGTCCTAAAAATAATATTATACTTACACCCGGCAGCACTTTAATAGATAGTAACTCCTACTACTTAGAATACTTTATAAAAACTATTTCAACATAGAATGTTAATTATGACTTAACATAAGATATAGTTTTCGAATTGGTCCGTATAAATTATATGTCAATAACGTGAAATATATTTTCTTTTGTTTCAATTCATTATAAACAACTATTCTGAAAACACGTATCCAATCTTTCAATTCAGTATTTATAGAAGACCTCGTCTTCCTATGCTGACCCAAGTATATTTCAAGTGCATAGATGTATATTTATTGATTTCAAATCTGGCCTTAGAATTACCTTAGCGCATCAAGATTTTAGAGGTATCTTAATCTTAAAATATAAGTGATGCAAATTTGTCTTATTTTTTTGGGATAAAGATATATTGAGGTTTGAATGTACAATGATAATTCTAGAGACCAATTGGAATTTGCCTTTGAAAAATACATGGAATATGATTATCCTTCTCGTGTTTTTTTCTTTTCAACACTTTATTCTAATGTCCTCTTTCTCGAAGAATCTTTCGATTTCCAGATTACTACTATGAAGTGCTGAAAAATGAACCAGAAATGAAGATAATGGTTTTCGATATATTCAACAACGGTGAACTGGAACCTTGAACTCGATTCCTAAGTTTCCCCAGGAAACAAACAAAATGACCTCCTCTCTACTACGTCTTTTTCTTTTCTTTTTTTTTTGTTTATCCTCGAGGAGGGGAAATCTTCAAAAGACACCCCCCGAAGAGAAAGGTAGTGACGGATTCTCCAAGGCGCCTACAGACTAAAACCCCTCCTCGAGAAGCTTTCTGTCGAAGACGACGCCAAGATAAGTTACGGAATTACTTCATTTGATGGGGTGGTTATTTACAGAGATGGGAGGAGAGGTTAGATTCCTACGGGAAAAAAAAGTTGCTTCCGATTTGGCATCGTTAAAGGAGAGTTTCCATCTACGGTACCAGTTTAGGAGCAGGGGGCACGTCTTTTTCTTACAAACTAACTAATGGGGGTGTACTGCCCTACCTTTCCCGCACTTGAACATCCTTAGTCTATCTTCTTTTACACCTATCTGTCTCGCTCTCTCATACTCTTTCGTTCAATCATACTTTAACAAAAGTTTTACTTCCTAAGTCTCTACGCTAACATTCAGTAATAATTTCTCCGACCTTGTCTACCTACCCTGATCCATAAATTTAAAAATGCTTTTAAAGTTAAACTAACGTCATGATATTTAAAATATTTCTGTCACCACATTTCTAATCGCTCGGATTTGAAGGTTAAGATATTTTAAAGGGTAGATCTAGTGGGACAGATACCGGCTCAGCGATTAATGATTGATTGGAAATAACTACTATCTTGGTTATTTTGTCCTTCTATTGTACGTAATAATATTCATAGAAAGGGCAAAAATTCAGTTTTTTGGAATGTAAGGTTCGAATATTTGGAAATATTAAGGCAGTTATAATTCCACATTTGGACATTATATCGGAATGACATCTCTGGTACTAGATTCCCGATCGATGTTTACCTGTGTTATACGTATTCTTCAAACTCTAAGAAAAAAGATAATAAACGTACAAAATTAACGTTAATCCATAAATACAGAGAACATTTAGTTCTTGGCTAGCGATTAATCGAAATTACCAGACATGGATTTCGATTAAGAACTCATTAATTCTCATCAGTGCACCATAGATGGAAATGATAAATCACTGACTAAAACAAAGTTCTAAAGGTAATTTCGATAAATTTCTGCCAAAGAACTAAATGTTCTTTATTAATTTGGTTTACGCGTCTTTCGCGGAATAAGCAGCTTCGTCGGATCAGTCGGACGAGTAGATACGTTCGTAAGGCCATGCAAAACATACCAAATACTACTATTTTTTATTTTAATTTTTTCTTCTAAGATTGATCTTATTTATTTTGTTGCAAATGTGCAATAGTGCTAATTGCGGTCATTTTAAGTTTAAATGTACTATTCACGTCTTTAATCCTCTAAAAATCAACTTAATAACATATTTTAAAGGTTAGTAGAAGTTAGCATTACTATTACTATAATACTCTTATTAATTAAAACTGCTTATCGTAAAGACTTTTTGAAGTAACTTTATCAACAACTCGTTTCTATAGTAGGTGAAAATGAAGATGTAGGCATTGAAAAAATTATCAATTATTATCAATTCAATATATTGCATGATTAAAAGAAAAAGTAAGTAACTAATTCAACCACTTTTAAGATTGTTGTTCGGATATTAGACGGTGCAATACTTCGACAGGATGTTACAAAATAAATTGTTAAATTTGCGGTATAGGCAGTATTTTTACACAATATGTGGTATGTATTTTAAGAAAGGCAAAGTGATCGAATATAATGTTTATTTGTTTTTGTCTAACAAGCTATTACAACTGTGGCCGCCACAGCCATTCATGAATCCTGGTCTTCACCATATCTGCCTCAACTACAGTCTGAAGACTCACCAATAGGTGTTACATTGGGAACAGTTAAGTAAAAAAGTTTTTATAAATTTATCAATTGTTTAAACAATATAAGAACATAAGCTTTCACGGCCGGAATTCATAGTAGAATGATGATTCGGGCTTGTCAGTCAGTCGTTGCCGAGACTTCGAGGTATAATCTTCGCACACGTAGTCAACACAGCACCCACTGAAGATGTTAGCCGTAGTTGCTGACGAAACGTCTGGACGAAACCGTTCAAATCGACCACGGCCTACAAGCCCGAATCATCATTCTACTATTCAAACAGTCATCAAAAACAATAACATTGATTGTAATCAGAAAAAAGCTCGTTTAATTTTTGTCTATTCTTTTCGAAATTACTTAGAAAATACCCCCAGGATATGGGTAAAATTGATATATTATATTGAAAGTAATTATAAAATTTTTGAATGAAGGTAAAAGAATGGCTCACTCTCAGTTTAATTATTTATTATGGATTTTCTTAATGTATAATTATATAAATATCCAGCGGCGTTGTGTAGTGCTCTAGATCATTGGGTTCGATTCCGGGTCCGCCTGTTCTGGTTCAAGTTTTCATTATCAGTCATTCATTTCTCATCTGACTTCATTTCTTTTATCTCATCAGTCTTTCCCCAACTACCACCCACTATTCCTAAAAGGAGGCTGAGTGGCAGTAATATTCCACACATAATTTTTCACTTCTCGTCTGTCCTCATTTCGTCCGTCTCATCTTTCTCTCCCTAACCGCACCACCCACCCATTCCCACGATTCCTGAAAGGAGGCTGAAGAGGGCCTTACGCCCTACCCTCCGGCTCTGCACCACAGCGTAGTTCGGAGGAACTGCCCGCCTACCAGTATCAGTAGGTGATGCGAATGAAACTCAAAGCTTTTACCCTCTTTTGTATATATTCACATTTTGAATCGTTTAAAAATGACAATATTATTGACAAAACTATAGTCACAACTCCATATAAATAAAGTGATAATAAATAAAGTGTTTTTTTATTTTATCGAAAATATTAATTATCACAAAGTAACCGCCGAATCAATCTAATATTTTTTTGGTAGTAGATATTGATGTTTCTTTGGGCACTTCTTGAAACATATTTCAATAGGCGAATGATAAAATAAAAGACCTTGATTTGTTTCATTATAAACATGTTCTTCAAACGTATTTTTATAGCTCTTCCACATTTTCTAATGTGAGTTGTATTGTAACAGAATAATTGATAAAAAGTATTTTTTGTTTGCCTTGTTGTTTTTTTTTTCTTATTATCAAGGCTTTTGGGCTTTTATGGCTGTAAAATGGTATTTCTTGGCTTTTTGTAAGCTTATAACTGACGTTGTTTATGAATTAAATAGAATAATATTGGGGATATTGTGGTCATTCATTTTATGAATGTTGAGTTATAAAGTAATTTCGAAATTGATTTGTTTAACTTTATATTGATTAAATTATCGTCGATAGAGCGTTTGGAATTTTTATCGTTTTGCTATTAATTCAATTGTTTTGACTTATTTTGAACAATTTCCATTACAAGGTAGTAGGTATATTTTAAAAATTAAAAAACCCGCATTTAGTTCATACAGAATGTGAAGAATAAGAAGATGTAGTAACAACAGTATCAGTTTTGTAAATGTGAAATACTAATAATTAATTGTTTCAACCTTTACTTTGAGGAAATCGGATATCATGATGAAACTTTAAAAACACATATAAGGAAAGTAAGTTTTTGGTCAGTAATTTATTGAAACTACCAAACATGGATCGCGATTTCGATATTACCAGTTCTCATCAGAACATCCAGACTTTTCTAATAAATTATATAGCTTATTATAAGATTAATAAGAAGATTCTTCAGATTAAATAAAATGTATAATAAATGTGCCATGTAGATTTCAGCTAATATTTGGACAAAGCAGGAAACCTGTTGGAAGTCCATAATTATATTTTGAAATTTTATTATCAAAATAAGGCCTCTGTCGATCGGAACAATTTTGTCGAGCTTTTGAAATAAACGTTTTGTTTATTTCTACATATAAATTCTGTAACTGATTGATAATTTTTTACTGATATTTTAAATCTTTGTTCTAATAATTGTAAAGGGCTTATTAACGTTAGAATAAATTCAATCCAACTTTCAATTTCTCTTTTGTTTTACTTATAGATTCAGTCATCAACTGTTGTAGCTATGTATAACATAGGTGGCGTATTTGGGAGCATCCTCAGTATTTGGGGAATTGATGTTTTTGGAAGAAAAGCCATTATAATAGTAGGAGGCAGTTGTAATTTGATATCTTGGGCTTTAATGTACTTCGCAAATGGAATAGCTTTGTTATGTGCATCCAGATTTATGGGTGGAGTAGCAATATTTCTTTCTTTGAACGTAAGTTACTATTCACGAGTAAAACGCAATGTTCAGCGTTTCACTAATTTTTTCAGTCTCAAAACCCATTATCAAGAATAACAGAAGTACCTATGTAAATGGTTTTTGAGACAGTAACAGTATTGTAGAGTCTGAGTAAATTGATGAAACTATCCAAATTGCCTTTCCTTATTAATTTTACATCATGTTTCAAAATCCTTACACCAAAGAAAGTCTTAATAGTAAGTTCCTATGGTATATCATGAAATTACCTGCGTGTATCGTGCGGTTTGCTTTGTGCGTTACAGATTGATCGTCAAAATATTTGTTTACAAAGTTAGTACTAAGTGATTTCCACCAAACAAAAGTAAAATAAGTAGAGGCGCAAGAAGTTATCAAGAGCCATTTGGTAAATTGTATTGAATTAGCAGATAAGTCTAACATTTTGAAATAAACACACAGTTGATAACTCAATTATCCCGCTCATAATTAACACTCTTACAAAAGATTTCATACACTCAAAATATTTCAAACATCTTCCCACTCACTAAAGATAACACAAATAAAAAATTCAAACTTTTAACATTAATAGGGAAACCATCACTAACAATTAATAAATTTCTCAGAGGCAACAATATAAATTTATCATACAAAACGAATTAAAACCTTGGCATACATATAAAGAATAATAAAGACAAAGTATAGAAATTTTCAAAACCAGGCATATATCAACTCAATTGCGGTTCTTGTTCAAAAATTTATATAGGTCAGACGGAAAGAAATTTTAGAATTCGTTTGAACGAACATTTTAGATCATATAGAAACAAAAAAAAAACGATTCTAACTATGTCAAACATGTGTTAGAAGATAACCATAACCATTTAGATGTACAAATTTTACACATTGAAAATAAAAGTTTAAAACTTACACTATTAAAATCTAAAGAAATTAAAAAATATAAAAATACAGACACATTACTTAAGGTCCAAGTAGATAACATATAAACCTCTCACCACTATTAAATCTTTTCCCTCACTCTAAAGAATATGCACCACCCTATTTATAGACATCTACTCTTAGGCAGTTTTAAGTAGATTTTGTACTTCTGAAGAAGCCACAGTGTTGGCGAAACACGTGTCAAGTTTGTTTAACAAATTGTGGAAGTTATCAACTATGTGTTTATTTCAATAAGCCATTTGGTAATTTATGGCAATCAGTGAATCCTATATCGATCAGAAACTGGAAAGTAGTTTTTAGAGTTCTGCTTTTGTAGTTGATGTAATATTTAACGATTGTGAATGGTTCGTCTGATATTCAACTGTTGTTGGAACTTAATTATATGTACGATCACCTTAGCTCCCAGTCTTGGATTATTATACGCTATTTGATGATTTTTGGGAACACAAAGTACCTCTGGTACTTAACGATAATAGTTCATACTGGCACTAATAATGAAAATTAAAAAACATACACAAACCAAAATGGACGGGAAAAAACAAATACCTCTTTGTTCGGTACGGCAAAGACATTTATAATTTATTAGTGAATTATTGTATAGTTTCTTTTCTTGTAAAAAGTATTTATCCAAATGTTGCACATTGTATATATTCCATTTGACTATTGCCGCCGTTCTTAGAACGATATTTCAATGTGGCTTTCAAACCAGGTAATGGCCCGCCCTTGATACGAGGGATCAAAGGCATTTTTGCCGACAGTACCTGCGTTTGAAAGTCACAATTTCACAACGAAAATAGACAGTTACAAGCTAGACTTCATGTTAGTCTCTTCGTATAGTTACTAATCATTTTTTCAACAAAACTCTGCCTTTACATAGTTCACGATACATACACGCGTGAAACTAAAAGTGTATAGTGGAAATAAACGTTAAAACATCCCTGTTCACTTATTTCCAAAGGAGAAATAACAACGAGATTGTTATTATAACAATCTGGAATATCGGTTCTAATCGATATTCATCCTACACTCTTTATTAAAGAACATTTAGTTCTTGGTAAAAACAATATTGTAATTTCCAAATGTGAATCGCGATTTCAATCTTATTAGATCTCATTAGTAAACTTAGTACACCATACCTAGAGCATTGACAAATTACTGATCACACTGAAGCTATTCCTTAAAAGTAAGTTGATTTAATATTGTATTGCCGGCAATATGCTGCCATCTACTGATATTTGCTGTAACTACGAAGTACCACAGCTAACAGCAAATGTCAATAGATATTAAATAAAGTAACTTTTTATTCTGTATTGACTTCATTTCGGTCAACTTACAGTCTTCACTTACTGTAGATTAAATAACGTACTTATTTCTAGGGTGGTACCGTTTATCTTGGTGAAATATCACATAATGATAACAGAGGAAGGCTGAATTTCCTTATGACAATTTTCAAAATTCTTGGAATGGATATAGGCTTTATTATAGGACCTTACGTGTCCTTTAAAACATTCGCCATTCTGTCAGTATGTATATCGCTTATTTCTGCAGCAAGTACACTCTTCATACCGGAATCACCGTATTATTTAATTAAAAAAGGAAACAAAGAAGAATCCAGAAAAGTTATTCAAAAACTAGCCAATAATGCGTCTGATGAAAACTCTTTAAAAAAAGAATTTGAAGGGATCAGTTCTTCAGTAGAAAAGGATATGCAAAATAAAGGAACTATTGGTGAACTTGTGACTAAAAAAATGTATAGAAAATCATTGTTTATACACATTTGTAAGTGGTCTATTTTTTTAATAAAATCATTGATTTAGACATTATGGAATATTTGTTTTAGGTTTAAAGGTGTTATTGTATCTTTGTGGTAATTCTATAATTAAATCGTATTTACAGACCATTATTAATGCAACAGGCAGTAGTTTGTCTTCAAGCAGTGCAAGTGTTATATTTGGAATCTTCAATTTTATCGCTGGTAAAACATATTTTAAGTAAAAACAATCAATAATAAAATTAACTCGAATGTACTTTAAGCTCTAGTTTCCGGACAAATGGTTGATCGCTTTGGCAGAAAACCCTTGCTCACGGTTTCCTCATTGTTGTGTTCTATAAGCATGTTCTGTTTAGGATTATATTTTTTTCTTCAAGACGCCACTTCTTACAATGTTGATTCCATTTCCTGGTTACCAGTTAGCAGTATGGTATTTTTTGAAGTGTTCGTTGCAATTGGAGTTCTTTCCATACCTTATGTAATTGCTGCAGAATTGTATCCAATGAATATAAAGGCCATCGCTGTGTCTTTGGTTTCTATGGTGTCAGCACCCTTGGGCGTTGGTGTTCAATTTTCGTTTGAGCCCTTAAGTGAAATTTTAGGATCGTATACCTGCTTGTGGTTCTTTAGCTTTTGCTGCATGCTAGGAGCGTTCTTCGGAATCATCCTACTCTCAGAAACAAAAGGAAAATCATTTGACGAAATTCAAAGGATACTTAATCGACGAAAAAGCGAAAAAAATATTGATAATAAAAACAGAGAAGCTGGGAAAGTTTAATGATATATTATAAACTGTATCGTTTAAAATAAATTTTTATATTTTCTGGTTTTTGTAAGATTTTATCGATGTTGTGTTTTTCCTGTATTCCCTTACATCTCCCCTCCTGATCAGGAGAATGTTTACCATCCCGTTGATTCTTGCTGGCAGAAATGGGGGCCGAAGTGTGTGGGAATGAAAGGAAAACTACTGATGAAGCTTCAGGTTGGGGTGGAGGGGATAATCCAAACCCAAAAATCCTATATGCGAGGTAAATTAGAGACTCAAAAATATTTTAAATAATTCTGGAATATAGTTTAAATGGTTTAGGTTAAAATTTTTAATTATTTTATTTTTATTACTTTATTGGTCACTACTTATGTGAACCCCACTCCTTTTATCTTACCGTTATGACTTCCCAGTTATAAAAATTAAAGATATTAATATTTATTCTAAACTATTACCCTAAAACCAAATATTTGTACATTCATAGTAAGATAAAGGTATTAGCTAGCTAATACCGAAGAATGAACAGAATACCGGCTTTTTATTTCAAGTATGGGAGATGGATCATTTAAAGAAATCTCTTTATTGAAGAGAACGTTTTATTTACAGTAGATTGAAAATAAATAGAAAAAATAATTACTATTGTAACATGTTATTTATTATAAAGATAATACTGGAGGCCTAGAAATTATAAATACATGGAATTGGAAATATATCTGGACCTCTTTTCTCTTCCTGACGCGGCCTAGTAGGTAAAAAGAGATGTCTCAAGCACGCTGTTGTAGTATTGAATGCTGCGTCCATTTTTTTATGGTCTAAAACCCAAATAGACATGACTGTTATCGAATATTTTGTAGTGAATTTGTTGCATTGATCTGGATTAAGAGGAATACAGACCCGGCATCATGAAATTTCTTGTTTATTTTGTTTTATCAGGAAGATCATGGCCTGGTAGAAAGGACCTTGTTGGGATTCCTGCGACGGTAATTAACAGAATATCAGCGCTGTGTGCAGGTACAGAGTCAACTGATGGATACGCTTTTTTTGTTTAGATTTAACTCGAGGTGGAAAAACCTTACATAGGCACCCCCTGAAGGGGGTAGCGTCAGATTCTTGCTGACTAAAAACCCTCCTCGAGTGGAGATTAACAACTAGAAGGTTTTAACATCCCTGGGGTAGATATGGAGAGATAGGGATTGGGAAGTGGATTAAGGAGTGGGCAGAATTGGGTGGGGGGATGGGACGGGAGCGTTGGGGAGAGGGCGTGCGAAAGACGGTGGCTCACCTCTGATGTGAAGAGTGGGCACTCGCGCTAAAAAACGAAACTAATGGATACGCTTTTCTTTCGTGTATTTTACATAACATTTGCCACGCCTCTCACCTCTCATCACCCCACTTCAACCACCCACACGAAGATGTCCAACAAATAGTAGTTTTCGGACAACAATTGTAATTGATAATTAATAATGAAAAATTTGAAGAGTTTTAGTAGGGGTAAATTTTAAATACATCAATGCGATATTAATTATTGAATTAATTTGTACCCACTATAGATTACCTCAAATTAATGAGAAAAAAACCGTTATTGCTGTCACACCCTGCCCGGGATTCGAACCCGGGATCTTCCGTTTTACGCGGCAATGCTTTTGCCGCTAAGCTACGAGAGATGAATAGCAGTAATAACGACGAACGTACTTACTAAGTCACAGAACGTCGAAATCAATGTACATTTATTATTAATCATTAAAAATGAAATATTTGAAGATATTTAGTAGAGGTAATTTATAATTGACTTATGACGCATCTATCACTCAACTGGGCCGGACAAGGCAGTTCTGTGCACTACTTCGGAAATCCGCATTACTCTCCTGTATTCAAAAAACACCCACTTCATTTTATCACAAGCAGCTACAAGTACTAAACTAATTATAACTATTATAATATACAGTCATGTTTATGTAGAGCTCTGCGAGATATTCAATCAAAAAATATTAGCCACTTCACTATTTCGTGGGAAATATTACACAGCAAAATCATAATCAGATAAATTTTGAAGCACTTATGTTTAATAGGAGGTTTACATTCAGAATTGTATAGTTAGTTGACAAAGGTGGTAAATACGTTACAGAATGTTCAAAGAATTCCTTTCCAAATGGAGATACAGACAATATCTGTATTGTATAATTGGTAAGAAAGCATTTTTTTGTTGATTTATTAACAACTAAAAAATACAAAAACTAATTAAGAACGTTCTGTGATGAACATGTTTTAAATTATATAAATAATAAAACAGTAGGTTTGTTAATATTTGATGCATTTTCAATTTCGTATCTCTAAATATTTATGAAATTTTCTTGTCATACCATTCATTTTAGTATTGTCTGTACTCTGATAATGATTCTTCAGTCAAAACAAATAATAATTAATTGAAACAATACACTGTTTTATTATTTACGTAAATAAAAATATTTACTTTAGCATTAAATACAAGATTATGTGCTTTGTTTAAGATCGTGGCTTATCAAGTAGATTACAATATATATATATATATATTTTGTCAACCTTTTTTATTTTGTTGACGTTTCGAATTTAGAACTAGAAAGTTAAAACAGCTTCAATGAACACATTGAAAAGCACATTCATACATTTATTTGTATATCATTGGTCAAAATTCAAATGTTTTAATTTTAAATATTTAATTGTATCGGCACTTACTTGTTGAAATTTCATTATAAAAATGACGAAAACAGATAAATCTTTTACATATGTAAGTTTAACATCTATGGGGTGTATATCAGAAAAACTTTCTTTTAAAACTAATAACTCATTAGGCAAAATTATTAAAAATTGTAAGGACAAAACAGATGAGAGCTATAATTCAGGAGTATATTTATTTGTTAACGTGTGGAGATTATGAAAAGGTTTACGTAGGCCAGACGGGCAGAAAGTATTCTGATAGGATTAAAGAACATTTTAATAGTTTTAAGTTAAAAAAGTATACCTCGACTTATGCGGAGCACCCAATTAATTGTAATCATAATTTTAATAATAAAGTTTTGCATATAGAAGACAAAGGACAGAAACTAAATCCCTAGAAATTAATAGATATTTTAAGAAAAGCGTAATTTTAAACGGTCAATTAGAAACAAATAATTCTCCGTTGCTAAATTTAAAATTCAAAAATTTCCCTCCCCTCTTTAATTGTATATATATAGCGATATCTTTATTGTTCATGTTATTGTAGTCTTCACCCGAAGAAGCCACAGTGTGGTGAAACGATCGTAGTGATCAAATAAATAATTTTTGAAACTTAAATTTTGTATCATTTTTCTGTCATTTTTTTTTTGTTTTAATTTCTGATGAAGGCGAAAACCAAGGAAATTATGCATCATTTTGTAGTCCTCTTGAAATACTACGGTGACTAACGTAACAACAAATTGTTGATCATGAATCTATAAATATAATCGGTAATCTAACTAATATCTTAATCTTACAATCTATTAATTTATTTATTATAGGTAAGTACTTAGATTAATCAAACATAATTAAAATTGTTTTTCGCATAAGGAATTAAATTCAATTTAATTTATAAGTATTAGCTAATAATATAATTTATTTATTGATTATTTGTTAAATTTATGTTTTTAATGTTTATTGTAGCAATTCTGACTGCGAGTGTTGGCGTAATTCACTCATCATGGTCTTCACCTATGGTACCCTTATTAAAATCTGAAGATTCTCCCATTGGTGTAACACTAACCACAGTAAGTGAACTTCAGTGTAAAAAAATAAATAAAAATTATCTTCAAAACAGTAAAACTGCCTTTTAAAACAAAACAACGCTAATGAAATCAAGGAGACTTGTTCCCAATTACTTAATAAAACGTTTCAATTAAAGAGGTCTTTTTCCATATTTTAGTTAGTTGTCGACAGGTTTTAGCCTCATATTCTTTTTGATGGTAAAGTTCAAATTGAAATATATTTTCTCTAATATTAAATGGAAAAATGACGAACAAGGCTATAGATCCTACCACCCATCCCCCACCCAGATCAACATAAAAGTAAATTTTTTATTTGAATGAAGGGGGTATACCTCTGTCAATTTAACCTTGCTTATCAACTAAAAATAAAGCATAAAAAATCGATGTATCTTATATAAAAGTAAGTATATTGCAAAATATAGTAATTTATGTTTCTCTAACTTTTTCAAAATACGATAGATAAATTTCTCACTCACGAATTAGGTTATAAATAATTACATCTTGTATTTTCCTCTATTTTATTGGACTGTGAATCTATATGGGTGACCGTTATATTTTTTACGAACAACTTCTTCAATATCTATATCTATATCAACATTTTTTATGTACCTATTTATAATTTTATAACACTGAAAGACTCAACACACAAACTAACAATCCAAAATGCTCTAATTTTTTTGTAGTTAATTAATTTCTTTTTGACTATATAGGTAGAAACATCCTTCGTTGTAAGTCTTTTTACTGGTGGTTATTTGGTGGGAAATCTGTTGACCGTAAAAGCAAACGACTTGATAGGTAGAAAAATCCTTCTCATAGCAGGAACAATTTTAGAGCTCGCATCATGGTTTTTTATATATTTCGCCAGATCCGCAATATTACTGTACATAGGAAGGATTGTCGGTGGAATAGGATCAATAATATGTTCCCATGTAAGTAGGATTTTTGTGGCCTTTTTGTTTATGATTACGTATGAAAAATGAATATAATGATATTTAAAAACACAAAAGGTCAATACAAAAACTCAATGTGGCCGAAAGGATTTGTATCCTTCGTCTTAAATGAGATCTACAACAATTTCAAAAAAGACTTTTTTGTTAGTTTTGATGATAATAATTGGATTATTAAATCGAGTTGGTGTCTAATTTTCTACTGTTTCTGTTCAACAAATTATTTATAGGAAAATAAAGGCTTAGCATGTATCTACACTATTTTCAACCTTACGTAGAAGTGGCATAAAAAGATGAAAGGCAAAAGAAGCAAGCTGTGAACTTTAGAGGTATTCTAGCCCGTCAAAAATGACCCTTTTGATTATTTTAACTCTACGGTGAATCGTGTACAATTTTGTGGCAGATCTCGGCGTTTGCTGTGAATTTCTGGTTTTAGTTTGTTATCTAATAATTTATTGTAGCTCATGTTGTTAATAGTGGCCTCTTTTCCGTGTACTCTTACATAAGGAGTCAATTTCTGTCTCATGAAACGGTTACGATAACATTTCTCGCCGTTCAATGAATTTTGAATCCTTTCACGGACAGTGATCCCGGTTAGTTCCACTCTATACCCTATTATATGGTGTTGAAATCACATTTCATCACCAGTAACTATTCTGCTCAAAAATGCGCCACCTTTCCTTTTAATGCGATCGAGTAAGTGTTGTCAGATGTCCACACGTTTGAGCTTATGTTCTGGAGTAATAAGCTATCTATCGTGACACCCATCGCACTGAAACTTTGCGGAAGTAAAACTCGTTCTGGATGATTTAATGGGCAGAAACATAACCAATATTGGAAGAAGACGCTACATTGTAGCTGGTAACTGGTCCATCCCCTAGAACTATTTCTTGAGCTTGCTGCAAGGTCATTGGGTGTCCTGCTTCCTTTTCCCAATTCACACTCGTCCGGTCTGTTCTAAACTTCTCGATCGACTTAAAATACATAACAGTGGCCAGGCAGTGTCCTCGTTTTGTAGTAATAGTCAGCCATTCCTAACTTTTAATTCCAGAGAAATTAGATTACTATTCACTATTCCTCTTTGGTGCAAACTTCTACTGGATCGATCATGTTTACAGGTGATGCATACATGACGACAGTCGTACCAACTCTAAGCATGCATGTGCAGAAAGCAGCGTGACAACTTTTACGGTGCATTGTGCGTATGTTTTTATTGTAGGGATCACCCAAAAATTGTGGAAATATCAAAAATGTGTCAGTTCCATATCCAGAACCATCGTAAAAAACACAATCATTAGTAGTCTATCCTGAAGACTCATTATAAGATAGAGGTGAAATTTACGTATATAGGGATTGTTTGCAACTATAAAGAAAATCTGTAACCCCTAAATTAGCGTTGATTTATATAATACGGATTTAGATTCACTATTACCTTTGTTCTTTGTGACTACATAATTAGCTATTCTACATAAATTTTAAAATATCTTTAACCAAGATTTGCACAAGGACTAAAATAGTTTGGTAACAACACCCTTAATAAATTTTATACCAAAAATACTATACTAAACATACGAAGTACTTTTTAATAACAAAGTTACTTTCTTCAAGTACTCAATTCTCTTCAGTCCCTGAAGAAGATAGGTGGGGTTTGAGTTTACTACTGTGTTTTACAACATCTCCAAAGTTGCCAGTCTTTCTCAGCATTTTATCTCATTTTAACCTACTATTCGACTTCCCTTAGATCTTTCCCTTCACTTGTTCATCTTGCTTCTTAATCTTCCACATCTTCTACTCCTTTAAACCTTTTCCAACCCATATTTTGGAGCTATTAATTGGGTCAATCATTATATCTTTATTATTTTTATTTCTCCTCTTCTTCTATTTTCTTTCCCTGTTGAATATTTTCTTGTAATTTTTAATTTTTTGTGATTAAGAAATATAACCAAATTACGTTCACAGATTGCCGCAATGTACATTGCAGAAATGGCAGATATTGATAATAGAGGAAAGATAGGTTTTCTATTGGTAATTTTGAACAATGTTGCCTCCATTCTTGGATACATGGCGGGTCCGTACATGTCTTATGGTGGCTTCGCAATAATGGCTGCTGTCGCAACACTTTTTTCATTGGTTGTTGTTCTGTTCATTCCTGAATCTCCCTTTTTTCTAACCAAAAAGCACAAATATGAGGAAGCTGAAAATTTGTTATGGAAATTGTCATATGGACAACATGATAAAGAATTTGTGCAGAAAAAAATGGAAACAATTGTTAAATCTGTTGAAAACGAAATGCTCAACAAAGGTTCGATATCTGAACTTTTCTTTAGTGGAAAATATAAGAAACATCTGTTTCTACACTTTGGTAAGTGTAGAAAAAATTAAAATTCGTATAAAGTACCAACCTACCTACCCTTTCCTCCTCCCTACAAGGGTGATGACGCATCTAATAGTCAAAGAACCCAAAGGAATTTCAACAAATATAATTTAATAAAATACAAAAATTATTTCGACTAATTAAATTTTTCTTAAAGCTTAAAATTTTCATACTAATTGAAACCATAATGAATATTTAAAACCTATTTCTAATTTTAGATAAAACCATAAATTGTTGATTTCTACACAGCTTTGATCTGAAATTTGATCTGAAATCTCTCTCATATGGTCTTTTTATTTATCCATTATATTTTTATATCAACTTCATTACGTTATACAAATATACAATAAGAATCATTCAATGCAAAGAACCATTATAGAATAAAACGTATATACTTGAATATCTCACTAAATATTATAGCTGAAACATTTATATAGCTGAATAAATGCAGCGAAAAGGTGAAATGAACACTATCTTTTTTTTTATTGTTATCTGTTGCTTATAATTACAGTTAAATATATTATTACATATTCGACCTTTCTAAAATAGCCCTTGTTAAAAATTTTCCTTAAGTCCTTCCTCTTCTTTTTTTTGTGAGTATTTCATTCTTTTCTTCATTTTTCAACCTCTAGGTTTGAGTTTCATATTGTACTTCTCTGGTGTTACACTAATTCAGTCATATTTGCTTACGATCCTTGAAGAAACTGGAAGCAGCATTTCTTCAAACACATCCAGTGTAATTTTTGGTGTTGTCCAACTTGTAACGTGTGAGTATAAATCGTAGCAAATTCTAAATGATTTTTTTTCAATGATGGAAAACTTCAGCTTTCGTCACGGGCGAAGTGGTAGATCGATTGGGAAGAAGGCCTCTTTTGATAGTTTCATGCTCAGTTACATCTTTAGCTACCTTCTCACTAGCACTGTATTTTTATATCAAAGAAAAGACGGATTACAGCATCGACCAACTAAGTTGGATGCCATTAACTTGCATGATTTTTTTCAAAGTATTTACTGCAGTCGGCATTCTTTCAATACCAGGACTGGTAATTGCTGAATTATACCCGATAAACATCAAAGGCATGGCATATTCTACCGTTAGTACGGTTGTCAGTGCTGTAGGAATGGGTCTTCAATTCTCATTCGAACCTCTTAATGAAATTTGGGGAATATATACTACATTTTGGGTATTTTGTGGTTTTACAATTTTAGGGGTACTTTTCGCCGTTTTCATTTTACCAGAAACGAAAGGAAAAACGTTTGCAGAAATACAAATGGCAATTAATCCTAGAACAAATGTTGAAATCGATCATTCTTCCCAATTGCAAAATAAACAAGATAAAGTATAAACATACTTATGGAAACTCAAGTCTGGTTTACTTGTTTTATTATTAAATGAAATAGGTTTTTATTTCCTTTTAATTTAGCTAATTATATGTAAATGTATATATTTGTATAATATATCCTAATAAAATTTATAAGAAATACAAAATATTCATTTGGGGCCTTTGAAAATCGTACAAAGGTACGTTTCAACAGCCCTTTCTAATTTTAACCATCCTGTTCGCATATTAACATTGCACAACAATGGATTAGGGAAGAACAATAGGAGTCCCGTATATCCCACTACTGATTTTAACAATCTCAAGTTTTAAGAGCTCTTCCTCTTTTTAACAAAATCTTAAAATTTATCAAACATTGAAGAGACTTGCCCCTAATACCACAAACAATTTTGAAAAACGAACAAGTGTTTCGCCCACTTTAAATGTAAGAGTAGTCTTACGTTGATAATGCCCACATTTAAAGTGGGCGAAACACGTGTCCGTTTGTCAAAAATGTTAGTAGTATTAGGGCTAAGTCTCTTCAATTTTTATTATTGTTTGGCACAATCTCCTATAATATTCTTAATTGTAACATTTATTTACACTAAATGTTATTTTTCGAAACATAGCAGCAGATAATATATGTTATACTCATCTATAGAAAAATTTAAATCAGAGAAGTATCTCTGACACATGACGTTCAACTACTATTTTACTTTAGCAGTCAAAAATAGCTGCTAAGTGTAATAAAAACTAGCAGCTAGTTAATGATACATTCAGTTTGGAAGATAGAATACGTTTAGGGTACAAAATAGAGACGAAAGTAATAGAAGGGGAAAACCCAAACAAATGAATACTTAAGAGTTTTTAAGTTTCTGTTTGAACTCTTTGAGAATGACATCGCAGTCGAAACAATTGTAAGAGACCAAATTTGTAATTCGAAAATACCAGTGTGTTTTATTTTTGTTTAATAAAAGAGAAGTGGTGTATTCTTGAAAGGCAAATAACAGTTATGTTAGTAGAGGGGAAAAATTAATATAAACATTAATGTACTAAAATTAATCTCTACTAAAAACCACCCTAATCTTTTCTTTATCATAACTTTTATCAGAGAAATTGTGAACCATGTATCACTGATATAAGTGCAGATAAATTTAAAACCCAAAAGGTACTTCGTTAAAGGTTTATATTGCATTTAGAATTATTTAGTTGCTCGTCAAATATAAGTTGAACTATGTTAGAATTGTTCCTTTCCAAATGTAGATACAGACAGTATTTGTATTGTATATGTGGTAAGAAATCATTTTATATCAGCTTATTAACAAATAAAAATATTAAAACTAACTAAAGACAAGTTATGATAAACGATATTTTAAATACTTAAATAACAAAGCGTTAGACTGTTTCAACGTACTAACAGGCGGGCTGAAAAGTTCGTAAGCTGACCCATAAATGGCGCTACTAGAATAAAATCCATATGATTTTCAGTTAGCCTAACCTTCAAAAGACGCGTGTATAAATTTGACAGCTGTTGTACTATTAGTACCTGAGTTATAGCATTTTTAGCTAAAGAACCTTTGCTACTTTGAAAAAATGGATAAAAAGGAATTTGTGTGTTAATAAAGCATTGCTTTTTGGCTTTTAGGCGAAAAAAATACTGTCGAAATCAAGGCTTGGCTTGATAAACATTATTTGGACTTTGCATCAGGAAAATCAACCGAAACGTGGTTTGCTAAATTTAAACGAGGCGAAATGAGCACCGAGGATGATGCACGCCCCAAAGAGGCTGTTACCGACGAAAACATCAAAAAAGTCCACAAAATAATTTTTGATAACCGTAAAGTGAAGTTGATTGGGATAGCTGAGCTGAGACCCTAAAAATATCAAAGGAACGTGTTGGTCATTTCGCATATGAATATTTGAATATGCGAAATCTCCGTACAAAGTGGGTGCTGCGCGAGCCTCGAACTCACAATCGACCAAAAACAACAACGGATCGATGATTCTAAGCAGTGTTTGGAGCTGGGAGCTGCTCAATCGTAATAAATCCGAATTTTTGCGTTTACGTCGATATGTGACGATGGATGAAACATGGCTCCATCATTTCACACTGGAGTCCAATCGAGTGGACTGCACGTGATGAACATAAAGCGACTCCAAAGCGTGGAAAGACGCAAAAGTCGGCTGGCATCAGGTATCAGTATTCTGGGATGCTCATGGTATCATATTCAATAATTATCGACTATATTAAAAAGGGGAAAACCATAAACAACGACTATTACGTAGCGTTGTTAGAGCGCTTAAAAGATGAAATCGCGGAAAAGCGGCCTCATGTGAAGAAGAAGAAAGTGCTGTTTCATCAAGACAATGCACCGTGTCACAAATCATTTAAATAGATGGCAAAATTGTATGAATTGGGCTTCGAATTGCTTGCGCATCCACCGTACTCTCCAGATCTGCGCCCCAGCGACTTTTTTCTGTTCTCAGACCTCAAGAGAATGCTCGCTGGATAGAAATTTCGCGCCGATGAAAAGATAATCGCCGAAACTGAAGCCTATTTTGAGGCTAAAAACAAATCGTATTATAAAAATGGTATTGAAAAATTGTATGACCGCTATAATCGTTAATCGTTGTATCGCTCTCGAAGGGAACTATATTGAATAATAAAATCAAATTCTATCAAAAACAAAATAATTTTTTCTGTTATTTTGCAGTGGTGACAGAGTACTTGCACACGTTTGAATTTAACCTTGCGTACAATCAATAACTCAAAATAAATTATAGAGATAACAATTGTTTGATTCGTGTAATACTCTCTCACCGGATGTACTTATGATTAATTTTTTGTTTTGACAGTACAGTGTAATTTTTATATAAAGGGTCATTCAAACTGAATGGAACATTAGACGTTTAGAAAAACTAAGCGTGTTGCAAATTTGAAAATTGGGAAATAGGGGATATAAAGGATGATATATTTATCTAAAATCGTCTGCCACATAAATTCGAATTATACCGTAAATTTATTTATTTATTTATTATCCGTGAAGAGAAGCTTTATAGGAGGTCAAAACGACCTGTTCAATAGGCGGAGTACAAATGATAAGGAGAGCAAAAGAATGAATGTGATACAGCGTAAGATAACTTACATTCTAACTTATAATTAAAATTAAAATTAAATCTTATTGTGTGTATTTAGGTAGGTATATTACAACTACAACATTTTCTTTCAATTAGCTGCTAATTATTTAGTCTTTATTTCGATTATTTAAGAGCTATTCTACGTAGTGACATTCTTAATGACCCAACTTTGCAGTATAGCCTTAGCAGATCTATTATTTATTTTAATTGTTTTTAGCTCATTTGATAATTTGTTGAAAATTTTGATTGCTGCGTATTTGTGGTTTTGTTTACCTACTTCGAATTCACATTTCGGTACGGATATTTCCTTGCTTCTCGTACTACTGTCACTGTTTGGTATTCTATAAAAATAAAATCAAAATTCCCAACCCCAGTAATGTACAATTACAATTTGTGAAAGTTACTTCTTAAATATTAGTGTGGCAGCGGCAGAAGTTTTTGCATTCCAGCATTATAGTGCTTATCATAATAACTTCAAAGGAAGGTTTATTACCCTCGAATTGAAAATTTACTTTCATGTTTATGAAACTATAAACAAGTACCCGATGCATACCATCACATAGGTACCCTGTTTGGGTTTTTGTCTATCAGTTTAGTAAGATCATGTGGTGGTGGTTTTTGCTTATAATAATTAGTTTTAGTAAATTTAATACAACCGAGGGTCTGATGCTCTAGATCATTACTTAGCATTTGGGAGGTCACCGTTTCGTACCCGGGTTCGGCTGCTCTGGTCCAAGTTTTCTGTGGTTTCCTTGGATCAACTCAGGCAAATGCTGGAGCAGTAATATTCCATAGACAATCTTTCACTTCTCTTCTGTCTTCATTTTGTCCGTCTCATCTTTCTCTCCCTAACCACACCACCCACCCATTCCCACGATTCCTGAATTGAGGCTGAAGAGGGCCTTACGCCCTACCCTCTGGCTTTGTATGAATGTGCTTTTCAGTGTATTCATTGAAATACATTAATGCGATTTTAATTATTGAATTAATTTACCTCATTTTAATGAGGAAAAATTTGTTATTGCTGTCACGCCCTCTCTGGGATTCGAACCCGGGATCTTTAGCTTTATGCGCCAATGCGTAACAGCAGTAACAACAACGAACGTACTTACTAAGTCACAGAATCAATCTATATTATTATTAATCATTAATAATGAAATATTTGAAAATTTTTAGTAGAGGTAATTTATAATTTACTTATGGCACCTCTATTATTGAACTGAGCCGGACGAGGCAGTTCTGTGCACTACTTCGGAAATCCGCGTTGCTCTCCTGTTTTCAAAAAACACCCACTTCATTTTATCATAAGCAGCTACAAGTACTAAACTAATTATAACTATTATAAAATACAACCATGCTTACATGATGTGAGAAAATAAACATATGAATGAGATAGGAAGTTTACTAAGTAAGGGTTTAGATAAACTAAAGAACAAAGCAAAAGATAATAAATAGGAAGCGATCATGAAGTCGTCGTTTAATAATAAGTACAAAGAACTCATACCGGGTGATGAGGGCGCTGTATACTTAAATAAAAGATGACTTTAGGGCACTAAATGTGCTATAAAAATGCAATAAAGGATTAAAAACAAAAATCTATAGACTTTATTAAGGTGTAGAGAAGTGGGGGGAGATGATGTAGACCTTGAGGAATTAATAAAAGAGGCGTTAAAAGGTGACGTGATAACGGAATTATGTAATTATTTCCATCAGGTTGAAATAAATCGAAGGGAATTCAAGTATTAGCATGTAAGGGAATTATTGCTAGTGAATTGAAATTGGTAAATGTAAATAAGGTTTGTAACCAGAATGATGGAAGCAAATTGCAAAAACCCCTTATAAAGGGGCATGTAATGAAAATAATAAATAAAATAAAAAATACATCCATGCTTACGTAGAGCTCTGTAAGATTTTCAAAAAATTCATAAAAAAAATATTAACCACTTCACTATTTCGTGGGAAATATTACACAGCAAAATCTTAATCAGATAAATTTTGAACCACTTATTGTTTAATAGAAGGTTTGCATTCAGAATTGTATAGTTAGTTGACAAAGGTGGTAAATACGTTAAAAAATGTTCAAAGAATTCCTTTCCAAATGGAGATACAGACAATATTTGTATTGTATAATTGGTAAGAAAACAATTTTGTTGATTTATTGACAATTAAAAGATACAAAACCTAATTAAGGACGTTTTGTGATGGAACATGTTTTAAATTATATAAATAATAAAACAGTAAGTTTGTTAAGATTTAACGCATTTTTAATTTCAATCTATAAATATTTATTGCTGTCCGGGATTCGAACCCGGGATCTTTAGCTTTACGCGCCAATGCTTTTGCCACTAAGGTACGAGAGGTGACAACAGTAACAACGACGTACATTGGTTCCGACGAACGTATTTACTAAGTCACAGAACATCAGAATCAATGTATATTATTATTAATCATTAATAATGAAATATTTGAAGATTTTTAGTAGAGGTAATTTATAATTCACTTATGGCGCATCTACTACTGAACTGAACCGGACGAGGTAGTTCTGTGCACTACTTCGGAAATCCGCGTTGCTCTCTTGTATTCAAAAAACACCCACTTCATTTTATCATAAGCAGTTACAAGTACTAAACTAATTATAACTATTATAAAACATAGTTGTGTTTACGTAGAGTTCTTTAAGATATTCAAAAAATTTATCAAAAGCCACTTTACTATTTCGTAGGAAATATTACACAGCAAAATCTTAATCAGATAAATTTTGAAGTACTTAGTCTAATAAAAGGTTTTCATCAAGAATTGTATAGTTAGTTGACAAAGGTGGTAAATACGTTAAAGAATGTTCAAAGAATTCCTTTCCAAATGGAGATACAGACAATATCTGTATTGTATAATTGGTAAGGAAGCATTTTTTTTGTTGATTTATTGAATGAATGAATATGTTTTAAATTATATAAATAATAAAACAGTAGGTTTGTTAAGATTTAATGCATTTTTAATTTCGTATCTCTAAATATTTTTGAAATTTTCCTGTCATAACCATTCATTTTAGTATTGTCTGTGCTCTAATAATGATTCTTCAGTCAAAACAGATGTTGAGTCTTTATTAAATAATTAATTAAAACAATACACTGTTTTATTATTTACGTAAATAAAAATATTTACTTTAGCATTAAATACAAGCTTTTATGCTTTGTTTAAGACCGTGGCTTAGCAAGTAGACTACAGTATAATTTTTCTCAATATATTTTATTTTGTTGACGTTTCCAACTTTTCGTATTAAACCTTCATCAGAACTAGAAAGTTAAAACAGCTTCAATGAACACATTGAAAAGCACATTCATACATTTGTATGTCCTTGGTCAAAATTCAAATGTTTTAATTTTGTTGATCTGATGAAGGCCAAGACCAAGGAACACAGACATTGAAGAAACAGATTTACTAAAATTATGCATTATTTTGTAGTTCGCTTGAAATGCTACGGTGATTAACGTAACTACAAATTGTACATCTTGAATCGGTAATCTAACTAATATCTTAATCTTACAATGTTTTAATTTATTTATGATAGATAAGTACTTAAAATAATCAAACATAATTGTTTTCCATATATAGAATTAAATTCAATTTATGTTATAAGTATTGGCCAATAATGCAATTTATTTATTGATTATTTGTTAAATTTATGTTTTTGATGCTTATTGTAGCAATTCTGACTGCGAGTGTTGGTGTAATTCACTCATCTTGGTCTTCACCTATGGTACCCTTACTAAAATCTGATGATTCTCCCATTGGTGTGACACTAACCACAGTAAGAGAACTTCAGTGCAAATAAATAAAAATTATCTTCAAAACATTAACTGCCTTTAAAAACAAAACAACCCTAATGAAATCAATTACTTAATAAAACGTTTCAATTAAAGAGGTCTTTTTCCATATTTTAGTTAGTGGTCGACAGGTTTTAGCGTCATTTTCTTTTCGATGGTAAAGTTCACATTGAAATATATTTTTTTGTAATATTAAATGGAAAAATGACGAACAAGGCTATAGGTCTTACCACTCATCCCCCACCCAGATCAACATAAAAGTAAATTTTTTATTTGAATGAACGGGGTATACCTTTGTCAAATTTAACCTAGCTTATCAACTAAAAATGAATTGAAAAAAATCGATGTATCTTAGATAAAAATAAGTATATTGCAAAATATAGTAATTTATTTTTCTCTAACTTTTTAAAAATTCAATAGATATATTTCTCACTCACGAATTAGTGTATAAATTATTACCTTTTGTATTTTCCTCGATTTTATTGGACTGTTAATATATAGGTGACCGTTATATTTTTAAGATCAATTTGTTGAATAAATCTATTTATAATTTTATAACACTGAAAGACTCAACATACCAACTGAAAATCCAAAATATTCTAATTTTATTGTTGTTAATTAATTTCTTTTTTACTATTTAGGTAGAAACGTCCTTAGTTGTAAGTCTTTATAATGGTGGTTATGTGGTGGGAAATCTGTTGACCGTAAGAGCAAACGATTTGATAGGTAGAAAAATCCTTCTCATAGGAGGAACATTTTTAGAGTTCGTATCATGGTTTTTTATATGTTTCGCCAGATCCGCAATATTACTGTACATAGGAAGGATTATCGCTGGAATAGGATCAATTATATGTTCCCATGTAAGTAGGAATTTTGTACCCTTTTTGTTTAAGATTACGTACGAAAAATAAATATAACGATATTTGAAAACATTAACGGTCAAGACAAAAACTCAATGTGACCGAAAGGTTTGTATTTCTTCGTCTTATATTATGATCTACAAGAATCTCAAAAAAGACTTTTTCTTAATTTTGATGATAATAACTAGATTATTAGTTATATTATATTAACAATATTTTGAAAATTGAACAACTCATTCTCGAAATGAAAGACTGTCAGGATCTATCCCCATTCCCATGGTTATATGCCCAAATATGCAGTTTATATTTCTATTTGTTCCCAAGTTATTATTGTAAAAATCGAAGCTAGGTAAGAGGTAAAAAATATCTTATTATTGCAAACAACCCTACATAATGCCGGTATTGTACATACGAGTGGATGTCCAAAATTTTCCACTGTTTCTGTTCAATAAATTATTTATAGGAATATAGAGGCTCAGCATGTTCCTACACTATTTTTAGACATAGATTCCTTCCTTGCAAATACATTTGTAATAAACAGATGAAAGGAAAAAAGTGCAAGGTGTGAACTTTAAGGGGGTATTCTAGCACGTCAAAAATAACCCTGTTGGTTATTTTAACTGTATGGTGAATCGTGTACACTTTTGTGGCAGATCTCGGCGTTTGCTGTGAATGGTGGCCCCTTTTCCATAAGTTTGAATGCTTTCATGGACAGTGATCCCGGTTAGTTCTACTCTACACCCTATTACATAGTGTTGAATTCACGTTTCATCACCGGTAAATGTTCTGCTCAAAAATGCGCCACCTTTCCTGTTATTGCGATCGAATAAGCGTGGGCAGATATCAACACGTTTGCGTAGGCTATCGGGACACCCATCGCGCTGAATCTTTGCGGAAGTCAAACTCGTTGTGGATGATTTGATGGGCAGAAACATAACCAATATTGAAAGAAGACGCTATATTGTCGCTGGTAACTGGCCTACCCCTTGAACTATTTCTTGAGCTTGCTACAAGGTCATTGAGTGTTATGCTTCCTCTTCCCAATTCACACTCGTCCGGTCTGTTCTAAACTTCTCGATCGACCTAAAATACATAACAGTGGCCAGGCAGTGTCCTCGTTTTGTAGTAATAGTCAGCCATTCCTAACTTTTAATTCCAGAGAAATTAGATTTCTATTTACTATTCCTCTTTGGTGCAATCTGCTACTGGATCGATCATGTTTACAGGTGATGCATACATGACGACAGTCGTACCACCTCTAAGCATGCATGTGCAGAAAGCAGCGTAACAACTTTGACGGTGCGTTGTGTGTATGTTTTTATTGTTTGGATCACCCAAAAATTGTGGAAATATCAAAAATGTGTCAGTTCCGTATCCAGAACCATCGAAAAACACACGATCATTATCCATCATAACGATTCATTTGTAGTCTATTCTGAAGAGTCATTATAAGATAAAGGTGAAATTTAGGTATATGGGTATTGTTTGCGATTATAAAGAAAATCTCTGACCCCTAAATTAGCGTTGATCTATATAATACTGATTATTATCTTTGTGACTACATAATTAGCTATTCTACATACATTTTAAAATATTTTTAACTAATCCGAAAAAATTTGCCCAAGGACTAAAATATTTTTATAACAACATTCTTAATGAATTTTATCCCAAAAACACAATACTAAACATCCGAACTACTTTTCAATAACACAGTTACCTTCTTCAGGGACTCAATTCTCTTCAGTCCTTGAAGAAGGTAGGTGGGGTTTGAGTTTTTTACTGTGTTTTACAACATCTCCAAAGTTGCCAGTCTTTTTCAGAATTTTATCTCATTTTAAAACACCCTGCCTCTTCCCTTAGATTTTTCACTTCACTTGTTCTTCTTGCTTCTTAATCTTCCACATCATATACTCCTTTAAACCTTTTTTTATTTTGGTACCAACATTCTTAATGCATTTTATCCCAAAAACACGACACTAAACATACGAAGTACTTCTCAGTAACAAAGTTATCTTCTTCAGGGACTCAATTCACTTCAGCCCCTGAAGAAGATATGTGGAGTTTGAGTTGTTTACTCCAAACTATTCGTCTTCCCTCAAATCTTTCACTTCACTTCTTGTTCTTGCTTCTTAATCTTCCCCATCTTTTACTCTTTTAAACACTTTCCAACCCATATTTTTATTTGAATTAATAATGATACCATTATTATTTTTATTTCTCCACTTCTTCTATTTTCTTTCCCTGTTGAATATTTTCTTGTAATTGTTAATTTTTTGTAATTAAGGAATATAACTGAAATTACGTTCACAGATTGCCGCAATGTACATTGCAGAAATGGCAGATATTGATAATCGAGGAAAGATAGGTTTTCTATTGGTAATTTTGAATAATTTTTTCCCCATTCTTGGATACACGGTGGGTCCTTTCATGTCTTATATTGGCTTCGCAATAATGTCTGCCGTAGCAACACTTTGTTCATTGGTTTTTGTCCTGTTCATTCCTGAATCTCCCTTTTTTCTAACCAAAAAGCACAAATATGAGGAAGCTGAAAATTTGCTATGGAAATTGACGTATGGACAACAAGATAAAGAATTTGTGCAGAAAAAAATGGAAACAATTGTTAAATCTGTTGAAAACGAAATGCTCAACAAAGGTTCGATATCTGAACTTTTCTTTAGTGGAAAATATAAGAAACATTTGCTTCTACACTTTGGTAAGTATAAGAAAAAATTAAAATTTGTATAAAGTACCAACCTATCTACCCTTTCCTCCTCCCTACAAGGGTTTACCTACTTAGCACATAAAATAAGCTGAGTTGTAGATTAAGTTTGACAAGTCAGTAGATATCTTTGTAAGGTATTGCCAAACATATGACTTATCTACAGTTAGTAGTAAATATCAGTAAGTGAATATAATAAAATATAAAAATATATGGCGAAAGTGCCGCACATAATATTTACTAAAGAAAACGCTAAAACCCGAAAATTCCACATAAATATTTAGTGAACTAAAACGCGTTTCGACAACCAAGGTGTAATCCTCAGTTAGGGACTAACAGTCTTTAGTGTTTTATTCCATTTGAGTGAAAAGAAAGTTAGTTAAAATTATAATTAAAATTATTGTCAAATTAATACTTAATTACAAGCATGCAATATCCGAATTAAGTATTAAATATTATATCAACATGTATAAAAAAATTAAACTTCGGTAGTATGTTGTTGAAGGTTTTTCACACTTAAAATTAATTATTGTAGATATTATTTACTATAGTTTTGAATAATTCCTTTCCACTTCATTTAATTTGTTTATTTCTACTTTTTAACTTACGCATGATCTGTTTTAACCCCATCTGACAATAACTGAGAACATTTTTTTAAAATTATTATGTATTGCTTATAATTACATTTAAATATTTTATTACGTATTCGACCTTTTTAAAATAGTCCTTGTTAAAAAGTTTCCTTAATTCCTTCATTTTCCTTGTTTTGTGCGTTTTTCATTCTTTTCTTTTCTTCATTTTTCAACCTCTAGGTTTGAGTTTCACATTGTACTTCTCCGGAGTTACACTAATTCAGTCGTATTTGCTTACGATCCTTGAAGAAACTGGAAGCAGCATATCTTCAGACGTATCCAGTGTAATTTTTGGTATTGTCCAACTTGCAACGTGTGAGTATAAATCGTAGCAATTTCTAAATTACTTTTTTTGCAATAATCGAAAACTTCAGCTTTCGTCACGGGCGAAGTGGTAGATCGATTGGGAAGAAGGCCTCTTTTGATAGTTTCATGCTCAGTTACATCTTTAGCTACATTCTCACTAGCACTGTATTTTTATATCAAAGAAAAGACGGATTACAGCATCGACCAACTAAGTTGGATACCATTAACTTGCATGATTTTATTCAAAGTATTTACTGCAGTCGGCATTCTTTCAATACCAGGACTGGTAGTTGCTGAATTATACCCCATAAACATCAAAGGCATGGCATATTCTACCGTTAGTACGATTGTCAGTGCTGTAGGCATGGGTCTTCAATTCTCATTCGAACCTCTTAATGAAATTTGGGGAATATATACCACATTTTGGGTATTTTGTGGTTTTACAATTTTAGGGGTGCTTTTCGCCGTTTTCATTTTACCAGAAACGAAAGGAAAAACGTTTGCAGAAATACAAATGGCAATTAATCCTGGAAAGAATGTTGATATCGATCATTCTTCCCAATTGCAAAATAAAGAAGATAAAGTATAAACATACTTATGGAAACTCAAGTCTGGTTTACTTGTTTTATTATTATATGAAATAGGTTTTAATTTCCTTTTAATTTAGCTAATTGTATATAAATGTATATATCTGTATAATATGTCCTAATAAAATTTTTAATAAATACAAAGCATTCATTTGGGGCCTTTGAATATAGTACAAAACAACGTTTTAACAGCCCTTTCTAATTTTAATCTTCCCGTTCGCATATTAACATTGCACAACAATGGTAGGGAAGGACAATAGACGTCCCGTCTACCCCACTACTGATTTTAACAATCAATTTTTAAGAACCCTTCCTTTTTCTAACAATATTTTAACATTTAGTAAACATTGAAAAGACTTACCAGTAATAACACAAACAATTTTGAAAAACGAACAAGTGTTTCACCCACCATATAAGAGTAGTCTTACGTCGATAATGCCCATATTTAATGTGGGCGAAACACGTGTCCGTTTTTCAAAATTGTTTGTGGTATTAAGGGTAAGTCTCTTCAATCTTTAATATACTATAATATTCTTAAGGGGAAAACCTAAACAAAAGAATTATTTCCCTTTTGTGAATGTATATAATTCAATAATTATAGGTAAAGTAGTAGATGCATCCCCACTCAGAATATAATAGTATTTAAGAAAATTCTCACAAAAATCTGTACTAATACATTTTCTGAAGATGCCCTACTAGGGTGAAACGACCGTTAACAATTTAATAAAGTAATTTAGTGGAAATTAAAGTGTGTCTATTTATTTATATTCATCAATATAATTCCCAATTTACATAAAGCAAAGGCGCAAACAATAGGTTAACTGTAAATAAATTTAGTAGTCTTGTAGTTCTCTATGAGAATGGTCGAAAGGTTGAAACATGTGTAAGGGATTGTTAATAAATTTTGTGAAAACATTTCTGGTTTAATTTTAAACAATTTAATATTATTCAAAATGTTTCACAATGAACTTACCACAGAAAAAGTTCGAATTATTAAAAATATTAGTAAATGTTCTTTTTTCACAATTAGCCTAAATATTCAACTAAAAATCTAATGAAAATTAATTAGCTATAAACATTCATTTTACAACTTTTTATATATTTTTGGGCGTAATATTACTATTTTTTGTTCGAACTTTTTAATGTAATTATAATGAAAACAAAAACAAGTATTAGCTGAAAATTTGTAACAAGATGAATTGACAATTTAGAATTTCGCAATAGATACTAAAAACAATTTAAAATATAATTGCTAAATAAGTAAGTATATTTTATATTTAAGTCAGTTTCGTGTTTTTCGCTTCAGCGATTGCATGTAATAAATTATGTAATGTCACATCTATACGCCTACATGTAATTTTTTACGTATTATTCACTAATGCTTGTGCGTAAAAAATAATTCAATGAATTACAAGATCAATACGTTTTGTAAACCATACTTACCCGTACTTAAGGATAATTACACGAGTATTTGTACCAAATAAATTGTTTGATAAAATTCTGTTTAACAGAAAAAACGCAAACAATATCTAAGATTGGTAATTACCAAAAACGATGAAATGCTGCGCTTGGTGGAATCTGATTCATGGATTAATTGCTTGTTGCCGTATTATTTAACATAATACCGGTGACGAACTATCTAACTGGAAATTTGTTCAGATTGGATCAGATTTTCGCATGATCCGTTCCGGTCAATAAACATCTCCACTTCGTATTAACAAACGGACCGAGCCCGCAGAATGGATCCGATCCTGAGCATAAATTCTATTGGGGCTCAGGTTTTGGTTTGTTTTGGTTTACTACACTGTCAATGATTATGTATATATATATATATATATATATATAAATTTTGGTCGTTTGAATGTTGGAACGACACATTAAATAAATGTGTAAAGTGTATTTATGTATACTATATAAGGAATGTTTATATACACAAATATAAAGAAAAATTACGGAAGAATGAAGACAAGTAGAAAATAGCTAAAACAGTCTGGAAAATATTGCTTTTCTTTATTGCTGCAAAATTGCATCGTTCTGGAAATTAATCTTAAGCAACTAAATGTTTCGGAGTATTAAAAGACGACTCAAACATGATTATTTAATCGAGATTATTGACATAAAATTACAAGGTACGTGTTCAAGAATCAATGGTTCTAACAAGACTGGGCTAAGTACTGAAGTTACAAAATTTGTTGGGTATGTCCCGTTCAGATGATTTTGTTAGGGTCTGTAACATCGAAATTATTATTGCAGTACCACGATGGGTCAAAATATTCGTTTGCTTGTGGTATACAATTTAGTACATCCCAATAAACACCCAAAATCCACAAAACTCTCTCTCTCTCTCTCTCTCTTCCTCTCTCTCTCTCTCTCTCTCTCTCTCTTTCTCCCTCTCTCCCTCGCTCCTTCTCTCTCAGTCTCTTGCTGACGTTTTGTGTATTTTGGGTATTTGTTTTATTCAGTTATTATTCCACATTACTTCTTCGATTTTCTCGTATGGAAGATAAAGAAGACATATTTATAAAATACACCAAATGTATGAAATTGACAGCCCTAGCAGGGGCGAGTATGGTAATAAACGCCACAGAATTAACGTATATCGTATATGTAGGGGGTATCAGTAGAAGCACGAGATTTCGTTGCCAGTTGAGATCAGTATATCGAATACTTAGTCCGAATCAATGGTGAATTATTCAATTCCTTATAAAAGTTTTAATAAGGAATATTTCATACGGACAGGTTCAGATGTAAAAACAAATTCTGTATTACGATTTAATTGAGGACTTCTGATACGATCCTGACTCAAACAACGTGCTGGAACCGTACTACAGTTTTTGGTGTCAGATCCTGGTCAGGAACTGTTCAGATATCCAAATTAAGGAATGTCAAACTGTACCCTGATCATGATGGTCGCATTACGGAATATCTGGATCAGATCTGATTATAGTTCGGAAAATCTGAACTAATTTCTGGTAGGGTACACAGTTCCTAATTATAGAGAAGTTATTACCATCAAAATCATAGTTTTCAACATACTTTATAATTTGAAGGTCACAATAGCATTGCTGCGTAAATTGGAGAAGAGATACATATGTATGTGTGTGTGATTGTAGGTACCAACGTACGTGAGTGGTCATTTTTTTCCTGCACGATATCGCACGAACCCAAAATTTTATCAATTGATATGCCAATCGAAGCGTATTAACAACAATATAATCTGAAAAAGAATTCGTAACATACAATCAAGCTGTTTTTTTATTTAAATGAAAAGGCTGCAAAAAAGTAGATTTGGGGATTTTTTGAAACATATTTACCCAATAATCTTGAGCAACAATTAAATATTATTTATTATTGGATATTTACAACATAATATTGTTAACAAGAATAAAACAAAATCTAAAAACTACTGAATCGATTTTTAAATTTCTTTCACTGGGAGAATGCAACATAAATTTATTTAGGTGGACATATGCTACTTACTTTAATTAAAAATCTATTAATTATAATAATCTCGTTTTTATAAATGAATATTTCGAACAAAAGGATTTAAATACATATGGTTTCATCGAAATTTTATAATCAGAATATCGTTTCAATACACGCACGCAAATCAATTATAACAAATAGACAATAGAATTTCGCACTGATCTTTTACATATGCCAATATTTTAGGATTTGCTTTTATAACTTTTGTTTTTGTTTCTTCTACAAAATTGATTATTTTTATGAGTATTTAAAGAAAAAATTGAAGTATACGCTTTGTTCTTTGAATTTTGAACTTTAATATGCAGATGTATGTTAGCTTTAGATCTTTTTATTTAGTAATTTAAGAACTCTTCAAAATGGTCTTATTGATCGAAACAAATTCGCTATGTTTCACAAAAAATGCACCATCGAAAATTTAAATTTAATCGAGCAACGTATAGTGGCTAATACAAAATTACTTGTCACAATATTGTGATTGAAACAATGCATAAACTGTAAGTCCGATAGAATCCGTTTTTCGTTTACTTATTTTGTACGAGGCATGTTTTTTAGGTAAGTACCGTTTTGAAATTCTGCCCCCGAAGCGCTGCGGTCAGGCGTTTCGCGCATGAGCACTGAGTACCTACATCTCTCACCATTACAGTCTGTTGTTCACTGAGGGTTTAAGATGCCTCCGATAATCGTGAGTCCCTCCGACTGTGAAGTCCGGGCTGGTATACGATTCCTTAGTGCTAAAGGACTAAAACCGATTGATATTCATCGTCAGATCGTGAGATCTATGTAGTTTACGGACAAAACATTATGAGTGTTGGAATGGTAAGGAAGTGGGTGAGAGCATTTTAAGATGGCCACACAAATGTGCATGGCAATGGCCGTCCGCATGTGGCTAATCGGACCAAAGATGTCATCACATCTTTTCACTGGAAAACTCTAAATCATCCTCCGTACTGCCCCGATCTGGCGCCCAGTGACTACCTTTTGTTCCTGCACTTAAAGAAACATCTGGTCGGTCAGCGTCTTCAAGACTATGGATGATGAAGTCAAAAAGTTGTGATGCAGTGGTTAACAGTTAACAAGTCAGGCGGCAGAGTTCTATGCGAAGGGTATTCAAAAACTGGTCACTGGTTAAACGTTATGACAAGTGCCTCAATATTGAAGAAAATTATGTAGAAAAGTAGATTAAGGAACAGGCTTTCAAGTAAAAATAAAATTATTCAGATATCTTTGCACGTTTTTTAATAATTTCAAAACGGTACTTACTTAGAAAACATGCCTCGTATCTAACGATTCAATTGGTCAAGGTGAAAATCAGAGAAGTGGACGAATGTGCGAATGGGGTGGTGCGTATGCTAGGAATAAAATATTTGTTATAGTATGTAATTGTTGTGACGTTGTGATTGTGTTCCTCTTGGGTTCAATACAACAGTGATAATGTGCCAATGGATTTAGTTTATAGATTGCTTTATGTGAAGAGTTTTTTATTAGCCATTTGAAGAAAAAATTGATTTAAAAAATAAAAGTCGTCCGTTGTACAATATTATTATTTAGACTGCAGTTGTTAACCGCGGAAATGCATATAAGCACCAAATTAATAGAGAAATTTATCGAGGAACAATTAGATATGTCGGTGCAATAATAAAATTCATTATTTTGTATTTATTATTTACCATTCGGCAGTGAAAAGGCTTAGACGGAAATGGAGGTGACATATATTTGCTTCTAGGATCGTAGAATTGACTTAACTTGGAAAAATTAGGCGAATAAACATTTGCAGAACATCCGTTTCATTTCATCACGAGCTGCCATTGCTTCCTCCGCTGTTTATATTAGCAAAAAAAATGAACGCTTCCACCCCCTATCTATGACAAATTTCAATTTTTTTTACCGAAGAATATATGTTTAGCTGTTAGATGTGTGGCGGTATCCCGCCGAAGATTCTTTAGGTTAAGTTATGATAAAATGGACTGCTTTTCTTTTTATATAAACTTTATTTTTCACTATTTACACTAATTTTGATTTTTTGTTTGTTTATATTGATTATGAGTTTGGATGTATGAATGTTAATTTAAATAGAATAAAATAGAATATAATGTAATTGGATAGAATGTAAAAATGGAATTGAACGTATTTTTTTTGTTTAGATTTAACTCGAGGTGGGAAAACCTTACATAGGCACCCCCTGAAGGGGGATAGCGTCAGATTCTTACTGAGTAAAAACCCTTCTCGAGTGAGGGTTATCAACCAGAAGGTTTTAACATCCCCGGGGTAGATGCGGAGAGGTTGGGATTGAAGAGAGGGCAGAGTTGGGTGAGGGGAAGGGAATGAAGCGTTTGGGGAGAGGGCGTGCGAAAGACGGTGGCCCACCTCTGATGTGAAGATTTGGCACTCGCGCTAAAAAGCGATACCGAACGTAATTTCGCTTATTTCTTCTTAAATAATCTGAAAAATAGACAACGCCCCAAAGTGAAAAAGCTAAATACCCCTAAGCGCAATTTACAAAACCGGTGGTGGTGTTTTTAAGGCTGATGACCTATGCATAAAGTATTTACAAGGGGTGTCATAAAAGGGTCAAAGTCTATTTTTGGAATTTTAAAAACGTATTTGCAATTGAGGACACAAAAGATGCTTATATACAAAAGAGAACAAGTACCTACAAACTAAACTTAACAGATATATACACAAACAGACAAACAATTATTTTTAACAATATATGTCAGATGCCTAATCCCAAATATTTTTGTAAATCGTAGAACAAAGTTCCTAAAACCCTTAAGGAAATGCCTACCACATTTTTTAACACATTCTTATTACAGTTTCGTAAATAATAAAATATGAATAAAAAATCAAAATGGGTGACGAAATTTACATAGGAACAAATGTTTCGTTATCAGACGATTAATATTATAATGGAATAGCATTAAATTGGGTGCATATGTGCATTTAAACAAAGCAATAAAAGAATTAAAATGCAAACAATTGTCAGTCGTTTTAATTGTTTACTTGAACGTATTGTAGAGTGTTTATAACGTCAGTGTTTTGTTTCCTCATAGGAATCATTGGTCATATGTTTATTTGCCATGGTCAGATTGTAATTTTCGAAAAGTAAAACAACAAATGGCACGTATATCCGAGTCCGAACTATGAATTATTATTGTTTTATACGTTATCCGCTGGTCCGTCAATCATAAACAGTGTCGTCTTTATCAGACTCACATTGACAGAACATGTATCTAACGTTGTAGCTAGTAGTTGTTTGAACTGATAGTAACATGTCGCGGTAAAAATAAAAAGACTCAATTTCATGGTCTCAATCGAACTTGACGCGAGAATATGTTGAAAAGGCCGGCAAACCAGTCGCCGAAAGTGGTAACAAAGATGAGTCCACCGAAAAAGCACTGAATAAAAATGTTGATCCCAAAAATTAACAAGTCGAGATACATCCAATATTTTTCTGTAACAGCCGGTAAGTAAACATTTTTACTTTTTCTTTTCTTCTCCACAAATAAACTTCTAACATTGAATAATTCAGGTGTATTGTAAAACCTCTTGGGAATAAATGAGGGGTACTTAACTTAAAGTAACAAATTATATAAATTTAAGTATTAATTACTTCCTTAAGTGGTTTAAAGAGTTTATTTTAAATGCTATCTCAAGAGCAAAATTGAGATAACAAAAACTTGGATATTTTTAAATAGTGTCTGTCTTGTGTAAATCTAGCAATAAACATTTTTTTTACAGATAGGTACAAGTTATTTATCAGAGTTATATACATACACTTATGCAAAATCGTTTTTAATTCAAAATAAAATAAGTTGTTACTTTTAATTTAATAGTTACAAAATTATGATATCATTATTTTTTAATAATAGATATGATAAATAAAATAACTTAATTTAGTTTAAGTTTAGTGAAATTTGAGTTACTATTTTCCAAAATACATAAACTACTTTCGGAAATATAATATTTTATAAAATGAAATGTATTTTATATTGTATTAACTTTTGTTATTTATTCTACGTATAATTATAACTATTATAACTTTGTTTAAACCATTAAAAGTTTTAGTTATAGCCGTAGCAAAAAAGGCTTCAGAAACACTCGAGAAACTTTAAGAACTTGAAAAAGTTTAATCAATTAATCGTCTTTATACAACACAATATTATGGCATATAGCCTTCATACTTATAAAACCCCTTTTTTAGGTCGGGGGTAAAATCAGATTAGATTAGGTAATATTTAAGAAATAAGACGCCGTTAGCTCTTGGTGAAACATAATTAATAATTAAATAATTAAACACTTGGAGTTGTTTCACAATTTTTTATTAGTACACTCTATGTACATTTCGCCTTATTAGGGCATCATCAGGAATATAGACAGTACACTAAAGCTCTAAATATATCTAATTTTTTAGTCATGAACTGGTTCAGGATTTAAGAGGGGGTTGATTCTAAAATCAAGCTGGTCATTGGTTAAAATTAATTGTTCAAAATGGCTTTTCTTATTTCTAAAATTTCATTAATTATCTAAAAATTTTCCACCTCTTTGGCGATTTAATATTTTAACATTATTTTTATTAAAAATATAATTTAAATTTATACAATGAGTGGCCAAACCTGTGGTTTGTTTGTTGTATTTTATATTTCTTATATGTTCTGCGAATCGTGTGCCATTTTGGATTTTCCTATATAGCTTTAGTGTACTATTTATACCCCTTATGATGCCCTAATACGACGAAATATACATAGAGTGTACTAATAAAAAATTGTGAAACAACTTCAAGCGTTTAATTACTTAATTAGATTAGGTAAGTTTACAAATTTTAAGAAGTTATATGTTAAGTACGTAACTTAACAGTTATTCTTATTTGCTATACTGTTATATTTTACACTAAAAAATAAAAATGTTCTTTAAGGTGCGTCTAAAAAAATGTAAAACTGAATTTTTAATATTATATTGTCACTAATTGGTAGACAGAGCGATAACAAATATCCAAAATTGTTAAATTTTGCGTCATTAGCGTAATTAATTAATCGTTAATTTGAGTTAGAATGAAGGAATATTATGTGGAGAATTGAGTTAAAAATAAATTGATGGTTTCTCTATGATATATGTGAACAAAATCTATAAATATCCAACAAATAATAAAAAATGTACATTGCGTTGCATCAGCAGAAAACAATTTAGTAAAATGTCTACGAAATAATTTGGTTTTTTCAAAACAATTTTACCATGACATTTTTTCCAAATCATTTTCTTCAGTTTTGAGTCAAATATTTTAAGTATTATAAATAATATTATTGATGATCAAATTATAATTTCCGTGGCATCTTATTTAGAAAGGAATACAAAATTTATAAAAAAAAAAACAAAAGTCCATTTTAACAACATCTTCAACTGTTATAAATGAATGTTGCTAAAATTTCTCACTATACTGTATGTTATGTACTTAATAATAAAAATTCCTGAAAAAAACTTAATATTTTTCCAGCTATGCTAACGTTGGGATCTGGGGCAACGCATTTTGCATGGACCTCACCAACATTACCAGATTTAATGTCTGATAAATCTCCAATAGGTGTAAGAATAACAAAAGTGAGTAAAACTCGTAAATTCTTTTATTTATTTTTTATTTGTTTCTATCAAACGTTGCCTTTTCTCATTATCCAATCATTTTCAATTATTGACCGTTGTATTATAGTTAAACAATTTTAACAATGCATGAATAAGAATTATATCTATATCTTTCTGAAATATGCGCTACTTTATTATTGTATTATATCAAGTTTTCTATAGAAGGAGAATCAATGCAATTCAATGTTCCTAAGATCCGTGCATTAGATAGCAAAACAATTAATACTACTTAAAAATTCCTTCGTTATCACTTGCTGTTTTATTTTTCTAAATAAATTTTTATTAGATACAACAATAACCAACTAAAAACCCAAAATTACACATAAAACTTTTACATAAAACGCATTTCGACACCCTGTTAGACTTTCTATAAGACTCTCCAACTGAAGATAACACCTTGGTTGTCGAAACGCTTTGTTTAGTTTTACTTAGTTTAGTTCTACGATACTCCATTTGATTTTCTTGTACAATAGTAACAGTTGATTCTTATTATATTAAAATAACTAGATATTAGATATCAAAATTATTCTCTTGAATAATTAAACACAAAGAGGATTGGCCGTTACCTTAAAGATGATCAAAATAATTATATATAATTCTGCACCCAACCATAAATTAGAATTAACTTTATAAAGGTGTTGAAAATGTGTAAATAGTTTGACCTAACATTTTTTAATGTTTTCAAATGTTTAACAATCAACTAATAAAAAAAGTTGTATTTATTCAAGAGAACAAAAAAAATCATTTTCAGATGTATCCATAACATATTAATTGAAAATAAAAATAATAAGGATTAATACTGTTACTTTACAATCAATAAACGTTATATCAACACAGGGGCGGATCTAAGGGGGGGGAGGCGATAGAGGCTTGAGACTTGATTCCAGAGCAGCGCGCAACACTATGACCTAAGCTCTGTGAACCCTTTAATCCCTTAACATAATCCATAAATATCCCCATAGGTCCACAATCTAAACTTTTTAAACCCCACTATCCTATATCGTAAGCCTAATCTAACGAACGTGATAAAACAATTTTTGCTGCCGTGTTAATTTATTAACATATCAATTAAATATTTAAAACGGGTATGAGATTTAAAAAGCTTACGTTATACAGTCATGGGGATTAAAAAGTTAAGGTTATAGATTTGTGGGGGTATTTATGGTTTAGGATAAGGGTTTTTAAACACTCAGGTTATAGGATTAACGGGTTTTGGTTCCTTTAGACGTTTTTGTACCCTCTTCTTTCCAACGGACACCCCTAAAGAAAACTTCTGTATCCACCCTTGTATCAACAAGTAAATTAATAACAATCTTATGCAATAAAATATTTTGACGCATAGGTTTAATGTTTAATTGAAACTGTAACCTTCGTCTATGTTGACACATAATTTTTTTAATTTATCATTTTCTTCATTGATGCTCTTTCGCGATAGATATCTACTATATTTTTTCCATAAAACCAAGCTTAAACATACGTAAAACATTTATACAACTTTCATTCATGTTCGTAGAGGAAATCAATAGAAATTTTGTAAAAATAATAATCCATGCAATATAAATAAAATTGAAGTGTCTATCTCTAATATAACTTTTAATTTGCTTTTTTAATTTTATATGGAAATTTGTATGTACTCAAACGACCCTCTGTATGTCTGTACAGATTAATCTTCAAAATGGCCGAACAGATTTTGATAGGACCTTACAGACATGATCTAATTAAGTTACGAGGGTAAATCAAATATAAACGGCAATTTTGTAAAATAAATTTATTGATTAATGGTACACGCAAACTAAACATTTAACATTGTCTAATGCAGTCATCAGTCACCTCCGTGCTCTACACACTTTTGCAACCGATTTGGAAAGTTGAATATTCTTTCTTCATAAAAAGTTTGAGGGCGAGTTGTCAGCCAATTGTGCACATACTCCTCTACTTCGTCATTACTTTCAAATCTTTTGCCTCCAAATGATTCTTTCAAGGGCGCCAACAAAAGATAATCACAGGGTGACAAGTCAGGGCTATAAGAATTATTGTAGAGGCTCGAGAGTTTCCCAGCCCATTTCTTACAATTTATTCCTTGTCAAAACTGCGGTGTGTGGCCTGGCGTTGTCATGAAGGAGGATGACGTCTCGAATGGGCGATTTTTGTCAACTGTACACTGTCAGAATAGTAAGCTGCATTTACTGTTAGTTGATCGTGGATCGTGAAGAAAATCAATGAGTAAAACTCAAACAAACCCTTGAGTCAAAGAAAACAGTCACAAGCACTTTTCCGGCTGAGTGACGGGTTTTAGTTTTGGCTTTGACAGGGCAACCTTCATCCTTTCTTGGCCACTCCTTACTTGCCATTTTTGATTGAATGATGGAGTGTAGTGGTGGACCCACGCCTCATCACAAGTGACGATACGCCTCAAAAACACCTCCCATTCTTATTTAAATCAATCAGAAATCTCACTGATCCCCAACTTGACCTGTTTATTCGTTTAATTTCGGTCAACAACCTTGGAACCCAGCGAGCACTAATTTTTCTAAAGCCAAGTTCATCAGTGATGATGGTTTGAACACTTCCATTGCTGATACCCACTTTACCCATGCTGATAGTGATCATCTTCAACAAGCTCTCGAACAGCACGGATGTTGTCATTTGTAAGACTTGTTCTTGGGCGTCGATCATGACTTTCATTTTCGACACATTCTCGTCCATCCCTGAATAATCTCAATTCGTGACCTACGTATACACTCTATTCTGAGACTCGATTCCGATGGTTTAACGCCTTCATTGGTTAAAAACTTTATGATGATGCGTTGTGCAACAGTGGAAGGTACCTTGCGCTCAGGCATGACTGTACTGCGGACAGAACCGAGCACAGCTGCTACCTAAGCCGGTTTCCCCTCCTCATAAACCAAAGAACACTCAATCAGAATTACGTGCTAAGCTAAATAGTAAAATTACCGTTTATATTTGATTTACCCCCGTATTTTAAGTAATTTTATTGTATAAAAAATTATAACTAGTTTTACGCGAACAATTTCGTGCATATAAGTTGGTTAATAATAAAGATATTAATAAATAAAAAGGTAAATTCATCTAGATACTTACATATTTAAATGAGCTTCTCTATCCTTCGATATTATTAACCTTGTAACCCCTTCTCCTTTGCAACATTATTACCCTTTTAAAAATGTAAAAAGTCGTATTGCTATAGTCCATTATAAATAAATAAACAAACAATTGACCACCTTTTTAATATATCTTTTAATAATACATTTAATCATGTCATAAACCTTCAGTATCTAAAATGAACTTCAACATGAACATTAAACATTTTAGATCTAATATCGAATTTGTTTAGGAAGAAAGCTCTTGGATAGTATCAATTCTACACCTTGGTTCCGTTGTCGGATGCTTATTTTCAGCATGGTCAATCGAACACCTTGGAAGGAAGCCATCGTTTGTGATAGCTTGTGTACCATTATTTATATCATGGATTGTGATAATATTTGCGAAATCTGCAGCTGTATTATACGTAGCACGGTTTATAGCCGGTCTAGGAATTGGCATATGCACCACAGTAAGTTTTTTTTTATTATCTATACGAAATAATAAATATTTATTTACATCCGCAATCCATCCAGTTTTGATGTTACACAATTCAAAGATTTAGATAAAAACTTTATTGAATAATGACAATACGTTGCGTAGAAACAAAATTGACTGATAAGAGACACAGTACACTGTAAGGGAATAGTAAAGCAAATACACTGTTTAGTTAACGAAAATTCAACAAATAAGAATTATGTCTCATACCTTTCACTATGTGCTTTAAGGCTATTTACATTATCGTTGATGTTAGCTTATCCAAAATATTTCTGGAACTATCAAGCGAATGAAGTTATGTAGAAGATGTCATGGGCTATCTGAATCATACTTAATTGAGTGATTTCTAAAATTTTTTTAGTTGTGACATTTCTCCGCTTTTTTTTAGACTCAATCCTTTATTTGACGAAATTGTTTTATGGTAATATGTGAAAAACGCTTCAAACATTTTTAAATTAATTAACCAAAGAATGATAGAAAAACATTTAATATGTATCCATATTTCTTCCTGATTATTTGAAGTCAACTAGTAAAATCCGAACTTGGTGTAAATTAAACATTTGGTATCCACAATTTTATTGAACTAAACTGACAATATTGTTTCGACTGTTATGCCATTATCGAGGTACATTTTAATAAAATTGTTTTACAAATCATATCAAGTGTTTAGTTTTTTCTCACTAAACATTGGAGAGAATTTTTTAACATACAATAACATAACCAAGTCCGTATTTTACTACTTGAAAAAAAATTAAATATAAAAGTCGGATAGTTTCGTCAAACATAAAATCCTAATAGTTGTATAGCTCAGATTCCCTGAAAAAAATCCAAGGGTTTACGACAGATATTTACAAAAAAAAAACCCTTGTCAAATACAGTCCCGGACTAGGAAGTAAAATCAGCCCAGGCATTTTATATTATTTAATTTGATAACTCAAAAACCACATTCAACAGTGTACAGTGGCCGGCACCTAAGGAGATTCACCGTCAGTCAGATTGACAGGTAGGTAGGCGGAAACTTTTAGCACAGCAATAAATGAAAGAGCCAATAAGAATATAGCTGGACCGAAGCGTCAACTTGTAGTTCAACGGCGCGTATCACTGAGAGAAAAAGTACTGAACACGGAACACAAGTGAATTCATTCAACTGATTTACTGACCCCAACAACCCCTTCTCTACTCCGTTAATTTGCAAATATTTGCCACTACGCTACTGAACCTTGCTCAGCAGTTATCATTCTGCCTACCGGCTGATTATCCCCGCCCTAAAGGAGCTAAACTTTGCTAGTGCGCATCCGATTATTTATGGCTTTTGAATCTCCTTAGGTGCCGGGCACTGTATCTCGATTTAACAACCACTCGATGGCTCAACCGGCCAGACGGGCCCTGCTCTAATATTATTGAATTGAGTAAAAAATGAAAATAATAGAGCAAATCTAGACATCAAAAATCGCAAAGCGCATAACGTCTTCTGACACTATTTCCAGTAATATCTTGCATAAGCGACTTACATTCTTGTCATGTACTCGAGAGTTCTGTTTCATTTATTACAGATTTGTTTCAAACCTTCAAACCCACATTACAGATCGCATACTATTTTTAATTATTATCGTGACTATATAGTATAGGAACCATAACAAAATATTTCCTACTGATTTTTTGATTTTTATAACAGAGAATGTACAACTTTCCTTCGACAGAACTGTGTTTATCAATTATATTATTTACTACAGTATATTGATAAGAACCGTCCGGTCAAAACATATGTCGAGTTTTCATAATAAATGGAGTCGGCCTTTACGTGGTGAAAGTTATTCATAATAGAAAATAAAAACAACACTTTTGAGTAATACAACAATTGTTTCGCTATTACTATATCTTCATCACAAATTATAGATATACAAAAGGGGTATATATACTAATACAAATTACAAATTACAGAAATGGTGGAAGAATAATTATAGTAGAATTTATAAAAAATTAATACATTAAATATAATTAACCTGGTTTTATATAAACTTAAGTAGTGCAGTTTTAAATTAATTAAGTGCTAGCTGTGCCCGCGACTTCGTCCGCATGAAATTTAACAAAAAAGTTATTTTAAATTTTTTCAGCAGTCGTTGAGACGCAACCGTTAGAAATAGCCCGCTCGCGCGTTCTGAGCCCGCGCGATAGGCAGCCTTTGTGATATTAAGTGGCGGGAGGCGTTTTTACAATTTTTGTCTCTCTGTCTGTCTGTTTGTTCCGGCTAATCTCTGAAACGACTGGACCGATTTTGACAAGACTTTCACTGGCAGATAGCTAATGTAATAAGCAGTAACGTAGGCTACTTTTATATTAGAAATTAATAATTTGTTTTAGAAATTAATAATTTATTTTATAAATTAATAACTATTTATTATTAATAATAATTAATTTCTAAAATAAAAAAAGCCGAAGTTACTCCTTATCACATTAACTATCTGCCAGTGAAGGTCCTGTCAAAATCAGTCCAGCCATTTCAGAGATTAGCCGGAACAAACAGACAAACAGACAAAAAAATTTGAAAATGTTATTTTGGTATATGTACCATATATAGATCCATATGCATTTAGTAAAAAGTGGTTATTTTAATATTACAAACAGATACTCCAATTTTATTTATATGTATAGATGTATAGATGAAAAAAATTGTTTCTTTAGTGCTTCTAATAAATTTAGTTTTAAACCTTTTTCTGATATATGTAAAATTTCAAAATTCAAATTATATAAGTGATTTGTTTCTAATAAATTCGTAGCATAATTACAATCAAATTTTTTGTCACGATAGGATTTGTAATGTTCTGCAATTCCAGTTTTAAAATTTCTTCCTGTTCTTAATTTATTAGAAGCTCTTGAAATAAATAAACAATTATTATTAAACGAACAACTTGATGTTAACTTTTCAGCTTTAAAATTTTTTAAACCATAATACTTAAGTTTATATAAAAACATGTTAATTATTTTTAATGTATTAATCTTACCGTACATTCTATTTCAATTACTCTTACCCCACTGCTTAATTTGTAATGAATTAGTATTTTTATATATATGTATCACGACCTTTTTGTACAACTACCACTTTATATCTGACGAAACTACAGAGAAAGCGAAACAACTGTTGTATTATTAATAATATTATTATGAAAGTACATTGTTTTGTTTTATTTTCAATTTCATAACGAAGCTGATGAAACATTTTATAGAATTTTATTTATTCTCTTAATCGATATGTATTATCACAAATGTATTATTTAATTCAGTGTGGCCCAGTTTATAATGGAGAGATAGCAGAAAAGGATATTCGAGGAAGGATATCATCGTTTTTGGTTGTCCTAGCACTTTTTGGAAGCCTTTACGTCTATACGGCAGGCCCATTTCTGCCTTACACCTACCTAGCCATTACGTCTGCCATTTTGCCATTAGTGGCCCTTTTTTTATGTTTAGTTATCCCTGAATCTCCTTATTATCTCGTTAAGAAAAACGATATCGAAGGTGCCAGACGATCATTAGAAATCCTCTCAGCTAATACTGCCAGTGCGGAATTTATCGATTGTCGGTTGAAAGAAATTCAACTGACTACAGAAGAAGATATGCAAGGGAATTCGTCATTATGGGAATTCTTTTCTAAAAAACAGTACAGAAAGCCCATTTTGATAATAGCAGGTAATTTTAATGACTTATCTTTAACCTCCAGTGCCAAAAGAACGACCTTAATATATATTTGACGCGTCTATTTGTCAAATAATTAAATCAAAGAGAAAATAAGAAAAACAAATAAGTTTCCCGAAATTTTTATTGTCTCGACAATATTGTTTCTGTCGATTCGACCATTATCTATAGAATACAAAAGATTACTAAATATGTAAAATGTGTTGAAACAATTTGTATTATTAAATTACAAGGAAATGTGGTGGGGAGGATAAGTTATAATTTGTACAAAATCAAAGGGGAATTATGGGATACTAATTCTAGTTGGTTATTTACAAGATTACATTTATTATGAACAGCTTTTTTTATTTCTAACTTTTCAAGGAGAGACAGTTTCCTGCTTTTTGGGATGTTACAATGTAAAATTTTAATCTTGTCCAAGTCTAAATGATGATTATTAGTAATGAAATGTTCAGCAAAACCACATTTGCTATCCTTTTTTCAATGGCGTTATTATGCTCGGAAACGCGTTTTTTAATAGACCTGCCACTCTGTCCAATATAAATAGCATTGCACGAATTACAACCTAAACGATAAACACCACTTTTTTCTAAGGGATCAATGGTTTTATTTTTACATAATATGGATTTTAAACTAACTGGACTATTTTCTATATTTTACAATTAAAAGAATTCTCTAGTTCGTATTTGAATATATGACTAATATTTTGAACAAATTAATTTATAAAACTATCCCTAAGTTTGGTAGTGTAAAATTTGTTCAATTTAATTGTAAAATCATAGAAAATAGTCCAGTTAGTTTAAAATCCATATTATGTAAAAATAAAACCATTGATCCCTTAGAAAAAAGTGGTGTTTATCGTTTAGGTTGTAATTCGTGCAATGCTATTTATATTGGACAGAGTGGCAGGTCTATTAAAAAACGCGTTTCCGAGCATAATAACGCCATTGAAAAAAGGATAGCAAATGTGGTTTTGCTGAACATTTCATTACTAATAATCATCATTTAGACTTGGATAAGATTAAAATTTTACATTGTAACATCCCAAAAAACAGGAAACTGTCTCTCCTTGAAAAGTTAGAAATAAAAAAAGCTGTTCATAATAAATGTAATCTTGTAAATAACCAACTAGAATTAGTATCCCGTAATTCCCCTTTGATTTTGTACAAATTATAACTTATCCTCCCCACCACATTTCCTTGTAATTTAATAATACAAATTGTTTCAACACATTTTACATATTTAGTAATCTTTTGTATTCTATAGATAATGGTCGAATCGACAGAAACAATATTGTCGAGACAATAAAAATTTCGTGAAACATTTGTTTTTCTTCTTTTCTCTTTGATTTGAAATGTTTCACAAAAAGTGCACTATTCAATGTTTAAGTTTCATTAAATCATTAAATTTTATTTTATTTAGTTAGAAAGCATATATTTGTGCAACTGTTTTAAACATATTTAAGATTCTTTACAAGTCCAAATAATCCTAGATATATTGAATGCAGTAAGTTAGATCAAACAATACTGATACACATAAGCTATAATGGGAAATTATTAATATAAATATAAATATGGAATCAACAGAAACAACTACTCCGAGGGCTAATACCCCTACCGGCATTGAATTACACTGTTGATTCCGATGGACTTCTGGACGAAAATATAACATATTCAAAAAGGAAGGAAATAAAATCCTTATTCGTCTAAATTTTTAAGATCAAAGATCTCACATTTTGAACGCGTCCTACCAAGTAGGCACAACGAACCGAAAGCCACATGCCACGACCGGTTTCGACCTATCGGGTCTCATCAGGTGGGCGCTGGCAGAAAGGCCTTTACAGGCTATATTATAAATATAAATATAAATATGGAATCAACCTACTTGGTAGGACGCGTTCAAAATGTGAGATCTTTGATCTTAAAAATTTAGACGAATAAGGATTTTTTTCCTTCTTTTTTGAATAGGAAATTATTAAATTTAGAAAGACAATAAAATCAATTAAAACATGGTAGCATAAAAAATGAATGAGAAATGTATTTTTCTATTAAAAAGTATGAAATGATTTAATACTTACGCATACTTATCAGTCTTTTATCGATAGATATATGCATTATCTATACAGGATTTTTCAAGTTTATGGGCTATTAGAAGTATATGAATTAGTAGAACGAATTCAATTCTGAAACTTGGGCTCCTTTGGTTATTGTTTATACCGCTTCTTTTAAAAATATTTTCAAGTTCTATTTACATCCGGTTATACCGGAAGTAGATGTTAACTTTCTTATTTTAAATGGAATCACTTACTTTTTTTACATTTTCCGACAGAAAATCTGAATTCATGCATATTTTATAGGAGGCACTACCCCGAGAATATTGATGGATTTTGAGTTATTTAATTTTCTTAAAACTTTTTGATATTTGCACGTTAACATTTAAAAAACCGTAATTCAGTTAATTTTTGAGATTTTGCTTTATTACTCGTAAACAATTATTTATAACTATTAACATTATCGAAAAAAAAATGTGGTGTTTAACTAAAATGTACAGGTTCTTCAAATTTTGTGGTCAAAGTTGGTCAACTTCAAAGGGACATAAGTCATTTTTTTAAACACAATGACCCATTTTTGACTGCATATTCGAATTCCTCATTGAATTTGGCGTCTATGGATATGGGACTATCGTATGCCTCTGTTTATACTTTTTGAGTAAATTTACAATTTGTGAAAATGTTGCTTTTTTGCACTGCATACGTATAATGTTAATGAAAGCAGTGTGCTGTGATTTCGAAACAATTGAACAATCAATTGTTGTTAAGTGTCAGAAAGCGTATGCCATCTTCCAGACCCACAATTTTGAATTGTTGCAATAAAGCATCAACTTGAAAAACCCTGTATATATTTGAAACATTTGCGGAGGAGCCTTATCTTGTAAGAACTTAAGGTTAAATTTGAACTAAAAACAATTTTCAGGTTTTAAGACATTACAATATCTCAGCGGTACCCATCCAATTGCCGCTTACATGCAAACAATTATTGATGCAAGCGGAAGTCGTATACCATCAAAAGTATCCAGCATTATTTTTGGTGTTGTTCAATTTTTATCAGGTAATAAAATTCCATCAATTGGTTCATTTTAGTAACAAAACAGACGGAGGAAAATAATTTACCTTCAAATCAAACGAATGAGTAATGGTCCTGCAAATTACTTGTTGCATTACAGGTTCACGATTCTCCCCCATTTTCTTAGGGTTCCGTACCCAAAGGAGCAAAAAAATTGTCCTACGTGAGCATGTGGATTACGGTTGACAAGCTATTTACAATTGTAAAAATAATTAATAAAACGCACAGTTCAAATGTTCACTAATTTATTTAAAATTCCTCGACAATTGTTTCGAGCATAGCCTATTATCAAGAGTATAATTACTAAAGTTAAAACGTGACAAATCAGCTTATATACATTTACAATTCACAAACTAAAAGAGGGGATGAAGTTTGTCCTAGTTCTAATTGGTTATTTACAATGTTCTGTTTATTATGAAGACATGTCTTTATTTCTAAATTTTCTAACATCGTTAATTTTTTACTTTTAGCAATATTAGAGTGTAAGATTTTAACATTGTTTGTATCAATATTATGTTTAAACAAAGTGCAATGCTCTGAAATTCCGGTTTGTAAACTATTTTTGTTTATGTTGCTTGAATGTTCTTTTATCCTACTAGAGATGGCTCTGCCAGATTGGCCGATATACAATTACATGTCAATTGGTAAATACCACTTTTTTTCAAGGGAGTTTGTTTTCTTTTTATTGTTTACACAAACTCCCTTGCATCTTAGAAAGTTTAAATTCAATTGTAAGAATATTTAAAAACATATATTTAAAACAAGGAACTAAGACTTGATCATTATTTTATTACATTTAAAAATTAAACACCTCTGGATTAAAGCAATAGAGTTTGGTACGGAACCCTAAAAAACCAACTATGTATTGATTGTATGATTTATAGACAACATTTGATTAGTGTCAGTGTTCATTATCATTTTATTCCAGCTTTAGTTTCCGGCCACATGATCGATAGAACAGGAAGAAAGCCCCTTCTTCTAATTTCGTCATTTAGTTGTGCAGTAGCCCTTTTTGCTGAAGGGACATACTTTTACCTTAAAGAAGCGAAACATGCGAACGTCGAATATCTTTTTTGGCTTCCTACAACCGCCCTCGTGGTCTACAAGATGATGGTGACGTTGGGCATCACAACATTACCCTATATTATCATGGGTGAACTATTTACCATGAATATTAAGGAAATTGCTGCTTCTTCTAGTTCGGTGTACGGTTTCGTGTTGGGTTTCTTAATGAACTATTTACACCAACCGGTAAGCGACCACTGGGGTAGTTATACAATATTTTGGACGTATGCAACATCGTGTCTTGTGGGCGGAATTTTTATATTCATTTTACTACCCGAAACTAAAGGAAAAACTTTCGCGGAAATACAGACTATACTTAAAAGTAATAACAACAACAATAATAATAATAATAATAATAGTGATAAGAAAGTGCAGATCACTTGAATTATTGTATATTTACCTATTTATACGAGTACTTAATCTATTACTGTTACCGTTACTAATAAAATAATTTATAATCGGAAATTTTTTTTTACTTTCCATAGAATATTCTATTTAATTTGTTATAGCATTTTTAATAATAATTTTTCCTTTTTAGTGAACTTGATTCCATCATTACAACTTAAAGTAGACTATTTTATTTAAACAATTGATAGCTAGTAGGAAAAACACATGAAATTTGAGAATTATTTAAACATATGTAGGCTTTTCATTTATTCCTATTTCTTGGAAAGAAAAAGTTTGCCTAAGGTCCAATAAAATGAAGGTCCGAAATTTTAATACATTTAATAATTTAAAAAAAATACACTTATGTACGAAGAAGTTTTTCTGGTATCACAAACTTAATACCAGTATTGTTTTAATTAATCTTCAAATACACTTCATCGTTGGTACAAGGTCCTCTATTGACCACATGTCTTCCATGTTTTCGTCTTTTGTCTTTTTGATGGAAAAATTGACACACAAACACGTCTTTCAATAGGATTTAGGGAGGATGAGGTTGGAAAATTGTAAAACATGTTAATAATGATAGAAATCAAACAAACACTGTTGTAAGGTTTTACAAATTTTTTTTAATAAGACTTCTCTTACACTGTTTCGGCTTATCAGGCCATTATTAAAGAGTTGAGTAGATACTAACTTAATATAAAGAAACGTCACTACATATACATATTTAAGTAAGTGGGGGTAAAAACAAATCATATTATTGAAATGGGGCTAAAAATAGAGGACTTTAATGTCCTTCACATTGTTCATTTGTAATATTTTTATTATTTTATTTAATTTCTCTAACAGGTTTAATCTTTTACTTTTATTTATACAATGCAAAATCTTAAAATTATCTTCACTAAAGTTATGATTATTTACAAAACAATGTTGGGCAAAACCAGTATTACATTTTTTATCAATAATAGACTTTTTATGCTCCTTAAGTCTAATTTTAAAAAATCTACCTGTCTGTCCTACATAGAGACTGTTCAGACTGCGATGCTATCTATGTAGGACAGACAGGTAGATCCTTTAAAACTAGACTTACGGAGCATAGAAAGTCTATTATTGATAAAAAATGTAATACTGGTTTTGCCCAACACTGTTTTGTAAATAATCATGACTTTAGTGAAGATAATTTTAAGATTTTGCATTGTATAAATAAAAATAAAAGATTAAACCTGTTAGAGAAATTAAATAAAATAATAAAAATATTACAAATGAACAATGTGAAGGACATTAAAGTCCTCTATTTTTAGCCCTATTTCAATAATATGATTTGTTTTTACCTCCATTTACTTAAATATGTCTATATGTTATAGTGACGTTTCTTTAGATTAAGTTAGTTTCTAGACAACTCTTTGATAATGGCCTGATAAGCCGAAACAGTGTAGGAAAACCTTACAACAGTGTTTGTTTGATTTCTATCATTATTAACACGTCTTTCATTTATAGTCAACTCTGCGTCTTTAGTTTACGTCTTCTGTCCTTTTTTATACAGATATTTATAATAATAATAAGGTTACAAGGTTAGTAAAATAGAATCAAACAATGTCAAACCGAGACATATTTTCATATATTTATTTTAATTAATAAATGTTATGTTATAACCATACTCGCCGTAAATTACATAAATGATTATGTCGTATTGACTTCATCTCGTTAAGTCCATTCGGAGATTTTTATTACAAAAATTTTAAACCAATTTTTTTTTTTTAATTCATTAACGAATGCATCGTTTATGTACCATAATTGGTAGCGGGTAGGTACTCCTTACGATTGCGATAGAAGGAATACCTACTTCAGGACTAGCGACCCTGCCAACGCGAGCTCCTGGTTTCTCTCAAATCCTAGACTCGAGAGCAATCAGGTCCCATCCATAGTTTCTCTATCATCCCATAAATATCCTTCTCCAAGTTCATGTATATTCCATCTCATAAAAATTATCACCTCCATTACTTTCCTAAGTTTCACTAAATAAATTTAAATAAAAGATTTGGGCTTAGGAGCTCTTTTGATTAAGGCTTTTTCCAACTCTGAAAGTAACCAATTTTGATATAACAATAACCATTTATAAATTTCCGTCTCTAATTTTTATGGCTTTCATTTAAAATTTCTCATCACCACCTACTACTGCGTGATAGATTAATGAAAATATGGGAAATGGTTTTACTAATTTTTAATCGGCCCTTAAAGTACCTGACAATTAATCTAGTAGTAACCTTTATGTTATGTTTGAGTTTCTCGGCTCGAACCATTAAAATAATAAAGTAAGTAAACTCACCGAATATGAGACCCAGAAGTTTGTTCCATGGTATATGCTAGATAAACAAAAAAAAACTTTTGTGTTTCATTCCCACCAGCTACTTGTGCTGGTGGGCGGGCAGTCCCTCCGACCTACACTGTAGTGCAAAGCCGGAGGGTAGGGCGTAAGGCCCTCTTCAGCCTCCTTGCAGGAATCGTGGGAATGGTTGGATGGTGTGGTTAGGGATAGAAAGATGAGATGGACGAAATGAAGACAGAAGATAAGTGAAAGATTATCTCTGGAATATTACTGCCCCAGCATTTGCGTAAGTGATCCAAGGAAACCACAGAAACCACAGAAACCACAGCCGGACCCGGGTTCGAACCGCTTCATATTACAAAAACACTTATTCTTCTTAACCTAAATTAACAACTTGTCTAAAGCGGCCACCTTCCTAATATAAGATCCTTGTTCTTGTCCCAATATGAGATAGATCTCACATTAGGAATACTTCTTGAGTTGTTCTGATAAAACGAAGAAATGGGCAAGAATAAAAGGAAAGCATTTATAATAACCGAATAACTAAGTAAAGTTGATTTAGAAAAGAGTATAAAAGAAAAAGATGAGAAAAATAAACAGCTAGATAGCTAAAGAAAACAAGAGAGGTAAACAAAAGTTATTTAAGAAATGTGAGAATTCAAAGTAATCCAAGGACCTTAACAAAAGAAAAACTGAAGGTGGTCCATCATGACCAAAGGATTATGAAGACTGAAGATGAAAACAACGATGAACACTTCGGTACCTGCGACAGCTCAGATTTAAAATTTTGAAAAACCATGATACCGAGTGTTTGTGGTTGCCTTTATTCCAATAATGAGACCGGCAAAGTTTCGTTGCAGTGCACTATATATTATAGGTGGTGAAATGAATACTATGGGGCAATTGATAATTTTAGTTCACATTTCATGAATACATAGAACAGCACTGTAAACGATTCTGAAACTCCCAGCGGCTACTATTAAAACTGTCCAATCACTTTCAAATTTTAGACATTTTTTCCTGGTGAAGATAAAAGAAATTCGCAATTTAATAAATTAACAGCTACCATAACCAGAAGTCACTTAATAGATTCTGAAATGTCAGAACTTTCAAAAGTCTTAATTCAGGAATTCCTAAATAGTTTTTTTTTAGTCAATTTTTGAATTTATAAATAAACACATTTTGTAATTTAACTGCGCAACAATGTTCGACAAAAACGAAATAAACAAAACAAATATTTTTCTAAATTTTTATTGTGTATACCTACTGTTTTTTTTACATTTTTGGAAATAGATTTTTTCTAATATTTACACAAATTTTAAAAAAGTACAAATCCCATACCTAGCAGACACATCCAAATCCTTCTACCTTCTATCTACACTGAAAATCAATAACAACTGATAACAATTTTACAAAAAAATATGTATAATTTAGTATTTATTATAATTACATGTCATTAATGTTATCGTTAAATTGAATATTAAGGCAATCGTTCCATTAATAAATTCCACGCTTTATTTACTTGTGAGCGCGTAAAGTCTTGTGGCCACAAGGTACAAAAAACCACATTTGCAGCCTCAACATATACTTTATTTGGTGGTTGAGCGTCAATTCTTTGCTTGGCTTGCTCTGATGTTAAATTATTTCGTTCAGAAATTCTTTTTACTGCCTCCTCTGGAGAAACAATTGACGACCAAATCTGGCATACAAATAAAAAAAAGATGTACTGGAAATTATGAGGTTGTTGGTCACTTGGTGAAACATGTTAATGATAAAATAAAAATAATAAAACATTTGGTATAGGTTTCACAATTTGTATTTGATTCTTGACGATACCGTTTCGGTTATTACACCATTATCAAAACAGTATTAAAAACTAAATTTGTAAAGGTGTTACAAAGTGTTTAAGTACTAATTGATTTTAATGCTCTAGAGCACTGATTCTCAACCATTGTGCCACGAAATTCTAAAAGTGTGCCGTCAAATTTTAGATATATAATAATGTTAATATTATTAAATAATCTGATTTAAGAAGAAAAATACTATTTTTCCTTTTATTTCATGTGCTGGAATTAAAAGACGAAATGAAAATGTTTTTTGAACAAGACAAAAATTATGAATTTGTTCATTTGTTGGAAGATAAAATATGGTGTACTAAACTGGCTCACGTATCAGACATTTTTGTTATTTTTAATAACATAAATTCAAGTATACAAGGGCCTAATGAAAATATCTATTATCAACCAACAAGCTGATAGGATTCCAAAATCAAATAACTTTATGGAAGAATAAAGCTCAGAAAGGCAATTAAGAAAAGTTTGAGTCAGTCCCAATTTGACATTAGAGGAGATAATTATTCATTATTTCCCAAAATGAGATATAAAGAAATTTGATTGGGTTCACAATCCATTACTTAACTTTGAATGAAGAGGAAGAACTCATTTTCTTTTCCAATAATCGATATTTAATTTTAAAACGTTCAGAAGAATCAGTTAATTCATTTTGGATTAACATTAGATGCGATTATCCAATGATAGCCAAAAAAGCTTTAAACATATTATTTCAATTTTCCACATCTTATTTGTGTGAATTCGGATTTTCAGCATTAACCAACATTAAAACTAAACAAAGATCAACATTGTTAAATGTAGAAGATGATATGAGAGTAGAATTGTCATATTTACGACCAAATATAAATGAAATTATCAAAAAACATCAAGCTCAAATTTCGCATTAAAAGTATCCCTATTATTAACTTGTAATTAATCCCTTAATAAACATACTGTTAATTTTGTAGTACATATTATTTTATTTCGCACATTTAAAATTATTATCATAATAATTATAGGTAAGTAAATATTTTTTAAACTTATCTTTTTCTTTGTGTACCGCCAAATTTTAAAATCGTTAAAAATGTGCCGCAATAAAAGAAAAGTTAAGAATCACTGCTCTAAAGGGTGGATTTAGGAAAGGGGATAGGGAATAATCAATATATTGTAACATAACAAACAAAAACTGTAAAATGAAAAAGAAAAACCTCAATGTAACAAACGAACAAATTGATTATTCCCTATCTTGCCTCCTAAAATCCACCCTCAAGATCAGTTAGTACTTAAGCCTTACTTAATTTTTAATACTCTTTTGATAATTGTGTAATAACCGAAACGGTATCGTCGAGATCCAAATACAAATTGTGAAACCTATACCAAGTGTTGAATCGACGAGGCTTTAATTTCTTGTAACTCCATAATAATGAAAAAACACACACGTAATGTTTAAGTTACAAAACTTTATTGTAAAAAACACAATAATTATTTCGCCGACACAGCGACTTCTTCAAGTCGTTTTTTACAATAAAGTTTTGTAACTTAAACATTACGTGTGTGTTTTTTCACTATACCAAGTGGTTTATTATTCTTATTTTAGGTATATTTTAAAAAAAGATAGTTGTTTATTGCAACAAGTGTATTGTTGGATCACGTTTTCGAAAATATAGGCGCGGCGGAAAATAAAAAGTTGGAAGCGTTTGAGATGTGGTGTTATAGGTGGATGATAAAATACCGTGAATGAAAAAGATGAGAAAGAGGAGGTATTAGAAATAGTGCGGGAACAAATGGTGCTGTTAAAGTCATTAAGGAAAAGGATTTAAAAACATATTAGAAGCAAAAATAGGAGCAGAAAGGAGCAGAGGAAGACGTAGATTATATTACTGTTCGTAAATATTCAATCTTCGGACTGACGACCGCTTGATTATGATGTATGTGAAATAGTTTTCGATTAACTTTTAAAACTGTTATTATTATTACCTATTATAATCGATTTTTAAAAGTTTGATTTAAAGATAATAAAATTAAATGAAATTGATTTACCTCATGACACATGTCTTCCCATCCAGCTTTTATTAAAATCGCTGCTTCTACAATTACAATATCAAACGACGATGATTTTATTATTTCGTTTACTTCATCTGCAAGTGCTGGCCAAACCAATGAATTCAATTTATCTAATTTAGCCTTAGAAAAGAAATTAAAATAACAAACAAGACATTTTTAATTCGTAATTGTAACTGAATGATGTAACATCGTCGTAATCAATAGAACAAAACAAAATAAAAGACACGGCTAAGTTGTACTATTTAATAAATGAATGAAATTTAATGAAACTATAAAAAAATCAGTACTTATACGGAGGAGTACCGAAATTATAGTACTCTTGATAATAACTGTTGAACGAAACAATTGTCAATCCCGAGTGTTATCTTATTTAATTTTATTTTATCAATTGAAATCATTTTGTTTACCATCCTCTATATAAGTTCTTAAATTCTTATAATTTGACCTTTATTAATTCTTTACATTTTTGTACGTTACTTTAAAAATAAATTATATTAATAAGCCAAATTTTATATAATTTCAATTTCTGTTTTGCTTCAAAATTCCTTGATTTATTTTGACTGACTTACCGGGTCGCTAAATACAATTGGTCCCAAAACTTTTCGATCAATTTCCCCATTTTTATCCAAGATTTGATCTCCAAATTCTTTGACTAATAGCGAATGACAAGGTTTACCTTTTTTATAGACACCATGGCCAATTTTATCACAATCTATTACATAAGCACCCAATTGTTCTAAATTTTTAGCAATATTAGATTTTCCACTTGCTATTCCCCCTGTATGATCATGCAAAAAAAACACTTAACAGTTCGGTTTACCAGTTTTTTTAATTTTATTTAATGTACATGTCCTCAGCAATTTTAATGAAACTTGGTCATTTATTAGAGCTCTACTAATGGTAAATTATCATCTAATGTAATCAAGTATTTTTGACATTTTTCATAATTGAGAGGAATTTTGTGCAACCTTGGAAACAAATCTGGATAACTTGGAAATTCTTTCGAATTTGTTAACTGTAATTATCCTTTTATGGGAAACCCAGATTTGAATTCGAATATGAGTTAATTGTAATATAAATTCCACTTTTAAAGTAAGGCTAATTGCAAGTTTTAAGAGTGATGCAAAATCCATATAATCAAGGTTAATAAAACTTGCGATTACCCTGTGATAACAACGTCAATTTTTGAAATAAAACTTTAGAAGTAGAAACATTTAAATTCAAATTTGGGTTTCTCATAACAGGATGATTGTAGTTATGTTTTATTTTTACGGTAACTTTTTTTATTGTCTTGCAATTATACTTTCCACTGTCATAAAATTCCTGTCAAACATTTTCGAAATTTCTTATTAATTACTATATTGTCCAAAATCCTAGCTTTCGACAACAAATATATTTTTCCTAGAACAACATCCGCTGGCATACATTCTTTTCAATCTTTACTTTCTTATTATTTTTTAAAGCACTAGCAAAACAATCTCTCCTTAAACCCCCACAAATCTAACTTAACCAATCAATTGTTCTATAAACTATCTAAACCACACCTTTTTTCATTTCTATCTTAACAACATACATCTTTCAAAATCATAATTTCAGTATCGAAAAACACCAACACGAGCATTAGATGAGTTATCACGAATTATTATCAAGTGTCGAATCTTCAAACAATAATCTTATAAATTTAATCAAACCTACGCTTTGCTCCTCTAATCTCGAATTTCTACGAATAATCCAACAATATCTATCAAAGTGTGCAAATAGCTTCGTTTTTTTAAATAACGTTTATACAGTATTCCTAAATATTTCCATAACCAATCGTCAATATATCTCAATCAAACAAATCCATAAGCAAGCCAAATATCAACCAACAAATTACTTAATATGTATTCGAGATAATATTCAAGTTAACTAGATTTGGTTGGAAGGCGACACAAGTTTTAGATTTAATAAAATTTCATAATCCAGGCAAAATACCTTTCAACTTTCAAAAATTTCAAAAACAATTTTTACATGATAAATTACTATTAATAGAGTTTTTTCATCTGAGGACAAATACTTTTTGTTATGATTTTTATTACTTCCCTTCTATCATGCGTAAAATTATATAGGCTAAAAAAAGCTTTTATCATATCAATTCTCACCAACGTTTTGTTTCACCTTCTAAAAACTTTCAACCCTCTTGGTTTCATTGAAGTTTTTTTACCTTTGGCGTTATCGAATTAATTTTATAATTTTATTTATCTTATAAACTAAGTTATCTTTGGTATTTTATATACAGTGAAACCCGATTAGAAATAGAATTCGCGGAATAAAAAAACGTTTATTACATTCAAACGCTTATTACAGATAATCACGTTATCAAATATATTATTATGTCTAACTATTTCGAAAACCTATAATTTCGTGAATCAACTGCATTCAAATAAATCCTATAGTTTTATTTTGGCCCACAATATCCGGAGACAAATTAATATGGATAAAATTTACACGTATAATTTATTTTGTTTTTTCAAACCATAAATGTCAGATTGATGCCAGTAATATTTACAAAAACCTCTATCATGGTTAATTAACTATGTTATATTTTTCGGTCCGCAAATTTCTGAGGGAAAAGGGGATGAATTTTTGACACATTTTTGGACATTATTAAATTAAGTAATAATTTTAGGTATTTCATTTTGTTAATGCTATTAAGACTTTCATATGTGCAATGATTGTGAAACATGATGTAAATTCACTTAGAAGAAAACACAAGTTGGATAATTTCACTAATTTATTATCAAGAGTATATGGTGTACTAAAATTATAAACTTACAACAGAATATTTATACCTACAGGCTACATAGGAGAAGTGGGGTTTAATCGTTGTATATTTCAATCTGGTTATTGACTAGGGTCTGTTTTTTGAATAAAGATTTTTTAATTTCTAAATTCTCAAATAATGAAAGCTTTTTTCTTATTTTAATATTATTCTGTAAAATTTTGGTTTTTTTGTATCAAGATTGTGATCATTGTCAATGCAATGCTCAGAGAAGCCGTTTTTGTAAATGTTTTTTATTTATGCAATAGATATGCTCATTAATTATAGTGTTTAAGGCTCGCCCACTTTTTCCTATGTAGGTTGCATCACATTGGTCACAAAAAATTTGGTAGATTCCACTTTTTAAAAAAGGATCTGTTTTAGTTTTAAAGTTGTTGAACATATTTTAAAGATTGCGAAAAAATGTGATTTGACAATGATCACAATCTTGATACAACAAAAACCAAAATTTTACAGAATAATATTAAAATAAGAAAAAAGCTTTCATTATTTGAGAATTTAGAAATTAAAAAATCTTTATTCAAAAAACAGACCCTAGTCAATAACCAGATTGAAATGTACAACGATTCAACCCCACTTCTCCTATGTAGGCTGTAGGTATAAATATTCTGTTGTAAGTTTATAATTTTAGTACACCATATACTCTTGATAATGGCCCCTGTGGACCGAAACAATATTGTCGAGTTAGCCAATAAATTAGTGAAACTATCTAACTTGTGTTTTCTTTTAAGTGAATTTATTTCATTTTGTTTTCACTTTTGCTTTATTTTATGAACTCCTCAAAAACTATCAAACCTAGAATGATCACTTTAATTTTCCTTAGTATTTAGTAAGGTAAATGTCCAATAAAGCTGTTTTTTCATAATTTTAATGACAGTTCCAATTTCTAAAATAACATTTATCAGTTCCTTGTTCCCCGACATGATAAATAAAAAACTTAAGCTAATTTTGGTGCAATTTTTTCACTGCCTCTAATGGCTACTCACCTCTTATTATTGATAGGCTATTAAATAAGAAATTAGAAAGGTATAACGCGTCTTTAATTTATAACAATAGCTACCCTAGTCGACAAAAATCTGTTTTTGGCTCTATTTAATTTATAAATAATGTTTGCTCCGAAATTAAATTTTTACTCCAAAACAAGTTTAGTTGTAATATAATTGATAACAATTTAATGAATCTTGGTTCAAGGTTCCTATGATGGGTCCAGTTTTTGCTTTAAGGATATAAATGTTCGAACAAATAAACTCTCTTTACTTTTTTATTTTTTGAAAGATACAACTTTAGTATTTGCTTAGTACTGCAAAATCACACGCGGCTTATCAACTGTATTTATTAATAGACAAGTTCGGTTAAATAGTAGTCAAATATTTTTGCAATGTCCTTTAGATAATCCAAAAGATAAAATAAAATCCCAAGATAAAACAGCAAATGTAAAAATTGCGACAAACGATATGTAGGTCATAGACGCAAGACTATTAACATTAGATTAAAGGAACATTTAGTTCATCTTACATTTATTAGACTCTAGCGTACATAGCTTGTATTTTATTATAAATTATATTATACATGTATTTTATAATAATCATAAAATAGACCCTAATTGTTTAAGCGTAATTAGAAACGTCGATAAGGCTTTCCTTGTGGTATTGCGGTCCAATCCCAAACTCGGATATTTTCAGGTTATTATCGAATCAAAATTAGGTCCCCCTACCCAGCAGAGTTAGAATGCATTAAGAAAGTTTACTTACTTTTTGTTAAAAAAAAAGAAGGTAATAAAATCCTTTTTCGTCTAATTACAAAGGATCACAGATCCCATATTTGGAACGCGTCCTACACAGTAGGCACAGCGCACCGAAAGCCATATCCCCACGACCGGTTTCGACCTATAGGGTCTCATCAGGTGGGCGCTGGCAGAAAAGCCTTTACAAGCTATATAATAAATATAAATATGGAAATAATATATGAAATATGTTCCCTACTCTTTAACCGAGGATGACACATTGGGTGCCGAAACGTATTTTAAGTTTCTAAGCGGTTTTATATAGAAATTTTGTGTTTTAGTGTTTTTTTTTACAAACGTATCGATACCGGTCTTTTGCTCCCTATAACCGATTGCTCGTTACCATCGTTGCTCGTTATAAGCGAGTTCCACTGTATTTAGACCAGAAGTTTAGATAAACTTACCTGTCAAACCGATTACATACGGTCGCCTTGGTAAATTTAAATTTGGTTTCACAGGTTTTAATAACGTTCCAAGTAAGCGCATGCGTTGTGTATTCGAACTAATTTTTTTCTCCTCATGAGGATTTTGAGTAGGTTCGTCAATCAAATCAACCGCCACTAAATCCAGCAAAGGTAAGCCTTTGCTACTTCGAACTGTAACAGTTTCGGATATCACACTCTAATCAAATAAAATTAACTGCAACCCTTATAAACGATACCTTCGTTTACTTTTTCGCCCCCTTTAATCGTTTCCTTGCTAACAACCAGAAGGTCAATTGTAGGATCGTGTTGGGTAGGTCCAAAAGGATCCTCAATTGAAACTACTGATATCTTCAATTCCGGACAAATATCCTTAAGAAAATTTTCAACTTTACTCATTCTCGTTTCTAACGGTTGTATTAATTCCCAAAGAATCTTTGCTATAATGTTAGTATTTTTATTATGTGTTATAGTTTTTTTTTATTTATTTGAACGTACATTTTATCATGTTATCTTCTGTTACACCTACAGTTATTTTAGAATTTGATCTTAAAGCTGCTTCAGAAAGAAGAAGCTTATGCGCTAAATGAAGCCTATCAAAAGTTCCACCTAAAACTGTATGTTGGTAAACCTTATCGTTCTGTTGTTCCAGATCTGTTGAAACAGGATTAGCAGCTATATTTGCGCAAGTTATTATTTGGTAATCCTTGCTGATATTCACAAGTTTGGTTGATAAAAACTTTTGTACTTCATCCAAAGCAAATTTTTCATCAAAAATAACCAATTCCACTTCCCGTTCAGTGTAAATTAACATATTTTTATGTTTTAAACCCGATAACAAAACCCTTACATCCAAATTTTGGCAATGTTTAGCTGCCTGGAACGATAAATCAATTTGACTATTGTATTATTCCATTATTTTATGTTTATTTCTTAATTTGACCAGGGTTATTCTACTAAACCAGAACAAATTAATATTTCATAAAAATGTAAACGTATAGATATGAGACCTGAGACACTACGTTAACTTTAAGACTATCTATGGTTTCTTGAAACTAGTGAAACTTCAAACAGAAAATTACAAGTACACAATAATTAAAAAGAATTAAATGAATCAATAAATATCACAATTTATTTAATTAAACTATAACAATCATTCTCAAGATCAGTAATAAAGCAGCTTATAGCAAGTAAAAATAAGTGATAAAAAAATCACTTACCTGTGTATAAATGCCTTTTATTATATGACTGAATTTTGGCCACGAAGAAAACATATTTGGATAGAAATTACCAAATGGTTCACGCAAAGCGTTTAAAATTTGGATATATAAAGTACTTTCAATTTCATGTTTAATTTGAGGTAAAATAATTCCTAAACGGTTTGGGTTAGAAATCACTAGTAGCCCTGTTTTTACAAGCATGCTAAATGTACAAAGTCGCTCCTAATAACAACAATAACACTGTTGTTTTATGAAACTATAAAAAACAACTATTTCATGCATGAGATGTATATAATTGAGGTTATTTGATTTACTGTGTTTATATACGTGTCAAGCATATACGAGGCATAATCACAAAGTCAGTTAGATACGGGGTTTAATCAGGAAATACTTCGATTAGGTTAGGTTAAATTCAATCAGAACCATATATTCAATTAGTTACTTTATTTTGTAGTCTACACTGTAAGAATGTATAAAAGATGGTTTTCTAATTACAATTTAAATAAATTAATTTAATACAGACACACTAACCATTTATAATTCAACAGGTAATCACAATTGCAAATATAATAATTATTATTTCCATAACAGAACAACATTATGATCACGTTCTACTTGATCTTCTAGCTGTTGTGCAGTGATACCAGCAAAACAACACACTTCATCCAGACTAGAAACTCCAGACATAGATTTTTGTAATTCAAGGGATTCCCCTAGATAAATGGGATACTTGTGGACTCTACGAATCAATCCTTCTAATACTCCGAATTGTACCAACTTTCGTTCATTTATTTTAAGCGAAGCTGGATTGAACCTTACACACAAATCTCTTATGGTGGTTCCCCTGGTCATTGCAGCATACATACGAAATACATCTTTAAAATTTGGTAGTTGTCTGTATGTCCTTGCAACGAAATTTAAACATCTATTCTATAAATAATGTGTTAAAACATTACAAATGACTTTTAAAGAATAAATCAGTTTAGGTTAGGTTAAGGAATTTTTTGAGTTAGGCTGGGTCAAGTCGTGTTATATTACCTGTAAATTGACATCTTGCATGAGCATCTTCAATTTTGGTGCAGTACAATAAATATTTCCATACTGAAATAGTGGAATGAGAGCTACAGCTCCATAGTATACAAGATTTTGTACACAGGCTTTGACTAAATTGTTTTCTACATCGGCCAAAGATGCAATTCGAGCAATATGATTAAAACCATCGATAAAAGGGGCAACCTGTTGGGTGGTCAAGTCCCACTGCTGTGTAGGCAGTGATTTTATAAATATGGGAACTTGATAGTCTGCAACTGGAGTGGGATTTGACCGAAGTTTTACAACTTTTAAATGAGTAGCTGTGGGGCCCTCTGTTAATGCACATTCGCCTAAAAATCTTGAACAATGAGTAACTTCTTGTTTTATGTAGATATATATATCTATATATATATATCTATATGTATGTCACCTTTATTATTTAGGTCTTCCAGAACCTGTTTTAAAATAGGAGTTAACTTGATTGAACTAGAGCCTTCTGATAAAAAATTGCTTTCGATTTCCATTGCTACTAGATAGTCTGACAGTTTCATTACCACAGGCTCATAATGCACTGTTCTTGAGTAACTATCACAGACAAAACATAAGTTAAAGTGGTAAGCGTTTCTTGCATACTTCTTATCATCTATTCTGACTGGAAATCCCAATATTTTATGATCTGATAGAGTCCTATAACGATTCATTTTTAAGTAACAGTAAAATATTCAAGTTAATATACCTACACAGTAATGGTACTTCTTAATAGCTCTGCTTTAGTAATTATATAAACACTGACACTATCAAATAATTCTTTGGAAATGTAATTGTCTGGATACTAAAATCAAAATTTCCTTATGTATTTTGTAATATTAATTAATATGAATATCCTTTACCTGACAAGTTATTTTTGGTCCTGCTGTGTGATGAAATTCGCACAGAAAAATACATCTTATGGGCCCTTCTTTTTGAAAAGAGTCATCTGAATCTCCTGTGTAGTCAAATAAATCCTTTATCACCAAGTTTTCAACCGTTTCTGCCTTCATCGCACAGTAACAAGCCGATTGCTTAAATACACTTAAAAGAGATAATAAATTGTAACTATTAATTGTTTATTGTTATCGTTAATATTGTCATATTCCATTTTATAACTTTCACTTATTTCGCTTACTTGTTATTTGTAACCTTCAAATTATTAATTACATAACCTAATTGTTTCCTCGTAATGATCGCGGTACCCAAATATTGCTTTTATTTATAAAATGGACGTTTATGCTGCCAATTTAGTTTCAGAAAATGGTACCTGATGTTTAGTATTGTAAATAATTGCTTATTAAAATATTAATTTTCAGGAGAGTCATATATACCTGCTTCACAAAGGCCAGATGGAACCTGGAGAAAAGCTAGACGAGTGAAAGAAGGCTACGTACCCCAAGAAGAAGTGCCCCTTTATGAAAGCAAAGGAAAACAAATTGCAAATAGAAATTCTAAGCCCCAAACTATTACACTGCCAACAGGAGAAGTTGCTCGTCAAGCCATTCCAGGATTGTTCATTGTAGATGAAAAAGATAAAGAACAAAAATCTAAAAGCAAGAAGAAACCAAAATCCTCTACAAAGCAAAGTACCAAACTTATCTTTTATAATAGTATAATATTTATGTACAATGACATATTTTAGATACAGAAGATATAATCAACAAACTTGAAAGTATCAAATTACAGAAAGTTTCCAAAACTGAAACTTCTGAAACAAAAGCCAAACAGAATAAGCAGAAAAAAGCACAAGAAACTAAAGAAAATGATGTAACACAAAATAACAGTATAGATCCTAGTAAGAGATTAAAAAATCTTAAAAAACGATTACGTGAAGTGGAAGCCCTAGAGGAAAAACTGAAAAATGGTTCTATTGAAAAACCAGATCCTGATCAGTTGAAAAAAGTTGAAAGAAAAAATGATATTCTTCTAGAAATAAGACAACTTGAAAAACACATTTGACTGACTTGACTTTTTTTAATGATATACCTAGGTAATTTCCTTTTTATGAATTTTTTTAAACATTTATTTAATTCAAGTAATTTTTTGCTAGCTTAAATATAATATTTGAACTCTAATAGTCAATACAAGTACAAAAAGCAATTAGAATTTCCTTTTGTACTTTTTTTAATATTTTTAATATGACTATTAATGAAGATAATTTACATACACATGTATGTAATGTTTAGACAGGCAGAAAAAAAAACAGAAAATGTTAAATTATTTGTAACAATTTATATTTCATCAAATTAATTGTAAGTACTATTTGTATGAATGTGAATCCTTTTTATAGAAACATACTCCAATTTGTGCCCCTGTGATGTGTTTTTATAGTAGCATTTGTGCAGCAATTAATGTAGAATATATTTGTGTAAACTGCCATAAGGTACTTCTTTTTTATCATAGTCATTTAATCTATGCAATAGTCTATTTGTTCTACAAATACACCTAGAAACTTAAAAGGAAGCGAAGTAGGAAGTGTGTTGTATTTTTGGGAAATGAGGGGATGGTATGGACTCTTAGAAACCCAAAAACTTATACAATTTAACGTCTTACGATTCATTTAAAGGCAGCCTTTAAACTTACAATTATTAACGTTCAACAAAATTAATAAATTTTATCTACGAAGTTCAATTAATTTTTTTTTCCACATCAAACCTTATTGGATGATTTTCACTCTCAATCAGTGATTTGGGGAATAGCCGACGAGGATATTTTTATAATTCTGGTTAATCGTGGTAAATCAAAATCGCGTAAAAAGATAACGGATTTTTTTAATTAGTATTAAATCAAAACAGTTTGTGTAAAAACAGAATTAAATAATTAATTAATAACGGAAGTTTTTGTGCTTTTAAATGTAAGTAAATAGGAATGCCAAGTAAAACAAAAAAAGACTTGAAATAGTTTTAATGAAAAATGTTTAAAATTACAACTTATAAATAATTTATAACACTAATTTAAGAAAATATAATAACAATTGTTAAACCATAACACTTTAATTTACTCCCACCTGCTTTTCTTTTTTCGTGTTGACGTGGAGGGGGGAGGAGGTGGTGGCACTGGAGGCGCAACAATGTGGGACTTTGGAGGCTCAGTCCCTACTTTGAACTGTAACAAAACTGTGAGCCTTCTTCCTAGTAAAATTGTAATACAAGTATATCTTACATGGTTCATGTATTGAGTCTTGAATGCTGCTTTCATTGCAGACAACCTGTCTGTTGCTGGTCCTGGCTTGGACGTAACGTTAGCCGCAGAAGAAGTCGAATAAGAAGACTGGGAAGAGTTAGCCTTTTCCTTGTATCCAAGCCCCATTCCTCCTACATTAGGGCTTTGATCTTTTTTCTTAAATCTACATTTACAAGTAAGTAAATATTACTAATGAATAGTAAAATGTATAACAAGCAGACCTTGATTTCCTGAACCATGAACTTTGCATGGCAAGATCCAGAACTTCCTGGGGCACTTCTTGATGCGCAGCCTCCAAATTGCGCACAATATGACCGGCAAACTCTTTATCTTTGTCAGTGAGTAATGTATAGGCCACACCTTGCATTCCTGCTCGTCCTGTTCGCCCAATCCTATGCGTGTGAGTGTCAATATCGCGAGCTATATCGAAATTGATGACAGTTCGGATGTGGGGAATGTCGAGACCGCGAGCCGCCACGTCCGTCGCCACCTTAATAGGAAAACAGTTTTAATGCGTTATAATTACTTCTAAGGAATATTACCAATAAAGGGCATTCAGTTTTTTTGAACGCCATTATCACTTTATTACGGTCAGCCTGTTCCATGTCACCATGTAGAAGCAAACAGTCAAATTCCTTTACTTGCAAGTCATTAGCAACCTTAAAAAACATTGAGAAAAAATGAGAAGCACTGCTCAATATGGTGGTCTTTATTAGATTTAAGTTGAAACCACTCATATATACCTGTTCTGCGTCAACTTTCTTCGTAACGAATACAAGCACAGACCCTGCAGACAAAAACTCGACCAAATGTCCAAAAAGCCATTCCCTTTTCGCTTGTAGATTAGGCAGGAGTAGTACGAGTTGTTTCACATCTTCAGATGCTTGACCTGCGATTCCTTGACTTATTTTGATAGGGTCCTGTAGGGCATCTTTTGCAAGTTTCTCAATACGTTTTCGAAAAGTAGCACTGAAGAGCAACGTTTGTCTGTCAGGCCTGACGTGATTGCAAACGGATCGAACTTGAGGCTCAAATCCCAACTCGAACATTCGATCGGCCTCATCTAGTACCAAAAACGTAACCCTTTGTAAATTCGTGGCTCCACCCTTTATGTGGTCTATTATCCGACCTGGGGTTGCTACCACAATTTCTGCACCTGCTTTTAAAGCCTGAAATAAAGTTAAAATGGTTTTTATATTTTTAATTTTGTTAAATGAAAACACAGTATTTACCTGGCTTTGTTCCCATTTTGAGCCACCTCCATAAGCACAGATAACCCTAACATCATAAACTTTGGAAAAACGTTTAGCCTCATTATAAATTTGAATTGCAAGTTCCCTAGTGGGTGCTAAAATAAGAGCTATGGGACCTTCACCCTCTTCCACAGAAGGTTGCTCTGTTACATGGAGCAACAGAGGCCATAGGTATGCTGCAGTCTTACCACTTCCTAAATAGAATTATTTATATGTTCATGAAATAAACACTTGTCAAAAATAAAATTTAACCTGTTTGAGCTATTCCTAATACATCACGTCCCATAAGAGCACAGGGTATTGCTTGAGATTGAATAGGTGTTGGTGTTGCATATTCTGCTTTGATAATAGCTTTTAAAAGTTTATCATCAAAATTAAAGTGTGCAAAAGATGCCACAGGCTTGGGTGGTTTAGAACCATTAACATTAATATCCAAAGTCTTTCTTAATTCTGTCACTTGAGAAGAAGTTAGGCTTTCAATGTCTGGATGTACTTGGTAAAAGTCTTTCTTAAAAGGCTTGTATTCAATTAAAGAATGATCTATAGGAGGTAATGGGTCAATAATCTTTTTGCGATCAGGGGGTATTGGATTCCCATCTTCATCATATTCTATGTCTGGATGGTCTGGATCAACTGGATTCAGTCCAGCATTTGGATTCTCTTCCATATATCTATAATAAGACTCTTCTTCATCTTCTTGTTCAATGTCATCTCTAATTCCTTGTTGCTTAGACTCTTCATTTTCAATTGTTGATTGTTTCTATTTTAAAAGAAAAATACATAATCTTTTTAGCAAATGAAAATGTGAAAGAGCAATTTAAATGTTACCTTTATTTGGTTTTCAATACCAGCCATGTATGCATCCAAAGGATCGTCGTCTTCTTCTTCAGGTAGCTCTTCTTGATCCTGCACAGCCGTAGGACTTCCAGGAGCCGGAATGTAAGCCAAAGCTGGGGTAGATTCATCTTCTTCATCGAAATACCTAAAAAATCCAAGTATAGGCTGTTCTTCGACAACGAAGGGTTGCAACGTACTCATCCTCTGTAGCAGTACGTTTTCGGCTGCCTCCCCAAGCTGCCGAAAGGGCATTTTGACTAATTGCATTCATTGTCGAATAACCTTGTTTGCTAACCCCACTTGACGGGGGCGGTGGAACTGCATTATGTCGCGCATTTTTATTCGGCTGATAACCGCCGTAATTATAACTGTAGTTATTCATGTTTACTACCCTCTCTTTTAATGTTGCTATTATTGGACAATATTTACAGGTGAAATGCAAAACTTTTCACTCAAACAATACTTATTGACGTAAACGAAGATGCAGACCATGATGCAGACATCAAATATGACATTATTAATACTTGTCGATGTTGCCATGTTGTATAAATTTCCGATATTAAAGAGCTAAGTTGTTAAATTTGTGTACAATAGTTATGATAACATATGGCAACGTTGACATTGATTGTTCGCTTTTTAGTTTTGCGTTATATTGTTTACTGTAATATGTATTCTTTGCTGTTCGTAGTAGATCATAAATTAAAAATGTTAGAATTGTGTATCTTTTGAGTTTTTGGAAATTAATGTTATGCTTCTTTGTGTACAAGGTATTTATATAATTTTTGTTTAATTTAATTTTTGTGCGAAAGGTAATTTAATGGGAACTTTTCAATTATATCCATCTATTCCTATTAGCTTATTCAATAACATGAGTAGGTAATAGTTTTAATATAGAAATTAATTATTGACGCAATTTTGGTTCGTAAAAATTTTGATTTAATAGGAAAATGAGTGATGATGAAAATTTTATTTGTAAGTGTACAGCAATGCCAAAACTAATTGGCTTATTGATGACAATGAAAACGAAATTGGGAAAAGTAAGGCTTTACACATTTTTATTTATTATAGATTTTATTGTTATTTTTATTTTAAGCCTCTAGAAGAAAATCCCTGGCAAATAAGCACTACAAACCACTGAACATGGAAGAATTGCCAAGAACATTTCTAAGAATAACTCTTAAGTTAACAAATTGCTTTTCTAATGAATCACAACAACAAATTTCTGATGGAAATATGTTAAAAAGGAATAGACATTCTTCAAATGTTAATGCTTTAGAAGACAAAAACAGTACAAATTCAAATGGCAATGATAAAGACCTTTTTGAACAGTTTCAGAATTATTGTTTTACTGATATATGTAATTCTACAGAATTTCTAGAACAAATAGATAAACTTGTTACAAACAGTGGTTCAATGACTAAAAATATAATTTCAAAACCTACATCTTAATATGAGTCAGATCGACTCTCCTGTAAAACAAGATGAAAATAAAAATAAAAGAAAGAGTTTTGAGAAGGTAGAGAATAAAGTATTGAAGACAGATAATGAAACTATTGGAAGTGCAAACAAAACTAAAGATGATATTTGGAATAAAACAGTCGATTTTCGCATGACACAGTTATTTAAAACTTCTCAATATCAAACTCAAGTAGCATCACTATTTGAAGAAGTAGAAACATCAATTCTTCAATTGGGCTTAAACCAAGACAAACTTTTATTGCCTGAGCAAACAATTTAAAATGACAAGAAGATTCTTACTTCTGTTACACATGCAAATAATTCTGAAGTTGATTGGGGCAGTGATTCACTGATGGTTAATGCAATTAATAAAATGGATGAAGACAATGGCAATTTCGATAGTTGTTTATGGAATGCTCTCCTAAAAAAAGATCGATAAATCTTTAATCTCACAGCATTTAGTTAACAAGACCGTGCTAACTGAAATTGTGCACAAATTTAAAGAGTATGGATCATTCTTCGACTTGCCTATGAAGGTTAATGAACTCATACAACATTTCAAGGGAACTGAAAAGCTGTATGGTATGTTCTAATTATAATCCATGAATTGAAATATATAATTTGTATTTGATAATTACTTTCTAGATTGGCAAGAGGAATGTTTGAATCTACAAGCTATAAAAAATCACTCTAATTGATTACACTTAAAATTATGTAAGCACAATTAAAGCACTTACTTAATCTGTATTAGAAGTGAGTTCAATTTTGAATTGTTTCAACCTTTACTTGATGAAAATCCGTATTAAACACTAATAATGAAACACTTATAAAATTTCATATATGTTTACCTTTTTTCTTGTAGGCATCTATTTCTAAGCTGCGTTCGATTAGGTACAGCTATCAATACAAGCCAATTAAAACTAGTTGCAAGTATGAGTCTTCAAGCTGTACAACAAGATAAGATCGATGTTAGTGTAACGAATTTAACCGATAATTCTATTCGTAATTAATTAAGTTCACTGTTTAATACCCTTATATTTTAGGTTCTTTAGAACTGTCAAAAGCTCACCTTTATGTCGATCTAGTCCAAGCTCAAGAAAGCCTTGTCCTTTAGATCATTTACATTTATTGTATCTCATTACTTCTTAGGATCAATGTGAAAAAATGTCTAGGTGACCTTTATATTATAATGTGGTGAGCATTGTAGTATACTTATTTTTTTCGTGTTTTAGTTAAACTTTCTTGTTCTGTTTCTTCTAGTTGATGAAACTAGGAAAAAGCGAATAACAAACTGCAAAAATACTGGGAATTACCAAATCTTGTACCATGAAATTGTTAACAAATCAGCAAATAAAGGTACAAAATATCCATTTCAAAAATGATTGATATATATTATTCAAAAAATTGATTGAACTGATTTCTACTTAAACTTTAAATAAAACATTTACATGGTTTCATTTTTATTAAGGTACTGATTTTCTGAGAAAAGGTGTTTTCATTCTTTATGAATCAACATTGTTAAGCAGTACCTAGATAAAAATTATTACGAAAGTGTTTAAGTATTTCATTTGCAGTTAATATTAAAATTATTACTTAGCATTTCATTTTTTTAGACCATACCAGAGAATGTTTTAACTAGATTTTACGTTTCGCTAATGTATGATTTGTGGAACGGGATTTGACGTATCTGAGAAATATCAGGTAAAAAATATTACTTATCTACCCTTTATGTTTTTAAATACATTTTATATTATTTTTTCAGATTGAGCATGGACTAATTCAGAGTCAGATGATTTAATCTGCAATGTTTGCATCGAATGTCGTCAGTTTTTGTAAGAAAATTGAAGAATTTTGGCCCTTTAGATATTTACTTAAAAGTTTAATTGAAAGAATATCTCACTGTCATGTGAGAGAGCTGCTTCCCTCATGGAATTACCTGCTGTTAAACAGGTAAAACTAATGTTAAATAATTTTTTTTGAAACTGCAATACATAGGTTCATTTACTTTTAAGTCTCGAGCCAAGCAACATAATGGTGCAGGCTATAAAACTTCAACATATTGCAAAGTCTGGTCCAAATGCCTATACTAAATTCATTGAATAATAATTTTATTTTCTATTACTATTGGGGTTGTTGCATATTGAAGAGTAAGTTATTGCCCTTTGTTTTTTATTAAGGATGTTGGTTACTAGCATTCAATTGATACAAACTGTCTGGTTGGTGTTATCTGTTGTCTTCAAAATTGAGGTACACTAACGCAAATATTTTCAATATCTACAGCTGCGCCTTTGCTTTCATCTTGCAAATAACGATTTTCAAGAACAATCGAGTACTTTTTAAGCATTCTATTAAGTTGCAATGTCAAAACAAGTAAGGAAGAACTCCCTATCCTAGTTCTTGTACAACAGCATGTAATCGTCTGTAAAATGGGTTGCATAAGTCAATGTAACTAAAATTAAAATACAACCAATCGAGTCGATCGAGAATGATCGAAGTTTGACCAACTAAAGGTACCAAAAGCAAAACCTACTTATGTCTAGATATTAATACGCAGTACTAATACGGAATGTGCAATTAATGGTAAGCATAGTGTCCGTGTTGTAGTAAATGTGAAATTTCGTTTCTCCGTTGTTCAAACTAATGACAAAGGTAAAACTTTTCAAAATTAATATAATAATTTACAATAGTATATAAACAATTTAACAGACACAATAAATCGCTTATATTTATGGTTAGCAATGTAGGAAAATTATCTGATGTGTTAAAATTATACAGTACCGTTTGAGTAAAAAAGTAATTTTTTCCATGTTATCATTTGCGTCGTTCACAGGTGTGATCTACAAAGCGGAAGTTTTAGGAGAATAATTTAAAATACGATGCTAAATTGACCAATGCAAACGAAAAGAGCGTTCTAATTCTACATATGTAAATGTAAAATATTTTTAAAAACCAACTTATTTTTAACATAATTGAACCTATTTCTTAATTTTTACATTAAATTTATCTCGCATTAAACAACGCTAATATTCCTATAAAGAAATATTTCCTATCGCGTCTATTTTTTATTGTTCAAAAACACATTCGATCATGATATCTCTCCATCAATACGACGTCCGAAGGTTAAATGAAGTTAAAATAGAATATTTTAAAATCGAGTTAATTTGTATAAATATGGAAAGTTTTGAATTTATTGGACAGTTTCTTTTGAGACTTTAATTACGTACATTAAATGTTGCTTATTTAAGTAAAGGTACATTTTATCTTATCGTTATTCATGTAAGATACTGTTGTAACCCCGCTTGATAGCAGAATTGATAAATAATAATCCAAATCGCAGAACTTCTCAACCCTAAGTATAATATATTTATTGCACAAAATATATAATAGTAACAATAATCAGGCAGTAATTTACATAGATGTCGAGTAAGACTGTTGGTTGGATGTTGATTACAATCTGTTACAATCTTGTTACAGTCTCTCTGACTGAGCGTTTTGGCAAAAATGTCTTTTATATGAATATCTAATCCCTTCTTACATAGGATTAATTAATTATCATGAGCTATTAAAATGAATTCATGCAAAAGTACTAAAATGGTCCATTGAAAATGTTGATGATTCTAGACTTACGTTAAGTACTAAACGGTTAATTAAAGTTAAATGAAGAGAGGTTGATAAGCAGTAAATGGTACATTAAAGTTAGATGATGTAGAACTTATCAATAAGTGTTACGATGAAATACAAGTACATATACAGTGGGTATCATTATAATGTATATGTAGGGAGGATCGTGATCGTAACAATACACTTTAATAATGCATAACTTTCATTCTTATAAGACTTATTGTTGGCGCTACGTGAAAATGTATTAATGAAAGCGAAGTTATTTAAGTAGCTCCAAAAAATGTTTGTATTAATTGTTTTAGAGCATAGAGTAACGGAGATATTTCTAAAAACTCAGTTAGAAACATCCTTTTTTCAAGATGAATAAATGGGGCGGGGGTGGCTTTGCGATCGTGAAAATCGAATTTTGTACTCACCACTAGGTACACCCTCTATATATCTTTAAAAAAAACAATTGCTGTCTAGCGAAAATGTTAACCTTCCCCCTTTTGCACTGCCATTCCATTGGCCTAAAAACAGTTTCGTTGTTTTATTTATTCATTACGCTGAATTGCGCAGTTCAATTTTTGTAGGATGCGTTTTATTTTAGAAGTCTAAAATTTATTTGCATTAATAGTTTTAGGAACTCGGTTCCATAGCTAGTTACTTAACTTAGAAAAAAAGTCATTGAACTTTTAATTTCAATTTAATCGTACTGCCAACAAAAATGGTCCTAAATCTATTTCTTATCGTTGTATTATTAAGTATTCAATCTTCTATATTGGATCTTCCTTATTAAATATCTTCCTTTTTTTGTGTATTGTATATGTATATCAATTTAGTCTTCCGGAAGGTCGTAGGTGATTGCCAAATGTTTGGCGGGGTTGAAGGGGGTCCCTTCTTTCAAACACTTTATAGCTTGAGGCATGGGCACTCTTCGGCCTGATGAAACTAATTAGTGTACGCTGAAAAAGTAAATTACATGTAAAAATGTCGAAGCAAGGCAAGTTTTATAGGTTATTGTTAGTCGAAGATAATGTCGGTGGTTGTTAAAATGACAAAGAAGGAATTTTCTTTAAACAAACTGTAAAAGTGAAATAGTATTGCTAACAAAAGAGAAAGATTGTCGGCATTTCTTAAAAGTATTAGAAGAATAAGGAAAAGATATACTTATATTATAACGGTATAAACTAAAGTCCAGGAATGTAATTTCTATACTATCGGTTGAAGTTTGGAAAAAGTTAAATTCAACATATAGTTGGTAATTTTAATGGAAATTGTAATAAACACTATAAAAAATAGTTTTTTTTAATAAAATGCAATAAACTATATTTTACATTATCTAGGTTCGTTCGAAGAAGGAAACGCCAGCTGGGGAATGGCCGAGTATATCGAAGCATTAAGGCAGTGTCACAGAGTGCCGGGCTTGGTCTTACACAACTACAACTTGATAAAGATGAACCTGAAGTAGTAAGTCTTTCAAAAAATTATTATTATTATTGTTGTTATTGTTTTTGCTGTTGGCTGATGACTTAAAACAATGTAGAATAACCGTATAACAAAGTAATAAACAGTATAAGTTTAATGATTTTAATAAACAGAAAATATTGGCTACAATGCGACTAAAACTTGACTACAACATTTAACACCTATGGTTAAACTTAAACTGAACTTATTGCTTTACATATGAGCCTATTTTAATTAACACTATCATTATTTATCGAACCTGTTGTTTATTGTTTAGTCTGGAACCGTTCAGCGTTGCACACCCGTCACAAGCATACCGCTATTCTTACAACAATTGCTATAAACATAGTAAGAAATAAAATATAATAAAGCATTGTTTTGATGATTTTGGATATTTACTAAAACAAAACACGTGAAAAATTGTCTCTGAAAATAAAATGTTTGCATTTAAATTTTTTAATTGAAAAAGTTTAGTTAATTATCCATTAAAATAATCTTTCAAAATCCTTTTTTAGTATACCACAAAAATCTAAGTAAAAATGTAAATGTATATAAACAATTTAACGGATACCATAAATTGCTTATATTTATGGTTAGCAAAGTAGGAAAGTGATCTGTGTTAAAAAATTATGGAACTGGAAAGAATTAATTTTTGACTCGAACATTATTGCAGGCAGAGGCTTAAAAAATCAAAACGGTTAATATATCATACCGTTAATTTAAAAGCAAAGGAAAAGAATGTACATAAATTAATTTTAGAAAATATTTCGAAAATTTATTTTCAGTTTTACATATTAAAGTTCGCTCATAATAAAGAGGGATAATTTTTAAGCAAAAATTATCAACAATCTAAAAATTACAATTTTATGGTCAACTTGCCACGTCGCAAACGGAGTTTGTTTTCCATTTAATTAACATAAAAAGACATTTTTACCCAAAAATTAAAAGCTCGTAAAAAACATATTATTATTATTAATTAAATGGAAAACAAATTCTGTTTGCGTCGTTCACAGGTTTAATCTTCAAAGCTGAAGTTTTAGGAGAATATTTTTAAGATACGATGCTAAATTGGCTAATGGGACCGAAAAAAAGGACACTAATTCTAAATATATATATACATATAAAATATTCTATAACATAACTTTTATTTTCAACATAACTGAACGTATTTCTTAATTTTTTACGTTAAATTTATCTCGTATTAAACAACGCTAATATTCTCACAAAGAAATATCTTATCGCGTCTGTTTTTGCTCAAGAACACATGTGGTCATGATATATCTCGGTCAATACTACGTCTGAAGGTTAAATGAACAGTTACAATAGAATATTTTAAAATCGAGCTAATTTATATAAGTATGGAAAGTTTTGAATTTATTGGACAATTTCTTTTGAGGATTTAATTATTTAATAAGACACCTTAACATTAAATGTTGCTTATTTAAATACATTTACTTTTTTTCTTATACTTACTGATGTATGATAAACAATATGAGAATATTATTGATTTTTTGTTAATTTTTAGTATTCTGCAAAAGGCTTTTAATTGTTTAATTGCATCTTAAATTGTGAAAATAAATAATAATATATTTTGAGGTGTCAAATTAAAGACAAAATTGTTAGGTACTTTATTTTTACCATGAAGTTGTATATATAGGGTGTCCCATCGTAACATAACCATGTTACAGTAGGAGCTACGAACTTAAATCGTAACATTTCTAACAATTTGTGCAGACGTGAAACATTGTCAAATGTTTGTTTTTCATTGGTAATTTTATTGTTAAATTTAAAATTATTTAAATTTTAGGTCGATTATATAATCAAATGATTATGGTTATTTATTATGTAATTTACAATTACCATCATTGAACATTTAAAATAGGTCAGTCAATTGATACCTGCATAGGCTAATATATAATATTTTAGGTACGGGATGTACTAGTCAGTATAAAAATAAAACTCGTTTTTTTCGGTCGCATACTACTTCCGTTTAGCTGCCTTCGTGAAGAAAGAGTTCCAATTTGTTTCTTATTTTTTTTAAATCTCCGGAACCGCAAGTCCTACAAAAAAACTATATAGCCCTTTTTTGTAGTCACATAAATAATCTATAACGTTCATTCTAATACATAAGACTTTTATTGTTGATGCTACGTGAAAATGTATTAATGAAAGTCGAAGTTGTTTAAATAGCCGCAATTAATTTTTTTAGAGCTTACAGTTACGGGGATATTTCTAAACACCCAATTAGATACACCTCTTTTTCAAGATAAATAAATGGGGTGGGTGGGTTTGTGGAAACCGAGTTTTATACTTACCACTACACCCTGTATATATTTTCGAAAATAATAATAATTGCTGCCTCCCCAAAATCTTTAACCCTCCAAGTCAAGTCTTTTAAAAAGTTATTATTGTTGTTGTTGTTACTGTTATAAACATCGTAATAGACAAAATAAAATGCTTCTATTCGTGGTCAGTAATATAATAAATGCATAAATCACGTTGTAAATCGTCGATTTGATGATTTTGGATAATTACTAAAAAAACACGTGCAAGATAGGCTCTGAAAATTAAACGCTTGCATTTAAAATCTTTAAACCATAATTTATTATTCAGTTTATTAAAATAATCCTTCAAAATCCTTTTGTTAGTATGCCATTTCTACAAAAATTTAAGTAAACATCTAAATACAAAATGGTTTTAAGAATAATTTAATTTATACGTATTTTTTAAATTTATTTAAACTAGAAATTCTTTTGTGTTGTATAACAGTAAATTCATATAGAGGAATCTCTTATCATATCAGCTTTAACGGTCACAAAAAAATCTCGTTTATTCTTGTAACTGCCAACATTCTGGAGGTCAAATAATAGTACAGTAGAGATACACGATACACAAGATACAATAACATTATCAAATCGAGTGAACTTCTTTATGGAAAATTTTAAATATTCTAAACTTTTAAAGTGACATAATATAGTTAGGCCATTTCTATGAAAGTAAACCAATTTTTTCATGACGTCCAAACTGCATAAATATCTATCTTGATTATGGAATGATATTGATGCGTTTATGTGTCGTAAAATATAATAATATACACTCCTATATTATCGAACATTTTAAATTATTTCTTGTTAAGCAGTTTTAGTAAAAACCCTATCTGTAAAATCACACTTTTCTCTATTTTGTATTACCTACAGAAGAACACATTCATTCTTCTAAAACATCGACAATTTATCGTGTTCTTGTCTGCGATGGTTCTAACATATTTCTTATTCGAACCTTTAAGTTACGAACTCCAGCTCGCGGAGTCATATGTTCAATATAAATAAAAGACAATAGTAGTTTCCACAATTTTTAATTGCTACTTTGTAGCAACAAATATTGTCGTTTTGGCATAACTAGAAATTTTATTCTGGAAATTCGAAAAGGTCGTTATCTGCACCAATGTCTGATCTTTGCGTAGGTTTAATCATAATTTAATTCAAATGTTCGCTCGGCTTTTTGGCATAGTTAGAAATTTTACACTGGAAATTCCAAAAGGTACTTATCTGCACCAATGTCCGCTCTTTGCGTTGGTTTAATCAGATTTTAAATCTGACTATAAACTAAGGAGCTACGGTCCTGTATATTCTCATACGTTTTTCGAAAATCGAAAAAAATTCAAATGTTCGCGCGGCTTTTTGGCATAGTTAGAAATTTTGTTCTGGAAATTCGTACAGGCCGTTATCTGCACCAATGTCTGGTACTTGCGTTGAATTAATTATATTTTAATTCTCATTCTAAATTAAGGAGCTACGGTCCTGTAAATTGTCATCCGTTTTTCGAAAATCGAACAAAATTCAAATATTTGGGCGGCGTTTTGGCATTGTTAGAATTTTTTTCTGGAAATTCGAAAGAGTCGTTATCTGCACCAATGTGCTCTTTGCGCTGGTAGAATCAGATTTCAATTCTGACTTTAAATTAAGGAGCGAAGGTCCTCGAAATTGTCATCCGTTTTTATAAAATCGATCAAAATTGAAATTTTCGCACGGCTGTTCCGCATGGTTAGGAATTTTATTCTGAAAATTTGAAAGGGTCGTTATCTGCACCGTTGTCTGTTCTTTATGCTGGTTTAATCAGATTCTAATTCTGAGTCTAAATAAATGAGCTAATTATATTCCCGTTGAAGTGAATTGAGGGTTGAATGTTGTTCATTCCATAACTATCTGTTTACAACAATGTATTGTCTATGTGTAAGGTACGAGTCACGCCCAATTCGCCATTTTGATGTGTGCTTGCTTTTTACTTTTCGACGCTTTTTTTATTCTGTCCTGTAAGGTATCGATTAATTTTGCATAATAGGAAATGTTTCTTAAATTCACAAGCCCTTTTGGTATTGTTAAACATGAATTGTCAAAATCAGTCTTTTGCAAGCCTTTTTTGGCATAGTTACAAGTTGTATTTTAAAACTTTGGATACGCCATTTAATGCAACAAGCTTTGATTTTTCCGACGGTTTCTGCAGAATTTCAAAGTAGCATCTGGTTTAGCAGAATAGACAAAAAATCAGTACTTCGCAAGCTTCTTGGAATTGCTACAAAATGAATTTCGAAACTTCGAGAAGGTCCTTCAATCCACTGATATTTGCTGTTTCCGATGATTTCAGGAGAATTTAATTTGTACTTAAAATTTATGAGCTACGGTCCTGTAAAATCTCCCGTGTTTTTGTATAATAGGAAATATTTGTTATATTCACAAGCCTTTTTGTTATAGTTAGAAATTGAATTACGAAACTTCGGAAAACTCATTCCATGCACTAAAGTTTCGTCTTTCTGACGGTTTCTGCGGAGTTTAATTTGATATAATTTACTGCCCTGCAAACAGTAAGCTAAAATAAATTTTGAAGCTTTGTATATCTAGCGAATTGCATTAATGTTTGATCTTTCAGATGATTGTTGCAGATTTAAATTTACACTTTAAATTTACGAGATACCTCCCTGGAAGGTGTCATCTGTTTTAGCGGACTTGCATTAATTTCTGCTCTTTGCGGCAGTTGGTACAGATTTTAATCTCGATTTTAAATTTAAGAGCTACGACCCTGTAGTGTGTCTGTTTTTATATAATCGAAATTTTTGCCTGCATATATTTTTTCTTTTCAATATTCGCGGGTATTTTTGACACACTTACAAATTTTATTTTTAAATGATAGGACAGTTTATGCATATTTTAATTTGGACTTTAAATTTATGAGCTACGGGCCTGTAAGATTTAGGGATTTCGAAAATAGTGTTCCATGCATTAAGATCAACTCTTTTCGATAGGTAAAATGAAATTGTAAAATAAATTTGAAATAATAAACTATCAACATCGTCAAAAAGTGACGTTTGTTTTTATTAATTTACTGTAATGTCTGCTTTTTCCCGATAGTTAAAGCGGATTTTATGTTAAACCTCAAATAAACTAGAAACATGTGACAATGTAACGTCTGTTTTCATGAATTTGTTGAAAATACATAAAATCTTAATTTCTTTTGAATTTCGAATATTAAGATACAAAAAATGTCTTGTTTTATCTAATTATGGTGATAATTAGTGATAATGGATGTATTTAAATTTTATCGACATATTTTATTAAATAATTATTTGCTGGAACCAACGACGGTTTAGCAAAAGAACCTGTTAGACATTATGTTTATTAATGTAGTGTGTGACGTACTTCCTTCTTGCTCACTACTTAGTTCGTGTATTGTATCTACTGTTTGGTTTGTGGCTGGTGTGTTATTTTGTCGGCGTTTTTTGATTAAACTTTTTGGAAAAAACTAATAGTACATATAAAATTTGTATCACGATAAATTCCGAAATTACAGTTATTTATGTGGTATGTATTTTTTTATTTCGATATAGTTTTATTTGTACGATTTACTTTAATTAAGTAAACGAGCAGTTCGTGGTTCACTACGCCATATTTAATAATCTAGGAAAAGCTTAAAACTTGTTTTCATATATTGATCGATTTTATGAAAAATAATAGTCATCATTTCTATATAAACAAATTGATTGTATGAAATAATTCACTATTTTATTTTGGTAACTAAATAATTACTGTTTTAATTTATTAGTATTTTTGGCTTTCATTTGTTCTTTTTTTTTCACAGATACATTTCGGAATGCATTATTTCTTACCCCTGCCAAAGGAATTCTCCTTTAGTTTGACCTACACAGACTGTATTTCTTTTCTAAGTCTTAAAGGACCTTATTGTTGCAAGGTAAGATGACTCAAAATAAATACCTACATAGTTAGGGTTTTTTACGGAACATCCTGATCAACTTCTTAAGCAATTGTGTAAAGTTTTAATTAAATATTCGTAATTGCTTTAAATATAAGTAAAGTTAATTAAAATGAAAGAAGTACACAGTTATTATGAAATAATTTAAATGTTTTTTGTTTTTCTACAGACCACAATATCAAGAGGTATGGAACTGGTCTAAATAACAAGTACTAATATGAAGACATTTTCTTTGGACACAGTATTTGGGATATGGGAAAAAATCCAGACATCCTGTGCCTGTTTCATTCTGTGAAAAGGTAAGGTATGATAAGAATGTGATATATTTGTAACTTAACAACAAAGAAGAAAGTAAGAAGGAACTTTGAGAATCTCTAGGCTTTAATTTAAAATTCAGCAATCTTTAATTATAGTATTGTTATCAGTTTCTTAATTAAGAATTAGTCAACAAGATAGGAATAAGGGTTTTTGTTTTTTATTGAATTTTTGTGGAGATTCTGTTACATTGCTGTTGTATCTGAATAATTTATAGTTTCAAAGAAAGAAAATTAAAATTGTTTCTTTTTGTTTCATTTAGCTTCAATGAGTCGATGGTCCTGACAGTGACTTTCTTTCCTGGAAATAATCATAATAATCAGTTGTCTGTCGCCAATGAAAAAAATTGTGACATGGAAATGTTCACTTTTTTGACACAGGAGTTGGTAGGATCACAAGGTAAGAAAAGTCATTCTTGATTGTTTTTGGTATTTTTAATTCCAGAATGTTTCAATTAAAAGTCAGTTTTAGTGTAGATTTACATACTGTTTAAATTATATAAGTTCGTCCTTTTATTCATTTGTAATAAGAACGTGTGTGGCATTTATTTAATATTAACTTTTATTATTTTGTTATCAAATCAGGATCACATTCGCTAATTTTATTTAGTTGTCATTACGTATGCAAAACTTGGCTAAAAGGTCTACAAATCCATTTAGAAAATGCTTACTTTATTTGTTCAGGGCAATTAAATTGGATCTAGGTAGGTAGCATAAATAAAATTGACACTAATTATTAGCAGTAAGGAACTAATTTTATAAACGATTATACTTAGCTATAGGAATCATTCAAATTTCAAGTTAAATTTATTTATTTTTTTTATTACAGTACTAGGTAGGTGTATTTATTTTGTAGCATATTTCGCACTTTTTACTTATTATATTCCTGTCAGTAACCGATGTACATAAATGAATTTAAATGTGAAATGATTAAATTTAATTGAATTACAGTTGAAGCCAAGTGGAGCAGATCAGCAAAGAAGCATTTGTTTCAAATAAATCATTAGCATTAGTATGTTTGTCTTTATAATTATAAAATTATGTTAGCCATTAAAATGTGCTTCTCAGCACAATGACAAAGCTTAACATATTGCTTTTTGTTTTTTTGCATCTTGTCTTTAATAAGAATAGTAATTGTAAATAGATAAAATTATATTTGAACGTTGTTTAATGTAACAAATTATTTTACAGAAATATTACACAAATTCTGGACACCACATCTTGTGGGGCATTTGTTGTAGCAGTCTTCTCTTACTTCAGATGTTGCTGTACCTGAAGGAAGCGGGAAACTGGCCTTTTGCACTGGTAACAGAGACAGTGTGTTGCTATATTGCTATTGTTAAAGGAAGGATTTATGACAATGAATTGGTAAGTAAAAACATTTAACAAAGGTAGTAGTTATATTTTGATTAAATTATCCTAAAAACCTTGAGACATTTATAACCTACATACTTTCAATGTTAAGTTTTAGAATCATTTCAAAATGTCAAAAACAGAACATCAAAATTAAAGTAGAACTCCATTCTTTCCAGCAATGTCATCATAAAGAACTTGTCGCTTTTGTTCATTAAAAACAATTTCTTAGAAAAAGATCTATGTTCATTTTGGAAATAATTGTTTGAGGGGATTTATTATAAATAATCTGACTTGTGCATAAGGTGAATAATTGAATAAGTTTTCGCTAAAAAATGATTCAAATGATTCCCATTTTTACTGTTTGTTTCTGGCATCACTATAAAATATAAGATAATGTATTACTCACAAGTTTTAAATTTCTTTGATTATTTATATTTAAGTTATTTATTATCAAATACACTCGACATGTTCAGAAATTCCACTTTTTACATTTAGTTTTCTTGCTAAAATGTCATCGAATACATAATGTACATATTAATTTTGGTAACCTATATATATAATGTAAATCTTATATGAGAAATAAAATATGGCCTGCTACATCATTAATCCTTCAATTGTACAATGTCACAGCCAGTTTTATAACTGATATCATAATTGCCTATCTTTGTTCTTAAATTAAAATAATATTTTTATTTTATTATTCATTCAGCACCAAAGGATGGTATTGGAAATGCGTTTTTCTCCCCTGAATAGAAGGATCACAACGTCCAGCCTGTCGATGAAGAAGGAATTGTTTGTGACATATAATTGGTTACCACATGAAAACCCCAGGAGCTTGTAGGTCCAGAAGGTAAGAACGATCATTTATGAAATTTTATGGTACTTGAGTTTGTTCGTTAAATGATCCCAAACGATCAATAGTTTTAGTTTTAATGTATATTTGTTTTCTTGAATATAGCTGAATTGTTTAGAACACAATCTTCGTTAACCGATTTGTAGAATAATTATTACAATTATTAAACGTAAATTTGAAAGGATAATGGATTACTCACAAGTTTTAAATTTTTCTTATTATTTATATTTAAGTCTATTTATTATCAAATATACTCGGTACTTTCAGAGATTTGTCTCTTTACATTCAGTTTTCTTGCTAAAATTTTGTTCAACAAATACTGTACATATTAATTTTGGTGTCTTATACGATTATGTAATGTTAATCTTATGTGAGAAATAAAATATTGCTTGCGACATTATTAATTCTTGAATTGCACAATGTCACAGCCAGTTTTACAACTGATGTCATAATTGCCTATCATTGTTCCTAAATGATAATAATGTTATTTTTTTTCTCGATTTAGCTTCAAAGGTAGGTCCTGGAAATGCCTTTTTCTCCCCTGGATATAAGGATCACAACGCCCAGTCTGTTGCCGAAGAAGGAATTGTTTGTTACATGGAATTGGTTACCACATGAAGACCCCAGGAGTTTGTAGGCCCAGAAGGTAAGAAAATTATTTAAGAATATTTTTGGGATTTTAGTTTGTTCGTTAAGTGGTCCCAAACGATTAATAGTTTAAGTTTCTATATATTCGTGTTTAGGAAAATAGCTGAATAGTTTAGAAAAGGATCTTTCTTAATCGATTTGTAAAATAATTATTACAATTATTAAAGGTAATGTTGAAAGGATAATGTATTACTCACAAGTTTTACATTTCTCTTATTATTTATATTTAAGTCTATTTATTATCAAATATGCTCGACACTTTCAGAGATTTGTCTCTTTACATTCAGCTTTCTTGCTAAAATTTCGTTCAACAGATAATGTACATATTAATTTTGGTGTCTTATATGTGTATGTAATGTTAATCTTATGTGAGAAATAAAATATTACTTGCGACATTATTAATTCTTCAATTGCACAATGTCACAGCCATTTTTATAACTGATATCATAATTGCCTATCTTTGTTCCTAAATGATAATAATGTTATTTTTTTCTCGATTTAGCTTGAAACATAAGTCCTGGAAATGCCTTTTACTCCTCTGGATATAAGGGTCACAACATCCAGTCGGTTGTCGAAGAAGGAATTGTTTGTTACATGGAATTGGTTACCACATGAAGACCCCTGGAGCTTGTAGGTCCAGAAGGTAAGCAAAATCATTTAAGAATATATTTGGGATTTGAGTTTGTTAATTAAGTGGTCCCAAACGATTGATAGTTTTAGTGTCTATTTATTCGTGTTTAGGAAAATAGCTGAATAGTTAGAAAAGTATCTTTCTTAATCGATTTGTAAAATAATTATTACAATTATTAAAGGTAAAGTTGAAAGGATAATGTATTACTCACAAGATTTAAATTTCTCTTGTTATTTATATTTAAGTGTATTTGTTATCAAATATACTCGACACATTCAGAAATTTGTCTCTTTACATTGAGTTTTCTTGCTAAAATTTCGTTTCGATGCTAAGAACATTAATTTAATTTTTTTTTTTCGGGACAGGTGTTCGTTGAACAAGCCGAGACAATAGTTTAGAAAGGATAAGTACATAGAGCACTAATATTTTCGATGTTAATTTTTTACCATAATGTAATGTAGTGGACCAGTTGCGATGAAATCATTAATGGTGAAGAGAAACTTTTTTGATTGATTTTTAAAATGATCGTCTTAAGGACTTTGATATAAACAAATTACGAAGTATTAATTATAGTAACAATTTCTTAAATAAGCCTAAAGAAAATTCGTTCATTATTTTTATGTTCTCTTGCATCAACGTTCTGCATTCCTAATTCTATTGAACAATCCAATAAAGTCGATTAAAAATACATAAATATTTTATTTAAATTACTAGTTATGTTTACGTTTTATTCTTACATCTCGATTTTTGTGAATTGTACGTGTTCAAATCTGACAAGCTGTTTTTAAATGTAGTTTAATCTTCGTGGGACGTTTTGGTCCTTCTCAGCCACGTCTTCCACCTTGATGACGAGAATGATTACAGTGGGTTTGACGACGATTTCCAGTGAGAAGTTCTAGTGATTGGCCGAGCTACAGTTATGGATTATGAATGGACTACCACTGTGGTACGTTCCTTCCTGCAGTCAACTAGCTGATTCTTTTACTATTAACTTCTTCGCCTTTGGAACAGTAGATTCTGCACTTAACTAAGGTGAGAATAAATTAAAAGTTAATTAAAATTTTCACGTTACTAATCTGTTACCACCCTATCTGTTTCAGATCGCCGGTGGAGAAGACAAAGAAGACAGTAGTTAGAATGCTTCTTTATTTTATTTCAGTAGATTCTTTATTTTGCATGTTATTTAGTTATTTTTAATTGAATTAATATTTTATTTTGCACGTATTCAGTTCATTTTATTTGAATTCATATTTTATTTTTCATGTTATTTAGTTCGTTTTTTGTTTTGCATATTGTTTAGTTCATTTTAATTGAATTAGTTTTTATTTTGCATGTTTTTTATTTTTTAGTTTGCATGTTTCTTGCTTACCTCTTCGCTTTGCTTACTGCACATTCTTACTATTTTGCTTCGCATTTACACTACGACGTCCACATGATTCAACGTTTCGTTATCGTGTTCAATTCTCTTCTCAGCTTTGTGGGCCGAGGGAGGGCCTCCCCGAACGAATCCCCTTAGCCTTAGCTTTTTAGTTGTTCTTTGAAAGGGTCTTAAACTCTTTCCGCGGTCTCCACTAGCGTCGCTTCATTTCAGACAGGGTACAGTGGGTTATCTGGAATAGGAGGAATAGCCGACTGCCCAGCTTATTTTGTCGAAATCTGTCCGATCTTTTCTACCAATCTATTAGTTTTTGTCGTTAGTCCTGCTAATGCTCTATTCGCTTTCAGATAATATGGTATTTCCTAAGACTGAAGACATCGTATTTCTTTTTTTAAAATTGTATTTCCTTTGTTTTTTTGTATTTCTCTTACAGGTATTTTTTTGTTTTACTTTATAAGCTGTTATATTAATTAATCGTAATTTAATCTGATAATTAGCTTTTCTATATTCAGTTTTTGCCATAATTGTTCAAACCAAATATAATTGTATTAGTAATTTTAATCATTAGAAGTAATTTGGATGGATAGGGTGGCTATAAGGGGCGATGCAAAGGCCACAGAGTGTTTGGGGGGCCTTTTTGTCCCAAATATAATATTTGAATAATAATATAACAGCTTATAAACAACATATTGTACATAACTTTATTTTTCTCTTACAGGTATTTTATTCTTTTTACTTTATGAACTGTTATATTAATATTATCGTATCTTAATCTGATAATTAGCTTTTCCAAATTCAATTTTTGTCATTGTTAAACCAAACACAATTTTATTAGTAATTTTAATCATTAGAAGTAATTTGGGTGGATAGGGTGGCTATAAGGGGTGATGCGGAGGCCACAGAGTATTAGGGGGCCTTTTGTCCCAAAAATAGTATTCAAATATCAATATAACAGCTTATGAACAATATATTGTACATAATTTTATCTTTCTCACAGATATTTTATTCTTTTTACTTTTTCAACAATATATTGTGCATAATTTTGTTGTAATTATAATAAAATCTTGTTGAAATGTATTTATTCTTGATTGATAACACTATGGTAACATGTATATTATTAAATAGTGTAAATAAATGATTTGATCTGAATAAATAGGTGTATCAATAAAGAAATGTATATTTTTGCATAGTAATTAGAATATGTATTATAAAGTTATTTAAAATACATATATATTTGTTCTACTTTATGTACCTTACTGATCTAATTAATAAATAAATTAAATTTATGGCTTATATTTGTTCTACTTCATGTCTATTACTGATCTAGTTAATAAATAAATCAAAATTATGGCTTTTTTACGTGGTAAAAGTAGAATAACGTAAAATAAGTTACTTTTTGTTTTGAACACTATCGATCCGAGTAATAAATTATTTTTCGAAATATAACTCCTTGGACTTATGCTCTCCTGATACAAATGTTGAAAATTTTCTAAAAATTTCAGTTTATATTCACATACGAGGTCTAATCAAAAATAGTTTAATAAAAAAATCTGGAAAATCGAATTTTGTCTTATATACCGTTATGTTAAAAATTTCGAACTAGCAGAAATAAGTCGGCAATTTTATCAATATTCTTCACTTAATGTCTTGTTTTTTTAAATACTTTATCGAATTTAATGCGTTGGTTATTGAGAAAACAAAACAATTTCTAATCTCAACATATTTATTAAAAATCACTCTTAAGAAAATAGAATATAATTATTTAATCATGTTTATATTTACATAAAACTTTTAATAGATTAATTGATTTATTTAATACAAAATATATTGGATACAATTCAGCTTGATTTACAAATAATACACAGATAGCATAATTAATTTCAATATATCTATTACAAATTGACGAGTTTATAACTGCGGTAACTGCTTACATTTTATGCTTTATAAGCTGTTATATTAAAATTAAAACATTATGTTTGGGGCAAAAAGCAACCCTAACACTCTGTGGCCTCCGCATCGCCCCTTATAGCCACCCTATCCACCCAAATTACTTCTAATGATTAATATTAATAAAATTGTACTTAGTTTGAACAATTATGGCAAAAACTGAATTTGGAAAAGGAAATTATGAGTTTAAATTACGATTAATTAATATAACAGCTTATAAAGTAAAAAGAACAAAATACCTGTAAGAGAAATACAAGAAAACAAAGGAAATACAACAAAAAGAAACAAATACGATGTCTTTAGTCTTCTTTTGAAATACCATATTATCTGAAAGCGAATAGAGCATTAAGCAGGACTAACGACAAAGACTAATAGATTGGTAGAAAAGATCGGACAGATTTCGTCAAGGCAAGCCAGGCAGTCGGCTATTCCTTCTATTCCAGATAACTCCGCTGTACCCTGTCTGAAATGAAATAACGCTAGAGTAGACTCACGGGAAAGCACCTAAGGTACTTTCAAAGAACAACTAAATAGCTAAGGCTAAGGGGATTCGTTCGGGGAGGCCCTCCCTCGGCCCACAAAGCTGAGAAGAGAATTGAACACGATAACGAAACGTTGAATCATGTGGACGTCGTAGTGTAAATGCGAAGCAAAATAGTAAGAATGTGCAGTAAGCAAAGCGAAGAGGTAAGCAAGAAACATGCAAACTAAAAAATAAGAAACATGCAAAATAAAAACGAATTCAATTAAAATGAACTAAACAATATGCAAAACAAAAAACGAACTAAATAACATGCAAAATAAAATATGAATTCAATTAAAATGAACTAAAGAACATACAAAATAAAGAAGCATTCTAACTACGGTCTTCTTTGTCTTCTCCACCGGCGACCTAAAACAGATAGGGTGGTAACAGATTAGTAACGTGTGAGATTTTTAATTAAATTTTAATTTATTCTCACCTTAGTTAAGTGCAGAATCTACTGTTCCAAAGGCGAAGATGTTAACAGTTAAAGAATCAGCTAACTTAGTGCAGGAAAGAAGGTACCAGAGTATTAGGACATTTATAATCCAGTCAACTGTAGCTTATAAGAGTACTCGGCCAATCACTAGAACTTCTCACTGGAAATCGTCATCAAATCCACTGTAGTCTTTCTCGTCATCAAAGTGGAAGACGTGGCTGAGAAGGGCCAAAAAATCCCACGAAGATAAAACTGCATTTAAGAACAGCTTGTCAGAAATACTCATGGCAGGTTTGAACACGTAGAATACACAAAAATCGAGGTGTAAGAATAAAATATAAACATAACTAGTAAAATAATTAAAATAAAATATTTATGTATTTCTAATCGTCTCTTGATTGGATTGTTCAATATAATTAAGAAAACATTAAAGCAGAACGTTGATGCAAGAAAACATAAAAATAATGAACGAATTTTCCTAGACTTGTTTATTAAACTAGTAAATGCAAACTAATAACCAAAACTAACATAAAACAATTATTCCATACAAATATATTTCAATGTTATTATCTTAAGAACGAATTATCTCCGTTTGTAAAAAATTCCAAGTTGAAAAACAATAATAATCGGCACTTGAAGTATTCATAAATTAACAATAAAATAGTCTGAGAAGCAGCACCGCATTTATCGTACTACTGAACAAAACTAAACACTAAAAAGAAATCAGTATTAATAACGAATTCCTCAAAAATGTTTTTATCTAGTTTTCTGAAGCAATACAGCGCAATTGGAATTTTGAAGTATTTACGCTAAACCTATTTATTGCAAAAGTTAAAAATGTGATTTTGTTTATGAAAAATTCCCTACTAATAATTATTGAAAACATTAATAAGAACTCACTAAGCAGTTTTTGCATGAATAAATTGGTCATAATTGAATGTATCAAGTATTTACGCTTTCTTAATTTATTGTTAGTATAATTAATATTTCCTACTTTTTTTAATTAAACTTCTTAACACCATTATTTTAAAAATCAACAAACAACGTTTCTCTTCACTGTTAATGATTTCATAGTAACCGGACCGGTCCACTACATTACATTATGGTAACAAATTATCATCGAAAATATTAGTGTTCTATGTATTTTTTCTTTTCTAAACTTTTAACTATTTTCGAATGAACAGGTATATGAAACTTGACAAAATTAATTGTTTTTCGGATAGTTCAGTGCACCGAACACACCTGTCCCAAAAAAAAATATATTTATCAATCTTTTTACCTTCTGGAATTACCCCCTACTAAGGTCTACCAATACGTAACCATACCACGTCAAAAACAATTTTTTCTTCAGCAACAGACTGAACGTTGCCGATCCTTATATCCAGTGGAGAAAAACGCATTTCCAATACACTTCTTTGGTACTGAATGGATAATAAAATAAGAACAGTATTTTAACTTAAGAACAATGATAGGCAATTATGATATCAGTTATAAAACTGGCTGTGGCATTGTGCAATTGAAGAATTATTAATGTCACCGGCAATATTTTATTTCTCATATTAGATTTACATTACAAATATAGGACCCCAAAATTAATATGCTCATTAAGTATTCGATGCCATTGTAGAAAGAAAACTGAATGTAAAAAGTGGAATTTCAGAAAGTGTCGAGAGTATTTGATAATAAATAAACATTAATACAAACGATTAAAGAAAGTTTTAAATTTGCGAGTAATAATTATCAATTAATGAAGATTATTTTCTAAACAATTTAGCTATATTCGAGAACACAAATATATATTAAAACTAAAACTATTAATCGTTTGGGATCGTTTAATGAACAAACTCAAGTACCAAAGATATTCATAAACGATCTTTCTTACCTTCTGGACCTACAAGCTCCTGGAGTTTTCATGCGGTAACCAATTATTTTTCACAAACAATTCCTTCTTCAGCTACAGACTGGACGACTTTTTGTTGCATCAGTGAGATGGAAATAAACTTCAATTTCCTTCCTTTCATAAGTTACCTGTAGAAATGGATAAGAAGAAAAAATTAACTACAAAACAAGACACAGAATAAAAAAGGCATCGAAAAATAAGAAGCAAGCATAGATCATAATGGCGAATTGGCCATGACTCGTACGTTATACATGGACAAAACATATGCTGTAAACAGATAGTTATGAAATGAATAACATTCTACCCTCAATTCACTTCAACGGGAATACATTAAAATGCAAGAGTAACAAGAAGGGTGTTACAATTTGTCAATAGTCATAGCATAACTAAAAATACTAAACAATAATTATGTGAACAGTATTACTGATAATTAGGCCGAATTTTTCTTACTCACCAATAAAAAATTAACTGCACAATGGTCTAAGGTGAAGACAACCAATCGATGTCCAGTAAAAACATTCCAGTTTTAGACGATTCATTGTCTCAGTGGAATCCCAATAAGTGTACATTTTACTATTACTACTATTCTTAATCATCAGTCGACAATTAACTGCATGATTCAAGGAGAAGTCGTTAACAGCAAAACCCGAGTCAGGAAAAACAATACCATTGTAAATTGTTTCAGTATGATCAATATTAACAATTAACATTCACATTATTTGGTCAATCTGTAAAAATGGAAAAGAGAATTAACTATACTATTAAGTAGACACAATATAAAATAAAATAAAAACAACGCACCGAAAAGCGAGCAAAACAGTGAAATATTAAATGGCGACTAGGCGTGCCTCTTACGACAGAAGCCACACAAGACAAATGACGTTTGCTGTAAACTATCAAACAGATACTCGACAACCGTTCGAAAGGAAAAACCATAGATCACCAATGTATAATGCATCGTTAATGGTCGGTATAAAGAACATCACACTACATAATCCAAAATTACAACACCAAATTATTTAAAAATAAACTAGTCGTGGCTATAAACACACAAAACTAGTACTAGCATTTTCTAAAAATCCAAAACGGTCAAGCAAAAAAAAATTTGGACTATTTTATAAATGAGTACATTGCAACTGAAATCATCAACTTTTGACGATACTGTTTGATTTTCTAAAGACGGATAACAATTTGTAGAATAGTAACTCCATAATTCAAAATGATAATTAAGAACTGATTAAACCAGCGCAAACAGCAGGCTTTGGTGCATATAACAACCTATTCCAATGTCCAGAATAAAATTCCTAACCATGCCAAAAAGCCACGCGAAAATTTGAATTTCGATCGATTTTCGAAAAACAAATGACAATTTGCACGACCATAGCTCCTTAATTTAAAGTCAAAATTAAAATCCGAGTAGAGAGGCGTAAAGAGCAGGCTTTCGTGCACATAACGACCTATTCGAATTTCCAAAATAATATTCCTAACTATGCCAAAAAGCCACGCGAAAATTTGAATTTTGTTCGATTTTCGAAAAAAAAATGACAATTTGCACGACCGTAGCTCCTTAATTTAAAGTCAAAATTAAAATCTGATTAAACAGGCGCAATGAGCAGGCATTCGCGCATATAACGACCTATTCGAATTTCCAAAATAAAATTCCTAATCATGCCAAAAAGCCGCGCGAAAATTCGAATTTTGTTCGATTTTCGAAAAACAAATGACAATTTGCACGACCGTAGCTCCTTAATTTAAAATCAAAATTAAAATCTGATTGAACATTCGCAAAGAGCATACATTGGTGCATATAACCACCTATTCTAATGTCCAGAATAAAATTTCTAAACATGCCAAATAGCCACGCCAAGATTTGAATTTTGTTCGATTTTTGAAAAACAAATGACAATTTGCACGACCGTAGCTCATTACTTTAAAGTCAAAATAAAATCTGATTAAACAGGCGCAAAGAGTAGGTTTTGGTGCATATAACACCTATTCGAATGTTCAGAATAAAATTACTAAACATGCCAAATAGCCACGCCAAGATTTGAATTTTGTTCGATTTTCGAAAAACAAATGACAATTTGCACGACCGTAGCTCCTCAATTTAAAGTCAAAATTAAAATCTGATTAAACAGGCGGAAAGAGAAGACTTTCGTGCATATAACGACCTATTCGTATTTCCAAAATAAAATTACTAACTATGCCAAATAGCCACGCGAAATTTGAATTTTGTTCGATTTTCAAAAAACAAATGACAATTTGCACGACCGTAGCTCCTTAATTTAAAGTCAAAATTAAAATCCGAGTAGAGAGGCGTAAAGAACAGGCTTTCGTGCACATAACGACCTATTCGAATTTCCAAAATAAAATTTCTAACCATGCCAAAAAGCTACGCGAAAATTTAAATTCTGCTCGATTTTCGAAAAACAAATGACAATTTGCACGACCGTAACTCCTTAATTTAAAGTAAAAATTAAAATCCGAGTAAACAGGAGCAATGAGCAGGCTTTGGTGCAAATAACCACCCATTAGAATATCCAGAATAAAATTTCTAAACATGCCAAATAGCCACGCGAAGATTTGAATTTTGTTCGATTTTCAAAAAACAAATGACAATTTGCACGACCGTAGCTCCTTAATTTAAAGTCAAAATTAAAATCCGAGTAGACAGGCGCAATGGGCAGGCGTTCGTGCATACAGCGACCTATTCGAATTTCCAAAATAAAATTCCTAACCATGCCAAAAAGCCACGTGAAAATTTGAATTTTGTTCGATTTTCGAAAAACAAATGACAATTTGCACGACCGTAGCACCTTAATTTAAAGTCAAAATTAAAATCTGATTAAACAGGGGCAAAGATCAGACGTTCGTGCATATAATGGCCTACTCGAAATTCCAAAATAAAATTCCTAATCATGCCAAAAAGCCGCGCGAAAATTCGAATTTTGTTCGATTTTCGAAAAACAAATGACAATTTGCACGACCGTAGCTCCTTAATATAAAGTCAAAATTAAAATCTGATTAAACAGGCGCAATGGGCAGGCGTTCGTGCATACAGCGATCTATTCGAATTTCCAAAATAAATTTCCTAACCATGCCAAAAAGCCACGCGAAAATTTGAATTTTGTTCGATTTTCGAAAAACAAATGACAATTTGCACGACCGTAGCACCTTAATTTAAAGTCAAAATTAAAATCTGATTAAACAGGGGCAAAGATCAAGACGTTCGTGCATATAATGGCCTATTCGAATTTCCTAACTAAAATTCCTAACTATGCCAAAAAGCTGCGCGAAAATTTGAATTTTCTCCTATTTTCGAAAAACAAATAACAATTTGCACGACCGTAGCTCCTTAATTTAAAGTCAAAATTAAAATCCGAGTATACAGGCGCAAAGAGCAGGCCTTCGTGCATATAACGACCTATTCGAATTTCCAAAGTAACATTTCTAACTAAGCCAAAAAGCCACCCGAAAATTTGAATTTTGTTCGATTTTCGAAAAACAAATGACAATTTGCACGACCGTAGCACCTTAATTTAAAGTCAAAATTAAAATCTGATTAAACAGGCGCAAAGATCAGACGTTCGTGCATATAACGGCCTATTCGAATTTCCTAAATAAAATTCCTAACTATGCCAAAAAGCTGCGCGAAAATTTGAATTTTCTCTTGTTTTCGAAAAACAAACGACAATTTGCACGACCGTAGCTCCTTAATATAAAGTCAAAATTAAAATCTGATTAAACAGGCGCAATGGGCAGGCGTTCGTGCATACAGCGATCTATTCGAATTTCCAAAATAAATTTCCTAACCATGCCAAAAAGCCACGCGAAAATTTGAATTTTGTTCGATTTTCGAAAAACAAATGACAATTTGCACGACCGTAGCACCTTAATTTAAAGTCAAAATTAAAATCTGATTAAACAGGGGCAAAGATCAAGACGTTCGTGCATATAATGGCCTATTCGAATTTCCTAACTAAAATTCCTAACTATGCCAAAAAGCTGCGCGAAAATTTGAATTTTCTCCTATTTTCGAAAAACAAATGACAATTTGCACTACCGTAGCTCCTTAATTTAAAGTCAAAATTAAAATCCGAGTATACAGGCGCAAAGAGCAGGCCTTCGTGCATATAACGACCTATTCGAATTTCCAAAGTAACATTTCTAACCAAGCCAAAAAGCCACCCGAAAATTTGAATTTTGTTCGATTTTCGAAAAACAAATGACAATTTGCACGACCGCAGCTCCTTAATTAAAAGTCAAAATTAAAATCTGATTAAACAGGCGCAAAGATCAGACGTTCGTGCATATAACGGCCTATTCGAATTTCCTAAATAAAATTCCTAACTATGCCAAAAAGCTGCGCGAAAATTTGAATTTTCTCTTGTTTTCGAAAAACAAACGACAATTTGCACGACCGTAGCTCCTTAATATAAAGTCAAAATTAAAATCTGATTAAACAGGCGCAATGGGCAGGCGTTCGTGCATACAGCGATCTATTCGAATTTCCAAAATAAATTTCCTAACCATGCCAAAAAGCCACGCGAAAATTTGAATTTTGTTCGATTTTCGAAAAACAAATGACAATTTGCACGACCGTAGCACCTTAATTTAAAGTCAAAATTAAAATCTGATTAAACAGGGGCAAAGATCAAGACGTTCGTGCATATAATGGCCTATTCGAATTTCCTAACTAAAATTCCTAACTATGCCAAAAAGCTGCGCGAAAATTTGAATTTTCTCCTATTTTCGAAAAACAAATGACAATTTGCACTACCGTAGCTCCTTAATTTAAAGTCAAAATTAAAATCCGAGTATACAGGCGCAAAGAGCAGGCCTTCGTGCATATAACGACCTATTCGAATTTCCAAAGTAACATTTCTAACCAAGCCAAAAAGCCACCCGAAAATTTGAATTTTGTTCGATTTTCGAAAAACAAATCACAATTTGCACGACCGTAGCACCTTAATTTAAAGTCAAAATTAAAATCTGATTAAACAGGCGCAAAGATCAGACGTTCGTGCATATAACGGCCTATTCGAATTTCCTAAATAAAATTCCTAACTATGCCAAAAAGCTGCGCGAAAATTTGAATTTTCTCTTGTTTTCGAAAAACAAACGACAATTTGCACGACCGTAGCTCCTTAATATAAAGTCAAAATTAAAATCTGATTAAACAGGCGCAATGGGCAGGCGTTCGTGCATACAGCGATCTATTCGAATTTCCAAAATAAATTTCCTAACCATGCCAAAAAGCCACGCGAAAATTTGAATTTTGTTCGATTTTCGAAAAACAAATGACAATTTGCACGACCGTAGCACCTTAATTTAAAGTCAAAATTAAAATCTGATTAAACAGGGGCAAAGATCAAGACGTTCGTGCATATATTGGCCTATTCGAATTTCCTAACTAAAATTCCTAACTATGCCAAAAAGCTGCGCGAAAATTTGAATTTTCTCCTATTTTCGAAAAACAAATGACAATTTGCACTACCGTAGCTCCTTAATTTAAAGTCAAAATTAAAATCCGAGTATACAGGCGCAAAGAGCAGGCCTTCGTGCATATAACGACCTATTCGAATTTCCAAAGTAACATTTCTAACCAAGCCAAAAAGCCACCCGAAAATTTGAATTTTGTTCGATTTTCGAAAAACAAATGACAATTTGCACGACCGCAGCTCCTTAATTAAAAGTCAAAATTAAAATCTGATTAAACAGGCGCAATAAGCAGGCATTCGCGCATATAACGACCTAATCGAATTTCCAAAATAAAATTTCTAACCAAGCCAAAAAGCCGCGCGAAAATTTGAACTTTGTTCGATTTTCGAGAAACAAATGACAATTTACACGACCGCAGCTCCTTAATTAAAAGTCAAAATTAAAATCTGATTGAACATTCGCAAAGAGCATACATTGGTGCATATAACCACCTATTCTCATGTCCAGAATAAAATTTCTAAACATGCCAAATAGCCACGCGAAATTTGAATTTTGTACGATTGTTGAAAAACAAATGACAATTTGCACGACCGTAGCTCCTTAATTTAAAGTCAAAATTAAAATCTGATTGAACATTCGCAAAGAGCATACATTGGTGCATATAACCACCTATTCTAATGTCCAGAATAAAATTTCTAAACATGCCAAATAGCCACGCGAAATTTGAATTTTGTTCGATTTTTGAAAAACAAATGACAATTTGCACGACCGTAACTCATTACTTTAAAGTCAAAATAAAATCTGATTAAACAGGCGCAAAGAGTAGGTTTTGGTGCATATAACACCTATTCGAATGTTCAGAATAAAATTACTAAACATGCCAAATAGCCACGCCAAGATTTGAATTTTGTTCGATTTTCGAAAAACAAATGACAATTTGCACGACCGTAGCTCCTCAATTTAAAGTCAAAATTAAAATCCTAGTGAACAGGAGCAATGAGAGGGCTTTGGTGCAAATAACCACCCATTCGAATGTCCAGAATAAAATTTCTAAACATGCCAAATAGCCACATGAAATTTGAATTTTGTTCGATTTTCAAAAAACAAATGACAATTTGCACAACCGTAGCTCCTTAATTTAAATTCAAAATTAAAATTTGATTAAACAGGCGGAAAGAGCAGACTTTCGTGCATATAACGACCTATTCGAATTTCCAAAATAAAATTCCTAACCATGCCAAAAAGCCACGCGAAAATTTGAATTGTGTTCGATTTTCGAAAAACAAATGACAATTTGCACGACCGTAGCTCCTCAATTTAAAGTCAATATTAAAATCCGAGTGAACAGGAGCAATGAGAGGGCTCTGGTGCAAATAACCACCCATTCGAATGTCCAGAATAAAATTTCTAAACATGCCAAATAGCCACGCGAAGATTTGAATTTTGTTCGATTTTCAAAAAACAAATGACAATTTGCACGACCGTAGCTCCTTAATTTAAAGTCAAAATTACAATCTGATTGAACATTCGCAAAGAGCATACATTGGTGCATATAACCACCTATTCTAATGTCCAGAATAAAATTTCTAAACATGCCAAATAGCCACGCGAAATTTGAATTTTGTTCGATTTTTGAAAAACAAATGACAATTTGCACGACCGTAGCTCATTACTTTAAAGTCAAAATAAAATCTGATTAAACAGGCGCAAAGAGTAGGTTTTGGTGCATATAACACCTATTCGAATGTTCAGAATAAAATTACTAAACATGCCAAATAGCCACGCCAAGATTTGAATTTTGTTCGATTTTCGAAAAACAAATGACAATTTGCACGACCGTAGCTCCTCAATTTAAAGTCAAAATTAAAATCCTAGTGAACAGGAGCAATGAGAGGGCTTTGGTGCAAATAACCACCCATTCGAATGTCCAGAATAAAATTTCTAAACATGCCAAATAGCCACATGAAATTTGAATTTTGTTCGATTTTCAAAAAACAAATGACAATTTGCACGACCGTAGCTCCTTAATTTAAATTCAAAATTAAAATTTGATTAAACAGACGGAAAGAGCAGAATTTCGTGCATATAACGACCTATTCGAATTTCCAAAATAAAATTCCTAACCATGCCAAAAAGCCACGCGAAAATTTGAATTGTGTTCGATTTTCGAAAAACAAATGACAATTTGCACGACCGTAGCTCCTCAATTTAAAGTCAAAATTAAAATCCGAGTGAACAGGAGCAATCAGAGGGCTTTGGTGCAAATAACCACCCATTCGAATGTCCAGAATAAAATTTCTAAACATGCCAAATAGCCACGCGAAGATTTGAATTTTGTTCGATTTTCAAAAAACAAATGACAATTTGCACGACCGTAGCTCCTTAATTTAAAGTCAAAATTAAAATCTGATTGAACATTCGCAAAGAGCATACATTGGTGCATATAACCACCTATTCTAATGTCCAGAATAAAATTTCTAAACATGCCAAATAGCCACGCGAAATTTGAATTTTGTTCGATTTTTGAAAAACAAATGACAATTTGCACGACCGTAGCTCATTACTTTAAAGTCAAAATAAAATCTGATTAAACAGGCGCAAAGAGTAGGTTTTGGTGCATATAACACCTATTCGAATGTTCAGAATAAAATTACTAAACATGCCAAATAGCCACGCCAAGATTTGAATTTTGTTCGATTTTCGAAAAACAAATGACAATTTGCACGACCGTAGCTCCTCAATTTAAAGTCAAAATTAAAATCCTAGTGAACAGGAGCAATGAGAGGGCTTTGGTGCAAATAACCACCCATTCGAATGTCCAGAATAAAATTTCTAAACATGCCAAATAGCCACATGAAATTTGAATTTTGTTCGATTTTCAAAAAACAAATGACAATTTGCACGACCGTAGCTCCTTAATTTAAAGTCAAAATTAAAATCCGAGTAGACAGGCGGAAAGAGCAGGCTTTCGTGCACATAACGACCTATTCGAATTTCCAAAATAAAATTTCTAACCATGCCAAAAAGCCGCGCGAAAATTCGAACTTTGTTCGATTTTCGAAAAACAAATGACAATTTACACGACCGCAGCTCCTTAATTTAAAGTCAAAATTAAAATCTGATTAAACAGGCGCAATGAGCAGGCATTCGCGCATATAACGACCTATTCGAATTTCCTAAATAAAATTCCTAATCATGCCAAAAAGCCGCGCGAAAATTCGAATTTTGTTCGATTTTCGAAAAACAAATGACAATTTGCACGACCGTAGCTCCTTAATATAAAGTCAAAATTAAAATCTGATTAAACAGGCGCAATGGGCAGGCGTTCGTGCATACAGCGACCTATTCGAATATCCAAAATAAAATTCCTAACCATGCCAAAAAGCCACGCGAAGATTTGAATTTTGTTCGATTTTCGAAAAACAAATGACAATTTGCACGACCGTAGCACCTTAATTTAAAGTCAAAATTAAAATCTGATTAAACAGGGGCAAAGATCAGACGTTCGTGCATATAATGGCCTATTCGAATTTCCTAAATAAAATTCCTAACTATGCCAAAAAGCTGCGCGAAAATTTGAATTTTCTCCTATTTTCGAAAAACAAATGACAATTTGCACGACCGTAGCTCCTTACTTTAAAAACAAAATAAAATCTGATTAAACAGGCGCAAAGAGTAGGTTTTGGTGCATATAACACCTATTCGAATGTTCAGAATAAAATTACTAAACATGCCAAATAGCCACGCCAAGATTTGAATTTTGTTCGATTTTCGAAAAACAAATGACAATTTGCACGATCGTAGCTCCTTACTTCAAAGTCAAAATTAAAATCTGATTAAACAGGCGGAAAGAGCAAACTTTCGTACATATAACGACCTATACGAATTTCCAAAATAAAATTCCTAACCATGCCAAAAAGCCACGCAAAAATTTGAATTTTGTTCGATTTTCGAAAAACAAATGACAATTTGCACCACCGTAGCTCCTTAATTTAAAGTCAAAATTAAAATCTGATTAAACAGGCGGAAAGAGCAGACTTTCATGCATATAACGACCTATTCGATTTCCAAAATAAAATTCCTAACTATGCCAAAAAGTCGCGCGAAAATTCGAATTTTGTTCGATTTTCGAAATACAAATGATAATTTACACGACCGTAGCTCCTTAGTTTAAAGTCAAAATTAAAATCTGATTAAATAGGTGGAAAGAGCAGACTTTCGTGCATATAACGACCTTTTCGAATTTCCAAAATAAAATTTCTAACCATGCCAGAAAGCCACGCGAAAATATGAATTTTGTTCGATTTTCGAAAAACAAATGACAATTTGCACGACCGTAGCTCCTTACTTTAAAGTCAAAATTAAAATCTGATGAAACAGGCGCAAAGAGTAGGTTTTGGTGCATATAACGACCTGTTCGAATTTCTAAAATAAAATTCCTAACTATGCCAAATAGCCACGCGAAGATTTGAATTTTGTTCGATTTTCGAAAAACAAAGGACAATTTGCACGACGGTAGCTACTTAATTTAAAGTCAAAATTAAAATCTGATTGAATAGGCGCAAAGAGCAGGTTTTGGTGCATATAACGACCTATTCGAATGTCCAGAATAAAATTTCTAACCATGCCAAAATGCCGTGCGAAAATTCGAATTTTGTTCGATTTTCGAGAAACAAATGACAATTTGCACGACCGTAGCTCCTTAATTTAAAGTCAAAATTAAAATCCGATTAAACAGGCGCAAAGGGCAGGCTTTGGTGCATAAAACGACCTATTCGAAATTCCAAAATAAAATTCCTAATCATGCCAAAAAGCCACGCGAAAATTTGAATTTTGTTCGATTTTCGAAAAACAAATGACAATTTGCACGACCGTAGCTCCTTAATTTAAAGTCAAAATTAAAATGTGATTAAACAGGCGCAAAGAGCAGACTTTCGTGCATATAACGACCTATTCGAATTTCCATTTACCAAATATTTCTTATTGTTGCTATTAAAAAGTGTCACGTCCAATGAAACAAAAATCCAGTTGCAAAATTTCTTTTCGCTCTTTGGCTCTCCGAAATTATTAGTAGCTGACGCAGGGCGGAATTTCCAAAATTTAGAAATTGCACGATATCTGCTTTACTGCTTTTGAAGCAGTCGGAGTGAGGGTTTTGGTATAGGGGTGGTTCTCTTTGGAACCTTCGGGCAGCCGCGGTAGGTGGCGCGATGACTGCCTTTGCAGTTTGCACTGGCGAGGGTGGTGTCTTTTTTGTGTTTCGGCTTGAATTCTGCGGTTGCGTGATTCCGACCGCAGAAGGAACAGACCCAAGCGGCGTGGAAGTGATCCGCTGTATGGAAGAACTTCATACAGCGGCGGCATGATTCTTCCGAACATAATTTGGTCGTTGGCTAGATTCTTTTTACAATTTAGGGCTTTCTTAATTTCTAATATTGCATATTTATCTAATATAAATCCGCCTTTTAGATTATGTAATAATTTTACGTTTTCTTTTTCTATTTTATGGTTATTATTAATTAAGTGGGTTGCTAGCTCTGAATTATGTTTATTGTATTTTACATATTGATAATGTTCGTTAAATCTTGTGCATCTTTCTTTCTGATTTACCAATATATATAGTGTCACAATCGGAGCACTTGATTTCGTAAACACCCGTTTTTTCGAGTATATTGTTATTTTCTGAACTTAGTTTATTATTTATATTTTACATTTTTCTAAGAATTCTAAGAAAGAACAACATCAACCCTGCCTATTTCAACAAGGTAAAGGCCTTTCTGCCAGCGCCCACCTGATGAGACCCGATAGGTCGAATCCGGTCATGAGATATGACTTTCTGTACTGTGTAGGACGCGTTAGAAATGTGGGATCTATCATCCTTAAAATTTAGACGAAAAAGGATTTTAATGCCTCCTTTTTTTGAATATAACGAAAGATACCTCGGAAATAGCTACTGTTGGTTGTTTTGTCCTTTTATTTTACATTGTAATCTTCCCAAAAAGACCGACTACTGCATTTTTTGAGTTTTGGAGTGCTAAGACAATCCCTAATTTCGTTAGTTCTTGTTTAATTTTTGCGGTATTTCATTACTTCTAGATTCGTTCGTACATACTATGCCGATGATGTAAAAGATTTCTCTCAATAATTTTACAGTGGGTACTTTATGTAGATTAAAAGTTGTACATATTTTAATGAATATATACAAATACTTTTGCAGAATTGCATAAACATTCCGTGCATCTTAGTAGTCGACAAAATAAGGCAAATTCCTTAAATGCTTTGCAAAATCAACAAAGCCGAGGTGACAGACATAGAAAAACATATTTGGCGAAGGACTTACATTGAATACATAGACCTAAGAATTGAATATAATATTATTTCATATTTTAAATTTTCAATTTTACAAATAATTCAAACAAACTGAAGTTTTCGGAGTTATTATTATATTTCCAAGGTATTATTTAAAACTAATTATCTCTCTCACTAACTTTTTTATATTTTTAATAAAGTACCCAATAATTCTTTGTCTTCATATGTGTTGATATACAGTATGTCACAGACAAACTCATATTACAATTTGAAAATAACAACTATAATAAAAATGTCAATATTGTATAACAAAAGATTTAATTATAAGAATGATTTTCCCGGCATGATGGCCACGGTCTAAAGACTTGTTTTCTGCCTGACGTTTTGTCAGCGAGTGCGGATGACATCTTCAGAGGTATTGAGGTCGTCGAAGTAGCTTCCTGTCTCGAAGTTCTCTTCTCGGCGGCCCGCTATCGTGTGTGGAGACAGGAAGCTATTTTGAAGACCTCAATACTTCTGAAGATGTCAGCCGCAGTCGCTGACGAAACGTTAGGCAAAAAACAAGTCTTTAGACCATGGCCATCAAGCCCGGAAAGTCATTCTTCTAATAGCGCCGGCCGTGAAAGCCTACACACTTTAATTAAAATATTTAATTGTTTAATAACTCTGTAAAATGATTGATTTTTAAATCTACTACTTTTGAATTGTATAAAGTTTATAGTTCATTTTGTACAATTCTATCGTGACTTACTATACATGTGATCTATTAAAAAAAAGCCTTATTAGAAATAAATTTATATATTTACTCGAGATGATACAAAACATAGGTTGGTACGATGATGGTTTGGTACTAATTTGTAACAGGCACTATATTCATATTACAAGTACAATGAAACTCCACCAAATTTTAGTCACTCAGTCTAACGTTAACTGTGCTTCCGCGTCGCGTCGCGTAGCCGTGGTCGTTTACCCTTACGTTATAGGTGCATGTTTATCCGTTCTTTAGATATTTTTTATTAAATTGAAATGTTGGTGTTTTCTAAATTTTTCGGGAGTGGTTTTATGGATTCAAGAGGATTAGAGAGAGCAACGCCTAAAGGCAGCAATTGTAAGTACCATGAACTTTAATAACCATTTATTCTTTAATTTATATCATTAAACTAATTTAAGTACATTTAATTAATTATAATTAATTACGACACTATTTCTATCCTCCTTCGATTTAATTTTCAATCAGAACGAACCTTTTATTTTAAAACTTTTCCATTCATAAGTGACGTTTTATTTTTAAAATTTTTGTAGATTTTAAAAAACCTCTCTAATTTATTCTGTTTCTTTGTATTACAGATGCTGCCGATAGAGAAGTAGTAAGTGATTTGCATGGTTTTCCAAGGGCCTGGCGATAAAGCTTTTTGATTCTTTTAATGAATTTAAAAAGGTTTACCGTCTAGTGCTCGATTACGTCTTTTAGCAAGTATAGTACCATTTTAAGGTAATAAATATACAAGGGGTAAGTACCTTCATTTGTTATGTAATGGAATACTTCATTCGAGTAGTTTGTAAGTGAGTTTTAGGATATCATCCGTTAAAATAAGTGTTAACAGTTTCCGAGGCCTATATTATCGTATAGTTCTTAGTGCATCTGTCGAAAATATGAGAGTGCTAGGAAGTGTTTGGAGTATCGCATAATGCTCGCGCAATGATTACCTTTATCGATCCGTATTTAAGTGTCCTATTCGGGAATCAAGGAGTATCGGGAACATTCAGGAATTTCGTATTGGTTTGCAGCGAGATCAGGAGTGTTCAGGAATAACCCCGCACCAGTTTCCTTCGCCGATAATATGGTATCGTCTTTAATGCTTTTGTCGAGAATATGGGAGTGCCCGGGAGTGTTCGGGAGTGTCGTATAGTACCCGCGCGTCGATTAAGTATAGCGTACCGTATTTAAGTACCCTGTGGGGAATCAAAGAGTGCCGAGAGTGTTCGGAAGCGCCGTATTAGTTTCGCGCGCCGCATCAACGCATTGTGTTTCGTGAATCAGGAGTGCTCGGGAGTGTTCGGGAGTGTCGTATAGTACTCGCGCGCCGATTAAATATAGCGTACCGTATTTAAGTGCCATGAGAGGAATCAGGGAGCGTTGAATTGGTCTTTGAGTCTTCAGGGTTTTCATCGGCAGATTCACAACGATGAGGATTTTGTCTCATAATAGTATGGAAGGGATCGCCGTTATCAAGTAAGATGCACGTTTTTAATGGATTTTGGAGGGGTTATCACCCTCGCTGTTGTGCTATACTTGCTAAAAGTTATTACTTATATGCGGATTTGTAAAAAGTAGGTACGCGTGACGTGGTAATAAATGACAGGGCCGCGAAAAGGGTTTGGGGGGAAAAGTGTAGTGAATGTGAAGTGTTCTAAGAAGAAAGAAGACCACACAGGAAAATTAAAAAAAGGGTAAGTAAATATATAACAGATGAGTTGTTTCAATATGCATTTGCTTTTTTTTTCTTTTCAGGTTGGTTCAAATTGGCCCAATCATTATCCCAATACAATTAAATTTCAGCATTATCAGTGATACATCATAAAATACATTTCTTCGACAAGTACATACTGCATTGTTGCGTTTATAGAAGCATTTCATTTTAATTTTTTTTTTATAAGTTTATGGTGATTTGGAGCTATGCTTTTTATTTATCTAACACATGAATCTTTCTTCTTCAACTATGTGGTCTGTTTGATGATAAAGATAAAAAAGAAGGAAATTGAATCATATACGTAAGATTCCCACATACACATTACACCTTCTCCATGTACAAGCTTACAAACATTCACAGACATAGGTGAATGACTGGTATCAATGATATATAGAATTCCAATAATCTACATCAGCATTTCCTCTTATGTATAATCCAAGTTGCCTGGGAGATATTGTATAATCTGCATAAACATGCATCATATTTAAACTTTATATTGCAACTAATCAAAGTTTAATTTCAATTTTTCATCAGAATATGATAGGAATGCAATTCAACATCTATGCTTCCTTCATTTAAACCAAGAATTGCATGAAAACTGGTACACTTAAAAGTTAATTAATTAGTCATCCAAATCAAAGTGTGGCACCAAAATAAAACATGCAGTTACATATGACATAAGTAAATCATTTAATACTGCATTCATATCCTACGATTAACTAAGCAAATATCCGTTGCAAATCAATGGAAAAAGTTTTCCAGTTGATTTAAAAAGATCTTGCTTACTGTAGACTTAACCATTATAGAATAACCCATCATGACGTAAGCATGAATTAATTAAATTGTAGGTACCTACAGGCAACGAAGTCCAGCAGAAATATGCTGTAACATGATTCATCCTTTCGTCGTTAATGAAATCTTTAATAACAAATAATGGCTAGAATATTTGCATATAATTTGCGAAAAGTTTATAAAGCACGAATTCTTCCTCAATTAGCTAGATAATACTAAGAATTGCAAGAAGACCACCTTGTTATAAATATACAGAGTGTTTCTATTTTCTAATACGTGACATGGCATCCTGAATCTGTCAGGTTGTCTGTCTTGTGATTACAGATCCGCATTTATCATCGACGGATTTCTCCTGAAGAAGCAATGGATGTGATGCATCAGCTTCCAGAAGTATAATATTTAGAATAAGATGTTCTCTGTTACTTTTTTCCTTTTCTAATATGTGACAAGGCAAACATTCTGAATCTGTCAGGTTGTCTGTCTTGTTTTGATTACAGATCTGCACTTTCTTCGACGAACTTCTTTTGAAGAAGCGATGGTCTCTAAGATGTGAAACAGCAATTTCCGAAATGAATTGTTTTTATTTTCTGGTAGGTCATAACATAATCTAATATGTTACTTGTATAATCTAGCAGCCTGTGTTAAGGTTGTGAGTTCTTATGATTACAGGTCTTCTACAATTTTTCCTGTTAATTTGTTTGACACGATGCAAATCGGAACGTCCACGAATTGTTTGGTATTTCCATTACATTGTCGCATGGTATGACGTTTTATAATTTTGTACAATTTTTCAATTTTTATGTACGATTTGGAAATTACCTCGCTCGTCTTGGAATATTATTTAATTTCATTAAGCAAACTAAACCGTTTCAATGTTTTAAGCTTTCTTGGAATATCCTTCCATTAGTCGACACTTTCATTTTACGTTCATATTATATATTTTAGTGGTAACCGAACAAAAATTCACAAAAAATATAAGTTGCTTTATTATTACGGTTCGAAAGGCTAAATATTCTTATTTTGGGTTGTGATGTCGTAATTTTATGTGGTAGCTGTTGATGTTGTAATGTAGATCAATGTGGGTCGCTTATCTGCGTAGATGTAGTATAGAGAAAAAGAATTTTTAGCCTTTGACCATTACTTATGTGTTAACAATTTTATAAACAGAACTCTTTATTTACTCGAAAATATTACTTCCTTTAAATCTCCAAATCGTACATCGACAATTAATAGCTATTAATGTCTGTGAAATGTTGTGGTTTGGACCCACCACATAACAAAAGGTCCCTCACGCTTGGTTTGCAACATTGACCAGAGCGTGAGTATTATTTTTCTCGTGTGGGGAGCATGCAACCCCCATCGGGCGCGTTCCCGGGTGGCGGATAGGGAAGTGCCCGATTAGCAGAAATCGGGTAAGAGATAAAATGTCTCTCACGGACCAACAGGCACTTCTAATATTTGGTAGTTTATTATAAGAACAGGCTTTTACCGGAATCCCTAGTAGAATTAATATTCATAAAAGTGGTAATGATCTTGTTTGTACGGATATCAGCTGCGTACAAGTCGATGGAACACATGCAGTTAATACAGGGGATAAACATTAACTTTACATTAAATAAGTAAGCTTACGAAGAAGTAGATGAGCTACTAAACGATTAGAATAGCCAAATATAACTCTTATTAATTCACCTCGTATTTTTGGTTATGTTTAAATTGCAAAATACGTATTTATATTTTTGATTATAAATGCCATTTTCTAAATAATAATTTTTACTTATATTTAGAAATATTTTAACCCATTTTCAATTTTGAAATTACTACAATAGCTTAGTTTCTACTTTCGTTGTTGTCTGTCTGTCTTGTTATGATTACAGATCCGCCATTATCTTTGACGGATTTCTTTCGAAGTACCAATGGATTCCAAGATTTATCTTCACGGATTTCTTTCGAAGAAGCGATGGTATTGTTTTTATTTTCTAGTATGTCATAACATAATGTAATATGTTAACTTGTTAATGTAGCAGCCTGTGTTAAGATTGAGTTCTTATGATTGGCAACAAATAATACATTTCTTCGAATATTTTAACAACTTTCATTCATACATTCAAAAACTATAAGTATATAAATTTATTTTACAGTTGTGTTCACCGATTCTTTTTTATTTTATCATTTCTTTATATATCTTTTCCTTATCCATATTCTTCATTTTTTCTTTTGAATAATGTCTAAACACCTTGTCACATATTTCACCGATTTAACGATAAATAATAATAAAAACGAATAATTATAGATTTTGCTTATTTAACGGCATCAACTATGTACAACTTGTAAGAGGGTTTCCCCGCGACATTATATATATTGTAATATCATTATATATCTATTTATGTATAAATTACAACTAGCATCAATAGGAGTAGTAACCATCAATAGCACAATATCGTTATCACATTTTTTATTTCTAAGATGTTTTCTATTTACTAGACAACCCTCATTATTTAAATCTTGCAAAAAAAAATTAAATGACAAAATACTTTTTCTCTTATGCAACCCATGTCACGTAGTACTACAGCGCTATATCTGGACTGGTGACAGAGTGAACACCCCCTGTGTATCACCTACCTATGACTGTCCACCCCGTGGCCAAGCCAAATATTTTTAATCCACAAATCCGTTTTAATCTAACTAAATAATCTTAGAACACATAATAGCTGACATGCGGTGTCCACATAGTGGCTGAGAAGAATTGTGTTTTGTCTTCTTAATAGAAACAAGAAATTTTAGAGACTAAATCCTACGAAAAATTGTAAAAATACTAGATATTGACAATTGTTATCATAATTTTATTAGTATTAGTAGTATTATAGCAATCATAAGTAATATTTTAAGAATAACCTGAGGTATTATGAATATATACTTGAAACATTTAAAAACAATTTTATTTATTTTCTTAAAATAACTAAAATGTTTCACAAGGAACCGACCTTAAACTCCATTCAAATTAGTAATATTTTGTACTTTTATGGCTTTTGTGTTCAACAAATATAAAATTACACTAACGTAAAAGTAAGAGTTATTTACTACACACGAAAATTTAATACCTTTCATTTGCTTAAAGAATTTTGGTATCTATAACTTCACCTTTAAGTGCGACAGTCTCCAAAAGTATAACTACAGATAAGACGGGTTCCTCGAATATGGTCGTCGGTCGGCGCTTTGATAGCAATAAATAAACAACAACATAATAGGAGTTCGAGAAAATACCAGAAGGTCGTTCCTGATTACTCCAGAACTTTCGATATCTCTATAAATACTATGCTGTCGACGGTCAGGAACAGTTTACGGTTTATAGTTGAACAGTTTACAATTAGCTTCCGAATAGTAATTTAAATACAGAACTATGATATACCGAGTAATATAAAAAATATTCGTTAAATAAATAAGTTGAACTAGAACATTCGTTACAATATACATTAAATAGTTAAGGGTGGACTTTTGTGTGGATACAAATTCATTAGCGGAGAATTGCTGTTGTCTAATTGGTCATTAAGTAATGATTAATATTTTTATATTTATTAATTTCCATAACTTCTAATAGATTTAATTTATAACTTTTACATTCTGTATGTAGAATTTTGATATTATTATATTTTACGATACATAAACGCATCAATTTCATTCCATAATCAAGATAGATATTTATGTAGTTTAGACGTCATGAAAAAAATTGGTTTACTTTCATAAAAATGGCCTAACTATATTGTCACTCGTTTCTAACAGTTGAGAATATTTAAAATTTTCCATAAAGAAGTTCGCTCGATTTGATAATGTTATTGTATCTTGTGTATCGTGTATCTCTGCTGTACTTTTATTTGACCTCCAGAATTTTAGCAGTTACAAGAATAAACGTGATTTTTTGTGACCGTTAAAGCTGATACGATAAGAGATTCCTCTATATGAATTTACTGTTATACAACACAAAAGAATTTCTACTTTAAATAAATTTAAAAAATACGTATAAATTAAATTATTCTTAAAACCATTTTGTATTTAGATTTTTACTTAAATTTTTGTAGAAATGGTATACTAAAAAAGGATTTTGAAGGATTATTTTAATAAACTGAATAATAAATTATAGTTTAAAGATTTTAAATGCAAGCGTTTAATTTTGAGAGCCTATCTTGCACGTGTTATTTTAGTAATTATCCAAAATCATCAAATCGACGATTTAAAACGTGATTTATGCATTTATTATTTTACTGACTACGAATAGAAGGATTTTATTTTATCTATTACGATGTTTATAACAGTAACAACAACAACAATAATAACTTTTTAAAAGACTTGACTTGGAGAGTTAAAGATTTTGGGGAGGCAGCAATTATTATTATTTTCAAAAATATATACAGGATGTAGTGGTAAGTATAAAACTCGGTTTCCACAATCGCAAACCCACCCACCCCATTTATTTATCTTGAAAAAGAGGTGTATCTAATTGGGTGTTTAGAAATATCCCCGTAACTGAGCACTAAAAAAGTTAATTGCAGCTAATTAAACAACTTCGACATTAATTGATACATTTTCACGTAGCATCAACAATAAAAGTCTTACGTATTAGAATGAACGTTATAGATTATTTATGTGACTACAAAAGAGGGCTATATAGTTTTTTTGTAAGACTTGCGGTTCCGGAGATTAAAAAAAAAATAAAAAACAAATTGGAACTCTTTCTTCACGAAGGCAGCTAATTAAATAAATTTAAATTTAACAATAAAATTACCAATGACAAACAAACATTTGCAATGTTTCACGTCTGCACAAATTGTTAAAAATGTTAGGATTTGAGAACCTAAACGATTAGGTGTGCAGAGTTAAGTTTGTAGCTTCTACTGTAACATGGTTATGTTGCGATAGGACACTGTATATATATATAACTTCATGGTGAAAATAAAGTACCTAACAATTTTGTCTTTAATTTGACACCTCAAAATATATTATTATTTATTTTCACAATTTAAGATGCAATTAAACAATTAGAAACCTTTTGCAGAATACTAAAAATTAACAAAAAATCAATAATATTCTCATATTGTTTATCTTAGATCAGTAACGATAAGAAAAAAAAGTAAATGTACTTAATAAGCAACATTTAATGTTAAGCCGTCTTATTAAGTAATTAAAGTATCAAAAGAAACTGTCCGATAAATTAAAAACTTTCCATACTTATATAAATTAGCTCGATTTTAAAATATTCTATTGTAATTGTTCATTTAACCTTCAGGCGTAGTATTGACCGATATATATCATGATCACATGTGTTCTTGAGTAAAAACAGACGCGATAAGAAATATTTCTCTGTAGGAATATTAGCGTTGTTTAATACGAGATAAATTTAACGTAAAAAATTAAGAAATACGTTCAGTTATGTTGAAAATAAAAGTTTGTTATTATAAAATATTTTGCACTTATATATATATATATATTAGTGCAAAATATATATATATAATATATATGTAGAATTAGTGTCCTTTTTTTCTGTCCCATTAGCCAATTTAGCATCGTATCATAATAATATTCTCCTAAAACTTCAGCTTTGTAGATTAAACACAAACAGAATTTGTTTTCCATTTAATTAATGATAATAATATTTTTTTACGAGCTTTTTATTTTTGGGTAAAAATGTCAGTTTTCCATGTTAATTAAATGGAAAACAAGCTCCGTTTGCGACATGGCAAGTTGACCATAAAATTGTAATTTTTAGATTGTTGATAATTTTTGCTTAAAATATCACTTTCCTACTTTGCTAACCATATATATAAGCAATTTATTGTATCTGTTGAATTGTTTATATACATAGTAGAATGATTATTGGGGCTTGTAGGCTGTGGTCGATGTGAACGGTTTCGTTCAAACGTTTCGTCGGCAACTGCGACTGACATCTTCAGTGGATGCTGTGGAGTCAGTTGCTGCCGAGACTTCGAGGTATAATCTTCGCACACGTAGTCAACACAGCACCTACTGAAGATGTCAGCCGTAGTTGCCGACGAGACGTCTGGACGAAACCGTTCACATTAACCACGGCCTACAAGCCCGAATCATCATTCTACTATGAATTCCGGCCGTGAAAGCTTATGTTCATATATTGTTTATATACATTTACATTTTTACTTAGATTATTGTGGCATACTAAAAAAGGACTTTGAAACATTATTTTAATTAATAATTATCTAAACTTTTGCAATTAAAAAATTTAAATGCAAGCGTTTTATTTTCAGAGACAATTTTGCACGTGTTTTGTTTTAGTAAATATCCAAAATTATCAAACCAACGCTTTACAGCGTGATTTATGCACACATGCATGCACCTTTTTATTATTTTACTAACCACGAATAGTAGGATTATATATTATTTGTTACGGTTCCAGACTAAACAATAAATAAAATAAATAAATAAATAAATAAATAATGATAGTGTTAATTAAAATAAGCTCATATGTAGAGCAGTTAAGTTCAGTTTAAGTTTAACTATAGGTATTGGAAGTCGTAGTAAAATTACGGTCGCATTGTAGCCAATATTTTCTGTTTATTAAAATCATTAAACTTATACTGTTTATTACTTTGTTATACGGTTATTCTACATTGTTTTAAGTCATCAGCCAACATCAAAAACAATAACAACAATAATAATAATTTTTTGAAAGACTTACTACTTCAGGTTCATCTTTGTTAAGTTGTAGTTATGTAAGACCAAGCCCGGCACTCTTGTGACACTGCCCTAATGCTTCGATATACTCGGCCATTCCCCAGCTGGCGTTTCCTTCTTCGAACGAACCTAGATAACGTAAAATATAGTTTATTGCATTTTATTTAAATAAAAACTATTTTTTTATAGTGTTTATTATAATCTTCATTACAATTACCAACTATATGTTAAATTTAACTTTTTTCAAACTTCAACCGATAGTATACAAATTACACAATTCTGCTATCAAGCGGGGTTGCAACAGTATCTTATATTAATAACGATAAGAGAAAATGTAACTTTACTTTAATGTACGTAATTAAAGTCTCAAAAGAAACTGTCCAATAAATTCAAAACTTTCCATATTTACACAAATTAACTTGATTTTAAAATATTCTATTTTAACTTCATTTAACTTTCAGAGGTGGTATTGATGGAGATATATCATGATCGAATGTATTCTTGAACAGAAACAGACGCGATAAGAAATATTTCTCTGTAGGAATATTAGCGTTGTTTAATGTGAGGTTGTTTTTAAAAATATTTTACATTTACATATGTAGAATTAGGACGCTCTTTTCGTTTACATTAGTCAATTTAGCATCGTATCTTAAAATATTCTCCTAAAACTTCAGCTTTGTAGATCACACCTGTGAACGACGCAAATGAAAACATGGAAAAAATTACTTTTTCACTCAAACGTTACTGTATGATTTTAACACATCACATAATTTTCCTACATTGCTAACCATAAATATAAGCGATTTATTGTGTCTGTTAAATTGTTTATATACTACTGTAAATTATTATATTAATTTTGAAAAGTTCTACCTTTTTCATTTGTTTGAACAGCGGTGTAATGAAATTTCACATTACTGCAACACAGACACACTGTTCAGCACCTGCGCTTATTATTGTTTACACATTCCGTATTAATACTACGTATAATATCTAGACATAATTACGTTTTGCTTTTGGTATCTTTAGTTCGTTAAACTTCGTTCATCTCGAGCGACTCGAAAATATATAAGATAGACAGCTTTTGATTGGTTGTATTTTAATTCTAATTACATTGAGTTATGCAACCCATTTTACAGATGATTGCATTCTGTTTAATACAATCGAGAGCTAGGACAGAGAGCTTTTGCTTATTTTTCGCATTGAAACAATTTTTAAAAGGTACTCGATTGATCATGAAAATCATTCTTTGTTGGATAAAAGCAAAGGTGGATAGAATTATGACAAAATCTAACAAACGATTGGTTTTAAATTTCGTTTTCATTCAAAATTCCTAAAAATCAATTCAATGAAGTGCAAACTTTTACTTTTTTTATATTTGAAGGATCATATCTGTGAAAATACTGATGTAATAACGTTTGCATGAAAATGTCAATGTTTTCACGTTAAACAAAAGAAAGACAAACTCGGTTTGTATTGTTTACAGGTTTAATTTACAAAACTAAAATATTTGGAGAAGATACACAAATAAAAACAAAAAGCACTCTAATGTAGATGGTTTCTAATCTCTATTAAAAAAGTTGAAAATACATTTCCGTTAATAAGGTAGTAGTTTTAAAAAAGCATGTCTATAATTAAATATAACGAATCCTCTAAAATAATCGTTTCTAAAATCAACATGGAAGCTGCCACTAGAACATCTCTTCTCTTCTGTGGTATAATATTAACTTTGCACATTTTTATGATCTTACATAAGAACTATTGAGACATCCTCTCACCCTCTTCTAAGAAAAACTAAGACATAGTCAACCCCCTTTCTCCTTTAAATTGTCTTACGTAATAAATGAATGACCCCAAAGAATGGACGGTATTGGGATGAGGTTTCAGACAAATTTATTTCTATTAAGGATCGTAGGATTAAATTAATTTTCAAAAACGTAGGTGAATAAATATTTGTGGAGAAAAAGAAGTATAGTAAATACAAAGAACGAATGTATTTTCTAAAATACCTACATTACATACATAAAATTTTTATATTAATGAATACAATTTGAAGAGCAAAACATTATTTCATTAACAAAAATGATATATTGGGAGACCTTAATTCAACTAACTTAACTTGCAAGCTACTTTTTGAAATAATCTATGACAAAAGAAAGTTTCTAAATGATTTATAAATTTCCACAGCAACTATAGATTTGATGTCACCTCCGTATTAGGGAGATATCGCAATAAAGATAACAGTTGTCTTCAAGTGGATTAAGCATTTCAGTAATAACGACCGTGGACAACCTTCGACTTCCTGTGTTGAGATATCATTTAAGGTGGGCAATCTCTCTCCCCATCGTGGGAATAGATAGGCGATTATGATTAGACAAAGATAGACAAGATGGACTAAATATGAAATATTACTGTTCCACTTTTTACCTAAATGATCTAATAAAACCACAGAAAAACTTGGTCCAAGGTAGTCCAATCCGGAACCGAATGTTTAGCTAACGGTGTAACCACTAGATCACACCTCTCGGTTAGATTACCTATTCCCCTGTTGTTTTCTACATGCAAAATGGTCATACGAAAACGACACTAGGGGGTAAGGGAACGATAAAGACTTTCAGGGATGTTTTAAGCAATTCTTTAGGAGATGAGACAAATACCACAAAAGGGGCCTATTTTAAGGAATATAAGATTCATTTACCCTAAATTGTATTAATATTAGTTCTTACGATATATTTACTGGATAAATGTCGCATAAGTAGCAAAGATTGAAATTGATCATATTAAAAAAAAAATGTTATCATCGTTCTACTAATGTGCTTGTCACAGCCTGTCAGAAACGATCTTTTACGAATGAGAAGACGTAAAATGGAGATTGAAGAAGAGCACAAAAAAATTGACGAAAACATTAAAGTTTTCCAGAGACCGAAAGTATATGTTAAAATAAATGCCTGATATACAAACGAACAACTTAAGGTGCTTTTAGATCTCATAAAAAATTGTAAATGATAACATTTTTTTTTTCGTATTTTCTTTTTTTTAACAATTTGATCGAACACAATAGCAAATTGTGTAAAATAAGTATTGCCAGGGATTTTTTCAAACAATATTTGTGATATATATGATACATATTGAGACGTGTGTGTTTTCTACAATTGCACATTTATTATACAAATTTATTGTGATATGGAAATGAAAATAAATACACTGATCGTCCTATATAAATTTAAATGTATGATAAATAGCGAAGTAAAATGAAAATTCAGATTATTGAATACCATACATAATACACATCATGTTACATCTTTAACAAAGTTGAACCTGTATATTTCAGTAATTATTATTACTACTACTACTAGAAAAATCAATTTTCATCCCTATCCTCAGGTTCTTTCACTGAGTAGATGAAGTCATTTCGTCACGATCCTGATCCTCTGAAGCTTTTTTAGAATTAGTAACTGTCGAATCCACATTGTCAGACTGACAAGAACTTTCCCCAGTAATATTATTAGCACTTACTCCAGTAGCGTTATTAGCACTAACTCCTCTCGTAATAATTCCTAAAGTTGGATTTAAATCTGAAGCCGACCTTGAAGGGCCAGCTCTTGACAAATTAGCTGTATGGGATTCATTCGCTCTTACTTGGCTTGTTGACGTTCCACTTGGTGCTGCAGTAGTATTTGTTATAGTATTAGTAATAGGGATTTTTGGACGAAACGGTCGATTATATATAGGCAATCGGGGCCTAAAATAGGGTGGTCTAGACTGAATAGGTACGTGGAAAGGTCGCACCATTGGATATCGAAAACGGGGATACGGCACGGTTTGTTTCATTCCGATAGCCGGATATGGCACATGTCCCGGAAACCAAATATGTTGTCCCTAAAACATTAAAATTGAAAATGTGAACAAATAGAAATATATTAAATAAATATATATATATATATATATATATATATATATATTAATACTTATTAAAAAAAATTATTACCTCCATGTATCCATACTCAGGCATCATATACACTTCCCCCTCTGCTAATGAGGGATAATTTTCTTGATTTAATTCTTTCTTATCTGTTGTAGAAGTGCCTCTCTGTGGTCCCCTATATCCTTCTTTATTTGGTTTATATCCCTTTACCTTATCATCTGTATATGGAGAACTGCGACTTTTGTAGGGTGATCTTTCTCTGGATCTTCTATAAGGTGACATTGTCTCTGGAGGGCCTCTATAAGGTGAACGTCTGTGCGAGTTTCGGTTTGGAGATCTATTTTAGATATAACAGACATATTATTTATGTTTATTATTTTCTGAATTCACTTTAAACTAACCTCTCTGGGGGGCCTTTGTAAGGAGATCTTCGGTAACTTTTATCATCATTTCGTCTTTCGGGTTATCTGCTATATTTTTTTCGAGAGGTACTGGGACCTCGTGAGTAACATTCTTTAGAACGACTACGTTGAGGAGACCAACTATAGCGTTTTGAGTTTAATGAGGACGATCTACTGTTGCGTCTCCTTGAACGGTAAGGACTTCGAGAAGATCGTTTCTTACTAACATGGGACAAACGACTTCCTCTAGAGTAATTGCTCAGGGGTGTTCTTAGCCTGTAAACAAATTAATTTTCGATAAGAATTTTCAAACTCAAAGGACGAATTAACGAACCTTTCTCTGTTTTCAACATCTTCTCGACTCCTTTCATAACGTTCTGTTTCTCTGCAATCATTAAAAAAAATATATGTATTTCTATTGTTATGGTTGTAAATTGGCATTTTCACCTAAAATATCTATCACGTTCTGTTTCATGGCGTTTTGAAGGTCCTTCTTCATGCGATTCAGGTCTGCTGCTGCGATATTTTTGTTTATATTCGTTACTTGATTTCTTTCCTTCTATATTCTGATTTTTTTTCAATATAGAAGCTGGTGGTCTACTTGATAGATTCTTAAAAATTCCTTCTAATTTAAAAGTTGATGGGGTAGTTGCCAAGCTGATATTAATTTTAGAATGCGGACACTGATAATCCCTAAAATATTTAAATTGTCCACGGTGCACTTGTTGTGAAACATGGTGTTCAATAAGTAGAACAACAACTATAAATGTTTCACTAATTTATTACTGTACTCGACATATGTTTCGGGCAAAGCCCATTATCAAGAGTATAAGAATTACTAAAACTAACATGCACTTATCCTTAATTTATACCTATCACCTCACACAGTTTTTGATTAAGGCTTTCGCGACCAGTTGACGAACTGATGTTATCCTTCTTCGGGTGTACAGGCCGTCGTCGGTTGGAATTGCTTCCTAACGTTTACAGTCTACAACCAACAGCGAAAATGGATAGACCTCTGAAGAAGCTCGCCACTCGTGCTAGCGAAACGTTAGGAAGCAATTCCAACCGACGACGGCCTGTACACCCGAAGAAGGATAACATCAGTTCACACAGTTTTTGCTAAATAGTAGGGGGGAAGATGTTTGGCCTAATTCCAGTTGATTATTGACATTTAGCTTACTTTCTAATGCTCTTTTAATTTCAAGATTCTCGAGCATATTTAATTTTTTACTTTTATTTACATTGCTGTGTAATATTTTAACATTTTGTAGATCAATGGAGTGGTGAAATTTCGCACAATGCTCAGAAATGTCGGTTTTTTGTTGATGTTTGTTTATGCTATACAAATGTTCCTTTAACCTGGGTTTTATGGATCTGCCACTCAGACCAATGTAGGTAGCATTACATTCATTACAAGATCTGGTAAATACCACTTCTTAGAAGTGGATCTACATAGGTTTTATTATTAACTAGCATGTTTTTTAAGTTATGTTTATTAACGATAAATGAATAAACACTACTTTGTTTATTATCACTTTTTTATTTACAAATCCTTTTGACTATAGTTTCGACAAAAAAGCTTGTCATTGTCAAACGAATAATTCAAATTGAATGAACATTAACAGATTTGTCAAAACAAATGATTAGAAATTGAATGAATGTAAACAGATGTACAGCAGTGTTTATGTATATATTTTTAGAAATACCATTAAGTTTTATTTAAATAAATATCATATTAAATAATCACCCGCAACACCACAAAAGGAATAATGGTATCAGTGGTTGTTGGTTTTCTAAAAACATTGAATTCCAATTTGTTGTTTATAATAGATAAATTTAAATCAAGAAAGTTCAAACTTTTATTTTCATCTTTTATCTAATGAATTTAAATATTGTAAGAATAAATCTAATTGTCTGTCTGAACCCTTCCAAACACAGCAGATATCGTCAACATAACGGGACCATGAAACTATGCAGTTAATGAAATATTCTTAGAAGCAAATAAAGTTTGTTCAAAATTGGCCATATATATTTCTGGTAATATTGGCGAAAGAGGTGAGCCCATGGGGAGTCCATCCTTTTGTTTGTAATATTATTTTGTAGCTGGAAGTAATTTTGGTTGAGGTATAATTCAATTAATGCAAGTAAATCTTTGCCTTCCAGGTCATTAAAGCTCACTATCTGTAATTAGTTTTTTCAAAATAATAAGTTGTAACTAGAATGGCAAGAAAGTGACTTTAATAAAATAGAGGTAACTAATTTGCATAACCTATAACATGGTGCTTGGATATAAGACACCACTGGTCTCATAGGTACATTATTATTATAGGTATAAATTAGGGATAAGTGCATGTTAGTTTTAATAATTCTTATACTCTTGATAATGGGCTTTGCCCGAAACATATGTCAAGTACAGTAATAAATTAGTGAAACATTTATAGTTGTTGTTCTACTTATTGAATCCCTAAAATAAATTATTACTAATAAAAAAATATGTAAAATAATAAAATTTTATACCAAGAATTTTCGCTTTTACTGAATTACGTTTGGTCTAATTACTGTATCATTACCGATTTATTTTACAATTAATAATTTTTTAATGATTGCCAATTAAGAATACATATTTTTAAAAAAATATATACCTTCTTTAGTTTATGAGCAAAATTGAAAGAAAAAAAAATACATCACTTACTTTGGTTTTTCTGATTCTGATGTTTTCTGTACAGACCTGTTTTTACAGCTGCTTTTTTTCTTGTTTGTTGGTGATGAAGAGTAACTTGAAGAGCTCTCAGATGAACTACTGCATCGTGAATGGCTTGTACGAAATCTCCTACCGTGTAAAGGGTACTGGAAAATAATTCGTTCTTCCGAAAAGTCTTCTTGATTTACGACAATGTCTTTTCTATCAAATATGGGATGTTCTCCTTCACCTGTACAAAATTTCGTATTTACTCCAAGAAAACGTAAATACTTTTTGATTCATTCATTGATGTTATAAAATATAAGGATTTAGCACACCTGAAAATATAATTAAAATGAACAATTAAATGACCAATAAAATTTGGAAAGTATTATTAACATCTTCTTCTGTACTGCTTGATAGCTGTGTTCCTCTTCATTTTCTCTTCTTTCATGAATGAAATTCTTATAACATATGTATATTAATAAATACATAGAATATTATTTAATACCTTTAGTAGTAATAAAGACATACATAAGCATTTGAAATTTTAATAGACAAAGTTTTAAATTGATTTGTAAACTTGTAGAACAATTATTTTGTTACAACAAAGAAATAAATCTACAACCATAGGCATGTAGGTAAGCATATATGTATTAATAAAACATCTTTCCCAGGATTGAGTTATCTTCTTTCTTCACAAACTTCTGTTTGTTTTCTCAGAGGTATTGATGAAAATAATTTCAAAACAACAATTTTTATAACTAATTGTATTCATTAAATTAATGTATTCATTTTTTGCAGTTTATAATACCAAAGACCAAAATAAATAATTTATTTTCACTTTGCAAGCAACTTACTTCAAATATATTATAATTGTAACTTCTTCTATCTTCTTTCTTTCAATCCTATAAATACCCTATTGTGTAAATTTCCATATATTAGTTCTTGGACAGGAATTATCTTACTATTTATGATTCACAATATTATTTTTAAATAATTTAATTTAAAAACTTATGCTTTGCACAGAGTATTACATTTCATAAACAGTTTCAGATATTAATAGATATATTACATGAAAAAAAAAAAAATTATAATTAAAAGTTGTACTTATTCGAGATCACCCTGCAAATTTAACCTGGAGATTTCGATTGATTTGTAAGAAGTATTAAGGAATGTATTCTGTACAAGTGCATAAATTAATAAATGTAACTACTTTAACTATACAGTCTATTTGACTTTTAATTAAAACATAAAAAAGAAAACTAATTTGAAAAACAAAGTACTTGCTGATGAAAAAATAAATAAATACCTTTTCGGTGTAAAATCAGGTCGGACAAATTTTCTATAGTAGTTAACAATGGCGGTGGATTTGGGTCGATTGGTATATTGTATCTCGTAATTTCTATTTTAATTAATTTTAAATCACGTTTTGTTAATTGAGCTAAAATAGTACTAGTTCTTCCACTATGATTTTGTTTTTGCTCTCCCCTTTAAATATAACAAAAAAGAAGTTATGATATGAAAATCAGACAATTAAATTTAAATACCTCTTAGAAACATTATCGGCCATAATTGCACACTTAGAATTTTATTTAAAACCGTAAAATCTACACTTATTCTAATTCCTTATACTGGTATATAACGGCACGCCAAAATGTCAACTGCACAGATTAGAGACACAGATCGATTATTAGAGACACAGACCGGACACAGACACAGATTAGAGAGGTCAATATTATTTTTTGTTTTGTTGGTTGCCTAGGATTTGTTACCAACTGTTACAATCTTGAATATCCTAAAATGGTCATAAACATTTCAAGTTTTAAAGCAAGTGTTTTTAACCTTATTTGTGTTTTAATGTTAATTAATTTTATAATGAAGTTTTAAAGAAATGGGCCATTTAGAATTAACTTTGGCAATTTTAAAGCCCAATATAGCTGTAAATCCTATTGCTATTAAGTTTGTTAAGAATCTAATTTTAACCTGTAACTTTAAAATTGTTCGTTCTGAGCGAAAGAAATGTAAAATAAAGGAACTTCAGTTATTTTATGAAGAACATAAAAACAGATTCTTTTATAATAGATTAATAACATTTATGAGCAGGTGGGTTCTTATTAATAATTAACAAACGAACGAAATGTTGAATATTTCATAGTGGACCATCCGAGCTGTATATATTAACCAAAGAAAATGCAATACAAGATTGGCGAAAATTGCTAGGCCCAACCAAAGTTTATAAAACCCAATTCGATGAACCAAATTCACTAAGAGGTCTCTTTGGGCAATCCGATACCAGAAATGCATTTCATGGATCAGGTTACAAATGTTTTTCTCAGCTTTTCTTTACCAGAAACAAATATTATACTTTTAGATGGAAAAGCATCTGCAGAAAAAGAAATAAGTATATTTTTTCCTGACTTCAATATCAGTGATTGGTTTCTTTATCAAGAGCAGTTTTTTGTAAATGAAAAAATCAAGTTCCTAGAAGACAAATTTATACATGTAGTGCATCATAGCTAATTATTTCAAATTTAACATAAGAAAAAGTGATTTTTATTTTTTAAATGTATACTTTTGTTTTTAGTGCAACTTAAAATAAAGGTTTATTTTGTATTAATTTAGTATATTTTCACTCATATATAATACAGGTCAGTCATTTATTCTTATATTAAATTAAAATAAGATGGTTAAATGTTTTGTGATGTAGTAAGTAGTAATTATATTATAAATTGCACTTTAATTATTGTAAAAACGTTATTCTCATTATTAATGGCTACAATCTGATTTGTGAGAAATTAATTGAATTAAAAACTTATACAAAAAATGAAACAATTAAAAGAAGTTTGCTTACAACTTTAAATGCGGTTAACATTTTATATAAAAAGGTACAAAATAAATACATACAAAGAAAACGTCTTATAAATTTCGGTACTTTATTCCTATAACATTTAATGCTTCAGTGCTCCCATTTCATTTAATTTTAAATTTTAGTAGGTAGAAGTTAGTTTTAGTTCCTTCATTCACAATATATACGTAATAAATAGGTCCACTCGTTTAAATTTTTTAATTGCTTTTATCAGTAAATCAAACGCTATTTTCTGGCAAAGTCGGTTGCAACAAAAAAATCCATACATTTCATCACAATAGGAGCCTTTTTACACCACAGTTGACACAAAACTTGGCAGAATCAATGGGATATTTGCTACCACATTCGTGGCAAAATTTGGGCACATTTTGCTGTTGATGGGGATGGGACGGTGATGTGGACGACGTATCTGTGCCACTAGAGCTGGTACTCTCCGTGTTCAATTTTTGACAATCCAACGGTGTTAATTTTGTTGAACGAGCACGAATCTTGGATGGTTTTCTATTAAGACTAAAAAGATATTTAAAGTAATATAAGTAATAATATAAATTTCAAATTTAAAACGAAAGCGTCAACACACAGTAGCACTTTTCAAGCCTTTGCCAAAAACAACCCCATTATTTACCCATTAATTTAAAAATAAGCTGCTATAAAGATCCTTTGATTATTTTATTATGATGCAGAAAATATTATTCATGAAGCTGAAGTATGGTATAACGTTTGGAGTGATAAAAAAATTAAAAAGGGGGCTTAGATGAATTAATATATATAATATAATTAATAATAATAAATGGGTTTTGTAGAAATACCTACTAAAAGGGGCTGAGACATTCTTTCCGATCAGAAAAAAATAATTGTTATAGCTCTAGCAGAACCATGTATCGTAGTAGGGTCAGTTAAAGACTGAACGGTTTCTGTACGGTTAGTATGTATTGAAAATGGGTTCACGAAAATTAATAATCATCGATACTGATATTTTTACAAAATTGTGTAAGTCCCAATTTGCCTAGTTTGCATTTAAATATTATTTTGTTTACTTTAACTTTTCATTTTTATAGAATACAGAAAAAGAATGAATACATAAACTAATGTAAGTAAATAAACAAATGATTGAATATAATTTTTCTGCTCCCGACCCCTAAACAAAATTCTGCCGACGCCCTTGTCAAACAGTTACCCTTTGTACCTTTACGAAACGATGTGATTATGATGATGTCCACATGTAAAAATATTAATGTCTATTAATGATATGATAGGGTTTAGTTTGGTGGAAGTTTATTATGAATTTTTTATTTACCTACTGTACGCAGAGTCGCCACTATTCTTTTGGGAAAGTTGGATATCTTCTTTTCCGGGACTGTACATATCGTCGCTAACATCACTGCTCTGTTGCATCTTCTGTTGCTTCTCTTTTAGGTACATTTCCTCGTATTTTTTGTATTCTTCATATAATTCATCATCAACTGCGAAAAGATCATCTGCTGTTGCCTTGAAGGTGGTAACTTTGAAAGGTTCCTCTTCATGACGTTTTACCTATTTTATAAAAAGTACAAAATACAGATTTTGTCATACAAAAAGATAAGTATAGCTAACAGTTATTTCGCATTTTAATTTATTTTACCCTTCTTATAAACTTATTCAAAACTTATTGTTAAACTACTGTTAGTTATTTATCCGCAAAACATTAGACTAAAAGAAAAAGATAAATATGCAATCAACAAAAACAACTACTCCGAGGGCTAATACCCCTACCGGCATTGAATTACACTGTTGATTCCGATGGATTCTTAGACGAAGATGTAACATATTCAAAAAAGAAGGAATTAAAATCCTTATTCGTCTAAATATTAAGATCAAAGATCTCACATTTGGAACGCGTCCTACCAAGTAGGCACAACGAACCGAAAGCCATACCCACGACCTACATATTTATAATAAGGCTGTAAAGGCCTTTCTGCCAGCGCCCACCTGATGAGACCCGATAGGTCGAAACCGGTCGTGGGATATGGCTTTTGGTTCGTTGTGCCTACTTCGTAGGACGCGTTCCAAATGTGAGTTCTTTGATGTTAATATTTAGACAAATAAGGATTTTAATTTCTTCTTTTTTGAATATATAAAAGAAAAAGATATTTTATTTTTATAATGAATTGTTTATTCGTAAATTCATCAACAAATCTAATAAAAGGATATGTGTTGTAGGCAAAATTTAACAAAAGAAGAATTGTAGGTGCATTGGACAACAAAAACAAGGAACAAATAATTCAATACGATAAACGCATGGAATTTCTGCCATTTTTCTATTTTCTTTTTAAATCACAATCGGGAAAAATATATTTTTTTTCGTTCTTACTTTCATTATATATGGCCTTTGGTTTTAATTTAAACTTACCTCTTTACTAACAATTTGTTGACGTCCAGGACTTTTTCGATCGGGACTTTTCCTGTCTTGCTTGGAGTGGATTTGTTCTTTGGTTTTCTGTGACCTTGATTTGATAGCTGGTTCTAACAAGGATAGGGACCTTTTTAAATAAGGAGAGGAGGGATTATTATTCTTTTTTACTGATACAATTGGAGGCGTTGCGTACGAATTTATCGATATCGATTGTTTTAATGTTTTTTGTGGAAGTCGGGTGGTTTTGGACTGATTTTTCTCAGCTTTAAAGGAAGGCCTGCTTTTGACTACTTTATTTGTAACGGTTGGGTTTTCTAAGGCGGGTAGCTTGTTAATTTTGGTATTTTGAGTGACAAGTTTGGGCTCGATAACCGATTCGATTTTTTTGTCGTACTGAACACTAAAATAATCGGTACTGTTCTTATTGTTATTTCTATTTCGTACATCATCGAATGTAAATATTGGATCTCCTTCGGGTGACGAGTCAAACGCCAAATTTGAAGGAATTATTAAATTATCGTTTTCGTTAATTAATTTTGGATCAATATTACAAAAGTCATCCCCGAAATTACATTTGTTAATTATATTGCTGATAATGTATTTATCGTCACTGATATTCCTTTGTTGATGAAGGAAGAAACTATCGATTTTCTCTTTCTCTTTGTTTTCCGGAAAATTTTCCTTGATAAAATTTTCAATCAGATCAAATTCCTCATTCAACTGACTAAGTTTGTCCTGAAAGAAGAATGGAGGATCTATTACCGAAGAACGTTTGCCGTTTTCTTGGATTAATTTTTCATTGGACATCGATCTATTGATTGTTAAAGGAGGGGCATTAGAAAGGGAAGTTTTGGTTATGCCGTTTGTGGTATGGGGGCGAGTATTGGTTGTGTTAAGTAGGAGTGTATCGGTAGAGGGGGGAGTGAAATCATCTCCTTCCAACAGTTCCTCCAACTGGCGTTTTGCGGATAAAAAGGGATCATAACCGAGCTCGGCGCAACTAGAAAAAAACTCTAAAATTGTTATTGCTGTCATTGCCTACTTAAAGTTAATATTAATAAATTATATATTGTAATAATGAGATCCAACTGACTAAAAATAATGTATGTCTACAGGGGGTTCAAAAGTACCAAAAGTTAATATGTAAATAGGCATTCATGAAAACTTTGAGACAAAATGAAGAACCATCAATTTTTTGGTCAGTAACTTATCGAAACCACCAGATATCGATTTCGACTTACCAGTTTTTATCAGTTAATGCATGATAAATCACCGACCAAACCGAATTTGCTGGTATCAGTATCTTATAAGCAGGTTAATTAATATTGTATCAAGAACTGACAGTATATCGCCATCAAAAGATATTTGAATTTACCAACGTAGATGGTGAAGCACGTGTCAGGAATTTTTCCGTGGGTGTCATTAAAATCATTATGTTGGGTAGGTAGGTCATGATATAGAGAATAGCGTTCTAATGCATGTTTTTGATTATAGAGGGTGGTGGCCCATTTCCCTTTTGGAAACTTTACCGGTCGAAATAACATTGACTACGATAACGTTTTTCTTATAAAAAGTAACACAAAATTTAAACAGTTACATCGAATGATAATGACTCAGACCTTCAATAAGAAAATAATAAGATCCAGGTATTACCATTTTTAAGGAAATTATTATCCTAATAAATAAACAGGAAAACAACAAAAACTAAAAACCCATAATTATCAATCGGATGTCCAATTTATCCCCTTTCCACACTTTTTTTACTATTCTTATTTAACTCTGTTTTACACAAACAACAATTGTTACGGGTTTTTTGTTTTTTTGTTTAGTAACACAGCAAATAAACAAATAAAACTATCGTACGTGTACTCTTGAAGAAACATATTAATAAAGAAAACACAAACAGAAATATTTCTGCAGGTATAATTTTATTGAATACTCGACAATTTTATTAAATACTCGAAATTGTAACTAAGATTAAATTAGAAATACATTGCTTTTATACTTAACTTGAGGGATGGGGTTACAAATAATGAGAATTTAAAATTTAGAAATTATTAAAGGTGTGTTATAGGTCAAAATTTCTTTTTAATTATTTGCAAAATTCTTACCTGCTTGAAGAGCAATTTTAATTTCTAAGTTTTCTAATAGCGTAAGTTTTCTACTTTATTGTTGCATGTAATGATTATTAGTAATGCAATGTTCAGCTAAACCTGTTAAACATTTTTGTTTCTTAATACTATCTGAATGTTCTTTTAACCGCACATTTAATGAACGTCTTTTGGCCAATATAAATAGCACATTGAAGGCAATTTAGTTGATATTATGATTAATTGTATTGCTGGTATTTTAAATGTATTTAATAGCAGAAAAACTATTTCGTTTCGATTGAAGGGTAATTAAATCTTAGTTACCATTTCTGTAATATTGCAAATGACCGATTAGGTTCGAAACAATTGTCAAGTATTTAATACAATTACTACTTGCAAAAACAAATAAAGTTTAGTGAAAATATTTATGTTGTTTTCAGGTTTATTTAGTATGAACTTTCATCAAGTAAGAGCCAAATCGATCCATTGGAGTCATTTGAAAATAATTAAGCTCTTTAACAATCCAACAATTTTAGTTGCTGTTTTACTCAGTAGTAGTCATACACAAAATAGACAAAATAGCCCGATCGGATTTCTTTTTAGTATTTTGTATATTAACACAGTATAACCTGTTATTACATCCCGATTTTTCCTTGTTGTTTTCATTAGAACTTTGGGTTTTAGAATCAATCGGTGGCAGCGAGACAGGTGTTGCTTCCTTCGTTTTTACAGCAGATTTTCTGGCAGCTTTAACATTTATGATTGGCAAATAGAAATCATCTTTACGGCTGTCATCAGCGTTAGTTATCAGAGGTGACTCTATTTTAATCTTAGTTTGGTCTTTGTTGTTTTCGTTCAATTTTTTCGGCGACGATACATCAATCATTTCGTCATGTATGCAAATATCAGCACCAGTTACGTTAAAAAAGCAAAGAAGACAAGTTTGATTAATTGTACTGGAACCATCTTCGATAGCGTTTGCTATTTTTTTATTCTCAGTATGCATGCTTTCACTGTAATTATTGTTAAAGTATAGTAACGATGGAAAAATGTTCTTCTATGACTCACCATCCTACACTCTGGTAATTAGAAAATTTGGTATTAATTTGGACTGGAACTTGAAAATCTGTGTACGTTTCGGTCACATATAACCCGAATTCCGAAGAATCAGCTGTGTCAAAATCTCTTTCCTTTCTATCTTTTGCTAAATTTGCAATTGTAATAATCGATTTTGTTTTCTTTTTCTTTCTTCTCTTTTTGTTCCTCACACTGCATTGTGATTTACCATGGCCCATTTTGTTTCTTTTCCCTCTAACCTTTTTGCAAAAGCATCCCACGATCTTCTTGGCAATGTTCGTGATTCCCTTTTTGAAACTCATCCTTTGCCTTTTCTTCGGAATTACTTCTTGACTCGAAGCTGGAGATATTTGTTTTTTTGAACCATAAGATGCCAAAAAATCGTCAGCAGCTATGCGGATAATTTGCGAATGCGTCAAGGAACACATTTCTTCGACCGAAATATTATCAGACATGACTGTAGTGATTGGCAATTCAACTACGTCTTCGTCTTCGGTTCTGGCTTCTTCAATTCTCTTTGGCGAAATTGTCCTATTTAATCCTTCTAATCCCTTATTGAATGTTTTTAAAACACACACGTCACTGCAACATTTTCGCACCGATTCCTTTAATCTCGCTGAACTTAGCGCGTTGACCCAAACGTTGCTACTGTCTCCATCTAAACTTTCCAAATCGTCAAAACCTGTTTCTGCCTCTTTGAAAACTTTTACAGTATTTATGCTTTCTTTATCCACTTCACTATTTGTTACATTATTTGCTTCCTTTTCAATCTTATTTTTAAAAACAATAGAATTGACTGTACTCCAACTGCTGGCATTGCTTAGGGACATTATGGACCCACCTGACTCTGAATTTTTAACATCTTGATTGGAACAAAGTTTCGACGGTGTTGGTGAAGTTTTTTCTAAATTTGAACTACTCAGAGATTGTAAAAACGCATTTAGTGGAGACCTTTCTTGAACTGACAAAGTGTGTCGTTTAGGCGAAGAATTAATACAACGTTTAGATCGTCTTATCTTTGAATTAGATTTCTCCAAATGCCCGGTGTTACCAGTAGCATTAGGAGGTGGAGCAAACTTCAAGCATTCCATTGACACCACCTGAGGGCTATAGCCAACACTGTTCTTCGTGTATGTAGGGCTGGTTTGTTGTTGAGAATCACTAATGTCATTTTTCTGATCATTCTCTGATTCCTTTTTCTCATTATTTGATGAGAATATGGTTTCAAAGTACTTTAATACGGTTAGGTCCTTATTTTCATTGATATCATTGTTATCGTTTTCACCTACAGGAATTAAAGAAGTGAAAAAATTACAAAGTGGGAGAGAGTGTAATAACTATTACCTGTCGTTTTTCCTGTTTCATATCTCCTTTCCTGATATACAATTGTTTGTTGTTGTATGTCTATTTCTTCGACTATTTGGGACTTATTTTCAATCACAAACATTTTTAAATTATGACTCGTATTAAATTCTTTCTTTCGATTAATTAAATTAATTAGCTCATTGCCAGCAATTGCTTGTACGGATGATTCGGAAGAAGATCTAACAATTGTAAGGGGCCGATGTTCACACAGGGACGAATCCGATAATGCACGAAATATGGACTCTCCGCAAATGTGAACATTTCCATGGCCTTCGCCTTTAAAATATTTTTCAACTTGTCCAGTTTTCTTCTTAATCTTTCGGGAGAAAGTTGACCTTTCCAATATAGGTATTTTGGAGGTTTTCGAAGATTTTTCTTGGTTTGAGTGGAAACTAGTAACTCTTTGGTTGTTTTTATGTAATATAGTATCTTCATTGACAACATCTATAGTTGTAAATGGATATTGTAGTTTGTCTTTGTGTTCAAGATTATTTTTGATTGTTAAATCGATTCTTTTTCCCCCAAGTTCTAATATGTCTTGTGTAAATTTCGATGACGACGCCGGAAGGTCTTTTATCATACTGAAAGTGTTACCACCCATACTTTTACATCCGTTTTGAAGAGGCTTATCATGAAGTCTTGATAAATCCTCGTTTGGATCTTCTCTGGAAATTTCTTTCGACAAATGGCTCACACTAGTATCAGGAATTGTAAATTTTTTTATAATTTCTTCAGTGATATCGCTAGTTGTTTTGAATGAAAAATTGCCTTCAGTTTTTATAATTTTATTTTTCTTATTTAAATCTTCACCTGTGGCAATATTAATAATTTCATTCACAATTTTTTGTGGGAGTAGATGGGGATGTGTATTTTGTACTGTATATGATATTTGTTCAATATTTGAATTTGAATATTCAATATTGTTTTGGTTTTGTTTAGGTGAGTGTTTATAAGATTTATACATTGTCTTCTCTGAAAGACCTGTCTCTTTTTTATTTACAGTAATCTTTCTTAGTTCTGTTGCTACCGAAGTTTCGTCTGTCTTGTATGGTATGTTTTTGGACCCGTGAGATATCTGTCTTTCTAGTGTGGACGATTCAATATCTGAAATTTGTTTTGCTGAATTGTAGGATATTTGGGTCTTAGTTGATGCTGAGGAATGGTCACTTTCAAGTTTACGCTTGTGATTAGGTTTGAGAATTTTTCGACTGCTGCTACCGCTTTCTTGGATATGATCGTTAAGCTTCACATTCGATGAAGAATTAGACCTTTTCTCCGTCAATGGCGTTTCTTCTAAAAGATTTTGAGAACTTTCTGAATCACTTTTCAAGCGAGCCCCATCCGAAATTAAGCAGTGGAATTGTTGGCTGACATCAAAATTGCCATATTGTAATACATTCATAGGTTGTAATTTTGTATAGTCCTTTAGAATATTTCTTTCCGTTGATGGACTTTTTGACTGTTCATCCACGGAACCAAAACCTGAATCGTATTTGTTGGTTTTATCAGAAGATTCTTTCGAATCATAAATTGATGGATCCGATGAATTGAAATTGAGACATTCTTTGGAATCTAAGGCTTTGTAATTAGTATCGATGCAATATCCACTGGATATCGCAAACTGTCCGGCTGTGTTATTTGAATTTCTTCCAGTATATTGATTGAATTCTGCGGGTGAAGTGGAAACATTTTTAACAGCTCCTTCACTGATATTTTTATTCGTGGAAAGGTGATAGTCAGAAGGAGCGTACGGTTTTGAACTTCCATCTTTTTCCATTTTGTTATTGGTATGTGAACATACACTTTGATTTTCGTAGTCGATGCTTCTTATTTCTTTTTCGGAAGTTGTACTAAAACTAGATAAGAAATCTTTCTTTTCTTTCATCTGAACACCGGAAGATATACTAAGCATGATACTTTGAGAAGACCTCGGATAAAGTAATTGGGAATTAAAAATATCTTCTTGTGATTTAAAATTTCTTTTTAAATCTATATTACTCCTTTTTAAACATTCTTTTAAATGTTTCATGTTTTTGTGTTTTATAGATGTTTTAGAAACGTCTCCTTGAACCATGCGGTGTTCGATGCAGTGAGATTCGTTGTTTCTGTTTTGTGAACCAAAAATTCGTTTACGGAAATGGTAGATGATTTCTGAAACGTCGTTTGAACAAGTGGTATCTTCTTTACCATAGAAAAGCTCTTCCATTTCTTTAAATGATCTAGGCATGCTTAATAAGTTACTGTCACTGTCTTCATTTTCTTTCTGTTTCTTCAAAAACAACTTTTCTAAAGCTGTTTCGGAACTATAGCACTTTATATCATTCTTATCTCTATCCACTTGCAATTGATATAACACATTTTCTTCTTTTTTCTGTATATAAATTTTCTTATTTTGAAACGATTCCTCTGATATTGATTCTTGTAAATTCTTATTGTCAAATTTTTTAAATGAATCTTTTACTTTAACTTCATCGACCGATGTTATATTATTTTGTGTCATTGGGTTGGTTTCACAAATATCCTGTGATATAATCGTATCTGTGGAATCTGATGATATCGGTAGTTGACTGCAATTGTTATCAATCAATTCGATTAAATTTTTCGAAAAAGCCAGTACTTCATCAGATGATTTTAAGCTAGTGTATTTGAAGGAGTTTTCGATCTTTGGACTAGTCGGATACGATCCATCTCCGTAATTATGAAAATCGATATCGGAAATGATATTTTCTAAACTGTTCAAGTTTTCAGAAGTATTTTTGTTAGGAATACTGAGACAATTATGGCTTCCCAATGTTTTTGTAACAGTTGGACTACTAACTCTTGAAGATGTCTTAATATCAACAATACTATCTTCACTGTTAACACCTGTTAATTTGATTTTGATCAAGTCTGTTTTATTAATTGACTCGTATTCTATTTGTAGCGTTTTATTTTCTTCGCTAGAAGTATTTCTAATGTCCAGATTATCGCAACGAATCTTCTTTTTAGTCTTAGTCTTTGAATCTTTTTCAATGTTAACTCTTTCCTTTTCTTTTATCTCCTCAACTATAGATTTTGGAAGATTTGAGTAAATATCATCTTTCGTAAACTTGGTGTTCATCGTATTTCGATTTTTGAAAGATTTTGTAGTTTTGATTTGTTTTTTCGTGGAGTAATCGCTACGGACCAACAAATCATTGCTTTTTTTACTATCAACTGATTCAGTTTCCACAGAGTCAACAGTTTTAAGGAGAGTTCCTTTGTTGTGATCATTTTTCGTATCAATAATCCCGATGTCGACTACTGTCTTGACTGATTGTACAGCGCTTCTTCCGGAAGAACAAGAAGAGTCGTTGGTACGGAAAGTGTTTATATAAAATTGGTCGTTGTCCACATCTATTTTTAATTTATCTTCATGTTTATAATCGTGGCTTTTATTTCGTAAGTTCTTTTCCGAAATGACCTGTTCAACGTATTTGCTACCGCCAAACACTTTAAATTTAGACGAGCGTCCAGGAGCATTTTCTTGACCCCTGTGACGTCCTAAACTATCATCTATAGCAGTGTAAGAAACGCCCAAAGGACTCGGTGAATTAATTTCTTCAATCGACGAAAAGCAAACGTTGGAAAGAGACATTGGAACTGGATGTCTATTTGATGATGATGTCGAGAATCCATGCATAGACATTTCGGATTTGTTGAATTTCGTCTTCAGTTCACAATCGGGAGAACTATTAATTGGATGTCTCTTTCGTTGTTCCTCCACCCACGTCGTTAGACGACCTGGTGATTCTGTGACTCCCCCGTCTGCAGATATTTGTGTTACTGACATTCCAAGCACATCACTGTTCACCGAGATGCTATTAACTTTCCCGCTTCCCCGTATCGTCGATGGTTTCGACTTAGAACTGGAGAAAAAAGGAAAGAGAGTTGAATGGATGAGGAACATTAGGATATAGGTACGTTTAGGTAAGGAGAAGGGAAAGAAATGATCAAGTTCCAAATTGGGAGTTAGTTTTAAAGGACATTGTAATTAAAAACGATAATCCATATAAATATCTCTTTCCTTCCTCCCCTAATTTTTATCAAACAAGTCACCTTCTATGTTTTATTTTTATCAAATTAGGAATTTTAAAAATAAAGATTGAAGTAATTCATGCTTAATTCACCTTTTATTTGTTGGTTTCGCTCAATAGTTTTATTTAAAAAAGTATCCTAATGTAAGATTGTTTTTGAAACAGTCTCCACACGCTTTATCATTGATTGATATTTCACGGAATTCTCCTATTGTTTGTAACAATTTTTTTATTAATATAAATGTAAATATAAATATGGAATTAACAGAAACAACTACTCCGAGGGCTAATGCCCCTACCGGCATTGAATTACACTATTGATTCCGACGGACTCTCAGACGAAGATATAACATGTTCAAAAAAAGAAGGAATTAAAATCCTTATTCGTCTAAATATTAAGATCAAAGATCTCACATTTGGATCGTGTCCTACCAAGTAGGCACAACGAACCGAAAGCCATATCCCACGACCGGTTTCGACCTATCGGATCTTATCAGGTGAGCGCTGGCAGAAAGGCCTTTACAGACTATATTATAAATACAAATATGGAATCAACAGAAACAACTACTCCAAGGGCTAATACCCCTGCCGGCATTGAATTACACTGTTGATTCTCGGAGTAGTTGTTTCTGTTGATTCCACATTTATATTTATATTTATAATATAGCCTGTAAAGGCCTTTATGCCAGCGCTCACCTGATGAGACCCGATAGGTCGAAACCGGTCGTGGGATATGGCTTTCGGTTCGTTGTGCCTACTTGGTAGGACGCGTTTCAAATATGAGATCTTTGATCTTAATATTTAGACGAATAAGGATTTTAATTCCTTCTTTTTTGAATATTTTTTTTATTGTTATTATAGGCTTACCTTTTAATAAGGTCTTCAACGGACCCTTTTCTGGGCTCTTTCTTCTGTGGTACCGGCTTATTATCCCTGATTGTGTCGCCACGTGCTAAGTTTCTACCCGTCGTCTTCTTTCGATTCAATTCATTTTGCTTTTCGTCCTTACTCTTAGCCCTTGGACTGGGACTGAAGTTGTTCAAACTGGCACTTTTCAAATTTGACTAGAATTTGACATTTTCATTGTCACATAGGAATTTTTTTTGTTATCAAAAATGGAAAAAATTGACATTTGACAAATTTCTAAATTCGAATTCAAACACATTTTGATAGCAGTTTTATGGCACTTTACTAATGACGATCGTGCTAATGACACATCAGAATTTTGATTTCACTTTCATTATAATACATATATTCATATAACACTTTTCAAAAAAAAGTTTTTTATTTGTTTTGCTTTCTAGTTTTTTTTTCGCAGACTTAGGGATTTGAATATTTGCTAATTTTAATAAGCGACCATAGGTATGTTATATACATATGTGATGGACATTTTGATATGAACATTCGTCCATTGATATCTCTTCCATTTAAAGAAGCCGAAACAAGTGTAGTATGCAATATACAGCAATTCCTTGAAATTGTTGTGTTTCTTATTTATTATTGATATGAAGTTTCAACATTCAATGCCTAGAACTATTAATCATTTGAAAATATTTAATTCTTCGTGTATCTATCTGCGAAATAAACTGATTTCATAAAGCTTTCATAAAAACTATAAAACGGTCATTTTTTATCTATTAGATTAGAATATCTCAACATTCTAACGGGTTAAATCATCTTGACGGCTGAATTAGTACAATTAAAAATTTACAGTAGAAAATAGGAGACTGTGGTAAAAGAATAATTAAATAAAGAATGACTCACCCTAATTACCACTAACTAAATTTAATATGAGCGGACACGTGTTTCGCGAGACTTGAAATTTAGTTACTGGTAATTAGGGTCAGTCTTTCTTTATTTAATTGAAAATTTATAGGTTTGTAGGTTATGATATTTCAAGGTATTGTCACTCTGGAACAATTCTGAGGCTAGATTCCAAATCACCAACAAACGAGAAGGAAATGTTTTGTCCTTTTATATCAAAAAAAAAAACTTTTTTGTGTTTCATTCCCACCAGCTATTCGTGCTGGTGGGCGGGCAGTCCCTCCGGCCTACACTATGGTGCAAAGCCGGAGGGTAAGGCGTAAGGCCCTCTTCAGCCTCCTTTTAGGAATCGTGGGAACGGATGGGTGGTGTGGTTAGGGAGAGAAAGATGAGACGGACGAAATTAAGACAGAAGAGAAGTGAAAGATTATCTGTGGAATATTACTTCCCCAGCATATGCCTAAATGATCCAAGGAAACCACAGAAAACTTGGACCAGAGGAGCCGGACCCGTGTTCGAACCGGCGACCTCCCGAATGCTAAGCAATGATCTAGAGCCCTAGACCACGCCGCTCGGTCTTTTATATCATGTAACTAATAATACACTCAAAAAGGCAATTCATAGGCCACATTTGGATTGCTATCTATGATCCATGATGATCAGTGACAATTTACAGATAATGAACAAACATTTCATTTCCGAAATCAAAAATGTTACTTACTTGGTGTGGAGAATCATTCCTGCTTGCATATTTTTCTTTAACCGTTTGCCTCTTGGACTTGTTCAAAGGTGGTACTCGATATTTTGTTCGGGCTTCTAATCTCTCTTTTGCAACAAGGACGTTAGCAGGAGATTTTTGGATACGTGCCTTATGCTCTCTACACCACTCCACGTGCCTGTCGTAGGCCTTGGGCCCAAAAGCTCTGTCACAAGTTGGACATTTCTCGTTCGAATTACTGGTAGTCGCAGAAGTCGGAGTGCGTTTATCGGCCAATGACATTTCGCAGGAAGGAGCTGCGACACCTTCAGATTTAGATTTTTAAATATTAGTGATGCTGTTTTATTACGTAACTGAAACTGTGAAGTTCAGGATTCTGAATTTGCTCGATGTTTTGTTAATGTCTGACGCCGACGTTTTGTCTGTCTTCATCCTGAACTTCACTATTTGTCGTTACTATTAAGGGAAAATATAGTAAAATTAATAAGAAATTGTGTGTGAACCAAATAGTCATACTGCGTCTTATTATAATAAGCAAGTAAGATGAAAATGTATGTCATGCAACATACATAGGCAGCTACGACTTACGTTCAGCCTACTTGTCTACACTTAAAACGCTTTAACCCACAATCCTCGAACGTAGTGAGTTCAATGTGGTATTGTTGACTTAAGCAACTACTTTCTGGATTGTTTCGTACAGACTATGTTGATGATGTAAACGTAATCTCTCAATAATTTGACAGTAAAAATTGCACATTCAGTACTATAAATGTAAAATATGATAAATTAATGATGAAGGAATGTGTTTTAATAAAGAAAAGTAAGTTTGATATAAGAAAAAGAACCAATTCAATTGCTTCATCACACTTTATTCGAATCTCAACAATATTGTTCCGATTTGATCAAGAGTAAAGCAGAAAATTGAATATTTTTCTTAAAATATTTCTGTATCTTACACAATGTGTGATAACTGAATTTCAAAGAGCAAGTTTTGCAGGATGAATGGAATTTTTTGTTTATTTGGTAGAAGTGATCCATTATAGTAAAGACATGCGTACTTCTTACAGAACTTTCAATGTACTCGTGGTGCTCTAACATGTTAAGAGCTCACATTTTATCCCCATTAGTTTTACGAGGATGGATCAAATATAAACGAGTTTTTCTTCAAAAATCATTTAGTTTGAAAAGTTTCACAAAAACACAAATTTCTCTATTTTCGACATATCTCCCATGTTTGTCTATACATTTTTTCCAACGCATTGGCAGTTTCTTCATTACATTTTCATAAAAAGAAGCAGGGTGGGGTTCTATCCAGTTGCGCACAAACGCCTCTACCTGTTCATCGGTCTGAAATCGCTCGCCTCCTAGTGATACATTGAGAGGCCCGAACATGTGGAAATCGCAAGGGGATAGGTCTGAGCTATATGGAGGGATGGAGGATGTTCCAGCTGGGTCCAGTGCATTTCACCGATTTGGGCCTGCGTTAAAGCTGCGGTGTGAGGCCTAGCGTTATCGCGCAAGAATAACACGTCACGAATGCACCCCATTCACCCTCCTTTTTCGGCGATAAGCAAGTTTTACCTGACTGGGAAGTCAGTAGTAGCAGTAGACAGACGGTTTTCGGCTTCACTGGGTTTGATTCATCTTTACGGCGCCACTACATGCTTGCTCGTTTTGATATTGGAATGTAATGGTGTACCCACGTCTCATCGCAGGTTACAATTTTGTGCAAAAAACAATTCATCTTCCTCTCTAAATCGAGTGAGAAGCGCTTGGGAAATGCGAAGTCGAGCAGCTTTTTGATATTCGCTCAGCAACTTTGGAACCCAACGAGCTGAAATTTTTCGGAATCCCAAGTTTTTTCGTGCCACCTAATATACCCACTTCAAGTTCCTAACGGCCGGATGCGCCTTGTACAACTATCCGGCGCGCAATTTAAAAAGGCTCGTTTATATTTTATTTTATTTATCCACCCTCGTATTATTCATGATTGTAAGATATTACTAAGAATTTTTGCGATGTTCGGTAGATGAAACACGGGAGGAGACTCAATATACCTTCAAGGAGGATAGGGGAAAGCATGCAGCTACAAAAGGCACTTTTTCTATGGTATCACTTTTAGTCTCGTTAACAATGAAGATTGAGAACAGATAGAACAACGAGATAATTGATTAAATATTGACGGCTGTTTAGGGAGATATTGCAATAAAGATAACAGTTGTCTTCAAGTGGATTAAGCATTTTAGTAATGACGACCGTGGACAACCTTCGACTTCCTGCGTTGAGATATCATTTAAGGTGGGCGATTTCTCTCCCCATCGTGGAAATGAATAGGCAATTATGATTAGACAAAGATAGACTAAATATAAAATATTACTGTTCCACTTTTTGCCTAAATGATCTAATAAAACCACAGAAAAACTTGGTCCAAAGCAGTCCAATCCGGAACCAAATGTTTAGCTAACGGTGGAACCATTAGATCACACCTCTCGGTTAGATTACCTATTCCCCTGTTATTTCTTTTTGTTTTCTTCATGCAAAATGGTCATACGAAAACGACACTAGGGGGTAAGGCGACGATAAAAATACATTCAGAGGTGTTTTAAACAATGCTTTAGGAGATGAGACAAATAATACCACAAGAGGGAGATATTTCGAAGAATATAATATTCATTTACCCTAAATTGTATTAAATTTAGTTGTTACGATGTATTTACTGGATAAATCGCGCATAAGTAGCAAAAGATGAAATTGATCATATTAAAAAATAATGTTATCGTTCTACTAATGTGCGTTGTTTTATAAACGCCCTGTATTAGAAAAACATAAAAATAACATCATTGAGGGACCTTGCACTTTCAGTCAGAAGTGAAATAGAAATGTTAAGTATTACACGAACAGAATTATAGTGACAGAATTATTACCTTACAGATGAACCGATCTATTTATATTTTCCATAAACACGTTACACAATGAGTGCACTGTTATTAGACGAAACTTTAAGGAACTTAAAAGTGTTGACGAAATCGTTTTATTTCAGATATAAAGTCACGTTTGTCTTCCACTCAAGTAAACGCATATCTAACGTTGGCCGTTTTTTTATGTTAAGTGCATTTTTTGGCTTTCTTAGCATTAATTAGTAACGATGGTTATTCAAAATTTTATAAAATTGAAATGAAATTTTTTTAATGTAACTGGTGGACATAGATAATACTATTACGTAAATCAGATTAAATAACTTGTGCAAATATTTGAACGCGAAAACATGTTTCTGTTATACTCGAGCCGATGGAGAGATAAAATTAGGAATATTTTACCTTGGCACAGTTTATTTATAAAAGAATAAGTCCTTTTTGAGAGTTCTTCTTTTCCAATATTTAACAACTGATCGCAACTATTATAGGAGTTAACGATTAAAAATAGATTATTATATTCATATTAAATAAAATGTAATGTAGCTGATAATAGGCACTGCTGTAGGGCGAACCAAATTTAAACTAGAGTTGTAGTTTTGGGGTCAAAAAATGAACGGTAAGGCAAATTTATATAAGGGGTATATATCTCACATTAATCATTTACCCCAATTCAATAACATTATTTTAAATAAAATCTCAATAATAATCAAAGACTTGTTCACGATTTATTCAAAAAAAAAAAACTCGAATGTACATTTCGCTTTATTGGAGCATCTTCACGAGTATTATTACGTACCTACTATGTTTTCGTTGTAAAAGAAAAGTTTTGCACGTTTTAAAAAAACGCCTGAAAAACAGAAATTTATCCAGTAAAATAATACACTAATTTTGGACTTTAATATTTAACAATAAAAACAAAATTATTGTCTAGACATGTTGACAATGATGAGAGACGAAACGATCGTCGATGGACAATATTAACAAAATTCGTAGGTACAATGGGAATATCAACAAACGATGATTACAGTCGAGCGTATTTAAATTTTGGAAAAACCTAACATTAAACTTATAAATACCTTAACAACTATGCAAAATTAACAGCGATGCCTCTTTGTACCATTTTAGAACCGCTCCATTACATTAAACGGTATCGAATTTTAAATAATTAATCTTTTAGGGACAATTTGGATGAGAGCATAGTTCTAAAACCTTAAAAATACCAACGGAATCTTCTGCTTAGAAAGGAATACATGTAGATGCAGTAGACAAGTCATTGGCAAAACTTTTCGACCCAAATTCCCGGAAAAATGTATTCGAAAAAAACTCTCAATCACGTTTTCAATCTGTGGAGATCTAAAAAGATCTCTTTACATTTCCACAGATCTGAAAATGTGAAATTTAAAAATTAGTTCGGATCTCTATAGATCTGCCAAGATCATCGTCATTATTTGTTGATCTGTCCCAAAATACATCTGATACATTTTTAATAGGAATTTTAGTGGTGAATGACATTGCCAATCTTATTTATTTATGTGAACATGACTTCTACCGACCGAATTAGATAATTTTTGAATTATTGCACATTATTATGAATCTCCATCTAATTCGGTTTCAAATTACATGTATAACCAAATAATGAGAACGATAGAATGTAGAATAGTACTTGAAAATATTTAAAATTATAAATTATGTTCATAAAAGAAGGAATTAAAATCCTTATTCGTCTAAATTTTAAGATCAAAGATCTCACATTTTGAACGCTTCCTACCAGTTTTTTATCATATTATAAATATAGCCTGTAAAGGCCTTTCTGCCAGCGCCCACCTGATGAGACCCGATAGGTCGAAACCGGTCGTAGAATGTTCCTTTCGGTTCATTGTGCCTACTTGGTAGGACGCGTTCAAAATGCGAGATCTTTGATCTTAAAATTTAGACGAATAAGGATTTTAATTCCTTCTTTTTTGAAAATGTTATATTTTCGCCTAGAAGTCCATCGGAGTCAATAGTGTAATTCAATGCCGATAGGGGTATTAGCCCTCGGAGTAGTTGTTTTTGTTGATTCCATATTTATATTTATTATAAATTATGTTTTGGAACATACTATTATTACCCATCGTGGAACCGTCTTTCTCATTCAATGGCTTCAGTAATTCATTATTGTAATAGTTGTGTTATATTGTTTATTTTTCGAGTAAATAAAAGGGATGTTATCTACAACATGTTGTGACATGTTGTCAATGAAATGTTAATACATTTTTTCCGCTTTTTACCTCTGGCCGCTCGTATAATCTTGACGAGTTCCAGGTGCTTCTCCTTCCACTTGGACCTAGGAGGTGGTGGTGGTTTGGCTTCCTGTTGTTCGGAGCCACTACCACTGCTGGCGCTGTTCTTCTTCAAATAGGACTTTTGATGAAAGATAGCGAGTTCAGTGCCTTCGACACGCTGCTTCTGCGAATTGAAGATCTTTCTTTTACGCGTAGCGTTCTTCTCGCATATTCGTTCATGCTTCTTCAGGGGTTCGGGCAGAAACGTACGGCCACATATGTTACAAGGTACTAGGTGCTCCCGCACCTCCACTACCCCTTTAACAGGAATAAAATAAGTATAAATTACACCGAAATATAATCATATACCGAGATATATACGGGGTTTTTTAAGTTGATGGGTTATTGGAAGTATATGAATTAGTAGAATGAATTCAATTCTGAATATTGGGCTTGGGGTCATTTTGATTTACATCCGGTTGTACCGGAAGTAGATGTTAACTTTCTTATTTTTAATGGAATGACATCCTTTTTTTACATTTTCCGATAGAAAATCTGAATTCATGCATATTTTATAGAAGACACTATCCTGAAAATATTGATGGATTTTGAGTTATTTAACTTTTTTCAAATTTTTTGACATTTACACGTTAACATTAAAAAAAATCGTAATTCAATTAATTTTTGAGATTTTGCTTTATAACTCGTAACAATTATTTATAACTATTCACATTATCGAAAAAAAAATGTGGTGTTTAACTAATATATACAGGGTGTTCAAATTTTGTGGTCAAAGTTGGTCAACTTCAAAGGGGCATAAGTCAACATTTTCTTAATAAAATGACCCATTTTTGACTGCATATTCGAATTCCTCATTGAATTTGGCGTCCATTGACATGGGACTATCGTATACCTTTGTTTATACTTTTTGAGAAAATTTACAATTTGTGAAAATGTTGCGTTTTTGCACTGCATACGTATAATGTTAATGAAAGCAGTGTGCTGTGATTTCGAAACAATTGAACAATCAATTGTTGTTAAGTGTCAGAAAGCGTATGCCATCTTCCAGACCCACAATTTTGAATTGTTGCAATAAAGCATCAGCAATCAAAATATTTTAAATTTATTTTATTTAGATGTTTTAGGCTTTTTAATGAACGTTATCCAAACAAACCGAGAATGATTATCTTCTTTGTCTACAATTGGTTTCGTGTGATTGTTTTGTTTTCCGATACCATTTTGTAGAACATTTGATTCAATTCTTTTAATTTTTTTTCCAGTCATTCTCAGTTTGCTTGGATAAAGTTCAATAAAAGGTCTGCAAATTCCTTCTGTAATTTTTCCACACTCGCCATTTAAGTGAAATACATTTAAAATATCTTGATTTCTGTAGTAATAGTACTAATACTAAGCTAAATTATTCATTGTGGATGCTTTATTGCAACAATTCAAAATTGTGGGTCTGGAAGATGGCATACGCTTTCTGACAATTAACAAAAATTGATTGTACAATTGTTTCGAAATCACAGCACACTGCTTTCATTATCATTATACGTATGCAGTGCAAAAAAGCAACATTTTCACAAATTGTAAATTTTCTCAAAAAGTATAAACAAAGGTATACGATAATAGTCTCATATCAATGGACACCAAATTCAATGAGTAATTCGAATGTGCAGTCAAAAATGGGTCATTCTATTTAAAAAAAAAATGACTTATGCCCCTTTGAAGTTAACCAAATTTGACCACAAAATTTAAACACCCTGTATATATTAGTTAAACACCACATTTTTTTTTTCGATAATGTGAATAGTTATAAATAATTGTTACGAGTTATAAAGCAAAATCTCAAAAATTAATTGAATTACGATTTTTTTTAATGTTAACGTGCAAATGTCAAAAAATTTGAAAAAAGTTAAATAACTCAAAATCCATCAATATTTTCAGGATAGTGTCTTGTATAAAATATGCATGAATTCAGATTTTCTATCGGAAAATGTAAAAAAAGTATGTCATTTTATATTTTTAAAAGAAGCGTCATAAACAATAATGAAATGAGCCCAAGCCCGATATTCAGAATTGAATTCATTCTACTAATTCATATACTTCTAATAGCCCATCAACTTAAAAAACCCTGTATATATAGATAAATATACGACAACAAATCTAATTCTTTTAATTGAATGTGATACTCATGCATATACTCAACAAGTATATGTAGTATGTGAATAAAAAGGTATCTTATTGCAGGATACAGAGAGTGATAGATAGGATAAACGGTCAAGTTAAATAACTCATTGGTTTCTAATAATTATATGTCACATAAAATGATAACAAATCGATTGAAAAACAATGTTCTCATTGATGTGTAATTAATTAACATTGGGACGATACCGTCCAAAACTTTAGTTTCCAAATTATTCTAAAGAGAACTATCAAAAAGAAATCAACACAATAAAACTTATACAAAAAAACGTTGGTATATAAATTAATCTAGAATGCCATCCCAACAGAACACACAAGCTCTGGTCATCAATTTTACTCCATTAACTTCATCAACAACATTAGTTACAAGTTTAGAAACAAGTTAAGAAAATTCAACCTTATAGCCATAGAAACCAACAATAAAAGTTTAAAAACCTTGCTAGTTAAAAATAAACCATCACAACCACCAGAATTAAAAAGCGGAGTCTCAAACTTGTTGCAAAGATTGTAAAGCAATTTACATTGGAAAAAATGGGAGAGCTATTGAGATCCGATTAAAACAACAAAATTACAGTATCAATAAAAAACTTAAAAAACAGGATTCGCGGAACATCGTATCAGTATTACCCATTCTTTCAATTCAACAAATTCAAAAATTTTACATTCCAACATAAACGATAATAGAAGACTAACAATGTTTGAAAATCTAGAAATTAAAAAAAGCTTTATACAAAAATTTAAACTTAATCAATAATCAAACAGAATAAGGCTTTACCACCAACTCCCCACTTCTCCTTTGTAATTTGTAGTAGGTATAAATATGTTGACATTAGTTTTATGATTTAGTATAATTACTCTTGATAATGATCGCAGTCCGATCGAAACAATATTGTCGGGTTGTCGACAATAAATATTGGTGAAACATTATTCGTTGTTTTTCTGCGTTTTTCATTTAATTTAACATGTTTCAGAAACGTTGTACTGTCGAATCTCTTAGTACAAAAGTGTGGATATCAATTGGCGAACTTTTGGCTGGATTCTTTTCTTTCTTAGTCATAAACCATTGTATCAGTGGATTCATTTTTGGGCCCAATTGTCCAATTTTTTCAAGTCATTGAACGAAAATTTACGACCTAGTAGTTCTTTCGTGTCCCATCCCATTGTTTACATTAATTTAATTATCAATTACACAACGTTTTATCGACTTACTATCATTTGATGATACGATACGATTAGAAGCAAATGAGTTATTTGACTTTCGACATTGTCCATTTATTCTGTCTATCACCCTCTTGCATTGCATGATTAATATTCTGAAAATATTTTTAAAAAGGCACACAAGTTCATTTTTTGAATTTTAATTCTATTATTAAATGTTTTGATTTTGGATATTAAAACATTCAATTTTATTTCATTTTAATTTTCAATTTATTGAAAGAAAATTTGTTGAGTGAGTATAGTATATCTTCTAATAGAGACAAAATATGTAGTAAGGTTATGGAAGTAAAAACGAAAGAACGATAGGGGTTAATTCCATACAAATGCTTCAAACTTCATGCTTATACAGATACAAAATATATATTTAAGAAAAAGGTATTCTAAAGTAGCAGGAATTTTAATTAATAATACTTATTTTGATCTAAATATTAAGTATGATGTTTCTTAGCTAAATTTCTTCTAGTAACTATATCTTGACAACAGAAATGTTTTATTTTAAACGACATACTGTAAAATACCCTAAAAATAGGTAAAATCATCCCCTAACATAGAATAGAGATGGGTGTTCCTAAATTAAGACGGGCTTCAAACAAATTACGCATATTATATAACAATTTGGTCGATTATTTATCGAGACTGTATATGGAGTGCTGATGAGATCGAAATTGCCACCCACTTCTTATAGTTTCGATAAATTACTGACCAATAATGCAAGAACTTATACTGTTCTTAAATGTATAATATGACTATTATTACAAATATAATATAAATCATTAAGGCACCCTCATGTTATAAGTTAACATATAACACACAATTATATATATATATAACTATTCATCCCGTTACATTCTGTCTAAATGTTTATTTAAGAAAGATGACGTTCTTAACTATTCGTGAAACATTTTGATAATTGGTTTAAAATTAAGCTCTTGGAATAGTTTTACATTTTTTTAATTAATACACTCTATGTCCATTTCGCACGATAAAATGACAACTTTGGGTGATTCATTCCCATCAACTGCTCGTGCTGGTGAGAATTACACTGTAGTGCAAAACCTCCTTACAGGAACCATGGGAATGGGTGGGTGGTGTGATTAGGGAGAGAAAGATGAGGCGGATAAAGTGAAGACAGAAGAGAAGTGAAAGATTATCTGTGGAATATAACTGCCCTAGCATCTGCCTAAATGAACCAAGGAAACCACAGAAAACTTGGACCAGAGCAGTCGGACCGGATAAAAATGTCAATGTTACATGGTCTTATATATAGGTAACATTATTTATTAGTTCTGGGTTTAGGAGGGGATTATTTCCGAAATCATGTTGGTCATTGATTAGTATTTTCTTATTTTCAACGGCTTTTTGATTTCTAAAATTTCTAACCTGTTTTTTGACGACATAACCATTTTATATTAGTTTTATTGAAGAGATAGAAATTTGTTATTGTTGATGTAGTGGGTAACAACTTGATTTCGGAAACAACCCCCTCCTAAACCCAGAAGTAATAAATAATACTACCTAAATATAAGAGCTTGTAACATTGTAATTTTATTGTTTGTATACTTCCACTAGCGGGTGAAATGTACATAAAGTGTATTATTATTTAAAAAAAATGTGAAACTACTCCAAGAGTTGGTGTTGTCCTTCTTAGGAAGCAATTCCAACCGACGACGGCCTGTACACCCGAAGAAGGATAACACCAGTTCATCAACTGGCCGCGAAAGCCTTAATCAATTTACTCAAAGAGTTTTATTTTAATTAAATATTTAGTTAACCATTATATTGTTTTCTTAGTGGCCTAGCTGTTTTAGAAAATACCAGTTTTCTTAGATTAGCTGCGAAATATACACTGTGATTGGTGAAAAAAAATATGCTTAGTGCGACGTTATTACAAAAATATACTTCAAACCAAATTTGGAATCGGTAATAAACAAGCATGCATATTTTTCAATCACGTTTCGTTTTTTTTTTTTCGTTTATTGTTCTGTTGACATAATTTTCATATATTTCAAGGTGAACCTGATAGAGGTGTCAAACAGGACGTCTGTGAGCAAACAACTTTTGTGGTATATTTGATTATACCTGCGATAAAGCAAGTAAACACATGTTAATTAAACAATACATAACTATCTTTTTTTTTAAAATCTCTCTGTATCTGAAGGAAATTGGCGCACTGGATTAAATAACCCAAGTTTCTTGACACTTGTTCTATTTATCGTTGTTTCTTTTTTTTTGCTGTTTTAGAAACACCGTTTCGTATCTAAATTTAAAAATTCGAACTTATTTCCTTGTCGTGTTCGAAACTAACTAATTGAAACTGTAAATAAATCTCATTTTCTTTGTTCAGTTTGCATCTATTGTGTTCTAACTTTGCAACTACATTTCGTAAAAATAGTATTCATATTAATAGTCACCTACACGTTTTATCTTTTTCTTTAGTACTTTATTTTTTTGTTTTGTTGGACTATTATTACGTTGACAATAAGTAAGTTTGTTGCTGTTTTATTATACGTATTTAACTATTTTCTAGTAGGTACTTTCTGTTTAATGGATAACAGAGATGAAAAAAGTTTATGTGATTGAGTTTTTGTGAAGAATGTTTATTAATATTAGGGGACATTGATGTATTAAGTAAGCAGACGAAGGGATGGGAGTGGTTCAATTTTTTCGTATTTTTATTGACATATAAGGCGCGAGGTAGAGACCATGACAATTACGTAAGAAAACTATTAAATAATTAAAAAATTATAGTTATTCAATTTAAAATAAGAGCACTGTTTTGATCTTCAACATAATTTAATTTTAGTTGTAATAAAAACATTAAAAAAACTTGTCTTATCATGCGGGGAAAGAGGGAGTCCACAATTTTATTTTATTTTTTTTGTTATACTATAAAATGGGTGATGATCTAAAATCAGCAAAACTCTCTCTACCCTCCTAATACTTGAACGCTCCCTTATAATGGTACAAATTTCTCGGTTTTATTTTTTTATTTAATTTATTATAGTTAAATTTTATTTATGAAATTATAAAAAACAGAGTATTCTATTAATCCCTTCTAAAATAGTAGTTTGAGGTATGAATATTAATCAAAATTAGATATACAGAAGATCATTAAATACACCAATTAAGAGTTACAATATACAGGATGGTCACTAATATTTATAAACTTTTATTGTCTTCAAATTATATATCTCGTCAGTCAAGGTTTTGTGTTACTGATTGTAATTTTATTAATTATTTTTTACCTATTCCGGTATATAAATATTTGTGTTATTATATACATTTTTAAACAATTTCTAAGAAATTTGAAATGCAATTTTAGTCAAACATTACAAATGAGTTTCCATCAAGTAAACTTAGATATGATAAATCATTACAAAGTAATTACACAATTTGTTACATTTCCTTATAATTCGTTTAATACTTGAACGAAGCTTTGTTAATAAGTGTCATTATGTGAAAAATGAATTAAGAAATTATTAAACACTTTTGAGTTGTATATTTAAGTTTTATTTTAAATTTCCGTTTCCAATACAAAAATTACTTACATATATTTATGTAATACGGAATGAAAAATAGCAGACGAAGTTTGTTGTAATTAATTATTGGTAATCCAAGTTTCTTCACAACACCTGTTACTTACGCTCACATTATTTTAACTAAAAACCCAATATTACTGAATATTGTTAAACATTCAAGGCATGTGTTGGAAGTTGGACAAACATCATCACCTCTGCACCTCTGCACATACTGTTCAAGGTTGATAGGATTTTGTTGAACAACAAACACATGATATAATATTATAACAAGTCTAATATCTTTTATATCTAAAAGCTTTTGAGTATCTTCACTAGAGGACAAGTACATGTACACGTAATTATATAGCAATTAAACGATTTTTTTAATTCCGATTAAAGCGAGTAATTAGGTACTACTATAAAATTGTAATAACATCATATGGCGTCACGGTGTAATTACTTTTTTCATAATGAATAGGCCGGATTTGACTTAATGCATCCCTAATCAGTTTTTATTAAAACCGTGACTTTTAATTTACATTTATTAAGCAAAACTTTAAATAAAACTTATCTATTATAAATTAACAATTAAAGTAACTTAAATTAGGTACTGTTGAGGTATCAGTATATAAGTTAAAAGTATTTTTTAAGTCTCAATCCGTTTATTGGTTCATATAAACTAATTTACTTAATACAAATTTAAAGTTATGTGCGGTACTTTAGTTCTTCCTTAATATAAACTTTTATTAAATAAAATAGTAACGGAGACTGTGGTAATTAAATAGAATAAAATATTAGAGACTCACCCCTATATACCAGAAACTTTTGGACACATGTTTCGAGACTGTCTCGCGTTGATAATGCTCACAATAGAAGTGGGTGAAACACGTGTCTAAATTTTAAATAAGTTGGTGGTATACAGAGGTGTCTGTAACAGCTAAAACATATAGTTTTAATAATTATAAAATGTGGCGGACTTAGGCGATTTTTAACCCCATGACTACAATGCACTATTTTTGTGAAATGTCAAAAAAAGATATGAAAACAAAATAAATCAAATTCAACTGGTGAAACGTCATAACCCCATAACATTTTTTTGTATAAACATGGTTTGTTGATCACACTATCACTGTTACCTTATTTTGTATGCAACAGATCTTAATTTATGTTTTTGTTCCACATCGCAACTTCTACACTATATTACATTATCAAGTTCGTTTAATAGGGAGCAGTCCCTAAAGCGGATTTTACATGGATCTACCTCAGAACTTTACGAAATATCTCAAGTGACGAAACAAGAAATTAGAACACTCATTTCAAAAATATAAAATATTTATGAAGTTTATGAAATTCTTCATTAATTTTTGAAAAACGGAAAAAAGCCTTTAAAATGGACGTAGTTGGTCAGGGAAGTTTGGCAAAAGGATCAGGTTCGGTCAGAAAAAAAATCAAGGATTTGCAGTGGACACCCTGATTAGGTAGTACCTGATTAACAAAACCATATAAGAATTTGATTGAATTTAATTTTGATGTATTTTTGATGAAACATTGAGAAAATTCATGTTAACGTAGTAGCACTATGATTTTTTAAATATTTCAGAAGAAATGGTATTTAATAACCGAGTGAAGAATATATATGTTAAAGAACAAGGTATTATCTTGTATTATTTTTATTATTATTGTACAGGAGAGATTTATTTTATTCAACTCCTATTCAAACAGATGTCTCAGACCGTAAGACTCTTGACTTGTTGTTGGGGTTGCGATAAAGTAGGTACTGCGCATCGCATTCCTGTCTCATCCCTTATTAGCTCGCCCGTCCTGACGTAGTTAAATTATCATCATGTGGCGGCTATACAGGGGGTTCCACGGGATACCGCTAACATATATATATATATATATTGGACCCACATAATTTGACTTTTTAAAATTATTTAGTTGCAATGTTTTTTTTTGAAATATTTTACGTTTAGGGTTGAACTTTATTTTAAATAATACCAATTCATTATTACATTTGTTTAGCGTTACACACCCTGTATACGAGTACCCTCGTAATATGAAAAAAGAGGAAATATAAATTATGTTCTGAATGGAAGTTTCATTCCTTTGCTTGCTTGAATTATGACAAATAAAGGTAGGTTTATTAGGTATTGTTCAAAATCACAAAAACGCCGGTTGTTAGTTGGTTAGTGTATGCAGATAATTAAAAAAACTGTTGAGAGGCTTACCAAAAATGGAAAATAGCAATTATATAATAGCTCTTTGTGTTAGTAGCAGAGTTCCATAACGGACTATGAATTATTATACACTACATAGATACAAATGCTGTTATGTAAAGGTCATACAATGCACGAATACTTTAACAAGATGCTGCACTTATATTGTTAGAGTATTTGTTACCTATAATATCATTTTCTAAGGAATTTCCGACTATTGTTTCTTCGATAATGTGTTGATGTCTGTTTTTCTAAAACAGAAAATGTATCCTGAAACTGCAATTTTTATTATTTTGACAAAACCTATTGTTAACTAATAACAATGACAGCAAAAAATAAGCAATTGTAACTGTTTTTTTTTTTCTCTAAATCATAAAATAACTCGGTGTATTCTATAAATTTTAGTTTATTTACTATCTTACAGGTAATTATGGGATTCAGTAGGTAATGATAAAAAGAGTCCTCTTTTCGACTGGTTAAACTGAATCCACAGCGTAGCTAACTATGTGGATGTCATGTATCCAGATAGAACAAAAGTAAAGATATGCTCTTAATGCAAATATATACAGATGGCGTTCACTACGCTGTCTGTATTTATTCATCAAACGTTGTTTATGGACGGCAGATAGGTTGGTTGGTTGATATTCTCCCGTTACGGCCGGTGTTCCCCAAGGCTCCAAATTATCGCCCCTTCTGTTCAATTTATTCTGCGCAGACATGTCATTTCGCCCCTCGATTGTTTCTGCTCTTTACGCCGACGACATCGCCCTTATAGATTCTAGCAAAACCATTGTCCACTGCACCGCTAGAATCAACACGTGTCTACCCCTGCTCCTAAACTGGTACCGTAGATGGAAACTCTCAAAGCCAAATAAGTAGCAATTTTCTTTTCCCGTAGAAACCGAACCCCTCTTCCCATCTCCGTAAATAACCACCCCATCAAATGGAGTAATTCCGTAACATATCTTGGCGTCGTCTTCGATAGAAAGCTCACTTGACGACAACAAATACAAACCACCCGTGCCAAGGCCCTGGGCGCCTTTATTTCTCTCAAGCCCTTCTTCCACAACAGTTCAATCTCCCAACAAATCAAAATCCGTGCGTTCAACGCAATTATCAGGAGCATCTACTCCTACACCATTCTCATATGGGGCTGACATCCCCACCGTCTTAAAATCCTCTAAAGCACCTACATGACGATCCTTTGCTACGCACTCGAGTACCCCTGATTCGTCAGAATCTCCCAAATTCTGAAAGAAACCAGCCTACCTTTGCTCTCCGAAGCTGCAACCAAATTCGCGGCAAATCTCCGGGCCTAAGTGTCAGGTCACTCAAATCCGTCTATCTTGGTACTTTCCGACTTTACTCCTAAACAGAACAACCGTTTTAGAAGGCCTTGTCACCTTTTACTCTGAGCTGCCACACTTCGATCAACTCTAGTTTCGCTTTTTAGCGCGAGTGTCCACCCAACCCATCTGAGGGGGACCACCGTCACCCTTCTCCCCAAAATCCCCATCCCTCCCATCAAAACAAATCCATTTCCCGTTCCCAACCTGTCGGGTTGATCTCCCTTCTCGAGGAGGGGTTTTAATGGGTAGGCGCCTCGGCGAATCCGACACTACCCCTCTCTTCGGGGGGCATCTTTTGAAGATTTCCCCTCCTCGAGAATAAACAAAAAAAAATGGTTGATATTCTTCTCCAAACCATCCAACCATTTTAGAAGGCCCTGTGTCACCTTCTACAGTGAGCTGCCCACTCCGCTCATGGCCCACCCAATTCATCCCAGGTGGGCCACCGATCACCACCCCCACAATCTCTCCCCTCCTCCCACACTCAATCCAATCCCCTTTCCAACCGCAATAAATCTATGGCAGTTTCGAAAAAACACTTACCAAGAGTATATCTTTATTTTTAAATAAGGGTTCGATAAGTACTTAAATCTAATTGATCTTTGAGAAGAGTATCATTATCGCAATAAAGGCCTCTTTTAATTTTTAAATATTCTAAATAGCTTATTTTTTAGTGTTGTTATAGTTACGTGTAATTTTTTTACATTATTAGAAAAATAACATTTAACGTAAAAGGTTGTTAAGATAAGGAGAAAATTCTCTGAATTTTCATACCTTCATTTTATTATGCTGAAATTTTAAAACCATTCGACCTTTATATTTGATGAAAATTCATGATATCAAACAATATCTATAGAACTGAAAATATTCACAAACTTATTTGTACATGACAATTGTTTTGCCAAACATTGGCTTCTTCAGAAACAATATTTACTACTATTATTATAGTAAATAGAAGTTTATACAATTAAAGGTGGTGGTAAAGTTAAACTAAATCTAAACTAAACAGTGGCGAATTACTCCCTTTCATGTGATCATTAAATAAAATGTCTATTTTTACATTAATTTGGCCCTCCATTTTCTAACAATGTTAATTTAGAACCCTTGTTCTTGTAATGTAATATATTATATATATTATTAAAATTATGTTATTCGATTGCATGATACGCAAATATATAGTCCGATCTATTTTTTACTTCTATAGTAACGATTCCTATGTTCGGACATTCGTTGTTTAATACTTCTGTCGGTTTGTCCCATATAACGTTTAGGGCAAGTCCCACAAATTCCCTTATAAATACCTGAATAATTATCTATTTTATTTTTATTATTTTTTAATAATGCAAATTAATAAAAGATAACAGAGAAAAAATAAAATAAGAATTTTCTGAGAATGTCTGAACGTTGAAACAGTTATATAAAAACCAAACCGAAGAAAGGCATAGTCTTAACAACAATTTTAAGAAATTAAAATTAATTAATGTGTTCTAATGTGCCTTTGTTGTTTCTCTTTTTCTTTTGAGATGAATATCAAAATAAATGGGTTAAAATGCAATTTTTACAAAATTAAAACGGAACACGACTTTATCAAAACCTGTGGATTCATTTTACTACCATTTTCCTATTTTATTAATAACTTATTGCTAAAGGACTACCAAGATTTGCTCATAATCGGCAAGTGGGTACAATTTTTAATGTAAAAGTTAAATAACATTAAAATGAGATCTTGGAGCTGCAATTCGTGCATTTTGGTGTTTTAACCAAATGTATAAATTTTGGCATCTAATAATCTTACAGGAGATTATGATTATTTTGTATTAAAATTATTAAAACATAGTATTTAATGTAAATTACTATAATAAAATAAGGAAGAGCTCTTCTATTTAAATCTCTCGTATCTAACAGACTTATATGTAATTTATTTTATCGTTAGTTGATAATGGAAGCTAATACATATTGAAACTTGATAACCATGTTGAAAATTTAAATAAACACTATGTTTAAATAACTGTTTATTTTGTAGACACTACAATATTGTTTCGCCAAACATTGGCTTCATCAGGTGACGATTTGACGACCTATTGTAGTATCTACAATACAAATAAAATGTTATTTGAAACTAAGTGTTTTTTAAAATTTTCAACATTTTATTGTTGTTCGAATAAATGTTTGTAAACCCCACAACGAATTATTATCCATACGTTGCATATTCTAACCGTTGTAGTAACAAAAGCTACGTTTTTTATTTCGAATTTCGGGAACTGTAAGACTTATTAGTCAAGACTGTAAAGCATACTTTACCTTTTTACCAGAAGGTAAGATTCTCTAAACACTCTGTGTAATTAAAGTTTATTATACGAAAACAAACTTACTTGCAAAAATCAGAACTATTACTTATATATAAAGGGTTCCAAATATTAGGGTGAGTAACAAAGACATTTGGGAAACTTCTTACGCCCTTTAAGTATTGATTATCATCACGTTTCTATGTGAATATTTAATCAAAAATTAAATTTAGTGATGATTTTCTTTTGCTTTAAACATAAGCGAACAAAACAAAAAATAATTACGCGATTCATTAATTAATACAAAATTTATTTATAGGTAATCCACATTTGTTGTAAAAGCACATCAGAAAAAAATAAAATTTAGAATTTCTTTCATAATCCCATAGAGAAAATATATATATATATATATGTTTAAAATAGGTACTAATTAATATTCTAATATATTCTAATACACATAATATATGCGATTTTTTCCTGAAACATATGCTTATAAAAACTAAAAATATTTAGGAGAAGTTCAAGATTATTTATCTGTTCAAGTTTATCGAACGAATTTAAAAATATTTTATAGACAAATCTAGTTATTTTTTATTAAAAAAATATGCGTCATTTCGAAAATATCATTTACTTGTGTTTTGTAAGATATTATGTTGTAGGTGATCCAAATGAATTGATTATTCTACAATTGCATAGACACAATAGGTACCAATTTTGCCGAAACTGTTTAGGAAATCCATGTGGGAGTTTCAACGTTTTTAAAAATCACTAATGAATAATTTAACATTTCGCTGACTTGACTATGTAATAACAATTTCATAAGAGCATGATGTCCCACACAAATTTATTTTTAATAAAATTATCTAACCGCAAGAAAATAATAATGCGTCTCTTTGTAATTTAGTGATTGCTAAGTAATAAATTAATTAACTTAGTTATTAAATTAAATTATTACCGCAACATAATTAAAAATGACTTTCTAATGATGATAATAATGAAGTTTATTAAATGAAAATATAGAAATAAGCTGTTGGAAACGGTTGAATAGCGTGCTAAATACGATTCTATTTTTATTTATGAATTAATTAAAGTTTAAGGCCAAATAAGCAATTAAGAATTAGCAGATGAAACTAGTTTAGCACAGTAATTCAAATGTGACAAAACCCATTGCAAAATAACCAATATTTTTATTAACTATGAAAATAAAAATATGAAATTGTCTAACAGGGACGAAGTTAACCCTCGTAATTTACCGCAAATCTTTAAAAAAGTATATCAACACTCACCCTCTTCCATTGAAGTTTCAGCCATGACATTTGTTTGGTTATACGTATTTCCAAGGCAACCGCTGACAGTAGTAATAATTACGATATAAACAACAACAAATTGTCACTCACACAACAGGTAAACCGGGAATTACAAAAATTAATATCTACCAACAGTTCAAATATCTGTATATTAAAAAAGGCAAGAAAACAAAACAACGTCAATAAAAGTCCTCACTAATCACACTTGTTTTTAATTGTTTGCAACATTCCTGATTTCCTGTAGAGAGCAGGTAAAAGAATTTTTGAACAATTGAGACGGTCGAACGAGCACCACTTTGTCCGAGCTCTGTGTGTTTGTGTGTTGTCGAAGAAGTTAGTGCAACAGATATAATAGTAATAGTAGTAGAAGAGCCATTCGGTTCGGTACCTGCTGAAGCGAAGCAAACAACACACTCCTCGGAGGCGTGTAGTACGATTTTTAATTAGTCCAGAAGATAATTTTGGATAATAAGATGGAACATCCGGGGTTAAAAATAATTCTACTTTAGACGAGACAGTGAGGAAACACATAAACGTTAACGCAAATAAAAAACACACGGAAAGCGTGCACTTTGAAGTAGATGATATATGTCAACTTGACGTTAAAGACTTGAAGTTAATATAACGAAAAAAAATATCTTTTCTTTTCTAGTCACCTTTTTTAACAATATTGGGGAAATGAAAAATATGGGTTTTTATGTGTGTTGCATTACGATTTAAAAAAATAAATAAATGCACTATAGATACGTATCTGTTGTCTATATTTTTATTTTATGACTAATTTACGTATATAGGTTGTCCTAAAATTGGGGTAGGTTTAAAAATTACTAGTAGTAATCATCTGTATTTCTCTAGTTAATGGCCGCTAGGGTCGAAACAAATTTGTCGAGATTGACTTTAATATACTGTGAAACGTTTCCGTGTTTGTTTACTTATTTTTGAATTTACCATGCAGTTTCACAAAAATTGTACCAAAAACAGTTTAGATTTTATTAACACCGAAAACGACGGAATGGTAAGCGATTTTTGATTTAAATGCAAAAAATTGTATCCACAAAAGTCGCGATATTTCATCACTTTTAGTGATGATAAGATAAGTTTAAGTTTAGTTTGCGACTTTCCAGAACATGCTCGAATCTAGATTTTCACTCAAGGCCATTTTAATGAGTTTCCTGCTTTATAGACTTTGTGATTAGTGTGCGAAACAAGAAACTGACTAAAAATTTAATATTGTATTATTTAGTACTGAACCGTAATTCAACAAACATAAGCACAATATTGTCAAGTCAGCTAACAATTCTATGTACCAGGCAAAGGGTGAGAAAATAACAGCATCGAAATATTATTGAATCTTGTTTGATCCATTGTTGATTGAATATAACATTTAAGACGTTTTGATATTAAAAATATTCATTCATATATATATAATATATAAGAAGTCAAACGAAATTTGGGTGCAATCCTGATTTCCCGATTGTTTTCTCACAAAAATTCGACATTTTCTTTTAAACTTTTTATTTCTTTGCACGCTCTTTTAGGCAAAAATAAAAAAGTATCTCGGTCAATTAAAAGGCTGCTTTCAAAAAAATAATTCTTGCAAAGATTAAAAATTGTTTGCAGTATCAGTATATACTGAACCTTTTCAGCAATGTTTCGACCACTTGATCGAATATATAAAAAAAAATGTGACGGTACATTTTCTCGGGATTCGTGAAATCATTTGAAATGGTAGAGAAGGCTGATAGAAATCAAGTTTTTTTTGCATCTTCTAAAGGTTTGTTCCAAATAGTATAGTTGTCAATGACTCAAAATAAGAAATAGTAAGAAAATGAATTTAGTCCCAAACCACCGAAGAAACCCATCATTAAATAGCAATTAGGAATGTACGATAAATGTAAACGTGAAGCTGTTAGTATGCGAAATTGAATTGTTAAGGGATTATATGAAAGTACAACAATAAAGTTATTTGAATAGAAGACAATATAATAATCGATAAGGATGTTTCGCAGGGTACTTTGTGAAATATTATTTAAATAAATTTAAAATTAAAAAAACAAACGAACACTTGGTAAAGTTTCACAAATTTTATTATTTTTTTGTCTGACAGCTGTTTTGACTTTTACGTCATTTTCAAAGACTGTGAGTGCTTAACATTGGAATTGATATTTATAAAGGTGGTTGGTTATGGGTAGTTATAATATTGCTTTTATGATGGGAAAAAAACTTAAAATCTAGTTGTTCGTTTGTGATGAATTTTCCTTGGTGACGGGTGTTTTGTATTTCTAATATTTCCAGATAATCTAATCGAGTACCTTTCGGTTCGCAATGTAAAAGTTTGACTTTATTTGTATTTATGAAATGATCATTTTGTATGCGATGTGTAGCAAGGCCTGTTGTATTTTTATTATGTATGATAGATTTTTTATGTTCATCTAGGCGTTTACCTAGATTCCGACCCGTCTGACCAATATAATTTTTTAGGTATCAAGAATTTATGATTAACCATATCCAAATTTGCTTGATGGAAACTCATCAGAAGATCTGATGAAGAGTTAGTAAGGCGAAACAATTGTAAAGTTTACTTAATAAATTGTGGAAACAAACAGTGAGTGTTATTTTATTATTATCAGGAATTTAGTAGAATTTTTTAATATAGATATTTACATAGCGACAATAATATAATAGTATTAAGAATAGAAATATTTGAAGAGACACAATGAAAACTGAATTTGAAAAGAACTATTGAAATATTTACAAAATAAGAAAAGAAGAATATCTGGAAAGACAAACACAATAAAACTACAATTATGAATAGGTGATTGAGTTTGCCTTTACTTGATGAAAGTTAATCTTCATGATGAATTATTAAAACAATAAAACACGTTTAAACTTTCACGAAACTTTATTAAACTTGCTTAACAATACTGTCACCTCACAGAGGCATCTTCAGAAGCTGAAATGTGTTTAAACTGAGTTTTACAGCAAGAGCTTATTGCTATTGCTAAGCGATAGAGATAAAATCACATTTGAATTCCAAAAATGAAATTGTTTTAAATGAAATAGAGAATGTTCACAATTCACCAATAGTATATGCTTATACATAAACTTAGTAATAATTTCAACTAAGTTTAAACAATAATCTGTAAGTCGCAACTTGTACACACCCTACTAGATAATAAGAAATAGGATTGCTGTAAAAACTCAGTTTAAACACACTTCAGCTTCTGAAGCTGTCTCAATGAGGTGAAACAGTATTGCTAAGCAAGTTTAATAAAGTTTCGTGAAAGTTTAAACGTGTTTTATTGTTTTAATAAGTCAACATACAACTATAAAAATCAAACAAAAGATTATGGCAAGTAAAGTCGCCACAATTTCATGAGTTGTTGATGAGATGATAACAGAAGCTGAGCAGTAAATTCTTTCGAATATTAGTCTGTTTTACACTATTATTTGAAGGTTAAAAAAAGATCATAAATTTTCAGAAAAACTTTATTTTACATTGGCAAAGGAGAAAACAAATAAAATAAATAAAAGCGTACAGCCGTTAATTCAGTCTATGGCCTGAATAACACAGCCAAATCCGACGTGTTTTTGAATAGTCTACTATTTTAGGTATACAAATACATACATACATACATATATATATATCATTAGGTATAATTCGTAATACGAAAGGAAAAATTGTGATGTCTTTTTTATGATTTTTTATTGTTGTGTTTTATACAATCAACAAATAGGTATTTTAAAATAACTACAAACAATTAGCCTTAACTAATGGACACGTCAGACTTGCGCCAGAACAAGAGAAATAATGTTAAAATACTTGTTCGATTATGGTAATATAAATAAAATACTTTGTGCAAAATTGAAATTTTTGGGTAAATTATTTAACATTCAAAACGAAAAAACCGCTTGCTTCGAAAAATTAATTGACTCTTTCGTAAGCATTCCTCTTTTTTATTTACAAATTATTATTATTGTTGTTATTAAGTCCTCAATATGATCTAATTGCGGGCGGTACAGTTGCGCATTCGTTTTGGTCTAATGTTTCATCAATAACGGGTCTAAATTTAATATCGACCTTTCCCGTTCCAATATCGACCGTTGTAAGGGTATGTTTCCTCCAATGTTTTTCCGCTGGTACCTTCGTTTGTCCTTCCAATGGTTTTTTAAAATCGTACTCGTCGACTCTGTCCTTGAAGTCTTCCCTGGCATGAGCTCCACGAGATTCCTTTCGATTTTCAGCCCCTGTAATCGTTTGTACTGCACATACCATCAGGTTTTGGAGCTCGATTGTTTCCACCAAGTCTGTATTCCAAATGAGACTGCGATCGGTGATTTTAAGGTCACGCATTTTGCTGTAAAGATTATGCATCTGTCTAATGCCTTCCTGCAGCACGTCTGCTGTTCGGAACACGGCTGCATGGGCTTGCATTGTTTTCTGCATGTCCAGGCGCAAGGTAGCTGTTGGTATCGACCCATTGAGATTGCGTACCCAGTCGATATTACTGACAGACGATTCTCCGGCATTCTAAAAGGGTTTTAATTAAGTATATGTTAGGTAATGTTACCCAGATAGACATCCAAAGGCGAGCACAACAGGAAGCCCCAGCATTCATCATTTTACTCGCCTATTTTAATCTTTATAAAGTTGATCATTCCATTGTTGTTTTATTATGATAATATTAATGCACAGGTGGGAATGGAAGGCGCCTAATTTTAAATACTACATTGTCTCAAAATCTGCTAACAGTTTTTTTGTAATCGAAAACATAAAACGATAGATCTATTTAAATACATATTGAACAATTGTTTCGACTCAAAAGTCATTATCAATACTTCACTATTGATCATGCTTTTTTGGGCTCAAAGATATTGTATTTTTTTGCTTTTAAGGACTTCTCTAAATAGAGAAATATAAAAGTTTTGCTGAGGAAATACATAATTTTCATTTTACAGGTAAATATAATCGGGGGCGAATTCTTGAAGGTCATTGGGTATTGGGTATGATTGCGGGAAATTCCGAAGATTTAAGGTTGATTGTGTATTCGAATAATAATAGGGATTCAACCATTTTAATTGATATAATTAAAATTAATGTGGAGAGGGTACAATCAACTATCTGCGAATGGTTACGTTCATCAAACTGTTAACCACAGCGTTGAGTTTGTTGCTGATGATGGTACCCAAACGCAGAGAATTGAATCTCAATGGAATGCTGCCAATAATGTTTAAGCGGTCAACATGTTCCAGAAGAGGAATTTGCCGACAAACTGTGAGAATATTTTGGAAACGGTTTTGTAAAAAAAAACTTAGATCCCCTTCAGGAACTTTTATCAGCTATTAAATTACAATATGGGGATTTTAGAGACAATAATTAAAATAGTGGGTTAGGTTAGGTTAGGTTAGTTAAATTTTCGTGTTTTTGTGTTTAACGTTTAAATTCAAAAGGAAAAAAGTTTTAATTTAACTGACTTCGGTTATTCTAAAGTCGACTAAATTTGCTCGTAAAATGAAAACGGGAAACTTTCGTATTTTTTTGTTCACAGGAATGTTTAAAATCCAAATTAGAAAACAAAAATTAAATAACTGATTTCGATTATTCTAAAGTCCGGAAAATTAAAATGACGAATTTTAACAGGAAAATTTTTGTGTCTCACTGTTCGCAGAGGCTCTTAGAATGCAAAATTTATTTTGTTTTTTAGTTTATAACTCATTTAGGCTAAACGAAAGTTTACCCCCTTTTTGTATTGAGTATTTGATTAAATAATTCGTTGGAACAATCTGTTCTTTTATGATTTAAATAATAATATTAATTTATATTTATCACATCTTAGGCTCCCTAACGAGTCCCCTGTAGCTAAACAAAATAAAAGAAATGGTCTTACCCCAAACTAACCACAACACGTGTACGCATTTGCAAAAAGTGTTGTGGTTAATTTGGGGTAAGACCATTTCATTTCTTTTGTTTATTTCAATCACCACAGTCTCCTCTTATATTTATTCCCCTGCAGTTGTTTAGAAAATTTATTCTTAAAAACCACGATACCGATTTTGATGAAGTGTTACTTAGAAAAATCAAGTTTCTAAAGGAAAGATCTACTTACGTCTTTTATGTCTGACACCCGATCTCCGGGTTTGTTTTCTTGTGCTATCGTTTTGGCACACGCCCTGCCAAAAACGACCAAGTCTAGCAATGAATTGGCCCCTAATCTGTTAGCCCCATGGACACTGGAAGACGCAGCTTCGCCACAAGCGTATAATCCCCTGACAACTTGGTCCTTTCCATCAAAGTTTTTCAATACCTGAATGTCAAATTACACTGACGTTACAAAAAGGGTCGTTTCTGGAGTACTTCGATGTATATGTGTAAATAATAAATTTGCTTACTGGATTAGTCTAAGAGGGTTATTAAAATTTACCTGACCCTTATAGTTCGTTGGAATTCCTCCCATGTTATAATGTACTGTTGGAATTACAGGGATGGGTTCTCTTGTCACATCGACGCCGGCGAAAATTTTCGCTGACTCCGAAATACCTGGTAATCTAGAGTGCAATTGTTCTGCTGGTAAATGATGTAACTGTAAAAAGACATGGTCTTTTTCGGGACCAACGCCTCTACCTAAAATACCATTCTATCATTAAATACTTATTTGTGATAGTTTTCGCAAAAATCTTACGAATCTTGTGATTTTGAATAGATAACATTCGTATTGTTAAATAACACTAAAGATACTTTCTTAGAATAAGAAAGTTTTCAAACCTTTTTAACTTTTTAGTCAATTGGTACATAGGTCAACATTTTGAGTAGAGAGATTTTTTATTAATTTGTAGGCTTAGGGTCGGATCATCACAAAGACAAATATCTATGGCCCTGTGAACGCATTATTTAGTTTCATTTTATTTATTGCCTTGTATTTTTTTGTTTGTTCTATTTCTTGCGGGAGAGGGGCTCGGTAAGAAGAAAATATTTATAGCCCCAATGTGGGTTAATCCAACTGTTACGGTACAATAAACATATTTTTTTGTGTATAACTAGAAAGTTGTAGATATTAAAATTCGTATAGTTGTGTTGTATATATTCATGTTTTTTGTTTTATCAATTAATAATCATATTCTATAGGCGTATTTTTGAATATTTTAAACCATCATTATTATTATTTGTACATTTATTTAAGTTCCACTATTAGTAAATCTTGATACAATTTCAACAGTCAATTATCACTTTTATATAACTAAAACACAATGGAATGTTTCACCAATTTATTGAAATAAACTCAACAATTGTTTCGGTCATAGACCATTATCAAGAGTACTGTAACTATTTACTGTAAGTAAAATTTTATGTACTCTTAATAATGGTCTATGACCGAAACAATTGTTGAGTTTATTTCAATAAATTGGTGAAACATTCCATTGTGTTTTAGTTATATTGTTTTTAAAATGTTTCACAATAAGTGCACCGCAAGTAGTATTAATATTATTAATATCACTTTTATGTTTATAGTTGTAAATATACACTTATCAACTTCTATAGTTTCTTTTTGTGTGTTCAACTGTAATCATTGGTCCTTCGAGTATAATTTAATTCTATGTGGTACAGCAGTACAAACGCTGAGAAATATTTTTATACTAATAAAATAAACACCAACCTTGTGCAGGAGGTATATAAATGTGTATAAAACAAGGTTTTCGTGGTCGCAACCCTCCTTTAACTACTACTCTCTCCCTATTTAGACGCCACCTTGAAGAAGGGGTGTATTTTGCTTCGCCCTTCAACAAATTGATACAGACCTTTTTATACCTAATTAAATAATCTGTAACTTTCATTAATACATTTTTCACGTAACATTAATAATAAAGGTCCTATCAGCCCCTAAAATCGGTATTTTATTAAAATTAATTTTTCAACTTACAGCTCATATATCTTTTTTATTGTTGCTATGTGACACGTACGTATTAATAAAAGTTATTTATAGAATATTTAATTAACTACAAAAAATATTTGTATGCATTTTTTGTACAAGTGAGTATTAGTATACCACCTTTGTCTCGACCCCTTGTCTGGCCTAAAATTACAATTCTAATAATTTCAAAATCAATGCCAAAAGAAGTTTTTAATAATATTTAGAGATAAAAGTTTGAATTTGAGTATTTTCCGCCCGATGCTGTTGTCACGTAGCACACAAAAAGCCACTTTTATGCAATACGTTATCGTATAAAAAATATTGACCTCTGGTTGTGACGAAAAATATTTATTATATAATAAATCATTGCTCAAAATTCCTTCCAATAAATGCCGAATAAACCTATCCAGAAAAATGTCTATGATTTTCAACAACAAAAAAAAAGAACGTGATAAATATCAAAAACAAAGTGGAAGACGCTTATAATTCTTCCGTTTATAATATCGTTCGTATATAACGAAGAAATTTTACTTTTGATTTGTTCTGTATGCTACATAGTCCGAGTAAAAACATTTGTATATAACGTTATCCTTTATAAAGATGAATACGGTTTTAGTGGCATCAATGTTTTGTCCGCTGGCTGTAACGACCTGATTTCGTTGGTCCCTTATAACCGAATTTTACTCCATAATACGAAATTAAACAATTTATTAAATAAATAGGTAAAGAATATAAAAACAACTTTGGGTACAAGTTTCACTAATTTATTGTTAAATACCAATAATATTATTTAGACATTCACGTCATTTTCAAGAGTAATATGAAATTATACTTATATAATTAGTAATAAGTAATAATAAGTATAATTTCATATTACTCTTGAAAATGACGTGAATGTCGAAATAATATTATTAAGTATTTAACAATAAATTAGTGAAACTTGTACCCAAAGTTGTTTTTATACTCTTTACCTATTTATTAAATATGGTGTTTCACAATAAATGCGATATAAACAGTATTTCTATTAAACAATTTATGATTGATTACCATTTTTAAAAACAAATAACCAGGCCCAGTATAAGATAAAAATTGAATTGTTTCGACTTTGATGAAAATCCATACTAAATACGTAGTCACGTAAAAACACTTACTAAGATTTTCACAACTTTTGTGTTTACTTATTCGTATTAAAGATACAAATGTCATCGTATCTTAGACCAAATGTAATGTAAGTGACCTGACGTTAGGTCAATAATAACACGTCTCGCATTGGTCTCGTTACAATATCAATTTCTACCAATGTCATTTAATCAACAAAAGAATTGTTTATTAATTATCTAGACTCATTAACCACATGCAGAGCAATTTTATGGAATTATTTTACTCTAACAAATATCCAAACGTTTGAACTTGACCTTCTGGTATCGTTCTACGAAACAACGCGATCGCAATACATTAAAGTTAATTAAATAATAATTTCCCTTTTTTTGTTTTTGTTGAAAATAAAAAAAAACGTACCTTCCCTGATTTCGATAGTCATGGCTCTTGACACGACATCTCTGGAAGCCAAGTCTTTGGCAACTGGAGCGTACCTTTCCATGAATCGTTCGCCCTGAGAATTAATAAGGAAACCGCCCTCTCCTCGACACCCTTCGGTAATAAGGCAGCCGGCACCGTAGATACCCGTAGGGTGAAATTGTACGAATTCTAAATCTTGACTTTGAAGGCCTGCCCTGGCCACCATACCACCACCATCCCCAGTACATGTATGCGCAGATGTGCACGAAAAATATGCTCTCCCGTAACCCCCGGTTGCTATTACCTGCACTTGGACAAATAATAATCATGTATTTATTATTTTATTTGAATATTTGATTTGCATACATATGGGTGGATGATCTATTCTTCTCTTTAATAATTTTTGTTTGGCTGAATTTTTTTGTTATTTTGTCCCTCTAAATATTACAGCTACTAAAGTTTCATCAGAATTTTAAAATATTATTGAAAATGTATCTCAATAAATTTTAAATTAAAATCACTGTAAGTACAAGATTTTATTTTATTTATTTTTTTTAATTTACATTTTACTCAATCTGGTAAGAATTTATTATTATATATCGACAGAGATTACCCTCGAAGAATAACAAACAAACATATATATTTTGAAGTTGATAGCAAATGATTAAAATAAGTTACGATAAATGAATAAATACTACTTTGTTTAATATCACTTTTTTATTTAGAAATCCTTTTGACTATAGTTTCGACAAATAGCTTGTCATTGTCAAACAAATGATTCAAATTGAATGAATATAAACAGATGTACAGTGGTGTATATATATATTTTTTTTGGAAATACCATTAATTATTAAATTTATTGAATAATACTGAGTGGTACAAATCTACCTGGTCGTTTAACAGGTTATTTTCGGAAATTTTTGATGCTTTATATACTTCTATGGATTCTAAAATATTAAGTTTAAAGCCTTTATTTACATTATCAATAATTTTAAGATTTTCTATAGTAGGAAACTGATGGCCTGTTTCTAAAAAATAGTTTGCAAAATTGGAATTATCTTTTCTTAATCTAAATGATCTAAAGTGTTCGTTATAACGAGTTCTAAATGACCTTCCAGTTTGGCCTAAGTAATATTTCAATAGAAATCGGTAATGTTCTATCTGCAAACAACCTAACAGTTAGTTTTAAGACAAACAGATACTTTTTAATTCAAAAGATGAAACTGACAAATTTGAACAAACTGGAGTCTATAAACTAGAATGTACAGAATGTGATTCCTTTTACATAGGCCAAACTGGAAGGTCATTTAAAACTCGTTATAATGAACACTTTAGATCATTTAGATTAAGAAACGATAATTCCAATTTTGCAAACCATTTTTTAGAAACAGGCCATCAGTTTCCTACTATAGAAAATGTTAAAATTATTCATAATGTAAATAAAGGCTTTTAAACTTAATATTTTAGAATCCATAGAAGTATATAAAGCATCAAAAATTTCCGAAAATAACCTGTTAAACGACCAGGTAGATTTGTACCACTCAGTACTATTCAATACATTTAATAATTAATGGCATTTCCAAAAAATATATATAAACACTACTGTACATCTGTTTATATTCATTCAATTTGTAATCATTTGTTTTTACAAATCTGTTTATATTCATTCAATTTGAATCATTTGTTTGACAATGACAAGCTATTTGTCGAAACTATAGTCAAAAGGATTTGTAAATAAAAAAGTGATAATAAACAAAGTAGTGTTTATTCATTTATCGTTAAGATGAATTATCACAAACTAACGGCTGAATCAATCCAATTTATAAAATAAGTAAAATTATGTTGACTGGTTCACGTAAAATCAATTGCTCTATTAATAGTTACATACCTATTTTTTGATTTTTGCTTTGTTGACTGTTTTGCACGTTTATCTACTGTGGTTTATAAATAATCAATAACAATTATTTAAAAATAATTACCGTATTTTTCGCTTTGAACCTGTGTATGGTACCGTCCTCCATGCAGAGTGCCATAACTCCTTTACATTCTCCATTTTCCATAATTAAGTCGGTAGCGAAGTATTCGATAAAATAGTTGCAGTCGTACTTTAATGATTGACCATACAGGGTGTGCAAAAGACTGTGGCCAGTTCGATCGGCTACCGCGCAACATCTATGCGCTTGTCCGCCTTTGCCAAATTTTAAAGATTGTCCGCCGAACGCTCGCTGATAGATTTTGCCGTCTGTTGTCCGCGAAAATGGCATTCCGTAATTTTCGAGTTCTATTACGGCCCTGGGAGCTTCTCGGGTCATATAATGGATGGCGTCCTGATCTCCAAGCCAATCGGAACCTTTCACCGTATCATACATGTGCCATTGCCACATGTCGTCTTCCATATTACCTAAAATTTAAATTCTACTTAGCAGTTTTTATTAATATTTAAATTAAAATTAAAGTTCAATCTATTCAGAAATTTCGAAGATTAATCCATACAGATAAAAATGTGTCTTAATAGCGTACAAACATTAATTAATAAGAAGAAGCATGTCAAACGGCCCCCCTCCGGCTTGAAAATGAGTTCAGTTCTGCTATACGTTTTCGTTAAATTCATTTCCATTTTCTATCGCTATTTCATTCTTGTGAATTGTAGCGTTATCATACAAGTCTATTCAGGTGAAGTAGATAAAGCCTGTCTTCACTTATGTTCTGGATAGTATCGAGATTTATATCTGTTACAAAATAAATATAATTTCTGTTATAATAATTTTTTGTTTTACAATAAAAAGTATACAAAATTATTGTATCCGCTTAGAGTGCTTTCTATTGTTTTAAATAGCCCTTGTAATTGCCTTAATATATTTAATAATAACCTAAGTGAAGAGCTAACCGCGTGGCCGACGCACCTCTGCCTGCGCGAGCAGGTTGCCATGAGAACGGTTAGCAGCAAATTTGCTGGTCTAGCGTTCCCCACCCGTTACCAAATAGAGAAGAGATTGCGACGGGTCAACCAATTACTGTACGTACATGTATTTTACATATATTTTTTAATCTCGGGAATACTTATTGCTGTACTTACGCTTAATTCGAAATATTCATATTGTTCGACAGATTCCCTGGCACATCTTTTGAGGGATGTTCGAGAGCATACTGTACCTAATTTTAACTTTTTTGTAACGGTTTTTTTGCAACTCTTCGCCTATTTTCGAAGGTATGAGACGCCACTGTCGTTCAGGATTGACTAACAAAAACTTGATCATGTTATAACTGGCGATAAATAAACAATTCCCGATGCAAAATGAGAAGTGTTAAAAATTTTGAAATCCGTCTTGTATGTATTTTTGAGGCAAAAATGAATGGACCGATTTTGACACTTTGTATTTGACTGAAATTATATCATTATTTTCAAAAATTGAAATTTTGAAAGGATCTTATCCAGCATTGCAGTTAAAAACTCTTTGTTCCATGGTGCAGTTCTCACAATTACGCACGGTTCTGTATTGTTGCAAAATTTTAGAAAAATTAGAACCTTTTCAGATGTGGTGTTATAGGCGGATGATGAAAATACCGTGGATAGAAAAAGTTAGAAATGAAGAGGTATTACAAAGAATAAGAAAAAAAGGGCGCTATGGTAGTCAATAAGGAAAAGAGGGACAGGTTGGTGGGACACCTTTTTAGACACTAAAAGCTAGTTAGTGACATACAAACAACATACAAAGAAGGACAGAGGAAAACGTACATTATTAATTGTTAGGGATCTAGGATGTTCTAGTTTTAAATCGAGAAATGTCGTCCTAGAACTTATGTTACCGGTTGCTTGAATTTCTTCTTAATCCGGCTCTGTAAACAGTCTGCGCTTTCTTGTTTCATTAATAACCGAAAAAATTCCAAATTTAAGTAGGCAAACAAAATGTAACTGTTAACAATCGTAACACTGATTTGAATAGTTTAGGTGATTTCAAAACGATAAACATTTACACACTGGAACTAGAACTACCAATGGTTATATTAATATTTAGAAAAGCCACTTAAATTTGCTGCCGACGATAATAATAATAATAATAGCGTTGTACGTTGAATCATTACTCATTAAATAGACACTAGTAATAATTATTGGGTATACTGTATACTGTAGAGTTAGTTATATAATGCCTTATAATAATGTAAAAGTACGATATGCATACCTAGTTTTTGTTTACAAAGGAATCGAGTATTAATTCAATTATTTTTAACTTTCGAGATAACTACGAAATCAGTTAGTTATAAGACCCACTGATAAGAAACATTGTTTATATACATCGTGTAATTTTCTACATGCATTCATTATATAAACAAAAAGTGAATTTCGTAGTAATTTTGTAGGTAAACGTAGACCATTCTCCCTAATATATTCGAGTATGTATGTGTTTAGATACTATTCTTATTAGTATGAAACATATAAATACAAGATGAACATTTTTATTGCTAATATAAAAATTATATATTTGTAAAAAATTAATTTGAATTTGTCACGAATTTTAAACAATTTTCCAGAAGTCCAGATAACCAGATAACTCGGTAATAAATAAATAAATAACTGATTTAAAAAAAAGTATATTAAATTCTAATTTGGCAATACAATGTTCGGTGAAATCTAAAAACATTATACTTTTGAAAATACCACAAAAGTAGAAGAAATAATAATTACAAATATTCAAGTATTTTCCTTTCAGTTGTATACTTGACCGCGTGACTTCGTCAAAAAAAATGTTTACCTAAAGCAGCATTAATTCCTCCTTGTGCAGCCACGGTATGCGACCGGGTAGGGAACAACTTTGTAACAACAGCTGTTTTGAATCCTTCAGCCACCAGGCCAAAAGCAGCCCTAAGACCTGCCCCACCGGCGCCAACAACAACAGCGTCATATGTATGATCTACTACAGGATAAACTTTCGAAATACCATCGGATACTTTGGCGTCTTTCCTATCTACAGAAATATGAACACCTCTACTTATCACAGCTGGAGCCTAAAATTTTTTTTTATATATTTACCACATACACTTGACCTATATAATAACTTAAAAAGGTGCAAATAAATTAGTACTGGTTTAGAATAATATTTAGCGTATTTTTATAATTTGCCCCAAAAGGCGAATACGAAGATCGTAAAAAACTCTTGCATCCCTTTATAAAATGTAAAATATTTTTTTAATGGTGTTGTTATATATTGCGACAAAAATAATTGCATTAAAGTATTTTTTATTTTGTATACGAAAAGGAAAGTGTAGAAAATTAATTTTGCCGATTCTTTTTCGCAAACTGCTCTTTTATAATAGTTATGTAACATACAAATAAACAGAGTGTTATTGCTCGTTAAAAAATAAGCGTTACAGTTTACTTACTTTAAATAGCACATTCTTTGATAAAAAACAATTTATTTTCAATAAACTCGACATATTTTTCAAAACATTAACACGCTTACTATATGGACAAACGACAAGTTCACTTTTTGCAACCACAACTACACTGTTGCTGTCTGCTTTTCCGCTACACTTATTTCGTTTCTTTATCGTTACCAGAGATTACTGATTTCGTTTTCCTGCTCTCTATACAAGCAGTGTGGCCAACGTTCAAATCAGAATCGTTGCGCCGCGTTTTCCTTCAGTCATGCTCTAGCTTTAATCGATATTGTTGACACAAGATGGCAGCTGCTATTCCATTTCTTTTTGAATTTGAAAAAAGTCACGGTCCTACTTATCAATAGAAAAAAATACGTTTTTGTATTTCTCTTAACAATTAAACGATTATTAAAAGACTTTATCTCTTTAGATTATTGCATTTTATAATGTAAATAACATATATTTCTTTATATTTTAATAAACATTAAGACAAGATGGCGGCTGCCACCACTGACGTATTCGATAATAACTTAATTAGCTTCTTTTGATATTCAATTATCGAAATAAGTTTTAATTATTTTATCTAAATTTAAAATTCAATTTTGATTTTTAGTTACTGTTATAAAATAAAAAGCCTTTATACAAATGGTTACAATTGACAATATTTAAATATTTGAATGTGTATGATTATTATTGTTTAGTTCATAATTTTGTAGGAATGTAAATTCCACGGCTTTGAACTGCGTGTTTTAATATTAAAATACCAAAAATTAGTTAGTTTTTCACTACATTTCACTGAAGTTTTAATAGCGATATTAACTTTTATTAACCAACATTAAAAAAATATACATGTATTTTTCAATTAATAGTACATTATTACTAGAAACTACAAAGCTAAAATCGATAACCACACCGAGGAATGAGTCTTCAAGAATTATATTTTTTGAGAAACTACGTGGTCTGGAACAAAAAAATGCGAAATTAGCTTCAAATGTTTCATCCTTCTGTTACTTGTCAATACAAAACGGATTACAATTATTCAAAATATAAATAATAGAAAATATTGAAATTATTGCGTCCCAGTGTCAGATGCAACTGGAATTATAACAACAATTTATTAAAATACCAAAAAAATCGGACTTTTGAATCAAACATTAAAAATCAATGGAATTTTAATGGGAAATTGTGAACGAGGCAAATATTTTTTCATTAAATTGTTTTAAATTTTCAATAAAATGTAGGTGTTTTGTTGTGTGTTGGGTTTTGCTATTATAAACTATAAATATGTCTAACTATGAAACATCATACAGTTAAAAAGCTTATCGGTTATCAAGTAAGTAAATATTAATAAAATTTTGAAGTGTGCTCTCAAATTTTCTCTTTTGATTGCTCGTTTAAGAGGGTGAGATTAAAACGTGTTATATTTTCTTTTGTGTAAAGTTTCGTGAAAAAATACATACGACATTAACTTCAAAATTTTTCTTCTGTTAGTTGTCAGTATATCAATGAATAAGAGTTAAAAAGGTAATTAAAATAAAATACATACTGTTAGTGCTGAAGGACATTTTTTTCAGCAAAATTTTTCTTTAAGTTATGCACAGAATAGCGATTGTATAAGCCCCAGATGCTATCCATCATTTTCTTACTGTAATGCAACGGTTCAGGTGGATAAGTTTCATTAAATTGCATAGAAGATTTTTGATTATTTCCAGTTGGTCCACCTCTAGAAAAACCATCAAACTTATTTTCATTTTTGCGAAGTTTGTCGACCATATAAAGTCCTTGAGGAACTGTCGTCATCTTTTGATTCAGTTTGCAGAATTGACCTACAACGTATAAGAGAAATGACATTTTTTTTTTAATACAATTAACGATAGCAGGTGGTCAAATAATTAGTTTCATATTAGGTTTGTTTGGATACAAATGGGATACCATTTCATTGTAAAATGAAAACAATAAACTAGAAAATGAAATAGTTTGTGGGACTTCACCAAATAATACACTAAAGCCCAACATTCCACATAGAACTGTTTAAGAAACTCTAAAAAGTGCCATCCTCAGTTAGAGAAGGAATCTTTTATTCTTGTGTTATTTATTTATTTTATTTATACATTGCTTGAAATGGATTGAATATTGCACCTAATCAAGACGAGATATATGCTGTTAATTGTTAATTTCAGGTAAATATTAGCATTTGCATTTGATGAACATAGACTTAAAAATGTTTATTTAGTCATACGATAGTAGTTTTATTATTATTCATAAGTTTGTATGGTAAATTTTAATGTCTACTTATTTATATTTTTTTGCGAACAAAAGAACTAAATATAAGTAAGAGTAAAAATGAAATTAGTCAAATTTTTCAATTTGTGTGTTCAAGTTGTGAGAAAATGTGTAACATGTGCTGCCTAATCGTGCCTTTAAAAATTATGTAAAATGCGCTTAATTGTAAAACAAAGGTCATATAGACTTACAACAAACAGGATAGATATCTTCCTCACGATGATGAAAATACAATATCTTCTCAACGTTAATCTCGGTTCTTTGTAGAGTTACCATTCGATTAGATTTTCAAGAAGACAAAAAAATAATACTTCGAAATAACTTGGAACACTAATTTCTTTGCACGCGCAACGAATAAAAACTTCGACAACAATCGAATAACAACAGTTACTTTTAAGGCATGCGACCACTTTAAATCTTCTTTAATAGCCTTATCAACTGATATTTTATGTAAATATAGAAAGCGACCGTCCGGCAACGGACTGAAAAATTGCGGTGATAAAAATAATCAACTAAAAACTGATCAACAAGTATTAACCTACAAATATTACAAAACGTAGAAATTATTTACTTTTGAAAACAACTCTTCTTTATACTACTACTCCCTAACTCGATTTCAATCTTATTATTCCATTATTTAAAAAAATGTTTTAGTCTTCTTAGTGGTCAACTACTAGATGTGACCACTTCCACTGTAATTTTTGATTTGAAACTAACCCAACATGTGTAATCAATTTATTGAAATGCGTACCTAGAAGTAATTGAAAAATTTTTAAAAGAGATTCAAAAATACATTACATAGTATACATTTTTGAAAACAATGTAAATGTAAAGCACGGCCTTATGACAATCTAGAACAGTGGCGTCGCTGCTCAGTAAACACCCCGAAACTTCATTATTTTTGTAGATCTTCTAGGTTTCGTTACTAAGGATCAATTTCTAATATAATAAGGAATGAATTTAGGAAATCATTTTTTAATCAAATTCAAAGGCATTGGGAACGTTCAAGTGTTATGTAACGCAATTTGGGGAAAGGGGGTCCTGTAAAACGTTCGGGGTTCATTGTTTTTAACTTCCCACTAAGAAAATTAATTGGGAAGTTATTGTATCACCCCAGATCTCGATTTTTTGAGGTCCTAGAAAGCTATTCTGACTTTTGAAAAATAGTTTTTTGAAAATATTTTAGAAACTACTGTGCCGATTAATTGCAAAATCTAATCAACTCTGTTCCTCATAAAACGTCGATTAGCGCAAACCGCATCAAAATTGGTTGATTCGTTCGAGTGATATCACTGGAGAAAAATTTTCAAGAAAAAGTTTTTTCAAATTATCTTCTCAAATTTTCATTAGATTGTTTTTTTTTTGTAAGAAATTATTTTTTGTGTTTGAAAAACTACTTCGATTGCCGGAAACTGCATTTCGATCGGTTTATTCGTTCGAGAGATATCGTTGAAGAAATTTTTCAGAAAAGTGTTTTTTTTTCAAAATATCTTGTCAAATTTTGGTCAGATTGATTTTAATAACTCAAATAACTGCGTTCACTGCCGTAAAGTAAAATTAAATAAAATAATGGGTTCAAAAGATATTAAAATTTGAAAATTTCCAAAAAAATGGTTTATTAACATAACTTCTAGATTTTTAAATTTATCAATTTTTGACCCTCGATAACATTTTCTTAACTTAAAATTAAACAACATATTAGCGCAATTTGGGGGGAGGGGGTCCTATAAAACATTACGATGCATTACAAGGGCGAGAGCGGGGTTTCAAGAATCTTCAAAAATTGCGTTACGTAAAATTTGAATGCCCCCTTTGCTGTTTGACCAACGAACGATGTATGTTTAATGTATTTATAAAAATCTTGATTATAATAATATTTTCAATTTTTTTATTTGATTAATGGTCTTATTTTGCGCTTATACAAATACAATAAGTGCCTGGTTTAGCTAACTCATCAATTTTTAAAACAGTTGGAGCGCAATTAAATGTTCCCGTGTCTGTAATTGCTATGTAAAAGTTAAAAAGGTTATCAGTACATTTCGCTGGGTAGACCGTGTGATTAATGTAATACGAGGCAAGATATATTTAAAGTTTGTCCTATTTAACGATTGACGACGTGCAGACTTGGAGATATACAGATAAACTTATTTGTTATTAGAAAATGTCATTCTATCATTGAAACTATAACTTGGAACGGTTTATCTGAACAAGTTAATTTCGATAGAAACTTGCAACAAAAACGTACAACTACAAAAAAAAATTCGTTCCTGGGCATTGAATTTATAGCTCGGCAAGTTTTAATAATCAATAAATTACGTTTAACGTAATAATATTCCACGCATGCTTAAAAACCCATATTATTATTAGTTCTATTCTATATTAGCATAAACAATTTAGTTTAATATAGAACTTGCCAAGTTATAAATTCATATAAAAAAACGCAACAAATTTTCTTGTTGTAAAAATTGAATGGATTCGACCTTTACATGATGAAAATCCAAAATCATAAATAAAACGAAGGTGTTATTTTTCACAATAAATAAAATAACCAATTATTTACAGAAATGCGGTTTGAATATTACATTTAAAACGAATTCCTCATTAGGCAGTATTATGAAAAATAATTACGATAAAGTTATAAAAGAAAACTAATCAGGAGTTTATAAGTTAACGTGTGGATCTTGCCAAAAAATTTACATAGGACAAACAGGGAGAAGCTTCAAAAAACGTTTGTCTGAACATAAAAATAGTTATACAAAAAATAAAACAGATTCTACTTATGCCAATCATGTCACTATAGAGGGACATCAATTTAATTATAAATTGGATATTTTACATATAGAAAGTAAGGTAATTAACTTAACATTATTAGAAGCTTTGGAAATTAATAATTACAAAGAACTAGATATTTTAATTAATGACCAAACAGAATGCAACAATTCCCCCTCTTAAATTTATTATAAAGACCATCTTAGTATATAAGTATAAAAGTAAAACAATAAAAGTTGTTGAATATCTTTAGTAGTAATTAGTCCCTGTCTGAAGAAATTATTATTATTAGCGAAACGATCCTCACGTGTGTGAATAAAATTGTGAAAATCAATACCTTTGTTACAAGAAAATCAAGTCGAGTACTGTGGAACTTGACTAAATTAACAGTAAAAGCCGAAGTTCCACAAAACGTTTGAAAACCTAAAAACTATTTCGATACCAAACGTGTCATCCTCAGGTATTTAAACGTTTCGTGTTAGTTAAAATCATCTCTATTAACGATGTCTAATAATTTTTTCAAAAATCAATAAAATTATAAAAGAGCCCTGGAAAAGCACTGCTGGAAGTTTCCTTTATTTATTATAAATTCTTAACAAATATTGTTTTGATATTTACGTCGTGATTAAAGGATAGGTACATGAAATATGATTATATTCGACAATCTGTGTATAGTTATTTCCTGAAAATTTCACAATTAAGAGAGGTGTATTATTACTGAGTAATTCAGTTTGGTTATTAACTAAGAGTGAATTTTCATAAGCAGCTTTCTTAATTTCGAGATTTTCAAGTAAATTTAGTTTAAGTCTTTTCCTGGCAAAATGAAACTTTTTAACAGAGTTAACATTGATAGTATGCTTGTAGTTGATGCAGTGATCTGCAATTCCCGTTTATTTTTTACAGTTTATTATATTTTTAACATGGTCATATATACGATATTAAAAGGCCTTACAAAAAACTTTATAAACTCAACTTGTTTGTAAACGATTAATTTTAGTTTCGTTGTTAACCAATAGTGTTTTTGTGCTCATTTATAATTTTATTAATTAAGAATGTTCCACAATGAATGCAACACAAACTCGTTAAGTTTTATTAAATATCAATAATTTGCAATTTTCATTTTTTCCCCGCATATAAGTAACTACTTTGGTGCCGACTTCCAAATTTCTAAGTCGTTTAGAAGTGGTCTAGATTTTTGAATGAAGTGGCTTAAATGACTTAAGAACTATCACTGATTTATTAATGAAATTTGTAATTCTGAGTGTTCGTCTTAATAAACGTACAAATTCTGTTTGCAAAGTGTGTAGGTGTTATAATTTTTAGGTATGGGGAATTTTTTTTTGTTTTGTTTAGATTATTCTCGAGGAGGGGAAATCTTCAAAAGACACCCCCGAGAGGGTAGTGTCGGATTCACCGTAGTGCCTACCGACTAAAACCCCTCCTCGAGATGGGAGCTCAACCCGAAGGTTATACATCCCAGGGAAAAAAAGGGGAGGCAATTAGGACTAGGTTGGGATGTGGGTAGGGAGATAGCGTTGAGAAATCGGTGGCCCACCACAGATGGTTGGGTGGCCACTCGCGCTGAAAAGCGAAACTAGAAGACTGGCGGTGAGCGGGAGGGGTAACAGCTCATTGTAGAAGGTGACAGGGACTTCTATAACGATCGTTCGGTTTGGGGAAAATGGCAAAAAGTACCGAGATGGACGGGTTCGGGTGATCTGTCACTGAAGTGCAATTTCGGGGAGAGAAGAGAGACCGGTCTTTCCTTCAGAATCTGGGAGTTTCTGACGAACCAGGGATAGTTTAATGCGGAGCGAAGGATCCGCATGTAAGTGCCTTGTAGAAGTTGGAGTGGCGCAGTCCCAGATAAGAATGGCATATGTGCAAATACTCCTGATGAGTTATGGGGATGGCGAAAATAGCTTTAAATAGTTCGTAAAATACACACACTGCTGATGTCGTCTTTTTCTTTTCCATATTTGGTTGACAGACTGCCGGTATTAGCCCTCGGAGTAGTTGATTCTGTTGATTCCATATTAATATCTATTTACTCTTGAAAAAGGGATCATATCCCGAAACATGTATCCTGCCAAAGGTTCTTTCGGTTAAGTTATGATAAAATGGACTGCTTTTCTTTTTATATACACTTTATTTTTCACTATTTACACTTATTTTGATTTGATTTAGTTATATTGATTATGAGTTTGGATGCATGAATGTTGATTTAAATCAAATAAAATAGAATATAATGTAATTGGATAGAATATAAAAATTGAATTGAACGTAATTTCGCTTATTTCTATTTAAATAGCCTGCAAAAATAAACAACGCCCCAAAGTGAAAAATATCCACCTCTTGAAGCTAAATACCGCCAAGCGCAATTTACAAAACCGGTGGTGGTGTTCTTAAGGTTGATGACCGATACATCTGAAGGTATTTACAAGTGGTATCATAAAGGAGCCAAAGTCTATTTTTGGAATTTTAGAAACGTATTTACAATTGAGGACACAAAAGATGCCTATATACAAAAGAGAACAAGTACCTACAAACTAAACATAACAGATATATACACAAACAGACAAACAATTAGAAAAAACAAAACTAAAGATTTTCATACACTTTATTTACTATTCGTAACATATGTTTCGCCAAACTTTGGCTTCCTCAGACGTGAGTAGTTACTATTGAGTAAGTAGTAACTAAAGTGTGTGAAAATCTTTAGTTTTGTTTTTTCTAATTAAGATGGACTTTCATCAAGGAAAGGTCCAAACTATCAAATCTTAGACGAACAATTATTTTTAATATTTATAGCCACTTAACAGAAACAGAAATCAAATAAACCCAATATTTTTTTTTGTTTTTTTCGGAAATTATAGCACCGAAACCTATACGTGGCCAATGGCTTTCCAACAGATCAAGTACCAACTTCAAGCAATTAAAGGCGTCCTCTTTTCTCTTATATTATAGTAACATTTTTCAGATTGCGTTGTGGACCAAATCTTCAAGGTTACGTTAGTATTATTATTAAACTCAACACAAAAGGAAGGCCGTTCTAAATAGCTTATTTACAGGAAATCCATTCAAATGTTTCCAATGTCTTCTACCCGCACCAGTTTATGTGAAAATCGCACAAGTTCTTAAATAAACAAAAAATAAATAAAATTCGAGGTTCAATTTTCCACTGATTTATTTAACAACTTAACAATTATTTCATCTTCAGACATAATTATTATGTCTTCTGAAGATGCCCATGTTGGGTGAAACTTGTTTGAATCATGATTTTCCATAATGTAATGGCTGAATCAATTAATTTCTTAAATAAAATTGAAAGTTAAAGATTTTTAAAGAGAATTGTTTTTTTCAGAGTATTCAATACTCTTTGAAAATGATATTTGTATTTTGAGTATTCTAAATCTACTAAATTCGTGTAGAATCGACCAAGAATTATTTAGTGAAAATAGGTCAATCTTCTGATGAAAGTATTTTTATTCACAAAATAAAAACACGAAGTTTCATAAAAAATGTATTGTATTCACGATTCAGATTCAAAATCATCAATTGATGATGCTACTCTATGGTGAAGCATTATACTCGTCAATCCAATATATTTTTCTTTAAACTTTGTGTGCTTTTATTTTGTAAATAATAATGGATAAGTTTGTATATGTATGACATAACAACTGCTGCTCTGAAGATATTATTTTTGTTTTAAAAAACTTCTTATCAAAAGTGTTAGGTAATTTACTTTTCAATTTTAAAAGGCAGTTGCAATTTCATCTTTTTCTTGACCAAATCTGCATACTGACGATTAATGTGGTTGCTACTATTGGTTTTGATCGTGCTAAAACGAAACCGACGTTGTTTTAAATAAATAAAATGTTTTTTATTAAGAGAATAAGCTGATACTTGTTGAAACTTCATAATTTAATAAAAATAGAAAACGTAGTTTCAAGAAAAAATTTTTATTGTGACACACAACAATTGTTTGACCATACAGTGGCTTCATCAGGTGATGACTTACAAATTTCAGAAATACAAGCAGCGGTAGGACCGAAGTTGCTACTAAAAATAAAGATCTACCTGCTGCAAAATTGGGGTTTTAAAAGTAAACAATCAATCTTGCCACCAGATAAAAGGGTGCTCATCTACCTGATAAGGTAGTGGTAAGGAGTGTGGTTCTTGTATTACGAAAACGACAAAAGCGTGTGAATCATTTAACTCAAAATTTAACGAATCTTTTAACACAGCTCATCCATCAATATATATACTTGTCAAGAAGTTAAAAGAATTTCAAATTGACACTTATGTCAAGATTCAAAGTTAAAAAACACCTTTCAAAATTAAGGATGACTCCGTAAGAAGTAAAGTGAAAACTATCATGGAATTGTGTGAAAAATTTAAAAACAAAACAATATCGAACATCGACTATATAAAATGTATATCATATTTACGTTGAAAAAATTGTTGACTGATATATGTGTAAGTATGTATTTATAATGTCTTATTAATTACTTTTAAACCAATTCCATAAAATATCAATAAAGTATTTTCCTTTCTCATTAGAATAATTTCTATCTATTAGGTGTAGTGGCACAATCGGTTGTACCTTTTCAAAGACCGTTTTTGGCCAGTGGCAAGATCGGTTGGACCTTTTTTGGTCAGGTATAATTTGGTGGCACCTTCGCCTACGCCCACAAGCAGTATATATATAATGATCCTAGTCGCAGAAGGGAGGGGAATAAATTAAAGTATATTTAATATCGGTGAATTCTTATAATCGATTTGGTCATTTAACGATAAGTTTTATTTAAAATTTCTATTTATTTCTAAACTTTCTAAACAATTTAATTTTTTTTATCACTTTGTATCATTTCATATAAAAACATGTTCTTAATGCGTATACACATACACAATACATACATCGTTGTATTCGACTATGCGATACAACATTGATATGATAAGTATATTCATAAATATATTGTAGCATTTCAAGCAATAGTTTCTCGGAAATTTTAAATTTGGTACGAACTCGTGTTTATTTTATTTTGCATTATATTCATTTCTTTTGTTAAACGTAAATATCTTCAAAATTACATTCACTTTTATTATCTTATTGTTATATTCATTCTCCAAATTTCGGTTTTAGTGCAAACAACTATTTATTATATTTATTTCCTTTAAGCGTAAACTCGCATTCAATATTTTCAAAATAATTTTATTTTATTATCATATTGTTATGTTCATCGTCAAACTTTCATTGTATTCTCACGTTTAAGGTATTATTAAAATTACCAAATTAACCAGGGTGATTAACTGAAGGAGTGCAATAACTTGTGGGGTTGTTGCTATGGTCGTTTTGGGATACTGTGCCCTCAGGCTAGGAACAGCTTTTGTCAACCCGCACTTCATTATAGTTTATTTAAGCTGAAACTCAGAAATTAATTACCAGATTCTTAAGAGCATTTTTAAAGCCATTAAAAAAGAGATTCTTTATATATCATTCAAATTTAATACAATTATTCAATAGTCAAACAAGTAAAAGAGCTTACTTTCTTCGATATCTGTTAACCTTGTTATAAAAATAAATAGTGTAAGTGTTGTTATTAAATATTTAAAACCAATCTTCATCGTTTCTTTCGTGAACAAGTTAATAATATTACTCGCAATTAATTTTGACGTGTAACTGTGGGAATTCAAGAAAAACAACTTTTTAAGTACGAAAACTGTCATGCTGTTTTTAGAAACTGTCAAAATTACATGAAGTTCATGTTCCGATTTCTTCTTCCTTAAAAAAGTAACGGATACGGTTCTGGACGTGACGGAATCGCATCCTTTCGTTTTGTATTCGTGACGTACCATTCGCCTCGATTATTGACTGAACTGGTGTGAACTCTCCATCGGCGTCTTATATACTTATACTGTACATAGTATACAGTGTGGTATATACCTATTATATTTTGTGTATGTATAAATATTCTTGTGAATGTTGGTTTAAAGCGAGGTCGAACCGTGGCGTAGAATTGTATTGTAATATCTTCTGGTACCAACCTGAGTAGATGACAGCTAACAATCCACTATATTTGTAACTGAATTACTAACGATTGTTAGAACAACAGACAGACAGATAGATAGGTATATACTTAGACTCTTAGATAGCAGTTTGATTGCGCAGCGCTGTAGGTATGAATATTAGAATACCTGCATTTATTTGAAGTGCACGTGACAATATAATCTGTGGAAGGAGTGGATAAATATTTGTGTATTTGTAGTGAAGTTCGTTTGTTGTCAATGTAAGGATAAATTGTTATTGTAGTGTTTTACAAAATGCGCCTTTTCAGCGGTAAATGTACATCCTCCGCCCGTTTAGATGGTAAGACTGCCATTGTAACGGGTTCAAATACCGGCATTGGAAAAGAAACAGTGAAAGACTTCTTTTTAAGAGGTAAGTGAAGTGTTTGTTTATCAGTGGCGGATTTACCAGTAGGCTGAGTAGGCTGGAGCCTAGGGCGGCAGATTTAGGGGGCAGCAAATTTGGCCCAAAATTTTTTTTATCTTAAAAAAAAACATTATTATATACACAAAGAAACGAGTGACAAAATTTTTAATATTTTAGTAATGCACAGTATACTGAACACTCTTACGTCCGTAATCCGTATATAAAAGATTACTGAACGCACTGTAAAATATAGATACTTATGCGATTATGAATTTTTAAAATATTCCAATAGCGTTTCAATTTTAATTACAATTTAAATTTAGTAACTTTTACCCATTTTTAAATTAAAAATTTAATAACGTGGGTTGCAAAAATAATCTAGGAACTGACACAACTATCCCCTAGTTCACAATCATACTAATAACGGGAAAAGGCCGACGTAATGAGGACGATAGAACACAAATCATAAAGTTGTAATTTCAGAATAAATATGATTGTGAACTAAACTAGCGTATTGAATTTCAAAGCTCAGTAGGGGCGCCAAAAATTGAATAGCCTACTAGCGGCAAATTTGTAAATCCGCCACTATTATTTATATATATATCATCTTGGGGACAATTTTTTATATGTACAATATACAATCCTTAGTAAATTGTCAGCGCTATTCCTGGACTGTTTTGTTTTTGCTTTGTCAATTGACTCAAATATTCATTCACAAATCCTCGGCTATATTTGCATTAAAGATGCCACCAAAAAGATTAATAAAAAATTAGATAGATCATGTTAGAATAATCCGGAAAAGAACTTGTAACATATTTACGATGCCGACCGTGAAAGCCTGACGACTATGGTTACTTTAATAAACTTTGATTTTTGCCTATTTATATGTGCTACCCCCTATTGAAGTTTTATTTTATAATGTAATAGGACGTCTATGTATAAGGTTATTTTGCATCTTTTTAATCGTTACTTTTAAAAATAACAAAAACATTTAAATCGAATTTCTGTTCAACAAGGTCGTTAATCATTTTTACATAATGATAAGATAAGAAGATGTTAGGTGTCAACAAGGGAAAAGTAACTGATATCAATAGAAGGTATACGTAATTATGTTATTGAAGTGTTTTAAAAAAAAATATACATATATACTACGTACATAATGTTTCCTATACATGAATGTATTATACTTTATTAATGCATGGCTGAACATTTTCTTTAATTTTTAATCATAATAGTATTAAACCTCCTCGTTTCTTCCTTAAAAACATAAACTTGTCAGAATGTTTGTCTACATTTACTCTATATCATAAAAAGGTGGCTCAAGAGGCCCATTTCTGCTTTTCTATGATAAAGCCTTTTTAAATATATTTGCATTATAATTTTAGCGTTTTGATACATTTAATAAAATAAATAATAGAAATAAAACACTAATAGAAAATAATCAGTTTATATACACGAAACAAAGACCACGAATAGAAAAGACGGAAAATACAAAAATTGAATAAACACAAGAACACAATTAAATATAAGTAAAAACAAGGTAGACTTACGTTAGTGATTTCACAGGTAGAATGTAGAGCACAGTATAGAATATTTTTGATGTGTTGTTGTTTTTTTTTTTTTGATAAAGGAATTTAGAGAATTTATACACTAGGGTTGTTAATAGAAAGAGGGAATGTTCTATAGAAGGAGAAATAGTGATAGTAGGGATGATACAAGTCTACAGAAAGAAAAAACCTAGAAATGAACAATGCAGATGTTTGGTTGAAGTAATTTAAGGTAAAGCCAGCTATTAGTACAGGGTGCATGCAGGTAAAGGTAAAGATAGATTCCTACGAAGAGGCTACATGATAGAAGAATAGAATCTGGTTTGAAAGGAAACAAAGGCATGCACAAGATAAGAAGTGAAAGTATTTACATTGAACAAGAAATTGAAATTTAGAAAATATTTAAAAGTTACATAATTAATATTTACAGTTTTTACAATTTTTACTGTTTCGCTACATAATTTATGTGGTATGCAACTGTAACTATATAAGCAACCTCTCTATAATATCATTTCACCTCTCGTAACTCAGTGGCAAAAGCATTGGCGCGGGTTCGAGTACCGGTGACGGCGTGACAACAGTAACAAATTTTTTCCCCATTGTATGAGGTAATCTGTAGTGGGTATAAATTAATTCAATAATTAATATCGCATTAATGCATTTAAAATTTACCCCTACTAAAACAATTCTTCAAATATTTCATTGTGATTCTCAATTTTCATGTAACTGTAATGATAAACCCAAAGAAAATTCTGGCAACGGGTTTGTTGATATGTAAGGGGTAATTTTTCTAACTATTGAACCTATTTTAAAAATTCTTGTACCAATAGAATGCTACGCTACCCCTGAAAAATATAAACTATATTTTTTGTTGATAAAAATACGTTTTCAGTTCGAAATATAAATATTTGTAAATCAAACGCTTAGTTAGTCGGGCACCGGTCGCTAGTTAAAAACAAAATGACTCAAATGGCCATTAATTTAAACCTGATCATAAAGAAAGTAAAAGCCAAACTAATTGTTCATTAATATTCTTGATAAATCAATGGCTAACAAAAATGAACTCATCCAGTCGTTGGACTTCTTAATCTTTCTCTTATCAGCAAAATATGCTAATAAATTTAAAAAATACCCTGTTCATGTTGATAGAACACTTTTCTTCTTTATTTATTATTAACTCCAGTTATATTAATTGGCCATTGGTGCTCAGTATTTATGGAAAACAAGGAGTGTTAAGTGCCTGTAAATATTAAAAATATTTTGTCTGTTTTTATATATATACATCTGTTAAGTTTAGTTTCTAGGTATTTATTATTCTCTTTGTATATAGGCATCTTTTGTGCCCATCAATTGTAAATACGTTAAAAAATTCCAAAAATAGACTCTGGCCCCTTTATGATACCCCTTGTAAATACTTTACGCATCGGTCATCAGCCTTGAGAACACCACCAACGGTTTTGTGAATTACGCTTGGGGGTGTTTAGCTTCAAGTGGGGGATATTTTTCACTTTGGGGCGTTGTCTATTTTTTCACACTATTTAAGTAGAAATAAGCAAAAATCACAGAGAATTCCACTTGTAGATTCAATCAAACTACATTACATTCTATTCAATTCAAATCAACCTCATAATTATATCCAAATCAATCAAAACAACAAAATCAAATAAGTGTAAATAGTGAATAATAAAGTGTATATTAGGAAAAGCAGTCCATTTCATCATATTTAACCAAAAGAACCTTCGGCGGGATACCGCCAAAATATCGAACACCCAAACAAGGAGCAACAGTTATTTATTAATTATTAAGTACAAGGAAACAAGCCAAGGCTGACACATGTTTTAAAAAAAAACCTCAAATGTTTATAATTACTTCTTAATGTGAAAAACACCATATTGACAATAACAGATAATAACATTTTGATGTTAAAAAATGTTGTTACTGTTGTTGTTTTTATACAAAATATCAATACCTTGTGAAATTTATTACATTAGAATTTTAATGGTCACAGTTTCAAATCGGTAGTCACTTGCAGGTACTTACAGATAAACCCACAGTTTAACATATAAATTCGACGCAAGATTGTCTTCCTGTGATAATTATGTAAACAAGCAAAATAAAGAGAGGCAAAAAATGTAAATTTGAATAATTGTATTTTTAACTAGTTACCTTGCTCGCTTCACTTAGCATTTAATATGCAAATATGCAAATAATAATGTTTTACATTACTCGGGGATAGTATAGCTTTCTATTAATACAAGAATTTTTACAATAGGTTCAGTAGTTCCGACAAACAAATTTTACTTTTTTCAGGCTCGTAGCAAAACCTTTTTTGAATTTAGTTATTACAGTTGATAAAAATCACATATAAATAAAAATACAGTTCTGCATTTAAACGAATTTTACTCTGCAATCTATATCAACCGTTGTTACATACGTAGTTACAGGCATACTATTAGGTTTTACACTTTTCTTTTAATAAAAAATCAAAAACGTCATGATAATTAGGAACTGCTTGTTTAAGAACATTTTCTATTTTATCAAGAACATAAAAATTATACATTCTTCCTAGCTTTTTTAGATGGAAATTCTTTTACAATCCCGATATAATTTAATGAGCAGGTTAACTCTGACTCTATTCCGATCATAGCTAATCTAACAAGATGCCTTTGCCCCGTTGTATTTCTCAAACAATCCGCAGATTTAATATTATAGGTGTAGATTTTAAAATTTACGTTTGATTTCTACTTAGTTTCCTCTTTGAGGACCCGGTCCCGGAACACTTTAGTACCGATTTGCCCCCGTCGCCACCTCCTTCACATTAATCCTGAACCAAAACTAATAATATCGAAATCGCGACCCACATCTGGTAGTTTAAGTAAACTGCTAACCATTAATATAACATTGTGGAAGAAACACTAATTTCAGTAACGAAATTTCAAGAATTATGTAATTGCTTTTTAGAGAACGCATATTTAACAATGTAATAGTTTTTATAGTATATTTTGTTTTCGCATTTCACACTATCATCAAATTTCTGAAATTCAGAGACATATTTTTAATTTAATCACTTAAACTTATTAATTCTTGAATTTCCTGCCATTCAGTGTCTACATTTTTAAATCTTCTGCCTCAGACTCGTACGCTATGAAAACAAGTCGCTCCAGCACTGACCAAATACTTGTGGATATTTTTTTAAATTCTCTACCTACCTGAACTTGTACCGTCGAAACCGGTTGTGGGATTGGGCTTTCGGTTCGCAGTGCCTACTTGGTAGGACGCGTTCCAAATGTGGGATCTGTAATCCTTAATATTTAGACGAATAAGGATTTTAATGCCTTCTTTTTTGGAATGTTGTTTTCCACGAATAATAACATAAGAATCCATTAAATTAGTAACCTTTATTAAACATATCCTGCTGCCATATCTGTCTCGACAACACGACTAGGTAAATAGATAAGATATTAGGTACTTATGTCTGGTACATAAATAACAAATACTGATAATAGTCAATATAAAATCAAGAAAGTACTTACTCGTTTTTCATTATTTGTTTTATTTCATTACGGTAAAATTTATGAGCGTCTAGTTATGGCAGTATAATGTTATCCACTAATATCTACTACTAATTGAAGTATTTCATAAATATGTTAGACAAGGACCTTACTAACTTACTAACGTATGTATCTACTTATTCAACTGAATTGACGATGCAGCTTGCAACATACATATAGGGATAGAGAGGTAAACCAAATTAATAAGAACAAACATAAGTTCTTGGTCAATAATTTATTGAAACCACCTGACGTGGATCGTGATTTCGATTTTATCCGATCTCATTAGCAAGCCATATGCAGTTTCGAAGGATAATCGAATCGAATCGACAAATTACTGTACAAAAAATTACATTACTCTTTGTTTTTTTTATTTTATTTTTAATCTTGCTTCCAAATGAACGACGTATTTTTTTCCATTTTTGAATTCTGGGATCCAAAATTATCCTAGAAACAACTTTTTACTAATATCAGGGACTAGTTACGTACTTCTTCTATAATAATTTTAAAAGATTGTCATATATGTTAAGTTAAAAAACACATATTTATATTAAAGTTTGTGGAGGATTAATTTTGCTGTCTTTTCCTGCGTAATTTAATAAGAATATATCTGATGTAGAAAATGTCCTTGTACATGATACTACGTTGTTTACTTCTCATATACTTATTAATCTCTTGACCTTTCCAATGAAAATGGATTCAAATTACTTTCAATTTAATTACATGTGCAATGGTTAAAAATATTGCATGCGTTTCTTTTTGCAATTACTATTTCTCAATCATTAAATTAAATACAATGGATACTATTTGATGTTTTGGATTGATAAATTAATTCAGGAATAACAGCTTTTGCTGTCTCTTTATTACAGGTATAAATTAGTCTATAATTAGCTCGTCAATATTATCGTCTTCTGTTAGTCATAAAACCATGACACACATAATTTTCAAGTAGTTTATTTTTCTGTAAAAATTTAAACAGGCATATGCAAAATAGTTGTTATGATGTATTTGAAATTAAAGATTCAAGTGATGAAACGATATTCTATTTCAAATCATCATAATAAGGTCATCAGTTCCAAAGATGCACCTTTATTCCTTCCTATCCTGAGAAACTAACAAACTAAAATAAGAAAATAATATAACACTTGTAAAATCCATAAAATTATTTATTTCACTTGACATATGTTTCACCACGTAATCAAGTAAATTTAAATTCAATGTAGATTCAATTAATTATAAAACTAAACTATTTTACACCCTTAACTGTTAGCGAATAGTGATATAATCCAGGTCTTCTTCTGCCCGCATTACTTCTATTTATGCTTCTAATGTGTTTCTAATTAACTATTCGTACCTCAGAAGGTGTCCTTTTTGTATGCCTTCACATTTTAAATCTTTTTAGCAAATACCTACAACATCACATCTCAAACATTTCTAACTTTTCCTTATTCGCAGTGTCCATCATTCACGTTTTGCGCCCATCAAACTCTACTAATAGTCCATTGTAAATTTCCGAATTAACCGTTCGTGAGCACAGAAGTAATTTTTTTTTTTTGATAGTTTCGACCTTTACCTGATGAAAATCCATCTTAATTAGAAAAAAAATTAAGATATTCACACACTTTATTTACCATTCGTAACATATGTTTCGCCAAACTTTGGCTTCCTCAGACGTGAGTACTTACTACTAAATAAACATTGCAACCTGGGTGATTAAATATATAAACAATAAGGGTGGTGGTAATATATACAATAAATTCAAAAGTGGAAAGTTGTTGCCTTCGGTCTGGTCGTTAAGCAGGGTTGCTAATTTTTTATATTTATTAATTTCTAGGTTCTCCAATAATGTTAACTTATAGCTCTCATTTTCTAGATGAATAGTTTCAATACAGTTAACTGACAAATATAAGTGTTCTGGAGTTTATAAGTTGACCTGTGGGTCATGCCTTAAAGTATATATCGGACAGACTGGTAGTAATATCAATAGACGTTTATCCGAACACAAAAACAGCTATATTAAGAATAAGACAGACTCCACTTATTCAAACCATGTCACAGAATAATGTCATATATTCAACAACTGTATTGAAATTATTCATTTAGAAAGTAAGAGCTATAAGTTAACATTATTGGAGAACATAGAAATTAATAAATATAAAAAAATTAGGAATCCTGCTCAACGACAAGACCGAAGCCAACAACTCCCCACTTTTGAATTTATTGTAAATATAACCACCACCCTTATTGTGTATATATTTAATCACCCAGGTTGTAATGTTTATTTAGTAGTAAGTACTCACGTCTGAAGAAGCCTACGTTAGGCGTAACATTGGTAAATTGTGAATATGCCAGTTTTGTAGAAACGTTGGGTTTTCTTTATTTCACTATAACAATAAGTTCTTGGTCAGTATTCTGGTCTAAACTGTCAGACGTCGAATCGGTAGATAGAAACCCTAAAGGTGATATTCCGCAAACAACATAGGCATAAATTAAAGTACAATTAGAAAATACCTTTCGAAAACTGGCTCGAAAAATATAATTTCCTCTCACCGAAGACTTTTAATCCAGCTAGCTATTACATTAACGTTTACACTTGATTTATCATTTTTTCTTACAGGAGCACGAGTTTTGATGTTATGTAGAAACACCGAAAAAGCAAAAGAAGCAGCTGAAGATATAAAGAAGCAATGTACTGGAAAGGAGGGTCTAGGAGAGATAGTTATTGAAGAACTGGATCTAAGTAGTCTCAAATCTATTAAAACATGCGCCGAAATAGTTAAAAATAAGGAAGATCGTATAAGTATTCTAGTTAACAATGCCGGGGTCATGATGTGCCCCTTGACTCGTACCGAAGACGGTTTCGAAATGCAATTTGGTACCAACCACTTGGGTCACTTTTATCTAACGCTCCTTCTGTTACCTAAAATTATCAAAAGTGCACCTGCCAGAATTGTTAATGTCTCGTCAGTCGCCCACAACAGTAAGTACACTTAATTCACTGTATTAGCGCTTGCACTTGTTGAAACTCCATGTTAAAATTAAGCTCGTGCGACTGGGTAGTGTGGGATTCCTACCGACTAAAACCTCCCCCTCAGGCCGTTATAGATAGGACCGTTTGATTAGGTCCTCTTCAGCCGGATGTAATGTAATTTGTAATGTGTTTTTTTTTTAATTTTACTGGAGTAGGTGTGTGTTTGTGTGTGTGTATCTGGGGATTGTTCATTTCAGGGATGCGGGGAGTTTCTCGAGGTAGTCGAGGAATTCGTTAGGGAGATCGGAAGAGATTGCCAATAATTTGGCAGGTGGGAAAGGGAGTTTGCGTTTAGGTTTTCTGGATAATCGAAGGGGTGTGTGAGTGAGAGTTTGCGTAGAGACAGGGTTGTTATTATCAATGGCTCTTTTTACTAATTTTGATTGTAGGTTGGTGATACCATAAACTTATAATTTCAAACCTTATATATATATCTCTAAGTCTACATAACCTAAAGGGTGGGAGAGCAAAGTTTTAAATTAGTAGGGGTGAGTTATTTACTTCAGTCTGTTATTTATTAACAGTCCTAAATTATAATTATTAATCTATAAACATTCTAAAAGATTTAACTTTGAACTTTTCTTTGCAAAATGTAAAATTTCATAATTTTCATTAAATGTGTGGTCTAAGTTTATTATTATTATTATTATTGAAGATCAAAAATGTACATCTGAGGGCGTGACAGTGGTGACAGGTTTTTCCTCATTAGTTTGGGGTGATCTTTAGTGGGTGAAAGTTATGTTCAGAAATTGATTCATACTGTAATTACCGTTCCAACATCCCAAAAAGAAGAAATCCCCTCAGAAAACTGCAATTTCTACGCCTGGTATTTCCATTTAACACGTTTCATACTGTTTCCTAAAAACACGATTTTGTAAATTTTGATGAACTCGATATTTAGATGGCATGTAACAGAGTACGAAAATTACCAGAAGTTTTTACAAGAAAATCAAAGGACTTTTGTCGAACTAAACTTTATAACAAACTATAACCTAAAATCCCACATAAAACGTTTAAACACCTAATGTACATTTCGACACCCAAGATGTCATCCTCAACTAGAAACTCAGTCAGTCAGTACACGCTGTAAGGTTCTTTCATAACTTGTTACGAAAATTGCAAGAATTACGAAGTCTTCTATAACAAGACGTTTCAATTACGTGGTGTCAATATACCACGATGTAAATGATATATTAAATTATTTTTTATGATATAAATTAGATATCTGCTTGTGCTTCAAAAATGTTTCATTCCCCAATAAAAGAATTGACCGAATATTTTCAAATATAAAGCAGTCCAAGGCGATATAATTTAATTTATTACTAACGCGACGGTTTAAGAACTAAGCATGGCATAGGTAATTAATTATAAGGTTTCGATATTCAATAGAATTTTTAAACTACTGCGTTATGCAAATAGCAGTTTACAATTTATTTAATTCAGTAAATGACGATGTACCACTGTAAAAGGTTGGTATAAATAATGATAGTAAACGTTATCTGTAGAAAGTTTGCCAGTAATTGTGGGATTCAATAATGTTCGACAAGGTCCTTTTTAATTGAGGATTTTGACTACCAAGCTAAACCCACGGTGCAGTTAGTTACCTGATCGGCACGTACATCTAACAGGACATACAATCCTGTTGAAACTGTCGGATGTGGATCGGATAGATCACTAACCAAACAAAAGTCTAACCGTCACTCCTTAGGAGACACGAATATACCTGAATGCCGAATTTAATTAAAAAATTAGGACATTATTTAGCAAAATCAGTTAAAAAATAAAAAAACCTAGTGCAATCTAAACCTGACTTAATCCAACAATCAAGGTTACATATGTAATCTCCTTTTTTAATTTCTTTGGACCCCTTTTTTAACTAAATTTGGCATTCGACTACATACATGGCTTCTCCGAATCTAGACTAGACATTCCTCTTTTTGTGTTTTTGTTTATTCTCGGGGAGGGGAAATATTCAAAAGACACCCCCCGAAGAGAGGTGTCGGATTCATCAAGGCGCCTACCGACTAAAACCCCTCCTCGAGAAGGGAGATCAACCCGAAGGTTATGCATCCCCGGAATAGTTAGAAAGACATTTCTATGATATATCCTTCTTGTTATTGCAATTAAACAGCGTTTAATGAATGATTACAGACAGTGTAGTGAACTCCACCTGTAGCAAATTTACCCGTAATTGTGGAATTCAATATTACTATTCAATGTTCAATTCTTTAGGGGTTATTTTAAAAATAAAAAGTTTCATTTATTTAACTATAAAATAACAATTAAATGTTTTAGTAACTAACGCGAGTGTATTTATAGGATATTTGATCATTTACATATATCGCTGTCTGTATTTTACCTTTGATTTACAATCAGCATCGTTCAATCTATATTATTTATTTGTTTTTTTTATATCTCTTCTAAATGTGAAAAGAAAGATAGTCTTATTTAAAAATAAACATGTAAAATTTTTACACAATTTTGAGTACCTAATCGAATATCTATGAGACTGTAACTTTTTGTAACTCCATTATAACAAACAGAATGATGAAATACAATTTTTTATTGCAAAAAGGCTACAATAACTATTTCGTCATACAGCTAATCGTTGGTGGAAGAATAATATCATATTATATATTTTGTAACTAAACGTTTTTTAGTAGTCGACAATTTCAAGGTTTTCTGCTGAAGGAATTATATAATATTGTTTTCATTTGTGAATTGCAATCATAAGGTATTGATTTATAAATATTTATCATCAAAGAATTGTATGTAATATACATATATAATAAATACATTTTAAGGGAACATGTTTTTATCAATATGGACTTTTTATATCTCATAATACAAAATCATTTTAACAATCGTTAGAAAAAGTTTTACCCAAAATTATGTAGGTAATATTGCAATTATGTTTTTTCCACTACTAATACTTTAATTTTCCTCTGATAAACTAATAGATAGAATACTAAACACAAGTATACGTTCAAGTATAGAATAGTGTAATTGACCTTTACTACTATTATACAATGTTACAATTTATTAATAGATAGTATCTATTATAAATGACCGTTGTTAAAATAAATTTAGATATGCCTACATTATTATAAACAACGGTGCCGAAATATCTGACAACCAAATAACTACTTAACAAAATAACCGTGAAATGAAATAACCGCGTCAAAGTATTCTACGACAATAATTTCAACAAATTACTTACTACAAATTTATTCTAAAAAAAAATATTCTTATATTAGCAGTTATTATTTAACAGGCGCATTACTCCCAAAACGGATGGATAAACTTTTCTTTGGCGCATGGCACTTATCGATAGCGCATAGCATTTATAACATTCAATTATTGTCAACCTAACTTATCAACAATGTAACCTTCAATTTCCTCTAGTGCATAGCACTTATCAATGGCACATGGCATTTACTACATTCCATTCTTGTCAACTTAACTTATCAACAATGTAACCATCAATTTCCTCTAATGCATAGCACTTATCGAGAGCGCATAGCATTTATAAACATTCCATTCTTGTCAACCTAACTTATCAACAATGTAACCTTCAATTTCCTCTGGTTCATACCACTTATCGATAGCGCGTAGCATTTATAAACATTCCATTCTTGTCAACCTAACTTATCAACAATGTAACCTTCAATTTCCTCTAGTACATAGCACTTATCGATAGCGCATAGCATTTACAACATTCCATTCTTGTCAACCTAACTTATCAACAATGTAACCATCAATTTCCTCTAGTGCATAGCACTTATCAATAGCACATGGCATTTACTACATTCCATTCTTGTCAACTTATCAACAATGTAACCATCAATTTCCTCTAGTGCATAGCACCTATCGATAGCGCATAGCATTTATAACATTCAATTCTTGTCAACCTAACTTATCAACAATGTAACCTTCAATTTCCTCTAGTGCATAGCACTTATCAATGGCACATGGCATTTACTACATTCCATTCTTGTCAACTTAACTTATCAACAATGTAAGCATCAATTTCCTCTAGTACATACCACTTATCGATAGCGCATAGCATTTATAAACATTCTATTCTTGTCAACCTAACTTATCAACAATGTAACCATCAATTTCCTCTAGTGCATAGCACTTATCGATAGCGCATAGCATTTATAAACATTCCATTCTTGTCAACCTAACTTATCAACAATGTAACCATCAATTTCCTCTAATGCATAGCACTTATCGAGAGCGCATAGCATTTATAAACATTCCATTCTTGTCAACCTAACTTATCAACAATGTAACCTTCAATTTCCTCTGGTTCATACCACTTATCGATACCGCGTAGCATTTATAAACATTCCATTCTTGTCAACCTAACTTATCAACAATGTAACCTTCAATTTCCTCTAGTACATAGCACTTATCGATAGCGCATAGCATTTACAACATTCCATTCTTGTCAACCTAACTTATCAACAATGTAACCATCAATTTCCTCTAGTGCATAGCACTTATCAATAGCACATGGCATTTACTACATTCCATTCTTGTCAACTTATCAACAATGTAACCATCAATTTCCTCTAGTGCATAGACCCTATCGATAGCGCATAGCATTTATAACATTCAATTCTTGTCAACCTAACTTATCAACAATGTAACCTTCAATTTCCTCTAGTGCATAGCACTTATCAATGGCACATGGCATTTACTACATTCCATTCTTGTCAACTTAACTTATCAACAATGTAAGCATCAATTTCCTCTAGTACATACCACTTATCGATAGCGCATAGCATTTATAAACATTCTATTCTTGTCAACCTAACTTATCAACAATGTAACCATCAATTTCCTCTAGTGCATAGCACTTATCAATAGCACATGGCATTTACTACATTCCATTCTTGTCAACTTATCAACAATGTAACCTTCAATTTCCTCTAGTGCATAGCACTTATCAATGGCACATGGCATTTACTACATTCCATTCTTGTCAACTTAACTTATCAATAATGTAAGCATCAATTTCCTCTAGTACATACCACTTATCGATAGCGCATAGCATTTATAAACATTCCATTCTTGTCAACCTAACTTATCAACAATGTAACCATCAATTTCCTCTAGTGCATAGCACTTATCGATAGCGCATAGCATTTATAAACATTCCATTCTTGTCAACCTAACTTATCAACAATGTAACCATCAATTTCCTCTAGCACATAGCACTTATCGATAGCGCATAGCATTTATAACATTCAATTCTTGTCAACTTAACTTATCAACAATGTAAGCATCAATTTCCTCTAGTACATACCACTTATCGATAGCGCATAGCAATTATAAACATTCCATTCTTGTCAACCTAACTTATCAACAATGTAACCATCAATTTCCTCTAGTGCATAGCACTTATCGATAGCGCATAGCATTTATAAACATTCCATTCTTGTCAACCTAACTTATCAACAATGTAACCATCAATTTCCTCTGGTGCATAGCACTTATCGATAGCGCATAGCATTTATAACATTCAATTGTTGTCAACCTAACTTATCAACAATGTAACCTTCAATTTCCTCTAGTGCATAGCACTTATCAATGGCACATGGCATTTACTACATTCCATTCTTGTCAACTTAACTTATCAACAATGTAAGCATCAATTTCCTCTAGTGCATAGCACTTATCGATACCGCATAGCATTTATAAACATTCCATTCTTGTCAACCTAACTTATCAACAATGTAACCTTCAATTTCCTCTGGTGCATAGCACTTATCGATGGCGCGTAGCATTTATAACATTCCATTCTTGTCAACCTAACTTATCAACAATGTAACCTTCAATTTCCTCTAGTACATAGCACTTATCGAGAGCGCATAGCATTTATAAACATTCCATTCTTGTCAACTTAACTTATCAACAATGTAAGCATCAATTTCCTCTAGTGCATAGCACTTATCGATACCGCATAGCATTTATAAACATTCTATTCTTGTCAACCTAACTTATCAACAATGTAACCATCAATTTCCTCTGGTACATAGCACTTATCGATAGCGCATAGCATTTATAACATTCCATTCTTGTCAACCTAACTTATCAACAATGTAACCTTCAATTTCCTCTGGAGCATAGCACTTATCGATAGCGCATAGCATTTACAACATTCCATTCTTGTCAATCTAACTTATCAACAATCTAACCATCAATTTCCTCTAGTGCATAGCACTTATCAATGGCACATCGCATTTACTACATTCCATTCTTGTCAACTTAACTTATCAACAATGTAATCATCAATTTTCTCTAGTGCATAGCACTTATCGATAGCGCATAGCATTTATAACATTCCATTCTTGTCAATCTAACTTATCAACAATGTAACCATCAATTTCCTATAGTGCATAGCACTTATCAATGGCACATCGCATTTACTACATTCCATTCTTGTCAACTTAACTTATCAACAATGTAACCTTCAATTTCCTCTAGTACATAGCACTTATCGAGAGCGCATAGCATTTATAAACATTCCATTCTTGTCAACTTAACTTATCAACAATGTAAGCATCAATTTCCTCTAGTGCATAGCACTTATCGATACCGCATAGCATTTATAAACATTCTATTCTTGTCAACCTAACTTATCAACAATGTAACCATCAATTTCCTCTGGTACATAGCACTTATCGATAGCGCATAGCATTTATAACATTCCATTCTTGTCAACCTAACTTATCAACAATGTAACCTTCAATTTCCTCTGGAGCATAGCACTTATCGATAGCGCATAGCATTTACAACATTCCATTCTTGTCAATCTAACTTATCAACAATGTAACCATCAATTTCCTCTAGTGCATAGCACTTATCAATGGCACATCGCATTTACTACATTCCATTCTTGTCAACTTAACTTATCAACAATGTAATCATCAATTTTCTCTAGTGCATAGCACTTATCGATAGCGCATAGCATTTATAACATTCCATTCTTGTCAATCTAACTTATCAACAATGTAACCATCAATTTCCTATAGTGCATAGCACTCATCAATGGCACATCGCATTTACTACATTCCATTCTTGTCAACTTAACTTATCAACAATGTAATCATCAATTTTCTCTAGTGCATAGCACTTATCGATAGCGCATAGCATTTATAACATTCAATTCTTGTCAACCTAACTTATCAACAATGTAACCTTCAATTTCCTCTAGTGCATAGCACTTATCAATGGCACATGGCATTTACTACATTCCATTCTTGTCAACTTAACTTATCAACAATGTAAGCATCAATTTCCTCTAGTGCATAGCACTTATCGATAGCGCATAGCATTTATAAACATTCCATTCTTGTCAACCTAACTTATCAACAATGTAACCTTCAATTTCCTCTGGTGCATAGCACTTATCGATAGCGCGTAGCATTTATAACATTCCATTCTTGTCAACCTAACTTATCAACAATGTAACCTTTAATTTCCTCTGGTGCATAGCACTTATCGATAGCGCGTAGCATTTACAACATTATTCTTGTCAACCTAACTTATCAACAATGTAACCTTCAATTTCCTCTGGTGCATAGCACTTATCGATAGCGCGTAGCATTTATAACATTCCATTCTTGTCAACCTAACTTATCAACAATGTAACCTTCAATTTCCTCTGGTGAATAGCACTTATCGATAGCGCGTAGCATTTACAACATTATTCTTGTCAACCTAACTTATCAACAATGTAACCTTCAATTTCCTCTGGTGCATAGCACTTATCGATAGCGCGTAGCATTTATAACATTCCATTCTTGTCAACCTAACTTATCAACAATGTAACCTTTAATTTCCTCTGGTGCATAGCACTTATCGATAGCGCGTAGCATTTACAACATTATTCTTGTCAACCTAACTTATCAACAATGTAACCTTCAATTTCCTCTGGTGCATAGCACTTATCGATAGCGCGTAGCATTTATAACATTCCATTCTTGTCAACCTAACTTATCAACAATGTAACCTTCAATTTCCTCTGGTGCATAGCACTTATCGATAGCGCGTAGCATTTACAACATTATTCTTGTCAACCTAACTTATCAACAATGTAACCTTCAATTTCCTCTAGTGCATAGCACTTATCGATGGCGCATAGCATTTATAAACATTCCATTCTTGTCAACCTAACTTATCAACAGTGTAACCTAACCTTTTACCGCGGTTATTATGTTATGCGGTTATTTCGTTATAGATACGGTTATTGTATAGTGGATTATTTTTTCGCAATTATTTTGTCTTCAGTTATTTAAACGAAAGTTTTTTTAACAAAAATGTTACTATTAAATTATAAAAATATAATGGTACCTCCATGTTTTGAAAAATGTTTCATAATTCAATTATTTAATAACAAATTTTGAACAGTTCGAAATAATTGATAATCAAAGTCAATTTAAATATCAAAAGATACACTAAACCATTAAGCAAACCAATATTGGATTTATACTTGGTACAGTGGTAAATATCTATATTTTTTCATATTTTTTTATATTTACAGGAGGTCAAATGAATTTCGATGATTTGAACTGGGAAAAGAGAAATTACAGCGCCGTTGGCGCATACGCCCAAAGTAAATTAGCAAATATTTTATTTACCAAAGAATTAGCCAGAAGATTACAAGGTAAGCAAGTAATTTACTAAAGTAAAAATTGCTGTATAGCTAAAAGAGTAAATGTATATTTGCCTAAACGCACTTAATACTTAATGCAAAGTAAATAGCTGCGGTACATTCAAAACTATTGGATTTATCTTTTCGATAAAATAAAAACAAAACTTACATTTGCAATGAACATTTAAGTAGTTCATTATCGGATGTGGATCGCGATTAGATCTCATCAGCACATCCCAGGTAGCATCGGTACATCACTGACCAAACCAAACATATTTTGTTTTTTAAGGGCGTTTGTGTCTTAATAGCAAACAAATAAACACATGAGGTTGAAAAAGACAGTTACTTGGATATTGCAGACAAATAAATATATTAGTTTTATTTATATGTATAGATATAAATTGTTTTCTTCGAAAATGATCAACACGAACTAAACCCGAAAAACCAGTTGAAAGGAAAATAAGATAACACTTTGCTGAATCGCTAAATTTTTTTAATGTAAAATAAAAGACACTTACGTTGTTTATTATCACTTTATGTATTTAAAAATAATAAATTAATAAAGTGATAATAAACAAAGCAAGTGTTGCTTTTATTTTACACTAAAAAAAAACTGGAATTCAGTGATGAATTCTTCTATTTTCCTTTCAACTGTTTTTTCAGCTTTAGATCATACTAATCATTTTCGAATAACACAGTCTATACCTTATACATATAAATAAAATTGAACTGTCTGTCTGCCTGTACGGGCTAATATTGGAAACAGAAAAGGGTTTAGAACTTCTTGACTTTAACCCTTCAATCGTGATATATTTTCTTTCAAAATAGCTAACAATGTAAAATATAAGATCATAATTAAACCAAACTAACAAAATAAAAAACGCAGGAAGTTTCGCAATATTATTTAATCGAACTCGATAAATTTGTACACCTCCCCTTTACTTTTATACAAATTGTAACCTTTAGTAATATTTGTAGTTACATTTACCGTCGTTAGTAGCCTAAACAAATTTATCAAATTCGATTAAATAATATTGTGATTTTTTGTGTTTTTATTTTATTTGTTTAGTTTAATTGTGCAGTTTTACAAAAAATGCACCTAAAATTTAAGTTCGATAAAAACATAAATTTTCACAACCGGAATCCTTAGTAGAATTAAGATTCGGGCTAAAGTTTCCTTCATTTTATATTTTAATCGTTTTTAATTAATAAATAATTAATTATTGAAACAAAAACATGAGTAGGAAGATAAGTACATATTTTCGAATGACTAGCTATCAGCAAATTAAAATAAACTCACTATTATATTTTAATGTTTAACATGTAATAAATCAGTCCTTAAACTTCTTGAATGAACTCTGTATAATATATACTTGGTAACACGAAAACAGATAAAATTTGTTTGTTATACTATTATGAATGCTCTTTGCAAACGTGACATTCCACACACAGTATGTTTATACAGATTACTATGTGTAAATATTAGACACATCCTGTGTGAAATAAGTTTTCTTAAAAAAGCCATTATTTCAAATATTAAATATTGTTTTTTGATTTATAACCAATCCGTGTTATTATTTTATTAAATAATAGTTATTAGGTTATTATATTCACTTGCTTTTAAGTATTTATTGATACTGATTACTGGGTAAATTCGATTTCAGGATAAACTAGTTTTCCCTGAGTCAAACTAGTGTTTAAATTTCAATTCAGAGCCTAACCTAAATCTTAGTTTATTCTGACATTGGGTTTGTCCGATATCAGATATACAAAAAACTAATCAATTCAATTTAAAGCGATTAAAGATTTGAAGCTTATCAGAAAAAATGCAAAATTCAGAAAGACAAAATAAGATAAGATAGGATGAGATTAGATAAACAGAAACCTGTTTACTTGTTTACTTGGGGGGACTTGTTTATCCTTTAAAGTTTTAGTTAATACGAAAAGTTAAAAAAGATGTCAGTCTTGCAGCCTTAGTCTCTTGGCCCAAGACTAACGTAAGAATCAGTTCACGTTTGTCGGTCTTAACCGAGGAGAAACAATATCTGGCAAATCATGGAAAATGTTTTTGATAAAACTTAAACTTTGAATAATGCACTTTTTGTGAAACATTTCAAATCAAAGAGAAAAGAAGAAAAACAAATGTTTCACGAAATTTTTATTGTCTCGACAATATTGTTTCTAGAGAATACAAAAGATTACTAAATATATAAAATGTGTTCAAACAATTTATACTTTTAAATTAGAGGAAACGTGGTGGGGAGGATACGTTATAATTTATACAAAATTAAAGGGGAATTATGGGAAACTAATTCTAGTTGGTTATTGACAAGATTACATTTATAATTCTTATTTTATTTTCATACAAAGCTAGGTGTATTTTTCTAAATTATTTCGGTTTGTGTTTTCTTATTCTTTTGGTACCTACTTTATGGTATTGAATTTTATAGTAGATACAGTAAAAATTATTAAAAATAATAAATACATAAGTTATGGTTATTAAAACAATTCGGAAAGTTTTATATCGCAGATAATAAAAATATAGAAGTATTCGTAGGAAGCAGTGCACTGAAGTCAAGATTGACAATTATAATAAAACATGATTTTAATTGAAGAAAATACAACAGAAAATATTGATAAATAATATGATTGATAGTGAGTACAAAGCTCAAAATTTTTAAGTCCAATTTGTACTGAATAACAACTCAACAATAAAAATTTATTAGTAATTATAAATAACTGTTTCTTGTGGAAAGCACACCATTTACAATACATTTTTTATTTGTAGATCAAATATAAAAATATGTTATAAATATTTAGGCAAGGATTATTATTTATTTTAAACGTTTTCATAGGAAGCGCCATAGGACGGTAAGAATGGTGATCGGCCCCAAAGGAATATCTGTATCATTTTTCCATAATAATAAGTAAAAAATAAGAAAACGAAAAATCAGAAAATATTTTTTTAACGGTTTAATCAATTTGAATGAAATTTGGATCCATTATAGAGGTACATAAAGGCTATATAAGTAAATAATAACACTTCATAATTAAACTTAATATAATTTATAATTATTTTTTGAATAGGTATTTTAATTAAAAAGAACTTGTTTTCGCAATATTGTTTTCAAAATTTAAGGTTATTTACACTTATAAATTAATCAAATACACTTCGTTTCTACTGTTTCATAAGTAGCATAATCATTAAAATATATTGACTTTTATATCAAGAAATCGACTTTCACCTTTTTTTAATATAGCGTACCTTTTTGATCGATTTGAAAATTTGGGAGATCATAATACTTCATCGAAGAAGACATAAACAATTGTTCTAGAACGTTATTATATAGAAAAAATTTGAAAAAATCGCATGTTTCTATTTTATATTATTATGAAGATTATGATCTATTATTGTTTCCTAGTATAGCCTTTATGCATGCACCTGTATAATGTGTTCAAATTTCATTTAAATCGTTAAACCGTTTTTGAGAGAAAAAGTATTTATTTTTGTTCGATTTGGTTACGTGCCTACCACCTACCACGTCCTTATTATAAAAGGACCTTGTTGAGCATTACTGAATTCCACAAATTAGTAGCAAATATCTACAGATGGCGCTCACTACGCTGTCTGTATCTATTTTTTGATATTTATTCAAAAACCAAAATTGATCTAAAACTTGCAAGATCAACGTGTCGTACACATCGGAGATATCCCTCTGGGGTCGATTTACCATTCTTATCTTCCTATGACTTTTGAATAAATTCTCATAGAATATTTATTCAAATATATTTTTCTTAGAAACTTCGTATATCTATTGCTAGTAATAGTATTTACCAATATAAGTACATATTTACAATGTCGAATAATTATTTTTAGAAATAATATTACAATATTGAATAATTATGTAGATACATTATATATGTTGGTTGCTTCAGTAATGTCGAATAATAATTGTTGCTATCATACATACTCGTATCGTATTTTGCAAGTTTGCACATCGGCTTTGTAGTATCTTATTACACTACGGTTGTTTATTGTTATTGATGGAAGTGATTGATGTTGAAAGTAAACGTGTGCTATGTAAAATTGTGACACATAAGGTAAGTAGCAACATACTGCAACTTATCATTAAGAGCATGCTAGAACCTAGTACCTCAATATTTTATTCCATTTATTTTTAAAAACATTTCATTAATATTTTAGTTGCTAGTGTCAACAGTAATAATCAAATTGCAATGCTTCATAATATTATCAATAAGTACCTTTATTTAAAATTTTATTTGGGGTATTACATACTTAAACATCAAAGTTTAAAATAAAAACACGTTTTTTGGTTGCAAAAAATATTTTTATTGTCTCTACAAAACTATTTAAATGTTCTTTTATTCTTTCTTTAAAAGATCTTCCAGTTTGTCCCACATATGCGTTCTCACAATCTCCACAGTTAAGTAGGTACACTCCTGAAAGCATATGTGGGACAAACTGGGAAATCTTCTAAAGAAAGGATAAAAGAACATTTAAATAGTTTTAACAATAAAAATAAAATACCTTCTTACGCAGAACATTTACTTGACGAAAAACATCAATTCAATGATAATTTCAAAGTACTATATTTTGCAAATAAAGGAATAAAACTTAATTTTTTAGAAAAATTAGAAATAAATAAATTGTGTAAAAATGGAAATATCTTGAACGACCAGCTGGAATTTTGTAATTCACCTTTATTAAATATTTAAAACATTTTACCCCTACCCTTTAGATTGTAAGTTAGTATATATAAGAGTTCTGATTTTAATTTAGTTTGTAAAATTCTTCCACCTTAAGAATAATTGTTGTGGAGACAATAAAAAATTTTTGCAACCAAAAAATGTGTGCTTTTGTTTTAAACTGTGATTATCATGGAGTTGCAAGAGCCGAAGGTCTCATCTATCCAATACTTAAACATACCTATACCTATTGATCTTCGGGTATTTGATTTTTTCAATTCGTTTTTATTGTTAAATACCTATTAAATAAATTTTCACGTAAATTTCAGATCTCAGTTCGGCTTAATTTTCACTTTCTGTGAAAAAATATAAATAATAAAAAAATTGTTTTTCAAAACCAAATTTGTTCAACACCACCAAGAATATCAGACCGAAGTGATGAAATATGACGTCATTAATACGGTCTTCCTCTCTTTGTCTATAAGTTGATTACCTACGCCATCCCTTACTTTGTTCTATTGTCGTTTAAAATTCATTTTTTGTTCATTTGCATGAATTACCTGAATGATACTATACTATTTTTTAATTTATTATTTAAAGTACATAGAGGAAGAAGTCTGGTCTAAGCAATGCTAATAATATTCACATATACTTATGGATCATCGGACGCTTCAGTTTTCTATGAGAAAAACATGGGAAAAAAGAAATTTTTGGCTACAATTCGAGAACAAAAAAAACATACACAAACAGAACTACGTCTGTTTAAAAGAGAAGGAAATTTTGCATAAGAAGTTATTGTGTATTATATTTGTTAAGATAACAGTTCGTTTGTTTATTTGCTTTCAAAGATTATGTTTATATTTTTATGATTAAGCGAAAAACTGGTTTTACAACGAACCAATTAAAAATTATGGTTTCCATTAAAAATTTCCTGTTCTATTAACCCATTGAAACACAAGCCGAAAGATAAGAAGAAAATTCTGTTTGACACATTTTACTCAGATTCGTTTATGTGAAATCGACCTAAACTGACACTGTACAATTGTTTTTCAGATTTGACCAAAATTTGTCAAAAATATTTTTCTCTTCATGTTTCGGCTTTCGGTTTTTAATGGGTTAAAAAAGAGGAAAATTTTAATAGAAAATATAATTTCTAGTGTTTTTATTTTAAAATAGACTTTTTCTTACTTATAAAAATATTCCTAAATTCTGAAAGCTAATAAACAAACAAAGTGTTATCTTAATGAAAAAAACACATGAGAACTTTCTTAAACAAGTTTTTATGCTCTTTTCAATAGACCTTTTCCGTAGTTTGCATTTTTCACGAAATATAGACGAAAATGTCTTGAGAAGTATTCTTTTGCATGCTCTTCTTATATAAAACTGAAACGTCCAGTAAATATTAATATTATAAGTTCTGCTTTGACTAGAATTCGTCTCACAATCAAATAGATGAACATTTAACTATTAAACCTGTTTAAAAAAAAAACACATTTTTGAATCATTCTAATATATATATATATATGTACACTACACATTTACAATTAATACTATCTTTAAATCTAACAAAAATGAATTATAAAAGTGAAGTAAAAATGAATGAATGCAAAGGTGTTTGCTAAGATGTTAGATATTTGAATCGGTGTGTTGAATGCTTGAATGATAGATACAGATACAAGATTAAGACAACAGTTTGGAGAAAGTAACAGAGGTATAGGTATCTACAAAATGTTTAAAACCTTTTGTTGGTAGAAATAATTATTCCGAAATGCTTGGGTTATAACTGTTTGGGCCTCTCACTGATGACGTCGACAATTAGCGCTCGGGCTTGTATTCTAGGTGGTTATGTTTACTATTCATACAAAATCGTTGCATAAATGTTAACCTAGTCTACTTACAGCGTAGTTATTTTAGTTTTGTATGCATTAAATATAAAACATATTTTAGAGAGGAATCTACAGGGCGTAACAACATACAGCTTACACCCGGGAGTCATCAGAACCGATCTTGGCAGACATTTGGACCAGACACTCTGCTTTGGTACAAGTTTCTTATACAGCAAAAGTATATTTCTAAAAAGCCCCCTTCAGGGTGCCCAAACATCGATATATTGCTCTGTTGATGAGTCATTAGATGACGAAACAGGGCTATACTATTCAGATTGTAAGAAGACTACACCTTCCAGGAGAGCCAGAAATACAGATGATGCTAGGAAATTGTGGGAAGAAAGCTCGAGATTAATAGGGGTTGAAAACTTGGATCAATTTAGTTTGTAAAAGACCTAAGTACAATGGTTTTTAATATATATATATAAATGATTATTAACATGTTACTGTATTATTAGATATTTTCTTACGTAAATAAAGGTTTCAATGTTTAGTACCTGTATTGGTGTATTTTTCTTGTCGGGTCTTGGGTTGCTTTTTGTGGGGTTGAGTTAAAAATGTGAATATTTAGAAACTTCTATTATTTATAGAAATATTAATTCTTATGAATTTCTGCTCTGTATTGACAACTGTTTTATTTGAAGATGACAACTTTTTTTTTAAATCCGACATTTCGTTCTTCTCGAAACATTATCAATTTAATTTTTTCAGATACGGGCCTGGATTATTTAAACTTTAATGAAAAATAATAAATATTCTTTCGTATGTAAGATAACCAAAGATGAGAATGAATTAAATAAAAATCAGGATGATGGTAGTATCTTGATCTTGGAAACGAATCGTCAGATTTAAAATTCAAATAGATCAAGTTATAAAGCAGAAAAAAATATAAAACTTTTAACACTAAACGATTTCTTTAAAATTAATAGTTTTTAAAAATTTGGCAAGAAAAATGGAATGTTTTTTCTCAATTAAATGTCCTCTTATCTCTTCAAATAAAAATATGCCGATACATGGCAAAAATTCTGGTGCAACATATACGTACATAAACACATTTTTATTGATTTTTAGAATTAGAAGTAGCTGGCTATCTATACAGGGTGATATTTCTGCTTTCGCTAGACTTTACATCCTGAGACGCTTTGTATATTACTCCCATTTTTACGTGGGCATATTTTCCATTTGTAATTATATGTAAAACTTCTACTATAGAATTAATTTTTGCCGTTATTTTAGGTTAAATTTTTTAATGTTTACGTGTTCCTTTGTAGAGGCTAATATTCAGGATGTGACGGTCTACAGCCTTCATCCAGGTGTTATAGACACCGAATTGGTACGACATTTAGATAGCACCTACGTTAGAGGAGTAAACTTTATATGGAAATACCTTTTGAGCTGGTTCATGAAGACACCTTTGCAAGGTGCCCAAACCAGTATCTATTGTGCCGTTGACGAGAAGGTCGAGAAACAAACAGGACTGTACTATTCAGATTGTGAAGAAAATGAGCCCACAAATGCCGCAAAAAATCTGGAAGACGCGAAAAAATTGTGGGAACAAAGTTGGAAACTTGTTAATCTTCCCGAAGATTACAATCCATTCAAGGCAAATTAATATAATCGAATATGTTTTTGAATAAAACGTAATTAAGAAAAAGAAAACAAACCTTAATGTGTGTGCCTTGATATTGATATCAAAAACTAATCCATGTGTAGGTGATATTTAAAAAATGTTGGGAATAAAGTATGCTACACGATTTTTTGTGAAATTGTAACATAAGGCAAATTTACTTACAATTCCTTTATTTGATGCATAATTATAAATAATTTGCTATAAAAGTAAACTATATAATCCGAAAGCAGAGAAAATTAAGCCAATTCTGTTGCCTAAGCTGCATCCACTACAGCTCTAGCTGAAACCTCTTCGACTTATGCTAATCAACTTGTAATTGCTCGAACTAAACAGTTATAGTTTAAGTATTTCGAACTGTAGTACTAAAAACTGGAGCTGCAATCGCTGCAACTCAAGCAACTTAAATATAATCGAAAAAGCCCTAGCTGAAACTTACTCAAGTTACGTCCTTTGGAGCTCGAGATAGTATAGTGTAAGTATCTCGAGCTACAGTACTAGAAGGTGGTGCTGCGGTAGCTGCAGCTCAAGCAACTCCAGATGCAATCGCAGAAGCCTAGCTGAAACTGCCGTAATTTAACCAACTTTAATTGTGTCCTTTGAAGCTCGAACTAATATCATCTCGAGCTGAAACCTCTGAAGCTACAATCGTTGCAGCTCAAGCAACCCGAACTGTAATCGCTGAACCTCAAAGTGAAATTGCTGTAGATTAAACAACTTGAATTGCGTCCTTTGAAGTTCGAGCTGAAACAGGCAATGCTTAAGCGTCTCGTGCTGCAATTCTAGAAATTGCAACTGCAACTCCATATATAAATCAAATTTACAATTCTTAACTACTATAAACTGATGCATTCCACTAAGAGAGAAAGATGTTTCGCAAAAAATGTAATGTAGTGTAAAGTTCCTACAACACCGTGTATATTTTTTAATTGGTATTTAACGCTAAATAATAAAAGATTCGAATGTAGAACGTTAAATAAAGATAACCCTCCGCAAAAATCTAGTATCTAATAAACTATAACGTTCGACTAAAAAAAGTAGTTAACCCACTATTCTAATAATGATAAGACTTATTAAATGTCATAAATATCTGAATTGTTACGTTATTAAAAATAATTATTTACGTGAACTAAATCCTTATAATATTATTTATGTATATAATTGTTACATTTAAGATATCTTGTTGGTTTTGGCATTTATTTCTACGTACCTATGACATATTTTGTAGAATAGCAACTGTATTTTATTGTTTTATATTTTTATATGTCTGTAGTATCACTATAGTGACACACTAATCGTTTTTAATAAAGTGCTTAGTCTATTTTTTATGGATAGTCAACCTAATATTTCATTCGTCTATTTTTTACGTGTTTTATGTGTAAGTATATTTATGTAATTACAAATTGAAAAGTAGCAGGGAGGAGTTACAGATGGATAGTTCTAATTGACTTTTAACTAAGTTAAGGTTATTTAATATAGCTTTCTTAATTTCATAATTTTCTAATAGAGACAATTTTCTTGATTTGGAAATATTTGAACGTAAAAGTTTGAAATTATTTACATCTAGAAAATGACGTAATTCAATACAATGTTCAGCTATCCCACTGGAATTACATTTTTTGTTTCTTATAGCTGCATCATGTTCTGAAATGCATTTCACAAGATAGATACCCGAGTTTTTAGACTGGGGAACGCTAACTTTAAACTAAGATTAGTGGAGTTAGTTTCGATTATATGACAGTTGAACGTATTTTGTCGGAACAAGGAATAAAGTTGATGGATTTTATAGAAATTCGGTTTGCTGATGGGATTTACAATTCAAAATGAGAATCTGAAAGAACTTTTTCAATAAAATAAAATATATAACAGTTATGTAAATTTTAAAATCAAGTCATTCTTGATCAGATTCACCATGGTCTGCCTGCCACAACTACCCTACACTGATCTTTTCGTAACCCGAGCTCTGGTCTGCATGCCACCTTAAATCATGCTTCTGTATTATTCACTCGTTTTATACTAAACTTTTTTAATGTTTTCATTTCTCAGAGTCCAATTTTGTATTTTTTTTTTCAGTTGGATATACTTTAAAAATATAGTATGGTAATATAAAGTTATAAACTCAAGTTTAGATATAACTTCCAAAGAAGCTACAGTGTAGCGAAACAAAATTGGCATAAACTGTGAAATTCGGAAAAGTGTTTTTTATTCATTAACTTTATTACTATTTAAACTTTCTTCGGTACCATCTACCACCACCCTTACTCAAATAGTTCTAAGTATAAATAATAGTTAAGCATTCTTTAGACGTTAGTATAATCCAATTGTTACTCTTGAAAATGACCGCGTCGGTCGAAACAATATTGTAGAGTATTTTAATTACAATTCTGTGTAAACATTCCACTGTTTTATTTCTTTATTATCGGCATTAAGTTTATAATGGAATTTCATCAAGTATCAGTAGACAAAATCAATTAATTATATATATCTTCATTCACATTCACACGCATATTTATTTACTTGTGACCTTCCCAACACTCAAACAACCAAACTATATTTTAAACGTATACCACGAAATTTCTCAAAATTTCAACATTTATATTTTTTACTAAAATTTAATTCAGCCAAGTTCTTATGTGATTTTTGGCAATTAAGTATTTAATAAAATGCAAACTACTGTGGTAGTTTTTATTTTACAGAAAGATGTATTTTAAATGACTAGTGCAGTTCATTCATTTTGACTATTTCTATTTCCAAAGTATTGACAACATCTGACGTTTCGCCAAGCCTTGGTTTCTTCTGACAACTGACATGAGTACTTACTAGTAAATATAAATATAAATGTAAATATGGAATCAACAGAAACAACTACTCCGAGGACTAATATCCCTACCATTGTTGATTCCGATGTATTCTTAGACGAAGATATAACATGTTTAAAAAAGAAAGAATTAAAATCCTTATTCGTCTAAATATTAAGATCAAAGATCTCACATTTGGAACGCGTCCTACCAAGTACGCACAATGAATCGAAAGCCATATCCCACGACCGGTTTCGACCTATCGGGTCTCATCAGGTGGGCGCTGGCAGAAAGACCTTTACAGGCTATATTATAAATATAAATATAAATATGGAATCAACAGAAACAACTACTCCGATGGCTAATACCCCTGCCGACATTGACTAGAACGCGTTCCAAATGTGAGATCTTTGATCCTAATATTTAGACGAATAAGGATTTTAATTCCTTCTTTTTTGAATATACTTACTGTAGTTTTTTTGGTGTTTTAGTCCTGGATGACGGATTTTTATCAAATAAAGATCGAATCTATTTAATCATTGGTTATTGTTTAGGTTACACTGTATATGTTTTTTTGTTGTGAAATTTTTTATTTGATTGCAGAACGTGAAATTTCTGGTATAAATGTCTACAGCCTTCATCCGGGTGTCATAAAAACGGAATTGGGTCGTCATATGAACGAGACATATTTTCTTGGTGTGAGGCAGTTTTTACGTTTGTTTTCAATTTTTATGAAGTCCCCTGAACAAGGAGCTCAAACGTCAATTTATTGTGCTGTTGATGAAAGAATAAATGACCAAACAGGATTGTACTACAAAGATTGTGATGTTGTCGAACTGCAACCTCATGCGAAAGACGAACATAAAGCCAAAACATTGTGGGAAATGAGCCTGAAACTGGTTGGGTTGGAAAATTATAATCCATTTGCATCAATCTAATTATTTATGAACTAACAATAAGTCCAAATTTATATGTTATAATAGCAATAAATGAAAACATAAATATTACAGTTAAATGTTTTTGCTTTATTGATGAAAAAAAGGTTTCAAATTACATCAGATACATTACCGCTTTCATTTTAATTTTTGGGGAACTTTAAACTTTTAAAGTGGTAAGAAGGGGTAAACTTTCCTTAGAAAACCAACCGAATTCAAAAAGTCACATGTTAAATTATTTTTAATACCTATTCAGTACAAAATAACCAAAAAAAAAAATATTTACATTTGTCCTGCTTATATATTCGTTTTTTAAGTAATTTTAAAAAAGAATTACTTTATTATTATTAAATTTTAGGTAGAACAAATCTCAAGGGATTGGCAAGGCCATTTTTGCTTTACAGGTAATAGTAGTAAAGAAAACAATAGAAAAGGGAAAGACTGCGTACGTAGGATTCGTAGATCTATCTGGGAATAGATGATTAATATACTTAAAAATGTGGGTTATTTTAATGAACAACATGTACTTAAAGAATTTTAAAATAAAATAAAACAAATAACGTTTCACCAAATTTATTATACTCGACTTAAGTTTCGATCGACAGCGATCATTATCAAGAGTGTACTTAAACTAAAATTAAGAACTAATGCTAACAATTTATATACAACTACAAATTACAAAGGAGTAGTGGGGTGTTCGATGTATTTAATTAGGTTTGAAAATTGACTAAGTTTAATTTTTTGCTTATGGCTGTTTTGATTTCTAGATTCTCTAGTATGGTTAATTTCCAATTGTTATTAATATTCGAGTGTAAAATTTTTGTATTTTCAATTTTGATCGAATGATTAGAATTGATGCAATGCTCCGCGAGACCTGTTTTATTAAGTTTTTTATCTATTGAATAATAATATTCTTTAAATCTGGTTTCAAAAGCTCTCCCACTTTTTCCGATGTAAATTACATCGCAATCATTGCAATGAATTTTGTAAATACCTCTTTCTGCTTCGGGTGGTTGGGATGGTTTATTTTTAACTAATAGTGTTTTTAAGTTATTTTTATTCGTTTCTATGGCTTTCAGATTAAATTTTGATAATTTATTTTTGAACTTATAGTTAACATTGTGTATGAATTTAATGGACCACAAATAATCCGAGATTGGTGAAATGTCCGAGTTGGTATTGTAAATTAGACTTAAAACTTTTTTGTTGAGTTTTTTATTGATGATATTATCGATTATGGTCGTATTATAACCATTGTTTTTGGCTATTAATTTGATAGCGTTGCTCTCTTTTAAATAATTATCTTTTGATAATGGTACATTGATGAGGCGGTTAATCATAGAATGAAACGCTGCGTGTTTGGTTTGTATTGGATGTGTTGAACATGAAGGTATGATTGTGTCTGTATAAATGGGTTTGCGGTAAATGTTAAATGTTAAATGATTGTTGGATCTAATAATTCTTTAGATAAATAATAATAATAAATTTGGTGAAACGTTATTTGTTTTATTTTATTTTTACAAGTTTCATGATATTTCACAAACGTTGCACTATCGAATGTATTAAAGAATTTAAGCAGCAACATAAACAAGAGAGAAGTATATATTAGGAAGGGAGTTAGACAACGGTGGACATTGTTACCACTATTTCATAATCTATATATCGATCTATATACTATTAATATTATTAAAGACAGGGCAGATTTAAGGATAGATATACAGGGGCAACAGATTATCATACTTAAATTTGCGGATGATAGAAGTTAGAGACAAAGTTAAACAAATTGGAAATAAATAAAAATAAAACTGTGTTCACGATCGATTACTTTATAAATTCTCTTTCTCTATGGGTGTGAAACATGGATGGTGGCCGTGGAAAAAAAGAAAAAGTTTGAGATGTGGTGTTATAGATGGCTGATGAGAATACCGTTAATAGAACAAGTTAGAAATGAGGAGGTATTAGAATGAATAGGAGAACAAAGGGTGCTGTAGAAGTCAATAAGAAAATGGGGAGAAATATATGTGATAGGACATCTTCTAAGACACGAAAGATTGGTTAGAGACATACTGAAAACAAAAATCTGTAGGAATGTAGGATATATCCTAGTTTTTGGGAAATTGTCTCAGGATAGTAAGCAGTTAAGGTGAGTGTCTAATCAGTCTTCGGACTGACGACTCTATGATGCTCATTGTACGTATGTCATAAGTTCATCTATGATTATTCTACATTAGTAGCATAATGTAACTCAAGGAGTTTAAAAAGTTTAGGTTAGTATACATATGGGCTTATGGTCGTATTTACGGTTTAGGTTAGGTTTTATAGGTTTGATATTTTGAGTTATTTTTATATTTATGTTTTTATATGCTCCTTCACCATCTATGTTCTACACCCCTCTACCACCGCCATAAGAAGCCTCCGCACCTCGCGGAGAAATATTTCGAAACTTCTTGTTCCATAGTAGCAATACGCATTTATTTCTTCTTGTTGCTGATTTTCTTTTGAAGTTTACTGATCACAATAGTAAATGGCGACAAGTGAAAACCATTGACATTTGTTACCGAAACACAGAGAAACATTTTCAAAAGTTCCTCAGGTGGAAATGTAGTTTAACATTATATTTAACAATTTTTTTTTTAATTGTATTATTTTCTTCGTTTATTTCCGGAAGGCAATAAAGTGTTACAGTCAAAATAAAATCATAAAAAACAATATATTAGGAATCTAGTCAACATATAGTATAACGATCATGTTAGTTTAACGACCCGCCCCCCTAAAGAGAAATGTTAATCATGTAATTTTGATTTTACAATAATATCCTATGAAAAATTCACTCTGAGAATATGTTACGATGAAGAAGAAAATTGATATTAGATTTATTATATAAAGTTTATTTAATAACAACACGTTCCTAATTAAAATACAAACAATAAACACTTCCAGTTTTTCTTATCCTTGTATTTTGTATCCTTATTTCTAATTCTAATAACGAATTATTTCGAACCACTTGTTTTTAGTTGATCGATTATAATAAACATCTCATCTCCTCTTTGAGGCATGCAAAACAGGATAAAACACTTCAATATCTGAACAAAATCATAAATGTGAAAAGGGTTCGGTACTAAGGGCGAAGTTGTCGGCTTCGGTGATAAAACAGTCGAGATCTAAACGGGTGCCAAACTGCCAAATTATAAATCCAACATCAAATAATGAAAGTATCAAATCTTCTTTTAAATCAATTCCAAAAATTGTATATTTCTATTATAAGTTCCTATGGAACTTGTCACCCGTTCAGAACTCATTTATCGTCGAAACCGGCAACCCCGAACATTGTTTGTATCGAACTTGTCCCCATTTTCACATTTATATGATTATTCAAAGAGATATACGTGAACGATAACAATATAATTTTACTTAAAACATTCGTTATCCACAAACATCACTGTTTTTGTGCAAGTATTTATAAGCATATTAGAAAGGTAATGAGCCAGGTGGGGGTGGTACAGGAGGAGCTTCGAATGGCACTGGAATTTCTTGTAATTCGAGAAGATTCATGGTACATTGCATGTCTGTTAACATTTTCAAATCTTTTACATAATTTTCGCTTCTCTTTTTCTTCCCTAAAAAATTTAAAAAAATTAAGGGATCAATATAAACCCCGCTGAAGTTGATTAATATATGCGTCACTTATTTATACATTTCAAATACAAAGTGTATTTATTATATGTTATATGAAAATAGTAAAATATTCTTAAAATGTTTTTAAACTATTCTCCATTATCTCTACCATTTGCCCACCTTAATATGAATTACAATAACGTAAAATTCAAATGCAGGGTGAAATATTTTATTAAATAAATATAAATGTTGAATCAACAGAAACAAATACTCCGAGGGCTAATACCCCTACTAGCATTAAACTATACTGTTGATTCCGAAAGATTCTTGGACGAAGGTAACATATCCAAAAAAGAAGGTATTAAAATCATTTTTCGCCTAAATACTAAGGATCACAAAATGACTTTCGGTTCGCAGTGCCTACTGTGTAGGACTTGTTCCAAATGTGGTATCTGTGATCCTTAATATTTAGACGAAAAAGGGTTTTAATACCTTTTTTTATATTTTCTCAAAAGCTTAAACTGTCAACGAAGTAACAAAAAAAATAATAAGATGATATTTTCGTGGATGATACCCTAGAAACAACTGGTGGTGCCTTATCACCTACGAATCAAATGAAAGTGTTCTAGCTGTGGTAAACTTAAAGCATAAATGCATGAAGACAGCATTTAATACTTTAGCAGAGATCCTGAAGTAGGGAATAATTTTGGTTCGCCTTTTTCACTCCAACACGATCTGATTGGCTGTTTATTCCTTAACAATATCTCTTTCTACCAATCAGGTCGCGCTAGAGTGAGAAAGTCGATCCATAATCATTTCTTATTTCAGGATCACTGCAGTAGTATTAAATACTGTCTCCATGGTTTTATACTCTAAGATAACAATTAGCCCCAGAGCGTAGCATTTGAATGGAAAATGTACTTAATAGGTACTTATACCTATGTAAAAGCAAATACGTCGAAAAATGTTCCTTTTCTCGAAGTATCAACTTCTACTTCATGTTATGCTTATCACCCAATTCCTTCAGATTTTGTTAACTTCGCTTATTCCAATAAGCTTTTTCTCAACCTAAATAAATACTCAATAGCGCAACTCGCGATCTCGCATACAAAAATTTCACTTCAAACAGTAAAAATGTTTAAATTGGAAACATATTGCATTGTACGTTGTTTACAGTAAATTATTGTTGCTTGTTAGTGTGTTAGAGCTGGGCAAAGCCCTTATCAAAAGAGCTTCAAACCCTAAGGCCAATACCCTCACTTAAAATGCTTTGGCCTTCAAGCTCCAATTACATTTCAAAATCCATCAAGGACTTACTGATTACTTCGTAAAGTAATTAGGTTCAAATCCCTAACCACTTCTGAAAAGTGCTTCAAGCACTGCGAAGATATTAAAGCCCTTTTAATGCTCTAGATTGTTACTTTTACCACTTAACTTCGAATTTAAAGTGAGAAGACTTAAAGTACTTTGAAAGGGTTTCAAACATTTTTTAAAGGCCCTGAAAAAGCTTGAAGTCCTTGAAAGGCAAATTGCAAAAATTGTAAATTCGTTTACTGTGTTGTCGTTACTACTAAGTTGTTTACAGTCCTGAAAGGACTGGAACCACATTTTTATGTACAAGTACTAAAGCTTTGCCCAGCAATGTCTTGTGTAAGATAACTTATGGTATTACCTGTAAGTAAATAGAGAGCATCAATCCAAATATTGCACATTTCTTTAGTTTTGGCCACACACTTTATAATTTCATTATTATCTGAGAATGTTATGGAAAATACACGTTCGTGATCTTTTACACTGCAAAAGAAAGAGATTATACATATATATGTTGTTGTACTATCAAAAATGATTTGTACAAGACGTGATAAAGTAATCACCTGTTATCCTTAAAATGAGAACACGCTTTTCCTATAATAACGTATTTAATATCGGAAACAGCAAACGATTTTGTAGGAGGTTGTTCTTGTTGGAATTCATTCCATTCTCCCCAATAAAGTGTTTTTCTATTTTCGGATAGTCGCAGAAAAAAACTTTTATTTTTATTTTTCTACAAAGATAATGGTGATAATTTTGTTTGCTTAAAAAGTTTTGTTTGTTAAAAAACGCTATTATGTAAAAATAAAACTGTAGTTCATCAAAAAACACTCTTTCTACTGGTTTATTTACTTCAAGTGTCAATGATGGGTCAGAAAACGATATTATTCACATCGATGACATACGAGGGGAAATCAAATATAAACGGTAATTTTGTAAAATAAATTTATTGATTAATGATACACACAAACTAAACATTTAACATCTTTTCACGTAGTCACCTCCATGCTGTACACACTTTTGCCACCGATTTGGATTTGGAAGCTTGAATATTCTTTCTTCATAAAAATTTTGAGAGCTAGTTTTCAGCCAATTGCCCACATACTCCTCTACTTCTTTATTGCTTTCAAATCTTTTGCCTCCAAGTGATTCTTTCAAGGGCGTGAACAAAAAATAATTCATAATAGTGACAAGTTAGGGCTATAAGGAGGATTATAGAGGTTCGAGGGTTTCCCAGCCCATTTCTTTTAACTTATTTCTTGTCAAAACTGCGGTGTGTGGCCTGGCGTTTGTCGTTGTCATGAAGGAAGATGACGTCTCGACGTCTCGAATGGGCATACCCCGTCGGTTGCTTCGATACGCGATCTTTGTCGACCGTAGACTGTAACAACTCAGAATAAGAAGCAGCATACACTGTTCCTTGAGAACACTGATCGTGAAGAAAATCAATGAGTAAAACTCAAACAAACCCTTGAGTGAAAGAAAACAGTTGCAAGCACTTTTCCATCTGAGAGACGAGTTTTGACGTTTGATTTGATTTGATCTTCGGTCAACAACCTTGGAACCCAACGAGCACTAATTTTTCTAACGCCAAGTTCATCAGTGATGATGGATGATGGATTTAACACTCCCATAGCTGATACCCACATACCCACTTCTGATAAGATTTGTTCAATAGTTAACTAGTTAACCGGCGATCACCTTCAACAAACTCTCGAACAGCATGGATGTTATCATTTCTAAGACTTGTTCTTGGGCGTCAATTATTTTCGTCACGCTCTCGCCCATCCCTGAATTCTCTGTTCTCTAACCCACATATACACTCGATTCTGAGACAGCGTAGCATCCCAAAACTGCACAAACTGTGCCTCCAAACGAGGGAAAATTTCCGATGGTTTAACGCCTTCATTGGTTAAAAACTTTATGATGATGCGTTGCGTTGTGCAACAGACGAAAGTACCTCGCGCTCAGTCATGGTTGTACTGCGGAAAGAACCGAGCGAAGCTGCTACCTAAGCCGATTTCCCCCTCCTCATAAACCAAACAACACTAGAGCATCGAATCCTCTAGATCGGAATTACGTGCTAAAGTAAATAGTAAAATTACGGTTTATATTTGATTTACCCTCGTACTTTTTTGTAACATTTCGGTGACATCGTATATACAAAAGAAATCATTACTGAGGTCTTACCTTCTCAGGAATTTTTGGAAATACACCTCCTCGCTGCACAGTTCCTATTCTTTGCTTATAGATAAGTTTTTCCATTTCTTCTTTCATTCTCATCCTCATATCCAATACACTCGGATGATTTTCAATCAATTTCTTCCATTCCAAACTCTTTTCTTTCTGCATTTTTGTTAACAAATATATCATTTATCTTATTTATCATAAAACTGAGTTTAGAACACTTTGTTTCAATAATATTTTATTGTAGAAGCACAACAATTGCTTCACCAAACATTGACTTCAACAGCTAATGATTTAAATCGTCATTCATGAAGTCAACGGTTTAGTGAAGCAATTAGTGTGTTTCTGCAATACAAAAAAAATATATCAGCTTCAACCATCAATCAATTATTTATCATAAAATTAACAAAAAAGTTATTGTCATACGTACCTCCCATTGTTCGGACACAATTTTATAGGTAACAGAGCTCAGGTATATCTTCAATTCCTCATATGTTGTGGGTTTTTTTTCAAGGACAAGTCTAATTCCTTTTTCTAATACAATAAAGATCTACAACACATTATATGGCAGTGGCACATTTCAATGTTTCACAATAAACTTTTAATTACAAACATACGCATTTTAGGTAAATGATAACAAATAATTAATTGAATTGGCTGTTACTTGGTGTAAATTATATCAGTTAATAAATGATAACAGTTCAAACAAAAATAAAATAAAATAAAAGAAGACATAATGATTATGATCATGTCTTCTGAAGAGTTCTAAATGACCTTCCAGTTTGGCCTAAGCAAAAGGAATCACATTCTGTACATTTTAGCTTATAGAACTCGCTATAATGAACACTTTAGATCATTTAGATTAGGAAAAGATAATTCCAATTTTGCAAACCATATTTTAGAAACAGATCATCAGTTTCCTACTATAGAAAATCTTAAAATTATTCATAATATAAATAAAGACATTAAACTTAATATTTTAGAATCAGAAATATATAAAGCATCAAAAATTTCGGAAAATAATTTGTTAAATGACCAGGTAGATTTGTACCACTCAGTACTATTTAATACATTTAATAATTAATGGTATTTCTAAAAAATGTATATCAACACTACTGTACATCTGTTTACATTCATTCAATTTGTAATCATTTGTTTTGACAAATCTGTTTATATTCATTCAATTTGAATTATTCGTTTGACAATGACAAGCTTTTTTGTCGAAACTATAGTCAAAAGGATTTGTAAATAAAAAGTGATAATAAACAAAGTAGTGTTTATTCATTTATCGTAAACTTTTATTTGTTAACACACAATAATTACGTATTTCAACTCACAGACTTCTTCAGGTGAAGAATGATTATAAATAAATAATCATTGTGTTAACAAATAAAAGTCTTGTAACTAAAAACTACGTGTTTTATTTTATAACCGAAAGTGGCAGACAGTTGAAACCATTTTAAATGACTCCCAAATTTTCAAATCTCTAACAAAAAGTTTAATGTACCACTCAGTTTGAATAACCCTGCATATTGATATTCTTTATAATTAGCTGTAATTAAAATCCTATAGCTTAAAGGAAGTTAAAACACACACACAAAATATTTATTATTGTATTGAAATACATATTTATATAATTTAAATGTAATATTATAATAATATTACTTCTCCAACTGAAAAAGGCAGTGTACCGAAATAATTATAGTGGCAACAATAAATATTATTATTATTAACTCTGCGTTGTGTGTTTTAACTCTATCAATTTACAAACTTCATCAATTCAATTTTTAAAACAAAGAAGTATCATGCTTTTAACAGTGGATAATTTCTTTTTGAATATCTCAACAGTTTCCGAGATTAGCCCCGGTAAGTAAACAAATGTTTCTTCTTTATTATACTATGATATTGTGGACTGGTCATTTGCTGGCCACTTTCAGCTCAGTTACATAAATACAAACTAAATATCACAAGAACTACCTTATTTTTCGAAGTTGTACAAAGTATCTTCTATTTTCAACTAACCTTTTCATAATCCTGCAACGTGTATGCTTTCATTTCTTCTCTAGTCTTCGAAACTCTTACCATCGCTCTCGAAAACAGTTCGTATATAAAGGGCGCCTGGAGGGTGGTGTTAAAAAGCAAGGGATGAAAAAATTCACTTGTTTTGCTTGGTTCGTGACCAATATCAAGTATTTTTATAATAACACCTAAAACCCTAAAAAGTGCAAATACTGAAATATCTTACGATATATCTGGACATTTCCTACAAATTTTAACTAACAGACACTGTACAATTTTAGTAAAACTACAAAATTAGGTAGCTCATAAGTATATCCTTTCCAAAAAAATTACGGACAGTTTCTATAAAATTTGTGAAATGAAATAGGTTCGTTGCATTTCGGATTTGTATTTTAAATACAACTACTTCAAATAAATCACATCTTTGGATATTACGAGGCATGTTTTTTAAGTAAGTATCGTTTTGAAATGCAGCGTTCCGCATATGCGCACTGAGTATCTACATCTCTCAACGACGCCATTACAGTCTGACTCGCCCTTGTTTCCGTTGTTAATTTAGTGTTTAAGATGCCTCCGATAATCGTGAGTCTGGAGTCCGGGCTGTTATACGATTCCTTAGTGCTAAAGAACTAAAACCGATTGATATTCATCGTGAGATCGTGAGATCTGTACAGGTTACGGACAAAACATTATGAGTAATGGAATGGTAAGGAAGTGGGTGAGAGCATTTAAAAGTGGCCGCAGAAATGTGCATAAGAATGCCCGTCCGCATGTGACTAATCGGACCAAAGATGTCATCACATCTTTTCACTGGGAAACTCTAGATCATCCTCCGTTCAACCCTGATCTGGCACCCAGTGACCACCATTTGTTCCTGCACTTGAAGAAACATCTGGGCGGTCAACGTCTTCAAGACGATGACGAAGTCAAAACAGTTGTGATGCAGTGGTTAACAGTTAACAAGTCAGGCGGCAGAGTTCTATGAGAAGGGTATTCAGAAACTGGTCAAATGTTATGACAAGTTCCTCAATATCGAAGAAAATTATGTAGAAAAGTAGATAAAGGTACAGGCTTTCATGTAATAATAAAATTATTAAGATATCTTTGCACGTTTTTTATTATAATAATTTCAAAACGGTACTTACTTAAAAAATATGCCTCGTAATTATTATCCTTCTTATAACTATGACATTTGTGAAAATGGCTCTCAGCCCTCGATGTGATATAATCTAATTAAGTTTTCCAAAAAAACAAAAAAAAAAACAATCTACCTCAACATATTTTGAAGGATAATAAATTACCGAATTAAGATGATTTTCTGGACTTGTGGGCCGTGGTTGACATCAACGAGATCGAAAGCTGCTACAACTACCAAACCACCAACGCTTCTGAAGATGTCAGTCGCACCCGCTAACGAAACGTCAGCTAACCAAAAAACCTATAGACCACGGCCCACAAGCTTGGAAAATCATCTTAATTCGATTGACGCCGGCCGTGAAAGCCTACATACTACAATTAATAAATTACCATCTGGAATGTTCAGATATTAATGATAAATGCCTAAATAACATATAACCTTTACTTCGTTTAAAAAATACAGGAAATAACCAAATTTGGCGAATACGCCAAACGTGGTACAAATTATTTTGTTATTTTCTGTTTAATATCTTTAGATAAGTTTTCCTTAAGTGATAAACTTACTTACTTATCGGCTGTGGATATTATACCATGTCCTAATCCGTTTTCCGTGTTTTGAGAATTATAGAATTTCTTAGGATACCTCTTTTTATAATAGCCTACATTAAAAACAATGCAAAATTAAAATTTATTATAATTGATTAATTCTACTTTTACTTGATAGAATTCATTGTAAAATATATAAATAATACACTATTGCAATTTCTACTTATTTTATTAGTTACTGGACATATGTTTCGCTACTTTGTACCTTCTTCAGAAGTTTTAAATACACTTGAGTGTATCAAGTATATATATATATATATATATATATAAATATATACGGCTTATTCAGAACATGAGTAACCCTTTTAAAAGTCGTTTAAAAATAAGTTTTCCCCATATTCCGAATTAGGCCGCAATTAACAACAAAATGTTCCATCTTATTGCTGCAAGAATCTGTACTAACTTTTTGCATGTAAATGGCTTTTTTCTGTCCGATTCGAATATATTTTAGCACATCATTACTAATCAAAAATCACCTTCATTTTATTTGGCTTCAAAATATAATCCTAAATGAACAATTAAAGTAAACGACATTATTTAATTCAAGCCGAATCAAGGATATAAGGAAATTTTAATGAAGTCCTCTCACTCAACAATGTAAACCCATGTTTTTAAAAACGAATGAGAATTATAGAAGAAAATAAACAATGATCTGCTTACGTAATGCTTGATATGTAAAGCGACATATGGAAGAACTTGTAACATCTTCAATAAACTGGTCATCGGACGAATAAGCTCCAAAGTTGTCATTAAGAATACTTCCAAACGACAATCTACAATCATAAAAAAAACATTAATAATAATAACCCTCTCTAATTTTTTTTCTTCAATCAAACTTACTATTGGTTTAATTCCCTTCTAATATGACTGATTATGATCTCGCAAATATATAAAAACATCTAATAATGAAATAAGAAACCGAAAAATTAACTAAGAAACAATAATTCGAAAAAGACTTTGAGGGATTTGGTAACATTAGAATAAATAATCTCTGTGTGGATTTAGCAGTGGATAAGTAATGATGCAATGATTACGATTCCGATTACTACTGATATCAAACGGTTAATCACAATCGTGAATTCTTACACGATTCTATGACGTTTATTTACGAGTACATAATTAAAAGTTAGTGTCCCCTTCTTCTAACGTCAAGCTATTTACAAACCCAGACATTTAGGGTATATAAGCTAAACCTTAAACATTTATTCTCACTAGCTACTTATGCTGGTGGGCTGTAGTACAAAGCCGGAGGGTAGGGCGTAAGTCCCTCTTCAGCCTCCTTTCAAAAATCGTGGGAATAGGTGGGTAGTATGATTAGGGTGAAAAAGATGAGATGGACGAAATGAAGACATCAGACCTGGAATCAAACTGGTGACCTCCCGAATGCTAAGAAAATTTGAGTATATGTCAACAGATTACACTGATAAACACAGGATTTGTGACATGACAAGTTTTGGGGTGTATCTTATATATTTTAAGACCCTAAAATCAAATCTAAAACAGATATTCGCTAACATGTACTTTTATGATGTACAATACGCAACATCTCATATTGCTGCATTTCTTGGCGTTTATGCGATGACGCACACATTTCATGTTGAGACCTATTATTCATGTTTATTAGATGTGAGCTCTATGTTTAGAGAGCATATTGCGTTTATTAGTGACCGATTACATTGTATATTAAGTTGGGACTGATGAAGAATTTTGTGACAGCTATGGATCGAAATAGAAGAGGATTTCTGCATTTAAAACAATCATTTCCGAGACTTAGTGAGGAAAAACTTAAAGAGGGCATATTTGTCGATCCACAAATAAGGAAACTCATGAAGGATAATGTATTTGACAGTACTCTAAATGAAATTGAATTACGAGCTTGGAATGCTTTTAAATCAGTTGCTGCAATTTTTTTAGGAAATGTGAAGGCGGACAATTATAAAGATATTGTTACTAAACTAATTAATGCTTACAAAGGAATGGGATGTAACATGTCTCTAAAAATTCACTTTTTGGGTTCTCATCTCGATTTTTTTCCGGCAAATTTAGGTGCGGTAAATGATGAACATGGTGAACGGTTCCACCAAGGCATTTCTGCCATTGAAAAACGGTATCAAGGCAAATGTAGTGTCAATTTGCTTGCTGATTATTGCTGGACATTGTTAAGAGATACTTCAGGAGCAACATATCGCCGTAAAACATCGACAACAACATTCTGAGATTAATGTTTATTAGTACACTTACACACATATATAGTGTAGGTAGCAAATAATGCCTTATTGCAAGAAAACCGTGGGTGAGAAAAAACAGAATGTTATTTCCTACTTTTTGGGTACGTTTTACATAATAATCACCTTGTTTTGTCCGTGTCACACAAAATTATTTTAATTTTGTTCACCAGTGTTATTGATGAAGTACCGATCGGGGTGATCTAAAGAAGGGCACCAGTTGCTCCCACGTTTTTTAGATTTCTGTTGATCATATAGGCAAATACTAGCCCGGTAATATTCCACAGATATTGTTTCTCTCCTTTTCTGCATTTATCTCGACCTCTTTCGACTTTTTCTCCACCACAACCTACCCATTCCCACTATGGCCCACAGTGTATGTCGGTGGGGCAACACAAGCTGGCGGGAATGGAACACCCATTATCGATTTTTGCAAATAATTTACACATTCAACTTGATTTATTTATTAATTTTTGTTTTAAATATTTTTTATTTTCATATGATCTATTCTTTCTACACTCACTTGATGGAAACGGTAAAATTTTCTTCAAAATTGGTATATTTTAACACTTTACAAATGTTTCGCCTAACTTAGGCTTCTTCAGAGTAATGTTAATACAATAAACTTATCTAAACGTTTGTCTCATATAGTAGTGGAATAAGGCGAGGGTGAGTAAAAAGATTCAGCAGCAGTGAGTTGTTGAGATCAATTTGATCATTTAAAAATGTATTTGTATTTTTGTATTTATTTATCTTTTATTTATCTAAGGCTTTTATTTACAACATGAAGTATTTCAAAGTCAACATTAAAGGTATGGTTTTCTTCGATTAGATGTTTAGCATAGTTTGAATTTAGTTTATTATTTTCATATTTCTGTGCTCTTCTAATCGTTCTTTAATAGTACGTCCAATCTGACCAACATAAATGCGGTTACAAGACCAATAACCCTACCATGCCATCCCAAACAACATAAAAAATAACTCACTGTTATATAGATTCGTCAATATACCTTTAGATACAATAGATTTCAAAAAAGAATTCAATATAATTAAGCAAATTGCATTAAGTAATAATTATAAAGTTGACACAATTGATAAGTTACTTTTTAAATTACAGTTTAAGAAATCAATTAGTAATGTATACCACCAATGTAATAATAACCAAAAAGTTAATTACAAAATTATCATTTACTTAAACAATCCTTCAGAGACATTAGGGAAATTCTTAACTAAAAATAATCTCAAACTTGTATATAAAGCATTAAATACTCTAGGAAAACATATCAAAAATAATAACGATAAAATCAGTAAGGAAAACATGCAACTAAATTGTTATTCTTGTAACCGCATTTATATTGGTCAGACTGGACGTACTTTTAAATAACGATTAAAAGAGCACAAAAGATCTTATGAAAATAATAAACTAAATTTAAACTACGCTAAATATCTAATCAAAAGCCTTAGATAATCATTACTAGAAACATTAGAAATTAATAAATACAAAAAATACTGTAACGAGTCTGTATGTGTTGTACAAGAGCGGCGGCGAGTTCCGAAAACAGATAAGACGGGTTCCTCGAATACGGTCGTCGGTCGGCGCTTTGATAGAAATAAGTAAACAACAACATAATAGGAGTTCGAGAAAATACTAGAAGATCGTTCCTGATTACTCCAGAACCTTCGATACCTCTATAAATATTATGTTGTCGACGGTCAAGAACAATTTAGTTTAGTATAGTTTAGTAGCAGTATAGTTAGAGACACAGTTTAGTACACCGTCACGGTTTATAGTTGATAGTAGAATGGTAATATAAATACGATATACCGAGTGATATAAATAAGTGGTAATATAAATACGATATACTGAGTGATATAAATAACACATGTACCTTGTCATATAAATAAGTTGTTGCATTAGTGTTTAAGTGTTTTAAGTAGTGTGTAAGTGTAAAATAAATAAGTTGATCTAGAAAATTCGTTACAATACAAATACATTTTTAAATGATGAAATTGATCTCAACAACTCACTGATGCTGAATCTTTTTACTCACCCCCGCCTTAGTCGACTACTATATAAAACAAATAAGTTTATTGTACCATCATTACTTCTGAAGAAGCCTAAGTTAGGCGAAAGAATTGTAAAGTGTTAAAATATACCAATTTTGTGGAAATTTTGTGTTGTTATTATTTTACCGAAATATTTTTATTTTCAATCAGTACGTTCAGTAAATTGCAAAGTTGCGGTCGCCGATTTTGTAAAGTTTTTCAAAGAGTTTGTTGAATATTTTATACCAGCTAATTTGACACTTTTATCAAGCAACATTTACACTTTTTCCTATTTGAAAATGTCGGCGTTAATGTATAATATATATACATATATATATATAGAATTTACAGATAGTATGATTATTTAATATAAATGTAGGTGCCATAAATTTTGACTACTTAAGTATTACCTTTTTTATATTCTATAAGAAGTGTTCTGAATTTTCTCTTTAAACGTTTTTTGAAAGAACAACGATCGTTCTGCACTTTTATATTTATTTGCAATAACCGTAATCGCAATCATACGATTATTAGTTCGTTAATCGTAACCATAAAAACTACAACCCTTGCATCATTCTTATAATCCCAACAATGTAGTAGTCGTAATTTGTGTCTATTTAAACAATAAAATGCTTAAAAATCAATTACCTGTCAATTGAATAAAGTGAACTGCAACTAACTATAGATGCGTTTTCTTCAGTTAAATCATCTGAATTCCTAGATTTTCTTGTAGTTGTGACCAGATTCGGTAAGAATTCACGTGTTTCATCAACATTCACTGTGTCTCGTAATAATTCGGAATAAATGCTACAAAAAATAAGTATAACGGTGTCTTGTACAATTAATAAGCATAAATTCAAACATTTACTAATGCTGAGAATTCTACTGAGGCAATTTATAATTATTGGAGTAGCTGCTCTGTTTTCATAGTAAACACTCAATTTTATTCATACCGAAACTTAAACAGGTACTCATAAGCAATTAAACAAATGCTTACAAAAGTAGTAGATGCTCACTTGTTGAACAAGAACTTACTCTAAAATTTGAAGTAAAAAGTAAGTGGTTAATTTCATTCATACCACCCGTTTATCTCCATCGTTTTCAAAGTAATTAAATAAAATCTATTCCGTTATTGAAGCATTTTTTTGTCAAATTTTGTTGTTAAGAGGTGCAATTAGAATTAAAAGTTTTGACTTTTGACTTTGGGATAATTTAATTACTATTATGAAAATAAAACAACAAAAAAGATTCACGAAAATTGATTGCTTCACTACAATATTGTTTCACCACACAGTGGCATCATCTGGCGATGAATATAACAAACTAGACTTAACTTATCTTATTTATATACAATATGGGGGTGGGGGTTAATTCTTATAATTTATTACAATTTAAATTAAGTAAAGGGGAACTATTGCCTTCTAACTGATCATTTAAAATTATTCCTTGTTTATGAAATCTATTTATTTTCAGTTGTTCTAGTAAATTTAATTTGAAAGATTTGTTTTTCCTATGTAAAATGTTATAATCTAAATTAATAATTTTTAGAAAATAACCACAACTTTAATTTAGATTATAAAATTTTACATAGGAAAAACAAATCTTTCAAATTAAATTTACTAGAACAACTGAAAATAAATAGATTTCATAAAAAAGGAATAATTTTAAATGATCAGTTAGAAGGCAATAGTTCCCCTTTACTTAATTTAAATTGTAATAAATTATAAGAATTAACCCCCACCCCCATATTGTATATAAATAGGATAAGTTAAGTTTAGTTTGTTATATTCACCACCAGATGATGCCACTGTGTGGTGAAACAATATTGTAGTGAAGCAATACAATTTTCGTGAATCTTTTTTGTTGTTTTATTTTCGTAAAAGTATGGATAAGTTTCATCAAGTACTAGCTACTACCATAAAAAAATTTAATTACTTACCTGAGCATATACGTTTGATAAACGTATAATTGATGAGCTATATCAGGCATAACCCTCTTGTTCTTAATAAGACCATTATAAAGGCAATCCCTATTCTGGACTTTATTTAGTTCTTTTATAATTTCTCGTCTTCTGTCTTCCTTAGAATATTTTGTGAGCGCATTAATTAACATGAGCGCATTAACCTGGATATTTGGTAAAGTGTCTGAGTAAACGTAAGGAATTATATCATCTATATGCAACTGAAGAAAAATCTAAAATCCAAGGAAACTTTACTATTAAAATGTTAGTAGTTTTGACACTACAAATCAGGACGGATCCTGGATCGTCACCTGCCCAGGTGCAAAACGAACAACGCCGCCCTTATTAGTTTCACATTTATTTGATTAAAAATAAAATAGAAAATAATATAACACTTGTAATTTCCATAATATTATTTATTTCACTTAACATATGTTTCACTACGATGTGGCTTTTTCAGAAGTTACAAATATACTTAACATAATTGATTGAATCTACTTTTACTTGATGGAAATTCATTGTAAAATATATAAATAAAATACACAAGTGTATTTAAAACTTCCGAAGAAACTACAAAGTAGCGAAATATATCTCAAGTAACTAATTAAATCAGTGGAAATTACAATAGTGTTTTATTTATATAATATACTTAAAGTGACGAAGACAATTTTCTGTATTTATACTTATACATTAATTAGTTAAGGGTGGGTTTTTATGTGGATACAATTTATTAATTAATTGGTTATTTAAGCATTGCCTATACTGGTATTAATATGTTGATGAAGTATTGGTTATGTTTTACGGGAACAAATAGACAATTAGATAAATTATTAGAATTATTGAATATATACACCACAAAATTAAATTTACAGTAGAATTAGAAAACAATAATTGCATCAATTTCTTGGATGTTACAATAAATAGAATAAATAATAAACACAATTTTGCTATTTACCACAAACCAACGCATACGGATACTATTATCAATAATGATTCTTTCCATCCGAAACAACACAAACTTGCAGCTTTTTATTTTATGATACATAGACTCAATAAAATTCCAACGGATCATACAAATTATATAAAAGAACTCAATATCATTAAACAAATAGCTAATAACAACAACTACAATTCAAAAATTGTAACAGAATTATTTAAAAAAACATCATTTAAAAATATAGTAAATAGTATTTTTTCCATTAACAAAGATATTAACTATGCTAAATTTAACACGCTAACCTATTTAGGCCAAACAACATTAAAATTAAAAAAGTTTCTAAATCAAATAAATATAAAAACAGCATTCAAAAGCAATAAAACATTGAGCAAGCACATTAAAAATAATAAAGATAAAACAATTAACAGTAACAAATCAGAAGTATATAAATTAAATTGTGGGACTTGCAATAAACTTTACATCGGACAAACGGGTAGATCATTCAGTAAATGTATCAAAGAACATGTTAATTTATTCAAATGCCAAAAAACCGATTCCAATTACGCTGCTACACACCTAATTATAGAAATATTTAATTTAAATTCAGATTTTAAAATTCTACATACTGAAAGTAAAAGTTATAAATTAAATCTATTAGAAACCATGGAAATTAATAAATATAAAAATACTAATCTATTACTTAATGACCAATTAGACATAAGCCATTCTCCGCTATTAAATTTGTATCCACACAAAAACCCACCCTTAACCACTTAATGTATTAAGTAGTATAAATACAGAAAATTGTCTTCGTCACTTTAAGTATATTTGTAACTTCTGAAAAAGCCACATCGTCCTGAAACATATGTTAAGTGAAATAAATAATTTTATAGAAATTACAAGTGTTATATTATTTTCTAATTTACAATGAATTTCCATCAAGTAAATGTAGATTCAATTAAAAATAAAATATTTTACGTAACACGAAAAAATCTCCAAAATATAAGTGTCTTAAACTGGGGAAACATTATCATATCATATCAACTGAATTACTTAATTGAGATTCATAGGTAATTGAATTTATTTCTTAATGAAGCGTTTTCTTTCCTTTACATTATAATAGATACATGGCTATACAGGAAGGTGAAGTCTGTACCAAACCTGGACAAGGCTTTAGTGCTTTATTCCACAGATAATCAATCTTTCACTTCTCTTCTGTCTTCATTTTGTCCGTCTCATCTTTCTCTCCCTAACCACACGATCCACAAATTCCTACGACTTCTAAAAGAGGTTGAAGAGAGCCTTACGCCCTACTCTCCGGCTTTGCACTACAGCGTATGTCATAGAGACTGCCCCCCTATATGTACAATACCCAAAGTAGGGTAATATTATTTGCTAACATTCTTGGCCGGAGATATTGTCCCCATTCTTTTTTTTTTTTTTGTTTTTCTGTTCAAGGGCAATATAATGTGTACACAACAGAAACAGAAGGTTTGGTTACAAAATATTTTGAAGAAGCCACTGTGTGGCGAAATAATTATTGTGGATTTTACAATAAAATATTTTGTAGCCGAACCTTGTGTTTCTGTTGTCTATAATATGTAGTTACAAGAATTGAAATCCTCTTCAATTAAATTATAATTTGTACTTCAAGGGCTTCATCTCATTAGAAATGTTTGAAATCCTCTCACATTAAATTCGAAATTAATTAATAAAAACATACACACAATCTGGAACATAGTAAAACCATTAAATAGACTTTAATATTTTCGTAATACTTGAAGCCATTTGATTCATTTGAAACCCTTTTAGTTTAATTCAAGTACTTATAGGTATGCTCGCAACCCTTTTCACAAGTTTTGAACCGAAGTACAACAGGTAATTGACAATTCGAAGTCCTTGGATTTGAAAAAGTTAGGGCTTCAAGGCACTTTAAGTAAGAGCTGTGGGCTTACGGCATGGAACTCATTTGAAAAGGGCTTAAGCCAATTCTGGTCTGAACTAATTAAAATTTAATTGACCAAAACATTGTACTGGAGTTATATGTCACTATTAGCTACCCTGTCCGAATTATAAGTCCTTTCACGGCCGGCGTCAACTAATGAAGTAGTATTGTTTGACAATATACTATTTGTGTGGATTATACAATTCCTCGACTTTCCTCGACCCTCAATAGAATACATCCCCAAGTTAAAAATAAACAAATAATTTGCAATACCTTCACATTCTTAGGTAATATTTCATCTACCATAGGAAAATATATCAAACAGTTAAACAATAGTAATATCGCTTTTAGAATTAATAACTTGTAGGTAAATTCATACTTAATAATAAATGTAAAACTCCTAAATATTTAAATTCAGGAGTCTATTGTTTTTTAGATTGTCACAAAGTTTACTTAGGTCAGACTGTTAGATCCTTTAAAACCCGTATCAATGAGCATTATCTAAATTTTACCAAAATAAAAATCAATTCAACCTATGCAGAACATTTGATCACCGAAAACCATAATTTTATTGCATATTATAAAATTTCCCATATTGAAAACAAAGGTTTGAAATTAGATTTATTAGAAAGTTTAGAGAACAATAGATATTACAAGCAAAATTTAGCTTTAAATGATCAAATAGAGTTTAAAAATTCTCCGTTACTAAATTTGTTTCATTAGTTTTTAAATTACCCTTTCCCCTAATTTTAAGTTGCGATTGATTTGTTAATTCATCACCTGACAAAGCCAATATTTGGCAAAACAATATTGTAGTGTTTTAACAATAAATTAATTTGAAACAAAGTGTTTATAATTCAGTCATTGCCGTTTCAACAAGTATCAGCATCAACCATCAAGACGTCTTTTTTACTAATCGTTAATCACCATCAGGACTTTGTCCGATCAATATCGTTCTTTGAAATATTCATCATTATTATCAATGAATAAAAATAGACCTCTTCCGATCCAGTATTTTACTACAGACTTCGCCTTCCGAAATTGACCCCACATCTTACAAGTTAATTGCCAATATCTACAGACGTACATACCATTTCCTTCGGTATGTCGAAACTTCGTTTTTTCATATATAAAATTTGACATAAAACAGTTAATCCGTACTGTATATCGGCTAAAGTTGGCTCAGATGCTTTGACAAAGTTTATAATTCGTACAACTATACCATGTGATATTTCCTTCACGTAACCATCTCTTAATAAGGAAAAGAAAACAGCAAGACAGGCAGTCATATGGGAAGGGTTTAAGTCTCCAGATTCCAATAAAGTAAAAATTTCAATATGTTTATTGGATTCCACTAAAAAAGATTGTATTTCTTAAAATTTTGGTATTTTTAATAAACTCAGTTGAAAAAAGTACGTGTATGTTTCTTTGTAAATTCTTATATTGTTTTTATATTTTGAAGCAATTGCTGTTTTTTATATGATGTAAATTCTTATTTACATATTAATTAAAGTGTGTAGGCTTTCACGGCCGGCGTTATTATAAGAATGATTTTCCAGGTTTAATGGCAGTGGTCTAAAGGCTTGTTTTCTGCCTGACCTTTCGTCATTTTATCGTGATAATCTTAACAGGAAAGAAGAAGGCACAAAACTTAACAGAATTTGGGTCCCAGTTGTTAAGAAAATAACGCCCACCCCCCTCGAGCGAATAATATAAATAGCAAAGCAGTCCGAGCGGCAGCTCTTGCTTTAGCGTGAGCACCCACCCAACATTCGAGATGGGTCACCAGACAATTCTTACACCCCCTCCCCCAATCCCCGCAAGCAATCAACTTCCCGTTCCCAACTACCCCAGGGATGAAAAACCTTCGGGTTGCACTCCCTTCTCGAGGGGGGGTTTTAGTCGGTAAGAATCCGACACTACCCCCACCTTCGGGGGTGTCTATAAAGATTTCCCCTCCTCGAGGTTAAAAACTAAAAAAAAAAGAGCGGCAGCCCTCTTAGTTTCGCTTTCTAGCGCGAGTGTCCACCCTTCACATCAGAGGTGGGTCACCGACTTTCGCACGCCGTCTCCCCAACGCTCCCGTCCCGCCCCTCACCCAACTCTGCCCTCTCTTTAATCCACTTCCCAATCCCAACCTCTCCCCCGGGGGTTGTTAAAACCTTCTGGTTGATAATCCCCACTGGTGGAGGTTTTTTAGTCACTAAGAATCTGACACTACCCCCCTTCAGGGGGTGCCTATGTAAGGTTTTCCCACCTCGAGTTAAATCTGAACAAAACAAAAAAAAATAACGGCAGCCACACATGATAGCGGGCCGCCGAGAAGAGAATTTCGAGACAGGAAGCTACTTCGACGATGTCAATACCTCTGAAGATGTCAGCCGCAGTCGCTAACGAAACCTCGGGCAGAAAACAAGCCTTTAGACCACAGCCATCAAACTCGGAAAATCATTCTTATCATTTGTATATTGTTATGCTTGTATTCTTGTAATTCTAAAATGTCTTTATATTTGCCTTCAAATAAAAGGTTTGATAAAGAGTATTTAGTTTTTAATTAAAAAAATATTGACATTACTAGATGTGGATCGCAATTTCGATCTTACCAAACCGAATTTGTCCCGTAAAAAAAGTCGATTTAATATCGTATTACAGAGAGTATGTATCTCTCTACTTAATTACTCTCTATTAACTGCTAACTGCTATTTTATATTTATTATCTTTATTTATTTGATTTACGCGCCTATTACGTAATATAAGCTGTGTGGTGAATTCAGTTGGTCAAGAAGATATCAGTAGATGGCGATATTCTGCCTGTAATTATGATATTATATCATGACACAATAAAGCAAGGTAAGATATCGCGCATCTAGGGCGTGGCCTATGACGTCGCTATGTGACCTATTCCGTGGCAGCAATTACAACGAATTAAATATTTAAACCGTTATACCGTTAAAAAGGATTTCGAGCTACACATGTAGATGTGCTATGTATGATGTGATGTGGACAACAAATCAATGAATTTCGATAAGAATATAAGGTTTTTTTTACTTTTCCGAAAGACAAAAAATGCAGTGTGAGTGGATACGGTTATGTAAACGTGAGGATAAATTCAATGTAACTACCGCACGGATTTGTTCAAAACATTTTGGGAAAGACGATTACGTGCACAATCTAAAACACGAACTGCTTGGCTATTCTCGTAGAAATGGTGGAGTTAGGGTGTTGAAGGAGGAAGCTACTCCTTCAAAATATTTACCTCTGGAACGATGTAACAAACAAAACTCTAGCATGGAAATTCGTTATGAGAAAAAGACATATTGGAAAACATTTTTAGTGCCATACGGGCAAAAGGAGGGCTCTATGACTAACCAGATGCCCTAGAATTTAATATAGGCTTAGGTCTTACATTCTGCGTCGTAATGAGGGTTGATATTCTGACTTTGGAAATGTTAGAAATAACGATACCCCAGGTATTAATATTGATGACATTAAACTATGTGGAAGTGTCTTTTCTTCAGTTAGAGTAAATGAAGATTGTAAAGAATAGGTCTAGTGCTCTAGGTCATTGTTTAGCATCCGGGAGGTCACCGGTTCGAACCCGGATGTGGTTGCTCTGATACAAGTTTTCTGTGGTTTCCTTGAACCATTTAGGCAAATGTTGGGGCAGTAATATTTCACAGATAACCTTTCACTTCTCTTCTGTCTTCATTTCGTCCGTCTCATATTTCTCTCCCTAACCACACCACCCACCCATTCCCACGATTCCTAAAAGGAGGCTGAAGAGGGCCTTACGCCCTACCCTCCGGCTTTGCACTGCAGTGTAGGTCGGAGGGGCTGCCCGCCCATTATAGAGGGCTATTTTTTGGGTCTTGTACATATTTTAGAATAAAGGCAAATTTTTACAGAATTCAGCCACCTCTAAGAAAAGAAAATTTTTCAAAATTATTAACTAATAGTCAGTAAAAACTTTAATGTTTTTTTATTTTTCAAATCTCATATGAACTATCTAAGGTTTAAATGTTAAAACGGTTAATTTGCCTATTGTGCAACACAATTATCTTTAGTTTTTAGTAGGTTATTAATAATAGCTTTTTTCTACTATTCTTTATTATACTTTGTTCTGTTTGATCTATATTCCAATGAACCAGACTTTACTTAAAGATTTAGGATACAAATTAAAAATAAATGTCTGTGCAAATATAATTGTGTAATATTTAATATTGTTCACAACAAACTTTCTAGTTATTATATTTAAGATTTTATTTGCATTTATATTATATTATGTGAACAGTTTTTATTTTACCGCGAGGTAAAAATCATTTTTTCATTCAAGAGAAAGAAAAGAAGCTATAAAGCAACGGTAAAAGCCAATAATATGGAAAGCATATCCATAAGTCATACATAATATCATTCACCGAATATCACGGATATTGAAATAGTTAGATGTTACCTTGCTTTATTGTATCATGATATTATGTCAACTTCAGTTTACAACAACATCGGTTGGGTTAGTAAATTGTGGATTCTACCTACGGTGTGCTGATGAGATCTAATAAAAGCGAAATCGCGGTCCACATCTAGTAATATGTCGACAAATTTCTGACCAGGAACTCAGTGTTGCTTTTCCTGTTAATTCTTCTTATTTATAGTGTAAATTGAAATCTCTTGGCTTACGAATGTCATTTAATAATTTCTTTTGTTTTAATTTCAGATGGATTTTCAATTGGAGAAAGGACAACTTACCCAAAAATTTCATAAATCCGTCGTCAGAACTGAGATTCATCAGTTCAGTGAAGCCGCAGTCTTTGAAATAAGTACTCTTTAAATTTTTTAGTATTCTGGACAATACATTTTGAAACGAGTCCGTAACTTTTAAAACATCGCCGTTCTTTATTTTATGAAAATTTTCATCGGTGACGTAAGCGCAACTTATTGGGTCCTTCGGATCATTCCAAAAACGTAATGCATAACATTCAGAAGGAGCCATCTAAATTCACAATATTTATTAGACAAAATAAAGAATTAGTAAGTAGGTAATTAACGTGATCTATCCAAAAAAAAAAATTTTTTATTTGTATTTGTGTAATTTTTAATACGCAGGTAGGCAAATTGGTTAAGGATTTCGAGGACAGTTGATGAACAGGTGTAGTCCTGATTCAGGTCTAAAGGCCGTCATCGGTTAGAATTTCTTCCTAACGTTTCGCTAGCACGAGTGGCGAGCTTCCTCTGTAGACTGTCTACATGCAGCATCGGAGAGATGGAAGGACCTCTGAAGAAGCTCACCACTCGTGCTAGCAAAACGTTAGGAAGAAGTTCTAACCGACGACGGTCTTCAGACCCGAATTAGGACACCTGTTTACGCAGGCAGGTTTGTAAATTGCAAGCCCGTCGACAACGAGGGAGCTCTTAGAGCTTTAAAGGTCTTAAATTTTCCTCTCAAAGAAAATTTTTCAATACTTTTGGATTTTTTTCAAATTCTAATACTTAATACTAATTTTGAAAAACGCATCAAGTACGATGTACTAATCCAAGAAACTAAATTCACACCATAACCTAAATAAAGTGATCATGGTGGCAAAGAAATGCAGGCTATATATTAAATTAAAGAAGGAATTAAAATCATTATTCGTTTAAATATTGAGATCAAAGATCTCACATTTGGAACGCGTCTTACCAAGTAGACACAACGAACCGAAAGCCATATCCCACGACCGGTTTCAACCTATCGCGTTCCAAATGTGAGATATTTGATCTTAATATTTAGACGAATAAAGATTTTAATTCTTTCTTTTTTTTTAATATGTTATATCTTGGTCTAAGAATCCATCGGCATCAACAGTGTAATTCAATGCCGGTATGGGTATTAGCCCTCGGAGTACTTGTTTCTGTTGATTCCATATTTATATTTATATTTATATTAAATTAATTTCCAAATATTGTAGTATAATTTAAAAACATAGACTTTCACGGCCGGAATCCATAGTATAATTAAGATATCATTGTAGAGTAATTCTTGCTTAAAACAATATCTATCTAGTATTGTTTTAAAGGCGATGAAGATTAAAATATACTATTAAAAATTCAAAATGCCTGATCAATATATATGTAAACCATCTTAAAGCACAAGTTTCAAGCTTTAAAAACGCACCTGTATAATTTTAATGTCGCTTTTTGAACTTTAGTTATTGGTCTTTAAAATTAAGCATTAAAATTGACATTTGTCACTTTTTAAATTTTATCAATCAATATTTTAGGATCTTTATTTTCCAAAATATTTTTTATTTTTTCATCTTACTCATCTTTTTATGTATCATTTTTAGGACCAACTGTGAAACTTTCAAGTTTTTACTAATTTCCTGGAAAATCTCACGATGACGCAAATTTATACGCCTACTACTCCCACACGTTAACTGCAAGATTCTTCTTTCATTTAAACTTTTACTAGCTCAATTTGATTAATTAGATCAAAAGTTATACCGAATTTAGTGCAGCGCGACACATTTTTGTCAGAAAAAAAGTTAGACCTTATAGTTTTTATAATAATAAACAAATGAAATTGCAAATATAGTAAATGTATCAAGCAGTTTATATTAGAAACTCTACAAATGTTTCGGCTTATTAAGGCTTGTTCACGAGTATACAAATGCAATACTAAATATTAATGTTACAGTACAAAATATTTATACCTGGAACAGGGGTGTTCAACCATTGTTTGTTAGAAAACCCAAGTAATAATCGATAACAGGTTATTTCTTAAATTCCAGTTGGTCATTTGTAATATTTTGTTTAAGTTTTATGGATTTTTTAATTTCAAATTGTTAAAGTAAGTTTAACCTTTTTCCTTTGTTTTCTGCATGTAATAATTGTATATTCTGTTCGTCTAAAAAGTGATTGTTTTCTATACAATGATTGCTCATTCCTGTTTTAGGTTTTTTTATTATTGATATTTTACATGTTCTTTCATTCTGCATTCCAAATTTCTTCCTATTTGCCATAAGTAAAAGGCATCACAATTTAACACGACAGTTTATAGACACCGCTCTTTTTTAAATGACATTTTTTTTGTTTGTTATTAATTAACATTTTACCTGTATTGATTTTGTTAACTGAAATTGCTTTTGTATCTATTTTTTTCAATTCATTTTCTCAGACAACTTTGTTTTCATTTGTTTATTATTATTTTATAAAATGTTTCATAAAATACCGAGCTTTGATTCTATTAAAATTATTACAATTTTTAGTTTGAGGAAATACTTAATACATACTTTCTATGTAAAATTTCATAATTAGTTTTTCAAACATTTCCTTGTTTTATGAGATTTTACAACTAATGGTTTAAATAAATAATTTAGCTCACACTCTAAAGTGGAAGACTTTCTAAATGTTTTCATTAAATGTCCATGAACGTGTTTGCAAAGTTTCCGAAGTAAAAATCTAACTTGGTTCTCTATACCAATGATTTGTTTATCTTCACTATTCTAGGAGGTTTTAATAACTTAGACTTACATGGTAGTCATCAGCTATTTTTTGTAGCGTATCCTTTAAGGATGATCCTTTTTTTATCTCAAAATATTCCTCCTTCTCATCAATGTTCAACGCAACTTTTAATACATCCATTTCTTTTACCAAAACTTCACATAACAAACTATTATTATATCTGTAATGTACTACAATCTTTACAAAGACTTCTACTTGAATGCCTTGGTTTATACAACTTTAAACATAAACCACGTATCAGCTGATAACAGAACATTATCTTGCTGATTTATGATTAATATTTTTGTTTTATTACTGATATATGTATATATACACATAAATGCAGTGAATCGTTTTATTCGGAGAAGAAAATTTGCAGGATATGAATAGCAGTATGATTATATAAACCTACATCATATCCTTACTAACAAATTTTATCTTCATTAAAGTATTCATAGACATCAACAACAACAACAACAACAACCATAAAATACCGATTTTAATATTTATAATACAGTTGATTTTCCAAGTTTAACGAAACATACAAACAATTAAATTTCTGGGTCCCACATTATCTTGTTTTGTATATACAAATCTTGACACCCCTTTCATCCCCTTATTGGTTGAAAATTCAGTTATAAATTTCATCTCTGAATTGTTTCTTCGCGCTTTTTCAAACAACTAACTTCAAAATATTTCAGCCAATCAGTGATATACATAAAGTTGAGATCCTACTCAGAAGTAGCTACTCTAAATTTAGCTGAGGAGCAACTCCTATTTTTAAATATAAATATAAATATTGAATCAACAGAAACAACTACTCCTAAGGCTAATACCCCTATCGGCATTGAATTACACTGTTGATTCCGAAAGATTATTAGACGAAGATGTAACATATTTGAAAAAAGAAGGCATTAAAATCCTTTTTTCGTCTAAATGCTAAGTATCACAGATCCCAAATTTCGAACGTGTCCTACACAGTAGGCACAGCGTATCGAAAGCCATATCAATCCCACGACCGGTTTTGGCCTATCGGGTCTCATCAGGTGGGCGCTGGCAGAAATGCCTTTACAGGCCAAATGTACGACGCATTCGAAAAGTGGGATCTGTGATCCTTAAAATTTAGACGATAAAAGGATTTTAATGCCTTCTTTTTTTAATATCTTATCTTTAAATGTAGGTTTAACGAACAGATACAAAAATCTGAATCGGTACTTAAATTTAATTTCACTGTCTAGTTGATTTCAAAAATATCTCGATCAGGCACTTTTTATTAAACGTCCTACCGTTAGCATTAGCCCTAACAATAGGTTAAAGCATTCCCTTTGTACTGTCACGTATACTGGACATTGGTATTGGTCAAACTTCAAACCAATTATACATATCGTATAACACTGGAAATCAACAGGTTGCGATATACTGCTATGACATAACATCAAGTTGCTCTTAAGGAGATCCTTCGGTGATTTATCGAGACTACCTGATGAGATCTAATAAGATCGCCTGGTAGTTTTGACAGATTACTGACCAAGAACATGTTATTCATGTTATATATTATATATAGAACCTTTATGTTATTTTATATAGAAATACCAATCGTTTCATCGGTAATTCATTCTGTACCCGCTCATTTTGGCACCAAATAAAGTTTGATTTTAGTATTTAAATATTGTTATAATCACTTATTATTTCCCTTGTACCAAGATTCACCGTCTCAGTGGTATTCCACAGATAATTATTCAATTCTCTTCTGTCTTCATTACGTCCGTCTCATCTTTCTCTCCCTAACCACACCACCCACCCACTCCCACGATTCCCGAAAGGAGTCTGAAGAATGCCTTCCGTTGTACCCTTCGGCTTTGCGTTAAACTATAGCGTTAGTATTTCGTGGTAATAAAATACACAAACAAAAGTCTTTTTCTTTTAAGCTCTTCTTTAGACTCTAGATAAACATTCCCATTAAAACTTTATATTGTTGTTGATAATTTTAAATAAAGTCTGCAAACTATGCGCTTTCTAATTGGTCCTTCGATGTACACGCTCGGTAAAGATCTAAAATAAGTATTTTTAATTTCAAACTTTATTATCATAACCTGCCTTGATGGTGATCACAACATGTTTCGTATTATATAATATGCTACAGTTACATACTTTTTACCTCTAAGAACGTCTTGAAAATTGCTTAATAGGTCGAAAATTAATTTACTGCGTTTTTGCCTTTAGAATTTGTACGTTTTCTAAATATTAAAAAAATATTTTTATTTCTTCATTATTTCAAATTGTACTCAAAAACCATTGGCACCACAAGAATAGTTTTTGACGTTATTATAAGCTTATAATGCTTACAGTTAGTACATAACTTACATATCTCCTCAAAACTGACGTGTGCTTTTCATGTTCAACGATTTCACCGATTTTAACCATTGATAATGACGCATTGTGACTTTTTTAATCACATTATGAACAACAACAAATAGTTAAAATAGTTACTTAAATATTTTATTTATATATCATTTGTGCAAAATAAATTTATTCGAGTTTATAGTAAGTAAATAATAAAATTATTTCTTATATAAAATAAAAAACAGTTTGGCTCAATTCTGTCAACATAAAAACCAACATCAAAAAAAAACATTTGAATACTAAGCACATAAATACAATTATTAATTTCTACCACTGAATTCAAAATATTTTTTTTTACTGACCCTTGTATACTAATGGAGACGCCTGTTCAAAATATTTCTAATTGGGCCTTGTATGTGACATAATTTGGTAAAAATTTATTTGCTGCAGCGAGACTGTAAAAGCATGAGCGATAAGAAACCCCACTATCATTTGTAATCAACATGAACAAAAGATAACGTTGCTACATTGCTAGGCAGTCGCCTTTCGGAGACAACTGTGGTTTTATGTTCTTGAAGGCGAGCATAGAATTCATCTATTTAAATATTTGTTATTGTGATTAATACTCACTAGTTTAGTATATCATGAATGCCTTATATATACGCTTCGAGGTGCACGGGTTATTGTTTAATGATTAAGCAATTAGTGTTTAATTAAAGTGGTTGTGGGGAACAAAAAATTTAAAAAATAAGAGACCACTGGTGAGTATGTTGTTGAATATTAATAGTTTTAATGGCTTAAAATGCTAAAACCGTTGAGAATGTAAGAATTGTAACTAAATTTAAATGTATATATGTAAACAGTGTTTCTGATTTGAAATCCAAATGCATCAATTTTGCATGAATTAAAAAATACAGATGTTAATATAATATTCTACTCTCTGTACTGCTTTCGTTTTCATTACATCCACATACATATATATATCCACTATATACTTAATATGTAAAAGTCTTATTCGCTAGGGGACGAAAAATTACTCCCAATCGAAATCCAAAACTTAATTAGTAACATTGGTAGTGGTACTTAGTAATAAATAATTATCGGTCAAGTAAATTTCCATATTTCGGAAATGTGGACACCAAAATCGTTAATTTACTATGTAGGTACCTATTCAAGAATTTGTTTTTGTTATTATCACCAATTTGTTGTATAACTCAAAGAATAGTCGAAACAAATCAAATGCTTTCATTTTTTAAGAAGTAATGGTTCATACTCCATCAAGAGTTTTTACCATTGGGATTGTGTAATTTGAAATTAATTTCTAATTATTATTTAACTTGATAGGTATATCACATGGTCTTTTTGACAAATAATTCACCATTTTGTTCCTCTACATTTACTATTGTAATCGCATCGCTTTTTACAACATTCAGAAAATGGTAATTTATTTGGTTCTTTTTATACAATTGTGGAATTTGTTATTAATGTTATTTAGATAACTAAAACTATTTTGCTAGACTTAATATAATGGTGTAAGGAATATTCTGGAGAAACAAAAACTTGTTTGAACTGATGCGTTAAAAAGACTGTTAATGCCTTTCATTCAAACGTCGTTGTTTACAGTATTTAATATTTCATCTCTTATCTCCACGACTTACCACTAATATTGATAGAAGAACGAGTCTCTAACTCATTCAATGTGAGAATAGAGAATTTTATTAGCAATATTAAAAATTAGACTACTCATATTTATTCACATTTATTTTATTTATTGTTTTTGTTTTTATTGGTAATAAGGTACATTACGTTAACAGTTTTAAACCTTAGTAGGTAAATAATTTTCATTCCTTGAAATTTGACGTGCCCTATTCATGATTATATTTTTTACTATATGTATATTTCAAATAATAATAAAGCCGTAGGGTGTGCAGTTAAAATTTATTTTATTTCGTCAGTTTTAGAGCATCTGGTTGGAACGTTATCAGTTCGTCATTGTCCTAACGGCTGTTTCATAGCCACGTGATAAGGTCTCCTTCATTTTATCTGACTCGAGAAATACAGTTTTATGTATACGTAGTACTCGTATTAACGCGATTTAGAATGTTACTTAAAATACATTTCTTTTGCCAAGGAAAATTCTTTAAATGTGGTGGTAAAAATTGATAATTTTACATTCTAAATTTACAAATTTTACAGCTGTTTTAAATGTATAATAAAAAATATTTTTTTACATTTTTGCAATTTTTTCGAATACTTTTTATATCTTTTATAAGTTCTAGTTGACATATCTGAAACTTGCTTCGTTTTCGAGTTATATTTAAAAAACTAAAAGGTGTACATTTTTACTTTCTTCTCAAAATGGCACTCTCTAATTAAAGAGTACTGTGGGGTTTTGCCATCAATCAATAGCCCTGTAGTTTCTATTTATTCTGGAAATTCATACCTCAAAAAATTGTTTATTTTCTAAAAGTAATGGTTTATAAAAATTTGTCACTGTTGTCACGCCCTCACCGGAAATCGAACCCGGAATCTTTGACTTTTCGCTCCAATGCTCTGACCACTAAGCTGACACCTCTCTAAGTTATGTTTTATATTGAACTAATTAAATATTTTCCTATAGTAAAAAGTTAGTTATTATTTTTTTACGTTTTCGATTAATAAATATTTTACCATCAATTACAATTTTTTTAAATTTATCTTAGGGTGAAATATTTTTTCATTTCTTCATCATCAGGTACATCAAAAACTTAGAAACCTAAAAATAGCGAAAGACAGTGCGATGTACGGTTTACTATTAAAAATTTAAAACTGTACATTTTTACTGCGTAAGTGACTTTTATACCAACACCAATCGCACATTCTTTGCAAATAATTAAAAAAATAAAGAAATCGTTGTATTCGTTTTTATATACGTTCGGGAAGGAAAACGCCGGAATAAAAAATTGAGTGTTCTTCGATTTTAAATTACTGAAATATTTAACATTAGGCACGCGCCAAATAATTGCAACTGTGTAACATCTTATATTGCATCCCAATCAGCGAAAAAATGATTAAAGCTACTATAAATTAAAATATATCTATCTTTTTTAATTGCTTTTTAATTACTGAACCGAATTTGTATTTTTTTCATTTCATCTAAAATTTGTCTTCTATTGAATATATGAACTGATAATAATGACTGATATTTTGTTACTTATATTCTCAAAATACAACATTTAGAAGTTGTAAGAAATAAAAGGCTTTTTAATACTACTATTGCCATCTGACGATTACTAGTCTAACTATGATTCCAGTAGCACCAGGCACTACGCTTGTACCTAAAGTTGACTTCACGCTGAAAGAATGTATAATTTCAAAAAGTCGAAGCTGTTTATGCTCTCCTAATACAATAATCTGAAAATTCGAAAATTTTGTGATTGAAGGTTGATTAGAGGACAGATGAGCAGCACTTTTTAATAAAAGTACAAACAAAGGTTGAAATTTTGGTCGAAATTTTCGCCTTTTGTATTACGAGAGCATAAACAGCTTCGGCTTTTGGAAAATATACATACTTTCAGTGTGAAGTCAACTTTAGGTACAAGCGTTAGTGCTGGTGCTACTGAAATCATAGTTAGACTAGTAATCGTCAGATGGCAATAGTAGTATTAAAAAGCCTTTTATTTCTTACAACTTTTAAATGTTGTATTATGAGAATATAAGTAACAAAATATCAGTCATTATTATCAGTTCATATATTCAATAGAAGACAAGTTTTAGGTATAGATACTACGATTTTTCTGGTGCTACTGAATTTATTGTTTAGCTACTAAAAATAGTATTAAAGGAGCTTTTAATTCATATTACATGAATTAAACTTCAATTCTTCATTCATATTTGTTTATTGGTGAAACTTTTAGGAAATTACAACATGCAAATTGTTTAATTTAAATTGAAAGTACCTTAATATGTTAGCCCTGAAATAAACTTTATAATACCTTACAAATAAGTTATTTATAAACTATACAGATTTAATTGCATTTGTAATATTTAAAACAAATTACAATACTTATTTAAAGTAGGAATATTTACACGAAGATGTTTATTCATAATTATTAACAAAGAGGTTTATAAATCATACATTTCAGTCAAATTAATTAATTAAAAACAATTATGCGAAAAACTCAATTTAGATAAGATTTAATATTAGTTTAAATTCCAATTACATTAATATAACAGTTTATAAAGTATAAAACAAAATACCTGTAAGAGAAATACATGAAAACAAACGAAATAAACAATTTTTTGAGGTATGAATTTCCAGAATAAATAAAAACTACAGGGCTATTGATTGATGGCAAAACTCCACAATACTCTTTAATTAGAAAGTGCCATTTTGAGAAGAAAGTAAAAATGTACACCTTTTAGTTTTTTAAATATAACTCGAAAATGAAGCAAGTTTCAGATATATCAACTAGAACTTATTTGTAGAGAATACAATTTTCCATTAAATTAATAAAAATTAATTTAAAAAAATGCAAAAATTTAAAAATATTTTTTTGCTTTTTGTTTCCTTTTTTGCGAATAACTTTTTTTTTGAGTAGAGATAGATAGAAATTGCTTCATAGAAAAAAGTAAATGTAATTTTATTTAAATTAAAAGATGTGCATTTCTATTTCGTTTTCCAAATTGCACTCTCTAATTTAATAGCACTCCGCGGTCTTATCGTCTTTGATTGATTAATGATTAATTGAACTGTTTATGTAGTAAAAAACCTTAAGGGTTGTTAAAAGATATAATCAATCGCCCCATACGTTTTAAATAAAACGATATTATTAGGGTTACCTACAGAAAAGAGAATAGATCCCTTTCTTTTCAAAGATGTAAAATAAGAAGTTTCTTATTTCTGATTATAATAACCATAATAGTTATGTAGCATTTACATAAAACATAATAAAAATAACGTACTTTCAAGTAAACAGGCTAGCTTTGGAGAATTATAATAAAAAGTACGCTCCAATTGATTATACATCTAAAACAGCTGTAAAATTTGTAAATTTAGAATGTAAAATTATCAATTTTTACCACCACATTCAAAGAATTTTCCTTGGCAAAAGAAATGTATTTTAAGTAACATTCTAAATCGCGTTAATACGAGTACTACGTATACATAAAACTGTATTTCTCGAGTCAGATAAAATGAAGGAGACCTTATCACGTGGCTATGAAACAGCCGTTAGGACAATGACGAACTGATAACGTTGTTGACATATGCAACCAGATGCTCTAAAACTGACGAAATAAAATAAATTTTAACTGCACACCCTACGGCTTTATTATTATTTGAAATATACATATAGTAAAAAATATAATCATGAATAGGGTACGTCAAATTTCAAGGAATGAAAATTATTCACCTACTAAGGTTTAAAACTGTTAATGTAATGTACCTTATTACCAATAAAAACAAAAACAATAAATAAAATAAATGTGAATAAATATGAGTAGTCTAATTTTTATTATTGCTAATAAAACTATCTATTCTCACATTGAATGAGTTAGAGACTCGTTCTTCTATCAATATCAGTGGTAAGACGTGGAGATAAGAGATGAAATATTTAAATACTGTAAACAACGACGTTTGAATGAAAGGCATTAACAGTCTTTTTAACGCACCAGTTCAAACAAGTTTTTGTTTCTCATGAATATTCCTTACATCATTATATTAGGTCTAGCAAAATAGTTTTAGTTATCTAAATAACATTAATAACAAATTCGACAATTGCATAAAAAGAACCAAATAAATTACCATTTTCTGAAAGTTGTAAAAAGCGATGCGATTACAACAGTAAATGTAGAGGAACAAAATTGTGAATTAGTTGTCAAAAAAGACCATGTTATATACCTATCAAGTCAAATAATAATTAGAAATTAATTTCAAATTACACAATCTTAATAGTAAAAACTCTTGATGGAGTATGAACCATTACTTCTTAAAAAATGAAAGCATTTGATTTGTTTCGACTATTCTTTGAGTTATACAACAAATTGGCGATAATAACAAAAAAAAATTCTTGAATAGGTACCTACATAGTAAATTAACGATTTCGGTGTCCACATTTCCGAAATATGGAAATTTACTTGACCGTTAATTATTTATTACTAAGTACCACTACCAATGTTACTAATTAAGTTTTGGATTTCGATCGGGAGTAATTTTTCGTCCCCTAGCGAATAAGACTTTTACATATTAAGTATATAGTGGATATAGATATGTATGTGGATGTGATGAAAACCAAAGCAGTACAGAGAGTAGAATATTATATTAATATCTGTATTTTGTAATTCATGCAAAATTGATGCATTTGGATTTCAAATCAGAAACACTGTTTACATATATACATTTAAATTTAGGTACAATTCTTACATTCTCAACGCTTTTAGCATTTTAAGACATTAAAACTATTCATTTTCAACAACTTACTCACCAGTGGTCTCTTACTTTTTTATTTTTTATTCCCCACAACCACTTTAATTAAACACTAATTGCTTAATCATTAAACAATAACCCGTGCACCCCGAAGCGTATACTATATATATATATATTTATGATATACTAAACTAGAGAGTATTAATCACAATAACAAATATTTAAATAGATGAATTCCATGCTCGCCTTCAAGTACACAAAACTATAGTTGTCTCCGAAAGGCGACTGCCTAGCAATGTAGCAACGTTATCTTTTGTTCATGTTGATTACAAATGATAGTGGGGTTTCTTATCGCTCATGCTTTTACAGTCTCGCTGCAGCAAATAAATTTTTACCAAATTATGTCACATACAAGGCCCAATTAGAAATATTTTGAACAGGCGTCTCCATTAGTATACAAGGGTCAGTAAAAAAAAATATTTTGAATTCAGTGGTAGAAATTAATAATTGTATTTATGTGCTTAGTATTCAAATGTTTTTTTTTGATGTTGGTTTTTATGTTGACAGAATTGAGCCAAACTGTTTTTTATTTTATATAAGAAATAATTTTATTATTTACTTACTATAAGCTATATATAAAATATTTAAGTAACTATTTTAACTATTTGTTGTTGTCCATAATGTGATTAAAAAAGTCACAATGCGTCATTATCAATGGTTAAAATCGGTGAAATCGTTGAACAAGAAAAGCACACGTCAGTTTCGAGGAGATATGGAAATTATGTACTAACTGTAAGCATCATAAGCTTATAGTAACGTCAAAAACTATTCTTGTGGTGCCAATGGTTTTTGAGTACAATTTGAAATAATGAAGAAATAAAAATATTTTTTTAATATTTAGAAAACGTACAAATTCTAAAGACAAAAACGCAGTAAATTAATTTTCGACCTATTAAGCAATTTTTAAGACGTTCTTAGAGCTAAAAAGTATGTAACTGTAGCATATTATATAATACGAATCATGTTGTGTTTACCACCAAGCCAGGTTATAATAATAAAGTTTGAAATTAAAAATACTTATTTTAAATCTTTACCGAGCGTGTATATCCTATATTGCCACAAAAAGGCGAAACAATCGTTAAATATAAATTACATATAGTTTTGAAAGTTAATTGTTTTTTATTTATACAAGATTATTCAAAACAAAATCGAAAATTATTTACAGTTTCAAATAAAACAATAAGAAATTCGAATATATCGAAAGAGGATAAAAAAAGGAATCGAATAACAAAATAAAATACGGTAGGTACCAGTTATTGGTGTTTGAAGTTTACAAAAACTTAAATTTTATTCTTTTTTTCTGAGCACCCTGTATAAATTAAGACTTGACTATAACTAGTAAAAATTCTAACGCTAAGTCATTTTTATATTGAAGTTACGATTTTTTATGGTTTGGGTTGTGATCTTTTTTTAAAAAATTAAATTCTCTCAGAAACTACGCATCGTAGGTATACAGGTTGGTCACCAATGTTACTTAAAAAATTTTCATAAAAAAGTTGGCATCAACTTCCGGTATAACCGGAAGTGACAGATTTTTTTTCAGATAAAAATGTTATCCTCGATACTTTCAAATTTTCAAACATCTAATACACTTAGTTTTCCTAAAACATCTAATGTACCACTCAGTTTGAATGACCCTGTATATTATGAACATGAATTTCCAGTAAGTAGGCGTAGATATTATTAGTCACAAAAATTTATTTTCTCATTTCTATAAAAATGTTCATTCCTCTCATGGATTCAAGAATGTAAAGAAAAAAATGTATTTACTGTAATGTTCCTTAAATTATGCATTAAGTAGATCTCCAAACAAAAATCACTCTAATTTTATTTACATTACGATTACTCCGATAGTTTTCGAAATAAATACGAAAAATGAGAAAATTGCAAAATGCAATACTTAAACTGGCAACTTAGTATACTAGGAGTGCTATTAAATAATTTGACCAAAATAAATTCGTTTGTTCTAAAATAACTGGACTATAAGTTTAAAATACTTTCATCTTAAGAAGATGCTATGTATCAAAATAATTATTGTGAGTTTTAAATAAGGTTTTGTAACTTTTCTTGTGGAAGTTTTACGTAAAATACAAATCCAAGAAATTAATATCTCATGTATATCATTCTTAATAATTAAGTGTATGAACTAGTACAAAATCAACTTTTAAAATAAAATCAGTTTACTGGTATAACCGCAAAGGAATGTACTGTAACATTCCAAGATGTGTGACCTTACACTTACACACATACAAACGTATATCTAGTCAGAAAGAAAGGTGACCCATGTTATCTGATTAAATAAAATCCATTAGGACAAAGAAATGAAACGTTCTAAAACTGAATATAAAATAAATCGTGACCATTTTACGAAAGAATTATTTTGTTGCAAATTAAAATTTTAATTAAATATGTATACGTGCGTCTTCTTAAGTTCAAAATTAGATGGTAAATTTATGTGTTGCGTTATTAGAAAACAAATAGTCTTGCTTTGTTTTATTGCAATGAAAATCTATGCTTATAGATAAATTGGAGTGTCTGTTTGTAAAATTAAAATAGCCACTTCTTACTAAATGCATATGGATGTATACACGGTACATATACCAAAATAACATTTTTGTAACGAATTTTCTAGATCAACTTATTTATTTAAACAATTATTTATTTTACACTTACACACTACTTAAAACACTTAAACACTAATGCAACAACTTATTTATATGACAAGGTAAATGTGTTATTTATATCACTCAGTATATCGTATTTATATTACCACTTATTTATATCACTCGGTATATCGTATTTATATTACCATTCTACTATCAACTATAAACCGTGACGGTGTACTAAACTGTGTCTCTAACTATACTACTACTAAACTATACTAAACTAAACTGTTCTTGACCGTCGACAACATAATATTTATAGAGGTATCGAAGGTTCTGGAGTAATCAGGAACGATCTTCTAGTATTTTCTCGAACTCCTATTATGTTGTTGTTTACTTATTTCTATCAAAGCGCCGACCGACGACCGTATTCGAGGAACCCGACTTATCTGTTTCCGGAACTCGCCGCCGCTCTTGTACATACACATACAGGCTCGTTACATTTTTTAAATTTTTGTCTGTCTGTCTGTTTATTCCGGCTAATCTTTGAAACGACTACACCGATTTTGACAGAACTTTCACTGACAGATAGCTAATGTAATAAGGAGTAACTTAGGCTACTTTTAGTTTAGAAATTAATAATTATTTATTAATAATAATAATTAATTTCTAAAATTTTCCACTCCCCATGGAAATGGCATTATCGCCGTGATTAGCTGATATCTTTATATACAACCTAGAAACACAAGTTCACAATAGTAAATACAAAAATAGTTTAAAATTTTATAAACGCTATGTTGATTTAGATGATTTAATTAATAACAAAAGGAAAAAAATGTGCTATAATTCGGTTTACACACATAATGTTAACAGTTCATCTACCAGTAAGATTAAGTATAAGTCAATTTTGTATATTGGTCACGTGTGTAATAAAATTAAAAACAAACTTAAAAATGGAAAATCTGAGTGACGTGCCAAAAATATTGTGTCGCGTGCCATTGGTTCGCCATCCCTGCCGTAGATGATATTTGGATCCATCACGCCACACCCGAGACCAAGCAACAATCGAAGCAGCGAGTCAACGGGTGAGCGTGAACCGAAGAAGGCTAACATGGGTCTATCGCAGTGATTCTCAACCTTTTTTTTGTTGCGGCACATATTTAACGATTTCAAAATTTGGCGGCACACAAAGAAAAAGATAAAAATTATTTACTTACTACAACACGCTGCATAAATAGTTTATGACAAAAATTTTAAATATACGAAATAAACTAATATATACTACAATAATAACTAAACGTTTATTAAGGGATTAATTACAAGCTAATAATAAAAATATTTTTAATGCGAAATTTGAGCTTGATGTTTTTTGATAATTTCATTTATATTTGGTCGTAAAAATGACAATCATATCGTCTGCTACATTTAACAATCTTGATCTTTCTTTAGTTTTAATGTTGGCTAATGCTGAAAATCCGAATTCACACAAATAAGATGTGGAAAATTGTAATAATATGTTTAAAGCTTTTTTGGCTATCATTGGATAATCGCATCTGATGTTAATCCAAAATGAATTAATTGATTCTTCTGAATGTTTTAAAATTAAATCTCGATTATTGGAAAGCAAAATGATATAATTTAATAATATTAACATTATTATATATTTGCAAAATTTGGCGGCACACAAAAGTGCCGCGGCACAGTGGTTGAGAATCACTGGTCTATCGACTAACAAAATCATCGCCACAGTTTTCTGGGATTCACGCAGTGCGTGGTGTAAATCATATTGATTACCTTGAAAAATACAAAAGTATCAACGATCAACGGCAAATATTATTCAAAACTGCAGCTGGTGAACAGATTTGACACTGTTTTGAAGCACAAATGACCGCATTTAGCTAAGAAAAAAGTGTTTTTACATAAAATTAAAATTAATATTGAATCATCAAATAGAAGATACGAGGCATGCTTTTTAAGTAAGTACCGTTTTGAAATTAATTAAAAAAACGTGCAAAGATATCTTAATAATTTGAAAGCCTGTACCTTAATCTACTTTTCTACATAATTTCCTTCAATATTGAGGCACTTGTCATAACGTTTGACCAGTGACCAGTTTTTGGATACCCTTCTCATAGAACTCTGCCTCTTGACTTGTTAACTGTTAACCACTACATCACAATTGTTTTGACTACGTCATCGTCTTGAAAACTCTGACCGCCCAGATGTTTCTTCAAGTGCAGGTAGGTTAAATGGTAGTCACTGGGCGCCAGATCAGAGCTGTACGGAGGGTGATCTAGAGTTTCTCAGTGAAAGGATGTGATGAGATTTTTGGTCCGATTAGCCTCATGCGGGTGGGCATTGTCATGCACATTTGTGCAGCCATCTTTAAATGCTCTCACTCATTTTCTTTGCATTTCATCACTCATAATGTTTTGTCCGTTAACATGCCTGGTGATATAGACTGGGTGAGGGTGTTACTTTACATAGCAGTTTATGCAATTAAAAATACTTTCACTTCTAAAAGATTGTTAAAACACTTACCGGGCTCTTTTTACATAAACAATTAAAATAAAAACTTATACTTCACTGCAAGACTAATTTAATGTTCAATGAAAAACACCAACGTATGAGCTACTGCAAAATTGGAATATTTTTAAAATAAAATCGGTCAATTTACCGATGTAACTAAATATTTCTAACAAAGTGTAACATTCTAGAATGGATGACCGTACACTTACACACACATTCAAACGTACTTATATCTAGTCGGAAAGAAAGGTGACCTGAGTTATTTGATTAAATAAGAGCCATTAAAACGAAGACGAACAAATAACTTCCAAATGAAGAGCTTCAAGATTTGATATAAAACGTAGATTTTTATTTATAACATAAACGTCAAAATAAGCCCCAATACTTATGAAGGAATTATTTTGTTAGCAACATTAAAAATACATTTACTCTTTAGCTAAAAACAGAGATACTCAATTGATGTATTTTCTTTTCAAAAAATACAAATTGTCAGGATTACATATTTTTGTGTAATTCCATTGAAAACTGAAAATAAATCAGAAATAAATTTACTAATCACGCAGTAGGAGTTTTATGAAACATTTTTACACAATAATACAAGAAAGAAAAGAGAGTTTGCTTTTTTATGTTTCAAAGAATTTATTTAATCTCTACAATTATTTCGACATCTTACGTCTTTTTCAAGAGAACCTACAATGTATACCACTCGTAAGACGTCGAAACAATTGTAGAGATTAAATAAATTCTTTGAAACAGAAATAAATTGATTGATTACATAGATACACAATTAAATGATTTTTTAACTATCCACCAAATATTCAATATAAATTTAACCTTACACAGCAATAATTTTAATCGACAATATAGTTACAAAGTACAAATTCATGAATAATTTTCACATGTAAAATTCAACCGGTGGAAAAATCTGAATACGAAAGAACAAGACCAAGATCGAATTTACATCCTCAGAATAAATAAATTGAACCTATTCTAACGAAATACCACCCCCTATGACATAACACATGGGCTGAAAAGTCCCGACCTCAACACATAGATGGCGCTAGTTTTATTGCATTCACCTCTTTTTCAGTTAGTACTAACCTTCAAAAAACAGCTGTTAAAATTTCATGATATTCTATTCATTAGTTTATTTATTAGTGATTTATTATGCTAAGAGTGACTTTATCTAGCTACTTTTGTTATTTTCAAAACAACGGATCAAAAACCATTTCGTGTTTTAATTTTACACTACTTCATGATAGAAAAAAGTACCGTTCAAACGAAGTAATGAAAGCAAGCTTGAAAAGTGTTATAGAGGCTCCGCTCCATCGGAAACAACCGGAACAAAATAAAACGTTGGTTTGCTGACTTCAAACGTCCTAACATAGAGACACTGATGACGTCCAAATGAGGCAGTAACATCAGAACCAGACAACATTCAAAAAATCCACAAAATCGTTTCGAATGATCGAAAAATGAAATTGCGTGAGTTAGCTAACATCGTAAAGATATCAAAAGAACGTGTTGGCTTTATGTTATATTGCATGAGCATTTGACTATGAGAAAGCTCTGATCAAAGTGGGTGCCGCGTTTGCTCACTGTTCTGTTGCTCATCAAAAACAAGAACGTGTTGATGATTCTGAGCAGTGTTTGGCTAGTGTTTGGTTTAAACATAACAAACCGATGCTTTTGCAGTTATATGTGACAATGGATGAAACATGGATCCATCACTTCACACCGGAACCAAAACGATCATCATCTGAGTGGACAGCAACTGGTGAACCTCGTCCAAAACTCCCGAAAGCACAACAACAATCGCCTGGAAAGGTTATGGCCTTGGTATTTTGGGATGTGCGTGGTGTAATATTCATCGACTATCTTCAGAAGGGAAATACTATCAACAGTGAAAATTAGATAGGGTTATTAGCGCTATTGAACCATTTGAAGGCCGAAATAGCAAAGAAACGACTGCATATGGCAAAGAAAAAAAATTTGTTTCGTCAAGACAATGGCAAAACTACATGAATTGAATTTTGAATTGATATGGGAACAATTCCACCGTATTCTCCACATTTGGCTCCCAGCGACTACTGGCTGTTCGCAGATCTCAAAAAAATGTCCACCGCAAGAAATTTCGCTCGAATGAAGAGGTTATCGCTTTATCGCTGAAGCTGCGACCCATTTTGAGGCAAAAGACAAATTGTACAACAAAAGTGGTATTGAAATGTTAGAGCGGCGATGGAATAATTGTGTTGCTCTTGGTGGAGATTACGTTGATGAATAAAGCCAATTTTGAACAAAAAAAACGTGTTTTCTTTGTTAGACCCTGGACTTTCAGCCCATGTGTTACAACTATTTAAGAAACTTCAGTAGACATAACTGTTAGTAGTAAGTACTCAAAATACAAAATAAAAAAGTATATACATAAAAAATCATATAGTATTTACTTATTCGTATTCCTGGAATATGGATTTTCATCAAGTAACGGTTGAAACAATTCAATGTTTTAATTGTTAAAAAAACAGTTTTTTAAAAGCACTTCACCTTGTAACCTTCGCCAGGTCGCTGAAACAGCTTGAAGAACTACTTTGGTAATTCTCAGAAACAAAATAAAGTCATAACCTTTTTGCTGTGTTGAGTGTGCGGAAATAAGGTGGTCATTCTTTTATAATATGTATTTCACGTATGAAGATAAAAAAATCTGATATCCGTATGGTACCTGCGTCAATGGCCTGTAGGCTTTAAGGAGGACAATATAATGACAATACCTACTTAATGCGTCGCTATTTCGGGTGTTTTTAACATTTCTGGTGACCAAAAGTATCCAAACGTGACCAACGGCACGTAGACCATAAATTCTTCTGTATATCAAAAACAAAGCAAACATAAACATATGGTGAATTTATTCGATGAATTTTATCTGCAAAAATTATGTTTATTTCCCTACTTTATTAGATATTCAAAATTTGCATGTACAAATGCAAAAAAAATATTTGTATTGAACCTATTTCACAAATTTTACAATTAAAAAAAAATGTATCGGTTAAGTAAATCGACTAACTATTTTCTTAAGTGATAAAATTAACTGATTGATTATTTCGATAGTTTTTGTTACCATTGATCATATTCAAAATAAATACCTAATAGTGGTGAGGTTGATCCATGCGCCGAAGTGTTACTATTTCGAAAACTTATAATTTCATTAATACTAATAGGTGTAGAAAAACAATTAATAATGTTTCACCAATATTTATCTTCGACAAGTCGAAATATCGTTTCGATCGGACTGCGATTATTTTCACCGACCCGATATTGCTTTCCGTTCGTTGTGCCTACTTGGTAGGACGCGTTCCAAATGTGAGATCTTTGATCTTATTAGGTATTTAGACGAATAAGGATTTCAATTCCTTCTTTTTTTAATATGTTTATGTACGCACTTATAATTATTAAAAATTACACGTTCGAATAAGAATAATTTAACTTTCAATATCTATAGAAAACCTACAGTTACAGAAACGAATAAGACACAGAATAAGATGGTATTTATTCTGCACATCCCATACAAACTAAACATGCAGCGTTTCCTTCTATGGTCAATAGACTTTTAAACTTACCACTTTCTAAAGAGAACTATCAAATAGAAATCAACACAATAAAATTTATAGAAAAAAAAAACAATGGCTACAAACCCAGCATAATAGACAATTTAGTCAATAAAAAACGTATAATAAAATATTCAAAAAAGAAGAAATTAAAATCCTTATTCGTCTAAATTTTAAGATCAAACATCTCACATTTTGAACGCGTCCTACCAAGTAGGCACAACGAACCGGTAGGGGTATTAGCCCTCGGAGTAGTTGTTTCTGTTGATTCCATATTTATATTTATATGTATAATAAAATGTCTAAATTAATCTAGAATGCGATCTCAACAGAACACGCAAGCTCTGGTCATCAATTTTGCTCCATTAACTATATCAACAACATCAGTTACAAGTTTAAAAACAAATTAAGAAAATTCAACCTTACAGCCATAGAAAGCAACAATAAAAATATAAAAGCTTTACTAGTCAAAAATAAACCAACACAACCACCGGAATTAAAAAACGGTGTCTATCAAACTTGTTGCAATTATTGTAATAAAATTTACGTTGGAAAAAGTGGGAGAGTTATTAAGACACGGTTAAAGGAACATCATTACAGTATCAATAAAAAACTAAACAAAAACAGGATTCGCGGAACATTGTATCAGTTTCAGCCATTCTTTCATATTAACAAATTCAAAAATATTAGATTCCAGCATAAATGATAATAGAAGACTATCTATGCTTAAAAATCTGAAAATTAAAAAATTGTTGTACAAAAATTTAAACTTAGTCAATAATCAGACACAATTATACTTCACCAACTCCCCACTTCTCCTTTGTAATTTGTAGTAGGTATAAATATGTTGATATTAGTTTTAAGATTTAGTATAATTACTCCCGATAATGATCGCAGTCCAATCGAAACAATATTGTCGAGTTGTCGAAAATAAATATTGGTGAAACATTATTCGTTGTTTTTCTACGTTTTTATTTAATTTAAACATGTTTCACAAACGTTGCATTATTGAATCTCTAATAGGTGTATGTCTAATAAAACATAGTTAATAATAATGGAACAAAACACTGATGCGGTTTCAATACAATTAATTAAAAATTAAACTAATAACCGACGATTTTTAGATTTTTCAAAATACATATCTATACGATAAGGAGAAAATGCCACATTTCTTGTCATAAATCAAATAAGTTATTTATTAAATTTAATTGTATTTATAAATTAAGAATAACAAACAAAGTTTCAAAAAAGTTTTTAATTGTCCTGTATTTATTCCACCCGAAGAAGCCATTGCATAATGAAAAAATTGTTGTGGACAATTAAAAACTTTTTTGAAATCTTGTTTGTTATTCTTAATTTATAAAAGTGGCGTTTCAACGTGTAACGCCTACTTGTATCAAATATTTAATTGAATTTACTTTGGAAACTCATTATCGTATGGGCTACTTATTCAAAAAACAATGCAATAAGAAACCAGTACGGTCAATACTTTTTATTGCCTGAATCGTTCAATTAGTCATTAAAGATAAAAACCGCGGATTAGATTAAATTAGAGGATGCAATTTGGAGAGGGTGGATAAAAATGCACCCCTATTAGTTTTTTTAATATAACTCGAAAACAAAACAAAATTCTGATATATTCAATTTCTAACTTTCTTGAAGATAATCCAATTTCCTATCGAAATGACGTATTAAGAAATTTTGACAATTTTTTTTTTACAAAAACTATTCAAAAAAACAATGCAAATAAACAAATAATCCAAACGTATTTGGAGATGTTTTTAATAGAAGTTAATTACAATACATTGATATGAATTAATTTTTGAATTAATTTTTACCCACTACAGATTACCTTAAATTATTTAGGAAGAATTGTTGACTACTGTCACGCCCTCGCTGGGAAAAAACGGTAAGAGCATTGTGAAAATATATTTATTATTTACAAATTAACATAAATAATTTTTTTTATAGAATTAAAATCAATTTTGTTATAAAACAAATAAGAATTAAGACAATGTTAATGTAAAAATGATAAAAATCGAAAAAAAAACTTTGAACGGCAGCGGCTGTATCTCAGTCCATTTTTAACCAAAAGAATTTTCTAAAACGGCATTTTAAAGGTTGTTACATCTACTTTTTTCTTTATGAAGCAATACCTATACCCATCTCATCTCAAAAAGTAGTTATATTCAAAAGCAGTAAAAAAATATTGTTATTTGAATATTTTTTGTACAAATAATTTTTGTCATAATTTCTTAAATATGCCATTTCGATGGGAAACTGGATTCTCTACAAAAAAGTTTCAATTGAATATATCAGAATTTTGCTTCGTTTTCGAGTCATATTTAAATAAAGCTATTATTATTAAAAACTAAAAGGGGTTCATTTTTATCCCCTTCTTCAAATTGCACCCTCTAATTTAATAGTTCTCCGCGATTTTATAATCTTTAATGACTAATTGAATGATTCATTTAATAAAAAGCTTTGAACATAGTAGTTCCTTATTGCACTAGTTTTTAGGACATAATCAATAGCCTATATAATCGTCCATAAGTATTCGAAGTGAATACAATTACATTTAATAAATAACTTATTTGATTAATAACAAGAAATATGACATCTTCTCCTTATAATCCTTAATAACTAATTGAACGATTCATGAAATAAAAATTCTTGAACATAATAGTTCTAATAGCTTCTAAATAATATAATCAATAGCCTAGTAGAGCCACCAGTTCCATAATTGGTTCAATACGTATCTCCACCCTTTACTATCCTAATCTTAACTCAACTATTTGCAAACAGTAATTTAATCTAAGCGTACTTTTGCCACTCTTTACTCCTGTTTCTACTTCTAATAATTGTCTAACTAACCCTGCATGTCTCAAAAGGTGTCCTGCCATCCCATCTCCCCTTTTTCTTATTAGCTTCCATAGCACCCTTTTTAAAACTTTTTCTAATACTTTTTCAGTCCATGACAATTTCATCATCCTCCTATAATCCCACATCTCAAACGTTTCACCCTCCTTCTTGAATATAATAGTTCTAATAGTTTCTAAATAATATAATCAATAGCCTAGTAGAGCCACCAGTCCCATAATTGGTTCAAATACGTATCTCCACCCCTTACTATCCTAATCTTAACTCAACTATTTGCAAACAGTAATTTAATCTAAGCGTGCTTTTGCCACTCTTTACTCCTGTTTCTACTTCTAATATGTGTCTAACTAACCCTGCATGTCTCAGAAGGTGTCCTGCCATCCCATCTCCACTTTTTCTTATTAGCTTCCATAGCACCCCTTTTTACAACTTTTTCTAATACTTTTCAATCCATGACAATTTCATCATCCTCCTATAATCCCACATCTCAAACGTTTCACTCTCCCCGTCCAGATATACACTCTTATTAACAATGTTTTTCAAATTATAAACTACGGGTACAAATAAATCTATGATATTTAATGTATTTTGCTTATATTATGAATTTCTAAAGAACGGACACCAAACGTAGAATAATTGTTGTATGGTTTTCCTGTAAAATTTAGGTAAAGTTCTATTTACTCAGTTTTTCTTTAACAATTTTATCTTTAGTACCTTCGGTATTATAAAAATTATTTTTTGAATATTTATCAAGTATACTGTTTTTATTTCATCTACTGCTTTTTATTTCATCTACTGCTTTAACGCTATTTTTTGACTTTATAAAATAGTTTCAACGTAAGAACATAAGCTTTTACGGCCAAAATTCATAGTAGAATGATGGTTCGGGCTTGTAGGTCGTGGTCGATTTGAACGGTTTCGTCCAGACGTTTCGTCAGCAACTGCAGTGGGTGCTGCGTTGACTACGCGGGCGAAGACTTCGAGGTATAATCTTCGCTCGCGTACTCAACGCAGCACCCACTGAGGATGTCAGCCGCAGTTGCTGACGAAACGTCTGGACAAAACCGTTCAAATCGACCACGGCCTACAAGCCCGAACCATCATTCTACTATAGTGTCAACGTGTTTCTTTATCCATTTGTTTAGTTAAATAAATGTTGCTTTTTGTTTTATTTGATGCAATATACATTTTTCTTATAATCAGTAATAAATAAATTTTAAAAGTGTCTAATTTTCAAATGTTGCCAAATGGAACATAAAATTAGTAGCAAGAGCAAATGAAATAAAAATGAGTTAATAATTAAAAACTTTTCTGATATATTAAAAAGCATTTAATTGCATTTCCGATTATTTAAAAAAATGTTTCACAATATTACTAATGAGCAGTGACACAGCGATATTTATTAAAATTAATATACTTATGAAATAACAAAGGTTTTAAGACGTAAATAGCTAATTAAAAAAAACTGTCGTTTTATGCGTCATTCCGTAAGTAACAAAAAAACATTACTTTTTTGATATGTACATACTATAAAAGTTCTTCATATAGGCGGATTTTTAAATTAAACTTGTGTATAACAAGTTAGTCCTTAGAATATATTAATGGTGACCGTTACTTTACTTCCGGAAAAACAGGAAGCAACAGAAAAAACAATTTAGCCATTAAAAACATTATCATCCCTTTTTCAAGCGACCACCAGAAATACACAGTTGTTTAGGTGTTGCCTACCCGTTAATTTCAAAAAGTAATATCATAGTTTACATAAATAAATTATGATTTGTGCACCTACATATACATACACATAACAAAATATTGTACATAAGACATAACGTGTACGTGTCATTGTTTATAGAGTGTTCTGTTTGCTGCGTGATAAACATTTTCTACGTGTTAGGTCGAGATGGTCACCGATTCATGGAATGCCATGTTCTAAAAGCAGTTCACACCAAATATTAATGACCTACTATATATATAATAATAAGTACATGCAGGCATTTGTTTTATTTCGTATACACGTTGCATTATTGCGGGGCTGTCCCTGTTTGTCTTACAATCAGCCTATCCGAGTATTTTGTTGACATCACGAATGACTCGCCGACAAACAAACAACAAAACAAAAATAATGTATCAGGCCAAATCAAAAAAGCAACTGCGTAAAATTCACAACAACAATTAATGATTCATAAAAAAAAGTAATCACGATGTAATTATGCATGTATGTACGTCTAAGTGGTTCGTTTGTTTATTTATTTGTTTCTTTGTTTCCGTCTGAGAATTCTTTAAATGACCGCGCGATTTCCAAATAAACAAACAATCAGCTAAGAGATAGTAATCCTGAATTGTTGGAATTTCAACGCGTTAAGCGGTCATAGACGTTAGTTGCCTTTTAATAACTGAACGTTCACAACAGTTTCCTGTAAAAATGTGTGCCACATTGTTATTTATAAAATTTAACGTCGAAAATTGTTAACACGTCTTTTAATATCAAAAACAAAAATTATTTTATATTATATAAATTATAAATTACTATTTTTTTAACAGAAACAACCTTTCCATATATTCGTAGGAAATATAAAAACAGTTTCTCATGGAACTTCCAATTTCAAAAGAGATTACAGTTGAAACTGTAATTGAATGTAATAAATTTTCACACGATAATGATTACACAGGTCAACAAAATCAGGGGGTAATCTTTTCCGACGCTTAGTTCGAATCTGATCTCAGAATTGTCCTTGCCCATCAAGTTTTTGAAATATATTTACCCTAAAATATAAATTTTACTTATTTAGGTTTAAGATCAAGATATCTCACAATTTCAACCAATCAATCAACCCAATTGATTGATTCATTAAAATCAGGACGTCCAGGGCGTACTTTTAAATTCCATGCCATTCCTATGCCAAAAAGTATTAGAGGCGTAAAAATGAATCGCACATGAGAATCGTTAATTTAATTTCATAAAGATCAAACAAAAATAATGAAGCATATTTATAGTGGAACCCTTAGAGTTTTCTAGAGAAGCGAACATAAATGTTGTATTTAGTAATAGTAATTTCTAGCTTTATTGGCAATATCGCGAAATTTGACAATCTGTGTTGACTCATAGTTGATCTGAAATGGTTTATTAGTACTTTCAACTTCAAGAAGTTTCTCTCATTACTGGCAAGACTTGGAACATAAACATAAAGATTGAACTGTTGAATATCCCGTAACTGAGCGGCGTGGTCTAGTGCTCCAGATCATTGCTTAGCATTCCTGCAAGGAGGCTGAAGAGGACCTTACGCCCTACCCCCCGGCTTTGCACTACAGTGTAGGTCGGAGGGACTGCCCGCCCACCAGCACGAGTAGCTAGTGGGAATGAAACACAAAAAAGTTTTTTTTTTATATCCCGCAGAAACGCGTCTTTATTGATATCATTACGTTCGTTACTCAGTTTGCTGATAGACTCGGCAATCCCAAATCTTCAAAGGTTTCAAAAAGCAGAATCTGTTATTTACGTCTTGGAGCTGCTGAAATCTGAGAGTGATTTGCTTCAATATCTTAACAGAAGCAAACATTTCTTTCCTCAATTCCTGCTCGTACGTCAAAGCGGCATCTTTTGATCTGCCACCAAAATTCTGTTTACGTTTCCCAGTTCGGAGGACAACGTTTCTAAAGCACGCATTGTAATTGTACATTGATGTTGATCAAACCCTTTTGACTTCAAATAGCTTTGAGCATCGTTGATTTTGAGGAGAACTTAACCCCAAAAACTGAGGTAACACAAAAATAGAAACAGAACGCCCAGAATTTTCCTGTAATGGTTTTCATCATGTTGATAGTTGCGTTCCTTGCTCTCCAGCGCATGTCAATCAAACGTTGTACTCCTTTTGCAGTTGCAGCAGTAAGTTTGTTCCATCGATAGGTTGAAGATGCAAAAATACAAAAACTTGCTTTACTAGGTTTAAGAAATGGTTGGTACAGGCAATGAATTGGGCCTTCGGATTAAGTACCACGATTAATTGGACTGCAGTGTGTACTCCAGTCATTACAGCTGCATTGTCATAAATTTGATCTCTACAGTTTTAGATATCAAGTCCATTTATCCACATTTTCTTTACTATCAACTGCGTCAATTCTTCATCAGCTTTGCCCTTGGTTTCGATGAAATTGACTCTAGCAACTTTTGGTCCGTTAATCCTCATGTACGTAATACCTGGTTAGTTTGTTCATAGTGGAATATATCCGGCATACTGTCTAAAATGATACAAAAGTGTTTGGATTCCTTCATCTGCTCGACAGTAGTTTCCTTCCATACCTGATCGTCAAAAAATTTGATGAGTTCTTTCTGAACTAGCGGCGACATATGAGACACCGCATTCTACTTTCCAAACTTGACTTTCGTGTAATGTTTTCGTAGCACTGAATCATGGTTTGCAAATTAATGAACCAATTCTACGAAATTTCCTTTGTACCACCACTGAAATCATTGTTTTCCCGATATCATTCCCTCAAGGCCAAGTCCTACTTCGCTAAGAATTTCATAACATCTGACATTAGACACAGCAGATATCTCCAGTTCTGCTCCTCACTTCGGATAGCTTCTTGAGCCGCCTTATCAGTGATTCCTCCATGTAGAATCCTAATCTCCAAGCTCTTCCGTTCTGTAAAATAGCCAACATAAACAGCGCCGAATTCATATTCATCCTGCCTAGGATTATTCTTCCACCATTTGCTAAAACTATTTTCCTAATTAAATCCCGATGTAGTACCATTAACAGTTCCAAACATCTGCATCAAAAGCAGAATAAGGAAGATTTGGAAAGTAAATATACCATTCAGTAGAACTTGACGATTCCACTGCAGTTCTACACGTTTCTTGGTTTTCTGGAACGATAGAGCTTATGCTCTCACGACTTGCAGATTCATCTCGAGTAATCCCAAAACACTTTAGCAGTAATTCTTCACTGTTCCTCTTCTAATCTGCTGCTGTTGACTTCTTCTTATTTCGGTACAAACCACCACTTTCCTTAAAACGTTTAATTTGCAAACACCTTTAACTAACTTAATTAACTGTAACAAATTTTCTGTGTCTCATGTGATGTTGGTCACTCATTCATCACTTTCCTTTTTGTCTTGCAGTTTGTTCGTTGGATAAATTATGGCAGCAGCTATCGATCCCCGACAGTTATCGTCCCTACTCGAGTCCAGATATTTATATAAAATTAGTAACTGAATCACACGGAAAGATGTGCAGAATAATTTACATTTTCTGAACAGAACAAAATCCATTGATAAAAACAGCATTACTTCCGTTCGTAAATGCTATCGGAGAAAAGCGTCTCTTTACTGAATACCAATATAATTAACTTGAAAATTGGGAATGACCGATTAGAATGCATTTGTTTTGTTGCATGCTGAAGTAAAAATAACGTTTGTTTTAATTGTTGTTTGTGATTCGTCAATGATATGGCTTCGTAATAAAGGAAAAGTAAACTTCACTGATTATTTTCTTTTTCTGCAATTCCCCTATATATTCAAACATCAATAAAAGCGCGACCCCCGATTCATTTGAACAATACTAAATGATGCAGCATAATGGTATGAAGAATTGAAAATTAAAAAATCGGCATTATCAGAATATAAAATTTTAAACTTTACATTGTAGATATATATTTAAAATAATTAGTATTACAGTAATGATTTATTAATATTAGAAATTTTAAATGAAACATGTATCAGTTGTTATTGGGAACAAATTTCGATTTGGGTTTCACTTTTAATGTGGATATAAAAGCATAATTTTGATAAGACATAGTTGAACACGTTTGCTATATTTATCTTTCAATAGATCTTTAAAAAAATCACTGGTACATCGCTGTCCTTATCCATTAAACAAATTGTACATTGCTCTCAAGTTAATTAACTCAAGATAGGTATGTTAGTTATACACCACTACAATATTTTTCACCAACGTGTGTTATTATTATATATTTGCTCAGTTTTCTTTATCCGGACGAGATATTAAGTATAAGAGAAACAGTTAACATTGATTATACTTAGGTTGTTAATGTAAGTATTGCAAATTAAACCATTAATACTAATTGAGACCGTGTGGATCATCCAGACTCAGATAGAGTGTACTCTACATGAAGGATAGTACAATAATTAGCAGAGGTTATGGCTCGTGATGATCTCTTTGCTTTCTTTATACATTAATTATGCCTAATTATTGTAATGACTATAAAATTATTATAATCGAAATACGCGATGTATAAGACCCATCTAACAGGGTAAATAGAGGAAAATTGGTTCATTTAGAATAGCTACCTAGAAAACAAAACAGAACATACAACAGATTGTTAAAAGTTCAATTGTTACATTTTTTTTACGTGCGGTATTTTATTCTATTATACTTCAGACATTAATGAAAAAAACTTTTTTGTGTTTCATTCCCACCAGATACACGTGCTGGTGGGCGGACAGTCCCTTCAACCTACACTGTAGTGCAAAGGGCGTATGGCCCTTTTCAACCTCCTTGCAGGAATCGTGGGAATGGGTGGGTGGTGTGAGAAAATGAGGCACTACCAAACTATTGGTAAAAAAAAACTTTTTTGTGTTTCATTTCCACCAGCTGCTCGTGCGGGCAGTCCTTCCGACTTACCCTGTAGTGCAAAGCTGGAAGGTAGGGCGTAAGACCCTCTTCAGCCTCCTTGCAGGAATCGTAGGAATGGGTGGGTGGTGTGGTTAGGAAGAGAAAAATGAGACGGACGAAATGAAGACAGAAGAGAAATGAAAGATTATCTGTGGAATATTACTACTATGATCCGAGGAAACCACAGAAAAGTTGAAACAGAGTAGCCGGACCCGGCTTTGAGCCGGTGACCTCCCGAATGATAAACGATGATCTAGAGCACTAGACCATACTGCTCGATAAACTATTAGTATATTGGTTGTACTATCTTAGATGTAAGTAACCAAATTGTCATGGAAATTAAACGGGAATATTACATTATAAATTAACATCTATAAACAGAAATACATTGAAAATGCACTCATTCAAGTATTCTATATTCTTATATTTAAATGTAACCAATTTTTTGATTATTTTATTTTGATAATATATACAGTAGGCACTTGTATTTATTATTTATCAATACCACGCGTAGAACTATAATCTTATTTTTAAGATAATGTATCATGTCGCCATATACTGAACACGTAAAAAAGCGATGGAGAGATAACAGATTTTGATAGAAAACGCAGACAATTTTAATCCCATTGATCATGGTGACATTTTTATTTACTATTGGACTAATGTCTAATCGTTTATTTGGTGTCTAGAGTTCCTTGATTACATGTAAAAATGTCTGACATATTTGTGGTATCAACAAAACTCGAAGAACAGTCAATCATTAAAGAACATTTAGTTTTGAATATCGATAGATGGCGACATACTGCATGTAGTACGATATTAAGTCAATTATTTTTTCTCGGTTTGTAGATTCCAAATCTAAACTACCATACTTCTTAGACTTAATGCAATTTTCAAAAAGAAATTCGTACTTTTATGCAGGTACATATGTAATTAAACCGCACCTTCACAAGTTTCTTGTGATATTTTTATTGTTATTTAGTTAAAATAAAGAGAAATAGACCAATAAACAACTTGAAAAATAAATGCCTTATTGAAATCTCTTAAATAAAGTCAAAGCTATTGACCAATTTGATCAATAATGATAGATATTAGTTCAGATTCATAATTACACACTGTGTTTAAAATTACTAATCAAGATGTCATTAAGTCCCTAATAAGAATTTTCACTGGAATCTGTCTGTGACCCGATTATCTAGCAAATTATTTTCCAGTTAATTAAGTATAAGAACCAGATCATAGACCCACATCGATAAAAAAAATATGGAAAAAAACGTTGTTTCAGTTAGAGGAATGACTTGCGAAGAAAAATATTTGCTTTTTGCCACTTCCACTCTACCTAACCCTTGTCTATTTTGGAAATAGGCCCCTACGAACACTAGTACATTCGTACAGTAAGTTAGTGTTTAATATACATGTGTGTATGCAACAATATAATGCGCAATCCAAAATCTGGTCCAACAAAAGTAGGTCACAAACTCACAAATCAATGAATCAATGAGTAGCGTAGGTAGATACGATAAAATATTCGGAAATGTGTCAGGTATCACCACAAATGCACACTTGGACAAACATTCAAATGTTTTTATGTAGTTTTCTACGCATGTAATGAAATTGGTAACATTGCATTTCCATTTTACACTTTATGTAGTGACAATAAAAATATTTAATACGTATTCTGAAACTAAATAATTGATCCTACTATGAAAATAATCATTTTATTTTGTTGATGGTAGTAACAATCATATTATTAAAAACGGACGTCACAGACGAGGATCAATAAGTCACGACGAGACGGTTTATTTGATTTCACAAAACACGGTAGTAAATCATCACGAACATGACACATACAAGAGTACAAAACAAAATAGTTTTTAAATGCTTTCCAGAAATATCAGAAACTAATTTGGAAAGCTCGATGACTGTACAAATAGAGGACGGGTGCCTGAGGGATAATTACAGACAATTACATAACTAGTGCAAGAACGATAAGGACAAAGAGTGATAAAGTAATATAAATACACAGTGAAATAAATAAGCGATTGTGATAATAAGTATACTCAACAAAGACGACTCACTAATGCTCTATTGCAAGCTGAAGATGAATCGGAACAAAAATTAAATGAGTTAGAAGTAAAATTAGAAGAGAATGTTGAAGAAAAACTAAATGATAATTCAAAGAGATTAGGAGGTAAATCAAATTAGTATTTTAAACAACAGTTAATCAAAAATTATAGAGCATTAAAAGAAAAAATTCGGGAAAAAACCGAGATAGTAATAGGCTGAAACTAGGACACAAGCTTAAGGAAATAGATTAAAAAGTGAAAGAGTTGGAAGAAAAGTCTCTAAACTCCACTACAAAAGTCAATATAGATAGCCAGCTGCCAAAAAGGAAAAATACCGTCATCTACGTGAAAGAAGAGTATGCCCTTCCATGAAGCCACCCCCATTCAACTGGAGACGTTTTGGACTACATACTTGATACCATTCGAGGCGGCCGCAAAAGTTAATGTTAATTCACAGACATTGGAAGAAAAAGCCACTGCACTTACTCTAGCCTTACGTAATAGTGGTGAAGAAATATTAAACACATTTGCACTGGAGGAATTACTGGACTACCACCAACAGCTAGTAAAAAGATTCGAAATGTGATACGACTAACACATTTGTCAACCGTCTACCATGTGCAATAGGGGAAAGTTTGCAAATGTACGAGGCAGACATCACACGACTGGTCCACCTCGCCTATCCAAATACTCCTGAGAATAACCTGAAAAAATTGGCCCCCATATCATTCATCTGTGGACTGAAAGATGACGACATACAACAGGGACTCCGACTAGATAGTCCAAGAACTCTTATGGACAAATTGACTAGTGCATAGAAGGCGCAGAAAGGCAAGCTGCAGTGCGTATGCCACAAGAGGAACTAGACGTACAGATAGGCAAAACGTTTGAGAAAATGATAAGCCGAATGTTTGCTGAGAAAAATAAGAAATATATAAAAAAACCGATAAGGTGCTGGAACTACAGGAAGTCGGGTCTTGTGAGAGGCATGTGCAGGAATAAGAAAGCTCTTCAAGAACGTATGCCCTGGAACATGGTCTTAGAGTAGAACATACACAGGAGATAACCATACGCATCAAAGAGCATAAAGACGTTAGAAGGATGATTGTCACAGATGAGCAGTGACAACTTGACCCTGGAATTACTCTGAAAATTGAAGAATGAAGACAGACAAGCAGCCTGGCAAGAAATAAATGGCTGATAGATCGGCAGAAGTAAAATCGTGGGCCCAGTGGGATTCCAGACGACAACTAATCGTACCGAGAAGTTTGAGAAATGAAGCTCCGAAATAACGTCTAAGACTGGTACAGGAAGTGCACCACCGTAGCAGACAGCAATGGACCTTAGAAGCGACAGTGCACTACCATGGGTCAATTCAAAAGAATCGCCATCGACGTTTCCAGAAACGGATGATGGAAATTGGCACATCGCTGTTGCTGCAATAATGGGTGACATGAAGTAGCTATACAATCGACCAAAAAACCGAAGGTAGTTCATTTTAACTGATTAACTTACGAAGATGCTCAGATCAGAATTATGCAAGTTCGTTTGCCGTATTCCCAGTATGAGGAATTCATGACTACACCAAAATTGTATTCCAAAGTTAGATTTAGAGTAATTTGAAGGATCGTTAGACTTATTTGATATACCAAAGGAGTACTCATTGTATGGTTAAAGACTAGTCTTTCGGAAGAAGTTTCGCCGGCTACCGGCGCTACAAGACCAGTTCCAGAAATAGAGAGAAGGAAGACTTGCCGAATAAGGGTCCCCTATCCAGGTTTGTCTACTACCATGACAACAAAGAAGAATTGTCGGAAGCTCAGCTACCCCATATTATGGGACTCATTGGTGCAACTATGGGATTACTAGCACCACAAAGCTAGCCATGCCAAGGATATGATAAAGGTTGAACTGAAAGGTGCACTTTGGAGATTCTGTTTCTGTAATTCACGACGATAAGCCTTACAGTTGAAGACAGTGAATTGCCTATTTTCATTTAGTTTCCGAATGCCACAAACATCACAGCTGTAAGAAACGGCAGAATGTCCTTAAGGAGGGAGCAATGTTATGAACGGACGTCGTCTACGAGGATCTATTAGGTGCTACGAGACGGTAACTTTGATCTCGCGAAGCTATTACTGTAATAAAATAATTACTGTGAAGGGTTTTGGTTATAAACAATATTTCCTATTAATATGATAATGTTAATTTAATGTAATAACTAACATCTTTAAAATAGATGCCTTAAAACCTATTTATCCCCCATAAAAATGAGTATTAGAAGTAGGTACTCCACGGGTAATTGTGATGAAATAAGCATTTTGAAGTGGCTTTTGTTTTGATTTATATAAACATTTTTTCTGTGTTTTTTTTATCTCAATCACAAGTGATACCTATTATTAACAATATCTCATACCTTAACTGAGTTTATTACTGCTAGAAATTGTCATTCTTTCACCTCACATTGGACATGGACATTTGTAAATAAAGGACAGAAAATATTGCGGAATGAGATCGCCTGGCTACATCCATTTTTTTATTATTTAAGCCTAACAAAACATATTCGTATTGCCAAAATCCATTCCTCGCATTTTGGACACTGAAACCCACCCCGCTCCTGATCCAATGAGATACTTTTCAAGGTCATTTGACTTCTGTTGTCTGAACGAAGTATTTTGGCAGTTACTTTAATCTATGAGAAATTATATTACGAAAAAAATTAGTTTCATCATAAGAACCTTGTAGATAGTAGTGAAATATAAATTGTGTTATTTGAACCGGAAACGGTTGAAGAAAGAATGTAATCCAGTGTAACATACATAGGTGAGTAAAAATTTAGCGTTCTTTTGCGGTATAGGTATTATTATATATATATATATATATATATATATATATATATATATCTATATATATAGGAATAGGTAGGTAAATAGAAATATCTGTGGGGTCTCAACAATCGTTAACGTCTAGTACAATGCCACCAGCAGCAGCGTATTGCAACGTAATGTCATGGATGGAAAGTTGTAAGACAGAGCGCGGTATGAATGACCTGAAAAGGGCGTTGCACCTTCGGGGCGGTGGCAGAGAGGCAACCCTTTGGGGCGCCAAGCTACATACATTCCTACTCACTCACAACAACTGTGTCTATACACTTCTATATGTACGTTAAGTCGTGGCTGGTCGTCTCGCAAAGTTTTGCGTTCGACGTTTAATTTGCAAGGTTGCCATCGCCGCCAAAAATAATTATTATTGTCAGTCTTTTTGCGCTCTCTTTGTCGGTCCCGATATTATTTTCTTTGGCGTACTACGTTTCTTTCTCTGCAGACATGCGTATCTAAGAGAGCCGCAGCCTTGTTATCGAATACTAGAAAACTACGCATGCGCTCATGTTGTTTACAACGAGCTGTGCCGCAGTCGAAACACTCGAGGTAGCGTACTCACGTCCATTATTTCGTACCGTTCCGTTGCATGAGCGTGAAAAGAGAGCGAAGAGCACGCAGTTGTCTAACGCCAGACGCAAACAATCGCAGACGTCTACAAACACATGACCGACCTCGCCAAGATGGTAGAAAATAATCAGTACCGCCAGGAGTGTGTGTAGCTGTAGTCGGACCGTAACGCAGTTAGAGAACAGTGTATTATTTCTGTCACAATAACGCATACCGTAGTAGGAAAATGTTTGTTTGTTACAGTGATCGAATACAACAACCATTTGTGGATACGGACACGTTTTAATGTGAATTTTGCACTCGTGTATACGAAAACCGTAGTAGTGGCGCAGCATAGGAGGCAAGAATGTCGTCAACGACGCGCGTTGCTTGTGCTACTAGTGAATGCTTGACGCTATAAAAAAATCGTGTTCGTTGTTTATTGTTATTGTTTGTTGTTTGTGCACCGTATAGTGACGTTTAAAATCGCTACGAACAACAGTTGTTGAATTTGCGACGTAAAATATATATGTATATCTAAACCTAAAAGCAAAAGGCCTGAGCCATGTCTGTGAGAAGCGCGGGTTCGATCAATGAAAATTGTGGCGGCAGCGTGGTTAAGTCTGGCTACCTTAAGAAGCTGAAGACGTACAAGAAGAAATTTTTTGTACTTAGGGCCGAAACAGCCGAATCCTCTGCTCGTCTGGAGTACTACGACTCGGAGAGGAAGTTCAATAATGGACATCCTCCAAAAAGGTCCATCCCCATCAGGACGTGTTTCAACATCAACAGACGCGTCGACACCAAATACAAACATGTGATCGCGTTGTACACTAAAGACGATTGTTTTTGTGTTGTGCTCGAATCGGAAGAGGATTTGGACTCTTGGTTGAAAGCCCTCCTGTCGTTACAACACGGAGAGGAGGTCATTGACGGAGAAATGCCGAAACCGATGTTCGGTGAGAACATTTACTTTACTACTATTATTATTATTATTACTCTCCAAATTCGTTCACATGTAGTAGTTCAACGCGCAATTCTACTTTAAATAATCTTCAAGATTCCCATACTGCGTGCAACTGAACATTGACAACTTTTAATGTTTAATGTTTTTATAAAATATGAGATTTATTCGTTCTTTTAAAATATCGTTTTATTTAGCTCTTACGTTGGCTATAAATAACTATTTGTTTGGTATTGTCATTTTAAAATGTTGCGAGTATTGTTGACATATTTTGAATAATTTAGTAGGTATTGTAGTATTTAATAATGTATGTTAAACGTAAGTGCAGGAACGGTATGAGTATGATGATGATAAAGAATTGAGTTTTTGAATTCGATCAAATTTTGCAACATTAATTAAAATATGTTTTACTAAGTAAATGCGCACGCGAGCTGTATAACACCATAAATAATAATTTAAATAATTAGATACATAATATTTCCTAATCACCTTGAAAGATGTGGACGCAATGTATACCCTAGGTATATTTATTTGTTTGTATGTAGTCTGTTGAATTTATTAGGTTTAAAATAAACATGTTGGTCATTATTCATACAGCTAAATCTGCAAAACCATTTCGTGGATGGTACATTGACCGGAATTTAAAGGTCAATAGGTAGTGCTTTGTAATGTATTTTTCTATTATGGACGCGTCTACAGTCGGGAGAATTCTTCGCAACTTGCGTGGGCGTTTTCGATTGGTTTATTAAAATTTTATTTTTTACGATTTCCATGGATATCAAAACACTACGTGTAGCAGGTGCATTTTCTGTTGATGATGATTTACCGTTAAACGTACAGGTAGTATCGTGTGTATGTGAATATGTGTGTGTTGTGTGTTATGTGTGTGTGTGTATGTATGTTTGTAAGTGTAATACTTGCGTTTATTTCGATGACGCGGGTTCATGTTTGTAGTTCCCTCGAATTGCCTCGAAAACAACATTCCACACATACGTGTGTATATACAGTATAGCTACACACATGCACATCTACACATAATTTTATAGATATATATATATATATATATATATATATATACCTATATCGGGAGATAATGTTGTTTTTTTCGGCGAAAATAGTACGGAGATAATAAGTTGACGATAATTCAGAAACTGTGTTTGTTGTGTTCAAATGTGTAAATATCCGATATGAATTACTGGAATTACAATGCCGTGTAAACGTTATTGAAAGCTTGACAAGTTAAATATAGCGACAACGCCAATCATGGTTTTTAGAATTTTTAATGTTGGATAGCTACCTATATTTAGTTTCTCAAACAATTTCCGTGAGTGCGTTTTTTCTACTACCTATATAAGTAACTTTATCAAAAATTCAGAGAAAAGCATACCTACTGATAAATTAGAAACGTTAAAAACTAAATTTTTAACTTACAACTGCGTATCTATTTTTTCAAAAACTTTAAGGTTACAGAACACCGATTAACTGTTTTGTTTAATGACCTTTAATATAAGTTTTATATCATTTGGAAACTTCCACTTCGACTACCATTATTGTTATAGGTGTGCATATTTTTTTTCTCGTGAGTGAACCATTTATAATTTATCTTGAAACACGTTTATTCTCAAATGTCATCGTAAAATCAACCTTTGTTTCGTTACTATGACATTTTCATTTCCTCCCTTATAACGGGAGATGTTTGTAAAGTAGAATTAATTGACCTTTCATTCATATTTACCTACGATGGTTTTTGTTTTCCCTATATATATATATATTTGGTGTTTGGCAAAGGCCTTGCGAAGGTATCTACGTGTTAAACTGAATATACGATGCAGCTTATTTAGGTGATAGGTACTGCTGGATGTAAATGCACATTGGCAAGTAGATATTTTCGTAAGGATCTTGTGAAATGCTACGACTACCGCATTACTTACTTCATATTAACCCATAGAATAAATTACACACGAGGTACGTTCGTACTGTTAAAATCAGAAATTTCAACGTTACTACTTGAACCGACTAAACAACAATATTCTGGATTTTAAAAATAAGTATTTCCATCTTGCTTTACAAACCTGCCTAAGCTAGCACTGTAGATTTAGCACAACCTTATATAGTGACTGGTGTAATGCGTCCAATTTTAGACGGATTGATTCCGTTGTCAATGGATAGCACTTATATTTTAAGCATGACATTCTTCCTACGACCCTAAAATTAACTCTATATTTACTGTTGTTCCCTGTAGGTACGTTCTGTATAATTGCCATATGTTAATCTTTTTAATTGGAACATTGTACCGGCATGTATCGTTGGAAACTTAAAAAATTGCATTAATAAGGAAATGTATCGAACCCCGATGTTTTCGAGGTGTCAAAAGCCTACCACTTACCCATAAAAGTAAGAAAATAGTATGAATACTGCTGATCTGTTCGAATAGTGGCCATTCTGCGTCAAAATCGAGAAGTTTTGCTTTTTATTGATAACACGCAAATAGGTCACAAATTAAACGTGATCGAGCTAGCTTTTTTTCCATCGAACATGATTTCCAAACTACAACCTCTTGATAAAATCATCATAAATTGTTTTAAGTTGCGTTATAGACATAGGATTTTGAATATTTTTTCGAACGTTTTCGAAAGTCAGTCTTCCATTTCTATGGTTGATCTTGTTGTGTTAATATTGTGGCCATAGTGTGGAGGGCGGTTATCATTCAGGCAACAATTCAGAATGGTTTTAGAAAAGTCGGTTTTGGAATTCACAAGTTTTATGACCAAGAGGATTAAATTCAATTATCACAAGTAAAGGAGAAAATAATCAAAGGACAAAAGATGAACCTCGAATATTGAAGATATGTTATGTTTAACAGATGTTTCAAAAAATTTAATGTAAATTATGCGACATCCATGGATGAATTTGTGAATATTGATGAAAACTTTATTATCAGTAAGATGAAGAAATTGTATTAGTAACCGAAAAGAGCATCAAGAATTGTCTGAAATCTCAAATGCATTTGAAACAATCCATCTCTGCTTTAGTATGATAAAATAATTTATATAATTATAAAAAATTTGATAAAATAAAGAAACTTTATTCGAGAAACGCAGTACATCAAAATATAATAACCGAGTATTTTAATAAAACCGGCCAAAAGCGAGTCGGACTCGCGTACGAAGGGTTCCATACCATTAAGGAGCCCCCTTAAATATTTATTTTATTCTGTTCTTAGTATTTGTTGTTATAGCGGCAATAGAAATACACCATCTGTGAAAATTTCAACTGTTTAACTATCACGGTTCATGATATACAACCTGGTGACAGACGGACAACGGAGTCCCGTTTTACCCATTGGGTACGGAACCCTAAAAAGTGATCACATAATGCTTAATATGCATTTTTACTAGGTAAACATGAAAATAGGTATATATGTTTTTGGTCTTTTAAAATTGGAGTTATGGAGGGGTTCCACTGTTTAATACGTTTCAATGGAATAAATAAAACTGAGTAAATATTTTGTTGTGAATGTATAATAGCCCGTGAAGTTTTGACAATGAACGATTCTCTTCCTGTTTTACTTACTTGACGCTTTACACAACAATTGCGTACCTTTAACAAACTTATTATGTTGTACTAGACCTTGAATTCTTGTACGGTAATAATTTAAATTGAACTACCGACTTTTACCAATCGGTATAGACGTAAACGCTTATTTATTTATTAAAGGATATATAATTTTATATTGAATGTCACTTCCATTCGTTGTGTATTTGTTTGTGCAAAAGTTATGCTATTCTAAAATAGAAAGGTACGAAAAATTACATCCATTTGATATAAGCCCAGAAGGTTGTTTACTTAATAAATATAATATGGTTCCAATGCGTTGGAGAATAATAATTAATATATAATAAGAATGGATTCATTGGTGATATTGTTGTGAAACATTTTGAAATAAGTAAATTAAACGAAGGTTTGCTTTTAAATGCTTCAAAGGAATTTATTGTAAAATCTCTACAATTGTTTCGGTTTGTAAGACTTTTTCAAGAGTAATGCTAACAATACTAAAATTAAAAAGCAAAATTGCTTTTTATATATATTATGTTTATGTATGTTAGTGTGAGTGACAATTAGTGGTAAAACCAAGGTATTGGTATGTTACAATTGTTTGTTTGAAGTCTATTTGATCATTGGTTATGTTTACATTTTCTTGTATTGCTTTCTTAATTTCTAATTGCTCTAAATATGTCAACCTTTTTCCTTTATTATCTGTGTCTAATTTATGTTTTGTTTCAATACAATGGGTGCTTATATTTTCGTTGATGTTCTTTTGTTCGTAATTCTAGACTTCTACCCGTTTGTCCTAAATAGAATGCATCGCAATCTTTACAGTTTATTTTATAAACGCCACTTTTGTTTAATACATTAGTTTTTTGTTTATTATTAATTAGCAGTTTTCCTAAGTTACATTTATTTACGGTAATGGTTTTTATTTCTAATTTGTTAAGATGGTTACAAATTTTTTGACTGCTTTTGCCCTAAAAGTTAATGAAATTATAATTACAATTTAATTTGTTGATTCCTGCATATAATTGTTTAGTATTTTTATTATTATTATTATTTAGCATTACTCTTAAAATTAATATATATGATAGTTATTATTATATAATCATTGACAGCTGATTTTCCTACCAAATTGTATATTTATACGCACCGTATACACATGCCTTTAAAAAACTATGTGATATATGTATATGCATACATAAGTAAGTAAATACGCGAAACCTACTGGATTACATAGGGCAGTAGTCGACAAACTTATTAGCCAAAGAGCCAAATATGCAAATTAAAACGATTAAAAAGAATTGAGAGCCAAATCTGTTTGTAAATGTAGGAGATCTTTATCACAATTTTAGAGATTCATTAAGTTATAGATACACTGAATAAAACTTGATTTCATGTTTAATAAGGACTTCATTCATTTATAAAAAATAATTTGATAGTAAAGTATCCATCCAAGAATGTTCTTACATCTCCTTTGAAAGTTTGTTCAAGTTCGGTTTGTAGATTGTTGTTTTTAATTTTAAGCACATTTTCAGGTTCTCATCAATGAGTCGACTTCTCAGTTTACTTTTAATAATAGTCATACTTGAAAAAGTTTGTTCGCATGAATACGTTGGACCGAAAAGAGAAAGAACAGCAAACGTGAGTTTTTTCAGCTGATCGTAAGCGTCCGAAATACTATCTATTCCAAGCTTTGAACATGATCATGTCATGTGTCTTCTTTCTCCAGGTCTTCCAAAGCAGAGCATTTGTGTTGAGTATTTAGTTTACATTTATTCTTCGCTAATATTTCCAAATCAACGCAAAGCCGTTCAAATTTAAAGCTCCATTTTTGTTTTTCAAATTCAACAATTGCATTTCACAGTTACGAATGTCAATGCCAAAAGGAGAAAAATTAAAATCTGTTATCGTAGCATTAAAGCCACACTCAATACGTTAAAGAGCCGCACTTTGCCGACCTCTGACATAGGGCTCCAATCAGAAAATTAACATTGAGACCAGAGATGTCATTTCCGACTTACTCTGCAATGTTTGAGTTCAAATCTGGCTTCGCAATTGCCGTAACATGTCAGAATTTCGAGTTATTCTAGTTTAGTCTTTTGGACTATTTTTGTCTGTGAATTTGCGGAGGGCCTAATAACGATGAAATAAAACTAGATAACGAAGAAATAATAACAACACGGTTAGGTAGAATTAGACTAGACTGTAGAAACATTCGAGAAGAACTGGCGAGTTTAGAAAAATTGAAAACTGTAAAAAAGAAGAAAAGGTAGCAGATAGAGGTGGGGTATCAATAGGGCGGAATTTGAATAATTGGAAAATACTAGAGATAAGAAATATTAAGAAGTACCTAGATTACAGTGCCAACCACTGAAGAAACCCACTATTAAAAAGCAATTAAACAGGTACAGAATCATAAGCGTTATGCCATTAGTAATAGAATAGAAATATTGCAAGGGGTTATAGGAAAGTACAGAGGTAATAAAGATATTTGTAAAGAGAAGAATAGACAGAGAAATTTAAGTACAAATACAAAGACATTATTTACATATTTACACAAGTATCTATACAGGGTATTCTAGTGGATGTTGATCGCTACATTAGTTTCTTTTCAAAAAGAACATAGGCGGGCACCGTAATTTACTTTCTTGAAAATTTTCCTATAATAATTACGTAGGTTAACGTTTGTTTTGAATCAGGAAATTAAGACAACATATTTCCTACCCTCAAACTTGAAAAAATGCAATTTTTAACCTTTTCGTGAGCATTACCATTACTTGGTGAAATAAAAAGACAAAATTATCAAACGAGTAAACAGTTTATTCCAACCAATCTTTGATCGCTGAACCAGAATTTGGACCAGGGAACAACTCTGGTCTATCTAGATTCTAAAATATCGTAATTTTACAATCGCAATGATGCTAATATCATTTGCTTTTGAAATTAAGATATTTAAATATTTCGCCGTTCAGCTTGCCATAGTAGAATTCACAAGAGGACATCCTAATGGCGGATTGAAAAGACAAAAACATGACATGAATGACGGTAATCATTTTCGATGTATTTTTCCAATATGTGTTCAGAATTACCGTAGCATATTCAAGTTTCGAAAGTTTTTTATTTCAAAAAAAAAAATATATATATATATATAAGCCAAACCACCATCACTTGTATCTTGAAATTAAGAATGATGATACTTTAAAATGATGATGTATTGAGGAAATTCTAAGGGCAGATTTTAATTTAGCTACAAAAACTACTTCGGTAATGACTACTCTTCTGTTTTTTGTTGTTTTCTCCTTCTACTTCAAGAAGGCCAAAATTTATATATTTTTTATTTTTGAGGTTATATACCTACCTTAAAATTCATGTACTGAGGCAATTCTGAGGCTTGAACGTGTCGAAAATTACGCCGACAATAATTGCCTTTTTGTTTTTCGACTTCAATCAGATTGATTGCGTAAATCGAAATTAGAGACAAAACAAAATAAAACGGAAAAAAATGAACTGTTATTAATAATTGTTATGCGCATATATTTACGTATATACATAATATAATTATGCTTATACACCTTCACTGTGGCTTTCAATTATTTTATTATATTACATATCAAATAAAACGCAGGGTGCTTGTGCTAGAAATGTTTTTTGTTGTAGCACGTTACTTGCCCAACCTTCCAAGGTCTGGAAGTAATTTAGAAACAAGGCGTACTGTTTATTATTGATTCCGGTTAGCAAGTCGATACGTTTGCGATTATTTAATTTGAACTTGGAGATTAAAACAGCATTTTTATAAACACCATTTTTATCATTCAACATCGACCTTGGGTGGGGAGTGTTGGTTTGGAAGGTTATAAGTTACTACAACAAACTAACCAACTAACCAACCAACTAACTAGTAATTTCGACAGCGTCCTTTAGAGAAAGTTTTGTTTATTTTTATTCATTTCAACAGTTTTGACCGTTATTTAAACATTGACGTGTTTATTATTATTATTACTATTTTATATTTTTGACACTAATTCACATCGATGTTTTGATCGCTAGATGATAGCCGTGGTTTAGGAAATGAACTAAGTAAATACCAACATTTCGGAAAAGAATTAATAAAGAAAAAAACATCAAAGAAGTAGATTTTCCCATTCTTTATTACTAAACTTAAACTGTCGCCTAAATTCTTAAATAGTTTAAAATTGGAGTAGAAGCTGTTAAGTTTATTTAAATTTAGTTATCTCTAAACCCTCAAGTAAGTTTATTTTTTGACTTTTATTAGTCCCTTGTAAAATTTCAAAATTTTACTAAACTTAAACTGTCGCCTACAACCTTAAATAGTTTAAAATTGGAGGTGAAGCTGTTAAGTTTATTTAAATTTAATTATCTCTAAACCCTCAACTAAGTTTATTTTTTGACTTTTATTACTCCCTTGTAAAATTTCAAAATTTTACTAAACTTAAACTGTTACCTAAAACCTTAAATAGTTTAAAATTAAAAGTGGGGCTGTTAAGTTTATTTAAATTTAATTTAACTCCCATGTAAAGTTCAAAATTTTCATTAATTAAATGGTTAAAAAAATTGGAACTGTTTTTATTTTCTAATGCACGTTTTTTGAAATTCCTATCCATTTACCCGATATAAAACTTTGGGGCAACACCCATAGGTTAGCTTATAGATTCCGGAACATTTTCCTTTATGAAATTTATCTTTATTGTTTTTTTTTTTTTTAATAAATTTTACTATTGATTGTTTTATAAGCAAAAGTAAGACTAATACTTAGTAGCAAGTAAAGGATTTTGTTTGTAAAATTTTAGTTTGTTTGCCCCAGTCTTGCACAATGTTATTAAATGTAATTAATTAATATTAAAAACACAAAAATGTTTAGCCCGTGCAATTAAAGACTTGTCAAACATAGGTACGTTTATTATTGTTTCATTTATTCTGGTAAGATCGAAAAACAGCATGTATTATATATATATACATATATATATATATTTATACATGCTGTTTTTCGATCTTACCAGAATATATATATATATATATATCTGTTTTGAATGAATGTTAATTTTTGTGTGTTTGTAGGTCAAAATTGTTTTCTACAAATTCTAAATAGTTTTTTAATTGTGTGGCTATTATTTTATAATTGAATAACGACTATTAAATTTTTTATGATCATTTTCTTTTTTATAAAAATAAATGTTTCGTGTTTAAAACAACTTGATTAAGTCATAATAAATATTTGTTGTGATTATATGATATATAAACGTTTATATTATGTGTGTATGTTTATTTCCTTAAAATTTTGACGATTGTATTCGTTGTGATTTGCGGGACAGGAATAAAAAAGTGAAAGTCATCATAGTTGAACATTTACCTACATAATAAATTATTCGCGTTGACCTTTCGAAAAAAAGTATTATGCAGATTTTTTTTCTTTTTTTATATTAACGTAAAAGCGTAGAAATGGAAATTGTTCTATGAGTTGAAGGAATTTATTTTTAACAGACTCTATCTTAATCCAGTTATTTTATTTTATTTTATACATGTTACCTGCATTTCACTAAGATATGGAAATTATGTGTTTACAATGTGTTTTTTGTGCATTTATAACGGTCCGTAACATTTTCAAGATACATAAATTAATTAATTATTATAAAGTGTTTATTTGTTATGGAGAGGTGTTTTTTAACCCTTTGACAAAAATTGTTAAGTAAATGAATTTACTGCGACTTATTTTTTAAAATTTTCACTAATCTCACATTTGGAACACATCCTACCAAGTAGGCACAACGAACCGAAAGCCATATCCCACGACCGGTTTAGACGAATAAGGATTTTAATTCCTTCTTTTTTGAATATGTTATATCTTCGTCTAGGAATCCATCGGTATCAACAGTGTAATTCAATGCCGGTAGGGGTATTAGCCCTCAGAGTAGTTGTTTCTGTTGATTCCATATTTATATTTATATTTTCACTAATCGATTGTTTTATATTAATACGAGAATAAATTATAAGAAAACAAAATATGTATGAAATGATGCGGTTCTTCGCCGAAATCATGTTTTTGGAGGGAAATTACGCAGTTTTTAGCTACTACGTTGGCAATAACGTGTTACACTTGAATGTTCGAGTAGTACGATATTTTTTACGATAGTCATTAATAGTGGAGCAGGTGTAGCGTGTGTAATTGCTGATAAAATTTACTACATTCGTCCATTACAATAATCATTGTTTCGCATTGTTTCGTTCCGATAACAGGAAATTTTCTTATGAACGAGAAATTAAATGGAATGTGTGGGTCTACTGTGTATAAACGAAAACATAGTAAGTAGGCAGAACGTATAATAAATATAAAAAGAAAATATTATATTCGACCGAAAAAAAAAAAAAAACTTTATGCTCTACTTGTTGGAGAGTGTTTTGACTGTTTACACTTTTATGTAATATAGAAAAAATAACTTATTAATTTGAAATTAATCGATAATATAAGAGAACATAGGCATTCATGGCCGGAATCCATAGTAGAATTCAGATGCGTGATAAAAGGCCGTCCAGACGTTTCGTCAGCAACTGCGGCTGACATCGTTAGTGGCACTGAGGTGACAACGTGACCAAAGGTTATATCTGGGAGTTTTAGCAGCGAGTCAGTACCACTGAATATGTCAGCTGCAGTTCCCGATGAAACGTCTCTAGACGTAGCTGTTTATTTAGATCTCGGTTGTTTAGGCATCCATGAAAGTAAGGTTATGGAGCTGTATAAAAATTGAAGACGAAAATATAGAAAATATCGCCAATATAGATGATGGTCGTGGGAGAAAAAAAAAGAATACCGTGAATAGAAAAGTTTAAAAAAAGATTTTCTAATTGAAACTTTATCAATAAATATAGTCATTTAAACTCAAATAACTGTAAAGGGCGTAGTCGAAGGTGCCACCAAATTATACCTGACCAAAAAGGTACAACCGATTGTGCCACTAACACCTAATAGGTAGAAATTATTCTAATGAGAAAGGAAAATACTTTATTGATATTTTGTGGCATTTATTTAACAGTAATTAATAAGGATAGAAGTTTAATTTAAAATCCTTTAATATTTTGAATTTTAACAGATTAAATAATTTTTCATATGTTTGTGATTGTTTATTTCTCAATTAGCAATATATGTAAGGCACGTAGTGGCCATTTTCATATCCATAACCTGGTGGCAAGATTGGTTGTTTACTTTTAAAACCCCATTTGTGTAGCAAGTAGATCTTTATTTTTAGTGGCAACTTCGGTCCCACCGACTGTAAGTTTTAGAAATAAAATAAAGGAAAAAACGATAAAAGTTTCAAGAATTGTTTATTTGTAAAATTAGAGCCGTTTCGCTATACTATAGCTTCTTCAGGTGAAGATCTACAAACTAAGTCTATCGAAGCAGTATTTATACTTAAGAACTAAACTATTTGGTAGAGGGGAGGATTTTAAAATTTAAATTTAAATTTAAAGTGGTGTGTTGGAAGCCTCTAACTGATCATTGAGAATTACATTTTGTTTATTATACCTATTTATTTCTAATTGTTCTAGAAGATTTAATTTTATTCCTTTATTTTGTACATGTAATACTTTAAAATCTTTATTATGTATAAGTTTTAACAAGTGACTAGTGAAACAATCAACAGTTTAAAGTTTTAGATTTTTTTAACATAACTCACTCCCTAATTCCCTTAGGAGAAGGGAGAGGGGTCATACGCTACTGTATAAATATGCTATATGTCTATTTTTACATTTTATTGTAAGAACTAAAATTTGTAATAGTTTTTTTTGTCACAAATACCTGAATTTCAATCCTGTTCATACGCACATATTCTTCTCTTTAAACTTACAATATTAATATATGTATAAATACGTTCATTTCAAATGTCCGTATTAATGTTTATATAAAAAAATTATTTGTGCTGCCACTGACGAAATGTCCGCGTCACAGTCGACTGCGTGGTTTGTGTTTCGAGGTAATTTCGTACGCCGGCCACGATTTTATCGTTTCTTAGAAAAAAATCGGGCGGCTACACCGAATATCAGTCGAAATAGCCGCCCCAATTCGGGGAAAATGGCGGCTAGACGGTTCGCAATAAATTCAACAACGAACGGGGTCGAAATGCCATCGATCGATCCGACCGTGTACTTAATACACACCATCAAATGCTTGCCGCCGAAGGTTACTGAACGTTCCCTTCTTTTTTTGTTTTAAAAACCGCCAAACGAGTACGAAGCGCGAAATAAAAACATACCTAACTAATACAGTCCAATTATATGGACAAAATAAGGAATACTGCTTATACACATACCTTTTTTGTAAGTGCTTCTACTGAAAAAATAGTATTTATTATATTCAAAAAAAAGAAGGAATTAAAATCCTTATTCGTCTAAATATTAAGATCAAAGATCTCACATTTGGAACGCATCCTACCAAGTAGGCACAACGAACCGAAAGCCGTATCCCACGACCGGTTTCGACCTATCGGGTCCAGTATGCAAATTATTTTTATTAATACTATTTAAACGTTCTTTTATCCTAGTTGAAAAAGCTCTACCAGTTTGTCCAATATATATTGCGTCACATAAGTCATAATAATAAAAAGAAAATAACTCCTTTGGAAAAAAGTGGTGTATATCAATTAGCTTGTGACTCATGTGACGCAATATATATTGGACAAACTGGTACAGTTTTTTCAACTAGGATAAAAGAACATTTAAATAGTATTAATAAAAATAATTTGCATACTGGAATTTCAGAACATTGTGCTCTGTATAAACACAATATAGACGTCAAAAATACAAAAATTTTACACACTAATATATCTAAAAGTAAGAAATTATCTATGTTCGAAAATTTAGAGATTAAGAAAAGCCTCCACAATAAAATAAATATTGTTAATAATCAATTAGAGTTAGGACAAACAACATCCCCTCTCCTACTCAGCGAATTATAGATGTACCTATATATACACTGTTTATTAGACTATTTTTTTTAGTACTTATACTCTTGATAATGGGCAATGCCCGAAACAATTGTCGAGTTTCTCAATATATTTAGTGCAAACATTCTACTAGTGTTTTATTTTATTATTAATATGATGTTTCACAATATGTGCACCTTAGAAAGTTTAAATTTAAAATACAATAAAACCATAAAGGTAGGTGAGTAGTTTGAAATTGTTTAAATCCACATTTTGTAGTTTTGTTAATATACTGGCTAAAATTTTATACAATTCTTAAAACAAAATTGTTTACGTGTGTTTTGTAATGAAGGGTATCGTCGAAACTAGAACTGTATTTAAAACAAAAATTACTGACACATGAAACTGCAGTTTGTTTTCATTGTGTTTCATTACCACTAGCCACTAATGCTATTGACCTACATTGTAGTGCATAGCCGGACGGTAGGGCGGAAGTTAATCCTCAGCAGCCTCCTCTCAGAAAAAAAAATGAAAGATTGTCTGTGGCATAGAATAAAACTATGAATGACGCAAGGGAACCATAGAAAAAGATGGAACCTTTGCAGGCGGACTCGGAATTGAACCGGTGCAGTGACCTACAGAAAAGAAAACTATGATCGCTAGATAGATTGTTAACACATTGGTTTTAAGTATTTATATTGGCTTGTCATACATTTTACAATAGTTTGTATTTGTATTGAATAGCAAGGTAATTAGAAGGGTGAAAATATGAGGGCGGAAGGGATACTTATCCCTTAATCATTATTATTTTGTAAATAGTTCAAAAATTTATTATTCAAATGTTTAAATTAATATATATTTAAATAAATGATATTACCAAAAATGTGAGGAAAAACAAAATGTTGTAATTACGACGGCGGAACGACTGACGAACTTGTGGGTCTTCGATTAATACGTACATATAAAAACAAAAACGTAAATGATAATTAATAAAATTTGTATTTTGTAAAATGGTAATAACTAAAACCAAACCATTCCATCGGCAGTGATGTTTTGCAATGTGTCAATCGCTAGATTTGGTTTTCGATTGTGATAGCCTCGTATGTTTCTGTTCCCTTGTTCAAACTAAAATTGTAAAAATAATAAAAGTAATTAGAAGGTTCCTTGCCGCTGGCGCCGTGCCTAGATCATGATGATTTTGACCAGTTTTTATTATATATTACATGACTTGTGATTCTTTCCTAAAAACAGTGTCCTTCTTTATAGATGTTATGTACTGTAGTATTTTCGCTATACTAATGGCATTATGTATTATTATGTATATTAGGTGAGTGTCTTGGGCCCCTCCATGTATCCACACCTTGAGAATCCTATGAACTCTCACAACAATAAAAACAATAGCCGAAAGCAAATTGTTAATGATTCACGTGAATGCGGAATGAGGTAATGGCCTTCTGTAATAATTTTGTTTTTGTAAACAGTGTTTTATATAAGGCGGCGTATTACCTCGTTACTCATATATATATAAAACATTTTCTACTGATCCGATTCTAATAATGGAATAATGGAGTTGCCGCAAACAATTTAACAACTTATCATACAACCTGTGGCAAATTAAGACTATTATTAGAAGGTGACACGACCGAACGAGGTGAATGGCGATCGCATCGTTTCAATCTGACTGTTACTCATCATCAGCTATTATGTTTGTATCTATTAGGTGGTGTAGGTACCTGCAAATTGAAAACAACAACAATAGTGTGTAAAACAAACAAAAGCCGAACGTTTTGTGAAATTGTTTGGTTTTATTCATTTTTATCAACCACAGTTGACAGTGCTCAATGCTTTTTTATTATTTATCTCCAGCTGGTTGTACAGATATACATACATAGGTATATATAACTATATAAAAATTTAATCAATTAAAAACAGTTTCAAGCTATCATGTAGTAGCTATAAGTAGTACAAAAGAAATAAATATATGCCTAATTAATATTGGAAGCATTTCTATAGAAATTGTCAATACTGATCAGAATATAATTTAACACTCAGCTTCAAACCTTACCCAATTACATTACTTATTATTATATATTAAAAAAAAAACAATTCTAAAGACAAATTAAACAAATACGGGAGTCTTTACGTGAATTTTATGGAAAGAGCCGTTTCATGTTTTGTATTTTAAAGAAGATGTCCAAAAAAAGGCTAATCCTGGGCTCCAATTTCTACCTAAAATGGTCAGGTACCTGTATTGAGTTTATAGTAGGAATAAGAAAACGTTCGACTTCCAATTCTCCCGGAAGTGGATCCTCTGCGCTTAGTTTGAAACGAAATACAGTGCAGTCATCTGAAATATTACCAACATTGTTTGAAAACGGAGGGAGGCGGCAAATATAACATTTCCGCCAACTTTCGGAGATAAAATTGATGATTTTTTGTTAAGTTTAAGTTATTGTTGTATACTTATTTAAAACTAACTCAAAAGCGTTTCAATAAAAATTTCGGTAAGCCTTCCGAAAGGGACCCATCGAATTAGTGATCGCCTGATACTTCTTGGAAAGCATGGGTTGAGACTTTTCGAATAGTATCACTCCTGGTGCGCTGAAATCTTTGTTTATGAAGTTGACCTTTAGCCCGTTTTAGCAACTAATACTGGCGAAAATTTCTAAGGGGTCCATCGGTTGGCTGGTGCGTGACCTTATATATCATTATAAAAGTGTATGCAGGTGGTGGTGCAGGAGTTGATTGGAGGTGAAAAATCGAATATTGAAGAAATAAACTAACGTACCCTAACCTAAACTTAATCTGACATCTTAACTTTCTTAACTAAATTGTACTTCATTAGATTAGGTTGGTTTCGGTTGGATGAGGCTCCAAATATTGTATTTGTTGCAAAATGGGCCAAAAGTCAACCTCCATTCCCCGCGTTAGGATTTTTGGGTTATTTTCTAAATTACTTGTTAAGTCATAAACAATGTATTGTTACGTTTTGCTCTTAACTCGTATATTTAACTCTCTCAACAAAATTTAACTATTTAACACAAATTAGATTCTACAACTCTCATAAACACTTTGTTGATAAACTTCTCTTTCCATCAACTGCCTGTTTTTTGTCACATGTCAACTGTTCTAAATCGTCTATCTCTGTCGCTTATATAGTTGATGGACCTTGCTAGGTTACTCTCGAACCAAATCGAATGATCTAGTAGTTGTCTCGGTTTTTCTAGAACGTGGCATGGGCAAACTCCACTCTTGTTGCAATCGGCGCGGGTTAATTCCACCCAAAACGCCACATCCGTCACAGTATTCATTTTATTGGGAGCGTATTTTTATAATTCATTACTTATTTTTGTTATACTCTTAATACCCTTCTTTCCAGTAATTATTTAAGTACGATTTCCGTTTTATATTGATAGTATTAGTTGCAGTATTACAATACATCTTATTTTGTGTGATAATCTCAAATAAATCATTATTATCCACCTTTCTTTATAATTTGCATAATTTTTTATAACGGGGATAATACAAGTGATAAGTTATAAGTGTTTTTGTAGAGCCAAAATTTAATTTCACATTGATAACTCATCCTCAGTAGTAACATTACAAAAAACCGCAATCGACGTTGTAGTTATCAAAGTTTAATTTTATTTTTGTTTAGATATGATAGCAAGTTTGTTTATATTTTTGTATTAAAACGTACGATATATTTTAAAACAATTCAATGCTGTTATATTATTAAAGTCGTACAAGATGGAATGGAAAGATAACCGACGTGTTACTTTATCAAGGTTAGGACATTGTGATAAGGACCGCACGTGTATTTTTTTATAATGTAATTTTAAAAGAATATTTAAATAGGACCTTTAAAAAGTCAAACCAATAACGGTGTAGGTGAATGATAGAAAAGGATAATATACATAACGACCTTGTAGAATATCTTGGATTTATTTCCTCTATTTTAGACAATTTTTAATTTGTTTTTAACTAATTAATTGTATATGCCTCTATTTTATGGAAAATTAAATACATATTGAAATTTTTAATTAATAAAACACAATTTCCACTATAATTTTATTTTTCTTTACCCTACTAGGGTGAAACACTTGTAAAGAAAAATAAAATTATAGTGGAAAATGTGTTTTATTAATTTAAAATTTCAATTTGTTTTTAACGTTTACTCTACTCTATCAACATATTAATTAATAAGAGAATTTCTTGAGCATGAAAGTACACTTGCATAATTTCTAACCCATCTTGTCACTCGTTAAAATCATACAAATCTATTAAATAAAAGAAAAACAAAGTTAATTAGGTTAAAATGCGAACAACAAGATAATATTAATAATAGTGTATATAAGTAATAACCTTAACATTTCGTGCCAAAATTTTGGTTTGTCCTTGCGGAAGGCAACGATATTGCTTTGATTGCTGCAAACATACATATATATATATTGTATGGAAGTTATCATTATCAACGATATCGCGCTACGTTATTTTTTGTTTTTTTCGGGAAATGTGAAAATAAACATGAAATTTGAAAACTTTGAATCTATATATAGGTATGGTATATTGACATAAATGTGTTTTTATTATGGCTCCTTTTTTTAATACAGGGAACGGCAGAGATGAGCAAATTTTGAGTAATATTATAAATAATTTGTTGTTAATGTAATTAATGCTGTTTGTGGTGCATTCTCTGTGAAACATTTTTACAATTAATTGGTGAAGTGAGTACAAAAACACCTTTTGGGATATTTCACAAAACTTTATTGAACTTTCCTGACGTACGTTTCGGCTATTAGGTCATTATCGAAGGTAGGAAGATATGAGTACAAACATCTGTATCCTTCGATGATGGTCTAATAGCCGAAACGTACGTCAGGTAAGTTCAATAAAGTTTTGTGAAATATACAAAAAGGTGTTTTTGTACTCACTTCACCCATTATTTTGCAGTTAATTAGGGTACTACTACTGAAATATTATGTTAAATATTCAATTTCATAAAATGTTTGTTACGATTTTAATTTGAACGTTTAAATTAATGCAACCACTAACAAAGGTGAATCAAATTAGAGAGAAAAAAAGGTCATTTGAAGAGGATTACATATTTTTAAATTTTTACATTAATGTGTGATGTAATTTTACTTTGTTTATCACGCTGTTTAATATATACATTTCATCGAAATGACTCCTGCAAATATCACATATTCTTCTGAATCATTATCTGATGTTTCTAATCAAAATTCGATTCAGAGGGAAATGCCGTTATTAATATGCAATTGGATTTGTTCGACTTATCGTTACCAGCAGATGTCAACTTTTTTTTTTTGGAATTTAACTAAACAAAAAAAAACAACCCAAAGTTTTACATAGAACGTTTAAAACCCAAAAACCCTAAGGTGCTACCCCCAATTAGCGACTGACATTTGGCTAATAGTGTTTTGCAAAGTAAAAGTAATTGACAAACAACTCATGAATGTTTACTGTATTGTTGATAAATTTCTCGTATTCTGTACTACAAAAAGTGGCTTTTTTGTTGCCTATAGACCACGACCCAAAAGCCCGATAAGTTATCATAATTCTATTGACGCCGGTCGTGAAACCCTTCATACTACTATTAAAATCCTCGTTTATATTTATCATATACCCTGTAAAGGCCTTTCTGCCAGCGCTCACCTGATGAGACCCATTGGGTCGAAACCGGTTGTGGGATTTAGCTTTTGGTTCGTAGTGCCTGCTTGGTGGGACGTATTCTAAATGTGGAAACTTTGATCCTTAAAATTTAGACGAACAAGGATTTTAATGCCTTTTTTTTTGGATATAAATCTTGTTCAGCATGGTAAACTAACATACTAAAATTTCAAGGAAATCGGAGGCGTGGCTACTCATTTACTAAACAGTCATCCAAAAACTTCAAAATTTATAGAGTTGGAAACTGTTGGATTAATTTTAAGTTCAAAAGTACCAACAAATCATTTGGTTACATACGTTTATACAATATTTTCTGTTACATTACTTATCCATGTATGTATAAAGTAGATAAATAGATGTTGGAGTTATTTTTGTATATTGACTATTATATATGTACAACAACTATATATGATTCATTGTTATCGGTCGTTGCTGTTTAATGGAATATTTTTAAAAGCGGTTCTAAACACATTGTAAGTAAACAAGAAAATTGAAACTGGTCGTGTCGTTTTGATGGGAATTTCTGGGAATTCGTTACAAATAGTAAATAAGAGCAAAGGTCCCGGCGGTCAAATGACGTTATTGATCGCTAGTTTTTTCACCTCATTTTTGTGCAAAATATATCTGTATACATATATAAATACATACAGAACTTGTTGGAACCATGCAAGGTGAACTCAGCTTCAAGCTGGCACAACAAAGGGGCCAAAATGAATTTTGAAAGTACCGAAATTAAGGTCTAATTTGGTACTAAGGTCAAAAATTAGTGGTTCATAATTTATGTTTGTTTATTTTTACTAATTAATTTTTTCATTTTAATTTTATGGCCGTATTGCAGAATAGGTTATGCTTAGTTAGTTAGTCTCTAGCTCCTAATTTCGACATTTTTGAAATTAAGTTCAGCCATATTGTTTTGCCAGCTTCGAGGCCATGATATTTTCGGACAAAAACTACAATACACGTTAAAATTGCCTTTAGCACTAGGTACCTCGTAGTTGTATTAATAGTTACTTATATTGGAAAGGCGAAGTTCGTAACATATTATTTTAATGAAAAAGAGCTTTTGTTATATTCGTACGGAATATGGGGAACAAATTATTAAAATAATTTTGTTTCAGTTCAATAATTCATTGCATGCTATTTTTTATAGAATGGTCCGATTAAGAAACCAATAACCACTGAATTTTACGCATAAATATATATTTTAAAGAAAATATAACAATTTGATCTTTTGAAACAGGACTAGAACAACAGGTTAAAGTAATTTTACAGGTTGTCTAGAGATCCTGAAGAACCTGGAAATTATGGAACTGCCAGGTAATTTTTCTAACGTTAAAGAATCAAAGAATTCTTATGGAAGTTCGATATTTTCCTTGGAAATCGTGGAAATTCAAAATTTAATTATAATTTCTTATTTGTTCTACCGATTTGACAGTTTCTAGTATCAAATTTTGATAAGAAACTGGTTGGATATCCGGATGTAGAAATACTGTATAGGATACGCATTCGTGTCCGAAGTACAGAGACGCTAATAAAATAGAATATAATAAGTTTTTTCGAATATTTAATTTACTTATAACCTGGATCTTCAAAAGAAACCGCGTAATTACAAGACCATTTCTCAACTGAAAATCTCAAGACTCCCACTGTTAATACTTCTGAAGAAAAAAATCATCAACATTAATAAATATTCCTGAAAAATCCATCGAATTCTCTTATTTTTCATGAAACCATCTAACCTCCTTAAAACTATATATATATTAAACATATATATCTTTTGCATCTAGTTAGGAACACTCAGACAATTAGATATTTTTTTATCTTATTTTAAATACTTTAAACAAGAACATTAAGTTTACATGTGAAATAGAATCAGAAAACAATTAAATTTCCTAGATCTAACAGTTTACCGTGAAAAAAATACTTTAAAATTTAAAATATATAGAAAACCAACAACAACAGACACCGTTATCCCCTATTGTTCTAACCAGTCCTTTCAAATTAAATTAGCTTCTTTTTATAATCTAATCCACAGGTTAGTTAACATACCTCTATCCAAAGACGATTTTAATACTGAATTAAACATAATTAAAAACATTGCCTTTAATAACGGTTACAAAATTCCCTTAATTAACAATTTGCTTTACAAAAAACTCAAACAAAAAATACGTTCAGAACTGTTTCATAACCCACCAAAAAATAAACAAATCAATTATTGTGCTCTAAAATTTATAAAAAATACAAATAATAAAATTAAAACCAAACTAAAATGCCTTTATATCCAAGCTATTGAAATTAATAAAAATAATCTAAGTTCACTATTAGTCAACAATAAGTTAAACGTAGATAAAAATAAAAGAAGTGGAGTTTACCAATTAAATTGTCAACAATGTGACGCCGTATATATAGGTCAGACTGGTCGCTTTATCAATACACGTTTAAAAGAACATATGGATAGTATAAAATACAAAAAACTTTAAGAGGGATTGCAGAACATTGCAATATACATAAACATAATCTAGATGTGAGTAATGTAAAACTCTTACACACACAAGCAAAAAGTAAAAAACTTAAATTAATAGAGAACTTAGAAATCTTGAAAATGATCGTCTGATCGAAACAATTGTCGAGGTGAATAAATGTTTGTTGAAATATTTCGAAGTGTTTTTTACTCTTTACAACTCTACTAATTAATTAATCGTAAGTTACAAAATGATTGAGATATTCTGCTGTTGAATTGCTTTAGAAGCCGTAACTGATCTGAATTAAAACAGATCTTTGACGTTCGAATCGTAATAGAAAGTTTCGATTTCTAGAAAAGTGTAGGTATGTATAATGATCAGGCGTGGAATTAAATTTCTTTTGTAACGAAACTTTTTGTCCGATTAACAATTATTCAGTTGCATACTCATCTAGTATTGGCTGGTACACCTACGAGATATACACACTTCGAACTTTGTCTACAACTAAACTACACACATATAAGAAATGTAATGTAAAACACGTAATTCATACTAGGCACAACTTACCATTAATAGTCTTTATGTCGTTAGATAAAGTTGATTGGTTGTAAACAAATTTCAATTTAAATTGAATTTGTGTCAATTATATGTTACAATTAAGCTGTAAAATTTATTAACGTAGTATTGATTTTTAAACGTTTTCGTAACAAGTAGCTAAGTGTTTTTAAAATCGCATCGAAGTCCGAATGGGCAGCTCTAAGGCCAAGCATTCGAAAATTGCTGGACATTAATGGAAAAGATAACCGAATATAGACCCAAGAGAATACGCCCCCAGCCAGATGATGATAAAAAATGTAGTACTGGTTTTTCCCAACATTGTTTTGAAAATGGTCACAATTTTAACGTAGAAAATAATTTTAGAATTTTACCTTTCCTTAATAAAAGCAAAAGATTAAATTTGTTAGAAAAATTAGAAATCTAAAGTCTTTTTTCTAAATAAAAATATTAAAAATTAACAGTGTGAAGGGCACAATAGCCCTTTATTTTATGTATGTTTCAAAAACCTCTAAGTGAGGTCACTTCCCGCACCCACATGTGAGGTATAAATAGTTATGTTTGTTTATCTTTAGTTAGTTTCTAATTGACTTTTTGAGATTGGCCTAATTAAACCGAAACGATTGTAAGAGTATTCTTAATAAAGTTTGTAAAATCTGTGAGCAAGTGTGTTTGTTTTTTGAATATATGAGAAACCAAAATAATTTTATACAGGGAATATTGCTTACAAAATTCACTATGGAGGAGCTGCGGGAGGACTCGCTATATGCAGTAAAAAGGTGTATAAATGAATGAATCGTATAATTTTTTGTATAGTAATTGCTTTTTAGGTTCACCTTTTAAATTTTGAAGAAATTTTCGGACATAATAAAATCTTTTCCAGCAACCTATTAGTTATTGTTATTAAGTAATATTATTTGTAAACGGTAATAATATGGTGTAATGTTTTTATTATGCTCTTGTTTGAGTAGGTACAAAATAATTGCTACTAATATGAATTTGTTATTTTGACAGCTGATACAGCGATTATAATGAGAGAAAGGTCATTGCAACAAAAATGCTTGATATGGATATACATAATATAGGTCACTTTTAAAGAATATCTAATACATATTCTGTCTATAATTAAGCATTTTTTATGTACACAATGTAAGACATGTCATGCATTATCGGATTAAATTGTGTTTGCTGATATAGTTTCTGTTAGAATTATGATAACTAAGGTGGGACTTGGTTTACCTACATTTTTTGTGTATTTTCCTTAAGGATATATCAATCAAACAATAAGTTAAACGTAGTGTAAGTGAAAATGTTTGTTCTAGACATTTTGTGAGGTTACTAGGAATCAGAAATTGAACAATTTGTTAGAAATTTCAGAATTAATGTACGTAATACTATGTGTTTCATAACAATAAAATGATTGATTGGTTGGTTGGTTGGTTGGTTGGTTGGTTGGTTGGTTGGTTGGTTGGTTGGTTGGTTGGTTGGTTGGTTGGTTGGTTGGTTGGTTGGTTGGTTGGTTGGTTGGTTGGTTGGTTGGTTGGTTGGTTGGTTGGTTGGTTGGTTGGTTGGTTGGTTGGTTGGTTGGTTGGTTGGTTGGTTGGTTGGTTGGTTGGTTGGTTGGTTGGTTGGTTGGTTGGTTGGTTGGTTGGTTGGTTGGTTGGTTGGTTGGTTGGTTGGTTGGTTGGTTGGTTGGTTGGTTGGTTGGTTGGTTGGTTGGTTGGTTGGTTGGTTGGTTGGTTGGTTTTTTTGGTATTTTTGAGGTTAGAATATCTTAAAATTCTGACGTGCTGAAGTAACTCCGAGGTTATAAATCCAAAAAAGAAGGTAATAAAATCCTTATTCGTCTAATCATAGATTCCACATTTGGAACGCGTCTTACACAGTAGGAACAGCGCACCGAAAGCCATATCCCACGGCCGGTTTCGACCTATCGGGTCTCATCAGGTGGGCGCTGGCAGAAAGGCTTTTACAAGCTTTATAATAAATATAAATATGGAATCAATAGAAACAACTACTCCGAGGACTAATACCCCTACCGGCATTGAATTACACTGTTGATTCCGAACGATAACAATCCAATAAAGAAGGTAATAAAATCCTTATTCATCTAATTATAAAGTATCACAGATCACAGATCGATCACACATTTGGAACGCGTCCTACACAGTAGGCATATTACCTTCTTTTCTTTTCATGTTTTCTTTCCTTAGCGGTTTGTTGTCTTGGGGACATTTATTTTTGCAATAACGGTATCCGGAAGGTTGTGTTTTACTTACCTAATGACTGTAATGTAATTAAGCGAAAGAACATACTTTTAGTATCACTCGTCTCCTTTCACATTGTAACTCTGGAATGTTTCGTATTTCACAATCCTCTCCTATTAATTTAAATTACCCGTTGAATATTATGAGAACGGAACTTGTTTTCTTGTTTTTCTAAATATTTTTCGGATCTATCCGGTTACAGTTATGGCATATTGAAGTACGGTACATTGTTTGAGTGTATGTATATATGTATGTATGTATGTATGTATATATCTATGTTCATCATAATTGTGTTGTTTATGTCGAAATAGCCGACGACACACTGCGACAATATTCAAGTAATACATTCTTCATTGCTGTAGTCATGTCGTGCATTAAACACAGCTTATCATCCTGTCGATGTCATTAGTATTATTATTATTATTAGTACTATTATTGTTGTTATTGTGGTAACATAATTGCAATCATCGTGTTGTTACAACTGTTCGTGCCTGATGTAGTAGAAGTGGTGGAATTCAAAGTTTCCTCTTTAAAAGCGGATGCCCGAGCGAATAATAAACGCGCACGCTAAATGCGCTTAAGTAACCGAAATATTTGGAATACCACGAAAGCAAATTGCAACTGTTAAGTTCAAAGGTTGCCTTTAAATGTAAATAAAAAACAACTGAGCATTGCCAATGTAGCTGTGTAGTTAGTTCCCCTACTAGTGTGTGTATTAAAGACATGGCCGGGTCATTTTGGGAAGGCGAAGTTCCCGATGAATAATTACAGTGTTGAGCGACAGAATAAGATTCAGCCCATGTCTTGAATTTTGATAATGGCTGAAAGGTAGGGGGTAAGGGTGGTGGTATAATTTGGTATATTTAAAAACAAAATTTTAATGAGTAAATTTAATATCTAAAAAATGCGTATACAAATATTTAAACACATTTTTTCCTTGCAAAATTCGACTATTGACCACGAATTTCCTTATATAGCAAAATCGTCTAAAGATTAAAAAAGATCGCAATATCTGTGTTGAATCTTTTCCATAAAAATCAGACTGTACATTTTCTCAGCAGTCGCGAAATCATAATTTTTGACCATTTGAATCTCGTGAAACAGAAAAATAGTAAAGCATGCCATCTGCTTTATTGTATGATTCTAAAATCCCAAAATTTGTATGCTAAAGATCGATTCAATAAAAAAATTCGATTGTTGCATTCAAAAAAATTGTAAATTAGGAAACACATGTGAACACATTTTTTTATCACAAACAACAGCCTTTCGCCGCCACTGTGAAGGAGGATCGTAATTTATTTATAAAGACCATGTACCATATATATTTTTTATATACGACGTTCTTAAAAGTACTCTTGGTTAAAACTAATGCACTTGTTTATCCGTTCATTCCATTATTGGAAGCACCTTTTAAATTCATCCTCACTGTGAGATCGGTAGAACGCTTTCCAAGTCCCTTTTCATCCTAGGGAATAGGAAAAAGTCCGGTGGAGCCAAATCTGGCGAATAAGGCACGTGGTTCAAGGTAGTCGTCTTCATTGAGATCAAAATACATACATTTTATAAAATTGTAAGCTTTTGGGTGTTTTTACATCGCAAACGTATGTAAAAATATTATTCAGAACTAAATATTTACGTTCTATGTAAGTGAATCTAATAATATAAAAACAGGCAAAAAATTTTCTTTATTCGAAAATCGTGAAATTAAAAAATTACAGCATCAAAAGCAATTTTTAGTCAATCAAATAGAAACGTACCTAGACTCAACTTTACTTGTCATATACAAGTTGTAAGTATAAATGTCTGTAGGTTTTAAATTTAATAGCACAAGTACTCATGATAATGATCTTTGAGACCGAAACAATATAATAATCCAAATTGTGTTTTTCTTAGTGAATTGTGTACATGTTAATTCACGGTTAAAATTATTTATTTATTACCGGTAATCAATATGAAAAAGTAATAAAATTGTAAGGCTGTACAGGTGTGTTTCGTTCATTAAATTTGCGTGGCTTTCAAACTAAAACCAGCGGATTTAGTTAGTAAACAACGAAGATAAGTTTGTCTGGCACTGGGTTAAGGTCGATTTGCTCTAATATTCACAACCTAAATACCAAGAACGAACACAAATACGGACAAGGTATTAGACAGAAGTGACGGTGGCGATTGTTATTTAGCTTTCAAATTTAAAAGAGGGGTGTGTACACTAGGTATCTCCTCTAGCTAGTATTCATAGCCTACCACAACCTGGTTTTTATTACCAGGCCAAACAAGATTGAATATAAAATGCGCTTAAAATGTATTGTGCCATAAATATTCGAATGAATATGATTGAAGGTCTATGATGAATAGGAAATAAAACAAAGGCCTCTAACGTGATGCAGAGTAATCAGAATAAGCATCATCTATGTATATTATTGCAATAAGAACTCAAATTTATTTATTCGTTTTATTCAAAAAAAGTTTGGTACCATTATATTATCGGTACTTTTTTATTGAGTTAAAAATAGTTTGAATTGAAATACCTAATTCATTATTGAATTATTTTTTTCTATTAATTTTATATATTATTGTTGAATTTCTTTATTATGCTGCCAAACAATTTTATGATATACTCTGTCTACTAACCCCATGACTCCATGGTTCTTACTTTATTTTAATAGGATTTTAATGATGGTTTCTTCGGTGGTTTAGAACTGCTTTCTATTTCTTATCTTGAAAATTCCAAACTTTTCTCTCTTCCTATTGGCACCCTACTTTCATTTTTATGCTTTTAGCTCCCCTCTTAACTATTTTTAAAAAATATAATTTGCAAAACTACAGACAGTTCTAATTCTATCTTCCTGGCGTAAACTCAAACTCTAACTTCGTTCAATTTATTAACTTCTAGTCTTCATTTAAATTTTTTATCAAATATATACCTTTTTGTTCAGTATTAGTTTCTTTACTTTACTTATATGTAAAGAGTCTAAAAAGGAATCAAAAGAATTGCAAAAAATTAAATGTAACCTGTCAATCTGTTCAAGATTTTTTAAATTTCTTTTTCTCAATGTCTTCCAGCTGTAAAAATATAATGAGTGTATTTATTATCTGAATTAACAAGCCTAAACTACGAGCAATGCATGTTAGATGAAGTCGGCCTGAGAATATGAAATCGACGATTTACTAAATTGAAATAAATACACAGTTGATAACTTCCACAATTTATTAAATAAACTTGACACGTGTTTCACCAACACTGTGGCTTCTTCAGAAGTACAAAATCTACTGAAAGCTACGTAAGAGTAGATGTCTATAAATAGGGACAGACATCTACTCTTACGTAGTTTTCAGTAGATTTTGTACTTCTGAAGAAGTCACAGTGTTGGTGAAATACGTGTCAAGTTTATTTAATAAATTGTGGAAGTTATCAACTGTGTGTTTATTTCAATATGTTAGACTTCCATCAAGTATCCGCTAATTCAATACGAATTATTTACTAAATGTTGTTAATGAAATAGAAAAAACAGCGAGCATCAAATTCCAATGCAAATTTATCTTCAATCGTCATTTTTTTTGTTTGATAATTTTTTTATTGTTTGATGTGATAATTACAAAAAAAACACCGTGCGATTTACTCGCACGGGCACACCTACTGGTATTATATTGGAATTTATGCGGGTCAATATAGTTTATTACCATAGAATGTCAAATTCGTACGTCAAACTGTTTCTGAGAAAAATTGCTATAACAGAAAGACAGACGCGTAACTGACTGTTTTCTTTTAGTTTTTGTTAAAAATTCGCACTAAAAAAATTCAAAAGAGGGAATGTTCCTTTACAATTTCAATCAATTTCCCGAGAATAACATAACCTAATTTCAAAAGTCATGTTGTTTTTTTAATTATTTACATTTATTGTTTTGGTGTATAAACAGCCTTGTTCCATTTTGTTTTTCTGGCTGCTTTTTCATCCTGCAATCAAAATTTTTGAATTTGAGCGTAGATAATTGTCAATCGAATCGGTTGGATGCGATTAGTGGACTGTAATAGAATCAATCGATCGATAATATAGTTGCTGAGAAAGTTCAATCAAAAATTCTCCGCAATGCGAAAGTGTAAACATAGGCTGCTTGGATGTTGTGCAATCCATGATTGTTGGAAAGTAGACCACTGGACTACCGCTGCGCTAGTTCTTTCGCAGTTACTTTAAAGACATACCTTACATACAAACATACTCTGCATATCTCCACTTCTTGCACTATGTAGGTATGTATTTATTTGTGTGTATGGTTGACTGAAGAACTTTAAGAAAACGAAAGTTTTATGGAGCAAGTATTTTATCACAAAACCGTAGTTATTGTAAATAATAGTAGAACTGTGTTTTGTTGACAAGTTCATGATCTATTTATTAAAACACGCAATAATACGAGGGTAAATCAAATATAAACAGTAATTTTGTAAAATAAATTTATTGATTAATGGTACATGCAAAATAAAAATTTAACATTTTTCAATGTAATCACCTGAGTGCTCTACACACTTTTGCCACCGATTTGGAAGCTTGAATATTCCTTCATCATAAAAAGTTTGACGGCGAGTTGTCAGCGATTTGCGCACATACTCGTCTACTTCTTGATTTCTTTCAAATCTTTTGCCTCCATGTGATTTTTTCAAGGGCGCGAATAAAAAATAATCACATGGTGACAAGTCAGGAGTCAGGGCTATAAGCAGTATTATTTCCTTTATTCCTTGTCAAAACTGCAGTGTGTGGCCTGGTGTTGTTATGAAGGAGGATGACGTCTCAAATAGTCGAATGGGCTTAACCCGTCTTTTGCTTCGATACGCGATTTTTGTCGACTGTAACAACTCAGAATAGTAAGCCTCATTCACTGTTCGTTGATCGTTGATTGTGAAGGAAATCAATGAGTAAAACTCAAACAAACCCTTGAATCAAAGAAAACAGTCGAAAGCACTTTTCCGACTGAGACGGGTTTTGGTTTTGACAAGGGCAGGGAAGCCTTCATCCTTTCTTCGCCACTCCTTACCATCCTTCGCCATTTTTGATTCGGGAATGTAGTGGTGGACCCACGTCTCATCACAAGTGACGTACGCCTCAAAAAAACCTCCCCTGACCTGTTTTTGATTTTCGGATTTTCGATCAACAATCTAGCGAGCACTAACTTTTCTAAAGCCAAATTCATCAATGATGATGGATTAAACACTCGAACACTCCCATAGCTGATAGCTGATACCCACTTCTGATGAAATTTGTTCAATAGTTAACCGGCTGATGGTGATCACCTTCAACAAGCTCTCGAACAGCACGGATGTTGTCATTTATGAGACATGAGTCTTTATTCTTGGGTGTCCATCATGACTTTCATTTTCGACACGTTGTTCTCGCTCATCCCTGAATTAATTCTCTGACCCACGTATACACTCGATTCTGAGCCAGTGTAGCATGTAGCATCCCTGAACTGTGCCTTCAAATGGATGAAAATTTCCGATGGTTTAACGCCTTCATTGGTTAAAAACTGTATGATGATGTGTTGCGTTGTGCAACAGACGAAGGTACCTTGCACTCAGTCATGGCTGTACTGCGGACAGAACCGAGTTCAGCTAAATAGTAAAATTACAGTTTATATTTGATTTACCCTTGTACGTACATCACGAAGGTGGCGAATTTCCTTTGACACTAATATAAAATGATGAAAAAGTTGTTAATTATGAGTATATACTTCAAATTTATATGATTGTTCTGTTGCAGTATCACCTAAATTAATTTACTTCGTAAGTTAACGTATTAAAAATTAAAATAAGTAGCAAAAGTCTCCAACCGAATCTGTTGGTAAATACTTACCCGACAACAAAAGCAACCCGTACGTAAAGAAAAATCAATATTTTTATTATTTATTGTTTTGAATATTTCTCATTAGCTTTATTCATTGTTTTAGTAAACTAACTATATTATTGATTTGAATTAACAACAAAACTAATTCCAATTGCAAAATTATTAACTTAGCTTTAACTCTACTTTCATCTCTTATACAAATCAATATTTTCCTTTTAGTTTTATTTATTCTAATTCCATACTCTACTGTCAATACCGCTTCCATTTTATTTAATCTCTAACTCCTCCTTCTAGATGGTAATATTGCATCCACAAATCTAACCATATCGAAAAAAGAATGCATTAAAATCCTTATTCGTCTAACTAATTATCTTAGGTTAGAATTCTAGAAAGAGACAACTACTGACTGCACGTTCGCTTTACTTCTCTCACATTTTATCCCAAGTATTTGCGTTGGAGCTGAATAAGAAAGGCTTTGCCCATTCTCTACGTTTATGGTATTTGTAACAACAAAACTCATAAAAACTGCGATTTGATTTTAATATTCGTGTTCTGCTCCTCGTAATGTGTTAACGTAACTCTTATCAGTTTGGAAAAAAAATGCACCCATTCGCATTAATATAACAAACGATTCATTGTAAAATGTTACACGAGCGTAAAAGTATTATCAGCTTGTGGAGTTAAAAATTAAGAATTGAATAGCATCTTGTATCGATTATTTATTGTTTATCGGGTATGCCTGCCCACAGTGCATCTTCTGTGTGCTCATTACGTAGGTACATCTACAACTCCTTTCTGTGTTTATAATGCAGTCAATATTAAAGGTACCGAAGCATAACATACGTATTTCAACGTAAATCTCGGATGACGGTGTGATGTTGTGGGTGATTTATTAATATTATATTGAAATAAAACTCATGACTGTTGATTTATGTGACTTAATGTATGTTACATACTGTTAGTAATGAAATAATGAACGGATGAAGTGACATGAATTGATGAATTGAATGAAAAATGTATGCAAAGATTGAAACAAGTAATATGTATCCCGGTAGGTGAAGAAGTGTTGATGTAGCATGCAAACAGTAAAGGTTATTTCTTCGAAGAATGCAGAGGGTAGTGAAACGAAAAGCGGTAGTTTTATTAGGGATCGGGACTGATCGTTACAGGCGATCGGCAACGAAGGGATAGAAATTTTGACTTGTGTGTGAATGAAAGAAAAGAAAAGAAAGCTGTTTCTGAGAATTGAAAAAGGCAAGACAGTAGAAAGTAACTAATTGTTTCTGCCTTTACTTTATGGAAATTAGGAATCATATTGAATCAAATAATTGAGTGAAACACTCTTAATTTCCACTTAATACATTTATTAAACTCCTTACGATCGTTTCACCCTACAGGGGCATCTTCAGAAGAAGTATTGATACAAATTTGCTTACACTATTACAATCTTGGTGGGGATGCATTATTTAAGAAATAGTGTAAGCAACTTTGTATAATCTGCTCTGGTCCAAGTTTTCTGTGGTTTCCTTGTATCATTTAGGCAAATGCTGGCTGGGGCAGTAATATTTTATTCCACAGATAATCTTTCACTTCTTTTCTGTCTTCATTTCGTCCGTATCATCTTTCTCTCTCTAACCACTCCCACGATTCCTGAAAGGAGGCTGAAGAGGGCCTTACGCCCTACCCTCCGGCTTTGCACTATAGTGTAGGTCGGAGGTACTGCCCGCCCACTAGCACGAGTAGCTGGTGGGAATGAAACCCAAAAAAGTTTTTTTTTTCCAAACAATGGGAATAAGTTGAAAGTACAACTTATCATTCTTGAGATAAATTTCATCACTTGCGTAACGTTCGTTATCTAAGAAACTTAAAGATGGACTGGTAAAGTATCGATGGTGATATTTTTAGTTCTTAATTAAACTTTAGACGGTATCCAATGGAAAAATCCATTTAAAACAGTTCCTTTGTCCCAGTTCTTGATTTCCTGTTTAGACATTTTAAAGACCGACTGAACTGTTTTCATAAATTATATTTAAAGAAGAAGTTAGTTTATTCGACTCCGATTTAAATGGAACGATTTCGTCCCACGTATAATAGAATATACATACATACATGTGTATAAATCTATCTAAATAACTACCTACGACATGTTGTGGAAATTCTTACCGACACTCTAAAAAAATAACGAATGATGCTCCTGCTTCTGGAAGCGGTACTTCTTCGTCACAGTGCATATGTATATGTTTGAATCTTTATCTGTTTATCAGTCTATAAATACCTTACAACAAAAACAAATTGAAATTTTAAATTAATAAAACACAATTTCCACTATAATTTTATTTTCTCTACAATTGTGTCACCCTACTAGAGCATCTTCGGGAGAAGTATTTACATCGAATGTTACAATTTTTGCCTTATATGTATTACACCTATCTTAGTCTAAAGGGTGGGGAGAAATTTCTAGTATTTTGTCTAAAATTATTGAATTGTGGATATTTTCAATTTCGTTAAGAATTCTTGTGTTATTTTTAATCTGTTTTTTAGTTTCTAAAGTTTCTAAAATGTCTAGTTTTTTACTTTTATTATGTTTGTGTAAAATTTTGAAATTTTGTTCTAAATTAAATTCATGTTTGTTGTCTTCAATGTGGTTCATGAATATTGATTTTTAATTGTAGTTCTTAATATGTTCTTGAGTTCTTTCTTTGAACTGTCTGACCAATATATAGCGCATTACAACTGTTGCAATTTAACTTGTATACTCTACACGAATTCATTTTATACTATAATTATATACTTTGATAAATTATTATTTGTTTTAAATGATATTGAAAGCTGATTGTTCCTTTTTATTTTATTTGCTGTTGTATTTGAAGTAAGTCCTAAATATACTATTAATTTGTAGTTATAAGGTGTTTTAATAACTTTTGTATATGCACATTGATAACACATTAATTGTTGCTTTTTATTAATTAAATCCTCTATTAATTTTGGAGAGTAACCATTGTTTATTGCGACCTTACAACAGTTGCGGTTAAGAATGAGAAGAAAGTACCCACCCTCTTAAAAAAAAAGAATCACACATGTTATTAAAGTATTCAAAAAAAGGAGGCATTAAAATCCTTTTTCGTATAATTTTCAAGGATCACAGATCCCACATTTCGAACGCATCCTACACCGCAGGCACAGCGTACGGAAAGCCATATCCCACGACCGGTTCCGACCTATCGGGTCTTATCAGATGGGCGCTGGCAGAAAGGCCCTTACAGGATTGTAATGCCTTCTTATTTTGAATATGTTATATCTTGGTCTAAGAATCCATCGGAATCAACAGTGTAATTCAATGCCGGTAGGGGTATTAGCCCTCGGAGTAGGTGTTTCTGTTGATTCCATATTTATATTTATATTTGTTATTAAAGTAATAAATTGAGTATAAACAATATTCCCATTCATTTTTACATGTTACAATAATAATTAACAACCAGTTTATCTGTATGCCAATATCTTGGGAAAAAATCTAAATAACTCATGTTAATAGTAGAATAAAGATTCGGGCTGTAGGGCCGTGGTCTAGGTGAACGTTTCGTCGGCTAGTGCGGCTGACATCCTCAGTGGTAGTGCTGCGGTGACAACGTGAACGTAGGTTGTATCTCGAAGTCATGTTTATGTTCATGTCATCTTTAACTCATGTTAAAGTTTGAAAAATCTCCTCAATGTGTTTTCCAAATTTTTACTACGATGTAAGTAAGCTATTAGAAAAACTGTTTTTGTTACTTTTGGTTGTACAAATAGCGACGAGCATGCAAAGTGCGCAATACCATATCTTGTACGCAAAACGTTTAAATTCGATAAAATTACTTTAAAAATTGTCACAACTGAAAGGCCACCTTTATCCCCCATTAATGTGGATTTTTTCGAATATTTAATGTTACTACATCCTGTTGTATAACGAGCCGGATTCTCTAATCTTTATACGTATTTTATAAGTGTAGCCTACCAGATACACTGATGAAAGTAATTGTTGTTATTGTAAATGCAATGTGTTTTGTAACTATTATTATTATTATTATTATTATTATTACAAGTTCCGTTAGTATGTGTAGAATGCGTTATTATTGTAAATGTTTATCCATAGCAATGGGTATACCTACATTACCTTGTAAGTATTTGGTGTGTTTGTGTGTAGTTTGCAACTGCAAAAATGCAGCTGTCGGTTTCATAGATATCGCGTCGCGTCGCTGGCGTCGCGACGATTTGGACACCGACGTTCAGTGACGTCAGACTTATTGACGTGTATATTAACTGTTATCCTTACGAATTACGTACTAGTAATAAATCGGCAAAATAAATAAATAAAAATCCTTTAAAAAAAGGGTTACCTGTATCTATTTTAGGAGTAGTTAATTAGGTAATTTTTAAATAGATACGATAATAGTAAGATTCACAAAACAAAACTTTAAATGGTGTAAAAAATTTTTAGACAAAATTTATCTATAAATACCGTAGCTTTCTTTATTCTTTCGTACTTGAGATACAAACATAGACTCCAATAAATATAAAATGTACTCGTTGCCTAACTCTAATACCTCAATAAACACCTTTCAAGGAAACCACCTCAACCCTGGCATAAATCAGGAAACTAATAGCCTTACAAAGGAGAACAGGCATTTATTTATTTATGCTGTGGAATAGGGTTGTTGATTCGATTTTAGATTTAACGGAGCGATTTTTTTACTGGCAATTATCCATTTTGTGAATCGGGTTTTTTCAGCTACGATTTTCTTTAAGATCGGTTCTCATAATATAAAGATCGGCGTTGAGATCAACATGTTTTCATTTAAGTAATTATCAAAGATTTGGGAAGTTATAAAATTAACTGCTAAGAACAGTTTTTAATGGGTTCATTTGCATTTAGCTAAACAGTTGAAACTCTTTCTTGGTTGGAAAAATCAATCGATTTTCAAGAAGTTGACCTTTTATATTATGATTTTTGCAAATGACTCTTCAGAGAAATCGATTATCTATATGTGTATTTAATATTGTTTTATTATAAACAATTCGTTGTATTAGAAATAGAAATACAGTATACGTCCTCTTTTTTATGATTTAAGCATTTATTTTAAGTCGTTCGTATTTTTTTGCCCTTTTATCTGTTGACTGTTTAGCATGGAAACTTGGAATTTCCCAATAGCCGGTCAGTCATCGGATTACTCAAAAACGATTGTATGAAAATTTTAGAGGAAACAGATTATATTATCATTTTTTCTTATTTATCTGCTTTATATTACGTCAGAATGGTATTCTTGAACTTTTGCACCAAATTTGCATTAACTTTAAAATCAATCGGCGGCATTAGTTTTGACAAATAAATTGTTTTTAATTTTCCGATGGCCCATTTTTCAAAATGATCCGGATTTAGGGACTCAAAATACAGAAAGGTCACTTCCTCTTGGGATATCGTGGATCTAAATCGGCCATAGAAACTTCTTTGGCTCCTTCATAATTAAAAAAAAAATCTAAACTTTATGGTAAAATTATGGCGATGATTGTTTTGAATTTTGGGATACTTATTAGAAATTTTTCTAATACCAACAATCTTTTAATCTTACCTTCAGTGTGAATGAGTACAAAACCTTCTATATCTATTTGTGAATTAATTTACAGACATTACGAAGTATATTCTTGCAAATTTCCTTTCAAGAAATTTTACTCTTTAAAACGCGCGTATGTAGTATCTTAACAACAACGTTAGTAGTTAGTATATGTATATACTAGTCCAAATTTGGACAGTAGCGATGTCGGTACCGTATTACACATATAAGTGGTGCATAGCACTTTAAGCAATCCAAACAGGAAAATCTCTCTTACCATAACCTAACCTAAGCCCATGGTACACAGCGCTTCCCACATACCAATCAAGGAATTTATTCCCTGTCACAACCTAACCTTAATCTTTACTGCATATTACGTCCTATATGCCAATTATTCTCTCCAATAACCTTGAATCAATAATTTAAAACAGAGTAATATACATGAGAAACAATCACAAAGTAACAGGCGGGCTAAAAAGTTCGTATTAAATCCGTATGATTTTTAGTTAGCCCTAACCTTCAAAAGACGCGTGTATAAATTTGACAGTTGTTGCACTATTAGTATCTGAGTTATACCATTTTTAGTGAAAGAATGAAATCAAATTCTATCAAAAAAAATTTTTTTTTCTATACTAGCCTACGAACTTTCCAGCCGTATTCTGTTGAAGGATTTGCTATTATTTGTAAATCACAAAGTTGCGTATTTTATAAAATATGCGTTGTAGGTTATTTCGAAGATAGATAGATAGATAGATAGATAGATAGATAGATAGATAGATAGATAGATAGATAGATTATAACACCAGGGTTAGGTAAATTAGACATTTTAATCGTCAGTTAGTTATAGAATGTCCCACGATCCAACTTCACAAAATAGCGTTACCAATCTGGCACCATGGATACGTAGAACATTATTATATAGTTAGTGGTTTATAACCATAACCTTATCCACATATAATTAATGATTTGTCCACGCTAAAGTGTTTCGAAAATCTCCCATAGAGTGTAAAATTTGCATGTGCCAGTTAATATGCATATCTATAAATATATATACACATCTTCAAATCGCCATATTGGAAATAATGGTACCTTTCAGATAACCGGTTTTATTCAGCTTCTGATTATCGTAATTCGCACTTTGGTTGGTTGGGCGATTGGATTATCCTCAGATAGGATATTAGTGTAACACAAAAGAGACTTGGGGGTAATCTACGTTTTTTTTTGTTCGATTCGATATTGTACAATTTCAATGATGATCTCCTTCGACGCTGTTAAATGAGAAGTTACGACACGGTCTCGTGCATATTTCAGTTTATGGATTATTGGCAGGCTATGGGCACGGTAGAAACGATCAGTGCCGATGTGCATACGATACATGAGAGGGACAGAGAAGCCAGGTGAAATATGGAATAAAGTTGGAGTGCGGGAAAATAACAATGGACCATTTGCTTGTCGATATGTTTATATCGGTCGGCAATTTTGGACAGGCATAACGATCTAGACGGCCACGAATATATTGGGAGGATTTTCATAACGATGGGAACGCATGCAAAATTCCGCTGAAGGAATCTCTTATCTCCTTTTTGCGTTGCTGCCTGTCTATCTGTACGTGTGTGAACCAGCGGCGTCTAGTTCAAAGAATAGAAAGGACAAACGCTTTTATTATTAATTATTTTTTCTTTTGGTAAATAGTTTTAGTCAAAATACATTTGTTTTCTATTGAATTCGTACTGATGTGAATTTAATAATGCGGCGTTTATTGTCTCGCCAGGGTTGTAAATTTGATTTTCAATTTTGAATATCTATAAATGTTTTAACTATTGGGCCATGATCTCTTGGTGAAAGAAACATCGTTAAACATCAAAAAATTAAAAAAAGAGCTTAAATTTTTTAGACTTAAATATTAGCATCAATAATAGTCATATAATTGAATTCAATATTTATAGAAATACTAAAACATTCCTGTGACCCTTACAATATAAAATTAGTTGTCTTTCATTTTCTGCTAAACAGGCTAATCAATACTCCACTTAGTAAAGAGTATTTTGATAAAGAATTACATATTTTAATAAAATACAAAGAAACTTTCAACAATAAGGTTTATTAAACTTTACGATTGTTTCGGCCAACGGGCCATTTTTAAAGACTACAGATTTGTTACTAAAATTAAAGAAATGCAGCCGATCAATATGACGGGATAAGGGTAATACGGAAATTCCTATATGCAGGTACCTACTCTGGTAAAACCAGTTACAATTTGTATAAAAGCAAAGGTGAATCGCTGGTCTCTAATTCAGTGTGGTTATTAACTATTAATTTATTATTATTCAGCTCTTTTTTAATTTCCAAAATTTTGAGAAGGTTTAGTTTGTTACTTTTTACACAATTGTGTAGCAGTTTTACATTTTTATCATCTAGATAGTGATTATTGGTTATGCAGTGCTCCGAAAAACCAGTCGACATTATATTGTATTTAATTGATCTTTTATGTTCGTCTAATCTGTTTTTTAGGGCCCGACCAGTCTGCCCTATATAAATAGCATCGCAACATATAATATTGATCGACTGCATTTCTTTAATTTTAATAACAAATCTGTACTCTTTGAAAATGGCCCATTGGCCGAAACAATCGTAAGAGTTTAATAGACCTTATTGTTGAAATGTTTCATCATAATTGCACCATAGACAGTTTAAAAAGAATTACATGTTATAAAAATTATAGCTTGGAGTAATGGGTATAATACACAGTTAGTGAATAAGATGTTAAGCCGTAAAAATGATAAGATATGGAGAAAAATCCCGTATTTAAGGAATTTAAATAATAATATTGTTAAATGTATTAAAAACGTAAGCATTAATCCGGCATATTTTAATTATTATTAATTATGGTTCACCAAGTACTGTGCGAACTATCAACTTCCCAAATAAATTAAATAGAATGTTAACAAACAATAAGCTAGGTATAAAAATTGATGAAATTGATACCAGTGGGGTGTATGAGATACAATTTACCTGGGAAAAATTCCCTCGCAAAATAAGAGAGTGTTACAAAAAAATAAAATACATACCTACTTACAACACTAAACCAATGACATTATTGTACGTTTTGGTTTAGTCCCTGACCAATGAATGGGGTACTCACGCAATTTCCCACTCCACTAAAATTCCATGATATCCCCCAACAATTCCAACTGATTTTAACATTGTAATCACCGACTTTTATTATGAATGACTGCTCAATTTATCTGGCAAATCTCCTTAGATTTGAAATTCCCAAAACGAGTGATTCATTTTGTATAGTGGATTATTCCAATGAGACTTTGGACCGTCTGTTCTGGTTGTCCAGTTTTTCAGTTCAGAACTGTACATTTACGTGTTTATATCTATGCACGATTTGGATGTGGCGCTATGATTAATGATGAATTCCAAATTCAGCAACAACTCAATGTTCGCATTATTTATTAATCATAAGTTGCAGGATGTTTTCATGGGATTTGATTAGCTCAGAGTACAGAGAGTGAATAAGAGAATAAACAATTTACAATATTTGTGACACTATACCTGATTCGGTGAATACCTACCTGTATCCAATAAAATACACTTGTGTGCGTGTGCTTAATATAGAGATAAACAGAACGAAAAACTGTGAAATTCATTTATTGCTAATGAAAACAACAACAATATTCATACATAGAAATAAATAATTTCGGCTTTCAACTGAAAATAAAATTATTTTTACATTGCCGATATCCTTGTTGAATGTAATTACTATATGTATAAAAATCTGACAAGTCATTTGTAATTATGAATCAACAAACACAAACAAATATTGAACACACAGAAAAAACAAACAAAGTTTTACAAATTGGTTAAGACTTTCGCGGCCAGTTGATGAACTAGCGTAGTCCTTAATCGGGTCTAATGGCCGTCGTTGGTTGAAATTGCTTCCTAACGTTTCGCTAGCACGAGTGTCGAACTTCTTCTGAAGAAGCTCACCACTCGTTCTACTGAAACGTTAGGAAGCAATTCCTACCAACGATAGCCTTTAAACCCTAATAAGGACTACACTAGTTCAACAAAGTTTTAGTCACAATATTTTTTTTATTGTAATACACAATAATTATTTCGCCACACAGTGGCTTCTTCAGTTGGAGGGATATTCTAAATTAAAATTTGATACAAACAGACTTATACACTAAATTTAACAATGTGGTAGGGATAAAATTACAGAATGAGAAAAATTAGAAAAATAATGTTTTAACAGGGGAAATTTGTTTAAGTCTAATAACTAATATAAGTCCCTTTTTATGATCAACTTTTTCTACACTTACTTGATGGAAACTCATTATAAAAACAAACAGTTTCAACAAACTTTATATTGTACTTTACAATTGTTACGCCTAACTTAGGCTTCTTCAGAAGTAATAAAATACACTTACTTATCTTATATAGTTTTGAGTTAAGGTGGGGGGTGAACGAAAAGATTGAGTTATAATGAATTATTAAGGTCTACTTGGTCGTTTAAAAGTGTGTTTGTATTTTCATATTTGTTAATTTCTACGATTTCAAGTAGGGTCAATCTAAGGTATTTATTTTCTACATGTAGTATATCGAAATTATCATTAAAAGTATGCTTTTCTTCAATTAGATGTTTAGCATAATTTGAATTTAATTTATTGTTTTCGTATGACTTTTTGTGCCCATCAAACCGTTTTTTAAAGGCGCGTCCAGTTTGACCAATGTAAATACAATTGCAAGTGTTACAGGTTAATTTATAGACCCTTGATAGATTTTCTTTATTGGTTTTATCTTTATTGTTTTTTATGTTTACTTATGGTATTTTGTATTTTGAAAGCTATTTTTAAGTTATTTTTAGTTAAGTATCTACGAATAACCTCTAAAGGTTAATTTAAATATGTGATAGTTTTGTAACAAGCATTTTGATGATTACTATAATGAGGGTATACATTATTAATTATTTTCTTAAATTGTAGTTTAAAAAGTAACTTATCGATTATATACGTATTATAATTATTGCGTACAGCAATCTGCTTAATTGTATTAAATTCTTTTTTGAAGTTTTTATCTAAGGGTAAAAGTAAAAGGCGGATATTTTATGTTGGTAATGGTGACATGATTTGTTATTTATGAGGATGTCTGTGTGTGTTTCTTTATAGTAGATAGCAAACTTATGTCTATTGTTATTGTGGCTAATGGATAAATCTAAGAAATTGATCTGTTTATCTTTTTCTACTTCGATTGTGAATTTAAAATTTTATGTACATTATTGAGTTGATTTAGGAAACTATTTACTTAATTGTCTGTCAGTATCTGTGAAACACACTAAGACATCGTCCACATATCTATAATAATAAATACATTTGTCGAACAACTAGATAAACGCGTTTTCCAAGTAATACATAAACAGTTCTGCCAGTAACGGGCTTAAGGCCTTTTTCATTTAGTTTATTTATTTATAAACTTTCTAACAATTTTTACTTTTTTCCTTTACTCTCAAAATCCAAAATTTTTAAATCCTCATTATTACTATGCTTATTACTTATTAAATGTTCGGCATATGTTGATGTTGAGTGTTTTTTATCATAACTATTTTTATGCTCATTTATTCCTTCAAGGAAGGTTCTACCTGTCTGGCCTATATATGCCTTATCGCAAACTCCTGATTTGATGTGATTACTTAATATACTTGAAAAAAGCAGAGATATATTAAACTATTATAAATTGTGTTTTTATTATTTTTAACGATAGGGTAAAAATTTTAATTTTTGGTTTTAAATATTGGCGACAAATGAAAAACTGTATCCGTTATTATGGGCCACCTCGTAAATTCTATTTAATTCTACATTATAGTTTTCTACTAGCATCCGTCATTCTGGCGGGCATTCTATTAAATATTTACTACCCTCACCAACGTTCCAAGCCAGTCATCAAGCCCTCCAATCAAATTATAATTCTTCGCGAACGAATTTTTACAAAGACGGTTGAAATGACCCAATGTTTATAAACATTAAAATCGTTGAAGTGAAAGTGATATCGAATGCGATTACCACAAAGTGTAGTATTGGTCCATTAGAAGTTTGCAAAATAGCTATTCATAGTAAATATAAATTGTAACACAATCCATATTTCTGAAAAACAAATATTGAACATGTCAAATCCATTGTATTAAAGAAATTATCATCTACTATTGTACATGATCATAAAAAAGTAAATTGCAGACATCTTACGATTTAGGTAGTTATTTTTAAAGGAAAATTTGATTGGTTGTTTTTATGAAAAAAAATTTTTTATTAGGTATATGCTATAAAACATTATTAGACATGAAAATAACATAAACGCACAAAGACCTTTTTATATCGAAAACATATTTTTCAATCTAGTTTTTCCACATATATGACGACAAACAACTTTTACTATTATCGCGACGACTGTAGAGGCGTCGCGTCGTTGTCGTGTTACTAGGTAACTTATATGGGTGTATAGTTTGAAACATTTGTTTACTTCACAACTCAGGAATTCAAATAATCCCATCGCCCACCCTCGCCGTCACTACCTCCCCTTTTGTCTTAAATTACACTATAAGAGCAGGCGATTAACAAAAAAAAACATCCCCAGGGGCATTTGGTGGGTGTTCAGCTAAATTAATAATTCGAAATGCATTGTTATGTTGTTAATAGTAGGTAATAGAAGCATCAGACGGCGCTGTCGGAGGCAGTCAGCAAAAAGAGTATAAGTATATATGGAAACGTTAATTATAGATGTTTTTCGTTTCGAATTTCAAGTAAACAACGTTTACGTAAAAACACAGGGAGAGTCACGCACAAATACATTACGAAACGACGACACTCGGCACCAGAAGCAAAGAAAATAACGGAAAATAACAGCCTTTTAAGTGAGAAAAATAGGAATTTATTATCAGTTAAAACAACTATAAAATGTGGGCAGCAAAATAACAAGTACGACTTAAAATAAAAGGAGATTCATTCCATTCGACTGTGTGGTCGGTCAAAAAGGGATAATTGAAACGGAAAATCATGAAAACTGTTAATTTCATTTGGCCTAAACTAATTTACCATAATTAATAAGACATAGAACAGGCATTATGGAGAAAATCAACATTTTTAAGGAAAAAATATATATAAATATGGAATAAACAGAAACTATTCCGAGGGTCGAAAGGATACTGAAACCAATACTTTTGAATAATGGCGTAAATGACGAAACAAATTTGTAAAGTGTTTCTCTATTCATTAACAAATTATCTTCTTTTTTCTTGTCTGCTCCTCTTCCTCCTCCTCCTCCTCTTCACACAACATCGTTAACATTTCTTCCTCCGAACTACGCACTTTCATATTGCACACTCAACTAAATATTTTCTGCGATATCCACCTTTATTTTATTATAAATAATAATAAAGTTATAAATATAAATATGGAATCAACAGAAACATCTACTTCGAGGGTTAATACCCTTACCGGCATTGAATTACACTGTTGATTCCGAGCGATTATTAGACGAAGATAACAATAAAAAAAAGAAGGTGTTAAAATCGTTTTTCGTCTAATTACAAATAATTACAGATTCCTCATTTGGAACGCTTCCTTGTTTCTGTTGATTCCATATTTATATTTATTATAGAGCTTGTAAATGCTTTTCTGCCAGCGCCCACCTGATGAGACCCGATAGGTCGAAACCGGTCGTGGGATATGGCTTTCCGTACGCTGTGCCTACTGTGTAGGACGCGTTCCAAATATGGGATCTGTGATCCTTTGTAATTAGACAAAAAAGGATTTTAATACCTTCTTTTTTGACTAATAAAGTTGCTGGTCTGTGCTGGACAAGTGTGCGAAGCTGTGCAGGTGCAGGCCCGCGCTGTGCCGGCCCGTGCAGGTATAATGTGCGCGATCTTTAATGCTAACGTCATCCTAAAATTAAGCTTCATAATTAATACAGGGCATTCAGAAAAAAAAAACATAGTTTAAAAACTTCAGACACGAATAATGTAATATTTTGAAATGGCATATAAGTACTATATTTTATTTTGTCATTCGGTTCCCTTTTTTATCTTCTTTCGTCGATACATTTGTATGTTTCGTATTGTTTTATTTGAAAAAGTAATATCCAAAAGTATTCAAAAATTTTATTATACATTGTTTCAACGGGGCGCCTCGTCTGAAGCCTGATTCGTCATCAATGTATATTTCTGTAATGGATCTACGTATATATCCTGTATTTATATATATATATTTAGCCAATTTATGGTACCTGGTACCTATTTGAATGTATATTTCCGTTTACCAAGTTTCATTGATAATTTAGCGTGCTCTTATTTTTCAATGTAAATATGTGTACTTATGTACGTGCATGTTATCTCAATATATAACACCTTATGTGTATTAAAATATACACTTATTTATGTATATACGAAGGTATGTACAGATATGTGTACACAGATACATTTGTTCAAATATATTCTTTCATAATTTCGATTCATTCATTCATAGTCATAGGTTCGTTGCACGTGGAGTAGTACTTAACGTAAAAATTTCCGTTTGCATTTCTAAACTGTGTTTATCGATGCAATACGATGACCTTTGATGCAGTTTTAACACACCGACTCATACATACACGAATACACAAATATGTACCAACTTTTAAGTAAATGAGTGAGTGCTTCGTTGGCATTCACCGATGATGTTTTACGTCTTAATAAATGTGAACAAGTCAATGTGGATGTGTTTTCGTCTATCAGGTTCAGTAGCGGCTCGTCGGATTAATGAATTTTCATTCAATAAATTTTGATTTCAACGTGCCATAATACACCAGTGCTGACTACTTTTTAAACTATTTCAATACTGTAGGTGTAGACGTTAAGAAAGTACTGAAAATAACAACCTTTTGAGCTAGTGTAGTACAATAACTACAGATGGCGTTCAAACTCTATATTCACCTATTCACTGAACGTTGTTTAATGGTAACAAGTAGATTGGTCGGTGTTCTACCGAGTGGTGTGGTATAGTGCTCTTGATCATTGCTTAGAATTCGGGAGGTTACTGGTTCACTTAGGCAAATGCTGGGGCAGTAATATTCCACAGATAACCTTTCACTTCGCTTCTGTCTTCACTCCGTCCGTCTCATCTTTCTCTCCCTAACCACACCACCCACCCATTCCCACGATTCCTGCAAGGAGACTGAAGAGGGCCTTACGCCTTACCCTTCGGCTTTGCATATCAGTATAGGTCGGAGGGACTGCCCGCCCACCAGCACGAGTAGCTGGTGGGAATAAAACACAAAAAAGTTTTTTTTTTGGGTGTTCTGTCGAACTTGTCTTCGGCGTGCTGATGAGAACCAAAGCATCCATCCACGATCACGATCACGCAATTTTCTGATAGAAACATGCGCATAAACGATCCCACGTATCATTAACACAGGAATTGGAGAATCAGGATCATCTTTTAAATCTTATCTTCTTCGTGTTTGAAGTTTTTAAACTTTGGATTTTTTTCTGAACGCCCTGTACAAATTATAAAGCTTAGTTTTGGCATGACGTTAACGTTAGCCTTATGAATAGGCTATAACTAGTAAAAATTTCAACATTCTAAGTCGTTTCATTTTTAATGAAAATTTAAAGTTATGATTTTTTATAGTTTGGGTTGCGGTACAATATTTTTTCCAATAAATCTCAGAAACTATTCATCGCATACGAATTCATCGTAAAAAATATACCATTCCCGACAGTTAAAATTATTTTAGTTAAATAGATCATCCCTACTTCTTACTACCAAATTTTCAGATCTGTAATATGTTTAGGTTCCCTAAAACGTCCACAAATGTACCACTCAATTTGAATGACCCAGAAAGAGAACACATTACAGTATGTGTAGTAATTAGATTTATTTTAATTCTAACGTTATTGTATTACGAGGTAGCAGAAAACAAATGTGTCTCTCTTTTCTAAAAAAAATATTCCGTGATCATCCGCCACTGATCAATGTAATGTACGCGTTGCATCGCTAACCGATAGATAATATAACGTTCTAAAAGTATCGTTCGTCGTAAAGCATTCGTTCTAACTGACAAAGGCCCCAATAAATACCGCTGCAACATTGTTGCAGCATTGCAAAGTACACATCGCCACATCGCACGGTTTATCTAGAAAAGGCAGAGATATTATATTAACACTTTGCTAAAACAAACATTTGCCTTTCTGCCACTATTTCCGGGTAAATGATTTAATCACGTTTGCAGCTAATACATTGCAAGTAAACAGTTGAATGTGTATGTTGATACATACAAATGTATGTACTTTTATACGTTTGTATATAATGTAAGTATGTATATGCGAATGTATGTTTACTAATGGCGATTGGTCACCGACCATTGGAAATGTAAATTCGTGCAAGAAGTTGGTAAGATTATTGGAAGTATATTGTGCATGTTCTTTACGTAATTCTCAGAACTGATTTAATTTTTTTAAATGGGAAAATGAATTCAGTAAAGTGTTAAATATAAACGTTTTTCCAAAAATTTTACGATGCAATTATTTCTTAATGCATTATATTTCGGGAAAAAAATGTAATCAAAATTTTCACTAGTTCTTGGTAAGCTACAGCTTCAAAATTTTATTCATGTCATATGACATTGACGATCCTAGCATTATTTTCAAATTTTTGACATTGGGGGTTTTGGTGTCATTATGTTCATTACTGGTAGGTCTCATAAACAAGTAGAGGTCAAAAGAAGGATTTTTAGCCTACGATACACTAAATAATCTTTTCTTTTTTCATGAAATGTTATAAACAGAATGTGTAATAATGGAAGATTTGATTGTTTATATTGTTTATCGAATTTGGTATGTAGGTAGTGTAAACATTTTGAGTTTTAAAAATATAATGCTCATGTAATATAAAAAAGATGTTTACGTTAGGTGCAAGTTTCAGCATTGATTTTCACTAATCTGACTGTAGTGTGATGAGTAAACAACTGTTTTATTGTATTTTATCGTATTCTGCGAATTTCGTTATTACTCAGCCGTATTTGCTATATATTTTTCTTACCTCACCACCAAGATTAATCTTTTGAACTAAAAATTGATCTGCATACGTAACCACCGATTGATTTGCAAAAGGGAATACTTAAATGTGGAGGTATTAAGAAAGCGTAGTACATTGAAGATGCTTCCTTAAAAACTTTATCTTTTTGTGTTTCATTCCCACCAGTTATTCGTACTGGTGGGCGGGTACACTGTAGTGCAATGCCGGAGGATGTGGCGTAAGGCCCTCTTCAGCCTCCTTTCAGGAATCGTGGGAATGGGTGGGTGGTGTGTAAGCACTATGTGACAGTAGGAGATCAAAGGGCGCTATGGATGTCAATAAGGACCATAGAGATATGGTGGTTATGCCGTCTGAGAAGTAAAGGATTAGTAAAAGACATATTAGAAGCAGAAATATGAATAAAAAGAATAACAAAGAGGATGGTCTACATTACATTAATGTTCCCAAATATACGGTTATAAGTTTATAAAAATACGAAGATTTTGGCTTAGGATAAAAAAGAGTGGAGGATGCGTGTCCAACAAGTCTTCGGATGATGATGGTTGAAATTCATTTATGGCAAAACAATCAAAAGTAATGTACCTATTGCTTAAAATCATTTTTTGTTTGAATGCGTAAACAATCGAAATACTTAATTTTATGCTAGTTCTTCTGGTCTAGAGGTTTTTCTAAAAGCGTTTGATAGGTAGAAAATATAATGGATTTATTTAAGGTAAGGTTAGAAAGATATATAAATTTAAATCACACAACTGTTTTAACAAATGACAACCGTTTGTACTCTAGTTCATACGGCCATTATCGAGGGTACAATAAAGTTACTGATAATGATCCTTCGTCTGTTTGAAACAGTCTAGTTGAATAATAAAACATTCATTGAACTAAATAATGTATGACAGAAAATACATTTTACCGAATTTAAGAAATACTACGGTCTGTTTGTTATTCTATTACTTCGACAGACTTATGAGGTAATTTAAGTTACAGAAAAGTTATAATACAAGTCATGTATTTAAAAATCGTTTAGTAAGTCCATGTTGTCTTAATTACCGACAAAACCAATGCATGACCGATATACTTTTGTTGACTGAACTGGCTTGATGCCAATTACTGCTGGCAAGTGTTAAAAAAACACAATCATGTGCCATTTCGTTGATTTTCATTCGTTTTAACGTTCATATTTTTACTTCCGCCCCTTTCCATAGTTTATTTTTCTTTGGGGCCATATAGTTCCTTCCAAACCTTTCTCATTTTATTGTACATGTCTACAAGTTTGTCGTTAAATAAACTGTCAAGCATCATCTAGTGGTAAGGAGTAGCTTATGCTATAATAGTGAAGTTTGCCCTTTTGGCGCTTTTTCGGAATTCCACCCCCAAAAAATTATGTTTTTTTTTTCATAATTCTATTAAAAATCTGCTATTTATTAGCACATAAGATGAATTTCGGAGGAGAAAATAACCAAAAGGGATATACGACACTTTTTCGTTATTCGCCCACTCAAAAAAAATCATATTTTTTTGCATTAAATAATTGTTTATTGATGGCAAAATAAAAGTCAAAATAAATTTTGGTTGAAAAACTTACCAAACAGGGTGAAAGTGAAAAAAATATATAACCATATAATAAAACTGTTGTGAAAATTTACCTACTTACAAATTCATTACGATGATGAGTGTACTCGTCTGTTAATAGAATTCTTTGTGGGAAAATAGGAAAAGTGTTCGATTTAGGAAATATTCAGGCTGTAATTATTGGTAGGGTTTAGAATACTATTATTTTTGGAAGCTGATACTTGTTGAAACTCGTACATTTTGAATAGAAAATAAAAACCACTAAAGTTTCAAAGAAGGTATTGATTACAATTACTACAATTGTTTCGGTAAACATTACCTTCTTCAGGTGAAGATTAAATTAGATTATGAAAATCGTTAAGAAATACCATAATTAAATTTTTTATTTTTCTCTTTCACCCCTTTTTGGAAACTTTTTCGACCAAAATTCATTTTGGATATTATTATACTATTGATAGACTAATATCAAATCAATAAAAGTAAAATTTTGCTCCATTAACTATATCAACAATGTCAGTTACAAGTTTAAAAACAAATTAAAGAAATTCAACCTTACAGCCATAGAAACCAAGAATAAAAATCTAAAAACTTTACTAGTCAAAAATAAACCAACCACTGGAATTAAAAAGCGGAGTCTATCAAACTTGCTGCAGTGCTTGTAATGCAATTTACATTGGAAAAAGTGGAGAGAGCTGTTGAGACTCGATTAAAGGTACATCAATACAGTATCAATAAAAAACTTAAAAAAAAACAGGATTCGCGGAATATTGGATCAGTTTCAGCCATTCTTTCATATTAACAAATTCAAAAATATTACATTCCAACATAAATGATAATAGAAGACTATCTATGCTTGAAAATCTGGAAATTAAAAAATTGTTGTACAAAAATTTAAACTTAGTCAATAATCAGACAGAATTATACTTCACCAACTCCCCACTTCTCCTTTGTAATTTGTAGTAGGTATAAATATGTTGACATTAGTTTTAAGATTTAGTATAATTACTCTTGATAATAATCGCAGTCCGATCGAAACAATATTGTCAGGTTTCGAAAGTAAATATTGGTGAAACATTATTCGTTGGTTTTCTACGTTTTTTATTTAATTTAAACATTTTTCACAAACGTTGCACTATTGAATCTATTAATTTTATCAATAAACAATTATTTAATACAAAAATAACGTGATTTTTGGGGGATGTACATATATGTAGCTTTATTTTTGATAATTATTTGTATTATGCTAATCAAGAAAACTGGAAACATTGGCGGTGTTATAAACGTCCGAAGTACTTTTCGGTAATAAATGTATCTTCTTCAGGGACTGAAAAGAACTTGTACAATACAAGAAAAAGACGCTAATCGTAAGTGAAACAGGAATAAAAAAAATTGATTCATTCTAGAAATAGTAAATAAACTTCCTTATAACATTGACTTTCTCATTTAATAGCAAATTAGGTACTTGATTCAGTCGAATTTTATTGGATGTAAGGACCCAATATTATCGACACAACAGAAATAAATCTACAATTATTTACGTTTACATTTTAAAAGAAAAAGGGGCTTTGTAAAGTTTACGATAACCAAATGTTTTCTTATCCAGTCGGTATTGTAAAGATAGTTTATTACTATGAATTTTGAAGCTAAACAGTTTCATAAATTTAAAAATTCAGGTGAAACTGGATGTGTTCTTCACAGAGAAAGTTGATTTATTAGAACTACAAGGTTTAGTTAGTTTTATACGGTTTTAATTTCCGGAAAACAGTAATAATAATGTATTTTGGTTGTTACCATTAGATAAACATCATCATGACTATGTATGACAGCAGGTTGAATACAACGAAAACAAATTCATTAAAGTCCGTTTACTGACAGGTCAAAGGTCAAGCGGTTGTAAGGCTGCTAGCATTCTAACCAACTTTCTTGATATTAAACATCGTAATCGTTCCTTCCAGGCTGTTCTTTTAGCCTACGATATCGACGAAGATTATATATATAGTAAAGATAGTAATTAAATGATTATAAGTATATGGAATTATTATCTTATAGTGAAATACGGTATGTATTGTATATGTATATACGGTGTGATGTATATTTCTTCCAGATATTAGACATTTTTCCAGTTGTAAGTAGAGATTATAAAGAAATACAGGATCATGTGCAACATTAAAACATTAAACGTTCAAACCTTAAAAGTAAATTGCAGTTTATGTACATGGGACAAGTTAAAAACAAGTTAGTATACATTAATTGGGGAAATTGACTCATTAAGAACTTTTCATCATAAATCGGTTATTAACAATGGAGTGTTGTTTGTAAATATTTCAATTTGATTATTCTCTATGTTGTTTTTATTTGAAATGTCTAATTTGATTTATAAATGCTCCAAAAGTGTGAGGTTTCTAGATTTTTCTGAATTATGTAATAATTTAAATTTTTCTTTGTCAAGATTATGATTAGTTTGGACACAATGTTCAGCAAAACCTGTTGAGCAAGTTTTGTTTTTAATTGAGCGCTCATGTTCACAAATATGATTTTTTTAGAGCCCTTCCACATTGTCCAATGTAAATGGCATCAGAATCCTTGCACGATAATTTGTAGATTCCGCTTTTTTGTAATTTGTCTTGATTTGGTTTATTATTAACTATGATAGATGTATCATTAACTATCTTACCGATTTTTTTTTTTTTAATTTATCGAAAATATTCATCATTTTAGGTAAAATATGTATGCAATAACTGGTGATAATAGGGTAAATGCTACGAGTAATGTTGTAAACCGGTCATTTACGATATCGACCGGGCAATGTCGTTAAGAACCATTTTTGTAGATTCCTGTTCCAAAAACCGTCACGATCAGTATATGTTGTTTTCTAATTTGTGTTTTATCAAATTTTTCCAGATTTTGTTAATTTAAACAAAAATTATATATTTTGTATTTTTAGTTATATGCGCCACACGTGAATATGATAATTGTAACAGTTTACTTACATTTTACCATGAATGTTAATTAATTCGTTTGACCTAATTAGTTTAGTAGGTTGATTTAATATTCTTGTTGCAATTAAATTTAAATGGATAGATAGATACATAGATATATATTATGTGAATATTTCAATTAAAAAAATATTAACGCCTTATATTCTAATTATTACTTTAACAATTTCTGCATTGCCATTATTATTGTAAACATACAGATCATTTTACGCGGTAACATAATGAAACAGTAGTTTAGGTTGTCCAGTAAAGCCATACAATTCAATTTGATTAATTTTAATTGTCCGATAACAGTATAAATCTAAATTACTTTGTTTATATTTTCTATTCCACTTGTTCTTTTTATTGTGATAGATAAATGATCAACGCCGACTTGTCAAAATTGTGTCATAAACTGGTTAGACCCGTTCAAATTAGATCAGTATTAGTTTTTGTTTGATTCTTCCCATTAAGGCAACTGCTTTTATGTTATCCTAAGTTTACTTTGTATTATCAAAAAAAGAGCGATTATAATGAAAGCTTACAAGAGAAAAGTTGATAAACTCTACAATTATACCTAAAGAAGCAAACATTTTCGTTAATCATCTTGCATTTCCAAAACATCTAATAGCCTTCTCTTCTCCTTCCTTACTGTCTAGGTCTTGCATCCATATAATGGTTATGTTCAACACGTATATCTCTTGTGTCCCAATGGATTCCTTTGTTTGTTAACAGTCCATATTTGTTGTTAAATGCCAGTTTTGCTTGTTGCATACTACTAATAATGTCTGATAATCTTACTGCTTAGCTAAACTAAGTAATACATCTATCTCTACCAGTTTAATAAATTTGTCATTTACTAGACATAAGGAACTTTTTGTTATAAAGAGTAAAACATGTCACAAATTTGGCGCAATTATCAAAATTTTTACAGTTTAAAATGTATGGGTCAATTCCTAATTTTATGACCTACTAATAAGGACCTGTGAATTAGTAACTCTGAGAAACGTACAATTCTACCCGTTTGTATATTATTCAATTGAATCTAAATATCCCCTCCACAATTAGCTAATGAAATCGGAGCTTTGTTTACTAGATTCATCATAGTATCTGTTTCAATCCAACAATTATTGAAAATACCTTTAATTAGGAATTTATGCAAATTCAAATTTTTCTGTCTTTGTCGAATTTACCCATTAATTACGATTCAGAAATACTAAAAATGAAAACTTTTGGGTGTTCTTTTCCCACTGGCTGTTAATGCTGATGGGAGGGAATTTCTTTTGACTTATACTGCAGTGCAAAGCCGGAGAGTAGGGCGTAAGCCTTCTTGTAGGAATAGTGGATGTAGGTGGGTGGTGGTTAGGGAGAGACAGATGAGACGGACGAAATGAAGGCAGAAGAGAAATAAAAGACTATCTGTGGAACATTATTGGTCTAGCATTGGTCTAAATGATCCAAGGAACCACAGAAAACTTGGATCAGAGCAGGCAGACCCTGAATTGAATCGATGACCTTCAAAAGCTGATCGTAAGTCATATTCGAGTAACCCAACCCGTAGGTAGGAACTGAAAAATAATCAAGTGATCAGATCAAATCTTTGATTTACTGTTATTAAAAGTGGTTCATTGATTCGATTATTTTTTTCCTTTTTTCGACACAGTCGTAGATATGTTAATTTTTTAAGAGAAAATGTATAATTATTTACAATGTGTTTAAAGAAAAGATAAATAGGTAAATTATTATTTAAATATATTTACATGCAAATGCAAATATATGCGTAGTTTTATAAAACCAACCATACTATCAAGTTAATTACTGCTATTATGAAAAGCAATTACTGCTATTTTGTAAGTTTTGAACAGTTGTTGCAATGATTACCTCTTAGGTGCACCGGTGACTGTTGTTTTAATTCAATATAATAATACCCTTAGTTTCCGATTGTATAATAATAGATCATAAAATATCAGTAGGCGGATTCTGGTAGCGCCAGGTTTCGTGCACAACACTGTAAAAACAACTTTTGATTTTTCTTTCTTTATTCTTGTATTATATTGCACACTCTTTTAATTAAAATTTACTCAAATTGTATATCTTTCTATTAATTAAGGAACTTACGTTTGACATCTTTAACTATTGGAAACAAACGCATTTTGTTGTTTTATACGTTGACTAATTAGAACATTTGAATTATTTAAAATTAAATAAACATGAATTTTAAATATATAAATAGAGGAAATAGTTATAAAGTAAAAGAAGTTCACATTTAAAAAATTAAGTTAAAATTAGACTACTATTCCAGAGATTATTGCATGTCCATGTCCTTAGTATCTTCTTATGAAATTTATTGGTGAAGTTGGTGCTTTTTGAATTGATGCCCTTAACAGACACTACCCTTTTGATAGTTTTAGATAACTATTTGTTTTTTAAGAATTTTATGAAACTATATAACTAACGACCGGTTTCGAGTTATTGGGTCTCATCTGGTGGGCGCTGGCAGAATATAGCTTAAAAAAGCCTTTGTGCCAGCGCCTACCTGATGAGACCCGATAGGTCGAAACCGGTCGTGGGATATGGCTTTCGGTGCGCTGTGCCTACTGTGTAGGACGCGTTCCAAATGTGGGATCTGTGATCCTTTATAATTAGACGAATAAGGATTTTTTGGATATTTATGAAACTCTTTTGGAATAACATTGTGTTTTCGGAAAGGAATAAATAAATATTCAATTTATCAAGTGGTGTCGTATGCAATATGCCCTAAAGGTAAAAGATATCATAGCTGTTGCAATTCTCGTAATAATGTGTGTACGTTTTGTCTTTGCATATTAACAGTGAATTGTTAATTAATTGTCGGTTATAGTTCTCGTAATTTCACAGAATCAAATGACGGAGTTCCTAAAAATATGATGTTTACTTGCATGTTTTTTTTTTCGTTGTGTTGCACAGTAAAAGTTATCATCGTCTGTGTCAACTAATGTAACATCACAATACACATATGTTGAACAAGTGTATACAGGGTCGTTCAAACTGAATGGTACATTAGACGTTTTAAGTAAACTAAGAATGTTACATAATTGAAAATTTGGATGAAGGGGTTATCAAGGATGAACTAAAATAATTTCAACTGTCGGGTATGTCAACTTTCTCATTTTAAATGGAGTGGTATATTTTTAAAAATGAATTCGTATGAAACATAAAATTTTAAGGTGACTGTTTAGGCGCGAACTGATTTTTGTTAAAAAAGGAAAAACATAAAACAGTGGCAAATTTCACCTTAAAGCTGCACTGTTTTGTAGAACACGCCAAATTAATTTTGTGTAACTAGTTAGAAATGAATTGATGAAATAATGCTGTACTAACATAAAAACGAATTTATGTACAAAAAAATACTTAATAAATAAATGAGAACAACCAAGCTGTGTTGTATAGAATCTCAAGGTAACTTAATTTAACTTTGATACATTCAGTCTTTATATCTATTTACCACTATGGGGCTGGTGGGACGAGGGTACAAAGGAAACCGACCATCCTGGCGCGAAATAAGCGGTCAAGAGCCGCATTACCTGCTCTGGCTGGCACAAATGTTTAGAGTCATAAACTATACTATTTATACTATTTCAACATTCCAAGAAGTAAATTTGACAGTACAGGAATTGACATCTGCTAACAACAGCATTAAAATAGCAAAATAAAAAACCCTAACTAAACTAGATACAAAACAGTGACTTTGATAACAAACTTGTATGCCTACGTTTCTGAGATAATTTTGTTTATTGAAAAATTTTGAATAAATGTGGATTTTTTTAAATAAAACAGTGGGAAATATCCAGATGGATCCAAAGAGGATAAAAAATGGAATCAAATGACAAAATAAAATATGCTAGGTGCCATTTGAAAAAATGAAGTTATTCGCGTTTGAAGTTTTTAAACTTTGTATTTTTCTTCTGAACGCCCTGTACAACTATTCATCGTATAATGGGCATACAAGTTGGTTGATTATCAAAGTCACCTTAAAACTTTATATTTTATACGAATTCATCGTAAAAAATATATCATTTCAATTAAAATAAGAAAGTTGACATCAACTTCTGCTATAACCGGAAGTGCCCGACAGTTGAAATTATTTTAATTAAATAGATCATCCTTGATAACCCCTACTCCCAACTTCCAAATTTTTAAATCTGTAACATGCTTAGTTTTCCTAAAAAGTCTAATGAACCACTCAGTTTGAATGACCCTGTATTTAGAAGACATGCATGTATGTGCAATTCTTATAATTATTATTTTTCGTTGACTTCGAAATAAAAAAAAAAAATATATTGAACTTCTGAAAATTCCCAACAACATTTTTTGCTTACTGATATTTTTTTGTTCGGGAATACCAATTAATAATAAGTCATTTTAGAACATGTTTATAGATTTTGTTTTCTTGATCATGTTTAGATCATATTAGCTTTGATTCGCTTTTAGACGTAATCAACGTATTTCTGTTATTTTATTGTATGGTCATCGAATCAGAACTGTTACAATTATAAGCGTAAGCAAATTTTCAGCCTATTCTAGTAAAAAGAACTTGTTCAGAATTAACTTGCAGGCTTTGTAGTAGACAGAGACAGACTAATAGTGATAACAAAGCAAGTTAAATAAAAACCTTTAAGAATAAAATGCTAATACTTCAAAAGTCTGAACTTTTGTTAGGGTCATATTTCTATTTTATTATTTGTGTATAAAGGGGACTGATCGCTAAAAGATATTTTAATAAATTTTGTAGACATCCAGGATAATCATGTTTTCCTGTAAAGTTGCTAAATTGGATTTGAATTAGTAATTAACTTTAAAAATTTATGTACCTACTCCAGAGACGTGATTAAAATATGGACCGAGCGTAAGCAATATTCTCTGTACTAGAAAATGATGTACTTTGGCCATGCAACCAACAATGCACATTCGGGGACACATATTTAAGTTTCCTATTAGCTAAACGGAAATTGACGGACTTTAAAGATTGAAAATCATTTACAATAGCATTTAACATGCAAACCAATTATATTGAAAACATAATTAAACTTATTTAAAATAAGAATAATATCGTTGTTTACAATAATATATGTGCTATAAGTAAAAATAAAGTTAATTAGTAACGCAAGTAGATTTCTCGATGTGTTAATGATTGGTGTATGAAGTTGATCAAAAAGATGTGACGACAGTGATGACTGTGATTAAAATGATGTATATTAACGGTACTACTATTTACATGTATTTCACAAAGTCTGATTTTATGGTTTAAATAATAGTTGGTAAAATTGAATTTGATAAAATATATAAGTTTTTGTTAGTAAAAGTTAAAAACAAAATTAATAGGTAAATGAACGCATTACTGATTTTTAGCAAAATCAGAATTTACCTTTCAGGATGTACTTTTGAAGTTGACGGGATTGACGGCAACTTCGTATTTATGGTACTATTTTAGAACAAAATTAAATTAACTCTTTATGTCTTTATCATAATATTACTCATTCAATTACTTGCTTACTTTTGCTCCTGTGACAAAATACTTTGTTTGTTACGTCGAGGTACTACTTTTTTAATTAAATGCTGAGGAAAATCAAAAACGCTAGGTACAGCATTTTGCTTTAATTTTCTTTTTCCCACGGATATTAATAAGTCATTTTCATCGAAATGTTTGCTGCAAACAACACACAACTGAATATTTTGACGGTGTAAAACTTTCACGCCTTATTGCGTTCAACAATTGTTTCTTTAATTCTGGATCCGTAGGGAACCTTCGAAGAAATTACAAATGTATCCGTGTGTCTTATGTGTAAATTGTATATACACATGAAATGAAATGGAAGAACCCCTAGAACTCTTTTCACCCAACCGTATGCACAACAATATGTAACCATATTGTTCTAATATTAAACTAGTTTTATATTACTTTAACAAAAAATAGTTCATAAAAATGTTCACAAAGCCCTATGTACAAGAAAAATAGTGTCGCACAACATTTATTTGAAATAACCACACTTAACACTCAACTGCCTCAAACTTTCTGAGTGATGTTAGGAGCGTTCTTAATAATTCTCGCGTTTCTGTCCCATAATTCGCAAAATGTGTTGCTTACCCAAATGGTATCACTTTATAAACGCAAGGCGCAGTCTAATTATAATCACATCTCTGACCTACTCGAACATGTTCATTATTGTTGAGCTTGGCGTAACCGTAATAAGTAACTATGTAATAAAGTTTATTTTGGTTTTAATCATTACGTTATATTTATTATTTTTTTCATATTTTTCCATTTTCTTTAGAAGAAAGTCCCTCTTGATAATATAAAGTTCGATAGTCAGTAGAGAGAAATTGTTTGGTTATTGATAAACGTTGCTGATAGCGAGTAGAGGTAGGTATGAAGTTTCAGTTTACGTTGCTTTTAATTATCATGTCTAGACAGTTTCTAACTTCGAAGATTACGGTGTATCGTTCTCGTAGTACTGTTAAGAATGTTTATACATGTATGTTATGTTATATGTCTGTTTCGAATGAAAGAGTGGCATTGGAATGACGAAGAAGAGGTGGCAATATTCAAGATTGCGGCGACAAAACAAACGACGATAAAATATCCACCGCTAATACAAAAATCCTCCCTTATCGAAACATTTTTCTTGGTGCGTTGTTTATCAGTTATAATTAGACTGTCTAGACGCGTATCATATTATTTGCTCGAAGCCAAACATTTTTTTCGAGTCTGGAGTGATTTTTAAAAAATAATTTCGTGATTTCGTTATCGAAAGTAAGGTTTTTTGTGTCAAAGATCGATTGAGAAGAGAGTATTATGAGATTGGTAAATATTGGCGCAATATTAAGTTTGGTTTATCTAAATTCTTTCTCCAAAAAAGAAGTCTTTTTTCGTCTAAATATTAAGGATCACAGATCCAATATTTGGAACGCGTCCTACCAAGTAGGCACTGCGAACCGAAAGCCCAATCCCACAACCGGTTTCATAATGTGATGTGTTTATTTGTGATGAAGTGTTTTTGGCTGTAAAATGTAACCGAAAGGAAAATAGTTTTACCATAGGAAAGTGTAATTTGGCAGAAATGTCGTAGAATAGTTATACAATTGCTCTTTTACTAATTGTAATGCATATAATGCAATACGACTAGTTTTAGACTTTAGTAATCACTGTATACTCTCGTTAATGGCCGAATCGGCCGAAACAAATTTGTCGAGTATCGATTAAATTATTAGTGAAACTTTCTGTTTTTTTATTTTCAATTTTTGAATTAATCATGCAGTTTCACAAAAATTGCACCAAAAATAGCTTAAGTTATAATACTACTACTAACAAACTTCGAATAGTGTGTAGTTTATTATAAGAAAGATAAATCGAAATTGTATTTTAAAAGTGGTTTAAAGAGGAGACAGAAAGGTTTTATCGGTACCAAAAATGGCCCCCATAAACGTTTAGCATATAGAAATAGATATGCAAAGTGCAAAGAAGCGTCTCGGCGGTTCCCTTAATTCAAAGATCAACAACAGCAGGTGTCCTCGGAATATACCTATATTATGTTAATTAGTAGAAAACTGAACAAAACATAAAACACGCAAATTAATATCCTTTCTCTTGTGTGAAGTGCCTTTAAAATCTAACGTCATTTGTAATAACCTACGCATTTCCGATATGCAAATTTACAAATACTACGAACAAGCCTGTTCATTAATATACATATGTACGTACGCAACTGTACATAGATAAACCTATTATGCTACAAAACATGAATAAAAAATACCGTGCGAGCCAGGTTAAAAACCTATTTTCAATATTCTCTATTTGTTACCTACGTAGGTATGTACAAAAAAAAATTGCCTTCGTTTCATATTTGTTTTAAAAGAAAAAAAAAATAAACTATTGTGTGTTTATTTCAATCAATATTTGGTGCGTTATTGTTGTCACCGTCGTCTTGTTTATTGCACATCCGGAATGTTTCAAATGCGGACACGAGATGTGACCTTCGACATGTACCAGACAAAACATACACATATCATGCCCACATACGTCGTGTACGTCTAATTGTAAGTCCTTTAGTAAGTATTACCAACTTAATATGTTTGCAAAACAAAGAGCTTTTGCAATTTCATTATTGCTACTTACATAGTTGTATATATACAATTTTTGTTAATGTCCATTGACAACAACAAACTTACAATGAAAGGTATAAGTATCTGGTTATATAATTTTAATTTAATAATTGTTTCTTTATTCGTATCAATAGGCGAAATTTTGTTTGTGACGAAATTATAACTTTGAGTTAAAGATATTTAAAACACATGCCACACATACAAAATACACAGGGAACACAGGGACGTGAATACAGATTTAGCATAAACCGCAGTTACCAAAAACGTAAATGAAACCAACATAGTATGCAACCAACATTACTTATAGTGGCAAAAGATCCCCTTAGTATATAATATATACACGAATGAAGAATACAGAAGAACAAGTATAAAATAAGATGTAGGAAGGACTTGATTGATTGAGTAAGTTCGGGTAGGTTGACTGAGTTAAAGTTAACGTGACTGATTATTACTGACTGTTCAACTCACCAACTGTCGTCTAATCTCCTGTTTAAAGGGTTTTTATGAATGAAACTTACCTTTCTTGTATTACCATAATGTTCTTTTTGCCACCATACGTATAATGTATTGCCTACCATGTTGGCTTCAAAAGGATAGGTATAGATATAGTGTACAAGGCATGTTTTTTAAATAAGTACCGTTTTGAAATTAATAAAAAACGTGCAAAGATATCTTAATAATTTTATTTTTACATCAAAGCCTGTACTTTAATCTACTTTTGTATATAATTTTCTTCAATATTGAGGCACTTGTCATAACGTTTGACCAGTTTTTGAATACCCTTCTCATAAAACTCTGCCGTCTGACTTGTTAACCACTGAATCACAACTGTTTTGACTTCGTCATCGTCTTGAAGACGCTGACTGCCTAGATGTTTCTTGAAGTGCAGGAACAAATGGTAGTTACTGGGCGCCAGATCAGGGCTGTACGGAGGATGATCTAGAGTTTCTCAGTGAAATGATGTGATGAGATCAGAATTTCAAAACGGTACTTACTTAAAAAACATGCTTTGTAGTTTATGTACATGGACAAAAAACAGTAAATTTCGAGTTGTGGATGTTCGACATGTTTGTATATATTTTTAGAAGTTAAGAAGAAAATTGTATTGCAATCTGACCTAAAAAGAAACGTTTTTGTATTACTTTTAGAAAAGTTTTCCGATTATAAATTACTTATCTATCTTATCAATAACCTGAACTAATAATGTTGCAATTTGTAATCGTTTGAACTAACAATGTTGCAATTGGTAATCAGTATAACAAAACGTTTTGTATTTATTACTACTTTCGGAAAACTTCGTTATCGCGTCGATTATAAATTATCGAACTTATCTATTATTTGAAATGTCAAAATATATTCTTGCACTAATTATAATAAATTTTATTTGTAAAAACTAGCACATATAATGAATGAATATTATCAATGATTTGATATTTATAATGATAATAAAATTAACAAACACTATTTTAAAAATAATCAATCCTTACGTTTTATGTATATATATATATATATTTAAGTTTTTAAACACATTTCTTATGAAAACATATTCATTTAGCATTTATTTAATAACAAATAGTTATTCAATTAATGTAAAATGTTTCGGATTAGATTTGTATGGGAAATTATCAAGGTAGTTACTCTTTTTGGTATCACCTATTATTTCATAATTTCGAGCTACTTTATTGTGTTGTGGTTGAAATCGTTTTACGCCAATTGACAGTTGTGTGCAGATAAAAATTATTGTAATAGAAAATGGTGCCAGGTTTTCCCCGCTTTTTAACTAGTACCGGAATGGTTTATAGTATACAAAAAACCCAATTCATGTATAAACTATTTATATATGTATATTAAGTAAATAAAATATTAGTATGACTTCAAAAATTATTAACGATAAGTAGTAAACGTTTGATGAAATTACGTAACACGTGTGTTTATCTCATCAGTGTCAGACTGGACAGAGGGATTAGGAATCCGCAGATTCTATCGGTTTTGGGGTCCCAATTTTCGAGCCCTAAATATTTATGGGTTTTCTGGGCCAAAATATCCCAGTTCGAGACTGTATCTCATACAAGATCAGGAAAAACACCATTATCTTAAAAGTAAGAAAAATACATACATTACATACTGCTATTTGAATAGATACTTAAAATTTATTTCTTACGTATCCTGGATTGAATAGAATAATAATTTAGATGAAAATTTTCCTCTTTAGTTTTATTTATTTATTTATCTCTAGAATCGAAAAATCATATTTCTTGTCCTCATAAATCTGTCGCTTTAAAATAAATAAGAGAATGCTATGTTATTTAAACTTTGTTCGGTGCAGCTGTTGTGAAACATATTTAAAACAGATAATAGTAAAATTAAACACCGGAATGTTTATACATAATTGTATTATAATACACAACAATATTGTTTCGACCGAAACGGTCATTTTCAAGGATAACAAATTGATTATACTACAGTTTAAAACATACTTAACTACTATTTATAGCTAGAAGTATTTAAGTAAGGGTGGTGATAAATTACGATCTTATTAGAGTTTGTGTAAAATTATGGATGAATTAGATGTATCGAGTTCTAATTGATTATTGATAGCTTTTTTTATTTTCTAAACTCTCTGAGAGAGATAGTTTCCTGCTTTTTGCTATATTTGAATGTAAACTTTTTGATTTTTTGATGTCTGTTCCGTGGTTATTTATTGAACAATGTTCTGCGAGACCTGTCTTGTTTTCGTTTTTATTAATAGCGTATATGTGTTCTAATATGTGATTTTTAAAAGATCTACCACTTTGACCTATGTATGATACATCGCATGAATCACAAAATAATTGATAGGTACCACTCTTGTCCATAGTTTTTGATTTTATTACTATATTTACTAAACTTTTTTCTTAAATTGCAAGTTGTTAATGTAATTGTAATTTAGTTATTTTGTTTTTTGTTTTGTTTTTAAAATTTTACCTACCTATTAGATTCGGTTTGTAACCATTTTTTTTTGGGTATGTATTTAATTGTATTGAGCTCATTGTTAAATTCATTATCGGTGAGTGGTATATTGATTAATCTGTATATTTAGCAATGGAAAACTAGATGTTTTGTTTGGGTCGGGTGGTGTGAGTGAGTTAGCAGGAATAACAACGCCTGTGGTAGTAGGTTTTCTAACCATATTAAATGTGCAATTACGATTGGATTTAATAAATGTTATATCTAGAAAATTGATACTATTATTTGTTTCTTTTTCTATCGTGAACTGAATGTTATTACTATCTAGTGAATTTGAAATATTGAAAAATGGTACCAATCGACAATTAAATGTGTCTAATTATTTCTTATTTCCTGTAAATACGAGAAAAGAAAGTTGTTTTCAGTTTCTTAAAATATATGTTATGTCCTATATTTTGCATAATAATACCTTTTGGAGGTCTCAGGGACTTAAAATTTGCAAATCAATTCTTCGTTGCCAATAGGAGGTATCTATAGTGCCTATTTCTTCCTTTAGTTCATTGGGCCCTTTTACATGACTTAATTTTAGTTTGTTTATTGTTGGTAAAAGGTACACATTTCACAGTATGCAACAGGTGGTAACCTAAATTCCTGTAGGTACAATTGCTATTGAAAATTTCTACAAAATGGTTCCATAGAGAAGTGGAACAACAATAACATTCACTTTATACTAGATGTACTTTCTTTTGCCACCATATATCTTAACTAATACCGATACCTTCCATGAAGGAATTCAAAAATTTGTCTAAAAGTTTTATTGCCTTCATTAGTGTAAAGGCAATTTTCACACTTGAAAGAAATATACCTAACATCAAATACATAGTTATACAGGGTGTATATAAAACATTGTTTCAATTTTATCACCACCAATTTGAAATATTTATATTTAGCATTACTTTAAAATGACTTGTTTCATATATGGAAAGATTTTATGCTTTTGAAAACGAATACATACTGTAAGGCTAGGTTACGTTTTAATTAAATTGCTGTCGTATGTGCCACTTCATAATAAAGTTAACATATATATAATCGTCAAATATCTAAACGCAATTTGTAACATTTCGGCTAAACGTTTATTCAGCGATGCCTTTAAAATCGCCCAAGCGTAATAGAAATATGTGGTGTATTGTTGTTCGTGATGGCGGCAATATATCCGCCATATTTTCAAATCAAGTTCTGCTACTTTATAAAGTGTGAAACATTCTTTTTAAGTTGAAGCATTCCTTTTATAGGAACTTTTGTTTTATTAGGGTGTCGTAGGTAATACAACAGTAATTGTTTTTTATGTTTCACTTTAATTGATCAAAAAGACTCAAAAACGAAACATGACACTGGTCACGGTCCAATAGTGACCGAAATGTTCGTATTTATTTTGATTTAAAATTTTTATTGATTGAAATTAGACAAAAATTCTCTTTTGTCTGATAAAAAATAAATTCTCATGGAACCAATATAAAAAATGTAACCTTTTAAAAATTATATACATACTTTTAGAGTAAATACTTCTATGAACTTTTGATTAAATCTTAAACATTTTGTTATTGCAAATTTCCAACGATATTTCAAATTTATTAAAACAAGTTTAGTAAAGTATATTATTTGATTTTTTTTGTATAGTAATTTTATTGTATTATTGAAGGTTGTTTGGTTTTTAGTACTTTTATGTGCGTTTGTCATATTTGAATGTTATCATTTTATTATTAAAAAAACCCACTACTACTGTTGTTATTTATTAAAAATTGTTCGGTAGGCTGTTCTAGCATTGTACGAAAACAATGTATAAAAATACATATGAATGAACGTAAAAGATTTGCGTCACTAGTTTTATCAGTGCTATGTGGGCAATTTCGTTATCAAACAATTTTTACTTGTACTTGTTACTAAGTCTTTGTCGTAAAATTAATAATAAGTGCTGCTCAAAATTTCATGCCTACTGACATTACAATCATATCAAATGTTTGGGGAATAGATTTTTTAAAAAAGAGAAACACAACACTGTTAAAATTTGTTATTGTTTTATATAAAAAATGCTTCAGTAAATTTTGAAATCTCTGCTATAGATATCAATCACTGTTTGTAACTATGAGATTATGTGAACTGAAAATAATCGATTAATTGGATAATTTGCCCAACCCTAATGTGTACATTAGCGAGAGCTCGAGACAAAAATCAATAGTCTTGCAGTCTTTATAGCTTTGTCAACGGGGTCGTAAATCATTCAGTACTTGACAAATAACGAGAATATTGAAGAACTGTATGGTTGCTTCTAGAAAAACGTTAGAACATTCCACGATAATATAAATACGTTGTTGATAAACAGTCAAAAAAGAGTTCGAGTATAGACAGGTACAAATACGAAGTATGAACCCTACGAAATAAATACTACTTGTTATATAAATAAGTGTATATAGTGTATTTTTGATTATTATTCAAGATTGTTTAAAATAAATACAAGTAACTATGTTGTTGAGTACCTAATTGGTCCACATGGAATTTCTAAACTGCCAATTTTTAAGTGTAACAAAGTCAAACTCAAAAGCTTCTGTTTAAATAGAAAAAGAAATGTTTCAGTTGTTTTCAGTGATAGTAAATAAGATTTTTGTTAGGATTTTCTCATTGATGTTTGTCTCTTTTACAGATTTCTTTCAAGGATTTTATTTACTTATATAACTTTCTCGTGGCTTTCCACGCGTTTGATGTAAAAAAGGCATTTCTTTTCCTTTTTTTATACTTGCCGAATTAGCACAGCAGACGGATGATCTTTATTCAAAAGCTTTGAAATAGATATATAGGGACATAGTTAAGTTAAAATAAATTCTTTCATCTTTAATACCACGTGGTATTAATTAATGAATCGTAATTTCTGAAAAGGATTACCCTTTTCACAGCTTCTTTCTTGGGGGTATTCCATGACTACAAATATAATAATAAATATTGGATTTATTTTATCTTGATGGAACTTTTATATTGAGTAAATTTCTGTGAACAGAATTGAAATTGCATGTTTGTATTGATGAAATCCAAAAATAAGAAACGTGCCTCAATTTTTAATTTTTATCGTAATCGTATTTGTCGCCTGTACTCTCAAATTATGTGGATCAAAAGCATATGTTTGTGTATTCGTTTTGTTTTCAAATTCGCGTGCACGTTTTATTTACCACTTCGCTGGACACGTGTTACTATATAATTGCGATTCCGAAAATAATTTGGTAGCACAATCATTTGACCTTTGTAGTGTATTCCATTCAAGAGGTCAAATTTATAACTTTGTACATATAACAGGCGGGCTGAAAAGTTCCTAGGCTGACCCATAATATCAAATCCACATGATTTTTAATTAGTCCTAACCCTCAACAGACGCGTGTATAAATTTTACAGACAAAAAACAACAACAGATCGATGATTCTAAGCAGTGTTTGGAGCTGTTCAATCGTAATAAATCCGAATTTTTGTGTCGATATGTGACGATGGATGAAAATGAAACATGGCTCCATCATTTCACACCGGAGTCCAATCGACAGTTAGCCGAGTGGACTGCACGTGATGAATCGACTCCAAAGCGTGGAAAGACGCAAAAGACGACTGGCAAGGTTATGGCATCAGAATTCTGGGATGCTCGTGTTATAATATTCATTGACTATCTTAAACAGGGGAAAACCATAAACAGCGACTATTACATAGCGTTATTGAAACGTTTAAAAGACGAAATCGCGGAAAAGCGGCCTCATTTGAAGAAAAAGAAAGTGCTGTTGTTTCATCAAGACAATGCACCGTGTCACAAATCAATGAAATCGATGGCAAAATACCATGAGTACGGCTTCGAATTGCTTCCGCATCCACTGTACTCCCCAGATCTGGCCCCCAGCGACTTTTTTCTGTTCTCAGACCTCAAGAGGATGCTCGCTGGACAGAAATTTCGCGCCGATGAAGAGGTAATCGCCGAAATTGAAGTTTTTTGGAGGCTAATGACAAATCGTATTATAAAAATGGTATCGAAAAATTATATGACCGCTATAATCGTTGTATCGCCCTCGAAAGGAACTATATTGAATAATAAAATCAAATTCTACCAAAAAAACATATTTTTTTCTATGCCAGCCTACGAACTTTTCAGCCCACCTGTTATTTGCGACAGTAATGTACTCTAGGCTATCCTCTGTTCGTCTTTACTCCTATTTCTGCTTCTAATATATCTCTAACTAATCCTTTATGTCTCAGAAGTGTTCTGTCACCTTATTTTTCTTTTTTTATTGAATTCCGTATGTTTCTTTGTTCTATCGTTGATATCGAAAATCAGCGACATCTTCTAGTTTTTCGTCTTCAATTTTTATATTGACTCTAACCCTACATTTACTTCCCTTTCATGCCAATATTTTCCTTTTAGATCTTCTGTCTTTTAATTGGTCAGGAGTTTTCAAGGAATTTTTAAAAAAATTATTTTATCCATTGTCTCCTTTTGATATTAGACGCCATGCTATAATGAAAAAGTAATTTATTCAAAAAAAAGAAGGCATTAAAATCCCTTTTTGTCTATGAATCTATCAGAATCAACAGTGTAATTCAATTCCGGTAGGGGTATTAGCCCTCGGAGTAGTTGTTTCTGTTGATTCCATATTTATATTTTTATTTATGAAGAAGTAATTCGAGAATTATGTAATACTTATTAGTCGTAGTCAGGTTTTGATTTTATGAACTTTGCAGTTTGTATTTACACGAAGGAAGCTTTTGATCATATTGGTATGTAAAACATAAATTTGTGTTAAAGAATTAGGTATCCAAACATAGATAGCGTCACCCAATGTTTGATACGAGGCAGTGACCTTTTCAGTTAATGATAGCGTGCCCATTAGATTTATTTAAAACTCTTGCATGCTTTCTTCAGTTTATCTTTCTATTAGTAGTGCTATACAAATATTTATATGTGTATGTAGATTTCGTTGTTGAATATGTAGTTCTTTAAAACATTTTATTATTATTATTATTGTTATAACATACTTACATTTATATTTACGTATTACGGCTTAATACATTTAAAAATAGTAAAGGTGTAGAGGTATGTTTACTAGAGGAAGAAGGTCAGGATGTTAGCTTCTGTTTCCGGGACAACAGGAAGTAAGTTGGCGTTTGAAAAGTTGAAAGGAAAAAGACCTGTCGTCAACGTTGATAATAATAAGATAAGTGACGTGTTTTCAGATAATTTTATCCACACGGTATTAGAATTTGTTGCATATAAAAATAAGTTCGAGTGCACTTATAAGAAAAAAATGATAGTAGAAATGAGTCGGTCAACATGATCTTGATGACTTCTGGAAACGCTGATTAACAACGACAAGTCATGCAACATCGTTATGATTGATTATTTGCCTTTGTTGTTGTGGATTTGTTTTTCAAATGAAGATCGGGAACAACAAACAACACAAACACAATAACATTATTATACGTCGCACATAAAGAACAAAGAAAAAGTTTTTTTTAATTCAAATGATGTACATTTACGTAAATTTCGTGTTAAAAGGGATAAAGACCATGTTACTTTTGTCAAGAAAAATACATTACAATGATTTATTAGTATTCCAGTAAAAAAATTTTTAGGTACAACATTAAGTTAAGTACCTTTGTTTTTTATATTCGAACCAGATTATATTAAAAAAGTAGTCATCCCCAAATGAGTTCTCAATTTAAATATTAACATTATTAATTTTTCGGTAATACAACAATTCATTGGACAGAGTAGTAGATCAATAAAAATTAGATTAAAAGAACATATTTATAGTATTAGTAAATAGTATTATAAAACGGGCATGTACTGTACCGGCTTTATAAGATATTACATAGTAATGTAAATAAAAGTAGAGTTAATAATGTTGGAAAACTTAGAGATACATATCATCAATAATCATACAGAATGAGGACAAACATCATCCCCTATACTATTAGTAAAATCTTGCAACTATTTACATATTACTGATTAATTATAAATTAAGAAAATTCAAGATGGAATTATCTACAAAACTACTTATAGATTCCTTGAAATATAAAATCATTAAAAGTTAGTTATGCTTCAAAATATTTTTATATGGCTCTAGCTTTTAAAAATTTTATCTGCTGAAGGGAATTAAATTCTCTTGAAAGTTGTTATCCATGTAAAGTTATTTTATATACTTAATATTTTATTGTAATTAAAGATGCTTAATCAGGATTTTTCTTAATTTTCCATTTCCAAAGCTCACAGGATGTCAGGAATGTAGATTTAATAAAATTACTCTGAATAATTTGTAAAAAATTACAGAATAAAAAAAATACGTCGTAATATTTATCTGAATAAAAACATAAATGTGGAAAGGGGGAAAAACATTCGGGGTTGTCGGCTTCGGCGATAAAAGGGTTCTTGGAAAGCTTTAATAATCAATAAATTACGTTAAAAATTTAATATAAGCTTCATATTTAACATTGCTACTTGTTATATTTTATGCTAGAAACAATTTAGTTGAATATAAAACTTGCCAAAATATAAATTCAATATCACAGAACGTAACAAATTTTCATATGGCGAATTAAATAACGTTGTACATTCCTATCAAACAACCCTTGTTGGAAATTCGTAAACCCGAACTCAGCCACATTAGAATAAGAACAAATAAATGTACGTAATTAACCCTTTTTATACACAATTTACTACATGAAAATATAATATTGTTTTTGCTATTAGGTACGGATTATACTTAATTATTTACAACAATTAGTTTCCAATATAATTTATCAGGCATGTATGTGATAAATGCAGTTATATTATTAACCATTAGTCCTTTGGGAAATGATTGAAGGCATCAAGAAATAATAAATATTTTTATTTTTACTATTATTGGTTCTGATAACATTGGTTGAGACACGCGCTTGTTTTTAATTTTGTTTTAATGTGTGGGCCGCCTTACGCAAGGTTCAGGCATGTCAACATTTTTTGTAAAATAATAAAAATAAAGAAGCAGTTGAATATTCATAAAGACAACTTTACCTGTCCGCGTTTTGTCTAATAAATCTTGTTTCAATTTTTAAACGAGATGATAGTTCAAATAGAACAGCGAACAGGCGTGAGAAACTAACTAACTGTCTAAATTAATGTGTGTGCATTAATATGGTACATATGTGTAAAATATGTGATCTACTGGTATTTGCTATATTAATTAATGATTGATTAATGAATTAATTGAAGGGAAACCATGATTATAACTTATTATTGTTTGTACCATCACTATTATAATAATGTTTCGATTTAGTTTTAGTACTTAATAATAATAGAGAAACCAAGAAAAGTTTCAAGAATAGTATTTTTTATTACTACAACCGTTTCGTAATACTATAGCTTCTTCAGGTGAAGATTTTCGAATCTGGGTTCGGCTGCTCTGGTTCAAGTTTTCTGCGGTTTCCTTGGATCACTTAGGCAAATGCTGGGGCAGTAATATTCCACAGATAATCGTTCACTTGTCTTCTGTCTTCATTTCGTCCGTCTTATCTTTCTCGCCCTAATCAGACCACCCACCCATTCCCACGATTCCTGCAAGGAGGCTTAAGAGGGCCTTACGCCCTACCCTCCGGCTTTGAACTACAGTGTAGGTCGGAGGGACTTCCCGCCCACCAACACGAGCAGTGGGTGGGAATTAAACACTTAAAGTTAAAAGTTCTAGATAGAATGAGGTAGAGGCTGTAACTAAACACCCACCAACGGAACCAGTAGGTTAAATCCAAACTTGGACGGGTTCTGCTAGTTTATTACATTATCTACACATATTATTAATATAATTTTGTTTGTATTATAGGTACATATGATATCTTAAAATTGAAATGAATTTACCCATATTTCTTAAAGTACTAACCTTAAACCCACAAAATACTAAATATACCTAGTACTTTATTTAGAGGATAACAATAGAGATGGCCCTACATCCTATAGTTCTTGAGAAATTCTGATGATTATTATAATAAATTTCAATAAGTACTTACCTATATTGGAGATGAATTTGGAGAATGGGATTTTTTAATTTAATATTTTATAGTTTTAGTAATAAGCTGAGCTAAGACTAATATAATTATTTCCCAATAAACAATGATTTACACGCAATGATCACTGTATCACATTAACACTCAAAATATCTATCTATACGATAAGTAATCTACAGTGCAAGTAAACACGTAATGATTTATTTACAAGAAACAAATGATGCATCACAACAAACGTGTCGGATCTTGTCACCAATTTTTTCGCACCCATTGGTCATTGTCACGTGCGAGGGACACGCGCCATTCGCCAGCCTCGCCCAATTTTTTTCTTGTCGCAACTTCTATTACATTCGCATCCTCATGAACATCCACATTGATTATTGCGGATACGGATGCAGATGTCCAAATCTATGCGGAAGCTCTGCATTTACGGATGCGAATATTCGCAACATCCCTAGTTCCTTCAATTAACAGGAAGTTTATACATTAAAGATCTAATATTATGACCAAATTGATGTAAAAAATCGCCCAATGTTTAAGTTGTTTTTAAAAACATAATTTCATCCCCATCCTTGTTTTACCTTTTGTATTTAAAAAAAAAATGTGCTAATAATCTTAACCGTACTTATCTTCCACCTGAAAAGGCCAATGTTTGGCGAAACAATTGTAGTGGTGAAATATCAATATATATATATATATATATATTATATATATATATTTTTTATATTACCTAATTCTTTTGATTGCAAAGAGAGTCGGTATATTGATTAACTACTTAAACTATTAAAGGTATAAGAATATTAATGGGCTTTCCATAAAATCTATTAAAAATACAAAACTAATAAATCATAAACCCTCGATAAAAATAAGTGCTATATATGCTACATTTGAAAAAGGACGATTATTTTATTAAACTACTTTTCACACCGAACGTTTCAAAATTTGTATCTACACTTCAACAATTTCTAAAAATAAAATAATTCTTCCGCACATGCATTATGAAATGCTTGTTTACTATAAACGTATGTACTTGTTTTTGACGGCTAATAAGCTTAGTAGATTTAATAACGATTTGTATGTATCCAAATGGTTTTTGAAAAAATCTAATCCTTTCAAAATGTAACATGTAGTGTATGGTGATATCGTATTATTTTGTTCTTATGAACATATTACACAATGTGGTAGTGCATTTGGCACAAGAAGCAGACTTGTTTGCGAAACTTGTTAGGAATTGACTGTATTTATATACCTCCTCATAAACTTCGTCCGTATTTAAATAGACCGTCTGCAAGGGAATTATTTTCAAACTTGACATAGAAAATTTGAAACACCACTTGTTTATTTAACCAACGAATATCCATAAATAATTATTTAAATCAATTCTATATTCTCCACTCTATTTTGATCTTACAATTGGGATTAATCAATTAATTTGTGGCGTTCCTACATTTGGATAATCATTAATATATATTACAAAATTAGTAGCTAAAAATGTCGTCAATTGAAGATATACTGACAACTTTCCAATTATATCGATGCTTTAGAAGCAAAAAATATTTGAAAATTTCATGCTAATGTAAATGGTTCTAATTAGATCGTGAAAAAAAAAATACTAACAACTTTCCAATTATATCGATGCTTTAGAAGCAAAAAATATTTGAAAATTTGATGCTAATGTAAATGGTTTTAATTAGATCGTGAAAAAAAAAAAATAATAAGTGTGATTTCTTTTGTTACAGAACATGTATGGCAGGTTAAAGTCCTGAATCGAGGATTGGGAGGAAATTATTTTATGCGGGATGATGCGCCAGAGTATCTACTCTGTCTCACCGACAAAACCCTGAGTCTTATAAGAAAAGACCAAGAAATTGCCCACACAGAATTATGTCTTTCTAGTATACGCAGTTGTGGTAGTTTGAAGAACTATTTTTATTTAGAGGTAAGTAAAAAAAGTTTGGTGTACCTTGTCTCGTCTATATTAAAATTAGAGGTCAGTATTCTCATAAATTAGATAGTCAAATACAATTCTGCAAATTCAGTTTTAATTTTCCAAATTGATTAATTTTTCAAGGACTCGAATACTGTTACATATTTAGATTATCATTATTTTTATTCCATGTCTACCATCGTAAAACTAATTATTAGTTATCATTTAGACGTATCTTTTTCTTAAACTATAAAATTTAATGATATCGTTCACATTTTTTGTTCTTAAATTCAAATTTATGTAATTAATTTACCTTTTTGATTAATTTTCTTCTGCGCCAATGGCATAGGTTAATTTTTAATTTCTTCTAAATATTCATTCACGATATGACCAACACGTTCCTTTTATACCTTTAGGGTCTCAGCTCAGCCATCTCAATCAACTTCACTTTATGATTATCAAAAATTATTTTGTGGACTTTTTTGATGTTTTTGTCGGTAACAGCGTCTTTGGGACGTCTATTGCGTGCATTGTCCTCGGTGCTCATTCCGCCTCGTTTAAATTTAGCAAACCACTTTTGAATAAAATAGCGACCCCACGATTTTTTAATGGGCACAAAATAAAATAAACAAAATTGCTGCACGAATTGCATACTTTCATAATTATTTTTATATGTATGTATATTATACAATATACCTTTACGATTAAACCAAATTGCAAACTTGTTGTTATCGCAATTTAAAGATTTAATTCATCGTACCGTTTATGTGTACACATGTCCTATAGATACACATTTGAATGTGTAAAGTATATACGTGAGTGAAATTGGCGCCAACATTTGCCCCGTTTAATTGACATAATCTAGTTCGGCTTTATAGGTGAGGTTTCGTGTTATCGTTTTTGTTAGATTGTTGCAAATATTATCGGCGGGAGATAATGGTGAAAAACACATTAATTTGTAAATACGTGCTTGTTTACTTGTACTTTACACATAATAACAGCTGCGGCGTTGTTATTGTATGCCAGTGGCGTATCCGTCGAATATATATGTTTATTTAATAACAGCGTTGGTATTGTTTTCTTTAGATGTGTGTTCTATGGTAATATATATTTTTTTTTCTAGAAAATGATTGTTTATACTAGTAAAATTGTTATTTTTATATTTTCTTTACTTGTGGTAATTGATTTGTATTATTTTTAATAGTCTTGGGATAAAATTTTGCTACGGTGATTTCTAAATATATATAATAATGCTTTAATAAGGTGAAATGTACATCGAGGTTATTATTATATTTGTAAAATTATCCAAGTATGATTTATATTATTTTATTAAAAACGTAAAAATTATTATTTTGCTTCTTGAAATAATTTTTCTTTCAATTAATTGGCATACGGTTCCAAGCTACAATTTTAAAAACATATAATTTTACAGCTTTATTTTGTACATATTCAGGATATTAAGAAAAATATTAAAAAAACGAGGATAAGCTAAAATTGGACCTTATCAATCCTTGTCCAGCGTACCTTTACTAGAAAGACAAAAATATGAATGATTTTCGTAGAAGTTTTCTTTTAGCCTTTTTAACAACTAAGATAGTGTATCATATATTTTTAACAAGTGATCCCCTTGTAATAAAATGACTCTTAGCATATTAATAAAATTAATTAATTTCTTCTTAAGTAGATTCTGCAAAGTAGGATCCCTAATTCTCTTGTAAGTTCTGCCACTGGTGTAGTACACTGTTTACTGTATATATAGGTGTACTGTGTTTATTCATTACGATAATTTTTATTGTTTAATTTAAAAATTCTTTGTCAATGCTATATCGAAAATGTTTTTTACCATTTCAAAAGTAGTTGTTTTTATGAGTTTAAACGAATGTATTATGACGTCATCGTTTGAATAGTTGTGATACGCAGCACAAATACAAAAGTTTTGCTATAATAAATAAACCGCTAAATTGGTTTAAGATGTAAAAGTCCATAATAGTAGTAAACGAGCACAAAAATTGTGCCATTGTAGAATATCTACCTACTATATAGTTTAGAGCAGTTGTTATTAGCACTGTTCGTAGCGCAACCCTCCTTAGAAAGAAAAATATTTCCATAAACCGTCCCCCCTAATATAATAGCGTTATTATTACTTTAAGTGACTAAGATGTCCTTAGGGGTCGCGAGCTACACATTAAAAATACTAGTACATAATGTAGCATATTGTTATTTGCATAAGTAGTTATAATAAAATTATATTTCTATATAAAATTAAGAATTAAATTTTATTTGTTCTAGATGGGACGGTCCAGTAGCATTGGTGCCGGTGAATTGTGGATGGAAACAGAGGACGCAAATATAGCTCAAAATATTCATCAGACAGTTTACCAGTATGTACCTTTTTATGTAATTGTATACATATGTAGTGTAATCCAAGTCAAATACAGAAACGAAAATCAGTCATGTATTACTTATAACTTCAGTATCATGCAAAACTTAGGGATTGAAGTTGTCACAATTTTTAAAACGTCTACCTTGTTTATTATATACATTGAATAAAATATTTATTTATGCAGTTGGTCGTTACCCAAAACGACCTTATGTGAATAATGCGGTTATTTTGTCTATCACAAAATAATAATATTAGATGTACTTTTCATTACTCCAAAATTTTTATTTAGAAGTGGATGTGAGAAAAGAACATTTTATTATACATTTTTTTTAAACTAATGACATTTTTATTTATAGCTCTATGACTACCAGTAGCAACAGCAAGGAAGAACTTGGGCCTAAAAGCCGTAACAGGTCTAGTTCTGCCACAGAATCGTCAAAATCAATAACGAGAAGACAGACAACACCTGGATCTGTAAAACACCATAATATTCCCAGTTCTAATGCGGGTATGTTTACAATTAAGCATCAGTTATTTTCAGATCAATATCTTTATGTTTTTTGTGCAGGAGGAATACGGGAGCGTTGTGATAGCATGCCCTCCAGACCTCGTACATCGAGCGAAGGAAATCATCAGGTATACCCTTGGCCTCAACAAAGGGCTTATCATGGTTGTCATCGTCCGCAGTCATTTTATGGGCGCGATATTTCATATAGTCCGCCGGCAGGAAGTCCTTTAAGTCCACCTTCGGGTGCATGTTCCACTGATTCAGCTGGTTCTTCGTTAAGTATTGACGACACCGAACATTTCCCAGAAGCAGATGTAGTTTGTAGCCGATTTGGTCATTCGGTTACTCCAGACGAGGCCATTGCTGAAGAAGATTGTGTAGAGTGCTCATATGGGATGCAGAGGTCAAGTCCTCGCGGTTATGTTCCTATGGCTCCCATAAGTTCTGACGATGGTTACGTTGATATGAGTCCCAAGGGAAGAAATAATAGAACATCCCCTTCAGAAAGCATGAGCAGTATAACTTCTGGAACTCCTTCAACTGATATGAAGTTTATGGAGTATCATCTCGAAAAAGTAAGCGCTTATTTCACCCCATCTGAAGAGGAGACTAGTTCAGTGGATAGGCCTGTGCGAACATATTCAGTTGGTTCGCGATTAGAAGTGAGGAAGAAGACTGCTGGAGAGATTGGGAGCTTTCCCGATTCTCGTGTACGCGCATTTAGCGTGGGATCAAAGAGCAAGAAGACTTACAACAGAGTACTGCCTCCTCATGGACAATACATCCACCCCAAACCAAAATCCTCGAGTGCTCCGTTGTTATCCAACTCGAGACTCCATAATGGAGACGACCCAATGGATGATCTGATGGAAATGGATTTCTCTAAGCCGAGCAAGAATGCCTGCGTTGACGTATCTGCCGGTAGTATAAATAGGTCTACCCCAGAAGGATATGTTGAAATGAAACCTGCCTTGCCAGACGGATTACGAATTCATGAAAATTTACGACCACTTGACGAATCACCTTATGTTGATATGCAAACAGGTTCATCTCCGCCTAGACTCTTATCAAACAATGATTATACACATATGTCTGCGTCATCTACTGATTCCAAATCTACGAATGAAGAATATGTTGATATGGACCCTAGGAGAAATAACAAACATGCGCAGAATGATTTGCGACCGTCGTTTTCATGGTCTCAGTCTGATTATATGGAAATGAATTTCCAAAACAAGCCAAGACTATTCTATAGTGGATCACCAAAAAATCTCAGTGGTTCTCCGTCGAGTTCCAGTGGTCTGTCGATGGACGTCGGTTTTCATAATTGTCCACACACAAGATCCGATTCTAAACCATCTCCAATGAACACCGATGGTTACGTTGAAATGTCAATCGGCAAACAAAACGCTCATCAACGGCAATCTAGTCTAGACAGTGCCAAAGTTACATTAGACTTCGGAGATTACAGTGACATGTCTGGGTCGTCAAAAAAGAAAGAAAAAAGAGGAAGTAAACAGGAGAGTAAAAAATCGCAACCCATCTCTATTCAACCCCCAACTACATCGTCTCAGTATCAGTATCCTAAGAATTCGAGTTCCATAAGTCCGGTTTATTCTTCCCTGCATATTGGAAGGAAGCATTCAACCGGCACTCCACCAAAAATGCACCTTCCTTTGTTCAGTAGCAGCTCAGGATCGTATCCCAGTCTTCCAAGACAACGGGTGAAAAAGAATAATCACAAAGACTCAAAAGATAGTTCAAGTTCAAGTCTCACTACACCTTCAAGTTCCTCAACTATATTTCCGTTAAGCCTCAACAGTCCTAGTTCTCCCATCAAACCATATTCTTCAACCAGGACACCTGAAACTCAAGGAATTATCAAACTTCCAAGCGCTATAATAAATATCAAATACAACCCTGTCTCTAAAGGAGCATTTTGTTCTAAAGATGATTACACTATTATGGACTTTGAAAAATGTCGAACAAATAATTCCAATTCCACAGTGTCTGATTATGTAAACTATAATCCAGCTCAAAATTCCAAAGAAAAGGAACGACCATTGAGTGATAACGTATCAAATTACGCTATTATGAAGCCAGGGGTACCTGAAATTTCATCCCAAAACGACAGGAAGGTCGTTACCAAATTGTCTAGTCCTTCTTCTTTAACTCCTCAAATATCTTCATTAGACTTGAGCATGTCGGGAAATCGGTGTTTTCGGCCAATAACAGAACCGAGGGATGAAAGCAACGTAGAGTCCGTTTCTCCCAAGCCGGGAGACGTGGCTCCACTAAAACCCCCAGAAAATATGGGAATCTCAAGTTCGACAACCCCTAAAAATTCTCGACCCAATTCTGTTATAGAAAATGACCGAACATTTTCTGTAATCGAGGATAAATCTAGACCGAGTTCAAGACCCAGTTCGACATCAAGTGAAACTGGATCGACGACCTCGACCCTTGTGGGTTCAAGACCGCCATCAGTTAGCAGTTCTGATCAAATCCGGACATCTCTTGATGGCCAGTTACATTATGCCACTCTGGACTTGGTTACCGCCCCCGAAGACGAAAGTGGGTGTTCTAGTCCGCGATTTCTTAAAAATCATGCCTTCAGTGACGCAAGTTGTGCCAACGCTATCGCTGATGGAAGTGGTTTCTTGTATGCCGAAATCGATTTTGTCAAGAGTGAGGGACTGAAACAGAACAACCTGCCCACAAATGCAAAAGTGAAACATTGACTGACACCTCGGTTATTAGGTAATGATGTAGCGTTAGGTAATATTCTGCATTCGGACTACCCACTACATATACCACGTTTACGCGAAATAAAACGCAAAAGCGCATATCTTCTAGAATGGATTTACTTAAGATTTGTTACATGTTAATGTAATATTATGTTGTTAATTATATAATAGTCGAGCTAGAAAATTTTCTGTTGTTGCGCAGATATAGTCCGTTTTGTTAGGTACAATAAAATAAATAATGTAATAATCAGTTAGAATGATCGATTCTCGGATCGGTAGTTCCCCTGCTTACGTTACATATCACTGATCGTCTAAATTTGTAGGACTTTGTATAATAGGTGGCGTAACGCAAAAGCTTCTTCGATGCAGGGGAATTTGTCGCGTCACATTAAATAAAGTGACGTTATTTTAAGCGAGGTGGTGTTGTAATTTTTTCGATTTCGTAATTTTTTGTAAATATAATTAAAGGAACTGTCTAAATTTTAATTGTCAAGACGGGACATCATTTATTAATCTGTATCTTACCGTAAGAAAAAGAAAAGCCACCTTCATTACTTTTAATAAATTCTACTATTAGTTAATATTAAAGGGACGACATTTTTGCTTACGTTATAAAAAAAAAACATTATGTAACCCCAGTAGGCTTGAACGAAACAAAATTACCTTCTAATTCATTCGAAAAATCCTAAACCTACAGAAATGGAAGGGCCCTAGTTAATTAAGTTGTATGAATGAATAATGTACCTTGCAAAGCATAGTAGTCGTGACTTTATTGTTAATTTTTATCGTTGACTTGATTCAGACTGAATGCATGTGGTTTTTTATCGTAGCATATATCCATAGGATTTTACATCACTACTTACTATAAAACGATTATTACTACGATTAAAATTACTACCTTAATCTTCTTATAGGTGTTAGTACTACTACTACTACTACTACTATTACTACTACTACTACTACTACTATTACAGTGTATTTATCTGCCTTGCATACTATTATTTATTTTAATATAGTGCATAGGATTCGTGAAAACTTTAATATGGAAGTATTGTAACAGAAATACTTTGTAAACTCACCGTTTCCTCGAGGAAAGGGGACATAATATATTAGCGATCATTTTCCTATTTATTTTAGTCTTAGGTGCCTGAATGATAAGTACTTAAACAATTTGGTTGCTATCGCAACAACATCTTTTCGGATGTAAATGAGTTTATAAAGTATTTTATTTTTTCCTAACGATGCGATACAGGTGTACCTTATATTAAATGAAAATCATGTATTAACAACCAAGACATAACAGCTAATATATTGTTTTTTTAATAAAAATTTTTCTATCAGTTATCCATATTTTCGGTTTTTTGCATTTTATTAAATTTGGTATATGTACGAGTTTATGAAACGTAGATGATCTGTGTTTACTTGTTTTATTCAAAACTTAATTCTTTAATTATGAAGCAATAGTCTTCTCATCCACTATAATGATTATTTTATAACAATTAATAAAACTCTATTTATACTAATCAGTATATTTTTGAATTATTGTAGAATTAAGTAAATATGTCTTGATTGTTTTAAGTCCTTTAATATGTACAGAATTACAATCTATATCAGGGTGTTTAAAACGCAAGTTCCTATAATTTTTAGATAGAGTTGTAGAAGTATCTGTCTATGCATGTATTTTTAAAGTATTTATCACTACTATTTCCTTCTAACAGTCTAAGGTGTCACCTGTATCATTGTGGTCATTTTTATTTTAAATTTCCAAATGTTTTCTATTATTTTGTAGTGTCTGCATATAGCATCGGATTATTTTGAAACAATTTAAATGATATCTACAAATGCATAACACTTAGCATTTTTGAGACAAGCTAAAATCATATGGGTTGAAATTATTTGCATTTGCTACTAAATAAAAAGGTCTGGCAATTTTTTTTTTTATTTATGTAAAATATTAATATGTACATTCCATGTTACAATTCATTTCTTATTTTCCCCCTTTAATTGCATATTTCAACCTTTTTGTGATTAGCTTGTATCAGGAATATCGATAAGTAGTTCGGTAAGAAAAGAATAATATTTTGGATCCTTTGTATTAAAAACAAAAACGTTATATTTTTCGTAGAGAATCAGATTATGAAAGTATTTTCACATTAGGCAGATTTCAGATATGTGCCTAGTCAGTCTCAATAGTTTCGGTTTTACATTGTGCCTTTTTTATAAAGAAAAAAAATATACGAATCGAGAATATTTGAAAACAATTTCCGGCCTAAAAAAACGTTTCAAATGCATTTCGATATCTACATATTTGTGTGTGAAAACCTTATTGTAAAAGGGGAACGTTGTTTTTGTGTCACAAAATTAGCAAAGCTTTTAACAGTTGTAGTCGATATATTGATCATTAATTGTGAAACGGAAGTTCATTAGTTTAAATAAAGCAGTTTCGTCATAGTTAATTCCATACATGCGTCATAGGAAATATTTAGATCATTTTTCTGTAAAGTTTCTATTTATGCAGTTTGTGCTTTAAGTAAATGTATATAATTGTACTAGTTTCCATTAATATCTAAACTGCCATTAAATTTGTGAGAAATACATGTACATTCTGGTATTATTTTACGATTAATTCCTACTCGAATACAACAGTCTTACAAACAATTTTTTGTTAAGCCCTGGTAAGTAGACAAAATATTATATGTATATAATGTTCATTTGTTTAGTAAAATTTTCATAGACGTAATTGTGAATTAATTAAAAAAAGTAATAATTTTACTTCCATGTCGTTTGTATATGAGATTTAAGTACAGTAAATTTTGAGAAATTTAAGGATGTTTGTTAAAACTTTTCTATTATCCCTTATATTGCAGTGAAAAAATTTTTGAACGTCCTTTGTATTTTATACATTTAGGTGACATCTTACGGTAGATAGTCAAACATTGCAGAGTCCACTTTACAGTTTTTAACTGTATTAGAGATTACAGTATTACAGATGCCTATCGCCTTAAATACTAAAGACAATGATAATAACACTAAATTTTGCGCGGCAAATCAGCGGATTTCTCCGAAACCTTATGCTCTCCTAATACAAATATCTCGATTTTCGAAGTTTCGCTGTAAATTAGTATTTCATATTTTTACTGTGTCCGGCACCTTCGCCAAAATTTAACACTGATACTATTGAAATAACTAAAAATTGTTGTAAGCAACAGTTTTCGAAAAGTTTTAGTGTGATGATGGTTGAATAAACCGAAACGTTACAAATGAACTAACAAGATTGTTTTAATTAATGGCCGCCACCCTGGAAAATAAATCGTAAACTTACTTATATTGTTAAATTTTTTTTTTAAAACTGTTTCAATTGTTATTTTATAATTATTTAGTGAAATTATATTATTTCTAATATAAGGCGTATTTATAAATACACTAAATGAGTAAATAAATATAGTGTCAGTGTTAAATTTTGGCGAAGGCGCCGGACACAGTAAAAATACGAAAACAGCGAAATTTCGAAAATCGAGATTTTTGTATTAGGAGAGCATAAGGCTTTGGAGAAATCAGATTATTTACCGCGCAAAAATTTAGTGTTATTATCATTGTTTTTAGTAGTTAAGGCGGTAGACATCTGTAATACAGTAATGCTGTAATCTCTAATACAGTTGAAAACTGTAAAATCGATACTACAACGTTTGAATATCTACCGTAAGATGTCGCCTAAATGTATAAAATACGAAGGACGTTCAGGAATTTTTTCGCTTAAATATAAGGGTTAATAGAAAAGTTTTAACAAAACATCCTTCAATTTTTCAAAATGTACTGTATTTAAATTTCATATTTAAACGACAAACGAGCAAACAATATCATCTATTGGAAAAAATAGAAATCAACAAATTAAATAAAAAAGGTCATCAACGATTAACTGGAAGTTTGCCACTCCTCTTTTCTAAATACTTAGATGTACGATCTTATTGTAAAATATCCCCCTCACCTACCCTTATTTTGTAATTTGGTATGTAAGACGCTGTGTGTTTATATTTGGTTTATTAATCTTCACCTGAAGAAGATTGTGTGTTAATAAATAAAAGTTTTGTAACCAAAAAATACGTGTTTTATTTTATTAAAATGGAGTTACAACAGCTAAAATCCTCATCTATTCAACAACTTTAATTCATAAACCATAACTTAATAGATACATTTAATATTTATCTATTCATTTAATATCTATGTACAGCACAAGGTACAATTATAAATTGAGAATATTTTCGGTTCAATGAATGCAGTTAATTGCATTATAAAAGTAGTATAATAATACAATAAAATTAACAGCATTAATTTAATTCATAAACAAAGAAAAGTAATTAATTTACATCTGCATTGCCATTAATTAACTTGGAAACTGATAAGCTTTTATTAATAATAATAAATTTACTTATCCGTATAAAGTACATATCGTTTACTTCTAAAATGTTTTTTAAATTAGTTAGTTACTTTAGAATAAACTATCTAAGTATTCAAAAACTTAAGATTTATAACGCTCTTTCGTTATTAGCCACCCCATAAGGATTTATTTATGCTTATTTTTTACGAACTTTAATTAGAACATCATGACCTGAAGAATCCAATGTTTTGGTGAACAATTAAATAAATTAATAATATTCTTGAAATTTTACTCTCGTTTTCTTTATTTTAGGTATTTATTGGAAGACGTCTAGTTTCCGTTATTTGTTCATTGTCCCTGTCCCTTCCTTTGTAGATTTTAGCAGTTGCTCGAGATTGTTTCTAATTGCATCCCCATAAACACTCTCCATAAATTCCGGTAAACTTTATTACTATAACTGTAAACCGTCTCATTTTAATATCTGTCAATTTCCCTTTAAAATTCGACCACTTCTACACACACTTTCACCCTTAGCCACACCCTCATTCCCTTGACATATTTCAATGTTTATAAAAAGTAAAAATCAACTACTATCATCCTGGTCTGGCTACTCTGGTCCAAGTTTTCTGTGGTTTAATTCGATCACTTAGGCAAATGCAGGGGCAGTAATATTCCACAGATAATCTTTCATTTCTCTTTTGTCTTCATTTCGTCCGTCTCATCTTTCTCTTCCTAACAACCACCCACCCAACCCATTCCCATGATTCCTGAAAGGAGGCTGAAGAGGGCCTTACGCCCTATCATTCGGCTTTGCACTACAGTGTAGGTCGGAGGGACTGTCCTCTCACCAGCACGAGGAGCTGGTCGGAATGAAACACCCAAAAGTTTTTTAAAGCTTTTTCTGAATGTCTGAGATTGTAAATTTTCAGTAGGTTAGTAAATATGCGTAAGATTGAAAAAGAAAAAATTTCATAGCTCTTAAATATTCACAATGACGAATTTTCAGGACTCTCTGTATACGATTAGGAATCTGTATAGGGCTAGGAGAAATATTTTAGAAACGTAGTGAGTATATGAAAAATTTGTTTTGTTTAAATCATTATTTATTGCAAACGATTGATGAATTCAAAGCTAAAGCAAAGAGCTGTTAGTTGATGATTTTAATAGAATAAATAAATTTCTATTTAATTGAAAAACTTTAATTATAAGGTATGTAAGTAATAAAAAATAGTATTAGGTATTAGGTGAACAGGTATCCTAAAATTGTGATTAATTAAAAACAGTACAAATCGTATTCAATTAACGAAGAACAAGTGTCTTACATTCGTGTTTAAAACAATTGTATGAATGAACATATGGCTAGCTGAACAGTTAAAAGTACCAGTAACTAGCTATTTGTTTTATTTCGTTTATATTATATCACTTTATTAATAAAACAATATATTTATGATACTGTTAAAAATTAATTGTAATATTGCTGCTATACTTACTTGTATGTTTCTATGTATCGCTTCTTGAATTATTGTGGTTGTTCCGTTTTACCGTGGGAAAATTCTATAGCCATGTTATAATTATTATTTCGTACCTACCTGCAAGAAACTTGTTGTGGAATTCACCGTTTGTTGCAAAGCAAGTTTCGGTTGATATTCCTTTTCCGATTTCATTCCGGTTATATACCATTTATTACGAGTAGGTTGTTTGTGTACATAATGTAATCCAACCAAAGGCCTCCTCTTTTCTGTGGCACAGTTCAGATAAGTTCAAGATCAGTGACCAAGTCCGCTTGCTCCGAAACGTGTTATCTACCAAAACAACAACAACAAGCTCTTCCTATTATATTTTAACGGTATTCTCTTTTACGCAAACAAATCTTGATATTTAATTTCTTGTAAAAATGACGCCGAATTATTACTATCGAACTACAAGTGTGGTAAGTGGGTGAAAACGGTTCTGCTTGTTTCCGTTATGGAATTCTTCTGGTGGTCGATGTATTTTTGTGTTATTTGTTACCGGAATTTAATTAAAACAGTGGATGCTTTCCCCAGAATCGAGAGAGATATTTGGGAAGATGAAAAAAATGACACAGGTGCAAGAAACCAGATCCAAACTCTGGAGAATCCTCAGGATTTTCGACGCCAAGGAAAAGGTGCTTACCTACCATTGTTATTGATTAACCCATTTCGAACGATTATATAATTAAACTGTTTTCAGTTATTATATTTTGTTTTAAAAGTTTAAAAAGAAAGTAATTGTCGTAACTACCTATTTATTTATATAAAAGCAAGAAATACACAAAATGTTTCAACGATTTTATTAGTCAAAAGCTCGACAATTGTTTCGACCAGTCGGTCTTTATCAAGAGTATTGTAGTTACTACCTGAGGAACAGTAATTCAAAACTTAAATAGATAACAAATAAGTACAAAGTTACAGATGTATATAAGCCTAAATAGGGGGGGGGGGGAATCATCACAAATTGGTTAACAGAAGTGGACTATTGATTTCTTTGCCATTGCTAATTTGATTTCTAAAATTTCTAGAAGGTTAAGTTTTCTACTTTTTTCAATGTTGTGAATTAGTTGATTATTGTTTATATCTAAAATATGATTTTTTTCTATGTGATGTTCTGTTAGACCTGTAGTAGCATTTTTAATTTTTATGGCTAATTCATGTACATAAATTCTGTTTTTAGGGCCCGACTACATTGGCCAATACAAACAGCATCGCATTTGTTACAATTTAATTTATAAATGCCATTTTTTTGAAGTTTACTTAATTTTTGTTTTATTGACTATAAGATTACTTAATTTTAGTTTATTTACTTCTATAACATTAAAATATAAATTCTTTAATCTATTTGAAATTTAATGACTGGTATTTTTAATATAATTTAAGGCACAAAAACGGTTAACATTATTAGTTACTAAACCATTTCCGAACATTCTTTGAGCTTGTGTTCTAAGTATAGTTTTTTAAATATTATTTACAATGTCCACTTTGTAACCGTTGTTTACGGCAATATGTTTAATAATGTTCAGTTCCTTATAGAAATTTTGATTTAATAATGGGATATTAACCAACCTATGTATAAGACGATGAAAGACTGACAATTTTATAGTAGAAGATTGATTGGAAGAGGAAGCAATGACGACATCAGTTGTTGATGGTTTTCAATAAAAATCAAAACTTATAGAATTATTCTTAGTTTTATGTATCTTAACATCTAAAAAACTAATTGTGGCGTTCACCTCTATCTCCATAGTAAATTGTAGGTATTTTATTATTAAATGAGTTAGGAAATGAAAGAAAGACCGACTGGTCGAAAAATTGTCGAGCTTTTGACTAATAAAATTCTTGAAACATTTTGTGTATTTTCTTATTTTTACATAGCTATTCTGTAATGTTTAATCAAGAATGCACCATTAGTAGTCTTTTACCGATTTATTTTTTTGGCAGTTCTGAATTTTTTTCCAATTCCTTTCGAAGAAGAGTGTCTTTCAAAAACTGACGGCAGAAGGAAAGGTAAATTGAAAAACTGGAATCCTTCAATTATCTTCAATCTTCCCTTTCTTCAGGTATTTGTATGAATACGTACGAATGTAGGATTAAAGGTGGTTCTTCTCACGGTCCTTGTGCCTTAGGTTTTGGAGTTTGCTGTGTTTGTAAGTAAATACCAAATTACTGTAGTTATAACAGGATGTTCAATTATTTATAATATCTGACACAGTTACAGCAACATGTGGAAATGAAGCAATTAATAATATTACCTACTTCGTTAATCCGGATTTTCCAGATCTTTCGAAAAAAATGCCATCGTGCACCTTGAAAGTGAAAAAAATTCATCCAGATGTATCTCAAATGAGACTTGACTTTATTCATTTCAATTTGGTACGTACACGTAATATTATTAATATTCGTGATTTTATTTAAAAACATTGTCTAGGTCCTCTCTACCATTCCAATTTTCATTTTCAGGGTCAACCAAATCGACGTACCGGTATATGCGAAGATGATATATTTTTATTGTCAGGTGGTAGCAAATCAAAAAACTTAACCATGTGTGGCACAAATGACGACCAGCATAGTAAGTTTGCTACCTGGACGAATCATACTACTCAACAAAATTACTGTATCAAGAAAAAAATGCAACATTTAATATATTCTCAAAAGATCGTAACATACTCAAAAATAGTCGTATCTTGATCTTCCTATTTTCATTTTGAATATCTGAGTCATAAATTAACGATTAAATAAATCGACAATCGTAGAAATCTTTCTTTTTTCAGATTATTTAAGAAATAACGTGATTTTCAGTGTTCCTTTATGGATTTGCAAGAAAAATTTCTAAAACTAATTTAAACGTAAAAAAAACATGTAAAATGTTTCACATTAATTTATTTTCGATAACTTGACAATAGGTTCCATCGAACTGCGATCATTTTCAAGAATAATTACACTAAAATGTAAAACTAATGTCACCATATTTATATGCATCTACAATTTACATAGGAGGAGTGGGGAGCTAGTAGAGCCTAATTCTATTTGACTATTGACTAAATTTGAACTATTAAACAAGGCTTTTTTTATTTCAAGATTTTCAAGCATTGACAATTTTCTATAATTGTTTATGTTGCATTGTAAAATTTTAGAATAATTTAAGTTGAAGGAATGGTTAAAAGTAGTACAATGTTCCGCGAACCCTGTTGTCTTAAGTTTTTTACTGATACTATAATTATGTTCCAATTTAAATTGCCTCACAATCATTACAACAGGTTTGATAAACTCCGCTTTTTGATTCCGGTGGTTGTGTTGGTTTGTTTAAACAATTATAGAAAATTGTCAATGATTGAAAATCTTGAAATAAAAAAAGTATTGTTTAACAATTTTAATTTAGTCAATAGTCACTCCTTCTATGTAAATTGCAGATGCATAAAAATATGTTGACATTAGTTTTAAATTTTAGTGTAATTACTCTTGAAAATGATCCCAGTTTGATAGAAACAATTGTCGAGTTATCGAAAATAAATTAATGTGAAACATTTTACGTGTTTTTTTACGTTTAAATTAGTTTTATGAATCATGTTTCACAAACGTTACACTATCGAATCTCTTAAGAAAAAAATATTTTCTTAAACTGCTGTTTGTCAAATTGAGCAAATATGCAAAGATGTGGAATCAAGAGTTTAAATTATCACTGTATCATTTTTGAGGGAATTACGGTCCATTGATTTTTGTTGTTACGTTAATTTTTTGAGTAAGACATTTTACGTTAATAAAAATCCTAAACATCAAATTTTAGTATATTTCGATGTGGATTCCTTAGAACAACCAATTATGATTACCATGAATCTTAGTGACAAAGTCATATCCCGTTTGTGGGAGATTCGTATTATTCAAATCCCCTTCAATGATCGAGTTCCAGAAGGTTGTTTACAGTATCATACAGGTTTAACTGGTATTGTTAAAACCATGAATTTTGCCGAAAACGGTCGTCATCTTGCCAATCAAAATTACAACATCTGTCTGAGACAAGAAAAAGGAACGTGTAGCATACTGTATGAACCTTGTCACAAGAATGCTTTCAAAATTGGACCCGGGCAGAACAATACTTCTAGTGTTAATGGTGACGCATTTTCTGATGTCGGATCAGGAGATGGTGAATCTGCTACTAGAGAAGACAATAGTTGCAACGATAGGGTGGTAGTTCCATGCCCTTTCGAGGACCTTATAATGGTAACTTGATTAGTGCTGTTCACAATATTGTATTTCTTCTTTAGAATCTTCTAACATACGAATCATAAAAGTGTAAACCGAATATAGTTTTTCTAAATAGTGAAAGTTTTCAGAATTTGTCAACTCTCCCAAAAGGGAGCACGGACTTGTCGCTTAGTAATTATTATAATGTAATTTTATTATAAAGGTGTCTATGAATGGTAGGTATAACACAGGCTGGATTGCCGTGGTCTATTTTGGGTCAATGAAACTACTGAAGATATCTTTCGTAGCCGAAGACGAAACGGTTCAAACTTCGATTTGAACGACTTTTAACGGTGCTCCGTAGATGAAACATATTCGAATAACGTAAAGAAGATACCAAAATATTTCAACACAAAATTTTTAATAACACTCGACGAATCGTTTTAACTTGACGTTCATTATCAAGAGTAATACATATATTATCTGGCGGATCTATGGGGCGACGGGGTGTTCAGATCTTAACGCCCGCTTCGGGATCAGTTAAACTATTTATTTACAGAAAATACAGTTTTATCAGGATTATTTGCGGATAAATGACTATTGTTAAGCAAATTCATTAAAGATGAAATTTTAAATATTGTAATAATTTCATCAATGACTGTGTTCTTACTAAATTAATTTTTATGGTTTAATGATTCGAGGAAACTGTTAATTAACAGAATTGGTAACGATGGATAATTCGTAGTATAGATTTTATTGGATTTACCCATAACAATTTAAACGTTTTTGCGGTTATTCAATTTCGGTTTGTATACGAAGTTGCTTTTTAAATATCATTTTAAATGAAAATTAAGTCATTTTATTGAACTTTGAAATCTGTATTTTATTTCAGGAAGTTTTTTACTTGTTTTGATAAATTTTATCTTTTGTGATATTATTTATTTATAAATTTTTGTTTTGAAAATACTATCTGTAATAATAGAACCAAATCCATAGATTTCAAACATTAAATTACAAAAGCGTAGGGTAAAATGATGTTCTTTTTGTGAACATTTATCTACAGGGTGTTTCGTTGTAACTGAAAAAATTAATTAAACATAAAATCGTAATTTAGTTTTCTTTTTAAGAGAACCCCATGTGCTTTTTTTAAATTTCTTCTGCTTACAATACTTCTGAAGGAATTTTACCCAGAAACTGTGTTTTGTTTATAAATTAGCGAGAAATAATGACTCTTTTCTCTTATTTCCAGATAAATTCACATATACACTACTTCTGGTAAAGGAAGTACAATAATAAAGTTCTTCTTAAATAAAGAAAGACTCAACGCTAGACTTCTAATGCCCACGTGTGAAATGGGCAAAACACCTGTCCGCTCATATTAAATTCAGTTAGTGGTAATTAGAGTGAGTCTTTCTTTATTTAATTATTATTCTTTTACCACAGTCTCCTATTTTCTTCTTTGAATAAAGTTCTTCAATTAAATTTTTCTTTATCTCATGTCTCGTACTCAGGCCCTTAAATAAACTTTTTTTATTTAATAATTAATTGCTGTTGTTTGTCGCTTTTATTACTACGAATACGAATAAAATTACGTTTATATTCTTTGTTTGCAGCCTGGAAATGTTGGTGTTGGTTTCTGTGATTTGTCTCTATGTGGATCGTTTTCTTGTCCGTCGGGGGAGGCTGACTGTAAAGTAGAAACTAACGTTGTTCCTTTCAGGATTGGTATTCATTTTGGCCCAGTTTCAAGAGAAGAATCGCCTGAAGATAACTTGGGAGTTTGTTTGAAATACGAACAACAACTTTGTACAGTATAATAACTAAAAATGGCTTTTAAAGGGGAGGACCGGAAATCGTTGGAATCTAAAAATTACTATTGATTAATAATTGAATAAATATAAATATAGTCAACTTTTATTTTAAATATATGCAGTCAAAATCTGTTATAATGACATCCAAGGTACACACAAAACACAAAACAGTTGGTTACAAAAATTTTTATTGTTATCCACAATAATATTATTTTACCACCCAGTGACTTCCTCAGGTGGAAATATAATAACTTAAAATTAAATACAAAATCCTTAAATACTAAATGAAAAAGGAGAGGGTGGAGGTAGGTGAGCAAATTATGGGAACTAGAGATTGAGTAGAGGAGAATCATTTATATCAGTTTGATCATTTAATAATAAGCCTAATTTATTTAATTTATTAATCTCCATACATTCCAACAATTTATATTTAGACACTTCTTTTCTACATGTAATAATTTAAAATTGTCATCAAAGTAATGGGAATATTCTAAAAGATTTCTTATGTTCAAGAATCCTATCCTTGAAACATCTACCCGTCTGACTTACATATTATATTTCCACCTGAGGAAGCCACTGTGTGGTGAAATAATATTATTGTGGATAACAATAAAAAGTTTTGTAACTAACTGTTTTGTGTTCAATTTCAATATGGAGTTACAAGAATTAACAGCTTCATCGATTCACTACTCATATTTTATCGTAAAAACCGATAGTCGCAAACACCGGTGATGCTTTAGCAAAGTTTTCTCAATCTTCGTATGCTTTGTTATTCCTGCTAATTTAATTAAAAAAAATCTATAAAAACGTTTTTGACTTTTTATCTCAATTTGCAAATGGTTGAAATTGTCGAGAGGATGCACCAAATTCGTTTGCGAAATCGTTGTTTGGAATTTTATGCAATAACTTTGATATAATAGCCGATTTTTTTTCGATAGTAATTTATTTTCTTATTATCTGCGATATGTTAAAAGCTTCACAAAGCTCAACAATATATTTTATTGCGTCTTATCTACTTTTACGATATTAATAGCCATAGACCATTATACCGTGTCAGATGTGGATACTATTCAAATTGTATAATAAATAATAATATAATACAGCTGCTCGTTATAATAAACATAATTCTCCGAATATATTAGATAAATATAGTCGTTAATGAGGTATGTTGTGATAACCAATGTTGTAAAATGCAGTGTTTTTATAAGACGGTCATATAGCATTCAGCCAGGACCTGTGATTTTGGTCACTATATATGTTACGGGTAAAGTTAGATAAGTGAGTAAACGCAGGTTTACCCGAGTAAACTACGTAATACCCAAGACTCTTGGGTAAAGTCCAAAATATACTTAGAATTGAACACGTTTCGGGCTTTACCCGGGTAAACCGCGTTTTATCCGCTTTCGCTTGGTTAAAGTTGGATGTACCATAAATGACAAGGCCATTAATGTTTGAAAAATATATATAATTCAAAAAACACATTTTACAAACAAAAATTAGAATTCTAAAACTGTATTCTCTTAAAGGTAATCTACTCATGAGTACTTATTTGTGAAAACAAGACAAGCTGCTGTGACATTTCGAGTTGCAAAGATTTCCAATAGCTTTACCTAACCTAACCACAAGTCCTTTTTTGACACATATTAGTTCTTTTTGACACTCTCTACATAAGCGCAGATATAGCTTTTTAGATTTTTACTATTTTTTTAGATTTTTACTATGTTGAAAGTATTTACCGTCATCACTTGTGAAACATGTTTAATTATAATAAATATATATATATAAATATAATAAATAATAAATAAATGTTTTATTGTTGACTTATTTATTTTGAACGGATCATTTATGGAATCACCGGGGCTGTCTGTCTGCCTCTCACAAGTCCCTTTTTTTTTCAGAGACTTTTTGACGTAAACAATTCAAATTTCGAATAATTACGGTAAGCAGTAACTTAAATACAGGCGTCAAGTGGTCTGGTAGAGAATAATTTGTTACGCGACGCCCAACTCATACTTCACTTGAGGGATTTTTTCTTCACATTTTTGGATGTTAATCAGAATTAGAGTCCTCTGATATGTTATTTGAAATTAAAATAAAAATACATAATTGTTCATCTACAATTACCATTAATAATTTGTAAGATAATTGAATGAATTGATACCGAAGGATTTCTTTCTAAAAAATGCAAGACAATCTGGAAGTAATTAATTTAAAGCTTTTGAAACAAATATCGAAGGCAAGAGTTGAGGAAGAGATACTTTTACAAATATAGGTTAAGTACTTACTTAAAATTTGCTGTTAGTTCGGAAGGTAAAGGTAAACCATCCAAAATAGTTTAAATGAAACAAGGTTAACATTATATGTGTACTTCATTGGTGAAATAACAATATTCATATTATATTACAATATGAGGTGAAATTATTTAGAATACTTATAGTTCTATCAGATACTATAAATTTCTGTGCCCTTGTGAAAGAATTGTGAGACTTAGTTACAGTTGGTGACAACACCCGAGACAAGAAGAGTTTAACATACAGTCTATTGTAATATTTATTATGGAACACTGGACAAAATAAAATCCATAATTATTATTTTTTATATATGATTAATCACAATAAAACGCTTTTAAATGTTTCAATTAGTTTATTTAACCACTCGACATATGTTTCGACTTATTACAAGAGTAAAATTACTCTTGAAAAAGACCCAATAAGTCGAAATATATATCGAGTGCTTAAATAAACTAATTGAAACATTGAAAAGTGTTTTTTGTGATTAAACATATTTAAAAGATGTTTCAAAAATTTCCAACCACAAGTTCTATTGATATATTTTTTTAATTCTAAAACATTTTAAAATTGATGTATATAACATTTAGAAAAATAGAAACCGTTCAAACTAAAACAGAAAAATAAAATCATATGTTCGTTGATATAGAGGGTTATTCAAATTGTGGTTCATAAGACGTTTTAGGAAAACTAAGCGTGTTAGAGATTTGAAAATTTGAAAGTAGTGGTTAATAAGGATGATCTTTTAAAATTGGTTAAGGCTTTCGCGGCCAGTTGATGAACTAGTGTAGTCCTTATTCGGGTCCAAAAGGCCGTGGTTGGTTGGAATTGCTTCCTAACGTTTCTCTAGCACGAGTGGCGAGCATTTTCAGGGGTCCTTCCGTCTCCGATGCTGATGTAACTAGCGAAACGTTAGGAAGCAATTCCAACCAATGACGGCCTTGAGACCCGAATAAGAACTACACAAGATGATCTTTTTATCTAAATTAATTTTAACTGTCTGCCACTTCCGGTTATACCGGAAGCTGATATCAACTTTGTTTATTAAATAAAATGGTTCGACGAATTCGTAGGAAGCATGAACTTTTAAGGTGACTTTAATGGCCCAATATACGCCTAGTTTCCGATATAATTTAATTTATAGAAGAAAGATTGCTACCGCAACCCTAACTACAAAAAATTATAACTACCATAAAAAATGACTTCGAGTATGGAAACTTTTACTAGCTATAGTCAAGTCATAAGGCTAACGTCATGCTAAAATTAAGATTCATAATTCATTTAGGGCATTCAGAAAAAAACAAATTTTTGAAAATTTCAAACACGATTAACTTCATTTGTTCAAATGGCACCTACCAAACTATTTTATTTTGTCATTTGGTTTCTTTTTTTATCGTCTTTCGATACTTTTAGAAGTTTCCCATTGTTTTATTTAAAAAAAACAAAAGCTTTTATACTTCATACGAATTCCTCGTAACAAATATACCATTCCATTAAAAATAACAAAGTTGACATCTACTTCCGCTATGACCGGAAGTGCAAGACCGTTGAAATTATTTTAAATAAGAAGATCGTCCTTGATAACCAGATTTCCAAATCTCTAATATGCTTTATGTTGCTACTAACCAGTAAAAATTAATTCTCAAATATTCAATATTGTCTGGAAACAAATGTCCCCAAATTACCCTGTGGGGCCCTATTTAAGTCAAACTTTTGGTATGTAATAAAAACGATTTTCGTGGATTATTAAACACGTTTCTAGTTAAACAAGGGATACAATAACATTACCCAAAAGCCAATCTGTTTGAGGTATGGAATACCAACCGTAAAAATTTAAGGAAATTGTAATTTATTTTTATTTTGTTGTCTCGATTGTTGTCCAAATATTTGGAGTTAAATTTTTATAATACATAACAATTAGCAAAATAAAACAAAGTCAAAAGTTTTTCTTACGTATGTACATGAAAAGTATGCAGTGAGGTAATATACATTGTTCCTTAAAATAAGGACAATTAAACACTAAAATTATATTCAATGGTCGCGAATTTTTTTTAAATAAAATTTTACAGGTACTTTGTTTTCAACAAATAATATATTACATACAATAGGTGTTATGCTCTCATTTTAGTATTTAAATACTTGTAAGTAACAAACCTTTTATTTATTTTTTTAAATAAGTATATCTGTAACTTTGGTGGACAGTTGTTTCATTTGTAAATATGCCATTACTTGGTTATATATCTATTAATCTTATAATTATAAAGGTAGAAATCCAATAATATAATTTCTTTAAACTCTTTTTTTTCCGTGAAACTTTACTTATTTTCATATTTATGTTCATACATATGTCTGAATATCACTTACTTGTGTTCAATTAAATTATAAAGTATTAATTACAGTAAATTAATTTAAATATATTTGTTTAGAAACCCAAAAGGAGATATATATATATATATATGAACTAGTGTAGTCCTTATATATATATATATATATATATATATATATATATATATATATACAGTAACCCTGTAATATTTTATATTATTATTGAATAAGTACATCTTATTATCTAAAACAGGGCTGCCCAAGTATGAGAAGTACTTATATACCATGATACAATAAAGCAAGGTAAGACATCTAAATGCAAATAAAATCTTAAATATAATAACTAGAAAGTTTGTTGTGAACAATATTAAATATTACACAATTATATTAGTACAGACATTTATTTTTAATTTTATCCTAGATCTTTAAGTAAAGTCTGGTTCATTGGAATGTAGATCAAACAGACGAAAGTATAATTAAGAAAAGTAGAAAAAGCTATTATTAAAGATCTACTAAAAACTAAAGACAATTGTGTTGCACAACTGGCAAATTAGCCGTTTCAACATCTGAACCTTAGATTTGAAAAGTAAAAAAATAAAAAATATGATATAAAAAAATAAAACATTGCATTTTTTACTGAACATTAGTTAATAATTTTGGAAAATTTTCTTTTTTTAGAGGTGGCTGAATTCTGTAATTTTTTATTGAGTACCTTTATTCTAAAATATATACGAGACCGAAAAAATAGCCTTTTACAATTCTCGGAACATGATACAGAACAACTGGCATTAAGTAATTTTTGTAAATAATTTTTTGTAATTAATAAATTATCGGAATTAGAAGTTGAGTTCTTGCATTTGGACCATGAATTCTGCAGATGGGTTACATAACCCTCTCTCACTAAGATGAGAAATCCATCTACGATCTTGGGATAGCACTCTGGATGTATCATTATTTTGGCCAACTCTATGGCATATATATCCTGTTAGATGTTCTAAGCCGTCATACTGGATATCATTTAGTTTTATCTCAAGATTATTGGAAGGTGCTTTACAATCTTCATTTACTCTAACTGAAGAAAAGACACTTCCACATAGATTAATGTCATCAATCTTCATACTTGGGGTATCGTCATTTCTAACATTCCCAAAGTCTGAATATGAACCCTCATTACGACGCAGAATGTAAGACCTGAGCCTATATCTAAATTCTAGGACATATGGATAGTCATAGAGCCGTCCATTTGCCCGTATGGCACCAAAAAAGTTTTCCAATATGTCATTTTCTCATAACGAATTTCCCTGCTAGAGTTTTGTTTGTTACATCGTTCCAGAGGTAAATATTTTGAAGAAGTAGCTTACTTCTTCAACACCCTAACTCCACCATTTCTACGAGAATAGCCGAGCAGTTCGTGTTTTAGATCGCGCAAATAATCGTCTTTCTCAAAATATTTTGAACAAAACCGTGCAGTAGTTACATTGAATTTATCCTCACGTTTACATAACCCTATTCACTCACTGCATTTTTTTGTCTTTCGGAAAATTAAAAAACCTTATATTCTTATCGAAATTAATTGATATGTTGTCCACATCACATCCATACACAGCACATATCATGGTTAATTGCTTTTATTTACAAAAACAACAGAAACTCTTAAAGTATGTATAGCTCGAAATCCTTTTTAACGGTATAACGGTTTAAATATTTAATTCGTTGCAATTGCTGCCACGGAATAGGTCACATAGCGACGTCATAGGCCAGCCACGCCCTAGATGCGCGATATCTTACCTTGCTTTATTGTATTATGCTCACATACAATTATTATTTAATTTCAAATGTTAAAATGATGTAAAAAGATGCCTACTGTCACTTTAAACGTTGGCGAGAATCAAAGTGTTTACAAAAATATAAGAAAAGCTTCAGTTCATACAACATACATTTATTTTTAGAATTTAATTCTTGTTAGCTTTTGTTGTAAGTAAATAAACAGTGGCCGCAAAAATATGAAACGATTTTGTTTTGGACAACCCTGACCTATAAAATACGCATCAGTATAATTATACTCTAGTGGCTTATGAACATGATTAATACGTAATCACAGAATTAATAATTATAAAAACACTTTTTCGTTTTTTCATTAATTAGTTCGAATTATAATTGAAATTATTTAATTAAAATATTCAATCGAAACTGAAGCGTAATCAATAATTAGTAAAAAATATGAATTATAAAGAATTATTATTATTATTATCCACGGATATTAAAAGATTGCCGAAATTTTAAATTTTTAATTTCAGGTTAATACAGAGTATTATACTTTTATGACTTGCGTTTATAACATAATGTAGAACATCTAACGTTCTTCACATAGATCAAATCATTTTTAAATATTGAGTTCATTGGATCATGTTTATATAACCATTAATTATTATTATTGTTTAATTGTTTATTTAATATTCACTCTCTTTTATTGGCTCATGTGGATAATGATGGTTGCTGGTATTATACCCTCGGGGTAAATTTAAAGTTTTGAACGTACGCAATCACCAAGATTGGTAATTAATAATGTAACGTATAAATAACATATGGGAGAACAAATTGAACCAATACTATAAAACATGAATAGGTAATATTTTATTTCGTACAATGCTAAGTAATTTTGAAATTGTTCGCTGTATTCGTGTTATTATAAATAGATATATACTTTTAATTTTCGTTGCAAGAAAATACAGTGTTAAGCAAACAATTCTTTGACTTTAAGTTTAGAACGCATGGGTATGGACCCTGGAAAGTTGTCTGTTGCCGACGTTTCATTCTCGATTGTATAAAATATCCTCAGTGTCCAAGTTTCATTGTCGTTTATAAGAATTCAGATTTTTGTTATTTGTTATTTAAGTAAGATAGTAATAGTTATATTATTATTATTATTATTTATTATTTTCATTACATGCCCCTTTACATGGAGCTTTTGCAATTTGCTTCCAACATTGTATACAAATCTTATTTACGTTAACTAATTTAAATTCCCTAGCAATAATTTCCTTAGATCTAAGTTGATTCCTTCGTTTTGGATATGTCAAAGGGAATTCTGTGGTGTTCACTTGCCAGTTCTGAATGTAGATATTTGATATACATGGAAAGTACGTCTCGCTTCTTAAACAAACTCCTTAAGGATTTCTATAACCATATGGTTAAAAAAAGAGTATTAAATGACCAACTACATATTAAGAATTTACCATTGTTAAATTTAAATTTAGTTAACCACACCCCCTCCCCCCCTCTCTCCCTCCCTCTCTCCCTCCCTTAATAGTAATTAACGATGTATGTAAATAGCTGCACTGATGAAATTTCTACAAACTTCATCTGAAGAAGCTAAAGTTTAGCGAAACATATTTAGTGATTGTTATCAATAAATTCTTGAAACTATTGTGTTTACTTTATTTATCAGTATGTATAAGTTTCAACAAGTTATTAATTAATTTATTAATAGTTGTTTATAAATATACGTTACGAAAAGGGAAAATAAATGTTTGATAATCAACCTCTTGCAAGCCAAGCGATCCCCGATCAATGGATCCATGATACATGGTAGAGGAACCATTGATATATTTACAAGGAATATGAATTCGGCAACAGACGAGGTCCAAATCGAGAATCCTGAACTTAGCACTTAACGACATCCGCGGAAATCAACGAAAAATTTCCTTGATTTCTTCTTTATCGTAACAAGAATATTATGCAATGTTTTATTTTGCATTTGTTCTAACCAAACAAACAGAATTGTTGTTGTTTTAATTTTGATCTTTAGTTTAATTTTTTGATAAAATTAGGTAAAATACCAACATGCCCAGTTAGTAGAAAAGTACCCATATGCATTATTAATAATAATTAAACGAATATACCAATGAATTGTAAAATTATTATTATAAATCATGTTACACTTGAGGATTGGTTTTGAATAAGGAATTTTAATTGAAAAAATGTTAACTGAAGCATTAGATACGGAAGGCTGATATATTTTATTTATTTCAGTAACAATTTAAGTTAATATGTTATGATTAGAATGAGATATCTGTTCAAAATGATTTAATCATCAAACGACTGAGTAATGTGATAATCGCATTCTTTCTTTGGTCCCTTGTTTGAAAAAAAATTTCAAACAATAAGCCCTGGAACGTTAGTGATAAGTGTATGTATTAGATAAGTAGTATAATATTCGGTAATATTTTTGGTGTAGTAGTTTGTAGAATTATATGTAGATAGAACTTAAAGTTTCTTCAAAGGCAGGCAATATGTACCTATTATAATAAAAATTATTATATACGAGTATATCTTATCATAAATACTATTAATATTACGTAATAAAGCATTTTTGTCCACCTGTAATACTTCTTCTTCATATATGTACGTATTTATGCGATACGTTGCAAGTAGAATGCATTGATAATTAAATAATTAATTATTGCAATAGGAATCACATAAGGACATAAGTATTAAGAATTTAATGTAAGAGCGTTTGCACACTAAGCGATATTTCGCCGATTCACTGCGTGCTGTAAATCGTATTGAGATAGAGTAGCGCTTGCGCACCATATGATATACTTCTGCAATGCTACTTCTTTTCTACAAACAAAAGTAATGAAAATCCGTACCGTATGCAACTACGCATAGATTGTACATGCTTCCATCACACCGCTGCTGTAAATTATTGGGTACTTGTCGTATGATACCGTAACAATTTAATACAGTTGTCACTTTTGTTATCGTAACATACCGTTTCGCAATTGTCTGAAATCGTACTGCTAGCTGTCGCATAATATGCAAACACCCTTGGTAGTAAGTAGTAATACATGGAATTTGAACACAAAACTATTTACATATATATGATAGAGTATCATTATTTATCATTCCTTGAATTTCTGTCCAAAAACAAAGAAAGTATTAAGAATATAATAATCTGATTTTGTAGCCTACAATTTTTAGGTGATATGCGTAGATTCATTTTTATGTTAAATTCAATGGTAATTTAGAAGACTAACTATGTGTTGATGTATATTTAGTTCCAGTTTGTATTCAGTTTCTTTCATTAATAATTTCAATAGAATTTGCAGTCGGAAAATTGAGAAACATCTTTCTAAGAATTTAAACACAAAATATACGCTTTTAGATGCTACAATAAGTGTTATTAGAAACACTTTACACATGTTTCGACCTTTGAGGTCTTTGTCAAGATTTTTTTTGCGTTTCATTCCTACTAGCTACTCATGCTGGTGGGTGGACAGTCCCTCCGACTTACACTGTAGTGCAAAGCCGGCGGGTAGGGCGTAAGGTCCTCTTTAGCCTCCTTTCAGGAATCGTGGGAATGGGTGGGTGGTATGGTTAGGGAGAAAAAGATGAGACGGACGAAATGAAGACAGAAGAGAAGTGAAAGATTATCTGTGAAATATTACTACCCAAGGATTTGCCTAAATGATCCAAGGAAACCACAGAAAACTTGAACCAGAGCAGCCGGACCAGGGTTCGAAGTGGTGACTTCCCGAATACTAAGCAATGATCTAGAGCACTAGACTACGCTGCTCGGTAAAGGTAAAGTACAATGGTTTTACATTTATAGGTATAGGTATTTTGGAAAGACCTAGATTGTACTCCTCAGATATTGGTCAATTATTGGGGTGTTTTTGAATTCGGATTTATCGTTAGTGATATTATGATTACCTTTGAAAGCTTTTTTAATTTCGAATTGTTCAAGAATGTTAATTCGTCGGCATTTATTTTCAGTGTGGAGAATATTGTATTTATCTATGTCAACTTTGTGATTGTTTTATAAGCATTTGTAAATTTATTCCTGTGGTTGATTTTTTATTTTTTTATCATTTTCATGCTCTTTTAAACGTTTTCCAAAATTCCTGCCTGTTTGACCAATATAAAACGAGTTACAATCTGCACAATTCACTTTATATATTCCACTCCTATATAGTTTGTTTTCGTTTATTATTTACCAAATACTTTTCAATGTTGCATTTATTAACCGTTAATAAATGCTTAACTTAAATTAACATTCTTGAGCAATTCGAAATTAAAAAAGCTTTCAAAAATAATCATAATAATTGACGAATATCTGAAGAGTACAATCTAATTGATGGTTTTTCCAAAATACCTGTATTGTATATGATTAATCACAAAAAAACGCTTTTAAATGAGTCAATTTTTAAAAGATGTTTCAAAATTTTCCAACCGCAAGTTCTATTGATAGTATACTTGTATTGTACCTATGAATGTAAAACCATTGTACTTTACTTTTAGTAAGAATAAATTACTCTTGACAAAGACCTCAAAAGCCGAAACATATGTAGAGTGTTTCTAATAAAACTTATTTTAGCATCTAAAAGCGTTTATTTTGTGTTTAAATTCTTAATATTCTTTCATTAAGATACAAGGTGTTAAGGGTACTTATGATCGATCTTATTTTATTAGTTATTTTCATTATTGAAAACAATAAAGTATGAAATTAAACAATTGAACGTGTTATTTATAAAGAACGCCTATTTTAAGCACTTATCTTTGTTTTTGGCCGTTTCTGGCAATCGATTTTGTTAAAACACCTAAAGATTATAAATAAAATATACTTTATCTCTACAGAACTAGACAACTAGCTATCTAAGAGAAAATATATTAAAAAGAGACACTAGAACACTCTTCTTTTAGTTTAAATAGCTCAGTAACGTTAATTATCACAATTGGTAAACTTTTAGAATGTTTAACATTATTTAATAATAATAAATGATAATAATCATATAAGCTTTAAGTGTAGTATTCGTACCATATAACATTACTTATGGATGTATTTAATTTAATTATAATGAATTAATTACACTATGTATAATGTATATAGTAAATAATTAAAACGACAACATATTGTTAATAGTTACAGCTATGACGGCACCGTAGTTGCCTGTGTTGTTATCTGACATTGTCCAGATTTTGTTGTTAGGGTTACGTGTGACGAAGTGAATTCGAGCTTGGGTTTGCCCATCGAAAGGGCTGGGTTCTTATCCAAGCCAACTCCGTTTGGGTTTAGGTTGCTCGTTACGCCTATAGAAACTGAGTAAACGCTAAGTTTAAACAATTAAATGTGACAAATGTTATGGTTTGTCTTTTTTATGTTATTCAACACATGTGCGATTTTCAAAGTAAGACATGAATGGTCAGAAGTAAGTTTATTAATTGTGATGAAGCTATTCAAAACTTATCCTGGGCTTTGTAACAAATATCCTAGAAAGTAATATGTGAGAATTTTCATAAAACAGACGCAACGTTGGAAACGGTGTCGCATATCGGATTGAGTTGTACGCTTTAAATCTACTCTATCATTTATTGAATACTTCTTTTGTCCTACATTTGACAATGGATACACAATTGAAAAGATCCTTTGTTATAACTAGACCAGCTATAAAATACAGTCTTTACTTTAATATACTCAAATATCACATAAACCCTATTAGGTACAGAGTACAATCAGCTTTCTTTTAAAATAACGTTGTCACTGCTATTTCTAAGATTTGTTTGTATCTTGATTTTAAAATTTAATGAATTACATATTCTCTTGCTATATTCTTTGAAAATAGCAGCTGTGAATTTTTATTGCACTTTTTTATTCTATTTAACTGTTATACAATGACAAATAAAATTACTAATCATGAATAATGAAATATATTGAAGAATTTTTAGTAGACGTAAATTTTAAATACGTCAATGTGATATCAATTATTGTATTAATTTGTACTACTACAGATTACCTCAATTTTTCGAGGAAAAATGTTTTGTTATTGCTGTTACGTCCTCGCCGGGAATCGAATCCGGGACCTTGGGCTTTACGCGCCAATGCTCTTACCACCAATAGGCTACGAGAGGTGACAACAGTGACAACGAAGAACGAATCGTCAGAATCAATGTATATTATTATTAATCATTAACAATTAAACATTTTGAACAATTTTCAATAGAGGTAAATTTTAAATATATCAGTATAATACTAATTATCGAATTAATTTGTACCTACTACAGATTACCTCAAATTTTCAATGAAAAATGTTTTGTCATTGCTGTTACGTCCTCGCCGGTAATCGAATCCGGGACCTTGGGCTTTACGCGCCAATGCTCTTACCACTAAGCTACGAGAGGTGACAACAGTAACAACGAACGTATTTACTAAAAAGAAATTTTTCTTCATTATTTCGAGGTAATATTTACTTCTGGCGTTTTTATATTTTTGATGAGGTAGGCTGCTACATGTCGAACCTTACCGATCCGTTTCTGAGCTTTTTTAAATCAGAGTAGAATGATTAATACTATTAGTTCAGGTTTGAAATTCTACTATTTTCTGTGTCTTTATAAGAAGTGATTTTTTAAAAATTTGTTGTACCTTTATCAAAAATTTAGAAGCATGAACTTCACTTTTACAATCATTCGATGGTTGTAACAATGATTGGCTAAGTTGCATTTAAATCTTTTAATATCAAGTGTTACATTTATTTCGCTAGCACAACTCGGCAACTCATGATGCGAAATGGCGTCCATGCGTGCGCTGTCAGAATCTTTTATGCAAAGCTGCACGCATTTATTACTTTCTAGAGTGTTTGTTTATAATAATTTGCACGCTTTGAAACAAAAGTTTTTGGAATGACACGTAGAAATGTCATATCTTTAGGGCTGGCGCAAAATGAGACGCAGCTTCTCGTGACGTGACGAAGGGTGAGTCACGGTGACGGACATCACCAGTTGGATCGCAGTTCTATTCGTGCAGTTTATGTCAGCTATTAGAAATGTGACCTAATTAATCATGTATAACATTTTGTGATAAACATTTACAGACTGTCTGGTGTATAGACTCAGCTACACTGCCTTTTAGTAATTAAATATAAAACGCCTAGTTGATGAAAGTTGTTGAATAGCTCACGCTCGGGAAATATATACATTTAATTCAAAATCAACTATAAAAATATTTACACGTGAAAGATATAATTGGCTAATGAATACTAAGTAACGTAAAGAAACATTTGAATATTTAAACGAATGAATGAAAATCGACTTTCTTATATTACGGCTTCTAATGTTCTAACTTAAAGCTAACAAACAAAATTTTACTGCCTCGGTAGGCGTCAACAAAAATACATGGATTTATTATACTAGTACAACTAAGATTAAGACGGGGTGACAGAAACTTTTAACAGTGACAAAGCAATTTATTGCTGACTGCCATAAATGTTTAATAGAATAGGAGCCACTGCCCTTGGTAGGCGTCAAGTACCCTGTATAAGCATAACCCTCTGATAAGAATGAATGTAAAGAAAGAAAGATAAGATTGACACGTATAAATAAATCAGAACACAAACTAATGTCATTTCTTCGCTGATGCTATCGTTTAATGCGAAATAAATGAAGAAAATCCAGGATAGACCTTTATTATTTTTGGATTGTATTGACAAATCTTTAAAATAACAGGTTACCGCCAAATTTTATACAAAAAATATATAATTATTTTCTTATAAAACACCTAATTGGACTAGACATATAAAGAGGCAAAACTGCGTCATGAAAACTGCGTAACGTAAGGCACGGTGAGCACAAACTGCGTGACGTCTCGCCGAGATACCATCTACGCAGCTACTATTATTTATGTGTCACCAAGCTGCGTCATATTTTGCGCCGGACCTTAAGGTTAGGCGATCTGTACTACTAAAACATTGACACTAGAGGTGAGCAATGATTGAACGACTTTTAAAAAAGAATCGTATGAGCTGCTTACAGTGCAGCTCGTTTAAATGAATCTTCATAGTGAGTAGTAGAATCGTGGAGGATACAGCACTCAGAGCAGTGCACAAGCTCCTTGGATTTCTCTTATGAAATTTAATCGTTTGATACGATTTACCAGCAAGAATCGTATTGCCCATATCTAATTGAGATGTAATCACGCATTTGTTGAATAAACCAGTAGTAGGTATGCGCCATGTGGGTGAAGTTTGGTTTTCGTCTTGCTATTTTGAGCTTGTAGACTTGTTCTAAATCCATGTCGCCAAAAATTCCGGTTTAACCCACTTAGCACATAACTATAGATACTGTATGTGAATAAACAGATATCGAACAGGGATAATCGCGGTAACGGATTTGTGCTTGAGGGGCTATTGGGGCTATCGGGGTTTACAAATTAACTATTGTATAAAAAACTGATCAAGCAAAATACGAAGAAAGAATATTTACATAGATAGTAAATTTGTTAAAAAAGGGTATAATTCATTGGGTGTATGGGTGATGCATTTTACACTCACAGTAATCTATTAATTCCCATATTTTTCGGTGATATGCAAGACTAGCTAAAGTAGTTTCTTTTAAATATATTATAAACATTATTTGTTGATGTTATGTAAATTATGTTTAACACCAAAATTGTTGCAGTATTGATATTCACATACTCTACAGTTATTTAATATAAATTAGTAAAATATCAGGTACAACTAGCAAAATTTAATTAGATATGTAAACTATGTCGTTTTGATTAAAGTGAAGTGTTAATTATAATAAAAAAACAACATGTTCCTCAATTATAAATTATTTAATTACGGTTTTTATGTAGTTAATAACTTTAGCAAATGTATAGTGTGGTAATAAAGTTGCTAATAATATTCTCAATGAAACTAATTGTAATTAATATATTTTGGTAAAATTTTGTTTAGAAATTAACTACTTTAGTTACGTGTTTGTACACATCATGCAGTGAATTATTATAGTAACTTCAATCTAAGGCATCTACTCCTATAAAATCTATGAATTGTGCATATAAAAAATAATTTAATAAAGGGGTCGATTTCTAGATAATATTTAAAACACGTTGGAATTTATATTAGCAATTAAGGAATTTCATATTTTTATTCGAGCTGCAATGATACATTTCGTGAGGGGTTGTTCAAATATTACGTAACGCAGTTTATGAATATCATTCACTTCCCTCCCTTTCCAGTAACGCGCCGTAAAGTACGTAACACCCAAGGGACCATTCTTACCTAAAAATGTTAAAATTGTCGCGAAAAATACCGGAAAAACTCAAAAATATTACGTAAGAGAGTTGCAAGAACCTCCCTTCCCACCTGTAATCTCAAACTACGTTACTAAATACTTGAACTGCCCCTTAATTATTCATTTGAGGAATAAATTTGGGAGTTGAGTGAGAGGGAAATAAAATTTGCTCGTTGGTCTGCTATGAACCTAAGCTTAATACTGTATAAAAGAACAAGAGTTAATAAAGGCTTTATTGACTTCTCTTCCGAATTTTTAATTATAATTTTTTATAGCTTTACTCTTTTAATATAAATGTAGGAAATAGGAAATGAGGTTGTTTTAGTTCAGTTCAGAACATAAAACGAACGAAAATCATTATTATTATGAACATTTTTTTAAAAACAATTATTAATAAACAATGAATTAAAGTAGATAAATATGTTTAGTTGTTTACCAGTCTTAAAAATTAATTTTGAGTTAAAAATATCTTTTTAAGAATAAGTTTATTGTAAATTGAACTGTCTGACAATTAGAGACATTAGAAGTACGTTTTAAACGAAAGTTTTGGTCTGGATCTTTATAATTTTATATGAAAAATTATTTAGATGACATTGTGTAGGAAATTAATTTTGTAAACATAGTAGTTTTTGGAAAAGTCGCATAAAGTTAATGCCAATAGCGTAATAAAAATTTTAACCATCGATAGATACAGAAATATATTTTAATAATCAGTCTAAATTTTGATGGATGAGCACTGTTGTCGATGGTCCATGGTACTTATTTTTTAACCATGACGTGTCTTCATACCGTAACCTAATTTAAGCTTACGAATCTGTGGACGAGCGATTAGCCACAGTCACTAACCCATCTTATCTATGATTCTACGACAACCGTATTAAAATATTGACGATTCAACACGTTCAACACATTAATACATTAAATAATTAGAGGTACGGATGAGTACCGAGTGACTTGTAGTGTGTATAATGTAAAAAATAGATTTAAACGCCTTATAACACTACAAACAATGTTTATTGGTACAACCAAATGTATACATTTCGACTACAATGTAGTCATTTTCAATGGTAATAGTAAAGTAAGATTAAGAGAAGATTATACCTAAATATATTCTAAAAAAACTACCTGTAACTTATTGAAGACTATTGAACAGGCGATTGTTGGTGAACGGCAGATCAAAATTCATTAAAGAATCCCTGAATTTATGAATGGAAATACACTCGTAAACTTTTAGGTAGATGTAATTGTCACAATATTTTAATAGTTCAATATTGTGGTCTATACTACTATATGTCCCGTGTTTAAGGCATGGTATGCAACTGCTGATTTGGCATTGTTCTGTTTTAGGTGGTACAGATGTTCTTTTAAACGTATAGCTAGATTTCTCTTAGTTAATCCTGTGTAAACTTTATCACAGTCTAAACAATTAATAGTATAGACCACAGTATTCAACAATTAAAATCTTGTCACAATTACATCGAGTTACAGGCAGTTTTTAGAATATATTTAGGTATAATCTTTTCTTAAACTTAGTTTACTATTACCATTGAAATGATTATTTCGTAGTCGAAATGTATACATTTGTTTGTACCAATAAACATTGTTTGTAGTGTTATAAGGCGTTTTAATCTCTTTTTTATAACATTAAAACATTGATGATTTTCAATTAAAAACATTCTGTTTAAACGGTAACATCCTGGACATCGCAAGTAGGCGCGTTAGTTGGTTATATCCTTTATTTAAATGTTCTAATGGCCAGATAGTTCCGTAATGTTGTATTATGAGAACAGATAGTTCCACAAATTAACCTTACAAATATACCTATACCCTAGTACCATAGACACGTAGCACAATATTACAATGTGAAGTGATAAATTCTTAAATTCTTTTTTTTTTCAACGTGTTTGTAATTAACGTTAAGTGTTAAAAATAAATAGGTTGAGCATATTGACTTGATAAATTTCCTTTAAGAGATTTCAGTTCCACATACAGTTTTGCAGAAGATTTTTTTAATAGATGATAGAGACCGAGAAATTTTTATATAAACTCTGCAATCAAGATAAGTTTTCTTGATAATAGGAAAAAATTCTAACTCAAACCTTTTATAATTTGTAGACTATGGAAAAATAACATTGCTCTAAAATGACACACCCAAATGTGATGCTTCAGACACCCATGAAAGATGAAATATCTTGACTCAAAACTGCCAAAATCACTTAGAAAAAATAAGAAAATTGTTCGACCTGCTGAAAGTCGAAAATGGGATTTGTTTATCCAACTCCTTACTGTCAATAAAAAATATAACTATATGTTTAAAGCATAAGCTTAATAAAATCATAGGAACCGAAATCATTTTAAAAAGATATCATGTAGATGGGCGTGGATTGTACGAGGCATGTTTTTTTAAGTAAGTACTGTTTTGAAATTATGACGCCGCAGCGCTACGGTCAGCGTTTCGTGCATACGCACCGAGTACCTACATCTCTCACCTACGCACTGACGCCATTACAGTCTGATTCGCCCTTGTTTACGTTGTTTACTGAGTATCTGGGCTGTTATACGATTCCTTAGTCCTAAAGGACTAAGACCGATTGATATTCATCGTGAGATCTGAGATCTGTGCTGTTTACGGACAAAAAATTATGAGTGATGGAATGGTAACGAAGTGGGTGAGAGCATTTAAATATGGCCGCACAAATGTGCATGATAATACCCGATCGCATGTGGCTAATCGGACCAAAGATCTCATCACATATTTTCACTGGGAAACTCTAAATCATCCTCCGTACAGCCCTGAGCTGGCGCCCATTGACTACCATTTGTTCTTGCACTTGAAGGAACATCTGGGCGGTCAGATTTTTAAAGACGATGACTTAGTCAAAACAGTTGTGATGCAGTTGTTAACAGTTAACAAGTCAGGCGGCAGAGTTGTATAAGAAGGGCATTCAAAACCTGGCCAAACGTTATGACAAGTGCCTCAAAATTGAAGCAAATTATATAGAAAAGTAGATAAAGGTACAGGCTTTCATGTAAAAATGAAATTAGTAGGATATCCTTGCATGTTTTTTTATTAATTTCAAAACGGTACTTACTTAAAAAACATGCCTCGTATAATAGGGTACAAATACGAATTATCAACCCTTGCTCTTTAAAAAAGTTTGAAATACTAAGCAGAATATTATACAGGTGAAGATGAGAATAATTAAATTGTAATTTGAATACATTACGGAATATGAAATAGCATAATTATCGAATAAAAAATTTTCAATATAGATCCTTGAGAATGATTCTCATTGCTAATATAAATATTTTTAAAATGGTTCTAAAGGGGCTTTGTGATGGATACAGTTAAACGCATGCTTTGCACTAACTTCACTATACCCAAAACAAACACATACGTGTGTCACTTATTGTCGATTTATTTCACAGCTCGGTTTGGTTCCATTTGTTCTAACATTGGTGTTGTTTTGTACCGTTTCTGTAAAAATTGCGGCATTCATCTTTACTTACACAAAAATAAAAATAAAAATAAGTAGAACCACAAAAATGGGGATTAACCAAAAAGTTCATTGTACGCGACGCATAAATGTTTCTTAAACAAAAACAGATTTTTAAGAGGACAAAAACAAAATTTTGAAAAAAGTTAAGTTAGTGCATTTGCAAATCGGAATATATATATATATATATATATATATATATATGTTATAGTCAGTACCTATAATAATTTAAGCGAAGTGCTAATTTAAAAATTTGCAAATAAAAAGAATAATAATTCCTATTAAGCTGCTGCAGAAAAGCTAAATTATAAGAAAATTGCAAATGTTAGTATCTAACAATTGATATTTTAAAAGTACTTTTGATATTGGACATCTTCCTTCATTAAAGAAACTGGTATAAACATGTCGAAGCTTTCTAAAAATTTAGATATTCCGTAAATTTGAACACCTCCAACACTATAACTAAATTTTTGAACAAGAACTAAATGTTTTTATTAATTTGGTTTGCTTGCCTATTATGTAGTATTAGCTGCGTAATGGATTCAGTTTTTCAAGTAGATACCTTAGCAAGGCCTTGAGAAACATGAAATACCACGGTTAGCATTAACTATTAGTAGATGACTTGTAGTTGTTTTATTTTGGATCGTCAGTGATATCAATAGTCACTTATAGTATAAAACATGACGACAGCATTTAGGTAAAACTAAAACAGTGATCCTGAAATAAAAAATAATTGTGGTTCGCCTTTCTCATTCTCACACGGCCTGATTGGTTGTCTCTTCCTTAGCTATATCCCTCTCTATCAAAATTAAAAAATAATTTTCGCTCCATGTTTTTGCTGAAAAGTTGTTTCAAGACTAATTTGGGGCTCTAGAAAGCAAATATGAAAGTCCCGGGCCTAACACATAGATGGCGCTAGTTTTATTTCATTCACCTCTTTTTCAGGTAGTACCTAAGGTTAGTACCTTCAAAAGACAGCTGTTAAAATTTCATGATATTCTGTTATTTTCAAAACAATGGACCAAAAACAATTTCGTGTTTTAATTTTACACTGCTCCTTGATGGGAAAAAAACCGTTCAAGTGAAGTGAAAAGTTTGTTGATTAAACGAATTCATTTTTGTCGGTTTATTTTTCTACCAAGCAGGCTGGGTTCAAACCGCGTTAGAGCGAGAAACTTGGACCACAATTGTTTTCTATTTCAGGTTAACGCTATACTATTAAATGCTGTGTCCATTAAGGTCGGAACGACTGAAACGATAGTCAGAGTGTTAATTTATTAATGCAATTAACTTTTACTAAAAAAATAACAAAAGATCGACGGTCTTAAACAAAACACTAACTTTGCTGCTTTAGTCTCAAAAAAAAACAATATAGTCTGTTTTTAAGTATAATTTGACTTTTGTAAATACAGTAATAAGCCATACAATACTTACTAACATTCTCAGTAATAACATACTCAGTATTTCTTCGAAGTTATAGCATACTGGGCTGTCCATATTTTAATTAAATTATTATTTTCTGTTTTAATAAAGCTCCATGATTGTCTTGTTCTTGCAGAAACACAAATAAAGCGTAAAATGTTGTGTCCACACGTAACTTGTGAAAAGTATGATTTTACATTTTTTGCAATTAACATAAACTTAATCTATTAATTTCAACTTACCTGGTTTATTTTCCATTCCTATGTCTTTGGGATGGTTTGTTTTAACGGCGTTCATTCGTCTATTTTGGATTGGCACAGGTCCGACTCCTGCAGGTGGAGCACCAACTGGTCCTGTAGGTGCCTGGCCAGGAAGTCGAGGACCTCTAGTTGGTTCAACAGGAAGAACTCGTCGTCTCTTCTTCGGAAGTTTTGCTCTGGCCTGTTAAAAATATACAAAATAATTTGTCGAACGGAATGATTAATTAATTCATTAAATTTCAATTATCAAAAAAAAAAATAATAATTCTTATTTATATCGGCGCATAAATTTAGGGGCAGTTGTTGGATTCTTACTTAGTTACGTATTTTATTTATTTGCAAAGGTATGTAAATAATCAATGGTGTTTTGCCATGTACAAAATGAGTTTCAACGTGGTTTCATCCAAGATCAGGAATCAGATCCCAAAATCCCTCTAATTTTCCCTAAATTATATTATAATCCAATCATACCCGTAGACCTACCTCTAAATATTATACAAATGAAACAATTTAACGGTTGGTAGTAGAATATCTTCAGATTAGGCAACGACATTATCAAAGGCGAATACAACGATAATTAAACAGACCATCAAGGACTTTCGAGATTAATTGGAGGTCAAACGTTCACAGAATTTCATAAATAAATTAATGAATAAATAAATAGACGAATCTAGATCTAATTTATTAATATACTCGACATATTTTTCGGGCATAATCCATAATCAAGAGCTACAAACATACTACAATTACAAAATGCATTTTCTTAACTTATAATTAATCGGTAATACCTAAATAATTGCAAGATTTTACTTTACAGAGAGCGGAAGATATTTGTCCCAATTCTCTACTATTATTTACTGTAAGTAACTTATTGTCTACTGCTGTTTTGATCTCTAACTTTTCCAACAACAACTTCCTACATTTATTTATATTGATATGCAACACCTTAATATTGTTTATGTACGAAGCATGTTTTTTAAGTAATACCGTCTCGAAATTCTGGCGCAGCAGCGCTGCGGTCAGTGTTCCGTGCATGCGCACTGAGTACCTACATCTCTCACCTACGCACTGACGGAATTACAGTCTGATTCGTCCTTGTTTACGTTGTTTACTCAGTGTTTAAAATGTCTACGATAATTGTGAGTCTCGCCGAGTGTGAAGTCCGGAGTCCGCGCTGTTATACTATTCCTTAGTGCTAGAGGACTAAAACCGATTGATATTCATCGTGAGATCAGTGAAGTTTACGGACAAAACATTATGAGTGATGGAATGGTAAGGAAGTGGGTGAGAGCATTTAAAGATGGCCGCACAAATGTGCATCACAATGCCCGTCCGCTTGTAGCTAACCGGACAAAAGATCTCATCATATCTTTTAACTGGGAAACTCTAGATCATCCGCCGTACAGCTCTGATCTGGCGCCCAGTGACTACTATGTGAAACGTCTGGGCGGTCAGCGTTTTCAAGACGATGACGAAGTCAAAACAGTTGTGATTCAGTGGTTAATAGTTAACAAGTCAGGCGGCAGAGTTCTATAAGAAGGGTATTCAAAAAGGTCAAACGTTATGACAAGTGCCTCAATATTGAAGGAAATTATGTAGAAAAGTAGATTAAGGTACAGGCTTTCATATAAAATTAAAATTACTAAGATATCTTTGCATGTTTTTTATTAATTTCGAATCGGCACTTACTTAAAAAACATGCCTCTTAGATAATATGCCTAAAAGTAAAGCAGCGTTGAGATATGCCACTTATTTTGGCTTTTTATTAATACTATAAATATTTTTTTAAATCAAGTTTTTATTGATCTACTAATCTGTGCACCACTGTGATAGTCTTGATGAGATATTGAATTGTATGATTGTGTATCGCATTCTTTGTGAAACATAATGTAATACTTTCGACAAGTAACAACACACTGGGAAATTTCACAATTTTTTTAAATTAAAATCTCAACAATATTGTTTCAACCTTCGCAGGTCGTTCTCAAGTAACAGATTTTCTCTTGATAACGACCTGCAAAGGTTGAAATAATATTGTTGAGATTTTAATAAAAAAATTTTAGTGAAACTTCCCTGTTACTCGTCGAAATTTTACAAGTATTGATTAGATGTATCATTTGTTGTATTATTGCATTTTGGTCCTTTCGTGATAGATGAATTTGTTGCTTTATAATTTAAATTGGTAATGGTGTATACGCGCGACTCAAGGTAAAAATCACTTCAATTTTTTTTATCTACTTGATACTATTTTTTGTAGATATTTTAAGGTGAGGAAGACCCTATTATATATATCATCGTCATAGAGTGATCAGTCTGAGGACTGGTTAGACAGCCACTATATGCGAACAGTAAACTAATCGAGGCCTTCTTCTGCCTCCCTTAACTCCTATTTCTGCATCTAATGCCTTTAACTGGCCCTTCATACGTAAAAAGGTGTACTACCAACCTAACTTTTAATTGAATCTACATTTACTTGATGGAAATTCATTGTAATATTATAAAATAATATAACACTTATAATTTCCATCAAATTATTTATATCACTTAATATATGTTAAGTTAAGTTAAGTTGTTCTCCTGCTCTTTATAATATCTCTTCATTTCTAACCTAACCTTAATCCATGGTATATTGAACAGCCGCCTATAACACCACATCTCAAATGCTTCTAACTTTGTTTTCCTCGGCGTCTACCGTCCTCGTTTCGTATTCATACAGAGCCGTGCTCCAAACATACCTACACTTTTAATAATCTTTTTCAAGTTCCTAAATTAGAAAAATTCCAATGCCTATATATTATTGGAATGCTCTATCAATTCCTAAAAGTCAAATCACAGTGGAAAGCTTACGAAAATGATAGACGAAAGAAAGTCATCAAATCATATTATTTAATCAGAATATTGGCACCCATTTGGCAATTACTGTTAACTATTACTGTGTAAAAGTAACAAATCTATTGTGGTCTACATCTAATATTTACAAAATAGAGAAGTGATGTAAAAGCTACGCAAATAATAGAGATTAATATTTACAAAAAGGCACCGTTTGTATTTATATTATTTTCATCACCATAGTCTCCTTTTCCATTTAGAAAATAGAAACAGGTATCTCACATTTTGTGTTTGTATTTTAAAATATAACGATTTCAAATAAATTACTTCTTTGTATATATAGTACATGTTGACATTTTTATCAGATGTAAAATCATAAATAAACGCGAGAAAATGTACAAGCAGATTTTATCATCTTTTACTAGCTGTCCTGGCATGTTCAGTTCGTAGTATTTTCTCTCATTATATATGCAAGTCTTATCGTTAGTAAATCTTTCGTGAAGCACAGGTGTTTGTAAATTTCACACCTGCAACCAAGACAAGTAAATCACCCCAGTATTTCCTTCCGTCTGACATTTTGAGGATACCCGGGATTAAGGATATCTTCCTTGGGTTCACTCAGATGTAACCAAATGTAAAATCCATCGCTACACTTGCATACAAAACGACTCGAAATTGTCTACTTCAAAACTAATTATTGTAAGACTGTTGACAGAATAAGAATTAACAAATGGTATGAACTTCGTATTCGGTAAACGTAGAGACAATACGAGGTATGTTTTCTGAAATGCACTAGTCAGAACCGAGCATGAATGTATACAGGATGATCTTAAACAACACTCGGTGTTAAGTTTTACGTAGTATAACGGGTCAATTAAAAATTCCCAGTTGAATTGAACAAAATGTCAACAGAATCTGAAATGCTTACTGCAGTTTATGGGAATGACTGCCTGTTTCATGTGCGTGTGTTTCACTAACACAAAATATTCAATGAGAGGTATAAAAATGACAAAGATGATGAACGTCCTGGAAGATCTTGCATTTCAAGGACTGAAGAAAAGGTGGAAAACATTAGTGAAATAAATTGTTAGAAAAGACCGGCAACTCAGAATTCAACTTAGAATCTCAACTAAATCTATGAATTCAAAAAAAGAAGGCATTAAAATCCTTTTACGTCTAATTTTTAAGTAGTTGTTTCTGTTGATTCCATATTTATAAATCTATGAACATTGACAAAAAAAATACGCTAGGATTTTAATGTAACAAAAGTTTGTGCAAAAATGGTCACATAGTTTCTCATATCAGAGCAAAAAGAACATCGCGAGGCATGTTGTTTGACGCAGATCCACACTGATTTGAAAAAGTAACCATTATGACCAAATTTGGGTCTTCCAGTGTGATCCTGAAACCTAACGAAAGTCAATGCACAAGAAATCACTGCCATCGCCAAGTTAATCAGTATTTTAATAAACTAATAGTAATTTAAATATGTATATTAAAAATAATAGATAAAAGAATAAAAAGAATAAAGAGAATAAAAGAAAAAATTAAATTGTGGTTCATGTAATAAATTTTACATTGGTCTCACTGGCAAAAATTTTGAAACCAGAATTTTAGAACATAGTAGGTTTTTATATTGACAAAAAAATAAATTCTAATTATGCAACTTATTTAATTGAAACTAACCACATTCCTAATTTTAACTTTGACATTCTACATATGTTAGAAAAAGGTCTTAAATGAAATCTATTTAAGTCACTTGAAACAGAAATTATTAAATGAACAATTGGATGTAAAAGTTCCCCCACTTATTAATTTAAAATTATTATAATTTTATTGTTTAATAATCATCACTGTTACATTTAATTAATTTTAGAATTATTTTATTCACCTTATTGTTTAATTGTGATATATTCAGTTATATTTTTAATTCTTATCCCTACTGTTTATCATGATCTATAAATATCCACTCTGTAATAGCCTGTACCACATTCAACCTGAAAGCGAAACAACTGTTGTTAGTTAAATATTTTTTGTGAAAGTATCGTTTTGTAATTTTATTTTCTATTAGTAAGTGATAAGTCTAGACTTTACTAATTTTTGTACATTTAGTTTCGTTAATCGCCTTACTGGCCGAAACAAATTTGTCGAGTTCGATTAAATAATATTATGAAACTTAAGATATCAAAAAAAAGGAATTAAAAACTTTATTAGTCTAACTACCAAGGATCACAGATCCTCACATTTGGAACGCGTCCTACTAAGTAGGCACAGCGAACCGAAAGCAATAACCCACGACCGGTTTCGAGCTATTGGGTTTCATCAGGTGGGCGCTGGCAGAAAGATTTTTTCAAGCTATATAATAAACATAAATATGGAATCAACAGAAACAACTATTCGGAGGGCTAATACTCCTACCGGTATTGAATTACACTGTTGATTCGATTGAATATTGTTAGACGAAAATACAAAAGATATCCAAAAAAGGAAGGAATCAAAATCCTTATTCGTCTAACTACCGAGGATCACAGATCCCCACATTTGGAACCCGTTCTACTAAGGAGGCACAGCGAACCGAAAGCAATATCTCACGACCGGTTTCAAGCTATTCGGTTTCATCAGGTGGGCGCTGGCAGAAAGATTTTTTCAAGCTATATAATAAACATAAATATGGAATCAACAGAAACAACTATTCGGAGGGCTAATACTCCTACCGGTATTGAATTACAATGTTGATTCGATTGAATATTGTTAGACGAAAATACAAAAGATATCCAAAAAAGGAAGGAATCAAAATCCTTATTCGTCTAACTACCGAGGATCACAGATCCCCACATTTGGAACCCGTTCTACTAAGTAGGCACAGCGAACCGAAAGCAATAACCCACGACCGGTTTCGAGCTATTGGGTTTCATCAGGTGGGCGCTGGCAGAAAGATTTTTTCAAGCTATATAATAAACATAAATATGGAATCAACAGAAACAACTATTCGGAGGGCTAATACTCCTACCGGTATTGAATTACACTGTTGATTCGATTGAATATTGTTAGACGAAAATACAAAAGATATCCAAAAAAGGAAGGAATCAAAATCCTTATTCGTCTAACTACCGAGGATCACAGATCCCCACATTTGGAACCCGTTCTACTAAGGAGGCACAGCGAACCGAAAGCAATATCTCACGACCGGTTTCGAGCTATTCGGTTTCATCAGGTGGGCGCTGGCAGAAAGATTTTTTCAAGCTATATAATAAACATAAATATGGAATCAACAGAAACAACTATTCGGAGGGCTAATACTCCTACCGGTATTGAATTACACTGTTGATTCGATTGAATATTGTTAGACGAAAATACAAAAGATATCCAAAAAAGGAAGGAATCAAAATCCTTATTCGTCTAACTACCGAGGATCACAGATCCCCACATTTGGAACCCGTTCTACTAAGGAGGCACAGCGAACCGAAAGCAATATCTCACGACCGGTTTCGAGCTATTCGGTTTCATCAGGTGGGCGCTGGCAGAAAGATTTTTTCAAGCTATATAATAAACATAAATATGGAATCAACAGAAACAACTATTCGGAGGGCTAATACTCCTACCGGTATTGAATTACACTGTTGATTCGATTGAATATTGTTAGACGAAAATACAAAAGATATCCAAAAAAGGAAGGAATCAAAATCCTTATTCGTCTAACTACCGAGGATCACAGATCCCCACATTTGGAACCCGTTCTACTAAGGAGGCACAGCGAACCGAAAGCAATATCTCACGACCGGTTTCGAGCTATTCGGTTTCATCAGGTGGGCGCTGGCAGAAAGATTTTTTCAAGCTATACAATAAACATAAATATGGAATCAACAGAAACAACTATTCGGAGGGCTAATACTCCTACCGGTATTGAATTACAATGTTGATTCGATTGAATATTGTTAGACGAAAATACAAAAGATATCCAAAAAAAGAAGGAATCAAAATCCTTATTCGTCTAACTATCGAGGATCACAGATCTCCACATTTGGAACCCGTTCTACTAAGTAGGTACAGCGAACCGAAAGCAATAATCCACGACCGGTTTCGACTTATTGGGTCTCATTTGGTGGGAGCTGGCAGAATATAGCTTGGAAAAGCCTTTGTGCCAGCGCCCACCTGATGAGACCCGATAGGTCGAAACCGGTCGTAGAATATGGCTTTCGGTGCGTTGTGCCTACTGTGTAGTACGCGTTCTAAATGTGGGTATCTTGATCCTTGGTAGAATAAGGTTTGTGATTCCTTATATTTTTGTATATCTTTTGTATTTTCGTCTAACAATATTCAATCGAATCAACAGTGTAATTCAATGCCGGTAGCCCTTGGAGTAGTTGTTTCTGTTGATTCCATATTTATATTTATTATATATTATGAAATTTCCTGTGTTTTTATGTAATTTAGTGTTTAATAAATCAGTGATAATTTAAGATTGTCTAAATAAATAAAAGCAGCTAGAAAAATCGTTGCAATATTATTAATAAAGTTAAAACATTAATATATTGTGTTGATGAGAACACTGCTTTAAAAGCTGTCTTTAAAACGAGATATTTCTAATAAAGGACATCTTTTCATTAGTTGGACCAATTTCACTAAGATATGAATTCGTATTTACTTAGATACATTTAGACGTGTATGAATACGATCAGACAAATTAATCAGTATAAGTAGTTTTATTTATTATCATCTACTGAGATATGTACTCTATAGTAAACTTTTATATCGGCTTGTTAAATTTTATTTTGACATTTACCAAAATAAATCGACGTTTAAAATTTTTTGCGGCAATAAATTTTCGAGACGCTTAAACGTTTTCATTTTGTCTGCGAGCTGTTTTTTATTTAACGATTTTCTTTTTCTCCCTATTACGTACTTACCTTATTCACGTAAAAAAAGAGACAATGAAAAATAGCAAACTAGCAATTCTCTCTTGGAAAATAAGAAAAACAACATTCAAGAAGGAAAGTGCTGCGCAATTTCCGCGGTTTGTCGATTGTCAGGCTTTGATGTTTCACAAACCGCCTAAACTGCTAATTGTGTTAAAAGCTTTGAATCTACTGCAAAGTTTGTAGAGAGCCTGCGGATCGAAAATTCGTTCATTACACCCAATTGAGAACAATCTCATTTACTCTAAAATCTCTAATTCGTCGACCGCCTTTAAATAGAACGACTAAATGTTAATTCAACAATTTAAGACAATTATTACGAAATCTGTTAGTCGTTTTTAGTATCCTGTATTTAAGATTGGTTAAACCACTTTTCTCCTTTTCTGAGACCGTCGAAAGATTTGGAAAGTTGAAATATGACATGGCAATTTCAAAAAATAGTTGTGGAGTTGTATTCGAAAATGGAATGTTTGTTATCTATACATCTATACATATATATGTGAGCATTTTTAAAATTTCATGGTAAAATTTTAAAAAGTTGGGCATCTGGCATGCATTAGATGACAGATACGGACCACACCGAATCAGTCGGTGAGTCGCCAGGGGTAGCGACTTACGGGGGTGGGGGGGTGGAGAGTGAGCCATCCTGAACACATAAGACTGTCATCGAGTGCTATCTTTTATATTTTTGTAACCGTATAACATATTTAAGATCGAGTATATACAATACTTTTGTATGTTGATGGGAATGGTCGTCCTGATATCTTTATTATAATATCATTAAATAGTTGCTGTCCTGAGTCTCGTGTTTTATTAAACTAAATAAAATATTAAAAAACTAATAAATCTCATATATACTTATAAATAAAATTGGAGTGTCTGTTTGTAATATTAAAATAATCACTTTTTACTAAATGCATATGGATGTATATTTTAAAAATTCTTGTATATTTGACCGATTTTGACGGGACTCTCACTGGCAGATAGCCAATGTAATAAGGAGTAACTTTTTTTTTTTAAATTTTTATTTTAGAAATTAATTATTATTATTAATAAATAGTTAATAATTTCTGAAACAAAAGCAGCCTAAGTTACTCCTTAATGCGTTAGCTATCTGCCAGTGAAAGTCCCGTCCAAATCGGTAGAGTCGTTTCAGAGATTATCTGGAACAAACAGACATACAGACTGACAGAGAAAAATTGTAAAAGCACCTCCCGCCACTTAATATCACACAGGCTGCCCGTCGCGCGGGCTCAGAACGCGCGAGCGGGCTATTATTAACGACTGTGTCTCAACGACTTCGTTAGAAATTTTAAAAATAACTTTTTTGTTAAATTCCAAGCGAACGAAGTCGTGGGCCCAGCTAGTTTATAATAAATTACGATAGAAAGCATACAATTTCGTTTTCTTTTAATATCTTCTTTTACCAAAAGTTATTATCTCCCCGCACGACCTAGAATATTTATTACTATAAGTAGGTACTTGGATAACATAATATTATCGATAATTGCTAAAGTTATTTTAATTGTACCTAAGTTGTAACATCGTGTAAAGGTAAATTTGTGTCTATTGCACTAATGTATCATTTTTAAGGGATATCTTGGTAGTTGATTAGATATAGGGCGTGCATTGTAGGAAGATAAAACTAGAGTGTGCATGACCTTCTTTGACTCTATATGCAGAATCCTAAACAAATTTTGGAAACAATAGTAACGAGGGATGAAACGGTGGTTCCCTATTATATTCTTCTTCCAAAAAAGAAGTCCATGGAGTAGTGAAAGCCAGTGGAAGGGCTTTATAAAAGGACTAATATATTAGAATCGGAAAAGATATTGACGGGGGTAGTATTGTGGGATTCTAAAGGTCATAACTACGTCTGTCGAAAACTATACCACCCTCATGAATCAACTCAGGGAAAATATCAACAAAAACCGCCGAGGAATGTTGAGTAAATGCGTGCGTCTGGTACACGACAATGCATCCGTGTAGTTGTGCAAGTCACAATAAAAATCTTGACTTTGAACTGTTTAATAACCCCTTGTAAAGTCCGGAAATGGCCCCCTTAGACTAGTACCTAATACGGGATCTAGAAAAGGCTTTGCGAGGACTTTGTTTTAGAACTAATGACCATCTGAAAACAGATGTGGTGTCCCAATTTAACTCCAAAGACTGAATATTTTTTTAAAGGTTAAGTTAGGTTAAGTTAGGTTAGGTTAGGTTAGGTTAGGTTAGGTTATCCACCGTTGTAATAAGTGTGTAGCTTTAAAGGGTGATTACACTGATAAATAAAATATGTTCATAATTTTCTCTGTTTCGTTTTTATAACTCAGTCCAAAATTTTTGGCGCTCCTTACTTAGGTTTACTTTTGTTTTGATTTAATCAAATTTTCTATTGACTGAACGTAGGCTTTCACGGCCGGCGTCTTTAGGATTATGGATGTATTCCGGGCTTGTAGGTCGTGGTCTTTGGGATTTTACTCCTATACATCCGTAACAATAAAGTTTCTTTGTCAGTTATTCATAAAACAACTACCTACGACAATTATTAGTAAAATAAATGGTGTATTATTCTTATTTCGTCAGGTTTGACTTGTCTGTAAAACAATTGTCTATCATAAGGTAATTGTTGCCAAATATTGTTTAAATAATTGCCTCCTACAAATATTTCATCATGTCAACCTTTCATTTAGCTGTGACTCTAAAAATATTATGAAATAATTTAAGGGTGTCTGCCGTTATCACTTGGTGAAACATGATTCAAAATTAAAACCTAAATCAAACAAACTTGGGAATTTCACTTAACACTTTATTAAAAAACTCGATACGTATTTCGCCTTATAGCAAATAAATTAATTTATAGTACACCCTAAGAGGGTGGGGGTTGAACATGTTTGGGTCCAATAGGCGATTGTTACCAAAATCTAGTTGCTCGTTGGTGATATTTTTATTTTCTGTTTTAGATTCTTTATTTCTAAATTTTGTTTTTTTTTGTACCTATCATACTAGATATGTATGAAATTTTAGAAATAGAAAAAGCTAAAAGCTAAAATAGAAATATGACCAACGATCAACTAGATTTTGGAAATAATCTCCTATTGGACTCAAATATTTATCAACCCCCACCCTCTTAGGGTGCACTATAAATTAGTTTATTTGCTGTTTGTTACTTAGTATACTTTGTTACTCCTGAAGATGCCCTTATTAGGCAAAATACGTATGAGTTTTTTTAATAAAGTGTTAAGTGAAATTCCCAAGTTTGTTTGATTTAAATTTTAGGTTTTAATAATGAAATAATTTATATAATCGGTGCAGATAACAGCGTAGTTAACGGTATTTGTCTATACTTGTTACTAATTGTGAGCTTATTAATCTTTAACAAGGATTTATTTAATACTGACAAGACTTTTCATTGCATTCACAATGAAACATCAAACTAAGAGAAAAATAAAAATTCAAAATAATGTTTCAATGAAGACCGTCCATTTGAAGATAAAACTTACTATTAACCATCATATTCATTGATAGAAATGTAGGTTTCTGAATTCGAAGAATCGAACTTTAGAGTGGGTCTCATCGCATTAATGTACCGTTATAAAAAATGTATTAGGCTTTAGAAAGATTATTTTTATTTTTAACCTAGCTCCGTATATTCGTTATGAATTCGCTTTTTAATAATACATTCAATACTTGGTTATAATCATAATAATTGTTGTCTATTACAAGGTAGTTAAATAAAACTTTTGCTGTATTTTTAGTGTTACTTTAATCAATTGTTTAGATGTGTATTATCAGGTAAACTAATATTACGGATGAAAATGAAGTTTGCCTTTACGTTGCGTATTTGTTCAGCATCCCAATCGACTGCGAAAGAAAATATTTTATGGTACAAAATCAACATTGCCATCTTTTTACCCCTCATCAATCTTGCCGGGGTCGATCCTCGCCTGGGTTAGTTGAAATGAAGGTTTAAAGTAGGGATTGGATTATCTGTGAGTCAATATCAAACAAAAATTGAATCGGATATTTCGAGGATTCTCACTTTGGTACACCCTTAAAACGTACCTTTTTACGCTCTGAACATAATCAGTGATGGGATTGGCAACTTTACACAAGCAAAAGAAACAAAAAAGTAAAATAGAAAACGGAAATAATGTTTCTCTTTCATATCATTGATAAACAGAAATTCTTGTATCGCTATTGTGCGGTACGATTCTTCAAGAATAAAACTAGTAACAAAAAATTCTTCAATATCCGAATTATAATTCCGATTACCTTTTATTCTCATCAAATGTACTTTCAGAAGATAAAATTCAGTTATTAATGTTTATGAACAAATTAAGCGTCCATATTGATTCGGCTTAAGACATGACTTATAAAGTAACCTCAATATTTGGGAAAATATAATGTGAACTGAAAATTAACACCTTGTGGCTTATAAAATTCATATTATATAGTACTAATATAGTTAACGTGTACATAACAGTACCTAAAGTTTAAATATAAATTTCCCTGTTAGTTCAATAATGGTAGATAATTTGAAATAGATAGGTTTTACCTTTGATTCAGCTTGTACTTTAAATAATAATAATTAGTACTAGAGTTAATAATTAATACTGGTTTTAACTCTTAGTCTAATGGTTGGTTTTAGTCGTGACAATTAAGACTAGCTTTAGTATTGGTCTTAAAGGTGCTCTTAGTACTTACTATTAGGATTAGCTTTAGTCCTGATCCTAATAGCTGCCGATAATGCTCACGATTATGACCTAGTTTCAGTCCTAACCCTAAAAGGCGTTCTTAGTCTTAAATCAGCTCTAATACTGATTTTAAAGGCTGTTATTAGTACTTACTATTAGGATTAGCCGATAATCTTGACGATTAAGACTAGTTTTAGCCTTGATCTTAAAGGCTGTTATAACCGTATCTGCTGTTTATGTCCTTGACGAATAAGACTAATTTTAGTCTTGACTTTTATAGCTGTCCTTGTTTATGACGATTAAGATAAGTTGTAGACTGTACTCTAAATGCTGTCGTTAGTCCCTATACTTGTGGTTATTTTCAGTTTTTAACCTTTAGTTGCTAATTGGCCAATCATTTTAGAATTGTAAGATTAATTGAAGTTCATTACCAATATGATTCGTAAACTCAACAAAAATTAGTAGAATAAAGATTCGGGCTGTAGGGCCGTGATCTAAGTGAAGTATCAAGTCCAAACGTTTCGTCGGCTACTTCAACTGACATCCTCAGTAGTAGTGCTGCGTTGACAACGTGAAAGTAGGTTGTATGTCGAAGTCTCGGCAGCGACTTCGTTGTCAACGCAGCACTACTACTGAGGATGTCAGTTGCAGTAGCCGACGAAACGTTTGGACTTGATACTTCACTTAGACCACGGCCCTACAGCTCGAATCTTTATTCTACTATGGATTCCGGCCGTGAAAGCCTTTGTTCTTATACTCAACAAAAATTTGTATGTATCACAGATAAAGAGTCATTTAAGCGACGACGTGCAGGTTTTTCGTCTCGTATCTAGTAGATTGTGGTAATAAATCTTTTTGAACAGTGTAAGAAGTGTTCTTGTCGAGAACATGCGGCACCAGATTCTCGCTTGGATCTCGCATGTTGCCACAGTATTCGGAAACGTTATAGGGTGAAAGGTATGAATGAAATCTAAACGATGAATTATGTAAGAGAAAACAGCCCTACAAATCATATCCGGGGAACGATGGGAAAAAGTAGGGAGGAACTTGCGGATTTTCGTTCCGGTTTGGTTAAGTGGTTATATTTTAAGAAGGAAAATGGATTCGTAAAGTTCGGGTAGTAAAGGCGACGATCCCAAACTACAATTTACCTTTTAAATAATTTATAAATCAGATTTGGGATGCATTAATATCACATAAAGACAAGAAAAGAAGTGGTGTTGGTTTTGCTTAGAATAGAGACCGATCCCGGAAATTATATTTTTATTTATTTATAAATTGTGTGTGAAACGTTTCATTTTCACTGAAGCATTTTCTAATGATCACAAATATAATTAACACTATGTTCGTAGATCTAGAGTATTCTTTCATACTACTACTACTCTAAATATTAACAATTTATGAACAATTTTTCTTTCAGATAAAAAAGACAACCAAAGGCAGTGTAATCAACGTAATCTGTAAAGTTTTGCTATTATTTGTGGGACCATTAATATTTAGTAAAAGGTTATTTTTAATTCAGGAGATCGACCTGTCAAAATAAACCTATAGCCGTGAACGTACTTAGGGAGGGGCCTGACCGAGAAATTGTAAGAGACCAGGAGCATAAAGCAAATTGTCATAGATTCAAGTTACTTTTTGCTTTTTTCAACATTTTAAAACATGTTTTTTCTATTATTATATGGGACAGACAGGGAGAGCATTTGGCAAACGCATTAAAGAACACGTCAAATCATTTAAAAATGTAAAAAACGATTCGAATTATGCAACTCATTTAATAGAAGAAAAACATGTTTTAAATACAGATTTTGAAGTTATATACACAAAAAGTAAAAGTCTTAAATGGAATTTACTTGAGTCAATGGAAATCAATAAATACAAAAATAAAAACATACTACTTAATGAACAAGTAGATATTAACAACTCCCATCTACTGAATTTACCCGATTTTAATCGATGTAAATTAACCTATAAATATAGATAGAATCGATAGCTAAAGTGTATTTAAAACACCTGAAGAAGCTACAAAGTAGCGAAACATATGTCACGTAACTAATAAAATCAGTGGAGATTACAATACTGTTTTATTTATATAAATTATTGTGTATATTTTATTTATATATACATATTGATTTATAAAAGAAGATGATAACATTGTTTTTAAGGGATTGATTAAATAAAAAAATGATTCTGGTGATGAAATATTGGAGAAACATTTAAAGAGGGATATAACCACCGCCCCTGTAAATAGTCATAGTTTTAAATTTTAAAATCAATCTCGCGTTTATAATGCCCACGTGTGAAGTGGGCGAAACACGTGTCCGCTCATATAAAATTTAGTTAGTGATAATTAGGGTGAGTCTTTCTTTATTTAATCATAGCGTAAGTTCGGCACAACTCGGCGGAAAGAATTTCTTTTTTTTTGACTTTTCAATCGGACTTTCCATTAGAAAATTAACGCATCGTGAGCCTTAATTGTATATTATTTTCGTTTGGAACTGAACTATAAATATCAAAGGCATCATTTTAATTTTCCTTTAACATTTACAAAAATTTCCAATTCTTTTTCGGCTTGTAAATTCTGTATACTATTATTGCAGATTTTTGGTCATAAATCACAAAGTATGCAGTTCAAAGTTAGAAAAAAGAAAACACTTTAAACCCCCCTTCATTAATTTATTTTTTTATTATTAAATTTATAATTTATTTTCCATGATGGCGGTCATTAATTAAAACAATGTTGTTAATTTATTTGTAACTTTCGGTTTATTCAATATTATTCATTATTATTCGGTTGTGAGCAATCTTTGAAAAGTTATGTTATTTGACACAAATACTATAGTATTATTAAGATTAAGTAAAATGTATAAACAATATTTATATAATTTCCAAAACAAAGGCTTTTGTAAACCAAATGAGAAAAAAAATTAGTAGAACTGCATTTTTTGTATTTAGTTTTCGTGTGATAATGGTTGAATAAACCAAAACGTTACAAATGAATTAACAACATTGTTTCAAATAATGACCGCCACCTTGGAAAATAAATTATAAATTTAAAATAAACGGTCAGGAAATCAAGAATAATTTATTATTAAAAAAAAAAAATTCATTTGGGATAATTGCGGGTGGATACATTTTACAACTGTGCCAAAGTTGGCACCATTAGTAGGTACCTGTTGAGATAATTAACGGTGAAATACAGCAATTGTACCTTGTTTACATATTTGGCATGAAGTCTTAATTGAATGTGAATTATTACTTTGACAAATTATAAAGTAGAGACTTCTAGACAAGACCAGGGTTCGCTTTTTTATTTGAGGTACCTAACCGTGAAACTTTTTTGTGTTTCGTTCCCACCAGCTACTCGTGCTGATGGGCGGGCAGTCTCTCCGACCTACACTGTAGTGCAAAGCCGGAAAGTAAGGCGTAAGGCCCTTTTCAGCGTCCTTTCAGTAATCGTGCGAATGGGTGGGTGGTGTGGTTAGGGAGAGAAAGATGAGACGGACGAAATGAAGACAGAAGAGAAATGAAAGATTATCTGTGGAATATTACTGCTCCAGCATTTGCGTAAATGATTCAAGGAAACCACAGAAAACTTGGACCAAAGCAGCCGGACCTGAGTTCGAACCGGTGACCTCCCGAATGCTAAACAATGATCTAGAGCACTAGACCACGCCACTCGGTGTTAATGAAGTGGGAACGGCATTCTTACCTGTGTGTGGCTGTAGTACATGGCAAAATTGGAGACGATCACAGGTACTGGCAAGGCAATCGTAAGCACACCGGCGAGGGCACACAGAGCACCAACAAACATTCCTATGTAAGTCTTGGGTACCATGTCGCCATAACCAACGGTGGTCATCGTGACCAGTGCCCACCAAAGACCGAGCGGTATACTTTTAAAATCGTTGTGTGGATTCGCTTGTATCCTCTCGGCATAATACACTAGACTCGCAAAAATAACAATACCCAACACAAGAAAAAACACCAACAGCGTGAGTTCTTTGGCGGATGCACGAAATGTTTGTATCAAAATCTTCAGACCGGACGAATGCCGCGTGAGCTTGAACAACCTCATTATCCTGATGATCGAGAAGAATTCCATGATGTCAGCATTCTCCAGATGGGACGCAAATTTCCTCAACAGCAGGTCGATGTAGAAACTTGCTGTAGCGATGTAATCGATAATGTTCACCTGAAAAAAAGAAAGCAATAGTAATAATAGCTTGAATAGTATACACAGTTGGTTTTTTGTGAAACATTTTATAAATAAAGAAAGGAAATAAATAATATTGTTTTTTGTTTCACACTTGAAATTTTATTAAATCTCGACAATTGTTTCGGCTGATTTAAGCCTTTCTCAATAGTAAGATGTTACACTATAGTGTAATAGTAAGACGATTCTTGGTTTGGTAGCCAAAAATGCAAGGAAAAGGTTACAATCGCATTACTAATAAATTAAATTGTTATTCCAAAAGATAAAACTACGAACAAATTCGAATAGGACTGGTACCCTGGTGTACATAACGTACCGTTATATTATGGTATCAGTTGTTTTATAATTATCTAATAAATTGGAGTCATATTTGTTCGTGATGGCTGAAAAATGAATACATACACCATATTGTATAACAAGAATTAAGAAATCAAGTTTAGGACAAAAGATGAAAAAGCACTGCCTGAAAATGTTCCATAAATTAATTTAGAAACTCTATACGTAACAACCACAACCCTAAAAAAGAGAACCTAACTTATAGGAAGTCCCAGTCTAAACATAGCGAAACATTTAAAGCGAGATAATATAACCGCTGCTTTTTATAATAATCATACACTAAAACAAATTCTGGTCAATAACAAGTATAAATCATATCCTTTGCATAATGGTAGTGTATATAAAATTAATTGTAAACAGTGTGAATGTTATTATATAGGTCAGTTTGGTCGGAGCATTCTTAGCCGTTGCAAAGAGCATATTGCAAGCTATAGATTAATAGAAAAGAATTCTAATTTTGCTAATCATTTATTAAAAGACAATCATCATATTCAAAATCAGGATATTCCTAATTATGTAAAAATTCTACATTTTGCTAATAAACGAACTAAATTAAACGCTTTAGAAACTTTCGAAGTCAAAAGAGCTCTTTGCAACGATAAAGATAACTTGTTAAACCAACAACTAGATTTGTGCCAATCACTGCTGTTAAACCCTAAGATGTTTTTTATGGGTAAAACCAGTAATTAACCGTCATACACTGTAATATTATACCTAAGTTTATTCCTTCAGTTGTTACTAAACTCCTGTTGATGGCATAACTACCAAAATATGTATAGAGTTTCTAAATAAATTTATGAAACATTTTCACCAAGTGTTTTCCCATCTTTTGTCTGATTAAATATGTTCCATCTAGAGCCGACACAGTCCTCCGTTAATCTTATTAGAAATTAAGTTTGTTACATAATCATTTCACATAGAAATTAATGAATTTAGATTTTTTTCTTTTAGTTATAACAGGAGAGTTTTCTTTTTGCTAATCTCAAGATTCCATGTAGGTTGGCAGGAACTACAACTTGACAGAAATAGCTTGGACTCTGGATTTTCACTGTAGTGGAGACACCCAATTTTGTGTTCATGCTTTCGAGAAGACATGACAGTGTACACAAGATCGCCCTTTATTATCAGAGAACAATTTTGAACAATTTTAATTAGAAAACTTCAACACGACTTTAAAACTCAAAACTTTATTCTTTACCTGCAATCTGAATCCAATGTAAAAATTTAAACGCCAACAATAAACACAAAACAAAGAACAAAATAACATGAGTGACAACAAAAATAACAACTATTAATCATTAAAAATGAAATATTTTGAAGAATTTTTAGTAGAGGTTAATTTTAATACAATAATGTTGATATTATTAATTATTGAATTAAATTTTCGCTGCTACAGATTACCTCAAATTAATGAGGAAATTGTTTAACTGTTGTGTGGCTCTCGACGGGAATTGAATTGATGATACTGTAACGTTCGGAGGTTCAACAATCAAAACTCGAAGACTTTTAAACAGGAACAACAATTTATTTATATTAATGTTAATTAACTTTTAAAACACTAACGAATAACTTATTACTAGATTCAACTTTACTACCAATTACACTATTTATTTATGTACGGTTACTGCCTGTATAACACTTCTCACTTTTCTATTTATTTATTACGCGTCTCGATTTATTTCTGACATTATTTTCAGGATCGTCAATTTATATCTGAACTCTCCTCGGAGATCATCTTTCCACTTATATACTTTCGTTAAATTTCCGGAACATTCCCGATAAACACAGAAAAGTCGGGAGCATTTCATTTTTCGCCTAAATATTGAACAAGTCTCCGCGAAACACAAATACGCTAACATGTACTCAATTATTATGCACACACTTGCAGTTACTATATACACATCGAGGCTCGGCCGCGACCGGCTCGCTCACATACATGGGCACTCGAACGCACACAAGCAAACGCGCATTCGTTACAATACGTTTTGAAGACGGATAGAAACTTAATCTGGATATGGGTTATGTTCTTTATTTAGAGATACGGAACCCATAAACATTTTTAAATCACTTACACTTGAGAATTAAAACAATAAAGTGAGAATAATAAGTTATTGGTCAGTAATCTACGGAGACTACCAGAAATGAATTGCAATTTCAAACTTTTTAGTTCTTATCAGCATACAACAGACGGACGAATAAAAATTCCAAAAAATTACCGACCAAACGGAAGTTGCACAGTAAAAGGCATATATTTGCTTTTATTGATACGCATAACATTGCGAAGAATATTTCGTCCATAAATTAAATTTGTTTAGGATAAGTTTTAATTAAAATTCGTGAATTACCATAGTCAAACATGTATTTTGATGTAAATATAACATAGGAAGAATGGTTTAAAAGATTAATTTCATGATTATTGCAGCAACGGGTAGAAGAAAGATAAAAAGGCCAGTAAATACAAACGTACGAATGAGAAACGTAATTCGTAAAACTGCTCTGTTATGTTCTGTTAACTAAGATACTTAGGAATCAACGCGAAAGAAATTCGGATAGGATAGTATATTTTTAAGCAAGTCTATTCAGAATATATGGTAAAGGTGGGATAAAAAAAAGCAAAGACTGACAATAAACCTAAAAAAACGCTAGGAAAAACTTTTGCCGGGTTTTCCTTGTTATTTGTAGTACATAGTACGTTGGGGTTTGAAAAGTCCATGTCAAATCTTTGACGACTTCTATATTCAATAGTATACATTGATAAAAGAAAAACATTGGAAGCAAGACACAAAAAAAGACAATAACTATAAAATTAAATTCAAATACGAATGTGTTGGCGTTATGGAGAATGAATGTGTTGGACACAACGAGGACTCCATTAAAATAAAGAGAAAAAACGATTGAATAAAATGTATTATTACGGGTAGGCAATCTACGGGAAGTATTAACATCTGTAGTATGGGTTGCCAAGATTCCAAAGAAAAGACCAGAAACTTGTAGAACATCATTCCAGAACCTCCTAGAACAAATCTAGTTACTAAAAAGAAGCTGACGGGTTTATTGCTTTTTTAGCGCGAGTGCCCACCCAATTCATCTAAGGTGGGACACCATCACTCTTCTCCCCAAACACCCCCTCCCTACGATAATTAATCCATTTCCCGTTCTCAACTATCTCAAGGATGCATAACCTTCGGTTTGATCTCCCTTCTCAAGGAGGGGTTTTAGTCGGTAGGTGATTCGGCGAATCTAAAACTATCCCCCCTCCTCGGCGACAAACTAAAAAACCAAACAAGTCGGCCGGGTCAGTTATAGTTATGAGGCGATAGAACGATTGAAGGCGAATGGTAAAGAGCGAAGAAATGAACAGTAGACAAGAGAGATTGTGGGGGGGTGCAACTATTGTGAAACATGTTTAAATATACAAAAGTGAATAAAATAACGTAGAATGTTTCACCGATTTAATATATATCCTAACTAGTTTCGGTCACACGACCATTATCAAAGGATTAGAGTAAAATTTTATACTAAATTTTAAAAGCTAGTGCGACAATATATATACTTAATCTTAATTGCCTAAAAATATAGCGAATTTCGAAGAATCTCTATTTGGATCTGATAATTACCTAGTTAATAACATCTTCATTTGGAAACGTTATGTTGACGATATATTTGCTATTTGGAAAGGTACACAAAGACTATTAGACAAATTTTTGATATTCCTAAATACCATCGATAAGGATATTAAATTTACTATCGAAAAAGAGGTCAACAAAAGTATTAACTTTCTTGATTTAACAATCACCAATTCAAACAATATGTTGAACTTTAAAATATATAGGAAACCTACTCGTGCAGACACCACCATTCTTGTGGATTCAAACAAAATTAGTTGTTTTCCATTAATTAATAAATCGCCTTTTAAGTATACCTTTATCCGTCTCTGCCTTTAACTTAGAATTTAATATTATTAAACATATCGCTGTGAACAATGGATTTAATCCAAGGATAATAAATAACCTACTTAGTATAATACAAAAGAAAATCTAATCTCGGCTTCTTTATAACAGTATGTCGTCTTCAAAATGTACGCGTCTTTATTTCAACATTAACTTTATGTTTAAAAATGTATTTTACAAATGGAATGTAACACTTGTCGAAAATAACAAGTGCAATTTAAGGTCAATACTTTCAAGAACCACACCAAAACCAAATGTATTGGATAAAAGTGGCATTTATAAAATACATTGTAACAGTTGCGATGCTTGCTATATTGGACAAGTGGTAGGGCAATCAACGTTAGAATATCTGAGAATGTAAAAAGTATAGACAAAAAGGACACCAAAACGGGCTTTTAAGAACATTGTCTTATCTAAGCACCACTTGGACATAAAAAATGTTACTGTACTCCATAGTGGTATCAGAAAAAGCAAAAAATTACTACAGATTAAAAAAGCCCTGTCCCAAAATCTTAATTTAGTCAATAACCATACGGAGTTAGATTTTGTAAATTCCCCACTCATTTTAGGCAATTAAGATTAAGTATATATATATTGTCGCACCACTAGTTAGGATATATATTAAACCGATAAAACATTCTACGTTGTTTTATTTACTTTTGTAGAGTTATAAACTGTTAGGTGTGGTGTTGTTCGAGAATTTATTAGCAAAATTAAATAGTTTGACAGTGTTAGCTGTATTAATTACGCGATAGCTTTGTGACAGTTGTTTGGAAATACCCGACGGTATATTGTATTAAGAACTTTTCTCGGATTTGCTGCGCCACTATTATAAAGTAAAAACGTTAAAAGTATAAGGACCATTTGGCCCATCTTTAGTGGTCTAATTCTCCTTTCCGACACTTTCGTGTTTGTTTTTTTTACAGTATGACGATGTGTGTTTTTCAAGTTTACTCTGTATCAAAGTAATGACGAAGCTTACAGGTATCCGTCTTCTCTATTTTGTTTTGCACACGAAATAGCTATATCTGGTGGTCCCGTGTTTTTTATTGATTGGCTTTGGGTGCTTCTTACGTTAATGTAAACTGCATTGTATATTCAGTTTGTTAAGTAGCTACCTTCTTAAGGCGCTTGTCAAAGATACGAATCACTACAGTTAGTAGTAAATATTCATCAGTGGAAGGAGATAAACTTGCAATAAGTTGACTACTGATTGATTATTAAAACAGTTATTGAATTCACTTAAATATGTATTCTTAAAAATGAATATGAAGTGTAAAGATCAAAATTGAAAGTTATGCAGACAAGACGAAGAACACTTAATGACACAAGGATATAAAATTATACGCTTGATAGTCTAGGATAGGTCATTAGATTCTGATATTGTTATAGTTAATGTTAATTTTATCACTTATTAGGAGATCATTTCGAAATTGCTGGGCTTTTGGTACTTACCGAAGCAGTTATGAATTCGCATTTATTAGGAGATGCGATAAATCTAATAATTATTTCGAATGTGAACCAAGCGTTACATATACACTCGATGTAGAAGAAGGCTATGTGTGCATCGGTGTCTGCCTTGTCTATCATATGACCAGTTTCGTTGCCCGCCGTCCTAACTGAAATCGTCCTCAGATACGGCACTTTCATGTCTGGATGGGTCTTGAGACAGAACGACAAGATCGAGACGCAAATAAAAAATACTGACAGAACTCCTATCACCTGTAAAAAAGAGAAAAAATATTCAAATAATCTATTACATAGCATTGTACCTATTCGAATGTGTTGTTACAAACTTTTTATATCAAAAATAGATTCTAATAACTTTTATTGAAGACATCCATAAAACGGTGTGTCTTGGTACAAACGACCAAAGTTGTCTACTATTAAACATTAACGATCTATATAGGTACAGAGCTTTATAAAAATATTTTCAAAATTTACTATTTTTAAGAGTAAGTAAAATAATAAATAATAAAATAAAATGGGCAGCTTTTAAGGGTCATTACTAATTTGTTTATAGTGTTGCCAAATTTTATTTAGTTTCTGATATACAGGAGTTTTTCTAAAAATTGCCTAAAATTTTAAATTAAATTAACTTTAAAATAAAACGAGATAGAAGGAAACTCTTTTAACAAGAAGTGGTCAATATGTGGTCGCCTATAAGATACATTTATTTGTTTTTTTGAACCGTGTGCAGTTTTCGAGATTCAACTATTAAGTTTGTTTTTTAAAATACGGACCTGGATTTTTTTTTTCAAAAATTTGAAAGCGTATTTTATTACCTTTATAACGATACCCCACATGATCATATTTTTTTGACGTTTCGATGTAAAATATCCATCTTCAGTATTTTTAATTTGTTTTTTATTACTTTTTATTTTTCATGTGTTTCAAAGTCTGCCTTGCGTTACAAAAATAACTAACTTTGCTTAAGTAATACATAGAAATAAAATAAAAAGTCCTGATGATGGATATTTTACATAGAAACGTCAAAAAATACGATCATGTGAGGTATCGTTGTAAAGGTAATAAAATACGCTTTCAAAATTTTGAAAAAAAAATCCAGATCCGTATTTAAAAAAACAAATTTACTAGTTGTATCTCGAAACCCACATACGGTATAAAAAAACAAATAAATGTTATAGGCGACCGCATATTGATCGCTTTTTGTTAAAACCGTTTCATTCTATCTTGTTTTATTTTGAAGTTATTTTAATTTGAAATTTTAGACAACTTTTAGAAAAACCCCTGTACATCAGAAACTAAATAAAATTTGGCATCTCTCTGTAAACAAATCAGTAATTACTCTTAAAAGCTGCTCATTTTGTCTAATTTAACCGATGTTGTAATTTTTACCGTTTCCGAGATAGCAATGGTGAGAACACTTGAAATGGACATCCTGTATACTACATCGCACATTTTTTTTAAATTGTGTGCCAGGTGTGAATTAAATCAAAAGACAGAATGTTGTAGGTTGTACCTACCTACCTACATATAACATGAAACCAATGTTTCATTAAACGGGAGCAGTTAAAATGATGGATTTGCAAACAAAGTTTACCCAATAAATTCAATAAATCATGTGTCATATTTTACGCACTCTCAATTGAATTTGCTTATTACTTACCACTGTAAAATTTGATTTAGATTTAGATTCAATTTATAATACGAAGCAGCCTGTGCATATATATATGTTACAGGTAGATATAATTTACGGTTTGAACAGTTCTACAAAAGGAACATCCGGATGATTTATTGCACTAGATCTGGCGTGAAATTACATGACAAGCTTTCATGTGTCGAAACTACTCATTTTCCGACTCTGCTTATCGACTTTCCAGGTTAAAAATAACTTCCGACGCTGCGCTACCGGAACGAAAATGTCATTTCTAAGTGGCTGTTAAACTGCCGGAATGGTCGAGTTGGTGCGGTAATTTGTTAAAAGAATCCAGAAACATACACGTAACGGACAAAGTTAAAATGACGTCCATTCTTTCAGACAAACAACGCACAAAGTAAGATGAAAAATAAAGAAAGATTTTGATACTAAGACACAAACAGCCAATTAGCCCAGGATTACTTTAAAAAGAAGATATAAATAAAATCCAGCAAACTACTGCCTAACCTCCCTAATTAACTCAACAGTAACGATATTTACTCAAATAATTCATTCCAGAGCTACAAAATGGTGTGAAAAAATAAAATTTGTCCCTGAATTACAATCTGTTTTCAGAAAAAGCCCTGGGGATTATACTATTACGCTATTATCCAAATACGAGGGGGATACAAAAGTAACGGGAATTAGGCTGCGCTGAGAAGAGAGAGTGGGGAAACTCATTGTTCGACTAGGTATCCGTTAGAGATACGTCTCCTGAGTTAGTGTGCGAAGTTCTGTTGCTGTGAGTGCATCGGTTCGTCCGTGGGAATTGTTTTAGTGAAACAACTTTATTTAGCTGAAAAAGTGATGGTTGATTATGGAGAGCAACGTGTGGCTCTGAAATTTTGTTTCCTGTTGGGGAAATTGGCCGCGGAAACTATTGTAGTACTTAAGACTGCTTATGGGGATCTTGCCCTAAGTAGAACTAGAGTCCACGAGTGGTTTTCACGTTTTAAAAATGGAGAAATGTCAATTGAAGACCAACCCCGTTCAGAATGCTCCTTAACATCAAGAAGTGACGAAAACGTCGACAAAATCAATAATCTCGTTCGTGATCGTCGCTGAACTATTGATCAACACTGTGAGATATCTAGAATATCATGGAGTTGAATTCAGAGGATTTTATCCGAAGATTTGCACATGAGAAGAGTAGCAGCCAAATTTGTCACTCATCTTCTTATAGGCTAGCAAAGGGAGCGTCGATTTCAGGCATGTTATGAGCTTCAAAATCAGCTCAAAGAGGACGCTGTATTATTTCCAAGGGATTGCTGGTGATGAATCGTGGTGTTATAGATTCGACCCCTAAATAAAGCAGCAAACAAGCCTGTGGAAGACACCTGGCTCTCCTCGCCCCAAAAAAGCTCGCAAGTGAAATTAAACTTCAAGATAATGCTCATTTGTTTCTTCGATTGCAGAGGGATTGTTCACGCGGAGTTTATTCTCCCGAGTCAAACTGTTCACCAGAAGTTCTTCTTGGAGGTTTTGAAAACATTGAGGGAAGGTATCCGGAAGAAAAGGGCTGATCTTTGGCGCACAAGCGACTAGTTCTTCCATCATGACAACGCGCCGGCTTACACCGCTCTCCCCGTAAAGCAGTTTTTGACCAAAAACGGCATAATACTAATTATCTACCCCCTTATTTACCGGATCTGGCCACCTGTGATTTCTTTTTGTTTTTCAAACTTAAAAGGGACATGAGAAGAAAGCGTTTTACCACTATGGGGGAGGTAAAACAAAAGTTGCTGGAAGGCCTAAAGGACATCCCGATAAGTGAATTAAAAAGATATTTTTAGCAATGGAAGGAGCATTTACAGAGGTGCGTTGTAGTCAAGGGAGAATAATTTGAAGGTGATCAAAATTTGGTGTAGAATATTAATAAATAAAGAAGTTATGACGAAACTCCCGTTTTTCTTGGGCCCCCTGGTATATCTACAAAACTACGAGCCTTGATTGTTGACCCCCTCAATCACAAAATCCTGTAGAAAAAATGGTATGAGAAAGAACTATTAAAACTTAATAATTTATTAAAAGATTTATATTTAAAGGTTACAGCCTCGGTAAAGGGAAAAATGGCATAACTGAGCCATCATTATTTTAGCATTAGTTCATTATTTTTGGTTTATTTATAGCTGAGGTATTTTAAAAAGAAGAAGGAGTATCCCTCTTACCAGCATCGCAGATGGTTTAGTTATTCTTGCAGGCAATGTCTACAGCTGCGAGAAAAATTCTTACGTTACTACTCTTTTGTTAAGGCTATGAACCAAATAATATGTAAAGCAAGTCTAGCAAATAGGTTCACAATCTCATTAAGCAACAAATGAATTAATAGCATAATTTGGAATGTGTATGCACAGCTGTTTGATGCCTTTATATCGGTTATCTTACTGCATTCCATAATACTTACCAAACAACTAACAAATTTTTTAAACGAATATTATCTTTTCTCCAATGTACCCTGATTTTTCCAGTTCGTATAGAAATCGGGACTCGCAGTACAAGATTGAAAAACTAGCTAATTCAATCACAGTCATATTAATAAGTAGGGTGTACAGTTTACAATAAACGAAATCTACACAATCTGATCAACCCTGGTCGGAAAAGAATAAGAACTATCTACATAAACAAGATTAATATTGTATTTACTTTTGATGATTGATGAATAAACCTCTTCAGTTATTAATATGATTAAAAGCTTTTGTAATAATATCTCACAAAGGCTATAGCGGGATAAGAGTGAAAATAGCCCAGTGCTCGATTATAATTTCGAATTGGTCATTCGAAAGGAAATAATTGAAAACTCTTTCAGCTAATTTTTCAGCCCTCTAGGTGGTCATAGGGCGGCGCTATCGTTAAATATGTGTTTTCGAAATTAAATTCTCCTGCCTCACTGTTTACTTTAAAAAATCTGAAAAAATTCATGAAGGTTAGATATTGAGAAGGAAACTAACTTGATTTTTTTCAGATTTTTAGAACTTAAACTGAAGCTAGGAAAAATATTTTAATTTTTCAATAGGGCTGAAAATTTAGCCGAAGGAGCAATTATGTACTTTTGAATGGCCAATTCGAAATTACAATTGAGCAAGGCGCAATTTTCACTATCTTATCCCTCCATAGGCTTTTAAACTCAAACAAGGTGAACCAATATTTTCGTTAATGAATACAAGACTTCTGAACCTCTTTCAGGTGAATAATTTATTATTATTAAACTAAACCCAACGTTTCGCTCAAAGATTTACAGCTTCTTCAAAAGGGAACCGTTGTAGTCAAACATTATGATGTAAAGTATCAACACTCTTTCTTCTATAAACATTTGTATAAAGTTGAAAAAATATTTAAAACTATATAGCAAACTTGTTATTGTATTTGGTGAAGCTATAGCAGATAAAAAAAGAAATAAAATACAACTGAAGAAATTCAAAATCAAATGAAAAACAATACAGTTTAACTATTTTTTAAAAGGCGTCGAAATTCAGAAATTTAAAAACAGATAAGTTAAAATTAAAAAGTATGTTTTACAACAACCATCCATAGTTTGTGATATAGTTAAAAGAAATAGTTTTTCAATTTTATACAATTGTTTAAAGAAAAGAAGATCGTTGATGCTTCACATTATTATGTTTGTCTAGAACGATTCCCTTTTGAAGAAGCCCTAAACCTTTCAGCGAAACGTTGAGTTTGGCTTAATAATAATAAAATATTTACCTGAAATATTTTCATCATAATATAACAATAAGGAAAAAAATATTGATCCTATTATTCTTTAATTCTTATTAATAACAATGTACTTCATTTAAATAAGAATCAAATAAAAAGGAATTGGCCCTTTGCGTTTTTTATAATTTTAAAATTCTTCGGTGATATTTAATAACTTTTTAATTAATAATCGAAGGAATTGGCTACGGAAGTTTTAAAAAGAACAAAACAAAATAACTAAAACTTGAAATTTCAAGTCATGGACGGGTGCTTAGACTTCTTTTTGGCATTTTTGAAGAAAGCTATAACTTTTAGAGAAAAATGCATAAATTGTATATTAACTATAAGTAATTATTAAAAAAGTGATTAAGCGCGAGTTGGAGCTCCGTACCATTGTAAGTTCTAAAATGTATATACTTTAATAAAATAGGTCGATCATGATCAGAAATTACTATTCCCAACTTAATTATTGATAATCAAATTTAAGGGGAAATTTTCACTTACACGGGTCTAGAAAATCAGGGTACAAGAAGAAAAAACAAAAAAGTAGTAATTTTTAAGATTAGAATATTCAGAAATTATAAACAAAAGTATTCAAAGTTAGGTGGCTTTTACAGTTTATTATAATTTTTAATTTACATACAATTTAATCTAAAATACTACTGTTGACCTCAAAACTAAAAACAAAAAAGGCGGAACTTCAAGTGGTGATTTGTCAGTATATAGGAGAATAAGATTGCAAAAGTAGTTTCTATTGGTCTGTTTGACCACTAGCCATTTAAAAATGAATGGATCATTTAAGTCCATTTTAATATGTTGTGACATCCATTCTTAAAAAATATTATTAGTTAAATCTGACAATTTAATTTTTTTAAACAAGTTAATTTATAAAACAAAGTACAAAATAATTAAGTGATATCAGTGCTGTGACAATGTTAGAGAATTCCATTTTTTATCTACATAACTTCTAAAAAAATAACTAGAAGATTGATGTTGGATTTTTGCTTTTGATGAAAGAATCCTCCGAGTAAACTTTCAATAATGAGCGAAACGTTGGAGAGAATTGTTTAATTAATATTTTTTATTACTTCATCAAGTTCGCAGTTTACTGTTTGACTTCAAATAATCAGGGGGGAATATGGATACATAAAATACGATTTGCACAATAGTATTTAATGGACATCTAATAATAGAGCAGGTTCTATCATTATTTTTAAAGTATAATATGGGTTTTGTACCATAAGGTTTTTCTACTCGCGAACGATGAAAAAGGACAAAAGCTAGTTTATAACAAACATACGAAATGTATTCTGTAAATGTATCTCTCTCTCTGGTTGTAAGTAGGACTCCTTAATGCAATAGTAATTTACAAATGGACGCCCATAAATTTCCCTTCCAAATACCGAAAACCTACGAAACATTTCCGTAATGTAGTTGTAATTAATCGTACCGCAGTTACGTATTGTTCTAATCCTTCATTCCCTCTTAATGAGAATCAATACACGATCACGTCTCGTGGAAGGTTTAGTCTGTCCTAATCCTAAATTCTGCGATTTTTCGAGAACGTGGAAATGAGATGAAACTTGATTTTCTCAATCTATTCCGTATAACATGAGGTTGATGATTCGGTCATTATTGTATGAAAGGGTTCATCAAAAATCCCCTTTTATGAAGCTGGCATACAATTATGGAGCCCCTTAGTAGACGGATCTTTATTAACAATCGATTTTCCTTTTTCAACGATTCTATTAGGTATCTACATTATTATACTTGGGAAGGAAGAGAGAAATGCAATAAAAATTATGCAATAAAAATAATAATAATGAATAAGATAATAAGTAAATTATTACTTGGAAATTTGCAAATTTTATTCGTAAAATAACTGTGGCAAAAATTTTGAATTTGTTTAGATTTTTAAAGTTATACTTCTGTTGGAGCGATGAAAGTAAAATTATAGTAAGGGACGAAAATATACACATGTATTCTTATAGGGCGAGTTTTAGCACCCATACTCTCCTTTAATGAATACTGGATGTCCAGACCTTTAATCTGATATATTAAACTTACATACCGGGGGCGACTGCTGTATATTCATGTAATTTTTGCGACTTTATTACTAAAATTTATTAATATGACAATTTAGTGTAATTGCGTCACTTTTTGACGTTCTTGAATATCGTCTTTTACCGGCCATCCTATGCGGAGTTGTAAACCAAATGAATTCTCTGAGTTCTTGATAGAGCGTGTCGCGGAATGCTTAACTGGACCAGCAGGGTGGTTCTGTGCACCACTAGAGCCGTACTTGCTTCCCTCGGCACGTTGATAAATCAGAAAAGTACAATTTGTTCTACATCTACGCGAGGCAAACGTAATGCTTTCGGTGGTAATCCACAGTTCGTTACATTGACAACACTTGTGACACGTAATAATCTACATATTTGTTAGTAGCTCATCTATTATACTATTAATTTTATTCATCTCTAGTAGGAACTACTAACTCTCGATACAGATATAGTTAAAGCAGAGTAAATCTTTATATCAACACCTGTGCTCTGTGTGGACTGTGGAGAGTAGAAGATTGAAGGTTTGTATGTTTTTGTTGCATGTATTGACGTTTGGTCTCGTCGAGTAGTGTGCAAATATCTAACGGTGTGATTGGTCAAGGTGAAGAAGTATCTACTCTGGGATGTGTGAATGTGGTAGTGTGTATGCTAGAGAAAAATATAATAAGTTTATTCTTAAGAGACGCTTGTTATAACGTAGTACGTAGTTGTTGTGATGTTTTGATTGTGCTGCTGTTTGGTTAGATACAACAGTGACAATGTGACAACGGATTTAATTTATAGTTTGTTTTATGTGAATATGTTTTTTCAAAATCCATACGAAGATAAAATTGATTTAAAAAATATAAATCGTCCGTTATCCAAAGTTATTATTGAGACCGCCGAAAAGATATAAACACCAATTTAATAGAGACATATATCTATTAACAATTACATTTGTGGGTGCAACAAAAAACTGTGTCATTTTGTTTTCGTTATTTACTTTTCTGCAGCGATGAAGCATGTATGGAGGTAAGTACGAAAGAATTTTGCTTCCAGGATTGTATAATAGCATTAACTTGCAAAAACTAGGTGATTGAACATATCCAGGATATCTGTTTCATTTCATTATGGGCAGCTACTGTTATATGTAAAAACAAATAAAATATGAGCTGAGCTGAGGCTCATATTCATAAAAAGATAGCAAAAAAGACAGTGTAATAGGCGGGATGAAAAGTTCGTAGGCTAGCATAGACAAAATTATTATTTTTTGAGAGAATTTCATTTTATTATTCAATATAGTTCCCTTCGAGGGCAATACAAAGATTATAGCGCTCATACAATTTTTCGAAACCATTTTCGGTGATTACTTCTTCATCGACGTGAAATTTCTGTCCAGCGAGCATCCTCTTGATGTCTGAGAACAGAAAAAAGTCGCTGGGGGCCAGATCTGGAGAGTACGGTGGACACAGAAGCAATGCGAAGTCCAATTCATGGAATTTTGCCATCGATTTTATTGATTTGTAACACGGTGCATTCGCTGTTTATGGTTTTCCCTTTTTAAGATAGTCAATTAATATTATACCATGTGTATCCCAGAATACTGATACCATAACCTTACCAGCCGACTTTTGCGTCTTTCCACGCTTTGGAGTCGGTTCATCACGTGCAGTCCACTCGACTCTGCTGACTGTAGATTGGACTCCGCTGTGAAATGATGGAGCCATGTTTCATCTATCGTCACATATTTACACAAAAATTTGGATTTATTACGATTGAACAGCTCCAAACACTGCTTAGAATCATCGATCCGTTGTTGTTTTTGGTCGATTGTGAGCTCGCGCGGCAGGTACAGAGCTTTCGCATATACAAATATTCATTCACGATATAACCAGCACGTTCCTTTGATATCTTTAGGGTCTCAGCTATCTCAATCAACTTCACTTTACACTTATCAAAAATTATTTTGTGGACTTTTTTGATGTTTTCGTCGGTAACAGCCTTTTTGGGGCGTCTACTGCGTGCATCGTCCTCCGTACTCATTTTGCCTCGTTTAAATTTAGCAAACCACTTTTCTACGGTTGATTTTCTTGCTATAACTCAGATACTAATAGTGCTACAGCTGTCAAATTTATACACGCGTCTTTTGAAGGTTAGAGCTAACTAAAAATCATATGGATTAGATACTAGTAGCACCATCAATGGGTCAGCCTACGAACTTTTTGTCCCGCCTGTTAATATGCCAATAGGCATACGGTGGTCATTTAGATTAATAGTTAAAAATTAAATTCTTAACTTCCTTTAAACGAATCTTAAACTTTTGCTGCTTATTGTATATACAAACACTTTAGTAAATAATAGAAGCTCTTTTGAACATAGAAACATCCTATAAATTCGGCATTATGTTTTGTAATCCACGTTCATTTCAAATCTCAATACGAAGCGTTGTACGCCAGTGTTGTAGTAGCGTTGTGGTTTATAAGTAAAATACTTCAATTACTCTTATTATTCTGCTGCAGAAACGAGCTTTTGTCTGTTTCCGAAAATAAAGGATTAGTATGAGCTCCTAAGGAATACTAGAACGCGAATTTCAAGTGAGGATTTGGCGCTGGTTTCTTTCAAAAACTGATTCACTACTGGAATTAGCGAATTTGAAAAAACAGTTTAATTAGCTTTGTAACAAGGAACATTCAATCTCCTTTTATACTGAAAAGAAAAGATTATTTCATTGTTGAAAGCACTATATTAATGTGAAAAAGTTTAGAACAGCTCTTCATATAAAACACTACTCTAGATTTTTATTATAAATTCAAATGTATTCCGGAAGGGCTTTATTCCTTTTAGTTCTCTTCACCCATGTGGGTATTACCAAATACAGTACCTATTTGAAATTTTCTTACAAGTTAGTAAGAATTCTCTTCAGTATTTTAAGAATTCTGCATAAGTTATGATATTCCCAACTATATTAAATGGAGACATAATTTCCCTGATGTATATATTTTTGGAGAATGTCATTTGGCATAATAAAGGACTCCAAGTCGGAGACATTTCACGTTCCTTGTTAGTTTTAAATTGCCTCGAACTGACGCTGCTTTAGATTTTGTAGTGCAGTTTATACGTCAGCATAAGTAATACTCCGAAACAGGCTGTAAAAGCTCGGAGCTTTTAAACTTGAATCCGAGATGTATCGATTTCAGGGTTTCCCGTTTAGTTTTAACGGCGAAATTTAATTTTCTACAAAGTAAAGGCACGAACCTGCAACTTTCGACTTGTATATGCGCCAAATTCATTTTGTGTTACATTCAAACATAATTTAGAATTTCCCTTTGATACCAGTATGTTGTGTTTATCTTAACTATGTAGGTACACAAGCTTTTATGGGTAAAGTTTATCCGAAAAACAACTCAAATTTCCAGAGAGCTTGAAAAATAAAAAACTATAAGTAATCAAATTAGCTAAATATCTACCGACACCAAAGGTGAAATTAAAAGGTAGCTTCAATAAATTATCGACTAACCGAGTTGCGTGGTCTAGTGCTCTAGATCATTGCTTAGCATTCGGGAGATCACCGGTTCGAATCGGGGTCCGACTGCTCTGGTTCAAGTCCTCTGTGGTTTCCATGGATTACTTAGACAAATGTTGGGGCAATATTCCACAGATAATCTTTAACTTCTCTTCTGTATTCATTTCGTCCGTTTTATACTTCTGTCCCTAACCACACCACCAACCTATTCCCACGATTCCTGAAAGGAGGTTGAAGAAGGCCTTACGCCCTATCCTCCGGCTTTGCACTACACTGTAGGTAGGAGGAACTGCCCGCCCATCAGCACGAGTAGCTGGTGGGAATGTAACACAATTTTTTTATCGACCAAATCAAAGTTGTTCCTTAAGAGCAATTTGATATAATATTGTCATGTTCAGGTAACCGATCATACGTCAAGCATCAAGACCTTACAGATGTTTCTTTTTCGCCAAGATTTCTTTTAATATTTGATGAATGTGTTTACCAATTCAATTTCTACATTAATATGGTAAGTTCTCTTTATTTTTGTTTTTTAATTTAATGTTAATGATATTAAGTGGAAGGTGTTGTTTTCTAAAAAATAAAACCGTTACTGCGGTAGCGTTGTTTTTTTTTTCCAGCACTCATTTGAAACGTTTAAATATATAAATGCAAATTTAATTTACTTCAAAGGAGAGAACTGTGATGTGGAAGTGATTGAATTTCATTTATCTTCTGACAGAGTTAATGGTGTAGCTCTTTTGTACATTCAATTTTATAAAATATCGCATAAACTTAAAGGTTAATTTATATTAAATTCGTTGAAGCGACGTCATTAAAAGAACGTCGAGAAGAATCGAGGCGAGGTTTTCACTTGTATAAATTTAACTAATCCTTTTTTTTAAATATTCACCGATGGAGTAGTAAAGCTGGTACTGAAGGTTTAAAAAATTGTTAACATTACTTTCATTTACTTGACGAAGAAGTGTTAAAAAGAAGAAATACTAATTCAATTTTTAAGGTCACATGCTCAAACTATCAGTGGTGCAACGTGGATGAAACATTCACAATTATCCAATAAAATATTAACTACAATGTTTCAATACTACACTAGTAAAAAGGTAAATTAACCTAAACTAGGCATTTTACCAGGCAGATTATAGAGTAGCAAAAACACTTTTATTTGATTATTGACCAAATATTAGTTTGCCGTTGAAGCTTTTATTATTTCAAATGTTTCAAGTTAATTCAACTTTTTGCCCTTTATGAGTATGTAACAATTTTAAGTATTAAATATCTAAATTATGAGTTTTATTCAAACACTGTTCTGCTATACCTTTACAATAATTAGAATTGTTCGTATATGTGATAGAACACATATGTTCCTTGAACCTAGTTTCTAAAGATCTTCCGGTCTGGCCTATGTAAATCGCTTCACGATTCTTGCATTCTATTTGATAAACAAACTCAGTGTTTTACTTATTCTTTACTAAAAGTGATTTTAGGTTCCATTTACTTACAGAAACTATGTCTACACTATCAGTTTTTTAAAATGGTTTTTTAGTTTATTATTTACTGTATTGAAGAAGAAGATTTTGCGGTGTTATAGAACAATATTTTGCGATTTACTGTATTATTCAGAAAGTTAACATGTTTTTGAGTATGTAATAGTGAAACGGTTTGTTTTCTTAACCTTTTTGATTACAAATTATCTACTAAGAGGGTACTATAACCGTTATTAAATGCTATGTTACACCCCCATGTACTCGTTACTCTGTAATAGTGTTTAGTTTAGGTTAATGTAGATTTGCGCTTTAAATTTACTCTTAATAATGACCAGTCAAGTCGAAACAATATTGTCGAGGTCATAGTAGGCAAATTTAACGAGGGTTGTAATAATTTGTAACATTTAATTCTGAAATTAAGTACTCATATTTAGTGCACAGCCGGTGTGGAGATAGAAGCTAATTTTCTCTGAAAATACCTAACCGAAATAATAAAATAATTTTGCTTATCAGTGGCGGCCGGTTTATAAATACTGTTGAGTTTCAAAACACATAAAAAATATCTACATAGAATACTAAACCGATGATATTCTCTCTTTGTATTCATTATTTTACAGTCGGTTCTCTGAATCAATGCGAGTTAACCAATCAACTGTGGCAGGAGAGAAAGGAGACATGCTTCGCCATCATACATATAACAGGCGGGCTGAAAAGTTCGTAGGCTGACCCAGAGATGGCGCTACTAGTATCAAATCTGCATCCACCCTACTCTCCAGATCTGGCCCCAGTGACTTTTTTCTGTTCTCAGACCTCAAGAGGATACTCGCTGGACAGAAACTTCACGCCGATGAAGAGGTAATCGCCGAAACTGAAGCCTATCTTGAGGCTAAAGACAAATCGTATTATAAAAATGGTATCGAAAATCGAGAAATTGTATGACCGCTATAATCGTTGTATCGCCCTCGAAGGGAACTATATTGAATAATAAAATCAATTTCTATCAAAAAAAATATTTTTGTCTATGCTAGCCTACGAACTTTTCAACCCGCCTGTTAAGTCAATAAAGTATGAGTTACATTATAGAAGTCGAAATATTTGACTGATTGTAAATGAAATGCGCATGTGTTTTGTATGGTTACAAAAATTCCCAATTTATGTGCTAGAATGGGTATGTATCTATATGTTTTTCAAAGGTGCACTCTAATCTGGCACCAGAGAACCTCAAGCACATTTAAAATTTCCAGATATCCAAATCTTAAGCCTAACATATCTCAAAATCTTGATGTGTAAGAGCAATTCTATGACCAGATTCTAATTGAATTGTAATAAAATAAATTGTTTTGACCTTTTACTTCCTGTATTAATGCTGACAAGAAGGCAAACAATTGCATTTATTGAGTTTTGAGGTCAGGATATCTCAATATACTGACTTGACGAGGTTAGTTGGACTCGTTACCTAACAGATTTTGAAAGAACCAACTGACAATGCGTACCTTTTGTTTTCAAATATTTAATAACAATATTAAAATTTTACATTTTGAAAACAAAGGTTAAAAATTGTTACTGTTAGAATGTTTAGAGACCAATAAACATAAGAACTAAATGTTACAGTAAATGACCAAATAGAAGTAAATAATTTACCCTTAGTCAACATATTCTAAACAGAAATATACATTGCTTTTAGTTAACGTATACCCCCTACCATCTTATTTTCGTCTTGTTATTAACCGATAGATAGACACTAGAAATACTTGGTCTTACATAATAAGTAGTCACCATCTGAAGTCGCCAAAATTTGGCAAAATGTGCCTAGTAGAATTTGTTTATATTAACAAATAAAAGTTTTAGTGAAAATCTTCAAATAGTTTCAATATTTTAACGAGTGCGTGTTTGCTTGTGTGCGTTCGAGTACCCATGTATGAGAGCGAGCCGAGCCGCGACGTGTATATCGTAACTGTAAGTGTGTGTGTAATAACTGAGGACATGTTAGTGTATTTGTGTTTCGCGGAAACTTGTTCGATATTTCGGAGAAAAATAAAATGGTCCCGACTTTTCTATTTTTCTCGGGAGTGTTCCAGAAATTTAACGGAACAGTATATAAGCGGAAAGACGATCGCCGAGTTCAGTTCAGTTCAGAGTTTAGTTCAGTTCAGTTCAGTTCAGTTTAGAGTTCAGATATAAATTGATGGTTGTGAAGAGTCTAGCTATAAATTGATAGTCGTGAAGAGTGTAGATATATATAGAAAAGTGAGAAGAAACTGTACATAAATAAATAGTGTAATTGGTGGTAGTAAAGTTAAGTGTATAAATAAATTGTTGTTCCTGTTTAAAAGTCTTCGAGTTTTGATTGTCGAACCCGCGAACGTTACAATATTATATATTTAAGATGGATTTTCATCAAATAAGAGTTAATCAATTATTGTTAGTGAATAACTATTACCTATAAATTATACAAAACTTGAGACGTGTCAGGACTTGGATCTTTCAAAATCCATGCGATGTCAGTAACAGGTAAAAGTAACTATTTTTCAATAGATAGTTAATTTTTAAAATGAAGTGGGATAGGGTAATTAATATTTCTTAGACAGTCCCACAATCAATTTGTGGTACGTGGTTCTTACTAATAAATTGGATAATAATATGTTAATGTACGATTTGTATTTATATATACGTTATATATGAATGCCTTTACCTGTCAGGGTTTAATGATTCAGTATTACCGGTTTTCGATGGTGGTTATCAATATGTTACGTTTTTGCATGTGCATAATGCGGTTGCATGAGGGAACAACGTCAGGCAAAGGGGCTGAACGATAAGACGGAACGGAGCGAATCGTAAAGGCTAATAGGTAGATCAATTGTTTCAGAAGGAAGATTTATTATAAGACGGGTCTATTATTGTATTAATTAAGTAATAAGACGTGATTGTAATATAATATCCGAAACTTATTTATTGCCATAGTTGTAGTAGTTAACATATATGCCGGTATTTTATACCTTAATTTCTGTTAAGTGTTTCTGTATATACTGTGTTTGTTCATTTGTTCATCGTTATCTTTATTTAACTGTCTGGTATGTAGATAATAAAAGAGAAACTCTACACTAATATGTCAAAATATGTTATAGGTGCTTGGTGAATACAAGGAAAAAAGTTTCCAAATAATTTACCTTTGCCGCTGTTGATGAATATGGCTCATCAAAGAGGGACCAAAGTTTTGGTTTCGTTAACTGCCACCAGGATAACGTGCCCCTGAAGTAGTCCTCTTCAAAGCCAAATTTCCTAGCAATTTCTTCATCACTTGGTTTTTCCGTGTCTAAATCTAATCTATCTAAAACAGCCAGAGTTTCCTGCGTGTCTCTATGCTAAAACAATTAGAAAACAGCAAATAACATCCCAAATTTTATCTATTGTAAAAGTATAATATAAATAAATGTCTGTCTGCTTATCTGAGAAACAATTTATTTTTAATTATCTTGATATCTCAATGGAAACTAAAAAAATCGGGTTTTACAAAGGAAAGTGTGGGTAGAGGATATCCCTGATTGCGTAGAACTTCACACAAATTCACGAGCTTACTCTTAAATTGGATTAAAAATGATACGATATGTCGACCATTGTAGGAGGATGGATCAAATATAAACGAGTCTATGTTCATAAAACATTCATTTTGAAAAGTTTCGTGAAAAAACAAATGCCTCTATTTTTTGACATATCCCCGTTGTCTTTTTATACATTTTCCCTAACTCATTGGTAGTTTTTTCACCCCTTGTCATAAAAAGAAGCAGGGTGGGTGTCTATCCAGTTGCGCACAAACGCCTTCACCTGTTCATCGGTCTGAAATCGCTCGCCTCCTAGTGATTCTTAATTCTTTGAGGGGTCCAAAGATGTGGAAATCACAAGGGGATAGGTCTGGGATATAAGGAGGGTGTTCCAGCTGAGTCCAGTGCATTTCACTGATTTGGGCCTGCGTTAAAGCTACGGTATGAGGCCTAGCGTTATCGTGTAAGAGTAACACGTCACGAATGGGGTGCGTTCTCCTTTTTTGGCGATAAGCAAGTTTTACCTGACTGAGAAGTGAGTAGTACAGACAGTAGTAAGCTGTATTAATGGTTCTTCGCTCGTGCAAAAAATCGACCAACAGCGCCCCTCTCCAGTCCCAACAAACCGTGGCTAAAACTTAGCCTGCAGACAGACGTGTTTTCGGCTTCACTGGGTTTGATTCATCTTTGCGTCGCCAGTCTATGCTTGCTCGTTTTAATGTTGGAGTGTAAGGGTGTACCCACGTCTCAACGCTAGTTACAGGTTTGTGCAAAAAAAATCACCTTCCTCAAAATCGAGTGAGAAGCGCCTGAGAGATGAGAACTCGAGCAGCTTTTTGATCTTCACTCAGCAACTTTGGTACCCAACGAGCTGAAATTCTTCGGAATCCCAGGTTATAAGCGTTATGATTGTGTGGACAAAATTTCAGCTGGTTTCACGTTGCGCAACGCTGCTATTCACCTCATTCTTACTCATTGTGATAGCTATTAACCAAGTGAACACAGCAATACGACGCGTCGTTTCCGTGCTAATTATTTGACTTCAAGTTCCTAACGCCTGGATGCGCCTTGAACAGCTATCCGGCGCGCAATTTAAAAATGCTTGTTTATAAATAAAGAAAGGAAATAAATAATACTGCTTTTTTGTTTCACACCTGATTCGTTTATATTTGATCTACCCTTGTAGAAGTATAATATATTTTATTGGTTGCAAGGTAATTTTATGAAATAAGGTGGATTTGTGGTAATCATTTTCAAAATTTAATAAACTATAAAAGGAAAAGGAATTTCGAGGGTCGGTGAAAGAGAAGAACTAATATTAGATGTTTGATATTTTCTTGTAACGTAAGATATGTAGGTGGAAGAAGGGAATGTTCGAAATTATGGCATATCATAGCGAAAAAGCGCTGTAGCTAATAAACATGGGATCAGAAGAAAGCCGTGGTGTTTTATAGGCATAATAAACAGTAAATAATCTGTATCCAGAGTTATAAACGCAAGTCTTGAAATTTATGAAGCAAATGGAGAAAATAAGATACCACTAAAACTATACTTATTACTCATCGTTAAATTAGAGAGTACCTCTTACCGGAAGAACGAGGGCAAATCTCTGCCTAACACGCCTAATTTAGGTCAGAATTAGCTTTGATATTTGGGAATTAAATTACATTCAGCTATGTCTGATTCCCAGCAGAATGCCAAATTTGATAACAGCGAAATATGTACGAGTAAATGTGAAATAAACTCTTAGAATTTGGGGAATTTACAGGGGTTCTATGATGAATCCAATAAAGAATGAATACTGCAGTGAACTTATAATAAAATTCATACGACAAAAATAAGTTCATTTCTTTAAACATAAGGAAATACACAACATAACACATTTATGTTGGTATCTAAATATATACAGGGTGTTCCAGGAAGATTGTCCAAAATATCTTCATGTTAAGCAATTTCTGATCGATTGTAGTTCACCTTTTATTCACCTTAGTCTCTATTTGATGAGAAATCATTAAGGATGACATCTATGATGAATTTATGATTTTTTTTCGTTTTAAGGATTTCACTTATTATCTACAAATAATTATTGTTACTTGTAATTTTGACATCTTTTTGGGAAATATGCTCAACTTGCTAATGTTTCGGATAATTCTTGGGATATCCTTTAGATATATAACGTAAAAAGGAGCCTTGAAAGTCAGTTTTATGATAATTATGATTTATAGTGTCTAATAACAGCGGCAGTTATTAATAACATAAGAAACTCTTAGCAAGTTTCAATACAATTAATTTAAACTCTGATGGTGCGTAGATATAAAAGTGAAATTCAAAGAACATTAAACTTTTAACTATACTTTAGATTTGGAAATACCTGAGGGTAATAATTAATAAAATAAATAACCAAATTGTAATAATAAAATACGATCTATTTGTAATAATATGGTAAAATATAAAGTGGTTAATAACAAGAAATGCATTATGTTAATTATAAAAGAAAATAAGAATTAAGAACCTTTGAAGACATCATCACATAGAGGATAATAGTTCAATGCTAAATTAATTAAAATAGGTACATTGTACAGGGTGGGTCATTACGTTGAGCGGATAGGAAAAAATCGTGAAAAATAAACAAAAAGTAACATTATTACGAGTGTATATTTAAATTAAATACACAGATGGGAAATTATTTTTTAAAAATAACATCATCCAGAGGTGCGTCATCTCGACGTAAGCACTTTTCGAATCTGAACCTCAAATTTGAGAAAACTCGCTGACACATTGCGCATGGAATAGCAGTCATTTTCTCACGAATATTCTCCTTTAACTGATCTACCCTGTGTTGTTTACTGGTATAAACGTAACTCTTCAAGTATCCCCAGAGGAAGAAATCACAAGGAGTCAAGTCTGGACTTCTGGGAGGCCAAGGAATATCCCCTCGGCGTGATATCAGTTTACCTTCAAACATCTCGTTGACGATTGCCATTGACTCATCAGACTTATGGCATGTCGCGCAATCTTGTTGAAACCATGTCCGCACATTTAATGTTTCAAATTAATCGAGTTGCGGAATGAAAAATTCGCGCAACATTGTTGTGGAACGGTCAGAATTTACTGTTACAGTCTGGGCTCGCTCATCCTCAAAGAAATACTGTAACTTTGGGTGAATGCAGTGGCTTTTGATGTTTTGATTTGGGATTTTCTGTTGCCCAATAGCGACAGTTCTGCTTGTTGACATGCCCATTTAAGTGAAAATGAGCCTTGTCCGAAAATAGAATATTGTTCAGAGTTGGAAAGCGCTCCAACATTGTTTGGGAAAAAATACGGCGTAGGTTATGGTCATTGGGTTTTAACTCCTGCACTAATTGAATTTGTATGGATGCAGGTGTAGGTCTTTTAGCAAAATTTGGCGCAGGGATTTTCTTGATATGGCAAGCTCAGCCGACCTCTTTCGGGTTGATAATCCGGGATCGAGTCGTACTGCTGTTCAGATTCAGTGGCGTTCTTAAAATCGTACGTCTTTCTGGCCCACCCTGTATAAGGTAGAGCGAGTACAAAAACAAATTGGATAAAATTTCACAGTTTATTAAATATTCTTAACGAATTAGTTTCAGCTATGAGACCATAATCATAAAGTACCAAATACTACAATTTTTTGGGTATTTAATTTCCATAAGCTACTCGGGTAGTCCCTCCGACCTACAATAGAATATTGTGACATGTTCTGATTAACACAAGTCTGTACAATTTTTCACACTAGTAAATCTATTCGTCGCCACTACTTATACTCGCGTTCCACTGCCGCCACTCTATAACTATAGCCTGACTATCGCTCCTGTCAACGCACGATGCAAACAAACTGACTTGTTCCGCACGGCGCACTCGCATTTATATTTTTCAGCATTCCTTCTAGAACATTCTACAACCTTCTCGTGTTACTATTGTCTTTTTATTGATAGTTGCTAGAATATTCCAGACGTATCTAGGAAGGGCGAGAATATCTATTATTTTTTCGTTAAACTTTACCCAACGTGTTTATGTTATTGCCATATATATTATAATTATATATAACATGTTTCACAACGAAATACATCCATTTAATTGGATACAATTGTATTGAAGCCACATTACTGTTTCTTTTTTTAATTCTAATTATATCCTATCTTTCAAAATGTTACACTGGCCTTCCATAAACCGAAAAAATATATAGATACAAATTTTTTATGTAATTTACACTTGACCCCAATGACCCCGATTAGCTTTAATAAGTAACAGCTTACTTGTGTGTACGTCATCCAGCAACAGGGTTCCACTTGGTTTGCATCCAAACCCCAAAATTCTAATTCCTCTTCAAACAAAGGTCCGCAGACGTCGGAAGGGTAGTGTAGTTTCCCAGTCCTACAAAAAAGTTTTAAATTTAACGTGGCTCATAAACTTCTTAATGTCTTTCATGGAGGCACATAATCTTAAAATTAGCTGTATCAAATTTAATAACCTGTTACAAAAGTTAAGACGCGCTATTAAAAGTGTTGAAACTTATCTTCTGAAAACAAAACCACACACCAAGATTAACGACGTTCGAAATTATTTTTTACGTAACGCAGTTTTTTTTAGGGACCGACATTACAATTCTCGTAAATATTATTATCATCGTCTTTTATACGATAGCAGCTAAAGTGAATAAAAAATGTGCCATCAGCCGAATTTTTAGAGCACATACTACTGGAGATGGATTTGCTGAATTCGAAATTTATAATCGATAAATAAAGATCAAAGGTAATGAAACTAGGAGTGAGACTCGTACTCTGTATGTGAAGGGAATTCCTAAATAAACAATGAAATACTAAATATAAATATGGAATCAACAGAAACAACTACTCCGAGGGCTAATACCCCTACCGGCATTGAATTACACTGTTAATTCGGGAAGATTCTTTGACGAAGGTACAAAAGATATCAAAAATAAGAAATTAAGATTCTTATTCGTCTATATATTACTGATTTCAGATCCCACATTTGGCACGCGTCCTACGCGTCGTGGTACGCTGTGCCTACTGTGTAGGACGCTTTCCAATGTGAGATCTGTGATCATTAATATTTAGACGAATAAGGATCTTAATTTCTTCTTTTTTTTTGGATATCTAATGAAATACTATTTTGCTAATAATTTTATTTCGTTAGTTTCGGAAATAAGGGAATACCTTTCCTACGTTTTCCGATACATCTCTCTGGACGCACATCAATTCCCATCCAAATAATTGACGTACCTTTTTCGCCATATGTGGTACTTAATACCCTGTATTAACTCCCGTCCAAGCAAAATAACAATACCTTCGCTTAAAAAATACATTTACGGACATATACAACACGACTTAAAAACATTCCCTAACCTTTTTATCGCCGGAAGAAGTTGGGGATGCAATTGCTACAGAATTTGCAGCAGAACTACCGAACTATCCGCGAGTAATACAACTTTCTGACTATCTCATAGATACGTGTATTGATGAAAACGCTACTTTTCCTCCTACCATATGGACTTCTATTATAGCATCTGTAGCACGCATAACAAACACATGCGAATCTTTTCACGCGAAGATTAACGCATACGTCGGATCCCTCGCCCAAATATTGTTACATTTCTGAAGACTTTAAACGATATGAAAATGGACACATACATGAAAAACCAACAGTGTTCAAGAACAAAGAAAAAAAGGAAATGTAAAGAAAGAAGGTGAAAAGACCTATAAATTTATTTCAGGGAAAATTAAAGAAAACTCGGAAAATAAAATAAATAGACACGTTCTTGTTTTTGGTCAACAATGAGCAAATGCGGCATCCACTTTGAATAGAGCTTTAGCTTTCTCATAGTCAAATGTTCATGTAATATAAAGCCAACACGTTCTTTTGATAGCTTTACGATGTCAGTTAACTCATGCAATTTCATTTTTCGATCATTCAAAACGATTTTGTGGATTTCTTTGATGTTTTGTGGTTTTGATGTTACTGTATCATTTGGACCTCCACTGTGTCAGTCGACGTCGTGAATCATCAGTGTCTCTACGACCACGTTTCAATCAACGTTTCAGCAAACCAACGTTTTATTTTGTTTCAGTTGTTTCCGATGGAGTGGAGTCTCCATAACACTTTTCAAGATTGCTTTCATTGCTTCGCTTGAACGGTATTTTTTCCCATCAAGAAGCAGTGTATAATTAAAATATGACATTGTTTTTGATCCATTGTTTTGAAAATAACAAAAGTATCGTCACTCTTAGCACAATAACTAACTCACAAAGTAATGAATAGAATATCACGAAATTTTAACAGCTTTTTTTGAAAGTTAATACTAACTGAAAAAGAGGTGAATGAAATAAAACTAGCGCCATCTATGTCTTAGGTCCGGGACGTTTCAGCTCATGTGTTAGTTAATATGAAGAGAAATAGAAAGAACTTCCAAGTTAACTAGATTTGTTTCCAAGTCTACACAAGTTTTAGATTTAATAGCATTTCCTGATTCAACTTTCAAAAATTTTTTTGCATAATAAGTACTATTATTAGAGTTCTAATAAATGATTAAGCTTTATTAAAATCGTCTGAGGACAAATATCTACTTTGGTATAAAGACGTTGACTTATGGCTCAAAACCATAAATCATATATTTTTGGACCACATAAAATGGGTACTCAAAAATGCTTTTCACTGTCTTTAGCAAAGTTTTACAAGTTGCAACAAAAATGGTTTAGGACTTTTTCGATCACCGATGCACAAAATAGAGGAATACCCTGAACGTAGCTTTTTGTCAGTAGTTTTCATCAGTACTTTTTAATAAAACTAGAATGAACAGTAGTAAAAATTAAGTTTATGAAAACGTTAGCAATAACCTTTTTTGTACAGTGTGTATCCCTTTGTCATTTTCAAATACCACTAATTATTAAAAAAAAAATGAAAAAGTCTTAGATTTATATAAATTCTATTAAAACTAAGTAGTTTGAATATACTGCAGCATAAGTTTGTGATTGATTAGGTCAAAATTAGTAAACGGCTAATGAACCTAATTCTGTTATGTCGGACACGTTCTTGACTTTTTAATTAGGGATTCTTCTAACAATCCAACAATGGAATCTACTTTTGCCTACATTATGTATTCATTCAGTTCTGTTCAGATAATATTCCTCATTCTGTCTATGACCTGCTTAGAATTATAAAGTAATTATTGTCAAAGCCGTTAAAACTAACAAAAGTAAGTGATTACATTAAAAGTACACGATAAGGAATAACTATGTTATTCTAGACAGTCCTTCGCCAATGTTAATTAAAAATTCAAATTTAAGTTTAGGTGGATAGAATCGTACCTGTAATAGTTAAGAACTTGTGCAAAAACTCCCGGATGCCTGTCAAAGAAGTATTCGTTTAGAATAGGATCATAATTCGCTAGCGCTTCGGTGAGTCGTGACAATCGGGTTGCTGGGATCTTCTTTAGGGTTGCTTTATACGTTTCGTGCCTGATTCCGCCCACGTTCAGTACGACGCGGTTTTCCGCGTCCATGTTAATGAGATTCATGTCTGAAACAAAACAACAACTGCATTAGATGGGAGTAAATTGGACAAACTTGTTCTTGCGTTACGCTACTCTTTATTTCAATTTTATTGTTCAATTTTCCTATGGAATGTGTTATCCTTCTATATCCAACATACCCAAGGGCGTAACACAATTTCGGATTGAGAAGGACTACGATATAAATATGTCCATCGACTTTATAGAACTATCTTTATTGCTATAACGGAATCTGATAAAAATCAATTAAATTTCAGTAACAATTACGCAACGTAGTTTAAAAAAAATGCAGTTTCATGTATCATTTAATTTTTTTAGTTTAGTGTAGACACATATTTAAATTAAAAATTGATTGAAAATTAGAGGAAAAATTTGTCTCATTGCCACCAACTACTCATGTTGGTGGGCGAGCAGTCCCTCCGACCTACACTGTAGTGCAAAGCCGAAGGGTAGGGCGTAAGGCCCTCTTCAGCCTCCTTTCAGGAATCGTGGGAATGGGTGGGTGGTGTGGTTGGGTAGAGAAAAATAAGATGGACGAAATGAAGAGAGAAGGGAAGTGAAAGATTATCTGTGGAATATTACTGCCCCAGAATTTACCTAAGTGGTTCAAGGAAACCACAGAAAACATGGACTGGACCTGGATTCGAACCGGTAACCTCCCGAATGCTAAGAAATGATCTAGAGCAGTAGACCACGCCGCTCGGTAATAAAAACCTAAATTGCGTTATGACACTAATGGTGATATGTTAAAGGAGTTTTATTTACAATCCATATATATTTTAAATAAGTAAGTAACATTATATCGCCATCTACAAATAAGTGTTGCTAATTATGGCATGTTATAATGATTTGACAAGGTGTTACAGAGGTATTTACCTGTTTAAATAAATTTAAGACGCACCTTATGCACATGATAGTGCGTAAACCAAATAAATAAAGAACATTAATTCTTGATCAGTAATTTAATAAAACCACCAGATATGAATCGCAATTTCGAACTTCTGTACATATGAGCACAACATAATTGGTTTCAATAAATAACTGACAACGCCGACGTTTCTCTATTCAACCAAGATGATTAAGTGACAGGATATCGCAATATGTAGATACGAGAGTGGATCCAATATAAACGAGACTTTTTAAATTGCGCGCAGGATAGCTGTTAAATGCGCATCCGGCCGTTAGAAACTTGAAGTGGGGATAATAAGTGGCACGAAAACGACGCGTCGTATTGCTGCGTTCGCTTGGTTAATAGCTATCACAATGAGTGAGAAAGAAGTGATTTGCAGCATTGCGCAACGAATTATTTATTACACGTGAAAACGTGAAATCAGTTGAAATTTTGCGCAGATTGCAAGGACAATTTGGAAATGAAATGCTTTTGTGGCCACGTATAAACGTTTGGTGGAAAGAATTTAACGATGGGCGTAATCATGTCGAAAATGTTAACATTTCACGCGATAGAAATATCATTGAAGGGTACCGCCACGCTACGCCACTGTGTTTCAGATATCTGGTGATTTCGGCATCAGTAATGGGAGTGTCCACACAATCACAATGAAAAACTTGGGATTCCGAAAAATTTCAGCTCGTTGGGTTTCAAAGTTGCTGAGTGAAGATCAAAAAGCAGCTCGAGTTCACATCTCTTAGGCGATTTAGACAGGAAAGTGATTTTTTTGAAATTGTGAAACACCTTTTAAATATTAAGAATTCAAACACATAAACAAACGCTTTTAGATGTTACGAAGTTACGAGTTTTATTAGATACACTCTACATATATTTCGACCTTAGAAAGTTTTTGTCAAGGGTAATTTACTTACTAGAGGTATAGTAAAATGGTTTTACATTTATAGGTACAGGTAGTTCAGGTACAATATAGGTATTTTGGAAAGACTATCAATTAGATTGTACTCCTCAGATATTCCTCAATTATTGGGTTATCATTGAATTCGGTATTTTATCATTAGTTATACTACAATTATTTTTGAATGCTTTTTGAATTTCGAATTGTACAAGAACGTTAAGTCGTAGGTCTCTATTTTCAGTGTGGAGAATGTTGAAATTATCTATGTCAATGTTGTAATTATTCGCTTGATTTTTATTTTTTAAATCTTTTTCATGTTCTTTTATCCGTGTTCTAAAATTCCTGCCTGTTTGACCAGTTTAGAAGGAGTTATTTATTAAACACTTAAACGTTACAAAATTAATAGACCAGTAAATTGTGAATTATGTTATGAACACAACTGTTAGTTGTAAATGGGGAGTTACAATATGTACAATTCAATTGCTAACAACGGGTTTTCCTTTTGAAAGTAGTCCATGTGTAAATTAAGGATGATGTTGTCTGTTCATATATACCAGTACTTAATTTCTTGATTTAATTTTCATATGTATTGGGATAACATTGTTTTTTCTACACTGTTTGTGTGTTTGGAGTGTTTTGTGAGGTTTCTTCTTAAATATACCGCCAATTTTGCACTGTATGCACTTTTAATACTTTCAATGGAGTTTTTGTGGTCGAAAAATTTAATTTAACATAAGAATTTCTACGACGGGCTTTTAGATACAGCCGCTGTCACGTCATATCTCTGACTATATAACGACTGAATTAGAATATTGATATTTCAGCGCAGTCTTCCCGTCATAAGAAAATTCAACAAGAATCTGGATAACGAAATTAGGCCATTTAGTTAGTTCTGTCCATTAGTTAGACGTTGTAATAGATACTAACTTCAGATTGTTCCATCTTCAGTTATATCAGCTGCACCTTTGCCTTTTACAATTCTATCTACGCAAGCACCCATAGATATGAGCATATTATTATATAGTGATGGCGATACACTGCCATTAATTTGATTTTAACTATCTTGCTTCTATGAAGTGAATTAATATTTTGTAGAATGAAGGCTTTCACGGTCGGTATTAATAACCGGAAAGTGTTCACGGCTGAGTTGGACTAACCTTGAGACTTCGATCACGCCACTGACGATGTGTTCCGCAGCAGAAGACGAAACGTCTGGCTTTACAAATCAACATAGACCAGGGCAACTTAGCCCGCAAAATTTCCCGAATAGAATTTAAATTGATTACAGTTTATCGAAACCATCACATGTGAATCGCGATTTGGAGATGAATCACCGACCAAATCACATCTACTTCATGAAGCATGTTGATTAAAATCTAGTGATATTTACTTTTAACGTTCGTTATTTAAGTGGTTCACGTGCTCGTCATATCAAAACACTTAATTGTGATTATTTTTATTTTCCATATTATTAATTTCACTTTTGTGCAAATAGTTTCTGATTTCAATGTACAGAACTTCTTATCTTGTGCATGCCTTTGTTTCCTTTTCATGTAAATTCTATTGTTCCGTGCACGCACCCCTTACTAATAGCTGGTTTTACCCTTAATTGCTTTGTCTTGAAATCTGTACTGTCCTAACTATTCAATTCTGCGTATTTCGAAACTAGTCTCATCACTGTCACTCTTGGTACTTTTCTTTCTAGAACATCTATTTTACTAACAATCCTGTCCTATGAATACTCTCAAAATTATATCCAACCAAAGAAGGAATTAAAATCCTTATTCGTCTAAATTTTAAGATCAATGATCTCAAATTTTGAACGCGTCCTACCAAGTAGGCACAACGAATCGAAAGCCTCATCCCACGACCGGTTTCGACCTATCGGGTCTCATCAGGTGGGCGCTGGCAGAAATACCTTTACAGGCTATATTACAAATATAAAAATATAATTATAAATACGGATTCAACAGAAACAACGGCTAAATGGCCGGTCGTGGGATGTGGCTTTCGATTCGTTGTGCCTACTTGGTAGGACGCGTTCAAAATTTGAGATCATTGATCTTAAAATTTAGACGAATAAGGATTTTAATTCCTTATTTTTTTGGATATACTATATCTTCGTCTAATAATACATCGGAATCAACATTGTAATTCAATGCCGGTAGGAGTATTAGCCCTCGGAGTAGATGTTTCTGTTGAATCCATATTTATAATTATACTCTCAAAATTGCATATCTCTATACCGAGCGGTATGGTCTAGTGCTCTAGATCATTGTTTAACATTCTCAAAATGTATTTGAGAGAATAGAAAATGCTGCCCGCCTTGAAATGCTTCGATTTCAATAAGTCGTGATCACTAAAAATTTAATATTGTTCTTACAAAGGTAAAACGGACACTTTATGCACTACGCGTTTGATTATTGTTCCATTCGAAGAATTTTATACGTTGCTCGCTCAAATTGAAGCAGTTATAAGTTCTCGCCCCTCAGTCCTCTATCTACCGACGTCAAGGATCCTGAACCTCTGACACCCGTACACTTCCTAATTGGAAGGAAACTGACCTCTCCGTCACAGCCGGACCTATTGGAAATAGTAGATAACAGGTTGAGAAAATTTCAACATATTAAAAAAATGGAGCAAGGAGTATATTGGAGACCTACAAATCAGATCTCGTTGGTAGGGTATCATGCTGGCTAAGGACAACATGGTCATTATTCAAGAAGAAAAACTTCCTCCACTAAAATGGTGCCTCGGAAGAGTAATGGAACTCCATCCTGGTGTTGATGCTGTTACGCGAGTGATTTCAATAGAAGTTTCAAAGGGAATAATAATCAAATGCGCAGTGAATAAAGTGTGCGTGTTACCTTAGTAAGAAGAATATAAAATTTTTAGTGAACACGATTTATTGAAATCGAAGCATTTCAAGGCAGGCGGTATGTTCGGTTCTCTCAAATGCATTTTTAGGGCAAAATTGTAAATTGAGTTTCATAATTTTATTTCACTGAATATAAAAGGCGACGGAGACTTTTTATAGGCTAAAAATTATAATGAATTGTTCGATGTTATTCGCATCAGCAATTAACAGTATAAAATTGATTGAATGTATATCGCCTTCGTTGGGCAACATTTTATAAATATAAAATAAAATGAGTAGAAAGTTTCCTTGGGTTTTGTTGAACTAAATATTTATTAAAAAGCTCGACCAATTTGTTTTCACCTACTGTAGAAGAAGTAGTAGAATTTTTCTCTTAAGAATGATCTGAATAGGTGGAAACAAATGTGCCTAGTTTTTTAATAAATATTTAGTACAACGAAATCCAGTGTTGTTCTTTTACTCATCTTATTTTATAATTTGCAATTGACAGTGACCATTGTTCTCGAAAGGCATCATTGTCAAATTTCGGAAAAAATGACAGTATTCATGTACATGTTCTACAGCAAGTTAGGTTTCGTTACCTTTATTTATCAAGTAATCGTCAATTTTTTCTATCGTTTCTATTTCATTTTTTAATATTAGTTTGTTAGTTTTCTACGATAGTTCAATTTTTGTGCATTATTTGTGAATTAAAACATTAAAACTACGTTGGAGAATTAATTCATTAATGTGCTACAGCAGTACATCGGGAAAGGTGAAACGCTACGTGCTTTTTCCTTACACCGGGTCCGGCTGCTCTGGTCCAAGTTTTTTGTGGTTTCTTTGGATCACTTAGGTAAATGCTGGGGCAGTAATATTCCACAGATAATTCTTCACTTCTCCTCTGTCTTCATTTCGTCCGTCTCATGTTTCTGTCCCTAACCACACCACCCACCCATTCCCACGATTCCTGAAAGGAGGCTGAAGAGGGCCTTGCGCCCTACCCCCCGGCTTTGCACTACAGTGTAGGTCCTAGGGACTGCCCGCCCACCAACATGAGTAGCTGGTGGGAATGAGACATACAATAGTTTCTTTTATGTCTCTACACAGGCTACTCCAGTACTGGTAAGTTATTTCTGCCTTTATTATCTACATTGCTTTATTTTAAACTTTATTATCCACTGTTGTTATTATATTGTCTTGGTCTTACTTCTTTGTGTTCCGTTCCTATATCTTTTGTATGTTTTATTCGTTTTATATTAATTTTATTTGTTTATATTTCGTTTTATGGATCATTTTGTGTTGTTCATAAAGAATGAACTAATTAACGCGTCCTCTTTTGATATACAGGATGTTATCTTTTGATAGCAACCTCTAAATGACCACCAACGTTTTGACGTGTTGGGTGTGTTGAAATGTCAATGTAGTGGTCCAATATAGACTCTACCGGTGGCTGCGGTTGTGGCTAAATGTTTACCAGCGGAATCTCGCCAAAATTGGAATGTATGATAACTGCTATGCATCATCGATAATGGTACCTATTCGTCTAAATTTTGGCGAGTTCAACTAGCAACGTCAAAAAGTTTCGTTAGCATGTAGATACAGTGGCCGGCACCTCAGGAGATTCGAAAGCCATAAATCATCGGATGCTCAGTAGCAAAGCCCCTTTAGGACAGGGATAATCGGCCGGTAGGCAGAATGATAACTGCTCAGCAAAGTTCAGTAGCGTAGTGGCAATCAGTTGCAAATTAACAGAGTAGAGAAGTGGTTGTTTGTAAATTGTGTTCGAAATGAGTAATCTTCGGAAGAGTAAAATACTGAGTAATTGTCAACAACTTATTTCTATGCATACCTAAAAATTTTTAAATTACCTATTATTCCTAGATTTATATAATTAGGTACTTATAACCGTGATTTTCTCCTTATATTCATGATGATAGTAAAATTTTAATTGTTCACTTCGCATACATCATTAAAACCCCATTAGGGTAAGTAAATCAGTTGAATGAATTAACTTGTGTTCCGTGTTCAGTAGATTTTCTCTCAGTGATACGCGCCGCTGAACTACAAGTTGACGTTTCGGTCCAGCTATATTCTTATTGGCTCTTTCATTTATTGCTATGTTAAAAGTCTCCGCCTACCTACCTGTCAATCTGACCGTCGCTGAATCTCCTTAGGTGCCGGCCACTGTACCTTTGTAAGGCCTTATCAAAATACTTTACCGCTAGTTCACTTAATATTAAAACTTAGGAATATAATAATAGAGGTGACTGAAACGTTTTCCAGTGGCTTTCGCTTTTATTTTCGGATTTTCGTGCGTGATGAAAGTTCAAGAGACAAATATTGAAATATTTTTCCATGAACGTGACGTTAAATATTGAATAAAGAATTTCCGTTCTGGCACGATCCTATTGGAACAATCGCTATGGGCTTTGACCGTTAGAAATCAAATTAAACTGAAATAGGTTTTGTTTCATTAAACGGAATAGGGTGGTGCGGATCTGAGTTCATGCCGTCACAACTGATTGCTCCACTGGATATTGAAAGGTCGAAACAAATTGATGAAATACCTATCAAACAGAAATAGGCATTGGCTCACCTCATATTGTCAAAAATTAAATTAGATCGGGATGAAGTATTAGAGTGCTTGAAATTGTCGACCTGCTTTTTTTTAACGTTGTTAAATTTAGGGGAGTGACTGCTCTACCATTTATTACGATGTTTATTCTTAAAATATAAAATTAAAATATCCATAAAACCGATTAAATACAGCAACAACAAACATGAATGTCGAATGGCAAACGTAGTAGTTTTGTCCATAATGATGCCAGCCGATTAATATGAAAGAAGTTATTATATATATACTAGAAGATTGTCGCATCGATACTCATCAGTAGCTTTAAAATTCATGGATAACCAGTAAATTAATGGAGAGAGAATATCTCAAATATGTCAACTTTTGTCTTAGGTAAATAGATGGTCTACCTATATGCCCTGTTTTCATTATGCAGAGGAAGCAAGCAGATCATGATCAGATCTAATCAAGAATGACTCATTTTTGCATTACAGATAATCTTTTTATTATTGTTTTTGAAAAATTCTTTCAGATTCTTGTTAAGCATTGCTAATTCCATCAGTTAACCAAATTTCAACAAAAAATATCAATCTTATTCTGATAATTTCTGGTAATCATTTCTGCATTGGCATTATTTCCCCCTGTAATAAAGTTATAGATGAGAGGTAGACAATATGATCATTAAGTTACATTAAATTACCGGGCCCGAATAGTATTTATCCGGCAAAAAAGCGGAGGATGCCATCGTTGGCCCTATTACAGAGTTAGCGCGTTCTAGTCTAATTCTAAGCCATGTCTGGAAAGCATGGTAAGGTAGGAGGGTGGTTTTCATTCCAAAAACTGACAGATGTGGCTACACTTCCGCCAAGGATTTTCAGCTTATCAGCCGTGGAAGGACTGATCGACAGATTCATTCGTGACATGGTCTTGAAAATGAAAGACCTACACAGGGACCAACACGCTTAGATCGAAAAAACCTTGATTCGAGCTTTCACTTTGGTCTACAGTGGAAGGACAAACGGTACACTATGAGTCTGCTCATGAACATTGACGGGACCTCCAACCATACTTGAAGAGGGTAATAAAACCAGACATTAACAAGCACGGTTTACCTTCTTGAGTTGACTGAACACAAACTCGGCAGCCGACTCATAAAAGCCTCTAAAGGAAGCTCCACCGTCTGGACTAAGGTGGATTCAGGAAGCCCTCAAGAAGATGTTCTTCTCATCTGGTTGATGAGCTCTCATCAGTGCAATCGGATAAGGGTTTTCTGTCGATATTTTAATGATATATACAGCGACCGATTGTTTTATTTCGCTTTTGCTACAAAATGAGTTTGTACGAGAAATAATAACTGTGTTTTGAATTTACGATTTTTAATAAAACATATATACAACTTATAACTACTAATACCGATAACGAGAAAACAATTAGTACCATGCGAGATATATAACTTATGACAAGAGACGAACCAGAAGAGAATGATATTACTAAAAAAAAAAAACTTTTTTGTGTTTCATTCCCACCAGTTACTCGTGCTGGTGGGCGGGCAGTCCCTCCGACCTACACTGTAGTGCAAAGCCGGCAGGTAGGGCGTAAGGCCCTCCTCAGCCTTCTATCAGGAATCATGGGAATGGGTGGGTGGTGTGTTTAAGGATAGAAAGATGAGACGGACGAAATGAAGACAGAAGAGAAGTGAAAGATTATCTGTGGAATATTACTGCTCCAGCATTTGCCTAAATGATCCAAGGAAACTACAGAAAACTTGAACCAGAGCAGCCGGATCCAGGTTCGAATCGGTGACCTCCCGAATGCTAAGCAATGATCTAGATTAGATATTACAACTTGCTTACTAGCTTAAATATACCTGCGATCTACTTGGGAACCTACAGGGGTAGAGGGTGGTTAATAGGGTGTTGGTGACCTTAGGCTATTGTTAGTTACTACGTGATAAAATAATGTACAAGTTGTGTTATTCTGTGAATAACATCTGGCAAACAGAAGTTGAATTTTGGTATTTTACCAGTTTAAAGTAACTAACGAATAAATGTCCCTTACGCAGAAAAAGAGTTCACATAAACTGCGCACCAACAGCCATTTTTGTTGCACTGATTCTGTTCTTTCTATCAATTTGATGAAGACAGAAGACATTGTGTTCACAAGTTGTCTTATTTTGGGTTGCTACTTTTGGGACAAAGACAAATACGAATACAGGACTACTTGAGGAAACCCAAGAGATCACCCGTATTTTGTAGGTATAAATAAGCTTAACCTGCAGACAGTAAGTCTTAGATTACGTCAACGCTTTTTTGTATCAATTATATTTACAGTATGTTGATAACATTGTACTTATAGTTAACTGAGGTATCATTTTACAAGTAATCTTTTCTTAGTTCAGTTGTTAGTACGATGTTAAGTAGAAAATAAATTCTTAGTTTGTAACGCGGTATGGCTGCACATTGTATCTTGCATTTTATCTGACTTATCGGGCGAATATTTCCTAGAGAAATGTCTTCAGGGCGTTTTTCAGACGTTGGCTTGCCATTAATCAGTAGTTATCTTAAACGAGCTGAAAAATTAAATTTACGGAGCGTATAAATTCATCCATCTTCTGTCATATCTTGATTCTTGCAGTTGAATCTTTATAATCTGTGGTCATATATTATTCCTTTCCATGGGAAGACTATTTATCAATTATGTATTTAGTTACGATTCGTATAAAAAGATCCATTTTAACGTGATCTCCTTAAGGCAATTATTTATCTCCTTCTGAAATTTTATGGCATATTCTTTACTAATATTTGGTTGACTAATTTTCGCGTAGGTAATTTATGCAACACTAACTGAGAGGGTGCATGTTGGGTTGCATATAAGTAGTTAATATGATCGGTTTTGTATCAAAACTGTATTATAATAATTTTTGGCCAATATTATATAAAACTTGCTATACGCCGAATTGAATCGAAATTGTTAGTTGTTTTTATGAAGAGACTAACATATACAGGGTGTTTCAAAACTTCGTCTACATAAACCAATCGCAGGTTTCTGGGATCTAATAAGTCTATTTAACGGAACTTATCTATTATATATACTAAATTAAATCGTTTGTCGAATCACTTCGTACGATTTCAGTAATGTTTGGCACATATATCAAAATAGAATTACATTTAAGAGTGAAAATTATCCCTACCCTTAAATACAATTGATCGGAACTTTTTTGGAGAATTCAGTAAGTACTTGAATGATTCTCTTTTGGAAGGTTAGGTAGTTATCTTTTTAATAATACTGTATTTACAACAGTTTCGGAGAAAAAAGTTCCCGTGATCGATGACACTTAGTAGTAAATATTAGTAGATGGCGCTATTCTCATATAAAATTATGTTATATCAAGTTACTTTCACGGAACAGCTTCGGTTTCGTCACTAACTTATCGATGCTACCTATGGTGTGGTGGTGAGATATAATAAGATTTAAATCGCGATCCACATCTGTTAATTTCAATAAATTTCTGCTCAGGAACTAAATTAATAGTAAAGGAGCCTGCGGAAAAACAAATAGAATAAAATCAAGGAGATTCATCCTTGTATACCACAAGCGTTTTGAAAAAAATTGGCACGTGTTTTTTCCACTTTTATTGTGGGCATTATCAATTTGAGACAGTTTCCGTCAATAAAAAAGTTAAAGTATATAGGGTGAGTTTATTAAATTTTATTCTACTAACTAAATGTATATTAGTATTACATATTATAAATCATTAATGCTCTTATTTCTCTATTACATTGCGTTCTTACATACAATACATGTGAGTACCTAAATTTTTCTGATCTTACAAATATCGTTATAAATACCCTTACGAATTTTCATTCACCTATACATTCGAAATAGAAGTCGTCACGATGAAATTCCGATTGGTGGTTATGAACTATTGCTGTCAGATGTAGTCTTCAATGCATCGCTGAGTTTTATACATCTTAATGTCACTGATATCCATGTCGAGGGAGAACGTTTGAATGATTGAGTGTCAAGAAAAACAAATATTAAGCGTATCGAGTTCTTGTCTTCTACTGTCTGCTACTGTCATAATCTTTTTATGTATGAAACAGTAAAAGGTAATGTCAATAAAGCTGATGACACTTCATAAAATCGAGATAGAGAGACGTCCATAAAACTTCTAGGGCCGCAAACCTTCCTACCACTTTTGTTACATACAACACTTCGAAATTAGAACGATCCAAGAATAGATATAAGGATATTAACGCGAAAAGTGGAATAAATTTCTGACCTAACCTACTACCTAGCTGCTTTTATAGAATGTATCCAATTATTTAAAATATTATAATATTGTATTTTTGTTCTACAGATTTTGTTATATTGTTCCTAATATTATATTATGACTAAGGTAACTTTGCTTGATAAATTTTGACGTTGAGATTAGATTGAATAAGTAATCCTTTGTGGATATATACACATTTAATTATGGTACCTTACACTATATTCAAAAACTTATTTAAATTATGATAATTGATTATATAGAATTTTATGGAGGGTATATTACATTGATGGCAGTTTAAAAGGCAATTTGACTTAACGAATAGAAAGATTTGAAGATACTGATTGAAAATTGAATATTGAAACGTTAACAAATATTTCGCTTGGTTTCAATTAAAAAGAAAGTAGAGGGTAGCTTTCACCGGGAATTGAACCCGGTACCTATTTCATTACGCGCCAATACTCTGACCACTAACCTACGAGAGGTGACAGCAATAACAACGACGAACATACTTACAAAGTCACAGAATTGTCGGAAGTTTGTAAATGTGTTCGTCGTTGTTATTGCTGTCACGCCCTAGTGATTTAGTGGTCAGGGCATTGGCGCGTAAAGCCAAAGGTCCCGGGTTCGATTCCCAGCGACGGCTTGACAACACTAACAGATTTTTTTTCGACATCAATTTGAGGTAATCGGTAGTAGTTACAAATTAATTCAAAATTAATATAATATTAATGTATTTAAATTTGACTTCTACTAGAATATTGTTAAAAAATACCTTGAAAATGAATATTATCTTATTTTTTTGACCTTTTATTTTAAGTAGTAGTGTTCACAAAAAGGCAAAAATTGCATTTTGTGTATTATACAGTTAGGATATCTCAAAATGCTGGGGTGCTCAAGTAATTCTGAGACGGCCAGATTAGGACCCAGCGTCGCAAGTTAAGTCTGAATTTTATTGACCTGTGATATACATTAGAAAGCTGAAAGGTTAGAAGTTTTGCATTCATGAAAATAAAAAAGTGTTTTCAAAAGTTTGTCCCTAAATTGAATCCATTTACTGTATTGGTAGTGTCCAATGTTCCTTTGAATCAATGGAAAATAAAAACTTTGGGTCCACGGCAGCTTGTTGTGAAAGGAAAGTTTCGTAAAATAAATAAATCAATTTCCCTTTATTTCCTGCTTATAACATCGGACGTAAAGTTTAGTTGAAGTTGAGAAGGTCATATTACTCTTTTAAACCTCTGTCAAGTACTATCCAATGATAATTTTGTTTCCGTGCGTAACTTTTCAGGGAAACACTCACCGGGATTGAGTTCTAATTAATAATCAATGTTCAGTAAAAAAAGATGGATTACAGTAAATCATGTTATTGATTGGTCGTATACGTGTAATTTGGGTAGATATTAAATAGAGTTAAACTTCTTTCGGTGTTTTACATTTATTAAGCCAAATCAGGTGTTTATCTATTAAATTGCGGAAACTGTGAAAAAGTTTATGTAGGACAGACAGGTAGGGCCTTTAATACTCGCATTATCGAACACTACAAATGTTTTGTCAAGAAACGCTGAACATTTAATTGACTGTAACCATAATTTTTACAAAGATTTTAAGATTTTACATTTACATAATAAAGGCATAAAGTTAATCCTATTTGAACAATTGGAAATTAACTTTAATGCTAGTGGTTTCACACCATATTTATTAAAAAAAGCGAGGTGGCAAGATTTCTAATACTTTTACATTTGCTTTCAATACCATTCAATAATTGTTAAAGTTTTTGTTTTTATAATTAACATATGTTGAGTGATATATCTGTATTTTGGCGATTTCTAGTCATATATACCAACCCTTTTTATGACAAAATATTGAAAGACAGAACTTAGCAATTTTTGTGCTTTTATGCGTACAAGAGAAATTTACTTAATGAATAGTTGAAAATGTATTAATTTTATAATTTACTCAATTGTATTTTTCTTTCCGCAAAGTTTCTTAAATCCTTGCACATTTAATTTTGATTCGTTGATTAGTTAAATGGGTTTAATAAGCTAACATAAACAATTAAAATGAAACGGTAGTTAGTTGCGGATTTAGTTCAGCATCCTTTTTCTATTTTGTTCGTTCGTTATGGTCAAATGGCTATGCGATTAGCGGGACCTTCTGTAGGTATATAATCGTTTGAATTTATATATAGAAAGAAAGGTGAACCAAACCGGAGTAGGCTGCGCCCTCCAGCATTTGAGCATTCGTCCTTTTCACAGTTCCATTTGCTAATTGAAAAACGCCCTGGACTACGAAAGGACCAAGCGAATGAATGTTTTTTTCTCTTTCTCATGAACTTGCACTTAAATTTGAAAATGTGGTAGCTAAACAAATATGTTTGTACAGAAATCTATCATTAATAACAATAACGATTCATAGATACCTAGTTTTGTGATTCATGATGATGCTGATGTAATATTGAAATTTATATGTTTGAATGAGATATAGGCAATACCAAGGGATGTAAAGCAACATAACCTTTATCAGAACCAAGATGGAAGAGTGGCGAAACAGATATCAGAATTACAAAATCATGATAGTTACTATTATCACTTGTCACGATACCTTGCGGAGACATAGCTACAAGATGGGACTCTAGAAAAACCTTAACTATAGATTCTGTATCAAGGAATACGAGACAAGATTGAATATCATAAAGCGAAGGATCCTATTGTTTTGGGAAGGGAGTTTTGGATGACTCGATTCGCTACACTAAGGGACCACCCATGCGCCTCGACGCGCACTGTTAGTTCCTACTATGTTATAATAATAATAATAATGTGACAGACGTGGCGTTTTGGGTGGAATTGACTCGCGCCGATTGCAAAAATAGAGTGTAGTTTGCCCATGCCGAGTTCTAGAAAAATCGAGACAACTACTAGATCATTCGATTTGGTTCGAGGGTAACCTAGCAATGTCCTTCAAACTATATAAGCGACAGCGATAGACGATTTAGACAGTTGACGGAGAATAGTTGACAGGCGACGGAGAACAGGCAGTTGACAGAAAGAGAAGTTTATCGACGTAGAGTGTTAACGAGAGTTGTATAACCGATGTTGTATTAAATTTTGTTGAGGGAGTTTAATAAACGAGTTTAGAGCAAACGTAATAATAATAATAATCTAACTGAGAGCAATACTATCAAGTACAGGGATAGAACAACTAACAGAGCAGTTAGTTCTAAAGTAGTTTTTTTCGTTAAATGAGAATTTGGCTTATTTTGCTTGAAATTGGGGTACGTTTTTTGATTTTTTTTACGACGTTTTGAGGTACGTAATTTGAATATGCTGTGGTAATTCTGGATAGAATTGAATTTTTCGTCATTAAATACATTGAAAATTATTATCCTCCTTGTGTTTTTTTCTTTTCAACCTTTCATATTTTTTTTAGAGATCTTTTGATTTCTAGACCACGCTTTTGGAAAGTTAAAGAAAAGAATTAGAACAGAAGGTGATCATTTTCCATGTATTATTCGATGGTTACCACGAATCTGACTCCAGAGTTGCCGTAGGTCCTTGAAATTTTAAATAAACAAATTTTAAAATCAAACAAGCCAAATTGGCAGCATTCGTATTTTCAGGTTAAGATATTTCAAGATCCGGATGTGCTGGGGGTAATTCGGAGCCAGGTTTTGGTACAGCAATTAAATATTAGTCTTGTTTTGATGGTAAGATTTCATTCATAAATTCATAAATGTTCTTTATGTTAGGTAATTTAAGTGTCCTAAATCCTTTCCTATTTCTTCACATCCTTCTAATTTACGACCGTGAAAAATGTACTGTTAGAATCAAAATTGGTAACTTGCGAATCTTGTAGAGGCTTCCAACAGCTACATTTTGGCTCCAAATTTATTAGTTTAACTGCCAAGGGTTTCGTCGTCACTCAAATTATATCGTGACGTCTTACTTTCTAAAATTATATCTATTTTTTTATGTGCTACCTCTGTCTTCTCACCCCTGTTACTCAATTATTATTTTTGATTAATAAATCTTCAATGGTTATTGAGGAACTCTCTTTTGCTCCAAAATAATCGTGAAGAAAAACAAGTCTAATAACTACCCTTCCGGTTATTTTTTGTCCTTTTATTTCACGTAGTAATGGTCACGAACAGGATCCTATTGAGGTTAGGATATCTTGAAATTCAGACGTGTTGAGGCAATTCGGAGGCCATATTCAGACATCATGGCCTCACTTTCCTGTTTCACGATGACCCGTGTAATTACTGATGAGGTATTTCAACATCATGTTTCGACACCTTAACAATCTTGGTCATCGTCTTGGGTTAATAGAAAATTAGCATGCATACAGTAAAGGTAATTTTTTGGATGAATGCAGAAGGTAACGAGACAAGAAGCGGTAGTTTTTATGATTGACCATTGCAGGCGATAGGCAACGAAGGGATAGAAATTTTGACTTGTAAATGAAAAAAAAAAAAAAAAAATACAAATTTGTAGAAAAGGCATGCTCAATGGTGTTAGTAACTTTATACAAAATATTTACATAAAATTTATACAAAACAATTTAAAATATATATACAGATCGCTACATCAAGAAAAATAGCTACGATAGACGGATAGAAGGATTGGTGAGGTACGAATACCTAATGATACTGTAAAAGAATATTGACTGATTTTTTTTATTGAAGGAAGTGAAAATGAATGTAAAGAAGTCTATATATTTGAAAATAAAATCCTTTTATTTTTTAATTTACTCCGTAAAGCGACGAATCACGAGGTTGACTGAGATTCGTCCTTCAGTGTAAGAGCGCCTTCCCGTCTCTTGTCGTGCCTAATTTCACATCAAAAGTGAGTCTTTGGTAATATAGAACCTTTGGTGGATTATTCTGATTACAGCACCTGGTGGGTTTAATAGTGTCTAAGTATTCAGATGATAGTGTTGTAAAGCACGGAGGTTAAAGTTCAATACGGAATGTGACTACCCCTAACATTGTATGCATGGTATACTCAAAAGGCGCAATCCAATGTAAACCTTTAACCCAAATTGTCTACCACACACACACACCTACATATATATATATACATGTACCTATGTATTTGCCGAAACCAATAGATTTATTTGTTTCTATAACGCGCCGGTTAACATCCGTTGTTAGTGGTAAATTTAGTTTATTGTATATTTGTATTCCTAATACTTTTGTTTCGGAACGAATATTGGTTGCGAAAATGGAAATAAACAGAGAAATACGGTTGTCAAACGCTATTAAATCGTCTTCTATCGACAATATTTGGGACAAAAGAGAACAATATCCTGTTCAATTTAATGGGGTAGAATTCATAATAAAACGGCAGCTCACAGTGGAGTAGTTTGAAATATGCGCTATATACATATGGATTTCAAAATAATAACTTAATAATAAATATAAATATGGAATCAATAGAAACAACTACTCCGAGGACTAATACCTCCACCGGCATTGAATTACACTGTTGATTCAGGTAGATTCTTAGACGAAGATACGAAAGATATCCAACAAAAAAAGAAGCAATTAAAATTCTTATTCGTTTAAATATTAAGATCAAAGATCCCACAATTTGGAACGCGTCCTAAGTAGGCACAGCGAACGGAAAGCCATATCCCACAACCGGTTTCGACTTATTGGGTCTCATCGGGTGGGCACTGTCATGAAAATTTTTCAGGCTTTTCAGGAGTAGTTGTTTCTGTTGAACCTATATTTATAATTATTATATAGCCTGTAAAGGCCTTTCTGCCAGCACCCACCTGATGAGGCCACCCAATAGACCGAAACCGGTTGTGGAATTTGGCATTCGGTTCGCTGTGGCTACATAGGACACGTTCCAAATTGTGGGATCTTGGATCTTAATATTTAGATGAATAAGGATTTTAATTCCTTCTTTTTTTGTTGGATATCTTTAATAATAAACTTCGAAGTGATGTAAAATGGAATATACGTAATTGACGGTAAGGACGAAATGAAAAATTTAAAGAATAAAAACGCAAAAACTGTAAAATTTGTGTGCCTCAAAATTGAAAATATTTGTCTATGAAATAATTGGAGGAATAAAATAAGTTCTGGAATATATTATGGTATATTATTATCACATATCATCTAAAATGATCTAAGAAATGTCTTCTATTTTTAGTAGAAGAAAGAAAAACTATAAAAACCTCTTAAAATCAGAAATAGATGATAACATTACAAAATGTGGTTATGAGTACAAGATATTTGTCTCGGAATGGCTAGAGACACTAGAATATTTAAGAAATGAATATTAGAGATCCAGAAACATAATGAAAGATGAAAGATTTAGACTGGGGTGCAAAACTATGGAATTGTTTTCTGGATGAGACGAGAAGAAGGATTGTGTAGGATGCGAAAAGAAAAAGAGGAGACGATGACACATATCTTTGATGAGTGCAATGAAACAGGAGGGTCAGGGATAGGTTGGAATGATTAGGTTACAGCTGGGAATGCTTTGGAAAGAATGAGGGAGAACTTATATCCAATGGAAAAGAAAAAGCAAAAAAGATGTAAAATTAATGAAAACAAAATAACTCAGTTATATAACAATTAATTAAATCTATATGCGTACGCTACTTGCACTCACACACGTGCGCACATATGCGCATAGAATTGTATTGAAAATTGTTTTGTAAAGAAATCAAAATGTTCAATAAATTTATTAAGACAATTTTTGGAAAATTTTCTATTTGTCTGTTACGCAAAACCTACCGATCTAACTTGAATACCCTCTATAAAAACGTAAGGCTCAACTTTTAATTAAATAAAAATGGGATTACCACTAACATAATTTTACTCAGCGGGCACGTGTTTCGCCCATTTCACACGTGGGAATTAACAACGCGAGACTGTCTGACTGACTGAATTGTGTAAGTGGTAATTGGGATGAGTCTCCTATTTTTATTTATTTATTCATTTACCACAGTCCCCTTTTCTCCATTTTGGCTCAACTTTTAGTTTTTATTTCGTCGTAGTTGGTTCACTTGTTTCTAAACCCATTACTTGAAATTGCAAAATACGATTTCTTTCCTCGAAACATTTGTTTTAACGAATAAGAATTAATAAAACTAACCAATCCGAGAAGAGTTACACTTTTCCGTTGGAGGAAATTGGTGAAGCATTAACATGAAGCACGTCTCCTTCAGCTTGCTGCAAAAAAATGCTGGCTGCAATTTGTACATACACATTATTCATGCCAGCAGTATGTTTTGCGGGACTTTTACCAAGAGTCTACAGAAATAATTGTAGAAGGAACAACGTTTTTCAATCTTACATTTGTCAATACAACAAATACAGTAGAATAGCAGTCAGCGCATTGACACAGTTGGCGCACTTCTCAAGAAGGTACTTTTATTTCCTTCATGTGCGTGGTACTAACTAGAAAACAATTTATTGAAGACCTTTACGGTCCATGTAAATATTCTCCCTAACCACACCCTCCACTCATCCCCACGATTCTTGAAAGGAGACTGAAGAGCACGAGTAGCTGGTGGGAATGAAACACAAAAAAAAATTTTTTTTCACAGTACATAGCTCCACTCTAACATTTCAATGTAACCTTTGTAGCTATTGTAACAATTTATCTTTTACCTCAAAATAGGCCTCAGCCTCAGCTTCAGCGATAATCTCTTCATTCGAGCGAAATTTCTTGCCGGTGAGCATTTTTTTGAGGTCTGCGAACAGCCAGTAGTCGCTGGTAGTAGTCTCCAAATCTGGAGAATACGGTGGATGTGGGAGCAATTCGAATTTCAATTCATGTAGTTTTGCCATTGTTTTGATTGACTTGTGACACGATGCGTTGTCTTGACGAAACAAATATTTTTTCTTTGCCATATACGGTCGTTTCTTTGCAATTTCGGCCTTCAAACGCTTGGAGCGTTTAACGCTATATAATTACTACAATTCACTGTATTTGCCTTCTCAAGATAGTCGATGAATATTACACTACGCACGTCCCCAAATACCGAGGTCCTGACCTTTCCGATTGTTGTGCTTTCGGACGCTTTGGACGAGGCCCACCAGTTGCTGACGCTGCCACTCAGATGATGAAAATTCCAGTTTGTTACGTTTAAACATTGCCAAACACCAAACACTGCTCAGAATCATCAACACGTTCTTGTTTATGGTCAACAGTGACCAAACGCGGCACTCTCATTGAATAAAGCTTTCTCATAGTCAAATGCTCATGCAATATAAAGCACAATAAAAACACGTTCTTTTGATATCTTTACGAAAAAATCATTCAAAACGTTTTTGTGGACATTTTTTATGTTTTCTGGTTTTATGGTTTTCCTCATTGGGCGTCCACTGCTTTCTGCATCATCAGTGTCTCTACGACTACGTTTGAAGTCAGCGACGTTTAAAAGCAACGTTTTATTGAACGGTATTTTTCCCATCAAGAAGTAGTGTAAAATTAAAACAGGAATTGGCTTTTGATTAATTGTTTTGAAAATAACAAAAGTATCGTCACTCTCTAGCGTCAGCACAATAACTCACAAACTTTTGAGGGTTAGTACTAACTGAAAATGAGGTAAATGCAATAGAACTAGCGCCATCTATGTGATAGACCCGGGACTTTTGAGCCCATGTGTTAGATTGGGTAACAAAGTTCTCTTCAGTCTCTGAATAGGTAACTTTAGAAATGATTGAGAAAAGGAGAGATAGGTTGATAGGATACCTTCTAAGACATGTAGGATTCGTTAGAGACATGTTAGAAGCGTAAATAGGAGAAAAACGAGACAGAGGAAGGCCTATATAATATTACTGTTCGAAAATAATTTAGTTAGGGGTGCAGGATGCTCTAGTTTTAGGAAAATTCGAAGATTTACTTGAATTGATTGAACTTGATTGAATGATAGGAAGGAGATGAGGTGCGTGTCCAACCAGTTTCGAACAGACGACTCTATGACAATGCTGAAAAATTCAATAAATCTCCAAAGTGTTTACAATGGCGAGTGATTTTCACTCAAAGATTGTGCTTGTGCATTACTCAAAACCCCTTGATGCCGCAAGTAGGAGTCTAGTCATGCTCTCTAGGATTATGGACTGGCGAACCTTTGTGAACGGCTTAAGTTCAAACCACGCCTCTTGCCCAATTCCTCGAGCGAGGTTATTAACCGGATACCATCACCTTCTGGAATGATATCATCCGAGTATAAAACGAAACAAATATCTTTTCACTCTAGTTTGACGCGAAACAATTTATTGAACACTAATCATTCAATAAATTTTAGGAGGAGGAATAATATTATGTTAAGAAATCTGCAGATACCCAAAAGATTGAAATCGGCGACTATTTTTGTTCTAATTACTTTTCTTATTTTTAACTCAAAAATTATTAATGCGAAAGCCAAAAAGGGTACAGCTCATTTAATTAAGTACCTCTTCCGTATGCAAAATGAGAGAGGTAATTGGGTTATAAAGCAATGCAAACAATCAGGTAATAAAAGTCTTAAGTTTGCTACATTTCTGTTTTGGTTTCCGCTTTCTGCGCGTTTGATAGGGGGTAAATGTCACTATGAATATTAAAAGTTAACTAATTCTGCATCATGAAAAGTACGTACAATATTTAGATGCATATTCCGCTATTGGGAACTTTTTAATTATGTTCTTGTTTCATTAAAAGTTTTTGTTCTGCATATGAGAATTCATTATTTTCATATAATCAAAACTGTGATACTTTTACCGGAATTAACGTCAACTGTAGATGTTTAACGTTTTAATAATAATAACAATATAAATTATAAATTATAAACGAGCATTTCTGTTAGTAAATGTTGTAAACCAGTTGTATCTTAGTTGGCTAGTATTTATGAATATATATGAAAATCTATTTTAGTGTCTAAGAAGTAACTACAAACTATAAATTATTAGAGGGCTCTATTTGGAGGTATTTGTAGTGAACTCTGCTGTTCCTTAATGCTCATCCTGTGGCCCGTTATTATTCAATATCTGCATTAAATACACCAAATTTTTACTTTATACTGGCGACATTAAGATGTACTTCTCTTTAGTGCGGATGTCTTAAGTTACACGAAGATCTTTCCAGTATACATGAGTGGCCCAAAACTAATGAGATCTCTCTTAATATATCCAAGTGTAAGTTTATGTCACTTTACATATGATATCCTCAACTTCCTGTTTCTTAAGCATCGACCTTATTTCGTATTTGCGATGGTATTTTTTTCTAGGGTAGGTTCGGTTTTGTGGAGCAAAAGTGGCTGACAGGAAACGAGTAAATAAACAAAATGGGTTTGTTAAACATACAAATCATGGACAGAAAAACAAAAAATGCGAGGGTAAATGGAATATAAACGGTAATTTTACTATTTAGTTCAGTGTGCTTTAGGCTTTAGAAAAATTAGTGCTCGCTGGGTTTCAAGGTTATTGACCGAAAATCAATGGTCGGAGGTTAATCAGGTCGGAGATCAGTGAAAGACTTCTGAATCGATTTCGACAAGAAGGGGAGGTTTTTTGAGGCGTATGGCGTATCGTCACTTGTGATGAGACGTGAGTCCACCACTACACTCGAACAACCGAATCAAAAATGGCGAAGTAAGGATGAAGGGTGTCCTGTCAAAACCACAATCAAAAACCGTCTCTCAGCCGGAAAAGTGCTTGCAACTGTTTTCTTTGACTCAAGGGGAGTTTTACTCATTGATTTTCTTCATGATCAACGGTTAAAAAACAGTGAATGCGGCTTACAATTCTGAGTTGTTACAGTCGAAAAAAATCGCGTATCGTATTTAATTTTTCTTGGCCCTTAACCCGAGGGTCTGCGTGTACTTTTTAATTCAAGTTTTTCACTGTCTGCTTTAAGGACATTTAACGTCAAAATTGTTTTGACTTTTATGATTAAGATAAGATTCATTGATCTTGAACATTGAACATTTTCTACATACAACTATTTTTCGCTTATGAAACGATTATATGTTATATCTTTGTCTTGTATAGGTACCATGTTAAAATATAAATTTCGTGAAAAAATGGACGCACGCTGACATGAATATTAATTAAATATAAAGTCTTTATCCCTTGAGGCCACTTTTTGATGAGTCAGTCCATTACAAAAAAAAATTGAATGCCTTTGTTATGAAATTCTACTAAAAACTTTCCGTTATTAATTAAAATGTCCTTGGCAACTGATGCTTTTTCGTTTTGCTTTCAGCATATTTTTTTGTTTATCGCCTCTAACAAAATTAAATTTCATTTTTAGTTTGTTTTTCCATCACATTATAATTTCCAAAATATCCATACAGTTTCGTTTAATGTACATAATAAATTAATGTATTATTTTCGCGTTCTAATGTGGCATAAAGGCAATAAACTTATACATAACATCAATTGAATTGTCTGTTGGATAATTATATAAACAAAATGCTTTTAGATGTTTCAAATATGTTTATTAACACACTCTAAATATGTTTCGACTTCCGAAGTCTTTCTCAAGAGTAATAGATATTTACTAAATTTAAACTGTAACTTAATGTTATTTATACAAAATTCAAAAAGTATTTATAGTTAGGTATTGCAAGTAATAAGATGTACAGGTACAAGTATATTAGAGGTAGTTATACAAAGGTATAGTTATTTAGGGAAAAACCCTTGTCGGGTTGTAATTCTTCAGAAATTGGTCAATCACCGGTGTGTCTTGGAACTCGGATTTATCATTTGTTATGTTACAATTATTTCTAAAGGCTTTTTTAATTTCGAACTGCTCTAAAATATTTAGACGTTGACCTTTATTTTCTATATAGGTTGAAGTTATCTCTGTCGATTTTATGGCCATTTTCTAGGCAATGTAGGCTTATGCCTGTAGATACCTTTTTGTTTTTTATATCTTTTTCGTGTTCTTTTAAACGTATGTTGAAATTACGACCTGTTTGACCAATATAAAAAGAATTACAATCCTTACAGTTCAGCTTATATATACCACTTTTTTGTAATTTATCGGTTTTTTGTTTGTTGTTTGTTAAAATGCTTTTTAAATTAGTCTGATTTTTTTAATTCAGTACAAATTTTGTTGTTATTATTACTAGTATAATAAATTAATTTGAATTGTTTGTCTTCTTGTTTACACTTATAAAATTTGCTCAAAATTAGTTTTTTTTTGTTTCTAATCAATTCATCAATTAATTTAGTTTTATATCCGTTATTCTTAGCAATAATTTTTATTTTTTATAATGTCAAGTTCTTTCTTATAATTCTATTGGCTTAATGGGAAATGTAATAGTCTGTGAATCAAACTGTGAAAAGTTAAAAGTTGTATTTGCCAAGACTGTTTTGATCTTGCGTGTATGATGGCGTCAGTACTTGTGTTTTTCCTATAAATATCATAATGAAGTTTATTATCTATAATTTTAAAGTTTATATCTAGAAAATTCAGACCTTGAGTTACATCTTGATATTTATAGGAAAAACACAAGTACTGACGCCATCATACACGCAAGATCAAAACAGTCTTGGCAAATAAAACTTTCAACTTTTCACAGTTTGATTCACAGACTATTACATTTCCCATTAAGCCAACAGAATTATAAGAAAGAACTTGACATTATAAAAAATAAAAATTATTGCTATGAATAACGGATATAAAACTAAATTAATTGATGAATTGATTAGAAACAAAAAAAAACTAATTTTGAGCAAATTTTATAATTGTAAACAAGAAGACAAACAATTCAAATTAATTAATTATACTAGTAATAATAACAACAAAATTTGTACTGAATTAAAAAAATCAGACTAATTTAAAAAGCATTTTAACAAACAACAAACAAAAAACCGATAAATTACAAAAAAGTGGTATATATAAGCTGAACTGTAAGGATTGTAATTCTTTTTATATTGGTCAAACAGGTCGTAATTTCAACATACGTTTAAAAGAACACGAAAAAGATATAAAAAACAAAAAGGTATCTACAGGCATAAGCCTACATTGCCTAGAAAATGGCCATAAAATCGACAGAGATAACTTCAACCTATATAGAAAATAAAGGTCAACGTCTAAATATTTTAGAGCAGTTCGAAATTAAAAAAGCCTTTAGAAATAATTGTAACATAACAAATGATAAATCCGAGTTCCAAGACACACCGGTGATTGACCAATTTCTGAAGAATTACAACCCGACAAGGGTTTTTCCCTAAATAACTATACCTTTGTATAACTACCTCTAATATACTTGTACCTGTACATCTTATTACTTGCAATACCTAACTATAAATACTTTTTGAATTTTGTATAAATAACATTAAGTTACAGTTTAAATTTAGTAAATATCTATTACTCTTGAGAAAGACTTCGGAAGTCGAAACATATGTAGAGTGTGTTAATAAACATATTTGATACATCTAAAAGCATTTTGTTTATATATATTTTCATTTAATTATACATAACTGTTGAGAGTATCTTTTACGTTAGTGGCCTATGTGCATAGTTATGTGGTTCCTTACCTTAATCTAAAAACTCTAGCTTCGCCCTAAAAGTCTTTGTAACATTTACATTTTCAAAACATATACACTTCCAAATTCAGTTTTCTAGAGTTCAATTGATTTTCTGCTGTCTTCAACTAGTTTACCTTTCAACTTCTAATTTCATTCTTCCAGTTTTGTAAATATATTGTCAACTGTCCCTAAAATTCTAACAATCAAAGATTACTTTCTTGGAAATCGTGTGATTCAAATTCGGCGTTTAACTTTAAAGACTCTACAGGTTCTCCAAAGGGCTGAGGTGAAGGGAATTACCGGCTATTACATAACTTATATTCCGTTTTCATGAAATTACTTCTGAACAAGGTGAGATGAGTGTTTTGGATTATTGTTATGTTAGGAAACACAATGCAAAGGCATATCCCCCTCAGCGTAGGACAACATAACTTCTGGAGAATGTTTCTGTATACCAATTGATCAATAATCCCGTATATAATGTGTAATGGACCTACTGAACTTGACGAAAAATAATCCCATAAAGATACACTAGCGTGTTCGTGCTTTATTAATGGTTTTAACTGGACGCTCTAATATACGCCCCATTCCGTCAGAGTTAAAAATTTTATAACGAGTTTCATCGATAGATAATTTCTTTCCTGTATTGAACTACCCAATTCAAATGCCGTCGTACAAATTGAAGACTGGCGCGACGATTTCTTTCAGAAACCAAACTTTCCTTGGCTTGACGTTTGCTGTAGAATATCACTTAAAGTTGAATAGTCTTGGGAATCAGTTTTAATTGACGGATTTCCGCAATTATTCTTGGTCCTGACTTTCATGGATCTCATTGACAAATTCTTTTGATTTGTGTTATCATCCTTTCCATCAAGAATGTAATTCTGCTAGACCGTCTATATTTCGACACCTTTCTTATATGCCTTATTTAATTGCAACGTGATTCTTTAAGACACACCCAATTTTGGAAAATTTGAATTTATATCCCTACTCGCAACCTTAATCCTTGGAAATACTACATATAGTGACGCTGTACAAGGCATGTTTTTTAAGTAAGTACCGTTTTGAAATTCTGCCGCCGCAGTGCTTTGGTCAGCATTCGGCGCATGCGCACTGAGTACCTACCTACATCTCTCACCTACGCACTGACGCCATTACAGTCTGATTCCGTCTTATTTACGTCGTGTACTGAGTGTTTAAGATGCATTCGATAATCGTGGGTCCCGCCGACTGTGAAGTCGGGGTTGTTATACGATTCCTTAGTGCTAAAGGACTAAAACCGATTGATATGCATCGTGAGATATGTGCAGTTTACGGACAAAACATTATTAATGATGGAATGATAAGGAAATGGTGAGAGCATTTAAAGATGGCCGCACAAATGTGCATAATAATGCCCGTCCGCATGTGGCTAATCGAACCAAAGATCTAATCACATCTTTTCACTGTTAACTGGGAAACTATAGATTATCCTCCGTACAGGCCTGATCTGGTGCCCAGTGACTACCATTTGTTCCTGTACTTGAAGAAACATCTGGGCGGTCAAGACGGTGGATGACGAAGTCAAAACAGTTGCGATGCAGTGGTTAACAGTGGTTAACAGTTAACAGTTACGTCAGGCGGCAGAGTTCTATGAGAAGGGTATTCAAAAACTGGTCGAAAGTTATGACAAGTGCCTCAATATTGAAGGAAATAATGTAGAAAAGTAGATTAAGGTACATGCTTTCGTGTAAAAATAAAATTATTAAGATATTTTTGTACGTTTTTTATTCATTTCAAAACGGTACTTAAAAAACATGACTCGTACATTCTACACTTCTCATTTAATTAGTTAATGGAAAATAATTTTTGATCAGATGTAAATGCAACTTGAGTTAGTTAATCGATACGAAATTTAAGTTCATTAGGTTAACTAACGTCCCCTTAATCTTGTATTGCAAATTCCGAGTTACTACTCTTTAATTCGTCTTCGGTTTAACAGTGGCATAATGAGTTCACGTATTTCATTACATTCAAGAGATCCTGTCTTGCTTTAGAAACCTTCAAACCTTCCACCACTTACTCGTTTAAATGAATTACAAAAGCAAGTTGCTAATCGAATTTCTTTGAAGTTAAGTCTGTATTTTCAGCTTCTCTAAATCGGATAGAATTTATTATTTACGTAACATTACCCCATTGAAAATTGTAGTTTAAACGGGTTTTTTGTTTGTTTAATATATAAGTGGCATGAACAGCAGATATTGTCTTCATTAAATTACTTTAATGGCGAATTGTGTTTTTTTCATGCTATCAAGTTTCATATCAGAAGACTATTATTAATGTACATGTTTTTAGAATGATATACACAAGCTATCAAATTAGTTAGGTTATGGAACACGTTTTACAAGCGACCCACCATACGACGCTATATTTTTTTGGAGAAAAAAAACGTTATTTACGCGATTGTTAAATTAAATGAAATATAAGTTGTTTCGTAGTAACAATCACAAGAATTAAAGTATGTCTTCAGCCCTCATAAACAATATTGGGACCAAACATTTATGGTTAATTAATATCATATTGCAGGCAGTGTGTCGCCATGTGTTATTACATATACCTGAGGACGTCTTACGAAGGTATCTACTTGATAAACTGAATCGACGATGCAGGCTATATTACGTGGTATGAACGTAATATAACGAATTTATTATTTATGTTCTCTTTATTTAATGGGAAAATGGTACCTAGAGCTGCTTTGAATGAAATTTTGTTTAGTAGATCAGTTTCAATATTTGTATCAGAGTTGTTTCTATTGACTATATATTTAACGATATTCAATTCTTTAGTGTAATTATTTTAATCCATTGGAATTCTTATTAGTCCATGAATCATAAGTCAAATGCTGCAAGTTTCACGATGAGATGAAATGTTATTGATAATGGTATCTGTACGTTTTAATTTATAATGTATAGCAAAATTGAGTTTGTTATTAGTTGTGAAATCTACAAAATTAATTTAATACTAGAGAAACATTACTTGAAATCAGAGTTTCAAATACATATATATACATAATGTACCAGTCATAAATTAAACATCCTAGAATCTATGTAAATAAATAGATTTTAAAAACAAAAATATATTATTAAACGACCAATTAGACTTGAACAATTCTCTTACTCAATCTTTGGAAATTACCACTCTTAACAAATAGATGTTGGTGATGACGATGTAAGAAAGTTGTAACTATTGGGTTTATGTAAATTGTTAACTTCTGAAAAAACTGCAATGTAGCGAATCGTACGTCAAATGTCGATAAATAATTTGCGGAAATTACAACAGTTTTTATTTATTATTTACTATCAATTTCCACCAAGTAAATGCAGATTCAATTATTTATAAAGAGTCTTATCCTAAAAGTATTAATACGGTAAAAAAGCTAGAGGTTGCCAACCATCACTCTGGAACACCAAATTGATACCAACTGTCTTGGGACCAAATTGAATGGAAGTAGGAAGTAGACGTGGTTTTGAAAGGATCGATAGCATGTCTTTGTTTCTGTTTGCTCTTGGGACAATTTTCAAACGAGGAATGCTATGCGGCTATACCTCCTTTTTATTTCGTTTTATAAAATACATCTTCCATGATTCAATTTATCGTATCATTAGGATCAGTTTATACATCGCATTTTTTACTATGGTGTCACAAAGTGCTTATAATTTAGAAAATTCTGTTATTTTTGTATTTATTCTAAAATAGATTCGGGTTAATTTATGAAACACAGAAACGTTATTAAAAAGTTCATTATAATTACTGTTATACATTCAGCGGAATTTGCGTTGTACTGAACCACGACGAATGTGGGTCGTAACCAAGTTATAGTATTTAATAAGTTATCTTTGGTACAAACTTGATGAAACATAGTTAATAGTAATAAAATTCAATAAAAAGTATCAACAATTAAAGAAAATCTGTTACAATTGTTTTGACGAGACCGTCATTCACAAAGAGTAAACAAAAACTACTAAATTAAAATACTTAGTAAGAATTTTCCCCAAAACTTGTTTAATAAACTTAACAATTGTTAAGTTAAGTAATACGATTACTTCTGAAGAAGCCTAGGTTAGGTGAAACAATTGTTAAGTTTATTAGGCAAATTTTGGGGAAATTTCTAGTGTTTTATTTCTTACAAGTATTAAAATGAGTTTCCATTAAGTAATGTAGAAAGAATTAATCATACTAAATTAAAAGTTAAAAGTAACTGTTGAAATACATATCGGCTGATATACAAAAATACATATATAAATGTAACAACTAATTATACCTATAAAGAATTTCTGAACATGATAATAAAGGCTCATTATATTCTAGGTAATAATAAGGGTGTATTATTTGAACATAGCAAAAGCAAGCAAAAGATATGCTATACAATAAAAAATAAATAAAAATAAAGAAAAAGTTCTGTGTTCCACTAATTTCATAAAAAATGTAAGGAACAAAATTAAACGTAGATTAAATAAACATAACATTAAAATGGTAGGTCAATAAAATTAATTTAAAAAATTTATTAGTACACAATAAAGATAAAACAGACATGAATTGTAAAAGTGGGGTCTACGAACTAAATTGTAATCAGTGTGATGCTATATACTTAGGCCAATGTGTAGAGCCTTAAAATATAGAATAAAAGAGCACGTAAATAGTATAAAAAATAATTTCAATTCAACAGCGTTCTCGGAACATTGAAATAGTAACGGACATACGTTAAATTTAGATAAAATCATATTAATTCACGTCGGCCAAAAAAGTAAGAGCTTGAATCTACTCGAAAATCTGGAAATTAAAAAAGCCTTATAGGGAAAAAACATAGTAAACAACCAGAAAGAATTATTTTCAAATAATACACCCTTATTATTACATAGAATATAATAAAATTTTATTATCATGTTCGGAAATTTCTTATAGGTATAATTAGTTGTTACATTTATGTATCTATTTTTGTATATCAGCCAATATGTATTTAAACAGTTACTTTTAACTTTTAAATTAGTAACTCTTGTTTACTCTTTGAGAATGACGGTCTCGTGGCAACAATTGCAAGAGACTTTCTTTAATATATTTTGTTGAAACTTCTCGTTGAATTTTATTACTATCAAGTTATAGTAATTGAAAATGCAAATAAGCACTATGGTTGAGATTAAGTGAATTAGTGAAACTGTCAAGAAGCCTGCGTGGAGAAGAGCTCTATGGGTCCGTTCAAATTTTGGAATCATCGTGTGTGAGTAGTGCTAAATCTTCCCCCCCAGAGACGGATATATTTAACGAGGCTGAGGTAGAACTCTCTGGCTATTAATCATTTGTTTCGTTCATCTATTAATTTATTTAATTTATTAATTAAGTTGTCAAGAGTTGATTATAAATATAACTTTTCAATAGGAAAGCAATTCAAGCGACCCTCGCTCTACGATACCCTAAGGAAGCATCTTACATACAATAAACCTACTAAACTAAATACATGGAGACATAATTTAATACTACAGCAGTGATCCTGAAATAGGATATCAATGTGGTTCAACTTTCTCGCTCCAACGAGGCGTGATTGGTAGAGAGAGATACGGCTATGGAAGGACAGCCAATCAGGCCGTGTTAGGGTGAGAAAGGCGAACTATGTTACAATTATTTGCTATTTCAGAATCACTGTTGTAGTGTTAAAATCTGTTTCCATGTTTTTATGCTCCAATAGCATAACAGAAACCTCGCATAATGTGACTAGCATATTAATTAATTCAGACCGCCGTATAGCGGGAATATCTCAAAAAGATTGAGAACGGTAGCTTTTAGGTAGCAACAACTGCATTATGAGCGTGTAATTCAGTTTTTTTGATACTTAAATTTCACTCTTGATTTATTTTTCAGTAGTTCAGTGGCGCATTTTCCTTGGGAGTTCCAATTAAATAAAATTTACTGGATTTTACTAGAAGACAACTACTTTTCCATGTACTACGAAAAGCACTCACGAATATTCCGAAAATTGTAGGCAACAGTCTAATGAAACAAAAACAAAGATGGTTTAATCGAAATTAAAAGAAAGCAAACGGTAAAGGGCTATGCCATCAGTTTATTTGATTTGTTTATTATTATTACTGAAAATTAACAGAATAAACCACCCTTACATCGAATAAAATCTCCTGATGGTAGGAAATGGTTTAGCTAGCGCGTCGAGGATTCGTACATTTGGTTAGGAAACATGTAATAAACCATTAAATCAAATAATAAAATCATATTAAGGCTCAAAATCTTTAAAGATAGTTAGGTACAATGTTGAGAGTTTACTTTTAATGTTCTTCTTAGAAAACTTAAGTGTCAGAAAAATCCTTTTATTTATAGTATTCGGGAGGGGTATCTTTGGATCATTTAGACAAATGCTGAGGTAGTAATAATATAACAGATAATATATTTTCATTTCTCGTTTGTTTTAATTTCGTCTATACCTACTACAACGATTCCTGAATGGAGGCCGAAAATGACCTTATGTTCTACCCTCTGGCCTTGCACTACAATGTATGTTGGCGGCACTGCCCAACCACCAGTATAATGTCTCTGGTGGATGCGAAACACCTAAAAGTTTTTGAGTTTTTTCTACCTGTTACATGATTTTTCCGCACCCACATTTATAGGGGGATGGTAATTATGGCAAATCGTGGCTCACAAATTAAATTATATGTATAGAATAGTGGGATAGATATACAGGGGAAAATATTGGGATGGGTAGATTTGCGGATGATACAGCAGTATTGGATTATTGCTACTAGTAACATAGTTACAGATAGCCTTAAACGAAATGGAGTCGCTACTGACAGAAAAACATGGAATAGAAATATTTTACCTATGTTACGTAAGGGAGGTGAATGTAGGCTTAGAGTTAATATAAAAATTAGAGGTGCAAAACTAGAAGACGTTTCTGATTTTCGATATCTAGGAAATCAGCTAACTCAGAATTGAATAGATACGGTGTTGATGTGGCGGATGATGGAAATACAGCGGTCAATGACGCATAAATTCATATACTTTTATTGCCCTCCAGGAAATGCAAATAAGGTCTATTTCATTACGTCTCTGTGTCTGCGTAAATATTTCTTAATATTCTATTCTAAATCTTTTGTATTTCATTTATCACTGGCATAAACTTTTATTGCTGCACCTTCCGATAATCCTTGCTAACATTTCAACTTCCCGTACTAACCGCATGACGTCTGTACAGTGGCCGGCACGTAAGGAGATTCAAAAGCCATAAATCATCGGCAAAGTCTAGACCCTTTAGGGCGGGGTTAATCGACCGGTAGGCAGAATGATAATTGATATATATATATATTCTTATTGGGTCTTTCAATTATTGCTATGCTAAATGTCTCCGCCTACCTACCTGTCAATCTCACCGTCGCTGAATCTCCTTACATGCCGGCCACTGTACTTCGCTGTCCTACCTAATTGTTATTTTATTATGGATTTCTTCGGTGAATTGGGTCTATTTCGTCATATTTCTGATCTCCAAAATTTCCAAGCTTTCGTATTTTTCTATTGGTATCCTACCTCGACTTCACATCTTTTTTCACTCTCAGTAATCAGTTCTTATCTTGCTTCGCAGCCTTCAAGTTCATTTCTATTTTCATTGTTGTTCATTGTTAAGTTTGTAAATTTATTTTGATTGGTGTGTTGTTGTTATTTAGTCTTTAATTGTGTTCTTTATAGAAACCAACACAAACTAAACTATTAATAGAAAAGCTTAGAAATGAGGAAGTATTGGAAAAAGTAGAGGAACAAGGGGTGAAATGGAAATGAATAGAGAAAGTGTGGTAAGGCACCTTCTGAGAGACGAAGGGCTAGTTAATAATATAATAGAAGCAGCTACAGAAGTAACTGATATTTGAATTAGATAATATAATAAAATTTTCTTTCCATTAATAACTAAATACCTATTAAAGTATAAGTGAAGTAATTTGTGGTTTTCTTTGGATTATCCTAAGAATATTTATCAAAATTAAGTGCTTACCTGCATCAAGCGGAGATGTTTAAAAGGAAGAAGTAACCTGAAACAAAAAGTAATAACATTTAGATAAATCGAACTATAACAAAAACATATGGTGGAGTCTTTTATTTTTTTTCAGTCTTTTCTATTTTATTCTATTGCGACGGCTTGAAAAGGTGTTAGGAGTGAGAAATTGAATTTGTGCTTTAGAAATTGCCTGTGGGACGCTTCGTGCTTTTAAACTTTTTTTCACGTTCGACACAAAATCGAAAAGCAAGAGTTTTTGTTTGGAAAACAAACATTTATTGGTGGTTAAAATGTTAGCAACTTATTTAACATATATCTACTAACATAAAAACAGTCCCAATCTAAATATCAGCTTATTGTCTGGTTGCACATGAAAATCTCTTATTCTTTTTGTTTACTTTTTTTTATTATTGATGTTATACTTGTTTTTTGTATTTAACAACATCCTCGATATCGACAGTAGGCGTGTTGGTTGGTTCTTTTACTTAGATGTTTTAATAGTTTATTAAGATTGTCAGAAATTTATTTAATACCCAAACTTCCCTAATAAATAATGTTTTTAAGTGGAACAGATATGTCGACGACATATTCTGTATTTGGATAGGTACCAGAAGACAAATACAAAATTTCCTATTATATTTAAATTCCATCAATACAAAAATACAATTTACAGTTGAAATAGAATCACATAATACATTAAACTTTTTAGATTTATCAATAAGACAAAAAATGGCATTTTAGAATTCAACATTTACAGGAAAAACACCTTTTTAGACGTAATTATCCCAGCCTCTCCAAACCAAAATTATAATATTAAAATGTCAACCTTTAGTAGCTTAATTCATAGTCTTATTTCTCTTCCATTAAGTGATGAAAATTATAAAAAAGAAATTCATTTAATAAAAGCATCGCATCTAATAACGGCTAGATAAAATTTTGGCTAAAAAGTTAATTAACTTAATCAAATATATTATGGAAAAAGTTTCGATAAAGAACGCATAAACTGGACCTCTATAAAACATTATAAAAATATAAGTACAACAATTTGCAAGAGGTTAAATAAGTTAGGCATCAATAGTATATGTTTTAATAAAACAAATTTAGGCAAAATTCTAATTAATAATAAAATCTTAATAACAGACAAACTTCGAAAATCAGGTGTCTGTGAGATTCAATGTCCAGACTGCGATCTTATCTATGTAGGACTGTCAGGTAGATCCTTTAAAACTAGACTTAAGGAGCATAAAAAATATATTATTGATAAAAATGTAATACAGGTTTTGCTCAACATTGCTTTGTAAATAATCATAGCTTTAGTGAAGATAATTTTAAGATTTTGCATTGTATAAATAAAAGTAAAAGATTAAACCTGTTAGAGAAATTAAATAAAATAATAAAAATATTACAAATGAATAATGTGAAGGACATTAAAGTCCTATATTTTTAGCCCGGTTTCAATAATGTGATTTGTTTTTACGCCCACATACTTAAATATGCATATATAGTGATGTTTCTTTGGATTAAGTTAGTTTCTACTCAACTCTTTGATAATGACCTTATAAGCCGAAACAGTCTAAGAGAAGTATATATTGAAGTACAGGTGAGGAAATAGCTTCTATTAGCTGCTTATTTCACCATTCCATGTTTTATTGTAAAATTCTGTATTATTCACTTTCACTTATTATTTTATTTACGGAACAGCTACGGTTTGGTTAATGCTTTTTCAATGCTACCTGTGGTGTGTTCATTAGATCTAACATAACACGATCGAGGTGACGATCTGCATCCGGTGATTTCGATGAACTTTGACCAAGAACTGAATGTTCCTCATTACATAAATGGTGAATTAGGATGGAGTTAGGTCAATCGATAAGTTAATGTAATGAATTGTCAATTATTAATAATTACCGGTCATTATTAATAATAGCTAAATAATTGGGTTAAAATGATAAATTGTGGAGAATTCGTCAAGATAGCTGGTTGTTACTAATAATAATTTCTTCCTTTACTTGCTGGGAAATGTAATTAAATAAAATTTAGCTAAATGTTTTAAAACATATATGCTTTTACAATTAAGACCGTCATTATCAACGAGTCAACAAGAATTACTAAATTAAAAGTCAAAACTAAAGATTCTAATACATATATAACATAATATTGAATATGGCGATATTAACTAATAATAATGATAATTTTATTCTTGGTAACAGTTAGGGTGTATAATTCGAACGTAATTTCTTCTGGTTATTTACAATATTTTTCTCTCCCATTAAGGCTTTTTCAATTTCTAGATTTTGGAGTAAATTGAATCTTTTATTTTCTTGGCTTACGTGAATCAATTTAATTTTACTTGAAGAAATTGACTCTGTCTTTTATTCTACTTACATGTTCTTTTTTTCTATATTTTAAGGTTCTGCCACGTTGACCTATGTAAGTAGCATCAAACTGATTGCAATTACATTATGTTCTTGAAACTTTTAGCAGAATTTTATTTGATCATTAAAACGTTTCATTGAGTATGCAATAAAACTAGCTGATTATGTACTTAATGTAGTCATACACGTTTTTTGAGAATTATTCGGTTAATGAACAGAAGTGGACATCTGGAGCCGAACCATCTTAATTTATATATGTTGGGAGCTGAAAACATCTCTTAACGTAAAATATAAAATAGGAGACTGTGGTAAAAGAATAATTAAATAAAGAAAGACTCACCCTAATTACCACTAACTAAATTTAATATGAGCGGACACGTGTTTCGCCCGCTTCACACGTAGGCATTATCAATGCGAGACTGACAGTCCCACGTGTGAAATGGGTGAAACACGTGTCCACTCTTATAAAATTTAGTTAGTGGTAATGAGGGTAAGTCTTTCTTTATTTAATTATCTCTTAACGTAGTTTTAGAAATTCTAAAACGAATAAACTAAGGTAATCTAACCCAAACATAACCTACCCCAATGTAACCTAATCTAGCATTAGGTTAGGTTAGGTTAGTTTCTTTTCCAACTTTATTTTTCACGCTGAATTCCATTACATACTAAAATTCCAAGGAATTATATACTGATGTAATATAATAACCTAATGACACATTAATCGACTGCCTATAGGAAATCTTTAATGGGATATAAAGTATAACGAAAATTAGAATGTAGCAATATACGAGATATGTCACTTTAAGTGGATACGTAGGCATTTGTTACCACAACCTCTTCTATAAAGTTTACCGCCATGAAGGTTTTGTAACAAACTAATCGTCTTTGTTCCGTTTTAAGGCTTGTTCAAGCGGCCGTTAAATACATTTAAACGACGTCGTAAATGCAATCTCATTTGCTATATATGTAAATGGGTAGGTGGTACTTTTACTTTACTTGTGTAGGTAACATCATTGGAAGAATTCAGGAACGTATAATATTAAATTCCGTAGTTTCTCAATATTTTATTACTTATAAGCTACTTCACAAATAATCTATTTTGAAGAGACACAATTTATGGAATTGTTTGTGTGTATTAAAGAAACCTATAATTTTATTGAGAGAATAAAATTCCTATTCTTCTTTGAAGGTAATGAGTAGCTTTGCAACGATTAAATAACGCTTAGTCGGACTTTTTTACTACCTCTATTGAAAATGATTAATAACCACGACGTTTCGATTGTTATTTGGTAGTTTGAGTTTTGGAACGACAAAATTAAATAAATACGCCTGCGTGTGTGTGTGTAAAGTTTATTATATTTATGTACTCTATTTATATCGGGAAAATATTTACATGAAGATGAGATGAAACAAATTCGGAAGAAAGAAGATAGGTCGAAAATAGCAAGAGAGATGGAAAAGACACAGAAAAAGTCACTTGGTCAATGACCTCCCCTCCCCAATATATTTCCAAACAACAGTATAATAATGATATAAATTAAATAATATATTTTTTCATTGTCTTTTAACTTTCGAATTTCCCTTTTTACTCTAGAAGCGTATAAACCCGACCCATTTAATGATTCCGCAACATCGACGGCGAGATGCACCACTTTGCATTTCCTTGGTGGTACTGATTTGACTATTAATTTTTATTCGTTGGCAGTTGGCATAAACCGGGCTGCCAGCCAGCGATGTCCGCATTGCTTTAAACGGAGGCGAGTGTCAGCCGAGTTTTCCCGATCTAATTTCTATTGTGTTATACGCTATACGGCTTTCTCAAGCAGTGTAATGTCAAGGTTTGGGTCAACAACCGTAGCGAAGAAAATACAGTGTTTTTCGATGTGTTTTTGTTTGTTAGCAGTTTATTGTAGATCAGGTTATACATATTCTTATGGGTACAAAAGGAAAATATCGAAAAGAATTTGTAAAGAAGCTAAAAATAACAGAATACAATTGAGACAAGAAACTATTATGTTAAAAGTAATCAAGGTAAAGTGAAATTTGGTACATATGGAAAGAGAGATTTTTTAATGTAATGGCGTAGGCTTTCACGGCCGGAATCGAATGAACAAAGGCGTTTATCTGGGCTGATGGGCCGTGGTCGAAAGGAACTTATAGATACAAACGTTTCGACTGCAACTTCGGCAGTCATCTTCAGTGGGCAGCTTGATTCCTAGGTCGAAGATTTTGGTTAAAAATACTATATAGAACAACATTGCGTATTTATGTTATGACTAAATCGAATAAATAGCCACTTACAATTCCGCCTAGGCATTTTCGAAGTCAGTGTTGAATTCAGGGTAAATAACCCCCCAGTAATTGCTTGTGTGGTGGAGTTGAGAAATACAGTGGATGCTGAATAGAGTAGTAAAAGAGTTTCATAGGTTTAATGAAATTATTATTAATAATTTCAGGATCTGCGTACACTTATATAAATACTCAATAAATATAATAATAAAAATAATACTAGGTTTGCTTAAGTGTTTATGTATATAACAACTGGTGAAGCAGGACAATAAATCCTAACTTCTGCTGCTCGCCAAGTTAATACTGTGCAGCTAATTGTTGATTTTTCCTTTAAATAACTCGACACTGTTTTTTTAATTGTTTTATTATTTAAAAGATCGAACTTTATCCACAAGCTAAATAATTAACACTACTAAATATTACGAAGAAATAAATTAAAGAAATTACGAGATACTAGAAAAATTTACGAATGATTAAAAACTAGAAACGAAAGCTGAATGATGAATGCTCTCTAACCAACTTTTTTGTTTAAATTTAACTCGAGGAGGGAAAACCTTACATAGGCACCCCCTGAAAGGGGGTAGTGTCAGATTCTTACTGACTAAAAACCCACCTCGAGTGGGGATTATCAACCAGAAAGCTTTAACATCCTCAGGGTAGATGTGGAGAGGTTGGGATAGGGAAGTGGATTGAGGAGAGGGCAGAGTTGTGGGGAGAAGGGACGGGAGCGTTGGGGGAGGGCGTTAGAAGGACGGTGGCCCACCTCTGATATGAAGGGTGGGCACTCGCGCTAAAAAGCGAAACTAGGACTGAGCAAAAAAGGGCGGCTCAGGGTAGAAGGTGACAAGGCCTTCTAAAACGGTCATTTGGTTTTGGTTTTCGGGCGTAGTTGGAGAGTGTCGAGATGGTGCGGTTTGGGTGACCTGACACAGAGGCCTGAAGGTTTGCCGCGTATGTACTTGCAGCGTCGGGGAGAGAAGGTAAACCGGTTTCTTTCAGAATTTGGATGTTTCTGACGAACCAGGGGTAGTTTAATGCGGAACGAAGAATCCGCCTGTAGGTGCCTTGAAGAAGCTGTAGGCGGTGTGGAGGGGGGGCGCAGCCCCAGACGGGAATGGCGTAGGAGCGAATGCTCCTGATGATTGCGTTAAACGCACGGATTTTAGTTTGTTGGGAGATGGAGTTATTTCGGAAGAAAGGCCTGAGTGCGATGTATGCGCCCACAGCCTTGTTTAGGGTGGCCAGGACATGTCGCCTGCTATCTAACCAACTTGAAAATGAATTTTATATATGAAAAATAACAAAGATAATGAAAGTGACTTATACAAGTTAAACAAAGATGGTACACAGAAGTAAATGTTACAACCTAAAGATATTTTTGTCCCTCATAACAATGAGTGTACTATTTGCCGGATATCATTAGATTTATAGGACATCATTGAGAAATAGTAACCATTGTTCCCGACAAGCATCCTATCAGGTGTCGGGACAATTGGGACATGTAAAAAAACATCAATTGAAAGTAACCGATATTACCAGTCTGCAATGTATTCATGCACTCATTCCGATCGTCCTTGTACAATCTTAACGATAGTGATATCTCAGAAAATATTGACCTATAGTTGTATAAATTCCCAGCAGGTGTTTAAATATAAGTGCATATAATAAAGACTAATAACTACAAAAGGCAAATGAATATAATGAAATTAAAATTTTTAAAGTGAAATTATAAAATACAATATATAAAATAATAATTGTTTCTGGAAATAGCGACGGAACAACAACTATTTATATATTATATTTGTGAGTTGTACGGAACACTCCTAATATGTTAGAAATTTACAAAGAATAAAGTTCTGATTTGTATTTAAACGACTTGGTAAACGATTTTAACATATATGCGTAAATGATTTAAGGAAAAGCACGTCTTCAATAAAATAAAATTCTTATCTAGAAAAACATAATTTGGAGATCGCTGAGAGTGGTAGATCTTCCACCTTCCTTACATTTGGTTGGTGAGACATTCCATCAACACCACCCAATTAACCACCCCTGGCTGGTTTTAAATGCGGATGAGTCTCTAACTGATTGTAAGAATGACACTTTCAGTGTCGGAACGCGGTTTTGGTTATTAAACGTTTTAGGTGAAATTTTGGGTTTTAGTGTATCTTGTACTTTATCTTCACTTAATTAAAACGAAAATGTGTACAGTATTGATTGTTATTTATATTTAATGGAGATGAACCTTTATTCATTTTAAATTAAGGGGAACACACCATTCTAGGCCTTTTATAAGCGTCTCGTTTGTTTGGACTTTTCTGTTTGAGTTTGCTTTCATTTAATTTAATCGCTTGGATACCTTTTGACGTTAAATTTGTTTTTCGTATAATCTCAATTTTTCAAAGCGGAATTTACTTCTTCATCTTCTGTTTATCTTTTTAATAATTAAATAGAAAAATGTCAACAATGTTTCTTTTTTGGCTATCTATCTCGCTGCAAAAAAGCTTTAAAGTACTAATTCGATATCGTGTTAAACGAAAAACATACTTTACAAATAAATCAAAAGAAACTAAACAGTATCGTTTGGTAACGAATTTTATAGTTCACTTATTTTTTTAACAATTATTTATTTACAACTATTTATTTAATCACTTTAACATTACTAACAAACTTAAACAACTTAGTTATCTGTTAAACAATAATGCAATTTATTTATATCACTTTGTATCTCGCCGTCGAATATTTATATTACGCGTCCGGAAATCAACTGTCCGTCTGATCCAGAGGCGAGAGTACTTATTTATTGAAAAAATTATTGTAAAACACGCGAATATACAAGGCATGTTTTTTAAGTAAGTACCATTTTGAAATTAATAAAAAACGTGCAAAGATATCTTAATAAATTTATTTTTACATTAAAGCCTATACCTTAATCTACTTTTCTACATAATTGTCACTGGGCGCCAGATCAGGGCTATACGGAGGATGATTTAGAGTATCCCAGTGAAAAGATGTGATGAGATCTTTGGTCCGATTAGCCACATGCAGACCTGCATTGTCATGCAGCAAAACGATGCCCTTGCGCAATTTGCCACGTCGTTTGTTATGGATTGCACGGCGCAGATTCCTTACCATTCCATCACTCATAATGTTTTGTCCGTAAACTGCACAGATCTCAGATATCACGATGAATATCAATCGGGTTTAGTCCTTTAGCACTAAGGAATCGTACAACAACCCGCACTTCACAGTCGGCGGAACTGACGATTATCGGAGGTATCTTAACAACGTAAACAAGGGCGGAGTAGACTGTAATGGCGTCACTGCGTAGGTTAGAGATGCCCATGCGCGGAACGCTGACCGTAGTGCTGCGGCGACAGAATTTCAAAACGGTACTTACTTAAAAAACATGCCTCGTATTTCGACCGTTTTCCAGAAAAAGATTGGTTATGACAACAGAATATTCTCGAGCCTTTATTGGCCGGCAACGAATTTATATTGAAGAACAACTCGACACTATTGTTTAGACTTTAATCAGTCATTATCAAAGTCAGGTACTCTTGAAGTACAATTAGCAATTTGTATGTCAAAGGTAAACAAACATGGTAATACAATTTAAACGTTGTATATTTACATTATTGCCTTCACCTTTTTATTTTCTTTAATAATATAGAATCTTACAATAAGTAAAATGTAAAATAAACTTCCAATTTTTAGGAAAATGCGAAGATGACCGAGGACAGATGATTAGGTGGGCTGTCACTTGAAAGTCTAGTTACATAAGTACAAAGAATTTAAAAATACATATTTTTTATATTATAGATGATACTTTTCAAACTGTACATCAAAAATACGTTCTCGTTCTATTTACAAAGCTACTGAAACTGAAGTTATGAAATGTAATAAAACAAAATTGTTATGTCTTTTTATTTTAACTCAATCAACTGAAGAACGTTTTTACTTACTTTGTTTATCATGTTTCTTTAATTAACTAGATATATTTAATTAATAATTCAATAAACTGATAATAAACAATGTGTTGTTTTCATTCTTTCGATAAGATGAACCATAGGAATGATATCGCCGAATCGGTCTAATATTTTTTACATTTATTTATACAGTTGATAAAGTACGGTACTTATTGGACTTTATTATTGTTTGTTTGTTGTATGGTTGGTTTATAACCTGTGCATATTTTGAATCACTTTATAAGTAGATTTAATTTATAATTGAGAGAATTTTTTTTTTTTTTGGATCAATCTAGTTGTTGTGAGACGGGCGATGTGTGTCTTAAACAGTCATAATTTCTGTAAAATGGCACTTAAGGGGACACATTTGTATAAAAAAGATCATTAGTAATTTTCAAATATAATTGGAAAACAAAAATATTCTATGATGTGTAGGTGAATATCCTTATATTAATTCCTGGATGAATTTCTAATTTCTTGTCCCCGTGTATGACGGATATCTAGCATTTCAAGGAAACATCGAAAATAAAAAATAATAATTTAGTCTCCATTTCGCTCAAGCAAAGCTTGTCATCTTTTATAGTTTTAAGAAACGTCTTTTTTTTTTGGAGTATATTGTCTTTTGATTAACCGCCCAGTAACAACATATACCTATGTGTTTTAGGGTAGGTAGTAAATATTATACATAATATAGAAAATAAAAGTGAAATTAGTCGACTACATCGATCGATTGTGATGAGCAAAGTTATCATTTACTTAGCCGAACGAAGCGCTCGTGACTAGATCGCATTTTACTCTAATTCTTAGGAAAACATAGGTTTTGTGTTTCGATAGGTACCGACCGTTAATTGAACAAATTTCTTTCACTTTTATATTCTTTAAACAATAATATTTCGATAAATGAATAAACACAACTTTGTTTATTATCACTTTTTTATTTACAAATCCTTTTGACTATAGTTTTGAAAAATAGCTTGTAATTGTCAAACAAATTATTCAAATTGAATTAATATAAACAGATTTGTCAAACAAATGAATCAAATTGAATGAATATAAACAGGTGTACAGTGGTGTTTATATATATTTTGGAAATACCATTAATTATTAAATGTACTGAATAGTACTGAGTTATACAAATCTACCTGGTTGTTTTAAAATAACCTGTTAAAAGATTTTTTAATTTATTTCATTTTGTGGTTTAGCATAATACACTATTATTATATTTCATTTCAAAAACATCCTTCATATTCCGTTCGTCAAACCCTTTCCTTTGATGATAGCCACTCAAGGAGATTGTGATGAAATAGATAACCCGGTGTCTTGTAGCAGCCGAAATATTGGATTCAGTATGACAATCACTCACCTTACCGTTTTCTACTCGTCAAGCCCTTCCATTTGACACCTAATATATCAAGGGAGATTTGAAGAAAAAAGGTAATCCTCCACCTGGAGACGGCGCGGCGGGTATTTTCAATATATTACAATATTGTGTACACCGTATTCTATTTCACCAGAACCAAAGATCAGTGCAAAATTTCTATAGTAGCGAGACAGTATCACGTTGATAATGCCCAGAATAAAAATGGGAGAAACACGTGTCCGTATTTGTAAAAAAGTTTGTGGCATACAGAGTTGAGGCTCTTTGATTTTATTCGACCAATAACATAACAAAAACTCTCTTCTTGACCTTGCTGAGGGTAGCAGCAAATCACTGAATCGGCACTTCTTCAATGTTGATGATTATATTCGTTGCTTATACTTAATAATACTGTTAAATACGAAATACGTACAGATACGTCAGATGAAATACATGAATCACACTGAATGCTACAAATATTGTTTGTTTCATCGCTTCAACCAACCATGGTTCATTCAAATACAAGTATTGAATGAACAACAAAATAAAATTTAACATTTTTTTGTTTAGATTGAATATTTTGCCCCTTTGTACCCCCCCCCTCCCCTTTAACGAAATCTTGAATCCGTGCCTGGTTGAATCAATTCAAAATGTGCAGTGATCACGGGACGCTGTGTTCAAGTTGAGCGATGGGACTGGAATCCAGGAAAAGCACGGTAATCAAGCCCTTGAAAATGACTTCCTATTATGATCTTAAATTACGTGGGCAGGGTTGAGTTAAATTGACTATTGGAGATTGGTCTCCTTTATACAGTCTCAAGGTGAAATATGATACAATAATAGATTTTGACGTATTATTAGAAATTATTAGAAATTACAACCCCACTTGTGATCTCTAAACTTTATTTACGGATTGAATTAACAATACAACAATGTAACAATATTTTTACACATTATGTTTGCATAATACTTAACTACTATTTCCTGCAAATATAGTAACAGATGCGTCTGTTGTCTCAATTTGACAATAATAAGACTGAATTGGGTTATAAATATAGGAACTGTTAATAGCAACAAACCAAGTGTAAGTATTGTGAGATTCTGTAAACAGTTCGGAAAGTGCTTGAGCCCTCACAGTGTTATCTGCGTACAATTCGAATACGTCTGCTAAATATTGAGCTGCTTGTACTTGCCATGTTACTGGCATGTTGCTGCCTGTCACTGTTGTTAGAACGGAAATGGTACTCTGAAAATCATAGCGCTAATCAGACCTGATGAAAGACTTGTGCAAACTGAGCGAACGGAAGGAGAAACAGTTTTTAGTTAAGGAACATGTCGATGGTTGATAACGGATGGAATATGTAACGTTTTGTAGAGAGTCAATGATAACGATGAATAGTACTGTAATTGAATGATAACATGGTAAATAACTAAATATAAATTGCGGATTGTGCAAGCCTTTACTTGTTGAAGCTGATTCATAATTTAAAAAATGAAAACACACAAAATGTTTCCAGATGTTTATTTAAATTCACTACAATTGTTTCGCTTAACTTAAGCTTCTTCAGGAGAAGATATAACAAAATTTATGGCGGGGGAATCAGACATTAACATTTAATAATGGAGAACTTCTAACGTCTAATTGGTCGTTTAAGGTTTAGGTTTAGAAATCAATCGACACAATAAAGATAATAAAATATTAAACGACCAATTAGATGTTAGAAGTTCTCCATTATTAAATGTTAATGTCTGATTCCCCCACCATAATATGTAGGTATATATACGTAGTAACTAATCACAAATTTTGTTATATCTTCACCTGAAGAAGCTTAAGTTAAGCGAAACAATTGTAGTGAATTTAAATAAACATCTTGAAACTTTTTCTGTTTTCCTTTTTTAAATTATAACTAAAAATGCTGAACATAACTTCGGACAATCAATCACATCAATTGAGTCACTTTCTTCTTATGTGCCGACTGTAAAATTATTTGCAGATTATGATATCTCATCGACATGGTCTGTAAGATCCAATCGAAAAAGAATTGACAATAGCAATCCATATTGATGTTTTTAATTATTAAGCTGCAGTGAACCATGTATTGGTATTTAAATGATGATTCAATTAAGTCTTGTCCTTGCCATGTATAAAATGGCAAGTTTAGATTAAGGTAGGTTAAGTTGCGTCCCGTATAAAATGACTTTAAAGATTTCTATTGATAAATTCAGTTTATTTTGTCGAAGATGGCAAATTCCTTAATCCATTTTCAATATCATAAGGGATTATTGGAAAATCAACAGTTAAGTAAGCGAATTGAATAAACAAAGTCATATTTGATTTAGTGTGTAGTAAAAACAGATTTTGTTATTTACTATGATTATTTTAAAATTATTAAGAAGATCAAGTTATAGGCTAATTCTTGAACTACTAGCGAGCCATTTTATTACAATTGTAGTCTGCTACAACCTACCCCTTATGATAGATCACTTAATATTGCTTTTTTTAATTAAAAAAGGAAATAAATAAAAATTTCACTGCCGACTTCGCCTTCATAAATTGGCCCCAACACAATGTCAATGCCAATATGTGCGTGCGATAGTTTTATTAATAAACTGAAATATGGTAAAAATAATTGAAACTTACTTTACGTTCAATGCTGAGTCCTTCTGAATATATAAAGAAGCCGAGAACTGAAACTACTGCAAACAAAACTTTGAAAGACATATTGGATGTTTTGATTTTTACTGTTTGCTTGAATACAATTTTTGTTATTACGACAATGCTCTGATAGGCTTGCTTTAAATACTAATGGAGATTAAAATTAATTTGTTAGTGGTAAACCCATGAAGATTATAATTCGAGTGTCTCCTTTGACTTAAATCTCAAGGCCTTCTCGAGAATAGAGATATGATACAAAGATAATAAACAGTTACTTTATTAGTTAATTGAATGAATTATCGTTTATTTAAATAAATAATATTATGATTTATTGCCTTGTCGACGTGTGATGAATTTGGAGAGCGCAATTTTTAAACTTTTGGATTACGATGCAAATTTTTATTTAAATTTCTAAGGAAAATAGTTCCGGGAAATATTGAAAAATTTAACATTAATGTGGGGATGCACGTGTCAGTGATAATATGAAAGGATTGTTTGAACAAGTGTGAAACGAAACAGCGAGTGCAAGAGCGAGAGTGAGATGGGAAGAACAGAGGGAAAAGGTTAGGAATTTATTTTATTTTTATTTGTTAATTATGTTTTGCTGCTTGTTTTATTGTCAATAAAGTTTTAAAACTAATCCATCGGTTTCATTATTTGATCCCACATTAATTTTATGTAAACAGGAGAACCGTATCTGATAAAAACGCAGAAGTTATGTTATTAAGTGAGACACTTTTATCACTTAATCAATAATAAAAAATAATTAATCATCCTGTTCATATTAATAATCTTTGTCTCCCTAGCTACACCACCCACTCATTCTCACGATTCCTGAAAAGAGGAGAGGACCTTACGCCCTACCCTCCGGCTTTTCACTACAGTGTAGGTAGGAGGGATTACACGGCTACCAGCACGAGTAGCTGGTACGAATGAAACAAACAAAGTTTTATTTTTATATATAAAAAAAAGATAAAAATATACTTATTATAGTTTTAATACCCTTAAATATTGTATTATTTATTATTTAGTTCTTGATGATAGCATCATTACAGCCAGGCACTTTTTTCTGATGTATTCGAATATTGTGACTCCGTGATAAGAAACGAAACAAGGACAGAGTTTAATTTTTTTTGTTGAACAGTAAGGACAAGTGCTCGTACTTATCTACCATAAATGGAGTTCGTAGCTAGGCTTAAATTTCATAATAGTTATTATTACGTGTTATAAGAAAATTGTATTTTATTTATGGCTAGTACCAGTTAGATGCTAAATTAATGTATGTTACTTTGTTGTCATTTTCCGAAACGTTGTTTTTTGGAATGGAACGATGTGATTTCTTAGCGTAACAGAAATTTTAAGAATTTATCAGTTACAACACACTGTTAGTGATTTGTGATAGCACGAACCATAAAGTGAACAAGGAACCTACCGATAATCGAACTATTAAAGAACCAGATCGGGGCTAAGTGATTGTTAGAATATAATACTGAGAAAAAGAAGTTTTGGGTGTTTGATTCCTATCAGCGACTTATATTGGTACGTGGGCAGTCCCTCACACCTACACTGTAGTGCAAGTCCGGAAGTTAGGACGTAAGGCCTTCTTCGACCTCCTTTCAGGAATCGTGGGAGTGAGTGGGTGGTACGGTTAGGGAGAGAAAGGTGAGACGGACGAAATGAAGACAGAAGAGAAGTGAAAGGTTATCTGTGGAATATTACTGCCCCAGCATTTACCTAAGTGATCCAAGGAAACCACAGAATTTTTAGCAGATCAGCCGACCTCTTGTTTGACAAAGCAATGCCTTAAACCTCTAGACCACGACGCTTAATAATACTGTTGATAGTGATTCAATGATATTGTTTGTGGACTTCAATCACCGTATTGTCGTATGCGACATCATGGTGACGCATGACAACATTCGACTTGTACCAGCGGTAATCGTTAGTTGTTGAAGTGAAATATACTTTCTTCCGGAATCACATGATTCGGGAACGTGATTTTTATGTAAACGAAAATCATTGTTATTATAAATAGGCTCCAGTGAGATCTGTGGACATTGAACGTTGCTTTCTCAACTGAAATAGATCTTTAGCAACAAACGCTACAAATTAACATCGGAACATTTACTGCAGTTGTTGGTTATTCTGTTTTATTTCAGTACTGCAAGTGAACATGTGTAGAGTGTTTTCGAAGTTAATAAACTTAATATGAATGAATTATATTGGATACTATAAATCACCAGTAACATGTTGCAATTCATTTTTTCAATATGTTTGGACCTAGGTTTCCACAAATAGTAGCTATGGGTCCTAACTTTTACATTAGCCTTTGTGTAATAAACACAGAAACATCTTTAAAACTTTTCTATTATAAATTCTAATTGAGAAGTTGGATATACCAGAGCTGTTTACGTAAATACGAACATTCAGATGCTCTTTTAGTTTTCTAATTGAAATTGCACACGTCCGACATTACATTTTAACCACTTGGGAACTTCACTCCATGGTGTTAATTTTGATTGAAAAACGAGTTGCTACAAAAGTGTTGTGTTGCTGTTATTTGTTCTCATAGAATCCGTAATGGTGTCAAACGAAAATTTAGTAAGTTAAACATTTTATATGAAGTAAGTTACCATAAAATTTTTATTTACAAACAATAAACAAAGCGGAATAAAATTTTTATTGATCGTATGGCCTTTATGTTCGTCTGTCGGAATTGTTGGTTATTTATCTATCATTTATATAAAAACGAAGTGATTGTAATGAGGTTCTATGGAAATAAAAAAGATAAATCTGAGTTAACTTACGCTCCGTAGGATGAAGGAACAGTAATCATTTTATATATCTGTTAATTCTTTATTTAAGTATATGATATGAAGAAATATTAGAATTAAATTATAGGAATGAATTTTTAAATTTCCTTGAAAAGAGGGGAATGTATTTTGTTTTTCTAGATATACTTAATAAACTTGGGGGATGTGAATACAATAGTAATACTACTAGTTAAATCAATGATCGCCCTGCTTAAATTTATTTATAATTTAATATTTAGAACCCTCCCAAAACTATAACAACTGTATCTATCTCTGCAGATCTCCTATAAACATTTATTAGCCCTCTGAGTAGTTGTTTCTGTTGATTCCATATTTATATTTATATTTATAATATAGCCTGTAAAGGCCTTTCTGCCAGCGCCCACCTGATGAGACCCGATAGGTCGAAACCGGTCGTGGGATGTGGCTTTCGGTTCATTGTGCCTACTTGGTAGGACGCGTTCAAAATATGAGATCTTTGATCTTTAAATTTAGACGAATAAGGATTTTAATTCCTGCTTTTTTGAATATGTTATATTTTCGTCTAGGAGTCCATCGGAATCAACAGTGTAGTTCAATGTCGGTAGGGGTATTAGCCTTCGGAGTAGTTGTTTCTGTTGATTCCATATTTATATTTATATTTATTTAATAAGTTTCTCGTTGTTTTATTAGAAGCGTTTTGTATAAGCTTAAAGAATACATGAATTTATAGATACGTAAATGTAACAATATTTTTACACATCATGTTTGCCTAATAATTAACTATTTCCTGCAAATATAGCGACGGTAAGTTTATCAGTTGTATTTCCAGAAGTGGTTGCTATCTCAAGTTGACAATAATAAGAGCTGATCGGGTTATAAATGTAGGAACTGCCAATAACAATAAACCAATTGTAATTACTGTAGGATTCTGTAAAGAGTTCGGATAGTGCTTGAGCTCTTACAGTGTCATCAGTGTACAATTCAAATACGTCTGCTGAATATTCGGCTGCTTTTACTTGCCATGTTATAGGCATATTACTGTCGGCCACTGTTGTCGTAAGAACGGAATCGTAACTCTGAAAATCAACGCTAATCAGACATGCTGAAAGACTTGTGCAAACTGGCCGAATGAAGGAAAAAAAATTTTGGTTAACTGACATGTCGATGATTGGTTGGGGATGGCATATGTGACGATTTTTAGTTATATATATATATATACATTACAATATTGTTATGTACTTGCTGTAAAATCATTACGAAATCACAGTTTTGTCGTCGACATGGTCTGTAAGAACAAATTTCAATAGAAATGACAACAGCAATCTATATTGATGTTTCTAATTATTAAGCAACAATGAACCATGTATTGATATTTAAGAAATGATTCAATTAGGTCTTGCCCTTGATTTTTATAAAATAGCAAGTTTGGGTCAGTTTAGGTTAAAAAAAATGGCTTTAAAGATTTTCATTGATAAATTCAGTTAAATTTGTAGACAGTAAAATTATTTATTCATCCATATTCAATCCCATGTGGGATAATTGGATAATCAACAGTTAAATAAAAAATTACTAAATAAAGTGAAATTTGATTCAGTGTCAATAAAGAACTCTTTCTATTATTTACTGTTATTAGTAAGTACATTTGGGACAATTTAAGAAAATTATGTTTTATATTCTAATTCTTGAACTAGTAGCGAACTATTTTATTACAATTGTGGTATGCCATAACCTAGCCCTTATGCATGACAGATAGATCATTTTACATTGCTTTATTTAATTAAAAAAAAAAAATTAGAAACTACTGGCGACTTCACCTTTATATAGTGGCAACACAATGTCAGTGCCAATATGTGTGTGCGATAGTTTTATTAATAAATTTAAATATGGTGAAAGTAGTTTAAACTTACTCTATTTTCAATCCTGATGAGTCCTTCTGAATTTATAAAGAAACTTAGAAGTGAAGTTACTGTCAACAATACTTTCAAAGACATTTTAGTTGTTTTGATCTTTGTTGTTGTCGTTTAATACTCAGTACAATTTCTGCGAATATGACAATCCTTTAACATGTTTTCCTTTAAATACTAATTGTGGTTAATTAAGTTTGTAATTCAAGTGCTTTTGTTGAGTGAAATCTCAAGGGGTTCTTTGAGAATGGAGATATGACTTTCTTTCATTCTAGAATACATGAAATTAAATACAATAATTGATACAATTGATAGTAAACATTTACCGATGATTTGTGTTGTCGTAATTGAATATATATTGTTTAGTTAAATAAATAATATTATGATTAACTGCTTTGTGGACGTATGAAGAAAATGAAAAGCAATACTTTTAAACTTTTGGATTGAGATATAAATTTAAGGAGTTCCAAGAATGATTGAAAAAGTTTACACTATTTTTATGAAGACAACAGAATTGCACTTTCTGATAAAAATGGGGAATTAATTTTATCAACTGAAGCACTTTTATCATTTAAATAATAATAAAATCATCCTTCTAATATTATTTATACAAAAAGTCGTATGCCTTTTATCTTCATTGGAATTGTTCGTTTTTTATCATTTTCATAAGATGTAATCAGCTTCTATAGAAATAAGATAAGCCAAATTTAAGTCAGACTTACTTACGAATTGGATATTCCCGATTGTATGAGAGACTTGTTTATTCATTATTTAAGTACACGACATGAAACATTTTTTATACATTAATGTGATATTAATCTTTTAATTAATTTGTACCCACTACAGATTACCTCAAAGTAACGAGAAAAAACTTGTTAGCGAGGGTGTGAGTAGAAAATAATTGAAAAATTAATGTCACATTAATATATTGAAATTAACTTCTAAAAAAAAGCTCCAAATTTTTCATAATTAATGACTGCATTTTTAAGTGTTTTTGAAAACAGGGAGAGTGAACTTTCTTTGTAGTTATACTTAATAGCATATTGCTAAGACGATGTAGTGCTTTAAATTAAAACTTATTCCTTCAGGCGACACATGAAAATAAGCATGTTAGTAGTAATACTACTAGCTAACTACTACCGATGGCGTTGTAAGTAGTAAGTAAGGATATAATTGCTAAAGTATGGTGTGTATTTCGTTTGGAATTCGCGCGACAAGCCTTCTGAAAACAAATGATTCAACATAAAATAAAGAATATTTTTCAGCGTTGAAGGTATTGTATTGCCTTAATAAAAACAGTTAAACTTAGTTTATCGTTTTAGTACATGGTTTAGATAAAAATTTGCCCTTAAAAGATTTTTTAAATTTATTTTATTTTGTGCTTTTGCACAACACATCCTTATTATATTTCATTTCAAATACATACTTCATATTCCGCTTCGCAAACCCTTTCATTTGATGATAGCCACTCAAGGAGATTGTGAAGAAATAGATAACCCGCTGTCTTGTAGCAGCTGAAATAGCATGACTATGATATGATATGATAATATGATTCTATGACAATCACACGGCAAGCCCCTTCATTTGACACCTAATATATCAAGGGAGATTTGAAGAAAAAAGGTAGTTCTCCATCTTGAGGCGGTGCGGCGGGTATTTTCAATATATTACAATATTGTGTACATCATATTGTATTTCACCAGAACCAAGTTCAGTGCAATATTTCAGTAGTAGCGGGACAGTATCACGTTGATAATGCCCACAATAAAAAAAGGAGAAATACGGGTCCGTATTTGTAAAAAAGTTTGTGGCATACAGATGTGAGGCTCTTTGATTTTATTCTACCAATTACATTAAATAAAAATACGAAATACGTACAGATACGTCCGACGAAATACATGAATCACATTCAATGTAACGTTACAAATATTGTTTGTTTCATAGCTTCAACTAACCACGGTTCATTCAAATACAAGTATTGTATGGATAACAAAATAAAATTTAACATTTTTTTTTGTTTAGATTGAATATTTTCCCCCTTTGTTCGCCCCCCCCCCCCTTAACGAAATCTTGCATCCGTGTCTGGTTGAATCAATTCAAAATGTGCAGCGATCACGGGACACTGTGTTCAAGTTGAGCGATGGGACTGGAATCATCTAGGATGTAGGATTCCAGGAAAACGCGCTAACCAAGCCCATGAAAATAACTTCCTATTATGATCTTAAATTACATGGGCAGGGTTGAGTTAAATTGACTATTGGAGATTGGTCTCCTTTATACAGTCTCAACGTATAATACAATAATACGTCAAAATCATTAGAAATTACAACCCCACTTGTGTTCTCTAAACTTTATTTACGAATTGAATTAACAATACAACAATGTAACAATATTTTTACACATAATGTTTGCCTTATAATTAGCTGCTATTTCCTGCAAATATAGTAACAGTAGCGCCTGTTGCCTCAAGTTGACAATAATAAGACTGAATTGGGTTATAAATATAGGAACTGTTAATAGCAACAAACCAAGTGTAAGTATTGTGAGATTCTGTAAACAGTTCGGAAAGTGCTTGAGCCCTCACAGTGTTATCTGCATACAATTCGAATACGTCTGCTAAATATTGGGCTGCTTGTACTTGCCATGTTACCGGCATGTTGCTGCCTGTCACGGTTGTTAGAAGGGAAATGGTATTCTGAAAATCATAACGCTAATCAGACCTGATGAAACATTTGTGCAAACTGAACGAACAGACGGAGAAACAGTTTTTGGTTAAGGAACATGTCGATGGTTGATAACGGATGGAAATTGTGACGTTTTGTAGAAGGTCAATGATAACTATACATAGTACTGTAATTGAATGATAACATGGTAATAACTAATTATGCTGGACATAACTATCAGCTAACTAACTAACAATCAATCACTTCAATTGAGTCACTGTCTTCTTATGTGCCGATTGTAAAATTATTTGCAGATTATGGTTATCTCATCGACATGGTCTGTAACAACCAATCGAAAAAGAATTGACAATAGCAATCCATATTGAAGCAACAGTGAACCATGCATTGGCATTTAAGAGGTGATTCAATTAAGTCTTGTTCTTGTCATGTATAAAATGGCAAGTTTAGATTAAGGTAGGTTATGTAACGTCACGTATAAATTGATTTTAAATATTTCAACTGATAAATTAAGTTATTTTTGTCTAAGATGCAAATTCTTTAATTTATTTTCAATATTATACAACATTATTGGAAAGTCAAGAGTTCAAAGAATGTGTGTAATAAAACAGATGCTCATCCTTTTTCTTAATTACTATGATTATTTTAAATTTATTAAGAGGATTAAATTATAGACTAATTCTTGAACTATTAGCGAGCCATTTTATTACAATTGTAGTATGCTACAACCTACCCCCTTACGCATGACGGGTGGATCATTTAATACTGCTTTCTTTAATTAAAAAAGAAATAAAAATTTCACTGCCCATTTCGCCTTCATAAATTGACCCCAACACAATGTCAATGCCAATATGTGTGTGCGATAGTTTGATTAATACATTGAAATATGGTAAAAATAATTGAAACTTACTTTACGGTCAATGCTGACTCCTTCTGAATATATAAAGAAGCCGAGAACTGAAACTACTGCAAACAAAACTTTGAAAGACATATTAGATGTTTTGATTTTGACTGTTTTCTTTTAATACTTGATTACAATTTTCGTTATGATGACAATGCTCTGATAGGCTTGTCTTTAAATACTAATCGAGATTAAAATGATTGTGTTGGTGGTATACTCATGAAGTTTATAATTCAAGTGCTTTCTTTGAGTTAAATCTCAAGTCCTTCTCGAGAACAGAGATATGACATCAGAGAAGGGGACTTTCGTTAATATTGGAATACTTGAGATTAAATATAAATACATTAATACGATATTAATTATTATTTTACAATTAGGGAACATTTTGTTGCTGTTGTGACGTCCCCGTCGGTAATCAAACCCGGGACCGTTGGCTTTACGCGCCAATGCTTTAGCCACTAAGCTACGAAAGGTGACAACAGAAAGTCGGAATCAATGTATATAATATTAATCATTAATAATGATGAAATTCTGTGAGGTAATCTGTAGTAGGTGTAAATTAATTTAATAATTAATATGGTATTAATACATTTAAAATTTATCCCTACTAAAAATTCGTCAATTTCATTAAATATAATAATTGATACAATTACAATGACAGTAACTTGATTAGTTATTTATTTAAATAAATAATATTATGATTTATTGCCTTGTCGACGTGTGAAGAATTTGAAAAGCGATATTTATAAACTGTTTGATTTAGATACAAATTTTTATTTAAGTTGCTAAGGAAAATAGTTCCGGGAAATATTTAAATATATAACATTAATGAGGGGGTGCACGTGTTAATGATAATATGAAAGGATTGTTTGAACAAGTGTGAAAGGAAACAGCGAGTGCAAGAGCGAGAGTTAGATGGGAAGAACAGAGGTAAAGTGTTACGAATGCATGTGTATGTGTGTGATACCGCGCGATCGATTGGGGCAGATCACCCTAGAAGAATAGTCGTCGTATGAGAGAGCAAAGAGTCAGATGCGTGGGTGCATTGACGTGTTGAACATGGTTTTACTTCCTTTTTATTTGAATTCTTTGTTAATATCATTTATTTTGCTTTTATTTGTTAATTACGTTTTTGTGCTTGTTTTATTGTCAATTAAATTTTATACAAATCCATCGGTTTCATTGTTTGATCTCATTAATTAATTAATTAATTTTATGTAAACAATAGAACCGTATCTGATAAAAACGGGGAAGTTATGTTATTAAGTGAGACACTTTTATCACTAAATCAATAATAAAAAATAATTAATCATCCTATATAAGTACATAAGCTTTCACGGTCGGAATTCATAGTAGAATGATGATTCGGGCTTGTAGGCCGTGGTGGATGAGAACGGTTTCGTCCAGACGTTTCGTCGGCAACTGCGGCTGATATCTTCAGTGGGTGCTGTGTTGACTACGTGTGCGAAGATTATACCGACTCAGTCGCTGCCGAAACTTCCGAGATATAATCTTCGCACACATAGTCAACACAGCAACCACTGAAGATGTTAGCCGTAGTTGCTGACGAAAAGTATGGACGAAACCGTTCACATCCACCACGGCCTACAAGCCCGAATCGCCATTCTACTAATTAATCATCCTCTTAAAATTATTCATCTTTCTCTCCCTAACTACACCATGCACCCATTCCCACGATTGAAAAGCCTGAAAAGAGGCTAAGCCTTATGCCCTATCCTCCGGCTTTTCATTACTGTGTAGGTCGGAGAGACTGCCCGCCCACCAACACGAGTAGCTGGTGGGAATAAAACAAACAAAAGTTTTATTTTTATATTAAGAAAAAGATAAAAATATACTGCAAGGAGACTCTCTGAGTCCCAATGTATAGTGAAATCCATCGAGAAGTCGGGACACATAAATATCGACAAAATATAGAGGTTCTACTTTTCGTTGATGATATGATCTTGTTGTCTAAAGATATAATCGAACTCCAATCCAAGCTAAACACTTTATCCGGATAATGTCCGAAATAGGCATTGGAAGTTATGTTAATCCAAAGAAGACGGATATTATGAAATTTCGGAGGGCAGGTAGACCCAAAATGGAATAACCTATAAAGTATATGGGCGAGACTCTGAGAGTTGTTAACAAATACACGTATCTGGGTATTCCTTTCTCATTATCAGGAACGTTTAATGTAGCTATAAATAGCGCAAAGACTAAAGGCAAAACCGCAATGGGAGCAAACTTGTCAGCTTTAATGACAAATAAGAATTACAAGCTGGAATGCAAAGAAAAAATTGTTCGATTCTACGATCGTCGATCGTCGGTCTTCTTTGAATCTGGGATCTGGAATCTGGGGATTAAAGTTTGCAAAAGAAATTGAACAAGTGCAGACAAAGTTTTACAAACGCCTCCTTTAACTCCCAAATAGCACACCAGAGTTTATGGTTAGGCTTGAGACAGGCAGCTTCAGATTAGAAAGCGAAATGGTAAGAAGAGCATTGTGTTACTGGATGAAATTGTTAAAAATGAGAGACAATCGCTACCCTCGTAGAATGTACGAAAAACTCATAAAATTGGATGTTTCAACCCTACCAACTAATAATGTTAAATAAAACTGGCCGACACAGCTCAAATTCCTATTGTTTAAATTCGAGTTCAGATACTATCCCGGACATGATCCGTATTGCGCTGTCTTTATTGGACGGAACAATTGGAGAAAGCGGTTTTGAAGAAGATGTCCATAGGGAAATGCATTCTTCTTACAATACTCTTTATCGCGAGATCAAAGACTCAAAGATTTAGTCTGGCACAATGTAAATTGGCCGGACAGTACTTATGTACGATTTACAACAAAATTTTCTATAGAATTAATGTAACAAACTTTTGCACAGCTTGTAACGAAAATGTTAACGAAACTATGGAACATGTTTTAATTAATTTTCCTGTATATAATAGTTATAATAGCGGAATAAAAAATGCGAACAGAGATATGATACTGACTCTAAAATTGTCAAATAAAGAAGAAGAAAAAAAGACATTGCATATACTTTGAAATTGAGAGAATTCGTATTACGTGATTAACACAAAATAGCAAGGTATTCAAAAAAACAAATACTTGGAAAGTTTCACTATTATTTATTATCAACTCTATACGTATTTTGCCTGCTTAAGGCATCTTCAGGAAAAAGAATACTCTTACTCTATTGTTACTCATGAAGATTCCTTAAACAGGCGAAATACGTGTAGAGTTGATAATAAATAATAGTGAAACTTTCCAAGTGTTCGTTTTTTTGAATACCTTGCTATTTTGTGTTAATCACGTAATACGAATTCTCTCAATTTCAAAGTATATGCAATGTCTTTTTTTCTTCTAGTTTATAATGTTTCACCAAGTGCCTTCGGCAAGTTTACTCAGTTATAACACAAAATGTTATATGTACTGTATAATTTACACTGGTTATAATGGTATCCGTAGTAGTTATATTAAAGCTCTAGAAATAGTGAGATATAGAGGCATAGTTATGTGTCAATGTATCTGAGAACGGGTTAAATACTCATGTATACTTGATTATACGAGACAAATAAAAATTACTATTATTATTATTTTTATTATTATTATTATTATATAGTTATTTATGTAGGTTCCATATAAACATTTAGTAAGTTTCTAGTAGTTTTATTAGAAGCATTTTGTATAAGCTTAAAGAATACACGAATTTATAGACACGTAAATATAACAATACTTTTACACATCATGTTTGCCTAATAATTAAATACAATTTCCTGCAAATATAGTGACGTTAAGTTTATCAGTTGTATTTCCAGAAGTGGTTGTTGTCTCAAGTTGACAATAATATGAGCCGATCGGGTTATAAATGTAGGAACTGCCAATAGCAATAAACCAATTGTAATTACTGTAGGATTCTGTAAAGAGTTCGGATAGTGCTTGAGCTCTTACAGTGTCATCAGTGTACAATTGAAGTACGTCTGCTGAATATTCGGCTGCTTTTACTTGCCATGTTATAGGCATATTACTGTCGGCCACTGTTGTGGTAAGAACGGAAGCGGAGCTCTGAAAATCAACGCTAATCAGACATGCTGAAAGACTTATGCAAATTGAGCGAATGAAGAAGAAACAATTTTTGGTTAACTGACATGTGGGTGGTTGGTTAGGGATGGCATATGTGACGATTTTATATATATATATATTACAATATTGTTATGTACTTGCTGTAAAATGATTAAGAAATCACAGTTTTGTCGTCGACATGGTCTGTAAGAACAAATTTAAATAGAAATGACAACAGCAATCTAAATTGATGTTTCTAATTATTAAGCAACAATTAACCATGTACTGGTATTTAAAATATGATTCAATTAGGTCTTGCTCTTGCTTTGTATAAAATAGCAAGTTTGGGTCAGTTTAGGTTAAAAAATGGCTTTAAAGATTTCCATTGATAAATTCAGTTATTTTTGTAGAAGACGCCAAAATTATTTATTTATTCATTTTCAATCCCATGTGGGATTATTGGATAATCAACAGTTAAATAAATGATATGAATAAGTAAAGTGAAATTTGATTCAGTGTGCAATAAAGAACTCACTCTTTCTGTTATTTACTGTTATTACTATTAAATTTAGTAAGTACATTTGGGACAACTTAAGAAAATTATGTTTTATATTCTAATTCTTGAACTAGCAGCGAGCCATTTTATTACAATTGTGGTATGCCACAACCTAGCCCTTATGCATGACAGATATATCGTTTTACATTGCTTTATTTAATTTAAAAATATATATAAGCTACTGGCGACTTCACCTTTATAAAGTAGCCACAACACAATGTCAGTGCCAATATGTGTGTGCGATAGTTTTATTAATAAATTTAAATATGGTGAAAGTAGTTTAAACTTACTCTATTTTCAATCCTGATGAGTCCTTCTGAATTTATAAAGAAGCTTAGAAGTGAAATTACTGTCAAGAAAACTTTCAAAGACATTTTAGTTGTTTTGATCTTTGCTGTTGTCGTTAATACTCAGTACAATTTCTGCGAATATGACAATCCTTTAACATGTTTTCCTTTAAATACTAATTGTGGTTAATTAAGTTTGTAATTCAAGTGCTTTTGTTGAGTGAAATCTCAAGGGGTTCTTTGAGAATGGAGATATGACTTTCTTTCATTCTAGAATACATGAAATTAAATACAATAATTGATACAATCGATAGTAAATATTTACCGATGATTTGTGTTGTCGTAATTGAATATATATTGTTAATTTAAATAAATAATTTTATGATTATCCGCCTTGTCGACGTATGAAGAAAATGAAAAGTAATACTTTTAAAATTTTGGATTGAGATATAAATTTAAAGAGTTCCAAGAATGATTTATAAAGATTACACTAATTTTATGAAAACAACAGGGGCGTAAGGCCTTGTTTAGCCTCGTTTCTGGAGTCGTGGGAACGGGTGGGTGGTGTGGTTAGGGACAGAAAGATGACATGGACGAAATGAAGATGGAAGAGGACTGGAAGGTTATCTGTGGTGATCCAAAAGAATACAGAAAACTTGGACCAGAGCAGCTGGACTCGGATTCGCACCGGTGACCTCCCGAATGCTAAGCAATTATCTAGAGTATAATTGATTTTGTCTACTGGTACCTGATGAAATTCCATTACTTAGTTTAGATATGAGTTCCGAAGAAGTCACGGTGTAGAGAAACAAAATTGTCAAGTGATAAACAATAAACTGTGAAATTCGACAATGTGGTTATTGTTCATTAAGTATAAATGGTCTAGAACACTAGACCACGCCACTCGGTTACTTATTAGAACCAGGCATGTTGTTAGAGGGGGCGTACACTCATACTGATGTTATGTTGGGTATCTTTATAAAAACGTAAGTTGTTTCTATAAATATCAGTAAAGGTACGGTGTCGAATTTTCAACTGTTAACAAAAAATGAATCGATAAATCTTTCAAATATTGTAACTCCATAATGAGAAACGAAACAAGCACAGAGTTTATGTTATAAAATGTTTGTGTCGTCACAATATTATAGTTTATTTAATTAGAAAACGGGGTTTGTTCCTATTCGCCACTACGTCTTCTACATATTCAATAAAAAAAGTTGCTACTTTCCAAAATTTTAACCTACTTTTGTACCCATTGACAGGCCTATTAGAGGTTTTTCGATTCCATACCAAAAATCTTAACCCTCCTCTTTACTCTCGCGAATGTCGTCTTGTCTTGCTTCCAACACTGGCGTCAATAGGTCGTACGTATTATGAGGGTCGTGGTTAGGTCAACCATGAATATTTAATTAAAGTTAAAAATTTCTTATTTTTACGTATTATAAATAAATGAAATTTATTTATAGTTGGTGCCAGATAAATGGAAGGGTCGTGACATAATTGGACTTGTTCCGGTGGTAATCGTTGGTTGTTAAACAGAAATATATTTTGTTTCTAAATCACGTAATTCAGGAAGTGGCTTTTATGTAAAAGAAAATTATACATACTTTAACTATGTTTCAATGACTTCTGTGCATGTTGAACGTTCGTTTTCGCAACTAAAATGGAGTTTTAGTGACAAATACTACAACCAAATATTTTAACATTTACAACAGTTGTTGGTTATTATTATTTGTTTCAGCACTACAAGTGAATTTGTGTAGAGTGTTTTCGAAATTAATAAAGTAATTTTGAATATATTTGAACTTATAAATCACCAGTAGTATAATGTTGATATTTGTTTTTTTCTGTGTATTTACACCTGGGTCCTAAGTACGTCCCGCATAATGACATCATGTGAAATACTAGTTTTTAAATTAACTTTCGTATAATAAACACAGCAAAATTTTTAAACCTATTCTATTTTAAATTTTAAATGGGCATGCCAACTGAAACTATTGAAAACATTGTATCGCCAAAGCTGTTTACCTAAACACGAACAGGCAGATGTTTCTTTGTTTTTTTTTTAATTGAAATTGCACACGTGCAGCATTACCTTTTAACCACTTGGGAACTTCGCTCCATGGTGCTAATTTTGATTGAAAAATGAGTTGCTACAAAAGTGTTGTGTTGTTGTTATTTGTGCTCATAGAATTCGCAATGTTGTCAAACGAAAATTTAGTAAGTTAAACATTTTATATGAAGTAAGTTACTATAAAATTTTTATTAACAAACAATAAACAAAGAGGAATAAAAATTTTATTGATCGTATGGCTTTATCTTCATTGGAGTTGTTCGTTTTTTTATCATTGACATAAAAAGTATATAAAAACGAAGTGATTGTTATCAGCTTCTATAGAAGATAAGATAAGCCAAATAGGAGCCAGACTTACTTACGTATTGAACATTCCGGGTTGCATGAGAGACTTGTTTATTTATTATTTAAGTACATGACATGAAGAATCTTTTTATACATTAACGTGATATTAATTTTTGAATTAATTTGTACACGCTACAGATTACCTCAAATTATTTAAAAAAAAATTTGTTACTGCCGCCAGTCCCGGCGATGCGTGAGTAAGAAATAAATCAAAAATTAATGTCATATTAATATATTGAAATTTAGCTTTCTTAAAAAACATTCAAATATTTCATTATTAATGACTGCATTTTTAAGTGTTTTTGAAAACAGGGAGAGTAAATTTTCTTTGTAGTTATATTTAATAGCATATAGCTAAGGGGATGAAGTGCTTAAAATTAAAACTTATTCCTTCAGGCGTTACATGACAACAAGTACAGTAGTAATACTACTAGCTAACTACTACCGATGGCGTTGTTTAAATTCATAGATAACATAATTTTTCTAATTCCTCCAAAACTATATTAATGATAACTATTTGTACAGATTCCTTATGAACTTTTAGTAGGTTTCCAGAAGTCCGTCTTCTCCATACCTTCTTATTTTATTAATTTCTAGCAATTCCAATATATTTAATTTTGAACTTATGCCTAAGACGTGTAAATTTTTATAATATTTGTACGAAATCGGAAAAACTCACAGGTTTCAGTTTCAAAAGATTTATTATAATTCGCTTCGCTTATATTGTTTATTTACACAGTAACTACATTAGGCTAGATGGCATAGTATGTGTAACGAAACAATTGTAGTAAATTATAATAAATCTTTTGAAACTGATACCTGTGAGTTTTTACGATGTCATATAATGAGTTTCAGAAATTGAGAGTCTCAACAATTACTAGTTTTATAATCATTGTTGAATTTATGGTTTTTTAATAATAAATGATGCATGGTTAACATAATGGGAATTTTATTTTTGGAAACTTTTAAAGTGTTTAGTTATTATACTAGTTGTTAGTTATAATCTGATATGTCCTATATAACATTTTAAACTAGAACCATAATTTTGTTGTTTGAGTTTCGGATTTATATTTATTGTTTTTAATAAGTCTGCCTAATTTGTTTGTAGTTATAGTTATATATATTATATTAGCATTCTGTTTTTAAAATTGATGATACTCGAGGAGTTAATTTACCTGTGTATGTTGGACTACAACAATTTTTGTTTTCTTCTTGTTTGTATATAAGATGAACTATACATCCTTAACCCTTAAAATGACTGAAATCAAATAATACGTAGTTGATGTAAAACTTGTGAAATACACTTATAATAAAAACATCTCAAGTTTGTTTCTCACTACGCAAAATTTTAATAATTGCAGTAAAAGAAATTAATCATGATAAGAAATTACCTTCCTTAATAAATCAGTAATCAATAATGATAAAATTCAATGCAAATTTCAAATATTTTTTAATTTACTTCAAACTTCTTCATATTCCATAATAAACTATTTTTAGTATTTTGTTTAACTACGGGGTAAATAAACTAACGTCAGTCCCGGCGAGGGCATGAGTAGAAAATAATTTAAAAATTAATGTCACATTAATATTATATATTGAAATTAACTTCTCCTAAAAAAAAACTCCAAATATTTCATAATTAATGACTGCATTTTTAAGTGTTTTTGAAAACAGGGAGGGTAAACATTCTTTGTAGTTATAATATTTAATAGCATATATTTAAGGGGATGTGGTGCCTAAAATTAAAAATTATTCCTTCAGGCGATACATGAAAATAAGTACAGTAGTAATACTACTAGCTAACTACTACCGATGGCGTTGCTTAAATTCGTGGATAATATAATATTTCTAATTCCTCAAAAACTATATTAAGGATAACAATTTGTAAAGATTCCCAATAAAGTTTTAGTAGGTTTCCATAAGTCCGTCTTCTCCATAACATTAACTTTAGTATTTTTGGAGACCGTTTTTCAGTGTGCATCTAATTAGAAAATCTTAGGTAGCTACTAAAAATTATGAGTAAAAATATTTTGTAATATTTTCCATTTAAAATTATTATTATTAATTAGGTCAAAATGTTTCGGTACCATTTTTTATTTTGATCTGTGGATAACGATTGTGACAAAAGGATTGTCAGACACATGTACACATGAATGAGCTTGAATGGGTTGTTTCGTCCTTATGTTGAGCTACAGAAATTTAACCTTTAACTTCAGGTTGTTATTAATTAAAAAATAATTAATAATGAAATATTTGAAGAAGTAATGGTAGGGGTAAATTTTAAATACATTAATGAGATATTAATTATTGAATTAATTTATACCCACTACAGATCACCTCATACAATGAGGGAAAGTTATTTTTTCTCAATTTTCCCCTCATTGTATTAGTTAATCTGTTGTGGGTATAAATTAACTCAATAATTAATATCGCATTAATGTATGGAAAATAATAAGTTATATCATAATTTTGGGAAAAATGGAATATTCGACTATAAGGCCGAAATTTAAATACAAAAGAGTTCGTTCCTTACAAATGCCATGCATTCTATTTTTAGTCTGATGTTTCATTTCAGAAACATTCACTACATTTTTTGGACTTTGATTCGAAAACGTCAATCTTGAAACAGGAGACCAAGACTTTGAACGATTTAAACATTAAAGTGGAATCTAGTAATATGCCGCTAGAGTGGCAGGTCGATATAATGGATTTAATGTTGGAAGCATTCGCTTATTACGATAAATTCGACGAACAAATTCGTATAATTTCAACTGTTTTCAGCACACAACATGACAAATACGATTGGTTCATAGCAGTAAATGACGAATACCTGTACAATCCAGTAAATTCTTACTATACTCGCGTCATGATTGCGAATGAAAACAATACCATTCATCTGCACCTGTTTGCAGGTGGTTATTGAATTGTTTTGTAATTATTCAAATAAAGTATTGTGAACTGAACTTCTCTGTTATATTGTTTTAAAAACGTACAGGAATTGTTATTTTTTTTTAGATTTAACTCGAGGTGGGAAAACCTTAGATAGGCAGCCCCTGAAGGGGTGTAGTGTCAGATTCTTACTGACTAAAAACCCACCTCGAGTGGGGATTAACAACCCGAAGGTTTCAACATCCCCAGGGTAGATGCGGAGAGGTTGGGATAGGGAAGTGGATTGAGGAGAAGGCAGAGTTGTGGGGGAAGGGACGGGAGCGATGGGGGGGGGGCTCGAAGGGTCGGTGGCCCACCTCTTATGTGAAGGGTGGGCACTCGCGCTAAAAAGCGAAACTAGGAGTATAGGCATTGATAAATTGTTACTCTTTCGTAAAGGGAAGTTGATTCAATATCGTATTAAAGGCAGTATGTTGCCATCTACTGAGATCTACTGCTAGCTGTTGTATTTCATATGTTTGACAAGGTATTACGAAGATATCTAACTGACAAACTGCTGCATTGTGGATTCAGTTTGACCTTTTTGATGCGGTAATTATTAATACTAATCCCATGTAATACACTAATCGTAACAGAATGAAAAATAAATTGTTTGGGGAACTATTATAGTTAATAATTAGTGTTAAGAATGAATACACAAACACTATTGCTAATTTCCACAGTTTTTCATTGTTCTTAACAATTGTTTCACCGCTTTGCGGCTTCATCAGAAAATACAAAGATACTTCTTTTATTTACACAATTCTGAATATTTAAGGGTGGTTAGTTAGGGTAGGGATGGAGGAATTGGCCAAAGATTCAGCAAAGAGGAGTTATTTAATTGTATTTGTTCATTTAATAATAAATCACTGGTTTTTTGTTATTTATTTCTAAGGTTTCCAAAAGATACAGTTTCAAGCTTTTTCCCTTAAACGTGTGTTTTTCAGTAATCAAATGGTTCGCCTAGTTGCAATCGTTTTTTTAGTACTACGCGAAATATTTCGACGAGACCGTCATTATCAACTATTGTTTACCTACTCTTTGATAATGACGGTCTCATCGAAACAATTGTAAGAGGTTTTCTTTAAATACGTTGTTCAAACTTTTCATATTATTTTTATTAATAGTGTTTGTGTTTTTATGATCAACATGAATTTCCATCAGGTGAGTAGATTCGATTAACTAAACTAGTGTTAAGTTTAAATACTAAATTTAACAGTTTCTACAAGAAATCCTTAAAACCTTTTTGTTGAAAATCTTCTGTTATACCTAAGAAAAATAATATTTAAAAAAAAGTGGAGCGATATAGATCACAACTGCACGTTGTAGATACGATAAATGCTGAACTCGTAAAAGTTTTCAATTTTTCTTTTTTATATTTTCTTTGGATTTACTTAACCCAACGTGTTTGAAAGTGCCTATAGACTTAAAATTAATTATTAATGAAAAGCATACTGGAGATTATTCAATATCGATCCTGTTGTATGTACAAATAAATGTTCCATTACGTATTCAAAAGGAAATTGATTTCAATCTTGACTTGAAGAGTTCGAGCTTGTTTTTGTATTACGTAGATTAGATTAAAATTATGTCAACAGTATTGTTGTGGAGGTAAGAGGTAAAATATTGAAGGAAGGGGCTGAATTAAAACCTTAGTAAATTCTTCCTTATGAATTCCATTTTAACGAGGTATATTCAGGAAAGTAAATTTATAGGGTTTAAAAGTAGAAGTAGGGCAAGTGGGTACATATATTCATATAAGTAGATGCTATAAAAAATCATTAGTAGCTCGTGGGTATGGTAAAAGAACAAAAAAATAAAGCTGGTCAAGCGCTAGCTGAGGGTATTGTACTATGGAAATACCTAATATGTATATAGTTATCGACAGAAATTATTTTTCTTGGCTTTGTCGTTGATTATGATCAAATTTCAATTGTTTATTCTAACATGAAGTTTTCATACATTTTTGGAATTACTTATAACTTTTGTCCATCATACAGGGTTAACTGAAGGCCTTGGCAAAACTTTACTAACTTAACATTTTAAACCAAAAGGTCAAAAAAGTTTCTATGGAAATGTGTCTAAAAATACTTACTTAAAAGAAAATTACACGTGAAATTATCTTCCTCTTTTACTTGAAAACGTTCTATTGGAAACACTACGTCAGTTATGGTTTATGCATGACGATATTCCAGCTCATTGTAGCCTTGTTGCTAGGGAATACCTTTGAAGTACTTATTGCCACAATCGCCTCTGCCAACACGATAATTTTAATGGTCAATTTTGTAGATTGTCGTCTTTTGTTTTACATTTTTATTTTTTAGATTTTCGTTTTTTGAGTTTCTAATTTTACTTCTTAACACTTAAAGAAAATATTTGTTTCTTCCAATTTACCCTCGCCAGTATAAAGTAACCCTTTTCTGTATGTTATTGATTTTCACTTTTTCACGCCTACTATCTTAGTCACGATCACTTTCCCTAAATTCCTGGTATCCTTACTTTGAATCACGCCAAAATAAAATCCTTAGAAATGGTTCGTTCTCCTATTTCGTTCATTTTAGAACGTTCAAATCATAAAAATCCTTCAAACAAAATTTATTCAGCCAACCAATTTCACTCAGTCACATTCCGTCATCTTAACAGTCATTCATATCTCTTTCGCAATTTTCTACCTGTCTTCATTCTTTCGAATTTGGTTTTGGCCTGGCGTTGTCATGAAGGACGATGACGTCTTGACGTTTCGAATGGGCATACCCCGTCGTTAGCTTTGATGTGCAATTTTTGTCGACTGTAACAACTCTGATCATTGATCGTGAAGAAAATCAATGAGTAAAACTGAAACAAACCCTTGCGTCAAAGAAAACAGTCGCAAACACTTTTCCAGCTGAGAGACGGGTTTTGGCTTTGACAGTGACAGGGCAGACTTCATCCTTTTTTCACCATTCCTTACTCGCCATTTTTGGTTCGGGAGTGTAATGGTGGACCCACGTCTCATTACAAGTGACGATACGCCTCAAAAAGCCTTCCCTTCTTGTTGAAATCGATTCAGAAGTCTTTCACTAATCCCCGATCTGACCTGTTTTTGATTTTAAGTTGGAAACAATAACAACCTTGGAACCCAGTGAGCACTAATTTTTCTAAAGCCAAGTTGCCAACTTCATCAATGATGATGGATTGAACACTCCCATTCTCTCATAGCTGATACCCACTTCTAATGAGATTTGTTCAATAGTTAACCGGCTGATGATGATCACCTTTCAGAAGCTCTCGAACAGCACGGATGTTGTCATTTGTGAGACTTGTTCTTGGGCGTCGACCATAACTTAATTTTCGACACGTTCTCGCCCATCCCTGAATTCTCTCAATTCGTGACCCACGTACACACTCGATTCTGAGACAGTGTAGCAGTGTAGCATCCCCAAACTGTGCCTTCAAACGAGTGAAAATTTCCGATGATTTAACGATTAATGCCTTCATTGGTTAATAACTTATGATGTCGCGTTGTGCAACAGACGAAGGTACCTTGCGCTCAGTCATGGCTGTACTACGGACAGAACCGAGCGCAGCTGCTACCTAAACCGGTTTGTCCCTCCTCATAAACCAAACAACAGCTGAACATCGAATCTTCTAGATCGGAATTACGTGCTAAGCTAAATAGTAAAATTACCGTTTATGTTTGATTTACCCTCGTACATAAGCTGCTGCTTATTACGTGTAGTTATTTTTGTGATATACCTCGTAGTGACCCCATACGATTCTATGTAGGTATGTATTTTTAGTTACATGATGTGATAGGGGTGAGTGGTGTGCTTGTGCGTGGCGGAACGTGATTGGGGTCATGCCTAAAAGGGGTGCAAGCGTGTTACGTCGGTTGCTCGGTATAGTGGCAGACGGAGGCAAGTCTTTATAAAGTTAGCACGTGTGAATATTGTAGACAGATCATTTGTGACTTTTTTAAGATAGTTGAACAACACAAAGTTATGAAATTACTACTATTAAGTTTTGGACACGTTGTGTTCTAGTGAAAAGACAAAGAAATAAAAGTAACGCGAAAACGGTAAACAATAATTAAAAAAATTAAACAGTAAAACAAGAAAAGAAAGACTAGAAATGAAAATGAAATTTGAGAGTAGAGTTGGAATTTTGAAACAGAATATATGAAAGCTTGATCAGAACTATTCATAGGTTTTTGAAAATATATTTTAAGAAGGGTGATAAGGAGGAGAAATAAATTGTTCAAGGTAGGGAACCAACAAGATAGTAGTGAAATTTGGAAATGCCGTTAAGAGGAAAAGTTTGAACCCAAATCATCGAAAAAATATAATAAAATTGTAATTAAAAAAGGTAATAGCCGTCAAGCAAATAGTCGTTAAGTGAAGAATAGATACTGAGCAGGTATAGAAATAGACTTATAAGAATAGGATATTTACACAATAATAATACGACACACAATGAAATTTACAATGATAACAATAATAAAGAAAGACATTTACAAAAATTCCAAACACAAATAACAAATACAAGTAATGAAGTTTACGACAGACATACCAACAAATATACAAATATATACTTCAGATTTCACTTTAATGAATAGTAAATTGTTTTTATAAAAAGTATTAAATCGCCACCATTATTATTATTATTATTATTATTATTATTAAAAGTTTCATGTCCTATATTATATGCACATTTTGACCCTGAAAGAGATTATGTGTGTTTATAAATATGGAATCAATAGAAACAACTACTCCGAGGGCTAATACCCCTACCGGCATTGAATTACACTGTTGATTCCGATGTATTCTTAGACGAAGATATAATATATTCAAAAAAGAAACAAGGCATTAAAATTCTTTTTCGTCTAAATTTTAGGAATCACAGATCCCACATTTCGATCGCGTCCTACACAGCATGCACAGCGTACGTACCGAATATTTATATTTATCATATAGCCTGTAAAGGCATTTTTGCCAGCGCCGACCTGATGAGACCCGATAGGTCGAAACCGGTCGTGGGATATGGTTTTCGGTACGCTGTGTCTACTGTGTAGGACGCGATCGAAATGTGGGATCTGTGATTCCTAAAATTTAGACGAAAAAGGATTTTAATGCCTTGTTTCTTTTTTGAATATCATGTGTGTTTGATGACCACTATTATTAATGGCAGATCCAGGATCCATCAACTAAGTTTCTTCGTTTACATTAGTAATTTTTGTTTATGTATGAAATTAGTCCACCTATTTACCGGATAAGAACTTATAAAATTACGTGCGCATTTAAGTTTATTTTTTTTGTGTTATTATCCATAATGATTACATAAATTTCACAAGATAAGCAATTATGATGGTAAAAGAGATCGTTATACCCGGTAACAAGATATTTTTTGAATGATCAGTGAATGCTATTGTACATTTACAATAGATCAGCATACAAAGGGCTTTTTTTGGTTCAGTAATCACGAAAAGGCTAAGTTCTTAAATGTAAAAGTTTACGTCTTCGTAAATGACACACGAAATAATAAACCTTAACAGCTTTTCGAGATCGGTACAGGAGCAATTGGAACATAAATTTACTCATAAAGATGTCGTATATTTACAATTACTGACCTTTTTAGCTTTCTTTTACGATTGAAGAATATCTACGTTAGTCAACCGAACGAAATTTCTTATGTTCGGCCTTTTCATCTCTATGGTACCCTAATCAGAAACAGTAGCGGGTTTTAATAAAAACAAATGTTATGGCTAATAAAGGGGACAAGCGGGCAGTTTTTACAACAGGCAACTGCCAAATGTTAACATAAACGGCTATTCATTTTTTCAGAATCTCCCAGGAGGAAAATATCAAAGGGGCAATGTTTGCGATATCAACGCTTAGTCGATTCCAGTATGAGGATAATGGCATTATTCAATGTTTTATGTATCGGTCTTAAATATATTGTTACCAATTGCAATGGATTTTCCTAACCCCATCTAGTAGTAGAATGTACAGAGGAAACCTTGTTAAAAGTTTTTCCTAACGTTATCTTTAGTTCATTGCCAATACTTGTTTTTGTTATCCTATCTTTACCAGATATTCTGGATTGACCTGGTAGAAAAGACCTTGGTGTTTTCAAATATCTTTCGTGTTGCTCCTTGAGTATCTTGGTCGAAGGGAACATTTTACAAAAACTTAAGTGTTTCGCTCTTATCTGTGCTAATTTAACTCTCTTAACCCAGTTACACAGTTTCTGAGACCAAGAGAATAATGTTTATCTAATTGTGCTAGATCAATAACAAGCCACGCCTTGCGGCTCCTTGTACCTTTTACACGACAGCTACGCAATAGTCAGTAGAGCGCTGATCGTCGTGCAGTGTGGTATTTGTGTTTTGGAGAAAAATACAGTCCGCTAGATCGACATCACCACTCTCGTTATAAGTTTTTGTACTGTTTAAATTGGAAAAGTTACAATAAATAGATGAAGAATAATCGAAAATGGCCGATAGTCATCTTTTATTGTCTTTTAAATGTCGGTGGAATCAATGCACAAGTGATTTACAATGCGAATAATCCGAGTACAAACACTTTGAGACGGCATTTTCTCCAGGAATTATCTTATTCACTTTAGATGGTCACCTCAAAACCCGCGTTTATTCCACTTTGATTCCGCGCAGTATTCGTCTTAGATTACAAGAAATTTGCAAGATTGAATTAATGCCAGGACCAAGTCAAGAGAATAGGAATATATCGGGAAGGTACAAATTGTGACTCAAAGAAAAATCGCAAAACTAGATATTATTGTAAAAAATGTAAACACTTTTCATGTTTACAATATGTCACTGTGATTTGCGATAATTGCTACAATACTTTACAAATGGATCAATTTAGAAAATATTTATAATTTAACAATTCTATTACCTTTTTATCGCATACACACTGTATTCTTTCGTTTCTTAGTTTAGATACACGTCATTATTTAAATATACTTTTTAGTATTTAGAAAGCATGTTTGTATGTATTTTATTTTGAAATAAAAATTCCTTTTATTTTTTTTTGTCTTTCTAAAACAGTTAAGCGTTTTCTCCATAAAACATCCATAAAAAAAAATTCCCATCTATAAAAAATAATTTCGGGCTGTTACACCGAAGTCACTACAGATGCTTCAAGAGTGACTAACTAACTGTAAATAATATCTATGAAATTAAGCGTTTATAACATTGTTTCTAGGTTATATTTACATTGCAATACGTGTTTGACTACGGAAATTTATAAATTCATATTGAAATATCCCCTGAACAAATTTAATTTCAGAAAGAAGTATTCTTCGCAAAATTATGCATATCAGTGAAAGTAACTTTTGTTTCTAATTCTAAAAAAATAGTTACACGTACAAACGGACTAGTGTACAAAAATGTGCAACCTACATATGTGCTCATATGTATAAAAGTGAATCGAGCATTGTCTTTACAATGTCATAAATTTAGCAAATCCGTCACTCCTATTGGTGCACTAGTTTAACGGTTAAATATCATAAATAAATACAGACAGCCTAGTGGACGCCATCTGTAGATATTTGAAATTTATTTGTCGGATTCGATAATGTTAAACAAGGCCCTTCTTTAGTACGTATATAGGAACATTTTTGTGTTTTAACCCAGCTGGTGGGGTTGGGCAGTCCCTACACTGTAGTGCAAAGCCGGAAGGTAGGGCGTAAGACACTCTTAGTCTTCTTTGAGGAATCGTAGGAATGGGTGAGTGGTGTGGTTAGGGAGAGAAAGATGAGACGGAGGAACTGAAGACAGAAGAGAAGTGAAAGATTATCTGTGGAATATTACTGCTTCAGTATTTGCCTAATGATCCAAGAAAACCACAGTAAACTTAGATTAGAGTAGCGGGACGCGGGTTCGAATCGGCGACATCTCGAATGCTAAGCAATGATCTAAAGCAGTAGACTACGTTGCTCGGTATTAACACCAACTAACCTACTTGATACCTAGAAACAGCGATTAATAAATAAATACAGACAGCGTAGTGAACGCCATCTGTAGAAATTTGCTACTTATTTGTGGGATTCAGTACTAATCGCTATTTTTAGGTAACAGGCAGGTTGTTGGTTCGTGTTCTTTCTACCAGGTGTTGATGAAAACCAATGAGTTCGAAATCGAGATACACGTCTGGCAGTAAAAGAAATTTTCACTGTATCATAAAAATAATCGAAATATTTAGTAAATTACAAGAATAATAATAACTGACATTGGCTGTTATAATCTACACGTTATATTAGATCCATTTATTAAATAAACCGTCCTTAAAGTGAATGTTGCGTTCAAAATTCCTGATACACGCAATGCCGCACCAAAATCAAGAGCACGCCATGTTTCCCTAATTGATATTAAGAGAGACAAAAATAATATTATAGGCCATTGGATTTACCACCGAATGCTCCCCAGTTGATCATTAGGGTTATCGTGGTGGTTCGTTATTCACACAAGGAATTTCATTTTTCTTTCAAGGGTTTGTGTAAAAGCGCGCACTGCAAAACGACTAACTCAGCGACCCAGAAAACAAAAAAGCATTGCCACCGATCCGTAGAATACCGAAAGACAATAAACATTCACATAAACAAAATTATTCTTTAGTTACCTACCAATGTGCATGATGGTTAGTTAACTGAGTGTAAAAAACGAGAGCTTTTAAGTTGATTGTAATTCTCATGCTTTTAGTATACTTTTTTTTTGCAACGGAATTGTACATTGATGAAATTATTTTTTCTCTCTAATTTCCCGAGGGTATAACAACTTGATTTCTTTACTATACATTTCAAGTTAGTAATTAGGTCATTATCGTAACTAATAGGGTGTTCCACTTAAGAATGATTAGCCTTACATCGTAAACATAGGAGAATATCACTTGCAAATATCAGAAGTAGAAAAAAATTAGGATATTATCTGTGTACTTATAAATTCCTACCAGTTTTAAGGTTTGAAGATTACCTTTCATTAAATACATTTTACTAAAATTATTTTGTTATAACAAATTAATTAATAAAAAACAGTTGGTATAGCTTTCACAAATATATTATCACTTCTGACATATGTTATATGTTTCGACCTACATTTAGGTCATTATAGGAGAGTAGAAACTACACTAAAACCGAAGAGTTACAACTACATATGTTTAAAGGATGAGGTATTAAGGGAATAAAAACATAAAATATAAATTACTAATAATGAATAGAGATTTTGTTGTAGGTAATTCCGTTTGTTTATTGACTATGAATTGTTTTGGTAAGTTTAATTACTTACTGTTTTATGGACACGAATAATTTTGACATTATCTGTGTCCATGTTGTGATTGTATTTGTTGAAGTCTTCTGCTATATCTGTGCAACACTTATTGTTTTGGTGTTGTCCTTCGGGTGTACAGGCCGTCGTCGGTTGGAATTGCTTCCTAACGTTTCGCCACTCGAGCTTCTTCAGAGGTCTATCCATTTTCGACAGTCTACAACCAACAGCGAAAATGGATAGACCTCTGAAGAAGCTCGCCACTCGTGCTAACGAAACGTTAGGAAGCAATTCCAACCGACGACGGCCTGTACACCCGAAGAAGGACAACACCAGTTCATCAACTGGCCGCGAAAGCCTTAATAAACTTATTGTTTTTTTGCAACTCTCATGAATAAGTATTTGCTGCTATCCCTTTTAACTGTCTTTGTATTTTTTAATTGACACATTTAGTAGAAATGTGTTGGAATTGTCGTGGAGTTCGTAAATAGATTTGTGGTGCATTTTTCTTAAGTTATAAATCCTTTCTAATAAAGAAAAATAAGAATGACTTACCTATTTTCTAATTACGATATCATCACTCGTATTTCTGCATCACTGTAAAAAAATAGAAATTGAATGAATTTATGCAATTTATATGGAACCCATTAGTAAAATTAATTATTTATTAATAACATGAAACATATTTATTATTTACTTAACTGTGCAGCTTGAAGGATTTTACCTATTTTTACTTTATCCTTTAGTCTTCATAAAAATATTTATTTTATTTTTATGCCTTCTTATATTTTTACTGTTTTCCTAAGAACTTCTGCATAGTTATGTTATTTACTACATAAAACTATTTTATGTTGTTAGCTACTTTCCTAAATTGTCTCTATCTATATTATTTTGCATTACTTCAACTAGGCACCATAAAACTGAGTTTCAACGTTTATTTTGCGTATAACATTAAACACGCTTGCGAAAATAATAGCGTGATTTAAATAGAGATATAAGGAGTGTATTTCGAAGAAACAGGTATGAGTTTGTTAATTAGCATAGGGGTTAATAAAGGGTAAATACGAATGACTTTCAAATACGACTGCAAAACATCTGGTTGATAATCTTCCATTTTCTATCTTCCATTTTCTAGCTAACGTAAATTTTCTTAATTTAGTGTTTCCCCTGGGTAATAATTGTTACAGGTTCGTGTTTATATTGTCAATTAAAACAGGTAGTCAGTTATATTAAGGGTAATTTAGAGATGAAGTACGACCTTATGTGATGGAGATAAATTTGCAATGGTGAAACGAATGTGATACGAAAGAGGTAATAGGTACTGTAAAAAATAAAAATTATTGAGAAATTATAACAGTATTTGGAGTTGAATAATTGGTTTATACGTAATCTCTTCATAATGTTACTAAAAGTATACGTTACATTTATGATCTAAACCGCATTTTTAAAATGTTACCCTAAAAACCCTAAAACACATTATATATTGTTATAGAATGAAGGATTTTCTAATAATATTCTGAGAATAATATATGAGAATAAGTAACACCAAAAAATGATCACGATCAATAGTAACCATCGGTAAACGTCAACACACCTTTTAACCAACGGAAATCTTTAAAAATTATCTTAAAATAAGTAACCAATGGTATGTTAAATAGGTAACTGATTCTAATAAATCTAAATAAATAATTCAGAAATATGTTGTTGATGGTTACAGTCTACCAGTTTAAAATATGTACAAATTGTGAAAACAATCAGACAGAAAAAGGAAGAAAATAATTGTTTTTTTTTTTTGAAAGGAAAGGAAAGAGAAAGAAACAATTGAAACGAAGCAAACATCAAAAACTACAAGAAGAAAGCAATAATGGTTTGAGGAAAAGCTTCGGGAATAGCTAAATGCCCAAAGGAAAACTGGGAAAAGAGAATGTCTCTTTTTGGTGTGCTCGTAGAAAGTGTACTTATGTATGGAAAGGAAATTTGGAGCTGGAAGGAATATACAAAGAGCTGGAGAGTCTACATGAAATATATATATGGTGGACATTAAAACTTAATAAGTCCATACCCAGTCATATTCTGTACCTAGAAACGAAAGAAGAAAGCTACGAGGCATATTTTTTAAGTAACTACCGTTTTGAAATTCTGCCGCCGTAGCGCTGCGGTCAGCGTTCCGTGCATGCGCACTGAGTACCTACATCTCTCACCTACGCACTGACACCGTTACAGCCTGATTCGCCCTTGTTTACGTTGTTTACTGAGTGTTTAAGATGCCTCCGATAATTGTGAAGTCCGGCGTCCGGGTTGTTATACGATTCCTTAGTGCTAAAGGAATAAAATCGATTGATATTCATCGTGAGATCTGTGCAGTTTATGGACAAAACATTATGAGTGATGGAATGGTAAGGGAGTGGGTGAGAGCATTTAAATATGGCTGCACAAATGTGCATGACAATGCCCGTCCGCATGTGGCTATCGGACCAAAGATCTTATCACATCTTTTCACTGGGAAACTCTAGATCGTCCTGATCTGGCGTCCAGTGACTACCATTTGTTCCTGCACTTGAAGAAACATCTGGGCTGTCAGCGTCTTCAAAACTGTTACGCGACACTTTAGGTTTAGTAGTAAATACTCGCATGTTTCGATCCAAACTGTTTGGATCAAGGCAGTTACGACTTAGAAAGCAAACTAAACTCTGAAGATTCTCATCACAGCAGTCAGCGAAACGTCAGCGAAGAAGACATCACCAGTACCACGACCTACCAGCGTGGAATCTTCACCGACTACAAGCTCCGACCGTGAAAGCCTTAGCCATTAATTAATACTCGCATGTCTGATGAAGCCAATGTTTGGCGAAACATGTTACTTGATTTAATAAAATTTGTGAAAATCTACTTGTTTGGTGTTTTTATTCATTGGATTATGGATTTTCATTAAGTAAAGGTCGAAACTATTAATTACTCAACACCTTTTTGTTTACTTTTGCGATCTTTATAGCCATTGACAATTATATACTGTGTCAGATGTGGATACTGTTATCTATTCATATTGATTACAATACCACTGGTCGTTCTAACAGATATAATTCTCCGAAGATATAAACTGAATGTTGTCGTTAATGAGGTATGACGTAATAACCAATGTTTTTTATAAGCCGGGCATATAGCATTCATCCGGAACCTACGATTTTGGTCAGTATATCCGGAATGTTGTATGTTTATTACAATTGGGTCGATTTAGGAAGGTGAAAACAGTTCAGTTTGATTTCTCCTATTTTCTTTTACGTCTAATATTAGTTAATTATTTCTGGTGTGCTTTTAGCGCCATTAGTATTTTTATTGCCTGTTTTATAATTCGATGAACCTTGACCAATAATATTTCGTATTTAATCTAGATGCTTGTTATGCGTAAACCTAATTAAAGCCTTTCATTAAAATTAAGGTTCAGTAATTGGATATCGATTAGAATCAATCAACAAAAACGGATGCCGCAGTCTGGTACGGTACGGTATATATAATACGATAGTTTTCCCCGTTAAAACTTTTGGCTGAGTCGACGTTACGTTACAGATCTTTGCAGTGCAGTGTCTTGATTAAAAGTGTAAAATATCCTATCTTGTTGCCGCGATGCCGACAAAGGTGACCCAGTTCTCTAGACGAAACATTTCGGCTCTTAAATCCTTACTAGTTCACTTCTAACGCGCAGCCTGATGAAATATTAAACAAACAAAGGCAAAATCCTGACGAATCTGACTATGCAACTAAAGACGTACATCATTACGTACCTACATCATTCCATCGCAATTAAAAAAACACATTTATAGATATAGTATTGTACTTTTTCAGTAAATATACGAAACATTACCAAGCTGCATTGATTTTTATAAAACACCAGATTGAAAGAAAAGCGTTCAGTTATATTTAGATTATAAGTTTGGAATGCATGTTCAATCAGTCTTCAGACTGATGGATTCGTGATGATGATGATCGTATTTCATTTCCACCAAGCGGCGTGGTCTAGTGCTCTAGATCATTGCTTAGCATTGGGGAGGTCACCGATTCGAACCCGGGTCCGGCTGCTTTGATCCAAGTTTTCTGTGGTTTCCTTGGATCACTTAGGCAAATGCTGGGGCAGAAATATTCTATTCCACAGATAATCTTTCACTTCTCTTCTGGTGTTGTCTTTCTTCGAGTGTACAGGCCGTCGTCGGTTGGAATTGCTTCCTAACGTTTCGCTAGTGTGAGTGGCGAGCTTTTTCAGAGGTCTTTCCATTTTCGCTGTTGGTCGTAGATTGTTCGTTTCTCCTTCCGCTTCAGTAGATTTTGATGTATCGATCGGCATGGTTTGTGCGTTTTTAAGAATTGGGTTCCAGATCTGATTGAGTCTGAGGGTCTTCTCCTTCCTGTTGAAATTGTTCGGATGCTTGTGGATTTCTATGGCTTCCCTGGTCAGCCTGTTGTAATAGCCGTTGACTGATGCCAGCAAGGTGCAGCTTTCAAGGTATATTTTTGTGTTCCCCGTCGTTCAATGTGTGTTCGGCTACTGCTCATTTCTCAGTCTGTCCTAGTCGGCAGCTAGCTTTGTGCCTATAGATCTCTTAGTGGTTCCAATGTATACCTTGCCATAGGAACAGGGTATGCGGTAGACTCCTGGATTTGAAAGTGGGTCCCTTCTGTCCTTCTCTAATTGATGGTTTGCTGGATTTTCTTTGTTGGCTTGAAAATAGTTTCAATGTCGTGTTTATTCAGAATTCTGCCGATTCTGTCCGTGACTTTCGGAACATAGGGGAGATAAGCTTGAGTGGTGGTGCCCGCCCATCAACACGAGTAGCTGGTGGGAATGTAACACCAAATTTTTTTTTTTCATCTCCTAAGTGATGATATGGTTACAGAGTGTTTATAATTTAGAAGATTATATTTCTTGTTTTCATTTATTCAAAAATAGATTCGGGTTAATTTACGAAACACGGAAGCGTTATTCAAAATTTCATAATATTTATTGTTGTACATTCAGCGGAATTTGCGTTGCACGGAATCACAACAAATGTGGATCGTGACCATTTTTTAGTTTACTAAGAAGAAAATACAAGTTGGAAAGTTTCACCAATTTATTTATTGTAACTCGACAATATCGTTTCGGTCCAGTAGGGACTATTATCAAGAGTATAAGGTGTACTATAATTAATACTAACATTAAGAATATTTATACCTACAATCGACATAGGAGGAGTGGGGTTGAGTTATTGTACATTTCAATTTGTGTGTTTACTAAAATCCGCTTATATTTTCAAATGGCACCTAGCATATTTTATTTTGTCATTCGATTCCATTTTTTATTCTCTTTGGGTCCATCTGGCTGTTTCTTACTCTTTTATTTGAAAATTTTTGAATAATTTTAGATTTGTTTTTTAAATAAAGAATGAAAAACATCCAATGTAACGAAAGAGGATAAAAAAAGGAATCGAATGACAAAATAAAATATGCTAGGTGCCATTTGAAAAAATGATGTTATTCGTGTTTGAAGCTTAGTTTTGGCATGACGTTAGCCTTATGATTTGGTTATAACTAGCAAATAACTAATTTCAACATTTTTTATGGAAGTTATGATTTTTATAGTTTATAGCTTCCAATAAATTAAATTATCTCAGAAACTCTCAATCATAGGCATACAAGTTGGTTATCAAAGTTACCTTAAAATGTTATGTTTCATACGAATTCATCGTAAAAAATATACTATTCCATTAAAAATAATAAAGTGACATGAACTTCCGGTATAACCGGAAGTGCCCGACAGTTGAAATTATTTTAGTTCATCCTTGATAACCCCTACATTCAAATTTTCAAATCTGTAACATGCTTAGTTTCCCTAAAACGTTTAATGTACCACTCAGTTTGAATGACCTTGTATGCATAATGAAACCAAAGTGGTCTTGTGAGAGACAGCTTTTACAAAAAGAAAACTGGTGAAGTGGCAGTCGCGGGTAAGGTATTATAGAATTTGTTAGTAGTGCATATATTATACAATTGAAGTGTTGTTATTGTTATTGTTGGAATAGTAAGGCCATTAGAAGTGTAAGGTGAACGATCGACGCGTCGTCATGCACCTTGATGGATGGTAAAGCCTCTGACTTATGAACAAAAATTGGAGAAACGCTTCGTTCGGTTCATCAGGTGGTTATTGTTGCTATGTTAGTTAATTTACAACAACCTGTTTCCGAACCACTTGAGGTAAAGAAGTGAAGATGTTGGCATGAGGGCATCAAGTAGAGCGATAAGTCTCTACACATAGCTTTTTAATGCAATGATAAGCTTTCTAGACGATCTATGCATACGACCAATGCGTAGAATACCTGGTTATTCAGGTGGACCTAGATGAGGAAAACACCTGTATTATTTCAGGAATTCTGCCATCGTCAACGAGGGTATTTCACTGGTTTCAATTACGTTAGGATACCGCAGGGGAAGCCCTAACTGGAGCGTCTGCCCCCGTATGTTTTTAAATTGTCTATTGCATTGCAATTGTCTAATGAGAATTTATTTGTTTCGTTATATGTTATTTATATTCATTGCCGCATGTCACTTCGTAAGATATAATTCTTGTAGGTAAACAGAACTGGTTTATTAACACATTAATTCATGAAGATAAAAACAAAAAAAAAACGAGGGTAATGTCTCCTGTACAATAATACTAGCAAATAGTGTTACTTTAAACCCTAGATATATCCCATCTAGGGTTTTATCATTTTTTACACTAAGCACTTTATTACTAATAACGGACCCATTCAATAGGTTCTAACACATCTGTGCACTTGTAGAAAGATTGGCACCCACGTTGGACCCATAACCAAGTGCAGCTACAATCAATAATATATCGGCAAAGCCAAATCCGTTACACTTTCGAGGGGAACCCACTGGTTGCTATATAAATTTGATATAGGAGTAAATGAGTGTAAGAATATTATTATGATCGCTGATGAGAAAATGCTTAATCACAAAATATCTCTTATGTTAGCTTCTATAGCATATAAAATCCGGCATTGTAAAGAATTTATTATAATAAATTCCGCCTACAGTTCTGTAAATAGAAAATTATTCAATTTGGATGTGCGTCGTATTAAAAAAAGTTTTGCAGATATTTTCTATTAATAGTCCTTTTAAAGCAATTTTATACCACTATCCAGAGGGATCTACGCCCTTAAGTCGGTGTTGACATTAATGGAAATTTTTAGTTTGATATATGTGTTTCTTAAAAGAACAATACAGTTCTTATTTCTGCTAGTCTAGACATTTACCGCACGCTGTCATAAATTTACACGGTAGCAATCAGAAAGGTGCTTACAGAAGTTTTTATAGGTCTCGATTGAAACAACTATATATACCTAAAGTTTCAACTACCGTTTTTTAAAAAGGCTTTTTCTGAGTTTTGATATATATACCTAAAATGGTTTTCCAAAAATTAAAATACAACAAAGAGTCCCATTTTCATCTCCTGCGCTTCTTAACAAAACTAGCCAATATTGCAGTCCTTAAAATAATACAAAAGTTTATGAAGTTCAAAAATTTACTATAGGAAAGCAGGGTACGGAATAAGTTATTGATTATGTTTTCCTATTTCATTCATTCTACAATAACCAATGAGTCCCTCCCATTTCTATCGGAACTGCTGGGAGTAAGCGACTAAAGCACGCCGTGGTTAGAAAAAAGACTTTTTGTTTCATTCCCGCCAGCTACTCGTGCTGGTGGGCGGGCAGTCTCTCCGACCTACACTGTAGTGCAAAGCTGGATGGTAGGGCGTAAGGCCCTCTTCAGTCTCCTTGCAGGAATCGTGGGAATCACACGCCAAAGTATTTGTCATGGATTTCAAGGTCAAGTCCAAGGACTGGAACTTGAGGAATGAGTGGTTTTAGTGGGTAAGAATCTCACACTACGGTGCACCATGTGTGAGGGGTCTCTTGAAGGTTCCCCTCTGGTCTATGGAATTATGATAACTGTGCATCAATCCATCTTGTCACGAAGTGAAATGAGTACTGACTAATGTCGATAATGAGTGTTCCTTCATTATCCAAATTTTGGTCTAATATTAAAGTATAATGAGAAAAAACATCAATAAAGACAAGAATTAATTGTAGTTATTACACTGGATTTTAAAGACATTGTTTTTTCTTCAAAAATATTACTGCTTATCAATTTCAACTCCGATTATGTCAAGCAAAAAGTGTAAATCGTCGATAGCACCGAAGCTACGAGTAAGTAAATTAATTACCAAATACTGTAATTTTCCCTTGGAGTTTCTCATCGATCATCATTATATTTAATCTGTCTCATCGTCGGGAGGAAACAAGTATTTTGTTTTTTTGTGAGCCTTTTTAAAAAACAGATGGCAAGAATCAAGGACAGACACTTCATTAAAGATGGGGACGAAAAAGAAATTCTTATAAACAGGATTCAGAAGTGCGTAATATCTGGAATTGTAACTATAGAAAATAATGTACTAATTGTAGATTTTAATAGATTCAGTTGAAATTGACAATAATATAGTATATTATACTTGATGTGAATTTTAATAAAGTTTCAGTTGATTCTATTTTATTTAATTGTAATTATCATTGGGGGTGACAAAGAAGTGAGAATGTAATCTAATGTCTAAACACTAAACTTTAGTACTTCAAATTATATTTAGCATATTTTTCTTGGCCAGTATTAAATATGATCATCTTCTTTTTGCATATGATTTAAAAATTTATAAAAGAATAAATAGTATAGATGACTGTATTACACTTCATGATGAACTTCGTAGAATAGTTACATGGTGCAATAATAATTCGCTGAAACTAAATGTATCTAAGTACAAATCACTGACTTTCACTCGTATACTAAAGTTCCTTCACTTCAATTATAATATTAAGGACATCATCATAGAACGTTGTTCAGAAATTAGGGATCTTGGGATAATATTCGACTCCCAATTAAGTTTTTCTCGGCACATTAATTATATAACACAGTCAGCGGCCAAATTGCTTGGATACTTCAGTAGAAACTGGAATTGCTTTTCTAATGTTCAAATCTTTAAAGTTCTATTCCATACACATATTAGAAGCAAACTTGAGTATACATGTCTTATTTGGTTTCCAATTTACTTTATTGAGCCAATTCGGCGAAAATTTATAAAATTTCTGCATTTTAAGTATAATGGCATCTATTCCCTAAGAGGAATTGATAACAAAGTCTTATTTCACTTATTTGATATGCAGTCCCTATCTGATCGAAGAATATGTATTGTAATCTCGTTTCTGTACAACTTAGTAAGTAAAAAAATTGATTATTCTATGCTTTTAGGCAAAATCAACTTTGTTGTTCCAAGGCACAACTCGCGACTATCGCATAATACTTTTTACTGTACTATATCAACGACTAACGTAATGTGTAAATCTCCTGTATTTAATATGTGCAACATATTTAACACAATATCAAACAAATGTGATATTAACCTCGATACTTTAAACATATAATAGATGTACTAAGCCATTAAGTAACACATAATTTAGGCAACATTGCTGTTATCATTATCTATGTATTTCTGTAACTGTATTTCCTGTAATTGGGTTTATTAACCTGTTGGAAATGAAATAAATAAATTAAATAATAAATAAGTATTCTGTCGAAACTACCAAACATGGACTCATTAGTATTAATTAGCACGTTGTTGACGGTTCGGACAGGACACCAAAAAAACTTAAAAAACTTTTTCGTGTTTCATTCCCACCAGCTACTCGTGCTGTGTTAAGAAGAGACAGAAAATGCAAAGTGTATCCGATTTTTGCTAGAATTTCACTTAATCGTTGGTCTTTATGCTAACGCATTTAAAGCAGAATGATGAAGGGTTGAGAGTGGTCTTAATGAAATGGGTTACCCAAGCTTTCTATTGACTCTGGTTCATTATTCTGTGATTATTCATTCAGGAGATATAAACCTTATAAGTGTGACACGTTTTGGTTCTAACATTATCGAGAATATAAAATGATTGAAAATAAAATTTTTCCCTCATTGTATGAGTTAATCTGTAGTGGGTATAAATTAATTTAATAATTAATATCGTATTAATATATTTAAAATTTACCCCTACTAAAAATTCGTAAACAATGTTAAATATTACCCTAATAAACTGTTACAAGGCAGGAACACTAAACAGATCTCCCTTATATTACTGACATATTTTGTAAAAGAGGTTGCCTAGTTCGAAAGCGATTTCTTTAAGTTACTGATAGGCTCCTTAACTCACCACCTGTACAATATACTGTCATCGCGTATACACTACAGGAAAAATTGTAACCTACCATAGAGCATTATATTACATTACATGTATTTTGAATGCACCGAATATTGATAGAGTTGATGATGATTATGACGTGTATGACAGACGGGGCTTATAATTCCCTACAACTATCGAACCAATCCGATACGACGAACGGTGACCAGATCCATAATTTTAACGATACTTTAATACTACCTTTATCATCCCTCGTTGGGTGGCACATAATAATGATGATTTGAAACGCTCGACCAATATTTTCCAACATTTCAATTGCAATACTATTTAACGCTATTATTTTTGCTACTGCCTTGCGGAAGGGATCACTATTAGAATTTCACATGGTCGGTTAAATATTTTCCCTACCGGTATATATGATTCTTACAATCAGTTAGCATGCAGCCTAATCCTTTGTTTAGGTGAGATGGAAAGAATTCATTACTTTGCTATGATATAACATAAATTCTGTTTCCATGTTTCCTAAATTGAAAAGATTCACACAAATATTTTGTAAAGTTCGTAGACATTAAAATTTATTACACCGTTATGAAATAACATAAATTCTTTTCAACTAAAACACGGTTTGTTGGTTTTCACAAAACTTTATATATTTAAATGTATTCCCACCGACGGGGCGGCTTTAGCCCTTTACTGTTTAGTATGCGATACTGTCTCAAAATAAACCAGTGGGAGTTATGGGGATCGAACGTTTTTTGACGTTACATTTTAGTACGCAACGGGTAGTACTATGTTATTTAAATACGTAATCGAAAACATTGTTTAAATAAATTATCATTATGTAACAGGCGGGCTGAAAAGTTCGTAGGCTGATCCATAGATGTCGCTACTAGTATCAAATCCATATGATTTTGAGTTAGCCCTAACCTTCAAAAGACGCGTGTATAAATTTGACAGCTGTTGCACTATTAGTATCTAAGTTATAGCATTTGTATTGAAAGAACTTTTGTTATTTTAAAAAAATGGATAAAAAGGAATTTCATGTGCTAATAAAGCATTGCCTTTTGGCGAAAAAAAATCCTGTTGAAACCAAGGCTTGGCTTGATAAACATTATTCGGACTTTGCACAAGGAAAATCAACCGTAGAAAAGTGGCTTGCTAAATTTAAATGAAGCGAAATGAGCACTAAAGACGATGCACGCAGTGGACGTCCCAAAGAGGCTGTTGGCTGTTACCGACGAAAACATCAAAAAAGTCCACAAAATAATTTTTGATAACCGTAAAGTGAAGTTAATTGAGATAGCTGAGATGAGACCCTAAAGATATCAAAGGAACGTGTTGGTCATAGTCATATCGTGAATGAATATTTGGATATGCGAATGCTCTGTATAAAGTGGGTGCCGCGCGAACGCGAGCTCACAATCGACCAAAAACAACAACGGATCGATGATTCTAAGCAGTGTTTCGAACTGGGAGCTGTTCAATCGTAATAAATCTGAATTTTTGCGTTTGCGTCGATATGTGACGATGGATGAAACATGGCTCCATCATTTCACACCGGAGTCCAATCGACAGTCAGTCGAGTCGAGTGGACTGCACGTGATGAACCGACTCCAAAGCGTGGAAAGACGCAAAAGCCAGCTGACAAGGTTATGGCATCTGCATCAGAATTCTGGGATGCTAATGGTATAATATTCATTGTCTATCTTAAAAAGGGAAAAACCATAAACAGCGACTATTACATAGCGTTATTGAAACGTTTAAAAGACGAAATCGCGGAAAAGCGGCCTCATTTGAAGAAAAAGAAAGTGCTGTTTCATCAAGACAATGCACCGTGTTACAAATCAATGAAATCGATGGCAAAATTCTATGAATTGGGCTTCGAATTGCTTCCGCATCCACCGTACACTCCAGATCTGACCCCCAGCGACCTTTTTCTGTTCTCAGACCTTAAGATGATGCTCGCTGGACAGAAATTTCACGCCGAAACTGAAGCCTATTTTAAGGCTAAAGACAAATCGTATTATAAAAATGGTATCGAAAAATTGTATGACTGCTATAATCGTTGTGACGCCATCGAAGGGAACTATATTGAATAATAAAATCAAATTCTATTAAAAAAAAAATAATAATTTTTTTATGCTAGCCTACGAACTTTTCAGTCCGCTTCTTACATGCAGAAAGAACAAATAATTTTAATATTCTGTTTCGTGAAAAAGTTTCGAGTTATGTGGCAACATTGAGTTCCATTATCCTAATTTGTTGGGTCGCACCACTGTCTTCTGTCATATTCTCATACTGCGTTGCTAATTTTGTTCCAAGATGGTTAATTAGATTAGATTTACAATTATAAATGGCAATTGTCTGGATGTTCGCTTTGGTTGAATATGCTTCTACCTAGACCCCTTCATTTGGATGAAGGAATAAAAGGAGAAACTCGGGGCTTTTCCCTTAGAACGGCTGACTTGGTTTAGCATTTGATTAAATGATTAAATAGATGACTGAAAACGGGGTGAAAATTATGTCGTGGAATATTTATTATATAAAGCACAACGGTACTGTTTACAATTTAAATTATGCATCTTGAACTAATTAACAGAAAATGACTTAATTTTTTGTGGAAGTCATATTTTTTATAGTTTGTGTCGCGGTGCCATCTTTTTTTCCAATAAATTAAATTATCTCAGAAACTATTCGTTGTAGGCATATAGGCATACAAGTTGCTTATCAAAGTCACCTTAAAATTTTATGTTTCATACGAATTCATCGTAGAATATATATCATTCCATTTAAAATAAGAAAGTTGACATCAACTAGCTAAATAGATCGTCCTTGATGAACTCTACTCCCACATTTTCAAATGTGTAACATGTATAGTTTCCCTAAAACGTCTAATGTACCACTCAATTTGAATGATCCTGTAAATACAGGGTGTACCTTTTCTACCTGACCCTTAGATCATCTTCGGACTGAATTGGAATATCGTTTTAAAATTTTGGTTGAATGAGTTTATCACAGAAGGCCTACCATTTTAAAATATTTTCGAATTTCATTTCCGGTTATATTGGAAGTTGACTTCAACTTTGTTATTTTAAACGGACCCTATAGTTTTTTACATTTCTGGATTCCCCATCAGAAATAAGGGTACATTTGATAATACAACCCTACCTTTATTCTAAACGGTTTTTGAGTTATTCCATTTTTTTAAAAATTATTCCGTTTGCCGCATTTACTTTTATCGCGGTTATCTTCAAAAGTAATTGATGGTATTTAATGATTTGTCGACATGTTCTTAATGTTTTAGTAAGGTATTAATTCGTCCAAAATTTTTTGAAAAAAAAAATCAAAAATCAGGACGAATCTCCCCCATTGCTCGGCTCACTGCAGCAATATGAGCGATTCCTGAACAAGTCCTTAATGCTGTCCTGGCTGTAGAAAAGAGAGTTTTAAAATGTTTAGAAGTTAATGGACAACAATTCGAACAATTGTCGTAGAATAATTTTGTCATTGGTTAAATAATTTTGTAAAAATAAAAAAATTGTTTAAATCAGTTTTTTTAATTTTTCTCACAAGATATTAATTTTGGATGTAACTGTATAAAAAAATATGGGCTGCTATTTAAAAAGAAAGAATTTTTTTATTTCTAGTTTATGATATTCAACACATACTTTGACTCCATTTTTGATTTTGTTTTTCAAAAAATTTTGGACGAATTTTTACCCTACTAAAACATTTAGAAATGTCGACAAATCATTAAATACCATCAATTAATCAATTACTTTTGAAGATAATCGCGATAAAAGTAAATACGGCAAACGGAATAATTTAAAAAAAAAATGGAATAACTCAAAAACCGTTTAGAATAAAGGTAAAAAAAATATGTAAAAAAAATAAGGGGGTTCCACTTAAATTAACAAAGTTGAAATCAACTTCGGATATAACCGGAAAATATTTTAAAATGGTAGACCTTTTATGAAAGTTCATTCAACCAAAATTTCAAAACGATATTCCAATTCAGTCCGAAGATAGTCTAGGGGTCAGGTTGAAAACGTACACTCTGTATATATATCAAAATACCATAAAGTTGGGGTTTCATCATAGGCTTACGAGGTCATCTATTTCGGGAGACCACACATGTATAGGTGGTAGTTGTTGAAAAAATCAACTGTCCGTAGTAAACATATCATTAGTGTATATTTAATAAATGTATCCATTCATATTGTAATTAATTTGTTTGATATTTTGAGTATGGTATTGCTAACAGTAAAGTTTTATTAGATCCTGTTGACATTTAAAAGGAAACGAAATAGACTGGAGATCGTGGTCGTTGTCTTGATATTTGAATGTGTTTCTTTTTTGTGCTTGGGTCGTTATAGCAGTTAGTTATTTAATAAATAGTATGTTAAGTATTTGGGTTTCTGAAAATGACACATGAGTAACATAGATGATGTCGTGGTAATAACCGATAAAGTAAATGACATGTTTTAACATTTGATAGGCACGAACGAATTAGGACATGCAACAGATAATAATAACAAGCCTTTATATGGATTAAAGCATTCAAATTATTCACAGGAAATTATCAGCATTTTTTATTAAACGTAATTCATTTGCATTCGCATTTAAACAAAACACTCGAATTTAATGAAGTTCTATTTGTACTGACTTGCAAAAGGACTAAGTATTTGAATTATAAATGTGACTCGTATTATTTCAATCCATTTGCGCATTCAGGACAATTCCAGTCAGTCGTCCATAATTGGCTAAATAATGTAGGATGCGGTCGATAACAGTGTGTTTAAAAGGTAGAAAAAGTTATCTGGCTGGAAAATACCTTCGAAGTACACGGAGAAAATGTGGGTTGCCTATATAAAGCAATAGGGAAAAGCGCGAGATATAAACTGTGACCTAAGAGAAATACGTATATGAGACTTGTGACGGTGTGGTATTAGTGACTAGTAATATCGACGTGTAAATTGTTATAAATAAGAAATGTTTGTTGTTCACGTTCAGTTAAATTAGTAATTTCAATTGGAACTCGTAAACTTACTAGAATGTTATTGAAGGTAACTGCTAATGGATTATGATGTAAAATGTTTAAATGAATTATTAACTAAACAATATTGTTTGAACGAACTTAAATCAGTTATTATCAAAAACACTTGGACTATACTAAAATAAGAACTTATTTAACATCAAATCTATCGAAATAAATAAGAATAACTTAGGATCCATTTTGGTTAATAATAAACGTAAATTAAACAACAATAAAAAAGTAATATTTACTAAATCGATTGTAATGGTTAAGATCCAATTTGTATAGGTCAAAGTGACTGTTCTATAGATATTTGTGTAAAAGAACATTTAAATAGCATAAAAATTAAAGCTTGCAACACGGGACTGTTTGAACATTGTTTTAAAGATGATCACACGATTAATCCTAATTTTAAGTTACCACATACCCAATAGAAAAATTTAACATAAATTAGGAAACTCAAACTATAAAAAATCATAACTTCCATTACTATTTTTATTAGTTATAGCCAAGTCATAAGGCTAACGTCATTTCAAAACTAAGCTTTATAATTTTACAGGGCGTGTAGAAAAAAATCCAAAATTTAAAAATTTCAAACATCAATAACTTCATTTTTTCAAATGGTACCTAGTGTATTTTATTTTGTCATTCGATTCCTTTTTTTATCCCCTTATGATCAATCTGTATATTTCCTATTGTTTTATTTGAATTTTTTTAATAATTTTGTATTTTCTTTTTAAATAAAGAATGGAAAACATCCAATGTCCTTACACAAACAAATTCGATTCAGTCAGTGCTTTACAGGCAGATGTTTGTAGTGCCTGTCAAATTTCATACCTTAAGGAAACGCTTACCTATATTGTATTTAAAAAAATCTGCAGTTTATTGATTTCAACTTGTTTTCGACGCATGCGCGTTATCCTACTGTGCGTTCTAAAAACATTGAACTTGTTTTTTAATGACCAGTTTAAGCCATTTATTATTTTTAGTTCATAATTTATTTTGAATTGGATATTACTTACGAGTTATGTTACGTGTATTAATGGACATTAATTTCCTTAAATATATAGAAGTAGAAAACTTTTCTTGTTATTTTTTTTTTGGCAGGCAAACGGTTGGAGGGACGATTAACCAAATTGGCTGCATATTTTTCAGTTTGTGTGTTTGTATTCTATATACAAAAGGATCGATAATCCATTTGGCTAATGGATGACAGACACTAACTGTGGAAGAAGTTGTGTATAAACGTCGATCTTCTTTATAGTTTGTGGAAAGACGTTTTTTGTTATATTTATATGTCGTGTCTCATATGATGTGAGACTTTTCATGAATAATGTTTGCAGTTTTAACACCCCACCGACAAATGACGAAGCTATGAATATTTATTAAGGTGCTTCTTCTAGCCACCCACCGCAACTAAATACCTTCTTATAAGTCTCGAAGGGTGGTGAAAGACTTATAGTTGGTAACAGCTTAACATATATCCGTACTGTTTGCATAAGGAAGTATCTTGTAAGAAGATATTTTAGCAGTTTTAGTATAATGAAATTTAACCATTAAAACATAATAACCGTAGGAGAAGATTAAGGAAATTCATGCATATAATATGTCTGGCTGTAATTTGGCAGTTATTCTACGCTCCCTCATATAAAGGGTAGTTATTTATTTGAAATCTGTATATCTATTTATGCGAAAATGATAGTAGGAAACGCTAAATATATATATATCAGAAAACTATAGAAATTTAAACTGGTTCAAGATGGAACAAACAATTTGTTCACGCATGAGAAGGACGATAAGGTGTTTAAAAGCAGGAATTTCAATACGTTACTTCATTTTAAACGATATAATATAAAATCGAACAATTTCAATCTTTAAAAATTAAAATTTATTCACGCAAAAGTAGAAAATGTTTCTCATTTTTTTGACTCCTTTTGCATTTGCGGTAGACCTAATTCGATAATGAGATATACTCAAGACAAGAAAGTTTTTGGACTTGTTTAATCTGATATTGTCTTGTTTCTCATATGAGTATACTGTTCTTGATACGCTTACCGCCCAGATGTTTCTTCAAGTGCAGCAACAAATGATAGTCACTGAGCGCTAGATCAGGGCTGTACGGAGGATGATCTAGAGTTTCCTAGTGAACAATGAAAAGATGTGATGCGATCTTTGGTCCGATTAGCCACATGCGGACGGGCATTGTCATGCACACTGGTGCGGCCATCTTTAAATGCTCTTACCCACTACCTTACCATTCCATCATTCATAATGTTTTGTCCGTAAACTGCACAGATTTCAGATCTCACGATGAACATCAATCGGTTTTAGTCCTTTAGCACTAAGGAATCGTATAACAGCCCGGACTTCACAGTCGCAGGACTCACGATTATCGGAAGCATCTTAAACACTCAGTAAACAAGGGCGAATCCGACTCTAATGGTGTCAGTGCGTAGGTGAGAGATGTAGGTACTTAGTGCGCATGCGCTGAACTTGAAAACGGTACTTACTTAAGAAACATGCCTCGTATATATATATATATATATATATATATATACATGTATATATATTTTTGCGAAAAAAAGCAAAATTTGAAGGTTTTGAGTGTCGAGGTTACGATATTTTCGTGTATTTGCTAACAATTGTCACCAACATATTGTAATTAATACAACTGTCACAATAGAACTATTTATTTTCACTAATTAATTCTCAAACAACACTACAATTAACAAATAAATACAGACACCGTAGTGAACGCCATCTGTAGATATTTGCTACTAATTTCTGGGATTCAGGAATGATGAACAAGGTCCCTTTACTGTAAGGATATAGACTTTGGTGTTTTGTTGGAACTGTATACGGCGTGCTGATGAGAACCAATGAGTTCGACACACGTCTGGCAGATTCAGCAGAACGCTAATAAGGAGCATATTTTTATTTTTGTTTACTACAATTAACAATTTATACTCTCTCGCCTACTATTTCACTGCTTCACTTTTCGCCTTCTGTCGTCTGGTTATTAGAACTGACTCGGACTACTTTGCAGAAACTTATTTATAGTCAAATCATTTGTTCTAAAATGTTCTAGAATGACATTTCTCGAAGTTTCTAGCCTTTTAATTAACCTCGGCAACCCACATTACAGATTTTCATTATTTTCGTAGATTGCCTACCCGTGCGTAACAATAGTTGAGAATCCTGCCATGCTTGGGTAATTTTGAGACCAATTTTTCTGGACTTAATTAACTGTTCTGCTGTTTTTCTTTTTAAATCCGTGTTTCGTTGACCTGTGCTATCCTTAATGATTAATTAATAATTTTTAAGTGAGTATTTAAGAATCACTTACTCATTAAAATAATATAGAAGGAAATTAAAAGCAAAAATATAGCGTTAACATTATCATTGTACAAAAAATATTGTAAGAAGTAGGTTAGATTAAATCAGTTACCGCTTTTTAGAAGATCCTGTTTCACTTAATTTAATGCTGGTGTATAAAAGCAATTAAATCATAGCCGTTTAAGGGTGGGTGTCACAAAGTGCTTGGGGTGTATTAAGTTTCTGTCAGTTTGTGCTTCATATTCGTCGGAATATTATTCGAAGCAATTTATCAGCCATCAGGATCTCCTTGGATTCTTGCACGAATGGGCGACACAATAAGCCCATTCCGTTCGCCATTAAGTGAGATAAAGCTACTTGTGACAAAGACAGTTATTAACCACCCCAACACTTTTTTATGCCCGTTCTCAACACAATTCTTTATACCCTACGTATTTATAACTATCAACAAAAGCGGCCATGAATTGTGTCGTAATTACGATCTGAAGCATCCGTCGAAGTGAAATACGTACTTTATCTCTTTTTTTTTCAAGTAACAGTATACTTAAATGTGTAATGAACATTTTGTAACTGAAATGGTATAACATGCATATATATATAACACACATATGTATGGTGAATGTAGATTTTGTTAAATGCCTTCATTTAATTTTGATTGACATTTTATCCATTTTATTGTTACACAATTAAGCGCTCAAATTTAACAACTGTACGAATATGATTCGGATGATAACAAATTACACTGGTTACAATTACAGTGGTGGTTGGTTTCCGGTATAAGTCGAAACTGAAAAAAACGTCCTTTTTCCTAAAGATAATTAAATGAAAAAGGTTAATACTAGTGTTCTCCTCGATTTCCTTGGTAAATTTAATTTTTTCATTTATGGAATATAGGAATGTGAAAAAATATCAATATCAATGATAATCTTTTACACAACATTCATTTTTGGTGCATATATGTCGATAACATTTTCTGTATATAGACTAGAACACATAGGCAATTAAATAATGTTTTCTCATTCCTGAATTCTATAAATGAAAAAAATAAATTTACCATGGAGATCGAAGAGAACACTAGTATTAACTTTTTAGATTTAAATATCCAACCACCACTGACGTCACAATCCCGGCTACCTCTAATCATTCTTTTAATAAAAATGTCCGTTTTTCATAGTCTGATCCACAGGTCCGTCAACATTCCTTTATCTGAACCAAACTTCTCTAAAGAACTTAACATTATCAAACATATTGCTATAAATAACGGCTACAAAACTGAAGTTGTTGATAATATCTTAAATAACAAACAAATAACAAAAGCTAGGAATATGTTGGTTAATGGTTTGAAAGTTAAAGACGAAAAACCTTTTTGTGCCATAAATTTTATTAAAAATATAAGCTCCAAATTTTCAAATAGATTAAAAAGGTTAGATTTTAAAGTGTTAGAAGTCGATAGATTACTGTTAGGCAATATCATAATTAATAATAAACCAAAACAAGACAAATTACAAAAAAGCGGAATTTACAAATTATCGTACAAGGATTGTGATGCCATTTAGATTGGACAATGTGGTAGGGCTCTAAAAAGTCGTATTTGTGAACATGAGCGCTCAACTAAAAACAAAACTTGCTCAACAGGTTCTGCTGAACATTGTGTTCATAACCATAATCTTGACAATGAAAGTGTTAAATTATTACATAATTCAGAAAAATATAGAAAGCTCACACTTTTGGAGCATTTAGAAATCAAATTAGCAATTTCAAATAAAAACAACATAGAGAATAATCAAATTGAAATATTTACAAACAACACTCCATTGTTAATAACCGATTTATGATGAAAAGTTCTTAATGAGTCAATTTCCCCAATTAATGTATATTAACTTGTTTTTAACTTGACTCATGTATGTAAACTGAAATTTACTATTTAAGGTTTGAATGTTTAATGTATAATTTAGTATTAATCTACTCTTGATAACGACCGCCCGGTCGAAACATATGTCGAGTTTTTTGAAATAGATTTGTTGAAACATTCTTTTGTCTTTTATTATTATCTTTAATGTGAAACATTGGCTAGTTCTTAGATACGCCACTCAGAAAATAAGTAAAAATGGCTCAACAAAAAAAACTACCAATTTTGTGGCGTATTTTAAGATCCGGCTAAGTGTCCTTATTGAATTTTGATTCTTTTAGGTAATAGATAATCGTTAAGAGGACAAAATTATTTTAAAGATATTATCATTTACAAATACTTTGCAATGAAAAAGGTTGAGACGGCTAGAGTCCTTCGATTAAGAAAAAGCCGTACTAAAATGTTTGTAGGTTTTGTATAAGATATAAATCTCACTTAATTATGTAATAAATAAAAATGCCATTTTATATAACCTCATGATTATTATTGTTAATTATATCAAGTTTTCAAAACGCTAGGTATTAATTGGGAAAATCTTGCTAGTTTTAAATCATGAAATCATAAACAGTTCCATGTCAGGCATTGCTGACTATTTCTTCAGTATTCATTTGCGTCATATGTCTTACTTTATCCTGATCGGGTACGCGAAGGCATGGCTGATAAGGTCCTGACCAGATTTAGACAAATTATTCTAGTCGGGTTGTTTCTAGTAATATAAAATAGAACAACTCAAAGTTAAATTTTAAGCTTTTATGAAATGTCTTTAGGATAAATGTAATTAATTTTTCGAGGGTAAAAGCTAGTCAGAAAATAATAAATTTGTTGAAATAGTTATGAAATTTCCGTTCTCTATTCTGTTTAATTAAAATGATTTATCATAAATGTACCATTGCGCCCCTTGGACCACCAACTGCTTTATAATCATTGCAAGATGCGTAACGTTTTCACGCTGACTTTCTAAATTTTGATTTTTAGCTCCTTTGTTCATTTATTACCACTTCCTTTCCTTTGTCAATTCAGTCTCGAATCCTTTCTTAATTGCACTACCATAAATTGCCCATAAATTCCAATAAGCTTTCTAGCCGTAACTGTCAACCCCCTAATTCTAATGTCCGTCAATTTGTATCAAATTTCTGTCACATTTATAACACTACACCTTCCTCACTTTTAACACCCATCATCATTGTTCTTATCAAATTTAACCACACCCCCATCCATTTTTAACTTATTCTAAATTCTATAATATAAATAACCTTTTTCTAAAAAGAGATCTTCATAAGCAATATCAATTCATATTAAACTATCTATCTATCAGCTATATTCAACTTTTATCAACCACCAAGTCTAATCAATTAATAATATTCAAGCGACAACTCAATCGTGACGCAACGCTTTCCGGTAGTTGCTACTAATATATCTTTCGTAAAAAGTGTAAATATATGTATATAAAAGCTGCTCAAAGACTTTAATTCAAACGACTTACAAAGATTCAACACAAAAGCGAATCAAAACAGAAAGTTTATTAAATACACATTTGTAATAGAAAATCTACGGCGTCTGATGATTTTAAATTAACAAAAATTGCATCATTTTTGTCTAAAATCTACCTATAATTACATTATGACTGCTAACAGTAGAAGATGAGAACATTATCGTTTATTAGGTTTCACCCTGTGCTTTGAGAAGCATCATTCTGAAATTCTATTTCGCTATTAACTAGTCCGTTGTGCCACGTAGTAAAGACAACTAAAGGTCTGCCACAGGAATGGTATTTGTTGCAAATGGGGAAGAGTTACCACAACAGAACTTTCCAACTCGTACTCCAGTAATGAAATCGTTTTTGCACTCGTAACTTTGAAACAGTTTGCTTCAGTAAGCAAAGATGTTCTGCATCAACTGCGAACTTGTTTGAGAATATTAATTATAAGATGGGGTTACGAATTACCCTGGTGTGCTTAATTTCGCTTGTTCATTTCGTACCATATGTACAAACATCAATAAAAATCTAGGGATATTTGCAAGTCTGATATACTTTTCTTCAAATTCAACTGGTTGCAAAATACGTAGATAACGTAAACACACAGCTAAAAATTATATTAATTTATTAGAACACAGGATTTTAGGTAGATGAAAATAATAATATTAAAAACTACTCATTTTCTAGACTAAACGTAAAACACTTGCTAATAACAAAACATTGAACTTCTAGTACCAAATTGAACCTCCCTTCGCACAGTTAAAATTGCTCTGCACCTTCTAGGCATAAGGTTGTCTCTGTCCTCTTGAGGAAGGAGGTTTCAATGTTTGGAAATAAGCTGTTGGTGCTGTTCGAAATTGTACTCCATGTACATGCGGTAAGCAGTTTTTCTGAAGCATTCTCCACAACCCTCAAATGGTACAATGGCACAACTACACGTTGTTTTCGATATAACGTTCAGAGTTGAGAAATTTATTTAAAAAAACAATGTTTGTTTTCTACCCAGTATGATCCTCCCTTAGTGATTACTGTGCCACCTCCGTAAATGTGCCTCAGCTTCTAAACGATGCTACACTTCATTTTTATTCAGATCAAGTATCTCAACTGCTTTGTGCATGTTATTTGGTAATAAATGTTTGGTCACTAGTACCTCAAAACTAAACTAAACGCATAAAATTTGACAAATTGTCAATAGCAAGAATCGTTGGCTTTAATAAAAATCAATCATCAAAAGGGAGAAGAAATTGTAGCGAAGATGTTCCTTGAACAAATAAATCACACAGTACGATTATTAAATTATATTATCTAATATCGCGATCTGTTAATATCTACTGCTAACTGAAGTATTATATATGTTAGACAAGGACTTTACTGTAGGCACGTAAATCAAATCACATATTTTTATTACGTTTTTGTTTTTAATCACTACAATTTCGAGCAAAGAAGGAAATAATAACGACTAAACTTTAAATATATATAGTAAATCCCGCTCTATGTTTTACTAATTGTAACGAAAAACTTACATAAAATAAATTGATGGTGTATCCTTTTTTCTTTTTTTATAATAATCATAATAATAATTTTTTTTCCTGTGACAATAGACAAATAGCAGTAACTTGTTATTTCTAACAGTAGTTTATTTCCAAGTAAATTTTACAAAATACATTGAAAACAAAAACAAACATATACAGTACGTCGTACATCATTATTCTACACGTATCATTGAAACACATGTTTTATTTAATATGTGTATAAGTTATTTTTATATTTTTAATTAAAAAATGTATCGTTGCTCAAGATTTTCAAGCATTGACAATTTTCTCTAATTGTTTATGTTGCAGTGTAAAATTTTGGAATTATTTAAGTTGAAGGAATGGTTAAAAGTAGGACAGTGTTCCGCGAACCCTGTAGTTTTAAGTTTTTACTGATACTATAATTATGTTCTTTTAAGCCAGCTTCAATCGCTCTCCCACTTTTACCAATGTAAATTGCCTCACAATCGTTACAACAGGATTGATAAACTCCGCTTTTTGATTCCTGTGGTTGGGTTGGTTTATTTTTTACTAGTAGGGTTTTTAGATTACAATTGTTAGTTTCTATTCTGTAAGGTTAAACTTTTTTAACTTCTTTCTAAACTTGTAACTAATGTTATTGATAAATTTAATGGAACAAAATTGTTGATCCGAATAACATAACGATGCCATGCAACTATGTTACTAATGAGTGAATTTCTGGAATTGAATAAATTATGTTCGAAATGACCCATGAAAATTTCCGCTAATATCGGTGACAGCGGGGAGCCCATTGGTAATCCTTTGTTTTGTTTGTAAATTTTGTCTTTGAACGCAAAATAGTTTTGTTCCAAACATGTATTGTTCAATGTGAATATCATTTAGTTCGCTATTAAGAATCAATTTGGAAATTATTGTGATTAATTTATCACAGGGTATAGAGGTAAACAAACTTACTACATCAAAAGAAATAGAAATGAATTTCTGGGTAATACAATGTTTTTGATTTTACTTACAAATTCCGTTGAATTTTTAATGCTGTGCGGAGAAAAACAACTAAGGTGTTTTAATAAAATGGTATTAGTTAAACGACATAGTTTGTAGCAAGATGCTTGAATATAAGAAACGACCGGCCTCATGGGAATGTTTTCTTTATGTAACTTAGTATTGGGGGTTTTGGATTTAGGTTTTTATATTTGAATTTATAATTTTGGTCTATCCAAACATTATCTGAATCTAGAATATTATAAATGTTCTTTTGGAATTTAGTTGTAGGATTATGTTTTAGTACCGTGTAGGAATCACCTAACAATAATTTTAGTTTATCGTTATACATTTCTCTATTTATCACAACCACGTTCCCCTTATATGCTTTCGTTATAAGTATATTATGCTGTGTGCATTTACTTTTATGGATTTAATTGTAGAAGTAAGAATTATGGGAATAATTACATTTTTTTGCAGAAAAAACTTTATGAGATTCTTTTAATAACTGGTCTGATAACAAGTGTTTTCCAGTTAAAATACTAGACTTATCTAAGCTGGTTAAACTGTTCAATGCTAATTCTAACTCAGTTCCTAATAGTTCAAAGTATTTTTGTTCGGTTTAAGTTTGGGAGCATATTTTAGTCCCTTGTTGAGTAATTCTTCTTCATTTTTTGTGAAAATGGCATCCGTTAAATTTACTACTCTTGCGTGGAAATTAATTGGAATTTCACTTACTGTGGTTTCTTCTGTATGTGGTTCTGCGTAATCTACTCGGGTGGTAAGTTTCTTGATCTTTTAAACTTATTTTAAATGTTGATTCTCGACTGTTGAACGGACATCTTCATATGTAGATGATTGTAAGTTGTCATAAATGAGCGGATGTAGTTTGCGAGGATTTGTTTTCTTTTATTTTTTATAGACGTATCGTGGAAATTCATTCATTTGTTAACTCTTACAAATTTTTCGTTGTCATTCTTTAACATCTACTGCATTTATAAATATTTGGATTCGGATTATTTTTTCAGCTCTTTTAAATTAACTAAATCGTAAACATAAAATTAATCTTGTGACTGTCTGTCGTGAGAACCGCCTAATCGGATTTTATTCCTACTTTATTTTTTTCATCTTGTCATTATTATTCAGCAGCTCGAGTCTTTTTGGGGTTAAATCCTCGAAGGATATCTCGAGTTGAAGATTTACGTTTTAGGTTCGCAGAGAGAGCACGTTTGACGGTCGGGATTATAAAGTGTAAATTATACTTGCAAGATTAGTTATTTATTTAGGATTGGATGGAGCAAGGTAGGTAGGTACCTGCTAGCCATCTCTTGGGAAATTCTGACTCTGGCGTTGGGTCTGGACGGTTTTGACGACATATTGACAATTTCTGCAAAATTTAATATACGAAATATGTAACTGAGACGTTCTTGTACTATTTAAGTATTTCAGTCACGGATTTAAAATTATACTTCTCTTTGAAAGCGGTTTTGCAGCAGAGGTTGGACCAGATATTTGGAAGACCTTGAAAACAATTTTGAAGTTTAGCATTCTCGATGTGCACTGCGTATGCCATCTGTTGCCACCCTTTCCTCCTCGAACACATGAATAATATGTTGTGTAAATTCAAAATTCGGAACTTTATAAATACTACATTATAAACCAGAAATATTTACATGTAGTTTAAATACTGAACCTATTCAAATATTTTTTTTGCGTGTTTGATTGGTGATGCTTTCCTTTAGGATGTAGGCTATTAATTGCAACAAATTATAAATGAAATAAAGAAAAGGTGATAACAAGTGGAATAATAACAGAGGCGGTGCGAAGTAAATAATATAACAGAAGGTTGAAAAGTTCGTAGGTTAGCATAGAAAAAAAATTTTTTTTTGATTGAATTTGATTTTCTTATTCAATATAGTTCTCTTCGAGGGCGATACAACGATTATGGCGGTCATACAATTTTTTGATACCATTTTTATAATACGATTTGTCTTGGCCTCAAAATAGGCTTCAGTTTCGGCTATTACCTCTTCACGGCGAGAAATTTCTTTCCAGCGAGCATCCCCTCCAAGTCTGAGAACAGAATAAAGTCGCTGGGGGCCAGATCTGGAGATTACGGTGGATGCGGAAGCAATTGGAAGTCCAATTCATGAAATTTTGCCATCGATTTCATTGATTTGTGACACGATGCATTGTTTTGATCAAACAGCACTTTCTTTTTCTTCAAATGGGGCCTCTTTTCCGTGATTAAAACGCTCCAATAACGCTACGTAATAGTCGCTGTTTATGGTTTTCCCCTTTTTAAGATAGTCAATGAATATAATACCATGAGCAATGTGCATCCCAGAATACTGATGCCATAACCTTGCCAGCCGACTTTTGCGTCTTTCCACGCTTTGTAGTCGGTTCATCACGTGCAGTACACCCGGCTGACGGGCTGACTGTCGATTGGACTCCGGTGTGAAATGATGGAGTCATGGTTCATCCATCGTCACATATCGACGCAAAAATTCGGATTTATTATGATTGAACAGCTCCTAGTTCCAAATACTGCTTACAATCATCGATCCGTTGTTGTTTTTGATCGAATGTGAGCTCGCGCGGCACCCACTTTGTACAGAGCTTTCGCATATCCCAATATGTTATTCATTTACGATATGATCAACACGTTCTTTTGATATCTTTAGAGTCTCAGCTATCTCAATCAACATCACTTTACGGTTATCAAAAATAGTTTTGTGGATTTTTTTTATGTTTTCGTCGGTAACAGCCTCTCGGTGCTCATTTCGCCTCGTTTAAATTTAGCAAACCACTTTTCTACGGTTGATTTTCCTGGTGCAAAGTCCGAATAATATTTATCATATTTTTTTTAAAGTAACTAAAGTTCTTTCACGAAAAATGCTATAACTCAGATACTAATAGTGCAACAACTGTCAAATTTATACACGTAACTTTTGAAGGTTAGGGATAACCAAAAATCATATGGATTTGATACTAGTAGCGCCATCTATAGGCCAGCCTACAAACTTTTCAGCCCGTCTGTTAAGAGACTAACCCTTAATTACCAAAAGTAATTTTTGGAAGACAATTTCGTCCCTTTTGCCCCCACCTATCACCCACTCATCCCCCAAGTGAAGACCTACCCACTCTAATTCTTCGAGTTTGCACTGAAGTGGATCGAAGGAACAGCTTTTCCGAATGAAACACGCAGCTGATCAGTCTTTTCGTGTCCATACTCCAACTTCTTCTTTATTTTGTGATATAATACCTCTTTTCTCGATTTATATTTATTCTTTGTTAACGAGTTGAATGTTAATGAGTTAAAGAATCAATAAACTTCAGAAACAAACATTCACTTTCACTAATTAATGAAGCGTTAAACGTAATATGTCGAAGACAAGATGAATCTATGCTTTGTAGAAGTAGTTGCCTTACTCATTTTGCTATCGATAAAGTCGAGCAAATAGATGTCGTGTAATTTGTAAATTTGCTTTTCATTCGAACGAGATGATAAGTGTTCTTTCCGTCTTGTCTAACGCCTCTGCTTTTGAGAATATGAAGTGGAGGTGTCTAAATTACAAACGAATCCACCAGTTGATAGCTTCAGGTTGAACAAGTAGCATATAAGTCGGTCTTGAACGACCGTCGCAGTTATATATCGATTCATTAAGCAATGAAAATTGTTCAACCGTCTACAACCTCTTTTTCAAAGGGACAGGCACTTTATAAACTGTCTCCTCCTTAATCCATCCGAGTGTAAACATTAGCAATTTGAGAGAATCTTCAATTTTCTCCTTTGAAGTAAAGATAGGTATTTATACTTGTAAAATCCTCATCGATTATTTATTGTCGGAGAGCTTTCAGATAATTGAAAGACTCCGTACATAAGTATCTATACACATCAACACTGCACATGAGGCATTTTGGACTTAAAATTTAAAACAGATTCGTTCTATTTTTTAAAAATGTTTCTTTAAACACTTGATTATTGTCAGAAAAACTGTACTCTCGGCAAATTTAAAACGATTTCTGATGCTTAACCGTATAGGATTCAGGATTTACAAGATAAAGTAAAAATTGTTAAGATAATGATCATCTACGAATTTAATGTGTTCTTTTAATAAATAATAAACATAGAACTGCATTTTATAATTTCACCACGTATTTCCAAACCACAAAATATCGTATAATTAATACAACTGTTACTGTCAAACTGTTTATTTTCCCTAATCAATCATCGAACAATACTACAACTAACAATTTATAACTAACTGTCTCACTAAATCACTTCACTCTAAATTTGTTCTAGGTTTCAGAATGACGTTGTAGAAGTTTCCAGTCTTTTCTTTGGAATCTCGGCAACCCACACTATAGATCTCGATTTTTCATATAAGTTGCCTACCCGTAACAATATTTCATGTAGCATGTCTTTATAGAGTTAAGAACCAAAAATATAGGACAGACGGTGACTCGTTGATTTTGTTATTGTAAATATATAAGATTTAATAAGGTTACTTATTCAAAACTCAGACTGTTTAGTCATCAAGGACGTATACCTACCATTTCCATCACTTCAAAATATTTATATCAACAAAATAGTTAGTAGATCATTGTCGCTACGATTATCTTCAATAGTAATATAATATATTTTGTGAATCACGAACAATGACATGCGGAAGGAATTCTTCAAATATTTAATTAGAGTAAAAAGTGAAAGAAAAAAATTACTTTAAAATATTTTTTTATGGATAGGTAATAGATGTTGTACAAACGTTGTACGTTCATGCAGCTAATTATTTGGATCGTGATTTGTTAGGAAATGAAATTCACTAGTGTTTAAAATAACATTTAATTTGAATTATCCTAACAATTACTAAATTTCAACGTCTTAATAATAAATTTAAGTTAAATTTGTCCGACAAAATGAATAATAATCATAATCTAATGATTCGACTGGTTAATAACGATGCTAAAATGTATCTGTTAAGACTCTCGATATCTTTCCCCTTTTTGTTGTGACGATGTTTTTTTTGTCGGTACACTATCAAAAGATACGTAGAAAAACAATAGGTACGATTATCTGGAACAGCAGGACAATGGGAGTTTGTATAGCCCGTCTGGCCAGATAAAGCGAGCGGATCCAGACAAAACACGGTACCTCAAAGAATATTATAGGAAACGAATAATCGTTACGAATACAACAATATCTAAATTGTACATTACCTATTGCCGCCATGCAACTCTACTACTTCATGTATATAAAATAAAACTTAAAGGACCTAACAGATGTTATTTATTATCCAAAAGAGTTAAAGGGTTCAGTTTTATTGAATTGAAACTGTTATTTTCTCGATAGAATGACTTGCTGTAATAGACAACTCGCTTTATTGCTTTAAAATCTTTATCGGGTAGTAAAAATAATAGAAAAGTTTTGTGAAAAACTCCACGTTGAGATCAAAAATTAGGGGCGTTCTTTTGGAACTGATGGGGGTCTTTTCTAATCAAAACTTGTTACATTAAGGGTTCTAGCTGTTTTGGCAATCCTGTAGTATATACTGCATACAATACACAGTAGATGATATATATTATACATTTGGATACGGATAAATACGGATCATGTAACGCGGGTCGACTCAATTGTATTGTTCAATATTTTAGTATTGACTCTGCTTTCAAGGAGGTAAGATAAATTTTGTTAATTCTTCATATAATTAACTGACATTATATCACCATCCGTTGGTATTTGCTACTAATTGACGTACTTCATATTTTTTCCACTTTATTGTGTTCCATTTCCATCAGACGATGCTGGTGGTTGAGCTACCCCACCGACCTAACAGGCGGGCTGAAAAGTTCGTAGGCTGGCCCATAGATGACGCTACTAGTATTAAATCCATATGATTTTTAATTAGCCCTAATCTTCAAAAGACGCGTGTATAAATTTGAAAGCAGTTGCACTATTAGTATCTGCGTTATAGCATTTTTAGTGAAAGAACTTTTGCTACTTTGAAAAAATGGATAAAAAGAAATTTCGTGTATTAATATAGCATTGCTTTTTGGTGAAAAAAAATACTGTTGAAACCAAGGCTTTGCTTGATAAACATTATTCGGACTTTACACCAGGATAATCACTGTATAAAAGTGGCTGATGGTTTGCTAAATTTAAACAAGGCGAAATGAGCACCGAGGACGATGCACGCAGTGGACGCCCCAAAGAGGCTGTTACCGACGAAAACATAAAAAAGTATTGATATAATAATTAAATAATTTTTGATAACCGTAAAGTGAAGTTGATTGGGATAGCTGAGCTGAGACCCTAAAGATATCAAAGGAACGTGTTGGTCATGGTCATATCGTGAATGAATATTTGGATATGCGCGAGCTCACATTCTAAGCAGTGTTTGGAGCTGTTCAATCGTAATAAATCCGAATTTTTGCGTTTGCGTAGATATGTGACGATGGATGAAACATGGCTCCATCATTTCACACCGGAGTCCAATCGACAGTCAGTCGAGTGGACTGAACGTGATGAACCGACTCCACAGCGTGGAAAGACGCAGAAGTCGGCTGGCAAGGTTATGGCATCGGCATCAGTATTCTGTATTCTGGGACGCTCATGGTATAATATTCATTGACTATCATAAAAAGGGGAAAACCATAAAAACAGCGACTATTACGTAGCGTTATTGGCGCGTTTAAAAGACGAAATCACGGAAAAGCGGTCTCGTTTGAATAAAATTAAATGCTGTTTCATCAAGATAATGCACCGTGTCACAAATCAATGAAATCGATGGGAAAATTCCATGAATTGCTTGCGCATCCACCGCACTCTTCAGATCTGGCCCCAGCGACTTCAAGAGGATGTTCGCTGGACAGAAATTTCGCGCCGATGAAGAGATAATCGTAATCGCCGAATCTGAACCCTATTTTGAAGCTAAAGACAAATCATATTATAAAAATGCTATCGATAAATTGTATGAGCGCTATAATCGTTGTATCGCCCTCGAAGGGAACTATATTAAATAATAAAATCAAATTCTATCACGAAAAAATAGTTTTTTGAATGCTAGCTTATGAACTATTCAGCCCACCAGTTATACTGTATGCAAAATTGTGAAATTGGATCGGTGTTATCTCGGATGCTAATCTGTGATATAACCAGTAGCCTAGCTTCGTTCCCATCAGCTACTAACGCTAATGGATGGGCAGTACGTCTCTAATGCAAAGGCGGAGGGTAGGGTTGATTTCATATTTACATTTAAATTTTTATATTTATAAATTAGCCTGTAAAAGCTTTTCTGCCAGCGCCCACCTGATGAGACCCGATAGGTCGAAACCGGTGGTGGGATATGGCTTTCAGTTCGTTGTGCCTACTTGGTAGGACGCGTTCAAAATTTGAGATCTTTGATCTTAATATTTAGACGAATAAGGATTTAAATTCCTTCTTTTTTGGATATGTTATGGAGTATTGAACATACATCTCTCTGTGTGGTTTTAACACAGTAGTTATAAACAGTAATTATGTATTAGTAAATTGTTCTACTAGCTGAAACGGAAATAGAAAAGAAAAACAAAAGCGAAGCGGTAATAGAGGTAGGTACATACACAACAAAGACATGCAGTGCGTGATAATTTGGCAAACAGGATTAAACGGAGTCGGTAATTCGTTTACGGGTTGTCGGAAAACAGAGGGAGTCGAAATAATCGGCGAGGATGAATAATTACGTAGTAGGCCGGTCATTTGTTCGTTTATCTGAGAACAAAGGTTGCAGCGAGCGGTAGAGGTGCACGTTGGCTGCAAATTGCGAGTGACGACGTGAAGTAGGCCGTGGTCGCGACGACGATAACGGCGCCAAATACCGTTTCGTGTATATACGTCACACGCGACGACGATGATGTTGGCAGCGCCGCCAATGACGATTGCAGAGAACGTAGCGTCGGGTGATGGTGGTGGTTGGTATAACGACCATGTACATGTAATTGATTCCTTTTTGTGAAATACTAGGTCATGCAGGCAGGCAGGCAGGCAGACGAAGGCATTTGAAATAAAAGCATTGCTACTCTAGGTACAGCCATTGCTGCAGGTTTTATCATCATCTTTTTCTACGAAACAGGACCGGACTTATCTTTACCACTAGTAAAATTCGTATATGTACTATGATAGAAAGATGGTCGAGAAGATTGTAATCTATTACAAAAGTATCATGTACTTCTCCTTATCTATACATCTATACATGTATACATCTGTAGCGGTTAGTTGAATTTAATATTTTAAACTTGTAGGTATAATCGGAATCTTTGGAGAATTAAAATATAACTATTACCTTATGCTAACAAATCAATGAACGAAAAAATACAGGTCTAAATGAACTAGACTAAACAATAAACAAAGATTAAAAATACAACAGTGCACAATATCGATACAAAATCGTTGCACTCCAACAAGGTCGTTAAGGGCTTAAATGGCTTAACGGTACAGAAAAACAAACTATATAAAGTCAGAGTTTGTTATGGGATAATTCCCTAGTTTCGCTTTTTGGCGCAATGCCCACCCTTCACATCAGAGGTGGGCCACCGACTCTTCGAACCCCCCCCCTATCGCTCCCGTCCGTTCCCACCACAACTCTGCCTTCTCCTTAATACACTTTCCTATCCCGACCTCTCCGCATCTACCCTGGGGATGTTAAAACCTTCGGGTTGTTAATCCCCACTCGAGGTGGGTTTTTAGTCAGTAAGAATCTGACACTACCCCCCTTCAGAGGGTGTCTATGTATGGTTTGTGCCAATAACTTTTATTGCTGTACCTTTCTATAATCCCGGCTAACATTTTAACTTCGTGTCCTTCGTTATCCTCCCTAATTACAATTTTACGATGGGTTTCTTTGGTGGTTTGGGTCGTTGCTCTATTTCGTCATATTTCTTGATATCTCTCGTCTCAAAATTTTCAATGTTTTCGTAGTTCTTTATTGGCACCCTACTTTTATCTACTACCCTTTCCTTTACTTCAGCATTTCGATTTCATTCTATTTTTTCCTTCTGACTAGACAGTCCGATCTGAATCTTCTGCTTGTTAACATATTAACTTACATAACTTCCATATTCTTGTTTTTAAATATATTGTTGTTGTTACTATTGTTATTGTTATCTAGTTTTATTTATCAAATTGTTAATTACCTGACACGAGAGTCTAAAGAATAAAAGAGATATGCATGCACCTATATAGATATTCATGATTCAATTATAAATTTAATCTATAATTAATAATTTCTAAGTCTACTTTTACGCAAATTAAACGATAATAATGAATCCAAACCAATGCATTACGCAGATACAAATTGTTTCCTCCGAAACAAATCAGTAATTCCTTCCGGAACATTGTTGGCATTGCATTTGACGTCAGTGTATGTAAGAGGTTCATTATTAAATTCTCCGTTCGTATAAACTGTTAAGTGACATTAAGCAATTATTTACTTCACTTTATCTCCCTTTTCCGGTTATGAGAAAATGGCACGCATGTATCTACCGAGGACTCTAGATTGCGATGTATCGAATACGAGAATTTATTTGAGAAGTTTATAACAACTTTGGTAACATATTTATTAGTTTTAAACGAATGCAAAACATCTTAGAGTATAATCAAAATGAAGGATGCAGTTAAAAAATACAGCAACTGCTATTTCCGGATGTTATTCAAAATAGGCTTACGTTGTTTTCTGGACAATTAATACAATAAAACATGCTCCAAATGAGTTAAAATGCATCATTTTCGGTAAGTGGCATGTCGAAACATAGTAGCGAAAGTGAGCACGGGTATGTCGGAGATGAGAGCACAACATCAAAGACGAGTCCGCACCTGTCAAAGCTACAAGGAAATTGTTTATTTCTGTTATTTGATATATTGGTTTCTATTATAACATGAAATTATAACTCAAAAATGCTATGAAGCATCTTGTAGTGTTTTCATATTATTTATTAAATGAGTTTATAAATGTATATATTGTAACAAGCCTGTATGTGTGTGTACAAGAGCGGCGGCGAGTGCCGGAAACAGATAAGACGGGTTCCTCGAATACGGTCGTCGGTCGGCGCTTTGATAGAAATACGTAAACAACAACATAATAGGAGTTCGAGAAAATACTAGAAGATCGTTCCTGATTACTCCAGAACCTTCGATACCTCTATAAATATTATGTTGTCGACGGTCAAGAACAGTTTAGTTTAGTATAGTTTAATAGCAGTATAGTTAGAGACACAGTTTAGTACACCGTCACGGTTTATAGTTGATAGTAGAATGGTAATATAAATACGATATACCGAGTGATATAAATAAGTGGTAATATAAATACGATATACTGAGTGATATAAATAACACATTTACCTTGTCATATAAATAAGTTGTTGCATTAGTGCTTAAGTGTTTTAAGTAGTGTGTAAGTGTAAAATAATATTTGATTAAATAAATAAGTTGATCTAGAAAATTCGTTACAATATAAACATGAGCATGCATACCATATACAGGGTTATTTGAACTGAGTGGTACATTAGACGTTATTTTATTATATTTCGAATGTATCGAAAGAGGATAAAAAAGGAATCGAATGAAAAAATAACATACGGTAGGTGCCATTTGAAAAAATGATATTATTCGTGTTTGCAGTTTTTAAATATTGCTTATTTTCTGAGCGCCCTGTATAAATTATGAACTTTAATTTTTGAATCACATTAGCCATAAGACTTGACTATAACTGGTTAATTTTTCAACATTTTAAGTCATGTTTTATGGAAGTTATGAGTTTTTATAGTTTGGGTTGCGAGAGCGATCTTTTTCCATAAATTAAATTATCTCAGAAAGTTGGTTATCAAAGTTATCGTAAAATGGTATGCTTCGTACGAATTCGTCTTAAAAATATACCATTCAATTTAAAATAAGAAAGTTGACATCAGCTTCCGGCATAACCGGAAGTGGCAGACAATTGAAATTATTTTAGACAGAATCATCCTATTGATAACCATTACTCTTAAATTTTCAAGTCTTTAATACGCTTAGTTTTCCAAGACGTCTAATGTACCAGTTGGTTTGAATAACCCTGTATACGTTTTTTAAAACATAATTTAATAAATGATAACTATTAAATCAGGGTCTTTCAAATTTGTTCATTTATTAACGTCTATTGTCAAACATTCTATGGTACTAAGTGGACTTTTTTGTTTAAAAAAATATCAAGTACTGCCCTGGTAATCTTTTCAATACACTATCAAATCAATAAGTGTGAATATCTCGAAAAATGTTATGTTATGAAGAAGTTCTCTAAACCGCTACATCTAAATTTTTCTAAAACCCTTATCTAGGAAAGTTTAAAGAAACATAGCTCTATCAGCAATGGCACGTTAACAAAGGCATCGCTATACATTGATTAATCTGAAATTTTTGTTTGGAAAATAGGCGATAAAGTTTTTATAATGGTTATTTGTTAACAAGATATAAAGCAACATAAATACAAATTGTTGTATGATAAAGAAGTTCAATGTGAATATTTAAATACCAAATAACCAAAAACTTGAAAATGCGTAAATGTGTATTAATATTTATTAGAATAAGTAAATTTTTTCGAAAAATCCTTAAACCTTAATCTTTAATCCTTAAAGGTATAAAATAATAAAGAAATTATTTTTTTCTTAGTAATCTAAGTATGCATTAAACAGTGGTAACGTTGTAGTATATAATGGGAGAACAAAATGTCCCATTGAAGAAAACTTAATTGTCATATAACTAATTGGATTTTGTTTCATAGTCATTTGCTAATTGGGTAATTCTGAACCACTCTAATCCCGAAAAGCACTAAACGACTGAATTCAAAATTAATCAGGTACGTAATTGGATAAACTGAAAACATAATGACCTTACAGTCATAACAATTGAAGTTGAGAATGTACACGTTGCAATCTGGAGAGAGTGTACTTTTCAAACAAAAACAGTCCACTCCGTAAAACTCGTAAATGTATAGCTAGAATTTCTCTTAAGTTTTGAATAATCAGTAAACGTTACTCTAGATCGATTGTTGTATAACCTAACAGGCGGGCTGAAAAGTTCGTAGGCTAGCATAGCAAAAAATTTTTTTTTTTTGATAGAATTTGATTTTATTATTCAATATAGATCCCTTCGAGGGCGATACAACGATTATAGCGGTCATACAATTTTTCGATACCATTTTTATAATACGATTTGTCTTTAGCCTCAAAATAGGTTTCAGTTTCGGCGATTACCTCTTCATCGGCGCGAACTTTCTGTCCAGCAATTATCCTCTTGAGGTCTGAGAAAAGAAAAAAGTCACTGGGTGCCAGATCTGGAGAGTACGGTCGATGCGGAAGCAATTATAAGCCCAATTCATGGAATTTTGCCATCGATTTCATTGATTTGTGACACGATGCATTGTTTTGATCAAACAGCACTTTCTTTTTCTTCAAATGAGGCCTCTTTTCCGTGATTAAAACGCTCCAATAACGCTACGTAATAGTCGCTGTTTATGGTTTTCCCCTTTTTAAGATAGTCGATGAATATTATACCATGAGCATCTCAGAATACTATTGCCATTACCTTGCCAGCCGACTTTTGCGTCTTTCCACGCTTTGGAGTCGGTTCATCACGTGCAGTCTACTCGGCTGACTGTCGATTGCACTCCGGTGTGAAACGTTTCATCCATCGTTACATATCAACGCAAAAATTCGAATTTAATACTATTAAACAGCTACAAACAGTGCTTAGAATCATCGATCTGTTGCTGTTTTTGGTCGATTGTGAGCTCGCGCGGCACCCACTTTGGACAGAGCTTTCGCATATCCAAATATTCATTCACATTCACGTTCCTTTGATATCCTTAGCGTCTCAGCTATCTCAATAAACTTCATTTTACGGTTATCAAACCTTATTTTGTGGACTTTTTTGATGTTTTTGTCGGCAGCCTCTTTGGGGCGTCCACCGCGTGCATCGTCCTCGGTTAAATTTAGCAAACCGCTTGTCTTGATGCAAAGTCCGAAGTCCGAATAATGTTTATCAAGCCAAGCCTTGATTTCAACAGTAGTTTTTTTTTCACCTAAAAGCAATGCCTTATTAACACACGAAATTCCTTTTTATCCATTTTTTCAAAGTAACAAAAGTTCTTTCACTAAAAATGCTATAACTCAGATACTATTAGTGCAACAGCTGTTAAACTTATACACGCGTCTTTTGAAGGTTAGGGCTAACTAAAAGTCATATGAATTTGATAGTAGTGTCATCTATTGGTCAGTCTACGAACTTTTCAGTCCGCCTGTTATATCTGTAAATACAGCGTGTCTCAAATGAAATATTAGATGGAAACGAAAAGGTCAATACAAACCATTCCACTCTAGCTAACCATTGTACATTATTAAAATATTTGAATGTGACAATTCGCGCTACCTTGCTATTCAGTAATAATTTTGTGAGATTGAATGACCGACGAGTCTCTGCACAGGATAGTAAAATAGTCTACTTTGGTCCAATATCTTACTGCAGATACCACCTTCATAAACTCGATCTAATAAAAATTGTAAAGTACTTGTCTTCTTACTTGTTGGAAAGGGCAACTTCTCAGCCTCAGCAGAAACTAGGCCAAGACATTTATGGGTATTCTTACAAACTTTGGAAAATTATGATCTCATAGGAATAAACTGGGATTGACAACGCACCCTTTGAACTATCTTGTGGTGAAGAGGTGGAAAGAATAATTGAAATTTTCTACCGCTACCCCATTATGCTAAATGAATGTAGTAACCCTCTTTTCAGGTGCAAAGTTATGGAAGCAGAAGATGTTATTGCCAAAAACTTCCAAAGGGATCACCTATTTAAGCATTTTATGCAAAATGCAAGGATGAATTTCACAGACATTTACTGCCATGCAGAGCAAAATTTGTATTAATGGTCTAAAAGTCTTCAGTTTGTTAGCGCGATCTAATCGGGATACGTACCTTCTTGGAATTACAAACTGTGAGCATTGTGCCCTGCGACCTATTAGTTTTGATTAGCAGTACCACTGTCTTTATTGATTGGATTAAAAGGATGTACATGTTGTATTGTGGAAGCAGTGTTTATATTTTTAAGTGCATTACTACGAGGGTAAATCAAACGGTAATATTGTAAAATAAATTTATTGATAATGGTACACACAAACTGGACATTTAACATTTTACAATGTAGTCACCAGTCATCTTCGTACTCTACACACTTTTGCCACTGATTTGGAAGCTTGAATATTCCTTCAGCTATTTGATGAGATTTGTTAACAATCAGTACTTAACCGGCGATCACCTTCAACAAGCTCTCGAACAGCATGGATGTTCATCATGTTATTTGTGAGACTTGTTCTTGGGTGTCGATTATGACTTTCATTTTCGACACGTTCTCGCCGTTTTCGCCCATCCCTGAATTCTCTGACCCATGAATATACTTGATTCTGAGACAGTGTAGCATCCCCAAACCGTGTCTTCAAACGAGTGAAATTTTCCGAAGGTTTAACGCCTCTATTGGTTAAAAACTTTATTATGACACGTATTGTGATTGTGCAACAGATGAAGGCACCTTGCGCTCAGTTATGGCTGTACTGCGGACAGAACCGAGCGCAGCTGCTACCTAAGCCGGTTTCCCGTCATCATAAACCTCTAGATGGGAAGTACGTGCCAAGCTAAATAGTAAAATTACCGTTTATATTTGATTTACCCTCGTAAGACGGTATAATCCATTTCACAAAACAACGTTTAAAAACCTAATTTTTTAAGAACAAACGTAATGTTTACAATTAGCTGTTTGGGAAAGTATTTACACAAATCTCCAAATTCTGTTGTTTGTTTAGAAGGGAATGAAATATTAAAACAAAAACGCGAAATTAGACTAATAAATGTATACAAATATTTGCTGAGAGTAATTAATTATTCGCTTTAGTTCTTTTAACTACACCAAATAGCACACTGAAATCAGTATAATTTCATTGTTATAAAAAGCAAACTTTTGAAAAAATAAAATGTTCTTGTAACTGTGATATCTGATGAATGAAAAATTCCTCATAGCAATGTTAACACCATGGCTACATAAAAGGATTAAATGATATTAGGAGATAGTAAGGAATTGAATTTGTTTTGATTTACACATAATTAAAATTGATTTGTGAAACATCAGTATTTGATTTATTTATGTATTTCCATTGTTCTTTCAAATAAAAGAATATCTGTATCAAACATTCCAATTAAATTAAACATATTCTTATTTATTATTGCTTTTATTAATGTGTATATATTTTATCTAAGAACTCAGATGAAACATGGTAATTGTTGAGTGTTTACAAACGTTAAGCAAATCATGTGCAACCGATTAGTAGTGTTTCTGTTCCTTGTAATTTGTTCATCAGAAACTTTAGCAGGTAACTTTTACATTAAGTATTAACTACTTTAAATTTACTTTACTCAAGAACAAGAAATTACGTATGATGGCGTTAAGATACAACACTTTATAGAGCCCTTGGGCTTCTTTTTAAAACTATCCTTATCATGTTCATAAAATTTTAATTTACACAAAGCTACTTTGTATGTTATCTCCTTTTTCCAGCATTCCTCATTCCACTATTGTCCACAACCTCACTTATTTTAACTCTCTTGTTTATTAAACTATTACTCATCACCTCCTGTATTCCTTTCTAGCTATTAATACACTTTATTTTTTCTTTCATCTTTTGTCTATTTTCCTCTGAAAAGGCAAAGAAAAAAGTTAAGGCGTTGTGGTAAATTGGGGTAAGACATTGTTTGAATATTATTATTTTCCTCTATAGCGCCTTTTGACTAATCATTAACTTTATTACAATCATACTTTAATATTTCTTCAATTAACAATGAGATAAAAGAAAACACCCTTGTTAAGTTTCAGTGTGGCGAAACGGTCGTTGCGGAATTTGAAACTTAACAAGGGAGTTTTCTCCTATCTCTTTGTTAATATGGACTTCCAACAAGTAAAGGCTAATAAAGTGAATAATTTTTTCAACTATTCTTTTCATTAATTTTCTTATGGCTCAATTATTTCCCTAATTTTCAAATTATATTTAGCAATTAGTGATATTGAGTGTGATGGTTTAGAAAATCTTGCAGGATTTATATCCCACAAAAGTTTTTGTATCTACAACGAAAACAATTAATAATATTATAAAAAGGTTCGTTTACCACCATAGTTTGATTAAAACAATAAAGAAAGTCACAAAAAGTTTAAATGTAGAACCACATTTTACAAATAATAAAAATAAGTTAAGCAGCCTTTTAAGGAATTCCAAAGACAAAGAACATAATCATAATAAATCAGAAATTGACAAAATTAGTTGTAATAACTGCAAAAAAGTATACATAGGTTTAACAAAAAGAAATATTAACACACGATTCAAGGAACATTTTCAACATTTAAAAAACAACCATTCAGAAAAATCCGCCGTAAGATCACATTTCTTACAATCCAACCATAGATTTGATTTAAACAATTTAGAATTAATCAAGTTGTGTAGGCTTTCACGGCCGGTGTCAACTAACTAACTAACTGATGATGATCTTCCGGGCTTTGTGGCCGTGATCTAAAGGTTGGTATTCCACCTGACGTTCGTTAGCGGCTGCGTCTGACATTATCATAGGTGTTGCGGGCGACGGAGTAGGTTTCTATCTCGTAGCGATCTCAGCGGTTGGTTGTCGAGATAGAAAGCTATTCCCCCGCTCGCAACACGTTTGATAATGTCAGCAGCAGCCGCTGACGAAACGTCAGGTAGAATATAAACCTTTAGACCACGGCCACAAAACCCGGAAGATCATCATCAGTTAATTTAGAATTACTCAGACCGTGCAACAACTTGTCGGAATTAGTCACTAGCGAAACCGTGTATGTAAATAAATTTAGAGAAAAACTGATGTTAGTTAACACACTGAAGATGACCACAAGGTGGTTGAAATCTACATCTGTATTTAAATAAAAAGCTTTTGGACGGATTCTTTTTTTCTCTTATAATATTAGTGCTTCACAATCGCTCACGAAAAGAAATATTTCTTCAAATATTCTTTATTACTGTTCAGATAGTCCATAAGATTTCTGTCAAACATTCCAGAAGGGAAAAAGTTAGTTCTCGGAAGACAACGGTCTGCCACAGCTGGTTTTTGGAAGCAGTGGCGTACCTTCAAGCACGGTATGCATATGCTATGTAAAGCCAACCTCTTCCACGATCAATGGTGCCAGTGACGGCCCCAATGCACAAGCCAATGAGAAAATATCAGACAAAGAGGAAACGCTATTTGCATCGCATCCAATCTTTCGTCAATATTTACTACAAATGTGTTAAACTAGGTACAATTAGCTTTAGAACTAAAAAAATAAATTATGTCGTTTTTTTCAGATACATTTTACCAGCTCTTACGATCAAATTCAAGGAAAAATTGGAACGAGCCTCTACTCAAGAGTTATCCATTTCTCGTGTCCGTTCAAAAAAGTTTGGTACACCATCATCGCCATTTGTGTGGTGGAACAATAATATCGGAAAGATATGTTCTAACCGCCATACACTGTGTCGTTGAAAGAAACATACAATACAGCGTAGTTGCAGGCGTACGAGATTTGAAATTCTTTGGGATATTTTCTCAAAAACATCCCGTTCAAGAAATAATTCGATTCAGTGACGAAACCTATACTTGGTAAGACAATACGTCTAATTGAATAAATTTATGCTTACTCTGAAATATCATTAACAATTACAAGTACAGTTAATCCTGTCGCATTGACCACCTTTATGGTAGGACATTCAGTTAATTTACCTTTGCAGCTTGTCAAAGAGTTGAACAACTTCATAAGACAAGTATTAACGAGTATCTCTATGATATTGTAGCACAACTTATCTTAAGTTGATAAAATGTTCCAACTCTTTTGGGAACAGAGGTTTCTTAATGACAATACTTAAATCATCTGTTTAAAATGCATTGCTTTTTCTCTCATGTAAAAAGACAAAGAGCAGTATATAAGCTAATGAAGGTTTTACCTATTTCCACGCACGAAAGTGAAGTACAGACGACTGTCACGTTTGAACTTAAGTATAATTTTATAGATTAAAACTGTATATTCATTGAATACAAGGCATGTTTTTTAAGTAATTACCGTTTTGAAATTATACCGGCGTAGCGTTTCGGTCAGCGTTCCGCGCATGCGCACTGAGTACCTACATCTCTCACCTACGCACTGACGGAATGTCTCCGATAATTGTCCCGTCGAGTGTGAAGTCTGGAGTCCGCGCTGTTATACGATTCCTTAGTGCTAAAGGACTAAAACCTATTGATATTCATCCAGAGATCGTGATATCTGTGCAGTTTACGGACAAAACATTATGAGTGATGGAATGAATGGTAAGAAAGTGGGTGAGAGCATTTAAATATGGCCGCACAAATGTGCATGGCAATGCCCGTCCGCATGTGGCTAATCGTACCAAAGATCTCATCACATCTTTTCACTGGGAAACTTAACATCATCCTCCGTACAGCCCTGATCTGGCGACCAATGACTACTATTTGTTACTGCACTTGAAGAAACATCTAGGCGGTCCGAGTCTTCAAGACAATGACGAAGTCAAAACAGTTGTGATGCAAGTCAGGCGGCAGAGTTCTATGAGAAGGGTATTCAAAAACTGGTCAAACGTTATGACAACTGCCTTTATATTGAAGAATATTATGTAGAAAGGTAGGTTAAAGTACAGGCTTTCATATAAAAATTATTATGATATCTTTGCACGTTTTTTATTAATTTCAAAACGGCACTTACTTAAAAGACATGCCTTGTATATTATATAACGTGAAAATCTCTTTACATTGACTGTATTCTTTAGAAATCCGCAGAGTTACAAAAAATTAGTTTTATAGGGTATCTTGTTAAGTGGTTTCTGTATCAATTGACTGCCGGCGTAGTGTAGTGGTCTACATCAAAGCTTACCATTTGGGAGGTCGCCAGATCGATTCTCGGTCCGTCAGCGTTGGTCTAAGTTATCAGAGGTTTCGTTGGATCAATTAGACAAATGTTGGGACAATAATATAACACTGATAACATTTTACTTCTCGTCCGTCTTCATCTTGTTCATCTTATCTGTCTAATAACCACCACCTTGGATCCCATGATTCCTAAAAGAAACCTGAAGGAAGCCTTACGCCCTACCTTCCGGCTCTGCACTGTAGTAAAGGTTGTAGAAACTGTCCGCTTACTAGTACTACCAGCTGGTGGAAATAAAACACTTAAAAGTTTTTTTTAATTACTTTTACCGGTCTGGGGCGATCCCCAGGTAGAAATTTACCCGTGAACTTTTAGTATGTACTAATTCGATGTTAAATCTAATTATTTGTCTTGAGTTTTATAATTAACAATGCCGTTATAGGTACAGTAGTACACAATTAATTTCTTTACCATTATTCAAAATTTCACAATTTGAATGTCGATGGCAGTGGCAGTTTTCTCGGTTATTATCAAAACTTATCAATATACGATATAATTTTGTATTCTACTAAGTTGCTGTATTCACTATATATTCCTGATATTCGAAATGATCAAGTGGATTACAATGATTTCCAAGTTTTATAGTTCCTCTACTTTTGTGTTCAATTATCTAAAAACCTAAAATACATTAAACTCACAGAAAATTATGAAAATGTGTTATTGTCAGTCTCGGTTTTATGTTTTTAGTACATTCATCAAGCGAGCTCAACCAGTCTGTGTGACAGGCGATTTGCTTTTATGGCCAATCAAGACGAGTGCTGCTTAAAGCATATCGTTTGACTTGATTTAGCACATTACTACTTATCATTCCTAAAATATGAGTCTAGATTATACCAGAACTAGGCCACCTACATCGTGTTTAATCATTTTTCATTAAAATAAAGAAGACATAAGATAACAAGAACACACTTTTTCTAGTTCCAGTAAAGATAACGAATTTACCATGAAACTAAAACATTTAGGCCCAGCGTAAGAAGAGACAGCTCGGACCGTAGTTCTTTTGGCGTAGTATTACTTCAGCTATGGTAGTGATAGCGAAACAAATTATATACTTTTGAAAAATTGGCAACAATCTCTTCGAAGGATAAGCAATAAAAGTCAACAAAGATCTGATCTCTACCGTAGATGGAAAATTCCTTGTAATACGAAAAACTACCACCAAAATGTATCTCATGGTGTTTTCTTCATTTATCGCGTAAATAGTGACTCCAGTGCCAAAATAAATATTTGATTTTGAAAATGTAAATGTAATATGCCTATAAGGGAAACCACAACAAAAAAGTTCCCGGGGCTATAATTTCATTTCATACACCGAGAAAAAGGAATTCGTTTAAAAACAAATTTTACACTTTTAAGTTTTGGGATGTTAAAGGAACGGTTTTTGAGGTTAGTTAACAAGTTAAGTTTTGTTTCAAATCTGTTTTTTTTTTATTTTTGAATTCTATGACCACAAATTGATTTAGAAATAACAACGAAAAGTTTTTGTTCTAATTTTTTTTATTCGTCGAAATTTTGAAATAATTACAAAATAATTGTTTCTTCATGATTTCGCTAGCTTTTCGCACGTTTATCCTAGAAAAAAATATGGGTCATTCATGTCGCAAACGAGATATCTGACTTATTACTTACATTATCAAAAAATCATAAAATGTAAAGCGTCTAAAAAATGATATCAGTTTATATCATCAAGGACGCTAAATAAGAATTCTTGGCCGTGTGGCGGTCGATACACCCTGTATAATATAACATTCTATGTTCAAATTCTTTTGTATAAATATTCTTTTGTATTATATTTCTTTGTGTATCTATGTAAATATTTTTTTAACATTTTCTTCTAAAACTTTTGTATTCTGTCCATCTGTGCCAATAACTATTATTACTGTACTTTCCTATAATCCCGACTAAATTTCAACTTCGCGTACTAACCCCATGACGTCTGTCCTTCGCTGTCCTCCCTAATTGCAATTTTACGATAGCTTTCTTGGGTTATTTGGGTCGTTGCTCTATTTGGTCATATTTCTCGTTTCAAAATTTACTTCTCTATTGGCATCCTACTATTATCTACTACCCTCTCCCTTACTTCAGAGTTTCGATTTCATTTTATTTTTTCCTTCTGACTAGATAGTCCAATCTGAATCTTCCGTTTGTTAACAATAATTTCCTTCCATCTTCTTGTTTTTAAATATATTGTTGTTGTTACTATCGTTATTGTTGTCTAGTTTTATTTATTAACTTACTAATTACCTGACACGAGAGTCTAAAGCCGTATTTTTAAATACGGTATTTCAAGATGGGTAACTGTTTTTTTAGCGTTTCTTACTTATTTCTGAATGCCGTATTCCAAGAACTGGCTATTATATTATATTTTGCCTTTTAGGAATTATGAACTTATATCTAATGATAACTTACTCCAAACTGCTTTATTTTAGACGGTTTAAATGAAGTAAACGCAGTTAAGTTCATTTTGGGATTGTTTTTTCGCGTTATTAGGGATGTTACATTCAGGATAGGGGTAGAAACATTTTTGGGCTTGTAAGCCAATCTTTTAAATAAGAAGTTAATCAGAAATATATAATCATTTTCTTATTAATTGAAGTAGACTATATACAGAGAAAGACGCCGTGACATTCTAAACAATGTGATACGCAGGTCAAAGTGTGGATAAGCTGCGTCAGGTCACGTTGTGATGACATTTATCACGGTCTCTATTCTTTTTATGGTTTAGAAAATTTCACATTACGTCACATTACCACGCTGCGTCTCATCTTGTGTGGGGTCTTAAAGTTTTACGTATTACATTATTATTGTTTTGTTTTTTTATAGGCCCTTTGGTACAGGAATAGATATTTCCATTCTTAAGTTGAAATCTCGCTTGATATGGAATAACTCTGTGAAACCGGTGAAGTTACCTCTGCGTAGCGACCAGGAATTTGTAGGTAATGTCGTATTTCCTGGATGGGGAGAACTGGCGCCCTTAAGTGTCACTTCGTCACAATTTCTTCATGCTAGGCACAGGAAACTTTGGACGTTTGAAGGTGTATTTGCGATTTTACAACTCTTGACTTTGTTGCAGAAGTTGAAGACACTTTTATCTGTTCTCTTTTAACTCAAAACAGTTTATCACAGTATTTCATTTTAAATACTTGTCAAACACTACTCAGGACAGAATTTATATATTTTAAACGTCAGTTTATGACTGAAGAAGCCCTAATTTGTCATATTTTTTTAAATTAATTTAAAACTTAATATAAAGAAAAGTAAAAAGGCTTTTCTTCTTTCTAATACTTTAATACATACTCCACTTTTTAAATTGAATCCTAACTATAATTACAAACTACTTATCGCCTTACTCTTAATTTTCGATAATTTCGATAAGTTGCTTAGTGTCTCTTAATTTGCTGCAGGCTGCAAACGATACTTCAAGAATCTCACAGATCTTTTTAATGTCACGGAGTACACAATTTGTACCGATGGCCCACGTAGAACTTCGGATTGTTGGGGTGATCTAGGAGGGCCTTTACTTCAAGATGACGTTCAAATCGGAATATCTTCTTGGAATTACGAACCATGTGGCGAAGGCGCCCCATTAGTTTTTACTCGCACTTCTATTTTTATTAAATGGATTAATAAATACACCTAATCCTTTCTGAATTTTTAATATTGTTTACAAGCTAATTTTTTGATATTTTTTTTTTCACTAAGAATAAGAGGAATGTGATGCGCTTTGAATGGGTTTATCCGGTTTATCTCAATATGGTAAGTAGTAAAAATCTATCTATAAGATTACCAACGGAAGTAGAAGTAGAATATTATAACAGAATTGACAGGGATGTCCAAAGTTCTTATTCAATTGGCTAAATGTAATGAACATCTATCAATTAATGATATCGACTTGTCAAACAGATATCACGATGTAGCAGACCATGTGATAGAAGTACACCCAACAGAACTTAAGGTCTCGACCAGTGTTCTATAGAAACTGTCAGATGTGAAATTTGTGTTCTGTTGGATATAGCTGATTATCACGTAGACTGCTACGCCATTGAATCAGTATTTAACAAATCGATATCGTTAATTAAAAAAGATCTTGTCAAACATTCACAATTAGTGGCAAGTTTCTATAGATAACGTATGTAGAATTTAATTATTAAAGTGCGTAGATATACAGTCTGGCCACTGTCTTTGATGGGTCATCAAAATAGCTACCGCTTTTGCTATTTGTGTTGCTCCTCGTTCTTACTTCCTCTAACGACAGTTATGATATATTTCGCGACTTATTTTTAAGTGTAATTTTTGAAGTGATAATCTGTTAGCTAAAGCGTGCCGATCAGTGCAATCAGTCCGAGATGAGCTTCTGAGTGGCAAGACTATGTATATCTAGTGACATTGTCCATCATATCTAAAGTTTATTTCTAGAAGATATTCAAAAAAGAAGGAATTAAAATCCTTATTCGTCTAAATTTTTAGATCAAAGATGAGACCCGGTAGGTCGAAACCGGTCGTGGGATATGGCTTTTGGTTCGTTGTGCCTATTTGTTAGGACGCGTTCAAAATGTGAGATCTTTGATCTTAAAATTTAGACGAATAAGGATTTTAATTCCTTCTTTTTTGAATATGTTATATTTTCGTCTAGGAGTCCATCGGAATCAACAGTGTAATTCAATGCCGGTAGGGGTATTAGCCCTCGGAGTAGTTGTTTCTGTTCATTCCATATTTATATTTTTATTTCTAGAAGCTTTCTTTGTTATACATGGGCTGAAAAGTCCCGGGCCTAACACATAGATGGCGATAGTTTTATTTCATTCACCTCTTTTTCAGTTAGTACTAACCTTCAAAAGACAGCTGTTAAAATTTCATGATATTCTATTCATTAGTTTATAAGTTATTGTGCTAAGAGTGACTTTATCTAGCAACTTTTTTTATTTTCAAAACAATGGATCGAAAACAATTTCGTGTTTTAATTTTACACTGCTTCTTGATGGGAAAAAATACTGTTCAAGCGAAGAAATGGCCTTAAAAGTGGAAAAGTGTTATGGAGACTTCGCTTCCTCGGAAATGACCGAAACAAAATAAAACATTGGTTTGCTGACTTCAAACGTGGTCGTAGAGACACTGATGATGCAGAACGCAGTGGACGTTCAAATGAGGCGGTAACATCAGAACCAGAAAACTGACATCGTAAAGATATCAAAAGAACGTGTTGGCTTTATGTTATATTGCATGAGCATTTGACTATGAGAATATGAGACTATGATTATCAAAGTGGGTGAAGAGTTTGCTCACTGTTGACCAAAAACAAGAACAAGAAGTGTTGATCATTCTGAGCAGTGTTTGGCCATATTTAAACGTAACAAACAAACAAACGTGAATTTTTGGGTCGATATGTGACAATGGATGAAACATGGATCCATCACTTCATTACAGAATAAAATCATCGAGTGGTCGTCATCTGAGTGGACAGCAACTGGTAAACCTCGTCCAAAGCGCCCGAAAGCACAACAACAACAATCAGCTGGAAAGGTTATGGCCTCGGTATTTTGGAATGTGATGTGCGTGGTGTAATATTCATCGACTATCTTGAGATGGGAAATATCGAAATACTATCAACAGTGAATTGTAGTTATTATATAGCGTTATTGGGGCGTTTAAAGGTCGCAAAATTGAAATTGCAAAGAAATGACAGAATCAAGATAACGCGATTTGTCATCAAAACTATGGCAAAATGGAAAAACTACATGAATTGAACTTCGAATTGCTCCTACATCCACCGTATTCTCCAGATTTGGAGACTACTACCAGCGACTACTGACTGTTCGCAGACCTGTAAAAATAGCTCGCAGTTAAGAAATTTCGCTCGAATGAAGAGGTTACCGCTTTATCGCTGAAGCTGAGGCCTATTTTGAGGTAAACGATAAATTGTTCTATAAAAGTGGTATTGAAATATTAGAGCGGCGCTGGAATGCTTGTGTTGTTCTTGATGGGGATTACGTTGATGAATAAAGCTAATTTTGAACAAAAAAACACGTGTTTTCTTTGATAATCCCGGGACTTTTCAGCTCATGTGTTATCTATTTGCGTGTCTGCTACAAATTCTGAAAAATAATTTTGAGTTCCTATTGTTCGAAAAGGCTGAAATTTTGTCGATGTATGTAGGTTGCTTATATATACAATAGTAATTATATATAGAAAATGCAGAATTTTCAGGATGTGGTCATTACTATTTTATTATTTTTCTATCATATTTATTATGGTTATATAAAAATCTTAGTGTAATATAAGACGTCAACATTTGTATAAATCTTAGTTACTTATATTTATTTGCACCAAGCTTTTAAGTAATTACATACACTACAATTGATAAAAATATTAATTCATAGTCATAAAGTTCACTACTCTAGTAATCACATCTTACAAATTCTGTACAAAATTACTTTTATAATAATATTAATATTTTTTTTTGAAAATCAAAAATTGTTTTCAAAATACAAATTTATCTATTATTTCATCATCTTAATATTGGCGCTTCGCAAATGCGGAAATGTCGCCAGTTGGGTGATGTTAGAAAAGAACAAATTGAGTACCGTTGAGTCTAAAGCCTATTTTGAAAAAATCCATTTTAACATTGTCACCACTGTATTACTAAGGTAAAGGTGCGAATATTAGTTTCATTAATTAGTACATCGTATTTGATGTATCTTTTCAAAACATTAATGATTATTATTCAAAAAAGAAAGAATTAAAATCCTTATTCGTCTAAATATTAAGATCAAAGATTTCACATTTGAAATTAGACGAATAAGGATTTTAATTCCTTCTTTTTTGAATATGTTATATCTTCGTCTAAGAATACATCGGAATTAACAGTATAATTCAATGCCGGTGGGGAGGGGTATTAGCCCTCGGAGTGGTTGTTTCTGTTGATTTATATTTTTAATTATTATTGTTTTCAATCAGGACAACCTGAACTAACCATATAACTTAAATTTTAAATAAGTAAAAATACATTAAGAAACATATAGTCTCATATTAGTCGTTAGTACCTATGCTGTATTTGAAATGTTTTTTTAAACAAAATTGTTAGCAGTAGATTTATGTTAGGGAGTTGTCAGATATGAATGGATTATGGTCCAGAGATGCAGTACAAGATTCTTACTTGCGGCGCTTTTGACTCTGTTATAAAGTAATTTGTAAATTTCGTACATCATCTATTGGAGTAGAAATATTAATAAAAACATTAGAAATAAAACCCAATGTTGCGTGTTTTTATGATTTGCAAAATACGGCGATAGTCACGCAATAAAAAATAATACAATTATTTATATAGAAAAGTGTTTTATAAGTAAATTTCTCTATTTGACGTTTGCAAAATTTCTTAAATATTCCTTTTCCTTGATAAGCGAACAAATAAATACAATTGGAAATAATGTAAAATCAACTGTAGGTAATAAATGACGAAAATGATATTTTTGGTTTTGTCTTTAATTGTGTCTATTGTTGCAGGTATGTTAAGTATCGAAAATATATCAAGACAAGTTGCCAGCGAAAGTCAATTAATGTGACATCTCTTTTAACATGTAAGATTATTAGAATTATATTGATAATTGTGGCAATCCTGAGACGTTCAATATTGGTCAATCGAAGTGTAGTCATGCGAAGATATAGTGATAACTTTAATAATTAAAATTCAATAAATTAATTTTATGATTCAGATTATTATTTTATTTTTATTTTAAGTAATAGTTTGAGTACCCTTTTTGTGTAATTTTGGCCAGCTAGTGCATAAGTTCTCTTTACTTATTAAGGTATTCGTTGAGCATTGAATTTATATGAACGAAAATGATAAGCTTGTGATTCAACAGGCGAAAGAAATAGGAAATATAATTTCTTTGTAGGTTCATCATTAATTGAAGAAGGTCTTGAACAGTCACATGAAACTTTTAAACATCGACTAGAAAAAGGGATTACTGCTGAACGGAATAAATTTCCTTATCACGTGCGATTGGTTTACAGGTATAAAATATCGTTCATTTCAGGATGTAGTGGCTCTATAATTTCTGAAAGGTGTGTGGTGACCACTGCTAACTGCGCTAGACCGTCACCTAAAGCAGTCATTGCTGGTATTTTGGAATTTGATGAAATTTCGGCTTATAGACAAAAGCGGAAAGTTATAGACACGAAAATACATCAAAAATACAAAGGGTAGGTAACTATAAGGGTAAGTATATTGAATAAATTAATTGAGTGAAACACACTTAATTCCCACTTAATACATTTGTTAAATTCTTTACGATCGTTTCATCCTACAAGGGCATCTTCAGAAGAAGTGTTGTTACGAATTTGCTTACGCTATTTGTTAAATACTATTACAATTTTGGTGCGGATTCATATACTATTTTATCTATAATTATTGAGCTATATACATTTTCGATATCATTTAATAATACTAAGTTGTTATTTTTCATGTGTTTTTTGATTTCTAAGGTTTCCAAAATTCTAGTTATTTACTTTTCTTCTCTTGATGTAAAATATTGAAATTTTCTTCTAAATTAAATTTATGTTTTTTGTTATTAACGTGGTTCATGAATGATGAATTTTCATTATAATTTTTCACATCTTTTTGAATTCTTATAATGAAAATTCGGCATTCATGAACTACGTTAATAACAAAAAACATAAATTTAATTTAGAAGAAAATTTCAATATTTTCCATCAAGAGAAGAAAGGTAAATAACTAGACATTTTGGAAACCTTAGAAATCAGAAAGTACATGAAAAATAGCAACTTAATACTATTAAATGAAATCGAAAATGTATATAGCTCAATAATTATAGATAAAATAGTAGATGCATCCCTACTAAGATTGTAATAGTATTTAAGAAATAGTGTAAGCAAATTTGTATCAACACTTCTGAAGATGCCCTTGTAGGATGAAACGATCGTAAAGAGTTTAATAAATGTATTAAGTGGAAATTAAGTGTTTCACTGAATTATTTGATTCAATATGAATCCTAATTTCAATAATGTAAAGGCAGAAACAATTAGTTATTTATAAAAGGGTAAGGTTGTTTCGCAGTGGATAAAATAATTCTGAATTTTAAAGAAATTTGGATTTATAGTCAATTGATTTTGTAACAAGGTCAAGAAAAAGGTATTTAAATACGAATAAAAACTATTTAAAATTTCGGTACAAAGAAATGGCCAATACTATTTATCATAAATTTGGTGAAAAGTTTGATATCAATGAACAACCTTAAAATAATTCTGAGGAATAATTACTCATTTAAATAAAACTAGAAACATATTCATAATATACTTATTATATATCATTGATGTATGTATTGTTGTTTCGGTCATTTTCAAAAAGAACTATAAAAGCACTAAAATTACAAGCAGTTATTTGACTATTTATAAGAAACGTCAACAACTTGACAAATTGGTTAAGGTTCAGTCTACATCCAGCATCGGAGATGGAAGTACCTCTGAAGAAGCTCGCCACTCGTGCTAGCGAAACGTTAGGAAGCAATTCCAACCAACGATGACTTTTAGACTAGTTCATCAACAACTTGATTGGAATTTTCGTCAATATTTACAATAATACGAAATAAAGGTCTGCTATACCTTTGAACTTGGTTACTCAACTCCATAATATCAAGCTGAATGACCAAATTGAAGGATACAATAGTAAAACAAAGTATTTTGTGAACATGTTTCTAGTTTAATTCAAATAAACAGTTATTACAAGGTTTCACAATAAACCTACTGCAGAATCTACTGGAATTACAAATTTTAAGAAATTTATTCATTAAAATAATGTTCTGATTTTCATTTGTTTAAGTTTTATGGGAACTGACAACATTGCACTAATAATTCTCGAATTTTCGCTAAAATTTAATTCAGCAGTAAACAAAATTGAGCTTCCATCGCCTTCTTATGTAATTAAAAATATTGCTATACAAACAGGCTGGGAATTGGAACATTCCCGTTCCAGCAGCACATTACAAGTCACAAACAAAGAAATTTCCAGTAAGTTCAAAACAATAATTTTTTAATTAGCTAAACCAAAATTATCTAGTTCTATTTCGTTATGTGCTTACCGCGTAGTTAGCTATGCTGTGGATTCAGTTTAACAAGTCAATATCCTTAATAGAAAAGAACCTTGTTGAATATTACTGAATCCCATAATGAGTAACAAGGTTCCATAGATGGCCTTCACCACGATGTCTGTATTTATTAATTGAACGCTGTTTAGAGGTAGCAGGTAGGTTGATTGGTGATCTGCGGCATAGTGATGAGAACCAATAAGTTCGAAACCGCTATAGGCGTCTGACAGTTTCGACAGACCATTATCCAAGAGCATTTTTATTTTTATTAAACTGAAAGAGCTTAACTAATTGACGACAATACTTAAACAGGTTCTTAATAGCCGTGGTCCAGGTTTGGTTCTTTTTATTCGATGGATCTACGGATGGGGCTGTTTATCCGACGTTTTACTATCTGCTGTAGTTGACATCCTCAGGGAATGTTGTTAGAGCCTAGTCTTAGGATCAGGATGCCAATTAAAGAATTAGAGAAATTTTGAATAAACAGTTCCATCAGTAGACACCCATCGTAGGAGAAGAAATAATCCTGGACCACTGTCATCAAGTCTAAATTTCGAAAGCTCTTCCAATAATTAGTTTAGCTTTTTTAAAACGGAAAACCAAAACGGAGTAGAATTTTGATTAATAAGTCAAAATTTTATCGTAATTGCCCCATGTGGATCGTGCTTTGGATTTTTCGAAGTCATTTAACAAACTTTTTTCTGTTTTAGACTGTAATGGAAGAATGTTGTCCTTCAGCCCGTTGAATTGGCACAGAGCAAGGATGCAAGCCAGTCAGGTATTATGTGCAAAGGCAGAAAGTTCATTTTCGGAATGCCGAAAACATTCGGGGGAGCCATTAGTTTAAGATAAATATCTTATTGGATTATCCGTCACTGATATCGAAAAATGTAAATTGATTGGTTCAGTCTCAGTTTACACCAATGTAGTAGTGTATAGTGATTGGTTGACAAATGAAATGATTATCGCAGAAAGCGCGAGATCATGTATTCCAAGACCCGCAGTATCACGTTCTCAAGTGATAACGAAGCGACCTTAATATCGCCTCCTCAGTATCCACAAAATAACCTTCTTAAGTGGTAACAAAGACATATTCTGGGAGATCTGCAACGTCTCATTCTTAAGTAATGACCAAGTAATCTGGAAAATTAACTGAAAATTAGCTTCTAATTATTAATTATGTCAGATCCCTTTTGTGTAACATGATTATGAAAATACTGCCTTTTAATATAATTTGTGAAAAGTTCGTAGTCATTTGTTCTTCAAAATTGGATGCTGAGTCGTTGTTGTGGAGCTCCTTAAAGCTGTGGAACTCGAACAAATCCTTACCATGCCCTGTGACTAATTAGGCGTTTTTAAGGGCACATTGCTACAAACTGAATTACCTACATTTATTAAAGACGAAGGTTCAACTAAATCCATTGTATATTTTTGATTAAACGCATGATTTATTAAATTTTTAATGAGTTTATGGGTGTACAATATCATTTTTAGGTTCTCTATAAACTTTTGTATATATAAGCAATATATAAATAAACTTTAGGCATGCGTTAATGTATTAAATAAAGTCCAGTTGTTTTTGAGAGTTTTTTTTTTTAATTAAATATATATTTGTTAATAATCTGCAGTATGCATTAGGGAGAACAAAATGGCCCAACTTGGAAAATTAAATTGTCAAATAACTAATTCGGTTTTGAATAGAAGTAGCTTTTAATTATTGTAATTCCATACCAAGCAGCGAAGAAAACAAATAACAAATTTGGAAGATACATAAAAAACAACAAAGATCCTACAAACACAAATACTAAGTCAGGAGTATATAAACTGAATTGTGGTGGTTGTAAAACATCTTATGTAGGGCTAACAGGGAGATGCTTTAAAGATCGCATTAATAAACATAAAAGAAAAGAAAATAAAAACTCAAATTCTACATTTGCTTTCATACTTAATAAAAAATAATATTTTTCATGATAAACATAAAATTCTACATATATAATATCCAATACAAGAAACTCATAAACGTATAGCCAGAATTTCTCTTAAATTTTGAATAATCAGTAAACGTTGCCCGAGTTCGGTCCTGTGTAGTCTTAATCAGGTTAAACTACATGCGTAAAAGGGATCACCTGTGACATTTTTGCATCATGGGAGATTTCAAGGAACCAACAGAATATATATTAAATAAATATATCAAAGTTAAACCACGTGTAAGTTACCATTTATTGTCTTTCTTCCAATAAATTTACCTAAATTAATACAAAATGATTAAAAACTACCAATAAACAAGCAGTTTGTTTTAACGATTTAAAGAGGGATTTCGGAAAGACAAGTATCAGCATGGAATGTCGAATTAGAACCCTAGAAGTATTTGAAAAACAATAATAACGTCAGGATCAGCTTGGGAAATCTATCTGGTATAGATAAGTTGTGCCATAAAAGGGCTATAATAACCGAATCAGAGCCTAATTGGAATACATCAGTGGTTCCTTACTGGTTTAAAGAATGGTAGTTATGTAAGAGTCAGACCAGGATAGATACCGTGTTTCGAAAAAGCGATAGGATAAGGTAATCAAATCTGGACCGGATTGGGATAGGTAAGGGAGTCCGTAAGAGGGCATACCCTTTTGGTGTCTGATACATAAATACCGTATTACGGAATTCCTTATTAGAGCCTGATCTGGACCAGATCATATTAGAGTATGCCCTATTTCATTTCTTCCCGAGTTTTTTGAACCGGTTACTGTAGAACCTATATTTGCAATTACAGCGTCTTTCAAAAGTAATATGAAATGGAAACAAAAAGGGCAATCCAAACCACTTGTAGTGGCCCTTTTTGTCTTTTATATATTTATATGTATGCATACCTATGTATTTTTGTTGGTGAGTGACGTGTGTTTAGGTGTGTGTGCTGGAAAGGTTATGGCATCAGTATTCTGGGATGCTCATGGTATAATATTTATTGTCTATCTTAAAGACTGGAAAACCATAAACAGCAATTATTACGTAGCGTTATTGGAGCGTTTAAAAGACGAAATCGAGGAAAAGCAGCCTCATTTGAAGAAAAAGAAAGTGCTGTTTCATCAAGACAATGCACCGTGTCACAAATTAATGAAATCGATGGCAAAATTCCATGAATTGGGCTTCTAATTGCTTCCGCATCCACCGTACTCTCCAGATCTGGCCCCCAGCGACTTTTTTCTGTTCTCAGACCTCAAGAGAATGATCGCTGGACAGAAAGTTCGCGCCGATGAAGAGGTAATCGTAATCGCCGAAACTGCAGCCTATTTTGAGGCTAAAGACAAATCGTATTATAAAAATGATATCGACAAATTTTATGACCGCTATAATCGTCGTATCGCCCTCGAAAGGAACTATATTGAATAATAAAATCAAATTCTATAAAAAAAAACATTTTCTATGCCAGCCTACGAACTTTTCAGACCGCCTGTTATATCACTAAAAATTGCGAATGTGACAATATCCAGGGATAAGAATATACATTTCAAGATTAATTTTGTGAGAAATTCGACGATTGAATAATGGAAGAGTCATTGTACAAAAAGTAGTTCTGATTTTAGTCCAATAATTTACTCCAGACACCATCTTCATAAACTGGGCTTATCAAAAATTATAAAATACTTATCTTCTTACTTATCAATCAAACAAAAACATCCATGTCTTCTGTATAAACTGGGTATGACAACCATCTCTTGTGGTGAAAAAATCGAACGAATAAGTGACAATTTCAATTCTTACCCCATGAAAAATAAACGTAGTTACCCTGTTTAATGGAAAACGAACATGATATCGCCTAAAACCTCCAAAGGGATTACATATGCATTAGACGTCATTTGTAAAAAATAATAGGTCGTTAGGGCATATTTCCTTTATGAAATCGTGAAAAATGTACATAATCATTTTTGCTATTAAATTTGGTATGTAAAGAAAACAGATGTAATAGCAAAAACTGTTGGATAATCTTTCAGCGTCTAAAAGCATATAAAAAAATATAATAAAAATGTATTTTATGATTGGAAAAATTGTTCAATCGTCACGTAATAGAAAATAACACAATTACCCATTTAAAATGCATATTACACTTTTTTATATTTCAATTTTACGAATTTGTTTATACGTTCTTTATGCCTACTTAGAAGCGATTATAAAAACGGTTGGAAATAATTTAACATCAATTATTGTAGGTAACAAAACATGAAAAAGGTTTTCTTGCGTTTTTTTCTAATTGTGTCCGTTGTCGCAGGTAAGTTAAATATCAAGTATACATTTGTACAATTGCAGCAGTCAATTGTTAATTAAGTTAAAGCACAATTTTCATAATAACAAGAAAAGTCTAGACTAATGTTATTATACATTCTGTAACAAATATAAAATATATAATAATAATGAAATATATTTTAAATACGCAAATAAAAAGATGTAAAAATTTTAGTGATCTTTAGCAAAATCAAAAATTTAAACACATTGTTATGTTTAAGGGTCACTACAGTATTTTAAAATTATTTTTGAGAAACATATGTGGAGTATTATTTGACTGTTAATTTTAATGTTTAACTGTTATTAACAATATTAAATTCTTAATACAATAATTAAGGAAATAAAAATGCACTGATGATTTTCAACTTTTTTATTGATCACTTAACGATCGTTTCGCCAAACTTTGACTTCTTCGGAAGTTTGTAGTCAACTTAAAACTATTAACAATATTTGGTCTTAAATACTAGCTGGAAGGGTGGTATTAGGGAACAAATTTAGAAGTGGGGAGCTACTTAATTCTGTCTGTTCATTGATTAATCTATTGCTATTTTTAAATCTATTAATTTCTACAATTTCTAAAAATGATTTTTTTTGTTTTTTGTTTTCTATATGTAAAATATTGAGATTATAGTCGAAATTGGGATTGTTACAAATGAGGTGGTTAGCATAGTTGCACTTTGTTGAGAACGATAGATATTTTACATTTGACACCCAAAGACTAATACACAATTTTGACAAATTTATAAATTAAAAAATCCAATGATAAATTATAAATTATTCAACAGAAGTTAATAAAAAAAATAACTATAGTTTCAAATAGCTTTTTGGATTTTAAAAGAAATTTCAATGCATTGAAAATGACTTCAACATAGAGTCAGTCAACTTGAAAGTATGGTTTATTTGCAGGTTCAGATATAATTGACGAAGATTCATTAGAATCAGATGGAATTTTTAAATATCGTGTAAAAAGAGGGGTTGATGCAGGATGGGATCAGGCTCCTTACCATGTGCAATTGGTTTACAAATCTTATACAAACAACCATTGCAGTGGTGCCATAATTTGCAAAAATTATGTGGTGACCACTGATAACTGTGTTAGTTCGCAACCTACAGCAGTCATTGCTGGTATTTTGGAAAAAAATAAACTTATGTCCGATAGTCAGATTGTAAAAGTTAAGAACGTGAAGAAGGCTGTAGGATCAGAGAGGTACGCAATATAACAATTATATCCTTAATAACGAAATACCTGAAGAATTTTTAGTACGAGTAAATTTTAAATACAACAAAGTGACATTAATTATATAATTAATTTGTACCTACTACAGATTACCTAATATTATTGACCAAAAATTTGTTACTGCTGTCACGCCCTCGCTGGGACTCGAACCCGGGATCTTTAGCTTTAAGCGCCAATGCTTTTGCCACTAAGCTACGAAAGGTGACGGCAGTAATGACGACGAACGTACTTATAAGTCACAGACTTAATGATTAATAGTAATTGCACCATGTGGGATTTTTTAAATACCTAAAAGTTCCAATGTATATCTAGTTGCCTTTGGTGATTATTGTCGGATATCATTTATTATTGAGGTGCTGCTTATTCAAAATGAAAATTTATCAAAAAAAGGAGCGTATTGATATGAGTTTTATCCTTGAGGAATGTTATAAGAATTGTCGCATAAAACAATTATTTAGCGTTTCCTGTAAAAACGCGCAGTCTTAGCTTATGAACACTCTAATACCAATCGATAGGTAATTAAAAAATACATTTCCTGGTATGTTAAAAAATAGGGCGTTCCATTTAAATTAATCAAGTTACAACTCGTTAAAGTTCTTACTTCAGTAGTATTAATTTTTGGACACCCTGTATAAGATGACGAGTTTATTATAATTGGGATATAAAATATGATCTATTGTTACATTTCATTGCAAGTTTCGGTTACATAACTTAAATACTTCTTAAGTATTTGAAACATAAAAATTAGGTTAGATTTTGATATAATTCAAATTATTTAAAAAACCTTAAGGTTTAGGTATTATAAATCTTATCACAGTCCTTTATGTTTATCGGACAATCCAAAAATGCAATAATATTAGTTACAGTTACAGTTACATGCGCGCGGCCAGAAAATACAATAAATTACTATCTTATTCCAATAAGTTAAATATCTTTTTAGTAAAGGAAACACTAAATAAAACTCAATTTGATTTTTCCACTGTTTATTTTCAATCTTGACAATTGTTTCACTCTACAAGGGCATCTTCAGAAGACAACTGGTTACGTTAGATAACTATTCTAAATTTATACTAGTCTTAGGGTTAATTGGAGGGGGTACATTCTACTATTTTACTTAGTACTATGGATTCATAAACGTTTTCTATTTCATTTAAAGTTAATTCTCTATTTTTGTTTATCTGCTTTTTGATTTCAAAGGATTCTAGTATGTCTAATTGTTTTTTTGCCTTTATTTGAGCAATGTAAAATTTTAAAATTATCGTTTGTATTGAATTCGTGGTTTTTATTATTTATATGGTTCATAAAGGCCGATTTATTTAGATAGTTTTTTATATGTCGAGGGTTTTTGTTTAATTTCTACTAGCCTTAATCCTCTTACTAATAATTATCAATACAAATTGTCCTTGTAATGTTTGGCGTTTGTTACCGTTAGAACTTCGTAGTATTTTGGGATAGATTTGCCTACCCTGAGGATGAAGATTTGTTCGATATGTAGACGTTAGTTGCAGTAATACCTTTTATTTAATCGTTCCGCACATTTTTTCATTTGTAGAGGGTAGAATGCCAAGATCTTAAATTTGTATATCGTACTTACATGTACTTGCGATTTGCGGAAACACTTCCTACCTCCGAATTGCCATTAAGTATTGTCGACTGAAACAATGATTGCCTTTCGGGGCTCTAATGATTAACTACATAATTAAAATCAAACCCAAAATAGGGGCAAGACACTTTATTATTATTTAATTAAGAAATAAAATTGCCTTTAAATGTTTTAAAAACAATTGTTTTGTTGTAGTACTCTACAGCTTTTTCGACCGATTATATCTTTATTAAAAGTAACTGATTACTAAATGTACCTAACAGGCGGTCATACAATTTTTCCATACCATTTTTATAATACGATTTGTCTTTAGCCTCAAAATAGGCTTCAGTTTCGGCGATTACCTCTTCATCGGCGCGAAATTTCTGTCCAGCGAGCATCCACTTGAGGTCTGAGACCAGAAGAAAGTCGCTGGGGGCCAGATCTGGAGAGTACGGTGGATGCGAAAGCAATTCGAAGCCCAATTCGTGGAATTTTGCCATCGATTTCATTGATTTGTGACACGGTGTATTGTCTTGATGAAACAGCACTTTCTTTTTCTTCAAATGAGGCCGCTTTTCCGCGAATTCCTCTTTTAAACGCTTCAATAACGCTACGTAATTTTATTTATTGTTTTCCCCTTTCTAAGATAGTCGATACTCAATGAATATTATACCATGAGCATCTCAGAATACTGATGCCATAACCTTGCCAGCCGACTTTTGCGACTTTCAAGGCTTTGGAGTCGGTGACTGTTGATTGGACTCAGGTGTGAAATGATGGAGCCATGATTATATCGACGCAAAAGCAAAAATTCGGATTTATTACGATTGAACAGCTCCAACCACTGCTTAGAATCATCGATCTGTTGTTATTTTTGGTCGATTGTGAGCTCTAGGCTCGCGCGGCACCCACTTTGTACAGAGCTTTCGTATATCCAAATATTCATTCACTAAAAATGCTACAACTCAGATAATAATAATACTAATAGCTGTCAAATTTATACACGCGTCTTTTGAAGGTTAGGGCTAACTAAAAATCATATGGATTTGATACTAGTAGCGCCATCTGTGGGTCACCCTACGAACTTTTCAGCCCGCCTGTTACTTTACAATGCGTACTTAAATACTAGGTAAATGAAGTCATCGGACGATTGGGAATCCTTAAATATTGGTAAATAATTGGGTTGCTTTCGAAATACATCTATTCATTGTTTATGGGGAGTTTACGTTTAAAAGCTTTTATGAGTTTAAGTTGTTCTAAAATATTCAGTTTTCTTCCTTTATTTTCTCTTCGTAAAACTTGAACATCATTACAATTGATACTGTAATTATTTGTACAATAACGTGGATTTAGGCCAGTTGATAATTTGTCATTCTGGATGTCTTTTTTATGTTCTTTAGATCTTGTATCTAAACAGTTGTAGAGTTCTATAGTAAAGAAATTTTTGAAACATTTAAAAGCAATTTCATTTTTTATTATTATTATTTTCAAAATGATTCATAATACACCAACCGCTACAGTAAAAACAGAAGCCGACCTAGAATTGTCTCCTGTGGAACACCAGTCATAACTATTCTTAGACCACTATCCTTATCATTTATTTTTACTACAGATAACTATAAGTATATAACTATCACAGATAAGTAATTCCAGAGGTTTACATCTTATGCCAATCAACACTTTGATGTTAACCACAAACTCGATAACATCGAATTAAATTTCATTTATTAGATAGATTATGGTATTACTCTAATGCTCTTATTATTTATTATTTATCATTAATAATGAAATTATGAAGAATTTTTTAGTAGGGGTAAATTTTAAATACATTAATGCGATATTGATTATTAAATTAATTTTTAGCCACTACAGATTACCTCATATTAATGTGGAAAAATTTGTTACGGCGTGACCTCGCCGGGACTCGAACCCGGAATCTTTGGTTTTACGCGCCAATGCAGCAGTAACAAATTCTTCCTGATTAATATGAGGTAATCTGTAGTGGGTAAAAATTAATTCAATACTTAATATGACATTAATGTATTTAAAATTAACCCCTACTAAAAATTCTTCAAATATTTCATTATTAATGTGGTATCGGTAAGCGTGTGTATAGAGTTCTTTTTGTATGTAGACTTGTTACTGTAGTAGCTTTTATGATTAAGATTGTATGTATTTGTATTGTTATTGTAACGGTACTGATGCTCCGACAAACACTTTGTCGGCGAGAGCGGTACCCTTCAGGAGCAGCAGGTGCGGGGTTGTTGAGGGGTCGGCAAAAAGAAAAGAGCGGCAGTCGAAGGTTGTCTGAGCATCGGTCGGTACATGCATTCTCTCTAATTTGTAAATAATTTGTAAATAAAGAAAAAATACATTCAGGGATCTCGACTTTTCTTCACGTTCACTATAACTACTACATATTTTGGGGGCTCAACCGGGATATAGTGCAACGTGAGGTCGCGAACGTGAGTGTATAGTAAAGATTATTATCGATTGTGTATCACGAGTGGTTAAAAAGAGTTAAGAGTTTTAAAAGAAGCAGTTATATTAAGCTATACGAAATAAACCATGAGTGAAAATCAATGCGATGTAATGAAAATGAAGCTGGCTCAGTTGCGAGAAAAACTGGAGGAATTAGGGCTTTCGGCAGAGGGAAGCAAGACGATACTACAACAGCGACTTCGAACAGTATACGATGACCACGAAGTAAATGACGATGACGACGATGATGACGATGATAATGAAGACGTTTCTGAAGATGTTAACGAAGTTCCTGAAGCAGTGAAGACGTGTTGCCGACGTAATCAAAGAAGAAGCGAAGTAGCACTAACTTTTCGAGATGTAGAAGAATCGCTAGAAAAGTTCAGTGGTGATAAGAAGCTGAGTGTCACCAGGTGGCTGACAGATTTTGAGGAAATGGCAGAATTGTGTCAGTGGTCCGACATTCAAAAGGTAGCGTACGCAAAACGGCTTCTTACGGGGTCTGCCAAGCTGTTTGTTCGATACGAAAAGTGCGGTAAAACGTGGCCGAACTTAAAATTCGCTTTGAAAGAAGAATTCGAAGAAACCGTGGACAGTTACCAAGTTCATCGTGAATTGTCAAAGAGAAAGAAAAGAGCGGATGAAACATACCAGGAATACATTTATAAAATGCTGGAAATAGCTAGCCAGGTGGAATTAGAGCCCAGAACTGTTATAAAGTACATTATCGAGGGAATTCCTGAAGATCCGGTGAACAAGACGATGTTGTATGGGGCAAAAACTATCCGTCAGCTAAAAGAGAGGTTTTCACAGTACGAAGACATGAAAAACGAAATGAAGATCAGAGGAAAAAACCAAGGCAACAGAGAAGACGGCTCGAAACACATGATAGCAGGTGATAGAAACAGATCGGCGCCTCAAAGTGCATCCAAAGTGCAACGGTGTTATAATTGTGGTGATAAAAGTCATTTAAAATTAGAGTGTCCAGCCAAACAAAAGGGCTTAAAGTGCTTCAAGTGCAATGAGTACGGCCACATTGCGATAAAGTGCACCAGTTCTACACCGAAAACAGCGATCAAGGAGACCAACAGCGTTTCTCAGAACCGTACGACAAAACACGTGAAGGAAATTTCTATAAAGGACGTTGAGCTCACCGCACTGATAGACACAGGTAGTGATCTCACATTAATTAGAACAGACGAATATGTTAGAATAGGAGCGCCGAAATTATTTAAGTCTAGTATTAAGTTTGATGGTATTGGGTCGACAGGAAATGAAACTTTGGGTGAATTTACTAGCGAGGTAGTGATAGATGATGTAGTACATAGTATTAAATTTCACGTAGTACCAGGTACAATTTTAAAGTTGGGAGTTCTTATAGGGACGGACTTTCTTAACAAGGTGAATTTGAATATTAAGGCAGGAAAAGTTGAAATATCAAAGATAGAAGTCGAGCATTCATATGATTTTAATAAACCAGAGATTTTTCATATAAATGCTATTCAGAATCAGGATGAATTAGATTTATCGAATGTAACTGATAGTGATCATCGCGCGCAGATAGAAAATTTAGTTCAAAATTATAAACCTGAGAAATCTCGAGAAGTAGGTATAAAAATGAAAATAATATTAAAAGACGACATCCCAGTTTATGCGCGCCCACGACGTTTATCTCCGCCCGAACGCAGAGAGGTAGAAGAAATTGTTAATTCGTGGATCGAAGAAGGAATCGTTCGTTCTTCGGACTCAGAATACGCGAGTCCTGTAGTATTAGTAAAAAAGAAAGATGGTTCAACCCGTATTTGCATTGACTACAGAGCTCTCAATAAAAAGATTATTAAAGACAGGTATCCTTTACCGCTGATAGAAGACCAGTTGGATCTTCTTCATGACGCAAAAGTATTCAGTACAATTGATCTCAAAAACGGTTTTTTCCATGTGTCTGTTGATGAGGAAAGTAGAAAATTTACGTCATTTGTCACTCCAAACGGCCAATACGAATTTTTAAAGGTTCCCTTCGGTTTGTGCAATTCTCCATCTGTTTTTCAGAAATTCATCAATGCGGTTTTTAAAGACTTGATAGCTAAGAGAGTAGTTTTAACTTACATGGACGATTTAATTGTACTGGCTATAAATCACGAAGAGGCGTTGTTAAGGTTAAAGTCAGTTTTAGATGTTGCAGGTCAGTTTGGCCTTGGCACGTTCAACAAAAAACGTAAGAAGGCAATTGTGTATACAGAAGGCGATTTGGTTGCAATAAAGCGAACACAATTTGGTCCGGGTCTTAAACTACAGCCAAAGTATTTTGGTCCGTACCGAATTAAAAGAGTATTACGTAACGATCGTTACATAGTAGAAAAAATTGGTAATCATGAAGGGCCACGCCAAACATCTACATCAGCTGATTACTTAAAACCCTGGATTCAAAGTAGTGGAAACGATGTTTCAGAAATCAGGTCAGTTGATTATCTAAAATTATACAGTACTGACGACTCTGATATTGATCATGACATCTGAGGGCAGATGTCTAACAGGATGGCCGAATGTGGTATCGGTAAGCGTGTGTATAGAGTTCTTTTTGTATGTAGACTTGTTACTGTAGTAGCTTTTATGATTAAGATTGTATGTATTTGTATTGTTATTGTAACGGTACTGATGCTCCGACAAACACTTTGTCGGCGAGAGCGGTACCCTTCAGGAGCAGCAGGTGCGGGGTTGTTGAGGGGTCGGCAAAAAGAAAAGAGCGGCAGTCGAAGGTTGTCTGAGCATCGGTCGGTACATGCATTCTCTCTAATTTGTAAATAATTTGTAAATAAAGAAAAAATACATTCAGGGATCTCGACTTTTCTTCACGTTCACTATAACTACTACATTAATGATTAGTAATAATATATATTGATTCCGACGTTCTGTGAATTATTAAGTACTGTAACATTCGGGGGTTCAACAATTAAAACTCGAAGACTTTTCAACAGGAACAACAATTTATTTATGCTAATATTAATTTACTTTACTACCAATTATACTATTTACTTATGTACAGTTACTGTCTGTATAACACTTCTCACTTTTCCTTCTTATTTAATACGCGTCTCGATTTATTTCTCACATTACTTTCACGACCGTCAATTTATTTCTACACTTTTCACGACCATTAATTTATATCTCCACTCTTCACGATCATCAATTTATATCTCAACTCTTCACGACCATCAATTTATATCTCCACTCTTCACGACTATCAATTTATATCTACACTCTTCATGACCATCAATTTATATCTACACACTTCAGGTAAATTTCCGGAACACTCCCGAAAAACATAGAAAAGTCGGGACTATTTTATTTTTCGCCGAAATATCGAACAAGTTTCCGCGAAACACAAATACACTAACATGTCCTCAGTTATTACACACATATTTGCAGTTACGATATACACGTCGCGGCTCGCTCACATACATAGGCACTCGAACGCACACAAGCAAACGCGCACTCGATACAGTACGTTCGTCGTTGTTACTGCTGCCACCTCTTGTAGTTTAATGGAAAAAGCATTGTCGCGTAAAGCCAAGAGTCACAGGTTCGAGTTACGGCGAGGGGTTACAGCAGTAACAAAATTTTCCTCATTAATATGAGATACTCTGTAATGGGTACAAATTAATTAAATAATTAATATCGAGTTAAAGTATTTATTGTTTGTTTTAGATTTTTAGACATTGTCAACATTGCTCTAATAAGTCTGCAATCTCCGCTGAAATTTAATTCAGTTGTACATAAAATTGAACTTCCTCCACCCTCTTATATTGCTATAGGAAGTGCGCGACAAACAGGCTGGCAAAAGTCACGTCTATTTTCTAACAAACTACAAATTACCGATAAAGTAATCGATGGTAAGTACGAAGCAATAATTTTAATTGGCTAATTATTTAACTAATTAACATCGGTAAAATGAATAAAAACAATCGCGATTGACTGTAGATTTTTTGGTGACAAAAAAAACATACAGATATCTTACCATTGAATAAGTTTTAATCATGGGAAGATAGATGTTTGCTTGTGTTACTACTCAGGTTGGTTTGATGACATATTTTCATAATTTATCATTTTCTGGACGACTGATGAATAGACTGTTTAAATAAAATACAACGTGGAATGTTTTCATAAAACTGTTTATTTCAAACAACAATTGTTTCGCTATACAGTAGCTTTCTTAAGTTTCGTTGAGTTACACTAAAAGTTTTACAAAATTGATAGCTTATATTATACCTACAGATTAAGAGGAGGGTGAAATTTTAAAATATTTAATAATAATAATGTAAATAAAAGTATAGTTTTTCTATGTTTCAAAAAAGTTTTTTTAAAAAACTCAACAATTATTTTGGCATATGATGCCTTTTTGAAAAGTACTAATAGTATACTAAAATTCAAAAATGTACAAAGGTCTTGTCTTAAATAGGGCCTAACTTTATTTACAACAATATAATACATAAATATAGTACATCTATATGTATACCTAGCCCAATATCTTACCGGAAATAATTAATTTGAAAAACCTAAATTATTCTAGAAATTCGACTGGAGATTGCTGTCATCTTTATGTTTAAAAGCTCTTTTAATTTTTAATTCATCTACTAGGTTAAGACGTTTACATTCTCAGGGTGCAATAATTTGATACTCGCGTCTACTTACGTCTTTACGGGTAATCTGCAGTGGGTAGGAATTAATTAAAAAATGAATATCAAATTAATGTATTTAAATTTGCCTCTACTAAAAATTCTCCAAAAATATTTCATTATTAATGATTTATCTTTATTTTTTTACAGTTAAAATAGATATTTCAATAATTTACTATCATTAAATATGTCAAAATATCACCTCTCCTCTTAGCTTTAACATGTAGTTATGTAAAAAACCAATTATTATGTTTTTGGTCAGAAATTTAACGAGACGACCAGACACGGATCGCGATTTCGCTCTTATTAAAAGCTCATCAGCGTGCCATAGGCAGTCTCGATAAATTACTGAACAATCTGTAATGCTCCGTGAAGAACAGTTAATATAATAATAACATAGAGGCAATTGTTGCCATCTAGTGAATTTAATATCTTCTGTAGCAGCCAAAATTCACTAGATGGCAGCAATGTTATTATTATTGTAGTTATGTATACTCTATCAATTTCGTAAAACATTCAGTATATTAACTCAACGAAACTTGAGAAAACCACTGTGCAATGAAAAAATTGTCGTTTCTAATAAAAACTTTTGTGGAAACTTTTCAACTTGTATTTTATCTAAACAATTTGAATAATTGAAATTTTAAATTAATAAAACACAATTTCCACTATAATTTTATTTTTATCTACAATTGTTTCACCCTACTAGGGCATCTTCGGGAGAAGTATTTACTTGTGTTTTATTAATTTAAAATTTCAATATGTATTTAAATTTCCATTAAGTAGAGGCTGATACAATTAATTAGTTTGAATAAAGAACTATCTCCATGTAAAAGTCAACTTTATTTTGTTTTTAAGTGAGTAACAAACAGTTGCAAGTACTTGTACTACCCTTCAGGGGAAATTTTGTTGTCGAGGGAGGCTAGTACAGGATGAAATTGTATAATAAATAATTATAAATATAAATATAAATATGGATGCAAGGGAAATAACTATTCCGAGGGCTAATACCCCTACCGGCATTGAATTACACTGTTGATTCCGATGGATTCTAAGACGGAGATATAGCATAAAATTTAGACGAAAAAGTATCCTAATGCCTTCTTTTTTTTAATAAATGATTGGTTGAACCCGTCCAAATTAGGACAAGTGGCTGCCGTTATTGATGATGCATAGTAATCATTTTTTAATTAGGACAAGTTTCGCCCGGGGGCTGCTACAGCAACAGCCACTGTCACGTCCTCGATATCAAAAGAAGACGCCTTAGTTAGTTCTATCGTTTAATTAGACGTTTAAATGGCCATCCAATTGCGGAATATTGTATCTTCTCACAAGATAGCTTCCCCGATTTACTTTACAAACCTGCCTGCTCTAGCACAATAAATATGTAGCACATTATTAGATAGTGATTTATGATTGATTGAAAGGTTAATAGGTGAATGTAATAGGCTCAATTAAATAAAATTTGTGACTATTTGGTACATAGTTTGAAGTTTAATTATATCCATAGGTGCTGTATTCTGAAGGTTTTTCTTCTGCTTTAGGCTGTCCAAGATCAATATTTCCCTTCAACCCATTCAAATGGTTCAAATTCCCGATGGAAACTAGTAACGTATTGTGCGCAAAAGGAGGACGAATAATATCAGAATGCCAAAAAGAATCCGGAGAGCCGTTAGTACAGAATAAATATCTTATTGGATTGTCCATAACTGGCTGGCAAAAATGTAAAGTAATGGGATCATCCTCAGTTTACGCCAAAATATCAGTGTATGTCGAGTGGCTAAATGGAGAAATGAGTGATGTAGAAGAATCATCAGACTCACCTATAGCAGATGATACAACAGAACAAGTACAAACGCAGACTTCCACAAATCCATTTCCAGATGAAGCCACAACATCGTCTTCTCAAGAAACAATGGATTCTTCTTCTAATAAAGCTACAGATACAACCTCTGAAGATTCTACAAATCCATCTTCAGATGAAACCACAACATCGGCTTCTCAAGAAACAACGGATTCTTCTGCTGAGGAACCTTCAGAAACAACTTCTGAAGATTCTGCACCAGCCTCAGAATAATCCAGTAAATCAATTTCGCTTGAGATCTAAAATTAACTTTAGAACGGTCTATACTTCTGAGAAAGTCGAAGAAACATCTCCAGACATGAAGAATCCACATTGGCAGTAGCCGTAATAAGATCTGTAGATGTTACTCCTGCATTATTCATTTAATTTATCTCACTGGGTTGTTCTGTTGCGATCAAATCAAATAAAACACGTCGCTTCTAATTATTTGCTTCATGCAAATGTTTTTTTTTTTAATGAATCGTTTTACCAATATTTGTATGCATGAGTTTTGTGCCAGTAACCCAATAGAGTGATGCAGTTATGTTGGATATTCATTTAATGCTTGTATATTATATTGTATATTTAAATAAATAATTATAATATAAATATAATAAATTTTTAAATATAAATTGCATTAGTATGTCAAAGGTTATTGAGCAGATACTTGAATCAATGAATAAGAAAGAAAACTTTCCTGATGGTTTTTATATTACTAATAAGCAAATAAGAGTTTAATATAGTACAATGGTCATGTATGCTAGTAGCTGAAACTTTATTGTTTTTGATAGCGGAAATGTTTTAGACACACATTTTGCAGTTATTCTTTCTGTTTAGCTGATAATATGTGTTACATTGTATTTCATAAATACTGTATTTATTGGTTGGGTTCCTCCATTTCCTTCATTTATGACAGTTGGTGCTGAGTCAATGATATATCACTATTCAGAGTTACTCAAACTGAGTGGTACATTCGACGTTTTGGGAAAATTAAACGTCTCAGATATTTGAAAGAGTACGTAATCAAGGATGATCTATTTCACTAAAATAATTTCAAATGTCGGGTACTTCCGGTTACACCGAAGTCATAAGAAGCATAAAATTTGAAAATGACTCATAACTAACTTATAGGCCTGCGATGAATAGTTTCTGAGATAATTTAATTTATAGAATAAATATCTCTACCGCAATTCAAACTATAAAAAATCATAACATCCCTATAAAATTAAGCTTTATAATTTATACGTGGCATTCAGAAAAAAAAAAAAATTTAGAAACTTCGAACACGAATAATTTCCTTATTTCAAATGGCACCTACCAAATATTATTTTGTCATTCGATTCCTTTTTTTATCCTTTTTTGATGTTTCCCATTGTTTTATCTAAAATAATTGAAAATTATTCAAAGATTTTAAAATATAGGTAGCGATCTGTTTTCTGTTAATTAAATTATCCCAGAAACCATTAACCGTAAGCATACAAGTTGGTTATTAAAATCATCTGCAAATATTATATGCTTCTTAAGAATTCGTAGTAAAAAATATAAGTTGATATCAACTTCCGGTATAACCGTAAGTGGTAGACAGTTGAAACTATTTTAGATAAAAAGACTATCCTTGATAACCCCATGTCCCAAATTTTCAAATCTCTAACATGATTAATCTTCCTAAAACGTCTAATGTACCACTCTGTTTGAATAACGCTGTATAATATTGTTTTAAAGTAGTAATATATATATATATATTGTTTGATAAAATACTTCAAATGTCACGCAATATAAAAAATAACACAATTACTTATTTTAAAAAGTATATTACACATTTTTCTACTTGATGTTTACGGAGTTTCTTATGCGTTCTTTATGACTGATAAGCTCTCATATAAAAACTATTAGAAGTAGTTTAACATCCATTGTAGGTAAGAAAACATCAAAATGGAATTTTTGTTTCTGTTTCTATCTGTGTCCTTTGTCGCAGGTATGTTAAATGTCAAAAATGTATTAATACACTTTTTCAACGAATGTCAGTCAGTCCCAAGTACGAATATCATTTGTATTAATTGCATATACAATTATATTTTGTACACCTCCCAATAAGAGCAATTTATATATGATACGATACGATTTTTTGGTGTGAGGAACCAAATAAAGTACGATGAGGATCAGAAGTTATAATGGACAATGTCAAGAGGTCACCCAATCATTCTAAAGCTGCTAAGCTCAAACCAGTAAAATAATGATGCGCTCTTACTCCTAATTTCCAACATTCCGTTAGTTAATCGATCGAAGATCATTAATTTCGTTTTTCGAAAACATATTTTGTTTGCTTCTAATGCTACTTAAGTATATTCTCTTATTCTGTAGAATGCAAAGAATATTTCAAGAACTTCATATCTTTTCTGCTTTCCAGTACAAAATTTTTACCGATGGTCTAATAGAGCAGTTTAGGTAGCTAGAGGGATCTTTTATAATAATTACCTTCACCAAGATCAGTACTATTAAATTACTTTACGCGAGAAGCAGAAAAATAGTGCAATATACATGCCCTTTGTGTTAACGTTTTTAAAACTACCGAAGCAGTGTACGCACAATTGTCTACCACGAACGACCATATCAGGACCTTTCATCCTCTCTATTAAATAGGTTGTCACAATCATGTGACATCATATTTTTTATAAAATTAGTTTCTGATGTATTAAACTTAAAAACTGTATTGTGATCTTAAAATTTAGGCGAATAAGGATTTTAATTCCTTCTTTTTTGAATATATATTGTGATGAATTTTCACCAACTGATGCTGTTTGGTAAGCTGTACCAATAATATACACTCTGTTGCAAAGTGCTGAACAAAGCTAAAAACACCCCTTTAGCCAGTTTAGGAAACATGGGAATGAATGGGTGTGGTGATTAGGGTTAGAGAGAGAAAGAGGAGACCATTGAGATGAAAACAGTGGAGGAACGGAAAATTACTGTCCCAGCATTTGTTTACACGAACCAAAGAAATTAGAAAAAACTTGGACCAGATTGGGAGTCATACCAAATACTAATTTATGATCTAATCACTAAATTACTCCCCCCTTTGTTTTTGAGGTACTGTTGCCACCACTGTGTAAGGGCGAATCTTAATTTTTGAGGCATAACAATCTCTATTACTTATCACTAATATAAAAATATAAATATAAATATGGAATCAACAGAAACAACTACTCCGAGGGCTAATACCCCTACCGGCATAGAATTACACTATTGATGGGATCTGTGATCCTTTATAATTAGACCAAAAAGGATTTTAATTCCTTCTTGTTTGAATATATCACTAATAATTTTGCCTATCAACAAAAAAGTTAGAATTTCTTATTTTACTAAGTTCGATCATTCACCTGGGAATCGCTTTTTTACTCACATGTTTGTTGTTACTGGGTATCTAGTTAGTTTATTTGCAAAAATTAATTGATCGTTCAGAAAAAATTGAGAGACATTAACCCCTATTCTTGCTACAGAATTTTTATGAAAAATGGTCACGTGTTTCGCCCATTTTGAGTGTCAAAATTGTCAAGAAGAAATATTAAGATATTTTTTTGCGAAATCGTGGAAAATATGCAACTGTTTTTCTAATTTTGGTGCCTCACATAAATGAGAAAATAACTGACCAGTTACCTTATCTTTTTAACGTCTAAAAACACATAAAAATCTAAAATAAAACCCAAACATGCGTATTTTTATGTTTGTTTGATAAAATACTCCAAATATCACGCAATATAAAAAATAACACAATTACTTATTTTAAAAAGTATATTACACATTTTTCTACTTGATGTTTACGGAGTTTCTTATGCGTTCTTTATGACTGATAAGCTCTCATATAAAAACTATTAGAAGTAGTTTAACATCCATTGTAGGTAAGAAAACATCAAAATGGAATTTTTGTTTTTGTTTCTATCTGTGTCCTTTGTCGCAGGTATGTTAAATGTTAAAAATGTATTAATACACTTTTTCAACGAATGTCAATCAGTCCCAAGTACGAATATCATTTGTATTAATTGCATATACAATTATATTTTGTACACCTCCCAATAAGAGCAATCTATTGCATTATAGTATTTATGGTTAAGAGAGAGCTAAACTAATATTGTATAACAGGCGGGCTGAAAAGTTCGTAGGCTGGCCCATAGATGGCGCTACTAGTATCAAATCCATATGACATTTAGTTAGCCCTAACCTTCAAAAGACGCATGTATAAATTTGACAGCTGTTGCACTATTAGTATGAGTTATAGCATTTTTAGTGAAAGAACTTTTGTTAGTCTTAAATAGGAGAATACCATAAACAGCGACTATTACGTAGCGTTATTGGAGCGTTTAAAAGACGAAATTGCGGAAAAGCGGCCTCATTTTAAGAAAAAGAAAGTGCTGTTTCATCAAGACAATAAAACAATGCATCGTGTCACAATTCAATGAATTGATATTCGAATCGCTTCCGCATCCACCGTACTCTCCAGATTTGGCCCCCAGCGAGTTTTTTCTGTTCTCAGACCTCAAGAGGATGCTCGCTGGGTAGAAATTTTACGCTGATGAAAAGGTAATCGCCGAAACTGAAGCGTATTTTGAGGCTAAAGACAAATCGTATTATAAAAATGTTATCGAAAAATTGTATGACCGCCCTCGAAGGGAACTAACTATATTGAATAATAAAATCCAATTTTATCAAAAAAAAATCTTTTTCTATGCTAGCCTACGAACCTTTCAGCCCGCTTTTTATTTTGTAAAATGCACAACTACAGCATCAATATAGAGATTATCAATGTTGTACATTTGATACCAAAAGAGAATTTTAAAAATAATTAGAAATTAATAAAATTCATATTCAAAGATAGTTTCAATTAATTCATTTTTTTAAATGAAAGAAATGGTTATTGGGGACAGTCAGGTAGAGCTGTGGAAAAACGAGTTAAAGAACATATCCACAGTGTCAATAACAAAAGCAATAATACTGGACTATCTTAACATTGCATTTATTTGAAACATGGTCTTGATATTGATAACATTAAAAATTTAAATATTCAAAATAAAAGCAGAGAACATAATTTACTAATAAAATTGGAATAAAAGTACATTAAACCAAATTAAAAATCTTGTCAATAACTAAACAGAATTACATTCAGGTAATACCCCGCTACTATTAACCATCCTCTGACGTCGGTGTGTTTACCCATAATATTATTACAATTTACATGTTATATGTTGTGTCCCATTTAAAGCACGCCATGGTCAAACCAGACTTATTCCGTAAAATTTGAATTTTTTTGAATAATTTTGGATTTCTTTCAAATAAAACAATGTGAAACACCCCAATGTATCGATAGAGGATAAAAAAAGGAATTGAATGACGAATAAAATATGGTAATTGTCATTTGAAAAAATAATGTTAATTTTTGATTTTCTGAACGTCCTGTATTAAGCTTAATTTTGGCATGATGTTAGCTATAACTAGTAAACATTTCAACACCCTAAGTTATTTTTTACGAAACTTATAATTATTTATAATTTAGGTTGTGGTAGCGATCTGTTTTTTATAAATTAAATTATCTTAGAAATTTGTAGTTCTTTGGCTTTCGCGACCGGCGTATATCGTTGCTGTGTTATCTTCCGGGCTATTTGGCCGTGTTCCGTGGAATTTTACTTTTCCATACGTTTCGGCGATTTTGGAATAGTAAAATTCCACGGACCATAGCCAAAAAGCCTGGAAGACAACACCGCATCGATATCTAAGAAACTATTCATCATAAGCACACAAGTTGGTTATTAAAATCACATTAAAATTTTTATACGAATTCGTCGTAAAAAATATAATATTCCTTTAAATAATAAAAGTTGAAATCAACTTCGGGTATATCTGGAAGTTGCAGACAGTTGCAATTTATTGAGATAAAAATATCATCCTTGATAACCCCTACTTGTAGATTTTTAAATATCTAACACGCTTAATTTTCCTAAACCGTTTAATGTACCATTCATTTGAATAAGCCTATATACAGTAAATTTGAATGTTGTTTTTTCGAAGGTTCACTATTAGCGGAAGAAAGTTCATCAAATGGAATTCTTAAATATCGTTTAAAAAGAGGGGTTACTGCTGAACGTAATCAATTTCCTTACCATGTGCAATTGGTTTACACATATAAAATACCGTTAATTGCAAGATGTAGTGGTGCTATAATTTCTAATATTCATGTGTTATCCACTGCTAACTGCGTTGTTGTAACGCCTAGAGCCGTCATTGCTGGTGTTTTGGAAAGAGATGAAATTTTATCCGATAGACAAATGGTAGAAGTTATGAATGTGAAGATTAATCCACAATATACCAGGTACGCATTCTAATAATTACAATATCCTTTAAATAGGAAGAGTAACGTCAGTGGAATCAAAAACAATTAAAGGATAATTAAGTAGTCTTATAAATAATTAATAAATACAAACAAACACTAATTTTCAAGAGTAATATGAAATTATACTAAAGTTAAACAATATTGAGCTACATATATATATATATATATACAAATATATACATTGATAATATTTGAGTTCGTTTTAATAGCTAATCTTATTTCTAGTCTAGAATTTTACATGTAAAATTAAGAATAGACTAAGAAAACTAGATTTAGCTCCAATAGAAGTAAATAAAGTTAATTTGAAGACTCTTTTAGTTAATAATAAGGCAAAAATAAATAATTCGGAAAAAAGTGGTGTTTACAAAATTTCATGCACTGACTGTGACGCTTTTTACATTGGCCAATCAGGCAGAGCCATCAATTTTCCAGTAAAAGAATATCTACAAGCTATTAATAATAATAAATACACAACTAAGTTATCGGAACATTGTATTAAAAATTCCCATTCGATAGATGTAAATAATGTAAAAAATCTACATTGTATTAGCAAAGGTAGAAAATTAAATTTAATGGAAAGGCTAAAAATAAGATTAGCTATTAAAGCGAACTCAAATATTGTCAACAACCAAATCGAATTACACACCATAAACACACCCCTTCTAATTGGAGGTATTTCCTAATTCTTATTTCTCGCATGTACATATATATATATATATATATATATATATATATATATATATATATATATATATATATATATATATATATATCAATATTGTTTAACTTTAGTATAATTTCATATTACTCTTGAAAATGACGTGAATGTCGAAATAATATTATTGACTATTTAACAATAAGTGAATTAGTGAAACTTATACCCAAAGTTGTTTTTATACTCTTTACCTATTTATTAAATACGGTGTTTCACAATAAATGCGATATAAACAGTATTTATATTATAAATAATTATATGAACCGATAACATTCCTGGTCTGTTAGCTTAATATTAAGTGGGCAGAGCATGGGCGATAAAATTGTTTAAATAATGAATAGAACTTTTATGGTCACATAGTAATTAAAGACTTATTTAAGGTTTTCGATATTGGTGAGTTGCGAAATAAATGCTTTTATTATTGTTTGAGTAAATAAAAATAGATTTAAACAAGGAAGACCATTCTTTCAGTCATACACTAATTAAAGGCTTATTCGGTGTCCTATCCTTCTGTATAATGGATGTACAATTATATCTAATGTATTGAATTAGCGGATACTTGATGGAACTTTAACATATTGAAATTAAACACACGGTTCATAACTTCCTCAATTTATTAAATAAACTTGACACGTGTTTCACCGACACTGTGGCATCTTCAGAAGTACAAAATCTACTTAAAACTACCTAAGAGTAGATGTCTACAAATAGGGTGGTGCATCATTTATTGGATAAACTATGGTATTATGACAATGTATAATAATAAAACGCACTGGTTTTGAGTTTCAAAAGTTATATTTATAGTTCCACAATAATAGTTTCACCACACTGTGGCTTCATCAGGTGGATGAAGAAATGATACAATTAAATTACAATATCGTCTTAAATACTATGTGTTAGAAAGAGAAGTAATGGGGAAACTTAGTAAACCTAAATTTCCTCACCATAGTTGTTGAACTATAAATATAAATTTTGAAACCCAAAAACAGTGCGTTTTATTACTATACTTAATATGTACTATATAATGGACTTTCAACAAGTAAAAGCCTCTACTATTCATAATTATGATAAAGATCTGATTTTTATTTATTTCAGACTATCAGGAATTGCCAACATTGCTTTAATACACCTTGATTTTCCGCTGACATTTAATTCAGCTGTAAATAAAATTGACCTTCCTTCACCCTTCTATGAAGCTAAAGGAAACGCTCAACAAACAGGCTGGAAATGGCAACTTTCTTCTTCTAATAATAAACTACAAGTTGAGGAAAAAGAACTCACCGGTAAGTACTAAACAATAGTTTTTAATTAACTGACAAATTAGCTTAACCAATAAACCTTAGTGAAATAATATAATCACACCACATTTGGAAGGCGTCCTAAACAGTAGGCACAATGCACCGAAAGCCATATTCCACGACCGGTTTCGACCTATCGGGTCTCATCAGGTGAGCGCTTATATTTATATTTATATTTATATTTATATTTATATTTATATTTATATTTATATTTATATTTATATTTATATTTATATTTATATTTATATTTATATTTATATTTATATTTATATTTATATTTATATTTATATTTATATTTATATTTATATTTATATTTATATTTATATTTATATTTATATTTATATTTATATTTATAATATAGCCTGTAAAGACCTTTCTGCCAGCGCCCACCTTATGAGACCCGATAGGTCGAAACCGGTCGTGGGATATGGCTTTCGGTTCGTTGTGCCTACTTGGTAGGACGCGTTTCAAATGTGAGATCCTTGATCTTAATATTTAGACGAATAAGGATTTTAATTCCTTCTTTTTTGAATATCTTTAGCATTAGTTTCATGTTTAATTATATCAATTTCTTCCATTAATATGGGATCTATAAAAACTTTCTTTATTTTTTAGATTGTCCTAACAGAAAATATAGTCCAAACCCATTGAAATGGTATAGAAACAAAGTACAAAGTGGTCACGTATTGTGCGCGAAGGGTGGAGGTGCATTATCAGAATGCCAAAAGGATTCTGGAGAGCCTTTAGTGCAAGATAATTATCTTATTGGATTATCCATCGCTGATTTAGGAAAATGTAAAGTGATTGGTTCGGTCTCAGTTTATACCAATGTCGCAGAGTACGTCATTTGGTTAAGGGATGAAATTATGGATGAAGAATCCGAAACATTGTTATTAGAAACAAATTAAAAAACATCTTTAGAAGAATCAGTAACAGAAGAATCCGAAAACTCGCTTTATAAAGTAATAACGAAGCCTTCTTCTGGGAAATCTTAAAAAACACCTTCTGATGATTTCACAAAACCATCTTCAGAATAATCCAGTGAATCAATTTCATATGAGACCTAAAATTAAGTTTATAACTGTCTGAACTTCTGATAAAGTCGAATAAACATCTCCAGGTGCAAATGAAGAACCCACTTTAGCAATAGCCGTAGCAAGACCTGAAGATATTACTCCTATATTATTCATTTAATTTATCTCACTGGTTTGTTCTGTTGCGATCAAATCAAATTATTTGCTTTATGCAAACGTTTTTTGCAAAGAAAATATTTTCCAATACTAATACAATCAAATATTCAAATGTCAACGGTATGGTTAACGAATGAAATTACACCAGTAACTAAATAGAGTAATGCAGTGATGTTAAAAATAATATTGTTTCAAACACATTGTATAACAATAATATGAAAACATCAATGTATAAACCAAAGTTTATTAAGTTAGTATTCTGGCTTGAAATAATTTACTACCGATTGGAAATAGCCAATGTAAAGTCGAAGCCGGACTAAGACATTTTTTTTGATGAGAGTTAACCGAAAAAACAGCCCTTCAATTGAATCGATGAGGCTTTTAACTCTTGTAACTCCATTTTAATAAAATAAAACTTTTATTTGTTAACACACAATAATTACGTATTTCAACTCACAGGGTCTTCTTCAGGTGACGATTAATAAACTAAGTATAAACACACAGCGTCTTATATACTAAATCATAAAAGAAGGGTAGGTGGGGAATATTTTACAATAAGATAATAACCATGATTGTATTTAGGCTAATTTCTTGGTGAAACATCTTATAATAATATAAGTTAATTATAAAAAGACACTTGGTATTGTTTCACTATTTTTATAAATAACAATGGTTACAGTATTTCTCTGATTGATCAAAAACGAAAAAAACTATTAATTAGTAATTTTTATCCCAATATACCCATAAAAATGACATGCAATTTTGTTCTGGCAGACTCAAAATGTAATGATGTCCTACCACTATGCCAGAACTGAGAACACTTATACTCAACATACGTTTCGCTAACCAAGTTAGCACCATCAGGAGATGATTTAGAACTAAAATAAACTAAAGAACATAAACATTAAATATTTTATTTATTAAATAAAAAAGGTTTAGCCTTAAACGTTCAACTGGAACTTTGCCACTCGCTTCTTATAAATATTTAGATGTACTGTCTTATTGTAAAATATCCCCCACCTACCCTTATTTTGTGATTTAGTATATAATACGCTATGTATTTATACTTAGTTCACTTCCCTTCTGTCTTCATTTCGTCCGTCTCATCTTTCACTCCCTAATCACACCACCCATCCATTCCCACGATTCCTGCAAGGAGGCTGAAGAGAGCCTTACGCCCTAACTTCCGGATTTGCACTACAGTGTAGGTTGGAGGGACTGCCCGCCCACCAGCACGAGTCGCTGGTGAGAATGAACAGAAAAAGTTTAAGTTTAGTTTATATTTAGTTTATTAATCTTCACCTGAAGAAGACTCTGTGAGTTGAAATACCTGATTATTGTGTGTTAACAAATAAAAGTTTTGTAACTAAAAACTACGTGTTTTAGACCTTGAATTTTTTAAGTAAACTAAATGTAAATGTCGTAAGGACACAGTTGTCGCCTTGTTCCACATGTGTGAATCGCCACTCTAAGAAATCGTAGAATTATTTCAATTATAAATAAAATTTCCTGTATATTTTTTCAAACAAAAATGGAGCTATTTCTATGATTACAACCTGTTTTTTCGTTATGAAAACAACTTTAACTTTGGTTGTCTAAAAACGCTTTTAAAGGAATAACTATCTATGTTAAATAGAGTAATTAAATGCTGATGAAGATTGGTATAGAAGATAGTATTGGGAAAGTGGCTGGTTTTTATTGTGACTTCGTAAAACCAATCTATCTGTGTCTTCTAGCTGTCGCCAAAACCTACACGCAATTCTTCATTCCGTTTAATTTTCCCTCGTAAAATCTCTGTAAACTGCTCGTTTTGACTTGTAAATTCGTTGCTATCGACCTTAGTCAGGGACGTGACATCAAAATTTAAAAGATTGCAACATTGTAAAAATAGAACCTCACGTTATTTTACCAACAAGACCGATTTAAACTACATCAAGTAGTTTATCGTATATACTAAACCATGTCGGTCACAAAGTTTTATTGTTATTATGTCAGACGAATTAAAAGATGTCCACAACGAGGTGGAGGGTGTCTTAATGAATTATAAAATTTCTATTTGTTTATTGAGGGAATAATCCTAACATATTAATGAATTGTTAATAGCAATCATCTTTGAAAACGGCATTATAATGTATAATTAGCTTCATTAATAATTCAATATTCGAAGCCAGAATAATCACGGCTGATCTTGGCATCGAGTTCTTAAAATTAATACTCTATAGTCAATTTTCTTAAGTATCCTTAATATATTTTGGGTTGAATGTTACCATATGGATGAAAGATATATTCTAATTGGTCTATTCATACTCAAATAAGGCTATTAAAAAATTTGATATTTTTCCAAATGAAGACTCAAATCCTATACATTCGATTGATCATATAATTTGAATCCAAAGAAAGAAGATGATAAAATCCTTTTTTTTTTCGTCTAATTATATCATCACAGATCCCACATTCGGAAAGCGTCCTACATAGTAGGCACAGCATACCGAAAGTCATATCCCACGACCGGTTTCGACCGATTGGATTCTCCCGTAACTGATTAACTATTTCCCAGTGAGTTATGCGTCGATTTCCATCAATGAGATTTCGGACCGCCTCAATGTTGGCTTCGGTCACACTTGTTCTTGATCGGTGAGCATGGCTGTTGTACTCGACGTTTTCACGGCCTTCAGAAAATTACATGTGCCATACAAACACCCGAGTTCCTTAAAAAGTTTTGTCTCAGAACTGTCTCTGTAATCGTCGCAAAATTTCGGTTGGATTCACCTCTCCTTGGCTCAAAACTAAATAATAATCCGTTGCTCAACGGAGACATGTACTTTTGCCCCACTCGCTGTTTCTTTTCGTACTAAAGCGACTTGAGCGAACTGCATTTTGTTCTCTCTTCTCCTTAGAGGTACAGGCCACCATCGCATCTACTATTACCAGGTCATTGACTTCTCCGTACTTAAATCAGTCCCATTTATATTTGATACACCCTCGTATATACATTAGATGAATAAATACGGAACTATATACACGTCTGGCAGCCTCGACAGAATACTAACCAAGCGCAAAAATTTATTTTAGATGTGTATATATTTTCTTAAAAATGAAATGGCTGTGATAAGTACAAATGTTTCGTTTTTGATACGGAGCCCTTTAAATGTGAATTACATTAAAATAAATGATGTATCCCGTTTTCGTTTCAAAGTTTTTAACACTCACCGTTTTCGTTTTAGAAGGCCCATTAGGTAGCAAATGTCTTATAAAATAATGTCTTTATATGCATGAAATACAAATAATATAAAAGAACATTAGAATGGGTCTTGATAGTATCGTGAATTTGAACGCTATAATTCATCAGTATAGAGTTGGTGAAGTTGTCAAACCTCATTGCCACAACGAGTAAGGCTTGCATGTTAAACATACGTACTATATAAACTCAATAGGCTAGCATTGACCTAAATTTATGTCAATCAATATAGACGGGGTGAAGAATAGCACAATATTAGAATAATTTTTTTATTTTATCGAATTCAGGTTTATGCTACATATTTAAGGTAAGGTCGATTGTGTGGATTTCATTCCATTTCATTTCATACCTGGTGAACTCGTTTAAATTTGGATGGGTAGATACTGTTGTCGATAGTACGTGGTACTTAAATTTTAACCATGACGATCCACCATACCGTAACCTAATTTAATCTTGTAACCTTGATGAACCCAGTCATCCACGTGCATAGTATTTTACAAATGCTACTGAGGAAAACTTTTTCTATCATTACCTTTAGTAAATATTTAATGCAAAGTACTTTATATAAGTTTACCGATCACAGCAACTTTTTCCCCCATAACTTTACTTAAATTCTTGGTGCATACCACTTATCCTTGATGTATAAATTTTCCTCCTTACTGAAATGCACTTCAAGTATGCCAATCAGAGAAACATAGAAATACAGTCACAAATTAACCATCTTATTACCAACTGAACATTTTTAATTAATATGATAATCGGTTTTATTCCTTTCCCCAACAGTAATAATAGCGGCGGACATTTCATACAGTCCATTCACGCTTTATTCTTACAATAGGTAATTCTACCAGCGTGGTGGGTGTTTAGCCACAGCCACTATATATCTATGACTGCTGTGTCTACATATTGATTTTTAAATTAATTTAAATTTTTAAATACGTTTAACACGTCATTATTTTCAAGGAAATTTTTCGATTAAATAACATGATAATTACACTGAAAACCCGGATTTATATACAAAAAGGGCTACTATCTTACTATCAGAAATTAAAAACTATTTATTTAACTTCTTTACATTAAAATTGACACCAAATAGATGAATAAAACGTAATTTACAAGAAAACCAGAGAACTCAATTGTAATTTTATTATTTATTGTATCGGTTGATGTTACGTTTATATTAACACTTGAATAGATTTCAATTTTTCTTATGTATCTTTTTATTTTAATTAATTTATAAACAACATCACAAACAAAATATTTCTACTGGGAATGTAGGATTTTTTTAAATTGGTTGTATCCTTTATATATTTTTACATACGTGAGTATTTGACTGATTTTTTAAATTGCATAAATTACGTATATTAATAGTTAATTATTTACTAGACATAATACAACTAAGATTTATTTGGCTATATATCTAAAATAGCAGCGTTAGTTAGTTTTATCCTTGAGTTAGAAGGATTAGTGGTCACGAGATTCCATAATCTTATACGAGGCATGTTTTTTAAGTAAGTACCGTTTTGAAATTAATAGAAAACGTGCAAAGATATCTTAATAATTTTGTTTTTACATGAAAGCCTGTACCTTAATCTACTTTTCTACATAATTTCTTTCAAATTTAAGGCACTTGTCATAACGTTTGACCAGTGACCAGTTTTTGAATACCCTTCTCATAGAACTCTGCCGCCTGACTTGTTAATTGTTAACCACCGCAACACAACTGTTTTGACTTCGTCATCGCTACCCACTTCTAATGAGTTTGTTTAATAGTTAACCGGCTGACGGTGATCACATTCAACCCGCTCTCGAACAGCACGGATAACAGTTGTTGTCATTTGTAAGACTTGTTCTTGGGCGTCGATAATGACTTTCATTTTCGACACGTTCTTGCCCATGCCTGAATTCTCTGTTCTCTGACCCACGTATACACTCGATTCTGAGACAGTGTAGCATGTAGCATCCCCAAACTGTGCCTTTAAATGAGTGAAAATTTCCGATTGTTTAACGCCTTCATTGGTTAAAAACATTATGATGATGCGTTGTGCAACAGACGAAGGTACTTTGCGCTCAGTCATGGCTGTACTGCGGACAGAACCGAGCGCATCTGCTACCTAAGCCGGTTTCCGCCTTCTCATAAACTAAACAACACTCGAACATCGAATCCTCTAGATCGAAATTACGTGCTAAACTAAATAGTAAAATTACCGTTTATATTTGATTGACCTTCGTATAATTCGTCAACATAATATTTGTTTTAAAGTATAATACGTAGTTAGAATATTAATAGTTTCTCATATATATTTTAAAGATAAATATGTGGTCTATTTAATAATAATATATTACTCAGTTTTTCTTACAATGTCCCTGAAAAATTGTTACAACAGTCCCTGATGTCCCTACTGATCATTGAATATCGTAATTGAACATGATTATCTTCACGAAGAATTAGTGTATGGTTATTTATGTTTTTATAATTACATTTTAAAATACTCATTCCCTAGTATATTCTTCAGAAGTACCTAATGAGCCGTGAACATTCTTTATGGTAAATATTTTTAAATATTCCGCACAAAAGGTCGTTGGTCTATTGTCTGATGTCTCTTCCTAAACATCAGTAATATAGGTAGTTTGAATAAAGGTTGTCAATTTTGTCCCTCTAGGTCATTAGTATTCAATTTAACCATGATAGAGTTATGCCGGAAGGTTAATTTTCTCAGCTGGTTGATCACGTAGAAACGCTGGACGGAGTTTGCTTGCTCACGAGCGGTCTAAAATTCAATTGAACCGGCCTGAGCCTTACAAATATTAGAGCTCGCCTCTAACTAATAGATTTCTAAATCGATATGGATTAAAGACATTGAAAAGGCGTATTAAAGTATCTAGCGCCAAACAAATCTTTTATACTGTTTCAGTTGCTTTCTGCTAGACGTAATAGTATTTCTGATTCGTATTGAACTCAAATTATAAGATTTATAATAGGATTTTACAAGATGTTTCAATATCAATTATCTGTCTAAAAAAAGCTGATGAGTGAACAAACCATGATGTAAGCATATTAGCCAATCATGTTCGCCCCCGAATCAACTATGTTGAATGTGTGACCAATCAATAGTGAAGTTTGAATGCGTTTTCAATTTCATTTGGCAGGTGTTCGTTAAAATGATGGAACCTCGGTAATATGCGCGAACTGATAAGAAATTCGACCATGTGTGAGCATACTTTATATCTATAGTCACAACATGGAATAAACGAAGATACAGCAAATGTCATTTTTCTTACAGCAAGGATGTGCTTTGAAGTGAATCTTTGATAATGTAATACTATTGACTAAAAAATGTTTAAGACACAATAGGGAAGAAAGTGCATTGAGTGAAATAATAGAAATAAAAACGGTTTTGGAAGGACAAGGTCGAATTACTGTCTTTGCCTGAACTCAAATAAAGGTCTAAATTCTAAACTACCCTTTGTCTAAGTGTATTTGTAAACAATTCTGAAATTCTAGCATCTTCAATAATGATTTGTTTCGTATTGTTTAAATATTTACTAATTTCATTTCAGTCTACGAATATTAATAATTAAAAAGGATGAAATAATTAAAAATTCCGTACCTTGAGGAAATGTTTTTCCAGGAAATCGTCCAAATTGTGAGACATCTGCAAGAAAAAAATAATGTCAAATAAAAATTATTAAAATTTCATATAAACTAATAAAGCGTATTTGTTATGTCTTCATGATTAAAGTGTTAAACGTTACATAAAAAATGAATTTTAGCAGGATGTAGGATATTTAAAAGATGTATTCCTAAAACCAATATGAAATAAAATTAATGTTGCAATTTTTAATTTTAACAAAACAAGAACCAAGGAGTTTTTCAGGCAACATTTTTGATACCCATCTTTTCAATATTGTTGCTATATTTATGAGAATTGGATAGAGTACTAATAGTGCTAGAAAAAATAAAATATTTCGTTATGTCGTTTATAAACTGCTTCACATAAAAAAGGAAATATTAGCATCAATATTCTATCATCTTGTTAAACATTAACGAATTACAATAAATAGCATGTCAATAATATAAAGTTCTTGGTCAGTTATTTATCGAAACTGCCACACATGGAAGACCTTTTTAGATGGGCAGTGACACTACATCACCGATCAAATCGAAGGAGCTCTTTAGAACATTGAATTGTTTCGACCTTTACTTGATGAAAATCCATATTACGAGGATGGATCAAATATAAACGAGCCTTTGTTCATAAAACATTTATTTTGAAAACTTTCACAAAAGTACAAATTTCTCTATTTTTCGACATATCCCCCTTGTTTGTCTATACATTTTTGCCAAAGCATTGGTAGTTTATTCATCCCCTTTTCATAAAAAGAAGCAGGGTGGGTATATATCCAGTTGCGCATAAACGCCTCCACCTGTTGATCGGTCTGAAATCGCTCGCCTCCTAGTGATTCGTTGAAGGGCCCAAACATGTGGAAATCACAAGGGGATAGGTCTGATGTATATGGAGGGTGTTGCAGCTGAGTCCAGTGCATTTCACCGATTTGAGCCTGTGTTAATGGTGCGGTATGATGCTTACCGTTATCGTGCAAGAGTAACACGTCACGAATGGGGTGCGTCCTTCTTTTCCGGCGATAAGCAGGTTTTACCTGACTGAAAAGGTTACAGTAGTAGGCTGCATTAATAGTTCTTCGCTCGTGCAAAAAAGCGACAAACAGCACCTCTATCTAGTCCCAAAAAACCGTGGCTAAAGCTTTGCCGATAGTATGAAGTCGATATCCTTATTATAAAAGGACCTTGTTCAACATTACTGAATCCCATAAATTAGTAGCAATAATTTACAGATGGCGTTAACTACGCTGTCTGTATTTGTTTAAATATGATAGATTTAGTCACAATTTAACGCTTTTTCTGAAAATACTTGGGTTAAGCGAAATAATTGTCAAGAGCTATTAAATAAATAGTAAAAACTGGAATTAGTGAAAATATAAACACGGTAGTGAATGTCCATAAGGTAGATGCCTATATAATCAAATTCTAAAGAACTAATTAAAATATTTATCTGACATTATACACATTCTAGACACTCATACAATTTTTATTTGCTTCAAAAACTCTTTCCCAACTAATTAAATCTACCATCATACATTTTTTCTAGGCAAAGAGTAGATAGTATTAAAACGTAGTAAGGTAAATATTCGTTTTGTAGGATTTCTCAACCAAATCGAATAAAATAAAACAGTTTTCCTGCAATACAAGTATATCATAATATATAGAGAGAGAGCTTTTTAATTGAATACTCCAAACATGTCAGAAGAATAGTTATTAAAGTTTCCTTTAATTAAAATCGTAAAGGAGTTCGTAGTACTGGTATACATACAAAATATACATTTTTTTTTTCGTTCTATAAGAAGTTCTGTTACTGCGGAACGTGAAACATTCATAATATCTTGTTGAAAGAATTCATTCTTACAAAACGATTCATCTACAGTCGTTATTAACTTTTCTATCGTCTTGCTTTTATGATTCAATTTTATCAACGGACAGGGTGCTTAAGTTTAGCTTTACTGGGACTTGGACTGGACTAGGATGAGGTCCTTATTACATTCCTTACAAGCTTTTATATTATTCCTCGTGCCCTACATTATTCGACTCCTTAACGCCTTTTGTTCATTTAATCGAACGCCTTCGACAGAGAAAACACATTCCTATTACTTTTCCTCAATCCTTTCTGAAATATTTGTTAAATTAATTTAAAAACGATAGACAGAATACATTTAAATCTAGTAAAATCATCGTTTTCTATATAATTGTAAAAGGAATAACAAAAATCTAATCGTCCAGTTTTACATTAAACCGAAAGCTTAATTACAATCAATCTATATAAATTGTTATAGAAGGTAATTTGTTCATGATACTGTTATAAAAAGTAGATTTTGTAGAATTACTAATGAAAGGTGAGTGTCTAAATAAGCCAATAACAGAATTATTTCTGGTATTATTAGTATTAGGTACTTAAAATTCTATGAAGAGAAATAAAACAATATACACAAAGTTTCTACATGGCCTTGAATTAATTACATTATCAGTAGGTTTGTTTAAAGTAATGAATCAATTCTTTTAAGATAATAATAATATTTTTTGAAAGATTACATCACACAACCGTACATTTATGAAAACTTGAATAATCTAAAATCATAATATTCAAAAAAGAAGGAATTGAAATCATTTGGAACGTGTCCTACCAAGTAGGCACAACGAACCGAAAGCAATATCCTTATTTTTTGAATATGTTATATCTTCGTCTAAGAATACATCGGAATCAACAGTGTAATTCAATGCCGGCAGGGGTATTAGCCCTTGGAGTAGTTGTTTCTGTTGATTCCATATTTATATTTATATTTATATTTAAAATCTTAATATTTACTAAGGTAAAATGTCCATTACTAAATATTAGAATATACCAACAGCCACTGGTAAAATAAGGAAATTATACAGAGAGCTACGTTATCTACTTCAAAATATACAAAGTTTAAGCAAGATGTGAAATTTTAATGGTCTGACTTTTAAAGTAAGGCTTGAAAAAATTTCATGAAGTAAAACTTAACCACTACATTATTTTAAAATTGAGAAGACTTACTTTTGGAAAAAATCATATTCAGGCCCTATTAAAATTTGCTTAATTTTTCGATGCGACTAACGAAACGCTCTGTATAATGGCACAGTGTATTTGCAATTGACTTGTCCATATTCTTATGAGAAGGTTTTAAATGTAAATCCTAATGTTTACCACTATATCGTAGGTATATAGGAACATTAGAAAATAACTTGACATATTAACACGCCTTGTCATACACCTAGACGTTCTACAAAACGCATATATTTGCTTAAACTTATTACATATGATGGCTCCCTCAAGCATTATTTTGCAAAAAGCCTTGCGTAACCTAAATCAGTCTTAACCTTACTTAACCTAACCTAATCTAAGATAGTAAAAAGTGTTTTTGCCAGTAGCTCCAAGAAAGATGCAAAACTTACTTCAAACATTTTGTTTACTAAGTATGTTAGATTAGATGAAGTTATGGTTCGGTTAGGTTAGATTAGATTATAGTTACATTATGTTGATATAGTTACTTATTCAAATTTCCAAAAATTAATCTCCATCCCCAGCGGGTCCGCACCTCCGGCTAACCTGAAAACACTTGTTTAGTGTTCTACAAGGTCAGCCACCCTCTCCACCCCTTCTTCTCTTCTGAGTGACGAGATGGTCCCACCATTTGGAAATGTCTCGATGACTTCGATGTTTTATTTAACCAACCAATAAAGGTAAATAAATGCAAACCTTGGAAATAAGATATATTTCTAAACTAATGTAAAACCGTATGCAATGTTGCCCTAAAATGTGCAAACTTAATTGTTTACACTTGTAATGTTATTTCTGACACTGGAGTTTGAACAACTGATGAGAGTCAAACTGCCTCTTACAGTTAATTATTTAGTAATATATAATAAATAATATATATTATTTTTATTTATATTAAATATATGTATATAATAATAACTACAGTGGTATTTACAATAAATGTTCAAAGTGTTTTTTTTGAATAAATGTTTAAAATTCGTGAAGGAAATTTATCCGGGCTTATGGGCCGTCCTCCAGTGGAATTACTTCCTGACGTTTCGTCTACAGCTACGGTAGACATTTTCGAAGGCGGTGTGGTAGATGGCGGAGTGATCGATGTGGTGATTCTGCGATGAATATTAATAAATAATAAAAATAAATAAATAAAATAATAAATTTCCTTCACGAATAAACGCTGGCCGTGAAAGTCTACATTCAACTATTAACGTTTAAAATGATTGTTGTATTGATCAATGAATTATTTAATGATCTTGTTTGTAGTGTTTAAAGGTATTGTAATGTTCGGGGGTTCAACAATTAAAACTCGAAGGCTTTTAAACAGGAACAACAATTTATTTCTACTAATATTAATTAACTTTACTACCAATTACACTATTTATTAATGTACAGTTACTGTCTGTATAACACTTCTCACTTTTCTATTTATTTACTACGCGTCTCGATTTATTTCTCATTATTTTCACGACTGTCAATTTATATCTGAACTCCTTACGACCATCAATTTATATCTGCACTCTTCATGACCATCAATTTATATCTGCACTCTTCACGACCGTTAATTTATATCTCCACTCTTCACGACCATCAATTTATATCTGCACTCCTCACGGCATCAATTTATATCTGCACTCTGAACTGAACTGAACTCCGCGATCGTCTTTTCGCTTATATACTGTTCCGTTAAATTTCCGGAACACTCTCGAGAAACATAGAAAAGTCGAGACCATTTTATTTTTCTCCGAAATATCGATCAAGTTTCCGCGAAACACAAATACACTAACATGTCCTCATTTATTACGCACACACATGCAGTTATGCTTACATGTCTTGCTCACATACGTGGGCACTCGAACGCACACAAGCAAATACGCACACGTTACAGTATAAATACTGATAACGCTGAAGAACAGTAAGAGTTACTTAAAATTGCTAAACAAGATTATTGGTTGTTTAAAATTTATATGGGGATGAAAACGCCTCCTTGCTTCTATGAATGTTGATGTCTTGTCTAGGTAATGTTATTGACCTAGAGGGTAAAATTATATCTGGTGCTATTTAAATTATGCTCTAACAATAGGCTTTGTTTTCGTAGAGTATCTTGTAAACTTAATGATATTCAATAAATCTAATAATAAATTTAATCTTACGTTTGTTTAAATGTTTATTAATGGAACACTTATTTATATGTTTGTGAAATGTACAGAACAGTTGCAATATAAGCGTATAAAAAGTGTCTAAATAGGTCAGTTATAATGCAAAATTTCGGTAGGTACTTATTTGTACGATTAATAATTTACCATGTCATAATGTAAGAGCCTCGACCTACGACATATATATTTTTTAGATAACGAAGTATAAATGTGTATTAGGGCCTATTTAACGTTAAAATGCCTTTGTTATAACTCAAAAGCAGGACAATATACGTAAGATGTTTTTTACTGATATCCTTAAGGATAAACACAAACTATCCTTTGTTTGAAACAATAAAATTGGTCGATCGCTACCTTCGTTTTACTAAAAAAAAACTTACGGTCCTAAAATGAAAGTAAAAACGAAGAAAGATAATGACTTATTTGGCCTTTACCGGAATAGAAGTAGTTTATGCTCGAGTTTATCTACAATTTATACTAGGGATACTGTACTCAAATTAATTATGGAACAGTTACGACGAAAAAAGCTTTTACGACGTTAAATAATTCGATAAACGCGAGGGTAGATGAAATAGTACTGCTAGAAAAGATAACATGTAGGTCGTATACTCTCTGAAATACAAAAAAGATCAGGCAAGTTTCTGCTAGTCCTTTGGAACTAAATAAGAAGGATCGGGAAGTGCTTCAAGGAAATTAAATAAGAAACTAAATTAAGGCAGAGACAAATCTAGATACGTATTTGTCTGACGTGAATTGATAGGATCACGGATTTCATTTCATGAAATTGAACCCAATACTACAATTACTTAAATACCTAACCAATTAATCTATCAATATGTAAATACAAAGAGCGTAGTGAGCGCCATCTGTAGAAATATGCTACTGATTGTGGAATTCAGTACTGTTCAACAAGGTCCTTTTCTAATAAAGACATCGACTTGTTAAATTGAATTTTCGCAATAATTAGCAAATTTCCACTTAGCATGTTCACTACGCTGTCGATATTTATTCGTAAAACACTGTCCAAAGGGAGCATGTAACACATGGTCTGAAAGGTCCCGGGCCTAACAAAGAAAACAAACAGGCTTTTTTGTTCAAAATTGGCTTTATTCATCAACGTAATCTCCGTCAAGAGCAATACAATCATTCCAGCGCCGCTCTAACATTTCAATACCACTATTGTAGAACAATTCATCTTTTGCCTCAAAAGAGGCCTCAGCTTCAGCGATAAAGCGGTAACCTTTTCATTCGAGCGAAATTTCTTGTCGGCGAGCATATTTTTGAGGTCTACGAACAGCCAGTAGTCGCTGGTAGTAGTCTCCAAATCTGGACAATACGGTGGATGTGGAAGCAATTCGAAGTTCAATTCATGTAGTTTTGCCATTTTGCCATTGTTTTGATGACAAATGACTTGTGACACGGTGCGTTGTCTTGATGAAACAAATTTTCTTTCTTTGCCATATGCGGTCGTTTCTTTGCAATTTCGGCGTTCAAACGCCCCAATAACGCTATATAACATTTACTGTTGATAATATTTCCTTTCTAAATATTTTACACCACGTTCATCCCAAAATACCGAGGCCATAACCTTTCCAGACGATTGTTGTGCTATCGACAGTTGCTGTCCACTCACATAACGACTGTTTTGATTCCGGAGTGAAGTGATGGATCCATGTTTCATCCATTGTCACAAATGTATCGACGCAAAAATTCTGGTTTGTTACGTTTAAACCAAACACTGGTCAAATACTGTTCAGAATCATCAACACGTTCTTGTTTTGTCTCTGTTCTGTTAACAGTAAGCAAACGCGGCACCAACTTTGAACAGAGCTTTCTCATAGTCTTATAAATTCTCATGCAATATTAATATATAGCCTACACGTTCTTTTGATATCTTTACGATGTCAGCTAACTCACGAAATTTCACTTTTCGATCATTCAAAACAATTTTGTGGATTTGTTTTGTTTTCTGGTGTTCTGGTGTTCCTTATTTGTACGTCCATTGCCTTCTGCATCATCAGTGTCTCTGTTCTGCGACCACGTTTAAAGTCAGCAAACCAACGTTCTATTTTGTTTCAGTTGTTCCCGATGGAGACTATAACACTTTTCCACTTTCAAGCTTCGCGGTATTGATAAAACGGTATTTTTTCCCATCAAGAAGCGGTGTAGGATTAAAACACGAAATTATTTTTCATCCATTGTTTTGAAAATAACAAAAGTAACGTCACTCTTTAGCGTCAGCACAATAACTCACAAACTAATGAATAGAATATCATGAAATTTTAACAGCTGTCTTTTGAAGGTTAGTACTAACTGAAAAAGAGATGAATGGAATAAAACTAGCGCCATCTATGTGTTAGGCCCGGAACTTTTCAGCCCGTCTGTTAGACTGATTAGTGTTCTGTTGAAGTTGCACACGGCATGCTCATGAGAACCAATGAGTTCGAAATAGTGATACATGTTTGGCAGTTTCGATAAGATAATGACCAAGAACATATTTTTTTTTAGTTAAAGGGTAACTGATCTAATATCCTTTTCGGATTTTTTAATTTAGTTTTATTTATTAGCTAGAAATGCGAGTATCCTTCATCAAATGTTCAACTTTCTCTTTTAATTCTAATACATTATTAAATAAATGCAAAAAAATCAAAATGTCTAGATTTGAATACTGTTCACCATTCCTCATTTTCGAGGAGACAAAGAAATTAATCTTATGAAACAGTAATAAGCAACATTAAATTATTAACAATAGAAATTTCAGTGGTCATAATTGTCTTCACATTCTGTTGCATTATCCTTCCTGATTTCCGTGAATTTAATAAAAAACACAAATTTCAAACAATTGTTCGTTCAGGTTTACTTTTTCCACTGGCGTTGTCCAGCAGGTATGGTGCGATTTTTATTTATATCCGTTTAAAGTACCTATACAATTGTAGGTTTAAAATTAATAGAAAAAGGTTTAGCTGTGGAATCGTGTCTTATACTTGTTCGAGTTTGTAGGTGTGATAGTTTAATGACATAATCGCGTATATCTTCTAAACGGAACGTACTACATTCTTTTTTATTTTATGCTAAACTAAATTAACTTGGACATCGCAGTCAGTCAATTGTAAAAATACGCAGGATTTTTTCAGGATTGAAAACGGCATAAAAACTTTATTGCAGCCAATTTACAAAACATACGAGAAAAAATCATTTGATTTACGCCTTGGTTTAGGAGTCGTAGTGTTAAACATTTCATTCAAATTATGCAGGCAACCCAAAGCGTCAGGAATTTGTAAGATTCCACGGGCATTGTTAACAAATTTTTGATGGTCAAACGTCAAACTTTGACCTCTTTTTTATTTAGTATCGAGATTTATTTCTCTCGCAATATAAATATAATCTCTATTATAATAATTGTTTGATTTACAATAAATGAACAAATTTCATACAAGAAAGTATATAAAGTTATTCTGTTAAAAATAGCATTGTTTTATTCTACGTTATTTTTAACAGTATATAAAATGCTTCACAAACGTTGCACTATCGAAAGTTTAAGTTTAAAGTTATTCTGTCTATTTAGAGTAGTTTCTAATGTTGTATATAGACCCTAGTATACGTAACAAATTCCCAAGAGAAGAGGCAGGCGCCTGGCCGTCGCACCTCTGCCAGCGTAAGCGAGTCGCCATAACAACGGCGATGTTTGCGGAAAATTTGCAGCCTTAGCGCTCCCGATTAGGAAAGAGATCGCGGCAAGTCGACCACTCTACTGCACCTACATGCTCTTTGTAGTTGTAGTTGGGTTAGCGTTTTGTATTTGGGTGTTGACGCGACTGATGGGTATGTATATATCATACAATTATAAAGCACTAGTACATACCAATTAAAAGACAACACCTCTATGATAAATTTACGAATTTTTATGGAAATTTATCATAGTGGCATTTTATTAATTGTAATTATGTATTTCCATTAGTAAAGGTAGGTAGATATTCTATTAATTACAATTATGTATTTCCGTCAAGTAAAGATAGGTTCAATTATGTAAATTAAAAGACAGTTCCGGTTGAGAGGATAATTTTTCCCCAAAAAATTTTAAAAAGCGAATTCCAAATCGTCCTTTAAAGTATTGTAGCCATAATCGTAAATTATTTATCATTTTTACTTATATGTGAATGAATAATATCCATCTCCTTCGATCACAATGTGACATTCTCAGGGTGCTTCTAAATAAATTATCTGGAATAGAGGTACTTCATTTTTACTTTTTTTACCTAGAACCCTGAAGTCTACAAAATTAAAGAATACCTTTGATGATAACTTCGATGCGGTTACAGAGTTTTGGGTTGTCGATTTTCATGATGCTTGAGCAACACGCTTGGTTAGCATCTTCAGATAATTATTTAGCCAACAACTTTCTCAAAAGAAATTCGCGAAACTGATATATATATATATATATATATATATATATATATTTCGAACAGGCACTAGCGATAAGGCACGCCTCCCTACATAACAATATATACTAAATATAGTATATTTAGTTATCATGAAGTTTTTATGAGAGGCGTACTTAGGACACTCAGTCACCTGTTTGTGTAAACCGATGTGCAAGCAAATTCATAAAGTGAAAATCAGCATATTACCTTATACTGGTGATTTATAATATCGAACATGATATATTCATAGTAAGTTTACTAGTTTGCAGAACAGTGTACACCTATTCAATTATAGTTTTAGAATAAAATTGAAAAAATTGAATAACTAGTAACGGTTTTAAACATTCAGGTTATGAAATTTGTCGATCAAAATCCATTCAAATTTCGAAAACGTACGTTCAACGTCTACAAAAGTCACTAGATTTTAATCCTGGGTAACTCTTTAATTATTTCTTTATTTTTTTTTTCATAGATATTTAGAGTTCACCGTTATGCTGTTCTCACTGAACTTACGACTTATTTTGCATTTGGGACATGCTGTACATTCGATTCTAGTAATTTTTTCGCTCAAGACGCTGCGCTCGTTGCTTTTACGAAATGTCACCGACGCAGTACTGCAAACGTAAAGTAAAAACTTAATCTGCTCCTGGCTCTGTCCTAGAGCATCCCCCTCTGTTTTGTACTCGTTGAAATGATGTCGCATTGTGTTTGTTGCTTTTCTTTCCAAGTTTCATGGAGAAGCGTTGCAAACTCCTTCTCATTTTAGAAACAAACTTAAAGACAGTCATACGACCTGCCGAACCGTTGAAACTCGAGCTTAATCGTTTTAAATAAAAGTGGCCGACAACAGTATTTTCTCTCTCACTTATTTAGACATAATGGCATTCAGGGCAATTACCGTAATTTTATATCGACAGAATTTTAATTTCAATTCATTTTGACGTAAAGATACATCATTATTTGAATAAATTGGTATAAAAAATACCACCGAAGGTAAATTTATCGATAACTGTAAAATATAATTGTCTAATAACGTTTATAAATTTATTAAAAACTGCTGCAAATATTTAATGAAATGGTATAGGTTGTTTATACAATAATATTTTAAATTTTGAGGGTCCATACTTCAAAATTATAAAAACGGAAACGTCACAAGATTATTTTGTTATTAATTATTAAAATATATAGGAATTCAATTATTACTGTCATGATTTGCGAACTAAGAAAGGGACTAAAATTACGTATTATAATAAGGAAAATAAGGAGTTATTGAGTCAGTTTGATAGTTTAAAATTTCAAATGCATTTGCTTATTTAGTGGACATTTTACACAGTTAAATGAAGTAAACCTATAGTTTGTTTTTTTGCTAAAATGAACCTACAGATCAGTAAAGTCGAAAGAAGGAATCCAATTATTGACACACTGTACTGATAACGAAAGAATGTTACACTCCATTTGCAAAACTTAATAAATGAATTAAATCTAAATTTTCCTGACAACAAGGAATACAAGGACGAAGGTATTGGGAAACTGATCTGCAATCCTTTCATTGTCGACTTTTTCGAGGTGTCTTATGAAATTCAAGAATTTGAGACAGGAATTAAACTTGAATATTTTTGGAGTAAAAAAGATTAAAATTCCAGAAATTTCTTTACTTTTCTAACTTTATTTTCGGCGCCTTTGATACCAACATGCGTTTGACGTTGAGTAGTACTGAACCAGTGATTCAACATTCACGATACACTAAAATAATGTAATTGTTTTAACATATTGACATTTCATTTAAGATTGCTGCTGCTGCGACATTTATCGAAGGAGTTACTTTAATACTAAGGCGCTCAGGGTACTGCCGAAATGGCCGCTGTGGACTTCTACTGATATTGTTCATTGCATAGTAGAACTAATAGAGGGCAATAATTTAATAATGAAATATTTTAAGTTTAAATACTTTTAACGCAATTTGAACAAAATTATTTAGCTACCAATGTGGTTGGTTATGCAATTACAACTCTTTTTAACCCTTTCAGACTTTGTTTTTACACCATATAAGATTAATTGGAATGCCCAATTTGCACGTATTAACTGTGTGGCTTTTTGCTAAACTAATATTGTAATAATATATATGACTTTCGAAAATAACACAATACTTTAATTATATAATAATTAAAAACAATATTATAGTACCTAACAAACAGTTGATGGTCAATGGCAAGACGAAAATTTGGTCAAATGGTTTCTCACCATTAAAAGCTTATGAACCACCAAACAAGAACCTTAAAATTTGGTAGTACAATTATAGGGAAGGAATCCGATTATTTAAATTTTTTGTTACGTCCTTCTTCAGTCGTCATAAGCAGTATTATTGTTCACATTTAATACTAATTACTCCCTGATCTAACTAAACTACAACATATCGGTGTGGAATCGTTTGGGCGCAAGTCCTTTTCGTACTTGTCAGCATTTTTTTTTGTTTTCCTGAAGGAGGTTTTGATGCCTCTATAAACATTACTATAGAATTAATATGAAGTTATAAGTTAACACAATTGAAACAGTAGGAGGTCGTGTTACTACCGGTAAAGGAGTTAAAAACCTAATACATTTATTCTTTAGGGAGAAGCTAATTAGTGAAATACATTAAAGAGGGTCGAAGTCACGAAAACTTTTGTACAGTTAATTGTATATGAACTATTTCTGAAATATGGAGGATAAATGGAGGATATAATGGAAAAAAAAAACAAATGAACGTTAACAAAGGCTGATGGACAACTTTATTAAAAAGCCGCAGGTTTCAGTCAACCCAGAAACTTTTGACATAAATAGAAAAAGGAAACTAGAAAAGATAACAAAACTCTTGTCTCTTATAACATCAATGTTAAAAATACAGTTCCCTAAAAAATGGAACACCCTATAAGTGAACTGATGAACTTTAAATGATTTTGAAGTCTTTGTTTGATGTCGGTTGAAAACGATATAAAGTTATTATACTAAAGAGATATTTTTAGTTGTTTTATTTCAAAGTAGAAATCGAAATTTATTAAAATCTATAACTGTACATACCATGCAACATGCTACCAGTTAAGGGTTCTTAATGGAATTATATTGTTGTGGTGATACCTTGTGAGTCTGTCCGTCATATTTCGAAAGAAAAAGTCCTGCTTAAAATTATACGCAAATTTATTTGAAAGGAGTCGATTTATTAACGAAAAGCGAGGTAGCTACACAAAATTCTGTTCATTACCTTTGAAGCTTGTTGGTCATCTTTGTGAAAAGGTATTTAAAGCAGAACACAAAAAATATGCTTTTTCCTTTTTCGTTAGTCATCTTTTGAAGCACTCGCGCTTGGTTAGTTCTACTTAATGTAGACCAGGTAAATTTTGACACCATTAAACATAGAATATCATCACATGAATGTATTTTATATAAACATCTATTTATTGCTATCACTTGACGAGTGGGAAATAATTTTAAATATAATAACTACAGAATTACACTTTAAAAGCGCTTGTAAACTGAGCGGTATCGTGACGATTTATCGCGCGCTGTCATGTATTACTGCAACATCTCGCAACAATGCTGCTTATCTAGTAGAAACACTTTTGTTCGTCCATTAGAGTAGTTGCTAAGTTCATTAACTAGTTGCATAATTATAATCACAAAAGAAATACAAGAATGTTTTCACCAAATAATTTACTGCCTCGACAATATTGTTTCGGCCGAAACGGCCATTACCAAGGGTAACAATTGGACTACTAAAGTATATTTTTTTTGTTTAGATTTAACTCGAGGTGGGAAAACCTTACTAGACACCCCCTGAAAGGGGGGTAGTGTCAGATTCTTACTGAAAACACCCTCCTCGAGTGGGGATTATTAACCAGAAGGTTTTAACATCCCCGGGGTAGATGTGGAGAGGTTAGGATAGGGAAGTGTGTTGAGGAGAGGGCAGAGTTGTGTGGGGGAAGGGACGGGAGTGGTGGGGAGAGGGCGTTCGAAAGACGGTGGCCCACCTGTGATGTGAAGGGTGTCCATTCGCGCTAAAAAGCGAAATCAAGTATAAAATCTATACGTACCCTTTATATAATAATCTACGAAAGGAAGGGAGAGTGGGATTAAAGATGGTACAAGATTAGCGGAGAATTGGGCGTATCTAGTTCTAATTGGTTATTAACTAAATTTACATTGTTTTTGATTGGTTTTTTGATCTCTAGGTTTTCAAATAAAAAAATGCAATTTTATACCTTAGTAATTCAATTGTCGAGGCAGTAAATTATTTGGTGAAAACATTCTTGTGTTGCTTTTCTGATTATAATTCCATGCACCGTAAAAAGTTTGAACTAGTTGTAGGTTATATTTAGTCAAGACCAGTTCGATATACGATCTTCTGATAAAATTAATATACGTCAGGCCACAAGTTGCTCTGACACTTCAATAACTTTCTGAAATTACAAGGTCTTCCAAAGCCTTCACCATTACAGAAAACCTCTTTTTGTAATTTTTATCTGTAATTTTCTTAGAGCATAAAAACATTGGACGCAGCATGGAATGCAATAGTACTGCTCTAACATAACATGATTACCAGAAACAGACAAGCCGTGGTCATTATGTACGAATGGTATTTCTATTCCAGCAACTGAGTCTTAAAACAGTTGGAAATTTGATGTCGTTATTGTCCTATTTACAAACACAGATATACGTGTAATCTACCCTTCGACACAACTGCTCTACAATTTATCGCGCGATTTCCAGCGAGCATACCAACACTTCGACAATTTTATTCAGTGTCGACTTCGATCGTATTATATCGTACTGCTATAGTGTAAAGTATGTTCATTAGAGGAATTATTACTGATTGCAGTGAATCGTACCGTTACTGCGTAATGTGGAAGCACCCTTATGAATCTCAATATATTAAATATTGTATCGATGAGGCTTTTAACTTTTGCAACTCCATAATAACTATTAAAACAAACTCGTTTTGGTTGCAAAATATTTTTATTTTTATTTTCACTACTATGATCAGAACATTTAAACAGTTTTAACAAACAAAATACTAAATCTACCTATGCTGAACATCTGCAAGAACAAAAGAATACTTTTGACGAAAATTTTAAAATCCTTCGTACAGAAAACAAACGAGTGAAACTTAATCTGTTGGAAAGATTAGAAATAAATAAACTCTATAGAAAAGGTTTGGCTTTAAACGACCAATTAGAAGTATGTAATTCACCTTTATTAAATATTTAATAAATTTTAAGTATTTTCCCAACATGTACCCCTACCCTTAGATGAGTAAGTTAATGTATAAGGACTTGCATTGTAAAAACATATTTGTAAATCTTCTACCTGAAGAAGGCACTGTGTGCTGAAATGACCATAGTAGTGAAACTAAAAATATTTTGCAACCAAAACGAGTTTGTTTTAATAGTTAATATATTAAGATAAATCCCTTAATCTAAAATGAACTCCCGCAACAAGTGCGTAGTATTTTCAGATTACAACTAAGATAACAACAAAGGTAACCAATGTAACCAAAGAAGATTTTTCTTTGTAATATTAAGTGTAGAAAGGCCTTATTAAGAGCAAACCTTTTGATCTTCGTTACCTAGTTACTTCCTTAAACGAATATCGTTTCTCTCACAGGATATCAGCTGAAGGATAATGCCTTATACAACACATGTAAGGGACGGATTTTCCGTTCTCCAATGTCCTCCCATTTTCGTTTTTTAATAAAAGGTATTAAACTAAATTATGCTTTATAAGTTGCCAAGCTTTTTGTGTAATAAATCTACATAAGGACTGCATTGTATCAATTTGTAGATGAAAACTTATAAACATGATAGACACATTATATAACAATTACATACAAAAATTATGTTTCATTCAATATGGAATTAGAGACATGCAATGCGGAATACCTTTAAGTTTTTAATAGCTTGAATAGTATTTACAGTTGTTTTTTTGTGAAACATTTTATAAATAAAAAAAGGAAATAAATAAACTGATTTTTTGTTTCACACTTGAAATTTTATTAAATCTCAACAATTGTTTCGGCCTTTCTCAAGAGAGTAAGATGTTAGAAATTTGTAACTTGTAACTCTCTTGAAAAAGGCTTAAATCAGCCAAACAAATTGTCAAAATTTATTAAAATTTCAAGTTCTTTACCTTTAAGTTTTATAATAATATTTCGGAACATATCTGAATTTAAGATATTCACGTATAGTGGTGATAAAGTTTAGAATAAACATTTACTATTTAAAATGTTAAATTTCTACATTGACCGGTAAATAACTATTTTTTTTTCAGCGCTATTTTTGGTTTGAAGTAAATTTCTTGAAAATATTGATCATATTATGATAATTAGGTTTCTATATCTTTGAAAAAATAGCATTCTTCTTTATTTAATAAGTCTAATCTAATAAATTTGAAGGGATCATTCCAGTAAGTTACGGAATCAAATTCATCATATTGTTATAGAATCAAATCAGAACAGTAATGATGTTTTAATGAATGTTTTATATATTACCTACAATTTCAAAACTTCAAACTGTCAGATGGACGTAGACATCCATTAGGTACTTACCTAAATCATATTTGTGACTTGTTTTACAGATTTATACTATATTTTAATTCATTACTTCTTGTTTCAAATTTAGTTATTTTTACAAGATTTCAAGAATTATTGCTCATGCTGATGTGCTGTAAACAAAGAATCCTGAATATTGCACGTTGTTTTAGCTTATGTAGTATGTCTACTTATGTAACCATAAATTTTTAGATTTTGACAGATCGATAACATTAAGTAAAAAGGATTTTGTCAAACTAAAGAACCCACAATTATTGGAAAATCTCTACATAGACAGCGTTTGTCAGTGTTTATATAAATTATTAAGTTGTTAACCATTAACTATCGATTTTGCGACAAAATACATTACCGATTCTGATTTCTGAAAGCTTATTAATAATTAATAATAATTACATACTGGACTGATAATTATTTAGTTTCTTCCCCAAATCATGCTTAGTTAATAATTAATTTGCAGTAAATTTATTTAATGTGAAGTAACATAAGTAACCATAATATTTTTGATCATGTTATTGTATATAGAGTGTACCTAAAGTCTTTACTAACTGCAGCAAGGTGATTTATGAAACCTAAAGTCAGAACGGTTCTTGCAGACATGTGCCAAAGAATTCTCATCTACTTAAGAAGTTATAGGTCAATTAAAAAAAATCGGTTAACAAATAGTAAATTCAATTAACGATGCGAAATTGTTTAAAATGCTTTCCACCAACAGCAATACAGGCTTCACATCGTCCAATCCTTAATTAAAAAAGAACATTTAATTAAGCTAGAAGTGGTGCATATTTTGTGAAACTGCATTTTTACGAAGCACAAGAAAGAAAATTTAAAAAAAGTTAGTGTTCCCCAGTCTAAAAAATTGGCTATATATCAAGTTTTTTGTAACAATTGTGACGCTACATACATTGGACAATCAGGCAGGGCTATCGGTAAACGTATTTTAGAACATGATGCGGCTATAAGAAACAAAAAATGTAATTCCAGTGGGATAGCCGAACATTGTATTGAGTTAGGTCATTCCATAGATGTAAATAATTTCAAACTTCTACATTCAAACATTCCCAAATCAAGAAAATTGTCTCTTTTAGAAAATTATGAAATTAAGAAAGCTATATTAAATAACCTTAACTTAGTTAACAATCTATTAGAACTAACCACCTGTAAATAGCAGCGAGTAGTTCTTAATTTTAGTAATCATTTGTATTTCTCTTGTAAATGGCTTTATTAGGCCGACACAAATTTGTCGAGTTGATAAATAAACTAGTCAAACTTGTCCAATTATTTTCTTTCTTGTGCTTCGAAGAATATTTAATTGTTGGTCGAAAATTTCTCGAAACTACCAGATGCGGATTGCGATTTCGGTCATACTATATCTGATCAGCTTATTACAAAAGAAAGTTGATTTTTAATATCGTAATAATCAAGTAATTGCCTTCCTAACGCTATGTCATACACACGAAATACAACTAGCAGTCGAACTCGCTCAAAAATTCCAAGACTATTACGGATTATACGAAAACTATTAGCTTTACGGTCGCATAGTTTTTTTTAAGGAAGAATCGCTGTGTAATAGACAAGATCTTCCAGGAGACCTTAAAAACTAATATTCAGTTGCGAGCGGTGGTCATGCAACTAGTGCCCTCATCTGTGCATCCAAAGATTTCCGTATTATCATTAAGGAAGTCCATAACAACAAGACATAGAAGATCATTGTACATATTACTTCTTAAGTAAGCATTTTTGGAATTTTTTTTTGATCTCTTGGTTTATAGACCACGTTGGTAAAGTTTGGCTAAAACCTTTACTTATATTATTATGAATTAAATCATTATATGTATAACTCATTCCAACGACCCATTATAAGAAGCATTTCAAATTTCGCAAAACAATGTTATTCATCAAGGAGGTAAAGTTTTCCCCACCAATTGTTTAAATTTCTTTAAAATTATTATATTCTCAAAACAGAAGAGAATTGTAAAGCGGCTGACAGTTCTTGTACAAAGGGGTAAGTATAAATAATTGCCACTGTAAAGTTGTGAGAGTATTGTTAACATTTCGTAAATACAAAACGTATTGTATCAATTCTTGTTCTAATGTTATTCAACCAGTTTGAAACTGTGGGGAAATTCTAGATGGAAACTGAATATTTTCTGATATAGCTGTTGAATTAATTAATCTGCTTGGTAATACTGACTGTTGAAAATTTTATCGCAACCTAGAGGAATATTTCACTTTTATTACACAGGTACACAGGAAAATGTACCGATTCCTATTCAGTATTCAGTATTAAGTAAATACTCTTGATAATGGTAGTATCTAACGAAACAATATAATGGTGTCAACATTATTTTGTTTTGATTCCTATTCATTTTTCTTAAAAAAAGGCTTCTATTAATTTCTTAAAAAATAAATCAGTTCTTTGGAGGGGGTTAAAACTTTCAGTGGTGATTAATTTATGGTAAAATTAAATTCATAATTCAATAAATTACGTATTTTATGGATATTGTCGAACTGAATCGTAGTAAAGTCAATCAATAACTGATAAAATACATTCTCAAAAGTAAAGTTTTGAGAAGGAAAGCTTTAAAAGACTCTAAAGTACCAGTTTAGTAAAAAAGCTCTATCCAATAAATCCAAGCCCATTTTTTTTTCGTTCACCTCTGTTTATCCTCATGAAGAAATATGGACACAATTTTTCACAATTCACCCTCATTTCAAATGTAAGTCACCCTTGCCTCTTTGAGTTCTTGATACAGAATGACATCATTTTTTATTCTGTGTTCCTTACACGACAAACATCTTTGTGTACACAAACTTTATGCAAATGTTGGGCATAAAAGCAGGTAAAACTACGAAGTGACTCATTTGAATTTTAAATCAGTTCACACCCTGTTTCCGTTCCCAAAACCCCCTCCTCTTTGTTACCCCCCGCGAAAACTGAAGAATAATGTTACCTTTTTTCTATCTTTCAACGCAGACAGCTTGGCACCACAGTTTTCACTCTCCTCATAAATACACCACAACACAGAAACTGACACCAATGAACAATTCACTAGACAGACTACAGTTCGATACAACAATCTAATGACTGACTAAATTCACAGTCACAACACCAAGAAAAGAAATTGCAGTTAGTGCATGTGCAGTTTGTTCGAGGAAACAGTGTCTGCATACGTAAAGTGCATTTTAACCATGACTTGACCAGGATAATTCTTTTCGCGGTTGCGGCTACGAATTCTCACGGATACGGAAACGTTGAATAATATGTGAAAGAACGCGGGTGGGAGAGTGATTCTCTATCGTGTGACGGCTCTGTAGCAACTAACGTAAGTCGAAATGCCGGAACAGGTGGCGCAGACGATTGGACTTTTCTCTCTTGCGCGCCAACCCAGAAGGCGTTGAATGTTTGAATTCCGTGACTGAAAAAAATCGACCAATTTCACAAAACCACAAACCAAATGACCAAGAAACATTAATATTAATACAAATTCGTTAAACAAAAGAAAGCGTTTCGTAACTTTTGCTAAAGTCTCTGAGAAATCGATCTCATACTTCAATCAAGAGCAGAGACAATCACATTTTCACGTTGGTCACACATTTTGATTTTTAAGAATTTCTATAATTTCAATTTTGTATAATAACAGTCATATAGTACCTAACGCTATCTATACATACGAGGGTGGATCAAATATAAACGAGCCTTTTAAATAGTTTTTCGAGGAGCATTCGGGCGTTAGGAACTTGAAGTGGGGATATTAGGTGGCACGGAAACGACGCGTTGTATTGCTGCGTCTACTTGGTTAATAGCTATCACAATGTGTGAGAAAGAGGTGCATAACATAATTATTATTAAGTTTCTTACACGTGAAAACATAACATTGTACGCGTTAGAAACCGTATTAAAGGGAACCACCATACCACTGTGCTTCAGATATCTGCTGAACTCGGCATCAGCTATGGAAGTATCCACAAAATCATGACGAAAAACTTGGGATTCCGAAAAATTTCAGCTCGTTGGGTTTCAATGTTGCTGAGTGAAGATCAACAAGCTGGTCGAATTCGCATCTCTCAGGCGCTCACACTCGATTTAGAAAGGAAGTTGATCTTTTTTTGCACAAAATTATAACCTGCGATGAGACGTGGGTACACAGTGGCGGCGCAAAGATAAATCAAACCCACTGAATCCAAAAACACGACTGTCTGCAGGTAAAATTTTAGCCAGGGCTTTTTGAAACTGGAGAGGGGTGCTGTTGGTTGGTTTGTTTCTTGAACAATCAAAGAACTATTAATGCAGCCTACTACTGTAAACTTCTCAGTCAGGTAAAACTTGCTTATCGCCGAAAAAGGAGGACGCACCCCATTCGTAACGTGTTACTCTCACACGATAACGCTAGGCTTTATACCACAGCTTTAACGCACTGGACCCAGATGGAACACCCTCCAGCTTTAGCTCTAGTCCCCTTGTTATTTCCAAATGTTTGGGCCCCTCAAAGAACAAAGAATCACTAGAAGGCCAGCGATTAGCGATTTCAGACCGATGAATAAGTGAAGGAAGGCGTTTGTGAGCAACTGGATAAACACCCGCCCTGCTTCTTTTTATGAAAACAGGATGAAAAAGCTACCAATGTGTTGGGAAAAATGTATAGAGAAACAAGGGGATATGTCGAAAAATAGAGAAATTTGTGTTTATGTGAAACTTTTTAAAATTAATGTTTTATGAACAAAGGCTCCTTTATATTTGATCCATCCTCGTATTTTCCACTTATTGTGGGATCCAATAATGTCCAACAAGGTCCTTTTCTATTAAGGATATCGACTTGTTTCCTTGTTTGAATCCACTGCGTAGCTGACTACGTGATAGGCACGTAATCAAATAGCCATCATCATCATAGTCGTCAGTCCGGGTCAGTAATGGTTGTACACGCACCTTCGTTTCGTTCATAGTCTCTCTTTCTCTGATTCTCATCAGGATGTAGTAAGCAGTTCCGACAGAATACTCACGAACCTACCTGCTGTTAACAGAGTTCAATGTATAAAACACAGTAACACCAAAACAAGACACTAAACGTTCTAAGTACTTTTCGTTAAATAAGTTACCTTCTTCGGGAACTCTTCGGGTATTTCGGACTATTAATGTTGTGTTTTAGTATTTGTATTTACGTCAAACTTTTCAGTCTTCCTGATTTAATAAAGAAGTACAGACTGCGATGTAGATGGCGCTTATTACGCTGTCTTCGTTTATTGAAAGCTGCTGACAGTTAGTAGGTCGATCGGTATTCTGTCTGTCGGAGCTGCTTAGGGCGGGCTCATGGGAACCGAAGAGTTCGAAATCGCGATCTATGACTGATAGTTTTGACATAAAACAGATCAAGAACACATTTTTAGTTTTGTAAGGTTTATTTTCTTAATAAATGGACATGTTTAGCTCATCATTCTATGTTTATATTAATATAAGTTTGTTACAACATTTCTTATTTGTAGCTGGCCCATTGTAAACAAAGGTCGCTCGTCTCTGGTTTAAACTCTGGTTAAATAGAATCAAAGTTGTATAGAAAAAGACGTTTTATCATAAAGTGGCTCCAATATATTTTGTACTTGTGTACTTCTGTAAAACTTTCAGGTATAAATCACCTCTGCCTACGTTGTAAACGCAATTTCCACTGATGATATTAGTCGCAGTTGCCAACGGAACATCTTGATCAATCGTTCATATCGACCACTACCCCATCATCCTAATTTTACTGTATATGAATTACAGCCATAAAAATTTATCTAAATACAAACAAATTTGCTCTTTATATAAAATGGGAACCTGATACTTTCCTTCAATCTCTTTTGTTTTTACTTTGTTAATTGGCGAGTTGTTAATTTTTACTTCACTGATTGCCCATCTACCGTCTATTCAGCAATTGCTGCTGTTCTTACTGAAAATATAAAAGCAAAAGTTTTCACCGCCTTCTTACCGAAATGGAACATTTCTAGAATTAAATCCGTTTCGCTCTTGTATCAAATCGGAAGGTTGTCCTAGATCTTCAGTAATTATAAAGGAGTACTTCGGAAAGGAAATTCTACGCGGATGAACTTTACAATCTGACGAGTTTTAATTAAATTATAGGAAAATGGAGAACTGAGTGGAAGCCCTGTAAATCAGCACAATTTCTCACTTTATTTCATAGCAGTTGATTACATTTATAGTATTAGGTCTATTACGTACAATCAAGATCGAAATTGAAAGCAAAAGAGATGACAAATGTTCGACTCTGATTCCCTCGATGGAAACACGACTTTGAAGACTTTCGATTAAAAAATCATGACTCAAAGCCAATCTCCTCTACAACAAAAACAAACGCTGTCCGGGCCCAAGATTAACGGCATATGTGAGTAACTGCAAAAAAAATTGGGAATAAGCTAACTATCGCTCCAAAATTGGCAGAAATAAGAATGGCGTAACTCGCTTGTACAAATTCAAGGAATTTGATTTTTGTTTGTTTTTGGACTCTACGATTATAAAATATGTAAAGCTTCAGTCAAAACCACGACCCAAAAATAAATTTGATCATTTGGACTTTATACCTACAAACGGGTCTCGCCGATCAAGTAGGTCAAAAAATTGAAAATCGCTTTGGGTTGTTGATTTGGCTGAAATTTTTTCTCTGGACTACTTTGGACCTGTAGAATCGAAATATGACAAGAAGCATATGCCTTGATTTTATCCCAGGCGAGTTACGGAACTTCTTCGATGAAAACGCGACTTTGCAGAGGTTCGATTAAAAAATCATAACTCAAAACCAAACTTCTCTAGCATAACGCCACTTGGGTGCAAGATTAACGACACGTTTGGATAACTGCAAAAAAATTGGGAATAAGTTAACTATATCTCCTACCGAATTATAACCCTACAAACTTGGCAGAAATAAAAGTCGCGTTACTCGCTGGTACAAATTCAAGGAACGCTTGCTTTTTCTTTATTTTTTGACTTTACGATTATAAATTGGTCTACATGTATAGTTTCAGCCAATTCCTAGTCCCAAACCTGAATTTCGTACTTCAGACTTTATACCTTCGCCGGTCAGGCAGGTGAAAAAAAATCGAAAATCGCCTTGGGTAATGGATTTGGCTGAATCTTGTTTTCTGCACTAGTTTATATATTTATTCTCAATAAACATCATCAGGAATAAATATAAGTTAGTATTACCTTGGGTATTAAAACGCTTCAAGGCCATTAAACAATTTAAGTGGAATTTCGTGTTATTTTTCCTCAAAAGCTTAGCTAGAATTATTATAGTGAGCCTATGAGACTGCGAGGGACAAATTTTGCTGCAACTTTTCTCATGTGCAAATCTTCGGATAAAATCCTCTGAATCTAACTCTTTGAATTTCTAAACATCTTACAGAGTTGATCAATGGTTTGGGGACGGTTTTCACGAACGATAGCAATGATTTTATCGATGTTTTCGTCACTTCTTGACGTTGAGAGGCGTTCTGAACGAGGTTGGTCTTCAATCGACGTTTCTCCATTTTTGAAACTATAAACCACTCATAGACTCTGGTTTTGCTTAGAGCAGAATCCCCATATGCAGTCTTAATGGTTTTCGTGACCGATCCCCAATGTGTTAATTTAAGCTAAAGGAAATATATTCATGCTCTGCTTGCAAAGCTCTTTTCAACGGTTTCTCATAAGCGTAGATAGTATTAACAATATTTTCTTCTCCTCTGTTTGCATGTATGTATAATTCCGTTTCCAAATAAAGTTTTTTGAAACTTTAAATACGACTTTAGTCTCTCTTCGAAGGATTTACATATTGTGTGCGAATTTCAAGTTGATGTCTCGTATGGTAGAGAAGTTAGAAACCCCTGACAGAAGGGTGGATTGACGGACAGCGTTACCACAAAATTAATTAATTAATAAACCTACAACGCTGCATTAATTTAATTCGAACTTTTCAAGTATTTATTTATAAACATTGAATGTTAAATGTAATGAAAAGTGGAAACTTGCAACAACTCTGTACAGCTCAAAGCTAAAATGTAAAGGTTTCTTACATTAGTTATTAAACTACTACAGAAATTTATTATTCATTAAGTGTATAATATATTCTGAGTTTGAATAAGCAACATTGTGCTTTTGGAAAGATATGATGAATATGGGAATTTTGTGGAATATTCAACTCTAAACATTATTAGCTTTGTTTAGTAAATCATTTTGGATAAATAAATCATAAGACAATAGAAAAACTTATTCACTAGTGCCATCGTTTATATGATTTACTAAAGGGTAAATAAAATAAATCTTTCAAAATAAAAGTGTGCAGGAAGAAAAAGGGCTAGATAGCTCGAGGAATGAGTAGAAGTGAATCGGCAGTTTTGAAATTTTCTGTTAGGAAGAAGCTGACAGTGACGGATTGTTATTACAGTAAACAATTGAGGAGAAATTCGTAATTTTTCTGCCTAGTATAAACATTAAAATTAGTTTAGGTTAGAAGGCACATCAAGTTAATTATTTCATTTTTATTTTGCTTTCGTTTTCAATTCAATTCAATTTAGAATTACACAAACTGAATAGATATTAAATATGAATCAATATTTTTGTAGTTACTGCTACTACTATTACTTCACCAAAAAAATAGCGGTTATTATTATTTTTGTTAATCTAACCCAAAGTGGATGAATTAAAATAATTTTCAACTGACCGATTGTTTGAACTAATAGGACTATTAGATGAGGACGATTATCAGGGACGTACTTAGGACACTAAGTTACTGTTTATGGAAACCAAGATGCAAACACATTCAAAAAGTGAAATACAACTTCATAGGTGGTAGTAGTGATTTATACCTAATATCCTACACAATTCATATATTATGTCCAAAACACTGCTGTAATTAAACTGAATAATTAGCAACTGCTATAAATACGATACTAATTTTTGAATTCGTTTGTATTCAACTCTAAACATTATTTGCTTTGTTTAGTAAATCATTTTGGATAAATAAATCATAAGACAATTAATGAGGGAAAATCTATTACTGTTGTCAAGTACACGCCGTGATTCGAATACGAGATGTTTGGCTTTATGTACCAATGCTCTTACAACTATATATCATATAGGCCTTTCTGCCAGCGCCCATCTGATGATACCCGATAGGTCGAAACCGGTCGTGGGGTATGGCTTTCCGTACGTCTACTGTGTAGGACGCGTTCGAAATGTGGGAACTGTGATCCTTGAAATTTAGACGGAAAAGGATTATATATATTCTTTTTTTACTCTTACAACTAACCCACGAGAAGTGACAGCAGTAATAACGACGATCGTACTTACAAAGTCACAGAATCGTTAAAATGAATGTATATTATTTAATCATTAACAGTAAAATATTTTGGAGAATTTTTAGTAGAGGCATATTTTAAATATGTTACTTCTCGCAGCTTAGTGGTAAGAGTATTGGCGCGTAAAGCTAAAGATTCTGGGTTCGAGTCCTGGCGAGAGCGTGACAGCAGTATCATTTTTTTCCTCATTAATTTAAGGTAAACTGTAATGGATACAAATTAATTCAATAATTAATATCAAATTAATGTATTTGAAATGCGTCTGTACTATAAATTATTCAAAATATTTCATTAATACTGTTATAAATGTTGAAATGCAACATTGTGGCGTTGGTCCACTTTTCTACCATAAAATATGTCTGTTGTAAAATATAATTGTGCGTGATACTTTTCAATTAAACTGCTGCTAGATTAATTAATTAACATAAATTTACAGAACGTCCCTCAGTGTATGCAAATATTCAATTGCCAAAAACGATTGTTTATGCCTTATTGGTCTCGCCAATCGCTGATACCGACAATGCTTTACATGAACTTGTAGATAAAGGAGTTCTTATATCCATTATCTGACACTGGCCGCTAATAAAATTTAATTTGTTCTGAATCAGGAATAGTTAATTAAATCTTATAAAGTTATGGTCGTCGGCCTAAGTCCTGAAATAAACTGAATAAAAAATAAAACTTAAAACAAGGTTGCGCGTATTTCATTCCCCCAAACTACTAATGCTAGTGGGAGGACAGCCCCTCTGACGTACAGTCTAATGAAAAGGCAGAAGGCCCTTTTCAGCCTCGTTTTAGAATTGGCGGTTGGGAAGATACAAACGAGACGGACGAAATAAATACAGAAGAGAACTGAAACATTATCAATCAATCTGTGGAACATTACGGCCCCAGCATTTTCTTATATGATCAAAGGAAATCACAGGTAAACTTATACTAGGACAGGCATACTCGGAATCGAACCCGTGATAATTGACCGCTGTTCCTATGACTTTTCTTTCAACTGTCTACTCCTTCATCCAAATTCATTTGTTTTATACATTAATAATTATTTAAATAAACATATTCTAACCAATCGAGACTGTTATTTTGTTAAATCAGAGATTGCGTATAATACGATACCAATATAGTCAAAACCTGTTATAACGACATCGAAGGGAGCGCTAATACTTGGTCGTAAAAAGCGATAGACATTACAGCAGGTGATGCTCTAACAAAACTTCACCAATTTAGAAAAAAATCGTGTCAAAAAGAGTTCGATTTTTTTTTGTTCTCTTTCCAAATGGTTGAAATTGTCGAGTGTGATACACCATATTCCTTTGCCAAAAGTCTTTGTTTGGAATTCCGCTCTCTAGCTTGGATATTAAACGCGATTTTTCTTTGATATTAATTTCTTTTCTTTTTCTTTGCGGTATGTTAAAAGTCTTACAAGCAACTCAACAATACGGTTTAGAACGTCTTGTGTATATATAAGTAACAAACTGACCGAATATGCTACATGCACGTGTATATTGTTTCTCAGAATTGCAAAAAATCCTAAACTGGACACCTTTTTGTTTACTTTTGCAATCTTAGCTTAGTTTAAACTTAAATTATATTTGAACAAATTTTTAGTAGATATACTTAATTATTTTTAATTCGTTGATAAACATAACTGCTAATTAAAATAGAAATTTTAAATAAGATGTACCCACATTATACTTTTTAACTATCATTTGTGTGCCTTGTCGCTGAGCCGTGTAAACGAGGTCAAGGATCTGGATGTAACTCTGGACTCTGAACTCAAATTTGATAAACATATTAATAATAGTCGGGCGATCGTAAATTTATTTTGTATTCTGAGAAAAGGCGCTGAGTTCTCAGATCCAAAGAATTTTATTAGACTTTACTGTGTCTATGTGCTGTCGGTTCTGATATACGCGTCTCAGATATGGCCCCTCTCGCAGCGCGGCTCTTCGGCAGAATAGAGAATGTTAGGCATCGGTTCTTCGCTTTTTGTCATATAAAACGTGCACTCCTATGAGTAGGTTTTCTTACGACTACTCGTGGATTGTGCCTTCTTCGGTACGATTACTCTTGAGTCGTGCAGGGATTTCAGGGATGCGTTGTTCTTATTTAAACTCCTTAAGGGTTGCATTGACTGTTAAACTTTCTTGGAAAGAGTCTTCTATTAATAGTATTTTAGACACAGGTAATAAAATCTCACACCAGATACATTTGTTCTGTGATAGCTTTTCAAGATTTAAAGTTGTATCAGCGGCTACATGACATGCGATTATATAATTATTGTAAAATTGAGATACACAGTCATTCAAACTGAGTGGTACATTAGACGTTTTAGGGAAACTAAGCATGTTACAGATTTCAAAATTTGGGAGTAAGGATGATCTAGTTAACTAAAAGGATTCTAACTGTCTGTCACTTTCGGTTATATCGGAAGTTGATGTCAACTTTGTTATTTTAAACAGGATGGTATATTCCTTACCACAAATTTGCATGAGGCATAAAATTTTAAGGTGACTTTAATAACCAACCTGTATGCCTGCGATGAATATTTTCTGAAATAATTTAATTTGTAAAGAAAAAATCGCTACCGCAACCCAAACTATAAAAAATCATAACTTCCATAAAAAATGACTTCTAATGTTGAAACTTTTACCAGTTATGGCCAAGTCAAATGGTTAACGTCGTGCCAAAACTGAGCTTTATAATTTGTACAAAGCGTTCAGAAAAAAAATCCAATGTTTAAAAACTTCAAACACGAATAACTTCATTTTTGAAGTTTTTAAACTTTGTTTTTTTTTTGATCGCCCAGTACAAATTATAAAGCTTAGTTTTGGCTATAACTAGTAAAAATTTCAACATTCTAAGTGATTCCATTTTTAATGGAAGTTATTATTTTTTATAGTTTGGGTTGCGGTCCAATCTTTTATCCAATAAATTAAATTATCTCAGAAACTATTCATCGTAGGCATATAGGCATTAAAGTGGTTATCAAAGTCATCTTAAAATTTTCTTTCATACGAATTCATCGTAAAAATATACTATTCCATTTAAAATAAGAAAGTTGACATCAACTTCCGCTATAACCGGAAGTGCCCGACGGTTGAAACTATTTTAGTTAAATAGATCATCCTTGATAACCCCTACTCCCAAATTTTCAAATTTGTAATATGCTCAGTTTCCCTAAAACGTCTAATGTACCACTCAGTTTGAATGACCCTGTATATAACTACATACTTCGCAAGTTTATCTTTTGCTTATATTTGATTATTGTTATTCTTAGCACTATCTCCGCGTGTTTCTAGTCGACTTCTTTATATTATAATTAACTTATATATGTAAATGGAATTTCATTCCGTATATTCTAAATAAATAAATAAAATAAATAAATAAAGTACCTGATTTTACGAGTAATTTGATGATGTGTACTTGTATCTACTATAGGTATGTTCAGGAATGTAAACTGCGGAGCGAAAACGTAAAAGCTACAAGCCACGATTGTTCAAACATTTCGAACAATGTTTTACATGGTCGTTTTCGTGATAAATCGATATGAAGCTGTGACGCTTCTTATACCTACCGCAGTATTTTCCATGTAGTGTGCGTTCCCTGTGGCGATAAAAACCGTCAATTTCAGCACTTTGACAACGAAAAAGTTTTAGCTCTTGGGTGTATATGCATTAGTAAGTGGTAATACGTCATGGAACGGTCCGTAGGTTCTTATCATTCGCATTACCACCACACAATGTTTTGCTATTCTTTAAGCAGCATGAGGATGTTCTATGGATTATCTATCTAATGCATTTTTGCAGCGTGAGTCTGTTGAATTGAATAAATTCATACGAAACACTTTTATGCTCTCAAAATTGTACCCATTAGTTTGATTAACAGAAATAGAATTACTAGGGAATGATAAACTCCAGCATCTCGCGGATTTTAGGGTTCCATAATTCAGAATTCAAAATGGTTCTAAAAAGTTAAAAATAATTTCTATTGAACTAATTGGTTTATAGGCAGTAAAGGGTCTGCGACTTAAAAAAAGGCATTTTCAACTGTTTAGACCCATTTATATATATATATATATATATATATATATATATATATATATACATTGTATTTACATTATCTTGTTGCTACGTTCACTTGGTTAATAGCTTTCACAATGAGTGAGAAGGACGTGCATAGCAGCGTTGCGCAACCAATTATTATTCGTATTAAGTTTCTTACACATGAAAACGTAACAGAAGCTGAAATTTTGCGCAGATTGCAAGCACATTTCGGAAATGAAACGCTTTCGTAGCCACGTGTAAAAGTTTGGTGCAAAGAATTTAACGATGGGCGTAATCGTGTTGAAAAGGTAAATCATCCTCGTTGTCCGCAAACCAGTATTTCGTCGGTTAACATTGCACGCGTTAGAAAGATTATTGAAGGGGACCGCCACGACACGCCACTGTGCTTCAGATATCTGGTGAACTCGGCATCAGCCATGGGAGTGTCCACACAATCATAACGAAAAACTTGGTGTTCCGACAAATTTCAGCTCGTTGGGTTTCAAAGTTGCTGAGTGAAGATCAAAAAGCTGCTCGAGTTCGCATCTCTCAGGCGCTTCATAAATAAAGTAAGTACCGAAAAAGTAGGACAATAGAAGCTGATAAGATCCAAATCTGGACATTTTGAATTGTATGCCCTGCTGTGTTTAAATAAAATAAAATTGTATTTTAACAAGCGGGCTAAAAAGTTCGTAGGCTAGCATAGAAAAAAATTTTTTTTTTGATAGAATTTGATTTTATTATTCAATATAGTTAGTTCCCAATCGAGGGCGATAGAACGATTATAGCGGTCATACAATTTTTCGATGCCATTTTTATAATACGATTTGTCTTTAGCCTCAAAATAGGCTTCAGTTTCGGCGATTACGATTACCTCTTCATCGGCGTGAAATTTCTGTCCAGCAAGCATCCTCTTGAGGTCTGAGAACAGAAAAGAGTCGCTGGTGGCCAGATCCAGAGAGTACGGTGGATGCGGAAGCAATTCGAAGCCCAATTTATGGAATTTTGTTATCGATTTCATTGATTTGTGACAGGGTGCATTGTCTTGATGAAAAAACACTTTCTTTTTCTTCAAATGAGGCCGCTTTTCCGCGATTTCATCTTTTAAACGTTTCAATAACGCTATGTTATAGTCGCTGTTTATGGTTGTTCCCTTTTTAAGATAGACAATGAATATTATACCATTAGCATCCCAGAATTCTGATGCAGATGCCATAACCTTGCCAGCTGGCTTTTGCGTCTTTCCACGCTTTGGAGTCGGTTCATCACGTGCAGTCCACTCGACTCGACTGACTGTCGATTGGACTCCGGTGTGAAATGATTGAGCCATGTTTCATCCATTGTCACATATCGACGCAAACGCAAAAATTCGGATTTATTATGATTGAACAGCTCCCAGCTCCAAACACTGCTTAGACTCGTCGATTCTATCCGTTGTTGTTTTTGGTCGATTGTGAGCTCGCGCGGCACCCACAAAGCTTTCACACATATTCATTCATACTCACGGTATGACCAACACGTTCCTTTGATATCTTTAAGGTCGGGTCTCAGCTATCTCAACTAACTTCACTTTACGGTTATCAAAAATTATTTTGTGGACTTTTTTGATGTTTTCGTCGGTAACAGCCTCTCAGCCTCTTTGGGGCGTCCACTTCGTGCATCGACCTCGGTGCTCATTTCGCCTCGTTTAAATCTTGCAAACCACTTTTCTACGGTTGATTTTCCTAGTGGAAAGTCCGAATAATGTTTATCAAGCCAAGCCTTGGTTTCAACAGTATTTTTTTGCCAAAAAGCAATGATTTGATAACACGAAATTTAAACAAAAGTTTTTTCACTAAAAAGGGTATAACTCAAATACTAATAGTGTAACAGCTGTGAAATTTATACACGCATCTATTAAAGGTTAGGGCCAACTAAAAGTCATATGGATTTGATACTAGTAGCGCCATCTATGGGTCAGCCCACGTACTTTTCAGACCGCCTGTTAATTACAGGAAAGTTTGGTACTAGAAAACCGAATTAACTGCGTCACAAAAATCTATTTCAATCCTGAGAACCCTATACAAACAGATTAAGTGAATACCTATTTAAACCATATTATTAAATTCAAAGAAATATAAATACAATCTGAACAAGGGTCATTTCTGTTCTATCACCCTGGCAATATTTTATTTAGAAGAAAACCGTTGACTGTGAAAATGTAAAATCAATTTTAATGGATAGACGATTAAAACTGGACTTTCAAAAAGCCTTAAGCGTTACAGATTAATTATCGTATTTCTTATCAAAGCAATTTATCTTAGTTCAAGTTCTTCCATGAGGAAAAGATTCTATCCTAAACCAGATTAAAGCAATTTATAACAAAATGAAGAAAAATGATGTGAAAACCTGAAAGTGCAGAGCGATTTATTATGGCATAATGAGCATGTGCAACTAAAGTAATACATTAAGGAACTGTGTCATACAACATAACCCACACAGTTATTAAGGTATTAAGCCAAACGGGTAAGTGGTTCTATTCGAAATAAAATTTATTTAAAAAAGAACTTATGCACATTAATGGTAAATCAGTGTTCCTGTGCCATATAAAAACTGCAGTCATTTCTTCTATCCTATTTGCCATTTAATAATGTATATAACGTCAAATAACATAATTCATTTAATAAAGACGCAAACTTATAATCATACATAAAAATTCATACAGGTATTTTTTCTGTTAATTATAATTGCAGTCTTCAATTTTGTGACGTCCGAATTTCTAACCTTACTTTTATACGAGGATGGATCAAATATAAACGAGCCTTTGTTCATAAAAGGTTCATGGTTCATTACACTGTTGATTCCCATGTATTCTTAGACGTAGATATAACATATTCAAAAAAGAAGGACTTAAATCCTTATTCGTCTAAATATTAAGATATTCCTGTCGTGGAATATGGCTTTCAATTCGTTGTGCCTACTTGGTAGGACGCGTTCAAAATTTGAGATCTTTGATCTTAATATTAGACGAATAAGGATTTTAAGTCCTTCTTTTTTGAACAAATGTCTTTATTTTTCGACATATCCCCCTGTTTGTCTATATATTTTTCCCAACGCATTGGTAGTTTTTTCATCCAGTTTTCATAAAAAGAATCAGGACGGGTGTCTATCCAGTTGCGCACAAACGCCTCCACCTGTTGATCGGTCTGAAATCGCTCGCCTCCTAGTGATTCGTTGAAGGGCCCAAACATATGGAAATCACAAGGGGATAGGTCTGATGTATATGGAGGGTGTTGCAGCTGAGTCCAATGCATTTTACCAATTTGGGCCTGCGTTAAAGCTGCGGTATGAGACCTACCGTTTTCGTGCAACAGTAACACGTCACGAATGGGGTGAGTGCTCCTTTTTCGGCGATAAGCAAGTTTTACCTCACTGAGAAGTCAGTAGCACAGACATTAGTAGGCATTAATGGTTCTTCGCTCGTGCAAAAAATCACTTACCGTGCTCAGAAATTCAATTTTAATTTTTTTTAATTATGATATTGTACACATTTCGGAAAAAAGCTTCAAATTAAATCTGTTAGAAGCTTTAGAAATTAATAAAAATAAGTCCTCATCAGTGTTAATTAATGACCAAGTGGATGTCAATTTTTCACCACTATTTAATTCTTCCTCATCTCTAATATTTTTATTTTTCCTAGGGATAATTTTAGTTCTAAGTATTACTTTTGATGTTATTCTGTACTAAGCTTATTTCCCCCCCCCCACTTTATTTGTATGTTTATGTTTATATATATATGGCTCAATTGTTACAATACAATTATTCACCTAAAGATGCTATAGTGCTAGCGAAACAAATGTCGTATTATTAATAAATTTTGTGAATGTACAGTGTTTCTGTTTTGTTTTTTAAAATACATAATATGTGGATAAAATCTAGAATTGTGTGTTAAATTTTTATGTCGGAAGAATAACTGATATATCATTTAGTTTAAAAAGCAAAGAGCCGTAAATTCGCCGACTTTGATTAATTTTTATTCTACCCGGTTGAACCATCTAAATTCTCGTGAGTGATAAATGAAGGAATTTTTCTGAAATGCGACTTAGCCTTTCGTCTGCAGTCGGTTTATTAGACCTGATGGTTTGCTTTACTTTACTTCCTAAGTTTCGCGGAAAACCTCTACCAATAAATCTTTTCAAACAAATGAAAATCACTCTGGACGTTTTATCGACCTGGTGTGGTTTTGTTCTGCAATTGAAAGATAAAAAGACTCCATTTTCAATTACTAGCTTGTACAAGACCACGATTGAAAGAGTACATTGCTGTTTTCTTAATCACAGCGTATTAAAGATTTTAAACTTCAAAACATTATACAAACGCAAAATGTAGATGAATGCTATCACGATTTTTAATATTAGCAAACGACACAAACAGCCGGTAGATTATTTATAGTGACTTGGGCTGCAGCTGTTTGAAGCATGAAGTAGGCAGACATATGTTGAAAATATTTTGTGCGAAATAGCTTACACAGTTCAAATTTACCTGATTTTACAAACTACATTGGACAACTTTGTCACCTGCACTTGGGCAATTTCCAATATTTTAATTGAAATTTCTGCACTACGGCCCGTTTCAAAAGCAGTGAACACGTTTAGAATGCATGGAATAAAATAAAGCAATATACAGCGTATATATAGAAAATAAACCAACTATAACTTTTATGAAACGATATTTAATGCCTATGCCTGTTCCGATATGACGTTAGTAAGAAATAATTTTTGACTATTTTATTTTCACCAGTTCCTTATACTGGAGGGGGGGGCAGTCCTTTCGAACTATATTGTAGTGCAAAGCCGGAAGATAGGGCCACTCTTCAGCCTCCTTTTAGGAATCGTGGGAGTGGGGTGGTTGGCGGTTAGAGTGAGATAGAGAGACTGATGAAATGAAGGTACAAGAGAATTGAATATTACTACCTCAGTATTTGTCTAAATTATCCAAGAGAACCACAGAAAACTTGCACCAGAGTAGGCGGACCCGAAATCGAACCATATTATACACCGACATAATCGATATCTTACCAAAATTTATTCATGGAACTTCAGCAACCGGTCTACCTGTTTGCCTGCCACCCCTGATCTCCCGTCGCATGAATCCTAACCTAGCAACAACAAACTAATATTAATTTAATAATTTAGTATTACAATATTCATATTATTCTTTTTTCTTCTTTTTAGGTTTTATCTTCTCTTCTACTGTTTTATCTAGTTCATTTTATTTTACCGTTTTATCTGTTTTAAGAATTTTTTAAATTTCTTTCTTCTCTGTTTTTTTTTATATTTGCGGTACATACGTGTTGTTTCTTTGAAATCTATGATTGCCATACCACTTTCTACCATTACCAATTCCATTTTTTTTATCCGAAACAGCCTTTATTCAGATTTTGCTTTTTCTATTTAAATTTTATGCCGCTACATCACTCCACTTTCAACTCCTCCATTTACCACCCTTTCGTGCAACTCAAGATGGGTATAAATATACTGAATCCTGAGCGACAATAGAGTATCTCTGACATCCCACCCACCAGCGACAAGGAAGAGGGACCTATAGCATTATAGTTCATTCGAATTTTTTTGTATATTGACATATGTATTCACACTCACTTCATTCCAGTAATATTCCATAATTAATCTTTCACTTGTCTTCATTTCATACGTGTCATCTTTTTCTCTCTAACCACATCACTCACCCATTCCCACAATTCCTGAAAGGAGGCTGAAGAGGGCCTTACGCCTTACCTTCCGGCTTTGCACTACAGTGTAGGTCGGAGGGACTGCCCGCCCACCAGCACGAGTAACTGGTGGGAATGAAACACTCAAAATTATTTTCTCACTTCACTTACAGAGCATTCCACGATTTTTTTTATAAACTTTACTGTTATTTTTTTCTAGCTGTAAGTATATGTCATTGTTCTGACATTCGTACGCGTTTCTCTCTAGTTTGTATTTGTATATATTTGTTTGTTGCCTTCGTATGCATTTTCTATTTTTATTTGTATATGTTACGGGTAAAGTTAGATAAGCGAGTTAGTCTAGCTTTACCCAGGTAAACCGCGTTTTATCCGCTTTCGCTAGGTTAAACTAGGCTGACCCATAGATGGCGCTACTAGTATCAAATCCATATAATTTTTAGTTAGCCCTAACCTTCAAAAGACGCGTATATAAATTTGACAGCTGTTGTACTATTAGTACCTGAGTTATAGCATTTTTAGCTAAAGAACCTTTGTTACTTTGAAAAAATGGATAAAAAGGAATTTCGTGTATTAATGAAGCATTGCTTTTTGGCTTTTTGGTGAAAAAACTACTGTTGAAACCAAGCTTGGCTTGATGAACATTTTTCGGGCTTTGAACCAGGAAAATCAATCGTAAAAACGTGGTTTGCTAAATTTAAACGAGGCGAAATGAGCACCGATGATGGTGTACGCAGTGCACAGTCCCAAAGAGGCTATTAAAGACGAAAATACCAAAAAAGTCCACAAAATAATTTTTTATAACGGTAAAGTGAAGTTGATTGAGATAGCTGAGACCCGACCCTAAAAATATCAAAGGAACGTGTTGGTCATATTGTGATGAACCGACTCCAAAATGTGGAAGGACACAAAAATCTGATGGCAAGGTTATGGCATCAGGCATCAGTATTCTGGGATGCTCATGGTATAATATTCATTGACTATCTTAAAAAGGGGAAAACCATAGCGACCAACAGCGAATATTACGTAGCGTTATTGGAGCGTTTAAAAGACCAAATTGCGGAAAAGCTGCTTCATTTGAAATTGCTGTTTCATCAAAACAATGCACCTTGTCACAAATTAATGAAATCGATGGCAAAATTCCAGATTTTGTCCCCAGCGACTTTTTTCTGTTCTCAGACCTCAAGAGGATGCTCGCTGGACAGAAACTTCGCTCCAATGAAGAGGTAATCGCCGAAACTGAAGCCTATTTTGAGGCTAAAGACAAATCGTTTTACCCACAAAAATGGTATCTATAAATTGTATGACCGCTATAATCGTTGTATCGCCCTCGAAGGGAACTATATTAAATAATAAAATCAAATTCTATCAAAAAAAAAATTTTTTTCTATGCTAGCCTACGAATTTTCCAGCTCGCCTGTTATGTATGAACGAAATCAAAGACCAATCGACACTTCAAATTAATTTTGCTATAGAATTACATTCTGATGTACAAGCAAGTGGGGTAGGTTACCTACATTAGTTGGAAAACTTTTGTCTAAGTATGAGAGACAACTACTGCGAATCCAAGAAAGGCTTAAACTTAAATTCATAGGGATTGAAGGCAACGAAAAGTAGCTGCATTAGAAAATAGTAGGGATCTTCTAAAACTCTTATAAGACCCCGAATTCGCTAACTCAGACAAAGGAAACAACAGAAAACTTTATTGGCATCTTAGCCATAAGTTTGTTACCAAAACAAACAGGTTTACAATTTTTAGACACTCAAGCATATCTTCTAAGTCTTTCTAATTTAAGGAAGATATAAGATGAGATTAAGTACATTAACAGTTGAGAAGCACGTAGATAAAAACAAGAAACTACAACTTATTGCATTGGACACAACAAGACTAATATATAATATTTATGTTTTAAATAATTTTGGAAAATGAAGTCACCGGGTAAGAGGGCTGAAATAAGGAAAACATGAACCGTTAAAAAGAATGAAGAACGGATCGTCATTAAAACTACATAAGGAGAAAGAAAAGAAGACATAATCTTTCATGATTCTAAGGTTGGATAATTATGAATCATTATTAAAATAAATAAATTATACAACTGATTGATGAAATGTTCACTTTAATGTAAAATGACTCTACAGTTGTTTCGACCTGTTGTGCATTTTTCAATAGTTTTTAAGTGTTTCTAATTCATTTTTACTAATGTACCACATGAAAACTAGTTATTAGTTCGAAGATCCAGTGTTTTTATTGTAAAAACACACACTTAACATACTTTTTGTTTCATTTACGTTAACTATTTACAAACTTAACACTTATTAAAAAAAAATGCAATAAACGCTGTAAACTATGCTTCATGTTTTGCTGATAACTAATTTCGTGATTTATCTTGTTGACTTGACACTGTTTGAACCTGATCTGTTCTTCTGTTGAAATTCTTACATGTAGGTATCTAGAATACTTGTTTTGGGGGGTCGGAAACCGGTTTCTTGTCGAGGGTTGGTTTTACCACCAACGCTCGACTAAATTGGTAATAACAAATGCTCCAAGAAAAAAAAAGTTGTAACGAAATGAATTTAAGTTCTTAACACTAAGGTACTAAATAATTTTAAAGTAGGGGTCAGCCTGTGAATTTTGTTTATTTATAGACTTTTATGTTAATTTAATATAATTGACAAATTTTTGCCGTATTGACCAATATAAGAAGCTTTACAATCCTGACAATTAATCCCATATACGCCTGATTCCTTTAATTTGTCTTTTTATCTTTATTATTGATCAGAAGCCTGCCTAAATTATTTTTATTAACCGATATAGTTTTTTGTTTCAGTGTGGAGGGTTTTTTTACAAATAATAATATTACTAATTGAGATATTAATAAAAATAATTTAGGCAGTCATTAACAGAAACATCACAAAATTTTGATTATCCGCCTTGTTCAGACAATTTTGTTAAAATTTATTGGATCTGAGTCATAATAGTAACCCAACATACTTTAGATACGCTTAAAGAATGCTGATCGAAACAACTGTAGAGCTATTTTACATTATAGCAAACATTTAAATGCTAATCGGTTGTTTAACTTATTTAAAACATAATCTAGCTGATCAGTTCCATTATTTATTTTATTAACTGCTGGCTCAATCAAAGAAACAATTATTTGATAAAAGAAAAAAGTTAATTGCACCAGCCCTCTCGCAATCTGTTAAAACAATGGACCTTAATATCCATTTAATTATTCAATCTGGAATGGCGAAACGAATGGATTTGGGGTTGCCGATTCGCGGCAATAATGTGACGCAGTCCAATGGCTGATTTGTTACCCGATCGCATGACCCTTGACACACACGGACTACATTCACATGTATATTTATATTGATACTTTGTGGAGACCAGGAAAGGCAACCAACCCTTTCGTTGTATTGTGGTAGTAATTTGCAATCGAAACTCCTTGTCTAGGTCGACAGAATACGTAACACCGAACAATTTCCATATAAATTAACTCCACAACTGCGATACAGGTAAAGACGTCTAAGTCGATACTTGGATACATGTAAGTATGTATGTATTATACCGGAACATCCCAATCAGTATCAGATATCCGCTACTGTTTGATTAGGATAGAAATAAACTCACAGTTACGAACAATGACATGCGTATTGCAACTATCACAGCAAAGAACGATAAATTATACGAAACATGTATCAATTAGTGGAACGCTACTAGTGGAGTTGCCGTTGCAAGCAAAAAGGTCCATTCAGCCAATTTATAATCTTTGACTCAAGATTTATTACTATCCCTATTGCAATTTGTGTTTCAGGAAGCGAAAACTAACTTGGATACCAATGGCATGCCGTTTACATTTCTAAAACTCAAAAGGAAAATACAGAAGAGCTTTATACTATTGTTGTAAGTAACATCCCAAGACGAAAATCAATAATCAGTAGTCTTTACGGTCTCTATTGTCGGAATCGTGAGTCCTTCAGTACATGACAAAAAACAAGATGCAAAACCAAGAAAGTGCGAGAATAGTGGAGAGTTGCGTGGTTACATCTAGAAATATGCTAGAACGTTTGTTCGCATTTATCTTTTCATTTTTTGTTTTTGTAATTTATTGGGCTAGTTAGCCACGCATTTTTTACGTCTCCGATTTTTTGTATTGTCATGTGCATTTGCTGTCCGTTTCTTTCTTTTGCGATTTATGGTTTTATAATAGTATGTATCATATTTTTTCCTTTCTCAGTATTGCTGTTTCCTATTGTATTATTTTTTCTTTGTCTTCAAATGTGCATCTAGAGTTTAAGTTAGTTTATAGATTTATTGGGGGTAATTTGTTGACCCATCGGCCCATTTCGAGGACGTAGATGATGCACCGACACAGATTAAAATGTTGCATTTTTTGTGTTTACGTTTTCCCTCCTTTTTGTTTGTTTTGTTGTTTCAAGTGTCGGTGCATCGGAGCCACCCCTCCTGTAGGGGCGGTTCTTAAATTCATGAGAATATAAGTATTTCTACAATTCAATTCAGAAGATAACACAGTTGTTACAGTTAGTACAGTTCAATCAATTCATTCAAAAATTAGATAAAAAACATCAAACGTTTAGGAGAGATTATTTTTAGTACATTTAACATATAGCACAAATCAAATCAAGATCTCTATAAACGTATAATATCAATAACATATAGTTCAATCAATCAATCATAATCATTTAATTTTCGTAAATTAGTAGCAGTCACGACGTTCATGTAAAATTAGTGTATATAGTTGTAAATAGTTGGGTGTAATAAACAATTAAAACACGATGTCCGTTTATTGCATCGATTCCCCCATAGGAATCAAAAGAAGTGACACATCTGTGCACCGGTGAAATAATTCATTTCATCAACCTAATTATACAACGTTCCACAATAATATAAATAGGTTGTTGGTTCATAAAGTCTACATTTTAATGGTTATATTTGGTGAAAAGATTGAAATTTGATCTGAAGGAGAGTGCTAGTTAATTGTTTCCGTATGTTTTTCAGCAGTAAATACATTGGATGATAGTATAACATGAAATAATTACAGTAATGATTGCCTGCGGTCAATGTATTTCTTTCATACTTATTTATATTGCAATAAGGCCTTATTTAGAGTTCGATGCATAATAAAAGCTAAGTAAAGGTATGCTAGAGTGCTCACATATATATCTTTTTATATTTTGATAAAGGTGTTGGAAAATAAAAGGAATAAATAGCGAGTGATCATCATAGTGATTGACATCTATTGATTGAGTAAGTGAAATTTTGTTATTTATAAATTCAAGCGAGTGTTACATTGTTCAATTTATGTTTGTTGGATTGATATCAACTTATATTATTGTTGCGCTCGGTTTTTTCACATCCTAACACATTTACAAATCTAAACACATACGATATAAGATACGACCGAAAATTGTTCAAAGCCAAGTGGAGTGAACGTAAGTCTTAACTAACTTGATGTTACTTTATTTTCCTATTGTAATATGAGGCAATATAAAAGAGAATACTTGTCGAATATCACCGTTTGTGAGATAAAAATGCTTAAGTCAGTACACGCCTTAATACGCTCCTGGAAACTTTATAGTTATAAATTTGGAGAAGGACTACTCTTGTTCGTTATTTATTTATAATATACATGAAGAGTGAGATTATGGGGCAATTATAATCACATAAGTAACCTAAGAATGATTTATTGAGCCCATTATTCTCTTTATATTTCAGTGCATTAAAATTATTTCAAGTGTTAGTAAATAAACATCAATCCAACACGTGCATGCAAAATACATATACATATGCATTGTACAGTATATTCTGAATGTCCACGCTATTTAGTCATTCGTTACTGTCGTGGAATTATTAAAGGACGCAAACAAAGCATAATGACCGTGTTTGTCAGATAAGAGCACGTTTTGTTATGCGTAGGCAAGAGCATACGCCTATGCAACCTGAATTTTGAGGTTTCTCATTTATTTTACTTTTTATATAAAGTTGTGGTTTTGTTAATAATTTACTTCACCATACAAGAATGTTTTATGTATCTGTGGTGGTAGGGCAAGGCAATTTTGTGCAGCTATCTCCCCTCATGATACGTATAATTAAAGAGTGGAATTAACTAACTTTCGATTTTCAAGATTTTTTAATTGAAAATCACCAACGGTTCGACGTGTTGGAAGCATAAAGGTAATAGAACTACAGTAGGCAAGTCATCGGAAATGGGTTGTCAACAGAAATAAATAGACAATGATAGTCAGCTATACCTACCAATTAGAGCGTTACTAAACAAAGATAGAGAGAGTACCACTATTTTTCATTTCACACAACACCAACTATTTACATGTCTGCATGGGACATGCCTATGCCCCGCACGTCAGTGACAGGTCACTCGAACCCATCCATCTCGGTACTTTCTGCCTTGTCACCTTCTACAATGAGCTGTCAACTATTAAAGCGAGTGCACTGGGCGGACCGAGTCAGTTTGTTTACATCGTGCATTGACAAGTGACAGGAGCGATAGACAGGCGATCGATAGTCATAGAGTGGCGATAGTTGGATGTGAGTATAAAAAGTGGCGAAGAATACGGCGACGGGATAAATAGACTAACTAGTGTGAAAAATTGTGTAGACTTGTATTAATCAGAACTGTAGTTAATTTAATTTTAGTTGTTAATAAATTTCGTTGTTTTCGTTCGTTTAATTGTGTTTTCGTGACTGAACACGTCACAACATTTAAAAGCTGTTTTCATTCGCTAATTGTATGTAAGTACAACATTATAAATAAACTTTCGGAATAGAAATTGAAAGCGACCGTTGGCGTTGTGGTAAATGATGCCATTCAATTTCTTTTATACCTCCAACTAAAAGAGAGAATTTTTAAGTAAAAGTAAGCAACTAGAGGCAACGAGCCCTTTTCTCCTGACTTAAAACTTTTATACGTGAAAATTCTTCCTTTTGATTTTTCGTTTATATACAAAAGTCTGAGTTGACCTACTAAGACACGAACGTATATATCTGTACAGACAACTAGAGTTGTTATGGCGTTAGGTTTTTCAGTGATGAAACTCAATAGAAAGGGGGAGGTATTACGTTTTCAAATACACCATTCATAATTTATCTTAGGTACATCACAGAGAGCGCACCATGACGAAATGTAAACATTAATTTAGTTCTTATATGCATATTTATATACACGTTCTTTTCATTGCAGTTTTCTTTCCTTCTTTATGAACTTCTTGTATGTAAAGTCATCTTTAACGTGGAAGAAACGGCAAAAATGAAGTCAGATATGTAAAAGACAGCGAAATAAGAAACGAAGTCGACGAATAGTGTATCTAATTGCCACACATGCCAATGAAATTTGAAGTTGAACAGTTACGGTACTGATTCCAAATCTGACATCAAGAGTTCGAGATTATCCTAACCTCAAATTCCGAAAAGCACCATCTTTGATTCATTGTTAAGCATTATTATGTGAAAATGAACGGAAGAAAATTACAAAACTGTAGATATTTCCGACTTATCATTTATAGCTGAATTAAAATCTAACTTTAAACTTAGCCCCAGCTCACTAAAATTTTGAAATATCTAACTTCAAGTCCCACTAATTTTTCTTTTCTCTTGTTACACACGCTATGGGCCCCATCGGGATAAAATGACTTTCCATATAATTTAACTGATGTTGATAAAATCAAATATGTTTTGATTTCGCTTTTATGTAAGTAACACTTCAGTCACTTTTTTCTATACTTGTTTGTGTTTTTTAGTTTCAGTGGTTATTAGTTGTTGTAGAAAGTAAAACCATCTTAGAAAGAATCATTCAGTAGTAATAACGTAGAGGCAGTTGTTGCCATCTAGTGGATATTAGCTCCTACAGAAGATATTAAACTGGACAAGGCCTCACTGAGGTATTTAATCAGCAACGCAGCCTACATACGTGAATTCACTTAAAGCTTATCAAAAACAATTATTATGTTTTTGGTAAGAAAGGCTGCGTTGTTGATTCAACTGGACAAGTTTAAATACCTCAGTGAGGCCTTATCCAGTTTAACATCTTCTGTAGCAGCTAAAATCCACTAGATGGCAACAATTGCCTCTACGTTATTATTATATTAACTTTTCTTTATGGAACATTACAGCTCGGTCAGTAATATGTCGAGACTACCTATGGCACGCTGATGAGCTTCTTATAAGAGCGAAATCGCGATCCATGTCAGTTGGTCTCGATAAATTTCTGACCAAAAACATACTAATTGTTTTTGAATCATTCAGTAGTTTTCATTTTGTGGAAGCAATTTAATTTGGGAAGTTCAAATACCCCAAGATATCAGTAACTATTGAGGAAAATACGATACCACTTAAAAGTTAAATTTATGTCTCCAATAACTGATATTTACTGCCTTTAATGCGATATTAAATCAACTTTTGGTCAGTGCCAATGGTGTTTTGTTGAGATCTAATATGTTCTAATCGCGTTCCAGATCTATTAATTTTAACAAAGGCTACAGCGGGATAAGATAGTGAAAATTGTCCCTTGCTCGATTGTAATTTCGAATTAGCCATTCGAAAGGACATAATTGAAAACTCCTTCAGGTAAATTTTCAACCCTCTAAGTGGTAACAGTGTGGCGCTATTGTTAAAAATGTTCTAGAAATCTGAAAAAAATCAGGCTAGTTTCTTTCCCAATATGATTTTTTTTTCAGATTTTTTAAAATAAACAGTGAGCCAGGAGAAATTAATTTCGAAAAAACATATTTTTAACGATCCTGTGACCACTTAGAGGGCTGAAAATTTATCTGAAGGAATTTTTAATAATGTCCTTTCAAATGGCCTATTCGAAATTACAATCGAGCATGGAGCAATTTTCACTATCTTATATTATAGCCTTTTTGACCAAGAAGTAGTTCTTTAAAAAATGTTCTTTTTAGGAGCGGGACAAGGGGATATACGAAAAAATAAAGCAAGCACTTCTGTGTAGATAATATTGTACTTGTTTTATAACAGAAGCAGTTAATTAATCAAAATCTGTTTAATCTAACAAGAAGTTTTCTTTGAATAACTGTCTTTGTTTCGTTGGTATACCAAAAACATTCCAGGGATACAGAGGATATTCCTGAAAGCAAACTGTGGTTAAACCATGTTAATCAATCTTAAAACAAGCGCAGTTAACACACTAACAACTGCAATTAGGAAGTAATTAAATCGAGTCCATAATGTTAGTACATGATTCAGAACATGACAGAGAAAACACCCATCTTTTACCAAAATTAATTTTACTGTCAACTATGTCCCATACAAGAATTTGCTATTTTGCTCTTTTAATTAAGTAATTATTTATTAACATTACAATTATTACGAATTATTTATATTTTAGAGTTTATAAAATATTCAAAAAAGATGGCATTAAATTAGTTTTTTCATCTAAATTTTAAGGATCACAGATCCCACATTTCGAGCGCGTCCTACACAGTAGGCACAGCGTACCGAAATATGAAATCAACAGAAACAACTACTCCGAGGGCTAATACCCTTACCGGTATTGAATTACACTGTTGATTCCGATTGATTCTTAGACGAAGATATAGAATATTCACAAAAAAAAAGGCATTAAAATCCTTTTTCGTCTAAATTTTAAGGATCATATATCCCACATTTCGAACGCGTCCTACACATTTATATTTATTATATAGCCTGCAAAGGCCTTTCCGCCAGCGCCCACCTGATGAGACCCGATAGGTCGAAACCGATCGGGGATATGGCTTTCGGTACGCTGTGCTTACTGTGTAGGACGTGCTCGAAATGTGGGATCTGTGATCCTTAAAATTTAGACGAAAAAAACTATTTTAATGGCTTCTTTTTTGAATATTTAAAATCTTCGTCTAAGAATCGTTCGGAATCAACAGTGTAATTTAATGCCGGTAGGGGTATTAGCCCTGGGAGTAGTTGTTTCTGTTGATTCCAAATTTATATTTATTAAATAGCTTGTAAAAGCCTTTCTGCCAACGCCCACCTGATAAGACCCGACAGGTCGAAACCGGTCGTGGGTTATGGCCTTCGGTGCGCTGTGCCTACTGTGTAGGACGCGTTCCAAATGTGGGATCTGTGATACTTTGTAATTAGACGAAAAAGGACTTTAATACGTTCTTTTTTGGATTGTATTTCGTTGTTTTCGTTGAATTTTTATTACTATTAATTATGATTCATTAAGTTTACACCAAGGAAAACCTATTAAGCCTATGTAATGGTTTCTGGATACCCTGTATATATGTTAATCGTCGTATTTGCAACAGATTTTCACCGACTAAAACTTCGCTTTCTCAAATCCATTAGATTTTACAGATTGCAGAAGGAATCTTGTGAGAATGTTTGGCAGACTAGTACTTCAGATTGGGAAGATGCCAGAATTGTGAATTATATTGTAGTTGTATGGCTACTCTCACTGCTGGTGTCAAGAAAAGTGGCTTTTATGGTGGAAAATAACTTTTGATAAGAGACTGTAAACACACATACAAATATAACTCTGATAGGGAATACGTTTTAATAGGATTAACAAAAGCAATCTGTTTGCATTCACGTCCCGAATATAAAATTATTTTCAAATTATTTAACGGAGTTATTACAGGCACAACACTGCAGTTATTGCTTGCATAAATTCCAATTCAATTTCCACAAACAATATATTAATAGAATGCATTAATTATTCATGAACTCGACATGGTGTCGTTGATGTATACATGTTACTATAAATTATCTTTCCACATGCTAGTGTTTAAATGCGGCACAAACACGTTTACAGCAAATTCCATGTCGAAAATCATATTCTATTTTCGAAATTACATTTACTATAACAGATAGGAGTAACATTTGGGCAAGTTGTAGATCTAAGATTACAACAAAGTAATTAAATAAACAAAGAAGCTAGTAAAAAGAGCGATTATTTCAATAAACCACAAAAATAAATATAGAAACATAGGCTTTCACAGTCAGAATCTACAGTAGTATTTACATTCGGGCTAAAGGTCCGTGGTATGAATGAACGGTTACGTACAGACGTTTCGTCTACAACTGCGGCTGACATCTTCAGTGATACTGCGCTGACAATGTGGGCAAAGGTTATACGTGTATACACAGTACCATTGAAAATGACAACGGCAGTTGTCGACGAAACGTTTGGACGTTACAGTTCATTTAGACCACGCCCCTTTAGCTCGAATATAAATTATACTATGACAATTATTAATTATAAAGGATCAAATAAACACAAGTAGGTGAACGTATTATCGCATACTAAAACTAGAATATTCAATATCCGTAATTTTTTGCGACCATTAATCTGATCTAGGCCTTCCCCTGGCTCCCCTTACTCCTTCTTCTACTTTTACTATATATCTAACTATCCCTTCGTGTGTCCTACCATCTTATTTCACCTTTTCCTTATTGATTTTCATAGTGCCATGTGTTCTAGAACTCATTCTTATAAATCTTCTTTTGTAACCCTTTCTATTCACGGTATTTTCAACAACCGCCTATAACACCACATCTCAAATGCTTCTAACTTATTCTTTTCTATCTCGAACACCGTCAATGTTTCGCACCGCACCAATAGGTAGAAAGCCGTGCTCCAAACATACACCTTACTTTATACTTCTCCCTGATTATTTGAAGTGAAGTAGAAAAATCCGTACTTGATAAGGTAATTAAAAATATTAACCAAATCATCATCAAATGAAAAGCATCAATCGGTGGTGTAAAAATATTTTAAACATAATATTACAATAATAAGAACTTCAATTATTAATTAATATTACATTTAAATTTCTTTTCAGTAGCTATTGATGTATGTACCCCCTGAGGAAGCTCTCAATAAAGAGCGAAACTTTGGATAGAATTGTTTAATTAATATTTTTAATTACTTGACCAAGTCCGCATTAATTTTTTTTAATCATTTTCGAATATTCAAACTAACCGTCTTATTAAATACCATTCTTATACCTTAGTTTCAAGGATAAGCCGTCAACCTTATAGAGAAGTTTTAAACAATTGATAAGGCACCATAAACCGGTGTCACACGATAATTAGGGTGGCTAATTTTTACTAAAAAAAATTATTCCGTATGTTTGTTTTTATGTAATAATGATCCCCTTAAATAATTACAATATCAATGAACTTCTTTTTTCTTTGATTTTTATTTTTTACCACGTCATTCCTTTCTACAATAAAAATGACGGATTCTCATCAATTTATGGTTGAGGATATTTCTGTTTATTTTCATAAAACAACACCTTAATAATATTACTATTTCGAGCTCTCATTCATTAAATTCATAATTTCAATGTAGTAAAAAATCACATGGTCATAAATAAAGTACCGCAAATTTCTGCGTTCACGTATTAATATAATTATTTTCATTTTTTATAAAGTCCTTGATTGTTTACCAAGAAGAAAATGAGGATGCTTCTTAAAATGTCTGAACTAAACGCCTTTATAGAGAATATAAAAAACATATCAGTCGTAAGAAGGGATCAAATCATTTCAAATGCTTAACACATTTATTTTGATAAATTATAATTTATTTAAAAGTTAAAGTTACTTTACTAGGGAAAGGTATTCCCTAAAATCTGAGAATAAATTGTACCATTTCGTTGTTTTGTAAATGAGGTCAACTTCAGTAGATTAAATTCGCGTTCTATTGCGGCTTTATTTGCCGATGTTGTTTATAGTTGGTTCTTGTTGTAGGCTACATGGCCGTCAAAGTTACGATAACGGTCGGTTATTTTATGATTCTCCCGTTTTCTGATACTTCGGACCTAAAAGTTGGTGGCTTAGATATTAGCGAAAGCAATTTCCTGACCCTAATCTGATCAATTATACAGAAGGAAGTTCTCGATTAGCACTAAACGAAAATTTACTGGACTACGTTGAAGAATTTTAAGGAACAAGTAATAAAGTTTAAATTGTTGATGCAGACTAAAAAACTAAAAAATTAGACGAATATTGAATACATAAAACTTGTTCCGTTAAATCAATCTAGCCCCAGCATATTCAGATTTTGGTATATGGAATTTTAAAAATTCGAAGAATGCTAATTTAACTAATGAGCTTGAATACATTAATAGGATATTAATTAGGTATTGAATTAATTTGTATCGATACAGATTACCTCATATTAATGAGGAAAATTTTGTTACTGAACTAGTGTGGTCCTTATTCGGGTCTAAAGGCCGAAGTTGGTTGGAATTACGTTTCGCTAGCACGAGTGTCGAGCTTCTTCAGAGGTCCTTTCATCTCCGATGCTGGATATTGACTGTAGTCTACATACCTGTAGTTTACAAGCTCTCCACTCGTGCAAGAGAAACGTTAGGAACCAATTCTAACCAACGACGGCATTTAGACCTGAATAAGGATTATACTAGTTTAAATTTTTCAAATTTGTTACTTCCAATAATTTCAATTGAAGCCAACAGAATTATAAGAAAGAACTTGACATTATAAAAATTATTGCTAAGAATAACGGATATAAAACTAAATTAATTGATGAATTGATTAGAAACAAAAAGAAAAAACTAATTTTGAGCAAATTTTATAAGTGTAAACAAGAAGACAAACAATTCAAATTAATTAATTATACTAGTAATAATATCAACAAAATTTGTACTGAACTAAAAAAATCAGGAATAAAAACAATTTTGATCAATAAAACTAATTTAAAAAGCATTTTAACAAACAACAAACAAAAAACCGATAAATTACAAAAAAGTGGTATATATAAGCTGAACTGTAAGGATTGTAATTCCTTTTACATTGGTCAAACAGGTCGTAATTTCAACATACGTTTAAAAGAACACGAAAAAGATAAAAAAGACAAAAAGATATCTACAGGCATAAGCCTACATTGCCTAGAAAATGGCCATAAAGTCGACAGAGATAACTTCAACCTATTACATATAGAAAATAAAGGTCAACGTTTAAATATTTTAGAGCAGTTCGAAATTAAAAAAGCCTTTAGAAATAATTGTAACATAACAAATGATAAATCCGAGTTCCAAGACACACCGGTGATTGACCAATTTCTGAAGAATTACAACCCGACAAGGGTTTTTCCCTAAATAACTATACCTTTGTATAACTACCTCTAATATACTTGTACCTGTACATCTTATTACTTGCAATACCTAACTATAAATACTTTTTGAATTTTGTATAAATAACATTAAGTTACAGTTTAAATTTAGTAAATATCTATTACTCTTGAGAAAGACTTCGGAAGTCGAAACATATGTAGAGTGTGTTAATAAACATATTTGAAACATCTAAAAGCATTTTGTTTATATATATTTTCAATTAATTTGTTACTTCTGTTACGCCCTCGCCGGGACTACAATCCGGGATCCTTGGGTTTATGCGCCAATGCTTTTGTCACTCAGCTTCGACAGGTTACAACAGTAACAACGACGAACGTACTTACTAAGTCACAGAACGTCGGAATCAATGTATATTATTATTATGATTAATTCATTCTACATTCACTTGATAGAAACTCATTTTAATACTTAGTAAGAAATAAAACACTAGAAGTTTCCACAAAATTTGTTTAATAAACTCAACAATTGTTTCACCTAACTTAGGCTTCTTCAGAAGTAATACATTTAAACTGAACTAAACAGCTACATATATATAGTTTAAGAATTAAGGCGGAGGGTAAATAAAGAGGTAAAGTAGTGGTGAATTATTGAAATCAATTTGATCGTTCAAAAGAATGTTGGTATTATTAAAGTTATTAATTTCCAGAGATTCTAATTAGGATAGTCTAAGATTTCTATTTTCCACATGTAAGATTTCAAAATTATCATTAGAGATGTGTTCCTCTTTATTAAGGTATTTAGCTTCGTTTGAATTTAATTTATTATTATCATAGGATTTATTATTTTTATTTATTCGTTTTTTGAATGATCTTCCCGTTTGACCAATGTATATATAGTTACAAGAGTTGCGAGTTAGTTTATACCCCCTGACTTATCCTCTTTATTAACTTTGTCTTTGTTATTTTTGATATATTTGCCCAAGGTATTTTGTGTTTCATATGCTACAATGTTAATAAAGAGAATAAGTCAGGGGTGTATAAACTAACTTGTAACTCTTGTAACTATATATACATTAGTCAAACGGGAAGATCATTCAAAAAACGAATAAATGAACGTCAAAAATCCTATGATAATAATAAATTAAACTCAAACTACGTCAAACACCTTAATGAAGAGGAACATATTTTTAACGATTTTACTTGTGGAAAATAAAAATTTTAGACTATCCTTATTAGAACATCTAGAAATTAATAAGTTTAAAAATACCAACATTCTTCTTAACGATCAAATTGATCTCAATAAATCTCCACTACTTAGCCTCTTTATTTATCCCCCGCCTTAATTCTTAAACTATATATAAGTCGCCTAGCTTAGTTTAGTTTAAATGTATTACTTCTGAAGAAGCCTAAGTTAGGCGAAACAATTGTTAAGTTTATTAAACAAATTTTGTGGAAACTTCTAGTGTTTTATTTCTTACTAAGTATATTATTATTAATTAAATACATTAATGCGTTATTAATTATTGAATTAATTTGTATCCACTATAGATTATCTCAAATTAATGAGGAAAAATTTGTTACTGCTGTCACGCCCTCGCCAGCAATCGAACCCGGGACCCTTAGCTTTACGCGCCAATGCTTTTACCATTAAGCTACGAGAGGTGACAGCGACGAACGTACTTGCAATTACGATAAAATAATAACCATATATCTATTTTTAATTGTGATTGTATTGTGGCTAACAACTAGGTGAAACATTTTTTTATAATAAAATAATGAGAATAAAAATAGCACTTTTATTTTTGTTCTAATTTGGTTTGTTTGGTTTTGAGACTAGGATTTCTTGAAACTATAAAGTGGTAAAGTTTTTCTGCGTCATATTTTAATTCGGCATCGATGATGATTACTTTCATTTCTGATTCTTTTTCAATTCTTCATAGTTATATTCCCGAAAAAGAGAAGGCTTTAAAAAATAGTGCACTATTATGGTAGCTGGAAATCAGACAAGAACGAAGGTAATCGTTTTCAATGTAATTTTCAAAGGTGAACTTAAATGATGCTCTAGAATTTCCCTAAATAATTGAAATTTCAAGATTGCTCTCAAATAAAAAAAAACGAATTAGTAGCATTTTAACTTAAGAGTTAAAATATTTCAAAATATTCATCTATGGGGAAATTCTGAGGCCAGAGTCTAATTCAGTGATAAAACATACCTCGGTAGGGTACTCTTAAGATCTCTTTGTCCTATTATTTCACATAGTAATGCATTCAGAAATACCAAAAATTGCATTTTTTGAGTTTTTGGGTAAGAATATTTTAAAATCTTGACATGCTGAGGCAATTATGAGGCTGTATTTGGACTCAATGTCGCAAATTACAACGTAAATGGTTGCTGCCCTTTTATTTTGTTCCTTTTTCCAATCCCTGATTTCGTTAATTGGTGATTACTATCTGTAGATATTGGCTGCTATAAGTTCACAGAGTGGCTTATCAGAAGGAGAATGAGATAAATGGGGATTATTCGTCTGTTCTAACCTGTGGTCATTTTTTTTACTCCAAGTACATATAGTCGCAAAGAAATATAATAGGGTCAATTTAAAAAGGCTAAGTCGGCAATAAATAATTTTAATGCCTTCTTTTTTTGTATATTTTATATCTTCGTCTAAGAATCTATCGGAATCAACAGTGTAATTCAATGCCGGTAGGGTAGGGGTATTAGCCCTCGGAGTAGTTGTTTCTGTTGATTCCATATTTATATTTTTATTTAGCTTATACCTGATGAGAACCGATAGATCGAAATCGGTCGTGGGATATGGCTTTCCGTACGCTATGTCTACCGTGTAGGACGCGTTAGAAATGTGGGAGCTGTGATCCTGATATTTAGGCGAAAAAGGATTTTAATGCCTTAAATCATTAAATTTAAATATTTTACAACCTCATTTGGTGAATTATATTGTACTAACTGTAAATTAGAACATTATTATTCTGTGAACAGAGAGGCGAATCGTGTAATATTACAAAATGTGTCGAATAGTAGTAAAATTTATTGCCTACTTCGTCTTCTTATATGAGATTTTATTAATAAAAGCAAATAAGATACTATGTAACATACTGTAACCAATTTTCTTGTTGCTTGAATTTATTTAAACAATCTAGAATATACAACTGATTTATTTAATTCTAAATTACACTATATACACTTATGTGTATTGCAACTATGATTATTTATATTACCTACTTATATCACTGGGTTTACTTTATTTTATTTGCATTGTTTTCCAACACGTGTTTTTATCGAACTGTCCCAGGCTGTTTATTAACAACCTATTTATTTTATGGTGGAATGTTCAACGGTTTTTCTAGAAGCAACCACTCCACTCTCCTCTATTACCGTACTTTCGTTGTTCTGTGTCTTGTTATTTGTAATGTGTTAAAGATTAACTATCCCTTGAACAAAGGTTGTCGACTATTGATCTTTGCCTCCAGGTCTCGCCCGCAAAAGTACCAAAAAATTGTTACAAATTGACCCGCGACTATTGTTTCATACAGTAGCCTCTTTAGACGTGTAGTAAAATTGTTATAAAAACCTACTAAATAACCATAATGAAACCTTACTAAATATGTTATAAAACCAGATTAGGTAAATAAAAACGATTAAATAAGAGTAATAATAACGGTTAAATAGAGATGATACAAAAAGAAAAAAAGTGAAAATAACATTAAGCCATTCACATACCTAGGAAATTTAACGTTAAAAATTAGTAAATATTTAAATAATAGTCGCTTTTCATTTAAAACTAATAATTCCTTGGGTTCACTAATTAGAAATGATAAAGACAAAGTAGATATAAAAATTAAATCAGTAGTGTACAAATTAGAATGTAACGATTGTAATTATGTATATATAGGTTAAGCAGGTCGAACATTTCAAGAACGTGTCAAAGAACACAAAAGAAATTAATTAAAAAAATGTAATTCGGCATATGCCTAACACCATAACTTAAAATTATACACATAGCAAGTAAGAGTCAGAAATTAAACCTATTACAAAGTTTAGAAGTTAATAATTAATAAATTAGTAATTTTATTGAACAATCAACTAGATGTGAATAACTCCCCTTTATTAAATTTATGTTTTAAACCCCGTTCTTAATTTTGTATTTAGTATATAAGGTTTGTAGAATGTAATTGAGTTATCATATTTCATCCACCTGATGAAGCCACAGTGTGGCGAAACGGTAGTTGTGCAGTTTTAAAATAAAAAAATTTGAAACTTTAAAACAGTGTTTCTTTTTATTTTATCGTTAAAATGGAGTTTCAGTAAGTAGAGGGTAATATAGTGAATAATTAGAATTCTTTTTGTACTCTGTTATTATTGTAAAAATCGCTTTTAGCCTTACAAGTGAATTGTGACAGAACACTATAAAACACTGCTTGCATTAATTTCACCCTATTGTGTAGCCCAAAGTAGGGTAGGTATCCAATTTTTAAATTGAATCTAGTGTTGCAATCCTATTAATTTCTCCAAAAACATATTAAATCCCTTGTTTAAATGTTGTAATGTGGTTGAAATAAGTAGACTAAGTCGCTTCATGGGAAATAAATTACAGGCAATTTTAGGATTACTTTTGTGGGACTCTTAAACTAGATACTAGTTGATTAGAGAACTAATTTATTTTCGAAAACAGCGCTTAAATAAACATAAAGGTTACGACGACGTTATGATGGTGTGTTTGCTAACCATATTAGTTCATTCTCTTCGTGTACTGGATTCTAATTCAATCTTCTAGGAAAATCATATTTATAGGCAAATACATTCGATATTAATTTGTTGAAAGATCTAACTGAACAAACAAAATAACATGAACTTATATGTAAAATAGTATACAGGGCGGTTTCTAACATTATCAATACAGGCAAGGTTCGATTTGTTAACCGTTAATAATGGATTGTCTATAACTGAAAACAACACTGAATTGGTTGACAGACAACGAATCCGTAACATTGACACGTCACGTCTGTGATAATCATCATCCCCAAAGAGAAACGGAATGCACATTTGTCATGACGACCATCAAAATGTTACGTCGAAGCTGATTTATTAACGGTTTCAACTTCCTGATGCTGTAATAAGTGATTTTAATGTCGAGACTTGACATTTGATTTTGAAAATTCGAATTCTGATTCACCACTTTTACAGTTATTGTAAAAGTTTGGTCATTAGTCATTTTATGGTTGGTATAAAAGAAAGGGAGGCAATTTGGAAGTTTACCTTATAAAAATAAACAAAAAACAAGTTTTATAATTGTGCAAATGTCAATAATATGATTCAACAAAAAAAGCGTGTACCACAATTTTCGTAGACGAAGACAAATTTCTCAAATGTGGGATATTTGATTCTTAATATTTAGATGAATAAGCATTTTAATGGCTTCTTTTTTGGATATTTTATCTTCGTCTAAGAATCTTTAGAAATCAACAGTGTAATTTAATTCCGATAGGGCTATTAGCCCTTGGAGTAATTGTTTCTGTTGACTCCATATTTATACTTATCATATAGCCTGTAAAGGACTTTCTGCCAGAGCCCACCTGATGAGACTCAATGGATCGAAACTGGTTGTGGGATTTGGCTTTCGGTTCGTAGTGCCTGCTTGGTGGGACGCGTTCCAAATGTGGGATCTTTGATCCTTAATATTTAGACGAACAGGGATTTTAATGCTTTCTATTTTGTATAACCTATTTTTCAATTATATACCACTCTCTCTTTCTATCAAAACCTCATCCCCTTGCAGCCCCACTTTCTGATCCTAAACCAACCACCTTGCTTATTCCATATGATAACCCAATTAAATATACTGAAGTCTCAATGATTCGACGTACACTCCTCTTTACTTATTTTGAGTCTATCTTAAGAAAGGTTAATAAAAGTGCAAGGACAGGCAGTATCAAAGAGAGAAGTGACAATCACTCGAATCAGTCAATAACACTATTGCAATCGATATTCTTACTCGATTTCCTTAAAAGTTTTTTAGATGCTTTTAAGTACTCAGTAGTTTAAGTTTTAAATTGTATTAATTAACGTCATTTTCAATAACTATAGTGAGTTCTTAATCAAATATAGAGTTCTTCAAACTAGGCGTCAACAACTGATATATCATCCGCAGACCTAAGTATGCTAATAATTTTCCCCTATATATCTAACGCTAATGGTGTCCTATATTTAACAATATTAATTGGATCTTCTATATATAGATTAAAAATTAACGGAGACAATGTATATCCTTATGTAACTCCCTCCCTAATATTTACTTCTCAACCTTGCTGTTCAAATTCTAAAACTATCACTGTTCCATCCCTATATCTCGTTTTTCAAATGTATTTAGCATTTTTCCCGTTTAACAAAGCTTTTTCTATATCTGTGAATTCTACAGACGCGCTTTTCTGCTTTAAGTTTAGTTTTAAAATTAGAATAATAGTAATGAAATGGGTACATTTTTTTTAACTTTTTTTTAATTAAATTTTGCCTACTATAGATTACCTCAAATTAATTGTCGCAATTTGAAGTAATCTGTGGTTGGTAAACAAAGTATTGAAATCAACTTCTGCAAAACAATTCCCTAGTATATCATTTCATCGATTTATTAATTAATATAAATATAGAATCAACAGAAGAAACTACTCCGAGGGATAATACCCTTACCGGTATTGAATTACACCGTTGATTCCGAACGATTATTAGACGAAGATACCAACCCAAAAAAAGGAAAGTATTAACATACTTTTTCGTCTAATTATAAAGGATCACAGATCCTACATTTGGAACGCGTCCTACACAGTAGGCACAGCGCACCGAAAGCCATATCTCACGTCCTGGTTTCGACTTAACGAGTCTCATGAAGTAGGCGCTGGCACACTGTACCTACTGTGTAGGACTCTTTCCAAATGTGGGATTTGTGATACTTTGTAATTAGACGAAAAAGGATTTTGATACCTTCCTTTTTTTTATTTATTAATTAGTATACATTAATTTCGACGATTCTGTGACTTTGTAAGTACGATCGTGAGAGCATTCGTGTGTAAAGCCCAGATCCTGGGTTGAATACCCAGTCAGAACGTGACAAAACAAAAATATTTTTTTATTAAATTGAGGTAAACTATAGTTGGTAAAAAATTAATTTACATTAACGTGTAGTATTACAGAAAATTAATACAGAATGGCTCAAAAATTATCCGTATCGTCTTAACTCCTTTATGAAAGCAAGCCTTATTGCATTTCAAAACACCTTCATCTAACTTTAAGTTCTTGTAGCTTGGTTGTAATAAATAACGAGATTAATATTCGGACATCCCAGCGCAGGGCGCGAAGAAGCCACAACGTGTAGCGTATAAACTTAATGCCTTCAAACAAGGTATTGCACTTGGTTGCATCTCTCGTAGTAAGCAACGAAAGTTAATCCGCAAAGTCATAAATTAGTACCGACATACACGAAAAGGGATCACAAACATGCACACCTACATTATGCATGGTTAATGCAACGTTAACAGGAAACTATACACAGCCATCCCAATTGTAGATGCAAACTGAGAAAGGGTAATATTTTATGCGGCATCGTTTTCATGACGCAGCTTCTTCCTCTGATCCACTGTAGTCAGCTTTTATTGAAATGTCGTAACGCATAACATCCGAATACATACATAAATATATACGTAATTTCGTATATACGAGGAATATTTTTTAAGTAAGTACCGTTTTGAAATTAATAAAAAACGTGCAAATGTATCTTAATAATCTTATATTTACATGAAATCCTGTACCTTAATCTACTTTTATACATAATTTCCTTCAATATTGAAGCACTTGTCATAACGTTTGACCAGTTTTTGAATACCCTTCTCATAGAACTCTGCCGCCTGACTTATTGACTGTTAACCACTGCATCACAACTGTTTAGAATTCATCATCCATCGTCTTGAAGACGCTGACCGTCCAGATGTTTCTTCAAGTGCAGGAACAAATGGTAGTCACTGAGCGCCAAACCAGGGCTGTACGGAGGATGATCTAGAGTTTCCAAGTGAAGAGATGTGATGAGATTTTTTGGTCCGATTAGCCATATGCAGACGGGCATTGTCAAGCACATTTGTGCGGCCATCTTTAAATGCTCTCACCCACTTCCTTACCATTCCATCACTCATAATATTTTATCCGTAAACTGCATAGACCTCACGATGAATATCAATCGGTTTTATTCCTGTAGCACTAAGGAATAGTATAACAGCCCGGACTTCACAGTCGGGGGAATCACGATTATCGGAGGCATCTTAAACACTCGTTGAACAACGTAAACAAGGACGAATCAGACTGTAATGGCGTCAGTGCGTAGGTGAAAAATGTAGGTAGTCAGTACGCATGCGTGGAACACTGACTGCAGCGCTGCGGTGGCAGAATTTCAAAACAGTACTTACTTAAGAAACATACCTCGTATATGCATATACAATAAATACACGCCGATCGTGAGATTTATGTATCAGATATTTTGTATTTTGTATTTGGCCGACGTCCCATTCTGCATTATGCAGGCAATCTCGTATAATACTGGCGCGCTTACCTATACCTTCGCACACGGATTTGCTTATTCAACACTAGCCGGTCTACTGGATTGGAAATGTTACGAACGAAAACATAAAAACCCAATAAAAGCGCAGAAATAGATGAATATAACGAATTGCCTTGGATGGTCCTGTAGTTGTTCTCTTCGGCGTTAAAATGGATTTTAACGACGTCACTGAATTTAACCAGTGGGTCAAACGGAAGTATGTCGATTCTTATTACACTTTAAAGATGACAGGAATTATTGTTTTTGTTAATTTCACAGTAACAGTAACGTTGATAGATTGTTTATAGCATTTGTATTGAATTAGCGGATACTTGGTGGAAGTCAAACATCTTTAATCAAATATAAAAACACTATAATTTATAACTTCCACAATTTATTAACAACTTGAAATATGTTTCACCAACACTGTGACTTCTTCAGAACTACAAGTACTTACTTCTAATTTATTATAAATAGTATTCTTAAGGTGGTACATTATAATTGAGGAAAGGGAAAAGGTTTAACAATGGTGATTCGTTGAGATCTAGTTAATCATTCAGTAATCTATTAGTGTTTGTATATTTATTAATTTCTTTAGATTCTAATAAAGTAAGCTTTAAGCTTTTATTATCAAAATGTAAAGTCATTAAATTTGCATTAAATATATGATTATTTTATAAGACATGTTTGGCATTGTTTGAATCTGTTTTTTTATTTTTGTACGATCTGAAATGTTCGTTCAAACGAATTTTAAAATTCCTGCCCGTCTGACCTATATAGATTTTTGGACAGGACTAAACTTGGTATCTGTCAGATTTTGGTAATTTATTAGTTTTGTCTTTATTATTCTTTATAATAAATAACTGTTTATTATAATAAATAAATTAAGTGAAGCGAAGGTAGGGGTAGGGAGACGAAAAATTGGAAGAAAAATTTTCGATATATAGGAGACAAATAACTTGTTTAAATATACAAAAGTAAATAAAACAACGTAGAATTAACTTTAAGTTTAAAAATGTATTTAACAAATGGAATGTAACACTTGTCGAAAATAGCAAGTGCAACTTAAGGTCAATAGTTTCAAGAACCACATCAAAACCAAATGTATTGGATAAAAGTGGCATTTATAAAATATATTGCAACAGTTGCAATGCCTGCTATATTGGACAAAGTGGTAGGTCAATCAATGTTAGAATATCTGAGCATGTAAAAAGTATAGACAAAAAGGACACCAAAACGGACTTTTCAGAACATTGTGTCTTACTGTACTCCATAGTGGTATCAGAAAAAGCAAAAAATTCTCACTCTTAGAAGCGCTAGAGATTAAAAAAACCCTGTCAAAAATCTTAATTTAGTCAATAACCATATGGAGTTAGATTTTGTGAACTCCCCACTCATTTTAAGCAATTAAGATTAAGTATATATATTGTCGCACTAGCTTTTAAAATTTGATATAAGATTTTACTCTAATCCTTTGATAATGGTCGTGTGACCGAAACTAGTTAAGATATCGGTGAAACATTCCACATTGTTTTTATTTAATTTTGTATGAACTTAGAATGTAATAATTTTTTAATTGTTGTTTCAATAAATTTCTAAGTATCCAATTATGCTTTAGACCGGATAAAAAAATAATTTGTAATTCGCGTTACCTCAGTAATAATGGTCCGGAACAAATAATTTATTCAGTTTCCGAATGTTTCCCGGTTTATCTCATCGCTGAAGCCATTATTGATCTTGCAGATAGGCTTTGTAAACAAGCGATTATTAAGGTGGAAAATTGGTTAGAACTAGTCGTTGGGGTGGAGCTTCCAATTAACACTCCATTAGCCCTTTATAAGAGGCGATAATAATGGTTCGCAAAGGCCCCATAGTAGAAATATGTTCAACCCGTTGTGTTGTAAACTGCGGAACTAATTCATTATTAAGGTGGTTATTGTAGGTACTCGTTTTATAAAATGAAAGGCCTTAATTTACAACTCTAAAAAAAGAATAACGAATTGTAATTTTAGTTTGAATTTTACAAATTGACGTTAATTGTTGTTACCTCTTGCTTACTTGTTTAATAAAATCTGAACAATGGAAGAGGTGAGCACAAAAATAATGGATGATGGAAACAACGAGTTGTTAAAGGAATGCATGAAGGTAGAAAGATTAGAGGGGAAAATATTAGACAATGTATGAAGAAGTTAGTCTGGCTAGAAACGGTAACATGGAAAGATAAAATAAGTAAATAATAATTAGTAAAAGTACCAATGTCTGATGATGATTTCCAAACCAAATTAAACAGAATTTATAAAATTGCAGTTAACAACGGATACAGAATTTCACTAGTAAACTAAATATTAAACAAAAAATTTCAACTAGAAACTACAAAAAGTATCTACCCCATAATAAAAACTAAACCGAAAGTGAGTAATATTGTTATAAATATCAACAATAGTTTTATTAGCTTCAGAACTACTAACACTTTAGGAAAATATATGATAATCAATAAATACAAAACTCTTAAACATTTATTTTCAGGAGTTTATTTATTCACTTGTAAAGACTGTCCTAAAGTGAACGTCGGTCAGGCTGGTAGGAAATTTTAGACCCGCATAAATGAACATTTTAGTAGCTTCAATAATAAAAAAGTAGATTTTACCTACGCACAACATCTTATAGAAAATAACCACAACTTTAATTTAGATTATAAAATTTTACATAGGCAAAATAAACCTTTCAAATTAAATTTACTAGAACAACTGGAAATAAATAGATTTCAGAAAAAAAGGAATAATTTTAAATGATCAGTTAGAAGGCAATAGTTCCCCTTTAATTAATTTAAATTATAATAAATTGTAAGAATTAACCCTCACCCCCATACTGTATATAACTAGGATAAGTTAAGTTTAGTTTTTTTATAATCATCACCTGATAATGCCACTGTGCGGTGAAACAATATTGTAGTGAAGCAATAAAATTTTCCTGAAACTTTTTTGTTGTTTTATTTTTGTAAAAGTATGGATAAGTTTCATCAAGTACTAGCTACTACCATAAAAAAATAAGTAACAAAAACGAAGCCGGAAATAGAGTATTGGTAATAATATGAATATAGGGAGATCGAATAGGGACAAAAAAAGAGAAACACTAAAAAAGGGTTACCAAGAAACACTGATAAGATTGAGAATTAAGCAATAATTGTTTTTAATTTTTTATAAAATTATTTGTTTTGATTAATATTCTGAACAATGTGAGTGCTGAAGGAAGCGAGGACGGTTCCAGTGGTGCACAGAACCGGTGGGACCGAAGTTGCCACTAAAAATAAAGATCTACCTGCTACAAAATTGGGGTTTTAAAAGTAAACAACCAATCTTGCCACTAGAGAAAAGGGTGCTCACCTACCTGATAAGGTAGTGTTAAGGAGTGTGGTCCTTGTGTTACGAAAACGACAAACACGTCTGAATCATTTCACTTAAAATTTAACCAATCTTTTTACACAGCTCATCCATCAATATATATATATATATATATATATTTGTCGAGAAGTTAAAAGAATTTCAAATTGACACTTATGTCAAGATTCAAAGTTTAGAAACACCTTTCAAAATTGAGGATGCCTCCGTAAGAAGTAAAGTGAAAACTATCATGGAATTGTGTGAAAAATATAAAAACAAAATAATATCGAACATCAACTATATAAAATGTGTATCATATTTACGTTAAAAAAATTATTGACTGATATATGTGTAAGTATGTATTTATAATGCCTTATTAATTACTGTTAAATAAATGCCATAAAATATCAATAAAGTATTTTCCTTTCTCATTAGAATAATTTCTACCTATTAGGTGTTAGTGGCAGAATCGGTTGTACCTTTTCAAATACCATTTTTGGTCAGTGGCAAGCTCGGTTGTACCTTTTTTGGTCAGGTATAATTTGGTGGCACCTTCGCCTACTACCCATAGAACTACCCTGGTGACCCAGTTAAGCATTCGGCGACACTCTTGACCAGACTTACAGAATTTATTTGGTTTACTACCAAAAAAAAAAAAGAAATTATTCAACAAACACATACCTTTCGGATATGATGTAAATATCCTAAATTATTTTTTAATATAATAAATTTAGCCATGAGGTCGCAAAAATACATAATTATCCAATATTATAAAAAACGGTTAAATTTGAACAAGTTAGAATTTTAGAAAATTTGGCTGTGTTTATAGTTATTTTATTCTTTTTTATATTGATATAAATTAATTAAATTCTTACCATTATCCTGTTCTGTAGACTATGGTCTGAAAGTTCTAAAATTTTCTTTTCTGTTAAAGTAATTTTCCATAAACGTACCCTATTATCTTTGACCTCAATTCTTTCCCCCTTTTGAATTTATCGCAAACTAATTATTCAAAATGACGTAAGGACATTGAATATCCTATAAACTTGGTACATTAGTCTACTGAGCGTATATAATACGTAGTTTAGTTTATAATATGCGATAAATGTAGGCAACTATTGATCAAACATTTCTGCTCGTTTCCATGATGGCCTCGTTTGACTTTGTAAACGAAAAATTCACGCTATTGAAAGTTAATTATTCAATTTTACAGCCCATCTGGCTTATGTAACTAGATAATTCCAAATATGCTAGTTGAACCCGTCCAAGTTCGTCTACGTCTGTAGATGGTGCATTGCACTAAACTGTATTGGCTGAAGTATTTATGGATGATTTTGAAAGCAAATTATTTAGTTTGGTAAATCCGTTAATAAGTTATGAACAATAACATCTCTTTTACGATCGAAAAAGAAGTTAACAATAGTATTTAACAACTTCTTGGAAATATATTTGAAAAAAGAATCAAATAAATTTGTTTCTAATATTTTTCGTAAACCTACTACAATCGACACAGTTATTCCGGCAAATTTTCACATCTCAAACAAGTAAAGCATTCAGTATTTCATTCCCTACTAAATAGACTGATTAACATACCTTTATCAAATCCAGATTTCAATACAGAGTTATCAAATATTAAAAATATTGCTTTTGCCAATAGTTATTCCCCCCTGACTATTGATAAATTACTAAATAAAAAGTTCAAAAAACAAGTTTCTACCATATTGTACAACAGTTCTTCCCTTTGTCCTATCAAATATGTTAATAATTTTAGCTATGAATACAAGTTTCTTTTACAAAATAAGTTCAACTGTAATATAATCGAAACTAACTCCACTAATCTTACTTTAATGATATGTAATCTTAATGTTAGTGTTCCCCAGTCTAAAAAATCGGGTATATATCAAATTTTTTGTAACAATTGTGATGCTACAAACATTAGACAATCAGGCAGGGTTATCGGTAAACGCATTTCAGAACATAATGCGGCTATAAGAAACAAAAAATGTAATTCCAGTGGGATAGCTGAACATTGTATTGAGTTAGGTCATTCCATAGATGTAAATAATTTCAAACTTCTGCATTCAAGCATTCCCAAATCAAGAAAATTGTCTCTTTTAGAAAATTATGAAATTAAGAAAGCTATATTAAATAACCTTAACTTAGTTAAAAATCTATTAGAACTAACCACCTATAAATAGCAGCGAGTAGTTCTTAATTTTAGTAATCATCTGTATTTCTCTTGGAAATGGCCTTATTAAGCCGAAACAAATTTGTCGAGTTGATAAATAAACTAGTGAAACTTGTCCTTTTATTTTCTTTCTTGTGCTTCGCATTGCACTCATATTTTGACCGTGGTGTTTCTCTATACAGCAACCTAATTTAATCTAATGATTCCGGCAGCGGGCGCTTAGCTATATATTATCTATAACCTCACGACGACCGAATATTTGCATTTAAACACAATAGATTGGTGATTTTTAATTAAAGATTCTGATTAAACGACAACATCGTGGATATCGTAAGTATGCGTTAATTAGTTCAATCCATTAATTAGACGTTTAGAACTTTATATTTTGTACCGCACGACGAGGTAGCTCTTCAAAATTAGTTTACAAACTCACTTGTACGCTTGCACCATATATATTAGCTATGAAGTGATGCATATGTATTTGTGTTGTTTAAATTGGTATACGTATTTATTGTTTGAATCACTATAGACATTTTTATGTGAAACCATTTACATACAAATAGTAGTTAACTTGACGTCTACCCTGAAGTAGCTAAATCGAAGAGATTTTCTCAAGGCAAGGGTCGCTTGGCATGCGAAGGGTTGGTCAACAAAACAACTATTTTCTCCTTTTCGTAACGTTTATTTATAAACAACTAATTCAAACTATCAATAGTGACCATTTGATGAAACATATTTAATAAATGTAATAAATTAATAGTAAAATTAACCACAAAATAGATTCTTTATCAAAAAATTCAATATCCAAGTAATTTCCTCCAATCAAAACAACAATAAATCCTTTATAATAAATAACAAACCCAAATTAGACTCACTACAGAAAAGTGGTGTCTATTCGTTAAATTGTGTTGATTGCAATGCGATATACATAGGTTAAAGTGGACGTTCGATTGGTATTAGACTAAAAGAACATTTATACTCTATAAAGAATAAAATACTAAGCACAGGAATGGCAGACCATTGTGTAGTCAACAACCATAAATTAGATAAAGCCAAATTATTACATTCAGCTTCAAAAATCAATAAATTAAACCATTTGGAATCTCTAGAAATTAAGAAAGCTGTAAATTTAAATAAAAGCATGACAAATTACCAAATAGAATTAGCTGCTAACAACACCCCGCTACTACTAACAACATTGTAAACAATTTTTCAGATATGTATCCCCACCATTTATGTACCTACATATACACTTTTCAATTTTAATTTTAGTGATTGTTTACTCTTGATAATGACCACATGTCGGTCGAAAAAATATTGCCGAGTACATTAAATTATTGTTGAAACATCCAAAAACTTGTCTTTTATTTATTACATTTATAAACAACTAATTAACTAAATAACTATACCAATTTACCGATGTCGATAGACCCCTGGACCCTCTCCTTACGCAGACTTCTCGATAACTTTGCGGAATTACTTAATTTCCACGAAAATTGTTTACCCTGGCTCTTTATAGGACTGCTTATTTGCATTTTCAACAACTAGAGCTTAGTCATGACCCACATGCGTTGTGGTTCCGTGCAACGCAAACTCCGCTGAATGTATAATAATTAATATAATGAAATTTGAATAACGTTTCCGTGTTTCGTAAATTAACCCGACTCTATTTTAGAATAAATGAAAAAAATAATATAATTTTAAAAATTAACATATAATCACCATGTGATATAATAAATGCGAAACGTGGCGATAAGCAAATGTTTTTCACCCCTAATTTGACATTGACTTTTTTAAAAATTTATAATCAGCATTTATTTTTCACTTTTTTAGAGTGTCAATCATCCTCCAGTGATTAAACGGTCTTGTTAGTAATAGTGTCTAAAATGTATGTCAGCGAAAGAGTCCACCAGAAATTTAAGGTATATTTAAAAACTAAATGCTTGGACATCTTTTTTTTAATTTCGTTAAAAGAGAACTCTTTCTATGTATTGTTTTCGTGCTTTACACAAAGAAGTAGAGATTTTTTTGATAGATGAATGTTTACTTTGGTCCATTCATTATCAAACGTGTCCCATTTCTTACAAAGAATTTACATCAGCAACGTTAATAGCATGGAATAATGTCATAAACGATGATGCAAGCAGTTTCACCATCATATTGCAGCTGAAGAAATATAAAGGGAATATGCAAACAACGTTCTGAAAATAGAGGAGTTATTTTCGCTTTTCATTCGATAAAGAAAATGTTTGCCGAAGTTCAGCCAAAACGAAAAGTGTGATGATTGAGAAGAGCATTAAACTTGATCCTAAATTAAAAACAACTGTAAACGGGGATAAGAAGAAATAAAATAATCTTAACCTGAATAAAAGTAGAACGAAATAATCTAGACAAGATAACTAATGAGAAATTGGAAAATAAGCTAAATAACTAGAAATTAAATAATTCTTAAATTGTGATTAATGTTATTCATGGTGCATACAGATTAACAAGAAAAATTTATAGAAAATTACCACTAACAGTAACTTTAAGTTCAATCCTGTAGACCTAAATGGTGTATATAAGATAACATGCGACAATTGTGATGCAATATATATAAGGCAATTAGGTTGAGCGGTCAAAACCAGACTAAAAGAACATCTGAATGTAATAGTAAAAAGAAAAAGGTCCACATAAATATCTGAACATTGCATAAATTCAAATCATAGTATTTCAGAACAATCGGTCGAATTATTACACAATATCACTAAAAGTAAAAAATTACACTTAATAGAAACCTTAAAAATTAAAAAATTCCAAAAAGATCATCTAAATATAGTTATCAATCAAATAGCACTCAATACGAACCAATCACCCCTACTACTACTTCACTACTCCAACCTTTAGACTAAGAACACTATAAATAATTTCGTATATTTCATGATGGCCTAACAGCTGAAACGGTTGTCAAAAGACTTCAATAAACTTTGTGAAACCTATCCAGTGAGTTTTTGTATTCATTACTTCAAATTCTTACTACAAATAATTGTAACTACCTGTAATATATACGCAATTATTTATTAAAAAAAAAAATAGTTAAGATGTTTTGTTATCTGTGTCTCTATGTTTCTTATTAATTTTAGAATAGTCTCAATTGTAAATTTATGTCGCCACGTGGATTTTTAATATCGTAATAAATTATGACCTATATTTACATCATGTTGCTGTTAATTAATAGTTAGTTTTAATTATTTATTATTTTATTTATCCTTATTCTGTTTTTTAATTATGTATCATAATTTTGTGGAAGTTTTAATTCGTCGTTTTTTTATTAAAAAATGAAACACACCTAAACCTAGTAAATTTGTTATCATCACATCAACAATTATTGTAATCGTTTTACATCATTATAATATCTTTTATACCTTGATAAAATTTCCCAACATGAGGCAAAGCGTTGAATGTTGGTTTTATATTATGAAATAAACAACCTTATACCCTTTGTGACTCTGAATTCTACGAGGCATGTTTTTTAAGTAAATACCGATTTGAAATCCTGCCGGCGCAGCGCTGCCGTCAATATTCAGCGCATGCGCACTGAGTACCTACGTCTCTCATCTACGCACTGAAGCTATTACGGTCTGACTCGCCCTTGTTTACGTTGTTTACTGAGTATTTAACATGCCGATAGTCGTGAGTCTCCCCGACTGTTATACGATTCCTTAGTACTGAAGGAGATCAATGCAGTTTACGGACAAAACATTATGAGTGATGGAATGGTAAGAAAGTGGGTGAGAGCATTCAAAGATGGACGCACAAATGAGCATGATGAACAACGAAGAGGGTGTCGGTCGTTAATGAAGATTTGGTGCAGAAAGTGGACGAAAAGATCCCATCACTTATTTTCACTGTTCACTGGAAAACTCTAGATCATCCTCCGTACAGCCCTGACTACCATTTCTTCCTGCACTTGAAGAAACATCTGGACGGTCAGCGTCTTCAAGACGATGACGAAGTCAGAACAGTTGTGTTGCAGTGTTGTATGAGAAGGGTATTCAAAAACTGATCAAACGTTATGACAAGTGCCTCAATATTAAAGGAAATTATGTAGAAATGTAGATTAAGGTACAGGCTTTAATGTAAAAATAAAATTATTAAGATATCTTTGCACGTTGCAATTTCGAAACGGTACTTACTTAAAAAACATGCCTCGTATATATCTTATATTCTTCTATACTTTTCATATTTATATGCCTATAAGAATATAAGAAGGTATTTCGACTGTAGCGCCAGTAGAACCTTAAGAGAACATCGGTGGTAAAGCTAATAGTAAAATCAATAATAATCAACGTCATATTTTTGATGTAAATATAGTGAGAAAATGCATTGAATACATCAATCATATTCTTTGTAGATTGTATGACACTAATGTAGGTATACGCAAGAATAGGAATTTTCTAAAAGATCGCATTTGTGTTGGTGTGGAACACATTTTATCTAGGATAGTAGTAATAACAATAATAATTGTATTATATTGGGAGCATTCTACGTGTATTTATAATCTAGTTAAACTCTATGCAACCCCCTCAATGAAAATGGAAATCTATGTATCACATAGATAAAAATACAAAATTTAACGAGTGACTTGTAATGTGCACAATAAAGAACAAAAATAAAAACCCCTATAACACTACACAGTAAATTTTAACGGTAACAACCAAACGTACATTTCGACTACGAAGTAGTCATATTCAACGGTAAATAAAAACTCAAATTAAAAAACAATATTACACCATACATATGCCTAGCTATTGCCTGTAATTGTTGAATTGAATAGGGGGTTATTGGTAAATGGCAAATACATAAGAGCATTTATAAATTTCTGAATATACATAGGTTGGTACAAAAATACAGAAAGCGTAGTGAACACCATCTGTAGATATTTGCTACTTGTTTTTATAAGTTAGTGTTGTTAAATAAGGTCCTTTTCACAAACAAAATTTGGCTCATGTGATTTTTACTTTGAAAGGTAGGTTCCCAATTTTTGGATTGGATATTCAACTTTACAAATAACTACTTTTCTTAAATTTGAGAAGGTGTTCGCCTTTATATTATTGTGACGGACGTGGCGTTTTGGGTGGAATTGACCCGTGCGGATTTTAAAAATAGAATGAAGTTTGCCCATGCCGAGTTCTAGAAAAACCGAGACAACTACTAGATATGTAGTTCTCAGGCTTTGACGACCGGCGTATGTTGATGCAGTGTATTCTTCCGGGTTGTATTGCCGTGGTCCATGGAATTTTTCTTTTCCAGACGTTTCATCGTGCTTTGCTGACGGCATCTTCAGTGATGACTTGGCAAGTGCTTGGTCGTAACTGATAAAGTTTGGGAACGAGTTACCTTTTTATACTCGGGTCGTCACAGGGTTAGTTTTCCGCTTCGATGCATTCATGTCATGATTGGTTTGTCTTCGGATTGTGGTAGATATTTATTCTTTAGTGCTGGTCTCCAGGCTTTGCTTATGTGTAACCCATCGTCTCTGTTGATGTTGTTAGGATGTTGTTCTATTTCCAGAGCTTCACGTCTAGCTAATTTGTAGAATCCCGACGTTCTAACAAGGGTTGTTGTATTGTTGAATTGAATGGTGTGACCTTATTCAAGTGCGTGTTGGGCTATCGCTGTTTTTTCAGGTTGTAGGCGCTTGAAGAAGGTCACACTATTCAATTCAACAATACAACAACCCTTGTCAGAACGTAGGGATTCTACAATTTAGCTAGACGTGAAGCTCTGGAAATAGAACAACACCAACAGAGACGAGTTGACAGGTGACAGAGAACAGACAGTTGACAGAAAGAGAAGTTTATCGAAGAAAAGTGTTTACGAGAGTTGTAGAACCGAATTTGAGTTAAATTCAAGAAAATAAACACAATTTTTGTTTCACCATTTTTATTTGAAAAATCTCTAACATATGTTTCGGCTATTATGCCATTATCAAAGAGTTTTAAAGTAACTAAATCAGAATGGGTAATTTTTTTTTTAAACAGACTGAAATACCTGGATTTTTATTAGTGATAATATTATTCTATTTTTATTAGTCATAATATTCTAAGTCTTCTCTACCTGCAACAACTTTTTATAAGGGGGAAACCCCAAAATCTATTTGGTCGTTCAATAAAATTTTGCTATTGTTATTTGCTCTTGAAATTTCTACGATTTCTAGTAAATCTAATCTTTTACCTTCATTTTGTGTATGTAGCAATTAATAAAAATAAAGGTAAGAGATTAGATTTACTAGAAATCCTAGAAATTACAAGAGCAAATAACAATAGCAAAATTTTATTGAACGACCAAATAGATTTTGGGGTTTCCCCCTTATTAAAAGTTGTTGCAGGTAGAGAAGACTTAGAATAATATTATCACTAATAAAAATCCAGGTATTTCAGTCTATTAAAAAAAAAAATTTACCCATTCTGATTTAGTTACTTTAAAACTCTTTGATAATGGCATAATAGCCGAAACATATGTTAGAAATTTTTCAAATAAAAATAGTGAAACAAAACCAAGTGTTTATTTTTTTGAATTTATTTTGAATAATGTTTCACCAAGAGTTAAGCCAGAACACAATTAATATTACGAATTTGAGTTGTTGTAGAATCGAATATTCGTTAAATAGTTAAGTTTTGTTGAGAGAGTTTAAATAAACGAGTTTAGAGCTTAAACGTAACATTATATTACAAAACGTATCCACAAATAAGTAAGGCAAATCAACCACAAGTTCTAGTAACGTCCACGATGTAATGGGTTTTTCGTAATAGACGACTTTGTTATGTAGAGTTTACTGTATTTTAAATTGGTACAATTGTCTATTATAAAACAGTGTCCTATATTCCGAATTTTGCTCCCCAAGGAGCAACCTTTATACAAAAGTTGGCAATTTATATTACGATTTTTCCCAATTTCAGCGAGTCAGCGCACCTCGAACGGATACTAGAACAGCGAACCGTTAAATTGCAGAAGAGTTGTCTCTAAAGCTTCGAAGATTTATAGCCCACCGCAAACCTGTTGATGCAGTCTACTCGATTTTCGTTGGCTTGCTTCCCTTTTGTTTCCAACGAAATCCACCAGGTTTAGGAGGAGACAAGCACGCGTGAAATTATCTGCAGAAGTAGTGGATGTTCTTTTTTAACTGCAGAATCAGAGAGATCGGGGTAATTAATCCATGTTCAAGGACCTGTTAACGAAGACCCTTTTTGCTATTTACCACTTGTCTGGATTTACGGGGATATAGGGTAGAAAATTGGAGAATGTAGAAGAGGATAAATCTAGTGATTTTCATGTAAATAGCAATGTTGTTTTTGCACAACCTAACGTTTTTTTATATGCTCTTAATTAATTTTTAATAAAACGATTGCATCAATTTTTGTTTTTGTTTTCCTATGGTGTACAAATGTTCTTTGAATATGGTAATAATAGATCTACCTGTCTGTCCTACGTAAATTGCACTATCATCTCGGAACATTGTATCACTAATAATCATAATATCACATTAGATTCTACTAAATTATTTCATACAATCCCAAAAAGCAGAATGTTACATTTGTATGAAGCCTTAAAAATTAAAAGATGTATCAAAAACAACGAAAACATTATAAACAGCCAGACTGAATTTAACAGCAATAAATCACCCCTACCCATTGTACATTTTCCGAATTTAGTTTAAGTATAAATAGCTGGATGTAACATGTTAGCATTTAATATTGAAATATTTGAAGATTTTTTACTGATTTGTAAAATATAGATAAAAATTGCTTAATAATGAGTCTTATGGAATACGTGTAGATTCCAGCGAGTCTATACGACAACTGTCTAAATTTTACTTAAAATTAAATATATACAAAACTTAGTAGTCAGCCGATGGAAATTTTAGTTATCAACTAACAATAAATGGTACATGACAAATAGCAAATATTTTGGAAGATTATAATGTTTATGATTTGTCTATTTCTCACGAGTTTATAATCAAAGGCGGCAAAATAAAATACCTACCGAACATACATTATGTAATAATTTTACTGAGTTAATACATGTTTAAATTCTAAACAATGTTGAGATACCCCTGTTGTATTTTTTGTTCCTAATTAAAAGTACGTGTTCATTTATTCTATGATTGACCTAAGTAAAAAACAGGACAATCTTTACACGAAATTCTGTAAACCGCACTTTTTTCTAGAAAATTTGAAGAAGTCTTTTAGTTAATATTAAACCAAAATCAATGATGTCAATTTTTAACTTTGATACATCCTTTGATTAGATTGTTTCCCTCCTCCCTCATTATCTTTTCCTCAAATGCTGTTGCTCTCTTTCCTGTTTTTGTTAGTTTCTTGTCTGTCTTTGTCTCTTGATATAATATATTCATTGTCCATTTGACGTATTTATCTTGAATGCGTTCTAGTTCCTTATACTTCTCCTATCCCCAAATTTCAACTCCATACATCATGACATTTTGAACCAATACGTCAAACAGGTACATTCTTTTAATCCAATTGTCCTTGCAACTCCTATCCGCTATTCCCCACACTGTACCCAGTACCGTATTCGCTTTTTTTAGTAATAACAGTTTTAATAGTAGTAATCACTTTGAGCACTTAGGATACCAAAAATATTACTGGAAATGTTCAAATCGAATATGCATATATCTTAAGGTAAACTGATTTACCTATATTAACAACTATCAAGTTAACTACTAAATGTCCGATATCTTTTTTTTTATTATTTCGATCATACACTCTATGAAGACTTCGTTAATCTGATCTGAAAATGAGGTTTAAAGTGTTACTAGTAATAATTTTATTAAAACAAGTCCCATTAATGCCTTAACATGTTCGTTTACGATTGTAGGTTGTATTACGTATGCAATCCCTGCTGTACGAAAAGCATCTGGTACGAATAAGTTAATGATATCAATTTATTAATGTAATACGAATTAAACTGTAATAAAGCAGTGCTAAATGAATCAATTGTTGCGATACCACCCAAAGAATCAAATCAAAAGTGAAAAAAATAATAATAAGGTAACTTATGAACAAGCGTTGCAGGCAGGCAAACTCTTGAATTCATACGCCGGCGTGATTTCTCACAATGTCGTATGTTACTTATATAGAACTCACAAAATTTGTATAATGAAAAATCTAATAAGAGAACACATTAGCGTATTTTAACAAGAATAAGTATCTATACAATGTTAAATAGCCTACAATATACACTGATGCATCATAGCATTCACTAACATAAATACATACCTATTTGGTAAAGCAAAACACAGAAAATATATGGTAGATAGTGTTCTACTAATTATTTTTTTTGCCTTAATGTACCAATACATTCGATATAATACTTATTAAATGGTTCAAATACCAGTAGAAAAAATATTAAGTGCTTTAAATGGCAAATATTTCAAATACTTTCTAATCAATAGTAGTAAGAATAATAGTAAGTTGGTACGATACCTTGAATCTCCATAAAACAACCATTTCTTGTAGACCGAACGGGTCGCCATTTTACTAATTTTGCCACTTGCACTGCCACAATATTTCTTTTAATAATTTAAGTAGACACTTACAAAATTCACTTATTCAATTATCCACAAATGTCATATTTAATCGAACGCGAACAAGAGCTAACCTCACTTATTTCTATACGAAAGAGTTACCTTTTTATCCCGAAATCAACAAGAACAAAGAACAAAGAACAAAGACAAATGAAGACGATTCCTTCAATTCTACTATTTGTTACATCTATCCTCACACCACGTTATCAAACTAAAGCCAGATGTTACGAATATTTTTTACTTGCACGATCTTGTTGTTCGATCTTTTTCGTTAATTTGGGAGGGACAAAAACAGACAGTGTAAACCAGTTCGTTTCTTCGTTTCATAAAAAGATAAACAATTCCACAATTCTGTTAATAGTGTAGATATGGAAAAATACATTTTCGGTATTTCAATACAAATTAGCGAGTTCGCGTTCGGTGTGATAGTCGAGATTAAATTAACTTTCGTTTGTTTAATTATTTACGTTAATTAGTAGTTTTTATTACATAAATTGATGTAATGTGAAGTGACGATTTTCTTTGAAACAAATGAATAACATATAATTACCATAGGGTGAGTTTGATTAATAACTTTGTATATAATTGTTTACCTTGACTAGAATCGTAAAATTTGATGCAAAAAGGTGTATACTTGATCTATTGTTTCCTTAGGTTTTTAAATTGATTCTGTTGCCAGATAAAAATAGTTCAAATTGTTATTAGAACCAATATAGGATTTCTGAAACAGATATTACTCAGTAATATTCTGAAATAAGTATAATATGTAAGTAGTGACGATCTTCTTTGAAACAAATGATAACCTATAATTACTATGAGATGAGTTTAATTATTAACTTTGTATTTAATAGTTTACCTGGACTACGGTTGTAAAATTTATTGCAGTAGGGTGGATACATGAGCTATTGTTTTTTAAATTGATTCCGTAATGCGCTAGAAATGGATCCGTAAAAATGAAATTTGATTATATGTCTTGAAAAATATCGATAGCATAACAGCAAAACATCACCTAAGAAATAACGTCATTCTTCAGTATTGCTGTATAAGCTGTGCGTGTGATCATATCCTTCCAGCACGATATCTCGCGAGTCAAAAATGATATCGACTTAGTTGATGTGCCGATTGATACCAATTAACAAAACTATGATCTGAAAGAATATCGGTCAAGCCATTTTTTCGTTTAAACGAAATTACTGTATTAAAAGTAGATTTGAGGATTTCTTGAAACATATCTATCCGATTTAAATTGAACAACAATTGAATATTAATTATTACATTAACAATTAAATATTGTTAATAACAATTATACACTGCTGTTAACAATCACATATATGTTGTTTTCAGGCTTTCACGGCCGGCGTTGTATTCAGACATATATACACTTTTCGGGCTGTTGTGTCGTAGTTGACGCCTTCCTTCTTCTCGATGCGACGTTTCGCCAGATCTTACTTCTGGCATCTTCAGGCAATGCTACTTATCTTGATGATTTGTAACAGTTCCTGAAGATGGCAGAAGTAAGATCTGGCGAAACGTCGCATCGAGAAGAAGGAAGACGTCGACCACGGCACAACAGCCCGGAATATGTATATATGTCTGAATCACATATATTTTCTCAAAACCAATTTAAAGATATTTTATTAACCTTTAAATATAGAAATGTGTTGAAAGTTTTAACTGTCGCACTTTGTATTTTTCAATTGATTTTAAATTTTCTAAACCTGTCTTTCTTGATACTTACATTTTTATTTAATTAAAAAATACATTAATTTGAATTACTGTCTACTATCCAATTCTATCAATAGCTTACTAGTCCGAAGTATCAGGTAAACCAAATTAATAGTGTAATAAACAGTATAAGTAACTGGTCTTATTAGTTTGGTTACGTGATTATCACGTATATAAGCTGCTTCGTCGATTTAGTTGGACAAGTAGATACAGTGGCCGGCACCTAAGGAGATTCTAAACGCATTAATCATCGGATGCGCAGTAGCAGTCTAGCCCCTTTAAGGCGGGATATACGACCGGTAGGCAGAATGATAACTGTTCAACAAAGTTCAGTAGCGTAGTGGCAAACAGTTGTAAATTAACAGAGTAGAGAGAAATTACCTATTATTCCTAGATTTATATAATTAGGTACTTATAACCGTGATTTTCTCCTTATGTTCATGATCATAGTGAAATTTTAATTGTTCACTTCGCATAGGTACATCATTAAAACCTCATTAGGGTAACTAAATCAGTTGAATGAATTCACTTGTGTTCCGTGTTCCGTAATTTTTCTCCCAGTGATACGCGCCGCTGAACTACAAGTTGACGTTTCGGTCCAGATATATTCTTATTGGCTCTTTCATTTATTGCTATGCTAAAAGTCTCCACCTACCTACCTGTCAATCTGACCGTCGCTGAATCTCCTTAGGTGCCGGCCACTGTACCTAAGCAAGGCCATTCTGCAGCATGTGAAATAGTTCAATTAGTAGCAGAGATTAGTAGATGGCGGTATAATGGTACGACTATATATTTTATCAACTTGCTTTTATAGAGCTCCCTTGATTTGGTCGATGATTGATCGAGACTAAGGATGAGATCTAATAAGATCGAAATCGCAATCCACGTTTGGTAGTTTCAATAACATACTGGCCAAGAACTAATACTGTTCTTAGTCATTTAATTACGTATTATTAAGTCGATAATAGCAAGCTTTATTGAAAAAAGAATGAAAATACATCTTAAAATTTTCAATGAATCATGTATAGCGAATATCCTTTATCTATTACGAGAGGAATTTCATGAAAAATTGTAAGTTTGAGGAAAATAGAAAGGTGTTAGTTTGTAATGAATCATCTGCTAATGTAATATAGCAGATAACTAGACATTACGAACTTTTGCTTGTTGCTATTTCCACTGCTAAAGTTCGTGTAGCAGTTCAACAAGGAGATAAAGGAAATGACAAAACTTCGACTATAATTTTTAGTTACCCACCTTACTACTTTCGTAACTTTTCAAAACTTCCTTTTAATTTTTACGGGTTGGCAAAACGTAATTCCAGGATTTTTAAGTGAGGCAATCTATTCAGTTAAAAATTATTTCTCTTTAACTTCTTAAAATCCAATAATAATATTATAACCAGCTGCAACGACTAAGATAATTTAGTAATATCTCGTAAATATTCGTTGTGGTTTTTGTGTTTTGTTTGAATAGAATAAGTACCAGACATGTTTTTTAAGTACCGTTTTGAAATTAATAAAAAACGTGAAAAGGTACCTTAATAATTTTATTTTTACATGAAATCCTCTACCTTAATGTACATTTCTACACAATTTCCTTCAATATTGAGGCACTTGTCATAACATACCCTTCTCATAGAACTCTGCCGCCTGACTTGTTAACTGTTAAGAACTGCATCACAACTGTTTTGACTTCGTCATCGTCTTGAAGAGACCGACCGCCCAGATGTTTCTTCAAGTGCAGGAACAAATGGTAGTTACTGGGCGCCAGATCAGGGCTGTACGGAGGATGATCTAGAGTTTCCCAGTGAAAAGATGTAATGAAATCTTTTCGTCCATTTTCTGCACCAAATCTTCATTGACGATCGAAGGACACTCACTTCGTTGTTCATCATGCACATTTGTGCAGCCATTTTTAAATGCTCTCACCCACTTCCTTACCATTCCCAGATCTCACGATGAATATCAGTCGATTTTAGTCCTTTAGCGCTAAGGAATCGCATAACAGCCTCGACTTCACAGTCGGCGGGACTCACGATTATCGGAGGCATCTTAAACACTCAGTAAAGAACAAAAACAAGGGCGAATCAGACTGTAATGGCGTCAGTGCGTAGGTGAGAGATGTAGCTACTTAGTGCGCATGCGCAGAACGCCGGCAGAATTTCAAAACGCTACTTACTTAGAAAACATGCCTCATATTTAAAATAAGATTGAAAGGAACAGGGAAAGAATATCTGTTTTAGGATTCCGTAGTCCATCAGGAATTTTTGTAGTTCAGGTCTGTTCTTCCATCTGATTACCTTTATGTCATGGTCATTGTTATTTCATTTGTGTTGAGATAAGTTTCTTAAAATGAAACAAACAATGTTGTAGGACCTTTCACTTTTAACCCTTCAGACATAAGATATTTGATCGATGCAAAGGATTAGGAAACATTTCTGACCGTTGTTTTTAGTTGTAATTAGAATTTTAATTCTACTTAAACTACCGAGCAACAGGATTTTTCCAATCGGAGTGCCAGAAAGCACGCCATTCAAACTTTCTTTTACGTTTTAAATATATAAAAATGAGCGAAACAGACGATTTAATTGTATTCAAGTGGGATTAAAAGAGATTTGGCTAGGGAGGAAATGAATATCACGGTAATGTATTTAAATGAACTTCTACTAAAAAATTCTTTAAATATTTTATTATTTAGAAACTTTGTAAATGTTTAATTTAATAACGAAATTTCTCTTTTTTCGCCCAGAACAATAAAGCCTGTAAAGGGCCGTTCATTTATTACGTAAGACGATTTTTGACAGTTTTTGTCCTTTCCATGTAAGAAAACATAAGAATTGCTCTAAAGGACAAATGAATACATACAATCAACTTTGGTTTTGTTGTATAGTTTTTCTTTATCATTAAAATCATCTTTACATATTATGAAGTGTAAGTATGTAATCTTAAAGATTTTGATCAGTTCAGGGGCTCAAAACTCACTTCTACCTTGTCATTCAAGATTCAACTCTTCTAGTATAATCTTAACTTTGCGTATTTATGTGATCTTACGTAAGAACTATCAAGACCCCCTATCACCCCCTTGTAAGAAAAAATAAGACCCCCTTCCCCCCTAAATTATCTTATGTAATAATTGAAAGGCCCCTAAGAGTATTAAGTGTACTCGTCCGTTTATTTTGCTAAATCATCGAAACAAGATCAAAATACAGAATTTGTGGATTTAAGTCACACTTTTATAAAAGAAACCTTCTTGGAAATATGTTTGATTTTAAGTCTCTTTCTATATGTTGTAAAAAAAATCAGATGGAAATATAAATATAAATATGGAATCAACAGGAACAACTGCTCCAAGGGCTAATACCCCTACCGGCATTGAATTACACTGTAGGACGCGTTCAATATGTGAGAACTTTGATTTTAAAATTTGGACAAATAAGGATTTTAATTCCTTCTTTTTTGAAAATCAGATGTTTTGTTTCAAATGGTCTGTTTAGTATTTGTTAGCAAGGGGAATTATCTATATCATTAATATGTAATATGTAATGTACTTATATGTCAATCTATGAGTTAAGATGTTCCTATAGTTCTATCTCTGCAAAATATACACACAGTCTATCCGTGAGTGTATCTCTATGTTGTTATTGTCAATCAGATGTTGTTCGTGTGTTCATGTTCCTATTATTCAAGTTGTTAGATGTGTTTAGTAAGCTACCTAATTTATGTGTATCATTAATCAGTTTTTGCATCCTGCCAGTATATTTCAGTATTATTCTCGACCGTCAATGTAGTACAATAGCAATAAACCTAGTCACTGCGCAGACGATGTAGTTAACACTATTGGCTTTTAGTGTCCTTAGACCTTCTCACCCGAGCAGTAATTATGAAGGTACAAATTCAATGATGTCGAAAATAATAAGAACATTGGAAGGATGAGATTATCTGCAATTCCTGTACTCGGTGAATGTAAATCATTCCCCTCCTAGCAGCCATTGACCATCCTACTTTAATTGCACCGTCAGCGGCTGCTCTGGTTCAAGTTTTCTGTGATTTCCTAGGATCAATCAGGCAAATGCTGGAGCATTAATATTCCATAGAAAATCTTTCTCTTCTGTCTTCATTTCGTCCGTCTCATCATTCACTCCCTAACCACACCACCCACCCATTCCCACGATTCATGCAAGGAGGCTGAAAGAGGCCTTACGCTCTACCTTTGCACTACAGTGTAGGTCGGAGGGACTGCCCGCCCACCAGCACGAGTAGCTGGTGGGAATGAAACACAAACAACAAACAACAACAGCTAAAATGTGCACGTCACTGTTTCCAAATTAAGTGTACTGTTTTGAAACAAATAATAAATTTTGACAAGATAATCAATTGGAGCACTGTGGAACATAACTAAATAAATACTAAAACCCGAAATTCGGAATTTCAGGTTTTAGTGTTTATATATAATTTGACGTTTAATTTATTACACGTAAAGTAGCAGTGACATTCCAGAAATTATTTTCCTATTTCTTGATAACAATTGCAATAATACAATGTTTACTGATAGGACTTATTCATCAAAGTTTTTTTCTGTTTTATTAGTTAAAATTTAATGTAACATATTGAATGTTAATAAACAATTTCCATTTCATAATAGCAGTTCCCTTTAGAATAAGAGATTTCCAAAAACAAACATGTAGTGTAACATCTTACTCTCTTGAGAAAGGCTTAAATCAGCCGAAACAATTGTCGAGATTTAATAAAATTTACTTCATTTATTTATAAAATGTTTCACAAAAAAACAACTGCGTATACTATTCAAGCTATTACAAATATGTTTTCGATGGTTAATTTTCTTCACTTCTCATATAAGTACCTACAGGTTCTGTTTTTCTCATTTGGGAATAGAATTCTAAAAAAATGTGTACATGTAAAGTATTTCTTTATGAGTCATTAAACTAAATTAACTAACTAAGTTCTTCATTTTATTTTACCACTGCACTCATGTCGATAAATATAGTTACGTATATATAGCATGCACGTTTTAGTGGTTTTGATAACCCTGTTTTAAAATGCAAAGATGCTTCCTGTAGAGTATAGAGGAACACATTGTTATTTTGGTGTAACAGCTTGTGGGTTTAGTTGTGCATATATTATGTCGTATATTTTTGTATGTATACATTCCTTAAGGGTCGAGTAATGGGTATTGAAGGGAAACTGCAACCTTGTGAAGACATTAATTCAATTTTTATGCCTTTCCTTGTCAAGAATGCATTTTATCCGGGGCCGTAAAAGAAAATAAATAAGTTGCATAAAACATTTTATCAGCGAAATGTACGCTTTCATGAGTGTATTCAAAATTTAAACTTAGAAGTTGTACTTTTGGTAATACAGAAATGCAATCGGGCCCCATAGTAGTTAAAAAAATATTAACTGGTGGGATAAACAGTTTCGTTAGAAGTTTTTAAATGTAGTCCCGTCTAATTTTAATTTACGGAGAATTGATAATAAATTTTATAATGAACAATTGCTAAACCCTCTTTTATTGAAAATGGTAAACAAAGGCAGAGTTAAAATTTAAATATTCTTGTTGTTGTGTTGTATATAAAGTTAACCATTATTAAAGTTTGTAGTACTGTATATATTAAGTCGCAACGTTGTAAATAGTTATAAATAATTTGAATTTCACGATCACCAGGAAATGTACACAGAGGGTATGCCCTCTCAGTGGGGTACTATACCGCTACTCCTAAGAAGGCATATTCATGCCAAAAATATTTTTCATTTATCTAAACTGGTAGCAGTTCCATCATTACTCTCAAAAAGCAAACATTGTAAGCAAAATAAGCACATTCCATATCAATCTTTTATGTCAGTTTTTTACAACACAAAACGAGAAAATAATGAGATTATTTTCTGTATTTCACAATGTTTAACATTTTTAAGAAATAGGATTTAATCGCATTCGAAGGATGATATCAATCCTTGATACAATATTAAATACAGAAAATAAGAACAAGTTCATGATCTGTGGGTCCATTAATTTTTGATTGACTTATTAAAATAAAACGACTAAACCACCTGAACAATTAGTACTTATCAATTCTCCCAGTAGCGTTCACTACTCTTTCAGTAGTAACACATGGGCTAAAAAGTCCCGGTAGTTTGGGATATGCGTGGTGTAATGTACATCGACCATCTTGAGAAGGGAAATACTATCAACACCGAATATTATATAGCGTTATTGGAGCTTTTGAAGGCCGAAATAGCAATGAAACGACCGCATATGGCAAAGAAAAGAAATTTCATTCATCAAGACAACGCACCGTGTCACAAGTTAATCAAAACAATAAAATAATGCTGAATTGCTCCCACATCCGCCGTATTCTCCAGATTTGGCTCCCAGGGACTACTGGCTGTTCGCAGACCTAAAAAACATGCTCGCAGGTAAGAAATTTCGCTCGAATGAAGAAATTATAGCTGAAGCTGAGGCCTACTTTGAGGCTAGAGATAAACTGTATGAAAATAAAAGTGGTATTGAAATGTTCGAGCGGCGCTGGAATAATTGTGTTGTTCTTGATGGAGATTACGTTGATGAATAAAGCCAATTTTGAACAAAAGAGAAACGTTTTCTTTGTTAGACAGGGGACTTTTCAGCCCATGTGTTAATTTGTTAACCTGTTATATTTGTTAACTACTTATATTGGTCGGTATATCCTGTTGCAATTGGCTATGGCGTGCTGATGAGAACCAACTAGTTCGAAATCGCGAATCACGTTTGGCAGAATCGATAGAACGTAAGCTAAGAATCTATTATTTTGTTATTACGTTATTAGCAATGCTCAAGTTCAGTTTGACAGATCGATATCCTTAATTTAGAAGCAAGCTGCGTTGAGCATTAATAATCCTCTTAATTAGTAGCAACTCTACAGATTGCGTTCACCACGCTGTCTGCAGTTAGGTTTTTATTACGAGGGTGGATCAAATATAAACGAGCCTTTTTAAATTGCTCGCCGGATAGTTGTTCAAGGTGCATCCGGGCTTTAGGAATTTGAAGTGGGGATATTAGGTGGCACGGAAACGACGCGTCGTATTCCTGCGTTCCTTTGGTTAATAGCTATCCCAATGAGTGAGAAAGAGGTGCATAGCAGCGTTGCGCAACGAATTATTATTAAGTTTCTTACACGTGAAAACATAACACCAGCTGAAATTTTGCGCAGATTGCAGGCACAGTTCCGAAATGAAGGGCTTTCGTGTCCACGTGTAAAAGTTTGGTGCAAAGAATGTAACGATGGGCGTAATCGTAATCATGTCGAAAATGTAAATCATCCTCGTCGTCCGCGCACCAGCATTTCGCCGGTTCACATTGCACGCGTTAGAAACCTTATTGAAGGGGACCGCCACGCCACGCCACTTAGCTTCAGATATCTGGTGAACTCGGCATCAGCTATGGGAGTGTCCAGACAATCATAATGAAAAACTTAGCATTCCGAAAAATTTCAGCTCGTTGGGTTCCAAAGTAATTTTAATGTACCTTTCAAAAATTTTCACCATACTTTCTAAACCTTCTTGGTTGTTGGTTAGTAATACTGAGTCTTTATTATTTTAATATTAAAAACGTTTCATAATATACCACCGATAATCATAAAACAATTGCTTAAATACCATTAACTTTTTTTTTTACAAAATCCTACAAAAATTGGTACAGGCGTTTTGAAGATTAGCTAGTTCAGACAGACGGACAAAAACCATTTTAAGGGTTGTTGTTTATTTGTTGTATATATATTTTTATAAATGGACTATATTTATGGTAGATTGATAACATTTCAGAATTTTTTGGATACAATAAATAAGTTGTATTTACACTGCAGTTAATATAAAGTGAGACTAATTTATTAAATAATATAACGAGACCAAAGAAAAACGTGGAAAATAGCGAGGGCAGAGGTCACCGTGCTAACTCGCAAGATAAAGACTAACATACAACTACAGTCGTTTTATAGGAAGTGGTTCGAATGCTCACGCATGCTCATTACATTATAATATGAAATAACTTAAACATATTTGAATTTTGAACACTATCTATCTTGCTTCATCCGATAAGAGATCAGTTTTTCTGTAGTTGTCTCGATCGACTTATTTACAATATGGTTTAAGGACAAAGTAAAGGTTATACGAGCAAATTTTAAATGAATATCGTTATCATAGATAAATATTTTAAAAATGTTTTAAAAGAACTAAACCAACCACTGTTATCTAAATTTCGAAATTAAATGTTTATAAACAAAATTTTGAACACTACATATAAATGTATGAGCTTAAAAAAGACATTTATTTCGTTACCTACTACAGACATATATTTCAATTTTATTTAAATGTATAGCTGAACTGAATTCGTTCAGACAAAAGAAGATTATAATTGGTTCTGCTTTGTTTAAAAATTCCATCACGTCTACAACAACATTACAATCGATATCGTTCAAGTGACATTTTTTGACGTGATGATGATTAATGGGCATCCGCCGAATTTTTTGTTGGCAATAGCCAATCGACCGACAATGATCGGTGACTGGTCCCTAAATTTTTCATTTCCCATTATGTAGCTGGGTATTTATCAAAGAGGCTTTGGAGAAAATATGGGTCATTTAACCTTTTTGCAAACAGAACCTTAATGATACTCAATTTTTATCGGTGAACTTTGCACCATTCGACTCAATAATAAACGAACATTAAAAAAAAAAAAACAATAGGTTACAAAATGGGTTTATTAATGAGACCAATAAATACAAAAAGTGTTTAATATATTTCTAAACAATTGAATTTTGAACCAGTCCTTTCAAATAACAAAGACAAATTAAGCAACCCACTAGAAAACCCAAAAGTTAACGACGATTCCAATAATAAATTTGGTACATATATGAAATTAGCTGTAATAATACATTATATGGATTAACAAAAAGAAATATTATAATTAATACTGTTTGTGGTGCATTCACTGTAAAACGTTTTAAACAATTGACGTGAGTACAAAAACACCTTTTGGGATATTTCACAAAACTTTGTCACGCCTTATCCACCGGATTTGTACTACATTATACATTTTTATTTTCCTATTATTATTTTCATTATACCGATAATGATCATATGGTCGTCAAAATGTACATCTCTACTAGTTTAAATAAATACTGTGAAGCCTCTCAACGAATTTTTGCTGTTTAACACATTAAAACCACTTTCTTATCCACTGTTTTTTTTGATGATATGAAAGTATAAATATTAATGTATAATAAAAAACGCGACAGTTTAGCACTTTTTGTCCTTACATTCTCTTTATTTATTCATTGCTTTAACAACAAACAATTGCCGTTACTCACAGCTGTGAGCGACTCGGTCATTAGTAACAGAAAACCTCCCTAAAATATATAGGTTCTACAGTACCTATCATAATTAATATTTGTCGATGTAGATTAAAATAAAATATTTGCCTTTTAATGTTTCAAATAGTTTTTATTAAATCTCTACATTTGATTCTTTTTCAAGAGTAGAGTGAATGTAATTTGGGTTACGTTGTTTACTAATGGTAAGCAAAAAGGTATTAAAAATGATAAGAGTGATGTGTATTAAATATACTGTAAATATTGTGATGCCACACACGTTGGTCAGACAGGTCGTAATATAAAGGATCGGATTAAGGAACACTTAAGTGATATTATATCACTTAGAAACAATAGCAACCGTAAAATAGGTTCAGACAACTTTAATATTTTACTTTAACGGGAGCAAATTAAGTTTGTAAGAACAGTTAAACAGAAAATAAAAAACATTTATTAAAGACCAAGAAGAATCCAGATGTACTGTGATTGTCTATTAATTATTATTAGGGTTTTCCAGCAAGTAGATAAACAACTTTAACTTTTAAAACATTTCTAACGTTAATATAACTAAATGCCTATTGTATTTGCGAGAAAGGACATAAAACGTCGAAAAATATGTGGAAATTTAATTAAAATGTTTTTAAGCATTAAAAAGTTAATATTTGGTTTTGTTATCTCTACTAATTATGAAAACAATTTAATTTTATATTTTAGAATTAAAGAACAGCATTTATTACTATTATTATTTATTTATTAACACTTCACATTAATTAGTGTGGTTAAATCATTTTATTTTAATGTATTATTCTCTATTAAATATTATAGTTTAACAATACATCAACATACGAGTCATTATTTAAAATAAGACAAAAAATTAAACTATAATTTTGAAGATATTAATAAAATGTCAGACTTTATCATCTGTTTGGTAAACATTTCCCTACAAAAACCATTTGAAAAATTTTCCTTTATATATTTATTTTAGTTCCAGTAAATCAATAAATAGTTGACGCAAAATCAATTGTCGGCTAAACTGAATATTTTGAAACTCTAAGTTCTTTGTTTTCCCAGTAAGTCATAGACGTTCCCTCTTACGGAAAATGTAGGAAGGTTACTATAAAAGTTAGGCAAGCTGGGAAAACGCGAAAGCAGTTTAAAGAACACTGTCCGGTAATTCGATAGAAGACATCTAAAGGAAATTCTTCAAACCATGGATACAATTTAGCAGTTGGTGTTTTTGAAAGAAAAGCCGATTTAAAATGGTTCAGATTTCTATCAGGACCAATATCAGAATTCTGATGGAGATTTTACTCAATAATTTTCTTTTACGTCGCGCCCTCGTCCACATTTTGTACCCACACGGAGTCGTAAATTGAAAATTTATGTGGTGTAGATACTAATTCTTTTGATAGTACAATCTTTTTTCTGTGTTTTTATGAACACTGAAAATAGTAGATGCAATTCTTATTGTTATTAAATAGAAAAATGGGGTGTCATACATAAATACCCATTTGGTAATGCAAGATACAGATTAAATATATAGGAGATACTACTTTACTAATTAAATTTTTGTTATAAAAAACACAATATTGTAAATTTCAATAGCTTTTGTTGTACTTGATAATTGTTTCGTCACACTGTGACTTCTTCGTAATTTTTCTATATACCACAAACCTACATATACAGACATTTTAATAAATAATAGTTTATGTTACCCCATTCAACATGAATTAGCCTTTTTTTATTGTGCACTTCATAGACTAACAAATCCACCCATGTGAAAGTCAGATTATGAAAAAGAACTGACAATAACTAAACAAACAACTATCAACAATAACTAAAGCACACACACAGTACTCATTATTAAAAAAACTGCTCTATAAAAAAGCGATTAACTTAATACACCCCAGTACCCATGCAAAACAGAATTACAAAACGTTAACTTATTTAAGACAACCAACCGAACGTATTGCATCTCTACAAAACAAAAATAATCGTAAAGTTCCGTTCAAAACTAGCAACAATCTCAACAAATATATAAAAAACAATAAAGACGAAACCGATATATCAAATAAATCAAGTGTTTATAAGGTAAAATGTAAATCATGTAATATGTACTATATAGGAAAAACATGTAGAAACATTAAAACTAGACTAAATGAACATAAAAGATCATATATAAATTAAAAAACAGACTCAAATTATGCATACCATCTAATTAATAACAACCATGAATTTAATGACGATTTTCAAGCTTTACATGTCGAAAATAATAAATATAAATTATCTTTATTAGAAGCTATAGAAATAAATAAATGTAAAAATACCAATTTGTTAAAAAATGAACAACTAGATGTAGGAAACTCCCCATTATTAAACATCTTTCCTGACCCTATCCCCACTCCCTGAAATAGTATTTAAGGACAAAATATTGTTCAGTTTTTAAGTATTATTGCATTACTTCCGAAGAAGCCACAGTGTGACGAAACAATTGTCAAATACGATAAAAGCTATTGAAATTTACAATATTGTGTTTTTTATCTCATTATGGATTTCAATCAAGCATCCGTAGACTCCATCCTGTATAAAGTTTTCTTGTTTATACTACGAATTAAATGTTTAAAATACCAGCATCAAGCGCATTAACTGCTTTAAATAGCAAATATTTCAAATAATTTCTAATTAATAGTAGTAAGAATAATAGTAAGTTGGTACGATACCTTGAATCTCCATAAAACAACCATTTCTTGTAGACCGAACAGGTCGCCATTTTACTATTTTTGCCACTTGCACTGCCACAATACTTCTTTTAATAATTTAAGTAGACTTTACAAAGTTCACTTATTCAATTATCCACAAGTGTCATATATAATTGAACACAAACAAGATGCTAACCTCACTTATTTTAATACGAAAGAGTTACCTTCTTATCCCGAAATCAACAAGAACAAAGAACAAAGACAAATGAAGACGATTCCTTCAATTCTACAATTTGTTACATCCATCCTCAAAACGCGTTATCAAACTAAAGCCAGATGTTACGAATATTTTATACTTGCACGACCTTGTTGTTCGATCTTTTTCGTTAATTTGGGAGGGACAGAAAAAGGCAATGTAAACCAGTTCGTTTCTTTGTTTCACAAAGAGATAAACAATTCCACAATTCTAAGTTCTAAGCCTTTGTTAAAAGTGTACGTATGGAAAAATACATTTTCGGTATTTCAGTACAAATTGGCGAGTTCGCGTTCGGTGTGATAGTCGGGATAAAAGTAACTTTCGTTTGTTTAATTATTTACGTTAATTAGTAGTTTTTATTAAATAAATTGATGTAATGTGAAGTGACGATTTTTTTTAAAACAAATGAATAACCTATAATTACCACAGGGTGAGTTTGATTAATAACTTTGTATATAATTGTTTACCTTGACTAGAATCGTAAAATTTGATGCAAAAAGGTGTATACTTGATCGACTGTTTTCTTAGGTTTTTAAATTGATTCTGTTGCCAGATAAAAATAGTTCAAATTGCTATTAGAACCAATATAAGATTTCTGAAACAGATATTACTCAGTAATATTCTGAAATAAGTATAATATGTAAGTATAGTGCAAGTGTTCTATTATTCGTTAAATAATGGACGATTTGAAAACAACTTTTATTAATTAAAATATACACATTTATTTCGGGGGTTCCATATAATAATTAGACTAATCGTAAGGGATGAAGTTTAAGACTTTTTGATGTTTTTATTTAATTTTGTAAAAGTATTAAAACAATGTTTAGGTGTCTGTACTCAAGTGAAAAATAGTTTTTATATTATCAACAATTTTAATTGAAGTCACCAACAACATACTTTACACTTTACATATTGTGTGTGTTTTGTTTCCTTGTTGACATTTTCGTTTAAAATTGAGTATTAGGACAAATTTCTAATAATAGAAACTGGGTAATTACAATCTATAAAAACGCTAAACTTTTAGTTAGTTTAATAATTAAGTACCTACGTATCTTCTTTGTACTTTAAATTGGTATTTCAACATTTTTGTCTGACTATAGTCCCTAAATTGTCGGCTTATTTAATTATTTTGTCATCTTTGACTCCATCACGCAGGCACAAAGCACTGCATCATGCTCAATGCCTGTCTATTATCAGATCAAGTATTTTAATGAGCAAGTTCACTAAGTAGTACCAAAAATGATTCGGCACCGAAGTAAGTTCTAAGCCTTTGCTAAATAATACTGTTGTATTATCTAGTTATGGCAGTAAATCGCCATCTACTGGTATCTGCAACTAATTAAAGTGGTATCTACTTGTCCAACTGAATTAACAACGCGACATACTGCCGTAACTACTCATTATATCAACTTGATTTTAAAGAACTCTATCGATTTGGTCAGTGATTTATCGAAACTACATACTGATGACACTGAATAAGATCGAAATCGCGATTCACATCGGGTAGTTTCGATAAATTACTGACCAAGACCCGAACCGATGTTATTAAAGAATGCTGTGCTATTTCCTGAAGGGGGCTGGTTGAACTTTTGATTCAGTGTTAGTTAATGTCAAAATTGCTACTAGCAAGTTTTTTTGTAGACAGCTCAGTACTTCTTTTTAATAATTAGCTCAGCATTCTTTCGTGAACATTCTAAACCTGAATTAAAGCCGTCGTTTCATTAGCACTAATAGTAGAGCTGCATCTTAAAGTCTATAAATGACAGTATTTTGTTTTATAATTTTAAATAAAGTTTTCCTAAAATTCATTATATAGGAACGTATTTATTTTGAATTGTGAATTAAAAATTAAAACTTAATTTCGAAGACCCTGTATTATTTACGTGTACATGTTGGGAACAATGTGCAGAAAAAGGTATAATCTTTCTATTATAGAAATTCATCTGGTTGAAATTTGATCGCGTTAGTTTTTGACTTTTGTACCCAACGTAATGTAAACGAAATAAATGGAAAGAAATTTTGATGGGGGAGATATTTATGTATCGCGTCTTATTTATAATTTTGTTAGATAAAAATTGGACAATTCTTCTATATCACATCATTTAAGGCATTCGCATCGATTTTTTGAATAAAAATGGAGGTATTATCAGAAGAATCGGTAATTTCAGTGCTGGGACTCTTTACAAAATCGTCAAATTCAGGAGACGTTAGCTCAGTTGTATCTCCATCTTTGCCTTGAACAATTCCATTTCTTTTCTCTAAACAAACTTCAGTTTCAATCATATCTCGCTCTACTGAGATTCCTTCTTCTCTACTTTTAACTTCCAATATTGTTGGAGAATTGAGGTCCGATTTGGAATGTCCAGGCTTAAGTCCAGCTTGGCTCTCCACGATGCTCACCAAGACGTCTGTAGAATTTCCAATTGCCAAAGCAGGAGCTGTTGTACTTACAAATTGATTCTTCTGGGAATAGTTAGAACACACTGGACTTCCTCTGGGTGTGAATGATTGTATTTCTTTTGGTTCGGAACGCGTTTCTCTCCCATTATTCCGGAGGTTGGAAAGTAGTTGCGATGGCTGCAATGTCAAACCATCCGATATTGCTGTAGTTGGACAGCGGGGCTGTAAAGGGGTTGGCGAGCAGCCGAAGTTGGTGCTTGATGAAGAACTATCGACGTCTATGAAATAAAAACAGAATACAGATTTGAATAACTATACTTTTTATGATCTATTCGCAAATACGTAATCAAATATTATGGTATAAAGCAGTGGCATATTAACGGTAAACAAATATTTTACACTTTTCTTTAAACAGGGGCGGAATCGTACTTATTTTCTCCAGTGCAACTGGTACGTATGATTAATCATAAGTAGCAAACGAAACCTTTTAGCTGACTATCGACATCTTGCACGATTCGTTCCGAGTGTAAATATACTAGGCATGTTTTTTAAGTAAGTACTGTTTTGAAATTCTGCCGCGGCTGTGCTGCGGTCAGCGTTCTACGCATGCGCACCGAGTACCTACATCCTTCACCTATGCAGTGACGTCATTACAGTCTGATTCACCCTTGTTCACGTTGTTTACATGCCTCCGATAATCGTGAGTCCCGCTGACTGTGAAGTCCGGTGTCTGGGCTGTTATACGATTCCTTAATGCTAAAGGACTAAGACCGATTGATATTCATCGTGAGATCGTGAGATATGTGCAGTTTACGGACAAAACATTATGAGTGATAGAATGGTAAGGACGTGTGTGAGAGCATTTAACGATGGACGCACAAATTTGCATGACAATGCCCGTCCACATGTGGCTAATCTGGCCAAAGAGATCATCACATCTTTTCACTGGAAAATTCTAGATCATTATCCGTACAGCCCTGATCTGGCGCCCAGTGACTACTATTTGTTCCTGCACTTGATGAAACATCTGGGTGGAAGTCAAACCAGTTGTGATGCAGTGGTGGTGATGCAAGTCAGGCGGCAGAGTTCTATGGGGAGGGTATTCAAAAACTGGTCAAACGTTATGACAAGTGCCTCAATATTGAAGGAAATTATGTAGAAAAGTAGATTAAGGTACAGGGTTTCATGTAAAAATAAAATTATTAAGATATCTTGGCTCGTTTTTTATTAATTTCAAAACGGTACTTACTTAAAAAAACATACCTCGTAAAATTACTGTGACTATTTAAGTAGTTATTAATGTGTTTATATCTAGGAATGCCTACCTGCTATGGTCTGTAAATTGTACGGTCCATTGTGGTGCAGGACCGCAATACTCGGAATAGATGGTCCATGTAAAGCTAATCCAATTACATTAACATTGTTCAAGGGACCTAATTACAGTAAACAACGATAATTAACTTTCATTGCCTATTTGCTTTGCATATAACTGATTTTGTATTGCATTAGGTATATATGTAAATTGAAGTGAACGTTTCAGAAAATACTCGAATATTACAAAACAAAACAAAAACTGATAAATGATGATACAGAAATTGTATTTTTCAGTTTTTCATAGAGAAGGTGTAATATTTGGAAGATTTGACAGTTAATATAATATCAAAGTGTTCATCTTCTTAAGGTGTACCAAATTGATCTAAAAACTCAAAAAAGTAACATTTCATTAGTTGATGGATTCTGTATTATTTAAATATTTAATGATAAGGTAATACACCGTATTGTAAATATACAGTCGCCATATTAACAATCCTAAAAGTTTAAATTACTGACAATTGTTTTTGTTTTCTTTTAATTACTAGAACCATATGGGATTGTATGGTTTAATTCAAATAAATATTTAATCATTCACCTATGTCACCAACAACCTTTGAAAATGGCTGCCGCAATTGCAGGAGAAACGTCAGGAGTAAAAATCCCAACGACCACGGCCCACAAACCCGTAATACATTTATAATACTAAAGACGCCGGCCGTGAAAGCCTATATATGTACTTATAGTTATATATATATATATATATATATATATATATATATATTATAATTTTTTAATTCTCCGTTTGGTTAGATTTATTTATTAATTATTCGATAAATATTCCTTTTAATAACTGATCCAATAGTAATATTGTAGGTACCTAACTGCTTCATTATTTGAGTGATCTTGATCAGTATTTGTTTCATAAATCTGAGAAATAAAATACCTTCCATTGGGACCGATATTTTCAACTGTCGAATCTACGATGTTTCAGTTTTTCTTTTGTTTTTGCTCAATAAATAACTTAAGGAATGAAGTAACTCACGTTTTTATTATTTTATTTCAAGCTTCTAGAAAATATTGAGATACACAATTTATATACCTAATGGAAAAGACAGGGGTAAAAACGACACAGAACGGAAGCAATAAGACAATGAAAAATTGTACAAATTCGTAGGTAGATGCACACACACACACATATAATGCATAGCACACTGAGAAAAAATATGTGAATTCAAGTATCCAAGTATTTGTGACTTCATAAATGTTCGAATGAAGCATTTTTTATTTCATTTAATTGTCCTAATTGAGTTAAGTACTACTAATTTACAAAAAGTTATATGATTAGATATTTTTTAATACTAATTTAAATGCTTTATCGTTCAAATCATAAATGAAGTTATTTTCTGTTTTTATTTGAGAAACAATTTTTTTTTTTTCATTGAAACAAGTTTTATTCGTTAAAAATATTGAATTTGCACTATACGACTAGGAAAATGAGTTGAACTACGCATTTTTTCTTGATTGTGGTATTTTCTCTCTCAGTGTATATTTGCGACTTACTCATTTTCGAAGCAACTCCAGCAGCTTGCTTGATTGCGTTCATTCTTCTGTTGGTTAAGACCTCTACCTTTTTCCTTCGGGGCTGTTCTACTGGAAGTACCCTTCGACGCTTTTTAGGGAGTTTTGAACGAGCCTAGAGTACAGAATTATTTTAATAACCACCCACGTTCATAATATGAATGAAAGCTACCGCGGCCGATATTTTTAGACGAAGACTGGGTATTAATTTGAGAGGAGGATTGAACTTCTGCCATGCTCTTATATTCGAGATGTACGAGGATAGTCCTACAAGCACCCGACCTAACGTATAGATCGCGTTTATTGTTTGAAAATAATCGCCATGTGTAACAACCTTTTAAATTCGCGCTAAAGACATTTAACAGTTCAACTCCGGTTAGTTCTTCCGTTACTCGACATAATACTGCTCAGGAGGGCGGCACATCGGAACCCGTAGTACGAGTCATCAACTCTACCCCACCACTGTAGGCTACCCTTTCGCGGTACTACTACCCCTGGCAATACTTATCTACCCCCACCTAGGCAGGGGTGAATAAAAGGAGCTTCCCGCTCTCAGACTAAGAGATGGGGAGAGGACTGGGTGAAAGAGAGGGAGAGAGGACTTTACTTTTAGCTGCAGTTTTCCAGTTTATGGAACACTAGGGCGGGAAAAAACTAGAGGAAGGACACTCTTTTCAGGAGAATTCCGAGATTGAAATCCTTGGCCAGTGTTTAAGTGACTAGCAAATGTTTCTATTGTCAAGATACATCATTGTGTCCATTTTCATTACCTACATGGTTGTTTTCGGGGTTTACCTTGCTAAGCAATACCTATTTGTTTCTGGTCAACTTGGGCTGATCGTTTTCTATGTACTCCTGAGTATTTATTTGTTTAAGTCATTTTTATATTAAGCTTCTGTTTATATATATCAATAATTATCATTCGGACTCACTTGTTTTTAAGTATAACTCAACTAATAAAGGTTAGAGAAAAGGTTTTTTAGTTTCTGCAGTTGTTATTTTAAAGCAATCGCTACACGTGGCAGAAAGTTTGAATATAAAGCTTAAGTTTGAACTTTAACGACGGTACGTTGTTCAGTATTTGTTTAGCAGCCATCAATAGTGAACGGTCTGAATGGATCGTGAATTTTGTAAACATTGGTTATCGTTATGTAGTACGGTACTTTTATTTGAAAGGCCTCAGAGCAATCAATATCACAGCGGGGCTAAATTCTACCATGAAGGAATCCGCTCCTTCGTTTACAAGAGTAAAATGTTTGGTAGCAAAGACGAACATCGCAGTAGTCAGGTGACTACGCCAGAAATGATGAATAATCCAAAAAATGGAATTGGATAAGCAAATAAAATAACTGATTATTTTTGTAAATGTTCACTATTATGTAAAATACAATTAACAATAAAATTTAAAAATTGGATTGATTCAGCCGTTACTTTGTGATAATTCATCTTAACGATAAATGAATAAACACTACTTTGTGTATTATCACTTTTTATTTACAAATCCTTTTGATTATAGTTTCGACAATGACAAACTGTTATCGGAGTTTATTTAATAAATTGTGGAAGTTATCAACTGCGTATTTATTTCAATATGTTAGATTTCCATCAAGTATCTGCTAATTCAATACAATTTTTTCGTTAACCCTCGTAGTGTGAAAAAGTGTAAACAATTAAAGAAACTTCAATAATTAAATTATCTACCTTATAAGTATAAGATATAATTGCAGAAAGTATGAAATTTAATGGAATGGAGAATAAAGTGGACGAAAAATCTGGTGTCTTTATTTAGTTAAGAAAGTTCTTGAACAACTATCGGTACTAGCTGACCTTTTGAAGTTTTCTTGTTATCATGTCCGCATATGTCAAGAGTCTGTTAACAAGCATTACGTATCCTAACTTACTCAGAAACATACGTACAAGCATATATCCAGAACTCGCTCTTCATCACATCAAGAAAGTTTATTCCTTAATGAAAATGTCAAAACTTTCAATATAATACATGCAATGATATCAAAAAGTTTACAATAAATTTGGTAAAAACTCCATGGATTTTCTGGACACCGATGAGTTTTTATTTTTATTTTTGAATGTTTCAGCAGACTCGGTGAATCTGAAACTGAGTAGGTGGTGTTCATTGCATGAATCTTTCTGACAATTCTAATCTCCTTTTTGGAATCATGGGAGTGGGTGGGTGTTGTGGTTAGGGAAAGACAAATGTGACGGACGAAATCAAAAGACAGAAACACCCGGAACCGAACCGGTGATTTTCCAAATGTAGACCTGAAACATGACGCTCTGTTTTTTACTTAATACTGACTCGACTTACTTAGAAATTCTGAGAAACCGCATGTCAATTGCATACAAGGGCGATAAAAACATAACAGGAGGGCTGAAAAGTTCGTAGGCTGACCCATAGATGGCGCTACTAGTATCAAATGCATATGATTTTTAGTTAGCCCTAACCTTCAAAAGACGCGTGTATAAATTTTACAGCTGTTGCTCTATTAGTATCTGAGTTATAGTATTTTTAGTGAAAGAACTTCTGTTACTTTGAAAATATGGATAAAAAGGAATTTCGTGTGTTAATAACCGTAAAGTGAAGTTGATCGAGGTAGCTGTCTCAGGGTCTTAGGGTCTTAGGGTCTTAGGGTCTCCCTAAAGACATCAAAGGAACGTGTTGTACAAATCATAAATGAATATTTGGATATGGATATGCGATAGCTGGGGGTGCCGCGCGAGCTCACAATCGACCAAAAACAACAACGGATTGATAAATCTAGACAGTGTTTGGAGCTGGGAGCTGTTCAATTATAATAAATCCGAATTTTTGCGTTTACGTCGATATACTATTTGTTATTCGATTGCTGAAATTGGTAGTACGCCAAATAAAAATAAAATCCAAAATTATTCAAAAAAATTTAAATAAAATAAAATCCGAATGAATCGAAAGAGGATACATAATTCGATCTAAAAAGTTAATTTGTTGATTTGTTTAGGCCTTACCATAAGCTGTAACAATAATAAACATCAATATGCCATATCTCATAAACCAACACATACTGATATTGTTATTAATAATTGTTCATGTCACCCATTGCAACACAAAATGGCTGCTTTTTACAGTATGTTGTATAGATTGATTAATATTCCTATGACCAAGTTAGATTTAGCAGTTAGTAATAATTATAACGATAAGATCGTAAATACTATATTAAATAAACTACTGTTCCGCTAATTTACAAACAACGTGTACCCCTTCATTACATGTAATACAAATGATAATTACAAAACGATACCATATTAACTCTGGTAAAAATTTAAAAAAAACTTTTTTCTAATAACAATGTAAAAATTGCATACTATACAACAAACACGCTAGGTAAACTTATTAAAAACAATAAAGATAAGACCGATAAAGAAAATCGATCAGGCGTATATAAATTGAATTGTCTTTCGTGTAACAAAATCTATATTGGACAGACCGGACGTACACTTAAAAAAAATTACTGAACACAAAAAAAAAAATTGAGAATAAAAAACCCGATTCAAATTACGCAAAACGCCTAAATGACTAAGGACATAATTTTATCGAAGATTACGAAGTATTACATGTTGAAAATAAAAGCTACAAACTATCTCTTCTAGAAACCATGCAAATAAATAAATGTAAGAAAACAAATACCTTGTTAAACGACAAAATAGACATTAATAATTCTCCGTTATTAAATCTTTTTGTTAAACAACCCCCTACCTAACTTTAAGGTATATATATTCCGTAGTCTTAATGTTAGTTCTTAATGTAAGGTTTTCCTACCTCGAGTTAAATCTAAACAAAAAAAATGTTAGTTTACTGATAGTTGCACTTCTGATGAAGCGCTAGTAACGCGAAACAATTGTAAAGTTTACTTAATAAATTGTGGAAACAAACAGTGAGTGTTATTTTATTATTACCATAAGTTTCCATCAAACAAATTTGGAAATGGTTAATCATGATGTACATTATTTAATTATATCGTAATTTTTAAAACCAATCCATTTTAAAAACTGTAAATTTGTTGTATATTTAGTGGTGGGTATGTAAGTGCAGAAGAGGGAAATGACACAAATAAACGGCAGCAAATCAAAAGTCAATAACGAACCGCACAATTCTCTTCTTGTATCTACTCTTCATAATGCTGCTGAATAAATATAATAGGTAGCAGTAATCAATCATTACAATAACTATCATAGTCTCATTCAATAATTTTTTTGTTTTATTACTACTTTGCTAGCTACTATATTTTAATCAGAAATATAGGAGTGTCTTCCTAGATTAGCCTACGTAAAAAGGGAAAACAATTAATCTAACTATTGACTAGTATAATAGAATACTAGAAGTAAGTAAGTGTAATTGTTGGACAGAAGGGGGTGGAAGGATGAGGGAGAGAGAGTTATGTGACTGCAGCTGCTGTCTCACACATCTACGCATCCTGCATATGTAGGAAGACTACTTATTTTTGACTAATACTGCCAGAAAACAAATTTTTCTAAAAATTGGATTCTCGACCTAAAGAACCCTTATCTTGTGAATTTCATCAAAATCGTTAAAGCACCTTATGTAATATTATAAAATAGAGGAACATGCAGTGATTTTTCCACTAAACAAACAGGAAGTTAGCCAGTTGATGCAATTTCTGGAACACCCAGTTTAATTTTCTGGAGTCACTAACGAAACACCCTATATGTTTAAACGAGGATGAAATGAAAATAATATTGAATTTACTTTTTGAGGAAATAAACTTGTTCAAATTAATTATTATTTATAACTTATTGTAAATACTACAGCATTCAATTAGGAGATTATGTAAACAACAGAAATTTTTAATACGTTCGTTATAATTTTCCATCTGAAGGCGAAGAAAACAAAAAGATGATGGTCTTTATACGCAGTCTTAAAAAGATTACTTGTAATTTAAAATTCTAACGTTCCGGTTTTTCTTTTAGCTATACCACAGCACCCTGTTGTAGAACTGACTTGTATTGCTTTCATTCAATAAATTAAGAATGAATATCTTCCATCTAGGTAAAAAGTGAATTCCCTTAATATTTTGCACGCAAGTCACGCGTATTGCAGTAGATATCAGTAGAATAAACAAATAACCTTACCCTTTTTCATTACCAACGGAATAAAATTTTCTACCCAAAAGAGATATAAATACTTGATAAAATTCAATTTACCGGAACAAATGCCAGTAGAATTCGTTCTAAAGGGTTCAACCATTAGATAATTGTACCTACTACAAAAGAATGATAAACGAATGCTTTCCATGTTTTTGTCAATAGATAATCCTGTTTGAAACTTTTATTGTTTTCGCAAATATGTTATACTGCTAGCCCTACAAATTTCATAATGATAGAAATCAAACAAACACTGTTGTAAGGTTTTACAAAATTTTTAATAATACGTCTCTTACACTGTTTGGGCTTATCAGGCCATTATCAAAGAGTTGACTAGAAACTAACTTAATCTAAAGAAACGTCACTATAACATATATACATATTTAAGTAAATGGGGGTAAAAACAAATCATATTATTGAAACCGGGCTAAAAATTTAGGACCTTTATGTCCTTCACATTGTTCATTTGTAACATTAATATTTTTTAATTTTCAAAAGGTTAAATAAGTTAGGCATCAATAGTATATGTTCTAATAAAACAAATTTAGTCAAAATTCTAATTAATAATAAAATCTCAACAACAGAGAAACTTCAAAAATCAGGTGTCTATAAGATTCAATGTTCAGACTGCGATGCTATCTGTGTAAGACAAACAGATAGATCCTTTAAAACTAGAGTTAAGGAGCATAAAAACTCTATTATTGATAAAAAAAAATGTAATACTGTAAAACATTGTTTTCTAAATAATCATAACTTTAGTGAAGATAATTTTAAGATTTTGCATTGTATAAATAAAAGTAAAAGAATAAACCTGTTAGAGAAATTAGATATTCAAAATGCCTTTTTTCATAATAAAAATATTACAAATGAACAATGTGAAGGACATAAAATTCCTATATTTTTAGCCCGGTTTCAATAATATGATTTGTTTTTACCCCCACTTACATAAATATGTATATATGTTATAGTAACGTTTCTTTAGATTAAGTTAGTTTCTAGTCAACTCTTTGATATTGGCCTGATAAGCCCAAACAGTGTAAGAGAAGTCTTATTAAAAATTTTGTAAAACCTTACAACAGTGTTTGATTTCTATCATTATTGACATGTTTTACAATTTTCCAACCGCATCCTCCTAAATCTTATTAAAAATTCCTATTAATCGATTAGTTGTAATAGCGGCAATCAAAATTAAGAAAGGATTAGCGCTGACTCACCGGGAAGCCGGCACGTTTGATGTCGAGACCGATCTATACCGGACAATAGACAGTCGAGAATCTTCTGTTGAAATAACAAGTCGTTTCCTCTAGAAAGCGATCGGAATATTTTCGCGTGTTTTCTAGTAAATTCTTTAAGTAAATATACACCCTCCTCTCTGGGTCAGACGGACAGTTGACATTTGATTTCCGGACGCGTAATATAAATATTCAACGTCGAGATACAAAGTGATATAAATAAAGTTCATTATTGTTTGTCATATAATAAATAAGTTTGTTAGTAGTGTTTAAGTAATTAATTAAATAATTGTTAATTAAATAAGTGAACTAGAAAATTCCTTACAATATCTTTACATATACAAGAATGGTTCGTATTAAATTATAAGATAGTTATAAAGTAGTAAGAAAATTGTTCAAAATATGTAGGGAAATTAAAATTATAGTATCGATTATCGAAAAACTTCATAATCGTTATATAAAAATCCGAAAGCATAACTAGCAACAATCAAACAATTAATGCGGTTTTATGAAGTAACAATTAACTTACGTATAAGACATGCTTACTAACACGCTAACCGATAATTCCTTCCATAAGCAGTAGCTACTTACCTGAGTATGAGAATAGAACATGGAAAAGTTGGAAACAATTACTGGAACGGGCAGGGCGATTGTTAAGACTCCCGCAAGAGCACAAAGCGCTCCGACGAACATTCCCGCATAAGTTTTAGGGGCCATGTCTCCGTAGCCGACCGTTGTCATGGTCACTATGGCCCACCACAGCCCTTCTGGAATACTTTTGAAACTATTGTTAGGATTGTCCTGAAAAATACGCAAACACATCAAAACGTTCTATTGTTGTTGGTAAATAATGAAGTTTAAACACGTTTTAACAGAAGAACACTAATAAGTACATTTATTTTACCAAATGCACAACGGGATGAAACGTTTCGAACTTTACAGTGAGTACCTGTAAAGTATAAATTGTATTTTGAACTCTAATACTGAATAAAACAAAACCTTGACGTCTTTCTGTCTTAAATGGTTAAGAACTGACGAACTTTGCTATTCTATCTCGGACTAAAGCTACCACTTTTATAATTATGGCACGTCTGTCGTTTTATTCAAAAAAATACCCTTATTGGATTTTATGAACGGTCATTACAATTGGGCTAGCATTGAGTGCCTCAGGCAATCTAACCTGCCATGGTCACGGCAACTATAAGGACCCCTTAGTGGAATCTAATATGAACCCAGCCATGGCAAACGATAATCGGTCAAGGCTGGATTTACGGAACCTTCTTAAAAGCGAATGAATAAAAGTGTCTAGCAACCTCGAATAAAAGTCCACTGTAAGACTAGAACTAGCAACCTCATGATTATAAGATAAGAATGCTACGCCTTTAGATATGCGGCTCGTTTTCAAAATATTAACATTTATTATATATGTTGCGTCCCTTGGACCACCAACTGCTTTATTATCATTGCAAGATGCGTAACGTTTTCATGCTGGCTTTCTAAATTTTGATTTTTAGCTCCTTTTTTCATTTATTACCAGTTCCTTTCCTTTGTCAATTTAATCTCCATTCCTTTCCTAATTGCACTACCATAAATCGCCCATATATTCAAATAATTCTTCTAGCTGTAACTGTCAACCCCCTAATCCTAACGTCCATCAATTTGTATCAAATTTCTGTCACATTTATCACCATACACTAATACACTACAACAAATTTCAAATCCCATCTTCCTCACTTTTAACACCCATCATCATTGTTCTCATCAAATTTAACCACATCTCCATCCCTCTCCAACTTATTCTAAAATTTATAAATAACCTTTTTCTAAAAAGAGTTCATAACAAGCCATATGAATTCATATTAAACTATCTATCTATAAGCTATATTCAACTTATATCGAACACCAAGTCTAATCAATTAATAATATTCAAGCGACAACTCAATCGTGACGCAACGCTTTCCGGTAGTTGCTACCAATATATCTTTCGTAGAAAGTGTAAATATATGTATATAAAAGCTGCTCAAAGACTTTAATTCAAACGACTTACAAACGCTACTTCAATCAAGATTCAATACAAATACCTGGACTTCATCAAGTTGCAGTCCAGGAAGATTCATAGCGAATCAGACCAATATATAAGGCACACGGCATTCTTTAGAATTGATTTTCTCAAAAATTACTGAGTAATGTGCGTTACTGCACAATAATAAACAATAAAAATTCAACGCTGAAAACTTTGAAAACATACGTAAGTAACCTGAAACCATGAAATATTTGAAAAAAAATTTTAGTAAGGGTAAACTTTAAATACATTAATGAGCTATTAATTATTGAATTAATTTGTACCTACTACAGATTACCTCATATTAATAAGGAAAAAAAAATATTACTGCTGTCACGTCCTCGGCAGGACTCGAACACGGTATAATCAGTAACCAATTCTTCCTCATTAATGTGAGGTAATCTGTAATGGGTATAAATTAATTCAATAATTAATATCGCAGTAATGTATTTATAATTTACCCCTACTAATAATTCTTCAAATATTTCATTATTAATGAATAAATAACATAGATTGATTCAGACGATTCTGTGACTTGGTAAGTACGATCGCGGTTGTTACTGCTGTCACCTCTCGTAGCTTAGTGGCAAAAGCATTGTCGCGTAAAACCAAAGATCCCGGGTTCGATCCCCCCACGAGGGCGTGACATCAGTAACAAAATTTTCCTCATTAAGATGAGGTAATTTGTAGTGGGTACAAAATAGTTCAGTAATTAATATCGCATTAATGTATATAAGTAACCTACCCTCCTTTAAACATGCCAGGTGTCTAGATCATCATTTTCTTTTTGTATAAAATAATCCTGATCTATGTTTATTTTTTTTAGGTAATATATAAGTTTTTATGTTTATTTTAAAAATCTGTATAAGTTACCAGACTAAATCTCCATAAGACATTACTTTCGTTCCAATTGACATTAGTATTTATCTTCCAGATTTAGTGATTGTATTTTGTATCAAAACCAAGCATAATAATTTCCAAGTAATCCTGTTGTTGACAACGCTTCTTCTAGGCAATGTAAATAAGTTATTTTAAATTTACTAGCGTATTCTGTTATTTATGAGTAAACATTCTTGAAGACCTTCTGTAATTTCTGCACTAAATGTATTCCATTCCATTCGCTTATAACTGCTTTGAAGAATTTCATTTCTTTCCTCCCTAGTTTTTGTTCAGGGTCCTTGCTTCACACTCGAATAATAATGTCGTTATTTTCAATGATCAATAAAATTTGTTCATGTTTGTTCTTCTGTTTGTCAGTCGCACATGTCTAGAAAGATTTCGATTTTACGTGATGAATGTGAATGCTAGCAGGGCATAACAATTTTTCAATTTCAACTTTTATTGTAAAACGTTGATATGGCAGTACGTCGTCATCTGCTTGCTGCCATATCAACGTTTTATTTAAATCCGCTTTACACCGAGCTCCAGCGGTTTGGTCAGTAATTTATCGAATCTGCCTATGGCGTGCTAATGAGATCTAATAAGATCGAAATCGCAATCCACGTCTGGTAGCTTCGATAAATTACTTGAGCAAGAACTTAATTTTGGTCTTTTATTGTAAGTCGCCCTTTCCCCTGTAACATAAGGTGCAGCCCCTTCTATCGATAATAATAAATGAGTAACTTAGACACCAACCAAAGAACAATTTATTCAAAACAAAGTTACGTGAAGAATCATAAAATTAAGTTATAAGGCACACGCCCACTCCTATTTTTTAAACGAGGGATGATTTATTATTTCCCGTTATTTTGTAATATAATAACTTGAAACTTGTGAGAAACACGGTAACATGTACCTACGTAAAGTGTAAACCGTGAAGAACACAAAATTTTACATTATTAGGTACAAGGACCTTTTTTATGGAGAATTTAATTTCCTATCAAAAACTGAATAAATTCTTTATAAACTTTGACGAGCCTACAATGGAGAGCGAAGCTTTTTCCCTCCTACATCTTTCTTTCTTATATTACAAAAAAAAAATTCATTATTACTAAATTCTAAGCTATCTATAAAAGGTATGGAATTTAACCTAAACTGTACCGCATATATGCAATCTGCGTATGGCAATATGTAGCCAGTTTCGGTTTTATCGGTGATTTATCGAAAGTAAGTTCGAAATCGCGATCCACGTCTGGTAGTTTCGATAAATCAGTCACCAAGAGTTTAATTTGTTTACTACAAAAGTTCCACATGTATATTTGCATATGTGTAAAAATTTGTACATGCTAGTAAATTTTGTGAAATATTTTAGCTGAAGCTTTGCGCACATTTCTACTTAGTTATTTTACAAACAATTTCTGTTATAATTTTATTAATGTGCCTGAGGGCTGAGAAGGATCTCACCCCACCTCTCAGTCAACAGCCGGCATTTATAGCAAATTTGAAAATTTTCAAAATTTGCACATCGAATTTATATTTAAAAAAAGCAGGTCGATCCGTCGCCGCATCCCCCTCCCGTTTGTCCATGTGAAGTGATCTGTTTAAACCGGTTTTAAAACATATTTCGCGGTCTCCAACTCACTGTAGTAACACTTGCCATTGCGCCAAAACCCCAATCTTCATTAGCTTTCGGCTCGAACGGGACGGAATAGGAGCGATCGTCACTACGACGAGATTGATTATTAGCTAAATTAACGGACGTGTACAGTCAGTCATCAATTATCCCAAAAATAGGCAGGCCAGGAACTTCCAAAAAGGCACTCACAAGGGAATTAGTACTTTGGTAAGTGAAGAAGTTTTGGAACGGAATCGATACTATTTTAAATCGGTCGTTGAAATCATTCAGTTTTTAGTATTGAATGAATAATCTTTTCGGGGAACGTAAGACGTCGATGAAGAACGAAAAATTTCGTTGTTTTGGAACCCGTATGAGTACACACTAAAAAAGACCAGAGATTTGCCGATGTGGCCACAACCATCCCACAGAATGCCAAATATACATCTGTAGAGAATCAAAATGAGATTATTCAAATAATGGCGGATATGATTAAACAGTCTATCGCGAAAGATGTCAAAGGAGCTGATGTTTCATGGTTTACTATCCTTGTAGATGGGACGAAAGATAAAAACAATCGTGAAAATGTTACAACTGGTGTAAGATTTGTCAAGGAAAGGAAATATCGGGAGAATATATTAAGTATCATCACCACAGAAGACGTTGATAAGCAAACATTAACAGATTTGATATTGAAAGAACTTGCGGATGTTGGATTTGATAAAAATAAAATTCTAAATCAATGCTACGGTGCGTGTGTGATGAGCGGTAGACACGGAGGTGTTCAAGCACTCATTCGGAAAGAACTAGGACGGACAATCCCTTACGTTCACTGTGCAACTCACAAACTTCATTTGGCTATAGTAAAATTCGTTAACGAAATTGATTCCTTGAAACAAAATTTTGATCAGTGCTGCAGTGCTCTTTATTATATACATACAAAAGTCATTTTTGAAAACTATTCCAGCATCTTACAAGCCTTGGAAGAGATTGCGGCGAATAAAAAGATAAATGGGGAATCTGTGGCCGAAGGGACTGGTAGGTATTCTTATCACCATCCGAACAATTGAATTTCGATTTTGCCTATGCAATGATATACTCATGAAGTACGTTTTGGAAATAATTGAACCAGCTGACAAAATTTTGCAGTCCAGAGAGTCGAGTCTAATAGATTCCATCAGGGTCGTCGACGCAGTCATTCAAACTTTGAAAGAAATGAGGAATGATACATACTTCGATGACGTCTTTCATAAAGTCACAACAGTTCTTAATATTAATTCGGATGACATATCTAAAGATGGACCGAATCCGAAGAGACAAAGAAAAGCAAGCAAACTGTTGATGGATTTCATAATTGCTGATAAAATAGGTCAAAGATCTGAAACCGATGACGATCCTTAGCAAATTTTGAAAGCTTTATACATTGAAACTTTGGATTTGATGCTTGCGGAACTGCACTTGAGATTTTCTCATTTCAAAGATCTTTGCACGGCCATTACAAATGTCGAGAAACTGAACATCGACGAAATAGAAATTGTGAAGAAATTAGAAATCCAGGTACCATCACCATGCGAAATAAATGTTGTGAAGAATTATTGCTCACAGTACACCCCTAACGAGATGTTCGCTGAAATTTATAACCAACGAACTGCATTTGAGGACACCTACAAGCTGATAGCGACTTGCCGTACCTTTGGATGTAGTACAGCTGTTTGCGAGGCAGCATTTTCGATACTCATCAACAGACCCCAAAGAATGTCCATGAAGCACCAACGACAAGCTAATTTAACTCATTTGGCCTTTTTAAAAAGTTTATACGAAGAATATTGATTTGTTATATTAATACGAAAATTTAATGACTGTAAATTGCGAAAATTACAACTGTTTTGAGACTTTCCAATTATTTTAGTTGTGCCTATCAAAAAAGTCCCTCAGCCCCTCCTGATATAATGGGCTGGCTACGGCCCTGTGTGTCTGTGTTTTTATTTCCTCGTTGTCAATTTAAGCAATCCATATTTTAATGTCGTATTATAGAAGTATGTCGCCATCTACAGATATTTACTCCTAACTATGGTATTTCATATATATGACAAGGCCTTATGAAGGTGTCTAACCTACAAAACAAAATAAATGTTTATTAACATTCAATATATCCAGCTAAATTTAAACTAATAAAACGGAAGAAAACCTTGAAGGGATTTCTGATGAATTAACGTTATCGGCAGATATTTTTATTATTTCAATCTTTACCAAGAAATGATCAAATAATTTCTGAAATGTCACTTATAATTTTACATATAATAACTTAAACTTCAAATTCTATATAAACAATAAAACTTGAAAATCCAAATTTTGGGTTTTAGTATTTATTATAAGATCGAAATCGCGATCCACATTTGGTAATTTCGACAAGTTTCTGATTAAATGTTATCTGACAAATTGATTAAGGCTTTCGCGGCCAGTTGATGAAATGATGTTGTCATTCTTCGGGTGTACAGGCCGTCGTCGGTTGGAATTGCTTCCTAACGTTTCGCTAGCACGAGTGGCGAGCTTCTTCAGAGGTCTATCCATTTTCGCTGTTGATAGACCTCTGAAGAAGCTCGCCACTCGTGCTAGCGAAACGTTAGGAAGCAATTCCAACCGACGACGGCCTGTACACCCGAAGAATGACAACATCATTAAATGTTATCTATTCCATATTCACGTTTTATATAAAATACTTGAATCGCTTGCTTAATCAGAAAATCTTTAGCGTAGAGCGTATATTAATTAACGAAGTGCGTTTTAAATGCTATGCATTTTAGTTCAGTAATTCAAATAAGTGAGACTGACCGTTGTACGTTAGTAGACTGGCGTTTGTTCGGGATCGAGCTGGTATTTGAGAAAATTTCATTATCGCCGTGTTAATGCACTGGAAGCGGCACTCTGAGTTCCGGAAGTAGGGCGAAATTAATTGCGCTTCCGTTTGTGTCTGTCTACTCTCATCTTTGGCTTTATTGAAAAATGCCCTTAAAGTAAGAGCCTCGATACAGAAACTCGCAGAGGGCGGGACTCCGGAACACCCAACAATAAAGCGAGGAAGAAACCAATTCAAAAGACTTTAGAATAAAAAGAATCACAAACAACTCAGCCGCTAGATTTTATTTCTATTTTTGAACATTTGCATTTGACCTTTTACACTTATTTAAATGGAGTTGATTGTTAAGATCCATTATTAGTGAGTATTATAAAAGTTATGGGAACGGAACAGTATCAAATAAATGTTTAGTTACTTAATAACGAAATATTTGAAGAATCATTTAGTAGAGGTAAATTTTAAATACATTGATGCGATATTCATTATTAAATTAATTTATATCCACTACATATTACCTCATACAGTGAGGGAAAAATTAGTTGCTGCTATCACGCCCTCGCCGGGACTCAAACCCGGGATCTTTGGTTTTACGGGGCAATGCCTTTGCCACTAAGCTGCGAGAGGTGACAACAGTAGTGGCAAAAGCATTGGCGCTTAAAGCCAAAGATCCCGGGTTTGAGTCCCGGCGAGGGCGTGACAGCAGTAACTAATTTTTCGTAAATATGAAAATTCGCACAGCACTTGGTGAAACATGATTTTAAAATTTAAAATGATAAATAAATACACTTGACTATAAAAATTGGATTATTCAGCCGTTACTCTGTGATAATTCATCTTAATTATAAAACACTACTTTGTTTATTATCACTTTTTTATTTACAAATCCTTTTGACTATAGTTTCAACAAATAGCTTGTTATTGTCAAACAAATAATTCAAATTGAATGAATATAAACAGATTTGTCAAAACAAATGATTACAAATTGAATGAATGTAAACAGATGTACAGTAGTGTTGATATATATTTTAGAAATACCATTAATTATTAAATGTATAGAATAGTACTGAGTGGTATAGATCTACCTGGTCGTTTAACAGGTAATTTTCCGAAATTTTTGATGCTTTATATATTTCTAATGATTCTAAAATATTAAGTTTAAAGCCTTTATTTAGATTATGAATAATTTTAAGATTTTCTATAGTAGGAAACTGATGGCCTGTTTCTAAAATATGGTTTGAAAAATTGGAATTATCTTTTCCTAATATATATGATCTAAAGTGTTCATTATAGCGAGTTCTAAATGACCTTCCAATTTGGCCTAAGTAAAAGGAATCACATTCTGTACATTCTAGCTTATAGTTTTTTCAAATTTGTCAGTTTTATCTTTTGAATTAAATAGTATGTGTTTTGAATATGTGTTTGTCTTAAAACATCATTAGAAATATAAAAAGCATCAAAAATTTCGGAAAATTACCTGTTAAACGACCAGGTACATTTGTACCACTCAGTACTATCCTATACATTTAATAAGTAATGGTATTTCTAAAATATATGTCAACACTACTGTACATCTGTTTACATTCATTCAATTTGTAATCATTTGTTTTGACAAATCTGTTTATATTCATTCAATTTGAATTATTCGTTTGACAATGACAAGCTTTTTTGTCGAAACTATAGTCAAAAGGATTTGTAAATAAGAAAGTGATAATAAACAAAGTAGTGTTTATTCATTTAACACTTGACTATGTTAAAAAAAAGATTTATTAAAACTCTTACAATTGTAATATCTCTTTGATAATGACCTTACAGCCAAAACAATTGTAAGGGTTTTAATAAATCTTTTGTGAAATATAGTCAAGTGTATTTATTTATAATTTTAAAAACAAATTTTTCCCTCATTGTATGAGGTAATCTATAGTGGGTATAAATTAATTCAATAATTAATATCTCATTAATGTGTAGTTACTTAGTGGGTTCTGCAAACTTATTAAAAATATGCGTTAACTACATCATGTACAAATGCATTTATATTTTCTTGCGTTGAAAATGCTCACGATTAGTAAGTGAGCGAAACACGTGTATGCATTTACAAAAAGTGTTGTGGTTAGTTTGGGGTAAGACCATTTCTTTTCCTTTGTTTATTTAAATCACCACAGTCTTCTCTTATAGTTATTTTATTTTAATTAAATCTAGTCTTACTTGGTGAAAATTGATTATATCAAAAATGTTAATTGCACTTTTAGTTTCCACTAATTTATAATCAACTTTACACGTGTTTCATCACAAATTGTTAAATTGATAATAAATTTGTGAGAATTATGAGTGTTTTCTAACTTTTTGATATATGTATTGATATTGGCTGAATGAATCGAATTTTAATTGGGGTCATTGAGCAATAGATTTCTTAACCTCCAAAGCGACAGTCACCACGTAACCTTTTCTTCATTGTACTAAACAAACCTTGAAAGCAGGGAGACTTTGACCATGTTATAAAACAGAGATCAAAGCTGCATAGACCTATTCATTTGATATAAACCAATGTAGTGTCTTCATAACTTTATGACTTAAACTTTAGCATTGTGTTTGTAAACTTTCTACAGACACGTGTTGCTTTCATTATGAATAAATGTAATAACATTTACTAAATAAGTTAAATTTTGATGAAAGGTCATTGAAAATCCGATTCCTTAAAATGGAAAGCGACAATCGCTACGTGTAGCATTTCCACCATTATATTTACGCCTATTAAGTACCTAATCAAAAGTACTTTCAAAAACTCTTGCTGTTTGTGGTATTATCAGCTTGTTATCGCATTATCCCTTCCGCGTTATGCTTCCTAAGACTTTTAAAAATACGTGTTGCTTTCATTCATAAGTTGGCTGAACGGGTCCAATTTCATAAAGGACTATTGAAAAATTGATTTCCTCACATTTTTAGCTTTTTTGCGACTTTATTACGCCTTGTAAGCTAACAAGATGTCATAAAGCAGAAATCAAACTTTTATAAACTTTTCCTTTCTGAATAAAACGATGTTGTGTTTCCTTCTTGGAATTTCTAAAAGGGTGAATACATAAACGGGAAGTAAATAGCTGCTCACCTGTGACTTCTCCGCGTAATAAACGAGACATGCAAAGATGACGATTCCCAATACAAGAAAGAATACCAAAAGCGTCAGTTCTTTGGCTGAAGCTTTGAAGGTATGCACTAGAATTTTCAAGCCCGGCGAGTGTCTTGTTAGCTTGAAAAGGCGTAATATTCGAATAATGCTGAAGAATTCTAGCAGATCTGGCTTTTCTTCTATATTCACTCCGATATCCACGTAGAAACTCAGCGTTGCAACAAAATCGATTATATTCACCGGAGACTTTATGAATACCAATGTGTTAGGAGAAACCTGTGGAAATGTGGAAAACATTATACAGGTCAGTAGTTTACATAATGAGCTCAAGAATTTTTACAAAGATATGGATTGATGTTAGGGATTCCAACAGTCCTCTTCATTACAAGTGTTCTAAATTAAGTTGAATAGACTTAATTAGACTAAATTAAAAGCTACTTGAGGTTTAAAACATACAAAAAAATAATTACGTATGTCTTAAGAGGTTGAGAAATTGAACTGTTACAAAAATTAGTATCGCACCAAAAATAGTAAATAGTACATTTGCAAAATTAAATTTGATTTATGAAGCTGTTAAAAAATAGAAATGAAACAAAATAGAATTATAAATAATAATAATAATAATAATAACTGCCTTATATTGTATGTGCTGAATCGTTTAAAACTTTTTATAAGTTCACCTATACCCTTATTTATTTGAAAGCCCAACAGGGAGGGAAACAACAAAAGGAGAATCCTTTAAGTACATTTTCACAAATAATAACAATAATTAAGGTGCTATTGTTTGATAAGACTTTAATGACTTGATGAAACGTTAAGACTCATATTCCTACAATGCAATGATTGCAGTTGCTTCCACCCTCGCGACACCTGACTCATAACGGAAACACTTTATTTTGATCAATTTCACAATTTGGGGATCTTATAAGGACATCACCACCTGTTTATAAGAATCGTTATTAACTGCTTACTATCTTATTCAAAAAAGAAGGAATTACAATCCTTATTCGTCTAAATATTAAGATCAAAGATCTCACATTTGGAACGCGTCCTACCAAGTAGGCACAACGAATCGAAAGCCCTATCCCACGGCCTGTTTCAACATATCGGCCTTTACAGGCTATATTATAAATATATAGGTCGAAACCGCTCGTGGGATATGGCTTTCGGTTCGTTGTGCCTACTTGGTAGGGCGCGTTCCAAATGTGAGATCTTTGATCTTAATATTTAGACGAAAAAGGATTTTAATTCCTTCTTTTTTGAATATGTTATATCTTCATCTAAGAATACATTGGAATCAACAGTGTAATTCAATATCAAATGAGTTAATATGTTTGTATGTATTACTTTATTATTCTTTTGGTATTAGTATTTTTCTATTGAAGGTAGTCATCATTTTGCTCTCTTTAAACTAATTTTTCAATATATGTTTAACACTGCATTTTATTGATACTCTCAATAAATAGTTTATCAGAGAGCTATCGAGTAGTTAGATATAAGACAGCTAATAATAAAATACTTTGGTGAACTAAAAAATTAATTACAAATATAAATATAAATATACATTTATCATATAGCCTGTAAAGGCCTTTCTGTCAGCGCCCACCTGATGAGACCAAATAGGGCGAAACCGATCATGGGATATGGCTTTCCGTAAACTGCGTCTACTGTGTAGGACGCGTTCGAGATGTGGGATCTGTGATCCTTGCAATTTAGACAAAAAAGGATTTTAATGACTTCTTGTTCGAATAAATTAACTACAATATCTGTAACCAGATAAGAGTTTTTAAGGCAAATAAATGTTTAATGTAAAAATATAAATACAAAAATTCTGTATCATTGATAATGACCTAACAGACGAAACGGTCGTCAGAAGACTTCAATAAACTTTGTGAAACCTATCCAGTGAGTTTTTGTATTTATTAACCCAAATATTACTAAAACATTTCACAGATACTGCACCATGAGCAGCATTAATTACGTAAAAATATTATACTAAAAAAAAATACTTTCACCATATGTAAAACCGTCAAAAAGTAGGCACTTTTGAAGATGCTTAACAAACATTATTTTTCGTTTAATTTTTAATATTTATCGTCTATTTCGTTTCATTCCTAATTTTTAACTTCAAAAAATCATATTTTACAAATGTGTCTTACAGAATTTATATTGGCAAACTAATCAATTCACTGAAAGTAAATTCCAAAGTGTAAAATGTGGTTTCCACAACCCCTTACATCGATCACTTATAATTATTTAAAAAACTAAACAAGACGAGTTGGATAGGCAGATGTAACACATAGATATTTTGTTCAGATAATGTATTTAAACGAATTTTGAAATAAGTAAGGACAATAATAATAACGGCCAGGTATAGACATATAAATCGTATATTTTACACTTACCAAAAATCTTACAGTCAATTCGAGCGTAAACCAGGCGTTACATAAGTGTTCAACTACGAAGAACAGCGGCAGAGGTTCCGTACACTTTTGCGTTGTATTTGTAAAGATTATTGACTGGCATCTTACCCTTAACCCAGGATGTGTCTTTAAACAGAACGACACTACCGAGACACATATGAAGAATACGGAAATTCCCGAAATAATCTAAAAACAAGAAGAAAACATTGAAATATTTGTTTTAGTAAACACATCTGCACAATCACTTTCAGTTGAAACAAATCTTTTTTAAAATGGAGAAGGCTTTTGGTAAGTTAGAGTTAACCTTAGAGCATAAAAACATGGAAATAGTTCTGAATCTCTTTTATCTCTCTAACGCAGCCTGTTCTTGTGTTTCAAACCGGTAAGTACCTAGTGCTGAAAATCTTCTTCAGATTTCTCTAGGTATCGTGGAAATGGGAAGGAAGCGAAAAACAAGACGAACGAGATAAACACACTTAAAGAGTGTTTTGGAATGTTACTACGAGGATGGATCAAAAATAAACGAGCCTTTGTTCATAAAACACTTATTTTGAAAAGTTTCACAGAAACACAAATTTCTCTATATTTCGACATATTCCCCTTGTTTGTCTATACATTTTTCCCAACGCATTGGTAGTTTTTCCATCCCGTTTTCATAAAAAGAAGCATTACGGGTGTCTATCCAGTTGCGCACAAACGCCTCCACCTGTTCATCGATCTGAAATCGCTCGATTCCTAGTGATTCTTTGAGGGGCCCAAATATGTGGAAGTCAGAAGGGAATAGGTCTGGGCTATATGGAGTGTGTTCCAGCTGAGTCCAGTGCATTTTACCAATTTGGGCATGCGTTAAAGCTGCGGTATGAGGCATAGCGTTATCGTACAAAACTAACACGTCACGAATGGGGTGCGTCCTTCTTTTTCGGTGATAAGCAAGTTTTACCTGACTGAGAAGTCAGTAGTACAAACAGTAGTAGGCTGCATTAATGGTTCTTCGCTCATGCAAAAATTCGACCAACAGCACCCCTCTCCAGTCCCAAAAAAACGTGGCTAAAACTTTACCTGCAGACAGACGTGTTTTTGGCTTCACTGGGTTTGATTCATTTTTGCACCGCCACTCCATGCTTGCTCGTTTTGATGTTAGAGTGTAATGGTAATGGTGTACCCACGTCTCATCGCAGGTTACAATTTTGTGAAAAAAAATCACCTTCCTCTATAAATCGAGTGAGAAACGCCTGAGAGATGCGAAATGGAGCAGCTTTTTGATCTTCACTCAGCAACTTTGGAACCCAACGAGCTGAAATTTTTCAGAATCCCAAGTTTTTCATTATGATTGTGTGGACACTCCCTTAGCTGATGCCGAGTTCATCAGATATCTGAAGCACAGTGGCGTGGCGTGGCGATCCCCTTCAATAAGGTTTCTAACGCGTGTAATATTAATCGGTGAAATGCTGATGCACGGACGACGAGGATGATTTACATTTTCGACACGATTACGATTACGTCCATTGTTAAATTCTTTGCACCAAACATTTACACGTGGCCACGAAAGCATTTCATTTCCGGATTGTACTTGTAATCTGCACAAAATTTCAACTAGTTTCACGTTTTCACGTGTAAGAAACTTAATAATAATTCATTGTGCAACGATGCTATGCACCTTTTTCTCATTCATTGTGATAGCTATTAATCAAGAGAACGTGCAAACTAATATCCCCACTTCACGTTTCTAACGCCCGGATGCGCCTTGAACAACTATCCGGTGCGCAATTTGAAAAGGGTCGTTCATATCTGACCCACCCTCGTATTTCGTTATTTACCTACAACGATCCAAGAAAATCACACTAAAACGTGGACTATGTAAGACAGTGCAGACTGGGACCGGCGTCCTTCCTAATGCTAAACTATAAACTATGATCTAACCACACACCACGCCAACAGAATACTGGCCAACACAAGCTGCTGCTGGAATTCATTATCACCAGCTATAAACGTTAGTGGATGGACAAAATGACTTTAGAAAGACTATTTTTGTAATATTATTGCACTAACATTTGTCTTGATGATCAAACAAACCACAGAAAAGCTTTGACCAGGACAGGTGAACCTGGAATGTTAAGCTATCATTTATATGTTTATATTACGCTGCTCGGTATTGGTTCTGGTTAACAGTGTTTAATGTCGGACAGCGCAGTTGTAGTTTATCGTTATTTGGAAATTAGGTATTTTAAGATGATAAGTCAAACAAAATATTAATACGATTTAATTATTTTCTTTATTTGTACACGCCCTTTTGATATCTTTTTACGTTTGTATTATATAACTTGTATCGAATCTTCTACACTCAAGTGTTTACATTTCTTTTCTATTTATTTTATGCTCCAGCATAATGAGAATATTTTTTTCTACAAGTATGACTGGATACATCACATCTTTTGGATCATAATATCAACATCATCAAATGGTAATATTTATAGAAAACGGCTCAGCGTCAGTTCAGAAGTTTTTGCTTAAAATTAAATATTGAGCTACTTATTGGTCCTAAAATGATTTCGTGTCTCCTTCGGTTACGATTTTGATAAACAATTGATAAACCACAAAACTACGTCTACATTTTCTTTTCATCTCCATTTTATTACTAGAAACAAAGCAATAAACAGCCCCAGGATACATATATGTATATTGTAATTGAAATCGCAATGTTGCAAAGCATGTTCATAAATGAATCCCAATCTGCGCGATAACAAAATTGGTAATAAAATCGTTACTGCAACAATATGCGGTACGCCGATTTAATTGTCAAATGTTAGGCATACATTGTTAACGGACTGTGTTTTTAATTTCTGATTAGAATGTCGCCTGCAGTCTGTTTCAGTTGTAACAATATTTTTTAATGGTATATTTACATGTAGGTATATGACAAATAACATGTGGACTAACCTTTTTGTTCGTTAGGTGCGTAATTAATGTGGTTTTTCATGTGTGTTATTCGAAATGTAGAATAAATTATACATACTAATACGAGTGTCATTTGATAATTAAATACGAAGCCGATCTAGAAATACAAATAGTGTATTTTTACATAACAACATTTTCTCTATTTTGCGATATAATTCGCTAATACTAATACTAATTGCATTATCCTAATGTTAGTTTCTTTATCTTATACCTGCTACAAAGAAGTTTTTGTGTTGATGTTTGAGATAGTTTCGAACAAATTTATTGACTGATCTCTTCGCTACTGCTCAACTTCCTTCCTCATTAAACCTATGTTTGTGCGAACCGAGCAACTCAAAATTGGTTGGAACCATACCATTGGGCTGTAAGAGCGGTTGAGATAAAGTCTTCCAGCCTATTTCTGATGGTTCCTTCCGCTACCAAGCAATCTAAGGGCAAGCATTATTCTATAGGAGAATTACGCCTTATCCTTGATACCCTAGACGTGTTCTGTTATATTATGTGTTGTATGTGAACGCATTGGTGGTTTTTCATCCTGTTTTCACAAAAAGAAGCAGGGCAGGTGTCTATCCAGTTGCGCACAAACGCCTCCCTCCACCTGTTCATCAGTCTGAAATCGCTCGTCTCCTAGTGATTCTTGATTCTTTGAGGGGCACAAACATGTGGAAATCACAAGGGGATAGGTCTGGGCTATATGGAGGGTGTTCCAGCTGAGTCCAGTGCATTTCACCGATTTGAGCCTCCGTTAAATCTGCGGGATGAGGCATAGCGTTATCGTACAAGAGTAACATGTCACAAATGGGGTGCGTCCTCCTTTTTCGGCGATAAGCAAGTTTTACCTGACTGAGAAGTCAGTAGTACAGACACTAGTAAGTTGCATTAATGGTTTTTCAGCACCTTCCTCACTAAATCGAGTTAGATGCGTCTGAGAGATGCGAACTGGAGCAGCTTTTTGATCCTCACTAAGTAACTTTGGAATCCACCGAGCTGAAATTTTTCAGAATCCCAAGTTTTCCGTTATAATTGTGTGGACACTCCCATTGCCGAGTTCACCAGATATCTCAAGTACAGTGGCGTGGCGTGACGGTCCCCTTCAATAAGGTTTCTAACGCGTGCAATGTTAACCGGCGAAATGCTGGTGCGCGGACGACGAATATAATTTACATTATCGACACGATTACGCCCATCATTAAATTCTTTGGACCAAACTTTTACACATGGCCACGAACGCATTTCATTTCCGAATTGTGCTTGCAATCTGCGCAAAATCAATCTCAGCTGGTTTCACGTTTTCACACGTCTAAGAAACTTTTGGTCGTTGCGATTTGTGGAACGACACAATAAATTAATAAGCTTGCAGTGAATAAAATGTTTATTAACAGTATCTACACGGATTATATATACACGGTTGATTAATTGAGAATGACGAAAAACGAAAAGGTGAACACATGTGAAGAGCGCAAGAGTTGAAGAGTAAGTGTCTAATTTTTGAGTAAAGTTTTGAAAAGAAAAAAAATGAAAGTTCAAGAATGTAGAAAGTAGGGGAATAAATTCTAAGGATTTAGCTGACGTTATTCGTAGAGAGGAATACCAGGAAATTAGGGAAAGTGACCGTGACTAAGGTAATAGGCGTAGAAATGAGAAACTGGACAGGATGCAGGAAGGTCACTTTCTAATGGCAAGGGTGCAAGTGTGAAGAAACGAATAACATCAACTAAGGGTACACAATAGGACTGGTATGGATGTGTAATAATGAAGCTAAAAAGAATAGATACAGATTGAAAAGGAAAGCTATTAAGTTAGGGTGAACAAAAGAAAAGTGAAATCTGTAAACTACGAAAGGGTCGTATTGAAAGGGTAGTTGAAAGGAACAGTACAGATGTAAGAAGCAGTAAAGATCGAAAAATAGAGATTCTTTAATAGGTGTGAAAAATACAGTATAAAAGAAGTAGAATTCAAAAAGTGAAGATGTAGAAATAGAATTCGACACGGAAGATAAAAGTTAAAAAGACAAAAGAAGAGAAACGTATATACACAAAAGGTATTCAAGATATTTACAACAAAAATATATATACAAAAATTTACAGATAAAATATATACAACACTGGCAGAGCGAGTGTGGCAATAAATGTTACGCCACAAACTTAATAATACTTTCTCACTCATTATGATAGATATTAACCAACAATTCAATGCCACCTAAAATTCCCACTTCAAGTTCCTAACGTCAGGGTGCACCTTGAATAAGGCTCGTTTATATTTGATCCACCCTCGTACCTGTAAAATCACGTACTTTATCATCATTATTATGTATGCTTTTCTGATTAAAATTTATTAGCAGAAACATTGTCAAGTTTACGCTTTTAAGTTTTGTAATCTGCCACGAATTTTTTAGCAAATTTTCAAGAAGTAGAGCACATAAAAATTCACAATATTTTACAGTTAAAAAGTGACAACCTGTAGTTTGGGGTATATAATGGGCTTTCCTATAATTTGTCTCTGTAAAATTGTTATTAAAGTTGGTGGCTTCGCTACAAAGTTTTAGAAAAATTGCCAACCACCATTACCATTATAAAACCTAACTTTAAATTTTAAAAACACCTGCAGTTGTTTTTAATTTTGTTAAGTAAAATATAAAGGTTCCTAAATATGGGTGTTTCGATTCCATCAGCTGCTAATGCTCGTAGGCGGGCAGTTTCTCCGTCCTTCATTCTATTGAATAGCCGGAGGATAGGGCGGAAGGTCCTCTATAGCCCCGTTTTAGGTATCGTGAGACTTAATAGGTGGTGACTGGAGAGAGACATGTGAAACGGATGAAATGACGGCAGAAATGAAGTGGAATATTACTGCCCAAGCATTTGGCTAAATGATCTAAGAAAATCACAGAAAACAGCTTAGAGGCGATTGCTGCCATCTAATGGATTTTAGACGCTACAGAAGGTAGCAAATGTTATTATATTAACTGTTCTTTAAGGAACATTTGGACATGGTCAGTAATTTATCGAGACTACCTATGGCACGCTGATGAGCTTCTAAAAAGAGCGAAATCGCGATCCGTGTCTGGTAGTTTCGATAAATTTCTGACCAAACGCATAATAATTGTTAAAATCACAGAAAACCTGGAATAGGACAGGCAGATGTTGAATACTAAGCAATGATCTAGATTACTAGACTATTCCGCTCGACGTGGTAGGTTATATAGCAACCAAACCGAATAAACCACTACTTTGAATCCAGCCTAGGCGTTTCCGAAAGTACTGATTCTTGAAGCAGCTAACTAGGTAATGTTTGGGAGGATTATAATTCACTAAGTAGTGAAATTGTAAATTATGTTTATAACCTCAAATGAATCAGTTAAGGAAGGTTTAATCATCAAAATATACTTCTGAAACAAGGAATGTACAAGAATTCTTTATCAGAAAGAGACAACTAAAATTGGTCAGAGATTTCTGTCATCTTCCAAGCTCAGTAATGCCAGTGCCGGCTCTTGTCTATGCAACATCACAACTAACGATTCAATGGAAAATTTTCAGACAGAAATGAAGCGTTGTGCCTTTTGTTTTTCTCTCATTCTACTGGTTTTATCCGCACAGAAGCACATGACCTGTTCAGATGTACATGTCGATGTTTTTAATAGTTTAAAAGTGAAAGATTGTTTGTGGAATATTACTGCCCCATAATTTGCCTAAATGATCAAAGGAAATCACATAAAAACTTGGTGTCTTCCCAAATACTAGACTGCTAGACCTCCCAGCTTGATGTCATAGGTTCACATATTGACAACGTACTTTTAAAATAAGTTCAGATTCCGAAAATCAACTATCGACTTTGACCCTCTTTGTATTAAACACTCCATTACTCAAACTGGTTAACGTTTTTCTTGAAATTTAACTAATGAAGATTCTACTTTAATAACAGATAAAAATTTCGATAAAATATTGTTGGTAGTAGCAAGCAACTCTTACAAGTTAAATAAACATCAATGAGTTATTATTAGCTTCTTACTCTTTAAAATTTATTCGTGACCAAACTGCAAATGTTTTCTTAGTTTCTTCTTTTTCTTTTTATTATTATCCGCTACTAACGTTAATTAAATTCCAGTAAAAGATTTATAGAGGAATAAGTTCCTTAACTTCTTCACCAGATTTGCCTTTTTTGTCCCTTATAGCTGTCGTGGTTTTTGAAAATGTACAACGTAACTTTCCAAATTAGCGAAAAAAACGTTATATGTAGGAAGTGGAATCATGTAGCCCTTTAAGAATATTTTCTGCTAAATGAAGAATTTCATAATGCTTGACAAGATTCCTATATAGAATACAAATTGTTTTCTTTCCAGACTAAATCTAAAGAGCAATTTTTTTTATGCGATAGATCAACTCAATAAGGCTCAATTGAAACTAGACTCATTTTTAACATTCTTAAACTCTTTAAATACAAAAATTAACTTCACCATAGAAAAAGGACATAATTACTCCTTTACTTAACCATCTCACAGAAAAATAGAAGTTTGAATATAATTCGTGCAGATAACCAACGACCATAGATGTCACGATATCGTTCTCCTCTAACTAATCAAATAAAATTAAATTATCCACGTGGCACAGCCTTATTCACCGATTAATAAATATCGCTCTAGACTAAGAGAATTTCAACATTGAAATCAAGACTATCAAAACTAAGGCTACCAACAACGGATATTCACACAAAACTGAAGTCGTAAAACGAAAAATAAAACAACAAACACAAAAAATTTATATCTCCATGTTGAAAAACCGAAAGACCACAACTTTTGTTCATTAAAGTTCATTAACAATGTAAGCGAGAAAATTAAAAATATATTATTTAAATATGTAAACTTGTTACTGGCTAATAATAAACAAAAAGATGATATATTACGAAACAGTGCAGTTTATCAATTAAACTGCAAAAGTTGGGAGAGTGGGCGGGGGATAAAAAATAGAAGAAGTTAGCATAGAAGAGAAATTATATAAAAATTGGGCAATACACGGGATTCGGATAATTATGTGCTAAACAACCACAAATTATCCGAAAACAATATTAAGGTATTACACTTTGCGCCATCTACTGATATTTACTTCTAACTAAAGTATTTCATAAAGGCCTTTTAAGGTATCTACTTGTCCAACTGGATCGACGACGAAGCTTATATAAGTCACAGTATAGATTGCTACATAATGCCATAACCACATAATATATCAGTAAAGTGAATTTTCACATGTGATCAATACTAACTTAGGCACATTAGAAGAAGAAAATACGACTGTAGCGGATGTCTTTATGTTGTAGTAATTTTTTATAGGTTAGCAAAAGCTGTTTCTGTATCTAACCAAATTCAGTATCGTTTTTCGCCGACTGTGCGTATTTGATTCGCTTGTTTCTTTGTTTGTTGTCCTCTTTTGTTGTGAGGCGATTTGTATTCGCCGAAAAAGTCGAATTCCCCTCGCCATCGTTTAATCAACGACTCTAGGCATTTTTTAGCCGAACCCAGTTCTTTATTTGTTTTTTATGTCAGTAGGGCGATACGGACCGGATGACTTGATTGAGTACAGAGTTCACACAATGGATGACACTGACTTGCTGATATATGTACATCCACGTGAAGATACAACATCGGATATGATGGCTCTTCCAATTGTAGTTACCACAAATATTTCCGGTAATTTGTGCCGATGTTCTCAACAAACAAGAATACTTAATATATATCTGTATATATCGCAGCCAACCCGAATAAATCGTTACTTTCAATTCAGCCTAGGCACTGTATTGATTTCAAAAGCGGTTAACTAGTTACGTTTATGCGGATTGTAATTCACTGAGTAGTTAAATTCTAAATTATGTTTTATAACCTCAAGAGAATGAGTTAAGGGAGGTTTAATTATCAACATATATATCTGGACCGATGAATGTGCGAGAATTGCGTACCAGAAAGAGACAAACTATATTGGTCAGATATTTCTGTCCTCTTCTACGCTCATTGTTGGCATTGACGGCTCGTGTTTCAGTGACGTCGCAACTAACGAAAAGTCGGCGGGGGGTGTAATAAAGGCAAAGACACGCTTGTCGTCCGGAAAGGTAATGGCAACAGTGTTTCTTGATCGGCAAGGTGCTTTTCTCTATGATCGAGGCACCATTGATGCGCAATATTATTCTGACCTACTGGATACCGCGAAATTGTCATTTCGAAGGAAAAGGAAGAAGAAATTGGTCAGAAGTGTCATTTATTTGAGTGACAATGCCAGGCTTTAAACAGCCAATGCCATAAGGAAAAAATTGAATGTATTAGGATGGGAAACGCTAGAACATCCGCCATATAGCCCCGACTTGTCCTCTTGTGACTTCCATCTATTATGTAAATCGAGGTATAATTAAATATAGTTCGCCTTTTTTACAAAAACAATCCCCATTGTATTTGATACACCCTCGTAGTTTGTATATTAATTGGTATATTATAATTTTTAGTTCCTAGTTAGATAAAACTCAAGTGTGGTAGATACTTAAAGCACAAAAATATGAAGACAGCGTCTTATATTATGGCAGTGATCCTGAAATAGCAAATAATTGTGATTTGCCTTTTTCGCTCTAACACGATCTGATTGACTGTCTTGTCGTTTGTCGTATCTCTCTCCACCAACCGTCCGCGTATATCGATTAAGTCTGACAAAAATATTTATAATGAATGTCTTTTACAAATTCGCTTGAATGTTAACGTTGATTGTTATATTTTCAATTTTGCGATGGAAGCTGTGCAGTCTTAAGACGTAATACCTATAAATAGTCCTCACGTAACAAAAGCATTGGTTATATTTTCACGCTATCTCATAATAATTTAAGCAGCGATATTTTAATGAAAAGCTGACTCTACTGTATCCGTTGTGATTTATTAGCAAGGTTATTAAATAAGCAGAGTAATCCCGAATGACTTTTAACCTGCTGTTGCTGTATCCCGTTTTACGAAAAAGTATATTCTGATATACAAAGGTAATTTATATGCCATTTGAACTTTACAGTCGTCCGTTATTGATAATTACTGCCGTTACCGTTAGTTAACAAAAAACTAAAATATTGCAAACATGATTTTCGCATTTTACGCAAAATTCTAGGTGGAACATTAATTATTTATCCCGTCGAAGTTTACAGCACAAAGACTGTTCAAAATAAACTTCAGCTTCGTTAAAAATTAATTCTCATCTCTTGCTGTTCCATTATACTAAAATGTTTATAATGCTTTGGAGGAACAAACTTGTGATATGTTATAATGGAAAATCGTTGAAAGGATCCGATCAACAAAAAACAAAGCTTTGTATATACGACATTAATTTTCATAGGCAAACAACCTTTTCTGACAACCTCCTGTCCTAAATCGTAATCCAATAGATTGCAAAATAGTATTAAAGAGAAAATGTCATCCCATTTATTCATCGCTGTCGAAAAATATCTAGCAACAGATCAATATGAAGACAAACAAACAAAGAAATGATTACAAAGATTAAAAAGTATAATTATGGTATGTATACAAACTCATTGTTTACACTCTTCTTGCCTAGCTTCCAATATTTAGGGTTTCGTAACCAAATCTAATCTATTATTACGTATTTAGAAAATAATATACTAAAATGAAACAAAATACTATAACATTATCATTAAGCATTAAAAAAAATAAGCAACATAACGCTTCAGGTATATATGGGATACATGTGGAAATTTTAAAACATGCACGCTAAGAAGCTAAGAAGGTTACGTACGTCCAGACTATTAATTAATTTTTCGAACCTTTTTAACAGTTTTAACAAAAATATACATTATGATAGAAATATATATAAATAAATATATATATATATATATAAGAAACCCACCATGACGGATACTGTTATACCAGCTAATTCGAATCATCCTTACAAGTTAAAACTTGCAGTGTTTCACAGCCTTCTTCACAGATTAATAAATATACCTCAAAATTGATGATTTCGAAAAAGAATTAAATGTAATAAACCACCAGCTTTAAATAACGGTTATAAAACTTCACTAATAACTACTTTACTAAAAAAGAAAATTCACAATCAATCCAGATCTTTACTTTTCAACACTTCTACCTCCAAACGTGATCATATATATATATATATATATATATATATATATATATATATATATTCTTTTGACTTCATTAATAGTAAAATTAACCACAAAATAGATTCTTTTTTCAAAAAATTCAAAATTCAATGTCCAAGTAATTTCCTCCAATCAAAACAATATTAACTCCTTTATAGTAAATACCAAACCCAAATTAGACACACTACAAAAAGGTGGTGTCTATTCGTTAAATTGTGTTGATTGCAATGCGATATACATAGCTCAAAGTGGACGTTCGATTGGTATTAGGCTAAAAGAACATTTATACTCTATCAAGAATAAAATACTAAGCACAAAATGGCAGAACATTGTGTAGTCAACAACCATAAATTAGATAAAGCCAAATTATTACATTCAGCTTCAAAAAACAAAAAATTAATTCTTTTGGGATCTCTAGAAATTAAGAAAGCTGTAAATTTAAATAAAAATATAACAAATTACCAAACAGAATTGGCTACTAATAACACCCCGCTACTACTAACAACATTGTAAACAATTTTTCAGATATGTATCCCCACCATTTAGTACACACATATATATATATATATATACACACACACATTTGCAATTTTAATTGTAGTGATTGTTTACTCTTGATAATGACCACATGTGGGTCGAAACAATATTGTCGAGTGCATTAAATAATTGGTGAAATATCCATAAACTTGTGTTTTATTTATTACATTTATTAAAATATGTTTCATCAAATGATCACTATTGATAGTTTGAATTTTTTATTTTCGTTGACGCAGTTCTGATTATTTCGCAGTTTTCACCCTTACGAACGATAAAAATTTCCATTGTAATTTAAAAGACCTATCTAAAGCCTCAGTACTTGTACTTAATGGGTCACTAATTCATATACGTATACTAATTTTCATTACTATTAGTATAGAAACGAGAGGACAGAAAGGTGGCCTTTAGACACATACAATGAGACAGACCCAAAAAAATTACAGGAGGACTCTTTGAAATAAAGATTCTCAAGAGAATTAAACAATCTTTCATAGGAAATTTCCAAACGTGTTATTGTATGAAACGTAAGTACAGAAATGCGAACCGAGAAATCGAATTTACGGCATTGTGTATTATCAGACAAACAGAGTTCGGTGAAAATGGTAGATTTTATATCTTCGTCGAGAATTTACACTTAAACAAGAATAAGTGCGGTTTCAGTTTCTTCTCTGTGAAGCTGATGCTTTTTAGCTTTTGGTTTTTGTTAAATGGAACGCTAAGTGGTCATCAAGAAGCCGAAAGAAAGAGGCATATATACCTGCAAAGAAAGTCTAAAAGTTCGTACAAAAGGTGTACGTACATAGAATCATTTAGAGTAATATTAATTTTTGTTGGAATGAATATGAATAAAGCATGACTAAATTTTTACAAATTTATTCATTAACTAATCCTGAAGAGCCAATGTTTGGCTAAACAATTTTCACAACACTTAATACCCAATAAATACATTTCTGAAAATTTACTAATGTTATCATTCTTGCTAACAATAATTTTAAATTATCAAGTGTAGATCAACCCAATAAATTAAGATTAATATTATTTTTAGTCTTAGCTTATCTCAGGTCCGGCTGGTGTATATTAATTAACCTACATATTTATGTATTTATTCGGCCCAATTACTAAAATACATTACTATAATATTATAGTGTATCTAAATCACATCGGATGCTCTTCTACTTGTTTAAAATCGCCTTTTGCTGAATGTTCTATATTGAGTAGTAATCGAAAGAAATTCTATTGAGATTTGGTCGAGTGCATCGCGGTGGGGATAACTGAGCCAGCAAACGTGTTTTGCCTATTATATTATTGGTTTTATTCATCTCGAGTGAGGATTACAAATTCTCGATACAGATATAATTAAAGGAGAGTCTTTATACTGAGCGGCATGGTCTAGTGCTCTAAATCATTGCTTATCATTCGGGAGGTCATCGCTTCGATCCTGGTTCCGGCTGCTCTGGTCCAAGTTTTCTGTGGTTTCCTTGGATCACTTAGGCAAATGCTGGGGCAGTAATATTCCACACATAATCATTCACTTCTCTTCTGTCTTCATTTCGTCCGTCTCATCTTTCTCTCCCTAACCACACCACTCACCCATTCCTACGATTCCTGCAAGGGGGCTGAAGAGGGCCTTACGCCCTACCCTTCTGCTTTGCACATCAGTGTAGGTCGGAAGGACTGCCCGCCCACCAGCACGAGTAGCTGGTGGGAATGAAACACAAAAAAGTTTTTCGAGTGTCTTTATTGCAATACTTACAGTCTGGGTGGACTGTGGACAGTAGAAACTGGAAGGATTGTAAGTTGTATGTATATTTATGTTGGGTGTTATCGCGTCGTGTATAAATACTAAGCGTGTGATTGGTTAAGGCAAAGAAGTACTTAATCAGAGAAAATGGGGTAGTGTATGCTACTAATAGATATAAGATAAGTCTTAACAATCCTTATTATATAGTAGTACGTAGTTGTTGTGATATTTTGATTGGGTTCCTGTTCTGTTCCATATGAAGAAAAGAATTATTTAAAACATAGAAGTCAACATAACATTTGTACGTATTTGTGAGTGCACTAAAAAAAATGCATTATTTTATTTACTTTTTGGCGGAGATATAGCATAGACAGAGGTAGGAGTGATACACTTTTGCTTCTAGGATTTAAGGCTTGGATTAATTTTCAAAAAAAATGTGGGGAGCACGTGGATACTGAAACATTTGATGTTGCAATTTATGCAAGTTTCTTTGGCAAGTAGTTTAACTTTATTCTTAAAACTAGTTTTCTTTCGCCAAGTGCCTTATGAATTAATTGTTTTAAATACACTAACGTATCAATCAACAATTTCATTTCTTACGTCAGATAAATTTGCTAAGAAATCTCTTCGATACACAAGGTAATACTAAATATTTACAACTGTATTTAACCTATGTTTAGACTTGACTTCTACGTTTGCACGTTTTCCTTGGGTCGCAACGAGCCGGTGTGTGATACATTAAGCTGTATTTGTAGTAAGAAAAGACATTTATCTACAGAACAAACAGAAAACGGAGTTAAACAAACAAAATCACCTCCAAATATGCAACTATAAATTAGGAATTTCAGTGAGGGAGTAGATTACTAATTCATTTCAGTTTCTGGTAAAAGTACTAAATTCGTACATTATTGAAAAGGATAATTCCGAACTAATTCGTATAAAGAAATTTATTAACAATTAACCAACGTTTTGCCCACTAATTGGGAGCTTCTTCAATGTACTTAATTGTAAAGTTACTTTAAAATGATGACATAACAGCAGCCTAGCCAGGGTGCTACAGAATACTCATGCCCACTATTCTGCTTACACTTCAGGGGGGGGAGTACCCAGGAATCTAGCTTAGGCTTCTCCCCAGTAAATTAGTGTTGGAATCGAGGGCAGTTACACAGTTCCCGCTCTTGAATTAATGGTAAGGGTTTGGGGTAATCCCGAACTTGAATGTTACTCGCCTCATTAATTCCTAGGCACCACTTCATGGTTTCCTCGGACCAATCCGTTCTACGAAGGGGAGACCCAACCCACTATCCTGGTACTCTGTACTAGTTTTTCGTGTGGATAAGACCTCACAGGGCAGTTGCTGCACGTTAAATTTCTAACAGTTACCTGTATAAAGTAACGAACCCACAAAAAAAAACTTGGACCAAGCCAGGCAGCCCAGAAGACTGCTAAGGTCTACAGGTGGTATGATTACAACATTTATATTCTTCCTATTATTTTACACATACGTTGGACTCTTCTACTCACTTATTGCTCGTCATGAATACGTGTTGCCTATCACAAAATTCGTATTTAACCTTAACCTTAACACTAATCTAACCTTTCATTGTGACCCTACTTGCAATATTACATAATCACTAGTGGGCTATTTATTGTTTCTTTTCGTGTTCGTTATTGTAATCTTCATGGACTCAAAGCTGTAAATGACGCAATCGAGTCAACTAACAATCTCCGTTGTTAATTCAGGTATCTATTAATTAGGGATTTAGAACTTGAAAAGCTAAAAACTTTTCAAAGAACTAAAGTGCCGAAGATAATTGGATGGATAATGTTGTATCCGGAAATTCGTCGACTTACGTAGAATAATTTATTGATGCAGTAATAAATCTCCAAACGGCCTACATTTTTCAAGTGCCAGGGCCAATGCCCTTATCTGCTTTTTTTCGGTCGATGTAGGTCATATTACGATGTCTTTATTTTAGATATGTATTACTATTGTTCAAAATTATTGAAATTCGGAGACATTTCTTCTATTTCATCATTCATTCGTTATTGATATTCCGCATTAAGGATTTAATGTTGCTAATTAATATACTCAATAATTAAAGAAGGTAGGTTAATGTTATGATGCTGCAAGCAAACTCAGACGCATCCAGAGAGATAATAGAATTAGAGTAGGGAAGCAATCAAAAATGTGTTATGTCAATAGAAAGAAACAGAAAATGAAGATACATCATCTACATCTTTTTAATTTATTTATGCGCACAACATGAGTAATAGATAATTAGCAGCGTTACTTTTAATGTACGTACACAATTAAACAAAGATAGAGAAAGTGTCACTATTTATCATCTCACATAACACTGCCACTTTCAAGGGTGCATAGGACCTACCTATTCTATTTAATTATCTCTATGGGCGCTTCACGTGAGTCAATTAATTTACTGAATATATCCACGCTATTGAAATGTTTGTTGCAGTATAGTAACAATTACATAATGTCATATAAGAAACAATAAAGTATTTCAACAACAAAAGACTATTAATAATGAAATATTTGAAGAATTTTTAGTACGAGTAAATTTTAAATATTGCAATGCTTTTGCGACTAAGCTTAGCATTGGCACGTAAAGCTAAAGATCCCGGGTTCGAATCCCGGCGAGGGCGTGACAACAGTAACAAATCTTTCCTCATTAATATGAGATAATGTGTAGTGGGCATAAATTAATTCAATAATTAATATCGCATTAATGTATTAAAAAATAAGTGACTTTGATTGTTGGAATTTTAACCAAAACATTATAAGTTCGATCTACAATTGTAAAAATAATCCCGATATCCATTGTAAAAGTTGTGATTGAGTTGTTTAGGGTGTTATGCACCATGGAGTACGATTAGGGAAGGTGGGTAATGTTACCATTATTGCCATGTAATATGTGGTATGTACCGTAAACAATTGTAACCACCCGATCCAAAATAATCTTAGATTGAAGCTACGACAGATGAGAATTTAACTAAAATTTTCTAACTAATAAACCAAAACAGTGATTTGAAACACTATGTAGGTATGTAGGTATTAATTTTTTGCTCAACAAGGCAACAACAGAATGAGAAGGTAAACTTAATTTCCTAATTTTTGTTGATTTCTTTTTCGAATGTCGAGGAATATTTCTTTGCTTTCCTCTTTAATCCGAAATATATATCTACTGGAATCTTCAAACTGATGGTAAAGGTTTCTTAAAAAAAAATGATGAGTTCTGTAAAAGACAAATTTTCAATTTACTCTTCTTTTAAAGTATGTACAGAAAAAAGGAAATTGCTTTTTTCGCTGCCTAATGTTTGCAAAAAAATTTTTACATACAGTTTGAAGTATCAACAATAATATTGACAAGAGCAGGTGTAAAATTGTTTTCTAGAAGTTCTTTGATCGTGAATATATAAAAAAGTTTTGTTTTTCTGTTTCCACTACTTAGTTTAAAGTTAAATAGGTTTTTTTTGTATAACATGGAAGTAAATGTCAAAACGTTATGGAAAATATTCTTATTCTGTTTAGAATTTAAATGGAGCTTTTTGGGTTTTCATTTGAGATTAATGTTATTTAGAAATGTTCTACTAAAAGATTTTTAGGTCACATTTTATTATAGGTATACGTAACAGTTGTTTTGAATATCTTTTCCTCAAAGCAGTTGCTACATAAATCTACTCATAATAAAACTTTTAGAAACTTCCAAAGGAATGACATTAAAATTTTAAAACATTACGCCTACAAAACAAGAAACTTCTGTAGATTAAAAGGAAACAAAAAGGTTCTTAATTGAAGTAGATTTGCATTAAACTAAACCATAGTCACATTATATTTTACAGACAAACATTTAATTATACTTCATTAGTTTTCTCAATTCCTATTAAACGGAATTAGAACAGAAAAAGTGCGCGATTTTTTTTTAAGTTTCTGTTTTCACCAATAAAAATGAGAATAATTTTATATAAGAGTCTAAAAAAGTTATTTATATCTTTAGTATACAAACAGTTGAGTTTTGGGTAAACAGGGTGTATCGAAATGACGTAATCCATCTAATAGAGAATTACGATAAGGAGAAGGATTAAAATACACAATAAAAGTTCTATGGAACAATAATGTTATTTCAAAAATATTTACTCATGTAGAGAACGTTCTGCTTACACTTTTTTTTAAGGGACTCTCTGTATATTGCCGCATTTTATAAGATATTTATTTAAAACAAATTAGTGATAAGTTTCATAGAAATGTTTTTTCTGCTATATAAACTGTTTTCGAAATAATTATGTGTTCCAAATCATTTGTAAACCTGTTTTATTTACCGAAATTTATATCTTCAATAACTTATTCTTTTTAAATGGAACACTTCTTTTGTTACATTCAGTGTAACCTTGTATTTTCCGAGTTATTTTGCATTTTTATTAAAATCGACAAACTCTACTTATTAAGAAAGAGCGATGTAAATTTTGCTAAATAATTTAAATCTATAAAATAATGGAAATAAAAATTAGTATGTAAATTTCATTAATTGAAAGGAATTCTTGGCAGGACACTTGTTGAAACAGTACATAAAATATTCAATTAAACATTAGATACGCTTAGCAAATGCTCACAAATGTTTTATTGGAAGATCATCGACCGCTGTTTCGATTTCTGTTATGTGTATACAATAATAAAGACAAACAATGTATTTCGAGAAAAATAGAGTGTACGAAATTAAATATTCAGATTGTGACGCAATTTACATTGGACAAACAGAATATATCCTCAGCAAACGCATGATTGAACACAAGAAAACGATCCAAAGTAATAAAAATTTTACCGCTTTCTCCACACTATGTCGTACTGTTACACTTCGATCCAAAAGGTAATGGTTTGAACTAAACTACCTGAAATACAATAAATACTTCTAACACTCCTAAGATTTCTCAGTTTTAAAAAATAATGCAGAACCTGAAATAACTTTCGACGACTTTTAAATAAGTTTTTTTGTGAATTTTTACCAATTGTTTTTTAATTTTTAATTTAATATATTTTATATTTAAAATAACATTTTAACATAAATATAAAAAGTGTTTTGCCACACTGTGGCTTCTTTGGAAGTTGTACAATGAATCTTTAAGTTTAATTTACCTTGGCGTAAGTAGACGAATACGGTTCTTCAAACAATGACCATATTTTGGGTTTGAATCTTTGCCACCTTGTAAGAGTTCCTGTCAAGTAGGCTTCTTCATACCCAAATTTACGTGCTATATCTTCATCAGATGGTTTTTCCGTATCAATATCCAATTTATCCAAAATTGCCAACGTTGCCTAAAACAAACACTTCCTGAGGTAAACTTATAACAGTTTTATCGTTCTTTGACGTGTCTTGCTACAGAATTTTTTATATTGCTATACAAGGGTGTAACATTTAGCCTCTTTAAAATGTGCCGTTAACATTCATTTATCTTTAAGAGCTTCTGACATTTAATACAGAGGTTATCGTATCGGAGGGAAGGATGAACAAAAAGGAATGAAAAGATTTATTTCATTAATCATCAAAAAAATGTTAAATCTTTTCTTAACTTTTCTAGGCACATACATGATATTAAAAACTCTAACAGATACTAGATATTTTCAAATTCCACCAATATGTTGTAGTGTATCTTACGCAGGTCTATTCGATCGTCATATAACTTACCTACGTTGTTTATGGGAATCAGCTGTTATTGGTTCGATACACTGACTATTAACGTAATTTGGAAGGGTTGTTTGTAGTTGTTAAGTGAAAGACAACAAATATGTGAGTGACATCCTAACTTTGAATGAAATAATAGAATACCAGTGAAATCCCAGTAATATTAAATTTTAAACAAAACAAATACGAACGCCAGACAGCATAGGGCTAGCGCGGGGTAACCCACGATCTTAGCCCTACAAATCAGAGGTGTGTATCATCCGTAAAGTATGAAATGTATATAAATTAAAAATATTACTCTATGAAAATCTACCCTGCACGATCCACATACACAGACACATGTAAATAATAATTTAAAACTGAAGAACGTTGGCATTAGTTAGTAAACAATGTAAAAAATAAAAAAATAAAGGTAGGCAACCCAGCTATAAGTTGAGATTTTAGAGCACAATCTGGGCCTCACAACAAATAAAATGCAATAAATAAATACCAAAATAAACACACGAATGAATATATAAATAAATGTAACGAATAAATATCACAATGAAATGCAACAAATACATATCAAAATAAAATACACATACATTTGTGAATACTCCTAGATCAATATTCTACACGGGAGAAAATGTTAGTAAATTCAACAAAGCTCGAAACATTCTGAACGAACCTGGTAGATCAACAAAGAGCAAAATCATAAAAATTGGAAACTGAAAAATCACAAAATAATTGCTACACATCACCGTTTTGTTCAAATTAACAAAATAATAGTTCAAATTAAACAAAACATCACAAGATATACAAAATATAAATTATTGCACCATTATAAAATGGATTGAAATAACAATGAAAATTGACAACATTTTCTGTAAATTTTATAACAGTGAAAACAACATAATAAATATTAGAACCTCGTTGAAAAGAATACATACAAATACAATAGTTTATTACCTGTGAATGGAACTTGAAAAACATACAAAAATATAAATAAAAAACAAAGAACCAACAAACGCGACACTTCACTACACCATCCACACCAAGAATCATCCGACCCTCTATCAAGAACGCGACGCTGAGCCAGGGTAAAATTCCCGACCCCTTGACCGACATCTCCATCATCTAGAATTTTTATCGTTCGTTTGCGTCTAAGACAACTAAACAATTCCTGATTTATGAGTAGTAGGTAATAATTTAAGAAAGCGTGAAATTATTAAAATAGGCGATAGAGAACGACAGACTCTGGTTACTACAATGTTGGTTTGTCATACTTATTGTTTTTTATAATAACATTTCCGAATGATGAGACTGATGAAATAAAAACAGAAGAGATGTTAATGATTATCTGTGAAATATTACTGTGTCAGTATTTGTCTAAATGATCCATGGAAATTCTGAAAGAACTTGGACCAGGACAGGCAGACCCGGGACTAAACCGGTGTCTTCCCGTATGTTAAGCTACCCGTTTAGAAAAAATTGTCTGAATGTGATAAGGACCAGGTCAAGCATGACTCATGTACCCGATCAGGAAAAGGATCAAAATTAATAAAAAATTTTGGCTACATCTTTAAATACGGCATTCACAAAATGAATAACCATTTTTTAACCTTTTTTTGTTTATTTTAAGAACTGGCCAATGATTCGTATTGCGCATTTTAGGAGTTAGTATATCTGATGTCAGTTGTAGATTCAGTCCAAACAAAGCAAATGTATATTTTAGACGGTTTACATTTTATCCTGTATATTAAAACAACGCCAACAATTGGTACAAAACTAATCAATTAATACAAGTCACTGTGGAAAATGCCTAAACAGGGTGCTTCTATACAGGAAATACATGAGAAACTATTAATGTAATATTGCCGTCGAAATATCCCTTATGTGTATCGTAATAGTTCAGAATAAAAATGAATTTTATGAAACCTTTGTAACTGTTTGTACTGTGCCGAACGTGTACGTGTGTGCGCTGGATCGACTAATGCTGACGCACCTGAAGACGGCACGTTTGATGTCGAGACCGATCGATGCCGGACAATAGACGCTCGAGAATATTCTGTTGTCATAACAAGTCTTTTCTTTGCAAAGCGGTCGAAATATATTCGCGTGTTTTTTAGTAATTTCTTCCCGTAAATATATACCCTCAACGAGACACAAAGTGATATAAATAAAGTGCATTATTGTTTATCAGATAAATAAGTAGTTTAAGTTTGTTAGTACTGTTTAAGTTAAAAAGTAAATAGTTAAAATAAATAAGTGAACTAGAAAATTTGTTACACTACATCTATTGTGAACGTATGTTCGTTTTTATTCCAATTGGGAGTTATAAAATTTCGATTCACAGAATTCCCAACAATAATAAAAGGATTTGATGCTTTTATAATTTAATTAATTACCAAATTATGACAAAAATAAAAGAAGGTCGGTTTGTATACTTGCAGTGGTTGATTCAATTCGATTGTTTCAAAGTTCGTTGCAGTTGAGAAAAGAAATAATAAAACTCATTGTAAAAGCGAGCTGAAGAGATTACAAAAGATGTAACAAATTATGTTCGCAAACGTTAAATTAATGCCCCGAACTACCAATAATCTCGTTTATTTGCGATTTCTATATTGCTTCTAAACGAGTTGGTTGGAACAGCTCCTCTCCTCTTGAACTGCTCTAATGAAATTTAAGACACAAGTAATAAAATTTTCAGTAAACAGGTTACTTTCTCAAATAACGAGCAAAATGCAGCAATACATAAAATTGACTCAAGCAAGTTATGGCAGATATATATTTATTTGAAACTCCGTTTCCCTTTTAGGTAAAACGATAATTTTAGCAGGATTTATTATAAGGAACCACATTAAGTAGCATTTCTCTTTGGTTTCGTTGTAGACAACCATAACCTGACTTAGTCCGCCAAAAAGGTGACATGATACGATTATATGCAAAGAAAATTCATACGATAAGTTATAGATATTAATTAATTCATAACCAATGGGAAAAAAACATTAATTCGAAAGTATTTAAATATGTATCCTTATTTACATTTTTAGATTTTTGTAGTTCTAGATGAAAAAGATACAAAAATTACTCACACATCTGTCTGCCCGACTGTCACAGTCAGATTTTATAGAAACTATTTTTAAAGTAGAAATATTGTCCAACTGTTACTGTTACATCCCTTGGACCACCAACTGCTTTATTATTAAAATATGGAATGAACAGAAACAACTACTCCGAGGGCTAATACCCCTACCGTCATTGAATTACACTGTTGATTCCGATGGATTCTTAGACGAAGATATAACATATTGAAAAAAAGGAGGCATTAAAATCCCCACTCGTCTAACTATAAAGGATCATAGATCCCACATTGCGAATGCGTCCTACACAACAGGCACAGCGTACCGAAAGCCATATCCCACGACAGGTTTCGACCAATTGGGTCTCATCAGGTGGGCGCTGGCAGGTGGGATATGGCTTTCGGTGCGCTGTGCCTACTGTGTAGGACGCGCTCGAAATGTGGGATCTGTGATCCTTTGTAGTTAGACGAGTGGGATGTTAATGCCTTCTTTTTTTTTTTAATATGCTTTATTATAATTGCAAGATACGTAACGTTTTACGCTGACTTTCTAAATTCTGATTTTTAGCTCCTTTGTTCATTTATTACCAGTTCCTTTCCTTTGTCAATTTAGTCTCGAATCCTTTAATCGAATGAATCGCCCATAAATTCAAAAAATTCGTCTAGCTGTAACTGTCAACCCCCTAATCCTAACGTCCGTCAATTTGTATCAAATTTCTATTACATTTATAACCATACATCAATACGCTACAACAAGTTTCAAATCCCACCTTCCTCACTTTTAACGCCCATCATCATTGTTCTCATCGAATTTAACCACACCTCCATTCCTTTCCATCTTATTCACAAGTTTATAAATAACCTTTTACTAAATTAATTTAATTTAACTAGTAAAATAAATCAAATCAAGTCTAATCAATTAACAATATTCAAGCAACAACTCAATCGTGACGCAACGCTTCCCGGTAGCTGCTACCACTGTTATCAGTTGTAAAAGTGTAAATATATGTATATAAAACCTGTTCAAAGACTTTAATTCAAATCAACTTACAAATGCTACTTCAATCAAGGTTAACAACACAAATAACTGGATTTCATGATGTTGCATTCCAAGACTACTCATAGCGAATCATAACAATTACCAATTTAAATGTAGTCATAGGAAAAATTTATAGATGTTACGTTGCGTAATTTGAAAGAAATCTCCCTCTTATTTTTGTACAAATTCTATGAAATAGCTACTATTATAAGGTTGAAGTCTGCCAAGTTTCAAAGTTTTTAAACTGTTATTTGGCCGGAATAAAAAATTGATTATTCAAATCCGAAAACCCCATGTTATTCAGATAGGAATCGTATATTGCAAGGCGGCACGGGTTAATACCTTTTAAAATGGAGACATGAATCATGAATAACCTTTTATTTATTTTGAAATCTATGAATACAAAAATTGTCAAAATAAGGAATACCCTAATATACACACTACATAATTATGTAAGTATGACAAACAAAAGTAGATAATATTATTTAATTTATGACTGAAAATGTTCCAACTATTAGTTTTTTGTAAAGTAATTAAATATTAATTAAAAACGGAATAATTACTCCAGCATTTATAATTTTGAAGAAAACAATGCCTTTTTCTTATTTGCTTATGAATTTTCGAAATTATTATATACCCACAAACATCTTGATAAGTTACGAAACATACCCGGTGTTTAATTACAACCTTCCTTAAAATAAAGTTTAAGGTTTCTATTAAGACCTTCTGGTGCTTGGCATATGAAAAGTATTTTAGTAATATAAACAAAACACAAACTTGTCAACGTATTTAAAATTCATTAATACTCAAGGAATTGTTTCTACCTATCGATTTTCAAGGACCACAGATCCTTTCTTCCCTTAATGTTTTCTTTTTTTGAATATGTTACATCTTCGTCTAAGAATCCATTGAAATCAACAGTATAATTCAATGCCGGTAGGGGTACTAGCCCTTGGAGTAGTTGTTTACGTTGATTCCATATTTATTTTTATATTTATCATATAGGCTGTAAAGGCCTTTCTGCCAACGCCCACCTTATGAAACCCGGTAGGTCGAAATCGGTCGTGGGATATGGCTTTTCGTACGCTGTGCCTGCTGTGTAGGACGCGTTCGAATTGTGGGACCTGTGATCCTTAAAATTTAGACGAAAAAGGATTTTAATGTCTTCTTTCTTTTTTGAATATGTTATATCTTCGTCTAAGAATCCATCGAAATCAACAGATAATTCAGTGCCGGTAGGGGTACTAGCCCTTGGAGTAGTTGTTTATGTTGATTCCATATTTATTTTTATATTTATCATATAGCCTGTAAAGGCCTTTCTGCCAGCGCCCACCTTATGAGACCCGATAGGTCGAAACTGGTTGTTGGATATGGCTTTCCATACGTTGTGCCTGCTGTGTAAGACCCGTTAGAAATGTGGGATCTGTGATCCTTGAAATTTAGACGAAAAAGGTTTTTAATGCATTCTTTTTTTGAATCGGAAATGATATTCTACGTCCTACTTCCGTTCATAATTTTACATACACACAGTACAATGTTCATTATCTCTCGAAATCGAATTTTTCAAAATTTGACCGTTAAACTGTTTTAATTTTTTTATGTGGTCCGCAGTTCTCTTTTGTTCATTAAAAAGTTTCAATGGGAGTTGTAGGTTAGAACTTTTCTGGTACAGAGCCAACTTTTCCTTTCAAAGGCATCGACTTTAAGGTCTGCCGAAATCGAATCGGGATAGACGACGCTAATAATTCTATTTCCTTCGCGTTTTCTTTTAAAAAGGATCTCCATGTTTCACGTTTCAAACGCAATGGCTTGAAAATGTAATCCTTTTTAGGTGTAACATTTCCGAAAGCGAAACGTGGAACAAAATGTGAGTGGATCCAATCATGAATTGCCTATTTGGATCGCGACTCGCCGAGAACATTTTATAGGTACTTATAGGCAATAAACAATTGACAAATTTTTCTCAAAAACAGTATATATAAATCACATTGATGTACCGAAGTTAATTGTATAGGAAGATCATTATTACCCGATGTTGAAACTATTAATATTCAAAACATCTGTGAATATTTAAACAAATCAACGTTTTTACATATTCATGCAATAATAAAGGATTTGGGAAAATCTAAATAGATCTTTTGATGTCCAAATTTTGACCAGCAATCCGAGTACACCATCATGTGAACCTACTTTACATGGAGTAATAATAGTTTCTATATACTAGTGATAACATACATCAGAAAAACAATATATATGTATATATTTATACGAGGCATGTTTTTTAAGTAAACACCGTTTTGAAATTCTGCCGCCTCACCGCTCGAAAATAAAATATCCAAAAAGGAAGGCATTACAATCCTTGATAGTCATATGTGGTACCTTTTTACTCCCTTGAACCTACTTTACATGGTCGTGTATTTGTATCACTATTAAAAATTTTGACCAAAATTAAATGCTATTGTGCTATAATAACTGGACTAGCTACTTAAATTTTGCAAATATTTCTTGTTATTATACTATAGGTTTTTTGAAAATTTGTCAAAACAAAATCGAGATTGTATTATATTAAAATATGCAGATCCGTGAAACACTCAAAAGGTTGTAATTATAAGTCAGTCTAGACTTGTAGAAATTTATTATAACTGCGAAATATATTGGCATATGATCAAACCATTCCAATAATTCAGCAAAATTTTAAGTATTTCTATTTTTAGACCCTAAAGATTATCGTCGCATTACAAATGCGTTATATTTGCTAGCGTATGGGTCAAGTTTAGTGCTTTGAAATGACTGTAGTAAGAATGCTTCAGCGCCGAAGCTGTACAAATACAGTGTAAACTATCATTAACATTTTGATTCACAAACAAAGTTTTCCTTTAACAAATCGTGTTTGCAATTCAATTTTGGAATATTGTTTCGTTACATAGAATTTCTGTTTCGTTACAAAGAGATAATAAGTACTTACTGATAAATAACATAAAATATTGTTTCAAAAAGTGGTGTTTATCAAATTATTTTGTAAAGACTATGATGCATCATACATAGGACAGAGTGGAAGGGCTCTTGGTTTTAGAATTAAAGAACATGTGAACGTAATAGAACTATATATACGTTTGTGTAAGTTTTAAATTTTAGTAAAATTTTATGTACTCTTGATAATGGTCTATGACCAAAACAATTGTTGAGTTTATTTCAATAAATTGGTGAAACATTCCATTGTGTTTTAGTTATATTGATTATAATTCTAATTTAATATCTTCCTCTCTGGCCAATATAAATCTTTTCACAGTCGTTACAATTTAATAAATCAACACCTTAATTTTGGCACTTAAACGTTTTACATTTATTATTTAGTATTATTTTACTTATATTATTATTAGTTTTATACGTTACATAGTTATTATTAATTTGTTGAATGTTTTCCCTGTTATTATATTAAATAATAAATGTAAAACACTTCAGTGCCAAATTCATGTGTTTATTTATTAAATTGTAACGACTGTGAAAATTTTTATAATGGTCATACGGGTAGAACTTGTAAAACTCGCATTCCTGAACATCATAAAAGTTTTTTAAATAAAAAATCAGACGCTGCCTAAGCAGTTCATTTGGCGAATCTTAAGATAATGTCAATCTAAATTATAAAATATTGCATGTTCAAAATAAATTTATTAACATAAGTTAAACCTACTGGAAAATATATACAATAAACAAAATAGAAAATTAAATGACCAATCAGAGATTCGGAAGTCGTCCCTTTTAAACTTAAATTTAGTTTGCCATACGCCCTCCTTTCATAGTACGTATGTTTGTATATAAATCTTTGTTTTGACAAAATTTAAATAATCTTCACCTGAAGAAACTAATTTTTTAACGAAACTAATTTCTAGTGACTGTAATCAATATACTTAATCAAACTATAGTGTTTACATTATTTATTAGTATCTATAAGTTTCAATATGTAACAGCTTCCACAATTGACAGTTTCAGCATAACATCATATATCTATGTTAGATATATTGTTCATACCTGGGTGTCTCTATGTATACTGTATGTACTCCAACAACAAGGTTCAACTTGGTTTGAATCCAATCCCCAAAACTCTAACTCTTCTTCGAAGAGAGGTCCACATACATTGGTAGGATAGTGCAATTTACCGGTCCTGAAAAGAAAAAAAAAACGTCTAAGTAGATTTCAATAGATATTAATAATTAATAATGATATTTGAAGAATTTCTAGTAGGGGTATATTTTAAATACATTAATGCGATATTATTGAATTAATTTGTACTCACTACATATTATCTCATATTAATAAGGTTAAATTTGTTACTAGTGTCATGCCCTCACCGGGACTCGAACCTGATAGCTTAGTGGCAATAGCATTGGCGCGTAAAGCTAAAGATCCCGGGTTCGAGTCCCAGCGAGGGCGTGACAGCAGTAACAAATTTTTCCTCATTAATATGAGGTAATCTGTAGTGGGTTCGGGAGGTCACTGGTTCGAAACCGAGTCCGGCTGCTCTGGTCCAAGTTTTCTGTGGTTTCCTTGGATCATTTAGGCAAATGCTGGGGCAGTAATATTCCACAGATAATCTTTCACTTCTCTTCTGTCTTCATTTGGTCCGTCTCATCATTATCTCCCTAATCACACCACCCACCTATTCCCACGATTCCTGAAACGAGGCTGAAGAGGGCCTTACGCCCTACCCTCTGGCTTTGCACTACAGTGTAGGTCGGAGGGACTGCCCGCCCACCAGCACGAGTAGCTGGTGGGAATGAAACACAAAAAGTTAGTTTTTGTAGTCGGTATAAAATAATTCAATAATTAATATCTCATTAATGTATTCAATAGATATTTCCAGTTACAAATAAAATAATCAATAAATATCCAGTAAGTATAATATACTCATTTAAAATAAAATACATATAAAATTAATAGTTCATACACATTCATTTATTTTTCATTTATGCCCCCTTGTTAAACAAATATAAGAAAGAAACAAGCCAAAGGGGGGGGGGAAAGGTGGTTTATTATATAACGAACACATAAATGGTTATATCGTATAAATAGAAAACCTTCACCTTGAAACCTACCTTGATAAAGTTCTGAAACGTAGGATGAAACGTTGGTGTATTTTACACAATAATCATCTCATCATCATTTTGACTTGTTTTTCTAAAACTTCATTTAGTTGTAATTCATCTTAGAATTGAAACATTTATCGTTCTGATATGTAGTCACCGCAGTACATCACCATCTATTGATATATGCTACTAATTGCTGTGTTTGATGTTGTTGCGAGCGAGAGCCCGAGATAAAAATCAATAATCGGCATCAGAAATTTACTTGATAAATAGTCGAGTACAGTTTGATATAGACAGGTATTAGAAAATAGTGCAAATACGAAGTGTGTCTTTTATTTATTTTATAAATACGAAGTAAACCCAGTAATATAAATATAATTAAATAATAATAGTTGTTATATAAATAAGTGTACTTAGTGTAATTTCGTGTTAAATAAATCATACATCAATACATTCAAAATTAATTAAATTGGTCCTTCAAGCTGGATGTAGTTTCTGCGAGAAAAACAGTTTAAATCGGATAAATCCTATCACCAAGGAAATTGCAGTGCTTTCAACAAATTCTACAATTTAAGAAGTTCTACTGTAGACTCGCTGGGTGAACAGTCCCATAATAACTTCATTAAATATAGTGTAAATAAGTTAGAATAAAATAATTAAAATTAACAGATTTTTCAATCCATTGGTCCTTCGAGCAAAGTAATAAATTTATTAATGTGGTATATCAGTACAACCGTTCGAAATAAGTTTTAAAAAACCTATGACGGTAAAAACATTGCAATGCAAGCAACTAGTAAAGTCATTACAATTTGTTGGACAAGAGTCTTACTAAAGTATCTACTTGTTCAAATGAATTAACAATGCAGCTTATTCGGGGGTTGCTATTTATATTTTGAGCCTATTAATGTAAAGACAGTAATTTATTATTTAATACGGCATAACTGTTTTTCAAAGTATTCTTAATGATGATCAATCAATACACTTTTTCATGCGCTCGAACCAATTTTCGTAACACTTTTTCAACTCCGATTGAGATTTTGTCCAAAACATGATTTTTGGATGCATCAACGGCTGCTTCAGGCGCCGAAAAACGTTGGCCACACAATTTATTCTTGATACGCAGAAATTAGAAGTCATTTGGTAACGGATCAGGGCTCTACGGAGCATGATCTATCAATTCGACTAGTTTTGGCTAATCAAATAGGTGATTGTTTCAGCCGAATGCGCCATCTCTGCCGTTTCCTTTTCCGTATATGACCAATCACTTCTGGCAAACAAATGGCTATGTACCAATCTACAGTACCCAGCACCTAAGGAGATTCAAAAGCCATAAATCATCAGACACGCACTAGCAAAGCTTAGCCCCGTTAGGGCGGGGATAATCGACCGCTAGGCAGAATGATAACTGCTCAGCAAGGTTCAGTAGTCTAGTGGCAAATAGTTGCCAATTAACAGAGTAGATAAGGGGTTGTTAGGGTAAGTAAATCAGTTGAATGAATTAACTTGTGTTCCGTGTTCAGTACTTTCTCTCTCAGTGATACGCGCCGCTGAACTACAAGTTGATGCATCAGTCCAGCTATATTCTTATTGGCTCTCTCATTTATATCTATGCTAAAATTTTCCGCCTTGCTACCTGTCAATGTGACCGTCGCTGAATCTCCTTAGGTGCCGGCCACTGTACGTTGCTCTAACGGCACATGTCATCCCAAATGTACAGTTATTCCGAAGAAACAGGCGATCATTTGCTTTGAAGTGCTTCACCCACGAATTACTTTTGTCAGATTTGACCGCCTTGGAAGACCCATGCGGTGGATTGCTGTTTTGTTTCAGGCTCATATGCATAAATCCAAGATTCGTCCCCTGTGTATATGTCCGTTATTCACAGCTTATGAGGCACCGCGATTTTATTTCTTGAGCATTTTTGTACACCAATTGACACGATCATTTTTTTGAGCTTCTGTCAAATTACGCGGGATCCAATGTGAACAAATCTTCTTCACAGCTAAATTTTCATGTAATATCTTATTTATGCTGGTCATACTAATTCGCAAGTATGATTCAATCTCACGATAAGTCACGTGACGATCTTGCGATATCAATTCGCACAGACCATCAATGTTTTCTTGTACAACAACCAATAACCGATTTTGGACGACCTTCACGACTTTCGTCCCTGAGAGAACTGCGGGCACGATTAAATTCGTTATAACTTATTAAGAAATAAAACAAAATAATGTTTACACTAATTTATTAGTCTACTCGACAATTGTTTCGGTAGATACTACCATTATCAGGAGTATTTACTTAATACTAATGTTTCCAAAGTGTGACTTTTAATTTATACTTGCTACTTACCATACCACCTATATAGGAGAAGTGGGGAATGTATCGAGTCAAGTTCTGTTTGGTTGTTTACTAAATTTAATGTTGCATCTTGCTTTCTTAATTTCTAAATTTTCTAGGAAAGTTAGTTTTCTGCCCTTATTAATATTTGAATGGAGTATTTTAGTGTGGTCTATAGCTAAATTATGGTGGGAAGTTATACAATGGTTAGCAATTCGTGTTTTTTGTTCTCTTTTATTTATACTGTATAGATGCTCTTTTAGGCGTGTTTCAATTGCCCTTCCACTCTGTCCTATATAGGTAGCATTACATGATGACAAAATAATTGATATATACCGCTCTTTTCTCTTATATCTTTTTAGGGTTTTTGTATTGGTTTCTACTGACTGTAAGTTAAATTTCTTTAGTATGTTCTTTATTTTGAATGTTAAATTGTTAACAAAGTTTAGCGAACAATACATCCGTTGCATTGTTTTTGTTTTCAGGCTGTTATTATATAATAACGTTGACACTATTTTTTGTTTTTTACTATTTATTATCTTATCTATTAAAGACGGGTTGAAACCGTTATTTTTTATTATGCTTAGTTCTATTTTAAAATCTTTGTCTGATACTGGCACATTTAAAAGTCTGTGAATGAGAGAATGAAAGGCTGCCTGTTTTGTTTGTTTAGGATGATAAGAATAAAAAGGTACGACAGTATCTGTATAAGTTGGTTTCCTATTCGTTATATCCGTTATACTCGACCTAGCGTTTCACAGTGGTGAAGGATGGGGCTTCATCACCTAAGATTGAAGTAAGTTGTTCGATGCACTCCTATCTTGATAATCCACGTCGAAAGTCATATAAAATCATCACACGAAAATGTTCACGAGTTAATTCCATTTTTTCGCTGAGACAAAATTTTCAAGTCACTGTAAACAACACACGTTGTACTCAAATGACAAAACGTTCTCAAGAAAGTATGGTCAAATAGTCAAACTTTCAATTAGAAAAGTTAAATGGCGCTTGTAAACACTTAGTAATGCCAATGCTCAAAACATAAATAGCCAACCCTCGTACACGTCATATATCGAGACTGTCTATGGTCGGCTGATGAAAGCCAATAAGATCAAAATTGCGATCCTCGTCTGCTGGTTTCGATAAATTACCGACCAAGAACTTATACTGTTCTTTGGTGTTCGTTTGAAAATTTAATTATTCAAGAAGTAGCAAGATTTCATTTAACTAAACTAAATTAATTAATTTCATTGAAATATTGCTTGGTATTTATCTTAGTATGGCCTTAATTCAACCTGTTCCATTTATATTGATATAGCGATAATGATAACTAACGGTTAGTCGACAGAAGAGCAAACATCTGCAGGGGTGAAAATGGATAAGGGACTGAACTTTCTCTCCCGAAATGGATTCGTCGCACAATATACTGGCGACAGGCAGTCCCATCGCAAACATTTTTTTATTCTATTTTAAGGCAAATGCACGAACCTTCTTCTAGTATAATATTTTTAGGTTAAAAATTTATTTCCCTGAACCCTTATCTGGTTACAGATATTTTTCTATCTAGTCTATTTATTTAAACAATGTATTTAGGGTAGTAGCTGATACGTATTGAAACTTATTCACAATTTTAACGAAAAATAAAAATAACAAAGTTTCAAGTAAAGTATATTTTGTACACGACTACACAGTGGCATCATCAGGTGATGAATTTACAAATTTGGCTTAACTTAGACTATTTATACAAGATTAGGTTGGTGGGGGTTAGTAGTCAACTAGGTACATTTAATATTGAGTAATAGATAATTATTACCTTCTAATTGGTCGTATAAAATAATTCCTTTTTGAAAATATCTATTGATCTCTAATTGTTCCATTAAATTTAATTTGAAACTCTTATTTTGTTTATGTAAAATTTGGTAATCTGAATTGAAATTATGGCTATTTTCTATTAAGTGTTGTGCATAGGTAGATTCTACTTTTTTATTAGTGTAGCTTTTAAAGTGCTCTTTTATGCGAGTCTCGAACTTTCTACCTGTTTGTCCTATGTACACTTTAGGACAGTCTTTTCATTTTAATAAACAAACTCCTGAACATAACTTTTTAGGAGTTTTACATTTGTTATTGATTATATATTTACCTAATATGTTGTTGGTCCTAATCCTAATAAAACTATTGTTAATGGTTTTTACAAAATTACTGACTTTTAACTAAATCTCACCATAATAAGAAAAACAATCGAATCTAGTTGGCTTGATTTTCACTATTGAGTAGATTTTACTAATAATATAATTTATTTAACACTGGAACGCACTACATAAACGTATTTTTCTTATAATTAGATTATTATTTTCACTCTTGACTTCTCTTTTTCATGCACTATTTACATGTCAAATAATTCATATGTTCCTATTTATACAGTCATGGAATGTTCGTGATTATTTCAGAAAACTTCTTGCAAATTCACATTTTCGAGCCAGGCATGGATACGGGATTTCGTTTAGAAGAGAAGAGCAATTTTTGTGTGATTTCCTGGATCTCAGTTTTTGATTTGTACAATCAAACTTTGCGATTTTATTTTTATTAGTTATTTCGAGTGAAATATTAGGGCATAAAAACAAAGAGACAACATTTAATATTGTAAAAAGCAGGAATAGGGAATAATTGTGGTCCGACTGTCTCTCTCTAACGCATCCTAATTAGCTAGGAAAGGGACAACCAATCAATTAAATGCTTTCTCCAAGTTTTATACTCTAAGAGTGAAACACACTTGACCAATAGATATAGTCATTTAGGGAGAGAAGATAATTGTACCCCTTGCATTGTCCAAATATGAAAATTTCAACAGGCCATTAAAGTCCCATTAAACAAAAGTAACTTAATTCCTGTTATTGGTTGTGATAATGTACTTAAAGGATTCTCTCTCTGTTGTTTCCCATTCTGTTCGAACGGATTACATTACAACATTGTATACTAAGACTAAATGTAGGTATCATGGGTAATTATATAAGAAAAAACCTTTATGAAAAAGATGTTACTAACTTCTTTTTATCTCCTCCAATTCTGTTGGGATTTCCAATAAATGAGCATGTAGAATAACTTATAAAAGTTTAAGACGATTCAGCAGACAAAAAATAAGGCAGTTCTAATAATATTTCGGCGAATAAATACGACTTCATAACGTTTCTTTTCGACAAAAGCATGAAAACATCCCCATTTAATCGAATTCTCCCACACTTTCCGATTCGACTGGTATAAGTTTTGCTACTGAACATTCTGAATGAATATCTTGTTTTCCGAAAATAATACTTAACGTAAACAACGCGTAAATACTGAACTGCCTAATTCAAATTCTATTTCTAGACTTTATTAAATTTAATTTTAAGAGAAAAGTTTTTAAAAAAAGTACTGGCTGATATACGATTCGGATTCGCTCACTGTGGAAAATCTTAAAGGTATATAAATATGGAATCAACAGAAACAACTACTCCGAGGGCTAATACCCCTACCAGCATTGAATTACACTGTTGATTCTGATGGATTCTTAGACGAAGATACAACATATTCAAAAAAGAAAAAAGGCATTAAAATCCCTTTTCGTCTACACAGTAGGCACAGCGTATCGAAAGCCATATCCCACGACCGATTTCGACCTAACGGGTCTCATCAGGTGGGCGTTGACAGAAAGGCTTTCCGTACGTTGTGCCTACTGTGTAGGACGCGTTCGAAATGTGGGATCTATGATCCATAACCGGACTTTAATGCCTTCTTTCTTTTTTGAATATGTTATATCTTCGTCTAAGAATCTATCAGAATCAACAGTGTAATTCAATGCCGGTAAGGGTATTAACCCTCGTCGTAGTTGTTTCTGTTGATTTCATATTTATATTTTTTATAAAAAAAGAAGGTAATAATTAATTAATTTAATTCATAGCGAAACTTGCTTCTAGTTAATTCTAAAGCTTAAAAATTTACTTTAAACACCATCTTCTACATTTATCTATCCGTAGTCTATCTCTAATATATATTCTAAAAGCTTAATATAAATAAGAACAAAAATACTTTCTTGGTCAAGTAATTTATCGAAGCTACTAGACGTGGATCGCGACTTCTATCTTATTAGATCTCATCAGCACGCCATAGGCAGATTCGATAAATTACTGACCAAATCGCTGGAGCTCCGTGTAAAGCGGATTTAAATAAATCGTTGATGTGGCAGTACGTCGCCATCTACCTTCTTTTGCTGCTATTACCGTATTTCATAGCTTTAGACAAGGCCTTATTAGGGTATCATCTTGCCTTGTTTAACTTTATGCGTGTGCTCACAAACTGGCATACGATATGTTAAAAATTAATCAAAAACATTCAAATATGTATTTTTGTGAATTTTAACAACTGATCCTACTTTTATTTAATTCTGATTGGGTTAAGAAATGTTTATTGTATGTGTTGAGTAATTATTTATTTTGACGGAAGCATATTAGTGTATAATTTATTGTTCCTTCAAGATTATGTTGATATTATATTAGCTTACCTGTAGTAATTCAAAATTTGAGCGAATACTCCCGGATGTCTGTCAAAGAAATATTCGTTCAAAATTGGATCGTAATTGGCTAAAGCTTCTGTCAAACGGGATAGTCTCGTTGCAGGAATTTTCTTGAGAGTGGCTTTGTAAGTCTCAAATCTTATACCTCCGACATTCAGAATAATCCGGTTTTCTCCATCCATTACGCCATGGCAATACCATTACCACAACTTCTCTCTGAAAGAAGAACGTAAAAATATAATTGACATCGTTTTAATAATAACTGGAAGAAAAATTCCGTCAAAATTCTCGATAAACAATGAATTACGACCCTGCATATAGCGATTTTGCTTTCTTTTATTCGTTGGCGTCTTCCGAAGTTTATATTTGGACTTTATTTATTAATACATTTATTGTTGTGTGTCTAAATATAAGTTACATTAAAATAGATACATGACAATAAAAATGGAACCATTTAAAATAGAATTCTCGGCCCAATAGATCCTATTCGCCATTGCCTCCAATTTTGTTTTGTTAAAATTCAGCCACAGTTCATAGATATTACATCAATTATAAATATGGGTTGTAATTATAAAATGCAAAAACAAAGAAAAAATATATACCTGCTCTCAATCTTTAACTTAATTAAAATGCACAAAGCTCGTTATTTTATGTGTGAAATAGAATGAGTTACTGAAAAAAAAATCAAACAGTTTCTGGTTCTTTATTGTAAACTTCCATAATTTCCCAGTACTTATCCTTTTACAAATCTTTCACAAATACTGAATACCACACTTCATCGTCATTTTCTTCAATTAAGGGTGGCAACGAATCAAAAATAAAACTTCAGAAGGAGGTTTTTTCTTAATTTTTTAGTAATTGACGGGGTTAAAAAAAGTCGTGCCAACCTTTGAAAAGTTCTGTATTCTGGGATTCACCAGTGTATGTTGATAAAAGAAAAAAATTGGAAGCAAGACGGAAAAAAGAACAATAATGATGAAATCAAAGAACAGTAAGGGTAATACAAAAACGAACGTTTTAGCTATACCCTTATAGGGTTTTATGAACGGCCAAGAATTGGGCCATCATTGAATAGAATGCCTGACATAGTCATGACGGCCACGACTGGTTCTCTAATGGTTTATGCCTGGAGCCTAATGTGGTTCCAACCGAAGCGGCAGTGAATCTACAAGTCTGCAACATGCTTAGCGTGACGTCACAATGGTAGGCCTGAAGTGCGTCCGGCTGTTCCGCAGGTTTATATCTAATTAACTAAATATATAATTCTAACGGTCCTAAGCGAGACATTTTAAAAATTTACAAGAAAAATAAAACAAGGTACTGGTAAAAATCTCTTATTTGCCAAAATTAAAACAAAAAACGTTTGATAAAACTTTAAAATTCTAATAAAAGAAATACGTTTTTAGTTGCTTATAAATGAGCTAACAAACACATGCATTCCATATTAAATTCAAAAACAGATCTACAACCTTAAAACTGTAAAATTGATTCATTTTAGTCTTTCATAAGTTAACTTACAAAAATATATACTCCACATAAAATCATTTGCCAAACTAAGCAGAACGCACCTAAAAATCATAGCTTTAAGAACGACCTACTATTAAACTAAAAATGAATACCAAATAGTAATCTCATCAAAATATTTAATTCAATTTCTTTAATTTTTTTTCCGAATGTTTGGATTTTTTGAGCGTAAGTTACTTTCGAAATCTACATTTTTCTTCATATACATATTTTTGCACATTTTTATTTTTATAAATAAAATGGACAATGGAAACAAATTACATTCTCGTTTCCATTTAAATTCCACGTATTCATCTACAATATTTTAATATTTACAATACTTTCTCAATAATTAATTAATATATAATAAATTGAATCTTGGCTAGGCACTTGGTGAAACATATTTAATAAGATTAAGAAATAAAACACTTGGTACACTTTTGTTTCACAGTTTTTATTTAGAACATTTGATTAATAAAAAAAGAAAATAGTTGCTAACGTCTAACTAACGTCTTCTAACTTTGAAAATAATAAAAATAAACAATATGCTTTTATTAATTTTGTACCTTCAGTGTCTAGTAAAATTTGTAATAACTTAAAGAAAACTAACATTATCCCGATATGTGTGAACAAAAATAATCTAGGTTGTTTCATAGTTAACAATACTGTAGATAAACAAAAACACTCTTGAAAAAAGTGGTCTTTATCAGTTGAACTATCTACATTGCTCCGCCTTCTGTATTGGACAAACAGGTCGTTCTCTAAAAACCCGTTTAGAAGAACATAAAAAATCTATCATCCAAAATAAAAAATACACTGGATTAGCCGAACACTGCATTACAAACGATCATTTTATTGATACAAAAATTGTAAATTGTTACATAATTCAAATACAGGCAGACGGCTAGATCTGAATGAAATTTTAGTAATTAAAAAAGCTTGCAAACATCAAGATAACGTATTAAAAGACCAAATTGAATTTTGGACCTCCCCACTCTTAAATTTGTTCATCTAACCCCTACATAGGTATATAAGATCGTTGTTACTTTTGTAAAATTATTCTCTTTGATAATGGCTTAGCAGCCGAAACAATGGCTAGAGCGTTCTAAATAAAAACTGTGAAACAAAATTGTACCAAGTGTGTTATTTCTTAATGTAATTAATTAATTCTTAATTAATTAAAACAAAACTAGGTATACCGAATAGGATCTGATTCTGATACAATCTAATTAATTTATTCGACCATGTAATTGTGACAAATATAATGAACATTTACGGATTTTCATACAAAATCCTCTTACAAAACAGGCGTATTGGTGTTCCTGATTCCGGAATAATTTTGGGCATTAGCTGAACAAACGCCGCATTTCGATGTAAAAACACGTAGCCTCAAACAACAATTGTTCGAAGGTAGCGTTAACGTTGATATAAGGTCACGTTCGTAATTGTGGAGAAATACGATAGTAAATGGGTAAGTAAATTAATGTGCACTGGAAAACATGAAATTTGTTTTACGAAACGCTGAGTCTAGAGAAAGGAGATATTGTCGAAGTTTTCCTGTGAGTTACGTCAACGAGAAAATTGGATTAAATAAGCCATTTTAAACAGCAGAGCGGAACTGTCTGAATTGCTCCCCCGAATATTTATTTATAACTTATATAATTCGTAAGCTTAAATAATTAAGAAAGTTAAATAGTTTCTTAGACTTAATTATCCTTTGACTTTTATGTCACTGAGAATAAATCTACTAACGTCACTTTTACTCTTTGTAAAAGTACTTGCCCTCCGGTAAGGCTGAATAAGAAAATTATTCCTCAACAAAACAAGGTTATAGTAGAATGATGATTCGGGCTTGCAGGCCGTAGTCGATGTGGACGGTTTCGTCCAGACGTTTCGTCAGCAACTGCGGCTGACATCTTCAGTGGGTGCTGTGTTGACTACGTGTGCGAAGAAGTTTCGGCAGCGACTGAGTCGGCATAATCTTCGCACATGTAGTGAACACAGCACCCACTGAAGATGTCAGCCACAGTTGTCGACGAAACGTCTGGACGAAACTGTTCACATCGACCACGGCCTACAAGCCCGAATCATTATTCTAGTATGAATTCCGGCCGTGAAACCTTATGTTCTTATATTAAAACAAGGTATGCACCTTGATCGTCGTTTTACCTGCCAGGATCACATCTAGAGTAAGAGAAAACAGCTTAATTTAATTAAAAAAAGAATGTACTGGTTATTAGGAAGAATATCTCAAATGTCAATAGAAAACAAAATTCGTTTATATTTGGCTATCCTTAAACCAATATGGACTTAACGAAATTCAACTGCGGGGCACCGCGTAGAAATCAAACATTAATATTATCGAAAGGTTTCAAACTAAAACCTTAATAAATATTCTGAATGCTCCATAGCACGTGCCAAATGATCAAATTTATAAATATCTGAAAATTCCACCTGTTCAAGCAAAAATTCTAGGACTCTACAGCTATAAATAAAGGCTATCACTTTATCCAAACCAGCTTGCCAGAAGATTACCAACTTTAAACAACAAAAAATCAAGATTGACACGTTATAGAACAATTGAATAATTCTCCATTGTAAACATCCCCGACAATTGTTTCGGCTGTTATGCCATTATCGAAGGGTTACGAAGGGTTACGAAGGGTTACGAACCCTTCGATAATGGCATAACAGCCGAAACAATTGTCAGGGATTGTTTTTGAATAAATTCTGAATTTGTGAAACTAGCCAAGGATTTTTTATTTTAGTCCTTTTTGAATTTAAAAATCATGTTTCATCAAGTGCCAAGCGAATCATCATATTTTACGTACTATCTATTAACTAATTAAGTGTTACCAAAACATCATTATTTGATCTCTGTACACTATTTTATATCTATTTGTAATACTAAATTTGCCTATTGTCCTACAGGACAGATTGTAAATAAAATTGAAGTTAAAAAACATTATCCATGGTCGCACATTATCACGGATTTTGTTTCTTTCTACACACAACTTATCACTCATTTCACTCTATTTACAAAACAAGTGAATCCATTATTCAAACAGAAAAATATATCTTAACTTGATATCAAAAAAAAAAACATTACATTTGACCTGTGACGGTATGGCAGGAAAAAATGATGCCGACGAAGAGGTGATTTCCCCAAACGAATATTCCTCCATATATTTACGCTTAAGGTCAATACTGACTTGATATGATGTCACTTACCATAATGACGTGATAATTACGTTTGATAATTGTTTGATATCGAGAATATTTTTAAATTTGTATTTCAAATGCATTTTTCATAAAAAATATAGATTTAGTATTTGAAAAGGAATTGTTTTACATCTCCTATTTCAAATTCATTATTCAACAATCATTTTTCACGTCTCTGATTGTTATTTAATAGTCTACCTTAAATTGAATGTTTATTTACATTCCCCGAATCCCTAAATATAAATCGTCTGTTTTTATGGGTATCGAAAGTGTTATAAAAACTTCGAGGATGTTTTTCGTTTAATTCGACAAGAGTCATAGCAGTCCTTCGTGACTTCCCCCAAAATAACTTAGCGAACGCTGTCGCTCCCCGGGGACTCTTAAGGCATGAACCTTTACTTCTTATTGACTTTTACACGATCTCTATTGAGTTTAATGGATTATACATGTTCAAACTCCGCTCTATCCATTTTATCAGTCATTAACGTGTAATAATCCGATTTTAAAATAGTTACTTGATCCAATTATAAAATGTACAGAAAATTACTAATAACTTAGTTGATGCAACGATTTTATTTTGGAAAAATTCCTAGATATTGCTGAAACAATATCAGAAACAAAATCTCCAACCACACACGTGCTAATAATGATCTTACTGTTTAAGATAGATCTATAAATTGTTGTTTACTGAAGTAATAAGTAAGAATTTCAATTTTCCATTTCATTACACAATTTCATATATGAAACTTTGGTGAAGTTATTTTATTAATTTACTTGTTTTTCGAATAATTGCTTACGAGGTACTTCAAAATATTCTTAAAACCATACAAACCAACGACGAAATACGTTAAGGAAATTACGATAGGTTCAAATGAGGAAAATTAAAGGATTTTTATTTAAAAACTTTCGTTTAAGAAAAATCCTTTGAAAGAAGGCGATGATAAATTAGATCTTATATCCAAAAAGAATTTTTAATACTTCACCCCTTTACAATTCTGCGAAAGAGAAAAAGGTTTTTATATTGACACCAGACTTTTCCTTGACGCATCTAATTTAACTTTTAATTTGTAATTCCAAAAACACTTTTAGAAAGAAAATAATTAATTAGGGATCCTCATTTTTATATTTCCACCAGCAAACAGTTGCTAGGTGTTCATGTGTTAACTTCGTAGTAAGTACAATGATATAAATACCAAAACGTGCACAATATATAAAATATTTAAGAACAGAAGGTGTTAAAATCCTTTTTCGTCTATATTTTAAGGATCACAGATCCCACATTTCGAATGCGTCCTACACAGTAGGCACAGCGTACGGAAAGCCATATCCCACGACCGGTTTTGACCTATCGGGTCTTATCAGATGGGCGCTGGAAGAAAGGCCTTTACAGGCTATATGACAAATATAAATATAAATATGGAATCAACAGAAACAACTACTCCGAAGACTAATACCCCTATCGACATTGAATTACACTGTTGATTCCGATGGATTCTTAGACAAAGATATAACATATTTAAAAAAAGAAGGTTCGAGATGTGGGATCTGTGATCCTTAAAATATAAATGAAAATGGATTTTAATACCTTCTTTTTTAAATATGTTATATCTTCGTCTAATAATCGTTCGGAATCAACAGTGTAATTCAATTCCTCCGGTAGGGGTATTAGTCCTCGGAGTAGTTGTTTCCGTTGATTCCATATTTATATTTAATAAATAAAATAAAGATTTTACTTTTACATAAGGTAAAGCTGAGGGAGACGAGTTAGTAGGAGAGATATTTCTGACATGTTGATAGGCTAAGTTTGAGAAAAACGTAATTCGTAGAACTGCCCTGTCAAATTCTACTCAACCAAGACACTCAGGGAACGATGCGAATGAATTTTGGAAAGATCAGAGTTTTTTCCACCAGATCCATTCAGAATTTCCAGTAACGAAGAGATATCGAAAACAAAGAACGTCAATAAACCGACAATAATGCTAGGAAAGGTTTTTGATGAGGTTTACTTTGTAGTAGAAGATCGTATTTGAAAAATTCGTGCCAATCTTCGACAGGTTACAAATTCACCAATGTACATTGATAAAAGTAAATAATTTATATGAAATCAAAAAATGCGAAAAGAAATTCATAAAATACATCTAAATGCAAACGTGTTGGCCAAATGAAAAATGAATGTCTTGAATACAACGAGAACTACAGTAAAACAAATAGAGAAACAAAAAGAAAAAGCGATTGAATATTATGTCTAATAGGGTGCGTGATGGTAACCGAGCTGCGTAGATCATTGCTTAGCATTCGGGATGTCACCGGTTCGAATTCGGGTACGGCTGCTCTGGTCCAAGTTTTTTGTGGTTTCCTTGGACCATTTAGGCAAATGCTGGGGCAGTAGTATTCCACATATAATCTTACACTTCTCTTCTGTCTTCATTTCGTCCGTCTCATCTTTATCTCCTTAACCACATCACCCACTCATAGCCACGATTCCTGCAAGGAGGCTGAGAAGGGATTTACGCCCTACCGTCCGGATTTACACTACAGTGTAGGTCGGAGGAACTGACCGCCCAAAAAACACAAAAGAAAATCTTTTTTAAGCGTGATGATTGTTTGTCTTGTAACAACATTTGTCAGATTTTCAACGCCAGTAGTGTTAAGGAAACACGTTAAAATTACGAATACTGTCTTACTGCTAGTAGTCCAACTGTTCGTCCCTAGCTAGGAGAGATGAACCAGTTTCGTATATTAACTTTTTATTTTTTACCTTTATGCTCTAAGAGAGAGACAGACTAGTTTCGGGTTTCAATTTCTTATTTCTTACAGTATGACAACGTCTGCTAACTCTTCAATTAATCAATAACATTATTTAAATAAATACATAATTATTGTTATGTATACACTGGCTAAATAAATATGAAAATTAGTACATTTCAATTTACAAAGAAAGGCATTAAAATCCTTTTTCGTCTAAATTTCTTTGTATATATTATATCTTCGTCCAAAAATCCATCGGCATCAACAATGTAATTCAATGCCGGTAGGGGTATTAGCCCTCGGAGTAGTTGTTTCTGTTGATTCCATTTTTATATTTATATTTATCATATAGCCTGTAAGGGCCTTGCTGCCAACGCCCAACTGATGAGACCCGATAGGTCCAAACCAGTCGCGGGTATGGCTTTCCGTACGCTGTGCCTACTATGTAGGACGCGTTCAAAATGTGGAATCTGTGATCCTTAGAATTTAAACGACTTTTAATGATTTTCCTTTTTTGAACATATTTTAACTCAAATTCAGTATAAAGGTGCACTGTTATTTATGATTCAAACGGCGCTGAAGTAGAAAAAGATTACAACTTAATAATTAAGGAGACCATATTCTGTTATTGTCCATTACAGTTCCAAGATTTTAAGTATAAGTATATTATTTACCCTCTCATTGTTTTCTTAGTTGGTTGCTATCAGCATAAAGGGGTAGACGATAATTAAAGGGAAGTAGTTAAACCCTTGTCAGGTAGATTAAGTTGCTTTTATCCTCTTTACGTCATCCCTTACTTGTATGTAAAATCTACAACTTCTACGTTCCACCCTCAATGGCTGGTGGTTAGAATTATAAACATATGGTTACATTGTTTGAACATTTATTTGTATTAACTAGCATTAAAGAAAGGTATGTGGGTATGATGATGCTCTAATATTTAGATCTGATATTCTAAATATACATGTAATGATGCAATGGAAATAAATATCATATGATAAATTTAAAAGAAGACCTACAAATTTCCACTAATAAACCATAACTTTTTATTTACGAGAGCTTTTTATGTTCTCTAAATATACCCGCAAGTATTACGTAAGAATAGAATCAATGCGCCTATTACATATTGATTTTGATTAAATTCATTTTATATTGGTCAATCGGGCAGATCTATTCAATCTCGCATAAATAAGCATACTAAAAATATAAAAAATCTACGGAAACTGCGGAGCATTGAATCAGCTGCAAGCATAATTTCAATGTTAAAAAATTACATTCTGTCAACAAAAGCCAAAAACTAAATTTACTATAAAATCTCCAAATTAAGAAAACTGTTTATCAAAATTCATCCATAGCTAATAACCAAACGGAATTACTCAGTAATAATACAACCCTCTCAAGTGTGGGATTTTCAGGTAATAACTATAAATTCGGGAGGTCACCGGTTCGAATCTGGGTCCGGCTGCTCTAGTCCAAGTACTCCGTGATTTTCTTGGATCACTTAGGAAAATGCTGGGGCAGTAATATTCCACAGATAATCTTTCACTTCTCTTCTGTCTTCGTTTCCTCTGTCTCATCTTTTTCTCCCTAACCACACGGCGCACCCATTCCCACGATCCCTCAAAGGAGACTGAAAAGGACCTTGCGCCCTACCCTCCTGCTTTGCACTACAGTGTAGGTCAGAAGGACTGCCCGTCCACCAGCACGAGTAACTAGTGGTAATGAAACAAAAAAGTTTTCTTAAGTTTTTTTATTTAATTTTTGTACAATTTCATGTATCTTTTGATGATGACGTTAATGTCGAAGTAATATTGTTAAGAATTTATAATAAATAAAGTCAAACTTTTGCAACGGTGTTTTTGTTCTCTTTATAATTCCATTAGTCAAATATATTGTTTTTAGGCTTTTGGAGATGATTACAACCAAGAGACATACGATTTCCCTGGTCTTTTGTTGCTGAATTAAAATCTGGCTTCGTGATTGCTACAGCACATTGAGGTTTTGAAATATTTTAACAATTCTGTAGCTAAATTCGAGTTCGATAAATACATCAAAAACGCATACCCTGGTTATATTTTCTAAATATGAATATGGAATCAACAGAAACAACTACTCCGAGGGCTAATACCCCTACCGACATTGAATTACACTGTTAATTCCGAACGATTATTAGACGAAGATATCAGTCCAAAAAAAATTGTTAATAAAAACCTTTTCCTTTTAATTACAAAGGATCATAGACCATATTTGGAACGCGTCCTACGCAGTAGGCACAGCGCACCGAAAGCCATATCCCACCTGCCAGCGCCCACCTGATGAGACCCAATTGGTTGAAACCGGTCGTGGGATATGGCTTTCGGTGCGCTGTGCCTACTGTGTAAGACGCGTTCCAAATATGGGATCTGTGGTCATTTGTAATTAGACGAAAAAGGATATTATTAACAATTTTTTTTGGATTGTTGTATTTTCTGTTTTCAATCCGCTCTTTTTCCAGTACTCCATTTTAAATTAAGATAAATTAAAATCTGAATATGTTGGGGCAATACTGACGTGAGATTCTAATTTACCGAAAAATATATCTGGGAAATGGATATTCTCTTGGTTGCGTTGTTCTTTTATTTCACGTATTAATACTTATAAAAGGTCAAAAGTTGAAACTTTGTAATCGGACGTAGGATATTTCAAAAACCACACAAAACGTGATATTGATAAATATGACTATTGTATCTACGCTGACAGCGAATTTCAGAGAGAATCGAATGGTAAAATTTATCCTTTTAGAAATTGGTGTAATTTAATTAAAGTTGATTAATGTACCTTCTTATATTTAATAATTCGAATTGTTTCTTCGGTAAGTTCATTGTGAAATATTTTGAATAATATTAAATTGTTTAAAATTAAAAAAGGAACGTTTTCAAAAAAAATAGTAACAATCTCTTACACGTGTTTCAACCTTTCGGCCATTCTCAGTACTATTGTAGTTCTTTTTGAGAATGGCCGAAAGGTTGAAACACGTGTCAGAGATTGTTAATAAATTTTGTGAAAACGTTTCTGGTTTAATTTTAAACAATTTATTATTATTCTTATATTTGTTTTTTTCTATACATCAATGCGATATTAATTATTGAATTAATTTGTACCCACTACAGATTATCTCAAATTAATGAGGAAAAGCAGCAGTAACAAAAATTTTCCCAATTATTTTGAGGTAATCTGCAGTGGGTACAAATTAATTCAATAATTAATATCGCATTGATGTATTTAAAATTTACCCTTACTAAAAATTCTTCAAATATTTCATTATTTGTTTTTTCTGTTAGAAATTTCTCAGCCTGCTAAGCATTGTCTTTGTAACAACGCCGTGTCTAAATCTAAAAGTAATAACACAAAAATAAAAGAATTATATGTACGAATACGCAAAGCGTGAAACAGAATTATAACATTTCCGTTTGCTTGTTAAAATTAACATTATATTTTTGGACTTTAAATTTACTATTACTGTACACGTGTATCGTAAAAGGGTACAGTATCATGGCATGATTTTCGTAACAACTGTAAAGTTTTAAATGCTGGACTTTATGGCTTTCACACATCAAGTGCAATTATTTAGTGTAATACACAATTACAACTGTAAATCATGTTTTATGATTACAACCTTTTTTCCGAATCATTTTCTTCAAAATATTAATCCTATTTTTAGTTTGTATTAATTGATATTTGAGCAAAATAGTCCCTGTGTACTGGTTTCGATAAAAATAAATTCTTCATGATTTCTTTTTTTTTCTGGATAATGTCATTTTTACTGAATTTGCTATTGTTTTGACCACTTAAAAGAAAAAATTGAAAATATGTATATTGTAAGGTGAAGGTACAAATTTGCATTCAAGTTAGGATTTGCTTACCCAGGAACATCTAACCTCTATAAAAATATATTGTGGTTGGGCTTTTTAAATAAACTTATTTTCAATAAATATGTTGAGAGAAATATGAGTATAAATAGATTTACATGTATAACCAAACAAAAATAACACAAAATAAATAAAGGGTGTTTAAAGTGTATTTAAAACATTTGAAGAAGCTACAAAGTAGCGAAACATATGTTAAGTAACTAGTAAAATCAGTGGAAATTACAATAGTGTTCAATTTATATATTTTACAATGAATTTCCATCATGTGAAAGTAGAATCAATCAATTATAAATAAGTACTTGACCACCGCTCTGTCGTTGACCATCATTTCACTCCTTCAATTTGAAATAGATTTGTCGGAATATAACACAATAAATAATAAAATTCAAAAAAATCAACAGAAACATCTACTCCGAGGGCTAATACCCCTACCGGCATTGACTTACACTGTTGATTCCGATGGATTCTTAGACGAGATATAACATATTCAAAGTAGAAGTAATTAAAATCCTTATTCGTCTAAATATTAAGATCAAAGACATTTGTAACGCGTCCTACCATGTAGGCACAACGAACCGAAAGCCATACCTACGACCGGTAAGGATTTTAATTCCTTCTTTTTTGAATGATACGTTTATCTCCACTTTTAATACCAGTTATTAAAAGGAACCCTATAAACCCTTCAATAAGAAACAGCGTGGTATGCAACCATTCAAAGAAAAAGAAAGAGAACGCCAAATTTTTTGTTGATAGGACAGCAAGATATCTTTTTATGAAGCAAAAATACCTAAAAGGGAAAATTCCTGGGATGGTGAATATGAGCCTATAATCGTAAATAAGAATTTTTATTTCACGGGTCGGCATAAAAAATGTTCTAATGATCGATTCATGCGGTGCTAACACCCCTATTCCGTTTGAAATACATACATCTAACCTAAAGATATTCCTATAGCAACGAGTTTCACTTTTAATGTTATGTTTCGGGGCCCGAATCAACATATCAGTCAGGTACATTAACAAGTGAAACAATAGAAGAATAAGATGATTATCATGTAATGATGTCACAAAACAGACATTTTCTTCATTGTTATTTTCCGCGATATGATAAGGAAAAGTACATAATATCATATATAAATAATTAGAATGTAAGATTTCACGGTCAACGTGTTCGTTATAATAAGTATTCGGTTTCGGGCTTTTTGGCCATTTTGTCTTCTTCTCGGTTTTATCAAGGATGACGAAGTTGTCTCCGTAGATTGAAGGATGGTAGGCCTTAGTTAATACGAGGGTTGCTATTTATGTTTTGCACATTGGCAATACTAAGTGTTTGCAGGCGCCATCTGACGGTTCTAATTGAAAGTTTGACCCTTTTAACAATAATCTTCTTCAGAACATTTTGTTATTTGAGCACTTCTGTTGTTTACAGTGACATGAAAATGTCTCAGCGAAAAAATGGAATTAACTCGTGAACATTTTCGTGCGATGATTTTTTACGACTTTCAACTTGAATTATCAAAACAAAAGTGCATCGATCAACTTACTTCGACTTTTGGTGATGAAGCCCCATCATTGGTCACTAACAGTCCTTTTCAATAACAAAAATTCCATCCACACCCCCGCCCCCAAGCTTTAAAACCTGTAGTCTATAAGCCTTTGTTTATAATAGTTAAAACAGTATAAGTCTAATTCCTGTAGCGAGCAGTCGATATAGTCTGTAAATACGTAGTCAATATATATTAAAACCGTCGTTTGCGTCTAATTAATTTAGGTACAAAGCAATAATACAGAAGTAATAATTACCATTTATTTGTATTTTGCCAAAGTACACACCCAACAAAAAGGATTCGTTATTTTTTTCACCGTGGCCGTTTTTAAATCCCATTTGGTAGTTCTATAATTTCAACTTTTAATCAGTTTTTTTTTCTCAAAAAGTTGATTAACAAAGTAAATTGAGGCCGGAGAGATTTCGATTTCCCACAGAAAATTTTCACCCAATCCAATTTTTATTTTGAAGATAATCGAAACCATTTTCCTGCCGACCGCATTCAAAACATTTAATGGAAAACAGGTCAATAGGTAATTTACTTCCATACTCCCCAAAAATGCCTCGATGACGGATTCGGAAGCATACCGAATATATTTGAAATAAATCGGTTTTAGGTAAATGAGAGATACCTACGCACTGCTGGAAATGAACACCTCCGTAACAGGCGCGATTCTTTGAAACACGCAGACTTGATAATTAACATTGAAACGCTACCTTTCAAAACGTTTGGATTGGAAAAGCTCTTTTTTCCTATATATGCAGGTTGAGTTTGAATCAGTCACATTAATAGATAACAATTGGAACAAAGGAACGTAATCAAATTCAATTTGATAAATCACCATTTTTAGAAAGCAGCAAAATTTTAAAACAATGTAGTACAGGAAAATGAATCACAATCATACAATATATTTTAATATACGTCTCTATAATAATAAATACACAAACCAAATGGTTAATTATACCTATCATCCGTAATGTTAATAAAAATATCTCGACATCCTACAATTCTCAACACCGTGGCACTTTTAGATTATTGTTTGCCTTTTCACAATGGAAAGATAATTAAAAACAAAATTTGTAATAAAACAAACCCGACGTGTTAGACATATAAAACATTAAAAAAAACATAAATAAATCCCTGACGATTTTCTTTAATATGTATCAAGAGCGGTCCAAAAGAAGTATTAGAGTTAAATAGTAAGAGTTGGAAAATACACAGCATGCCTCCAGACACATGGGCAATCCCTTGGCGTCCCTATGTAACCAGTCAACTCATCCGAGTTTTTTTCTCAGAAAAGAAAATATAAACATCTTCTTAACTTTATAGATATTGACCAGAGAGAAGGTATCCCGTAGGGTTACGGCGCATCCTATTTTCTAGTGCAGGGCATTGGGAAAAGATGTGCAACGACGTCCCATCTGAACCCACCCATACAGAATCTATGGTCAGGGTTTCTCTCGAGTCCCATTATGCAAGGAATCGTGACCACTGATAATACTTAACATCGTTTTTTTTGCATATTTTCTACTCAATTCGAGTATCTATTTTGCCCACATCTCCATTGAAAAACGATTTAGTTTTTCTGCACCTCGATGGTCTTTCAATTTTCTAATAAACATGATAAGTTGCATAAAAAACTTATATTATCAAACTTTTTGTGGTATTCTAGGCGACTGATAAAAATAGCATGAACAGAATAGGTTAGAAATGAGAAGGGATTAGAAAGAGAAGAAGAACAGAGGGCGCCATGGTAGTCAATAAGTGAAAGAAGTGAATGGATGGTAGATCATCTTCTGTCACATAAGGCTAGTTAATAATATTTTAGAAGCAGAAACAGGAGTAAAGAGGAGTATAGGACTTAACATATGAGCTGAAAAGTCCCGGGCCAAACACAAAGATGGCGCTACTTCTATTGCATTCGCGTCTTTTTCAGTTAGTACTAACCTTTAAAAGACAGCTGTTAAAATTTAATTATATTCTAACTAATTCATTAGTTTGTGAGTTATTGTGATAAGAGTAAGTGCCAAGAACTTTTGTTATGTTCAAAACAATTTCGTGTTTTCATTTTACACTGCTTCTTGATGAGAAAAAATACCGTTCAAGCGAAGCAATGAAAGCAAGCTTGAAAAGTGTTATGGAGACTCCGTTCCATCGGAAACAACCGAAACAAAATAAAACGTTTGTTTGTTGGTTTGTTGACTTCAAACGTGGTCGTAGACACACTGTTGATGCAGAACGCGGTGGACGTCAGCAGCCTAATAAGGCGGTAACACCAGAAAACATAAAAAAATCACAAAATCGTTTTGAATGATCGAAAAATGAAATTGCGCGAGTTGGCTGACATCGTAAACCAAAAACAAAATAAAGTATTGATCTTTTTCTTTCAAATGATTAAATTTTGAACAGGATATGATACTTATTTATCGGAACACTCCAGAAAAGCTTCTACATATGTCTCTTAACTATCGGCTTATTAATAGTGGTCAAAATTTATTCTTGCAAATAAATATAACACATTTTATATTCTGCACATAAGATTTATAGACAAAAGACCTCCATAACAAATAATAAAGTAAATTACTGATTGTGTTTATAATTTAATTAAACTATTCGTTGTTATTGTGGCTTAATATGAATATGATAAGTTTATTTTATGCATTTGTAATTACATATTTTATTTCCTAACAATTTCCAGAACATACCAACGCTAAAAATTCATGTGCCACTAATAATAAATGATTTACACGAAATTCTGTGTATACAAATCGAAATAATCATTCCTAACAATTAACATTACTTGATTTGTTTATGCGATTAATCGATTGAAAAGATCAACGCCAGGAGAGCTAAATTTTCCTCACAAAATTCCACATTTTCATAAACTGTTATCGAAATAACTAACGGTAATAACTGAGAAGCCTTCTTGATGTAAGATTTATTTAACATAGCTTCGAACTTGACCTATTAACAAACAAATACTTTGAGGTTTCTAAATAAAACTGTTAAACTTGGCATTGTGAACGAATACCTAAAAACGAACTTCGAATTGCATTATAAACAAACTATTTTAATCGTTGGCTCACAAGCAATAAAATAAATATTGATTTTTTTATCACCTCTCGACGTAAGACGACGGACAGACGTTTATTACAGATGCCTTTTGGTTACATTTTCCAATGCTAAATATATCTATACTACATACGGGTTAGCTAAAAGTACATTTCCCTATTTGTTTCTTTCGAATATTGCGGAACTAGCAGATCTACATCTACATTTGATACGTTCATTGCGATATGCTTAAAGCGTTATAAATGGCTATCTAAGGTGAAATTATACAATAAAAGTGTTTTTCTGTAACAATTATTATACTTTTAGTCAGAAATTCATCGAAACTACCATGCCATAGGCAGTCTCGATAAATTACTGACCAAGTCGAAATATTATATTATATCATATTATATTGTATTACATTATTTTAACTGTTCTTTACGGAACATTTCGACTTGGTCAGTAATATTAGCTGGACAAGTTTAAATACCTTTGTGAGGCCTTGTCTAGTTTGATATCTTCTGTTGCGGCTAAAATCCACTACATGGCAGCAATTGCCTCTATGTTGTTATTATATTAAAAGTGTTTTTGATGAATGAAAGTAAATAAACAAAAATCAACAACTGCTTAAGCAGATTTCAAGTGCATGTTGGTAAAACTGGCCTGCATGAAAATATATGCTTGCGTACAGACTTCGTTTTACTAATTAGGCTAACACAACCCGTTCAATTTTAAACGGTACCGATGTTAGTATTAACCACTCGTTCATTAAAGTTTCAATTTCCTTACCAATAACATACAACAACGACTAATGAATGTAAACATGAGAAACAATCACAAAATATATTCAGTTGAAAGATTGACCTACTATTACCTGTAAATTACGAATTTGCGTTTTTTATAAATTATGTTATGTGGGTTATTTCCAAGATAGTTCGATTGTTACACCACGATTGGGAGAAACATCCTACCACGAGCAGGTAGAATACAATATTGTAGAGAATTTTCTAGTTCACTAATTTATATAACAAGTATTTGTTTACAACCATTTATTTAATAACTTAAACACTATTAACAAACTTAAACTACTTATTTATCTGACAAACAGTAATGCACTTTATTTATATCACTTTGTATCTTGCCGTTGAATATATATATTACGCGTCCGGAAATCAACTGTCAACTGTCTCGCTGAACCAGAGATGAGGGTATATATTAACTGAAATAAATTACTAGAAAACACGCGAAAATATTTCGACCGATTTTCAGAGAAAACGACTTGTTATTTCTCAAGCGTTTGTTGTCCGGTATCGATTGGTCCCAACATCAAACGTGCCGCCTTCGAACGCGTCAGCGCCAATCGATTCATCGCACACACGCACACATCCGCTACAATATTGTATCGATTGACGTTGAAACACACTCAACACGTAAAACTGTTGATGAGTTTTGAGTAAAAATTCCGCGAGATCATCTTAGAAACCTAGCACAATAGATACGTAAAACATTACTGTCTAGTGAGATCACTCCATTACAAATGCACGTACGCTGGTAACCATAGATATATATTATTAGGAGTATTACTTAATTAGAATATTATTATATAGTTATGTTTATCAACGAACTATATTATTACTTCCAAATATAGGATTATGGATGATCCAGGATGTTAGCTGTTGAATTTGAATTTTAATTTTTAATTGGTAAAATGAAAATGATAAGAAGAGTGGGGTTCTGTATTCAGACGTTTATATTAAAAAGAAATTATGGAAATTTCCCACAGGAATCTCACATTTTTCGAGATAAAACGTATTTGACGTTGTAACTGTCATTCATAATTATCTACCAAAAACAGTTTTTATGAAAATCGGTCTAATTTCTTCGGTGATTACCATAGACAGATGCACAATCAAGTACACACGCTAAAAAAGTAAACTGTTTACATTTGGGTACCCCAAGAATAACCAGAGCTTCTGTATAGGCCTCTTTTTAAAGTCACAGGGTTTCCTAATTTTAATTATATGCAAAGATCTTAAGTTTAGACTCTAAATTCCGAAGAACTAATGCGAGACTATCGAAAGAAAAAGTACGAAAATTCACCACAATGTACATTTCGCAACACAGTGGCTTCTTCAGGTGGAAGAAGTAATACCCTTAAGGTTAATTACAAAACACTTATATACTAACTTATCTGAGAGGGGAGAGAAACTACACATACTAGTGAATGTTTAAAAGCGGAGACAATTTATATCTAATTGATCAATAAACTTTTGTAATCTTCGTTAAAATTATAGTTATTTTCTGTCAGATGTAATGCATAAGTCGAGTTTAAGGTCTACTTTGAAAACATTTTCCGTGTTCATTTATCCGTTCTTTAAAACTTCTACCTGTTTGGCTAATATACAATTTATGACAGCTTCCACAATTAAGTCTATATACTCCAGATTTATTATGTTTGTTTGTATTGTCTGTTGTTTTTTATGTATTTTCCACCTTATTGTTTGTTTCAAATGTAGTGATTGAATTAGAAAAAATTTAAATATGGAATCAACAGAAACAACTACTCCGAGGGCTAATACCCCTACCGGCGACGAAAAAGGATTTTAATACCTTCTATTTTTTTGAATTAGTATTTTCCTATTTTAATTGAAAAATTACGTAAAATACCTAAAAGAGCTAAAATAAGAATTTCTATTAACCAGATATGGATAGACTAAATTTGATGTTCTTCTATTTAGTTTATTATTGAGTAGGTTGGCTACTATCGAAGTCTTATAACCACTGTCCTTAGCAATAATAAAAATTCTGTTTAATTTTCTTTCTCTATCCGATTAGTTAGTATATAGGTGATTTGTAATTAATCTTAAGGCTATCACTTATTCCACCTGAAGAAGCCCCTGTGTAGTGAAATGTACATTCTAGTGTAATAAACATTTCTTATAACTTGTGTTTGTTGTTTTTCTTCATTAGAATGGAGTTGCAATATTTGAGAGCTTAATCAGTTATATTTTTTAAAATTATTATTTCTTCAACTGCACTTTTATCTCGTTTTTTCAGTTTCACAACGGAGCAGAATTCAGTATAAGTTCAACTGGACGGAAATTTTGAAGATTTTGGTTATATATAATTCCCTTCTTGGGATGGTCCCTAAAATACCTGATAAACTTCACGTACTGTCATTTGAAGACATGTAGGTAAGTCGAATAAATATTTTCTTCAATTTATAGAAACAGAAAATTAGTTTCGGTTTTATATACATATCTCTCATAACGTTGAGCGTTAAGTATTGAGCTGCTCTGTCCACTTGGCAGTGATTTAGAAAGCTGGCAAATACACATTATCGCCTCTAACTCAAACATAACGAGATTTCAAATTTGGAGGCCTGCGAATCGAGTGATAAGCAAATTACGAAGCTTCAATCAACCAGAATTAACTCAACATTGGCTAGCCTCAACTTAGTGATATTGATTATTAATTAATTTGTTCTACTTCTGTATTTACTTAAAGGGATTCTCCTCCACGTTTCTCACTCCCTCAGACTATCGTCCTCTGTTAATTTGGCTTCGGCAGCTATAAACTCAATTAGGGACAATTAGAGGCTCACGGTCTGGACTATTACAAAGCTTTTATCTTAGGAATCGTCTATTCACGCCAATTCCCTTTTTGGTAACAGTACCAATATTAGAAGTTTGCTTTGATTTTGGTTTATTCTCTATTTGATGGAATAATGTCAGTAGAATCGATATACTTATGTAAATATACTGCATGTTTTATTAAAAATTGAAATTTTGGAACTATACATAAAATAAGTCTAATTTTGTTGTCAAAAAGTTAATACTGAATGCTAAAAGCTTTACAAATGATTTAATCTTAAGAATGTAAATAAAAAAATACTAAAAAGTATTTTTACAACAAACTACAAGGTATGGGCCTCCTCAAATTTGAAAGGACATAACTCTAGACAATATTGTTCCTATATAAACCCTAATCCTGTACACCTATTAACCCCCTTCTCTTTCCCTTTTGTTAGTTGCTTCTATATTTTAAACTTTAATAATTCAATTTATATTCTTGAGAATGGCCGTATCGGTCAAAACAATATTATTTAAATTTAATTATTAAATATTATGACGTATTCAGTCACGAAAACACAATTAAACGAACGAAAACAATGAAATTTATTAACAACTAAAATTAAATTAACTACAGTTCTGATTAACACAAGTCTACACAATTTTTCACACTAGTCAATCTATTTCTCCCGTCGCCGTATTCTTCGCCACTACTTATACTCGCGTTCAACTGTCGCCACTCTACGACTATCGCCTGTCTATCGCTCTTGTCACTGTCAACGCACGATGTAAAGAAACTCACTCCGTCCACCCAGTGCAATCGCTTTTATAGTTTTCAGCATTCCTTCTAGAACGTTCTACAACCTTCCCGTGTTACTATTGTCTTTTTATTGATCGTTGCTAGAATATCCCAGACGTACCTAAAAAGGTCGGGAATATCCATTATCTATTCCAGGAAGGTGATGTTAATTAGAACTGAACCAACACAAAGCACAAATACAGTTCGTAATAGTATGTGTATCAGTCCATGGGCCTCCTCATGACTAAGGAACAAAATGGTGTTGATTCAAACTTGAAAGGACATAAGTCTAGACAATATTGGTCCTATATAAACCCTAATCATGTACACTTATTAACCCCCTTCTTTTTCCCTTTTGTTAGTTGCTTCTATATTATAAACTAATAATACAATTTATACCCTCAGAATAGCCGTATCGGACAAATCAATATTGTGGAGACAATAAAATATATGTGAAAACATTTGTGTTTTTTTGTTTAATATTAATTATTAAATATGTTTAAAAATTACCGCACCATCGAAAGTTTGAACTATATTAAATTATTACTGTCGATTTGATTACTTAACGGTTAATTCCAGAAGTAAAATCGAACCTATAACCTCAACTCCTTAAAGAATTGTAACATACTTAAATTTAAAAAATCACTCATGAAATAAATTTTCCAAAAACATTGTTAAAATATATTTGTCCCAGGGTTTATTATTATAAACCCATGTAAGTTTTTCGAAATTACCAATAGATTGGCTCGTTAAACTTGTTGATTGGTAAAATTAAAAAGACATTAGGAGGTAATTTGCGAAAGGGAAGGGTTCGTAATTTCGACGTTGACTGTCTAGCAACCACCGCGGAGTTAATCCATCACTGTCAACAGGAATTAAATAAAATTTGGTGCTCGATAAATGACAAACATAAAGATTACTCTCAAGATTTCGTTACAAACTTGTTACACAAAAAGTAGAAACAATAACTCGAAATAAAGTTTTTGTAACTAAAACATCAAATGTCTGTTGTAAAGCTATACAGATTAATTCCTTTAAAAGCTTATATAGATTCAAAATTAGTCGAAAATTAAAAAAAAACAAACAATTTTGCCAAAATTTTAATTTTTAAATGTATAAATAATCTTTCTAATGCTGCCTCATTTCCAACCTTCGCCTCTATACAGAGCCGTGCTCCAAACATTTCGAGTTCCTCAATTATCACAAAAATGATCTTTTTTTTGTTAAAAGGGAGTCGCCCTTGTGCTATTCTTTGCTTCATGTCTCTACGACTCTTTCCCTCATGATTTGTTATCGGCGACTTCTTCTAGTATTTCGTCTTAAATTGTTTATTAAACCAATTATAAAACGTTGATATCGCAGTACGTCGCCATCTACCTGCTTTTGCTGCTATTACCGTTTTTCATAACGTTAAACAATACTACCATATCAACGTTTTCTTTAAATCTGCTTTATACCGAGCTCCAGCGATTTGGTCAGCAATTTATCGAATCTGACTATGGCGTGCTGATGAGATCTAATAAGATCGAAATCGCGATCCACGTCTGGTAGCTTCGATAAATTACTTGACCAAGAACTTAATTTTGTTCTTATAAATTAATTATATTTACGAGAAATAAATTAAGGCGTAGAAACGTCAATTGAAAAATATAAATTTCTTCTCTTTAATCAGTAAAACTAGATTAGCGCCGTGTTTCAAAATGCTAGATGGATAACGTGACATAATCGCTTTGAAAATTGCGGAAATATGAACAAAAGTACCATACAATGGGCTGCTGCTATTCAAAAAGAAAATCCTGCATTGCATAATGTATAATGTTAACAATACTTAACTAAGAAGAATGACATATGTTAGGTAAGCATATTCTTTTGAAAATTGTATGAAGTGTGGATATCAAAAATGAAATGATGAAATGGATGGTAGGTATATAGGGGTACTTACGAGCTAGAATATTCTGTTAGAAATGAGTACATTGGTATCTTTGTACACAGTAATACTGCACTTGAGCTCCATTTAGTTCTTTGACATATTCCCTTGCTTTAGCTATGTAACGAAAATGGAAAATGAGAAATAATTAATCATTTTATCATGTACAGTCTGCAAAATTCATTTACCGCTCCAGACACACCAATAATAAACTCAATTCCGTTTCAGACAAAATGAAACATGAAATTCAATTCACTAGGTAACTTAAATGGCATAGTCGGCTGGTGTATAGTTTTTGTAGAGCTGCCAAAACAATTAGATATTTATATATTTTTGATACCTAATTACTTAAATTCATAAATTGGATTGAAGAAGCATTCAAATATTGTAACTCCATATTAATAAAATAAAAACACCACTACGGAAGTAGTTACAAGTAAATTTTTATTACACCATTATGCACATTTCACCGTACAATGGCTTCCTCAGGTGGAAGTAGTATTATCTCAGTATATTAATAACAATAATAACCTTCCGGTTTGGTAATTTTCAAATGATTTATTTTGCTTTCGCTACAATTGTTTCGTTACACAGTAACTTCATCAAGCGAGATGACAAACTAACCTATAAGATATTTTACGTTGCTTAAATAGGTATTAAATCTAGGGTGGGGTATGTTTTTATTTACAATTAAGATTAAGTAAGGGTGTGTTACTAAGTTCTATTTGATCATTTAAGATAATGTTACTTTTGTTATGTTTATTAATTTCTAATATTTCAAACAAATTTAATTTTTGACCTTTATTAATAGTGTGAAGAATTTCAAAATTTTTGTCGAAATGATGATATCAGGTGTTCTGCATAGGTGGAGTGTGTCTTCTGTTGTTGGTAAGCTTTTAGGTGTTCGTTTATTCTTTCTTGAAAAAATCTCCTCGTTTGTCCTATGTACATCTCTACACAATCTCAACATTTTAACTTGTTTTATCTTTATAATTTCTAATTTTGTTTACTAAAGAATCATTTGTTTTATATGTAACTAGACTTTCACTATCTGTTTCTAATATTTTCCCAACTTTTTCAGAAATAATGCCAAAAAATGTTAGTGAGATTAATGATTTGTATTTATTCTGTTTATTATGTGGGTAAACCAGATTTAATGGTTTTTTATTTATATTTTTATTTGGAAGTCCTGTTGTTAAATTTTTGCAGTGACCATTATTTTCTGCTATTGAATGGATTCTGTTTAATTTTTTATTGAAGTATTCTTTAGATAAAGGAACATTAAGCAACCTATGTAACATTGAATGGAATGACGCTAATTTTTGTGAATATGGATGATAGGATTTGGCATGTATGATCATATCGGTGTGTGTAGGCTTATGGTATACTGAAAACATGTGTTTATTATTTTGCCTTGTAATGGTGAGATCCAAGTTAATCGAATTGTTAGTTTCATTTTCAATAGTAAATTTTATTTTGGGGTGTAATTTATTTAAGAAGTTGAAAAAACTATTTAGTTGCATATTAGTACCGGTAAAACAAACTAACACATCATCTACATAACCGTACCAATACAAACATTTTTTAAAAAGAGTATTTGTGGATATTTTATTTTCCAGATGGTTTAAGAATACTTCAGCTAGAAATGGGCTGAGCGGATTTCCCATTGCTAATCCTTCATATTGTGTATAATATGTATTATTAAATTTCAGGTAATTTTGTTTATATCTCAATATATATATATATATATATATATATATGTATGCATATATAGCTATCTAATGATACGAAGACCGGGTGAAGGGGTAAGGGACTTCTTGTTTTTCAGAAACAGTTAGAAATTAGATTGTAAGAACGGGTAAGTGCGTATACTATGTAAAGTATATGGACGTTGAGAATCCCAGGGAGCGATGTTGTTTAAATAAATTGCAAAGTCAAATATATGAACTAGAATATGGATAGCGTTTTGTTATAAATATTATAATATGAAACTATCTCAACAATTTCTTTGTCACTAAATTTATTAAAGAGATATCATTTGTTTGAACAAATCATTAAACACTGCGCTTAATACGAGCATATTTTATTACGTACATAACATGAAAATACCTTAATAAAAACAAGGTTTCATTACAATGGAAGTCAAAAAATAATAACAAAATTTATCGACCGCAAAATTAAATTTGCTGCATGGTAATAAAATGTGAATTTCTCAACAGCTTTAAAACCTAAAACCTTCGCTACAGTTTTCTTGCGAAATATGGCTAATTAAACTTGTAAAATAACCTGCCATTTTTATATTATTACTTAGTTTTAATAGTTTTAGAAATAAAACATTGGGCTCCTTACAGTGAAATGCTACCTGATAACGTCGGGGGTCGTAATTGGTTCCCTATAAGGACTCATTTAATTTTACACTGCTAGTGCTATGTTTCTTCTTAATGACAAAATATTACGTTTTACTTACCTATTTTTGAATGTTAATGCAATTTTAAGGTCCTTCATACAAGCAAGTTTGTCAGTAACATAATTTAATAATGAAATATTTAAGGAATTTTTTAGTAGGGATAAATTTTAAATACATTAATGCGATATTAATTATTGATTTAATTTGTGCCCAAATTTGGACAAATTAATTCAATAATTAATATCGCATTAATGTAAACATAATTTATATAACCCAAAAAATAAGGTATTAAAATCCTTTTTCGTCTAATTATAAAGGATCACAGATCCCATATTTGGAACGCGTCCTACACAGTAGGCACAGCGCACCGAAAGACATACCCACGACCGGTTTCGACCTATCGGGTCTCATCAGGTGGGCGCTGGCAGAAAGGCTTTTACAAGCTATACAATAAATACTGTTGATTCCGAACGATTCTTAGACGAAGATAACAATCCAAAAAGAATCGTTCGGAATCAACAGTGTAATTCAATGCCGGTAGGGGTATTAACCTTCGGAGTAGTTGTTTCTGTTGATTCCATATTTATATTTATATAACCAATGAATATTGTTACCGCAACAAAAGTAAAGCAACTTTTTGACGATTTCTACAAAAAAAAACTGATTGACATGTTAATGCGAATGTGCCACGGGCTTAGATCAGATTATGCTAAGAGAGGTTTCAATGAGTGCTATGCCCTATCGACATTGGTACCGTCCAAATTTGGACGGGCTGTACTAGTACAACCATAATATGCTACTCTATGTTGATTTATTAACTTTTTAAGTTGGTTGCATTACACGTTTTCACTCTGACATTTCCCTGTTAACTTGAATAGACAGTGATTGAACAAGCTGAAATAATACAATTTATTAGAATTCCACATATCTAACGCCACATGCACCAGAAATGTACCATATCGATTTCCAAACGAGTGTACCGTTATATACAGTATAGAATTACATGATAATTTACTTCCGTTTAACGTAAAATTATGCAATAGCGATCCGCGAATTGTAATGGTATGTAATATAATTTTTATCGAATGAAATTGTTACATCGATTTCATCTATCCAGCAAGTGTACACAGTATGATGAAAATATGTTTTACTATAATTCCATCCAGCTGCCAACAGATGAAAAAGTAGTAGTTTTAACCTAACCATTCGTTTTTTTGTTTATGACCGTCGACAGATTTAAGCCTAGACTTGTGAGATCGGAGATCTTAATAGCTTAGTAAAATTTTTCTACCAGCATCTTGGAAAAAACTCGTTTTTCATTGACAATTTCAGTTCGAAAAGTCTTAGGTAGATTTGGACCTACCTATCTACCTATCTCTTCTTGCCTTTGATGCCTTCAGCATTTCTACGAAATAACTTTTACTTTCTTTAAATATAAATATGAAGTCCGGCATTGAATTACACTGTTGATTCCGAACGATTATTAGACGAAGATAACAATCCAAAAAAAGAAGGTATTAAAATTCTTTTTCGTCTAATTACAAAGGATCACAGATTCCATAGTAGGCACAGCGCACCGAAAGCCATCATCCATATTTATACTTATCATACAGCCTGTAAAGGCCTTTCTGCCAGCGCCCACCTGATGAGACCCGACAGGTCGAAACCGGTCGTGGGATATGACTTTCGGTGCGCTGTGCCTACTGTGTAGGACGCGTTCCAAATGTGGGATCTGTGATCCTTTGTAATTAGACGAAAAAGGATTTTAATACCTTCTTTTTTTGGATTTACTTTCTTTCATACCACATCTTTTTATTTCACTTATTAGTGGTTATTTAAATAAACCAATTCTGCAATTGATAGAAAGCTCATCGCATTCATTGTGAAACATTTTGACAAAAACTAAGGTTTTTCAGAAACAAAACACTGAATTATTTATTGGTCTCGACTATTTTGTTGACAGTTATATATACTGTTAATTGTCAACTAAACATACAAATATGCGACATATTTTTGTAACAATATATCTTCTTAAAAATGACCCGGAAGGGTTGAAACAATATTGTCGAGATCAAAAACATTTTTAATGAAACGTAACCCAGTGTTTTGCTATTTACAGGACTTTAGCTTTTAGATCAATTCTAAATACTTAAGAGTCATATATTCAGCAAACGCACGTGACACCATACTCGTAAAACTAAGCGTGAATTTTTATTTTAAAAATATATACACATATATATATATATATATATATACTAAACAACGTGGCATCTTCAAACTTGAAACATATGCTTTATAGATTACGTACTTTCTAATACAGTGATATTATGACAACTACCGCCATCTCCAGGTCAGGTTGGGTACTTATGGGACCACCCTCGTAATATTAAGCTGTTAGCAGTATAACTCCTCCTCCTTTATTGTCTTGTAGCAAGCTTTTGTCTCAAAATTTACGTTCTCAATCAAAACAAAAATATGCTGGACATTCTTTTACTTCCACTTATACTTTTTCTTTGTCATATTTTCGTAGCAAACTCAAGTTATTATAATTACAAACAAAAAAAGGATGTTTACATTTGAGTCACCATGTGAACAGTATTTCTTCCGAAAGCACAATATTTTTATTTGTCAAGAGAATCAAATTGAAATAATACACAGAGCAGATAGAACTCTTCACGATCCACTGGATATTATCTCATGAAAACGAGCAAAAATACAAAATTAGATTATTTGTAACCTAGCTTCACTTAATTCACTTTAGCAGTATGCTCCAATAATAAGAGAAGAACTAATAAATCCTCTACATAGCTTGTTACCGAAACGACCCGGTAAAGTGCTGTAGGTACGTTACTTGGAGATATTTTTATAAACCTTATTACAGTAGTTAACAAGCAAAATAGAACAATACAAAAATTCAGCAAATGCACGTGACGTCATACTAAAACTAAGAGTGAATTTTTATTTAAAAAAAACAGGATTACTGCAAATTGTATGAAGCAAATTAAAAAAACTGCAGAAATGAAAAATTTAGTACAAAAAACTAGTTGAACCCATCCAAATTTAGATGAATGGATACAGTTATCGTGGTAATTTATGTTACATTATTATTTCCAGTAGGTAAGGTAGCAATAGTAATAATCACAAAAACTATAAGATCCTTTTTATTTTTATTAATCAAACTTTTAGTATCAGTAATAAACGCCATATTTACCGTTTTCTATAATAGCTAAGTATGGGAACCAAAATCAGTGATAACGATTGAAACAAACAGTTTTATTTACCGCAAAGAATAAATGCTTAGCCAGTTTACAGTTTGTTTATCTTCTTCAAGTCGTCTTTATTGTTAGAATATTTTACGAGATATAAAGTCTTTATAGCTTATAAATATCTAACTGAATTGCTTCCTTTTGATTACCCTTAATTTACTAACGTCAGTATTAAACAGGAGCCAAGTTCAATAACAATTTGTGATTCAAGTGTAATAACGTTGAAGTTTATTAATTAATGTCACGCAAGTAACTCGCGATTGACAGTCCATTTGATACCAAGATGGAACGACGATCGTTAAATCTAGGGGCGCAAATTCCACTTTGTCTCTATTAATCCCTCATCAGAGGAACTGAATTTGATTTGATATTCTACACCTATACCAAATATTTACAAAATTTAACAATACTCTGAAAATTTCAGTTTGTATACCTCCACAGTAAATTTTATCATTTATGTTGTAGTAGGTTATAAGTAATTACTAACACACTAATTATTTTAGCAGTGGCGGCTATTCAGATGAAGTAACGGTCGTCATAACGTTTTCTGGGTAGTATCGAAATGTAACAGGCGGGCTGAAAAGTTCGTAGGCTGACCTATAGATGACGCTACTAGTATTAAATCCATATGACTATTAGTTAACCCTAACCTTCAAAAGACGCGTGTATGAATTTGACAGCTGTTGCACTATTAGTATCTGAAATATAGCATTTTTAGTAAAAGAACCTTTGTTAGTTTAAAAAAATGGATGAAAAGGAATTTCATGTGTTAATAAAGCATTACTTTTTGGCTTTTTGGAGAAAAAAAATACTGTTGAAACCAAGGCTTGGCTTTATAAACATTATTCGGACTTTCCACCCGGAAAATCAACCGTAGAAAAGTCGTTTGCTAAATTTAAACGAGGCGAAATGAGCACCGAGGCCGATGCACGCAGTGGACGCTCTAAAGAGGCTAAAAGACTGTTACCGAGGAAAACATCAAAAAAGTTCACAAAATAGTTTTTGATAACCGTAAAGTGAAGTTGATTGAGATAGCTGATCTGAGACCCTAAAGATATCAAAGGAACGTGTTGGTCATGGTCATGTCGTGAATGAATATTTGGATATGCGAAAACTCAGTAGAAAGTAGGTGCCGCGGAGCCTCGAGCTCACAATTGACCAAAAACAACAACGGATCGATGATTCTAAGCAGTGTTTGGAACTAGGAACTGTTCAGTCGTAATAAATCCGAATTTTTGTGTTTGCGTCGATATGTGACGATGGATGAAACATGGCTCCATCATTTCACACCGGAGTCCAATCGACAGTCAGTCGAGTTGAGTGGACTGCACGTGATGAACCGACTCTAAAGCGTAGAAAGGCGCAAAAGTCGGCTGACAAGGTTATGACGTCGGCATCCGTATTCTGGGATGCTCAATGCTCATGGTATAATATTCATTGACTATCTTAAAAAGGGGAAAACCATAAACAGCGACTATTGCGTAGCGTTATTAGCGTTATTTAAAAGACGAAATCGCGGAAAAACGGCCTCATTTGAAGAATAAGAAAGTGCTGTTTCATCAAGACAATGCACCGTGTCACAAATCAATAAAATCGATGGCAAAATTCCATGAATTGGGCTTCGAATTGCTTCCGCATCCACCATACTCTCCAGATCGGGCCCCAGCGACCTTTTTCTGATCTCAGACCTCAAGGGGATGCTCGCTGGACAGAAATTTTGAGCAGATGAAGAGGTAATCGCCAAAACTGAAGCCTATTTTGAGGCTAAAGATAAATCGTATTATAAAAATGGTATCGAAAAACTTTATGACCGCTATAATTGTTGTATCGCCATGGAAGGGATCTATATTGAATAATAAAATCAAATTCTATCAAAAAAATAATTTTTTCTATGCTAGCCTACGAATTTTTCAGCCCGCCTGTTATTTATCTCGCAGAATAAATACATAATTGTTTTTTGTTTTACAATAAATGAATAAATTTCGTATAAATTAGTATATAAAATTAATGGAACTACTTAGAGCTATTTCTAATGTTTTAAATTGAACTTACAATGCCTTTAATATCAGTAACAAATGCATAAGTGAACACCTAGGCCGCATAACTGTTACTCATTTGCCACCACGAACGAGTTGCAATAACAGCGATTAGGTCAGCGGTAAATTTGTAAACCTTGCGCCCGTCTTCGAATAGGGAATACGTCGCATCGCGATGAGCCTACAACTGCATGCTCTTTGTAATTGTACGTTAGTTGCTCTTCCTTGCGGTGTTTTCACGGTGTGACAAGTGATTTGCCTAATCGTCTATCTAGTGTGTGTGTGCTGATAATTTGTGTTGAAAATTGGATGACCAACATAATAAACAATCGATTTGTGCAAATAAGGAACCAAAAAAATCGGAGAAACAAAAACTTTCAATCGGTTTGATTTGATGAGTTCCTAGGACTCTAAAGAAGTACCGCACTAGAACTTGGATATTGTTCAGAAATAAATCCTGTGTGTATAATAAGAAGAAAATATATATATGTGTGTGTATTTTACCTATATTTTTACTCTCGATAATTTTGGGGATATATATTAGTATATCTAAGCAAACGAACTTCCTATAATTTCTATTTATTAGTACATACAGTATGTAGATACAAATGAGCAACCACCCTATAGTCTTGATGTGTCTCAAAGTAACATTTTTAATTATTTCTCTCATCTTATGTACACTTCTCTTTGTTATTCTTTCCATGATATAAAGGGGTCATGTTTTGGATTTAAAACAAACGAATTAACCCTGGTCGTTTACAAAACAGTCCCAACTATCCCTGGGGACGTTGTAAAATTAGATTAACAGACGTCGCATAATTCCTTAAAGGGTAATCGAATGTTACTGCTTACTCTTTGGGGAGTACCTTTAACAAGAGGTCGGAATGAATCCCTAATTAAATGAGGAAGTAGTTTTCAAAAATTCCCTCGTGCTACTTTCAAAGGAAATGAGGATAAATCATTTTCATAAACAAAAACTATTATTAGATGTAGCATGAATAGTATTTGCAGTTGGTTTTTGTGAAATATATTTATTTCATTGCTTTATTAATAGATTTGTTCATTATTGTTCAATTACAAACTCTTGAATAAGTAATATCGATAACTCAAATTAATGCATTTAATAATAATAACGAAGTACAAACGTACAGATAACCCTTAACTATAAATGGAAACCATAAAATGTTCTAAACAACTATATAACCAAATATTACTATGATAAAAACATATTTACAGATGGAACATGCAATTATAAAAGATCTGACACCAAACTAACTATCAAGAAAATCAAAACAACCAACTTCATAGATATTTCTATACCAAACAAATGTTTAAAAGAAACACATCGACAAAGCTCAAAAATAGGCCTTGGAGGAATGCGGATTCAAAATATACGACGAATTATCTCAATAATCATTTCATCAAAAGGTATTGTTACATATAAAACATTACCTACAATTGAATCTATTTAAAAATGTACCGTTATCAAACGTTTTTGTTCAACTATTTATTAAAATACTTTTACAATTATTTCGACCAATATGTACATCTACTTAAAATTAATGACTTATCGGTCGGAAAAATTATTAGCGTGTTATTATTCATTAATAATGAAATATTTGAAGAATTTTTAATAAGGACAAATTTTTAAATACATTGATGCGACATTAATTATTGAATTAATTTTTACTCACTTCAGATTACCTCATATTAATGAGGGAAAAATTGTTACTGTTGTCGAATCCGGGATCTTTGGTTTTAGACGCCAATGCTTTTACCACCAAGCTACAAGAGGTAACAACAGTAATCATGACTAACGTTCTTACCAAGTCACAGAACGTCGGAATCAATGTATATTATTATTAATATATATATATATATATATTAATAATAATATGTATTTTATGTATATATATTAAAATGTAATTTTCGTTGCCCGATGAAGCCACAGTTTGATGAAACGGTCGTAGTGAACGATTAAATAAAAAATTTTGAAACTTTTAAAGTTTCCTTCTTTTATCAATATTTTATTAAAGAACATTAAGTTATTGGCCAACAATTTATTATAATAACTAATAGACGTAGGTCACGAATTCGAAATTATTAAATATTATCAGCGCGCCATAGCCAGTCTCAATAAATCATTGACCAAACTGAATTTGGTCTATAAAAGCAACTTGATATACAAGGGTGGTACCAGAAGTACCCGACCCAACAAACAGAACACAATTTTTTTTGTAAAACAATATATTTATTAGCTTGAATAGTATACACAGTTGGTTTTTTGTGAAACATTTTATAAATAAAGAAAGGAAATAAATAAATAAACTGCTTTTTTGTTTCACACTTGAAATTTTGTTAAATCTCAACGATTGTTTCGGCTGATTTAAGCTTATCTCAAAAGAGTAAGATGCAAGTTTATTTATTTATTTCCTTTCTTTATATATATTTATTTTTCAACATAATCTCCTTTGAACTCGTTATACTTTTCCCAGCTATGTTCAATAAGTTCGATACCCTTTTTATAATAAGAACTGTCTTGTTCCTAAAAATATCCATTAACTGCCAACATCACTTCTTTGTCGTTGGAAAATCTTTGACCACTGAGTCATTTTATCAAGTTTGGGAACAGAAAATCATCCGAGGGGGCTAAATTTTGCGAATTGGGTGCATGAGATAGCAATTCATAGTTTATTTCAGTAATTTTGGCCATTCCAATAACGGATTTATGAGCTGGTGCATTATCTTAAAGAAACAACACTTTTTTCTTAGCCAAATGCGTCCGTTTTGCTTGATTTCTTCACTCAAACGTTGCAATAAGTTCACATAATACTCGCCATTGATAGTTTTTCCTTTTTCAAGATAGACAATGAAAGTTATCCCACGCGCTCCCCAAACAACCGACGCCATGACCTTGTCTGCAGAAGGAACGGTCTTCGCCTCCTTTGGAGCCGGTTCTCCCTTTTTAGTCCATTGTTTTCATTGTTCTTTTGTCTCGGGTTTGATGTTTTATCCATGGTTATCAAACGACGCAAACTTTCTACTTTTGTGCTGTGAAACTTCGCTAAACACTCAACTGAAACATCTTCACTGTTTTTGCTCGAGTTTGAACAAACCCGGCACTCATCTTGCACACAACACAACTTTCTCATGTCCAAATTTTCAGATAATTGCAATGCACCGCACTTTCATTAGACGATCATTCAGTACCGTTTTGTGGATTTTCTTCACCATTTCTGGAATCGTCACCTCATTTGGTCGATCACTACGATGCTCGTCTTGGCAGTTCTGCAGCCTCATTTAAACTCTATTACCCATTATTTTACTGTTGTAATCAAAGGAGCAGACTCACCCAGTGGAGAATATACTTCATATTGGTTGGACTGAGACCTTTCAAATAAAAGTATTGTATCACATAATTCACAAATTCACTGAAAACGTTCACTGTTGATGGGTGCCAAACAAATATAAACAACGTGGAGTCTTCAAACTTGAAACATATGATTTATAGATTGCGTACTTTCTAATACAGTGATATATTTCAAACAACTACCGCCATCTCTAGGCCAGGTTAGATACTTATGGGACCACCCTCGTAATATTAAGCTATTAGCAGTATTACGCCTCCTCTTTTATTGCCTTCTAGCAAGCTTTTGTTTAAAATTTTACGATTTCAATCAAAACAAAAATATTCTGGACATTCGTTTACTTCCACTTATGCTTTTTCTTTGTCATATTTTCGTAACAAACTCAAGTTATTATAATTACAAACAAAAAAAGGATGTTTACATTTGAGTCAGCATGTGAACAGTATTTGCTCCGAAAGCACAATATTTTTATTTGTCATGAGAATCAAATTGAGATAATACACAGGGCAGATAGAACTCTTTACGATCCACTGGATATTATCTCTTTGAAACGAGCAAAAATACAAAATTAGATTATTTGTAACCTAGCTTCACTTAATTTTCTTTAGCAGTATGCTCCAATAATAAGAGAAGAACTAATAAATCCTCTACATAGCTTGTTACCGAAACGACCCGGTAAAGTGCTGTAGGTACGCTACTTCTTGGTGTCCCGCCGACTGTGAAGTCCGGATTGTTATACAATTCCTTAGTGCTAAAGGACTAACACCGATTTATATTCATCGTGAGATCGTGAGATCTGTGCAGTTTACGGACAAAACATTATGTGTGATGGAATGGTAAGGAAGTGGGTGAGAGCATTTAAAGATGTGGCTAATAGGACCAAAGATCTCATCACATCTTTTCACTGGGAAACTCTAGATCATCCTCCGTACAGCCTTGATCTGGCACCCAGTGACTACCATCTGTTCCTACACTTGAAGAAACATCTGGGCGATCAGCGTCTTTAAGACGATAACGAAGTCAAAACAGTTGTGATGCAGTGGTTAACAGTTAACAAGTCAGACGGCAGAGTTCTATGAGAAGGGTATTCAAAAACTGGTCACTGGTCAAACGTTATGACAAGTGCCTCAATATTGAAAGAAATTATGTAGAAAAGTAGATGAAGGTACAGGGTTTCATGTAAAAATAAAATTATTAAGTTATCTTTGCACGTCTTTTATTAATTTCAAAACGGTACTTACTTAAAAAACATGCCTCGTATATAAAAAACTATACACAAAATGCCAGATTAAACATTTTTAAACCTGATATGCGTTTCAACACCCAATGCCTTCTTAAAATTTTCAATAAGTTATTAGATTCAACACTTCAATTTTCGATAATAGAATAGTAACTAATACTGGCAGTACAGCGTTTCATCTGGCAACACTGGAGACTTCCAGTTTGAGAAAAAAGCTAGCCAACATCTGCTGCGCCTCCAGTATGAATTTGAACTCCGTAGAATTGTTTGGTGGTTGGTAGGGATTGATTTCGTGAAGCACTCTTTTCTATGCGTTCTGAACATGAGTGACATACGAGGGTGTATCAAATGTAAACAGGACTACAGAAATGGTTCCAAACATAAACAAAGGGACGAAAAGCAGGAAACGCGATTTAATCGTTTGAAGCATATTAAAAATGGAACATGGTGACGGGACTTACATTTTTAAGTACGACCCGAAAATGAAGCACCAGACTCAGTAATGGAACCATTAAAACTTACTCAAGTCGAAAACAGCAAGAACGAACAAGTCGAAAACCAAAAGCACGCTAATTTTATTTTTGGATAGCCTCGAAATAGTAAACTAGCACTTTTACTAAGTAGTTCTTAAAAAACTTTGAAAAAGACTCATTTGCCTTAGAAGAAACATAAAAAACATCTGGTATTTGTACCACGAATGCACTTTCAAACGCAACAATTTCAGTGGGTACGTTTTTGACTAGTAAAAACACACGTGTGGCTCCCTAGTCCCTAGACCCTTATTCACCTACTTGAAATATTGTGACTTTTTCGTTTTCTCGAGACTTGAAAATTATCTCAGAGAGGATCATTTGGGGTACTAGAAATTATTGGAGGTACTGTAACCGACCGACCAAAGGCTATTCCAGAATTTCCGTAAAGAGTGGAAAACCCATGTCATCTTAATACAACTACTTTGAAGGACACAATATGCCATTGCAATTATAATCAAACAACCAAAGTTATTAAAAGACCATTCTCTTTACTTAATTTACATACCTCGTATATAAGCACATTCCGTCTCTCAATTTCCCGCACGTTTCACTTGACTCACTAATTGTTGAAGACTCCATCTAAAGCTCTTTGACATTCTAAGTAAAGAATAATTACTACTACTGGTTTAATTTCCCTGTTAAAACTCAATTTACCACTGGTTCATGAGCAATTTTCTTAATTGCTCTGAAATATCGGGAGAAATTAAGAAGAGGAGAAAATTAAGTTTCTGCGCTTATCAATTTGCTTCAAGTACAAGTCATTGCAATGGAAATTTCGATGAATTTGTATTTAATATCTTAGTTAACTAATTACCACCTTCCTTGTGTACTTGTTTATACGCCAGTGCTAAAATGGAAACTGAGATAAAATTGATTCAACCAAGTGCTTCATTCTAAATTTTTATATTTGCAATACTATTCCTAAAAGCTTGACAACGGTATTTCTAAAAGCAATTAATTCAAAAAAAATTCTTTAACCACTGATGTGTTAACTATACCTTTCCATTTTAGTTTTCCTACCTAATAAAATCTTAATTTTGTCGATACCACCAGTATATTTTTTTTACGTCAATATGTGTTAAATAACAAAAACAGTGTAGATATCTCTTCTAATGATACGCAATTTTGGAATTAGATAACTATTAACATATCTAACTTAAAGATTAAACAAATTTAAGATACTTCATAAAATAAAACAAAAAATGCTAATTTTCACAATATTTATTAATCACTTAACAATTGTTTCGCCTTACTAAAGCTTCATCAGAAGCATAAAAGATAACTACATGAATACAGATCTTATATTTATATATATAAACTGAGATAAAATTATTATATATATCAGCTTATGGAGGGGGTGGTGGTTTACAAAAAAATTAAGTAAGGGTGAGTTATTGATATCAATTTGATCGTTAATCAATAGCGCGGTATTTTTGTGTCTATTTATCTCCATTGTTTCCAAGAGATTAAGTTTATAACTTCTATTTTCTATATGCAGAGTCTCAAAATCATCGTTGAAATTATGTATGTCCGTTGATATTGCAATGTTCGGAAAAGCCCGTAGAATTTACATGATTTTTTATGCTATTTACATGTTCGTTTATTCCATGTTTTAAGGCTCTTATACATTGGCCTATGTATATAGCATTGCACTGTTTACAATTTAATTCGTAGACACCACTTTTACAGTTAAAGTCTGTTTTATCTTTATTGTGTACAAGTAAAGTTTTTAAATTAGCTTTATTAACTTCTACTGTTTTTATGTTCAATGTTTTTAACCTAAGTTTAATTTTACTGCTTACATTTTTTATGGAATTAATAAAAAAAAACATTTGCTTTATTTTTGTTTGCTTAGCAGTATAATTTTTCTTCTATAATATTCTTTTTTAAGATCGTTCAGATGAACTTCTACTCAGGAAATGTGAGATTATTTTACACCAAAATTTTACCACGATGTGGTTAATATTATGCCCCTTATAATTTCAAATATTAAAAAAAAATAAATCTGATGTTACCTAGTCATAAAAACTGAAAAAGAATTGTTAATATAACCTTTGTTTACACTTTGTTATATTTGTTTTGATTTCGTATTAATCATTTTTAGTCACTTACTAGGGATTATTTTAAACACTGGGTCAACTAAATGGGAAGGGTCTCGAACAACAATAAATCGATACATTTTCAAGTTTCAACCAATTATGTTTATCATAAGCGTTTCTCTGGAAACTACTTGACGTAATCGACTGAGAAAGCGTTGGCTTTGCATAATTAGCGAATTTTCATCCTTATCAACGTCAACCCATTCATTTGGAATCATTCATTTATACCTTGATAGATTTATACTGTTTACTAATTTTTAATATACTATAGTATGTCAAACCGAACGCACATTTTAATAAGAGATTCGATAGTGCAACGTTTGTGAAACATGTCAAATTAAATAAAAAACGTAGAAAAACAACGAATAATGTTAATCTTAAAACTAATGTCAACCTATTTATACCTACTACTAATTACAAAGCAGGAGTGGATAGTTTAAGAACTCCTAATTCTGTCTGAATATTGACTAAGTTTAAATTTTTGTACAGAGCTTTTTTAATTTCCAGATTTTCAAGCATTGTTAGTCTTCTATTATCGTTTATGTTGGAATGTAAAATTTTTGAGTTTGTTGAACTGAAGGAGTGGCTGAAACTGATACAATGTTCCGCGAATCCTGGTTTTAAGTCTTTTATGGATACTGTAATGATGTTCTTTTAATTAAGCCTCAATAGCTTTCCTACTTTTTCCAATGTAAATTGCATTACAATCACTACAGCAAGTTTGAGACTCCGGCTTTTAATTCTGGTGGTTGTATTTGTTTATATTTAACTAGGAAGATTTTCAGACTTTTATTGTTGGTTTCTATGGCTGTAAAGGTTGAATTTTCTTAACTTCTTTCTAAATATGTAACTAATGTTATTTATGAAGTTAATGGAGTAAAATTGATGACCAGAACTTGTGTGTTCTGTTGGGATGGCATTCTAGATTAATTTACACACCAACGTATTACACTAATTTTGAATAAAACACTGTTTTATAAATTTCAACAGATTTAATTATCACTTTTAATGTATGTTGCACATATTATTAAATGTTCCGATGTCAGACCCAGATTATAAAAAAGAATTATCTATTATAAAACAAATAACCATGCAAAGCAATTATAACACTTCCTTAATAGACTCTTTACTAAAGAAACTAATTTACAAAAAGGCTATAAACCTCATATATCTAAATATTAAAGAAAACCAAAAATATAAATCATTAACCTTCATAGGCCAGCCTACGAAATTTATAACTATACAATAGCATACAAAACTAACAACAATTTAAGTAAATTTATTAACAATAATAAAGACAAAACTAAAAAATAAATATTTCTGGTATTTACAGATTAAACTGTAATTCATATGAAATGTTTTACATTGGAAAAACATGTAGAAATTTTTAAACAAGAATTAGTGAACACAAGAGAGAATTTTATAACAAATACATTGATTCTTCTAATTATGCAAACTACCTAATCACTTATAATCATCAATTTAATAAAGATTTTAATATATTACATATGGAAAATAGTAAGCTAAAACTGTCTCTTCTAGAAATTTTAGAAATTAATAAATATAAAAATAGCAATACTCTAATAAACGAACAAATAGAATTAAGTAGTTCCGCACTACTAAACCTTTTCCCTCTACCCCTTCCCTCAACTAGCATATAAGCCAATATGTTGTTAAATTAATTTAAGTTAAATATAACTTCCGAAGAAGCCAAAGCGAAACAATTGTCAAGTGATAATTAAATGTATTGAAATTTATAAAACACAATTTTATTCAAAATTTGTGCAATATGAATTTCAACCAAGTAACTGTAGACCACATCCAATATTAAGTTTTTTATTGATTAAATTGGCTATTATGCTGGGTTTGTAGCCATTGTTTTTTCTATGAGTTTTATTGTGTTTATTCCTTTTTCATAGTTCTCTTTAGAAACAATTTTGTCGCGCTGTCGACAATAAATCTTGGAGAAACATTATTTGTTGTTTTTCTACGTTTTTTATTCACATTATAGCTGTCTACGTGATAAGCAAATAAACCCAGTACCAATATCAGCGCAAAATAAGGCATATCTTTGTGAAGTGACGTGACGTGACGTGAGTTACCGCTAGACTATGCAAACCACAAAACAATTAGTGACTGCGATAGATGGCATCGCAACGTGATGTAACACAGTCGATACAGTTGACACAGTGGCCTACGTGTTGCAGTTTTCATGCCGCAGTTTTTTAGAAAATCATGACGACAGTTCAACAAATGTATTTTTTTTTTAAATTTGGGAGTAATGTTAACTCACCAAAGCTGCGTTCAATTTTACGCCGGGCCAGTAATCAGTTACTGTAATATTTTGAGACGTGGATCGCGATTTCGAACTGATGATAGACATTAACCAAGCCGTTTATAGTTATTCAATAAAGTTGTGTTCTATCGGAACTGTCTGCGGAGCGCTGATGAGAACCAAAGAGTTCGAAATCAATATCCACCCCTGACAGTTTCAACAAACCACTGACCAAGAACTTATGTTAATTATCCAATTCTTTATATACGAGGGTAGTTTGATGATAAGTCCGAATTTCCCACGCAATAACTGTAATGGCAACACTGTTTCCGTTAAGTGCCATCTATCGGTAGACTACTGTAATATTTTGAGCAAGCTGCGACTTTTAATTCATGTTTGACAGCCACTTAAAGAAACTAACCTCGTTAATTTCTATAATAATAGAAAAAAGGGAATTTCTTAGACTGATTAAGCATTACTTTTTGCGCAAAAACATCCGTTAAAGAAACGATAAATACTATGTAGTCACAACGGCAAAATTTCATCAATTGTGCTACAAACTGCTACTCCATCCACCTTATTGTCCGGATTTAGCCCCCGCCGACTATTTCCTGTTTCCAAACCTAAAGAATGGCTGGTCGGTAAACGAATTGAGTCGAGTGAAGAGGTCATCGTAGAAACAAACGCTTATTTTGAGGGCTTTGAAAAATATTATTATTTAGAAGGAATAATAAACCTAGAAACACGATAGACTAAATGTGTTAATTTAAAAGGACGGTATATAGAAAAGTAAAATGATTTTTTGGCGAAACACTAATATGTTCCTTTAAAAGTCACGAACTTATCAAACCACCCTCGTATTATTCGATAACATTTAATAATAATATTAGTTATATAATCATTATATTTAACTGATTTTACCATTTTGATAGATTTACAATCGAGAAATGTATATAACTAAAGTCATGGTTTAGTAAGATAGTACAAACGGAGTTAGAGACAGAGGATGTCGGAACGCGTTTTAGATTTGTAAACGTTTTTATCTGACATTTTTAGTTTTACTGTTTTATTTACGATAGTTCAATTAAACCAAACTCTATTTGATTTTCGTGTACTGTTTCAAATTGAAAATTTTAAATGATAATAGCACGTCCCTCCCAATTTCATTATCAAAAAGGAAAGGATACTGCAAACAATTTACAACGATGAATTTACTATCTAAAGTGCCAAACGATGGCAGCTCAACTTCGTATATGTATACGCAGCCGATCGCTTGCAAGCACGATAATTGTTTACACACAGATACTAGACCTGATGATGTGTACATTTATCTTCTTTCGGAAATATATCCTCTTGTATAAGGCTAATATTTCAAACGAAACGCGATTTACACTGATTGTTACAATTATTCGCTAAAGGGAGGCGAGGGGTATTTCTAATGAAAATCTCCCTATGTAGTGATTGTACAACTACAGACAGCATAGTAAACATTTCAGCTCTTGCAATTCCATGATAATCACAGTTTAAAACAAAAACACACGTTTTTTGGTTACAAAAAAATTTTATTGTCTCCACAATAATTAATTTAGCACACAGTGCCTTCTTTAGATGGAAGAATTTTACAAACTAAATTACAATCAGAACTGTTATATACATATACCAACTTATAATCTGAAGGGTAGGGGTAAAATGTTTTAAATATTTAATAAAGGTGAATTACAAAATTTTAGCTGGTCGTTCAAGATATTTCCATTTTTACACAATTTATTTATAATTTTTCTAAAAAAATTAAGTTTTATTTCTTTATTTGAAAAATGTAGTACTTTGAAATTTTCATTGAATTGATGTTTTTCATCAAGTAAATATTCTGCGTAAGAAGATTTTTTATTTTTATTGTTAAAACTATTTAAATGTTCTTTTATTCTATCTTTAAAAATATAAATAAATATGAACCTGCTAATCTCAAACCATATCATAGCTCCCTGTGTGCTACTTAAAAATGATTATACTTTAGTCGTTTAGGTTATGAACGACACAATTAAATAAATACGCGTGCTTGTGCAAATTTTTTTTTTGAACACTATTTAAACGGGAAAATATATATATAATAAACACAAAGATGATGATCATATTCGATTAAAATTTCCCTGAATTTAATAAATAGTATTATAGTAGATATTCAGGTAATCTGTTTGTATAGGCCTTTCAGAATTCTAATAGATGTTTATGTTTCTAGTACCAAACTACCAAAGATGTAATTTCTTGATGATATTAGGTAAAAAAAACTCTTTTTGAAAACTTTCACTTAATTTTTATTAAAATTCTTAACAAGTTTCGACCTACAAGGCCATCTTCAGAAGAAGGATTAATTAATTAATCATCATTAATCCTTCTCACTCAAAGCAAACGGGAATTTCGTCATAATGTCATTATTTCTTAACATTTTTATACCAATTATTGATCACCATCAAAATATTCTCCCTTAACCACAACACACCTTAACAAACGATTCTTCCATTGTTCAAAACACCTTTTAAATTCACTTATCGAGATGTTCTTTAGGCCTTCCAGCGATTTTTGATTTACTTTCTCCACGGTGGCAAAGCGCTTTGCTCTAAAGTCCCTTCTAAGTCTGGTTAACAATAATAAATCACAGGGGGCCAAATCCGGCGAGTAGGGAGGGTGAACAATTGGTGTCATGCCGTTTTTGGTCAAAAACTGCTGTACGGAGAAAGCGGTATGGGCCGGCGCGTTGTCATAATGGAAGAACCAGTCACTTGTGCGCCAAAGATCTGCCACTCGTAGACTCTGGTTTTACTTAGGACAGCATCCCCATAAGCAATCGTAAGTATTGCAATAGTTTCTGCGGCCGATTTCCCCAACAAAAAACAAAATTTCACAGCCGCGCGTTGCTTTCGACAATCGGCCATCACGTTTTCGACAAAATAGAAAAATTCTCACGAACGAACCAATACACTCTTACCCAGGAGATGTGTCCCTAACGGATACCTGGTCGAACAATAACTTTCCCTACTCCCCCTCCCCGCCACGGCTCAATTCCCGTTACTTTTGTGTCCCTCCTTGTATACAACACCCAAATTACACTCTCCACTAAAAATTTCTTTCGTCTTTAATTTATCTTATTCTTCCCGGAATTGTCACTACAAATTCTGTTTCCTTCTATGTAATGAAGGACCTAATTCCATTAATGTCTTGTTGTAACTTTTACCGTTTGTTCTGATAAAATACTAGTACCAGTCCTACATTAATATTTAACCTCAAATGAGAAAACAGTGGTGGTAGTGATGATATCATAAACAATTTTAACCAATGCAATTTTATATATCTGGTTGAAAATTGATTATTTTTGTATGATTATTCAAGCGGATATGTTTTAATGATCCTCTATCGATGCGAATATTTTTTTTTTAATATCAAGTAGCAAATGTCAAAGGGGAGAGGTACACATATTATTCGAAACCGTTCCAACTTATCCACCAAAACTGGCTACTTATCTTTGTACCAAAATTAATTAGTCTGTCCGTTAGAAGGTGTCAAAGATATTAATAAAAATCGTTTTTTTTTTCACTACTCAAATTTTGCACCATTATATTAAAATTTTTAAAGTAGTTACGTCATTTGTCAGAATATTACAGTTATTATATTTATTTTATTGTCCCTAAAAAATTTTTACTACGATTAGGGTAGTTCTGCTTCATTACGCTATATACAGAAACTTACTTAAATTAAGATAACTAATTATATTGAACGATATTGAAGATAAAAAAACTTTTGTATGTTTCATTCCCACCAGCTATTCGTGCTGGTGGGCGGGCACCCACTCTAGTGCAAGGGCGTAAGCCCCTCTTCAACCTCCTTTCAGGAATCGGTGGGTGGTGTGGTTAGGGATAGAAAGATGAAGCGAACGAAATGAAGACAGAAGAGAAGTGAAAGATTATCTGTAGAATATAACTGCCCCAGCATTTGCCTAAGTGATCCAAGGAAACCACAGAAAACTTGGATCAGAGCAGCCGGATCTAGACAATCCAAGTTTTAAAAATGTATTACATTGATGACAGTTCGAAAGATAATTTGACTTGACGAATAGAAAGATTTGAAGATACTGATTGAAAATTGAATATGGAAACGTTTAAAAATATTTCGGTCGGTTTCAACGATAAAGAATGTAGAGGGTGCAAAGCCGGAGGGTAGGGCGTAAGGCCCTCATCAGCCTCCTTGCAGGAATCGTGGGAATGGGTGGGTGGTGTGATTAGGGAGAGAATGATGAGATTATCTGTGGAATATTACTGCCCCAGAATTTGCCTAAATGATCCAGGAAACCACAGAAAACTTGGACCAGAGCAGGCGGACCCGAGTTCGAACCGGTGACCTCCCGAATGCTAAGCAATGATCTAGACCACTAGATCACGCCGCTAGGTACGACGGCAAGGAAATATTTAGAGAAAGAGAATAAAATTGTTAAATGAAGTACAACAAAAATATTTAAATACATAGTTTTACTTTACTAATTAATAATATAATTATATCGATAGACAAAAAGTAAGTAGTAGATTAAAAGTAAATTCATGTTTTTTTTAGAAAATACCACAACATATAACCTCCGTAGATACACCTAATTTAGATTCACAAAAATGTTCAATTTTAAAAATAACACAGAATCTTACATAATTTTATATATGACAAAGAAGTGTAGGTACCTTTATTATTAATACTTAAAACAATGTAGCCTGCAAATATTTTTTTTATTGCGAGTGAATAATTATGAATGTGCTATTACAATTATACTTTTTGGATTTTCTATGACGTAAACGCAATCTTTCAATAAATCTATCTACATAAAGGTGCAATGGTATTACGGCACAATAGCTGCGGACTAAAATACAAAGGGTTATAAACCTGGACCTCCATACACTAATAACCAACTAGGGGTTTACCATGGTAATAACGTAAATCGAAATAGGCACCACATTGCGTACATTTTCACAACCAAAAATAAAAATAAATTGGCTATAAAAGCGGCGGCTAAACGGAAATGTTTACAAACATAACATTTCAGTTGCCATCAAAGAGGGTAAAGTGCCTTCCCGTTTATATTACCCTGATGAATGTTGTCCCTCGAACCTCGCAGTTAATTGCCTTTTAATAATTCACGCTCAGTTGAGAATTCATATTGTGTTTTTGCTACGATTGAACTCATGTGACTTATCCCTGAAACAAAAGGGTTTTTGAATAGCTTACACACGGGGAGACTCGAAGCGACACGACAACGGTACCAACTAAGTACCCTTTACGAGAAAGTTAGTTCATTAACTCTTTCAACTAGATTTTATATGATTAAATCGGGATGTGTATGATAAAAGGGCAGGTTTAAGCCATTTTAATCCTAATAAGTCTATGAAAGGGATAGTTTCCGTTTCGAAAATGTACGCATGTTTACTGAATAATAACAGCGACGTGTCACAAAGTTGAAGATGAAGATTTAATTAACCAATTTAAATGTTCAAAAATTGTATGATCTAGAAATTTAGGAGAAATATTAACTCAATTCTGAAAAACGGACACATGTATCGCACACTTTAATAAGTAATTCAGTTGACTTTTAATTGGTGAAAATTATGATCCATGTTTTTATCAAAGATTAGTAAATAAATACACGAAACTTATCACAACTAGTTTACACTACTTAAGTTTCACCACACATTAGATTTTTTAATGCACTCCTAGACAACTTCAAATATTGAATTGTTTCGACCTTTACTTGTTGAAAGTCCATATCAAATAAATGCAGCCGATCAATATAAAGGGATGAGGGTAATACGGAAATTCCTACATGCAGGTACCTACTCTGTTAAAACTAGTTACAATTTGTATGAAAGTAAAGGTGAATTGCTGGTCTCTAATTCAGTGTGGTTATTAGCTATTAATTTATTATTATTCAGCGCTTTTTTAATTTCCAAATTTTTGAGAAGGCTTAGTTTCTTACTTTTAACACAATTGTGTAGCAGTTTTACATTTTTATCATCTAGATAGTGATTATTGGTTATGCAGTGCTTCGAAAAACGAGAAGTCGACATTATATTTTATTTAATTGATCTTTTGTGTTCGTCTAATCTGTTTTTTAAGGCCCAGCCAGTCTGCCCTATATAAATACCATCGCAACTATTACATTTTAATTCGTATATGCCATTTTTTGAAAGTTTATTTGTTTTTTGTTTGTTGTTAACTAGAAGAACTACTTAAGGTTCTTTTTGTTTACTTCTATGACTTTTAAGTTGTATTTGTTCAGGCGATTTTTAATTTTGCAAGTTGTGCTTTTTATATAATTTATTTTAGAAAAAGTTTGCTTAGTGTATTCTAGAGCACACTGAAATAAATTATATTGATCGGCTGCATTTATTTAATTTTAGTAACAAATCTGTACTCTTTGAAGTGGCCCGTTGGCCGAAACAATTGTAAGAGTTTAGTAAACCTTAATGTTGAAAATTTCTTTGTGTTTTATTAAAATAAACCTAAATGTTAGCTAAAACCTCTACCATATTCTATCTACGATTGATGTGGCACGTCGAAAGGTAGGTGATTATTAATTAAAAATTCCTACTAAACGACAACATTTTGGACATCGTAAATAGATTATTGAGTTAGTTTCATCCCTGAGTTAGATGTTCTAAATAATCTGTTAACTTCAGAATGTTTTATTGTTAGCTTTCTCAGCCGCACAGTTGCCCATTACTAGCATATACCTGCGCTTAGATATTACGATTGAAAATTATTTTGGCCGTGCATTGTAAAACTTGATTTTTGATTTTTCGCAGTGCTATCACAGTAGCTTCTCAGCGAGTCAAGGCATTCAAACAATTCTCCCCCTTTTTAATCCAATATTCCTCCCTCGATTCCTTTCCAAAGCATCAACGTCATTCTATTCAAAAGTTTTAGCAAACTTGGAAAAAGTATTCGAAGTTATCCGTGTTTTTATCCGAGTCCTTTGCATTAATGAACTCGTTAATTATGATTATCAGATTAAATGGAGGAGAAAAAAATCGTCAGCAAGTCGTTATCTTCGCTAAACAGAAACTAAGAAGTTAACAAACCAGCGCGGCTCTACGGCAAAATAAGTTGACTGCCCATGTGTACGAAATAGGAAAGACGAAACGTCAGCTTCAACCCTTATTTTACAATGTCTAGATCCTTTGCAGCCGTGAAATTAGTAAACTAATTAAATGCTTGCCATCTTTTGTTTGAGTGGTTCTGTTTGCTCAAAGGTTACTTAGTAACGAGGCAGTGAACAGATATAGTTACTCAACTAATTAGGTGTCTAATTATTCATTGAGTCAAGTAGGCATGTGCCTAATTATAACCTCTTAGATGTGTAGGAAATGGATAACAGACTATTAGTCTTTTCAACGTTCATAATTATAATACGTGTACCTAAAATTATTAGACAGGTCAGCACGAATCAAGAAACTAAATCCATAGGTGTCAGTTCTTAGGTAATTAGTGAGTCCAAGAATCGTCTCAAGATAGCTTTAGCACGTCAGGATTTCGAGATATCCTAACCTCAAAACTAAAAAAAAATGCAATTTATGAATTTGCTTGTAAAGTCTTGTTCTCCCCTTATCTATTTTCACTCTTCACTACTCCCTCCTTTTCTTTATCGGCCTTGAGGGCTCACTTCAAAAATCGTACGACACCGGTAGAAGGGAAAAATACGTACCGACTACACAAAAGCAGCTGCTGCTATTGCGTATCAACACAGATTACTTATTGTAATCGACATGAGTTCGTTGTCTGGGTTTGATGACCGTGGTCCAGGATTGGTTCTCCTTCTTGGATGAATCCTTGGTTGGAGAGTAGCATCCGACGTTTCTCTAGCTGCTTTGGCTGGCATCCTCAGGGAACGTAACGAAGGCGTAGTGTCCTTCATTACGGTTGATGAGATACTGGACCTATTTGTGAGCATTACTGCGCAAAGTAAAAGGTCTAAGAGGGTAGTCATCATTTCCGAGATATTTTTTATCTCTGAATTAGACTCTGACCTCAGAATTTGCCTTACATAACACAATTTTGAAATATATACTAACCCCAAGACCCCAATGATGCAAATTTGGGTTGTTTAATAATATATTGTATTACAATTTCGCTGAATGTAAGAAATATTACGAGGCATGTTTTTAAGTAAGTATCTTTCTAAAATTCTGCCGTTGCAGCACTGCGGTCAGCGTTCCGTGCATGCGCACTGACTACCTACGTCTCTCACCTACGCACTGGCGCCATTACAGTCTGATTCGCCCTTGTTTACGTTGTTTACTAAGTGTTTAAGATGCCTCCGATAATCGTGAGTCCCACCGACTGTGAAGTCCAAGCTGTTAAACGATTCATTAGTGCTAAAGGACTAAAACAGATTGATATTCATCGGACAAAACATTATGAGTGATGGAATGGTAAGGACGTGGGTGAGAGCATTTAAAAATGGCCGTACAATTGTGCATGATGAACAACGAAGTGGGCGTCCTTCGGTCGTTAATGAAGATTTGATACAGGAAGTGGACGAAAAGATCTCATCACATCTTTTCACTGGGAAACTCCAGATCATCCTCCGTACAGCCCTGATCTGGCGCTCAGTAACTACCATTTGTTCCTGCACTTGAAGAAACATCTGGGCGGTCAGCGTCTTCATGACTATGATGAAGTCAAAACAGTTGTAATGCAGTGGTTGACAGTTAACAAGTCAGGCGGCAGAGTTCTATGAGGAGGGTATTCAAAAACTGGTCACTGGTCAAACATTACGACAAGTGCCTCAATATTGAAGAAAAATATGTGGAAAAGTAGATTAAGGTACAGGCTTTCATGTAAAAATGAAATTATTAACATATGTTTCCACATTTTTTATTAATTTCAAGGCGGTATTTACTTAAAAAAACATGCCTCGTATTATTGTAGGTATTCACGTAATCTGTGTGTATACGCATTCCAGGATCATAATAGACGTTAATGACATAGGTAATTCAGTTTTTCTAGTACCAAACCTTCCTGTTATTGAAATGTAATTTTATGTTAGTTTCTTCTACTTGAGCACAGTCGGACATACAGCTCAAAATTTCCAAATCTACACTTTATTAGGTCTATTGTCCTGCGTTCTTATCACTTATTTTATTTAGCACAATATGTACCTAGAAATTTTGTACTTGTTTATGTATTTATACACAACTATACATACACTCAACCTTTCCACCTTCCTTATCTCCACACAACTATTTATCCCAAGTTACCATCTTTGTAAATATTAGAAATTTAATCTTATTCCAGCCTTCAAAGAATAAACTATTACTTCAGATACTGATACTTTATTTATACTTCGTTTGCTATTATATTTTCAAATTTGTAGCTTAGTGTGTAATTCGAACTTGATTCAAATATTGAAATTCTCCCGAACTTTGAGAATTTAAACATTAAAATATTTCGTAGTTTCAGTGTCTTCGAAAAATACTTGGATAATAATTTCCCTGTTTGTTTTTTCTTCTAAATCCGCCATAGCAAGGCTCTCATTATTAAAGTAGGCTCTTGGCACTTAATAAAGCATTATTAGTAACTAATTAAATAAAACAAAAAGACACTTGGTATACGTCATCATTATACGGTCGTCAGTCCGGACACTGATTAGATAACCACCTCCACCGTTTATAAACTAATCTAGGTTTTACTCTGCCACCTTTTACTCCTATTTCTGCTTCTAACATGTCTCTAACTAACCGTTCATGTCTCAAAAAGTGTCCGATCGTCATATCACTCTTTTCCTTATTCATTTCCATTTCCTCTTTTACTATTTCTAATATCTACTCATTTCTAAATTTTTTTATCCACTGTATTTTAATTAACCGCTTTTAACATTTTTTTTTCTGCGGCCTCACAGTATATATGTTTAAAATTTATTTAAATGTCCTGACAATTTTTTTGATTTTTAGGCAGTTTTCAAAAGAGTATTTGTGAATACGAACGATTAAAATTTTATCCACAAATATTTATACTAGATACATATTTCAAATTGATATTTCCCTTACACTGAAATATTTTATTATAAATAGCTTTAGGTATAATTTTGATCTTTGGTATACAAAAATACTCCTTTGAAAATTGTGCAAAGACGGCCGAAATATTTTTAAGATCTTCTGAATAAATTTTTGGATAAAGCGTTAGCGTAACCCGAAAACACCATGCATTTTTAATGTTTTATGATGCAAGGTATGAATTATAAAACTGCAAACCATCTGCGACGCGTTGTATATAAAACTCGTCCGTCAAAAGTGTTTATTTTGATATTTGATATTCGTTTTCTGTCAGGCAAAAAGTGCCTGTATAATTTCCAGATCAACACTTTAAATTATCAATAGAAGCGACAAAACTTCTTCAGTTTTTTTGTTTTCGCCCCGTAACTAATTTTCTGAAAGTTGTATAAAAATAAATCCAATCGTATTACAACTATGTTACTTCACTTATTTTAAAATTTTATTATTGTCCATATTCAATTGCGACTACTACAAAAAGCTCGCAGTATAAGTTACCTACAAGCTCACACACTAGCATATTAATTTTGAATAAAGGTTCACTCTTACGGCACAGAATTATTCGGAATAAGTAATTATATACGAGTATGGATCAAATATAAACGAGCCTTTGTCCATTAAACATTTATTTTGAAAAGTTTCACAAAAACACAAATTTCTCTATTTTTCGACATACCATCCTTGTTGTCTATACATTTTTCCTAATGCATTAGTAATTTTTTCATCCCGCTTTCATAAAAAGAAGCATTACGGGTGTCTATCCAGTTGCGCACAAACGCCTCCACCTGTTCATCGATCTGAAATCGCTCGACTCCTAGTGATTCTTTGAGGTGCCCAAACATGTGGAAATCACAAGGGGATAGGTCTGGGCTGTATGGAGGGTGTTCCAGCTGAGTCCAGATCATTTCACAGATTTGGGCCTGCGTTAAAGCTGCGGTATGAGGCCTAACGTTATCTTGCAAGAGTAACACGTCACGTTTGATTCATCTTTGCGCCGTCACTCCATGCTTGCTCGTTTTGATGTTGGAGTGTAATGGTGTACCCACGTCTCATTGCAGGTTACAATTTTGTGCAAAAAAATCACCTTCCTCTCTAAATCGAGTGAGAAGCGCCTGAGAGATGCGAACTCGAGCAGCTTTTTGATTTTCAGTCAGCAACCTTGAAACCCAACGAGCTGAAACTTTTCGGAATCCCAAGTTTTTCGTTATGATTGTGTGGATACTCCCATAGCTGATGCCGAGTTCACCATATATCTGAAGCACAGTGACGTGGCGTGGTGGTATCCTTCAATAAGATTTCTAATGCTGGTGCGCGGACGACGAAGATGATTTACATTTTCGACACGAGTACGCCCATCGTTAAATTCTTTGTATCAAACTTTTACACGTGGCCACGAAAGCGTTTCATTTCCGAATTGTGCTTGCAATCTGCGCAAAATTTCAGCTGGTTTCACGTTTTCACTTATAAGAAACAATAATAATTCGTTGTGCAACGCTGCTATGCATCTCTTTCTCACTCATTGTGATAGCTATTAACCAAGCGAACGCAGCAATACGACGCGTCGTTTCCGTGCCACCTAATATCCCCACTTCCAGTTCCTAACGTCACGATGCGCCTTGAACAACTATCCGGCGCTCAATTTAAAAAGGTTCGTTTATATTTGATCCACACTCCTATATCATTTATTAATCTTACTAACCTATTTGCCACCATTCCACCCACCGAGGTACAACTTATTATAGAGCAACATTTTCTTAAGAACAAGGTAAATACTACCACTATCCATGAAATTTAGAGATAAATGAACGTAACCAAACTAATATTTTATTAAATGATCAGACAATGGCTAAACTAACTCACCATTGTCAAAAATTAAAATTTCCCACTCCTTAAACATACCTATCTACAACCTAACATATAAACCGCCATTGTTATCAATTCATCCACCTGATGAGGCTACAGTGTTGCGAAACTATAGTCGTGGACTTCAAATAAATGTTGTAACTCAAAAAGTGTGTTTTGTATTTATTTTATTAATATGGAGTTTGAACATGTATCAGCCGCTACTATTCGATAATTATATCCGGACTTAAACTTACATCCTTAATAATGTTTATTATTTAGGTTAATATGAAAAACAACCAAAATATAAAAGTTCGTCGTTACATGGAAGGTGTTTCTATAAATGTACTCATTTTACTGTTTTACTATTTTGCTATTTTAGACGATATACAGGGTTAAAATAAAACGTTAATATGGCAGTACACGTTATCTACCTGCTTTTGCTGCTATTACCGTATTTCATAACATTAGACAAGGCCTTATTAGGGTATCATCTTGTCCAACTGAATCGGCGGCACAGCGATCCATGTCTGGTAGTTTCGATAAATCACTTGACCAAGAAGTTATTTTTGTTCTTATTAATACAGGGTTATTCAAACTGAGTAGTACATTAAAAGTTTAAGGAAAACTAAATGTGTCAGAGATTTAAAAATTGGGAAGTAGGGGTTATAAAAGATGATCTTTTTATCTAAAACAATTTCTCACTATCTAACACTTCCAGTTATACCGGAAATCGATGTCAATTTTCTTATTTTAAATCGAATGGTATATTTTTTACGGCGAATTCGTATGAAACATAAAATTTTAAGGTCACTTGGATAAATTGGTTGATGAACTAGTGTATTCTAGGAAGCAATTCCAATCAACGACGTTCTTTAGACCCGAATAAGTAGTCAATAGTTGACTTGGATAACCAAATTGTACGCCTACGATAAATAGTTTCTCAGATAATTTAATTAAAGATCGCTACCGCAATTGTTGCAATTTTTATTAGGCATAGTCAAGTCTTAAGGCTAACGTCATGCCAAAATTACGATTCACAATTTATGCAGGAAATTTATAAAAACAAACAAAATTTAAAAAATTCAAACACGAAAATGGCACCTAAGTTGAGAAATGTAATTTCCGTTCGTGATTTAAATTTCTTACTATATCAACCCACTTAATCTGTTTTTAAATCTAAATACACAGGTATTATTTTCGAATATCAATTTTGCGTTCCATTGTGCCCTTTATTAAGCTAATAAAAGATACACTACCGTTGTAGATCAAAATCTAGGCCTCAAATAAACTCGCAGAAAGTTAAACAACATAGTAAAGTTAATTAATTACAAAACTGAAGATCCTGAATCGCTACTCTAAACCTTCCTTTCATAGTTGGAATATCTTTTATCATCCTCTCGGCTATTGTTTTAGTTACAATCTGAAACATCGTTTTGTGCTGCTTGGTATTATTCTTCCGTCCAATAACAAGAAACCGCCGTAAGCTTATAACCTCCTTCATTCTCACCGTTTTTAATTAAAATTAACGATCTCATGGTTCGGAAGATTTAAAAACAATTTATGAATAATAATTTTGAAGTATTTAAATAGAAAATAACGTCATTATTATAATATGTGAAATAGAAACAGTCCAAATGCAATTATCGCATCGACAATTCCGTATCATAGAATAATATGTATACACGTTGAAATTTTTCTGAGAAAACGTTAAAAGCATTAGCATTATTACTTTAATATACGCTGTCTTTAACTATTTTTAATTTTGTGGTTAAAGAACAGGATACTAATAATTTTAACCACAAATTGCAGCTTCTCCCGTTGCGACACCTTCGATTATTTTGAGACTAAACTCGGTTCACTAATGCATTTACAATAAAAGCATTTAGAATACATATTTTGATACGTTTATGGTATTTAAGACAATTATGCTGAATTGAGGTTCGAGTGATGCCATGGTATCACTCCTAGAGCAAAGAGACCTTTATGTAAAAAGTTGATCTTTGATCTATTTTAAGAATAAATACTGTATATGGAACCTCAACTTACTGTACCTAACTTGCACCAAACCTAACCTAACCTAACCCAACCTTACATAACCTAACCTAACCTAACCTAACCTAACCTACACTATCATTACAGTAGCAAACAAACAGTAATCGTTTATTTCTAGTGAATAGACGTTAACCGTAGGTACTTAGCACTTATTCCTAGTTAGTTTATGGTAGAAAATGTTCCCTGATTGGTATGTGTGAAGCGCTATGCACCAGCAACAAGTGATGTGTCAAGGGTTATGTATGATCCATGCACTGAGAACTACGATTAGATTAGTGTTCGAACTAAGGATTATTTGATTGACTTATGTGAAGTGCTATGCACCAGAAATAAGCGCTATGTACCAAGGATTAAGGACTTTGCATCAAAGATAAATGTTATGAACCAAGGACTAAGGTTGGGTTATGGTTGGATACGGATTCTACTTAAAACATAAAAACATGGAGACAGAATTTAATACTACAGCAGTGATTCTGAAATAGAAAATAGTTGCGCTCCGACTTTCTCGCTACCTAACCTAACCTGACTTGAATGATGCAGCCTGATTAGTAGAGAGAGAGATGCGGCTAGGGATGAAACAGACAATCACGTCACGCTAGAGCGAGAGACGCAAACCAGAATTGTTTCCTATTTCAGAATCACTGTTATAGTATTAAGTGCTGCCCCTGATAGTACAGAACTCTCAAAATGTTTGTGCTCTTTCCAGAAAGCTTCGATAAAGGCAAATTTTTAAACCTTTTTTGCATATTAAGGCGCCTGATTAAATAAAATTGTTTATAACTTAAGTTTTATTTTCGTGTTTGATCCAAGGAACTATATAGAGTTTGTTGATTTGAAGTAAGTGCCTTTCTTATTTATTTTAGAAATTAGAAACACCTAATTAACCCACAGTGGATTTCATTTGGACCCCTTACATGTGGATCCTTCAAAATGTGATTTCATGCAAAATAACAGGCGGACTGAAAACTTCGTAGGCTAGCATAGAAAAAATGCTTTTTTTAAATAGAATTTGATTTTATTATTCAATTTAGATCCCTTCGAGGGCAATACAATGATTATAGCGGTCATACAGTTTTTAGATACCATTTTTATAATACGATTTGTCTTTAGCCTCAAAATAGGCTTCATTTTCTGCGATTACCTCTTCATCAGCGCGAAATTTCTGTACATTGAGCATCCTCTTGAGGTCTGAGAACAGAAAAAGGTCGCTGGGGGCCAGATCTGGAGAGTACGGTGGATGCGGAAGCAATTCGAAGCCCAATTCATGGAATTTTGCCATCGATTTATGACACGGTACATTGTCTTGTAGTCTTGATGAAACAGCACTTTCTTTTTCTTCAAATGAGGCCGCTTTTCCGCGATTTTGTCTTTTAAACGCTTTAATAACACTACGTAATAGTCGCTATCGCTGTTTATGGTTTTCCCCTTTTTAAGATAGTCAATGAATATTATACCATGAGCACGTTATACCATGTTACGTTTATTTCAACACCTATCTCATATATTTCATTACGTTATAAAAAACTGTTTAATTTACTTCACTTTGAAGGCTTATTTAAAAAAAATCGGTCACAAATAAATTTCAAGAAAAGCCCAGTTCGCACTTTACTTTTACTTTAAAAATTTCAGAATTTATGACACTAATTTGTCTTTAATATAACTTATGGGTTGTTTTTGAACTTTTTTCCTTTATACTCTCTCGTTCGCTTAAAAAGTAACTGTTTTTCGGAGGACGGTAAAGTTGCTTTTGATGTATTGGATTTGTCATGTATCGTCACGTGCTACGAATGAAAATGTGGTTGATGATTTATTATTGTGTTGGACACAAACAAAGGAAAAATTAAACTAAAGATAAAAAAACTACTTGAACTGAAGAACGCTTTATAAATATTTCCCACCAACAAATTGGTTTTTAGACACATACAGAAAAGTACTTTCCTTTCAATCATGTCAATTTATTTGCAAATATATTGAATTATCAATTATTTTAAAAAGTTGCTGCTTGTTCGTATGTTAGATATTAATGTTTTTTTTAATACGATCACAATATTCGTTGCAAAATAAATTATTAACAAAATTTTTATATTGATCAACTTTATAATCTAAATAAATTTGAAACTTCTCTACTATACCCACTGGTCTAACAATATCTGTTCCGTCCTAGATAACTAAATTTGATTATCACACTCTCCTAGCGATTGTTAATCAACAACATCAATCGTTTACCGTAACCGTTAAAACCCTTTCGGGGATAATTCTTAACACCTAACCCAATGTAACGGATAACCCGGTAATGGATACCAGTACTTTATATACCTGGATGCAGTAGCGGCTCGTGAACATGTTACACACAAAAACAGTAAATTAAATAAGGCATCACCAAAAAGGCTATAGATATATATAAAATAGTGAAAATTGACCCCTGCTCGATTGTAATTTCGAATTGGCCATTCGAAAAGACATATTTGAAAACTCCTTCAGCTAAATTTTCAGCCCTATAAGTGGTCATAGGGTGGCGTTATCATTGAAAATGTGTTTTTTCGAAATTAATTTCTCCTGCCTCATGTTTACTTTAAAAAATCTGAAAAAATCATGAAAGTTAGTAATTGAGAAGGAAACGCCTGATTTTTATCAGATTTTTAGAACCTAAACTGAAGCTAGGAAAAATATTTCAATTTTTCAATGGCTTTTTAGGACATGAAGGTTCCATTTGGCAGAAATAAAAATAACAGTTTTTCATGTATTTTTTCCCGCACTTTACGATGCCGACAATTATATTTTCATTTTTAGACCGGAACATTCCCAAAAATGGGAAAAAATGTTGCAGTTAAATAGCCATTTAGGCATTAAAACTATAAAATATAGGTAAATACTTTTTCTCAAATCATTAATTAATAGACAATCATCATTATATATAGTATATCAATATATACGAAATATATGGTGAAGCAACCATAAAGCAGTTGATGAAAGCATAGCCATTATACTTTTTGGATTATCGTCCCCTGTTTTATCGACTCAGCTTATGTTTCGTATACATAGATATACTTAACCAATGCTTTTTCTTTAGGTCTCAGCCAGTTTTAGTGGATAGACCTTGTGGGTACTTCTCAGCTGATCGCCACGTATGCTATATATAGATATGCATAGTATATTTAAGATTAATCTTTTAACGTTGTTCAACCAAGCTCTTTGCCATTAAAGCGACTTAATACTTGATCCGATAACTTTGTAGGTTAAAAACAAGTATTTAAGTAAATTAATCATATCATGATTAATAATAATATACATTTATTCCGACGTTCTGTGACATAATACGTACGTTCGTCGCTGTTACTGTTGTCACCTCTCGTAGCTTAGTGGCAAAAGCATTGGCGCGTAAAGCCAAAGATCCCGGGTTCGAGACGCGGCAAGGGCGTGACAACAGTAACAAATTATATGAGATAATCTGTAGTGTTATTATTTGAATCAAAAGACTAAAATTTCGAAAATTTTTGCTAATGAATAATTCAATAAAGTCTTGTTTAATGAACTTCTTTTATTTTAAAAAAATATTTTTAAATTACAAATTAACCGTTAAATGAAAGGTTTTTGGTGGAATAATAACACCTCATTCTTTCAAAACGTGAAAAGGGTAGAATAATGAAAATTCTTTTTGGATATCGGACCCTACTCGTTGTCACTTCGCTTTTAATAAGTCTTCTTAAATTAAAGTATTTTAAATAAAAAAGAATCTATTTACATTATTTGGTCCTTCTAAAGACAAAAAACGGCTCGTTCTTAAAACCAATTCGTATGGTTTGTGCTTCGAAACCCATTATATAAAAAACAAGCAAATGAATATAAATGACTTTCATCAATTTCAAATAAAGTTTATTATGAGATTTTGTGATAAAAAAGCTTATAATATTAAAAACCGCTAAATATTACTTTAAATAAGAAGTTTCTTGCAGACATGTTTATTTCTGTTTTCGCCTCAAGATGACGAAACGTGTTTTAGGTTTTTAACGGTATATGAGGAATTTTAGACTTTAGCGTTTTATTTTATAATGATACATTATGCCGTTCTACGTACAGAAACTTTAGAATAATCAAAATTCAGAAAAAAAACATAAAGCACAAGTAGGTATGTATCTAGATTTTGACAAAATTATTTTTATTTTTTTCATGTAACTTATTGATATATCACACTTTAGTAAGTGTTAACTAAGTGAAGAATAATTAATAATAATGAATAATTAAATTAAGTAATTGTAGAAATGGTAAGCTGATTGCTATATACAATTTATTTAATTCATAAATTTATAAAATTTTGCAAAATACCTATTGTTAGGTATTATAACTATATATATTAACTTACGGCTTTTATATTTGTTTAAAATGTAATAGATGCTAATATTATTACGTTAGAAGGATTTTTATTGGAAAACATCGTTTGCATAGAAAGAACCTTGTTTTTATTCATCTGTTTGGGTGTTCTTAAAAGCGTTTTAAAAGCGTTCGGTAATGTGTCCGCCTGTAAGTAATAGATAAATGCTGCGAATTTTGTCTTTCATCCTTCCGCTGTTTGTACATACACTGATTAACATGAAAGATATACTGCAATTGGTAAAAAAAGTGTATATATTGTTATTTAAAATTGAACAAATTAAGTAATAAAGGTAACGTTATAGCCATTATTCTTCTCAAAAAAAAAGATGAATTATTGTGAACAAAGACGACAATTATTTATATTTGAAACATTTTTAAATAATCAAAACTTATTTTGTGCAAACCGCGCAACGAGTTTGTTCTAAAACTTTTTTTCTCCAATTTAATTTACTTGTTCGAGAAATTCCTTAACAAAATAAAAAATCTGACAAAGAAGAGGACAATTTATATTTTCGTTTTTTTTTTTCGTACTTTAAACATTAATTTCTCAGCCTACCTCAAATCCTGTGATTGAATTTCTCCCGTTTTTTATTCTTCTTCCCCCTTGAAAAGCAAAAACCGAGTTCAAAACTTTTCACGTTTCGTATTTAACAAATAGCCCGCTTATCGCGCAAGAACATCGAGATATTTTGATATTTGCGTTGCCCCAACGACTACCGAAGCTGCAAATAGCCGACTGGATTTCGCGGAGCGCGTTTTGAACATGCTAGATCTGACGGCGGCGCAACCAATGTCATTTTCTGGATTCTGGACCGGGATGCTGCTGGCTGCCTGCCTGCTACGTAGACACGCAAAACTAATATAACGATAAAACAGCGCCAAACACCCCCTTAAACCCTAAACGCAGCCTGCTCTATGTTTACTCGTTCTCGATTGAAAATAACGTACAAAAAAATCAAATGAAATTCTCTGAAACTCCGACTAGAAAAATAAATCTGAATATAATTAGTACTACACAGAATAGTAAAAGATGGTGTAGTAATTAAATAGAATAAAATTAAATTATCAAATATATAACATAATTAATATAAAATAATCAAAATAATAGGGGTGAGTCTTCTTGATTTTATCATTATTGGTACCAGATTGGGCATGCCCTATAGAGATGATGTAAAATATGCAACACATATGAATACTAACCAACTGATTTGTTAATATACAGGATCATTCAAAGTGAGTGGTGTATTAGACGTTTTAGGGAAACTAAGAATATTACACATTTGAAAATTTGGCAGTTGGGAGTAGGGGTTATCAAGGATGGTTATACCGGAAGTTGATGTCAACTTTCTTATTTTAAATAGAATGGTATATTTTTTACTATGAATTCGTATGAAATATAAAATTTTAAGGTGACTTTGATCATTTGATTCCATTTTTTATCCTCCATCGATACATTGGATGTTTTCCATTCTTTATTTAAAAAAAATCCATAATTATTCAAAAATTTTCAAATAAAACAGTAGGAAATATCCAGATGGATCGAGAGGATAAAAAATGGAATCATTGACATGACATGAACATGACAAACTAGAATATGCTAGATGCCATTTGAAAAAATGATGGTATCCGTGTTTGAAGTTTTTAAACTTTCGATTTTTTTCTGAACGCCCTGTACAAATTATAAATCTTAGTTTTGGCATGACGTTAGCCTTATGACTTGACTAAAACTAGTAAAAATTTCAACATTCTAAGTCATTTCATTTTTAATAGAAGTTATGGTTTTTTATAGTTTGGGTTGCGGTGCAATCTTTTTTCCAATAAATTAAATTATCTCAGAAACTACTCATCATAGGCATATAGCCATACAGGTTGGTTACCAAAGTCACCTTAAAATTTTATGTTTCATACGAATTCATCGTAAAAACTATACCATTCCATTTAGAATAAGAAAGTTGACATCAACTTCCGGTATAACTGGAAGTGCCCGACAGTTGAAATTATTTTAGTCAAATGGATCATCCTTGATAACCCCTACTCCCAACTCCCAAATTTTCAAATCTGTAATATGCCTAATATTCCCTATAACGTCTAATATACCACTCAGATTCATTATAATAAAATAAGACACTTTTATTACATCTCAATATAATTTTTATTTCACTTGACAATTGTTTCGTCACTTGGTGACTTCTTCTGAAGTATACAAGTTACTTAACGCTAATACAATTTTTTCTGCTTAAGTACTACTTGAGGGGGGGTAAGAACAGGGAATATGTTTAGTAATGGGGAATAACCTACATCAACTTGTTTGTTTATTAATAAATTACAGTTTTTATTTTTATTTATTGTTAAATCTTCTAACAGTGATACCTTATATGGTTTATTTTTACAATGTATAATTACGAAATATTCACTAATGCTGTGATTGTTATTATTCAGAAACAAATTGTTCAAAAATTTATATAGGTCAGACGGGAAGAAATTTTAGAATTCGTTTGAACGAACATTTTAGATTACGTAGAAACAAAAAAACCGATTCTAACTATGCCGAACATGTGCTAGAAGATAACGATATATTTAATTTAGATCTAAAAAATTTACACATTGAAAATAAAAGCTTAAAACTTACACTATTAGAATCTAAAGAAATTAACAATTATAAAAATACAGACATATTACTTAATGACCAAGTAGATATAAACCCCTCACCATTATTAAATCTTTTCCCTCGCTCTAATGAAGATGCACCACCCTATTTATAGATATCTACTCTTAGGTAGTTTTAAGTACTTCTGAAGAAGCCACAGTCTTGGTGAAACACGTGTCAAGTTTATTTAATAAATTGTGGAAGTTATCAACTGTGTGTTTATTTCAATATGTTAGACTTCCATCAAGTATTCACTAATTCAATACAACTGTAAATATGTTTATTTCAAAATAGTAAAGACCAACTACACGGAGACATCGATTTCTAAAATTTATCCCGAGTATTTGTCTAATATAGGTATTAATAAATATTATACATTTCTTTTACTTTATTATAGAATAACTAACTCTACAAATTCTAAAATATAATTTTTAGTCATAATTCAGATTGGAATAAAAGAAAAGAAATAACAATGGAGCACAATTTATGATCCAAGTCTCTTTACCCGGTATTCTGGTATTTGAAGGGTAAAATAAATTGGAATGATATTTATTATTATAAACGCAGTTATTCCTGTAATTACTTTTGCGGGCCATGAAAATTTCACTGATGGTACACTAGATACTCTGTTTCTATGCCGGAAACTAATATACCTCACAAACATGTGACCATTTGGTATCATCCCTCTGACTCTTGTAAGAATAGTATTCTGTAAATAATATTCAAAAAGTTACTTCAAAAATACATATTATCATTTACTATAATTTTCTAAACAAATATTTCAGATGTATCCCACGATTCACGTTTCCCTTCTATTAATTTAACTATTGAAATTGGAAAAAAGATGGTAAACTACCATTTTTAGATACTTTGGTTGTAAGAAATGGGATTTCTTTAGAATTTGATATATATAAAAAAAAACACTAATACCTCTACCATCATAACCAATGACTCTAATCATTGTAGTCACCACAAAATGGCTAGTGTTAATTTTCTTGTACTTAGGTTACAAAGGTATCACAAAAAACTCTGTACTATTAAAAATATTGCTAAAGACAATCGTTATAACCGTAACATTATTGATAAATTAATTAATAAGTTTAAATTTAAGAATCTAATGTCTACATCCTAAACTTTTCAACTTGATATACGAGCCAAGATTTACTCGAGGACTCGGAGGTTTTTTTCATAAACCTGGTTATCAAATAGCATACAGTTCTAATTCTGATACTCTTCAAGCTCTTCTTGGTAACCCTACAGACCAAATTCCTTTTCTATAAAAGTCGGGGATACACGAAATTGATTGTAAAGATTGCAATAGGAAATATGTTGGTAAGACTAGACGCTCTCTTCTGGTCAGGTTTAAAGACCATTTAGCTCACGCTAAATTTGGTAAAACTGAAAACTCTAGTGTTGCTCAACATACTCTTACTAAAAATCATAGGATCAATATTGACAACCTTAAATTAGTTAAGGAAATTAAACATAATTACTTACTAAATAGTTTTGAAAGCATGTTTATTTATAAATATAGATTAAGTTCTCTTAATAGTGACAAGGGTCCTATTCGTGGCTCTCCACTTTTTAGTTTAATTTAATTCTTTTGTTATTGTTTTTGTAAGGTCCAATGAATATTGCGGCAGTTTGACCGAATCTTGTTCACTGGACCATATAATTAGTTAGTATACATAATATTTATATTGCCCTTAGTTTTTAGTTCTCTTCAGTCTCTGAAGAAGATAACTTTGTTACTGAAAAGTTCTTCAGACATTTTGTGTCATGTTTTGGCGTAGGCGTTTGAGCTATCCAGTTTGTTCTACAACTCCACCAAAGTTTCCAGCATTTTTGATTTTGATATATTTAAGATTTTATAATAATCTATCCTGAATGTATATATCATTCTGTCAAAAGTGTCAATATATAACCTAACCTAAGCCCTTGGTGCTTAGCCCTAATTCCTGGTTCATATCAAGCAGAGATGGGCAATAGTTGAACTAATCCTTCATTAGAACGGCTCTTAAAAGAGACTCACTGGTTACGGTCAAACTCGTTCAAATGGATCATCATAGTGAATTGTGTAGTCGCTCCTGCTAGTGAGAATCAATTCCTTTTATGAAATTGAATCGTGTAAATCGATTCTCTAGTTATAATCGTATTACCCACCCCTAATAGTAATTAATTCATAATGCACTGTACTTCATAAATGCCAATCAGGGAAACCCCATCCCATCACAACATAACCTTAGCCTTAGGTGCATAGATTTTATCCCTAATGCACAGCCCTTAACTCTCGGTGCACAGCGCTTCAGACAACCAATCAGATAAACCCACCCCAACCTTAATCTATTCGTAGCGGTTGATGCACAGCACTTAACCCTTAACACATACCACTTATACGTGAATCTTCATAACATACACACTAACTGTTTGAGGTTCTGCACCAGAAACATCTGAATACTGTGTTTATTACTGTAATAAAAATCCAGGTTAGGTTAGGTTAGTTAAGGCAATGTTAGGTTGGATTATGTTAAGTCAGGTTGAGTTAGTGATGACTTCAAATACAATAAATGTTGCTAACATGCGACGACAGTCAACCCCTTAAATAAAGCCCCCCGTGGGTTAAAAGTATGGTACCATTCGAAAGGTTAGTCCGTAGATGATCATCATCCCTCACAACTAGTGATTATTATTTACTGTTTTGTTTCCTGTTACTTTTTATGTAATATACCTTGAAGGACACGTTTTAGTAGTTTCTGATATATCATTTGAATAAAAATACGTCTTTACATACTAAAATATTCCTAATGTTAACTTCCTTTAAGACAGACTTTGTATTTACCTGATTTATCATTATAGAGCGGTCCAATATCCTCATAAATTTGCTAACGTCTTGCATCTTTGTTTACTTCTGTATCTAATAATCATACAAAAATTGATGTATGTTGTTAAAGTACGATTTCCACTTTATTACTTACCTTTATTTAAAAACATGTAAGAACTTTAAGGCTACAAATTACCTAAAAATAGCAACAATTGTGACAGGAATGAAGTAATGATTAATTGTTTCATCGCGATCTAGATCTGGTTTGGAAAAAAATATATATATATATATGACAACGTGAAATATTTTGCCATGGAATTTGGGGCACCAAGCATTGGTACAATATTGAAAAGTTTTAGTACTAAAATGTTTAAAGACCTCAAAACGGTTACTTACTACAAATTTCTTGAAATTATAAATATTAATTAGGTACCTATAGAATAATTTGATTGCCAAATTAATGCGCGGAATCAAATGGAAGCAGTAAGGATACTTATTTATTATTTCCTAGTCATTTATAAATAAAATGATTTACTTTTGTTCGTACAAATGTTTTAGTTCAAAAGCCACATTCAAGCGGAGACGGAAATTGAAAATTAAATCTTTAAAAGATCTAAGACGTTTTATTTTCCACCATTCAGATTTCGTATTAAATATTGCATTTGTAAATGTAAATGTTTTGTTGTTCAGTTAATGATGTAATTTGATCTAATTGTTTTTCTCTTCTCTTAAACAAACCCTTGCTACGTCCATGATTGTATTCTAGAGACGTTTCCTTAAATATTGTAAAATTAAACATTTAAATGACTTTGTCGCTCATTTGAGAGTGTCGTTTCTTGTTTCGTTTTCTTAAGATTCCGTACTTAATGGGAAAATTCTTTGTCTGTTCCTGTTTGTCACAACTTCGTGATTTTTGTATATTATAAGACCTTGTAAGAGGCACGTTTTGAAATTCTGGCGCCGCTGCGCTCAAGTCAGCATTTTGCGCATGCGCACTGAGTACCTACATCTCTCACCTACGCACTGACGCCATTACAGTCTGATTCAGCCTTGTTTACTGAGTGTTTAAGATGCCTCCGATAATCCTGAGTCCCGCCGACTGTTATACGATTCCTTAGTGCTAAAGGACTAAAACCGATTGAAATTCATCGTGAGATTTGTGCAGTTTACGAACACGGACAAAACATTATGAGTGATGAAATGATAAGGAATCTGCACCGTGCAATCCAAAACAAAAGACGTGGCAAGATGAGCAAGGGCATCGTTTTGCTGCTTAACAATGTCAGTCGCGTGTGGCTAATCGGACCAAGGATCTTTTCACTGGGAAACTCTAGATCATGCTCCGTACGGCCCTGATCTGGCGCCCAGTGACCACTATTTGTTCCTGCACTTGAACAAACATCTGGGCGGTCAGCGTCTTCAAGACGATGACGAAATCAAAACAGTTGTGATGCAGTGGTTAAGAGTTAACAAGTCAGGCGGCAGAGTTCTATGAGAAGATTATTCAAAAACTGGTCATACGTGATGACAAGTGCCTCAATATTGAAGGAAATTCTGTAGAATGTAGAAAAGTAGCTTGTAGATTAAGGTACAGGCTTTCATGCAAAAAGAAAATTATAAAGATATCTTTGCACGTTTTTTATTAATTTCAAAACGGTGGTTACTTAACTAACATGGCTCGTATATAAAAGTTAGCACGTAGATCATTCATACAAGGACATTATTTTATTTATAACAAAAAAGTCTTTTATTTTGAAGTAGGTACTATTCTTTAAGGTAAAAAGGGGATGAGGTATCAAAATAAATTTTGTCAAATGCGAGTCAGACTCGACCCTGAAAAACTATAGGAGTGAGAAGTTTTAATCATGATGAGGAATCACTTTTCCCATATGATCAAAATCCAATTTTTTACTTTAAAAGAAAGTATGGAAGTGTATTTGAAATTACTAATAACTTTTCTAATGTACAATGAACTGGTTTTCGTATTAATTGTTTAAGTAACAAACAAACATAATTTTGGTGGCCCCCAAAGTGTTAATTTAACTCGAAACAATTTAAAATACATATATTTGTATTCTACTTGCAAAGCTCTTTTCAACAACGCCCCATAAGCATAGGTAGAATTAAAAACAATTAAAAAACAATTATCCCCTGTTTGCATGTATGCTGTCTCTATTAAATGAAGCCTTTTATAACTTTAAGCGCTTTGGATTTGGACACGAATCAGATGTTTCATTTACTACTTTATAGTTTGAAATCTAGTTTACAGTTTTGCTATTTCCAAACAACACTGAAGAAGTACATACGTAGGTTTTAGAACTGTAGTCTTGTGTTGAAAATGTAAACAACTAAGTGAGCGAAACACGTGTTCGCGTTTTTCTTAAAGTGTTGTGGTAAATTAAGATAAGACATTTTTTTATTTTTATTATTCCCATATCACAGTCTGCTTTTCTTCGCTTTTTTTAGATATTGGTTATTGATGTAAATTGAAAATGTTCAGAAATAATACAGAGTAGAATAAAATTAAATAGGTACGTTTATTATTATTAATTAGCTAAAACTAGTTAACATAAAAAGTAATACAAAAGTCAGTACAAGAGTAATGTGCAAAGACCTTTATAATCTCTTTCACATTTTGCTCCATCGAGCAAAGCAGTCAAAAGCAAATTCTGATGCAATTCGATACACCATCACGATCGATTCAATCGTCACCACCAAGTTACCATTTCTTCGTCATTCTCATCCAATTTGTTCTCTCTCTTCGCTCTTTCGTAATTAATTTTCTCTTCTTCCCTTCCGTAATTTCCTCCATGCTTTTGCATCTTTCCGGACTCGTATAATTCCTTAGCCTCATTGTTAATGAATTCGGCTTCGTTTGTTTGCCGTTGAATTCTTGAATTTAGAAGAGCAGCATCGGATTCGTTAACAGCTTTTTCATCCAATTTCGCTTCGTTTTTAGGATCTGATTGAGGTGGTTGATCAGCGATTTGTTGAGGTTCTTGTTGTTGTTGTTGGTCGACGTGTTGAGTATGCTGTTGAGTCTCCTGTTCGTTTTTTTCTACATCTTCGTCATTATTTGCTCCGGCATGATTTAAATCCCAATAATGTTCACCATAACCCCCATCTTTATCACCCCATCTTACCTGCAATAATTAGAAAAATTATTTAATTTAAATTTTTATAAATTTATGACATGGTCGTCATACCACCCTACCTAGGATATAACGAACTTCTTGTTCTTCTCTAATGTAACCTAACCTAACCTAACCTAGCCTAACCCCCGTCTATATCACCCAATCTTATCGGAAATAATTGAAAAAAATATTTAATTTAAATTCTTATAAATTTATGACATGGTCGTCATACCATCCTACCTAGGATATAATGAAATCCCTGTTCTTCTTTAATATTCTGTAATCCTTCTGAGAAAGACTTTAGTGAGATTTTTTTCCGTTATAATTAAAAGTTTTTCAACTTTTCAACGAACAATTTTCTAACAATGAAAACTAATCATTACTACTTAACAACTTTATCCTTTTTTGGGAATATTAAATCATTCTTAGCTAGATGAGCATCTAATTTCGTAAAATTTATGCTGTGATAGTCGAATTGCTTTCAATGTATGTATTTCCATTTCTTTCTCGCAAGAAGGCGAAATTTAGACGACAAAAGTGCTACACAAAAGAGACAAAGGAAAAAGCAATTACTTTAGTTGTGAAAATATCAGCATGGGGTACAGCTTTAAAAGCGCAATAAAATGAAAATGTTTTCGTTGCTATTTCATAACATTACAGATAAAAACAAAATTTGTGTGTCTGTAACTCAGAACTTTCTTAGACATTTAATACGACAGTACCTAATTTATTTTAAGTGTACCTTAGAAGTGTGCAATACCGTGTAAAATTTCTATAACGAAACTTAAGAGACCGAGAATTTTAATTGTTACATAAAAACTAACACAATATCACAAATGAAATTTCTAAAGCTTCACACTGAAACAAAATTATGATGAATAAATACAAACAGCGTAGTGAACGCCATCTGTAGACATTTACTACTTGTTGTGAGATTCAGTAATGTTATATACAGATGGCGTTGATTATGCTGTCTGTAATTATTCATCGATCGCTGTCTAAAGGCAGCAGATAGATTGGTTGGGGTTTTGTTCTTCTGAGGTGGACCACCGTCACCCTTCTCCCCAAAATTGCCATCCCTCCCACCACAACAAATCAATTTCCCGTTCCCAACTATTCCAGGGATGCATAACATTCTGGTTGATCTCCCTTCTCGAGGAGGGGTTTTAGTCGGTAGGCGCCTCGGCGAATCCGACCCTACCCCTCTCTTCGGGAGTGTTTTTTGAAGAAAAAAAAAATGGAGTTTTTTCCGAACTGTCTACGACATTCTAATGAGGACCATTGAGTTCCAAATCGCGATATACGTCTGGTTGTTTCGACATAATACTAACCAAGAACATGTTTTCATTTATTTTTTAAAATAAATTATGATGACTCCGGGAATTACTGCTTGTCTCCCTTTTCTATCACATGTATTAAGACCACTCTTTTAACCACACAAAAAAACAATTTTTACTATCCATTTTCCGTATGTGGGTTACTTTAAAACAAATCCATCAAGCTTATCTAACTTCTACGTTATACGAAATTTTCCGTCATATACAGTATAGTTTCGTAACAGAAATTTTTAGATAATTAGTTGTGAATCCAGTAAGAGTTTTATTTAGTAGAAATTGGAGACTATGATTATTTATTCTCCAATTTTTGTTAGGAATATGACTTCTTCCCGGACAACGAGTTGAAAAGTTCTAAAATGTAAAATTAGATATTCAAGAAATATCTCCGTAACAATATCGTTCCTAAGTTCATTGCTATGAATATTTTTAAGAGTTGTAACAACAAAAATGTTATTTAAAAAATCGGAAAGGGTAAATAAAAAACGGTCTGGCGTTAATAATACCGACCTTTAAAATAGTTTCAGTGGTAATTTGTGTGAATCTCTTTTTAATTACTTAATAAGAGTTTCGATTCAAATTTCAGTTTTCCTAATAATTAATAATTTGTATTTTTGTGACTAATTTTTGCATTTACGATTAATAGTTTATTATAATCAATATATAATAATGTGCTATATATGTATAGTCTTACCGAAGGTACGTTTATAAAGAAAATTGGTTGAGCTATCTTGAAGATACAACATTCTGCAACTAGCTGACCATTTAAATGCCTAATTACAATATTTTGTCGTCTAATCCGAATTTTTAATTAAAAATCATAAATTTCAGTCTTAATTTGAATATCAATATTTGATCATAGCAGACATAGATAGATTTTGGCAGTGGGGCTGTGGCTAAACATCTGCACCATCGATAACGGTACTCATCCATCCAAATTTGGACGGGTTCAACAAGTAATGATACATTAATTTTTATATACATACATCATTACTAATAAATGGCTATTAATGTTCGGTTATCATTAAAATTTTCAATTTAACTAAAATCTCGTTGGGTGTTTGTAGAAAGACCACAACGTTTCGCGGGAATCATAGTCTGCCTCGTCAGATTAAACTATAACGTAATGAATTTACTTATTGCAGTATAATAAATATCAAAACAACTTTCATTAATTAAATTGTTACCTTTCCCTGACGAATATTATTGTTAAAATCAGCTTTCTCAAAACGTTGCTCCCAATCATCTGGTGTTTCTCTGACATGTCCAAATTCTAACTCGTAAGGTGAATTTTGTGCACTATATATGTCCCTGAAATTAAAGGAAAACATGTTTCAGTAGATCGTACTTTCATTTTGTGATAAATAGACACTTGTAAACATTTAATATTCGTTAATATTTTCTGTTTGTCACCCACTGTTTATTACAATTTAATGTCCAAATTTTCCTGGGTTCAATGACTGGCTAAAGTCATCATAGGCCAATTCAAATCATTATAGACATAGAGTTATCATCATGGGACGAGTACAATCATTATAGAACCGTATAAATAATCATATACAGGGTCGTTCAAACTGAGTGGTACATTAGATGTTCTAGAGAAAAGAATGTTACAGATTTGAAAATTTTGGAGTAGGGGTTGGTTATCAAGATTGATCTATTTAACTAAAATAATTTCAACTGTCAGGCACTTCCGGTTATACCTGAAGTTGATGTCAACTTTCTTGTTTTAAATGGAATGACATATTTTTTACGATGAATTCGTATGAAACATAAAATTTTAAGGTAACTTTGATAAGCAACTTATATATCTACGATGAATAGTTTCTGAGATAATTTAATTTATTGGGAAAAAGGTTGCACCGCAACCCCCAAACTATAAAAAATCATAACTTCCATAAAAAATTACTTAGAATGTTGAAATTAGTTATTTACTAGTTATAGCCATGTGATAAGGCTAACGTCCTGCCAAAACTAAAATTTATAATTTGCACAGAGCGTTCAGAAAAAAGTTCAAAGTTTAAACTTCAAACACGAATAACTTAATTTTTTCAAATGGCACCTAGCATATTTTATTTTGTCATTCGGTTCCTTTTTTTATTGTCTTTCGATCCATCTGGATATTTCCTACTGTTTCGTTTGAAAATTTTGGATTTTTTTTTAATACAGGATGGAAAACAACCAATGTATCGAAAGAGGATAAAAAATGGAATGGAATGACAAAATAAAATTGCAATTAACAAATGCAATTACTATTGGTTCAAACAAATCATGGTGAAACTGATCAAAAATGACTCATTTATTTATTCTCAACTTGTTAAATTGTTACTTAGTCAATCAGAAAACGGAATTTCAATGAAATGCATCAACTTTTTTCCTTATTCCTTATTTAACTTCTTTTAACTATCTAATTTAGAGGGAGGTTTTCAATTTTTTTTTAATTTGTCGTAACTATTTATTTATTATTCAAAGAAAAAGGAATTAAAATCCTTCTTCGTCTAAATATTAAACTCAAAGATCTCACATTTGGAACGCGTCCTACAAAGTAGGCACAACTAACTGAAAGCCATTTCCCACGACCGGTTTCGACCTATCGGGTCTCAACAGGTAGACGCTGGCAGAAAGGCCTTTACAGGCTATATTATAAATACAAATATAAATATGTAATCAACAGAAACAACTACTCCGACGGCTAATACCCCTACCGGCATTGATCTTAATATTTAGACGAATAAGGATTTTAATTCCTTCTTTTTTGAATATGTTATATCTTCGTCTAAGAATTCATCGGAATCAACAGTGTAATTCAATGCCGGTAGGAGTATTAGCCCTCGGAGTAGTTGTTTCGGTTGATTCCATATTTATATTTATAATATAGCCTGTAAAGGCCTTTCTGCCAACGCCCACCTGATGAGACTCGATAGGTTGAAACCGGTCGTGGGATATGGCTTTCGGTTCGTTGTGCCTACTTGGTATGACGCGTTCCAAATGTAAGATCTATTATCTTAATATTCAGACGAATAAGGATTTTAATTTTTCTTTTTTGAATATGTTATATCTTTGTCTAAGAATACATCGGAATCAACAGTGTAATTCAATGCCGGTAGGGGTATTAGCTCTCGGAGCAGTTGTTCCTGTTGATTCCATATTTATATTTATATTTATAGTTATTTATTGTTTAATAAACTATTTTTAGTAAGCGAAAAACCGATTTTATGGTAGAACTAGTAACCATGATTTTATTAATTGTTGTCCCCTTCAAATAATGTTGTTTATTTTATTAAAGACAAATTTCATCCCTGTGTGTAGAGTTTTAGATTTTATTTCATCGAAATAAACCCTAAAGAATATTGTTTGTAGAACTACTTACTGAAAGAATTTGCTTCCTTTCTTGATACTGTCTGGCACTTGGGGCTTCGCAATCTCTTTTTTTTCCCTGCCCTCCTCAGGTTCAGCATATCTCTTAATAATCACCGACCGCGAGTAGGTGGTTTTTATCGCTAACACCCCGAACAGTAGCAACATAAACTGCAAAATACAAAAAAAAACAATCAACTTTAATAAAACTAAATTATCATTAACGTCCAAAAAACAAATATTGAGTTTTCTATTTATATAATCTTTTGTACAATAAAAGTTTCTGAATATCCACCACCGAGAAGAACACTTTCCTCTGTTTGCTAATAACGCTTATAAAACGGTATTTATCATTAAAAGAAAGGAATAAATCATACACTTTGAATGATACTGTACTACACATGCGCACAAAACAAATATTACAGTCGAAATAGGTAAAAATGTAAAAAAGTTTTGCCTCGGCTGTGATTTGAACCTGGGCACTCACGCGGCAGGCTAGCATGAATTTGTGCCCGAAGCTATCCAGGGCAGATCTAACACATCCGAATACATACGAATTGTTATGATTGTAACAATGTTATGCTATTATCTATGATTTTACATTTACCATTATTTTAAGGTATACCGATCAGTGTCCATCTTTTGGTGCATAACAATTAATTTAACACACACTTAATTTCAATTCTTCTGGTTACAAAACTTTTTATTAGCGAACTTGGCCCCATTTTATGTTTGTTTTAGTGGTATCAGTAATACACATTTTATCACCAGAGATGTGATTTATTTAAAACAGAATTTACTAATATGGAATGTTTTCTATTTTAATTGCTTCTATCTAGATTAATTTCTATTTGTATTAGGATAGATAGAAAACGCTAAATACAAATCACTATTAATATATCTCATCAAAGTATTTACAGAAATAGAATTTGAGTCGTTCATGATACATTTTTTTTGACAATGATTCAGTTATATTTCTAATTTATTTCTCATATTGACGTTATTTAAAATCGTATACATTTCAATACATATGAAATTATTTTAAAAATACTGCCCTGTGTCTTTAAGGGATTGAAAGCAAAGAAGTGGACACTAATTGTAATAAATTAACAATTAGGTAAATCTTTGTTTCAAATTCAAAATTTAAATATCAATACTAAGTACTTCTGTTATACGAGTATCACACAAATCGTTAATACTGTTATTTAGTCAGATTTTATAGAATTTCAAGAATGGTATTAAATTAAATCTCTAATTAACGTTATAACCAATACCGGAGGAAATTCTATTCGAATATTGGAAAATTTATATGCTGAAGAAATAGAGCTTTAAACACATTTGTATTCTCCATTGAATTCATAACTTCAAGCAAAGATTGTGCAGAAATCTCGAGGAAAGAACGTTTGAACGCATCAGTCAAAGTCGGTTAAAATGTATTGAATTAATTCAAGAAGTAACGTAGCTCATTTACAAATCCCTTTTGAACTCAACCTTACTTTTCTTGTATTAAATTGTATACGTGACACTTGGTATTACTTTTAAGCAAAATTGGATTTAACGAAAATATAAAACTGAAGATAATAATTTAAAATATTATTTCAATAATAATTAAAATTTATGACCTACTAAAAGTAAAACATATTTACAGAATTATTTTTGAAACCCCTTAATTTAATTTGATTAGTGTTGGTTTCTTTAAAAAGATATTTCTTATTTTATGACGTCAGCTATTACCTGTAAAAAAAAACAAATTGGGGATAACAGAGGGAAGGTCACGTCATGAAATACTGAAAATGAAGAACGATAGCTGTCATCATTGAAAAACTAAAAATAAATTATTAAAAATACCTATGACATTGTTTTAGGTAATAGAATGAGATGTTTTATGGAAAACTGTACGTACGGAATTGTCTTCAATTATCCATAAAAATAAAATAAATCTTATTTTTTTAAAACCACCTTTCATTTTTAAATGAACCAAATGATAAGAGAATTAAAGTTCGAGGTATCTAAGGCGCAATTATTGAGAAAGTACATTTTAAATAAATAAAACGACAAATGAAACACTTGGTATAACTTTTCACAGATTTTATTATAGGAACTCGACAACTGTTTCGACATCTGTCATTATCAAGAGTATTCTGCGTATTCTTGACCATGACAGACCCTGTCGTTTCGATAATAAAAACTGTGAAAAGTTATACCAAGTGTTTCATTTGTCGTTTTATTTATTTAGGTAAAAGAATTATTACAAAGGTAGTCATGTACATAATTTTTAAAACTTATAAAATGTGGTTACAAGTGTATTCAACCCTTCGATCCTAAAATCAAAAGTCTGTCACCCCTAGCTCCGTCTATGCTTGATCGCCACCAAAAGATAGATAAGGAAAACAAAATTTTTTGGCAGTTCTGCAGCACATTTAGATCAACCACCCCTGGCAGACAGCAGACAGATAAACAACATCCCAAACCAAGTAAAACCCTTTAAAATATGTAATTTCAAGTCAAGATTTTATTTTGGGAGTAAAATGACGAACAACACTGCAAGAGCCTTTACTTCGTTCTCTTTTATTATTTAAATTTGTATTTTTTCGTTATTGACTTTTCTACTTAAAATGGCTGAAGAAATGTTAATCTGTCATCCATAGTTTATTCAAATAAATATGAACATTGGATTGTGCACATATGCATGAATATATTTGTCCTTAGGACAAATTTTAAACAAGAAAGATGTAGAACTTGTATAACACATCAAACATATTTCGCTCATAATATGTTCGAGATCATTTTACAAAGTGCACTTTCATATTCATGTAAATTGAACCCTTGCATGAAGGAATATGAACAAAAGCTAAAAGCTAAACTATGGTTGTTTTATTGGAAAATTTTCCAATCTATCATCATACGTTTTCACAAAACAATAATCCAATAGGAATTAAAATAGGGTTTATTTTTCAGAATATATGTTTCATTACGAAATTAGTTTTGTAATTTTTAAGCGAGAAGAAAATCACTTATGCAAATTATAATATTTCCAAGCAGGCGACGGTTGGTTTTTGAGTCAGATGTTTTTAGAACGGCGCGGAAATGGGATGAGTTAAATGTAGAAGACCTTGTAGAACACTAAGTAAGGTTTTTAGGTGGGGGCAGAGACGTGGAGGCTCACGGGGTAGAAGTGAAAATTATAACTGTAACCATGAGTATTTTGTCGGTCAGAGGCGGTCGAAATTGAATAAAAGGGTAGAAATGATAAAATGGTATTTTTAATAATTTCAATTGAATTGTCTGTTGGATAATTATGAAACATCATTTTTAAAAAGCATTTTAACAAACAACAAACAAAAAACCGATAAATTACAAAAAAGTGGTATATATAAACTGAACTGTAAGGATTGTAATTCTTTTTACATTGGTCAAACAGGTCGTAATTTCAACATACGTTTAAAAGAACACGAAAAAGATATAAAAAACAAAAAGGTATCTACAGGCATAAGCCTACACTGCCTAGAAAATGGCCATAAAATTGACAGAGATAACTTCAACCTATTACATATAGAAAATAAAGGTCAACGTCTAAATATTTTAGAGCAGTTCGAAATTAAAAAAGTCTTTAGAAATAATTGTAACATAACAAATGATAAATCCGAGTTCCAAGACACACCGGTGATTGACCAATTTCTGAAGAATTACAACCCGACAAGGGTTTTTCCCTAAATAACTATACCTTTGTATAACTACCTCTAATATACTTGTACCTGTACATCTTATTACTTGCAATACCTAACTATAAATACTTTTTGACTTTTGTATAAATAACATTAAGTTACAGTTTAAATTTAGTAAATAGCTATTACTCTTGAGAAAGACTTCGGAAGTCGAAACATATGTAGAGTGTGTTAATAAACATATTTGAAACATCTAAAAGCATTTTGTTTATATATATTTTCATTTAATGGTATTTTTAGTTAAGGATCGATCCCAACGACAGAACTTCTACAAATATAGGAAAACTTAATTGAAACAAGTGATTTACTCTCAGAACAAAAAACAGAACTTATAAAAATTCTCAGAGAATGCATAAAACAAAGCTATTTCAAATTCGACAACCGTTATTATACACAAATTGATAGATTACTTATGGGTTCTCCTTTGTCCCCCTTACTAAGTGAGATATTTATTGCGAATCTTGAACAAAAACTTTTTAACTCAAATAATACAATAATAAAAAATGTTTCCTTTTGGATGAGATATGTCGATGACATTTTCGCCAAGTTAATGTCATTAAATCTTCAGCAATTAATAATGGTTATGATGCTTCACTGATTAACAAATTAATAAAGAAAAAACGCAAAAAGTTAATCTCCGCAAATTCTATACTGTACCACCTATTAAACTTGATAGAAAATTCCATTTAATCAATTTTGTACCTAATTTAAGTAAAAAAGTTTGTAATTATCTAAAAAATTGTGTAAATAAAAATAATCTTCAGTCCATGTTAGTAAACAATAAAGAGAAAACAAATATATTGTACAAATCAGAAGTTTACAAAATAAATTGTAAAGACTGTAATTCATTCTATTTAGGTCAGACTAGTCGTTCTTTAAAAACTCGTATAGACGAGCATAAAAAATCAATTATTAAAAATAACAAATGTACAGGTATAGCCCAACACTGTATAGATCTTAATCATTCTTTAGATACTGAAAATGTAAAATTATTACATCAATATAGTAAATGTAAACGTCTTAATACGCTCGAAATATTTGAAATAAACAAAGCCAACTCATTATGCCTTCCCATCCTTAACGACCAATTACATTTCGACGTATCTCCTTTATTAAATGTAAACATTCAGGTGAACATATAATCCTAGTATTTAAGAAATAAATGTATGTTATACTTTTTTAGTAATTTAATACTCTTTGAAAATGGTGTTGTAACCGAAACGATCGTTAGAGAAATAATAAAACCTGTGAAACAAGCCAAGTGTTCTTTTTGAAATATTTTTCAAAGTTTTTATTTATTAATGTTTCACCAAGTGCCAAGCGACTTTACTATTTCAATAAAACGTCGATATGGCAGTAAGTCGCCATCTACCTGCTTTTGCTGCTATTGCCGTATTTCATAATATAGCAGCAAAAGCAGGTAGATGGCGACGTACTGCCATATCGACTTTTTATTTAAATCCGCTTTACGCCGAGCTCCAGCGATTTGGTCAGTAATTTATCGAATCTGCCTATGGCGTACTGATGATATCTAATGAGATCGAAATCGCGATCCACGTCTGGTAGCTTCGATAAATTACTTGACCAAGAACTTAATTTTGTTCTACTATTTCAATTAAAAACATACTTTTGAAGAAAATAGTGTATCAACCTATTCTAGCCCCTTACGCCACCACTCCTCCGCTCCTAATCAAACAGCCTTTCTAGAAAGTATCGCTTCAAATATCAATTTCCATTACAAATATTTTTTTTCTGTCAATTCCGAATGCTTTTTTTATCTTTTGTACAATCGTGAGTTTTACAACAGACAATTTCAACATTAACTTTAAAGCAAAATATAATTTAATTTATCAAGCCCACCTTTCATTCCAATAAACTTTAGATTAATCAAACAATTTCGTTTGCTTCTACTGTTCCAAATTTTAACCCTTCTGACATCCCAACAAATGAAATTTCCAAATAATAACTTTCTGTTTCAACCAGAATTAACAATTCAAGTGCCGTATAATATTAACAAAATTTATGTTCCGGTTTTTGTATGAAAAGCGCTCAAACAAATAAAATTACTGATTAAAAATAATATTCGATTTTTACGAACTGGAAAGTATATTATTGGAATTGATACGGTCAATATCAATTTAACCAAAACGTAACCATTTATTACACCATTAAAAAGTTGTTACTACATTGTAGAAATTTATAAAGCAATACTTTGAATAAATAATAGGTAAATTAAAAATTTCACAAATTTTCAAGTTCAATTCACTTTTACGACTAATTTCAATGAATTTCAAATACATGGTATGTACGTACATAGTACAAGTAAAAAAAGGAAATATCAGTTTTATGTGTTTTCTGAAGTAATGTAATTTGTGGTAAATTATTAATTAAATTTTACATCCTTGAAGTAATCAGTCCTGGCAAAACGGTTTACGAAATGAATTACGTACATGATTGGTCGTTCATTGACGTTTGAATAAATGACTATTTTTCAGTAGATGACGTTAAAGATTAATCAATTAGATGCATTTACGAATGAAAACACTTGCTACCCGCTTTATTAATTTATTATTTTAATGATATGAAATGTTATCCATCGAAATATTACAATAGACTCATGACAGTGTTAACATCGCATAATTGAAGTCCCGTACAACGTGACCAGCAAAATAATTATACTTGACTACCGTATACCATGAACCAACTAAATCTTCACTTATAGAAACAAACGTTCACTGGCCTTAAAAGTCTTAGACCATAAAAACACGACGACAGTTTTTAATACTGTATCAATGATCCTGAAATGGCAAATAATTATGGTTCACTTTTCTCACTTTAAGGTGGCCTGATTAGCACAATTATTTATTAATTCAGTATCACTACTATAGTATTAAATGCTGCTTCCGTGTTTTTATGCTTCACTGTATCTGTTGCACCAATATGGTAAATCCTAGATATATTTGGTTCATTTGCTGTATTTCAAAATCAATCTTCTACATCCAACGAAAAGATTTACTTAAACCTTAACATCACTTATTTAAAAAAGGAAGCATTAAAATCCTTTTTCGTCTTAATTTCAAGGATCACAGATCCCACATTTCGAATGCGTTCTACACAGAAGGCACAGCGTTCGGAAAGCCATATTCCACGACCGGTCTCGACCTATCGGGTCTCATCAGGTGGGGGCTGGTATTAGCCCTCGGAGTAGTTGTTTCTGTTGATTCTATATTTATATTTATATTTCTCATATCGCCTGTAAAGGCCTTTCTGACAGCGCCCACCTGATGAGACCCGATAGGTCGAAACCGGTCGTGGGATATGGCTTTCCGTACGCTGTGCCTACTGTGTAGGACGAGTTCGAATTTCTTTTTTAAATATGTTATATCTTCGTCTAATAATCTTTCGGAATCAATAGTGTAATTCAATGGCGGTAGGAGTATTAGCCCTCGGAGTAGTTGTTTCTGTTGATTCTATATTTATATTTATATTTAACATCACCGTTAAATTTAAAAAAATATCACTCACTGAAAATGTTTATTAAATTATTTAATATAGAGATTACTTTCTTATTATTAAACTCGGCTTCTCTAATTAAAAAATAACTAAATTATAGTTGCCTCGCTCTTTTTACGCCTTTGTTTGAATTCCTGCTGAATTCGGCGTATGTTTTGACAAAATTATAAATCAATTTACAAGCGTTAAATAATACTAATTTACGGAAGAAATTATTTTATGCATAGATATACGTATACCTATATCAAATAGATCGAAATAATGGAAAGGCGAAACAAATTTGGAATACAATTAAATAATAAATTGCTTGCCGATATCCAGGCGTGAAAAAATTCTCTTCTACATAAATTATTTACGCTTAAAAGATAGCTCCACACAGAAAGGAAAACATCTTCTTTATATTATTTAGACACAGAAACAGCTAAGTGTATATTATACTACTTTCGACCCTAAATTACTCAGAAACTATTACACCTACAGACTTACAATTTTACATTTTCAATAAGGTCCCCTTGAGCACCCAGAATCCTAAACTTTTAATAAACCTAAGATAGTTCTTGAGTTATTAATATATGAGAACTGCTATTTTTATTACTGATTCACTCATAAAAATCTGGACCACTTCTAGGTGAGTTAGAAACTTGAAAGTTCCCATCAAGCTAACTCATTAGACGTATGCAAAAAAAACATTAAACATCAATAATAAAAGGCACACTGTTAAAGATAAAAACAAGTCAGGAGTATAGAAATTATTATGTGATTCCTACGATAAATTTTATATTGGAAAAATTGAAAGAAATTTTAAAATAAGAACCAATGAACACTACAAACCTTGTATTAATAATAAATTAAATTCTAATTACGCTAAACACCTAAATTTATATAAAGGCAATTTCAATAAAGACTTCCAAATAATCCATGTAGAAAATAACTCTTATAGGTTAACATTATTAGAGTCATTAGAAATTAACAAAACAAAAATAAATAAAATACAAACTTGGAGTTTACAAGTATTTAATGTTTCCACTATAATTATTTCATTAAACCGTGCCTTCTTCAGGTGGTGAAGATATAATCATATAACATATAACATATCTTCACCACCTGAAGAATTTGTAAATATTTGTAATAAACTATTAGCATATAAGCACCGCATTTTTGTAATAATATAAGTTTAAATGTAACTTCTGAAGAAGATACAGTGTAGCGAAACACTATTGTCAAGTTAAGATAATAAATTGTGAAATTTAAGAGGGCCTGTTATCATTTGTGTATTATGGAGTTTCACCAAATATCAGTAGATAAAATCAATTATAAAAAAAAATAAAAATAAAATAAATTTATTCATTTTTGATAAGAAAATGTTGATAGATATGACTTAAGATGGGTGTATCCTATGATTTTAATTAACCGATAATAAACATTAACCTATTCGAGACATACGAAATGAATAAAACTTTTCAATAATTAGTATTATCTGTAATCTAAATATGCCAATGAAGCAACGTTCGATTCGAGCGTCATTTGGGTAGTCGGCTTCATCAATAAAAGGGTTGATATTTGATCAAAAACTTCAAGCAAAAACTTGCAATAGGAATTTACAATGTTCTTCAACTCATTTAATTAAAAATTCGTTTCTTTGATACTCAATTTATAACTTAACAAATTTGACATCTAACTAATGTTTGTAGTATAAAAAAGAACAACTAGCAAAGCTAAATTTTAAGCTTGTATTAAATATCACGTTAAACATAATTTGTTGATTATTAAAACTTGCCAAGATATAAAGGAACGTAAACAATTCTCTTTTAATAATGTTTTTTCGATTCCCTTATCTCAAAATTCATTTGAAAAAGAAACTATTATTTTGAAACAGAATGCAGTTAACAATGGTTACAGTACCGACCTTATCGAGCAAATGATAAATAAAAAACAGAAAAAGGTATTATCTAACCAACTGTATTCTAATACAACAAGTAAAACTGACAACAAATTCTGTGTTATTTATTATATACCTGAAGTGAACATTAAAATTCAAAATAGATTACAAAAACATAACATCAGACCAATAGTAGTAAATAAAAAGAATTTGGGTTCTCTACTAGTAAACAACAAGTAACGACAAAAAAAAACTGAAAAAAGTCGTGTATACGAAATCAAATTTAAAGACTGTGATTCTATATATTTAGGTCAAACTGGCCGTTCAATTAATATACGTTTGGTCGAACATCAAAAAACAATAACGCAACACAAAAAATACAAATTTAGTAAACCATTTCATTCAAAACAACCATTCGTTAGATATAAATAATTTCAAATTGCTACATACAGAAAGTAAAGGAAAAAGATTAGTTTTACTAGAAATACTAGAAATTATAAGAGCAATCAGCAATAACAAAACTTTATTGAACGACCAAATAGATTTCGGGGTTTCCCCATTATTACAAGTTGTTACAGGTAGAAGAGATTTAGACTAATGGCATAATAGCTGAAATATAGGTTAGAGTATTTAAAAAATAAAAATAGTGACACAAAACCAAGTGTTAGTTATTTCATGAATTATTCTCTTTTAAATAAATTGAAGAACGATATATCGTACATTCTTATTGTACTTGTTATCGTATGTTTTTGTGGAACTTAGTCAATTACAGGAAACAAGTAAATAGTTTAAATATGCATCAGAAACAGAATGTTTAGGAAACGGTGCTTTTGGTTTTTATTTAATCTTAGCCATTGTAATACACTAATTAAGATTCTTAATTAGTTAATAAGTGAGTACCTATTTAACGTCTAACATGGAACTGCATTTTTTTAACCTTGTACTATCTAACCTTGCAGATATATTTATTTACATTTAGTGTAAATAACAGTTTCTGAATTACAGAATTTAACAGGTAGAATAATAATGATCATAATAGTATAAACATTTTTGCAAGACTTGAAAGTTTAAACCAAATTTGGATTTAGCTAAAGTAAAAAAATATGATAAGTTATAAAAATAAAGGGGCATGAACTAAATTCAAAATTGGTTAATAATAAAAAACAAAAATATTTTACTACATATTAAATAAGATGGAAATGGAAATTTTCATTCACATAGCAAAACTAGGATGTTAGAGAAATTAAATAAATAATGAAAACACTCAAAAATATTTATATATTAATTTTAAAGGAAGCAAATTGAGTTTTTGACTGTAGTTCAGTATATAGGGCACGTGACATATTGTTGAATAGATCGTGAATATAAGAGCACAATAGAGGATGTTTCAATACTCAATAATGTCACAGAGGGATATTTTTAAGAAGGAGTTACTGTGTTTCCGATATTTTAGATATAGTAAAGTCATAGGAACTAACCTAACTTAACCTAACCAGGGAGGAAAGTCATATAAATGGAAAGCCTATTATTAGAGGACAATAGTGTGGACAGCTTCAGTGAAGTTTTAATTTCATTATCAGTAATATATTTAAATGCAACCTAACCAAGTTTAACATAATCAAGCCCAACCTATCCTAATCTATTCAAAAAAGAAGGAATCAAAATCCTTATTCGTCTAAATTTTCAGTTGGTAGGACGCGTTCAAAATGTGAGACCTTTGATCTTAAAATTTAGACGAATAAGGATTTTAATTCCTTCTTTTTTGAATATGTTATATCTTTGTCTAAGAATCCATCGGAATCAACAGTGTAGTTCAACGCCGGTAGGAGTATTAGCCCTCGGAGTAGTTGTTTCTGTTATTTCCATGTTGATATTTATAGTTATATTTATAATATAGCCTGTAAAGGCCTTTCTATCAGCGCCCACCTGATGAGACCCGATAGGTCGAAACCGGTCATGGGATGTGGCTTTCGGTTCGTTGTGCCTACTTGGTAGGACGTGTTCAAAATGTGAGATTTAGTCTACAATATACTAAAGATTGAAATTAAAAGCCTTTTTTAATTTTGAAACACCCCCATTATGTTCCGATACTCATAACCTATCCAATGATGTAAAATAGCACACGCCCTTTGGTCGCCTGTCCTAAGTACTAAACTACTATCAAGTTTTTATTTGATTTCATAGATCGTAACAAATTTTGTTTAGAAGAACCAGTTATCGAAAACCCAAAAACATTCCTTATATTAACTTAATATCTCTTAAGATATACATATATATATATATATATATATATATATATTTTTTTTCGAATGGTCCTGGTCACGAATAAGTCCTGAAATAGGATAACGATATGTATTATCTATTTTTGCACGTTTTTTATAACTATATATATATATATATATATATATATATGTTATCCTATTTCGGGACTTATTCGTGACCAGGACCATTCGAAAAACGCCTTGAGAAGATTATAATAAAAAAGCAAAATTAATTATAAATGTTTAGGTTGCTAACAGTTCAATAACTTTAAAATTGTAAGAGTAGTTGGGATTCTGTTTAATTTTTAATTAAAGAATTCTCGATCTGTGTGAATCTAATAAGCACTTTGTCGCGTTTTATTTCGATTTAATAAGATTCAAACAAATGGAATTTGTACAAAAACAAATGGACATGTTTGTACCGTACGAGAAAAAAATTAAATTTATTTATCCTAATCTTTTTTATTTTTTCAGTTTTTGTTACTGTATTTGTTTTTCCGTTATTGGAATACTTACAATTAATCGCTGCATATTTAACTTTCGCTTTTTGTAATATCACGCGTTAACTGTTTTCACTTCCAATTCACTATTGAAACTGCAGTTAATGGCCTACACGATCGCTTTTATATGAAAAATAATTGAACTAGAAACAGCGACTTTTTAAACACCATTCCACCTTTCTTCAGACAAAATTCAACAGAGTTGCGGCAGAAACCGCTTCTAGAACAACGACTTACTCTACCAATAAACGTTAAATTTTCGAAACCAACCTATGAAGATATGCTTGAACGAATTTTTAGAGCTCTTTCTTATTATTTCCACTATATTAACATACACCAAAACATTGTATTCTTTTGTTCAAATAAATCATAACATAATAACAAATATTGCAATATAACAAATGTAACAAAGTTATAACAATCCAACTGATATTTAGTAATATGAAACATACTCAATAATAGTATAATAAAAAAACACACAATTGTTTCTCAACTTTAGGCAAACAATCGGAATTTGTCCAAGATTTATATCAATAAATAAATCCTTAACTAAAATACGTTTCCTTGAAATTCCTCTGAAGTGCTCATTCGGGGCAACACCATTCAAAACAGTGGACAAATGATCAGGGATACTATTGTACCCATTTTTAATAGTGGTGAAAATCACGACTAATAAAAAAGATGAGTAAACACAAATGAAAACAAAACGTACGAAACAGGTTGAGTTTTCGGTACCAAAGATGGCGATATGCGAATAATGATGATATACATTCAGTTGGCAACAGATTTCAGTAAATTAGGATATACATCCATAACTAGATGCCACTTTACCTCCCCCACGCTTACCCCACCCTAACCCCAAAACATTTTTAGTATTTAAGACCAAACAATCAATTCATAAAAACCAGGTGTGTATTAGTTAGAATTCCCAAATTGTGATGCCATATATATATATATAGGTCAGACAGGCAGAAATTTTGAAAAACGAATAATACAACATGAAAAATCTATCAAAAATAATAAAATACTACAGGTTTTGCCCACTATTGCATTGCAAGCAAACACAATTTTTCTGAAAACGATTTTAAAATATTACATATAATCCAAAACAGTAAAAAGTTTTTTCCTCAAAAAAATAGAAATTGAAAACACTGTAGGTATATAATAACAAAAATATTACAAATGAACAAACAGAAAGCCATAAGGATCCTATATTTATGGCAGCCATTAAATAATTTGTATCTACCCTTACAGTTGAGATACCTATAAACACATATTAAATAATTTTAAGTTTATTTTTCCATAAGAACTCTTTGAAAATTGTCGAGAGACCGAAATAATTGTAAGGAACAATTGCTTTGCCAGTAAAAAAAAATAATTAGTTTGTTGTATTTATTTAAACTAATATTAAAGATATTTTGCGAATTTCATATTTATATAGTATTTAATGTTAAGTAGCAGATTCTACTGTCAATAAAATAGATTGAATCTAAATAATTGATTTTGTTCGTAGTTTCAAGTACCACTACTTCCGAATTCAAGGCTTATAATGCAAATTGGTATAATTTGTTCGGTTTCAAATACCTCCAGAACAAATCACGACAAAGCTAGCACAACAAAATGTGGTTAGAACCATTCCATCTAGAACAAGAATGATCCAGAATTAAGTATTCCGTAATCTATGACATTAAGAAGTAGGCTATGTTAAAGTATTTATTTATTATGTACACCGTATTTATGTATTATCTACGTGAGTGTATACATGTCTATCGATATATCTGCAATCACTACAAATATATATATATATACGTAATGTGCCTACCAGTGGCGGCTGTTCAGGTGAAGTAGGTGAAGAGACTCTTCACCTATTTTTTGGAAAGAATCGCAATTTATTAAATTTAATTTATAATTTCTGTTAAATATTTTTGTTGTTTTACAATAAATAAAAAAATCGTATAAAAAAGTATGTAAAATTAATGTATCTACTTAGAGTGCTTTCTAATGTTGTGAATATCCCTTATAATGGCCTTAATAGAAACAATAAATACCCAAGTGAAGACCTAAGCCTCGTGGCGCAGCTCAGTTACCACCGTGAACGGATTGCCACAACAACGGATACGTCAGCGGCAAATTTGAAGGCCTAGCATCTCCAAATAGGAAAGACATTAAGAAGCAACCATTATACGAGGGTAAATCAAATAAACTAGACGGTAATTTTGTAAAATAAATTTATTGATTAATGGTACACACAAATTAAACATTTAACATTTTTAATGTAGTCACCAGTTACGTACGTGCTCTACACACTTTTGCCACCGACTTCCATTTGGAAGCTTAAATATTCCTTCTTCATAAAAATGTTGAGGGTGAGTTGTCAGCCAATTCCGCATGTACTCCTCTACTTCTTCATTGCTTTCAAATCTTTTGCCTCCAAGTGAGTCTTTCAAGGGAGCGAGCGAAAAATAATCACAGGGTGACAAGTCAGGGCTATAAGGAGGACCATTGACGCTCCAGGGCTTCCCAGACTATTTCTTCCAACTTATCCCTTGTTGAAATCGATTCAGAAGTCTTTCACTTATTTCCGACCTGACCTGTTTTTGATTTTCTGTCAACAACCTTGGAATCCAGTGAGCATTAATTTTCCTAAAGCCAAATTCATCAGTGATGATGGATTGAACACTCCCATTGCTGATACCCACATACCCACTTCTGATGATATTTGTTCAATCGTTAACAATTTTCAATACTTAATCACCTTCAACAAGCTCTCGAACGCACGGATGTTCATCATGTCATTTGTGAAACTTGTTTTTGAGCGTCGATCATGACCTTTATTTTCGACACGTTCTCGCTCATCCCTGAATTCTCTGACCCACGTATACACTCGATTCTCAGACAGTGTAGCATATATCATCTCCAAACTGTGCCTTCAAACGAGTGAAAATTTCCGATGGTTTAACGTTTAACGCCTTCATTGGTTAAGAACTCTATGATGGTGCGTTGTGCAACAGACGAAGTTATCTTGCTCTCAGTCATGGCTATATTGTGGACAGAACCGAGCGCAGCTGCTACCTAAACAGGTTTCCCCCTCCTCATAAACCAAACAACACTCGAGCATCGAATCCTCTAGTTCGGAATTACGTGCTAAGCTGAATAATAAAATTACCGTTTATCTTTAATTTTCCCTCGTATAAGGACATAACCGAAAATTTTGCAAGTTTTAAAGACAAAAGAATATATTTAATATATAAAATATTGAATTAATAGTTTTCGAGTATGAATGATAACACGTATTGTGTGCTAGAAATCTCGGAGATACTTAATAGTATCTATACCTAAGATTAACTGGAAATATTAATATTTCTCGACAAATTTGTGCAATTCTTTAGTCTTCATTGATTTTTGAAAGCACGAGCCGCCATTGGCATCTACCTGTCTGTTTAACAACAACTTCACATAACGTTATTAATGTGTATATAGGTATTTATAGGCCTTTTTTTCTGCAATAACTAACAATTAAAAAATATATATTTAGGTGTCCCGAAAATAACTGTTAAGAAACTCTATTTACAGAGTTTCATCACCACTATTACCAATGGTATCAAATTGAGCACAATAATATGTTATTAATAAAACACTGATTTGGTAAACTCCCAAAAAATTATATTTCAACATAAAGCTTATTTTACATACACTGCACCTTCTTCAGATGTTTTGCATGAAACATAATCTACATTAACAGAATTTTGAGAATGGGGATAAGGAAGAGAGGTAGCAATGATGAGTTACTTACATTTTTGTTTACCAGTTTCTAAAATTTGATGCTTTAAATTATGACTTAAAGATGATTTTATTCACGGAATATCGTATTCAAAATTATTGTTAGAGTTATAGTTGTGTCAGTAATTATAATGGACCTTTAATAATCACGCAAAATTAAATTTATCCTTAAACATATGCTTAGATCAGCGTAGAAAATCAATTTTAGAAGGTAACAAATGTACGGGCATAGACCATCGTTGTTCAGATTGAAGCCATTCTTTATATTTATAAAATGTAAAATTGTTACACCAATGCAATAAAGATAAACGGTTCAATATATTGGAAATATTCGAAATAAATAAAACCTGCTTATTAGAAATTCCCATTGTAAATGACAAACTAGATTTTGACGTATCCCCCTTATTAAACGTTAATATTAAGGTAGAGACAGATTAGCCTTTGGGAAACAAAATTGTATTACATTATTTAGTATACACAAACAATCGTCAGGGTAAAATAAAAACCAATGTAAAAAAACAACTTGCCAAGTGTTTCATTTTACATACTTATTATTTGTAATATGTTTCACCAAGTGCCTAGCGAGTCTACTATTTCAAATAAATTTATTTAATTACAATTCACATTTATTAATGAACATTATTTTAAATATAATGTTCGGTATTTATGTTAGAACAATTGTAAATTATAAATTATATAAATTGAAAAGACAAAGAAAAACAAACATGAAGACGCCATAATTATTATTCACAACCGTTTTGGTCGACCACTTTAAGAAATCTGGTTTCGATTTTATTCTTTTCCAAAACTTCTATTGCCTTCTCGATAACCGTTTCTGGTGGATTTCTTTCACGTGTTAAAATGAAGAGAGTTTCTGAAATTAAATTAAATACATAAATATTATCTAATTCTTTCCAAAGTCTTCTTTTTTTTCTGAAATCAATAGTTTTTAGAAACCCTGTACCAAACTTTGTTCAAGAAATTAAAATATCCATTCTATCAAATATTTCAGCTTTTACATTTAATCAATCAGATAACAATAAAATCACATTTATTAGTTACTATAACTCACCTTTTTATAATAATATAACGATGCATCTAATACAAATTTGCATTAATTATTATTGGACACTCGTCTTTATGATTTCGTACAAAATTTTGGAAATTATTTAACCAATTAATAAGGTCAAATTGATTATACAAGAAACAATTTGTAGAAAAGAGAAGATCATCAGAACATTCCATGATAATTACGAAGTAGGCACGACATTCAAAAGATTAAATAATTTTTTTGTAATTCCCGTTTTGTAAAAATCCATTGGTAATTTAAGTATTAATAAACAAAATTGAGCTAATATATAAATAACAGAACCAAGACAACCACCATTAATTGTTCTACATTATTCTGGAAACAAAATAAATCTGAAAATAAAACTAACAACATTTGATTTACAAAAATGTATGGGTTTCTTTCCCCCCCCCTTGTCGGCATTTGTTATTTTCTACATTCCGGCTTAGGTCTAAATGAGAGAGATCTAGTCCTTAGGAAGTCTCTAAAATCTAAAGGTCTAAAGATCTGGAGGGCCTCTAACGTCCGCCGATGCTTAGAGAATCCCCTCTTCTTGCTGAAGAGTTTACATTGGAACCACAAAACGCAGTATCAAGACGAGAATAGTTGAACACAAACGTAACTCTCTACTCATATAACCTGAGAAATTGGTCCTAGCTGAAAATTCAGTAACGGAACCTAATTATGTTATCAACTATGGCAGAACTACTGTTTTATCCACAGCTTAGCAGTTTCACACACTTAGAGAACCCATCGAAATTTATTACACACATATCAAAAAATAAATTACTTAAAATTAATAAAAATTACCTATTGAAGTATTCTCGTTTTGGGTTTTTCTTAACTAATAATTTTTTTAAAACATTTATCTATTTAAATTGCCCTTGTGTCTGTCTCGCTATTACAAATCAGCTTATCAGTTTATTAAAAAAATCTTGATAATTAGTCATGTAAATACTTTTAAACGTTTAATTTATTTATTTTACCAAAAATGTTTTACAAGTGTCCACCAGAACCAACAACAGAAGCTATTAAAACCTTTTTTTAAAATAGTAAAAAGTAAAAAATAAAAGCATGAACATAGCCGCCTCCAGGCGGCTATAACCCTGCTAAAACCTTCCATTGAAGCTGGACTAATAAAGGCCGCTTTATGCCCATTGTGAGCTCAAAAAGGATATTACTCTTATTCACAGCTGATAACTCTTTATAATTTCTCAAATTGTTCCTTATACGGAATTTAACAATACTTTCCTAAACAAGTAATGTCATCCAGAGAATTTCACGAACATAGGTCTAAATGCAGTTTTTGTTACCATCTCTTTGAGTTTACCAATTTTTTAAAATATTAAAACATTGTTTCATTTTTCATTTTCTGAAGTGCGCAAATGCACCTTCGTCATTTTTCACATATCATGTAAACCTTCTATTAAGGAAACTTAATGAACCTATAGATTTCATTAATAATGCATCCACCCAATAAATATACTTTCGCATGAAATCAAGACATGTACCAGTTATAATCTATTTAAGTCAGATCGGAAATACAATCATTAATAAGTACTCACGAGCATTTACAGCACCTATTTCCTCACAAGACCAAACCACTGAATAGGAAACATAATCGGTGCCCAGAATCCAATACGGTTCTGAATCAAGCGCTGTAAAAAAGAAATTATTAATAAAAAGTAAATTTTATAAAAACCAAATGTCTAATTTTTATATAATAAAAATGGAAATAATCTATTTGCTCTTATCAAAACCATTAAAAAACAATTTAAGTATAGTTTTAAAATAAAATACCTACTTAATCTTGATTAACATTAATGAAAACGATGACAAAAGTGGACACAATCTTCGAATCCTTTTTTCACACAATTTAATTCAACATATAGCATGAATAAAATTTAGTGCTTACGTTAAATTAAATAACAACCAATTGAATCGTTAAGGCAAAGTAAAAAACAGGCAAAAGGTATTCGTAACATGGTTTTCATTTTTCAGTTATACAAATCGTTGTTAAAAAGAATACTGAATAACGTCTTTACATATAAGGCTTCTTGTTTTCAACATATCGCATGAAAACTATAATTATAGTATAATATAAATAATAGGATATTTTCTCTAAAGACAATCCTCCGACCGAAGCAGGTTTTTCTCTTTGGTTAAAATAGGTGATGGGGGCAAAGAAATAAAAAGTTGAAAAGACAATGTCGACTTTTTGCTATAAAACAAATGGGCAATCAATATTTTACCAAACTTTTCTAGATTCGTTCGGTTTCTCAGGACGATTCCCGGTTTTTCATGAACGAATATTTTCAATGAGAAAATGTCTTAAAATAAAAAATTAGATTTGATCAACGATAGGTCAAATAAAATTGAATAATGTTGCGATGTTCCATATTTATCATGATGTTGTTGATGGAATTAATCTTGAAAAGTTGTTGGGTGTATTCATTTCGCGAAATATCCGAAACGAGAAGAACAGTAAACAATAGAACAATTTTAGATATTAAGAAACATAAATATGAAAATAATAATGGATCGTTAACAATACATAAATAATATTATTGTTGTATACTAATAAAATTGTTCAAGTGTTTAATGTAATATTTATAGAGGGTTATATAGGGAATAGTCGCATGATGTGCTTTTAACGTTAAATAAATAAATGAATATGAACATGAATATGCATTTTTCAGAACAATTTTATATTTAGTAGATATTTAGAATAAGAAATCATCTATTTCACATATAAAAAGTAACGACCACTTGTTAATTACTCCTCAAAATGAGCAGTAAGGTCGAAACAATTGTTAGAGGTTTGACAATACATTTTGTTCAAATATACCGAGAACTCTTTTTCTACATTATTCGAAATGTTTCATCAATATTATACCAATAAACGTATTACTATTACATATTAACTCCTAACTCTGGTATTTAATTGCCGATCGCGATTTCGATCTTATAAGAGTTCATCAGCACACCACAGGTAGCATCGATCAAGTTTTATTAAGCAATTTCGCGAAATTCTTACATTATCTATTGCACTTTAAAAAAAATATTTACTTGACTCAAATGTTACATTCCATTTTCCATCTTTACCATCACCGTCTGGTATTCCAGTGGCAGTGCTGACAAAGTCGATACCAGCTCTATGGAAAATAATGCAATTATTAATTTTGGAATTCAATGCGTTTATTTTAAATTTTATTACTCCCCACTTGTTAGCTTTAATTGTATTCCACCTGTGTTGTCCGGTTCAGCAGTAATCAGAAGTGACATACATTTTCTTGTTGGTTCAAAAATTATTGGATATTTTTTTGTTTCATACCACACACCGAGATGCTGGAACACGAATAAGATTATAAACAAATAATTAAAGTTTCTGATTAATGACATGGAAATTAATAAAGAAAAACTTTAGAAATACAAATTTTTAAACCTCTGTTGGTGTGAAATCTGTGACGGTTTCTACTTTTGGACATTGCCCACTTTGAACAATTTGAGCGTCGGAAGAACGAATGAAAATAAACAGCAAAACAACAAAAAAAATGTGCATTTTCAAATTGCAATCTTTACAAAATGATAAGTTCAACTGAAAATGGTGGCAGTGGTTTCACTAAATATACCCATGCAAAACGCGATAGTAAATTATATTTTTATGGCCCATTCAATTCCTTAGTATTTATTGGTATTTAAGACAAAACAATCAAAAAATCAGGTGTGTATCAGTTAGAATGCTCAAACTGTGATGTCATATATATATGTCAGATAGACAGAAATTTTGAAAAACGAATAATATAAATGAAAAATCTATCAAAAATTGTAAAAATACTAGAGGTTGTTCCTACCATTTCATTGTAAGCAAACACAATTTTTCTAATAACGCTTTTAAAATGTACCTATAAACACATATTAAATAATTTTAAGTTTATTTTTCCATAAGAAATCTTGGAAAATGTCGAGAGACCGAAATAATTGTAAGGAACAATTGCTTTGCCAGTAAAAAAAAATAATTAGTTTGTTGTATTTATTTAAACTAATATTAAAGATATTTAGCGAATTTCATATTTATATAGTATTTAATGTTAAGTAGCAGATTCTACTGTCAATAAAATAGATTGAATCTAAATAATTGATTTTGTTATAAAATATTCGTAGCTTCAAGTACCACTACTTCCGAATTCAAGGCTTATAATGCAAATTGGTATAATTTGTTCGGTTTCAAATACCTCCAAAAAAAAATCGCGAAAAAGCTAGCACAACAATATGTGGTCAGAACCATTCCATCTAGAACAAGAATAATCCAGAATTAAGTATTCCGTAATCTATGACATTAAGAAGTAGGCTATGTTAAAGTATTTATTTATTATGTACATCGTATTTATGTATTATCTACGTGAGTGTATACATGTCTATCGATTTATCTGCAATCACAACAAATATACATGTATACGAAATGTGCCTTCCAGTGGCGGCTGTTCAGGTCAAGTAGGTGAAGAGACTCTTCACCTATTTTTTGGAACGAATCGAAATTTATTAAATTTAATTTATAAATAATTATAATTTCTGTTAAATATGTTTGGTGTTTTACAATAAATAAAAAAATCGTATAAAAATGTATGTAAAATTAATGTATCTACTTAGAGTGCTTTCTAATTTCGTGAATATCCCTTATAATGGCCTTAATATAAACAATAAATACCCAAGTGAAGACCTAAGCCTCGTGGCGCAGCTCAGTTGCCACCGTGAAAGCATTGCCACAACAACGAATACGTCAGCGACAAATTTGAAGGCCTAGCGTCTCCAAATAGGGAAGACATTAAGAAGCAACCATTATACGAGGGTAAATCAAATAAACTAAACGGTAATTTTGTAAAATAAATTTATTGATTAATGGTACACACAAACTAAACATTTAACATTTTTAATGTAGTCACCAGTCACTTCTGTGCTCTACACACTTTTGCCACCGATTTCCATTTGGAAGCTTGAATATTCCTTCTTCATAAACAGTTTGAGGGCGAGTTGTCAACCAATTGCGCATATACTCCTCTACTTCTTCATTACTTTCAAATCTTTTGCCTCCAAGTGAGTCTTTCAAGGGCGCGAACAAAATATAATCACAAGACACAATAGTGACAAGTCAGGGCTATAAGGGGACTATAGGGGCTCCAGGGTTCCCCAGCCCAATTCATCCAACTTATTCCTTGTCAAAATCGATTCGGAAGTCTTTCACTGATCCCCGACCTGACCTGTTTTTGATTTTCAGTCAACAACCTTGGAATCCAGCGAGCACCAATTCTTCTAAAGCCAAGTTCATCAGCGACGATTGATTTAACACTCGAACATTCCCGTAGCTGATACCCGTAGCATCTCCAAACTGTGCCTTCAAACGAGTGAAAATTTCCGATGGTTTAACGTTTAACGCCTTCATTAGTTAAGAACTTTATGACGATGCGTTACGCAACAGACGAAGGTACCTTGCGCTCAGTCATGGCTGTACTGCAGACAGAATCGAGCGCAGCTGCTATTTAAATCGGTTTGCTCCTCCCATCGAGCACTCGAATCCTCTAGATCGTAATTCCGTGCTATGCTGAATAGTAAAATTACCGTTTCTATTTCATTTACCCTCGTATAAGGACATAACCGATAAATTTGCAAGTTATAAAATATTGGTAAATGTACCATATGTCTTCGAGTATGAATGATAACACGTATTGTGTGCTAGAAGTCCTGGAGATACTTAATAGTATCTATAACTAAGCTTAACTCCAAATTTTCATATTTCTCGACAAATTCGTGCAATTCTTTAGTAAAGAATCTTCATCAATTTTTTTTGGTACGAACCACCATTGGCATCTATCTGTCTCTTTAACAACAACTTCATCTAGCGTTATTAAATTGTACATAGGTATTGTGACGTGTTTAGTCAGGAAAACACAATTAATCGAACGAAAACAACGAAATTTATTAGCCACCAAAATTAAATTAACTCCAGTCCTGATTAACACAAGCCTACACAATTTTTCACACCAGTAAATCTATTTCTCCCGCCGCCGTATTCGTCGCCACTATTTATACTCGTGTTTCACTGCCTACACTCTATGACTATCACCTGTCTATCGCTCCTGTTACTTGTCAATGCACGATGTAAACAAACTGACTCTGTACGCCTAGTGCACTCGCTTTTATAGTTTTCAGCATTTCTTCCAGAACGTTCTACAGCCTTCCCGTGTTATAATTGTCTTTTTATTGATCGTTGCTAGAATATTCCAGACGTATCTAATAAGGTCATGAATATCCATTATCTATTCCAGGAAGGTGGTGTTAATTAGGACTGAACCAACACAAACCGCAAGTACAGTTTCGTGACAGTATCTATAGGCCTTTTTCATTTCTGCAATAATTAACAATTAAAAACAATATGTTTAGGTGTCTCGAAAATAACTGTTAATAAACTCTATTTACAGAGTTTCATCACCACTATTGCCAATGGTACCCAATTGAGCACAATAATATGTTATTAATAAAATAGTGATTTGGTAAACCTACATGAAATTATACTTCAAGATAAAGCTTGTTTTGCATGCACTGAACGTTCTGCAAATGTTTTGCATGAAACTTAATTTATATTAAAAGAATTTTGAAAATGGGGATAAGGAAGAGGGGTAGCAATTAAGAGTTACTTAAATGTATCTGTTCGTTTATTAAATTATTAGTTTGTCTTTTTTTGTTTACTAATTTCTAAAATTTAATATTGTCATAATTTAAATCTGATTTTATTTACGAAATATAGTATTCAAAGTTAAAAGTTAAAGTTGTAATTGTCTAAGTAATTATTAAAGACTTTCAATAATAACGAAAATTAAATTTATTTAATTACAATTCACATTTACTAATGCATATTATATTTCAATATAATGTTTGTTATTTGTATTAAAACAATTGTAAATTAGATTATGTGAATTGAAAAAACAAAGAAAAACATACATGAAGAAGCCTTAATTATTCTTAACAACCTTTTTGGTCAACCTCTGTAAGATATCTGGTTTCAATTTTATTCTTTTCCATAACTTCTATTGCCTTCGTAATAACTGTTTCTGGTGGATTTCTTTCACGTGTCAAAATGTAGGCATTTTCTGAAATGAAATAATTAAATACTTAAATTTTATGTAATTTTTCTGAAATCAATAATGTTTTTAGAAACCCTGTACTAAACTTTTGTTCAACATGTTAAAATATCAATTCTGTCAAATATTTCAGCTTTTACTTTTAAAGAGTCTCATCCAATTTTTAATGTTAATCAATCAGATAACATCAAATGACATTTTCTATTTACCGTAACTCACCCCTTTATAACAATATATAGATGTATCTAATACGATTTTGTACTTATTATCTTAATACAAATTTGCATTAATTATTATTGGATACTCGTCTTTATGATTTCCCACAAAATTTTGGAAATAGTAATTAACAAAATGCCAACATAAATAAGGTCAAAATTGATTACACAAAAAACAATTTGTACAAAAGAGAAGATCATCTAAACATTCTATGATAATTACGAAGTAGGCACGGCATTCAAAAGTTTAAATAATTCAATTAAAACTTAAAAAATAAATTGTTAATTTACGGTGCTTTTCGATGACTAATGTTTTGATGAATCTATTACTCGAAATAGTTTTAATTAATTTCTTTTTTTTAATTCGCGTATTGTAAAAATCCATTGGTAATTTAAGTATTAGTAAATGAAATTGAACTAATATATAAATAACAGAACAAAGACAACCACCATTAATTGTTCTACATTATTATGGAAACAAAATAAATCTGGAAATAAAACTAACAAATTTTGACTTATAAAAATGTATGGGTTTCGTTTTCCCCCTGTTCGCATTTATATTTTCATTTTTTGTTTTTGTAATTTATTGGCCTTGTTAGTCACACATTTTTTACTTCTCCAATTTTTTGTGTTGTCATGTGCATTTGCTGTCCGTTTCTTTCTTCTGCGATTTATGGTTTTATAATAGTATGTAGTTAATTTACTTCGCCGTTAAAGTTGATTTTTAAAAATAAAAATAATTCAAACTTAAATGAATTTATTTATTAAAAATACGTCGTAACGGGAAGGAACTGTTAATCAAGAGGTGTTGTTGTTTTTAACTCAAGATTACAACTAAACTGTTAATGTGAAACACATCTACAGCTACATGAAAATGCTTACTCTCTACTTTTGCAATTATCTAGAATTTACTGTTCTCACACTTACAGGATGTGTCAGCAGTTACTTATAATAATGTTATCCATGTTTCTACCTTTGATAACTATGTATCATATTTTTTCCCGTTTTAGTATTGCCGTTTCCTATTGTATTATTTTTTCTTTGTCTTCAAATGTGCTTCTAGAGTTTAAGTTAGTTTATAGATTTATTGGGGGTAATAATGTTGTATTTTTTGTGTTTACGTTTTCCCTCCTTTTTGTCTGTTTTGTTGTTTCAAGTGTCGGTGCATCGGAACCACCCCTCCTCTAGGGGCGGTTCTTAAATTCATGTCAATATAAGTATTTCTACAAACAGTTTACAGTTAAGAAAGTTAATACAGTTAATAAAGTTCAATCAATTCATTCAATTTCAACATATTAGATAAAAACATCAAACGTTTAGGAGAGATCATTTTTAGTACATTTAACATATAGCACAAATCAAATCAAGATCTCTATAAACGTATAGTATCAATAACATATAGTTTCAATCAATCAATCATAGTCATTTAATTTTCGTAAATAAGTAGCCTTCACGACGTTCAATAAAATTAGTGTATATAGTTGTAAATAGTTGGGTGTAATAAACAATTAAAATACGAAGTCCGTTTATTGCACCGATTCCCCCATAGGAATCAAAAGAAGTGGCACATCTGTGCACCGGTGAAATAATTTATTTCATCAACCTAATTATACATGGCCCTTCGAGCCGGATGTAAAGTGCATTCGTGATAACAGTTCCACTAATTGCAAGTGATACGTCGTGTAGTGCTACAATTAAAATCATCGTCACCGTTCCTATCATTCAAAGAAGTTCATCAGAAGTCCCCTCCGAATTGGATCTTCAAGAGCCTGGTATCAGCACCATCAACACCGTATTTGAATTAAATCAACAAGTAAGTGCGATATCCTATTGTTTATATTCCTTCCTTTTCCATTCAATTTATTATTGTTTCAATCTCGTCAGCAATGGAAAGTGTAAAGGAATGTGTATCAAAGCGTGCCCAATTTATATCAAGGCTCACTAGATTTAAAAATTATATTAATCCTCTAATAGAAAAAGATTCGATTAATAGTACAGAAATTGTAGAGATCGAGGATCGCCTAACCAATCTTAGTAATTCTTTACGCAAATTTGAAGAAATTTACTTTCAAATCATTAATTTTTCCGACGATCCATCTCACGAAAATGATATGGAACGGTTCGAAAATTCGTTCTATGAAATTACGGCCCAAGCAAAATGCTTAATTTCAAAATCTAAATCAACAAATAGTTCTAATATAGTCGAATCAAGTAGCTCTAACTGTCTAGGACCTGATATGTCAAAATTACCTAATATTAATTTACCCACTTTCAGTGATCAATTTGAAAAAAATAAATTAAATCAGGGTTTATTTAATAACAATAATAATAATAGAGTAAACGTTCCGCATAGTCAAACAAAGTTTTATGTCACTACAACAAGTTTTTGTCATTTTTGTAGAATAACAGATCACACATTATACAACTGTAAGTCTTTTTCAAAATTATCGATAAATAAACGAATTGAAGAGGTTAAACCTTTAAAGCTTTGTTTGAACTGTTTGAAAAAAAAATCATTTAGTTAAAGATTGTGTTGCACAACGATGTAAAACATGTGGGGAAAACCATAATACTATTTTACATTTAGAAATAACAAGTACTGAAAATCAATTAAAGGAACGTGAGCACATTCAGAGACAAATTGTATCACCTGGTCCTTCTCATATTAACGAATTATTAGAAAATAAATCTGTAACACTTTTAAATTATTCAACAATTGATAAAGACGTCAATCAAACTACTTTTTTATCATCTGCGTTAGTTAATGTTAAAGATAGCCATGGCAAATTTCAAACAATAAGAGTACTTTTAGATTCTAATCTCTATAAACGTATAGTTTCAATCAATCAATCAATCAATCAATCATAGTCATTTAATTTTCGTAAATAAGTAGCCCTCACGACGTTCAATAAAATTAGTGTATATAGTTGTAAATAGTTGGGTGTAATAAACAATTAAAACACGAAGTCCGTTTATTGCACCGATTTCCCCATAGGAATCAAAAGAAGTGGCACATCTGTGCACCGGTAAAATAATTCATTTCATCAACTAATTAAACACCCCCCCCCCTTGTCGCCATTAGTTATTTTCTACATTCACAGTTTAAGTCTAAATGAGAGAGATCTAGTAAGTAGTAAAAAATAAAAGTTTATAAATAGCCATTACGCTGATGCAACCTTCCTTTGAAGCTGGACTAATAAAGGCTGCTTTATGCCCATTGTGAGCTCAAAAAGGATATTACTCTTATTCACATTGATAACTCTTTATAATTTCTCAAATTGTTCCTTATACGGAATTCAACAATACTTCCCTAAACAAGTAATGTCATCCAGAGAATTTCACGAATATAGGTCTAAATGCATTTTTTGTTACCATCTCTTTGAGTTTACCAATTTTTTAAAATATTAAAACATTGCTTCATTTTTCATTTTCTGCAGTGCGCAAATGCACCTTCGTCATTTTTCACATGTCATGTAAACCTTCTATTAAGGAAACTCAATGAACCGATAGATTTCATTAATAATGCATCCACCCAATAAATACACTTTCGCATGAAATCGAAACATGTACCAGTTATAATCTATTTAAGTCAGATCGGAAATAATATCACTAATAAGTACTCACGAAAATTTATAACATATGTTTTTAAAAATATTTCCGTACAAGTCCAAACCATTGAATAGGAAACATAATCGGTGCCCAGAATCCAATATGGTTCTGAATCAAGCGCTGTAAAAAAGAAATTATTAATAAAAAGTAAATTTTATAAACGCCAAGTGTCTAATTTTTATATAATAAAAATGGAAATAATCCACTTGCTCTTATCAAAACCATTAAAAAACAATTTAAGTATAATTTAAAAATAAAATACCTACTTAGATCCTGATTAACATTAATGAAAACGATGACAAAAGTGGACACAATTTTCGAATTCTTGCAACACACAATTTAATCCAACTTGCAGCATGAATACAATTTAGTGCTTACGCCAAAATTAAATAACAACCAATTGAATAGTTAAGGCAATGTAAAAAACAGGCAAAAGGTATTCGTAACATGTTTTTCATTTTTCAGTTATACAAATCGTTGTTAAAAAGAATACTGAAGAACGTCTTTACATATAAGGCTTCTTGTTTTCAAAATTTCAAATGGAAACAATAATTATAGTATTACATAAATAACAGGATAATTTTTCTAGACAATCCTCTAATTGACCGAAGCAGGTTTTTCACTTTGCCTAAAAGGGGTAATGGGGGCAAAGAAATAAAAATTTTAAAAGACAATGTCGACTTTTTGCTATAAAACAAATCGGCAATCAATATTTTACCAAACTTTTCCAGATTCGTTCGGTTTCTCATGACGATTCCCGGTTTTTCATGAACGAATATTTTCAATGAGAAAATTTCTTAATATAAAAAAAACCTTCGATCAACGATAGGTCAAATAAAATTGAATAATGTTGGGTTGTTCCATATTTATCATGATGTTGTTGATGGAATTAATCTTGAAAAGTTGTTGGGTGTATTCCTTTTGCGAAATATCCGAAACGAGTAGGAAATGAATATTATTACCTTAAAAACCATATCATTCAACTTTTCCCTACATAAACCCTGCATTAAATATGCAGTAAACAATAGAACAATTTTAGGTATTAATAAACATAAATATGAAAATAATAATGGATCGTTAACAATACATAAATAATATTATTGTTGTATACTAATAAAATTGTTCCAGTGTTTACTGTAATATTTATAGAGAGTTATATAGGGAATAGTCGCATGATGTGCTTTTAACATTAAATAAATAAATGAATATGAACATGAATATGCATTTTTCAGAACAATTTTACATTTAGTAGGTATTTAGAATAAGAAATCATCTATTTCACATATAAAAAGTAACGACCACTTGTTTATTACTCCTTGAAAATGACCAGTAAAGTCGAAGCAATTGTTAGAGGTTTAACAAACCATTTAGTTGAGACTTACCGAGAACTCTTTTTCTACATTATTCGAAACGTTTCATCAATATTATACCAATAAACGTATTACTATTACATATTAACTCCTAACTCTGGTATTTAATTATTGGTCAGAAATTTATCGAAATCAGCAGGTGCCGATCGCGATTTCGATTTTATAAGAGTTCATCAGCACATTATCTATTGCACTTTAAAAAAAATAAATGTTTATTTACCAGACTCAAATGTTACATTCCATTTTCCATCTATACCATCACCGTCTGGTATTCCAGTGGCAGTGCTGACAAAGTCGATACCAGCTCTATGGAAAATAATGCAATTATTAATTTTGGAATTCAATGCGTTTATTTTAAATTTTATTACTCCCCACTTGTTAGCTTTAATTGTATTCCACCTGTGTTGTCCGGTTCAGCAGTAATCAGAAGTGACATACATTTTCTTGTTGGTTCAAAAATTATTGGATATTTTTTTGTTTCATACCACACACCAAGATGCTGGAACACAAATAAGATTATAAACAAATAATTAAAGTTTCTGATTAATGACATGGAAATTAATAAACAAAAGCTTTAGAAATACAAATTTTCAAACCTCTGTTGGTGTGAAATCAGTGACGGTTTCTACTTTTGGACATTGCCCACTTTGAACAATTTGAGCGTCGGAAGAACGAATGAAAATAAACAGCAAAACAACAAAAAAAATGTGCATTTTCAAATTGCAATCTTTACAAAATGATAAGTTCAACTGAAAATGGTGGCAGTGGTTTCACTAAATATACCCATGCAAAACGCGATAGTAAATTATATTTTTATGGTCCATTCAATTTCTTAGTATTTATTGGTATTTAAGACAAAACAGTCAAAAAATCAGGTGTGTATCAGTTAGAATGCTCAAACTGTGATGTGATATATGTCTATATATATAAGTCAAATAGGCAGAAATTTTGAAAAACGAATAATATAAATGAAAAATCTATCAAAAATTGTAAAAATACTAGAGGTTGTGCCCACCATTTCATTGTAAGCAAACACAATTTTTCAAATAATGCTTTTACAATGTTCCTATAAACACATATTAAATAATTTTAAGTTTATTTTTCCGTAAGAACTCTTTGAAAATAGTCGAGGGATCGAAATAATTGTAAGGAACAATTCTTTGCCAGTAAAGAAATTTAATCAGTTTGTTTTATTTATTTAAACTGATATTAAAGATGTTTTACGAATTTCCCACCGAAAATACAGCCTTTAATGTTAAGTAGCAGATTCTACTGTCAATAAAATAAATTGAAACTAAATAATTGATTTTGTTATAAAATATTCGTAGTTTCAAGTACCACTACTTCCGAATTCAAGGCTTATAATGAAAATTGGTATAATTTGTTCGGTTTCAAATACCTCCAGAACAAATCGCGACAAAGTTAGCACAACAAAATGTGGTCAGAACCATTCCATCTAGAACAAGAATGATCCAGAATTAAGTATTCCGTAATCTATGGCATTAAGAAGTAGGCTATGTTAAAGTATTTATATATTATGTAGACCGTATTTATGTATTATCTACGTGAGTGTATACATGTCTATCGATATATCTGCAATCACTACAAATATATACACATAATGTTATTACCAGTGGCGGCTGTTCAGGTGAAGTAGGTGAAGAGACTCTTCACCTATTTTTTGGAAAGAATCAAAATTTATTAAATTTAATTTATAAATAGTTATAATTTCTGTTAAATATTTTTGTTGTTTTACAATAAATAAAAAATCGTATAAAAAAGTATGTAAAATTAATGTATCTACTTAGAGTGCTTTCTAATGTTGTGAATATCCCTTATAATGGCCTTAATATAAACAATAAATACCCAAGTGAAGACCTAAGCCTCGTGTCCCAGCTCAGTTACGTCAGCGACAAATTTGAAGGCCTAGCGTCTCCAAATAGGGAAGACATTAAGAAGCAACCATTATACGAGGGTAAATCAAATAAACTAAACGGTAGATTCGGAAGTCTTTCACTGATCCCCGACCTGACCTGTTTTTGATTTTCAGTCAACAACCTTGGAATCCAGCGAGCACCAACTTTTCTAAAGCCAAGTTCATCAGCGACGATTGATTGAAGACTCGAACATTCCCGTAGCTGATACCCGTAGCATCTCCAAACTGTGCCTTCAAACGAGTGAAAATTTCCGATGGTTTAACGTTTAACGCCTTCATTGGTTAAGAACTTTATGATGATGCGTTGCGCAACAGACGAAGGTACCTTGCGCTCAGTCATGGCTGTACTGGGGACAGAATCGAGCGCAGCTGCTACTTAAATCGATTTCCTCCTCCCATCGAGCACTCGAATCCTCTAGATCGTAATTCCGTGCTAAGCTGAATAGTAAAATTACCGTTTCTATTTCATTTACCCTCGTATAAGGACATAACCGATAAATTTGCAAGTTATAAAATATTGGTAAATGTACCATATGTCTTCGAGTATGAATGATAACACGTATTGTGTGCTAGAAGTCGCTGATATACTTAATAGTATCTATAACTAAGCTTAACTCCAAATTTTCATATTTCTCGACAAATTCGTGCAATTCTTTAGTAAAGAATCTTCATCAATTTCTTTTGGTACGAACCACCATTGGCATCTATCTGTCTCTTTAACAACAACTTCATCTAGCGTTATTAAAGTGTACATAGGTATTGTGACGTGTTTAGTCAGGAAAACACAATTAAACGAATGAAAACAACGAAATTTATTAGCCACTAAAATTAAATTAACTGCAGTCCTGATTCACACAAGTCTACACAATTTTTCACACCAGTAAATCTATTTCTCCCGCCGCCGTATTCGTCGCCACTACTTATACTCGTGTTTCACTGCCTCCACTCTATGACTATCACCTGTCTATCGCTCCTGTTACTTGTCAATGCACGATGTAAACAAACCGACTCGGTTCGCCCAGTGCACTCGCTTTTATAGTTTTCAGCATTTCTTCCAGAACGTTCTACAGCCTTCCCGTGTTATAATTTGGTAGAATATTCCAGACGTATCTAATAAGGTCATGAATATCCATTATCTATTCCAGGAAGGTGGTGTTAATTAGGACTGAACCAACACAAACCGCAAGTACAGTTTCGTGACAGTATCTACAGGCCCTTTTAATTTCTGCAATAATTAACAATTAAAAACAATATATTTAGGTGTCTCGAAAATAACTGTTAATAAACTCTATTTACAGAGTTTTATCACCACTATTTCCAATGGTACCCAATTGAGCACAATAATATGTTATTAATAAAAGAGTGATTTGGAAAATTTACATAAAATTATACTTCAACATAAAGTTTTTTTTTGCATGCACTACATCATCTGCAAATGTTTTGCATGAAACTTAATTTATATTAACAGAATTTTGAAAATGGGGATAAGGAAGAGGGGTAGCAATTAAGAGTTACTTAAATGTATCTGTTCGTTTATTACATTATTAGTTTGTCTTTTTTTGTTTACTAATTTCTAAAATTTAATATTGTCATAATTTAAATCTGATTTTATTAACGAAATACAGTATTCAAAGTTAAAGTTAAAAAGTTGTAATTGTCTAAGTAATTATTAAAGACTTTTAATAATAACGAAAATTAAATTTATTTAATTACAATTCACATTTATTAATGCACATTATATTTCAATATAATGTTTGATATTTGTATTAAAACAATTGTAAATTAGATTATGTGAATTGAAAAAACAAAGAAAAACATACATGAAGAAGCCTTAATTATTCTTAACAACCTTTTTGGTCAACCTCTGTAAGATATCTGGTTTCAATTTTATTCTTTTCCATAACTTCTATTGCCTTCGTAATAACTGTTTCTGGTGGATTTCTTTCACGTGTCAAAATGTAGGCATTTCCTGAAATGAAATAATTAAATACTTAAATTTTATGTAATTTTTTCTGAAATCAATAATGTTTTTAGAAACCCTGTACTAAACTTTTGTTCAACATGTTAAAATATCAATTCTGTCAAATATTTCAGCTTTAACTTTTAAAGAGTCTCATCCAATTTTTAATGTTGATCAATCAGATAACATCAAATGACATTTTCTATTTACCGTAACTCACCCCTTTATAACAATATATAGATGTATCTAATACGATTTTGTACTTATTATCTTAATACAAATTTGCATTAATTATTATTGGATACTCGTCTTTATGATTTCCCACAAAATTTTGGAAATAGTAATTAACAAAATGCCAACATAAATAAGGTCAAAATTGATTACACCAAAAACAATTTGTACAAAAGAGAAGATCATCTAAACATTCCATCATAATTACGAAGTACGTACGGCATTCAAAAGTTTAAATAATTCAATTAAAACTTAAAAACTACATTGTTAATTTACGGTGCTTTTCGATGACTAGCGTTTTGAGGAATCTATTACTCGATATAGTTTTAATTAATTTTTTTTTTAATTCGCGTATTGTAAAAATCCATTGGTAATTTAAGTATTAGTAAATGAAATTGAGCTAATATATAAATAACAAAACAAAGACAACCACCATTAATTGTTCTACATTATTATGGAAACAAAATAAATCTGGAAATAAAACTAACAAATTTTGACTTACAAAAATGTATGGGTTTCGTTTTCCCCCCTTGTCGCCATTAGTTATTTTCTACATTCACAGTTTAAGTCAAAATGAGAGAGATCTAGTAAGTAGTAAAAAATAAAAGTTTACAAATAGCCATTACGCTGATGCAACCTTCCTTTGAAGCTGGACTAATAAAGGCTGCTTTATGCCCATTGTGACAGCTGATAACTCTTTATAATTTCTCAAATTGTTCCTTATACGGAATTCAACAATACTTTCCTAAACAAGTAATGTCATCCAGAGAATTTCACGAACATAGGTCTAAATGCAGTTTTTGTTACCATCTCTTTGAGTTTACCAATTTTTTAAAATATTAAAACATTGCTTCATTTTTCATTTTCTGCAGTGCGCAAATGCACCTTCGTCATTTTTCACATGTCATGTAAACCTTCTATTGAGGAAACTTAATGAACCGATAGATTTCATTAATAATGCATCCACCCAATAAATATACTTTCGCATGAAATCGAAACATGTACCAGTTATAATCTATTTAAGTCAGATCGGAAATAATATCATTAATAAGTACTTACGAAAATTTATATTTACATCTTTTCTTACAAATATTTCCGTACAAGTCCAAACCACTGAATAAGAATCATAATCGGTGCCCAGAATCCAATACGGTTCTGAATTAAGCGCTGTAAAAAAGAAGTTATTAATAAAAAGTAAATTTTATAAAAACCAAGTGTCTAATTTTTATATAATATAAATGGAAATAATCCATTTACTCTTATCAAAACCATTAAAAAACAATTTAAGTATAATTTTAAAATAAAATACCTACTTAGATCTTGATTAACATTAATGAAAACGATGACAAAAGTGGACACAATTTTCGAATTCTTTCAACACACAATTTAATCCAACTTGCAGCATGAATAAAATTTAGTGGTTACGTTAAAATTATATAACAACCAATTGAATAGTTAAGGCAAAGTAAAAAACAGGCAAAAGGTACTCGTAACATGTTTTTCATTTTTCAGTTATACAAATCGTTGTTAAAAAGAATACTGAAGAACGTCTTTACATATAAGGCTTCTTGTTTTCAAAATTTCAAATGGAAACAATAATTATAGTATTACATAAATAACAGGATAATTTTTCTAGACAATCCTCTAATTGACCGAAGCAGGTTTTTCACTTTGCCTAAAAGGGGTAATGGGGGCAAAGAAATAAAAATTTTAAAAGACAATGTCGACTTTTTGCTATAAAACAAATGGGCAATCAATATTTTACCAAACTTTTCTAGATTCGTTCGGTTTCTCAGAACGATTCCCGGTTTTTCATGAACGAATATTTTCAATGAGAAAATGTCTTAAAATAAAGAATACATTCGATCAACGATAGGTCAAATAAAATTGAATAATGTTGCGATGTTCCATATTTATCATGATGTTGTTGATGGAATTAATCTTGAAAAGTTGTTGGGTGTATTCCTTTTGCGAAATATCCGAAACGAGTAGGAAATGAATATTATTACCTTAAAAACCATATCATTCAACTTTTCACATATGAAAATAATAATGGGTCGTTAACAATACATAAATAATATTATTGTTGTATACTAATAAAATTGTTCAAGTGTTTAATGTAATATTTATAGAGGGTTATATAGGGAATAGTCGCATGATGTGCTTTCTAACGTTAAATAAATAAATGAATATGAACATGAATATGCATTTTTCAGAACAATTTTACATTTAGTAGGTATTTAGAATAAGAAATCATCTATTTCATATATAAAAAGTAACGACTATTTGTTAATTACTCCTTGAAAATAACCAGTAAGGTCGAAACAATTGTTAGAGGTTTGACAATCCATTTTGTTCAAACATACCGAGAACTCTTTTTCTACATTATTCGAAACGTTTCATCAATATTATACCAATAAACGTATTACTATTACATATTAACTCCTAACTCTGGTATTTAATTATTGGTCAGAAATTTATCGAAATCAGCAGGTGCCGATCGCGATTTCGATCTTATAAGAGTTCATCAGCACACCATAGGTAGCATCGATCAAGTTTTATTAAGCAATTTCACGAAATTCTTACATTATCTATTGCACTTTAAAAAAAATAAATGTTTATTTACCTGACTCAAATGTTACATTCCATTTTCCATCTTTACCATCACCGTCTGGTATTCCAGTGGCAGTGCTGACGAAGTCGATACCAGCTCTATGGAAAATAATGCAATTATTAATTTTGGAATTCAATGCGTTTATTTTAAATTTTATTACTCCCCACTTGTTAGCTTTAATTGTATTCCACCTGTGTTGTCCGGTTCAGCAGTAATCAGAAGTGACATACATTTTCTTGTTGGTTCAAAAATTATTGGATATTTTTTTGTTTCATACCACACACCGAGATGCTGGAACACGAATAAGATTATAAACAAATAATTAAAGTTTCTGATTAATGACATGGAAATTAATAAACAAAAGCTTTAGAAATACAAATTTTCAAACCTCTGTTGGTGTGAAATCAGTGACGGTTTCTACTTTTGGACATTGCCCACTTTGAACAATTTGAGCGTCGGAAGAACGAATGAAAATAAACAGCAAAACAACAAAAAAAATGTGCATTTTCAAATTGCAATCTTTACAAAATGATAAGTTCAACTGAAAATGGTGGCAGTGGTTTCACTAAATATACCCATGCAAAACGCGATAGTAAATTATATTTTTATGGCCCATTCAATTTCTTAGTATTTATTGGTATTTAAGACAAAACAATCAAAACATCAGGTGTGTATCAGTTAGAATGCTCAAACTGTAATGTTATATATATATGTCAGATGAAAAACGAATAATATAAATGAAAAATCTATGAAAAATTGTAAAAATACTAGAGGTTGTTCCCACCATTTCATTGTAAGCAAACACAATTTTTCTAATAAAGCTTTTAAAATGTACCTATAAACACATATTAAATAATTTTAAGTTTATTTTTGCGTAAGAACTCTTTGAAAATAGTCGAGAGATCGAAATAATTGTAAGGAACAATTACATTGCCAGTAAAAAAATAATTAGTTTGTTGTATTTATTTAAACTAATTTTAAAGATATTTTGCAAATTTAATATTTATATAGTATTTAATGTTAAGTAGCAGATTCTACTGTAAATAAAATAAATTGAAACTAAATAATTGATTTTATTATAAAATATTCATAGTTTCAAGTACCACTACTTCCGAATTCAAGGCTTATAATGCAAATTGGTATAATTTGTTCGGTTTCAAATACCTCCAGAACAAATCGCGACAAAGTTAGCACAACAAAATGTGGTCAGAACCGTTCCATCTAGAACAAGAATGATCCGGAATTAAGTATTCCGTAATCTATGACATTAAGAAGTAGGCTATGTTAAAGTATTTATTTATTATGTACACCGTATTTATGTATAATCTACGTGAGTGTATACATGTCTATCGATATATCTGCAATCACTACAAATATATATACATAATGTTTTTACCAGTGGCGGCTGTTCAGGTGAAGTAGGTGAAGAGACTCTTCACCTATTTTTTGGAAAGAATCGAAATAAATTAAATATAATTTATAAATAATAATAATTTCTGTTAAATATTTTTGTTGTTTTACAATAAATAAAAAAATCGTATAAAAAAGTATGTAAAATTAATGTATCTACTTAGAGTGCTTTCTAATTTTGTCAATATCCCTTATAATGGCCTTAATATAAACAATAAATACCCAAGTGAAGACCTAAGCCTCGTGGCGCAGCTCTGTTGCCACCGTGAAAGCATTGCCACAACAACGGATAAGTCAGCGACAAATTTGAAGGCCTAGCATCTCCAAATAGGGAAGACATTAAGAAGCAGCCATTATACGAGGGTAAATCAAATAAACTAAACGGTAATTTTGTAAAATAAATTTATTGATTAATGGTACACACAAACTAAACATTTGACATTTTTAATGTAGTCACCAGTCACCTCTGTGCTCTACACACTTTTGCCACCGATTTCCATTTGGAAGCTTGAATATTCCTTCTTCATAAACAGTTTGAGGGCGAGTTGTCAACCAATTGCGCATATACTCCTCTACTTCTTCGTTGCTTTCAAATCTTTTGCCTCCAAGTGAGTCTTTCAAGGGCGCGAACAAAATATAATCACAAGGGCTATAAGGGGATAGTCCCTATAGAGGGGCTCCAGGGTTCCCCAGCCCAATTCTTCCAATTTATTCCTCGTTGAAATCGATTCGGAAGTCTTTCACTGATCCCCGACCTGACCTGTTTTTGATTTTCAGTCAACAACCTTGGAATCCAGCGAGCACCAATTTTTCTAAAGCCTAGTTCATCAGCGACGATTGATTGAACACTCGAACATTCCCGTAGCTGATACCCGTAGCATCTCCAAACTGTGCCTTCAAACGAGTGAAAATTTCCGATGGTTTAACGTTTAACGCCTTCATTGGTTAAGAACTTTATGATGATGCGTTGCGCAACAGACAACGATACCTTGCGCTCAGTCATGGCTGTACTGGGGACAGAATCGAGCGCAGCTGCTACTTAAATCGATTTGCTCCTCCCATCGAGCACTCGAATCCTCTAGATCGTAATTCCGTGCTAAGCTGAATAGTAAAATTACCGTTTCTATTTCATTTACCCTCGTATAAGGACATAACCGATAAATTTGCAAGTTATAAAATATTGGTAAATGTACCATATGTCTTCGAGTATGAATGATAACACGTATTGTGTGCTAGAAGTCCTGGAGATACTTAATAGTATCTATAACTAAGCTTAACTCCAAATTTTCATATTTCTCGACAAATTCGTGCAATTCTTTAGTAAAGAATCTTCATCAATTTTTTTTGGTACGAACCACCATTGGCATCTATCTGTCTCTTTAACAACAACTTCATCTAGCGTTATTAAATTGTACGTAGGTATTGTGACGTGTTTAGTCAGGAAAACACAATTAAACGAACGAAAACGACGAAATTTATTAGCCACTAAAATTAAATTAACTGCAGTCCTAATTAACACATGCACAATTTTTCACACCAGTAAATCTATTTCTCCCGCCGCCGTATTCGTCGCCACTACTTATACTCGTGTTTCACTGCCGCCACTCTATGACTATCACCTGTCTATCGCTCCTGTTACTTGTCAATGCACGATGTAAACAAACTGACTCGGTCCGCCCAGTGCACTCGCTTTTATAGCTTTCAGCATTTCTTCCAGAACGTTCTACAGCCTTCCCGTATTATAATTGTCTTTTTATTGATCGTTGCTAGAATATTCCAGACGTATCTAATAAGGTCATGAATATCCATTATCTATTCCAGGAAGGTGGTGTTAATTAGGACTGAACCAACACAAACCGCAAGTACAGTTTCGTGACGGTATCTATAGGCCCTTTTAATTTCTGCAATAATTAACAATTAAAAACAATAAAAATTGGATTGATTCAGCCGTTACTCTGTGATAATTCATCTTTACTATAAATTAATAAACACTACTTTGTTTATTATCACTTTTTTATTTACAAATCCTTTTGACTATAGTTTCCACAAAAAAGCTTGTCATTGAATTATTCATTTGACAATGACAAGCTTCTTCATATATATTTGTAGTGATTGCAGATATATCGATAGACATGTATACACTCACGTAGATAATACATAAATACGGTGTACATAATAAATAAATACTTTAACATAGCCTGCTTCTTAATGTCATAGAATACGGAATAATTCTGGATCATTCTTGTTCTAGATGGAATGGTTCTGACCACATTTTGTTGTGCTAACTTTGTCGCGATTTGTTCTGGAGGTATTTGAAACCGAACAAATTATACCAATTTGCATTATAAGCTTTGAATTCGGAAGTAGTGGTACTTGAAACTACGAATATTTTATAACAAAATCAATTATTTAGATTCAATTTATTTTATTGACAGTAGAATCTGCTACTTAACATTAAAGACTGTATTTTCGGTGGGAAATTCGTAAAACACCTTTAATATCAGTTTAAATAAATAAAACAAACTGATTAAATTTCTTTACTGGTAAAGAATTGTTTCTTACAATTATTTCGATCTCTCGACTATTTTCAAAGAGTTCTTACGGAAAAATAAACTTAAAATTATTTAATTTGTGTTTATAGGTACATTTTAAAAGCGTTATTAGAAAAATTGTGTTTGCTTACAATGAAATGGTGGGAATAACTTCTAGTATTTTTACAATTTTTGATAGATTTTTCATTTGTATTATTCGTTTTTCAAAATTTATGCCTATCTGACATATATATATGACATCACAGTTTGAGCATTCTAACTGATACACACCTGATGTTTTGATTGTTTTGTCTTAAATAGCAATAAATACTAAGAAATTGAATGGACCATAAAAATATAATTTACTATCGCGTTTTGCATGGGTATATTTAGTGAAACCACTGCCACTATTTTCAGTTGAACTTTGCAATTTCAAAATGCACATTTTTTTTGTTGTTTTGCTGTTTATTTTCATTCGTTCTTCCGACGCTCAAATTCACAGTGGAAATTGTCCAAAAGTAGAAACCGTCACCGATTTCGCACTATCAAAGGTTTGAAAATTTGTATTTCTAAAGTTTTTGTTCATTAATTTCCATGTCATAAATTAGAAATTTAATTTATTTGTTTATAATCTTATTCGTGTTCTAGCATCTCGGTGAGTGGTATTTAACTAGAAAATATCCATTCATCGTTGGTCTAAGAAGATATTGTACGTCATTTCTGTTTACTGCTGAACCGGACAACAAAGTTGGAATACAAATAAAGCTAAAAAGTGGAGAGTAATAAAATTTAAAATAAACGCATTTAATTCCAAAATTAATAATTGCATTATTTTCCATAGTGATGTTAACTACGATGTCAGCAATGCCACTGGAATACCAGACGGTGATATAAAAGATGGCAAATTGAATGTAACATTTGAGTCAGGTAAATAAACATTTATTTTTTGTAAAGTACAATAGATAATGTAAGAATTTCGCGAAATTGCTTAATAAAACTTGATCGATGCTGCCTAAGGTGTGCTGATGAACTCTTATAAAATCGAAATCGCGATCGGCACCTGCTGATTTCGATTAATTTCTGACCAATAACTAAATTCCAGAGTTAGGAGTTAATATGTAATAGTAACAGGTTTATTGGAATAATCTTGATGAAAAATTTCGAATAATATAGAAAAAGAGTTCTCGGTAAGTCTTAACTAAATGTTTTGTTAAACCTCTTACAATTGTTTCGACTTTACTGGTCATTTTCAAGGAGTAATAAACAAGTGGTCGTTACTTCATTTGATTATTACTAGAGATGTAAAAAATTATTTATACGATGTTTATATGTGAAATAGATGATTTCTTATTCTAAATACCTACTAAATGTAAAATTGTTCTGAAAAATGCATATTCATATTCATATTCATATCCATTTATTTATTTAACGTTAGAAAGCACATCATGCGACTATTCCCTATATAACCCTCTATAAATATTACATTAAACACTTGAACAATTTTATTAGTATACAACAATAATATTATTTATGTATTGTTAACGATCCATTACTATTTTCATATTTATATTTATTAATATCTAAAATTGTTCTATTGTTTACTGTATAATTCATGCAAGGTTTATGTAGGGAAAAGTTGGATGATATGGTTTTTAAGGTAATAATATTCATTTCCTTCTTGTTTCGGATATTTCGCAAAAGGAATACACCCAACAACTTTTCAAGATTAATTCCATCAACAACAGCATGATAAATATGGATCAACGCAACGTTATTCAATTTTATTTGAATGTATTTTTTATTTTAAGACATTTTCTCATTGAAAAAAATCATTTATTCGTGCATGAAAAACCGGGAATCGTCATGAGAAACCGAACGAATCTAGAAAATTTTGGTAAAATACTGATTGTCCATTTGTTTTATAGCAAAAAGTCGACATTGACTTTTAAACTTTTTATTTCTTTGCCCCCATTACCCCTTTTAACCAAAATGAAAAACCTGCTTCGGTCAATTAGAGGATTGTCTAGAAAAATTATCCTGTTATTTATATAATACTATAATTATAGTTTCCATTCGAAATTTTAAAAACAAGAAGCCCTATATGTAAAGACGTTCTTCAGTATTCTTTTTAACAACGATTTGTATAACTGAAAAATGAAAAACATGTTACGAATACCTTTTGCCTGTTTTTTACTGTGCCTTAACTATTCAATTGGTTGTTATTTAATTTCAACGTAAGCACTAAATTTCATTCATATTGCAAGTTGGACTAAATTGTGTGTTGAAAAAATTCGAAAATTGTGTCCACTTTTGTCATCGTTTTAATTAATCCAAGCAGGTGTTTTGCCAATTGTTTTATATTAAAATATACTTGAATTGTTTTTTAATGGTTTTCACAAGAGCAAGTGGATTATCTCCATTTTTATTATATAAAAATTAAACACTTACTTATTACAAAATTTACTTTTTTTTAATACTTTCTCTTTTACAGACCCTGATCCAGAAGTGTATTCGATTCTTGGCACCGATTATGATTCCTATTCAGTGGTTTGGATTTGTACGGAAATATTTCTAACAAACAATGTTATAAATGTTGGTAAGTACTTATTAATGATATTATTTCCGATCTGACTTAAATAGATTATAACTGGTACATGTTCTGATTTCATGCGGAAGTATATTTGTTGGGCGGATGCATTATTAAAGAAAATTATTGGTTCCTTGAGTTTCCTTAATAGAAGGTTTACATGACATGTGAAAAATGACGAAGGTGCATTTGCGCACTGCAGAAAATGAAAAATGAAGCAATGTTTTAATATTTTAAAAAATTGGTAAACTCAAAGAGATGGTAACAAAAAATGCATTTAGACCTATGTTCGTGAAATTCTCTGGATGACATTACTTGTTTAGGAAAGTATTGTTGAATTCCGTATAAGGAACAATTTGAGAAATTATAAAGAGTTATCAGCTGTGAATAAGAGTAATATCCTTTTTGAGCTCACAATGGGCATAAAGCAGCCTTTATTAGTCCAGTTTCAATGGAAGGTTGCATCAGCGTAATGGCTATTAATAAACTTTTATTTTTTACTACTTACTAGATCTCTCTCATTTAGACTTAAACTGTGAATGTAGAAAATAACTTATGGCGACAAGGGGGGAAAACGAAACCCATACATTTTTGTAAGTCAAAATTTGTTAGTTTTATTTCCAGATTTATTTTGTTTCCATAATAATGTAGAACAATTAATGGTGGTTGTCTTTGTTCTGTTATTTATATATTAGTTCAATTTCATTTACTAATACTTAAATTATCAATGGATTTTTACAATACGCGAATTAAAAAAAATTAATTAATTAAAACTATATCGAGTAATAGATTCATCAAAACATTAGTCATCGAAAAGCACCGTAAATTAACAATTTATTTTTTAAGTTTTAATTGAATTATTTAAACTTTTGAATGCCGTGCCTACTTCGTAATTATCATAGAATGTTTAGATGATCTTCTCTTTTGTACAAATTGTTTTTTGTGTAATAAATTTTGACCTTATTTATGTTGGCATTTTGATAATTACTATTTCCAAAATTTTGTGGGAAATCATAAAGACGAGTATCCAATAATAATTAATGCAAATTTGTGTTAAGATAATAAGTATAAAATCGTATTAGATACCTATATATTGTTATAAAGGGGTGAGTTACGGTAAATAGAAAATGTCATTTTAATGTTATCTGATTGATTAACATTAAAAATTGGATGAGACTCTTCAAAAGTAAAAGCTGAAATATTTGACAGAATTGATATTTTAACATGTTGAACAAAAGTTTAGTACAGGGTTTCTAAAAACATTATTGATTTCAGAAAAAATTACATAAAATTTAAGTATTTAATAATTTCATTTCAGGAAATGCCTACATTTTGACACGTGAAAGAAATCCACCAAAAACAGTTATTACGAAGGCAATAGAAGTTATGGAAAAGAATAAAATTGAAACCAGATATCTTACAGAGGTTGACCAAAAAGGTTGTTAAGAATAATTAAGGCGTCTTCATGTATGTTTTTCTTTGTTTTTTCAATTCACATAATCTAATTTACAATTGTTTTAATACAAATAACAGACATTATATTGAAATATAATGTGCATTAATAAATGTGAATTGTAATTAAATAAATTTAATTTTCGTTATTATTAAAAGTCTTTAATAATTACTTAGACAATTACAACTTTTTAACTTTAACTTTGAATACTGTATTTCGTAAATAAAATCAGATTTAAATTATGACAATATTAAATTTTAGAAATTAGTAAACAAAAAAAGACAAACTAATAATTTAATAGACGAACAGATACATTTAAGTAACTCTTAATTGCTACCCCTCTTCCTTATCCCCATTTTTAAAATTCTGTTAATATAAATTAAGTTTCATGCAAAACATTTGCAGAACGTGCAGTGCATGCAAAACAAGCTTTATGTTGAAGTATAATTTTATGTAAGTTTACCAAATCACTGTTTTATTTATAACATATTATTGTGCTCAATTGGGTACCATTGGAAATAGTGGTGATAAAACTCTGTAAATAGAGTTTATTAACAGTTATTTTCGAGACACCTAAATATATTGTTTTTAATATAAATGAATAAACACTACTTTGTTTATTATCACTTTTTTATTTACAAATCCTTTTGACTATAGTTTCGACAAAAAAGCTTGTCATTGTCAAACGAATAATTCAATAGGCAGAAATTTTGAAAAACAAATAATATAAATGAAAAATCTATCAAAAATTGTAAAAATACTAAGGTTATTCCCATCATTTCATTGTAAGCAAACACAATTTTTCCAATAACGCTTTTAAACACATATTAAATAATTTTAATAAGTTTATTTTTCCGTAAGAACTCTTTGAAAATGGTCGAGAGATCGAAATAATTGTAAGGAACAATTCTTTACCAGTAAAGAAATTTAATCAGTTTGTTTTATTTATTTAAACTGATATTAAAGGTGTTTTACGAATTTCCCACCGAAAATACAGTCTTTAATGTTAAGTAGCAGATTCTACTGTCAATAAAATGGATTGAATCTAAATAATTGATTTTGTTATAAAATATTCGTAGTTTCAAGTACCACTACTTCCGAATTCAAAGCTTATAATGCAAATTGGTATAATTTGTTCGGTTTCAAATACCTCCAGAACAAATCGCGACAAAGTCAGCACAACAAAATGTGGTCAGAGCCATTCCATCTAGAACAAGAATGATCCAGAATTAAGTATTCCGTAATCTATGACATTAAGAAGTAGGCTATGTTAAAGTATTTATATATTATGTACACCGTATTTATGTATTATCTACGTGAGTGTATACATGTCTATCGATATATCTGCAATCACTACAAATATATATACATAATGTTTTTACCAGTGGCGGCTGTTCAGGTGAAGTAGGTGAAGAGACTCTTCACCTATTTTTTGGAAAGAATCGAAATAAATTAAATTTAATTTATAAATAATTATAATTTCTGTTAAATATTTTTGTTGTTTTACAATAAATAAAAAAATCGTATAAAAAAGTATGTAAAATCAATGTATCTACTTAGAGTGCTTTCTAATGTTGTGAATATCTTTTATAATGGCCTTAATATAAACAATAAATACCCAAGTGAAGACCTAAGCCTCGTGGCGCAGCTCAGTTGCCACCGTGAACGCATTGCCACAACAACGGATACGTCAGCGACAAATTTGAAGGCCTAGCGTCTCCAAATAGGGAAGACATTAAGAAGCAACCATTATACGAGGGTAAATCAAATAAACTAAACGGTAGATTCGGAAGTCTTTCATTAATCCCCGATCTGACCTGTTTTTGATTTTCAGTCAACAATTCCCGTAGCTGATACCCGTAGCATCTCCAAACTGTGCCTTCAAACGAGTGAAAATTTCCGATGGTTTAACGTTTAACGCCTTCATTGGTTAAGAACTTTATGATGATGCGTTGCGCAACAGACGAAGATACCTTGCGCTCAGTCATGGCTGTACTGGGGACAGAATCGAGCGCAGCTGCTACTTAAATCGATTTCCTCCTCCCATCGAGCACTCGAATCCTCTAGATCGTAATTCCGTGCTAAGCTGAATAGTAAAATTACCGTTTCTATTTCATTTACCCTCGTATAAGGACATAACCGATAAATTTGCAAGTTATAAAATATTGGTAAATGTACCATATGTCTTCGAGTATGAATGATAACACGTATTGTGTGCTAGAAGTCCTGGAGATACTTAATAGTATCTATAACTAAGCTTAACTCCAAATTTCCATATTTCTCGACAAATTCGTACAATTCTTTAGTAAAGAATCTTCATCATTTTTTTTTGGTACGAACCACCATTGGTATCTATCTGTCTCTTTAACAACAACTTCATGTAGCGTTATTAAAGTGTACATAGGTATTGTGACGTGTTTAGTCAGGAAAACACAATTAAACGAACGAAAACGACGAAATTTATTAGCCACTAAAATTAAATTAACTGCAGTCCTGATTCACACAAGTCTACACAATTTTTCACACCAGTAAATCTATTTCTCCCGCCGCCGTATTCGTCGCCACAACTTATACTCGTGTATCACTGCCGCCACTCTACGACTATCACCTGTCTATCGCTCCTGTTACTTGTCAATGCACGATGTAAACAAACTGACTCGGTCCGCCCAGTACACTCGCTTTTACAGTTTTCAGCATTTCTTCCAGAACGTTCTACAGCCTTCCCGTGTTATAATTGTCTTTTTATTGATCGTTGCTAGAATATTCCAGACGTTTCTAATAAGGTCATGAATATCCATTATCTATTCCAGGAAGGTGGTGTTAATTAGGACTGAACCAACACAAACCGCAAGTAAAGTTTCGTGACAGTATCTATAGGCCTTTTACATTTCTGCAATAATTAACAATTAAAAAAAATAAAAATTGGATTTATTCAGCCGTTACTCTGTGATAATTCATCTTAATTATAAAACACTACTTTGTTTATTATCACTTTTTTATTTACAAATCCTTTTGACTATAGTTTCGACAAAAAAGCTTGTCATTGAATTATTCGTTTGACAATGACAAGCTTTTTTGTCGAAAGGATTTGTAAATAAAAAAGTGATAATAAGCAAAGTAGTGTTTATTCATTTATATTAAAAACAATATATTTAGGTGTCTCGAAAATAACTGTTAATAAACTCTATTTACAGAGTTTCATCACCGCTATTGCCAATTGTACCCAATTGAGCACAATAATATGTTATAAATAAAATAGTGATTTGGTAAACTTACAATGAAACATAATGCTTGTTTTGCATGCACTGCACGTTCTGCAAATGTTTTGCATGAAGCTTAATTTATATTAACAGAATTTTGAAAATGGGGATAAGGAAGAAGGGTAGCAATTAAGAGTTACTTAAATGTATCTGTTCGTTTATTAAATTATTAGTTTGTCTTTTTTTATTTACTAATTTCTAAAATTTAATATTGTCATAATTTAAATCTGATTTTATTTACGAAATTTAGTATTCAAAGTTAAAAGTTAAAGTTGTAATTGTCTAAGTAATTGCTAAAGACTTTTAATAATAACGAAAATTAAATTTATTTAATAACAATTCACATTTATTAATGCACATTATATTTCAATATAATGTTTGATATTTGTTTTAAAACAATTGTAAATTAGATTATGTGAATTGAAAAAACAAAGAAAAACATACATGAAGACGCCTTAATTATGCTTAACAACCTTTTTGGTCAACCTCTGTAAGATATGGGGTTTCAATTTTATTCTTTTCCATAACTTCTATTGCCTTCGTAATAACTGTTTCTGGTGGATTTCTTTCACGTGTCAAAATGTAGACATTTTCTGAAATGAAATTATTTTCTGAAATCAATAAAGTTTTTAGAAACCCTGTACTAAACTTTTTTTCAACATGTTAAAATATCAATTCTGTCAAATATTTCAGCTTTTACTTTTGAAGAGTCTCATCCAATTTTTAATGTTAATCAATCAGATAACATTAAAATGACATTTTCTATTTACCGTAACTCACCCCTCTATAACAATATATAGATGTATCTAATACGATTTTATACTTATTATCTTAACACAAATTTGCATTAATTATTATTGGATACTCGTCTTTATGATTTCCCACAAAATTTTGGAAATAGTAATTAACAAAATGCCAACATAAATAAGGTCAAAATTTATTACACAAAAAACAATTTGTACAAAAGAGAAGATCATCTAAACATTCATGATAATTACGAAGTAGGTACGGCATTCAAAAGTTTAAATAATTCAATTAAAACTTAAAAAATAAATTGTTAATTTACGGTGCTTTTAGATGACTAACGTTTTGATGAATCTATTACTCGATATAGTTTTAATTAATTTCTTTTTTAATTCGCGTATTGTAAAAATCCATTGGTAATTTAAGTATTAGTAAATGAAATTGAACTAATATATAAATAACAGAACAAAGACAACCACCATTAATTGTTCTACATTATTATGGAAACAAAATAAATCTGGAAATAAAACTAACAAATTTTGACTTACAAAAATGTATGTGTTTGGTTTCCCTCCCCTTGTCGCCATTAGTTATTTTCTACATTCACAGTTTAAGTCTAAATGAGAGAGATCTAGTAAGTAGTAAAAAATAAAAGTTTATAAATAGCCATTACGCTGATGCAACCTTCCATTGAAGCTGGACTAATAAAGGCTGCTTTATGCCCATTGTGAGCTCAAAAAGGATATTACTCTTATTCACATTGATAACTCTTTATAATTTCTCAAATTGTTCCTTATACGGAATTCAACAATACTTCCCTAAACAAGTAATGTCATCCAGAGAATTTCACGAATATAGGTCTAAATGCATTTTTTGTTACCATCTCTTTGAGTTTACCAATTTTTTAAAATATTAAAACATTGCTTCATTTTTCATTTTCTGCAGTGCGCAAATGCACCTTCGTCATTTTTCACATATCATGTAAATCTTCTATTAAGGCAACTCAAGGAACCGATAATTTTCTTTAATAATGCATCCACCTAATAAATATACTTTCACATGAAATCAGAACATGTACCAGTTATAATCTATTTAAGTCAGATCGGAAATAATATCATTAATAAGTACTTACCAGCATGTATAACATCTTCTGTTACAAATATTTCCGTACAAGACCAAACTACTGAATAGGAATCATAATCGGTGCCCAGAATCGAATACACTTCTGGATCAGGGTCTGTAAAAAAGAAAGTATTAAAAAAAAGTAAATTTTATAATAAGTAAGTGTCTAATTTTTATATAATAAAAATGGAAATAATCCACTTGTTCTTATCAAAACCATTAAAAAACAATTTAAGTATAAGTTTAATATAAAACAATTGGCAAAGTACCTGCTTAGATCTTCATTAACATTAATTAAAACGATGTCAAAAGTGGACACAATTTTCGAATTTTTTCATCCACAATTTAATTCAACTTGCAGCATGAATAAAATTTAGTGCTTACGTTAAAATTAAATAACAACCAATTGAATAGTTAAGGCAAAAGGTATTCGTAACATGTTTTTCATTTTTCAGTTATACAAATCGTTGTTAAAAAGAAGACTGAAGAACCTCTTTACATATAAGGCTTCTTATTTTCAAAATAACGAATGAAAACTACAATTATAGCATAATATAAATAACAGGATATTTTTTCTAAAGACAATCCTCCAAGTGACCGAAGCAGGTTTTTCTCTTTGTTTAAAAAGGGTGATGAGGGCAAAGAAAAGACGATGTCAAATTTTTGCCTTAAAACATTTTATCAAAATTTTCTAGATTCGTTCGGTTTCTCATGACGATTTCCGGTTTTTCATGCACGAATAAATGATTTTTTTCAATAAGCAAATGTCTTAAAATAAAAAATACATTCGATCAACGATAGGTCAGATAAGATTGAATAACGTTGCGTTGCTCCATATTTATCATGCTGCTGTTGATGGAATTAATCTTGAAAAGTTGTTGGGTGTATTCCTTTTGCGAAAAATCCGAAACAAGAAGGAAATGAATATTATTACCTTAAAAACCATATCATCCAACTTTTTCCTACATAAACCTTGCATGAATTATACAGTAAACAATAGAAAATTTTAGATATTAATAAACATAAATATGAAAATAGTAATGGATCGTTAACAATACATAAATAATATTATTGTTGTATACTAATAAAATTGTTCAAGTGTTTAATGTAATATTTATAGAGGGTTATATAGGGAATAGTCGCATGATGTGCTTTCTAACGTTAAATAAATAAATGAATATGAATATGAATATGAATATGCATTTTTCAGAACAATTTTACATTTAGTAGGTATTTAGAATAAGAAATCATCTATTTCACATATAAACATCGTATAAATAAATTTTTACATCTCTGGTAATAATCAAATGAAGTAACGACCACTTGTTTATTACTCCTTGGAAATGACCAGTAAAGTCGAAACAATTGTAAGAGGTTTAACAAAACATTTAGTTAAGACTTACCGAGAACTCTTTTTATAAATTATTCGAAATGTTTCATCAAGATTATACCAATAAACCTGTTACTATTACATATTAACTCCTAACTCTGGAATTTAGTTATTGGTCAGAAATTAATCGAAATCAGCAGGTGCCGATCGCGATTTCGATTTTATAAGAGTTCATCAGCACACCTTAGGCAGCATCGATCAAGTTTTATTAAGCAATTTCGCGAAATTCTTACATTATCTATTGCACTTTACAAAAAATAAATGTTTATTTACCTGATTTAAATGTTACATTCAATTTGCCATCTTTTATATCACCGCCTGGTATTCCAGTGGCATTGATGACATCGTAGTTAACATCACTATGGAAAATAATGCAATTATTAATTTTGGAATTAAATGCGTTTATTTTAAATTTTATTACTCTCCACGTTTTAGCTTTATTTGTATTCCAACTTTGTTGTCCGGTTCAGCAGTAAACAGAAATGACGTACAATATCTTCTTTGATCAACGGTATGTGGATATTTTCTAGTTAAATACCACTCACCGAGATGCTAGAACACGAATAAGATTATAAACAAATAAATTAAATTTCTAATTTATGACATGGAAGTTAATAAACGAAAACTTTAGAAATACAAATTTTCAAACCTTTGATGGTGTGAAATCGGTGACGGTTTCTACTTTTGGACATTTTCCACTGTAAATTTGAGCGTCGGAAGAACGAATGAAAATAAACAGCAAAACAACAAAAAAAATGTGCATTTTGAAATTGCAATCTTTACAAAATGATAAGTTCAACTGAAAATGATGGCAGTGGTTTCACTAAATATACCTACGCAAAACGCGATAGTAAACTGTATTTTTATGGTCCATTGTATATAATATATGTAGGTAGGAAACATCATAAATATTATTTTGATCATATCAGGTCAATACTTAGGCCGACGATCACAATTTCATATCAATTAAATATTCCTTGATCTTATTAAAATCACATTTAACTTTCTTCGTACCTAGTGCCACTTAATTGAAATTAAAAAAATACCTTTATCCAGATCCTATCTCATTTGAAATTTCTTGAATTAAACTGCATACATGGTGACACAATGGTATAATTGTTTCTAGTTCACGAGCAAAATTTGTCTAATCAAGTAAGATCTTGAAACTGGTAACTAAATATCTCTTATTCAGCCTGAAGGCTCCCTGTTAAATCTATCTGGCTATTGGTGTTATAGGAAATAATTTAACTGCTGCTTCCACATTTGATAAACTGGCGGAACAATTTACAGACATTTAGACATATGTACACTTTCAGGGCTGTTGTGCCGTGGTCAACGTCTTCCCTCTTCTCGATGCGACGCTTCGCCAGATCTTACTTCTGAAAAGTGTATATATGTCTGAATACAACGCCGGCCGTGAAAGCCTGATAACAACAATTTACGGACACCTCAGCAATCCCAAATCAGCAAAACTAATAGAATTGTGAACTCTCCTTCTGGAATTTACAATATCAAAAATAAAAATTGCGAAAAGCAGTATATGGGTTAAAGCCGTAAGGGCAGTTAACATTAAGCTTACGCAAAAATTAAAATATGCTCCGACAAAACACTAAAAGAAAAAAGAACTTTCTTGTGTTTCATTCCCACCAGCTACTCGTGCTGGTGGGCGGGCAGTCCCTCCGACCTACGCTGCAGTGCAAAGCCGGAAGGTACGGCGTAAGGCCCTCCTCACCCTCCTTGTAGGAATCGTGAGAACGGGTGGATGGTGTGGTTAGGGAGAGAAATATGAGACGGACGAAATGAAAACAGAATAGAAGTGAAAGATTATCTGTGGAATATTACTGCCCCAGCATTTGCCTAAGTGATCCAAGGAAACCACAGAAAACTTGGACCAGAGCTGCCAGACCTGGGACAATATACTGACCAAGAACAAATTTTCTTTTTCTGGTAATGTGTAGTGATGAGCGATACCGTGATTTTTTGGTAATCGTCGTGTTTCGTTACTGTGAGTTTTTTATATCAGTGATTTTACAGCATTATAAAGAAATTGTTTCCGATTTCATTCTATTATTTTCTTGACATTAAATTGTGTACTACTTCATACAAAATACATTCATTCAATAATTATTTCAATTAAAATTAAATTTATTTGTTAAAATCTGCGAAATGTCAATGCAAATTATAGAAATAAATTACTTATATACTACAAATTGTGTGAATTGTGTATAGATTGTACACATCTAACCACCGTTATTTATTAATAACTGTTAACAATACAACAATGAAAAATAATTAAGCCGTTAAACTTATTTTTCACAATCGTCCTGGTTGATCTCTCTGAGAGGTTCAGCTTTGATATTAATCTTTTCCAAAACTACCAAATTAAAAATTCTGGAAACGTTGGTGGAGTTCTAAAACAAACTGTATAGCTCAAACCTCAAATCCAAAACACGACAAAGCTATCCAGTTTGTTCTAAAGCTAGTAAAGTTTTAGTAATAACACTTTGTGGTGGTTTTCTTTCATGTGTCAGAATCCAAACAGTTTATGAAATAAAATATATACGCATAGGTTACTTTTTTCTGAAATAAAATGTTTTTTAGACAGTCTGCAAAACAATCACTTATTGAGCTAAAGTCGTAAGAATTTGTGAATTGAATTATATTTTCAAGCTTTTTATAAGTACAAAAGAAAAAATCGTTTGAAAAAAAGAAAAAGTCGTTTAAGATAAAAGAAATATTTGGAAATGGACAGTTTTAGAAAGGTATTTGTACTTATTTACTTCTATCTACGTGTTCTTCATGGAAATTTATGTTCATAGTATATAAATAAACCACAATTATCTTTGCACAATTTATGTAATTTATACTAAATAATTGTTTCGCCTTCTTGAAATTGTTTTTTTTTTTCGGGGAAGGGAGCAAATCTTCGAAAGACGCCCAGTCGTCCTTGTAAGGCCCTCTTCTTTCAGGAATCGGGGGCCTGTTTGTTTGGGTGGTGGGGTTAGGGACAATAAGCTGAAACGGACGAAATGAAAACAGAAGAGATGTGAAAGATTATCTGTAGAATATTACTGCTCCAGCATTTGTCTAAGTGATCCAAGGAAACAATAGAAATGTTAGACCAGAGCAGACGGACCTGGGTTCGAACCGGTGATCTCCCGAATGCTAAGCAATGATTTAGACCACGCCGCTTGGTTTCAAACTAAATAACATCCGGACTTATATAGTATATACCTATTCTAAGGGGCAGGGTAGGAAAGAGGTTAAGCAAGGGTAAATTATTGAGATCCAATTGGTCATTCAGGAGTGAATCTGAATCTGTTTATTTATGTTGTCCTTCTTCGGGTGTACAGGCCGTCGTCGGTTGGAATTGCTTCCTAACGTTTCGCTAGCACGAGTGGCGAGCTTCTTCAGAGGTCTATCCATTTTCGCTGTTGGTTGTAGACTACAACAGACAACATCAGTTCGTCAACTGGTCGCGAAAGCCTTAATCAATTTGTCTGTTTATTTATTTCAATCGTTTCTAAAAGAGAATGTAGAATTTCTAAATTTTCCTTGAAAACCTTATTTTCTTCGTTGAGATGTTTGGCGCAGTGTGAATCTTGTTTTTGTGTTTAAAACATCTGTACTCGCTGATACGTTTTCTAGACGATCGTCCTGAACGTTTCAGACTCAACTTTAACTCAATCATCATAATTCCCTTTCAGTGTCAAGCATTAAAAGTTTCATTTCTAACATTCTGCAGTAAATGAATTTCTTATTAAAAATTCATTTTATTACCGCATTAGAAAGAAATTATTTCGGATTTCATTCCATTATTTTCTTGAAATTAAATTGTATGCCACTTCGTATGAAAAAAACAACATTCATTCAATAATCATGTCAGTTAAAATTAAATTTATTTGATAAAAATTTCTTTCCTTTTGTTTGTTTTTTATTTCATTATTCTCATACTGTATAGTTTACTCTTTACATATAATACAAAAGACCTATAATAATTATGCCAAATTAACAGTATTTAATTACAATTTACATTTTTTAATGAACATTATATTTAATATAATATTTGATGTTTATGTTAAAAGAATTGTAAAAATGTATTATTTGATGTAACGGTGAAGCCAAAGAAAATATGAAGATGGTAGAGTTATTATTCACAATTTTCTTGGTTGCTCTTTATAATATTTCTGATGTGGTGTTGATTCGTATCCAAAACTTCTAATGCCCTCTGAATTACTGTTTCTGGTGGATTTCTTTCACGTGTCAAAATCCAGATATTTTCTGAAATAATATTATTAAATACATAAATATTAAAAGTAGAAAATAGGAGACTGTGGTAAAAGAATATTTAAATAAAGAAAGACTCACCCTGATTACCACTAACTAAATTTTATATGAGCGGACACGTGTTTCGTCCACTTCACACGTGGGCATTATCAACGCGAGTGTGAAATGGCCGAAACACGTGTCCGCTCATATTAAATTTAGTTAGTGGTAATTATGGCGAAACTTTCTTTATTCAAAATAAATATTATGTTATTTTTTCTGAAATCAAAAACTTTTCTAGAAACTCTATATGAAACTTTTGTTCAAGATGTTAAAAATATAATTCTGTCAAATATTTAAGCTTTCAATTTTAAGGAGTGTCCCCCTACGTTTAATGTTACTCAATTAGGTAAAATTACAATGTCATTTTTTTAATTACCATAACTCACCCTTTTTTAATGACAAAATGGTGTATCTAATACAATTTTCAACTTATTATCTTAATACAAATTTTACGTTACTTATTATTGGACACTCGTCTCTATGATTTCACACAAAATTTTGAAAGTTATAATCAACCAGACGCCAACATAAATAATGTCAAAGTTTATTACACAAGAAACAATTTTTAGAAAAGAGATCATCAAAAGTTTCCATGACAATTAACGAGTAGGCATGGCATTCAGAAGACTAAATAATTCAATTAAAAATTAAAAATGAAATGTTAATTAACGGTGCTTTTCGGTAACTAATATTTTGACAAATCTATTACTTCGATACAGTTTTAATTAACATTTTCAATCGAAACAATCTCAAAATATAAAACTTAGCTCTTTTCACTCTTTTATACACAGGCTCTTTCGATTCCCTTATCCCAAAATTCCTTCAAAATAGAAACCACTATTTTGAAACAGATCGCAGCTATAATAATGGCTACAGTAGCCACATTATCGAACAAATGATAAATAAAAAACAGAAAAAACGATTATACAATCAACTCTATCCTAATATAACAAGTAAAACAGACAAAAAATTCTGTTTTATTAATTATATACCTAAAGTAAGCACTAAAATTCAAAATAGATTATTAAAACATTATATCAAACCAATAGTAGTAAACAAATAGAATTTAGGTTCTCTATTAGTAAACAATAATGAGCGACTAGAGAAAACCGAAAAAAGTGGTGTATATGAAATAAAATGTAAAAATTGCAATTCCATATATTTAGGACAAACTGGTCGTTCAATAAAAACACGTTTAATTGAGCATCAAAAAACAATAACTCATCTCTCAAAAAATACTAACTTTGTAAACCATTTCGTACAAAACAATCATACATTAGACATAAATAATTTCTAATTGCTACATACACAAAATAAAGGTAAAAGGTTAGATTTACTGGAAATCCTATAAATTACAAGAGCAAATAACAATAGCAAAATTTTATTGAACGACCAAATAGATTTTGGGGTTTCCCCCTTATTAAAAGTTGTTACAGGTAGAGAAGACTTAGAATAATATTATCACTAATAAAAATCCAGGTATTTCAGTCTATTTAAGAAAAAATTTTACCCATTCTGATTTAGTTACTTTATAACTCTTTGATAATGGCATAATAGCCGAAACATATGTTAGAGATTTTTCAAATAAAAATGGTGAAACAAAACCAAGTGTTTATTTTCTTGAATTTATTTTGAATAATGTTTCACCAAGAGTTAAGCCAGAACACAATTAATATTATTAATATTTTGTAATTCGCAAATTGGTAATTAATGTATTAATAAATTAAATTCGGCTAAGCAAGAAAATAACCATTAGTTGTTCTATACTACTTTGGAAAAAAAATAAACCTAGAAATAAAATCAACAAATTTCCCCACCTTGTCGCCTTTTGTTATTTTTTTGATACTATGCATAGACATTCTTTTTTGAATGATTGTTCTTCGAAATCTTTGAGTAATAGTACAAACTAATTGAATATAAGAACATGGGCTTCCACGACTTAGATCTAAATAGAGAAAACTAGAACTGTAAGGATCTAAAGATCTAAAAATCCAACGTCCGCCGGTGCTTAGAGAATTCGCTGTTATTGGAGAGAAGTTTAGATTGGAAGCACAAAACACAGCATCATTACGAGAATTTCGCATAAAATCAGGAAATAACCAGTAATAATTGATCCAAATGCAGATTGACAATCATTTAATTAATAAGTACTTACGAACATTCAGACTATGTATATTAATACAAGACCAAACCACTGAATAAGTTGTATAATCGGTCCCCAAAATCCAATACGGTTTTGGAAAAGGCGAACTTACTGTAAAAAAAATTATAAAAAGTAAATGGTTACATTACACAATAACTAAGTGTGTAATTTTTAAATATTCAAAGTAGAATATCCACCAGCTGTTATGCAAACAATTAAAACAACCAGATGTCGTCTGTATTTACATTTGAATCATGGGTGGAAGTTAGGTAGGACTTTTACATGTCTCGATCTACTGCCAAAAATAATTGGCAAAATATCTGCTTAGATCTTGATTAATATTCATGAAAACGATAATAAAAGTGGACACAATTTTGTAATTCTTTCTTCACACAATTTTATTCAATTTGTAGCGTGAATAAAATGTAGTGCTTACGTCAAAATTAATTAACAACCGATTGAATAGTTAAGGCAAATTAAAAAATAGGCAAAATAGGACGAAACCGGTCGTGGATATGGCTTTCGTTACACTGTGCCTACTGTGTACGACGCGTTCGAAATGTGGGATCTGTGATCCTTAAAATTTAGACGAAAAAGGATTTTAATGCCTCCTTTTTTTTAATATGAAAATATATTTGTAACATGTTTTTCATTTTTTAGTATACAATAATACAAATCGTTATTAAAACAAAGGCACTGAAGGACGTTTTTACATGTAAGGCTTCTTATTTTGAAAATATCAAATGAAAACTATAATTTTAGGATAATATAAATAACAGGATAATTTTTCTAAAGACAATCCTCTAAGTGACCGAAGCAGGTTTTTCTTTTTGGTTAAAAGGGTGATGGAGGCAAAGAAATAAAAGGTCTAAGATAATGTCGAATTTTTGCTATAAAACAAACAGGCAATCGGTATTTTACCAAAATTTTTTAGATTCGTTCGGTTTCTCAGGACGATTCCCGTTTTTCATGCACGAATTAATGAATTTTTTCAATGATAAAATGTTTTAAAATTAAAAATTACATTCGATCAACAATACGTCAAATAATATTAAAAAATGCTGAGACGTTGCATATTTATCATGATGTTGTTGATGGAATTCATCTTGAAAAGTTGTTGGGTGTATACATTTCGGGAAATATCTGAAATGAGAAGGAAATTCCCTACATAAACCCTGCATGAATAATACAGTAAACAATAGAACAATTTTAGATATTAATAAAAAATAAATGTATGTTTTTTAACGTCTTAGTTACTCTCAATATGAAATAATAATGGATCGTTAATAATACATAAATAATATTATTGTTGTTTATTAAAAAATTGTTCAATTGTTTAATGCAATATTCATACAGGGTTATATAGGGAATAGTCGCATGATGTTTAACCTTAGAAGTTAAATAAATAAATAAATATTTCGAATACATTTTTCAGAACAATTTCACATTAAGTGTTTGGAATATGAAATCATCATTTCACATTTAAACATCGTAACAATAATTTTCAACATCTCTGGTAATATTCAAATAATGTAACAGAACATAAATTAAAATTGTACATGAAAACTACACACATTGTTCCTCTCATATACATTTGTTCCTTATTTTTGTAATAGCACGATATTAGGTACATGTGATCAAATTATAGAGGAAACATAAACGCACTAACTACGAAAATTTTTAGACCTCGATAACATCAACCATGAACATATTTTATTAATACTGAAAATGTCTTAAATCCGTTATATAGTTATATATATATATATATATATATATATATATATATATATATATATATATATTATTATTATTATTATTATTATATAGAATTATGTTAATTTTGTTTTGATCCGAACGGTAAAGACTCGGTGAAAATTGTTATATACCTTTTGTCATTGTTAAAGTTAAATTAGAAATTCTAACAGATCGAAACATTTCAATTCAATCAATAAAGATAATTTTATTTGTAAATTTTGTATAAAGATATTTACAGATTAATAAACTACTTTTTACGACATTTAAAGACGAATCTTTCAATTATTTATTTAAGATTATAAAAACGGGGAATGCTATTACATTAGAGGGGGTAATTGAGAAAAGGGGAGGAAAATTCTGAGATATTCAATTGGAACGGTGAATTTAATCTTCCATCGAAGTGGCGTATTTTAAAATTTTGGTAAAATTTGTTTGTACAATAAATTTTCAAAAACAAAAACAATGCAAAATAACAAAAAATCCATACTTTCTATTTTATTTTTTACATTATTGCATATAACTACTATTTCAGAAGATATAGATACTGCTTCATAACAAAAAACGTAGATGTAGTTTCCTTTAAAATGTCGTGTTAAAGAATTGTTTTGAATAAAAATAGACTCAGATACAGCCGTTCAAAGTTAGCTATGTTCTTCGATTTTCATCACGTTTACATTGATATAGGCTTAATTATTATTTATTTTATAACATAATTGATTTTCATCCAATTAGCAAAAGGAATTAATTAATTATAATAAAAGAATATTGAATGATGCTAATTTATACGAAAGAACACCTGCACCACAGACTTTACTCAATAAAATGACTTGTTGAATTTGAATATTAAATTGACTTATTACACGATATTATATATATAAATATATTTTACCTAAGACATATGTTACATTCCATTTTCCATCACCGACCACTTTTCCGTTACCATTTAGGACGTGATATTGTCCAGTTCTACAAGAAACATGTTATTATTCATTTTGGAATTAAATACGTTTATTTAAAAACTTACATATTACTTTTGTACTTGAATTCTATTCCAATTTTGCCTTCAGATTCCTCAGAATACGTTTCTGAGGTACATTTTCCTCCTAGATCGAAAATTACTGGATAACTACTACTTTGATACCACACACCGAGATACTAGAATAAAGTGATAATAAAGAAATAATTAAAAATATATCTAAAATTTGAACCTTTGATTGTGTGAAATTAGCAACAGTTTTTAGATTTGGACAGTCTCCTGAATTAATAATTTGAGCATCGGAAAAACGACTTAATCTAAACAGCAAAACCACAAACAAGACACTCATTTTTAAACTGTAATTTTCCATTAAAAATGATGGCAGTAGTTTCACTAAATATACCTATGCAAAACGCGATAGTACAATATACTTTTATGACCCATTTAATCACTGCGATACGAGGGTAAATCAAATATAAAACAGTAATTTTACTATTTAGACTAGCACGTAATTCCGATCTAGAGGATTCGATGCTCGAGTGTTATTTGGTTTCTGAGGAGGGGGAAATCGGCTTAGGTAGCAGCTGCGCTCGGTTCTGTCCGCAGTACAGCCATAATGAGCGCAAGGTACTTTCATCGCATCATCATAAAGTTTTTAACCAATGGAAAATTTCACTCGTTTGAAGGCACTGTTTGCGCTGTTTGGTAATGCTACAGTGTCTCAGAATCGAGTGTATCAATAACGTGAGTCAGAGCATTCAGGGATGGGCGAGAACGTGTCGAAAATGAAAGTCATGATCGACTCCCAAGAACAAGTCTCACAAATGACAACATTCCTACTGTTCAGGAGCTTGTTGAAGGTGATAGGTTATAGCCGGTTAACTATTGAATAAATCTCATCAGAAGTGGGTATGTCGGTATCAGCTATGGAATGTTCGAGTGTTCAATCCATCATCACTAATGAACTTGGCTTTAGCAAAATTAGTGCTCGTTGGTTGTTGACCAAAAATTAAAAACAGGTCAGGTCGGAGATCAGTGAAAGACGAAAGACTTCCGTTCTTTTTTTGAAGGGTATCGTCAGTTGTGATGAGATGTGGGTCCACCACTACACTCCCGATTCAAAAATGGCGAGTAAGGTGTGGGGAAAAAAGGATGAAGGCTGTCCTGTGCCCTTTCAAAGCCAAAACCCCTCTCTCATTCGGAAAAGTGCTTGCGACGATTTTCTTTGATTCAAGGATTTGTATGAGTTTTACTCATTGATTTTCTTCACGATCAACGAACAGTGAATGGTAAGCCGCATTCTATTGTTGAGTTGTTACAGTCGACAAAAATCGCGTATCGAGGCATTCCACTGCCCATTCGAGACGCCATCCTACTTCATGACAACGCCAGGCCACACACCGCAGTTTTGACAAGGAAAAAATTAGAAGAAATGCTCTGGGAAACCCTCGAGCATCCCCCCTATAGCCCTGACTTGTCACTATTGTGATTTGTGATTATTTGTTGTTTGCGCCCTTGAAAAAATCACTTGGAGGAAAAATATTTAAAAGCAATGAAGAAGTGGAGGAGTATGTGCGCAATTGGCTGACAATGACAACTCGCCCTCAAACTTTTTTTTTAAGAAGGAATATTCAAGCTTCCAAATCGGTGGCAAAAGTGTGTAGTGACTACATTGAAAAATGTTAAATGTTTAGTTTGTGTGTACCATTAACCAATAAATTTATTTTACAAAATTACTATTAATATTTGATATACCCTCGTATATGTATGTAGGTAACATCATAAGCGTTATTTTGATCACTAGAGAGAAACAATAACTATCACATATCAGGTCAATACTTAGGCCGACTACCACAATTTCACACCAGTTAAATATTCCTTGATCTTATTAAAATCATATTTAACATTATTCGTACCCAGTGGCACTTAATCCTCCACTCTGGCAACTTCAACAGAATTCTAACCAAGAACATATTTATTTTAGTGTTCCCTTCTCATAAAACACTGCCGCCTGACTTGTTAATCACTGCATCACAACTGTTTTGACTTCGTCATCGTCTTGCAGACACTGACCGCCCAGATGTTTCTTTAAGTGCAGGAAAAAATGGTATTCACTGGGCGCCAGAGCAGAGCTGTACAGAGGATGATCTAGAGTCTCCCAGTGAAAATATGTGATAAGATCTTTGGTCCGATCGGCCACATGCGGACGGGCATTGTCATGCTCAAAGTCTTTTGTTCTGGATTGCACGGCGAAGATTGTTCATTGTCTCACAATAAGCTGCCGCATTGATTGCCTTATTACGAGGCAGAAACTCCATAGTTGCGATAACAAAGGGAGAAAGTAGTCGTAGGAACGTTTCGGACTCAACCTCAACTCAATTGTCATAATTGTCGTTCAGTGTCAAGTATTAGAAATGTAATTTCTAACATTCAGTTATAAGTGAATTTCCAATCAAATATTCATTTTATTACCGCACTATAAAGAAATTACTTCGGATTTCATTCTATCATTTTCTTGAAATTAAATTGTATACCATTCCATAAAAAAAACATTCATTCAATAATCATTTCAATTAAAATTAAATTTATTTTATAACAATTGATACATGTTAACGCATATTATAAAAATATATTACTTATCTACTACAAAATGTGTGAATTGTGTATAGGTTGTAAACATCTAACCACTGTTTTCTTTATTAAAAACTATTAATAATGTTACAATAAAAAATCATTAAAAAATCAAGATTATTGTTCACAATCGTCCTGGTTGGTCTCTCTGAGAGGTTCGGTTTTGATATTATTCTTTTCCAAAACTAGTAAAGCTTTATTAATAACACTTTGTGGTGGTTTTCTTACACGTGTCAAAATCCAGACAGTTTCTGAAATAAAATAAATATAATTTTGGATTCAACTGAAACAACTACTCCGAGGACTAATTAATGAATGAATTACACTGTTAATTCCGAACGATTATTAGACGAAGATAACAATCCAAAAAACGAAGGTAATAAAATCCTTTTTCGTCTAATTAGAAAGAATCACAGATCCCACATTTGGAACGCGTCCTACACAGTAGGCACAGCGCACCGAAAGCCTAATCCCACGACCAGTTTCGACCTATCGAGTTTCATCAGTTGGGCGCTGGCAGAAAGGCTTTTACAAGTTATATAATGATTAATAAGTCGAAACCGGTCGTGGGATATGACTTTCGGTGCGCTGTGCCTACTGTAGGATCTGTGATTCTTTGTAATTAGAGGAAAAAAGATTTTAACACCTTCTTTTTTGGATTGAAATAAAATATGTACGTGTAGATTACTTGTTTTTGAAATTAAAAATTTTTTTAGACACCCCCTACCAAACTCTTTTCCAAAATAATTGTGTGGATATTTGAACATTCAGTTTTAACTTTAATGCGTGTCTTACAATTTTTAATGTTAATCGATTAAATAACATTACATTGACTTTTATTAAATTACGATATCCCACAAGTTTTTAAAGCATAAAATAACCGTTTTATTTGTATACAGCTAAATTGTTTTATCTCAAACGATTTTGTACCGATTTGAGCTTAGAGTCGTATGAATTTGTTAACTGGCTTACATTTCTATGGTTTTCATAAATACAAAAGAAAAAATCGTTTCAGATAAAAGAAAAAAATCGTTTGAGATAAAAGAAAAAAATCGTTTGAGATAAAAGAAAAAAATCGTTTGAAATAAAAGAAATATTCAGCTATGGGCACTTTTAAAAAGGAATTTATACTTCATTAACTGTATCTACGTATACTTGATGGTAATTTATGTTCATATTATATAAATAAAACTTTCCTCATTCCATAGCTTAATTCACATACTTTTAAATTTTCCCCTAAATAAACAAAATTTCATGAAGGAACGTAACACAATAAAAACAATAGCTAAGAATAATGGTTATAAACCCGAATTAATTGATGAACATTAAAAATAAATAATATTCAATAATTTTTATACCCACAAACCAAAAGAAAATAATTTTAAGTTTATTAATTATACTAACAAGAACAATAATAGAATATGTAAAGAACTAAAAAAGTTAGGCATAACACCAATCTCAGTAAATAAATGTAATTTAAAAAAGAGTTTAGTTAACAACAAGCAAAAAACCAACAAACTCCAAAGAAATGGCATATATAGACTTAATTGTAAAGATTATGACTTTCTATATTGATCAAACGGGCCGAAACTGCGGTACACGATTAAATGAACATATCAAAGATATCAAAAATAGAAAAACAACCACAGGAATAAGTTCACACTGTATAGAACACAATCACAAAATAGATAGTGAAAAGTTTGAAATTCAACATATAGAAAATAAAGGACAACGTTTAAACTTTTTGGAACAATACGAAATTAAAAAATCGCTTTAAAATAATCTAAAAATTACCAACGATAAATCAGAATTTAAAAATACACCGGTTATTGACCAATATTTGAGAGATACAATTTAATTTGGGTTTTTTCCGTTTTGTACCTATCCCTATTTTGTAATGTTACCGTCTTATTTATAAACACCTACCCTTAGTAAATAAATGTTACTCTTGACAAAGACTTCGAAAGTCGAACCAATTGTAGAGTCTTAAATAAACAAAAATTGAAACATTTAAAAGCGTTCTTTAAATAATAAAGTCAATTAACGTTCCTCAATATATGTAATTTATACCTAACAATTGTTTTGCCTTATTGAGGCTTCTTCAGAATTAAAACTTAAAACAAAATAACATATAGACTTAAATATACTTATATTATATTTATTTTAAGGGGCGGGGGTGGAAAAGAGGTTAAACAAGAGTGAATTGTAGAGGTCTAATTAGTCACTCAGGAGTGTATCTACATTTTTTTTGTTTATTTGTTTCAATCGTTTCTAAAAGAGAAAACCGATGACCCTTGTTTTCTAAATATATAATTTCTAAATTATCTGATTTTCTTCATTGAGATGTTTCGCATAGTTTGAATCTTTGTCTTTTGTTTTCAAAGGATTTTTACGCTAGATTTGTGTTTGAATTTCATCTTTATAATTTTTAATTAGTCTACCTAATGTATTATTTGTATACACCCCTACATTAAGTTTGTTATTATTAAAGATGTTTTATAATTTGTTTGTAAGGTTTTTTAGAAATAGTATCATTTTGTGGTTGTTGGGAATAGTCTTCGCTACAGAGTATATATTTTTAATTACATACAATAACAAAACTTATAAAACCAAATTGCGGTTCGTGTAATTATATCTACTATACATTAGTCAGACAGGACGTTCTTTTAAAAAACATATCAACGAACATAAAAGTTCTTTGAAAACAAAACTACGCGAAACACCTCAACGAAGAAAATCACATTTTTAAGGAAAATTTTGAAATTCTTCATTTAGTAAACAAAAGTCATTGACTTTTAGAAGCAATTGGAAAAAATAAACAAGACAATACAGATACCAGACCAATTAGACTTCAATAATTCACCCTTGCTTAACTTCTTTCACACCTCCGCCCCTTAAAATACGTATCTATAGTATCTGTATACATATGTTCATATGTTATGTAATTTTAAGTTTCACTTCTGAAGAAGCCTCAAGAAGACGAAACGATTGTTAAGTATAAATTGCTGTTTAAATAAATGTGTAACTAACTTTATGTAAAATTATTACTTGCCAAAGTTGGCGTCTAGCTTAATTCTATTAGAAAACAAAACGAAAAACAGTTGAAATCAGACTACCACAGTCTTGTAACGTATGGCAAATTTCGAAGAAAGAATAATTGCTCACCCTGTATGTAATTATGTACGTGATAAAACATACTTTACGGTTTCTAATAAGAACTTTCTAGAATCGTATAATTTCGCAAAAAGAAAGCAATTGTTCAATAACAATTTTTTGTAATTAATTAGTTCAAGAAAATCATATTAACCTAAATTTGCGTCAATTATTATTGAGCACTCGTCCTTATGATTTCGCAGAAAATTCTAGAAACAGTTGCAAATAACAGTAATTAACCAAACGCCAGCATAAATAAGGTCAAGGTTGACTAAACAAGAAACAATTTGTAGAAAGGAGAACTAAAAACAGATGAGATTTATAATTTATTTACCCCTGAAAAATCCTCAGAACATTCTATAAGAATTTATGGTATTCAACAGACCTAAATAATTCAATTAAAATTTAAAATGAAAATATTAATCAACGTTGCTTTTAGGTAGCTAATATTTTCACAAATTTTTAATGTAAGTACATAATTAACAATTTTGTAATTAGCGTTTTGTATATACCCTTTATTATTTTAACTTATAATAAATGAAATTGCGCAGACAACCAAAAGAAACTGTCATATTTTAAATTACAAAAAGGTATAATTTAATTTTTCCCTTATCTCCTCGCCATATGTTGTCTTCTTTAACACCCTGTCTAGACTTTTTAAGAAAATAGTGTCATGAGTAATAAAACAAGTAACAATTGAACTAACTGATTAATTAAAAAGTAAGGAAAACACAAAATAAAAAGGTTTCATCCAGTAATTTATTTAAGTAGGGGACTCGACAATTGTTTCAACCTAGTTAGTCATTTTCAAGAATACATAATACGAATGTAAATAACTAATTTATTGTACTGCGCTTCTTTTTTCATTTTTATTTCCTATAACGTGCGCACTTGCGAAACCATAAATTACTAACCAATCCGTTTTTCGGTAAAATGAAGTTGATTTAATATCTTATTATATCTATCGATATTTACTGCTAACTGTGGTATGTCATGTGTTTGACAACGCCTTACAAAGATATCTACTACTATAAACTGAAGTAAACACAAGTTTTTCACAAGTTTTTGAGTACTTACAACTAACAATTACGTCTACTGAAGTTGTATGTCATAGGGGGTGGTATTTCATTAAAATAAGTTCAAAAGAGGGGAGTTATAACCACCGATTTGATCATTCAAAATTATTCCTAGTTTTTTATATGTGTTTATTTGTAAATTTTCTAGCACTGTTAGTTTTTGACGTTTATTACTAATATGTGAAATTTCTACATTATTATTATTAAAACAATGTCCTTCTTCGATATCATGGTTTGAATAAGTTGAAACAGTTTTGTTTTTTATATAGCAGTTATTATGCTTTGACAGACGTTTTTTACCTAACCCAAGCTAATTTATAAACTTCAGATTGTTGTCCTTTGCTTGATTTATCTTTGTTATTTTTAATTAATTTTCTGACAAATAAATTGATCTTATAAGCCAAATTTAAACAACAACAATATTTTATAAAAATGAAAAATGTGTTTTGGATGAAGGGCATAAAAATTAATTCTATTGTAAAATACTCCAATAGTTTAAACTTTAGTATAAAGTTTACAATAGAAAAAGAAATAAGCAATCAAATTAATTTCTTAAATTTAAATTTAAGTAAAATAGACATTATCGCATTTTCGATTTTGAACAAACCATCACACACAGACGTAACTATACACAACAAACCATTTTACCCATTTCAACACAAATTAGCGACTTACAATGGTATGGTTCAAATACTCCTAAACATCCCCATGTCCAAAAATAATTATTTAAAAGAATTAAACATTATTAAACAAATTTCACAAAACAATGGTTCTAATCCTTCAATAATAAACTAACTAATATATAAAAAAAGCAAAAACTACCGTTACAATTAATTTACCCCGTTCATGAAATTAGAAATTAGAAATGCAATAGAATTACTTTTTTAGGCCCTGCATCCAAAATACCTTTTTCATATTTATAAACTATTGGTTTAATTTGGCTTATAAAACAAATTTCTCCGTCGGTAAATTAATTAAGAATAACAAAGATAAATTAGTCACAGAAAAACAATATGGAGTTATTAAGTTAAAATTAACTTGTGGGTTTTGCCACAAAGTGTAGATAGGACAAACAGGGAGAAACTTTAAAAAACGTCTGTCAGAGCATAATAACAGCTATATAAAAGACAAAACTGATTTAACTTATTCAAACCATGATACCGAAGAAGGACATTGTTTTAATAATAATACAGAAATTTTACATATTAGTAATAAAGGTCAAAAACTAACCCTGTTAGAAAATTTAGAAGTAAATAGATATAACAAAATAGGAATAATTTTGAATAATCAAAACGATGGCAATAACATCCCTATTTTGCACCTAGTCTAACGAAATACCACCCCCTACGACATACAACTATTTAAGAAATGTTCAGTAGACATGACTGTTAGTACTAAGTACTCAATCTGTCTGAAGAAGCCAATGTTGTAGCGAAACATATGTTATAAAATAAAAAGTTGTAAAAATCTTGTAAGTGTATACTTATTCGTATTTAATATGAATTTTCATCAAGTAAAATTCGAAACAATTCAAAATCAAATAATATCGAAATCGTGATCCGCATCTGCCGCTTTTGATAAATTTTTAACGAAGAACTAAATGTTGTTTAATAATTTGGTTTGCTGCATTACACATAATATTTGTAAACTTATGAAATACTACAGTTATTGTCAGTAGATAACAATATGCTAGATGCAATACCATATTTATTCAAATGTTTGATTATGGGATTTATGGACGTGTTTTCTTATCAAACCGAATCTACTACATAGTTTATAGGCATGTAAACCAAATTGATAAAAAACGTTAAGTTCTTAAAAAGTAATTTATCGCATATTTATGGCGTGCTAATGGGAACTTGGAAGTTCGAAATTGCAATCCACGTCTCATAGTTTCGATAGATTACTGACCAAAAATTTAATATTTTTTATTCAAAAAATAAATTAATATGCTGCCATATAAAGTTAAATAAGATATAGTTTCTAATTAATACCAAAAGAGATTAACAATAATATAATTTATAATTACTTACGAGCATTTAAAGAAAACAAATCTCCACAAGACCAAACTACTGAATAGGTATCATAATCGGTGTCCAAAATCCAATACGGTGCTGGAAAAGGAGCTAGACAAAAATAAAATATTTATTAATGAAAATTAAATTGCACGCTGCTCCTTTATTGAACAACAATCGTTGTCATATCTAATGGCTTATTTAATTGATGATCTATCATACAATTAAATTAAACGATTTCCTGTGAAATTATGCACAATCAAAATAATTTTCAACAGCTTTTGACGTGTATGTTATAACGTAGTTAACGTTAGCTGAGAGGTTAATTGTTATATAATCAAAGCATAAATAAACTGCTAGCTGTTATGCAAATAATTAAAATAAATAGTATCTAAAAGCGTTTACATCTGTCGGTTGTAGGTTTTTACATCTGAAGGATTTGGGGCTGCAGGCTATATTGCTAACTGGTTATGTTTTCGATAATATGCTATAATTATTATTTTGTTATCTATTTCACGATTCCATGGAATCTTTTATGCCTCGATCTACTGTTAAAAATAATCATACTTTTTCGATGGGATTATCACGTAATTTTCATTTCCTAGCCTTTAAAAAATATATTTTGCCTGTTATACTTCGCAAACCTCCGAATTTTAGAAAACGCACCAGGTATAATTTTAACCCTCTTTCAAGGTTGAGAAATGCAAGTTAATTATAAACTTCTGAAGAAGCCAAAATTTGGCGAAATAATCATCAAGATAATTACAGGTTCCTTTTAAATTTACTAATTATATAAATATAAAATCAACAGAAACAACTACTTCGAGAACTAATGCCGCTACCGGTATTGAATAACACTATTGATTTCAAAAGACCCTTAAACGAAGATAACATATACTTTCTTTTTTGGATTTACAAATTATTGTTTTATTTTCAATATTGATAAGATTTTAATTGGTAACAATTAAGCCTTGTTTTCTTATTTTTAGTTCGCTGTTAAGAAATCGGATTTTTCGCAAACGGAAAAAACTTGAAGTAAAGTGTGCTAGCAAAATATGAGAAAGCAAAGTGTCACAAGGCCACTTTTTTCTTTAAATCTTAAACGAAAACTTAAGATATATGCAAAAATAATAATAAAAACTATAGTTTCAAGTATATTGATTAAAAACACTATAAATTTGTTTCGCAAAAACATTAGCTTCTTCAGGTGAAGAATAATATAACTGATATTTAGAACACTTCAAGTATTCTACATTTTTATATTTCAATAAACCTAAGAAGTATGAAATGAAACCGAATGAATAATGTAACGAACGTGTATGTGTGTGTGTGCGATGGGTCGATAAGTACTGACGCGGTCCGAGTGCGGCACGTTTGATCTCGAGAGAGATCAATGCCGGGCAAAAGACGCTCGAGAATATTCTGTTGTCATAACAAGTCGTTTTCTTTGGAAAGCGGTCAAAATACTTTCGCGTGTTTTCTAGTAATTTCTTTCGGTAAAGTGATATAAATAAAGTGCATTATTGTTTGTCAGATAAATAAGTAATTTAAATTTGTTAATAGTGATTCAATAAATAGTTGTAAATAAACAATTGTTAAATCAATAAAGAACTAGAAATTTCTTTATAATACTTTAGTTCATTCAGAGATAAGATCTAAATATAAATACAAAATATAAAATACCTACTTATATTTTCTTTTTTAAATGCCTTTTATAAATAATAATTTCTATTTGTATTTCGATTGTTTTTAAACCTATTTTGAAAATATCAAATGCAACTATACTTAAAGACCTATTTTCCACCTCAGTCAACTTATGTATAACAACTATAAGTCAACTTTGACGTACTATCACAATGTCATAAATGGATGCAAAAATCCTGATTAGATTATACCATTAAACATGGAGGCAGCATCTAATCTCGTAGCAGTGATTCTGAAATAGGAAGTTATTGTGGTTCACCTTTCTCGCTCTAACGTGGCTTCATTGGTTGTCTCTTCTCTAACCGTACTTCTCTCTGTCAATCAGACCGCATTGGAGCAAAAAAGTCGGACCACAATCACTTCCTATTTTCAGGATCCTTGCTATACCTAATATTTCATGCCGTCTTCATGTTTACATACTCTAAGATACTATTTAGATCGATTCCTTTGTCAGTAATTCAGTTATCGTTATAATTTTAACTTTTATGAAATAATAATGAAATATTTCGAAAACTTTTTTAGTAGAGGTTAATTTTAAAATAAAATACTTTATAATGTCAGTACATACAAAATTAGCAATAAAACTAAGCAATTACAAAATATCAATAACTTATTATGAAATATTACCTATACGGTATTAATAAATGAAGATTATTACCTTAGAAACCACATCAACCGGCTTTTATCTACATAAACTCTGCATGAATTATATAGAAACAATAGAGCAACTTTAGATATAAATAAACAACAATAAAGTATTTTTCTTAACGTCTGCGTTTTTCAATAAGAAAACATAATAGGTCATTAACAAAACACTAAACAACAATAAAAACAAGCTCAATTTAAGAACTATTTTGCATGTTATATTTCGAGTGCATTATTCAAAACAATTTTATATGTAGTATTTAAAATGAATAGGTAATCTATTATTTCACAAACATATATCGTAATAACAGTTTTTCACATCTCTGTTGGTATTTAGATGAGGTAATAGTTTACAAATTGAAATTTGCATATGAATCCATCACATACATATGTTCCTTTTTTGTAATAACGCAATATTATAAGTGATCAAATTCATTATCGGGCAAATTACAGAGAAAACATAAACGCACTAACTACGAAAATTTTTAGCCCTCAATTACTTCAACCATGAACGTACTGAAAATGTCTTAAAGCCGCTAAGTAGTTCAAGAATTATGCTAATTTTATTTTGATGCGAACGGTAAAGACTCAGAGATAATTATTATATATCATTGTCATTATTAAAGGTAAATTAGAATTTTTTTAAATACATTAATGCGATATTAATTATTTTCAATTAATTTATACCCACCACAGATCACATCATACAATGAGAGAAAAATTTGTTACTGGTCCGATCCCGCGGGGGCGTGACAACAATAACAAAATTTTCCCTCATTTTATGAGGTAATCTGTAGTGGGTATAAATTAATTGAATAATTAATATCGCATTTAATGTATTTAAAAAAGTTACCCCCGCTAAAAATTCTTCAAATATTTCATTATTAATGATTAATGATTAATAATAAATTAGAAAATCTTAAGCAGATCAAACCATATCAAGTCACAAATTAATACGGAGTGTTTTATTTGTAAATATTTTACGAAATTCAAAGATGTATTTTAGTTTTGAATTTCATTTATCTAATGCATAACTGTCCGGTAAATTGCAAATATGGATTAAGATTATTAATGTATTATAACATGCTTTTTTTGAATATCGCAATATATCTTATCAACCATTTAATTAAGTTATTATCCGATATTTTTCATATAAAAACAAATAACTATAGTAAAAACAATTAGCTTAATTTCACAAAAATAGATTTATTTAAGATATACCTACAAAACTCTGACAATTGCTTCAACTATAACGCCATTATCGAAGAGATCCTACATATAAAACAGAAAAAAAAAACTTTTGGGTATTTCATTCCAACCACTACTCGTACTGGTGGGCGTGCAGTCCCTCCAACCTACATGAATAGTGGGAACGAATGGATGGTATGCTTAAGGAGAGAAAAAAGAGACGGACGAAATAAAGACGGAAAAGAAGTGATAGATTATCTGTGGAATATTACTGCCCCAGCATTTACCTAAGTGATTCAAAGAAACTACATAAAACATGGATCAGAGCAGCCGGACCCGCATTTGAATCGGTCACATTCCAAATGCTAAGCAATGATTTAAACCACTAGACCGCTCGATCATCATATAAAAATACAGAAAGTACTATATTTATACCTAGATTACTGGTCATTCGTAATGAACACCGAGCGGCGTGGTCTAGTGCTCTAGAATCTAGATCATTGTTTTCTGTGGTTTCCTGAGATCATTTAGGCAAATACTAGAATAGTAATATTCTACAGATAATCTTTCACTTCTCTTCTGTCTTCATTTCGTCCGTCTCATATTTCTCTCCTTAACCACACCACTCACTCATCATTCCCACGATTCCTGCAAGGAGGCCTAAGAAGGCCTTACACCCTACCCTCCGACTTTGCACTACAGTGTAGGTCGGAGGGACTGCCCGCCCACCAGAACGAGTAGCTGGTGGGAATGAAACACAAAAAAAGTTTTAAAAAGATCGTAATGAACTTGTTCTTGTGACGGGTCCTAATTATTTCGTACATTTCCAACAAGTTAAATTGTTTACCTTTAGGAACATTTTGCAGTAATTTAATATTATCGACACCTAAGAAATGTTTATTCGAAATACAATGTTCAGCAAATCCTGTACATTTATTTAAATTTTGAATAGATTTTAAATGATCATCAAGACGGTTTTTAAGGAATGTCCAAACTGCCCATCTTAAATTGTTTCACAATTTTTACATTTGATTTCATAAATCCCTTATTTTGATAGTAAATCTATTTTTTTATTGTTGTTAACTAATAATGATTTTAAATTAATTTTATTTACATATATGGTCTGGATATTATGTTTTTTCAACTTATTGCAAATTTTATAACTTAATTTGGTAACACAATTGATCAAACAATAACGTTTTACATTAGTATCTGAAGATATTGGGGTATAATGTTTTTTCTTTGTTGTAATTCATTTGTTAATAAGTGAGGTTTTATAACCATTATTTACAGCTTATGTTTTATAATATTTAATTCTTTTTTGAATTCAACAGTATTTAATAGTGGAGATTAATTTTATATTATCAGACTGTTTGAAATTAGCATGGGGTAAAATATCTGTAAAAGGGTTAGAAAATAAAATGTGAGAACTAACGGTAGAGGCGTTGAAGGGCAAAGTATGTGAGGAAATTTGTGAAAATGTAAGAGTGGTTGAAGAGAAAATTAGGAAAAATGAAGGAAAATTGTAATAGATGACCATAGAAAGTAAAATTGTTCAACAAGATGTAAAATGGAGGCAAAATGTAAATACTCTATTAGAGCATACATGTGTACATTAATATTAATTAATAATAAAATATATGTAGTATCTCTTCGATAGTTTTACACATTTTAAATAAATCTATTTTTGTGAAACTTAGTGTTTTTTGCTTTAATTATCTTTTAAATTTAAAATCATGTTTCACCAAGTGCCGTGCGAATCATCATTATTACATGTTTTTATTTACCTGAGGGAAATGTTACAATCAATTTTCCATCTTTTGCATCACCATGTACTGTTGCATTCCCATTTATGACGTTGTATTTACCAGTTCTACAAGAAATATGTTATTATTAATTTTGGAATACAATTCAATGCATTTATTTAAAAACTCACAAAATATTTTTTTGCATATTTTCTACTCCAATTGTGCCTTCAGATTCATCAGTATACAATGCTGAGATACATTTTCCACCTAGTTCGAAAATTGCTGGATATTTTCTGTTTTCATACCACACGCCCAGATACTAGAACATGAATATAAAGATATTAACTAAACATTTTGAAAATACCAATTTTTAAACCTTTGATGGTATGAAATCAGTGACAGTTTCTACTTCTGGACATTCTCCTGATTGAACAATTTGAGCGTCGGAAAAACGACTTAAAATAAACAGCAAAACTACAAACAAACTGTTCATCTTGAAATTAAAATCTTAACAAAAAATTACAACAACTGAAGTTGATGACAGTGGTTTCATTAAATATATCTGTGCAAAGTTCGATACTAATATATATTTTTATGACCCATTCAAGGACTGTGATATAACATCATTACTTTATTTTGATCACGTTATGTGAACTATTTATCCAATGTTTGCAAATATGGGGAACTTCCGGACATTTATTGATAATCGCTCAATTTTGAAATGATTTAAATTTTACTTGCATACTATATCAACCAAAAGTGAAACAATAACTGACCATTTAGTTGTAACGTTAATCAAACCAAATGATATAATTGCTTTGTTTACATCAAGGATGGTAAAAAAAAACAACCCTCAACTAAATTATAGTGAATAATAAATTGAAAAAATATTTATTCATATTAATAATTTCGTTAAAAGTTTTTTAATTTCCTTTTTCGTTTGAATTTTTAAATTTGCTTTCCCGCTATCAATTTTCTACGCTTGCGTAGTATATTAACCATTGGACGTGACCATAGTACCGCACTTTTTAAAATGACTTAAATGTATACCTATCTTAGTAAAATGCAACTAAAATCTACGTCATTGATATGAAAGAATAATAGATATATTTCTGCTGTAAAAAGGTCCATCTGCTTCCAACCTTTTAGTAAAAAATTGTATTTCTTTTACACAGTCTTGTTGTAATTGTGATACATTTTATTTTTACCGCTTATCAAATGTCACATATATCATAACCTCAAAATAATATAAATAAATAAAAATTGTTTGTATTTATGTCAAAGGCATCGACCCTTTGTAATGTGTAACTTTAAAGATGATTGTCTCATGGATTTAGTGTACAGTAGTTTAGAAAATGAAAGTATATTTAATTTATTTACAAAATTATGTGAAAAATATGCTGCTCCTAACTCAAACATATTTCCAAACGACAATGTAGTAAAATCTCTACGTTCTAAATGTTACGATATTTTACTTCTAAAAAAGAATATACAGTGCGGTAAATAATGGATCTTATTTAAATTAATCTGAAATATATTACAGAATGTTCTATATTTAGGTGGGGTAGAAGGATTAGAGAGTACAGATGATCCTCTATGTCATTTGTTAGCTTGGGAATTTCTTCTCAGAACAAGATATAACAGTTTTAGTTATGCAGATAAATTAAAAGACGTTTATGAAGAAATTAAAAGGTTAAATATAAAAGGAGATAGTTTCCAAAGAATTCTTTATTTACTTATAAGCCTTAAAAATTCTCCGTCTAATGAAAATGATGTGAGTGAATACTATTAGGTCCATAGTAAATAGTAATACTTAGATAAATACTTTTGTTTCAGGGAAGTTTCCTTAATCGCCAATTATATCCTTTTTTAGAGAGTTCAAAGTTTCTTCCTGAACCACTTTCCACAAAAATTAAATATTCTGACAAAGATTTCCATTTAAAAGGCACAATTTCAAAGCATAACCTTATTGAAAATTTAAGAAATAAAGATTCATTACCTCAATATTGTGATCAAATTGAATATGATTCTAATTTTAAAAGTCCCAGAAGCATATTCTCAGATGATGAATGTTGTTGTACATTACACAAAAATAACAATGATGGTAATTAATAAATATAAAGTAAGGATTGTAATTATGATATTTTTTTACTTAAAAGATGACAATAATGGTGATAAAAGTAGCAGTGATGATGTTTGGGATATTGCATGTATATCAAGCATTAGTGAGCAGAGGACCTGGGAAAGTGCAGGCATTGCAGATCCCAAAAAAGAACTTCCTTTTGCCACTGAAGCAACTTCTGAAGTCAGTATATGGATACAAAACTTAAAAACTTCTCATATGGATAATTTAATTGCAAAGAATCCTAGTACTGCACCAAACTCAATGACTAATATTTCTTATACACAATTTGTTAAAGATGTTAAATATTTGTTAGGTAAGATTTTAATCATGTTATTATTTTTACCAAAAATTTAAGACCTTTAGTTTTGAAGGTAAATTTAATTCAAGATTTTAATTTCACAAATTATACCTGCCTTTCATTTCAATCTTTTTCAAGTTGGAATCACTTCAAAAACTTTTCAATTATCTGAGGAAGAAGAACTGTATTTTGTACCTAACACAGTCATTGAAGGTTTAAGTATTGCTGTAGCAAATTCTTATTGCCAAAATATGTTATATTGTGGTTCTTGTTATAAAGGATTAGCTGATCTGACCACTACAGATTGTTTTTCTGGAAAATATAAACAAGAGGGACATATTTTCAAGGTACTCCTTCTTTTGCTTAACTTCTTCATTTTTGTTGTCAAATATTCATTTTCATTTAATATACAAGTGTGTACTGTGACCTATATAGGGTAGTAGATATTATATTAAACATTTTTCCCTTAGGAAGTGTGTGAAAGTATCAAACGTTATTTAAGCTACTATCGTGTAGCTATTCTTTCATTACCAGATACAACAAACTTGTTAGCACTTCAAGAATACATAAGAAGCTTGCAAGAACACTTTAAAGTCCTTACAAGCATATGCAAAGTAGGTCCATTTAAACAAAATCAACGAATCCCCCATGGAATGGAGCTTCTAAATTATTTTTATCAAAAAATATTAAGTGCAGTAAAAAAAGATATTCTTATGGTACTCTATGCAGTATTTTATCCATGTTGTCAACTTTACTATCAGTAAGTTCCTTTTTTCAATTCTTAAGTTTTAATTGAAATTTACGTTAATTTATTTATTTATTTTTTTAATAATTTCTTTGTTTAATTTGAAATTGGATACTTAAATTGATTAGATAATTACTTGTTTGAAAATTCATGTTATTTGCTTTCGTTTTGTTTTTCAAAATATAAAGTGCGGTTTTTAGTCGTTTTTTAGGTCAATGGATTTTGGAAGGTGATTTAAACGATCCATCAGCAGAATTTTTTATCGAATCAAATCCAAAATATCTTTCAACTAGAGGTAGAACTTACTGGACCCGTAGTTACTCAATTAGAGAAGATGTAGTGCCAGATTTCTTGATCGAACTAAAAGATAGTATTTTAGCTTGTGGAAAAGCAATGAACCTGTTAAAACTTTGTGTACCCAATGTAAGAAATTTATTTAATGATTTCGTTTTTAATTACCAATCAAATTTCAGTCTCCTTTATGTTGTTATATTTTGGAGAAAAAGCCCACATTGTTCACCTCGTGTGTAACTGCTGAACAACTTTTAACTTTAGAACAAAACACTTACACCTATTATTTAAATGCTATTTCGAAATGTGGACCGCATATGTCGTTAGAAAAATTAATTGAAAAGAAAAAGTTTGAAGAAAACGTTTTCTTGGGGTTAATTGCCAAAAAGAGAGCAATTACTTTAAAAAGAATTGAATGTAACATTTAACACTTTATTTTGAAGATTTTATATTTATTAAGAATTTTTAGTGGAACGTCAGGAGAAACTGAAAAATAAGCTGGAAAAGAAAAGGAATGAAATTATTTACTTAAAAAAACAACATGATGAAGCAATAGCAAAAAATAAATCTAGAGAAATTGAACAACTTAGAAGAGAAATGCAAACTAAGGAAGCAGTTATGAAAATGGAGATGATTGAAATGAAGATTTTTCAAGAAGAAGCGTAAGATAGTCCTCTAATTCAAAATTTTATTATTTGTTAATGTTCTTTTTTTTATAGACAAAATTTAATCGATTATTATAATGAACTATATAAAGCTGCAGACAAATACACAGCCAGCATAGAAAAAAATACTGAGAATATAAGAAAATTAAATCTGGAAGACAGTAGCAATCCTTCATGCAACCTATCTCCCACTTCCACAGGAAATGCTGTAATACCCATATCTCCTATAACAAGTGAAAGTCTTCCCTCTGCATCAGACGATTTACAGAGCAAACCTGATAGTATTGCAAGTGAGAATTCAGAAGTATTTGTATCTGCCTTGGATTATGTTTCAAATAGTTCAACAGTTATCGAAAATGGATCTCCAAAAATTTCCAAAAAACAACTATATTTGGACAGTCATATGATAATTGAAGAGGAGACTGTGGAACAAATAAACTATAAAAAAAATCAAAATGCTGCCCAAATAAATAGGGAAAAGTCCAGATCATCGCAGTTGGAAAACATGATGAGAGATAATGCTGTTGGTCTTCCCAAGTTTACTTATAATTTTACATGGTCAACTTCACAGAATATCAAAAGTAAAAGTAGTGAGGACTTGGTAAAAAATCGAGTACAAAATTTTGTGGATGCCAAAAAAAACAAATTAAAATTTCTAGAACAGGAATATGGTGAAACATCTTCCCTGGAAGACATCATTAACGCAAATTTAAATAATATAAAAGAATCTTCAAACTCAATAACAATTCAAAATAAGGAGGTTACTGCTCTTACGCAAATTATCCAAGAAAATTTTGAAAGCGCCCGTAGAAATAAGAAGAAAGTCCTAGAGTCTGAACTTGGCTTATATAATTATTTTCCAAAAGATTCAAACGCCAATGTGGCACTTAGAGATCAAAAAACTGCAGTCGAAAATATTGATGACAGTCCTACAGACTGGTGCATTTTTAATGAAGAATATATAAAAAATAATCTCCCGGAATTGGCGCAGAATAACGTAGACCTCACCTTAAATCTGCGATCAGTTAAACCAGATTCAAGGGGAAATAAAATGACCCCCATGTCCATTGATACTCCTTCAAGTGATATTTCTCTTAGCAAAAAGAGTTATGTTTCTATAACCAGTGAAGACTTACTAGACAGTGTACAAACCCCTGCATCTGAAGAGGACTTAAAATTAGAGCCAGTAAAGCAAGAACCTGTATTCAAAATAAATCACAAGAGTAGTTCTGTGTTCGATATTGCCGGAAATCTAGAGAAAAACGTACTTCCGGATCGAATATTACCAGGCGAAGCCCAACAAGTATCTGCTAATTGTCTGAAATTGTATCTACAACAAAGTGTTGCTATTCCTCTTAAAATGCAAATTAATTTAGTCAACAACGAACTACTCAGATTCTTTGTGGAGGAGTTGGGGTACATAGAGCACTTAATAAGTTTGAGAAGTTATTTCTTTCTCTTGGACGGACAATTTGCAAAAAATTTAACTGATAAATTATTCGAAAAATTGTATAGTGCTAATTTTCCTATCGACCTTGTGAACTGGAGGACTTTACATGTTTTGGTACAAACTGCTTTTGATGGACATTCCTCCAATGCCCAATACAACTCTGATAGATTATCTTTTCGTATTAACAATTTACCAAAGACTTTTGACTTAACTGATCCGGAGGTTTTAGATTGTATTTCGTTGACCTATAAAATTACGTGGCCTCTGAACATCCTTATTCCTTCCGATATTTTGAACAAGTATGACGATGTTTTTAAATTGTTACTGAAACTCAGGAGAGTTTCATGGGTGCTTCAAAAAATGTTTTCAGTAAGTTAAGTCCTCTTTTTCAATGATACAAAAAAATTAACCGTTACTTTTCTTTCAATTGAAATTTCAGGAATTAAAATGTCTTATAAAAAGAACAGAAGCCAAAAAGGTTCCATTACTTTTAATATCTACTCAATATAGGAGATTGCATCAATGCAGGCATATTATGACCCATTTTGTACAAACTTTGCAAAATTATATTCACGGGGAAATACTTGAAACCAGTTGGCAACATTTCGAAGAACAATTATCCCAAGTTTCAGACTTAGACATGCTGTATGAACTACACACATCATACCTTAAAGATATTCTATTTATGTAAGTAAAAAATTACAAATCATGAGAATATTTAAAACATAATAAATTTGTTGCATTTGAATATTCAAAAATATATACTATTTAACATTTAAAAGTGATGCTAATACCAATATAAAAATAAACATTTTAATAATTGAAATTTTAGGTGTTTACTTAATCAGAAGTCTCTTCCCCTAAGAAAAGTAATACACAAAATTCTATCTGTGATATTAAAATTTTACGACTACTTAAGGTCAAGACAATGGATTTATGTGGATGGAATATTTAAGCACCCAAACTTTGAAAAATTAGAAGAATTATTTAAAAATTTTGAAGAAATAGTAACATACTTCTTCAAGGTTGGCATGAAGGTTGTTCGTTCAGGCTATCAAAAGGATTTGGTTCAATTACTCGAGTCACTAAACATTAATGAGTATTACACCAAAAACACTAGTATTCAAAGTCACAACATATCAACACAACAGCAGTAGCAGTAAAGTGAGTGATTAATTTTCTTTAATCTGTTATGTTGTAACAGGATTATGCATATTTATAAACTTGTTAAATTATTTAGTTATTTACGGAGCTCTCTATTAATAAATTATAGTTTATATTGAACTTTGAAATGTTTCTTAATACATCGAATACTTGTCCTCTTAGTAATTCGAATATATACTCACTTTTTCGAGGGGGAAAAATTAACCACATTTTAAATTCATCAGTCAAAAAGGAAAAATGTCAAAATTCACTTTACCATTTCACCTTGGTGATAATCCCAGAATAATTTATTATCGATTTACTATAGAGACATACTTTTTGATAATTATACTTTAAGAAAAAAACTAATAAAAACACCTTTTTTAGGTAATGATATAATAAAATTAAAAATAACAAATATTTAACAATCTTCTTTAATTAAAACTTTACAACTTTTTGTTTTTTTACATTGTTAGTTTTTTTTAAATTAAAATTATGACCTATACTATCAATATTGCTGTCATCTATAGTATCTGCCGCTATTTTATTTCCCTCTTGCTGTGCCACATAGGCAGGGCAATCTTTCTTCAAATGTGTTACATCTCCACAGACGTTACATCCTCCCCCCTGTGGATATAATCCTTTGGGATTATCGGGACATTGTCTTGAAATGTGGCCCTGCTCTTTACATATGAAACATTGAGCGAATTTGTATGAATCATTTTTTACAACTTTGCATTCGAAGTGTGTATGTTCTGTTGAACCACATTTGAAGCATATACCAGTCGCTGTTGTCTCTGTCATGTCCATTGAAATGTTTGGACATTCAGAAAGAACATGACCTGACCCCCTACAGTTGAAACAGAGCTTTTTCTTTTCTCGTGTAAGTGCCTTCTCAGCTCTTCTTCTTTCCAATTTCATAGCCTTCTCTATCTCGCTTCTTGGAACCCCTTTATTAATTAGATCTTTTCGCAACTGAATAAGTCTTTCACCATCTTCTTTTTTAACTGGAAATCCATCAATATACATCAAAGTAACATTTTTTCCGCCTATCACACATTCTTCTAGTCTTGGTTTACGTCGATTTTTGTCTTTCCCATCTTTAGATTTCCTTTTTTTATCGAACTTAACATTTTTCCCATTTTGTTTGAACTTTTTATCAATAAACTTATTATTTTCTTCCCTCTCTTCTGATTTTTTCAATTTGTTCTGTTTCGTGTTTAACCCAATTTTTGGTATATTTTCCATTTCAGAGTGTATATTTTCTTGGCTTTCTCTATTATCTGCTTGATGTTTACGTTTCTTACTTCTTTTTGTGTCTTCTTCACTGTCATTTTTAACATATTTTAATTCTGCAGTTTTTCCTTGATGAACATTTTGTTTTGTTGTTTGATTTTTATTTATCCATAACGTTTTTGAGGAAACATTTTCTACATCTACACCTTTCTCGGATTCTGTACTACGTTCATCAACACTTATCAGCTTTTTCTGTTTGTTTTTTGATTTATTTTTATTTTTCTTAACACCAACTGCATTCAATTGTGCTCCACTTTCTTCATCAGAAAATTCAATCCATTTTGTTGGGAGTTCTTCAGAATTGTCTTCTAAATAATTTTTATAAGAAAATCTTTCCGAAGTATCTTCAGGCTTTTCGTATTTCTTCTTTTCTAGTTCTTGTTTCATAACATGCCATGGTGTAGCTTCTTCTGGTTCACGTAGATTTGATGCCTTAGATCCTTGTGCTCTTGCAAATCGAGTCATTTTGAAAATACGACTCTCTTTTTTAAATGTGATACTTAAAACAATATTTTGCTGGAGTAACACGTTTTTATTTTGTTTTAAAACACAACATTGACAGGTTAACCTTAATTTAAGTAAGTGAACTGAAGTTATAAAGACTACGGCGTCTATGGCTTATAATGTTTTTTTTTTTTTCTATTGTAACCATTTTAATCTATGATAGTGACATAATGACATAATCAATTATGACAATAGATAATTAAGTAAGACAGAATTAATCTGTGGACAGAATAACCTCACAATTTTCAGTATTTGTACGTATATTTTGGGATGAATTATTGAATATTTTAAAATATTTACGCGTTTGTAATTATGTGATAATTATTATTTAAGGTGGTGTTTATTTTAATAGAAATAAAGTCATGTTTAAATTAATAATTTTTAATAAGTGCAAATTGAACAAATTAATATAAACGAATTTAATTTCAAAAGACAACATAAATGAAGTGAAATGGAATTTATTTGAATAGTATATATTTACAAAGAACTATTGGTATTATTATATTATTAATTTATGCCCTCCTGCAATAATGAATTTACAACAAATTATTGCCTATCAAAAGAGTCAACTGAAGACCACAAGCATAATTCATAAATTGTGGGCTAAGTTGAAGGGAAAAGCTGCTGAAAGTATCGCTGATTTAGAAGAAGAAGAGTTTCAAAGACATTTACCACTTCAACTGGAAGAGTTTTTTGGTGAATGTGTTTTGAAGGCCAAAAGCTGTTTACAAGAAAATTCTAATTTATTTGATGAATTAGATTACAAATACCTTTGTTCCCTTATTTATTTTATGCTTACAAGAACCGATGCTGAAGGACAAGCTGACAATATCACTTTATTAATTAATGTTGGGAGTTTATATTTAACTTTGAACTACTTGCAAAATTCAGAGAACACTATATTTTTTAACGATATTTATATTGAAACAGTAAAAATTCTCGACTACATAAGGGCGGCAAATTATAAGCAGTCACCATTACTCATGTTTTTGGATGATTTCAGAATGTTTTTATCACAATCTAAGACGATACTTAATCAAAATAGTTTATTACACACTATAAGTTCTTTATCGGAATTTGTTTTTCTTGATAACACTACACTTTTTGAAAATTTTTCTGAAGGTAAATTGCGTTAATAAATGTGCCCCAGTAATTAAATGTTAAATGTATACTATTTATTTTGCAGAAGGTATGAATTTTCATGGAGGAAAAACTGCCTATTTAGCTTTTTGTTGCTATCAAGCCATCATCAGCAAAAATTATTCCAAAAAACTGGATATGAGCAATGCTAGACTAGCAGTAGTATTGAGTTTAATGAGCTGTTTTAAATCAAATACTGCACCTATTAGAATGCTTTCAGTATTTCAAAGAAATGTTCAAAACTTCATTCAAGACACTTCACCCTATCTTTTAATTGAAGATGATCATTTACTTGTAAAAGCAGTACAAGTAATAATTCCAAAACCTGAATATGATTGTTATGAGGTACCTACTAAATCATATTTATTTATAGTTTTTTGATTTATTTTTTATTTTAAGGAAATAGCAGCACTGTTAAGAAATCTTCCATTAGAACAATTTCAGGCATTTGTGCAATGGACAGCTTATGCAATGGTGTCTGATAATAAAAGTTACAAACGATATTTTCCTAACATTGCGGTTTTCATCGTAAAAAATCCTCCTGACTCGGGCCGTTTTTCTAAATGTGAAGTGGTTGTTGAGATGCTTACACAAAACATAATTAAACTTACAGCAGACTCTTGCAATGATATTCGGGAAAATGCGATTAAGAATTTAGATGAACTTCTTAAAATAAATGACGCTTCTGTTAAAATAGCACTCAGAGTAATTATTCATCATTTTATGTTGTATTACATTTCTAACTATTTTTTTCAGCGAATATTAAGTCGCGAAGAAGAGTTGCATTCCATGAATGCCAAATCAATTCTTATAATACTAAAAAAAAATGTTGATCTCAAATGGACTAAAGTGGCCACGAATCAAAGAATAATTAATATTTTGTGTCAGTTTATTATTCTACGTGACGATTATTTTTTAACGCAACAAACAATAGATGTAAGAAAGTAATTTCACAAAAAAAAGTACAAACAATTTCTTTAAATACTCATTATAGATTCTTTTAAAAATATGTTTAACTGCAAAACCATTTCACCTGAAACCTTGTATTAGTAGTTTGCATATATTAATCCAAGCATGTTTGGGATTTGCTGATAATGTGGTAAAAGTGATTATTAGTATATTTATTCATCAAATGTTTAAAGAGAATTCGTCTCTCTTTATAAGGGTAATTTTGCTCGAAATTTTTTTGTTATTTATTTATTGATCTTCATTTTTAGGAACTGTGGAAAATGATTTTTGGGGAACCAAATACAAAAAAAAATAAAATGGACACATGGAGTATTGCTAATTTGATTCTATCTCATAATTTTGATTGGGATAAAATTTTTAAGAAGTTTGCAGATGAAAAATTACTTGAGTAATAATTAGTTAACTATTTTAATCAAATAATATTTTTTCGTTTTTAGTAACGAACTTGTTCAAAACGTTATTAACAACGTTCAAGAGCAGCCAACAGCATGGAAATTGTTAAATGTATTATGTAAATATGTAAAATTTAATGATTGGTTTAAAATTGAACGTTATATTCTTCAGAGTGTAACAGTAAGCAATTATTTATTAACAATTATTTTTCTACTGAGATTAACTGCTTTTTTATACATATATGAATTTTTTTATTAACTAATTTTTTTTTTCAACATTTCTCGTGTGTGATTGCATCTATATTATTATGTATTACTTATTTCCTATTTTTTATTGACCTATTCTTTATTCTGCAATCATTTTTTATGTATATTACAGACAAAAACATTCTCGGATACATCGGTTTACATGTTCAGCAGCTTTAATGGAATGTTAAAGAATAGAAGTGTGAACAGTGAACAAGAAATGTGTTCATTGCGAATGATACTGTCCCTTCTATGTAACAATTTCATATCTTTAGTGCTACCTTTAAATAGTTTACCAGCAATTGTCGAACTTATTTCAACTATATCTAACTTAACTGCAACTTTTCCTATTTGGGCAAAAGATGCGTTAACCGTAAGTAAAGTTAATATTGTATTGAATTAGCGGATACTTGGTGGAAGTCTAACATATTTAAATAAATACACAGTTGATAACTTCCACAATTTATAAATTGTTAATATTATTTGTTGGTTGAAGAAACTTACCGAGTTTTCCCTTTCTAGATCTTAAACGGGCGATTACAGAGATCTTTGACGTGTATTATAACGAAAAATTTGGACTGTATAGTCGAAGTTGAAAGAGATATTGTGTATACAGCAGAATTGATTACCATCTCAAAGGATTGTGTGGATTCTGTATCTACGGACAATTTAGACTTACTAAAACGCATTATGAACACTGACCTTCAAAGTGAAACCTTAAGAGGTAATATAACATTTTGCTAGAATTATTTTGTTCTATAAAACACTTTTAAAGAGTTTGATAAAAAGACAATAGTTAGTATTCATCAATTATCTTTTGGTTCATTTATTATTTTGACTATCTTTTATTTGGAAAATGCCTTTTAGAATCACTGCATTAACATAAGTATTTATAATTATAATTAATTTCTTTGATATTAGAAGTATAATGTAATGTTTAAATTTATATTTATAGAATTCTTATCCCGACACTCATCTGTATGGACTCAATGCTTAATCCTTTATTCAAAAATAATGATACAAAAAGGAGGAGATGATAGTTTAGAACTATCACAGGTTTTACAAAAAACTTTGGAGTATTCTGATCCAAATGTACAGCTACCTGCTCTTTATGCTCTTTACGACTTATGTCGCATGTATGTTAATGTACGTTAGTCGCTTCTTACTATGTTTAATGAATATTTTGCCTTTTTTCAGCTACTTCGAATACTTTGATCCTATTATTCCATATCTTTTTACAATGATAGATCAGAATAACGGGTCTGTTCGATTAGCAAGTGCAAAAATAATAATGGAATGTATAGATAATGACGTGATTAAGCTAAAAGATACATATTTTTTGCTCTTTATTAGCCTCATTATAGATCACAACGAAGATGTGAGAAAAACAGTTATTAAATATATGAAGGAAAGTTTCTTTCTTAGAAATGAACGATCAATTGCCCAAAATTTCGTGTTCAGCGTTTTCCATCTTAATCAGTACCACGTAAGTCAAATAAAATAGATATTACAGGGTGCCACTTTTTCATTTTAGCTTCTCTTACAACTTTAAAAAAAAATACTTTATTCCTCATTTTTTACAATCAGGTTCCCATATTGCCTAATTTCTAGAATGAAGCAAACATTCATAAAAATTAAAATAATAATTATTATTTTAACATTTAAGGATCATCCTATGTTACAATTATCCCCTTCAGATGTACGGATTTTACAAAGACGTAGATATTTGCATCCGGATTTGTCCCAAATGTTTTACTTTTTATTTCGGAATGTCTCTAAGAAAACACAATTTAATGTTGTTGAGACACTTACGAAACAAGTTTTAGGTATTACAAAAATCAAATAATTCTATACCAATTACAAAATAAATGTTACAGTACCAGCCTTGTCAAATACCTTAGATTACTGTACAAAAGCAGAAAAAATCAGAGTATTTGAAGACAGTTTACTACTTATTATGAAATTTGCCCTCTTAACTGAAACACTCGATATAACTGATACGAAAGAATTTTATGAAGATCAAATTAAGACAACGTTTAAAAAACTACTGATCTCTAAAGGAAGCAGTCACACTCCCAAATCTAATGTTAAGGTGCTTTTTGTAAACCCTTTTTTGCTTTACATTTCATACATTATCTTTTAGAATCATTACAGCGTTCTTAAAGTGGTTCTGAAGACTCTGCTTGAACTTACAGAAAAAATTGGACCAAATTATTGCAACACTTTAGAATTAATTTGTAGAACTACTGTCATTTTCGTTAAAGGCTTTTTTGATAACGTAAGTACGTTTAATAGAAGAACAGAAAAACTTTATAATTATCATTTATCCATTAATACGGCACACTACGCCGTTTTGCCATTTAATGAATGAGAAACAAAATATAAATTTATTTAAATAATTTGTTTTGAGTATTTTTTCAATTAAAATGTCTAATATAAATATAATATAATTGAAATAATTTAGTTGAATTTAAAGACATTTTGTTTGACAATAGTTTTAATTAAATACTTGTTAAAGAGAAAACAATTAAAAATTTTAATATCATGCTCTTATTTTAGCTTAACAATCTTGTGTGTGACGATAATGCTTTGAAATATGCAGTGGAGAATTTCATCGAAATCTACAAGAAACACAGCAGCAGGTTTATGTACGAGAAAACATATGTACCTGAACAATTAGATTATATTTATAGTATAGATTTATAGTAACCAATTTGGCAGAGTTTGAGATTCATCACAGAGAACCCATTTTAAATAAAATAATCAGAACTGTACTAAGACCATGAAGAAACAAACATACTCTGAATGTTTTACTAAAAGAAAATATTTAGCACATCATATCAATCTTTATTTATTTATTTATTTAAATTTTGACAGACCATAAGTCCATAAACAAAAACATCATTAAAAACCAAAACTGTATAGCACTAAGTAAAATAAATACAGAACCAAACTATAAAAATAGGCCAATATTTGTTCACTTATATTTTATACAAAAAAGCAGTAATACAATATTAAATTTTATCTGCCTAGTGTACAAGTTATCTATATGGACAGCACATAATATGACAACTATATTTCAACCATTCCAAAATAAAGACAATTATTTTAACAAATTAAGTGTTATTAATTGACTAATAGACTGGCAATGAATATATGAACTCATTTTTTTGTCATAGGACATCAATCAAATGAAATCTCGCATTTAGGAAATGGCACTACCTTTAAAGAAAAATATTAGCACTTACCTTTTTTGATTATTAGTCAAAAAGCATGAATATCTACAATTAGTATGATGCTTTATTTTTGATGTATTAAGGGGTACTCATGGGATATATAACAATAGTCGAACTTCTCCAGAGAAAATATGTAAATAGCTATGGTGTGTAAAAAATATTTGCAAGGGAGGAATTATATATATATATATCATATATTATTATATATCAAATTGGAATAGGCAATTTTCGTTAGTGTTGGAAGAAGGGACAAGACGAACTTTACATAAACATAACCCATCTCTAAACTGATAATGTTTGAAAGCACCATCACTTAAAACGTAAAATAAATAGTTTCTGATTTATTTTAACAAACTACAAAGTAAACTAGAACCTTTTAAATATACAATTTATCTGTAAATTGGTTAATTTACAAAAGTAAACAAACAAATAATGACGTAATACCAACGTATTATAATACAACTTGAAAGGCGTAACCGTGAGCTTTGTTTACAAAAATTCAAAAAATATAAAAAGAAATTATAAAATAAATTATGTCAATGCTTATACTTTCTTAGTGAATCGTATCCATTTAAGTTTTGCTTGTTTAGATAATTTATAAGTACTTTTAATAAAATTAGGAATTTGGTATCATAGCCACCATTAAAGTTGTACTTGAACGAGTAGTGTGTGAAATTTTATATTTCTTCTGTAACTTATGCTCTCCTAATACAAAAATCGAATTTTAAAATCACGCGGCTTTGAAATTTAATGTGTCCGGCGCATTCACCAAAATTTATAAATCTTTATTAATTCTTATTTATATTTTAAGCATTTTATAATGATTTCTATACTCAATTTTAATTCAAAATAAAAATATCTTGGTAAAAAAATAATACAAATTGGTATTTATTGCAATTTATTTATATTAAAATGTATAAAAGACAAATATCATCGATTATTAACAGTATTGATCATTGTATTCAATTATTTATAAACAATTGATAAGTATTTTGAGATTATTAACATATTATTGGTCAATAGTTTTAATTATTAACACATTATTGACCAATATATTCAATGATTAATAAATTATTGCTTAATATCTTCGATTACTAGCAAATTATTGTTGAATTTTTTGAACCCACTTAAAATCCCGACAAAAAAAAGGGATCGAAACCTTTAACCAATTTTATGTTTAATAAAAATGTATCTAAAATTAACACACTTATTTTACACATTAGCACATTACACCATGTTTTTTAAACACCTTTTCTGACGAATTATTATAGATTGGAACAGGAATCGGTATAGGTTACAATAAATAACAGGAAAATAAATCAAAAATGCCCATTTTATAAATATTTATTGTTTGCCTTTGAGGTTTACACAGCTTATAAGGATTTAATTTTGTTCTATAACAGAACAACACCAATACATTCATAGAAAGATATCATATTGAATGTTTACTTAAAATCTATCAACTACCATTTATTTTATCATATCTAATAATTTTCTGTGATATTAATAATTTTATTTGTGCAAAAGTAAAAAATTAAAAACATTATAAGAAAATAACCGAATACTTGGGTCATAAAAAATACTGTTTCTTTTCATTTTTTTTTTCCTTGTACCAATAAGTTACACTTTCATATCACAATTTCTGAAGGCCTCGATCAGTTCAAAAATCCCAACAAAGAAACAAACTCATTAATAAATACCTACACGGATACACTACCACTAACATAGACATACAAACACAAAATCACACTCGTACACTTAAAGATGTATTTATAGGTCCTTCTAACCATCAAACTCCTCTTAGTGAATTCCATTTTTAACTGGAATCTCAGTATTCTTGATTTCCAACTCGTAGTTCTTCTTAACAGATTTAGTAACAGTTGTTTCTACTTTCGACTCTGCTTTGGACATCAAAATGGGCACTTTGTGCTCCAAGAGCATGTTGTTGTCTGGAGGAAGTCCAATACACGCCCTAAGTACGTTTTCGATGCATACTCTTTGTTTGAAAAGAGCGTTAATCACAGGGGTGTCGTTGGGAACCAAAGGTGCTTTGCACAGATAACTTAAAATTGACAGAACTGGGTGGAAAGAATCGAAAGTTGTTTCGCCTCTCTTCTTAAACTGAATTCTGGAACACAATTCAGCTAAAACAACGAGATCCAGAATCAGCGGGGTTGCCAGAAGGGAATCCTCGCAGGTGTTGTGAATTACGATGGTATTATGACCACCCATCATGATTTCGGAGATATATTCGTCCATGGCACGTTTAGAATCACCTTTAAACGAAAAAATAAGGATAAACTTATGTTGAATATATTGAAATTTAACATCTCTATGATATTATTCAGGGGAAGACTTAGTTAAAGATAACACAATTCTATGAAAAGATTCAGATTTGGTATAATGTCAAATGCTTTACGTGAATCTGAATCAGGTTTTATTTGAAACTTTTTGTGTTAGTCAGAATACGTTATACATCTAAAAATACAAAAATTATCCTGGATCTACCAAAACTGTTTTATATCTAGTTACAGTTCATAATTGATTAATATGTAACAAGTAGTGAAGCCCAGTTGACCATTGACTACAATGGTCGTACAATGAAGAGCACTAAAAAAAAGTACTAGAAGAAAGTATTTCGTCATATTTTGAACAAATATTTGTGTAATGCATTTGTAATTAGTAAAATTAGAAAAATACTTAACATCTTTTTTGATCTCTAAATTTGAGATTATTGAGGATTTTTTTTAAAAGTATATCAACCAAATTCAAAACAAAATCAAGGAGATGCAAGTATAACAAGATTAGTAATACGACATTTTATTTTCCATATTTTTCCCAAATATCAAAAAAGTGTGTAGTATGCTGCTTAAAAAAAAGGAAAGATACGTAGTAAAAAAAATAAGAAAATATACTAGAACTTGGTGCAATGAATGCAAACGGAACCATACTTTAAAATATATTAATCCCAGATTTTGTTTAGACACGTGTCAAACATAATAACCGCGTACCCACATATTATAGATACAACAAATTAAATTTTTTTTTTACAAGAATGAGCAACCATTGTGTAGAAAACAACCACTTTTTAGACGAACAGAATATACAATTATCACATGCAAAAAACAAAGGAAAAAGGTTAAACTTACTTGAACAATTTGAAATTTAAAAATTCATAAAACATAAACAAAATATTACAAATGACCAACTGGAATTTAAGAAATACCCTGTTATCGATTATTACTTGGGTTTTCCAACAAACGATTGTTGAACACCCCTGTTCCGGGTTGTATTTTGTACTATAACATTAATATTTAGTATTGCATTTGTATACTCGTGAACAATGGCTTAATAAGCCGAAACATATGTAGAGTTTCTAATATAAACTGTTTGAGATATTTATTTGCAATTTAATTTATTTACTATTATTTTATAAAATGTTTCATAAAAAACCGAGCTTTGATTCTATTAATATTATTTTTTTTATTTTCTTTTGTATCTGTTCTGTACAATTCATATTTCGAATTTAAATAATGAAAAAAAAGAAAACGTTTCTTCGGATAAAATGTTAAAAACTTACCAACATACGGTACGTATTTGATGACCACACAATGGTCAGGTTTTTCGCCAGGTTCGTAGAGTATCCTGTTAGATTCGACCATATCGTCCACCACGTTACTTTTAGATATTTCCTTGGAACGAAACTGTTGGGGTGCTGACAAATTCTTTCCATCGTTGTTACCAAGATGATTGTAGCTTACAATGCTGACCGGTTTGATTCCAGCAGACACCAGGAAGTCTACTAATACGCTTTTCAGTTTAGTCTGTCCGGATTTGAAGTCGTCTCCAGCAATAAAGACATTAAGCTTTTCTGCCAATTCTATCACACCAGGAACAAAGGTATTTTGAGGAGATCCGTTGATATAGGTGCACTAAATAAAACAAAAAACGTGTTTTTAATACAGGTAACTCATTTTAACGATTGTTTTTTCTCTTACTTTACTCTTTATTGATGCCCATGCGAAGAGGGTGGATGGGGATATTTCTGGATGGTCGTTATTAATGGCCGCTTCCAAGTTGGATGTTGTATCATTTATTCCAGGAATAATGTCAGCAAATCGTTCGGTGTTTGCGGTCCACAAAACGATCACTTGATCTACATTTGATTTTGTTTTAAAATCTTGGATATCTTTCATTATTTGTTCAACTTGTTGCTTCTTGGTTCCTTTAATGACATTATCAGCTCTTTCAGATTGATTCGCAGCAATGAAATCTGGATTGTAAATTGATGGACGGGGTTTGTAGCCGATTAGGAGAGGCCTTAGTTGATCTTGTAAAGCTGGTTCCAATACTTGAGCACGCTTGCAAGCGTCTACAATATTTAGTTTTGAAATGTCCCATCCGTCAACTTCTATGTCGTCAGGATTGACCATGGGAAGCAGATTGGAAATTGGTACGTAAACATCTTTGCCATCTGATCCTCCACCAAGACGTACAGTTGAAGATTGAGTAATTGATCCAAACCTTATCATTGAGAAAATAACAACAATGAAAAAAATCTATGAAATGGTAACATTAAATATTTGAATTTACCAGTTGGCATGTTGAATTCCATTCTTTGTTGGCCAACTTAAATCAAGTTTGTTGGCAAGGATTGCTGCAGTGAACGTGCTACCATTATTACCACCCCATCCAACAAGCATTACTCCTAATTTGGGAACCTTACGATCGGTTCGGATTTGCAGATGTTCAACATGAGGTGTTGCCTGTATATAAATAGTTTGCTGAATTCAATTAAGTCAGTAATAATAAATAATTGGAAATGATTACCGTGCCGTGCCTTTTTCCCTATTACTTGCAAAAAAGGATTACTTTTAACACAAACATAAATAAAAATGCAGATCAAACAAAATACTTTTGTATATTACGATAGTTTTTAGATTCAATAAAGAGATCCATAAATATTATTCATTATTACGATAAAATACTTGTCCTGACATGAAAAAACTTTTTCTGTTTTTAAAGTTTTATTTTAAAAAGTTATTAGAAAATAATATAACACTTGTAATTTCCATAAAATTATTTATTTCACTTAACATATGCTTCACCACGATGTGGCTTCTTCAGAAATTACAAATATATTTAGTGACGAAGACAATTTTATGTTTTTATACTTATACATTAAGTAGTTAAGGGTGGGTTTTTGTGTGGTAAAAAGAATTCCATGGAAATTAATAAATATAAAAATACTAATCTATTACTCAATGGTCAATTAGACATAAGCAATTCTCCGCTATTGAATTTATATCTACACAAAAACCCACCCCTAACTACTTAATGTTACATATGTTAAGTAAAATAAATACTTTTATGGAAATTACAAGTGTTATATTATTTTCTAATTTTTAAATGAATTTCCATCAAGTAAATGTAGATTCAATTAATTAAAAAGTTATGTTGCTACCCCATGGTAATTAGTCCCAAGTTTTATTGCATCTTTGAATAATCTTAATTATGTAAATTTTACATCATGCTTAAAACCTGCGATTACCCTGTGGCAACAAATTGAATTTTTAAAATAATGTTTTAAAAGCGGAATTTTTATTACAAATTAATAACATTTGCATTCAAATTTGGGTTTCCCACAAAAGAATGATGATAGTTAATATCTAATGTTAACGTGAATTCGAAAGAATTTCAAGTTAACTAAATTTAACTTAAGAAATAAAACACAGATATTTTAAAAGTTTAACAAGATATATTAATAAAATTACGACGAATCGTTTCACCATTCAAAGGCTTAATCAGATGAACTAAACACAAAACATTTACAAAAATATATATACACAAATTTAAGAAGTGGGAGGGGGGATGTTTAACAAGGGTGAATTGTTAATCTCTAACTACTAATCCCTTTAGCCCTCTTCTTACAGACGTATTTATGAATTTCATAGAACAGAAGGTTACTGAATACTCTCATTTAATAAGGTAAGTTATTGGTATCGCTACGTCTATGATATCATTGTTTGTTTTAAAGGTACTACTAGACAAATAAATAAATTTTTAACTCAAATTAATAACATACCTAATAATATTAAAATTACATTAGAACTTGAAAAGAAAAATCATTAAATTTTTTAGATCTATCAATCTCAATGCCGATACTATCATATATCCCAAATCCTTTCATCCTCTCATTCACCTAAAAATGCTGCTTATCACTCACACATGATTCATAGAATTATTTCTATACCACTATCAATAGAAAATTTTAATAAAGTTTGCCGTATAAAAACTATTGCTCATAATAACGAATTTCCCACTACAATCGTAAACAACAATTTAAAAAATAAATTAAAGAAAAACATATTGCGGTCAATTTATCTCAAAAAAAAAGTCGTACATAATTATTCAAGTTTAATTTACTTTGATAAACTTACAGAAGAAATTTTAAAAGAATTTAAAAAGCTCAATATACAAACAGCATTCAAAACAAGCAATACTTTCAGTAACTTTCTTAAAAATAACAAAAATACATGTGATAAGACATCGAATTCAGGGGTTTATCTGCTAAACTGTATCAGTTGCCAAAAATTTTATATTGGATAGACAGGAATGAAGTTCAGCGAAAGGATAAAAGAACACCAAGATGCCTTTGTTAAAAATAAAAATACGTCAACCTATTCTAACCATCTACGTAATTGAGGAAAAACATATAAATTTAATCATCCGAAATTTATCCTTAACGACAAGTTAGAGATTAACAATTCACCCTTGTTAAACATTTTCCCCCAACTTCTTATGTTTGTGTATATATTTTATAAATGTTTTGTGCTCGGTACATTTAATTATCTTATGAAGCCTTTGTAAGATGAAAGGGTTCGTCATGATTATTATATTAATATATTTTGTTAAACTCTTAAAACACCTGTGTTTTATTTCTTAAATTATAATTGAGTTTAAACATATTAGTGCCTTTTATATTAAATATTTAACTAAATTTGTTTCCAAGGAGGCACAAGTTCTAGATTTATTGACATTTCATGATCCAGGCAAAATATGAGAATCAGTACTTTACGAGACTTTTATCTTAGTGTTGTCTGGGATATATAAGGATCAGTGTTATGTTTATCTTGTAGTTATTATTAAACATGTACCTATAAATAAATCAAGCAATAAACGGTCTGACTGCTATTATCTTATCAGTACCGTCTGTTCAAAAATGACACAAATGTAACACTCATTAGGGATGGGAAAACTGATATTTTTAAATAAAAGTTGCAGCAGCTTCTGTTATTTACAAATAACAGTTATCAAATAGCTGCTTCAAAATGATGAGTCAACTTGGAAAATGAAATACAAAAGCACAGCCTGTAATGCTGATTTTTATTATGTGTTTAATATGAAACTATGCGATTCAACAACAAAAAAAAATTAAAATGAATAGTGAAAACCGAAAGTATTAATTAATAAGCATAGGAAATATTGTTGTCAAACATAATTAACATCTTAGGTAACTTACTAGAAGACAATAATTTGCAATAGTTTGTAAGCATTTGGTGCTTACTAAGATAAATGAATTGTTATTCCTTAATAAAACATTTTTATTTAATATTTAAACTTTGGACGGTGCAGGGTTGATGAAGCATGTTTAAATACGTAATTGGCAAGAAACACAATAAAAGACTTCAACAAGTATAGTTGTACTCTTGAGAATGGCTCTTTAGCCGAAACAATTGTTTAGTTGAATTAAATATACTTGTTGAAGTTTTTTATTGTGTTTTCTTACTAATTACATTTTTTTGTCATGAATATATTGCTTACTATTTTAAATTTAACAATACAGAAAGTCTACTGTATAATAAAGCTTGCAAGGAACATCCCTTATACCTAGTAAGTACATAAATACTTCTGACTAAACGTAAAAAAATCCTTTACAAAAAAAAAACAGTTAAATAACTTACAATCAGTTTATTTCCTCTCTTTTCCACTTTGGTGGTATGATAATCATAGTTGGATTCGATATAGTTGCTGGTGTATTTGACGTTGGGACTGTTTACAACGACTTCCATGCTAATGTTTTCTTAAGAGGTTTTTGCAAAAACTGCCGGCTTGAAGAACGATAAAAGACTCGCTGTGTGTTTCAGTAGTTTCGACGAAACTGATAGCCCTGGTTCCGATCTAGGGTAATTTTATACGAAAAGCGCAAGCCCGTTATCTAAGATCGATTTCCAATTCTAGAACAACAAAACGTTTCATTTTAACACCCATGCAGCCCGAGCGTGGTTTTTGTTTTCATTATTGCATAAGAGTTTTTTCTGGAATGTCTATAGGGCGGGATCAGAGCCGTTTGAGTGCTATTATCTTAAGTTCAAAGAACTGTAAATATTGCCGATGGTGTATGGTAATCCAATAAGAAATTCCAGAACTTTTCGTTTGATAAAGAAAAAACATTGTTATCATAAACTGTCATTATCGCGAGTTTTGTTTGTCGGTTTTTTCCTGAATATGAATATTTTCTACGCAGTTCAGAGAAGTTTTTTCCTTTATTTGCTTATTTTAATCTTTCTACGATAAGGTTTTTTAATGAAAAACGCTTTTAATGGAATATACATTCAATTATTAAATTATTAGTACTAAACAGTTTTAGAATTTTTGCAAATTTGAATTTTTCAATTACAAATACAACCGAAAATTTTATTTCTTTTAAAAAGTTATGTAAGTATCTGAAAATGATAATTTTTATATACACCTTTCACATAGGGCGTGTAAATATTTGTGTGAGGTGCTCAGATTGAGTAACGATAGGTGGCCTAAAATTTGCCTCCTAGAGGAAGGTAGGGCAATACTGAATGGTGTGCCGTCAAAATGGGGTAAAAAATTAAAGGAAGTGATATACGAAATGAATATAGGTGAAGTTTTTAAGATGATGTGGGAAAATAAACATATAGATGAGATAGAAGGTTTACTAAATAAGGGTGTAGATAAACTAAAGAACAAAGCAAAAGAGAATGAATGGGAAGCGATCTTGAAGTCGTTGTTTAATAACAAGTACAAGGAACTGATACCGGGTGATAAGGGCGCTGCATACTTAAATAAAAGATGTAAAAATAAGACGCATAAAGAAATTTGGGCAAGGGCTAGATGCGGAAACATAGGCAGAGCAGGAAAGAAAGGCTTTAAGGAGTGGGTGTGTCGATTGTGTTATTGGGAAAATGAGACTTTAGGGCACTTAATGTACTGTAAAAATGCAATGAAGGATCAAAAACAAAACGTTATAGACTTTATTAAAGAGTGGAGAAGTGAGGGAGATGATGTAGACCTTGAGGAATTAATAAAAGAGGCATTAAAAGGTGACGTGATACCGGAATTATGTGATTATTTTCACCAGTTTGAAATGAATCTAAGGGAATGCAAGTATTAGCATGTAAGGAAATTATTGCTAGGGAATTTAAATTAGTTAATGTAAATAAGATTTGTATACAATGTTGGAAGCAAATTGCAAAAGCTCCATATAAAGGGGCATGTAATGAAAATAATAAATGTACACCTTTCACATCAATTTTCCAAAAGCAGAAAATTATTTTCTCAAAAATATTTATCAAATTTGTGCCTCAATTATTTGGAGACCTCAGTATCCAAATTAAGTTTATAAGTTAGAAATAGTGTAATATATAGCTTTAAACTTTAAAAAGTAGAAGCTTTTTGAACTTGATCCATAATTTCATGACAAAAAATACATTTGAAATACAATAAAATAGTCAAAAGTGTTTTTCCTAATCAAATTAAAAAGTTTTAAAGTACTTAAAGTACCAAATCGGGTTGTTCAATGAATTGGTTTGATAATGATTAGAGAAAAATGTAAAGAGTTTTGCCTATAAGAAGCTAATAAACAACTAAATAAGAACATAATCTGATCCAAAATGTATTAATTAAACGTAGCTTACTTTACTTTATAGAAAAAGTTCTATAATTTGGGATATTTCTAAAATTCCCTATAAAATAATTAAATAATTTTTGATGATCACGTATCTTGCCCATATTTTTTAAAAATTACAAATCGTTTTTATAAAAACGACTAATAATAGTATCTAAATTATCATACTCACTTTAATATTCGAGAAAATCGTAGATTAAACACCTACCTATACGTTCTGGCATATACTTAAATAAAACTAAAACTGAAACACTTGCCAATAATTACAGTTTTCATGTTTAATTATAAACTCAAGCTAAATTAATAAAATCGAGGTTTTTATCATACCAATTTTATTTATTGGCTTTTTTCTGAACACTTCCTTAAAAAGTAATCTTTGTCAATTTAATTAGAAATATTTTAAAGTGGAATTTTAATACTATTACTTATGAAAAATATTAAACAAATATACGGTATAATAGATTTAAGATATCTTTATAGTAGTGTAGGTAGTTATTTCCGCAATATCTTTGACACTGATTTAAAATCTATCATCAGAATAGCTCTTTCACGTCAAGATTTTAAGGTACATACATTAACCCCAAAATCCAAATCTGGCTTTTTTTAGTTTTAAGGTTAGGACTGAAATTTCAATGTGCTAGAGCTTTTCTGGAGCCAGATACATCGAAAATGATGGCCTTTTTAATAGTGCTCTCGAAAAAAGAGGACTTTTAAAAATTAAAGCCTTGCTATGGCACATTGAAAAGAAATAAATACGGAAAGGGGAGGGAGTTATTTTTGGTGTATTCTTTGAAAGCAAATTCGAATCTAGCCTCAAAAAAACTTTAGTACATTGAAATTGCGAAGTAGAAGATACCTCGGATATGATGACTGCTCTCTTAATTATTTTGACATTTTACTTCTGCTAGTAATGCACACAAAAAGCGAAAAGCTTGCATTTTTTGAGCTTTTAGGTTAGGATATTTCAAAATCTTTACGATTTCAGGCAATTTTGAGACCAGATTCGGACTTATCGTCGCAAATTACATCATTGGTCTTATTTCTTGATTCATGTTTACTTATGTTATGGTGTAATAATAAAATACGTCAATTGAAAAGAACATGAAGGGCCTCAAGAGATCTTAAGGGTTAGAACATCCCAATGTATGTTGAGCCATGTAATATATTTTTTTTTAGTCATTTAATATATTGTTCCTAGTAATTTTTGTTCAAACATGCCAGTAAATCTTTCAATATCAATACCAAAAAACTGAGCACTTAACATTTTTATTTCTTTTTCTTTTTCAAACTTCTAGAAACATTTTTCCTTCTAGAATGTTAATGTGAATGACTTTTCCTTAAAACCAATATTGTTTTTATTTATCGCGCTCGCAATCAAAGGAGTTTGCAAATGACTTTTATTAAACAAACAAAAGATTAATATTATAATACCAGTAGACAGTTGACGGCCGTGACCAACATTAAAATTCGTCGTATAATTTAATAAAATAAATTTCCTTTACAATCGCATAATAAACCAGACAAGTTCCGGAATGAGGAACTAAACGAGACGATTATCTTTAAATATTTTTATTTGGGTAGTGGAGTTATGCTGGAACGATAATAAATAATTATGTAGTATGTTGTTAATCAGGGAAATAACAAGAACCAATTTAAACAATATTAACAATCACGGTTATGTAATGCACGGTGAATAAAGTTTATTTAATTTAAGAATATTCTATTTGTTATAATACAAACTCATTACGTAACTTCATTCATTGTTTACTTATTTATAGACATAATGATACAAATTTTATTAAATAAGGGTGTAGATAAACTAAAGAACAAAGCAAAACAGAATGAATGGGAAGCAATCTTGAAGTCGTCGTTTAATAACAAGTAGAATGAACTCATACCGGGTGATGAGGACGCTGCACACTTAAATAAAAGATGTAAAAAATGATGAAAAAATTTGGGCAAGGGCTAGATGCGGAAACATAGACAGGGCAGGAAAGAAAGGCTTTAAAGAGTGGGTGTGTCGATAGTGTTGTTGGGAAAATGAGACTTTACGGCACTTAATGTGCTATAAAAATGCAATGAAGGATCAAAAACAAAAAATTATAGATTTTATTAAGGAATAGAAAACTGGGGGAGATGATATAGATGACTTGATACCGAAATTATGTGATTATTTCTACCATGTTGAAATAAATCTATGGGAATGCAAGTGTTAGCATGTAAGGGAATTATTGCTAGTGAATTGAAATTGGTAAATGTAAATAAGATTTGTAACCAGAATGATGAAAGCAAATTGGAGGAACTTCATGTAAAGGGGCATGTAATGAAAATAATAAATAAATAAATAGTTAGCCCAACTTTATTAAAAAAAATGTTTAAAGAACTACGCAACATTTGGTATTTTTCTTAGTATTTTCCAATAGGTAATAATAATAATCTTTTAATTGACTTAAAGTTACTAAAGTACTTGCCCTCAGATGAAAAAGTATTTCCGATTTGAATGAAACTTACAGATCTATTAATGGTAATTTAACATTTAAAAAATGTTTTTTAAATTTGAAAGGAGTTTCATGAAATATCACTAAACCAAAAACGTGTACCGACTTGGAAACAAATTTAGTTAGCTTGGAATTTTTTTCGACTTTATATTAACCTTTGATATTAACTATAATCTTCGTGTTATGAAAAACCCAGATCTAAATTCAAATGTTAGTTTAAAAAAATAGATTAAAACTCCTTATAACACTACAAACAATGTTTATTGGTACAACCAAACGTATACATTTCGACTACGAAGTAGTCATTTTGAATGGTAACAGTAAACTAAGATTAAGAAAAGATTATACCTAAATATATTCTAAAAAACTACCTGTAACTTATTTAGGACTATTGAACAGGGGGTTGTTGATGAACGGCAGGCCAAAATTCATCAAAGAATCCCTAAATTTATGAATGTAAATACACTCGTAAACTTTTAGGTCGATGTAATTGTGAAATAATGTGACCATAATATTGAATTATTAAAATCTTGTCACAATTACATCGACCTAAAAGTTTACGAGTGTATTTACACTCATAAATTCAGGGATTCTTTACGATAAATTAATAAACACTACTTTGTTTATTATCCCTTTTTTATTTACAAATCCTTTTGACTATAGTTTCGACAAAAAATCTTGTCATTGTCAAACAAATAATTCTAAGGATTCTTAGAAGTATATAAAGCATCAAAAATCATGTAAAATCTATATAATCAAGACTATTCAGATTTGCAAAGAAACGTGCGATTACCTTGGAGTAAGAAGATAAATTTTTAAAATAAAATTGTAAAAGTAGAATTTCTATTACAAATAACTAACACTTGCATTCAAAGGAGGTAATAAAATCAAAATCCAAGCCAAATTCAATGCCGGTAGCGGTATTAGCCCTCGGAGTAGTTGTTTCTGTTGATTCCATATTTATATTTATATTTAAAAAATTATTGTTTTTTATTACAGTATGTGTTTCAGAACCGTCACAGCAAACTTAGTTCCGAAAGTGCTTAAGCGTATCCTAAAATCTGCAGTCATTACAGGCTTCATCAAGAACTTGTATATCTTCTGATGAATCCACAAGGTGGCGAAACGGTTGTTAAGATAACAAAAAGTGTAAAAGTTTGACAAGTGTTTTATTTATTATAACTTGTACTTTTTTGAACACTAAATATACAGGGTAGTAATTTAATCAGTAACAACATATTTTTATAACACAATATTTTTTAATATTTGCTGAAAATAGAACACCTCGTATATTAAAGATTTAATTTGTTTGTGCTATTTACTTAAACAGATAATAAAAAGTCGTACGATTATTAATCTACTATATATATATATCTATATTCCCTGCAAAAGTTTTATAAAACAAGCTATGGATATAGTTTACAGCAAAATTTATTGGCCCAATTACTTGCTCATATGTATAAATGTGAAAATTTTCCGAAATGAAAATGAATCATCTCGTTTATGAACATATTTACCTAAAATTTAAGTGAATAAACATGAACCATAAACTACCTCTTAATCCAATGTCTAATTAATTAGTCATTTTAATCGATAACTAATTATTTTGGTTATTCTTTTTTTTACATTTGCTTTAATAAAAAATAAAAGATTCATTATTTATAACTAACATACAAGAAACAAAATAGTGAAATTACCAATACATATTGTACAAATAATTAATTAATAACATAGCACTCCTCATTGTTTCAATACATTAAAAATATTCATTACTTATAACCTTTTTTATTTTAAATTTTAAGGTGACCCTCAACCAGCATCAATTTATTACATTATTTATTTTATTATTTGCTAAACCTTTATTAACTTCATACTATCGGTTAAATATATTTTTTATGTTGTTTAATTTTCTAGAATATACCATCTTTGCTTATAAACCTTTCAGCACCTCATCCATTATTTACTTTGGACTCTTTATCTTTTGTAAATACGCTTTTATAGTAGATATGCATAATACATCTGTACGAGGTGTGTCAGTTAAATAACGAGAACATTTTTTTAATTTTACATTAATTAAGAAAATTATGTCAGTACCTTCACAATATCCCGATTAGCGTACAAAACATTTATTACAACACGACACGACACCAATCACAAATAAACACTGACTAAAGTTAAAATGATAATCTGAGTTTTAGACCATTAGGTATCTGTGTATCGTCTGATTCATGAAACTGATGCCTTTTCAAAGGAATTTTAATACTGGCAAACAAAAAATCACATGGCCGAAAGTCAACATCAGAAATTTTTAGTGATAGTTCTTTTTTTATATAAAATAGAGCCTATCGTTACTTGGTTAAAATTCATTATGAATATTGAAATAAAACAAAATTTATAAATTTTAACAGATATCTGCTGAAAGATTATAGGAGAACAGGCTTGGGTTTATAAAGTATTACTTTATTTTCAATAGTCATAGCTCTTTTTCAATTTTTTTTTTTAAGAACATATGTGGAAAATGGTTGTATTATCCAATCAAGATTTTGTCATCTATAAATATATACATTGCGAAACAAGCCATGGTGGTTAGCATTTAGCATTTTCAAAATAGAAAATAGGTATCTAAGCTTAAAAGTTACCAGATACAAATAGAAATTAATATTTAAAATAGAAAACTGATACAGAACTATTTTAAATAAATCACATCTTAAAAATAAACTTCAAACAGTTCCATTACATATCTCATTCAACTTCCATAAGAAGACGTAAATAATACAAATGTTTCAGAAAGACAAAGCCAAACAATAAACAATCAACTTATTTAGTTATCACACCTCATAACTACAGTAGGAACAATAGTCAGTATATATATATATATATGTGTGTATAAATTATATTTTCATTTAACTTATAAGTATGTATCGGTCTTATTAAAAGAAAAATATATTATCATTACCTAGCTACAAGATGTACCTTACCTTTGTATTATTAAATTTGTACAACGTAATCAATAACTTATTCTAAGATCCTCTTTTACCCAAATGGTGTCTTACACCCCATTTGTAATTACCTTGTTTGTCAGTCTTTACGAACGTATAAACTGGTCCACTCTTTTTATGATGATGTTGATTGTTTCTTTTATCACGACTGATATCTGAAACATTAAAAACAAACTAAATTTCAAATCAAAATGCTGGAAACTTTGGCGGAGTTGTAGAACAAACTGGATAGCTCAAACCCCAACGCCAAAACACGACACAAAATGTCCGAAGCACTTTTCGGTAACAAAGTTATCTTCTTCAGGGATTGAAGAGAACTAAAACCTAAGGGAAATATAAATATTATATATACTAACTACTTATATGGTCCAGTGAACAAGATTCGGTCAAATTGCCGCAATATACAGAGGACCTTACAAAAACAATAATAAAATAATTAAATTATACTAAAAAGCGGAGAGCCAGTAATAGGACCCTTGTCACTATTAAGAGAACTTAATATATTTTTATAAATAAACTATTTAGTAAGTAATTATGTTTAATTTCCTTAGCTAATTTAAGTTTGTCAATATTGATCCTATGATTTTTAGTAAGAATATGTTGAGCAACAATAGATTTTTCAGTTCTACCAAATTTAGCGTGAGCTTAATGCTCTTTAAACCTGACCGGAAGAGAGCGTCTAGTCTGACCAACATATTTCTTATTGCAATCTTTACAATCAATTTCATACATCCCCGACTTTCCTAGAAAACGAATTTTGTCCTTAGGGTTACCCAGAAGAGCTTGAAGAGTATTAGAATTAGAACTGTATGCTATTTGATAACCAAGTTTATGAAAAACACATCAGAGTCCTCGAGTAAATCATGGCTCGTATGGCATAGTAATAAACTTGGTTTTGTTAAGGTCTTTTTGAAAAGTTGAGGATGTAGACATCAGGTTCTTAAATTTAATCTTATTAACTAATTTATCAATAATGTTACGATTATAACCATTGTCTTTAGCAATATTTTTAATAGTACAGAGTTCTTTTTGATACCTGTCTTTATTTAAAGAAAACTACGTAACTAAATTTATTATTTAATAGCCTTTTAATTAAACAAGCACTAATAATAGAAACAATTAATAAATTTTGTTTGTAAATTAACATTTAATACAATACCTTTTAATTAGAAACATTATAAAACTACAATTTATACATTTTTAAGCATTTTTATTAGGTATAATATCTTAGAATTAAAATATTATAAAAATATATTATCTTACCTTTATGTTTTGAAAGACCAGTTGTTTGAGATATGACGCTCAGTATAATTCCCAAGACGACAAAAAACTAAAACAATATTAAGTTAAAATAATACTTACATTCTGTAAAAAGTTAACTGAATCTTACAAATACAAATTGCATTTTGTCAAGTTCTTCTTATGATTCGACGTTTTAGCTGACTGTTATTCTTAATACACAGACCCCTACCGTTCGATTCTTTCGTTTTATATCTAGGTTTTTATTTGAAAGTCTAGCAGCTAGCTGTGATTTCTTACCGCAAAACAAGTTTTTAGGGCAAATGAAATCAAGCGATCAAAATATGTATACGCGTGAATAATAAAAGTTTTATTTATCAATTTATTTAATGGAAATCGAAAAACTTTAATGTATGATTTTAAATTTGTTAAACAAAAATAGTAGCACGCACAATCAATTCAGGATAAGTAAATAATTCAGCGTTTTTAATCAAATATGGCAAGAAAAAAGCATAGGGTATAAAACTGCGTAGTTCTGTAATAAACTTTTTCAATCTTGAAAGAAAATTGCAATCAAATTTTCATGAATGGCTGTTTTATCATTATCTTGTTATAGAGAAGCGATCTCGTCGTGTTTAGATATAAATCAGTTAAGAAAAACCCCGAACAAGTGTGGATGATAAGTTCAACCCAAATCCCGGAGGTTCCTTTCTTTGTCAAGGAGGTTATTTGTAGGACTGAGTAAATTATTCGATTAATAGATTTATAATCGAATTGAGTCATTGAAAATTTCCAATAATAGTTTTTACAAAACTTTCTAACTATTTAAATAATCTTATACTATTCGACTTCCAAATTTCAAAATTAAAAGGCGTTGATGTTTTGGCGGATTTATTTTATAAATATAAATATAGAATCAACAGAAACAACTACTCCGAGGACTAATACCCCTACTGGCATTGAATTACACTGTTGATTCCGGTGGATACTTAGACGAAGATATAACATATTCAAAAAAGAAAGAATTAAAATCCTTATTCGTCTAAATATTTATAATATAGTCTGTAAAGGCCTTTCTGCCAGCGCTCTCCTGATGAGACCCGATAGGTCGAAACCGGTCGTGGGATATGGCTTTCGGTTCGTTGTGCCTACTTGGTAGGACGCGTTCCAAATGTGAGATCTTTGATCTTAATATTAAGACGAATAAGGATTTTAATTCCTTCTTTTTTGAATATCGATTTATTTTATTTTGTTGTATCTACTTACCATATTTATATTTCTATTTGGCTTTATTTACGTTGTAGATCTCTTAAAAAGTGTCGAACATATGCTTTATTTATTTGCAAAATTTTAGGTAAAATACTATGAATTTTGTTTTTCCATAATTTTAATTCTTTAAAAACTTACCAGCTAACAAATCTCGAAACTTAGGTAAGTAAACATTAAATTAATAAAGCATTTTTAGAAATTCCTTGAGGAAGCATATTCAAACAAATAGATAAAGAAGAATCTCCAAAAAATTCTGTTTTTCTCTTCGATCTATTATATATCTAACTTATTACATTTTAATATTTGAATTTTTTGAAATAATTCGATAAAGGATGTTAACAGTGAGGCAAAAATTATCAGTTTAAAACTGGTAATAATGATTATTTGATCTTTATCGAAACTGCTCTGAAGATGTCTCGTATATCAATGTCGAAACGTCTCTAATAGTGGGTTTGACGTAGTATAAACCGAAAAATTTCAATTTCTTACCTGAATAATAAATATTGTCCAAAAGGTTTCAGTACTTAAATAATTTTAACAAACATATAATTTTATTTATTTGGTAAACAAAGAAAACATATTCTGTTAATCATAAATACAAACAAAAAAATGCATGGTACAAATGTGGGTACCTATATATTAAAACTAAAAAGGAAAAAATAAAAAAGTAAAATAAAAACAAATAGTCCCGAAATTTCTCGTTTAACGTTTTTGGAATATAATGTTACATATATAAAATAAATATTTCATGATGTTCACAAATCTCGACCCAACATTAGGTATGAGGATATGATGATTTAACAATCGCAATAATCACTATAAATATTTATTTACTTCACTGCCAGTGACACTGTACATTCACCAATATTTTTTATTGATAACAACGATTCTGATGCAGTCTTATCAGCTCCCGTCGTAATATAATCACATTCTCCAATGTTTGCTTCTGTAATCTCTGCTTTTATTTCTTTTGTCATTTCGTTTCCTGATATTTGACATTTAGCATCATTTCCTTCGCATTCTTTTTCCTTAACTTTATCATCTTTCGTGGTGGCCCCAATAGCAACGTTGTGGTGTCCTTCTTCATTAGCAGCAGGTGTTGACGTTCTTACTTCACAAGAAGAGAACGAAGAGGCAGAGGAGGCAGAGGAAGAGGAGGAATCTAGTCTATTAACTTTCTCGTCAGTGGCATTTTCTTGTGATGACGATTCAAGATGATGATGACTCATTGTTGGTAAATCATTATGAAAATAATTATTGTATACTTCGTTGTTTTCTTCGAGGCTTTCTAACAACAATAATAAAGAAGAATAATGATGGTGAAAAGTATATTTATACAGGGTCATACAAACTGGTACATTAGACGTTTTAGAGAAACTAACCATGTTACAGATTTGAAAATTTGGATGTAGGGGTTATCAAGGATGATCTATTTAATCAAAATAATTTCAACTGTCGGCACTTCCGGTTATACCGGAAGTTGATGTCAACTTTCTTATTTTAAATGAAATGCTTTTCAATTTTAAGGTGATATTGATAACCAACTTGTATGCCTACGATGAATAGTTTCTAAGATAATTTAATTTATTGGAAAAAAGATTGCACCACAAAACAAACTATAAAATATCATAACTTCCATAAAAAATGACTTAGAATGTTGAAATTAGTTATTTACTAGTTATAGCCAAGTCATTAGGCTAACGTCATGCCAAAACTGAGCTTTATAATTTGTACAAGGCTCTCAGAAAAAAAAACAAAGTTTAAAAACTTCAAACTCGAATAACTTTTTTTCAAATGGCACCTAACATATTTTATTTTGTCATTCGATTCCATTTTTTATCATCTTTCGATACATTGGACGTTTTCCATTCTTTATTTAAAAAGAAATCCAAAATTATTCAAATATTTTCAAATAAAACAGTAGGAAATATCCAGATGGGTCGAAAGAGGATAAAAAATGGAATCAAATGACAAAATAAAATATGCTAGGTGCCATTTGAAAAAAGTTATTCGTGTTTGAAGTTTTTAAATTTTGGATTTTTTTCTGAACGTCCTGTATAAATTATAAAGCTTTGTTTTGGCATGACGTTAGCCTTATGACTTGATTATAACTAGTAAATATTTTAACATTTTTATGGAAGTTATGATTTTTTATAGTTTCGGTTACGATAGCGACCTTTTTTATAAATTAAATTATCTCAGAAACTATTTATCGTGGGCATACAAGTTGGTTATCAACGTTACCTTAAAATTTTATGTTTCATACAAATTTATCGTAAAAATATACCATTCTATTTAAAATAAGAAGGTTGATATCAACTTCCGGTATAATCGGAAGTGCCCGACGGTTGAAATTATTTTGATTAAATAGATCATCCTTGATAACCACATCATCTGTAACATGGTTAGTTTCCCTAAAACGTCTAATGTACCACTCAGTTTGAATGATCCTGTACATGGAAAGGGTTGATAATGATTCTGTGCTGGAAAAAGAAATATTATTAAAAAACTGATCTGAATACTTTCATGGCTCTAGATAAGTAATTTCTTACCTGAGACTTATTTCCTTTCCTATACATTATACAAGTAATAAAGTACTGAAAAAATATCACAAACATCATTCTGAAGTTTGAAGACTTGTTACCATTTTTTTTTTATTTTAGTTGGAGAGAGTTTATTTTGAAGAGATTGTGAGCCCAGATACTTTAATCAGTAACAGTAACTAATTATTAACTGGAGTAAATAGGTATACAATCGAATTGGATTAAAACTGAGAGACGCTAAAAATGAAGGCAATCACGAACGACTTCTTAACAAAATTTGACTTCTTAACAAAATTTAGAAAATAATTCTTAAGATTATTTAGATGCAACAATTGATTTTGAACTACTAACAATTATGTGACATGGTATGGTACGATTTTTGGGATTCATTAACGGCAGTTCCAACAGGTTCTACAAATGAGATTCCAAATTTAAAAAAATGAGATAATCTGTAGTGGGTACAAATTAATTCAGTAATTAATATCGCATTAATGTAATAAAAAAGATGGTAAAGCACGAACTGATATCATATTAAGCATGAATTCGAATGAACTGTTACATCAAACTTTGCAAAACAGCAGAGAAAGTTTGGAAAAAGTTAAAAAAAAGTATATTATTCAGTTTAATCATTAAAATAAGGGAAACCATCCTCAACCAGATACAGTTCAACAGGTGTTATTTTAATTTTTTTTTATATTGAAGGAACAGTTAATAAGGATTCAAATGTTCAAAAGGTAACATACTAAATAACTTAAAAGAATTTTAATACATGATCAAAAAATTCTTTCAGGCTTATATTTTTGAGATATTTCGGTATTTTACTTTACAAACAGTATGAAATTGCATACTTTGAAGTATTATAAAAAGTACTCAATTCACTTTTAGAATAGTATTTATTTTTTCGAGCTGGGTCCAAAACGGTCCTTATTAGCCCAGCTCCTTTGGGGATGGAACGAATTGGAAGTAACAGAAGTAAATAAATAACCACAGTAAGTTGCTAATTGTGAATTCATAGTATTTGATACTTTCTGTTTTGTTCGGAAAAATTAAGACTCACCTTGTTTGACTTTCCTAGGTCGTCCCCTGCTTCTTTTCGGACCTGGGAGGGGCACTGAAAAAGTGTTCTTATTTCTTTTCTGTAACAGTTCCAGTATATTTTACCTTTTACTGGGTGTTTTCTGGGTCTTCCCCGGCCCCTCTTTAAAGGGGAATCCGATGACATGTCTTGGGGTTTGTCGTTGTTTAAATTAATTGTTTGAATATTGTTAGTACTAATATCCGGTGCATCATTTTCTTTAACTGGTTCAGGAACTTCCACTGCTTCTTTTTGGGGTGGTTCTTCGATTTTTATTTTTGTAGAAGGATCTGGCTCTTTCTAAATAAAATTAAAAAAGGAAATTGGGATTCAGAGCTAAACTAATTAACAATATTTGCTTACCCGAGTTTGTACATCGTTTAATGTGATATAATTCTTCTCTTCAACTATTGGCATTACATTTAGGTGACTGTTTCTAATGTGTTGTTTAAGTTTATCTTGACGGGCAAAATCTTTTCCACAATGGGTGCAATTAAAGGGTCTTTCACCTGTGTGCATTCTTCTATGTCTTGCCAAATGGGAGGATCTGCTAAAACTAAATCGAAAATTTAATTAAGTTTAATTTTAGGATTAGTAATTGAACGTTCAGAATTGTAAAACATTCTGGAGAGTAAAAAACTATTAAAAATGATGACTGATTTTTATTGTTTCACCAAATGTTGAATATTTACATACTTCCATTAAAGAAAGGACGTAGCCGAAGGTGCCACCAAATTATACCTGACCAAAAAAGGTACAACCGATCTTGCCACTGATCAAAAAGGGTCTAATAGGTAGAAATTATTCTAATGAGAAAGGAAAATACTTTATTGATGTTTTATGGCATTTATTTAACAGTAATTAATAAGGAATTATAAATACATACTTATACATATATCAGTCAACAATTCTTTCAACGTAAATATGATGCACATTTTATATAGTCGATGTTCCATATTGTTTTGTTTTTATATTTTTCACACAATTCCATGATAGTTTTCACTTTACTTCTTACAAAGTCTACAAAAACTTTATTTGGATAGAAGTTTAAATTAAAATCTTTTAAAATTTTGGATTTTAACAAATTAAATAATTTTTCGTGTGTTTGTGATTGCTTATTTCTCAATAAACAATGTATATAAGGCACATAGTGACCATTTTCATATCCATAACCTGCTTTTAAGTTACTTGGATAGAAGTTTAAATTAAAATCCTTTAAAAGTTTGGATTTTAACGGATTAAATAATTTTTCGTGTGTTTGTGATTGTTTATTTCTCAATAAACATTGTATATAAGGCACATAGTGACCATTTTCATATCCGTAACCTGCTTTTAAGTTACTTGGATAGAAGTTTAAATTAAAATCCTTTAAAAGTTTGGATTTTAACGGATTAAATAATTTTTCGTGTGTTTGTGATTGTTTATTTCTCAATAAACAATGTATATAAGGCACATAGTGACCATTTTCATATCCATAACCTGCTTTTAAGTTACTTGGATAGAAGTTTAAATTAAAATCCTTTAAAAGTTTGGATTTTAACGGATTAAATAATTTTTCGTGTGTTTGTGATTGTTTATTTCTCAATAAACAATGTATATAAGGCACATAGTGACCATTTTCATATCCATAACCTGCTTTTAAGTTACTTGGATAGAAGTTTAAATTAAAATCCTTTAAAAGTTTGGATTTTAACGGATTAAATAATTTTTCGTGTGTTTGTGATTGTTTATTTCTCAATAAACAATGTATATAAGGCACATAGTGACCATTTTCATATCCATAACCTGCTTTTAAGTTACTTGGATAGAAGTTTAAATTAAAATCCTTTAAAAGTTTGGATTTTAACGGATTAAATAATTTTTCGTGTGTTTGTGATTGTTTATTTCTCAATAAACAATGTATATAAGGCACATAGTGACCATTTTCATATCCATAACCTGCTTTTAAGTTACTTGGATAGAAGTTTAAATTAAAATCCTTTAAAAGTTTGGATTTTAACGGATTAAATAATTTTTCGTGTGTTTGTGATTGTTTATTTCTCAATAAACAATGTATATAAGGCACATAGTGACCATTTTCATATCCATAACCTGCTTTTAAGTTACTTGGATAGAAGTTTAAATTAAAATCCTTTAAAAGTTTGGATTTTAACGGATTAAATAATTTTTCGTGTGTTTGTGATTGTTTATTTCTCAATAAACAATGTATATAAGGCACATAGTGACCATTTTCATATCCATAACCTGCTTTTAAGTTACTTGGATAGAAGTTTAAATTAAAATCCTTTAAAAGTTTGGATTTTAACGGATTAAATAATTTTTCGTGTGTTTGTGATTGTTTATTTCTCAATAAACAATGTATATAAGGCACATAGTGACCATTTTCATATCCATAACCTGCTTTTAAGTTACTTGGATAGAAGTTTAAATTAAAATCCTTTAAAAGTTTGGATTTTAACGGATTAAATAATTTTTCGTGTGTTTGTGATTGTTTATTTCTCAATAAACAATGTATATAAGGCACATAGTGACCATTTTCATATCCATAACCTGCTTTTAAGTTACTTGGATAGAAGTTTAAATTAAAATCCTTTAAAAGTTTGGATTTTAACGGATTAAATAATTTTTCGTGTGTTTGTGATTGTTTATTTCTCAATAAACAATGTATATAAGGCACATAGTGACCATTTTCATATCCATAACCTGCTTTTAAGTTACTTGGATAGAAGTTTAAATTAAAATCCTTTAAAAGTTTGGATTTTAACGGATTAAATAATTTTTCGTGTGTTTGTGATTGTTTATTTCTCAATAAACAATGTATATAAGGCACATAGTGACCATTTTCATATCCATAACCTGCTTTTAAGTTACTTGGATAGAAGTTTAAATTAAAATCCTTTAAAAGTTTGGATTTTAACGGATTAAATAATTTTTCGTGTGTTTGTGATTGTTTATTTCTCAATAAACAATGTATATAAGGCACATAGTGACCATTTTCATATCCATAACCTGCTTTTAAGTTACTTGGATAGAAGTTTAAATTAAAATCCTTTAAAAGTTTGGATTTTAACGGATTAAATAATTTTTCGTGTGTTTGTGATTGTTTATTTCTCAATAAACAATGTATATAAGGCACATAGTGACCATTTTCATATCCATAACCTGCTTTTAAGTTACTTAATCCTTATTTATGTTATAATTGTAAATAATTACTCATATCAATATTATCACCGGATAATTATAATTACTTTGTCAGGTAGGTGAGCACCCTTTTCTCTAGTGGCAAGATTGGTTGTTTACTTTTAAAACCCCCATTTTGTAGCAGGTAGATTTTTATTTTTAGTGGTAACTTCAGTCCCACCGTGAAGAAAATGACATTTTTATCAAACAAATGTTTTTCGTAAAAACCTATTAACCTGTGGTCATTCTTGTTTCAATATATAACAAGTAATCAAAGAACACGTCTCATCACAGAAAAAATCACAAATAAAAATTACTTACAAGAGATAAAAGGTATTATAAAAATAACTATTTCTAGAAATGGAATTGGATTTATATAAAATAACTTACCTGCTTCGACAAAACTCACATTGGTGCGGTTTCTTAATTTTAATTTCGTTTTTATCATTTGGTATGTAATCTTGATCATCTGAAGGATTATCCCTTTTTTTAGGGATTTCGACTGAATTAACTTCTTCTTGATTTTCATCATCTTCAATGGTTCCAACTGATGAAATAACTGGTGTTGTCTAAAAGTTTAGAATGTCGAAATCTATTTTGACATGTTGTCTTACTGAGAACTACTAAGGTCACATATATTTATGCAAATAAATGTATAAATTATTTAGAAAATTACCATATAAGCTACGGGTGGTAGGGATTGGTCTGCGTAACGAGAATTTGACATGGAAACCGTATCACCAACAGAAAAATATGAATTACAAATTCTCTTATCTAAAATTCAAGAAGCACTTAAATAGTAATTTATAACAATTGTACCTGGTTATAAATATTTATAAGATAAATTTCCAACTTACGATCTTCTTGTTTTCGTTTTTGGTTCTTTCGCCAATCTAGCGATTCAAGGGAATCTAAAGAAATTCTTTTTTGACCCTTAAAGCGTGTATCAGACTCATGTTTATGGGCATATGAACCGGAAGTATCATAAAAAGACACATTTCTCTAAAATGAACCAATTAAAAATATAGTTTGAAGTGATAAAATCCAAAGAATACATAAATATTTTTTCAAACATTTCAGCAGGTCAATACCTCATCTCCAGGGCCGGAATTTAAAATTGCTTCGACGGGCATCCGTCCTTCCTGGATTTCTAAAGAACTTCTGATCTGGTCTGCATATGACTGTATAGGATTTGTTGAATTGAATGATCCAGCAGTATTTCCGTGAAAATTTTCGAATCCTTTGATTTCCAAGTCGTAAGCCAATGAAATTAAATCATTAAACAAGAATGCGGGAATGTCGATTCGACCTTTGTACATGAATTCTAAAATTGTTTTCATCTCTTTAAGTGCAACCCCACGTAAAATAAGTACAGGATGTTTGCAAGGGTTTTCTTGTAATATCCTATCGAAATATGGACTACAAGCTGAGAGAACCAATTTATGTGTACGTAAAGACCCGTCCTTGCAGGCTATCGTTACATCGGTCAATTTGTTGTTTTCGAACAGATTTTCAAATGTGCTACTCATGTTTTCGAGATGATTATCCCATGTTAAATGAAGCGACATCTGTAATTTTGAAATATGGAAATAAAGGGCACAATGTCGTCATGTACATTTACAAAGGCTTTGTATGAAATATGTTTTTTTATTTATTTATATTATAATAGTGACAGTTTCTATAGAAATAGAAATACAGAGGACGCCAATTTGTATTTTTTTGATTTAGCTCTCTATCTGCGTGTGCGTTTTTTTATTTTTCTAAAATAAAATCTAAATCTATGTAAAAACAAGAAAATACACAAAATGTTTCAACGATCTTATTAGTCAAAAGCTCGACTATTGTTTCGACCAGTCGGTCTTTATCAAGAGGTCGTGTAATTTGCGGTAAAACCTAAAAATTGTAGATTGAGCGGTCACTTTTTCCATCTCATTTAAATATGTCGATTTTGCGGGAAAAGTAACATAAGACTGTGGAATATGCGGTCATAAATTCGAATACCAATACCTTTTTATACCAATACTAATATCTTTACTCCCTTACTTAGTAAATAAGAGGGTTGTTATTCAATAATAAGCAGACCAATAATTAATTTAAGTAGTCATTTAGATAATAAAAACAAAATTAGTGCAAGTAGGTATTATCTTATTATATATTAACTTAAAAAAAACAAGAATAATACTAATGACAGTAAATATCTAATAATTAATATTTATTAAGAGCAAATGAGAAAAATCATAACATCACAAGTAACCAATTTGTTTTCAAAAATAAAGGTGTATACATTATACACGTGAAACGCTTTTTTGACTGCAAAATTGACAGGTAAATTTCACCCTTCCTGCATTTTTACATTCAAGAAAGATTTGACCGAAAAATCCACTGACCGCTTGATGGACTGACCGCAAATAGGACGATACCATCAAGAGTATTCTAGTTACTGCCTGAGGAATTAAAACCTTAAATAGATAACAAATAAGTAGAAAGTTACAGATGTATATAAGCTTAAATATGGGGGAAGAACCATCATAAATTAGTTAACAGAAGTGAACTATTGTTCGATAATATTTCAGTTTGGTTATTGAGTATACTATATTATCATTCTTTGCAATTGCTAAAATTTCTAGAAGGTTAAGTTTTCTACTTTTTCAACATTGTGAATTAATTGAATATTGTATTATATGTACTGTATTATATTGTAATATGTATATATTCAATTAATTCATAACGTTGAAAAAAGTAGAAAACTTAACCTTCTAGAATTTTAGAAATCAAATTTGCAATTGCAAAGAATAATAATATAGTCAATAACCAAACTGAAATATTATCGAACAATAGCCGACTTCTGTTAACCAATTTATGATGGTTTTCCACCCTATTTAGGCTTATAACATCTATAACTTTGTACTTATTTGTTATCTATTTAAGATTTCAATTACTGTTCCTCAGGTAGTAACTACAATACTCTTGATAATGAGCGACTGGTCGAAACAATTGTCGAGCTTTTTACTAATAAAATCGTTGAAACATTTTGAAAATTTTCTTGTTTGTACATAGCTATTCTATAATGTTTCATCAAGAATGCAACATAAATAGTCTTTTAAGTGTTAAAATCCAAATCGTTATGGAGTTCAAATTTCATATAAATAAATAAATCGTAAAGAACAAACAGAGAAAAAAGTACAACAATCAATAAGCACAGATGATGATTTAAAAAACTGTAAGGAAGTAACGAACAAAATCAGGGATTAAAAAAGACAAAACAAAAAGCCAACCATTAAGACGTAATTTGCCACAGTGAGTCAAAATATAGCCTCAGCACGTTAGCATTTTAAGATATCCTAACTCCACAACTCAAAAAATGCAATTTTGGGTATTTTTGGTAGATTTCCAACATGACATAAACAAAACAAAACAACAAAGAAGGTAGCAATTTTTGAGGTAGGTACCTTTTGTAACTGAATTAGAATCTGGCTTCATAATCGTCCCAGCATATCAACATTTTTAAATATTCTAGCTCCAAAATCCAATTTAAAACTTGTAAGGACAAAACAGAAAAGAACTGTAATTCAGGAGTATATTTATTAACGTGTGGAGATTGTGAAAAGGTTTACGTAGGCCAGACGACAGAAAGTTTTCTGATAGGATTAAAGAACATTTTAATAGTTTTAAGTTAAAAAGATGTATCTCAACTTATGCCGAGCACCTAATTAATTGTAATCATAATTTTAATAATGATTATAAAGTTTTGCATATAGAAGACGAAGGACAGAAACTAAATCTTTTAGAGTCGCTAGAAATTAATAGATATTTTAAGAAAAACATAATTTTAAACGATCAATTATAAACAAATAATTCTCCGTTGCTAAATTTAAAATTCAAAAATTTCCCTCCCCCTCTTTAGTTGTATATATATATATATATATGTATATAGGGTTATCTTTATTGTTCACGTTATTGTAGTCTTCACCTGAAGAAGCCATAGTGTGGTGAAACGATCGTGGTGACCAAATAAATAATTTTTGAAACTTAAATTTTGTATTATTTTTTCGTCATTTTTATAATGAAGTTTCAACAGGTAAGTGCCGATACAATTAAATATTCAAAATCCAAATGTTCCTGATTTTGTTTTTTTTTTTTAATCTTGAAATTTCAATATATTAGGGCAATTCTGGTTCTGGTTATGGATTCGTGTTATCTGTTTTCAAAGGCCCACAATTCTGATCTCTTTTTCCACTACCCTCCCTTTTTCGACGACACGACTATGGGGAGTTGAAAAAGTAATGAGTAAAGAAAGTAATCATTTTTGATGTATTATTTATTCTTCGATGGCAAACCCAAATGTGACCCAAGAAAAACTTTAGCACATTGAAATTTCGAGAAATCCTAATTTCAAAACCAAACAATCCCAGTTAGAAATAACATCTCTGGTCTCACAATTAACTTCCTGATCCACCCTGACCTGTGTTCATTCAAGGATCTATCACAGTTATCAATCATCAAGAGATCCCCTTTAAATGCTATTCAAAAACCTATCAAAAGCTGAAAAACACATATGAACTCCACTGTTCTAGCTTCCTTTTTGTAACATTCTATATTAGGGAGAATAAATAATTAAAAAACATATTTCTGCATAATATAACTACTTTTAAAAATGAGTACTGGACCAGTTTGGAGTTACACAGTCATTATCAACAGTAACTGTCAGTGACATTTCGTTATTTTTATTTATTTATTTTCCACATATGAGGGTTTTCTAACAGCCCTCAGATCCTCTTTTTTATGCTTCCTTCTGTCAGTGTTTCCTAGGACATCCTAACATATATATCGCAACAAAAGTATATTACAAAACATAACACAATGATATAATAAAAAATAACTGAAAGAAATAAAATGGTTAAATAATCGATGATTGTATAAATAAATATCTTTAATAAGTAATTCAAACTATCAATAGTGACCATTTGATGAAACATATTTTAATAAACGTAATAAATGAAACACAAGTTTTTGGTTGTTTCAACAATAATTTAATGTACTCGACAATATTGTTTAGACCCACATGTGGGTAAATTATTGTTGAAACATCCAAAAACTTGTGTTTTAATTATTACATTTATTTTAATAAGTAATATAAAAAAAGTTTTATTTATACTCGTCTGAGAAAATTTCCAACTGTTTTGAACTCCACTATACAGGGTCATTCAAACTAAGTGGTACATTAGACGTTTTAGGGAAACTGGGCATGTTACAATTTGAAAAATTTGGATGTTGGGGTTATCAAAGATGATCTATTTAATTAAAATAATTTCAACTGTTGGAAACTTCCGGTTATATGGGAGTTGATGTCAACTTACTTATTTTAAATGGAATGATAAATTTTTACGATGAATTCGCATGAATCATAAAATTATAAGGTGATTGTGATAACCAACTTGTATGCCTATATGCCTATGATAAATAGTTTCTGAAATAATTTAATTTATTGGAAAAAAGATTGCACCGCAACCCTAACTATAAAAAATCATAACTTCTATAAAAAATGAGTTAGAATGTTGAAATTAGTTATTTAGTAGTTATAGCCATGTCATAAGGTTAACGTCATGCCAAAACGAAGCTTTATAATTTGTACAGGGTGTTCAGAAGAAAAATCCAAAGTTTAAAAACTTCAAACACGAACTTCAATTTTTCAAATGGCACCTAGCATATTTTATTTTGTCATTCGCTTCCATTTTTTATCCTCTTTCGATCAATCTGGATGTTTTCTACTGTTTTATTTGAAAATTTTTGAATAATTTTGGATTTTTTTTTAAATAAAGGATGAAAAACATCCATCGTAGACATACAAGTTGGTTATCAAAGTCACCTTAAAATTTTATATTTCATACGAATTCATTTTAAAAAATATACCATTCCATTTAAAATAAGAAAGTTGATATCAACTTCCGGTATAACCGGAAGTGCCCGACAGTTTAAATTATTTTAGTTAAATAGATCATCCGTGATAACCCCTACTCCCAATTCCCAAATTTTCATATCTGTAACATGCTCAGTTTCCCTAAAACGTCTAATGTACCACTCAGTTCGAATGACCCTGTATATACTTACTTCTGTATTGATTTCATATTAAATTTACTAGTTTTTGAAATATTAATTTTTCATTAAAAAAGCTTAGACAGGTATATATATTTCGCAACTATATTTATTGATTTTTGAATTTAAAAAAAGTGAATAAGCAGTAATAATATTAATGTTATAAAATCTTGTGCAAAAATAAACTTTTGCACAGAAAGTTTAAGGATTATCTTAGGATTATCTTATTTACCTTACCTACTTAAAGGAGAAGTTTTTTTAATTTAAATTCTAATTTTACAATAAATAAAATATGACCAACTTTTAATAGCAGTATCGTAATAGTAATGCTACCCTTCACGTATTTTTAACAATATACAGAAAAGGTCTGACCATAAACAGTACCACCAGCTGCTTCTGCTTGGTAGTTATTTGAATCCCAATATTAAAACTTATTTTGAAAAAGATATATGTATATAAGCAAGGTACGTTTGAAATTCTTTAAGAGAAATAGATAAATTTTAAATATTGAAACCTATATATACCCGTAAATTAATTAGATTTTTTTACAAAAAAAAATAATAATTTTACCTAGATTGAAACAGTTCTGATAAAAATGTTACCTAATTCATTAATTTCTCGCACACACAGTAAACACCTACTAGCTACTGCAGTTATTGTTTTCGGTTATAAATAAAAAAATTTTTAATTAAATAGTAATAAATAAAAATTTCTGAAATGGTATTTCATTTAGTTTATCAAAGCTTTTATTAACTTTATTATGTATCACTATACAGCAATAAACTATTACGTAAAAACTATTGTTGTAGCACCTATTTATTTAAAAATGTGAAAAAGACAATATATTGGAGACATAATATAAAAATAAAGTATCTTATTAAGTAATTTAATTATTTAGCAGGCGAGAAACGTGTTTACTGGAAATAAATTCAAATATGCAATTCAATTACAGACACAAACACATGAACAGTAAATTTCCAAGTACATATACATATGTATAATTAATTAATTATACCTACGTTTCTTACCTTTTCTGCTGTATGCTAATTCTATGGATAATTAAATATTTTTATCACGAATAGTAACACTTATTAATTGTGATTAAATCGATAGTTAGAATACTACATTATTAGGTCTGTTGAAACGACTCAAAACCCTCGGTATATTGAGAAAGGGGACGATAAAAAATTTATTAATTAAATTATTAATATTAATAAAATACCGCGGTAAATAATATCGTCGTCGTTCGCGTTTAGAAATATTATATTGTTGACTGCGCCACTCATTCGAGGGGGCTTGGCTAGCGTTTTGGAGCAGGTATCGATTAGTTGGCTGGGAAGAAGGGGACCTGCGAGGGGGAAGGGCATTATGCGCAGCGAACCCCCTTTTAAAAATAGAAACCGAGAGCATGTACTTGGACCGATGTTATAGCTGTAGGCAAGCAAAAGAATTTTCCAATATTATTAAGACTAAAATTATTTTTGTTTAATATATCCTTATTATAAATTCAAACGTAACATTTAAATAAAATAATATACGTACCTAGCTAAATTTAACTCATAAAACACGTCGTTTTATTTTGAAAAACTTGAGTAGTTTTAGTAAATAAATTTTACAATTTATTTTAAACAATTGTTTCGTTTTGTCGTACTCACATCAAAAATATATTTTCAGTATTTACCTACATAGAGATATTTTTTTTATCAGAATTTAATTGATTTTACAATCTTTGAAGAAATAGTTCTAATATTGATTTTTATAATCATTGGTAAGCCCTTACACATATTAAATTAATTTATTAGTAATAATTCATCTTGTTTATTTTATTTTAATTATTACATCGAATAGCATGGTAACCAAATAAAATAATACTATTGAATTTTTCTTGTTTTATAAGTAAGGAAGTTGTATTACTTAAATATTGATTTTATTAAAAGGTATGTATGTTAATCTGCTTCTCGCTCATTTTTGCTTTGTTTATAATTATATTTTTCAGTTAAATGTCTCATTACAATTAGTTCAGAAATGGAAAGAATATTATCCAATTAATTAAATAACTGTTAAAAAAACATTTTTCAGTTATTAAAAAGAACTACCTAATCATTAAATTAAAAACGAATATCTTTTTATATATTTTTTAAAACTTTAAACGCTTTCACAATTACAACTTAATCATATATATAACAATGGTAATTTAGTATTAAATTCATTTTTAATTTAATTGATAGTTTAATACAATGCAGTACCTACAGCGTAAATACATATCCGAACAACAATAATTACATTAAGTTCTGTTTAGGGTACCTACTTTAAATTATAAATGGTCAATTCACTTATCTAAAATTCTTATACTGTAAGTTTTGAAAGATCCAAATTGGAGATTCTACATTATTATTATTGTTGTTGTTATTTGGGTTTAGCCCTGTTCAGACCTCAAAAACACGGGTGCTTCCTCGGCTTTCCCTTTTAAATCACCAATTTTGCCTACATCTCAAAGGAAGCTTCCCAAAACGAAAGGATCCTTGGGTGTCGCAAGCGGTAAAATTTTCTAGCCAGGATTTTCACAATAATCCTGACTTTCTTCCTGTTGAGAATTAGAATTTGTTCTCCCCAATATCTGTAGTTTGAAACAAAGATGAAGGCCTTAGCCTGATTATATCTTGGTTGTGCTTCCTAGTCCCATTTTCCCAACAACTAATTCCAGACCAATAAAGTGCTTTGGAAAGGTAGTCTTCAAGCTGATTTCCTTTAATGCCACTATGATCCAGGATCCAGAGGTAGACTACCTTGATTTGAATCGCTAGTTAGTTGAGAGCTTGGTAGTAATCTCACAACAGATTCGAATTTGTCGAATATCCTCTAAGGGCGTCTAAAGCACTTCTGCAATCAATGCATGTGTGTGGTGTTGTTTGCCAACGTTGCTCAAGTGCATCAGGTGATAGATATTATTTTCGCTTGAAAAGGAGTGGCAAATTAACCCCAAAGTATTGAATACCTATTCCCACTTTGATGGTTATAAATGCCATTTCCACTCCTATCCGAGTTCCTATCGATGAATGATGATAGGTCATAGGTCACCATCACAGGAGATGGAGACATTTCTAAGCTCCGCTACTCTTTAGGGAGGAGGCTGATTCTGTATTTCTGGAAGCATTTCAATGATATCCGCCGTGTTCATATCCTTACTCTCCTCTCTGTAAATGTTGTTAATCTTGGAAAAGGTCCTTGTTGTGGCCGCATTAAGGGTCACTTTGATATGCTCTATGCCAAGGACCACCCCCAGAGCCTCAATAATAGTTCTCATCATCCTCGTAATACTCTTTAGCAGCAAGCCGCTCAATTATGCTTGCTACTTGTTTGAGATCGAGGGGCAGTCTCCGTTTCAAAATTGTCTTAAATATCCGCCTCATGGTAGCTGGTAGCTAGTATTTTCAAATGGCCTTCCTAGCTTTCCAAAGGCAGACTCTCGAGAAATCCAGGTGGTCCTTCTAGGACAGCTTACTGTTTAGAATTACCCCACGATACATCACTAAGTTTTGTATCCCGAGTTTCTGCTTTTTAATCCTAAGGTGGAGTACTACATTACTAGTAAAAAAATAGTTTAATGGCATTCGGTATATTTGAATGATTTGTAGGATCTATTGAAGTAGATTACTTTATGCGAAATTAGGTCCTTCTGTCAAGAAGTCTATCAACCCGTTAACAACAACAGGTACGTTTTTTAACTCACCATAGTCAGTTTTTTAATAGTTGAAGTATACGCTGCTGGAATCTCGTTCAATATTGTAATAGCGTAGGCTTTCACGGCCGGAATCGAATGAACAAAGCCATCTTGAAATCTTGATTCCTAAGTCGATGTAGCAACTGTCTCAGTCTCTCTGAGAGGTACAATCTTCGACCTAGGAATCAAGCTGCCCACTGAAGATAACTGCCGAAGTCGCAGTCGAAACGTTTAGATCTACAAGTTCCTTTCGACCACGGCTCATCAGCCCGGATCAACGTCTTTGTTCATTCGTTCAATATTGTTTGAATATAAGACACATAACGAAGGGTAAAAGAGATTCTTTAGCAAAAGGGAAAGATGATCTCAGCAGCAGCATTAAAAAAACAAAGATCCAATAATTTATTCATCTTGTACAAATTTTTGTCGTTTGAATCCCACTGAGACAAGTTTATTTGAGATCACTTGTTCGAATACAGCTCTGTAGTTATAACCTTGATAAGTGTCAACAATCAAAGATCAAGAATCATAGATCAATATCAATAAATGTTAAAACCCTTTACAATTTAAATGCAACTATTCAATCCCATTTATTTTTTAAATTAATTAGTAAACAATGTTATTAGATAGGTAATTATAAAGATAACTTACAAAAGTAATGCATTTTAAAAGAAGTATGCTTATGTGACAAAATTGTAGAAAGTAAGGAACATTTTCATATAACGTCCCGAAAATGCCGGTAATTTTTTTAAATAAAAATTATAATGAGTTAAAAATCTACACATCAATAAGTAATTAAATGTAATTTTCAGATGTCTCCTCTTACAGAACACATACTTATAGGAAGTATACTCATGACCTTCTTTATTATGTTTCATTATTCATTGCATCGAATTGAAGAGGGTTATGTTGGAGTTTATTTTAGAGTAAGCATTGAAAATGAAAAAATATCAGTTCCGTTGCCCAATATAAGATACAAGGAAGCTGTCTTTGGTAATGTTTTAATATGTTAGTACTATTTTTAAGGGTGGAGCACTTTTACCATTTACAAGTCAACCTGGATACCACATGATGATGCCGCTACTTACAATGTATCGACCAGTTCAGGTAAGTGTTTTTGCAATTATGTCAGATATTTATCTATCTATATGGTTTAATATATATCTTTTATAGGTAACTCTGCAAACAGACGAAGTAAAAAATGTACCATGTGGAACAAGTGGAGGTGTAATGATTTACTTTGATCGTATAGAAGTTGTGAATATTTTACAACCTGCAAGTGGTTAGACCATTATCACAAAATACTTAATAACAATTATACTTTTTTTAAACAATCTGAAAATGTCTAAACTTCTTCTAATAGTTTTAGATATTGTGCGTAACTACACAGCAGATTATGATAAGACATTGATATTTAACAAAGTTCATCATGAATTGAACCAGTTCTGCAGCATTCATACACTACATGAAGTATACATTGATTTGTTTGATCAAATTGATGAAAACCTTAAGATAACATTGCAAAAAGAACTCAATGAAATGGCTCAGGGCCTTAAAATACAAGCAGTACGAGTCACTAAACCAAAAATACCAGAAACAATTAGAAAAAATTATGAGTTAATGGAAAGTGAAAAGACTAAGCTTTTAATAGCAGTTCAACACCAAAAGGTAAAAGTAACTTGCACAGTATTCTTTTATTTGTTATTAAATGTTTTACAACTTAGGTGGTAGAAAAAGATGCTGAAACAGAACGAAAAAGAGCAATTATAGAAGCAGAAAAAAAGGCCCAAATTGCAAAGATCCAGGCTGAGCAGAATATAATGGAAAAGGAATCTTTAAAAAGAATTGCCCAAATAGAAGACGAGATGCATTTGGCGCGACAAAAAAGTCATACTGATGCAGAGTCCTACCGTGTTCAACAGCAAGCTGAAGCTAATAGACTTCTTCATACAAAAGAATATATTGAACTCAAGAAATTTGATTCACTAGCTCAAAATGAAAAGGTTTATTTTGGACCAAACATACCTCAAGTATTTCTGAATAGCTTGTGCCATTCTGATAAAAATAAGGATTTAAACTGAAACACATACACTTATAAACTTTTGAAGTTTACAAAACTAAAACTACATAGGTATTACAAACAAAAAAATTCTGGAATGATAATAATTTTTTCAATATAATGTTACTATTTTAACAGAGGGTTAGTCTAAAACCCTACAAGTGTTTTATATACCATTAATAAAATGCTTGAGTATAGATTACTAGTGACAATAAATTTGTGAAAGTCTACTTAAGCATTTTATGAATGATGTTTGATTTTCATCAAGTAAAGGTGTAATCCATTCAATTTTTATATACTAGATGAATATAGAATATCACTCTTTTAGAAAACCTTAATCTTTTTAGTTCTTTCCGTACTTTTTATAATTTTTATTACTGGTAATTCCCTTTTTCCTCAAGGGCCATTAAAGTTACTTTCGTAAACATTTTAATGATAGGGCTTAAATTTTTATCATATAGTTTGAAGGTATTTTAGATATCCAATTTAATCACGTAATTGGATAACTTGGATTTTCATTTAAGCATTTCAGTTTTATATACATATTAATGCTGCCAGTCCGTCATATTTTGTTGCAAGTATTTTTCCCTTTATCAACTCCAATTTTTTGATGATGATACTTCTACTATTTCTAAGAAAAAAAATGAGGTATTAAGGTTTATTGTAAGAGAAAATTATGCATTTGTGATACACTACAAATAGTAATTGTACTTTTGAAATGTTAAATGTGTCAAATGAACACTTGTGAAATAAGAAATGTTAATTTTTAATAATTGTTTATAAGTGTTTTTACTATCCCATAAAATAAACGATTTAATTTATCTTTTAACGTTTTCTTTATATAAGATAATGGCAAGTTCACAAAATATGTGGGTTTTGGATAATTTACAGTTCATTGACATTTATAAATTAATAAGTTATATAAAGCATATTTTAATTAAAATTCGTAAATATGTTAAAAAAAAATCAGTATTATTATCAATCGCTCAGTAACTAGTAATGTAATTAAAAGTATGTTGAAATACTAATTCAATAACATTCGTTAGTAAGGCTTCGACATTTTATTAAATAACCGATTATAAATTGTAGACAGTTTCTTACATTGAATGTACATATGTTAAACAAAAACTATATAATAATTTAACAATTAAATGGAGAAATACTATAATATTTTACCTTTTTATGACCAAAATTAAAGATAAGTTAACACATCAATGGCGTTAAACTTCAAAGGGCTATTGACATCATGCTTTTAAAAAACTGTCAGGATCACAACAATTGCCCAACAATGGAAATAGATATAAAAGAGAATATAGTGTCAAAAATAGTGTCGTGATCCTTAACACAAAGTTTTTAAAGTTTAAAATTATGTAATAAAAATACAAGGAATAAAGCTCTATAAAAAGAAATAAGAATATCCTTTTGTTAAAAACGTCTTATCATGAAATTACAATTTGAAATATGTAATGCAAAATTAAATATGACAAATTTCCAAATAAATAGCCAAATGAAACAACTAAACTTGTTTTAATTTGTCTTAAATTGATATTGTATTAACCTATCATTTAAAAATATTTTTTTTTAGATATAAGGTGAAAAATTATATTATTAATTGTACTTATCAATTGGTTCCCTACACTTTGGCTTCTTTAGATGTTCCAATAAATTATATAATATAATTGTTAAGTATGTACATACAATTAATAAAACAAAACAATGAAATTTACACAAGGGCTTTTATTTAGTTTATAATGGAATTTCATCAACTAAAAGCAGATAACATCAAAAATTATGTTAAACATAATAATTATTGTTACTGTTTCAGAACACGTACACATTTATTTTACTATTTCGATTTATAGTGTTATTATTTATCAAAGTTTACCGCAATTGTGAAAATTTGCACCAAAAATTATTCATAAAGTTGTTTGTCATAATTTTTACAAAAAAACAGCGATGTTAATCAAGTAAATACAATATGATATTTTTCTTTTTTTAACTTTTCAAAATGGATAAACGTCCACTGTAATTTCAAAAAACAAAACATACAAGTTTGTTTTAATATTTTTTTTTCTTTTGTCAAATTACGATTGAATGTTTTAAATACACCCTGTATATAGACCGTCCCGAACCAGAATACAAATCTTGGCAAAGATCATACTATAAAAGCAACAGGTTTTAAAACGAATTGTTTGTTTCGACGAAAATAGATTCATTCTGGATAAGTACCGAAAGATCTGGACTGAAATAATGCTATAAATACATCAGCGATATTTTAATGTAAGTAGAAGTTTTTCTTAAAGGGTCGTTCAACAATAAAATCTAGAGAATTGTTTCATTGTCAATCTATTAAAAGTGCGAATTTGTATAATGACCGAACAAGTAAATCTACTAAGTATTTAAAACATTGTTATTTTAATAAATATTTATTTTTTGTAGGTTTTATTTGAAATAAAAAGGAATGATAAGTGTGGAAGGTATGCGACAGCAAGCAAAAATTTGGCGGAGGGGGAGGTGATTTTTTCCGAAATTCCGTTTGCTTTTGGTCCTAAAACAGGTATTTATTTGCACTATAATAATAATTGACAGTAGTAAATAATAAATAACGTTTTTAAATTGTTATTAGACAGTCCAGTGGTTTGTTTGGGTTGTTGTACCCCAGTTGACGGGTCAATTTTATGTTCGTCCTGTTATTGGCCAGTTTGCGGTTCAGAATGTGAAAAAATTCCAGCTCATAAAGACCAAGAATGTAAAATATTTTCTAAAGAAGGAGTAAAGTTTCAAAGTGTCCCTGACCCGACTGATGCCTGTCCTCAAATTGAATGTATTACACCTTTGAGGTAAATTACCCCTAACTTCGTTCTCACAGTTTTCATTTAAAAGCACAAATACAATAAATTATACTTATAAATTATATAACAAATAATCTTACTTACCTAATACAAACTTAATTTGAGAAAAAAGTTTGGAAAGTATAAATAACAATAGTCGTTTTCAGAAAGGCTAGAACATAGAAAGGTTTTGTAAACAAAAAATTTAGAAGACATATGTGCGAGAGCTTAGAAACTTTTAAATAATCTTAAGTTACAAAAACTCCTAAACTTCGTAGAAAAAGTGAGTCCAATTTTCGCCTGTTTGGTGACCTTCGAAATTTAACTTCAAATGTGTGCCAAATTATAAAATAAGACAGTAATCTTCTTTAAGTTTCAGATTGAAGTTACTTGAAGTTCTTGTAATAGTGGGCGTTAAGTTGGCATTTTTGTAGAATGTATTTTTGAAAAGATAAATCTTCGAAAGTTATGAAAAATAAAACAACGCATAACAATTTTGAATACAGAACGCATGATTTAGCCAGGGGCGAACTAAAAGGGAGGCAATAGGGGCGATTGCAGCCTCCCTTCCAAAACTCGACTATAAAATAATGCTCTCGAATGCAGCAAAATTCAAAAACCTAATAACCCAAAATATTAAATTCAAGTGATTTAGACCTCGTATCATATCAATTAAATATTTTAGTTTAAAAGGCTTACGTTACAGTATTCTGGGGTTTACAAAGTTTAGGTTTAATGTTTTGGGTTATTGAATTTTTAAATTTTACCGGAGTTTGGGTCCTGCATTCGAGAACAGTAGTCCGAAGTCAAATATTAAACACACAGGTTTTTTTCCCCCTAAAACCAACCCCACATATAGGTCCTCCTTTTACCATTATCCCCCTATAAAAGACTTCTGAACCCGCCCCTACGATTTAGTAGCCCAAATAATGAAAATTTACGTTAAACAGATGACACCAATAAAAACTATGACAAAACTGACGAATATTTTAATGATCTTAAGAATCAAAAGCAGTCTCAATGTAGATCCTACAGAAAATCATTTGTGATACATTTAAGTTAAATTTCGAGAGCCACTAATCAGCAAGCGAAATATAATCTGTTTTTGGGGTTATTCTTTCGATAATTATAGATGCGATAAGACACAATCCAATTCTTTTTCCAGCGATTGTGGTATGTAAATAGATTGTGTAATTTCATTTAAGGGTTTTATTAACACTAGAAACGAATATAAAACGATGGAAAAAAGAAGTAGAGATGATGGAAGCTCATTTGGAAGAGAGGAAGACTAAACCACTTTGGGAATTTAATCAAATAAACGTGGTAAATTTCCTTAGAGGACCATGTAAATTGGACAGATTTAACGAGGACCTTATACATAAAGTTTGTGGCATTCTTGATGTAAATGCGTTTGAAGCAAGGACCCAATCGGGTTTCAGTATAAGATGTTTATATCCAAAATTGGCCATACTTAATCATAATTGTGTCTCAAATATTACCCACTCCATAGAATCAACGGGTGTCGGGGATGAAAATGACTTTAGGTTTGTTCTAATTGAAGTTTTGGTTATTAATCGTATCAGTAACTTGTTTCTCCTGGCTTCTTGCCCACGCCATGATGTGGGTTGTTTTCTTCCAAACGTTTTGTTAGCTTAGAAGGAAACAACTCGGACCATAGTCCAATCAATAGGTAGGTCACCCCACAATTTTTAATAGCAAATAAAAACTATGGTCGTATAGGAAAAAATATTCTAAGAAACTTGCACTTTTTGTTAGCTTGCTCACGAATTCTGAACATAACCAAAAAAAAAAATCGTAGTCGAAAAAGAAAACGGTTTTTGCGAATAAAAAAAAACTAAGGCTCGCAGAGGAAAAAGTTAAATGAGGAAGGTGTAGGTATTAAAAAAACCTATAGATTTGTATTTTCACATATATCGATTGCTATATTCGTTTTCGAGATATATCGAAAAAACCGTCAAAAATCGAACATTTTAATTTTCGCTGAATTTTTTGTAAATTAAGGTTTAGGAAATTTTGGCTTACCAAAGGCTATATTTATAGCAAGTAACAAAAAGTGTAAGTTTCTTAGAATATTTTTTCCTATACGACCATATTTTTTATTTGCTATTAAAAATTGTGGGAAATTTAACATTGGGCCGTTACCTATTGATTGGACTACCACTGCGTAACCTAAAAGCCAGGAAGAAGAAGTTGGAATATGATTGTGAAACCCTATGAAGCATCATAATGTTATTACAAACTATACTAACAATAAAAATAATAATTTAATGCTTTTATTTACTATGTATTAAATGTGTTTAATGAATAATTAACGTTCATATTAGTTATTAACCAATCAGAGAGCTGTGACGTAAACTAATATATGTGTAGCTTTTGTTTTAATTGTTTCCGGCGATTCGCTTTTATTTTTGCTTACAACAAGTAAGAGCTTCCACCATCAACAATGTTTCTGAATCGTCGACAATTACACATCAGATAACAAAAGCAAACCAAAAACCATTAGATTTTTGAAAACAAAATGAAGTGACTCAATAAGTACCTAATATTCTTTGTAATGGATTCATATCGTAATAAAAACAAACAAAACATGAATTTTTGAAAACAGTTAAGATGTTGTTAAGGACAAAAAATTTAATTCATAGGGTTCATGTAAGGGCGAACATTGCTGTTAAAAAGGGAGAAGAACTGTGTTCAAGTTACACCTATTCCCTATGGCCTACAATAGTTCGCAGGGAGTTTCTTAAAGAAAGTAAATATTTTGAATGTCGTTGTAAAAGGTGTTCTGACCCTACTGAATTAGAAACGCATATGAGTACCTTGAAATGTAATAAATGTGACAATGGCATAATTACATCAACTAATCCATTAGGTAAAATTAAAAAAATATTTTAAATAAAACAGTAAACTAAATGAAATCTTTAATAACTTACGATTAGATGACAGTGCAATTTGGAAATGTTCCCACTGCATTTTCACAACACCATCGGAAGCAGTTAGGAAAGTTTTTGCGAAAATTCAGTCAGAAATTGACGAAGTAGAATATTTAGAAGGTGGACCGGCTATAGAAAATAGAGAACAATTGTGTAGAAAGTACAAGTCTGTTCTTCATCCCCGGAATGCTTACAATGTAATTCTCAAGGTGGCGTTGAGCCAATTGTACGGAAAGATTGATGTTTATGCATTGGAAGATTTACCGGATTTACTTCTTGAGAGGAAAATGGAAATGTGTAAACTTGTTCTTCAAGTCGCTGATGTCATAGAGCCAGGATGTTCCAGGTTACGAGGTAAAATTTCTTTTTTCTTTCGAACATGAACAAGTGAAATTAGTAAATATAAATATGGAATCAACAGAAACAACCTCTCCGAAGGCTAATACCCCTACCAGCATTTAATTACACTGTTAATTCCGAAAGATTCTTAGATGAAGATAACAATCCAAAATAGAAGGCATTAATTAATTGAATGTCGGAGGAGTTGTTTCTGTTGATTCCATATTTATATTTATCATATAGCCTGTAAAGGCCTTTCTGCCAGTGCTCAGCTGACGAGACCCAATAAGTCGAAAACGGTTGTGGGATTTGGCTTTCAGTTCGTAGTGCCTGCTTGGTGGGTCGCTTTCCAAATTTGGGATCTTTAATCCTTTATATTTAGACGAACAAGGATTTTAATGCCTTCCTTTTTGGATAAGTAAATTAGGTATTTTTGGCATTTTAATTCCACAAAATTAAAGTTTTCAAAGTTTGTTCGAACCGGGATTTTTTTTTCATCAAAACTACGAACGTATTTAAAAAAAAAAAACGAAGGAAAAAAAACAAATTTCTTAAACAATGATAGACTTTCTTTTATTTTGTTATTTGTTCATGCAATAATTATTTTACTTTCTTATATTTACGGTTCACTTTTCCATAATATCTCGATTGTTTTTCATAGTCCTTGAAAATTTTCACAGTTCAATTATCTGTTTGCGAAATGGAAGTATATAGGTAGCATTGACTAATAAATTACAAAATTATAACAATTCCGCTTTTCTACCTTTTTATTTTTAATAACGAACTAATAATTTATTGGAACTAAATAGGGCTAACTCTTTACGAACTCCATGCTCCACTGATTCTACTTGCCAAAAATCAGTATGCAGCTGGGGAAATAGATAAAGATGGTTTGAGGAAAAAATTAAACGAAGCTATAGAGGTTTTGGAAAAATCTGTCAAGATTCTTTCTTTAGAACCTCCCGGTACAACAGAAGGGGGTTTGGGTCAAATGGCGAGTCAAAATTTAGCCCAACTTAAAGAAAATTTAGAAATGATGATCGAAACTGCTGATCAATATTAGAATTTTAGTTTTTAAATGTATCTATGAAAATATTAATGTATTATCATAATTTGGAAGTTAATATACAATTTAAAGTTACTTAATAATTGTATTTTTTTATATATTACGTGCGAAATTCTAAGAAATATTTTATTTTCTGTGTTTTTAAATCACATAGGTGACATTGTTAGTCGATTAACAACTAAGAATCGCTATTAGTCGTAAAATTAACCAATCACAATGCAATTTATTTGTTGCAAGTTGAAATAGGTAAGCGAATCATTGTTAACAATAAAAACTCAAAACAAATACTACCCCTTCCTTTTAAGCTTACAACAAACAATAAGCATCCTGATTGGTTAATCATTTTAATTTCAATTGTTGATGTACTACTTTTTACAGCAGCACGTAAGTATATTGTAATGAAAAACGTTCTCATATAAGTAAATATGTATAACTACTGCTAGTTAGTTAGTTATCCGAGACACCCTGTAACTTGTACCAAAATTATAAATTACATTATCTTATCAAAACAGTTTTTTTTAATTGTAAGTGAATCATTTTACACGAAATATTAGTCAACGAATATGAATTTTATTCCTGATGACAAAAATACTCTCATTAGTGATTTTTATGCGGAAATGCGTCATTAGTATGATAATGGTGTAATGACTAATATAGATAAATACGGTTACATGAAACGTAATTGATTGTTCTTCATTTTTTCATTGTATGCACGAATATACACTCACATGCTTACTTGTACAGTTTATTTGTTTATCCACTCGTATTATAAAACGAGTCATCGGAAGTAACAAGTGAGCATCAAAAACAATACAAGGGCGATGCCCCAATAGCCATAAATGAAATGGAAATGGAAGCCTGTACATTATATACACGAGAATTATATAATGTACCAGCTACACCTATATACATGATGCAGACTTCGATTTCCTGTGGGTGTTAAAACGGTGTTAATATTTTAGAATAGAAAAGACCAAATGAGATAATTTTTCGTTTAATTCCTCTATTTTGTAAATAAAGAAAACCAAAATGAATGGCAACGGATAATTTTAAAGGCGCAACAAAAGTTTTAACGGGTCCGCAGTAGCGAATATTTAATCGAATCTTAATCCACTTTTTATTACGCTCTTTTTTTTATTCATTCGAGTTACAAGAAGGGGGAAATGTTACGAGGTTGCCAACACTACACAACAATGAACTATCGACGGTTAATACACAATACGAAGCAAAACACAATAGCCACATTGTTTTTGTTTGAAATGAACGAAATAGTCAACGTTAAACAATACACAAAAGCAACGAAAAGTACAACTCAAAATATTGTATGACTAAAAGAAGGATAATCGCGATTTTTGACCTTATGAACCTCGCGTTATCTTACTCGTTTAAAAAGGGTACAAAAATTATTTTGTAATCAATGATAAAGTTTTGTTGAATTGTTTTATAATAAGTGTAATTAAGGAAAGTTTGTTTTTATCGTATTAGGGTGAATGAAAAAAACATTTTAATGTAGTCCCATATAATCATAAACCGATTTAATTAAATGTTGCATCGGATAAAAGTGCCATTTTTGGTAGTAGAAAGAATTTCGGGATTTCGCGTCTGAAACTTTTTGTTTTAAATTTGAAAAGATTGAAAGGAGAAACGGCAACATTGTGTTGTGTTACCAAGCAACAGATCAAATATCTGTATAGTTTACTTTGCCGGCATCAACAGGTGTCTAGAGAAGAAGAGTGTGGTGTGTTAGTCGCGGTCTGTGAAGTGGTTGATGTCAATATTTGTATCGATTTTTTATTTTGCGATATCGTACGTAGTATAGAGTAGTTTAAATAAAATAATGGAATTCTCAAACAAGGCGGTGATAGTCAGAAAATATGGAGGATATGACGTGCTTTCGGTAAGAAAAATAATGAAAGATGGCCTTTTAGAAAGTCTGGTACGTTTTTCGAACTAAAATATGTTTACTAGGTTGATAAATTCCCTCTGCCCACTTTGGAAAAATATGTTGAGGTAAAAGTTAATTTTTGCGGCATGAATTTTGCCGATTTATACACCAGACAAGGGTTGATAACGACCAAGAAAACGCCTTTCGTGTTAGGGATGGAATGCGCTGGAGTCGTTTCCGCTGTTGTTGGAGACGACATTAACATACAGGTGACTTCTCCCATTTTTTGTTTTTTCTTTTCTATTTTAATTTATTTTATTAATTATCTAACTACTAGTATATCTCTTTTACAAAAAAATATTTGAATTGCACCCAAATATAAACGGTATAAAATATAATTATTAATATTTATCGTAAAACTACAATTAAATTTGAAAAATTATCAACTTGATTGGTTTAAAATTAAAAAATTATTTTTTATTATGTTCAATATCTTCTTTCTGAAAGTTTTCTCGAATATTATGACTTTTATTTTTCTTGTTGTTTCAAATGTTAACTATCTCTCAGATGATAACAAATTAAAAAGAACATGTTTGTGTATTTTCATTCATAATATGAAGTTTATGTGGTAGATTTCAATTCATTGTGAATAAATATGTAGACATATTTAAAAACTTCGGATCGACACAATAAAAATAAATATTTAAAATACGTAAATTTAAATTTTTTATGTGCATATTAACCACGAATTTACAAAATATGTAGAATCACTTTGTTAAACGAATTCTCAGCATTTACTACTATACAGGGTGTTAATTTTAAAATATAAAAAAAAACAATTTATTTTAGTGTATATGAAAATGATAGATAACGTTTTCTGTTAAACAAAAACATTGCGTATTAATTATATTTGTTATTTAAAAGAACAAACACTCCTCAGGGCTATTATTAGATGAAGTATATGGTTTTTAAATTATATTTAAGTTTGGATTAATTATATTCCGGTATTTACTAATTAATTTCTATAGCATTTAGTAAAAGTTTATAATCTTTTTTAAGTAATATTTAAAAATATAGTATATGGTGTACAGTTAAGTCAATTTTCTTTAGGTTCAACTTCTTTTTGTGTTCTTTTAATTTTAATTTAAATGTTCTATCTCCTTTCTCTATGTAAGTGCTATATTTTTTTTTCTTTTTTTCCTGCATTTTTTTTTTAAAATAAGTGACTATATACCTGCGTAATAATAACATTTGTTGGTTTAAAACTTTCATATAGGATAAAACAATTGTTATCAATGTTTGCTCAGGTAGAAAACTAAATTTAGCCAATGTTTACAATAATCTTCTTTTATTAAAAAAATAACTTTATAGCTATCATATTTTCTAATTTTTAAAAACTGAAAGAAAATTTTAAGAGGGCAAGTTAAGTAACGTGAAAAACAAATTTTCTTGAATTATATGTGACGTCAATTGAAAAGTTTGCTAACAATGAGTTCAAAGTTATTTTTTTCGAAATTTTATGTTCAAGTATATTACTAAAACTGTACCTACTCCAAAAATATTTCCGAAACTACTGAAACTAAAATTATTAAAAAAAATAAAATAGTTATGATATTTAATAATTATTAAAAAAAATATATTTTTTTATGTAAAAGAGCCTCATAACGTTCGATATATTAAAATATTCATAAATTTGTATTTTTTTAAAACAACCGCTTTTAAACAAAAAAGGAATTAAAATCCTTATTCGTCTAAATTTTCGAGATCGAATAAGGATTTTAATTCCTTCTTTTTTGAATATGTTATATTTTCGTCTAGGAGTCCATCGGAATCAACAGTGTAATTCAATGCCGGTAGGGGTATTAGCCCTCGGAGTAGTTGTTTCTGTTGATTCCATGTTTACAACCGCTTTGTTTTAAAGGTCAATCAACGGGTCATTTGCTACGATTACAATGGTGGCATGTACCAAGACGTAGTTAGGGTATCTCCCGAACATTGTTTTCTTCTTCCCGATCACGTAACGTTGGAACAAGGAGCTGCCATCTTTGTTAATTATTTAACTGCTTATTTTTCAATTTTCGAATTAGGTAACCTTAAGGCTAATGAAAAAATATTAATCCAGTCTTGTGCAGGTAAAGTTACATCCCTTACAAAAGTTACCCGGTCCTACCCGTATTTATTTTAAGGCGGTGTTGGCTGGGCTGCAACACAATTGGCTAAGACAGTTGAAGGTGTTGAAATTATCGGGACCACTTCTCAGGAAAAGTTCGACGCGGTTAAAGAAAATGGGGTAAAAAACGTCTTTGCCTACGAAAATTTAGAAAAAGATTTGAAAGAAACCTCCCCTGATGGCGTGGACTTGATCATCGATAACCAAGCTGGAAAAACTTTCCTAACTTTACAGGAACATCTTCGACCATTGGGAAGAATTATCTTAATAGGTAAGTACAAGTCAAAACCTATTTTGATTGATTATGGTTCTTTATCGGAAAAAAGGTAAAAATGGACACTTATGGTAGTACATTTGAATAACTCAACAAACTGTAAATGCAACCGATTTGATTTGACATTTGAATAAACTACTTGCCTGTCTCTAAACAGATGAGACGTTTTTAAAAGTATATTTATTTCCATTGAAAAATGCGTCTAAAATTTAAAGATCTACATATGAAAGAGCTTTGCTTCAACCTTTTTAAATTTTTATTTTGTTTAAGTAGGATACTTTTTAAATATGGCAAAAAATATAATTCTCTCTGAAAAATCTAAACTAATTCTCGTAAAGGTAAATTAAATATTGAAGAAAACAAAATAAAAACCTAATTTTTGTACCTGTTTATTTCCAAAGTTTGTAGACCAAAATAAAATTGTAGTATTAACTTTAATGCGGTAGATTATACAATTTATAAACTTTGATATTGTTAGACATGCACGTGACCGGAATTTTATTATTTATTTACAAAAAATTGTTTCCAGGTGCGAATCATTTAATTAAGAATGAACAGAAATTGTCAACATTATCTTTGCTGAAAGCTTGGTGGAACATGAAATCTGTTTCACCCGAAATTCTGGTCAGAAACAATAGGGTGATTGCTGGACTACATTTGGGAATTTTAATTGAAAAAGACAGAAAAAGGGTTGAGGAAGCTTTGCACACAATATTCAACTTATTAAAAGACGGAAAAATCCAGCCAAAAATAGATTCTGTATGGAAGTTTGATCAAATCGTGGATGCCACCAAGGTTTTGGCACAAAGACAAAATGTTGGCAAAGTTTTATTAACGCTTGAAGAAGATAAACAAGTTGAAGAAGTAGCAGAAGAAAAAGAAGAGGAAAAAGCCGAAGAAAAGAAAGAAGAGTGAATGTTTGATTCCTAAATATCATGAAATAATATCAATTAAGGTGTTTATATTGTTTATTTGTCTATCGTGTATCTATGTAAGCATTTTGTGTACTCTAAGCTGTGTTATTTATTTTACTATCATGCTTGTTAATGTTGTGATAAGAAGCTTCCTTTAAAATTTAATTATACACAATACCAATTCATTTGTCTATTATTGTATTTTATTTGTTTTAATTTTTGCTCTTTTGGTCAATTTGTATCATTATTTTACTGTCGTTGTTACCTAGATGAAGTTCATTCACAAACTGGTAATTTTTTATTTGACAACAATTTAACAACACCCCGTATAAACTCGTTTATAGAGACACAACATAATGTTACTATTCTACTATTTTATATATGATTAGTGTTGATGTCAGGAGGTTGATGTCTGTGGTTGATGTCAATTAAAATGGTTGAGAAGTTGTCCTTTATTTCGCTGAATATTTAATTATCCTCCTTACATTTAACATTATATCGAATTAATAAGAAAAACTACAAGTCATTTTAGAGAAAAGTGGTAGAATTATTTGTATCATATATGTATATAGTACAAAACACATAACAAAATGCATATTAAACAGGTATGTCGATTTGTAGTACTTGTAGACTTTATGCTAAGTTTCAGCAATACTTGCTCGTTGCAGATTATCATACAAGGTTTTAAAAGCTATCGGTATTAAACAGTAGTGGAGCCTTTCGACAAACGACATAATGTCGTTGTTGGACATCATGGCTCAGGAAAAAGTAACTTCCTTTACGGTTAGCGTTAATTTTCAACTCAATGTGTATCTTTGTTTATGAAATGATTAATGGACCATACATTTCATTTTGCAATTATTTGGTCCATAAATATTTTGTTTACAGCAATACAATTTGTACTCTACTGTGATGAATTTTCTCATTTGTGACTAGAACAAAGGCAAGCATTCCTCCATGAAGGCACTGGACCTCATGTTGCTTTAGCTTATGTGGAAACCATTTTTGATAATTCATATGGCTGTGTTCCAGTATGTACAAAAACATAAAAATATACAAAAAGTGAAACATTGATTTTGTAGATTGAGCATGGAGAAGTATTTCTTCTTCTTATTGGTGCCAAAAAAGATCAGTACTTTTTAAACAAAAAATTTCTACCTCCTACTAAAGTGATGAATCTCTTAGGGTCAGCAGGGTTTTCTAATTCTAACCCTTACTATATTGTCAAACAAGGAAAAGTATAAATTCTTATTAATGATGCTACTGCTGTATACTAAAATTATTGCTTTGCTTTCTAGGTTAATCAAATGGCAACTATTCCAGATGCTCATAGATTAAAATTACTACAAGAAGTAGCAGGTACAAGGGTCTATGATGAGCATCATAATGAGTCCTTAGACATATTAAGAGAAACTGAAGGAAAGGTACATAAGATTGAAAAATTTCTTCGGACTTTAGAGGAGAGATTAAGTACACTTGAGGAAGAAAAAGAAGAGTTGAAGCAGTACCAGCATCATGACAAAATAAGGAGATCACTTGAATATATTATACATGAAGTTGAACTCAATGAAACAAAAACAAAGTGACCGATGTAAGTACTTTTTATTTTTTCTGATTTGAAGTAGTTGATTTTATCATTTTTAGTTAGAAAAGCAAAGAAACGAATCTGGTTTTGAACAAGAAAAATTAGCTGTCGATCTTAAAAAAGCACAAGACCAAATTAAAAGTCTTACACGTAAAACTAAGGAAGCAAAAAAAGATTCAGCTTCTGTAAAAGAGGATCGTGACTTACTGAACAATGACCTGCAACATCTCATTAAAGAAAAAGCCAAGCTTGACTTAACCATAAAAGATTTAACTGAGGAAGTTCAAGGGAACAATAAATCTAAAGACAGGGCAGAAAAAGAATTGGCTCGTTTAACACAATCTATAAAGATAAAAGAAGCAGAATTGGAAAAGGTATACTGTGCATTGAAAAGTAATGAATTATATATTTTTATCTATATATTTTTAAATTAAACCCCAGTATGAAAAAATGAAGCAAAAATAAGAAGAATGTACAAGAGAACTAGCTTTAAAAGAACAGAAACATAAAGAATTGCATGCCAAACAGGGACATAGTAGTCAGTTTACATCAAAAGAAGAATGAGATAAATGGATTCAAAATGAATTACAGTATTGTTTTTGAGATCATTTTTTTGTAGTGTACATTATTATAATAATTTTAGGTCCTTAAATAAACAAATAAAAGATAAAAAGGAACATAAAGACAGGCTGAATGAAGACTTAAACAAGTTGAATTAACAAATAAAATTGAAAAACAGACTCAAGAACTCCAAACAATGTTATGAGCTTAAGAAAAATAAAGATCAACATCAAGCTATTAGAAAGTAAGTAATTAATATGTGCTCCAACTTTATTAATAATATTTATTATTCCTTTTAAAAAAAGTATAATTCAGCATTTTTGTTTTTATATTACATGTGTTGGTAGGGAGGTGACACGCGATTTTGTAGAGGATGATCACACACATGGTTAGTGTTCTTGACAAAAAAAGAAAGCTTATCTATATAAAACAACAGTAATAGAAGTCATTGGTGTATTTTTTCAACGTTGTTAAATTATTTTCATTATTGATTAGTTTAATAATATAAAAATTGGAACATGTAAATGTAAATTAACAAAAAAAAAACTTAAGGAATACTGTAAGTTCTTTTATCTGTGAAATGCATATTTCCTTTAAACATTTGAAAAATAAATTTCTTACGGAGGTGACATCAATTCCATAGTTGCTGTGAAAAATTATAAATCATTTAGAAAATTTCTTTTGTCATAGATTATTTCAAAAAGTAGCTTGCAAGTTAAGTTAGTTGAATTAAGGTCTCCCAATATATCATTTTTGTTAATGAAATAATGTTTTTATGTTCTTCAAATTGTATTCATTAAAATATTTTTTTTATGTATGTAACCTAGGTATTTTAGAAAATACATTCGTTCTTTGTATTAAATTTTACTACACTTCTTTTTTTCTTCTTTTCACAAATATTTATTTACCTACGTTTTTGAAAATTAATTTAATCCTAGGATCCTCAATAGAAATAAATTTGTCTGAAACCTCATCCCACCAACTCCGTTCATGATTTGGAGCCATTCATTTATTACGTAAGACAATTTAGAGGAGGAAAGGGGTTGACTATGTCTTGTTTTTTCTTAGAAGAGGATGTCTCAATAGTTCTTATGTAAGATCATAACAATGTGCAAAGTCAATATTATACCACAGAAGAGAAGAGATTTTCTAGTGGCAGCTTCCATTTTGATTTTAGAAACGATTATTTTAGAGGATTCGTTATATTTAATTATAGACATGCTTTTTAAAAAATTTAAAACTACTGTCTTATTACGGAAATGTATTTTCAGCGTTCATAAAATATTCATTGGTAGGTAACTTTTGTAATAGAGATTATAAACCATCTACATTAGGGTGTTTTTTTGTTTTTATTTTTGTATCTTCTCCAAATATTTTAGTTTTGTAAATCAAACCTGTAAACGACACAAACTGAGTTTTTTTCTTTTAGTTAACGTGAAAAAATTGACGTTTTCATGCAAATGTTATTACATCAGTATTTTCAGATATGATCCTTCAAATATAAAAAGAAGTAAAAGTTTGCACTTTGTTGAATTGATTTTTAGGAATTTTGAAAAAAACAAAATTTAAAACCAATCACTTGTTAGATTTTGTCGTAATTTTATCCACCTTTGCTTTTATCCAACAAAGAATGATTTTCATGATCAATCGAGTACCTTTTAAAAATTTTCAATGCGAAAAACAAGGAAAAGCCCTCCGTCCTAGCTCCGATAGTATTAAATAGCATGCAATCGTCTGTAAAATGGGTTGCATAACCCAAAGTAACTAAAACCAAAATACAACCAATCAAAAGCTGTGCATCTTGTTATTTTCGAGTCGATCGAGAATGAACGAAGATTGACGAACTAAAGGTACCAAAAGCAAAATGTAATTATGTCTAGATATTAATGAGTAGTACTAATACCTCTCTAATCTGTGACTAATACGGAATGTGTAAATAATAGTAAGCGGGTGCCGAACACTGTGTGTTGTAAATGTGAAATTTCATTGCTCCGCTGTTCAAACAAATAAAAAAGGTAAAACTTTTCAAAATTAATATAATAATTTACAGTAGTATATAAACAATTTAACAGACATAATAAATCGCTTATATTTATGGTTAGCAATGTAGGAAAATTATGTGATGTGTTAAAATCATACAGTAACGTTTGAGTGAAAAGTAATTTTTTTCATGTTTTCATTTGCGTCGTTCACAGGTGTGATATACAAAGCTGAAGTTTTAGAAGAATATTTTAAGACGATGCTAAATTGACCTATGCAAACGAAAAGAGCGTCCTAATTCTACATATGTAAATGCAAAATATTTTTAAAAACAACTTATTTTTAACATAATTGAACTTATTTCTTAATTTTTACGTTAATTTACCTCGCATTAAACAACGCTGATATTCCTACAAAGAAAATTTTCTTATCGCGTCTATTTTTGTTCAAGAACACATTCAATCATGATATATCTCCATCAATACCACGTCTGAAAGTTAAATTAGAATATTTTAAAATCCAGTTAATTTGTGTAAATATGGAAAGTTTTGAATTTATTGGACAGTTTCTTTTGAGACTTTAATTATGTACATTAAATGTTGCTAATTTCAGTAAAGTTACATTTTCTCTTATCGTTATTAATATAAGATACTGTTGCAACCCCGCTTGATAGCAGAATTGATAAATAATAATCCAAATCGCAGAACTTCTCAATACTAAGTATATTTCTTGCACAAAATATATAATAGTAACAATAATCAGGCAATAATTTACGTAGATGTCGAGTGAGATTGTTGGTTGGATGTTGATTACAATCTTGTTACAGTCTGTTACGGTCTCTCTGACTGAGCGTTTTGGTAAAAACGCCTTTTATATGAATATCTAATCCCTTCTTACATAGTATTAATTGTCATGAGTTATTAAAATGAATTCATGCAAAAGTACTAAAATGGTCCATTGAAAATGTTGATGATTCTAGACTTATGATAAGTACTAAACGGTTAATTAAAGTTAAATGAAGAGAGGTTGATAAGCAGTAAATGGTACATTAAAGTTAGATGATGTAGAACTTATCAATAGTGTTACGATGAAATACAAGTACATATACAGTGGGTATCATTATAATGTATATATAGGGAGGATCGTGATCGTAACAATACACTTAAATAATGTATAACTTTCATTCTTATAACACTTTTATTATTGGCACTACGTGAAAATGTATTAATGAAAGCGTTATTTAAGTAGCTCCAAAAAATGTTTCTATTAATTGCCTTAGAGCTTAGAGTAACGGAGATATTTCTAAAAATCCAGTTAGATACACTCTTTTTTCAAGATGAATAAATGGGGCGGGGGTGACTCTGTGATCGTGAAAATCGAATTTTATACTCACCACTAGGTACACCCTCTATATCTTAAAAAAAAAAAAAATGCTGCCTAGCGAAAATGTTAACCTTCCCTCTTTCGCTCTGCCATTCCATTGACCTATAAACAGTTCCGTTGTTTTATTTATTCATTACGTACTTAAGATGTAACGCTGAATTGCGCAGTTCAATTTTTGTAGGATGCGTTTTATTTTAGAAGTCTAAAATTTATTTGCATTAAAAGTTTTAGGATTTCGGTTCCAAAGCTAGTTACTTAACTTAGAAAAAAAGTCATTGAACTTTTAATTTCAATTTAATCGTACTGCCAACAAAAATGGTCCTAAATCTATTTCTTATCGTTGTATTATTAAGTATTCGATCTTCTATATTGGATCTTCGTTATTAAATATCTTCCTTTTTTTGTGTATTGTATATATATCGATGTAGTCGTCTGAAAGGTCGTAGGCGATTGCCAGATGTTTGGCGGGGTTGAAGGGGGTCACTCCCTTCAAACACTTTGGCTTGAGGCAAGGGCACTCTTCTGCCTGATAAAACTAATTAAAGTGTACGTTGTAAAAGTAAATTACATGTAAAAATGTCGAAGCGAGGGAAGTTTTATAGAAGGTTATTGTTAGTTGAAGATAACGTCGGTGGTTGTTAAAATGACAAAGAAGGAATATTCTTTAAAAGAAACTGTAAAAGTGAAATAGTATTGCTAACAAAAGAGAAAGATTGTCGGCATTTCTTAGAAGTATTAGAAGAATAAGGAAATGATATACTTATATTATAACGGTATATGACAAAAGTCCCTGTATGTAATTTCTATACTATCGGTTGAAGTTTGGAAAAAGTTAAATTTAACATATAAGTTGGTAATTTTAATGGAAATTGTAATAAACACCATAAAAAAATAGTTTTTTTTAATAAAATGCAATAAACTATATTTTACGTTACCTAGGTTCGTTCGAAGAAGGAGACGCGAGCTGGGGAATGGCCAAGCATATCGAAGCATTAGAGTGCCGGGCTTGATCTTAGACAACTACAACTTAACAAAGATGAACCTGAAGTAGTAAGTCTTTCAAAAAATTATTATTATTATTGTTGTTGTTATTGCTGTTGGCTGATGACTTAAACAGGTGGAGAATAACCGTATAACAAAGTAATAAACAGTATAAGTTTAATGATTTTAATAAACAGAAAATATTGGCTACAGTGCGACTGAAACCTGACGACAACTTTTAAAACCCATGGTTAAACTTAAACTGAACTTATTGTTCTACATATGAGCCTATTTTAATTAACACTATCATTATTTATCGAAACTGTTGTTTATTGTTTAGTCTGAAACATCGTAACAAATAAAATATAATCCTACTATTCGTGGTCAGTAAAATAATAAAAAGGTGCATGCATGTGTGCATAAATCACGCTGTAAAGCGTTGTTTTGATGATTTTGGATATTTACTAAAACAAAACACGTGAAAAATTGTCTGAAAATAAAACGCTTGCATTTAAATTTTTTAATTGAGAAAGTTTAGTTAATTATTCATTAAAATAATCTTTCAAAATTTTTTTTTAGTATACCACAAAAATCTAAGTAAAAATGTAAATGTATATAAACAATTTAACGAATACAATAAATTGCTTATATTTATGGTTAGCAAAGTAGGAAAGTGATCTGTGTTAAAAAATTATGGAACTGAAAAGAATTAATTTTTGACTCCACCATTAATGCAGGCAGAGGCTTAAAAAATCAAAACGGTTATTATATCGTACCGTTAATTTCAAATCAAAGGAAAAGAATGTTCATAAATTAATTTAAGAAAATATTTCGCAAATTTATTTTCAGTTTTATGTATTAAAGTTCGCTCGTAATAAAGAGGGATAATTTTTAAGCAAAAATTATCAACAATCTAAAAATTACAATTTTATGGTCAACGGAGTTTGTTTTCCATTTAATTAACATGGAAAATTGACATTTTTACTCAAAAATAAAAAGCTCGTAAAAAACATATTATTATTATTAATTAAATAGAAAACAAATTCTGTTTGCGTCGTTCACAGGTTTAATCTTCAAAGCTGAAGTTTTAGGAGAATATGTTTAAGATACGTTGCCAAATTGGCTAATAGGACCGAAAAAATATACATACAAGTGAAAAATATTTTATAATAACATAACTTTTATTTTCAAAATAACTGAACGTATTTCTTAATTTTTACGTTAAATTTATCTCGTATTAAATAACGCTAATATTCCTACAGAGAAATATTTCTTATCGCGTCTGTTTTTGCTCAAGAACACATGTGGTCATGATATATCTCGGTCAATACTACGTCTGAAGGTTAAATGAACAGTTACAATAGAATATTTTAAAATCGAGCTAATTTATATAAGTATGGAACGTTTCTAATTTATTGGACAGTTTCTTTTGAGGCTTTAATTACTTAATAAGACAGCTTAACATTAAATGTTGCTTATTTAAGTACATTTACTTTTTTTTCTTTTCGTTACTGATCTAAGATACACAATATGAGATTATTATTATTTTTTAGTATTCTGCAAAAGGTTTCTAATTGTTTAATTGCATCTTAAATTGTGAAAATAAATAATAATATATTTTGAGGTGTCAAATTAAAGACAAAATTGTTAGGTACTTTATTTTTACCATGAAGTTGTATATATAGGGTGTCCCATCGTAACATAACCATGTTACAGTAGGAGCTACGAACTTAAATCGTAACATTTCTAACAATTTGTGCAGACGTGAAACATTGTCAAATGTTTGTTTTTCATTGGTAATTTTATTGTTAAATTGAAAATTATTTAAATTTTAGGTCGATTATATAATCAAATGATTATGGTTATTTATTATGTAATTTACAATTACCATCATTGAACATTTAAAATAGGTCAGTCAATTGATACCTGCATAGGCTAATATATAATATTTTAGGTACGGGATGTACTAGTCAGTATAAAAATAAAACTCGTTTTTTTTCAAGATAAATAAATGGGGTGGGTGGGTTTGCGATTGTGGAAACCGAGTTTTATACTTACCACTACATCCCGTATATATTTTTAAAAATAATAATAATTGCTGCCTCCCTAAAATCTTTTACCCTTCAAGTCAAGTCTTTTAAAAACTTATTATTGTTGTTGTTGTTACTGCTCTAAACATCGTAATAGATAAAATAAAATTCTTATATTCGTGGTCAGTAAAATAATAAATGCATAAATCACGTTGTAAATCGTCGATTTGACGATTTTGGATAATTACTAAAAAAACACATGCAAGATAGGCTCTGAAAATTAAACGCTTGCATTTAAAATCTTTAAACTATAATTTATTATTCAGTTTATTAAAATAATCCTTCAAAATCCTTTTTAGTATGCCATTTCTACAAAAATTAAAGTAAACATCTAAATACAAAATAGTTTTATGAATAATTTAATTTATACGTATTTTTTAAATTTATTTAAAGTAGAAATTCTTTTGTGTTGTATAACAGTAAATTCATATAGAGGAATCTCTTATCGTATCAGCTTTAACGGTCACAAAAAATCACGTTTATTCTTGTAACTGCCAACATTCTAGAGGTCAAATAAAAGTACAGCAGAGATACACGATACACAAGATACAATAACATTATCAAATCGAGCGAACTTCTTTATGGAAAATTTTAAATATTCTCAACTGTTAGAAACGAGTGACATAATATAGTTAGGCCATTTCTATGAAAGTAAACCAATTTTTTTCATGGCGTCCAAACTGCATAAATACCTATCTTGATTATGGAATGATATTGATGCGGTTATATGTCGTAAAATATAATAATATACACTCCTATATTATCGAACATTTTAAATTATTTCTTCTTAAGCAGTTTTAGTGAAAACCCTATCTGTAAAAACACACTTTTCTCTATTTTGTAATACCTACATAAGAACACATTCATTCTTCTAAAACATCTACAATTTATCGTGCTTGTGTGTGCGATAGTTCTAACACATATTTCTTATTCGAACCTTTACGTTACGAACTCCAGCTCGCGGAGTCATCTGTTTAATATAAATAAAAGACTATAGTAGTTTCCACAATTTTTGATTGCTACTTTGTAGCAAAACCTTCGTCAAGTGACAACAAAAATTGTCGTTTTGGCATAGCTAGAAATTTTATTCTGGAAATTCGAACAGGTCGTTTTATGCACCAATGTCTGCTCATTGCGCTGGTTTAATGAGATATTAATTCTGACTTTAAATTAAGGAGCTACGGTCCTGTAAATTGTCATTCGCTTTTCGAAAATCGAACAAAATTCAAATTTTCGCGCGGCGTTTTGGCATAGTTAGAAATTTTGTTCTGGAAATTCGAAAAGGTACTTATCTGCACCAATGTCTGCTCTTTGCGTTGGTTTAATCAGATTTTAATTCTGACTTTAAATTAAGAATCTATGGTCATCAACAATGTCCTCCGTTTTTCGAAAATCGATCAAAATTCAAATTTTCGCGCGGCGTTTCGGCATTGTTATAAATTTTGCTCTAGAAATTCGAAAGGGTCGTTACCTGCCCCAGAGTCTGCTCTTTGTGCCGGTTTAATCAGATTTGACATTAAATTAAGGAGCTACGGTACTGCAAATTGTCATCCGTTTTTCGAATATCGAACAAAATTCAAATTTTCGCGTCGCTTTTTGGCATTTTTAGAAATTTTGTTCTGGAAATTCAAAAGGGTCGTCACCTGACCCTGAGTCTGCTCTTTGTGCCGGTTTAATCAGATTTTAATTCTGACTATAAACTAAGGAGCTACGGTCCTGTAAATTCTCAATCGTTTTTCGAAAATCAAAAAAAAATTGAAATCCTCGCGCGGCTTTTTGGCATGGTTATAAATTTTATTCTCGAAATTTGAAAAGGTCATTATCTGCACCAAAGTCTGGTCTTTCCGCTGGTTTAATCATATTTTAATTCTGACTTTAAATTAAGGAGCTATGGTCCTCAAAATTTTTTCGTTTTTCCAAAATCGAAGAAAATTCAAATTTTCGCACGGCTTTTTGGCATGTTTAGGAATCTTATTCTGGAAATTCGAATAGGTCCATACAGGTAGCAAAGTCTGCTCTTAGGGACGGTTTAATCAGATTTTAATAGTGTCTTTAGATTAAGGAGTTACGATCCTGGAAATCCAAACAAAGTACCTTACAAAAAATTATTTGTTTAAATAATTTATAAATGTTAATAATATTAGGCGTTATAAGCTAGAATATCTTAATGAATTTAAAAAACAAAAAAAAAACAATTTATAGATTTCCTAACACAAAATTATAACTGTAATTGAATTGCTAACTTTAGTATATACTAGCTGTGCCCGTAGCTTCGTCCGCGTGAAATTTAAAAAAAAAGTTGTTGAGACACAACCGTTAGCAATAGCCCGCTTGCGCGTTCTGAGCCCGCGCGACAAGCAGCCTTTGTGATATTAAGTGGTGGGAGGCGCTTTTACAATTTTTGTCTGTCTGTCTGTCTGTTTGTTACGGCTAATCTCTGAAACGGCTGGACCGATTATGACGGGACTTTCACTGGCAAATAGCTAATATAATAGGAAGTAACTTAGGCTACTTTTAATTTAGAAATTAATAACTATTTATTAATAATAATCATTAATTTCTAAAATAAAAGTAGCCTAAGTTACTCCTTATTACATTAGATATCTGCTAATGAAAGTCCCGTCAAAATCGGTCCAGCCGTCTCAGAGATTAACCGAAACAAACAGATAGATAGACAGACATAAATATATATATATATATATACAACAAATAAATAGTGGTCAATGATGTCGTCTATCAATGATATTGTAACGAGCCTGTATGTGTACAAGAGCGGCGGCGAGGTTCCGGAAACAGATAAGACGGGTTCCTCGAAAACGGTCGTCGGTCGGCGCTTTGATAGCAATAAATAAACAACAACAACATAATAGGAGTTCGAGAAAATACCAGAAGGTCGTTCCTGATTACTCCAGAACCTTCGATACTTCTATAAATACTATGTTGTCGACGGTCAAGAACAGTTTACAGTTCACAGTTTAGAGTTCACAGTTTACAGTTGACAGTTTACGGTTGATAGTAGAACAGTTTACAATTAGCTTCCGAATGGTAATATAAATACGATATACCGAGTGATATAAATAACACATTTTCCTTGTCATATAAATAAGTTGTTGCATTAGTGTTTAAGTGTTTTAAGTAGCGTGTAAGTGTTAAATAAATTATTGGAAATAAATAGTGTAAAATAAATAAGTTGAACTAGAAAATTCGTTACAATATGAACGATACCCGACACTGCATAAATTGATGAGATAAAATTTCATCCTATCCAACAACAACCCTTTAATCCCATGATTATTAACTTCTTCAGTAAAGCTTTACAATTCACTGAATCAAATTCTGTTATACATATTTTGAACTTGATTACCTTTTATTTGAAAAACATGATATTAAGGAATACATGTAGGTATTACAAAATAAAAATTACCTCAACTGCAAGTGTACTTCCTGGCATAAGTTCTTTAGATTTTGGAGTTTTCTGACATTTCTTCTTCCACTTCATCAGTCCACCATCCTTCACCATTTTCTTCTGGAGTATTTTCCTTTGAAATCGAAGAAACAAGTGAAGGGCATCGAACCTTTACTTTACTACCTCTAAAAGTAACAATATATTATTAACTGAATCTACATTTACTTGATGGAAATTCAATGTAGAACTTGAAAAATAATAAAACACTTGTAATTTCCATAAAATTATCTATTTCACTTAACATATGTTTCACCACGATGTGGTTTCTTCAGAAGTTACAAATATACTTAATGTGACGAAGACAATTTTGTGTATATATACATATACATTAAGTAGTTAAGGGTGGGCTTTTGTGTGTCTAATTGGTCATTAAGTATAGATTATTATTTTTATATTTATTAATCTCCATCGTTTCTAAGAAATTTAATTTATAACGTTTACTTTCTGTATGTAGAATTTAAATTATGTTTTTCCGCAATTAAGTGTGTAGCGTAATTGGAATCAGTTTTTTACCATTTGAATGAATTAACATGTTCTTTAATACGTTTACTAAATGATCTACTCGTTTTCCGATTATTAAACGATTTAAAATTCTACATACAGAATGTAAAAGTTATAAATTAAATTCTCCGCTATTGAATTTGTATCCACACAAAAACCCACCCTTAACTACTTAATGTATATGTATAAATACAGTAAATTGTCTTCATCACGTGAAGTATGTTTGTAACTTTTGAAGAAGCCACATCGTGGTGAATCATATGTTAAATGAAATAAAATAATTTTATGGAAATTACATGACAATATATTATATACCTCAAATCATTTTATAGTAGCTTATAACGGTTACTTTTTTTTATGAAGTGTATTTGTATTTGCTACTTTGGAATTGGCAGTTTTAAAATATTCAGATTGATATAAAGACCACTGCTTCTTAATCGAATATTTCTTTTTAACTAAGATATCTGAAGAACTTAATTTTAACATTCTACGTTCTGATAAATCAGCTAAATGGGCCTTCTCATCAGGTTCCACAACATTTAAACTAAAGTATTTAAATCATTAGTTTTACAAAATTGCAAAAAAATATAATATGCTAACTTCTTAATATTATCTTTTTTTATATTGCTCATATTTACAGTTGACATGGAATCATTGTTATACCAAACTACTTCTATGTTAGTGGGTAAACCTTTGCCTTTTTGCATGCTGGTTTTCATTACTTTTGTGCAATTCAACCAAACAGGCTGTATTAAATTATTTGCTGTGCAGGTCTAAAACTGAAAATTTAAAACAGAAAAATCATTAATTAATTTTATTTAAACCGAAATTTAAAAATTAAATACCAAACACCATTTTTATACTTAAACATATACGACCAACGTGATCTTTTTTGACATTATTCTTAAGGCAAGTTCACATTTTTTAAAATATTTTTTATAATAAATTTTATACCGATTAAAAATGATATCTTTGTCAGCTTTTTTGTATTAAGATTTACACTTATTTATCTAAATTTTACACAATTTGTTTGAAAAAGGTTTTTAAAAGCGTAATTGTAGAAATGTTTCATTTATGACTTACAAGGACATTAGAAAAATAAATAAACATTTTTTAAAGAGTTTCATAAGTTGGATTATTTTATTATGAAATTATCTTCATTTTAACTTTCCGTATTTTAAAATAAATTTTAAGCTGTTTCTTCAATTAATTGAAAATATGAATCGTCTAAACCAATCTTCAGTTATTAGTTTCTCAGCTGTTTTCAGCTTAAGACAATCATAGATAAGAGAAGTGGTAAAAATTAGGGGACGTTCACACTATCAATTGCCAAATAGTTCACCCTTGTCTCGTTTGCTATATATATGTTGCCAAAACATCTCCCAAAATTCTAATTAAATTCCTAATTGTTTCCGAGAAAGCAATTTTTGAATTAAAAGTGAAAGGATTTTTTTCACTGAAACTATATCATTTAATCTTTCACTTTTGGGTGATTAGTATGCTTATATGTGGCCAATATTCCTCCTAAAGATCGTATCCCTAGTCCTAGCAGTTTCCAAGAAAAAAATCTTGAACTAAACCTGATAAAGCAAATAATTTTGTTCTCGGAAACTATCTCACGTAAACCTATCATTTGGAGGATTGGTAGTTCAACATCTGGCCATTAACCCTCTAAAAGATCTAACCCCTACTCAGAGTAATTTCAGAGAGAAAAAATATTTAAAAAAGCTCTCTTAGAAACCATACCACCTAAATATCTCATCATTAAGAGATTACTCAAGATTACTGTACTATACGTGGTCAATAGTTATCCCAAAGATCTAATCCCCACTCTTAGTAGTTTCCCAGAAAACAAATGAAAGAAACACTTAAAAAAGGAATATTATTTTTTCAGAAACTGTAAAACCTAAATCCTTCATATTTGGGAAACTAGTGGTACTATGGGGCCATTAATTATTCCAAAAACCTAATCTCCACTCCTAATGGTTTCCAAGAAAAAAATTGCGAAAGAAATAGTTAAAAACAGATTATTTTTTCTCGGGAACTGTCCCACCTAAATCTCTCATTATTGACGGGTTGGTAGTTCTATATGGGACCAATACTTCTCTCGAACTCAATTCCCATGTTCTGGTGGTTTCTAAGGAAATTTTTTCAAATTAAAACTAATAAAGGAAATAGTTATACTTTTGGAGACTTAAAGGTGAAGTTATAGATACCAAAATTCTTTAAGCAAATGAAAGGTATTAAATTTTCGTGTGTAGTAAATAACTCTCACTTTTTCGTTAGTGTAATTTTATATTTGTTGAACACAAAAGCCATAAAAGTACAAAATATTACTAATTTGAATGGAGTTTAAGGTCGGTTCCTTGTGAAACATTTTAATTATTTTAAGAAAATGAATAAAATTGTGTTTAAATGTTTCAAGTATATATTCATAATACCTCAGGTTATTCTTAAAATATCACTTATGGATTGCTATAATACTACTAATACTAATAAAATTATGATAACAATTGTCAATATCTAGTATTTCTTGTTTCTATTAAAAAGCCAAAACACAATTCTTCTCAGCCACTATGTGGACATCGCATGTCAGCGATTATGTGCTCTAAGATTATTTAGTTAGATTAAAACTGATCTGTGGATTAAAAATATTTGGCTTGGCCACGGGGTGGACAGTCATAGGTGGTACACAGGGGGTGTTCACTCTGTCAATTGTGAAATAGGTGATACACCAGTCCAGATATAGCGCTTCTAGTACTACGTGACATGGGTTACATAAGAGAAAAAGTATTTTGTCATTTAATTTTTTTTGCAAGATTTAAATAATGAGGGTTGTCTAGTAAGTAGGAAACAATTTAGAAATAAAAATTGTGATAACGATATTGTGCTATTGATGGTTACTACTCCTATTGATGCTGGTTGTAATTTGTACATAAATAGATATATAATGATATTACAATATATATAATGTCGCGGGGAAACCCTCTTACAAGTTGTACATAGTTGATGCCGGTAAATAAGCAAAATCCAAAATTATTCGTTTTTATTATTATTTATCGTTAAATCGGTGAAATATGTGACAAGATGTTTAGACTGGTTTAGACTTCATTCAAAAGAAAAAATGAAGAATATGGATAAGGAAAAGATATGTAAAGAAATGATAAAATAAAAAAGAAACGGTGAACACAACTGTAATATAAATCTACATACTTATAGTTTTTGTATTTATGAACGAAAGTTTTTAAAATATTTGAAGAAATACATTATTTGTTGCCAATCATAAGAACTCACAACCTTAACACAGGCTGCTACATTAACAAGTTAACATATTACATTATGTCATAACATACTAGAGAATAAAAACAATACCATCGCTTCTTCGAAAGTAATCCGTGAAGATAAATCTTGGAATCAATTGGTACTTCGAAAGAAATCCGTCGAAGATAATGGCGGATCTGTAATCACAACAAGACAGACAGACAGACAACAACAACGAAAGTAGAAACTAAGTTATTGTAGTAATTTAAAAATTGAAAATGGGTTAAAATATTTCTAAATATAAGTAAAAATTATTATTTAGAAAATGGCATTTATAATCAAAAATATAAATACGTATTTTGCATTTTAAACAGAACCAAAAATACGAGGTGAATTAATAAGAGTTATATTTGGCTATTCTAATCGTTTAGTAGCCCATCTACTTCTACGTAAGCTTATTTATTTAATGTAAAGTTAATGTTTATCCCTTGTATTAACTGCATGTGTTCCATCGACTTGTAAGCAGCTGATATCCATACAAACAAGATCATTACCACTTTTATGAATATGAATTCTACTAGAGATTCCGGCCGTGAAAGCCTGTTCTTATAATAAACTACCAAATATTAAAAGTGCCTGTTGGTCCGCGAGAGACATTTTATCTCTTACCCGATTTCTGCTAACCGGGCACTTCCCTATCCGCCACCCGGGAACGCGCCCGATGGGGGTTGCAGGCTCCCCACACGGGAAAAATAATACTCACGCTCTGGTCAATGTTGCAAACCAAGCGTGAGGGATCTTTTGTTATGTGGTGGGTCCAAACCACAACATTTCACAGACATTAATAGCTATTAATTATTGATGTACGATTTGGAGATTTAAAGGAAGTAATATTTTCGAGTAAATAAAACTTTTAATCACGTATAAAGAGTTCTGTTTAAAAAATTGTTAACACATAAGTAATGATCAAATGCTAAAAATTCTTTTCCTCTATACTACATCTACGCAGATAAGCTACATACATTGATCCACATTATAACATCAACAGCCGCCACATGAAACTACGACAACACAACCCAAAATAAGAATATTTAGCTTTTCGAACCGTAGTAATAAAGCAACTTATATGTTTTTGTGAACTTGCTTTCGGTGAATGAAAGTGACGACTGATGGAAAGAAATATCAAACAAGCTCAAAAATGCAGCTTAAAACATTGAAATGGTTTAGTTTACTTAAAGAAATTAAACAATATTCCCAGACGAAAAGAACGTTGAGAATATGTCAGCGAGGTAACTTCCAAATCGTATAATCACAACAAGACAGACAACCTGACAGATTCAGGCTGCTTTGTCACATATTAGAAAATGAAACCAGTAACAGAGAACACATCTTATTCTAAATATTATACTTCTGGAAGCTGATGCATCACATCTTGGAGTCCATTGCTTCTTTAGGATAAATCCGTCGATGATAAGTGAGGATCTGTAAATCAACAAAACAGACAACCTGACAGATTCAGGATGCCATGTCACATATTAGAAAATATAAACAGTAACAGAGAACACTTTATTCTAAATACTATACTTTCTGGACGTTGATGTATCACATCTTGGAGCCCATTGCTTCGTCAGAAGAAATCCGTCGAACATAATTGCGAATCTGTAATCACCACAAGACAGACAACCTGACAGACTCAGGATGCCATGTCACACATTATAAAATGAAAACAGTAACAAAGAACACCACCTTATTCTAAATACTATACTTTCTGGAAGTTGATGCATCACATCCTGGAGGCCATTGCTTCTTCAGGAGAAATCCGTCGATGATAAGTGAGGATCTGTAAACCAACAAAACAGACAACCTGACAGATTCGGGATGCCATGTCACATATTAAAAAATGAAAACAGTAACAGAGAACACCTTATTCTAAATACTATACTTTCTGGAAGCTGATGCATCACAACTTGGAGCCCATTGCTTTTCAGGAGAAATCCATCGATAACAAGTGCGGATCTGTAATCACAACAAGACAGACTACCTGACAGATTCAGGATGCCATGTCACATATTAAAATATGCAAACAGTAACAGAGAACATCTTATTATAAATACTATACTTTCTGGAAGTTGACGCATCATATCTTGGAGCCCATTGCTTCTTCAGGAGAAATCCGTCGAAGATAAGTGCGGATCTGTAATCACAACAAGACAGACAACCTGACAGATTCAGGATGCCATGTCACATATTAAAAAATGAAAACAATAACAGAGAACACCTTATTCTAAATACTATACTTTCTGGAAGCTGATGCATTACATCTTGGAGTTCAAGCTCTTCTTGCAAAATACGTCAACGTACTTACATTGGTTCGTCAAAGGCTAAAAATTCTTTTTCTCTATACTACATCTACGCAGATAAGCGACCCACATTTTTCTACATTACAACATCAATAGCTACCACATAAAATTACGACATCACAACCCAAAATAAGAACATTTAGCCTTTCGAACCGTAGTAATAAAGCAACTTATATTTTTTTGTGAATTTTGTTCGGTTACCACTAAAATATATAATATGAACGTAAAATGAAAGTGTCGACTAATGGAAGGATATTCCAAGAAAGCTTAAAACATTGAAACGGTTTAGTTAGCTTAACGAAATTAAATAATATTCCAAGACGAGCGAGGTAATTTCCAAATCGTACATAAAAATTGAAAAATTGTACTAAATTATAAAACGTCATACCGTGCGATAATGTAATGGAAATACCAAACAATTCGTGGACGTTCCGATTTGCAACCTGTCAAACAAATTAACAGGAAAAATTGTGGGAGACCTGTAATCATAAGAACTCACAACCTTAACACAGGCTGCTAGATTATACAAGTAACATATTAGATTATGTTATGACCTACCAGAAAATAAAAACAATTTATTCCGGAAATTCCTGTTTCATATCGTAGAGACCATCGCTTCTTCGAAAGAAATCCGTGAAGATAAATCTTGGAATCCATTGGTATTTAATGTAAATACTGTACTTTCTGGAAATTGATGTTTCACAATTTGGAGTTGAGGCTCTTTTTGGAAAACACGTCGACGTACCTCCATTGGTTCTTCAAATGACATCCGTCGAACATAATTGCGAATCTGTAATCACCACAAGACAGACAACCTGACAGACTCAGGATGCCATGTAACACATTAGAAAATGAAAACAGTAACAAAGAACACCTTATTCTAAATACTACACCTTGTTGAAGTTGATGCATCACACCTTGGTGCCCGTTGGTTTTTCGAAAGAAATTCGTCGAGGAAAGTGCGGATCTGTAATCACAACAAGACAGACAAACTGACAGAATCAGGATGCCTTGTCACATATTAGAAAATGAAAACAGTAACAGAGAACATCTTATTCTAAATACTATACTTTTTGGAAGTTGATGCATCACACCTTGGAGCCCATTGCTTCTTCAGAAGAAATCCGTCGATGGTAAGTGCAGATCTCTAATCACAACAAGACAGACAACCTGACAGATTCAGAATGCCTTGTCACATATTAGAAAAGGAAAAAAGTAAGAGAGAACATCTTATTCTAAATATTATACTTCTGGAGGCTGATGCATCACATCTTGGAACCCATTGCTTCTTCGAAAGAAATCCGTCGAAGGTAAGTGCGGATTTGTAATCACAAGAAAGGCAACCTGACAGATTCAGGATGCCATGTCACGTATTAGAAAATAAAAACACTATATCTATAACAAGGTGGTCTTCTTGCAATTTTTAGTATTATCTAGCTAATTGAGGAAGAATCCGTGCTCTATCAACCTTTCGCAAATTATAAGCAAATATTCTAGCCATTATTTGTTATTAAAGAGGTCATTAACGACGAAAGGATGAATCATGTTACAGCATATTTCTGCTGGACTTCGTTGCCTGTAGGTACCTACAATTTAATTAATTCATGCTTACGTTATGTCGGTGATTATATAATGGTTAAGTCTACAGTAAGTAAGATCTTTTTAAATCAACTGGAAAACGTTTTCCATTGATTTGCAATGGATACTTGCTTAGTTAATCGTAGGATAAGAATACCGTATGAAATGATTTACTTATGTCATATGTAACTGCATGTATTATTTTGGTGTCACACTTTGATTTGGATCACTAATTAATTAACTTTTAAGTGTACCAGTTTTCATGCAATTCTTGGTTTAAATGAAGGAAGCATAGATGTTGCATTGCATTCCTATCATATTCTGATGAAAAATTGAAATTAAACTTTGATTAGTTGCAATATAAAGTTTAAGTATGATGCATGTTTATGCAGATTATACAATATCTCCCAGGCAACTTGGATTATACATAAGAGGAAATGCTGATGTAGATTATTGGAATTCTATATATCATTGATACCAGTCATTCACCTATGTCTCTGAATGTTTGTAAGCTTGTACATGGAGAAGGTGTAATGTGTATGTGGGAATCTTACGTATGTGATTCAATTTCCTTCTTTTTTATCTTTATCATCAAACAGACCACATATTTTGAAGAAGAAAGATTCATGCGTTAGATAAATAAAAAGCATAGCTCCAAATCACCATAAACTTATAAAAAAAAATTAAAATGAAATGCTTCTATAAACGCAACAATGCAGTATGTACTTGCCGAAGAAATGCATTTTATGATGTATCATTTATAATGCTGAAATTTAATTGTATTGGGATAATGATTGGGCCAATTTGAACCAACCTGAAAAGAAAAAAAAAGCAATTGCATATTGAACCAACTCATCTGTTATATATTTACTTACCCTTTTTTAATTTTCCTGTGTGGTCTTCTTTCTTCTTAGAACACTTCACATTCACTACACTTTTCCCCCCAGCCCCTTTTCGCGGCCCTATCATTTATTACCACGTCACGCGTATCTACTTTTTACAAATCCGCATATAAGTAATAACTTTTAGCAAGTATAGCACAACAGCGAGGGTGATAACCCCTCAAAAATCCATTAGAAAACGTGCATCTTACTTGATAACGGCGATCCCTTCCATACTATTATGAGACAAAATCCTCATCGTTGTGAATCTGCCGATGAAAACCCTGAAGACTCAAAGACCAATCCAATGCTCCCTGATTCCTCTCATGGCACTTAAATACGGTACGCTATATTTAATCGGCGCGCGAGTACTATACGACACTCCCGAACACTCCCGAGCACTCCCGATTCACGAAACACAATCCGTTGATGCGGCGCGCGAAAATAATACGGCACTTCCGAACACTCCCGGCACTCTTTGATTCCCCACAGGGCACTTAAATACGGTACGCTATATTTAATCGGCGCGCGACTACTATACGACACTCCCGAGCACTTCCGATTCACGAAACACAATCCGTTGATGCGGCGCGCGAAACTAATACGGCACTTCCGAACACTCCCGGCACTCTTTGATTCCCCACAGGGCACTTAAATACGGTACGCTATACTTAATCGACGCGCGGGTACTATACGACACTCCCGAACACTCCCGGGCACTCCCGTATTCTCGACAAGAGCATTAAAGACGATACCATATTATCGGCGAAGGAAACTGGTGCGGGGTTATTCCTGAACATTCCTGATCTCGCTGCAAACCAATACGAAATTCCTGAATGTTCCCGATACTCCTTGATTCCCGAATAGGACACTTAAATACGGATCGATAAAGGTAATCATTGCGCGAGCATTATGCGATACTCCAAACACTTCCTAGCACTCTCATATTTTCGACAGATGCACTAAGAACTATACGATAATATAGGCCTCGGAAACTGTTAACACTTATTTTAACGGATGATATCCTAAAACTCACTTACAAACTATTCGAATGAAGTATTCCATTATATAACAAATGAAGGTACTTACCCCTTGTATATTTATTACCTTAAAATGGTACTATACTTGCTAAAAGACGTAATCGAGCACTAGACGGTAAACCTTTTTAAATTCATTAAAAGAATCAAAAAGCTTTATCGCCAGGCCCTTGGAAAACCATGCAAATCACTTACTACTTCTCTATCGGCAGCATCTGTAATACAAAGAAACAGAATAAATTAGAGAGGTTTTTTAAAATCTACAAAAATTTTAAAAATAAAACGTCACTTATGAATGGAAAAGTTTTAAAATAAAAGGTTCGTTCTGATTGAAAATTAAATCGAAGGAGGATAGAAATAGTGTCGTAATTAATTATAATTAATTAAATGTACTTAAATTAGTTTAATGTTATAAATTAAAGAATAAATGGTTATTAAAGTTCATGGTACTTACAATTGCTGCCTTTAGGCGTTGCTCTAATCCTCTTGAATCCATAAAAACACTCCCGAAAAATTTGGAAAACACCAACATTTCAATTTAATAAAAAATATCTAAAGAACGGGTAAACATGCACCTATAACGTAAGGGTAAACGACCACGGCTACGCGACGCGACGCGGAAGCACAGTTAACGTTAGACTGAGTGACTAAAATTTGGTGGAGTTTCATTGTACTTGTAATATGAATATCGTGCCTGTTACAAACTAGTACCAAACCATCATCGTACCAACCTATGTTTTGTATCATCTCGAGTAAATATATAAATTTATTTCTAATAAGGCTTTTTTTTAATATATCACATGTATAGTAAGTCACGATAGAATTGTACAAAATGAACTATAAACTTTATACAATTCAAAAGTAGTAGATTTAAAAACAATCATTTTACGGAGTTATTAAACAATTAAATATTTTAATTAAAGTGTGTAGCCTTTCACGGCCGGCGTTATTATAAGAATGATTTTCCGGGCTTGATGGCGATGTTCTAAAGACTTGTTTTTTGCCTAATGTTTCGTTAGCGACTGCGGCTGACATCTTCAGAGGTATTGAGGTCGTCGAAATAGCTTCCTGTCTCGACACACGATAGCGGGCCGCCGAAAAGAGAACTTCGAGACAAGAAGCTACTTCGACGACCTCAATACCTCTGAAGATGTCATCCGCAGTCGCTGACGAAACGTCAGGCAGAAAACAAGTCTTTAGACCTTGGCCATCAAGCCGGGAAAATCATTCTTATAATTAAATCTTTTGTTATACAATATTGACATTTTTATTATAGTTGTTAATTTCAAATTATAATATGAGTTTGTTTGTGATATAGTGTATATCAAAACATATGAAGACAAAGAATTATTGGGTACTTTATTAAAAATATAAAAAAGCTAGTGAGAGAGATAATTAGTTTTAAATAATACCTTGGAAATATAATAATAAATCCGAAAACTTCAGTTTGTTTGAATTATTTGTAAAATTGAAAATTTAAAATATGAAATAATATTATATATATTCAATTCTTAGGCCCCTTAAATCTGGAAAATGTATTTAATGGTAGTCCTTCGCCAAATATGTTTTGCTATGTCTGTCACCTCGGCTTTGTTGATTTCTGCAAAAGTAATTGTTTATATTCATTAAAATATGTACAACCTTTAATCTACATAAAGTACCCATTGTAAAATTATTGAGAGAAATCTTTTACATCATCGGCATAGTATGTACGAACGAATCTAAAAGTAATGAAATACCTCAAAAATTAAACAAGAACTAACAAAATTAGGGATTGTCTTAGCACTCCAAAACTCAAAAAATGCAGTAGTCGGTCTTTTTGGGAAGATTACAATGTGAAATAAAAGGACAAAACAACCAACAGTAGTTATTTCCGAGGTATCTTTTGTTATATTCAAAAAAAGGAGGCATTAAAATCCTTTTTCGTCTAAATTTTAAGGCACAGTGTACGGAAAGCTATACCCCAGGACCGGATTCGACCTATCGGTTCTCATCAGGTGGGCACTGGCAGAAAGGCCTTTACAGGCTCTATAATAAATAAAAATATAAATATGGAATCAACAGAAACAACTACTCCAAGGGCTAATACCCCTACCGGCATTGAATAATACTTCTAATTCCGATGGATTCTTAGACGAAGATATAACATATTCAAAAAAAGGAGGCATCAATATCCTTTTTCGTCTAAATTTTAAAGAATCGCAGATCCTACATTTCGTATGCATCTTACACAGTAGGCACAGCGTAGGGAAAGCCATATCCCACGACCGGTTTCGACCTATCGGTTCTCATCAACAAACAGTGTAATTCAATGCCGGTAGGGGTATTAGCCTTCGGAGTAGTTGTTTCTGTTGATTCCATGTTTATATTTTTATGTATCTTTTGTTGTTGAATTAAAATGAATTTTTAAATTAAGAAAGGCATCTAAAAATCTAAATATACTCGAACAATTATAAGGCCTAATTCTAAGTTGTTTGTGTCGTTTTATTTTACAAAAGGGACAGATATTTTTTGCAATTTGAGGTTAGCATATCTCAAAATCCAGATTTGCTGTGGGAATTTCTGATCCACATTGACCAGTGTTATCCATATTTTTCTATTTTATGAAGGAAATGATGTGTAACAATTTCTACATACATGTCTGTAAAAAATCAAACAAAATTGAAATCTTCGCGTGGCTATTTGGCATGGTTAGAAATTTTATTTTGGAAATTCGAATAGGTCGTTATATGCACGAAAGTCTGCTCTTTGCGAATATTTAATCAGATTTTAATTTTGACTTTAAATTAAGGAGCTACGGTCGTGCAAATTGTCATTTGTTTTTCGAAAATCGAACAAAATTCAAATTTTCGCGTGGCTTTTTGGCATGGTTAGGAATTTTATTCTGGACATTCGAATAGGTCGTTATATGCACCAACACCTACTCTGCGCCTGTTTAATCAGATTTTAATTTTGACTTTAAAGTAATGAGCTACGGTCATGCAAATTGTCATTCGTTTTTCGAACATCGAACAAAATTCAAATTTTCGGGTGGCTTTTTGGCATGGTTAAGAATTTTATTTTGGAAATTCGAATAGGTCGTTATATGCGGGAATGTCTGCTCTTTCCGCCTGTTTAATCAGATTTTAATTTTGACTTTAAATTAAGGAGCTACGGTCGTGCAAATTGTCATTTGTTTTTCGAAAATCGAACAAAATTCAAATCATGGCGTGGCTATTTGGTATGTTTAGTAATTTTATTCTGAACATTCGAATAGGTGTTATCTGCACCAAAGCCTACTCTTTGCACCTGTTTATTTAGATTTTAATTTTGATTTTAAAGTAAGGAGCTACGGTCGTGCAAATTGTCATTTGTTTTTCGAAAATCGAACAGAATTCAAATTTTCGCGTGGCTTTTTGACATAGTTAGGAATTTTATTCTGGACATTCGAATAGGTCGTTATATGCACGAAAGTCTGGTCTTTGCGAATGTACAATCGGATTTTAATTTTGACTTTAAATTAAGGAGGTACGGTCGTGCAAATTGTCATTTGTTTTTCAAAAATCGAACAAAATTCAAATTTTTGCGTGGCTATTTGGAATGGTTAGAAATTTTATTCTGGACATTCGAATAGGTCGTTAAATGCACCAACACCTACTCTTTGCGCCTGTTTAATCAGATTTTAATTTTGACTTTAAAGTAATGAGCTACGGTCATGCAAATTGTCATTCGTTTTTCGAACATCGAACAAAATTCAAATTTTCGCGTGGCTTTTTGGCATGGTTAGGAATTTTATTCTGGACATGCGAATAGGTCGTTATATGCACCAAAACCTACTCCTTGCGCCTAGTTAATTAGATTTTAAGTTTGACTTTAAATTAAGGAGCTACGGTCGTGCAAATTGTCATTTGTTTTTCGAAAATCGAACAGAATTCAAATTTTCGCGTGGCTTTTTGACATAGTTAGGAATTTTATTCTGGACATTCGAATAGGTTGTTATATGCACCAAAACCTGCTCTTTGTGAATGTTCAATCAGATTTTAATTTTGACTTTAAATTAAGGAGCTACGGTTGTGCAAATTGTCATTTGTTTTTCAAAAATCGAACAAAATTCAAATCTTCGCGTGGCTATTTGGAATGGTTAGAAATTTTATTCTGGACATTCGAATAGGTCGTTATTTGCACGAAAGTCTGCTCTTTGCGAATGTTCAATCAGATTTTAATTTTGACTTTAAATTAAGGGGCTACGGTCGTGCAAATTATCATTTGTTTTTCGAAAATCGAACAAAATTCAAATTTTCGCGTGGCTTTTTGGCTTGGTTATGAATTTTATTTTGGAAATTCGAATAGGTCGTTATATGCACGAAAGTCTGCTCTTTGCGAATATTCAATCAGATTTTAATTTTGACTTTAAATTAAGGAGCTACGGTCGTGCAAATTGTCATTTGTTTTTCGAAAATCGAACAAAATTCAAATTTTCGCGTGGCTTTTTGGCATGGTTAGGAATTTTATTTTGGAAATTCGAATAGGTCGTTATATGCACGAAAGCCTGCTCTTTGCGCCTGTCTACTCGGATTTTAATTTTGACTTTAAATTAAGGAGCTACGGTCGTGCAAATTGTCATTTGTTTTTCAAAAATCGAACAAAATTCAAATCTTCGCGTGGCTATTTGGAATGGTTAGAAATTTTATTCTGGACATTCGAATAGGTCGTTATTTGCACGAAAGTCTGCTCTTTGCGAATGTTCAATCAGATTTTAATTTTGACTTTAAATTAAGGGGCTACGGTCGTGCAAATTATCATTTGTTTTTCGAAAATCGAACAGAATTCAAATTTTCGCGTGGCTTTTTGACATAGTTAGGAATTTTATTCTGGACATTCGAATAGGTTGTTATATGCACCAAAACCTGCTCTTTGTGAATGTTCAATCAGATTTTAATTTTGACTTTAAATTAAGGAGCTACGGTCGTGCAAATTGTCATTTGTTTTTCAAAAATCGAACAAAATTCAAATTTTCGCGTGGCTATTTGGAATGGTTAGAAATTTTATTCTGGACATTCGAATAGGTCGTTATTTGCACGAAAGTCTGCTCTTTGCGAATGTTCAATCAGATTTTAATTTTGACTTTAAATTAAGGGGCTACGGTCGTGCAAATTATCATTTGTTTTTCGAAAATCGAACAAAATTCAAATTTTCGCGTGGCTTTTTGGCTTGGTTATAAATTTTATTTTGGAAATTCGAATTGGTCGTTATATGCACGAAAGTCTGCTCTTTGCGAATATTCAATCAGATTTTAATTTTGACTTTAAATTAAGGAGCTACGGTCGTGCAAATTGTCATTTGTTTTTCGAAAATCGAACAAAATTCAAATTTTCGCGCAGCTTTTTGACAGTTAGGAATTTTATTTAGGAAATTCGAATAGGTCGTTATATGCACCAACACCTACTCTTTGCGCCTGTTTAATCAGATTTTAATTTTGACTTTAAAGTAATGAGCTACGGTCATGCAAATTGTCATTTGTTTTTCGAAAATCGAACAAAATTCAAATCATGGCGTGGCTATTTGGCATGTTTAGTAATTTTATTCTGAACATTCGAATAGGTGTTATCTGCACCAAAGCCTACTCTTTGCACCTGTTTATTTAGATTTTAATTTTGATTTTAAAGTAAGGAGCTACGGTCGTGCAAATTGTCATTTGTTTTTCGAAAATCGAACAGAATTCAAATTTTCGCGTGGCTTTTTGACATAGTTAGGAATTTTATTCTGGACATTCGAATAGGTCGTTATATGCACCAACACCTACTCTTTGCGCCTGTTTAATCAGATTTTAATTTTGACTTTAAATTAAGGAGCTACGGTCGTGCAAATTGTCATTTGTTTTTCGAAAATCGAACAAAATTCAAATTTTCGCGTGGCTATTTGGAATGGTTAGAGATTTTATTCTGGACATTCGAATAGGTCGTTATTTGCACGAAAGTCTGCTCTTTGCGAATGTACAATCGGATTTTAATTTTGACTTTAAATTAAGGAGGTACGGTCGTGCAAATTGTCATTTGTTTTTCAAAAATCGAACAAAATTCAAATTTTTGCGTGGCTATTTGGAATGGTTAGAAATTTTATTCTGGACATTCGAATAAGTCGTTATATGCACCAACACCTACTCTTTGCGCCTGTTTAATCAGATTTTAATTTTGACTTTAAAGTAATGATCTACGGTCATGCAAATTGTCATTCGTTTTTCGAACATCGAACAAAATTCAAATTTTCGCGTGGCTTTTTGGCATGGTTAGGAATTTTATTCTGGACATGCGAATAGGTCGTTATATGCACCAAAACCTACTCCTTGCGCCTAGTTAATTAGATTATAAGTTTGACTTTAAATTAAGGAGCTACGGTCGTGCAAATTGTCATTTGTTTTTCGAAAATCGAACAGAATTCAAATTTTCGCGTGGCTTTTTGACATAGTTAGGAATTTTATTCTGGACATTCGAATAGGTTGTTATATGCACCAAAACCTGCTCTTTGTGAATGTTCAATCAGATTTTAATTTTGACTTTAAATTAAGGAGCTACGGTCGTGCAAATTGTCATTTGTTTTTCAAAAATCGAACAAAATTCAAATCTTCGCGTGGCTATTTGGAATGGTTAGAAATTTTATTCTGGACATTCGAATAGGTCGTTATTTGCACGAAAGTCTGCTCTTTGCGAATGTTCAATCAGATTTTAATTTTGACTTTAAATTAAGGAGCTACGGTCGTGCAAATTATCATTTGTTTTTCGAAAATCGAACAAAATTCAAATTTTCGCGTGGCTTTTTGGCTTGGTTATAAATTTTATTTTGGAAATTCGAATAGGTCGTTATATGCACGAAAGTCTGCTCTTTGCGAATATTCAATCAGATTTTAATTTTGACTTTAAATTAAGGAGCTACGGTCGTGCAAATTGTCATTTGCTTTTCGAAAATCGAACAAAATTCAAATTTTCGCGTGGCTTTTTGGCATGGTTAGGAATTTTATTTTGGAAATTCGAATAGGTCGTTATATGCACGAAAGCCTGCTCTTTGCGCCTGTCTACTCGGATTTTAATTTTGACTTTAAATAAATGAGCTACGGTCGTACAAATTGTCATTTGTTTTTCAAAAATCGAACAAAATTCAAATTTTCGCGCAGCTTTTTGACAGTTAGGAATTTTATTTAGGAAATTCGAATAGGTCGTTATATGCACGAAAGTCTGATCTTTGCGCCTGTTTAATCAGATTTTAATTTTGACTTTCAATTAAGAAGTTGCGGTCGTGTAAATTGTCATTTGTTTTTCGAAAATCGAACAGAATTCAAATTTTCGCGTGGCTTTTTGACATAGTTAGGAATTTTATTCTGGACATTCGAATAGGTTGTTATATGCACCAAAACCTGCTCTTTGTGAATGTTCAATCAGATTTTAATTTTGACTTTAAATTAAGGAGCTACGGTCGTGCAAATTGTCATTTGTTTTTCAAAAATCGAACAAAATTCAAATCTTCGCGTGGCTATTTGGAATGGTTAGAAATTTTATTCTGGACATTCGAATAGGTCGTTATTTGCACGAAAGTCTGCTCTTTGCGAATGTTCAATCAGATTTTAATTTTGACTTTAAATTAAGGAGCTACGGTCGTGCAAATTATCATTTGTTTTTCGAAAATCGAACAAAATTCAAATTTTCGCGTGGCTTTTTGGCTTGGTTATAAATTTTATTTTGGAAATTCGAATAGGTCGTTATATGCACGAAAGTCTGCTCTTTGCGAATATTCAATCAGATTTTAATTTTGACTTTAAATTAAGGAGCTACGGTCGTGCAAATTGTCATTTGCTTTTCGAAAATCGAACAAAATTCAAATTTTCGCGTGGCTTTTTGGCATGGTTAGGAATTTTATTTTGGAAATTCGAATAGGTCGTTATATGCACGAAAGCCTGCTCTTTGCGCCTGTCTACTCGGATTTTAATTTTGACTTTAAATTAAGGAGCTACGGTCGTGCAAATTGTCATTTGTTTTTCAAAAATCGGACAAAATTCAAATCTTCGCGTGGCTATTTGGAATGGTTAGAAATTTTATTCTGGACATTCGAATAGGTCGTTATTTGCACGAAAGTCTGCTCTTTACGAATGTTCAATCAGATTTTAATTTTGACTTTAAATTAAGGGGCTACGGTCGTGCAAATTATCATTTGTTTTTCGAAAATCGAACAGAATTCAAATTTTCGCGTGGCTTTTTGACATAGTTAGGAATTTTATTCTGGACATTCGAATAGGTTGTTATATGCACGAAAGCCTGCTCTTTGCGCCTGTCTACTCGGATTTTAATTTTGACTTTAAATAAATGAGCTACGGTCGTACAAATTGTCATTAGTTTTTCAAAAATCGAACAAAATTCAAACTTTCGCGCAGCTTTTTGACAGTTAGGAATTTTATTTAGGAAATTCGAATAGGTCGTTATATGCACGAAAGTCTGATCTTTGCGCCTGTTTAATCAGATTTTAATTTTGACTTTCAATTAAGGAGTTGCGGTCGTGTAAATTGTCATTTGTTTTTCGAAAATCGAACAAAATTCAAATTTTCGCGTGGCTATTTGGAATGGTTAGAGATTTTATTCTGGATATTCGAATAGGTCGTTATTTGCACGAAAGTCTGCTCTTTGCGAATGTACAATCGGATTTTAATTTTGACTTTAAATTAAGGAGCGACGGTCGTGCAAATTGTCATTTGTTTTTCAAAAATCGAACAAAATTCAAATTTTCGCGTGGCTTTTTGACATGGTTAGAAATTTTATTCTGGACATTCGAATTGGTCGTTATATGCACCAAAGCCTGCTCTTTGCGCCTGTATAATCAGATTTTAATTTTGACTTTAAATTAAGGAGCTACGGTCGTGCAAATTGTCATTTGTTTTTCGAAAAACGAACAAAATTCAAATTTTCGCGTGGCTATTTGGAATGGTTAGAGATTTTATTCTGGACATTCGAATAGGTCGTTATTTGCACGAAAGTCTGCTCTTTGCGAATGTACAATCGGATTTTAATTTTGACTTTAAATTAAGGAGCGACGGTCGTGCAAATTGTCATTTGTTTTTCAAAAATCGAACAAAATTCAAATTTTCGCGTGGCTTTTTGGCATAGTTAGGAATTTTATTCTGGACATTCGAATAGGTCGTTATTTGTACGAAAGTCTGCTCTTTGCGAATGTTCAATCAGATTTTAATTTTGACTTTAAATTAAGGAGCTACGGTCGTGCAAATTGTCATTTGTTTTTCAAAAATCGAACAAAATTCAAATCTTCGCGTGGCTTTTTGGCATGGTTAGGAATTTTATTTTGGAAATTCGAATAGGTCGTTATATGCACGAAAGTCTGCTCTTTGCGAATGTTCAATCAGATTTTAATTTTGACTTTAAATTAAGGGGCTACGGTCGTGCAAATTGTCATTTGTTTTTCAAAAATCGAACAATATTCAAATTTTCGCGTGGCTATTTGGCATGTTTAGAAATTTTATTCTGGACATTCGAATAGGTGGTTATATGCACGAAAGCCTGCTCATTGCGCCTGTTTACTCGGATGTTAATTTTGACTTTAAATTGAGGAGCTACGGTCGTGCAAAATGTCATTTGTTTTTCGAAAATCGAACACAATTCAAATTTTCGGGTGGCTTTTTGGCATGGTTAAGAATTTTATTTTGGAAATTCGAATAGGTCGTTATATGCGGGAATGTCTGCTCTTTCCGCCTGTTTAATCAGATTTTAATTTTGACTTTAAATTAAGGAGCTACGGTCGTGCAAATTGTCATTTGTTTTTCGAAAAACGAACAAAATTCAAATTTTCGCGTGGCTATTTGGAATGGTTAGAGATTTTATTCTGGACATTCGAATAGGTCGTTATTTGCACGAAAGTCTTCTCTTTGCGAATGTACAATCGGATTTTAATTTTGACTTTAAATTAAGGAGCGACGGTCGTGCAAATTGTCATTCGTTTTTCAAAAATCGAACAAAATTCAAATTTTCGCGTGGCTTTTTGGCATAGTTAGGAATTTTATTCTGGACATTCGAATAGGTCGTTATTTGTACGAAAGTCTGCTCTTTGCGAATGTTCAATCAGATTTTAATTTTGACTTTAAATTAAGGAGCTACGGTCGTGCAAATTGTCATTTGTTTTTCAAAAATCGAACAAAATTCAAATCTTCGCGTGGCTTTTTGGCATGGTTAGGAATTTTATTCTGGACATTCAAAGAGGTCGTTATATGCACCAAAGCCTGCTGTTTGCGCTGGTTTAATCAGTTCTTAATTATCATTTTGAATTATGGAGTTACGATTCTACAAATTGATATCCGTCTTCAGAAAATCAAACAGTATCGTCAAAAGTTGATAATTTCAGTTGCAATGTACTCATTTATAAAATGGTCCAAATTTTTTTTTCTTGACCGTTTTGGATTTTTAGAAAATGCTAGTACTAGTTTTGTGTGTTTATAGCCACGACTAGTTTATTTTTAAATAATTTGGTGTTGTAATTTTGGATTATGTAGTGTGACGTTCTTTATACCGACCATTAACGATGCATTATACATTAGGGATCTATGGTTTTTCCTTTCGAACGGTTGTCGAGTATCTGTGTGATAGATTACAGCAAACGTCATTTGTCTTGTGTGGCTTCTGTCATAAGAGGCACGCCTAGTCGCCGTTGTTTAATTTTATTTTATATTGTGTCTACTTAATAGTATAGTTAATTCTCTTGTCCATTTTTACAGATTGACCAAAAAATGTGAATGTGAATTGTTAATATTGATCATACTGAAACAATTTACAATGGTATTGTTTTTCCTGACTCGGGTTTTGCTGTTAACGACTTCGCCTTGAATCATGTGGTTAATTGTCGACTGATAATTAGGAATAGTAGTAATAGTAAAATGTACACTTATTGGGATTCCACTGAGACAATGAATCGTCTAAAAGTGGAATGTTTTTACTGGACATCGTTTGGTTGTCTTCACCTTGGACCATTGTGCAGTTAATTTTTGATTGGTGAGTAAGAAAAATTCGCCCTAATTATCAGTAATACTGTTCACATAATTATTGTTTAGTATTTTTAGTTATGCTATGACTAATGACAAATTGTAACACCCTTCTTGTTACTCTTGCATTTTAATGTATTCCCGTTGAAGTGAATTGAGGGTTGAATGTTATTCATTTCATAACTATCTGTTTACAGCATATGTTTTGTCCATGTATAACGTCGATGCCTTTTTTATTCTGTGTCTTGTTTTGTAGTTAATTTTTTATATTTTTCTTCTTATCCATTTCTACAGGTAACTTATGAAAGGAAGGAAATTGAAGTTTATTTCCATCTCATTGATGCAACAAAAAGTCGTCCAGTCTGTAGCTGAAGAAGGAATTGTTTGTGAAGAAGAATTGGTTACCGCATGAAAACTCCAGGAGCTTGTAGGTCCAGAAGGTAAGAAAGATCGTTTATGAATATCTTTGGTACTTGAGTTTGTTCATTAAACGATCCCAAACGATTAATAGTTTTAGTTTTAATATATATTTGTGTTCTCGAATATAGCTAAATTGTTTAGAAAATAATCTTCATTAATTGATAATTATTACTTGCAAATTTAAAACTTTCTTTAATTTTTTGTATTAATGTTTATTTATTATCAAATACTCTCGACACTTTCTGAAATTCCACTTTTTACATTCAGTTTTCTTTCTACAATGGCATCGAATACTTAATGAGCATATTAATTTTGGGGTCCTATATTTATAATGTAAATCTAATATGAGAAATAAAATATTGCCGGTGACATTAATAATTCTTAAATTACACAATGCCACCGCCAGTTTTATAACTGATATCATAATTGCCTATCATTGTTCTTAAGTTAAAATACTGTTCTTATTTTATTATCCATTCAGCACCAAAGAAGGGTATTGGAAATGCGTTTTTCTCCCCTGGATATAAGGATCGGCAACGTTCAGTCTGTTGCTGAAGAAAAAAATGTTTTTGACGTGGTATGGTTACGTATTGGTAGACCTTAGTAGCGGGTAATTCTCAGCCACGTCTTCCACTTTGATGACGAGAAAGACTACAGTGGATTTGATGACGATTTCCAGTGAGAAGTTCTAGTGATTGGCCGAGCTACAGTTATGGATTATGAATGGACTACCACTGTGGTACGTTCCTTCCAGCAGTCAATTAGCTGATTCTTTTACTATTAACTTCTTCGCCTTTGGAACAGTAGATTCTGCACTTAACTAAGGTGAGAATAAATTAAAAGTTAATTAAAAATTTCACGTTACTAATCTGTTACCGCCCTATCTGTTTCAGATCGCCGGTGGAGAAGACAATGAAGACCGTAGTTAGAATGCTTCTTTATTTTGTATGTTCTTTAGTTCATTTTAATTGAATTAATATTTTATTTTGCATGTTATTTAGTTCGTTTTTTGTTTTGCATATTGTTTAGTTCATTTTAATTGAATTCGTTTTTATTTTGCATGTTTTTTATTTTTTAGTTTGCATGTTTCTTGCTTACCTCTTCGCTTTGCTTACTGCACATTCTTACTATTTTGCTTCGCATTTACACTACGACGTCCACATGATTCAACGTTTCGTTATCGTGTTCAATTCTCTTCTCAGCTTTGTGGGCCGAGGGAGGGCCTCCCCGAACGAATCCCCTTAGCCTTAGCTATTTAGTTGTTCTATGAAAGTACCTTAGGTGCTTTCCCGTGAGTCTACTCTAGCGTTATTTCATTTCAGACAGGGTACAGCGGAGTTATCTGGAATAGAAGGAATAGCCGACTGCCTGGCTTGCCTTGACGAAATCTGTCCGATCTTTTCTACCAATCTATTAGTCTTTGTCGTTAGTCCTGCTTAATGCTCTATTCGCTTTCAGATAATATGGTATTTCAAAAGAAGACTGAAGACATCGTATTTGTTTCTTTTTGTTGTATTTCCTTTGTTTTCTTGTATTTCTCTTACAGGTATTTTGTTCTTTTTACTTTATAAGCTGTTATATTAATTAATCGTAATTTAAACTCATAATTTGCTTTTTCAAATTCAGTTTTTGCCATAATTGTTCAAACTAAGTACAATTTTATTAATAATATTAATCATTAGAAGTAATTTGGGTGGATAGGGTGGCTATAAGGGGCGATGCGGAGGCCACAGAGTGTTAGGGTTGCTTTTTGCCCCAAACATAATGTTTTAATTTTAATATAACAGCTTATAAAGCATAAAATGTAAGTAGTTACCGCAGTTATAAAAACTCTTGTCAATTTGTAATAAAGATATATTGAAATTAATTATGCTATTTGTGTATTGTTTGTAAATCAAGCTGAATTGTATCCAATATATTTTGTATTAAATAAATCAATTAATCTATTAAAAGTTTTATGTAAATATAAACATGATTAAATAATTATATTCTATTTTCTTAAGAGTGATTTTTAATAAATATGTTGAGATTAGAAATTGTTTTGTTTTCTCAATAACCAACGCATTAAATTCGATAAAGTATTTAAAAGAAGAAGACATTAAGTGAAGAATATTGATAAAATTGCCGACTTATTTCTGCTAGTTCGAAATTTTTGACATAACGGTATATAAGACAAACAAAATTCGATTTTCCAGATTTTTTATTAAACTATTTTTGATTAGACCTCGTATGTGAATATAAACTGAAACTTTTGGAAAATTTTCAACATTTGTATCAGGAGAGCATAAGTCCAAGGAGTTATATTTCGAAAAATAATTTATTACTCGGATCGATAGTGTTCAAAACAAAAAGTAACTTATTTTACGTTATTCTACTTTTACCAGGTAAAAAAGCCATAATTTTGATTTATTTATTAACTAGATCAGTAATAGACATGAAGTAGAACAAATATAAGCCATAAATTTAATTTATTTATTAATTAGATCAGTAAGGTACATAAAGCAGAACAAATATATGTGTTTTAAATAACTTTATAATACATATTCTAATTACTATGCAAAAATATACATTTCTTTATTGATACACCTATTTATTCAGACCAAATCATTTATTTACACTATTTAATAATATACATGTTACCATAGTGTTATCAATCAAGAATAAATACATTTCAACAAGATTTTATTATAATTACAACAAAATTATGTACAATATATTGTTGAAAAAGTAAAAAGAATCAAATATCTGTAAGAGAAAGACAAAATTATGTACAATATATTGTTCATAAGCTGTTATATTGATATTTGAATACTATTTTTGGGACAAAAGGCCCCCTAATACTCTGTGGCCTCCGCATCACCCCTTATAGCCACCCTATCCACCCAAATTACTTCTAATGATTAAAATTACTAATAAAATTGTGTTTGGTTTGAAGAATGACAAAAATTGAATTTGGAAAAGCTAATTATCAGATTAAAATACGATAATATTAATATAACAGTTCATAAACTAAAAAGAATAAAATACCTGTAAGAGAAAAACAAAATTATGTACAATATGTTGTTTATAAGCTGTTATATTATTATTCAAATATTATATTTGGGACAAAAAGGCCCCCCGAACACTCTGTGGCCTTCAAATCGCCCCTTATAGCCACCCTATCCATCCAAATTACTTCTAATGATTAAAATTACTAATACAATTGTATTTGGTTTGAACAATTATGGCAAAAACTGAATATAGAAAAGCTAATTATCAGATTAAATTACGATTATATTAATATAACAGCTTATAAAGTAAAACAAAAAAATACCTGTAAGAGAAATACAAGAAAACAAAGGAAATACAATTTAAAAAAAAAGAAATACGATGTCTTCAGTCTTCGTAGGAAATACCATATTATCTGAAAGCGAATAGAGCATTAGCAGGACTAACGACAAAAACTAATAGATTGGTAGAAAAGATCGGACAGATTTCGACAAAATAAGCTGGGCAGTCGGCTATTCCTCCTATTCCAGATAACCCACTGTACCCCGTCTGAAATGAAGCGACGCTAGTGGAGACCGCGGAAAGAGTTTAAGACCCTTTCAAAGAACAACTAAAAAGCTAAGGCTAAGGGGATTCGTTCGGGGAGGCCCTCCCTCGGCCCACAAAGCTGAGAAGAGAATTGAACACGATAACGAAACGTTGAATCATGTGGACGTCGTAGTGTAAATGCGAAGCAAAATAGTAAGAATGTGCAGTAAGCAAAGCGAAGAGGTAAGCAAGAAACATGCAAACTAAAAAATAAAAAACATGCAAAATAAAAACTAATTCAATTAAAATGAACTAAACAATATGCAAAACAAAAAACGAACTAAATAACATGCAAAATAAAATATGAATTCAAATAAAATGAACTGAATACGTGCAAAATAAAATATTAATTCAATTAAAACGAACTAAATAACATGCAAAATAAAATATGAATTCAAATAAAATGAACTGAATACGTGCAAAATAAAATATTAACTCAATTAAAACGAACTAAATAACATGCAAAATAGAATCTACTGAAATAAAATAAAGAAGCATTCTAACTACTGTCTTCATTGTCTTCTCCACCGGCGATCTGAAACAGATAGGGTGGTAACAGATTAGTAACGTGAAATTTTTAATTAACTTTTAATTTATTCTCACCTTAGTTAAGTGCAGAATCTACTGTTCCAAAGGCGAAGAAGTTAATAGTAAAAGAATCAGCTAACTGACTGCAGGAAGAAACGTACCACAGTGGTAGTCCATTCTTAATCCATAACTGTAGCTCGGCCAATCACTAGAACTTCTCACTGGAAATCGTCGTCAAACCCACTGTAATCATTCTCGTCATCAAGGTGGAAGACGTGGCTGAGAAGGACCAAAACGTCCCACGAAGATTAAACTACATTTAAAAACAGCTTGTCAGAAATACTAATGGCAGATTTGAACACGTACAATTCACAAGTATCGAGATGTAAGAATAAAACGTAAACATAACTAGTAATTTAAATAAAATATTTATGTATTTTTAATCGACTTTGATTGGATTGTTCAATAGAATTAGGAATACGTCAAAGCAGAACGTTGATGCAAGAGAACATAAAAATAATGAACGAATTTTCTTTAGGCTTATTTAAGAAATAAGGACTTATGTTTATTAAAGTAGTAAATTCAAACTAATAATCAAAACTAATATAAAACAATTATTCCATATAAATTTATTTCAATATTATTATATTGAGAAGAAATTTTATCCGTTGGTAACAAATTCCAAGTTACAAACAATGATAATCGCCACAAAACTAATAACTAAAAAGAAATTAGTATTAATAATGAATTCCTCAAATAATTCCTTGAAACATTAACAAAAGTTATTACCTATTTTTCTGAAGCAATACGCCACTGTTGGAATTATGAAGTGTTTACACTGAACCTATTTATGGCAAAAGTTAAAAATGTTATATTGTTTAGGAAAAATTCCCTACTAATAACTATTGAAAACATTAATAAAAACTCCCTAAGCAATTTTAGTATGGAAAAATTGCTCACAATTGAATACATCAAATATTTACGCTTTCTTACTAAATTGTTACTATAATTAATACTTCGTAATTTGTTTATATCAAAGTCCTTAACACGATCATTTTAAAAATCAATCAAAAAAGTTTCTCTTCACCATTAATGATTTCATCGCAACTGGTCCACTACATTACATTATGGTAAAAAATTAACATCGAAAATATTAGTGCTCTACGTACTTATCTTTTCTAAACTTTTAAACTATTTTTGAATGAACAGGTATATGTAAATTAACACTATTGTCTCGGCTTGTTCAACGAACACCTGTCCCGAAAAAAAAATTAAATCAATGTTCTTAGTATCAAAACGAAATTTTAGCAAGAAAACTCAATGTAAAGAGACAAATTTCTGAATGTGTCGAGTATATTTGATAACAAATACACTTAAATATAAATAACAAGAGAAATTTAAATCTTGTGAGTAATACATTATCCTTTCAACTTTACCTTTAATAATTGTAATAATTATTTTACAAATCGATTAAGAAAGATACTTTTCTAAACTATTCAGCTATTTTCCTAAACACGAATAAATAGACACTAAAACTATCAATCGTTTGGGATCACTTAATGAACAAACTCAAATCCCAATTATATTCTTAAATGATTTTGCTTACCTTCTGGACCTACAAGCTCCAGGGGTCTTCATGTGGTAACCAATTCCATGTAACAAACAATTCCTTCTTCGGCAACAGACTGGGCGTTGTGATCCTTATATCCAGGGAAGAAAAAGGCATTTCCAGGACCTACCTTTGAAACTAAATCGAGAAAAAAAAATAACATTATTATCATTTAGGAACAAAGATAGGCAATTATGACATCAGTTGTAAAACTGGCTGTGACATTGTGCAATTGAAGAATTAATAATGTCGCAAGTAATATTTTATTTCTCACATAAGATTAACATTACATAATCATATAAGACACCAAAATTAATATGTACAGTATTTGTTGAACAAAATTTTAGCAAGAAAACTGAATGTAAAGAGACAAATCTCTGAAAGTGCCGAGTATATTTGATAATAAATAGACTTAAATATAAATAATAAGAGAAATTTAAAACTTGTGAGTAATCCATTATCCTTTCAACTTTACGTTTAATAATTGTAATAATTGTTCTACAAATCGGTTAAGGAAGATTATGGTCTAAACAATTCAACTATATTCAAGAAAACAAATACATATTAAAACTAAAACTATTGATCGTTTGGGATCGTTTAACGAACAAACTCAAGTACCATAAAATTTCATAAATGATCTTTCTTACCTTCTGGACCTACAAGCTCCTGGGGTTTTCATGTGGTAACCAATTATATGTCACAAACAATTCCTTCTTCATCGACAGGCTGGACGTTGTGATCCTTCTATTCAGGGGAAAAAAACCCATTTCCAATACCATCCTTTGGTGCTGAATGAATAATAAAATAAAAATATTATTTTAATTTAAGAACAAAGATAGGCAATTATGACATCAGTTATAAAACTGGCTGTGACATTGTACAATTGAAGGATTAATGATGTAGCAGGCCATATTTTATTTCTCATATAAGATTTACATTATATATATAGGTTACAAAATTAATATGTACATTACGTATTCGATGACATTTTAGCAAGAAAACTGAATGTAAAAAAGTGGAATTTCTGAACATATCCAGTGTATTTGATAATAAATAAGTTAAATATAAATAATCAAAGAAATTTAAAACTTGTGAGTAATACATTATCTTATATTTTATAGTGATGCCAGAAACAAACAGTAAAAATGGGAATCATTTGAATCATTTTTTAGCGAAAACTTATTCAATTATTCACCTTATGCACAAGTCAGATTATTTATGATAAATCCCCTCAAACAATTATTTCCAAAATGAACATAGATCTTTTTCTAAGAAATTGTTTTTAATGAACAAAAGCGACAAGTTCTTTATGATGACATTGCTGGAAAGAATGGAGTTCTACTTTAATTTTGATGTTCTGCTTTTGACATTTTGAAATGATACTAAAACTTAACATTGAAAGTATGTAGGTTATAAATGTCTCAAGGTTTTTAGGATAATTTAATCAAAATATAACTACTACCTTTGTTAAATGTTTTTACTTACCAATTCATTGTCATATATCCTTCCTTTAACAATAGCAATATAGCAACACACTGCCTCTGTTACCAGTGGAAAAGGCCAGTTTCCCGCTTCCTTCAGGTACAGCAACATCTGAAGTAAAAGAAGACTGCTACAACAAATGCCCCACAAGATGTGGTGTCCAGAATTTGTGTAATATTTCTGTAAAATGATTTGTTACATTAAACAACATTCAAATATAATTTAATCTATTTACAATTACTATTCTTATTAAAGACAAGATGCAAAAAAACAAAAAGCAATATGTTAAGCTTTGTCATTGTGCTGAGAAGCACATTTTAATGGGTAACATAATTTTATAATTATAAAGACAAACATACTAATGCTAATGATTTATTTGAAACAAATACTCGTTTGCTGATCTGCTCGACTTGGCTTCAACTGTAATTCAATTAAATTTAATCCTTTCACATTTAAATTCATTTATGTACATCGGTTACTGACAGGAATATAATAAGTAAAAAGTGTACTGTAATAAAAAAAATAAATAAATTTAACATGAAATTTGAATGATTCCTATAGCTAAGTATAATCGTTTATAAAATTAGTTCCTTACTGCTAATAATTAGTGTCAATTTTATTTATGCTACCTACCTAGATCGAATTTAATTGCCCTGAACAAATAAAGTAAGCATTTTCTAAAGGGATTTGTAGACCTTTTAGCCAAGTTTTGCATACGTAATGACAACTAAATAAAATTAGCGAATGTGATCCTGATTTGATAACAAAATAATAAAAGTTAATATTAAATAAATGCCACACACGTTCTTATTACAAATGAACAAAAGGACGACGAACTTATATAATTTAAACAGTATGTAAATCTACACTAAAACTGACTTCTAATTGAAACATTCTGGAATTAAAAATATCAAAAACAATCAAGAATGACTTTTCTTACCTTGTGATCCTACCAACTCCTGTGTCAAAAAAGTGAACATTTTCATGTCACAATTTTTTTCATTGGCGACAGACAACTCTGATTATTATGATTATTTCCAGGAAAGAAAGTCACTGTCAGGATCGTCGACTCATTGAAGCTAAATGAAACAAAAAGAAACAATTTTAATTTTCTTTCTTTGAAACTATAAATTATTCAGATACAACAGCAATGTAACAGAATCTCCACAAAAATTCAATAAAAAACAAAAACCCTTATTCCTATCTTGTTGACTAACTAATTCTTAATTAAGAAACTGATAACAATATAATTAAAGATTGCTGAGTTTTAAATTAAAGCCTAGAGATTCTTAAAGTTCCTTCTTAATTTCTTCTTTGTTGTTAAGTTACAAATATATCACATTCTTATCTTATCTTACCTTTTCACAGAATGAAACAGGCACATGATGTCTGGATTTTTTCCCATATCCCAAATACTGTGTCCAAAGAAAATGTCTTCATATTAGTACTTGTTATTTAGACCAGTTCCATACCTCTTGATATTGTGGTCTGTAGAAAAACAAAAAACATTTAAATTATTTCATAATAACTGTGTACTTCTTTCATTTTAATTAACTTTACTTATATTTAAAGCAATTACGAATATTTAATTAAAACTTTACATAACTGCTTAAGAAGTTGATCAGGATGTTCCGTAAAAAAACCCTAACTATGTAGGTATTTATTTTGAGTCATCTTACCTTGCAACAATAAGGTCCTAAAGGACTTAGAAAAGAAATATAGTCTGTGTAGGTCAAACTAAAGGAGAATTCCTTTGGCAGGGGTAAGAAATAATGCATTCCGAAATGTATCTGTGAAAAGAAAAGAACAAATGAAAGCCAAAAATACTAATAAATTAAAACAGTAATTATTTAGTTACCAAAATAAAATAGTGAATTATTTCATACAATCAATTTGTTTATATAGAACTGATGACTATTATTTTTCATAAAATCGATCAATATATGAAAACAAGTTTTAAGCTTTTCCTAGATTATTAAATATGGCGTAATGAACCACGAACTGCTCGTTTACTTAATTAAAGTAAATCGTACAAATAAAACTATATCGAAATAAAAAAAATACATACCACATATATAACTGTAATTTCGGAATTTATCGTGATACAAATTTTATATGTACTATTAGTTTTTTCCAAAAAGTTTAATTAAAAAACGCCGACAAAATAACACACCAGCCACAAACCAAACAGTAGATACAATACACGAACTAAGTAGCGAGCAAGAAGGAAGTACGTCACACACTACATTAATAAACATAATGTCTAACAGGTTCTTTTGCTAAACCGTCGTTGGTTCCAGCAAATAATTATTTAATAAAATATGTCGATAAAATTTAAATACATCCATTATCACTAATTATCACCATAATTAGATAAAACAAGACATTTTTTGTATCTTAATATTCGAAATTCAAAAGAAATTAAGATTTTATGTATTTTCAACAAATTCATGAAAACAGACGTTACATTGTCACATGTTTCTAGTTTATTTGAGGTTTAACATAAAATCCGCTTTAACTATCGGGAAAAAGCAGACATTATAGTAAATTAATAAAAACAAACGTCACTTTTTGACGATGTTGATAATTTATTATTTCAAATTTATTTTACAATTTCATTTTACCTATCGAAAAGAGTTGATCTTAATGCATGGAACACTATTTTCGAAATCCCTAAATCTTACAGGCCCGTAGCTCATAAATTTAAAGTCCAAATTAAAATATACATAAACTGTCCTATCATTTAAAAATAAAATTTGTAAGTGTGTCAAAAATACCCGCGAATATTGAAAAGAAAAAATATATGCAGGCAAAAATTTCGATTATGTAAAAACAGACACACTGCAGGGTCGTAGCTCTTAAATTTAAAATCGAGATTAAAATCTGTACAAACTACCGCAAAGAGCAGAAATTAATGCATAAAACGGATTGCGAAATACTGACATTATTCTATTATGCAAAAACATGCAAGACTTTGCAGGGCCGTAGCTCGTAAATTTGATGTCCGCAGTAAACTCTGCTGAATCCATCAGAAATAGCAAAGCTTGATGCATACGATGACGTTTCCGAAGTTTCAGAATATAACTTCTAATTATGCCAATACGATTTACAGAAAAATGTATTTTTTTCAAGTCCGCTAAAACAGATGATACCTTCCAGGGAGGTATCTCGTAAATTTAAATCTGCAACAATCATCTGAAAGATCAAACATTAATGCAATTCGCTAGATATATAAAGCTTCAAAATTTATTTTAGCTTACTGTTTGCAGGGCAGTAAATTATATCAAATTAAACTCCGCAGAAACCGCCAGAAAGACGAAAATTTAGTGCATGGAATGAGATTTCCGAAGTTTCGTAATTCAATTTCTAACTATAACAAAAAGGCTTGTGAATATAACAAATATTTCCTATTATACAAAAACACGGGAGATTTTACAGGACCGTAGCTCATAAATTTTAAGTACAAATTAAATTCTCCTGAAATCATCGGAAACAGCAGATATCAGTGGATTGAAGGACCTTCTCGAAGTTTCGAAATTCATTTTGTAGCAATTCCAAGAAGCTTGCGAAGTACTGATTTTTTGTCTATTCTGCTAAACCAAATGCTACTTTGAAGGGCCGTAGCTCGCAAATTAAAAGTTCGAATTAAATTCTGCAGAAACCGTCGGAAAAATCAAAGCTTGTTGCATTAAATGGCGTATCCAAAGTTTTAAAATACAACTTGTAACTATGTTAAAAGGGCTTACAAGAAATAGATTTTCATTTTATCCTACAAAAACAGATTACGCTATGCAGGACCGTACCTCGTGAATTTGAAGTTCAAATGTAGCTCCGCAGAAATTGCCAGAAAGACTAATGCTTATTAAATGGAAAAATGTTTTCGAAGTTTCACATTTCAATTTTTAACTATACCAAAAAGGCTTGGGAATATAAGAAATATTTCCTATTATGCAAAAACACGGGAGACTTTACAGGACCGTAGCTCGCAAATTTGAAGTCCAAATTAAATTCCGCAGAAACTGTCGCATAAATCAAAGCTTACTGCGTAAAATGGCGTAACCGAAGTTTCACATTTCAATTTGTAACTATGTCAAAAGGGCTTACAAGAAATAGATTTTCATTTTATCCTACAAAAACAGATTACGCTATGCAGGACCGTACATCGTCAATTTGAAGTTCAAATGTAGCTCCGCAGAAATTGCCAGAAAGACTAATGCTTATTGAATAGAAAAATGTTTTCGAAGTTTCACATTTCAATTTTTAACTATACCAAAAAGGCTTGGGAATATAAGAAATATTTCATATTATGCAAAAACACGGGAGACTTTACAGGACCGTAGCTCGCAAATTTGAAGTCCAAATAAAATTCTGCTGAAATCATCGGAAACAGCAGAAATCTGTGGATTGAATGACCGTATCGAAGTTTCGAAATACAATTTGTAACTATATCAAAAAGCTTGCAAAAAACTCATTTTCATTCAATTCTACAAAAACAGATTATACTATGCAGGGCCTTACGTCGTGAATTTGTAGTTGAAATGTAACTCCGCAGAAACTGTCAGAATGACCAATGTTGGGTGCATGCAAAAATGTTTTCGAAGTTTCATAATTCAATTTTTAACGATACAAAAACGCTTGCGAAATAATTATTTATTGTCTATTCTGCTAAAACAGATGCTATTTTGTAGCACCGTATCTCGTAAATTTGAAGTTCGAATTAAATTCTGCAGCAATCATCAGAAACAGCAGAAATTTGTTGATTGAATCGCCTTTCCGAAGTTTCGGAATTCAATATCTAACTATGTCAAAAAGGCTTGCAAAAAACTGATATTCATTAAATTCTACTAAAACAGATTACGGTATGCAAGGCCGTACCTCGTGAATTTGAAGTTCAAATTTAGCTCCGCATAAATTTTCAGAAAGAGCAATGTTTGGTGCATGCAAAAATGTTTTCAAAGTTTCACAATTCAATTTTTAACTATACCAAAAAGGCTTGTGAATATAAGAAATACTTCCTAATATGAAAAACATGCGATACTTTACTTGACCGTAGCTCGCAAATTTGAAGTACACATTAAATACTGGTGAAAAAATCGGAAACAGCAAAAATCTGTGGATTGAATAACCTTCTCGAAGTTTCCAAATAAAATTTGTAACTATGCCAAGAAGGCTTGCGAACTACCGACTTTTCGTCTATTCTACTAAAACAGATGCTGCTTTGCAGGACCGTAGCTCGTAAATTTGAAGTCCGAGTTAAATTCTGCAGAAACTGTCGGAAAAATCAAAACTTATTGCATTAAATGGCGTTACCGAAGTTTCGGAAATCAATTTCTAACTATGCCAAAAAATCTTGCAAAGAACTGATTTTGACAATTCATTTTTAACAATACCAAAAGGGCTTGTGAATTTAAGAACCTACTCGAATTTCGAGAATAAAATTTATAACCATGCCAAAAAGCCGCGCGACGATTTACATTTTTTTTTTCGATTTTCGAAAAAGCGAATGACGATTTACAGGACCGTAGCTCCTTATTTTAAAGTCAGAATTAAAATCTGATTAAACCAGCACAAAGAACAGACTCTGAGACAGGTAACAACCCTTTAGAATTTCCAGAACAAAATTTCTAACAATGCCAAAAAGCCGCGCGAACATTAGAATTTTGTTCGATTTTCATAAACCCAATGACAATTTGCAGTACCGTAGCTCCTTAATTTAAAGTCAGAACTAAAATATGATTAAACCAGCACAAAGAGCAGACTCTGGGACAGGTAACGACCCTTTCAAATTTCCAGAACAAAATTTCTAACGATACCAAAAAGCGGCGCGAAAATTTGAATTTTGTTCGATTTTCGAAAAACGAATGACAATTTACAGGACCGTAACTCCTTAATTTAAAGTCAGAATTAAATTCTGATTAAACCAACGCAAAGAGCAGACATTGGTGCAGATAACGGCCTGACGAATTTCCAGAACTAAATTTCTAACTATGCCAAAACGACAATTTTTGTTGTCACTTGGCGTACATCTTGCTACAAAGTAGCAATTAAAAATTGTGGAAACTACTATAGTCTTTTATTTATATTGAACAGATGACTCCGCGAGCTGGAGTTCGTTACTTAAAGGTTCGAATAAGAAATATGTTATCGCAGACACGAGGACGATAAATTGTCGATGTTTTAGAAGAATGAATGTGTTCTTATGTAGGTAATACAAAACAAAGAAAAGTGTGATTTTACAGATAGGGTTTTTACTAAAATTGCTTAACAAGAAATAATTTAAAATGTTCGATAATATAGGAGCATATATTATTATATTTTACGACACATAAACGCATCAATATCATTCCATAATCAAGATAGATATATATTTATGCAGTTTGAACGTCATGAACAAAATTGGTTAAGAGTTGAGAATATTTAAAATTTTCCATAAAGAAGTTCGCTCGATTTGATAATGTTATTGTATCTTGTGTATCGTGTATCTCTGCTGTACTTTTATTTGACCTCCAGAATGTTGGCAGTTACAAGAATAAACGTGATTTTTTGTGACCGTTAAAGCTGATACGATAAGAGATTCCTCTATATGAATTTACTGTTACACAACACAAAAGAATTTCTACTTTAAATAAATTTAAAAAATACGTATAAATTAAATTACTCTTAAAACCATCTTGTATTTAGATTTTTACTTAAATTTTTGTAGAAATGGCATACTAAAAAAAGGATTTTGAAGGATTATTTTAATAAACTGAATAATAGATTATAGTTTAAAGATTTTAAATGCAAGCGTTTAATTTTCAGAGCCTATCTTGCACGTGTTTTTTTAGTAATTATCCAAAATCATCAAATCGACGATTTACAACGTGATTTATGCATTTATTATTTTACTGACCACGAATAGAAGGATTTTATTTTATCTATTACGATGTTTATAACAGTAACAACAACAACAATAATAACTTTTTAAAAGGCTTGACTTGGAAGGTTAAAAATTTTAGGGAGGCAGCAATTATTATTATTTTTAAAAATATATACAGGATGTAGTGGTAAGTATAAAACTCGGTTTCCACAATCGCAAACCCACCCACCCCATTTATTTATCTTGAAAAAGAGGTGTATCTAATTGGGTATTTAGAAATATACCCGTAACTGTAAGTTCTAAAAAAATTAATTGCAGCTAATTAAAAAACTTCAACTTTCATTAATACATTTTCACGTAGCATCAACAATAAAAGTCTTATGTATTAGAATGAACGTTATAGATTATTTATATGACTACAAAAAAGGGCTGTATAGATTTTTTGTAGGACTTGCGGTTCCGGAGATTAAAAAAAAATTAAAAAACAAATTGGAACTCTTTCTTCACGAAGGCAGCTAATCGAAAGTAGTATGCGACCGAAAAAACGAGTTTTATTTTTATACTGACTAGTACATCCCGTACCTAAAATATTGGCCTATGCAGGTATCAATTGACTGATTTAAATGTTCAGTGATAGTAATTGTAAATTGGATAGTAAATAACCATAATCATTTGATTACATAATCGACCTAAAATTTAAATAATTTTAAATTTAACAATAACATTACCAATGAAAAACAAACATTTGACAATGTTTCACGTCTGCACAAATTGTTAAAAATGTTACGATTTGAGAACCTAAACGATTAGGTGTGCAGGGTTAAGTTCGTAGCTCCTACTGTAACATGGTTATGTTGCGATGGGACACCGTATATATACAACTTCATGGTGAAAATAAAGTACCTAACAATTTTGTCTTTAATTTGACACCTCAAAATATATTATTATTTATTTTCACAATTTAAGATGCAATTAAACAATTAGAAACCTTTTGCAGAATACTAAAAAATAATAATAATCTCATATTGTGCATCTTAGATCAGTAACGAAAAGAAAAAAAAGTAAATGTACTTAAATAAGCAACATTTAATGTTAAGCTGTCTTATAAAGTAATTAAAGCCTCAAAAGAAACTGTGCAACAAATTAAAAAATTTCCATACTTATATAAATTAGCTCGATTTTAAAATATTCTATTGTAACTGTTCATTTAACCTTCAGACGTAGTATTGACCGATATATATCATGATCAAGATGTATTCTTGAGCAAAAACAGACGCGATAAGAAATATTTCTCTGTAGGAATATTAGCGTTGTTTAATACGAGATAAATTTAACGTAAAAAATTAAGAAATACGTTAAGTTATGTTGAAAATAAAAGTTATGTTATTATAAAATATTTTGTACTTATGTATATATGTATAATTAGTGTCCTTTTTTTTCGGTCCCATTAGCCAATTTAGCAACGTATCTTAAAAATATTCTCCTAAAACTTCAGCTTTGTAGATTAAACACAAACAGAATTTGTTTTCCATTTAATTAATAATAATTATATTTTTTACGAGCTTTTTATTTTTGGGTAAAAATGTCAGTTTTCCATGTTAATTAAATGGAAAACAAACTCTGTTTGCGACATGGCAAGTTGACCATAAAATTGTAATTTTTAGATTGTTGATAATTTTTGCTTAAAATATCACTTTCCTACTTTGCTAACCAAGAATTTGTTTTCCATTTAATTAATAATAATAATATATTTTTTACAAGTTTCAGTCGTTTTGTAGCCAATATTTTCTGTTTATTAAAATCATTAAACTTATACTGTTTATTACTTTGTTATACGGTTATTCTACATTGTTTTTAGTCATCAGCCAACAGCAATAACAACAACAACAATAATAATAATTTTTTGAAAGACTTACTACTTCAGGTTCATCTTTGTTAAGTTGTGGTTGTGTAAGACCAAGCCCGGCACTCTGTGACACTGCCTCTAATGCTTCGATATACTTGGCCATTCCGCAGCTCGCGTTTCCTTCTTCGAACGAACCTAGATAACGTACAATATAGTTTATTGCATTTTATTTAAAAAAAACTATTTTTTTATAGTGTTTATTATAATTTTCATTAAAATTACCAACTATATGTTAAATTTAACTTTTTTTCAAACCTTCTATAAAACTTCCCTCGCTTCGGCATTTTTACATGTAATTTACTTTTTCAACGTACACTTTAGTTAGTTTTATCAGGCAGAAGAGTTCCCTTGCCTCAAGCTAAAGTGTTTGAAAGAAGGGACCCCCTTCAACCCCGCTAAACATCTGGCAATCACCTACGATCTTCCGGACGACTACATCGATATATATACAATACACAAAAAAAGGAAGATATTTAATAACGAAGATCCAATATAGAAGATCGAATACTTAATAATACAACGATAAGAAATAGATTTAGGACCATTTTTGTTGGCAGTACGATTAAATTGAAATTAAAAGTTCAATGAGTTTTTTTCTAAGTTAAGTAACTAGCTTTGGAACCGAGTTCCTAAATTTTTAATGCAAATAAATTTTAGACTTCTAAAATAAAATGCATCCTACAAAAATTGAACTGCGCAATTCAGCGTTACATCTTAAGTACGTAATGAATAAATAAAACAACGAAACTGTTTTTAGGCCAATGGAATGGCAGAGCGAAAGAGGGAAGGTTAACATTTTCGCTAGGCAGCAATTTTTTTTTTAAGACATAGAGGGTGTACCTAGTGGTGAGTATAAAATTCGATTTTCACGATCACAGAGCCACCCCTGCCCCATTTATTCATCTTGAAAAAAGGGTGTATCTAACTGGGTTTTTAGAAATATCTCCGTTACTCTAAGCTCTAAGACAATTAATACAAACATTTTTTGGAGCTACTTAAATAACGCTTTCATTAATACATTTTCACGTAGTGCCAATAATAAAAGTGTTATAAGAATGAAAGTTATACATTATTTAAGTGTATTGTTACGATCACGATCCTCCCTATATATACATTATAATGATACCCACTGTATATGTACTTGTATTTCATTGTAACACTTATTGATAAGTTCTACATCATCTAACTTTAATGTACCATTTACTGCTTATCAACCTCTCTTCATTTAACTTTAATTAACCGTTTAGTACTTATCATAAGTCTAGCATCATCAACCTTTTTCAATGGACCGTTTTAATACTTTTGCATGAATTCATTTTAATAGCTCATGACAATTAATTAATCCTATGTAAGAAGGGATTAGATATTCATATGAAAGACGTTTTTGCCAAAACTGTAACAGACTGTAACAAGATTGTAACAGATTGTAATCAATATCCAACCAACAGTCTCACTCGACATCTATGTAAATTACTGCATGATTATTGTTACTATTATATATTTTGTGCAATAAATATACTTAGTGTTGAGAAGTTCTGCGATTTGTATTATTATTTATCAATTCTGCAATCAAGCGGGGTTGCAACACTATCTTACATTAATAACGGTAAGAGAAAATGTAACTTTACTTAAATAAGCAACATTTAATGTACGTAATTAAAGTCTCAAAAGAAACTGTCCAATAAATTCAAAACTTTCCATATTTATACAAATTAACTCGATTTTAAAATATTCTATTTTAACTTCATTAAACCTTCGGACGTGGTATTGATGGAGATATATCATGATCGAATGTGTTCTTGAACAAAAATAGACGCGATAAGAAAAATTTCTTTGTAGGAATATTAGCGTTGTTTGATGCGAGGTAAATTTAACGTAAAAATTAGGAAATAAGTTCAGTTATGTTAAAAATAAGTTGTTGTTTTTAAAAATATTTTACATTTACATATGTAGAATTAGGACGCTCTTTTCGTTTGCATAGGTCAATTTAGCATCGTATCTTAAAATATTCTCCTAAAACTTCTGCTTTGTAGATGACACCTGTGAACGACGCAAATGAAAATATGGAAAAAATTACTTTTTCACTCAAACATTACTGTATGATTTTAACACATCAGATAATTTTCCTACAAAAAGTTTTACCTTTTTCATTTGAACAGCGGAGAAACGAAATTTCACATTTACTACAACACAGGCACTGCGCTGACTATTATTTACACATTCCGTATTAGTACTGCGTATTAATAATATCTAGACATCTAGACGTAATTAGGTTTTGTTTTTTGGTACATTTAGTTCGTCAAACTTCGTTAATTCTCGATCGGCTCGATTGGTTGTAGTTTAATTTTAGTTACATTGACTTATGCAACCCATTTTACAGACGATTACATTCTGTTGTACAAGAACTAGGATAGGGAGTTCTTCCTTACTTGTTTTGACATTGCAACTTAATAGAATGCTTAAAAAGTACTCAATTGTTCTTGAAAATCGTTATTTGCAAGATGAAAGCAAAGGCGCAGCTGTAGATATTGAAAATATTTGCGTTAGTGTACCTCAATTTTGAAGACAACAGATAACACCAACCAGACAGTTTGTATCAATTGAAGGCTAGTAACCAACATCCTTAATAAAAAACAAAGGGCAATAACTTACTCTTCAATATACAACAACCCCAATAGTAATAGAAATAAAATTATTATTCAATGAATTTAGTATAGCCAAAAATAAAATAGTAAAAATTCTGTAAGAAATTAGATTTACATGCTGTGGAGGTAATAGGTATTAACTGCAAATGAAATGCTTAAACACTTTCGTAATAATTTTTATCTAGGCACTGCTTAACAATGTTGTTTCATAAAGAATGAAAACGCCTTTTCTCAGAAAATAAGTACCTTAATAAAAATGAAAGCATGCAAATGTTTCATTTCAAGTTTAAGTAGAAATCAGTTCAATCAATTTTTTGAACAATATATATCAATCGTTTTTGAAATGGATATTTTGTACCTTTATTTACTGATTTGTTAACAATTTCATGGTACAAGATTCGGTAATTCTCAGCATTTTTGCAGTTTGTTTTTCGCTTTTTTCTAGTTTTATCAACTAGAAGAAACAGAACATGAAAGTTTAATTAAAACACGTAAAAAAGAAGTATACTACAATCCTCACCACATTATAATATAAAGGTCTAGATGGTTTAATTTTTTCACATTGTACGTAATGAGTAACGAGATACAATAAATGTAAATGATCTAATAGGACAAGGCTTTCTTGAGCTTGGACCAGATTGGCATAAAGGAGGTGAGCTTTTGACAGTTCTAAACAACCTAAATTATAAGGGTATTAAACAGTAAACTTAATTACTGTGATATTAATAATGTTACACATAAAAATCTATTAACGCATTTTAGAGTCAAATTCTCTATAAAGTTTGTAATTATTACAGTAGAACCCCTGTTAACCGTTCTGGGATTAATCAGCCTAGTGAAAAATGGTCTGAGAGGGAGAGGTTTTAATCGGTAGATTCAAGGACACCTTCCTCGGGAATCCCACACTACCAAATCGCACGGGCGGCTGGGTTTCTTTCGAAGATTTCCTCTCCTCCCCGAAAACAAAAACAAAAAAGAAAAAACTAAAGTTGATAGATTGCGTATCGCATTCTTTGTGAGATATTTTAAATAAAATGAATATGGGTATTTTGAGTAACAAACGTTGGGTTACGTTTCACGAAAAACATTAATTTATTATTCTCTACAATATATACAATATCAGTAACACCATAGCTCTTGATAATGACCCCCGCAACGGTTGAAACAATATTGTAAAGAAGATTCTTGTAAATTTTTTCATGAAACGTAACCCAGTGTTTGTTTGTTACTCAAAATAGCCATATTCAGTTTTAAAAGAAATTGTTCAAAAAATTACTTTGCTGTTATTGTTAATTTGTACAGTACATACCTATTTTATCTTTCTCAATGTTTTCAAATTCTTCATCAAATCTGAACGAACATACATATTATTTGCATTATAAACCAGATAATTGAGTGAAACACACTTAATTTATTGATACTTATTTGATCGATACTTCTTCTGAAGATGCCCTTGTAGGGTGAAACGATCGTAGAGTTTAAGAAATGTATTAAGTGGAAATTAAGTTTGTTTCACTCAATTGTTTGATTCAGTATGGTTCCTAATTTCCATGAAGTAAAGGCAGAAACAATTAGTTATCATAAAACGGTGTTATTTTATATTTCTGGTAACATTTCCCTTTGAAATAGCTAAAATGGTCGGTTAAGAGGGGTTCTACTGTAACTAAATCGTGAGTATATTTGTTAATTGTAAACGCAATTTATACAGCTGAATTTATTTTATACAATAAAATATTTTATTAGCCATATTCAATCTTTTGCATTATGTATCCTCTGCATTATTTTGATGAAATTAGAATTTAACATGTAACAATCTACCAACTAAAAGAATATTTTATGGTTTATTATATTCTTTTGGAAAATAGATTGTTACATGTTAAATTCTAATTTCATTACTTAAGAAAAACTGGAAAACTGAAAACGAAATTACAACCTGTTTAAATTCCCCGCCTTTTCCGTTTTAGTGTGGCCTCCTATTGATAGACGGCGTTTATCGAGTAAATTATCTATAAACCTCTCTAAACTGTGTCTGTGGTGGTCTGTGATCATCAGTTGACATTTTGGCATGTCTTCATATACCGCTATAAGGAACTAGAATAAGTGTAGATGTTACCTGTGGATGCTACGTTTTTAAATAAAATTCTAAGTGTGGAATTATGGCCGATAATGTTTCTAAGAGGTATTTAAATTTAATTGTCTGATTTTCATAGCATAACTTCTTTTTTGTTATATTTAAAGGGGAGAGCAAAAACAAAATCGTAGTGGAAGAACTAGTGCTATTTTAGCTCAATTAACAGAACGTGATTTAAAATTAATAAAAATAGAAATTAAGAGACATAATATACCAATCATTCCAAATCCACCGCCACTGTTAACTACTATAGAAAATTTGTCAGACCTGACCTTACACCGAAAAGGTACTACTATTTATTTAATTAATCTGCAAGTACTTTGTTTTTTCAAATTAGTTTTCTTTTTTATGTTTTAATTAAAAGTCAAATAGACTGTATAGTTAAAGTAGTTACATTTATGCACTTGCACAGAATACATTTCTTAATACTTATTACAAATCAATCGGAATCTCCAGGTTAAATTTCCAGGGTGACCTCGAATAAGTACAACTTTTCATTATAATTTTTTTTTTTCATGTAATATATCTATTAATATCTCAAACTATTTATGAAATGTAGCACTCTATGCAAAGCATAGTAAGTTTTTAAATTAAATTATTTAAAAATAATATTGTGATTCATAAATAGTAAGGTAATTCCTGTCTAAGAGCTAATATATGGAAATTTGCACAATAGAAGATATAGAGAATTGAAAGAAAGAAGATAGAAGAACTTACAATTATAATATATCTGAAGTAAGCTGCTTGCAAAGTAAAAATAAATAATTTATTTTGATCTTTAGTATTATAAACTGAAAAAAATGCATAAATTCATTGAATGAATACAATTAGTTATAGAAATTGTTGTTTTGAAATTATTTTCATCAATTCCTCTGAGAAAACAAACAGAAGTTTGAAGTTCGAAGAAAGAAGAAAACTGGATCCTGGGAAAAATGTTTTATATATACATATATACTTACAAACATGTCTATACTTCTAGATTTATTTCTTTTTTGTAACAAAATAATTGTTCTGCAGGTTTACAGTGTATGAAGAAATGTTTATGATGCTGAGGAGACAGAGAAATTGGGAAATGGAAGATAAAGTCAATTTAAAACTTTGTCTATTAAAATTTCAAATGCTTATGTAAGTCTTTATTATTACTAAACATATTAAATAATATTTTATGTATTTATTAACATATATATATATTTTTTATGAGAATTTCAGTCATGAAGAAAGAGAAAATGAAGAGGAACACAACTATCAAGCAGTACAGAAGAAGATGTTAATAATGCTTTCCAAATTTTATTGGTCATTTAATTGTTCATTTTGACTATATTTTCAGGAGTGCTACATCCTTAAATTTTATAACATTAATGAATCAATCAAAAAGTATTTACGTTTTCTTGGAGTAAATACGAAATTTTGTACAGGTGAAGGAGAACATCCCATATTTGACAGAAAAGAGGTCGTGGTAAATCAAGAAGACTTCTTGGAAGAACGAATTGTTTTACATTCCCCTCTGCATGGTAGGAGACATCGTAGTAAATCTCGTACAAGACATTCACGATACAGTAGTTCATCTGACAGTTCTTCAAGTAGAAGTAGATCTTCTAGAAGTTACTCTTCATCATCAACAAAAAAGAAAAAAAGTAGCTATAAAAGCAGGTCTGTAGAGAAACCCTCAGAATCAGAAAAACCAAAGTAAGTGAGCAGTAAGTGATGTATTTTTTCTCTCTCAATTTTGCTCAGAACTGAAGAAGCTATATATTTTTTAAAAAGTATGTATTCTTAATTGGCAATCATTAAAAAATTATTAATTGTAAAATAAATCGGTAATAATACAGTAATTAGACCAAACATAATTCAGTAAAAGCGAAAATTCTTGGTATAAAATTTTATTATTTTACATATTTTGCATTAGTAATAATTTATTTTAGAGATTATCAGTGTCCGCATTCTAAAATTGATACCAGTTTGACAAATAGACCATCAACTTTTAAAGTAGAAGGAATTTTTAAGAATCTATCAAGCAGACCACCACCTTCTAGATTGCAAAAAAATCAGAATATAGAAGGAAAGAAATCAAGTAACGAATATAAAGAACAATATCGCAGCAGCAGACCTGAATCGCATGACGAAGGACCTTCAAAACGCCATGAAACAGAACGTGATAGATATTTTAGGTGAAAATGCCAAATTACAACCATAGCAACAGAAATACATATTTTTTTAATGATTGCAGAGAAACAGAACGTGATAAAAGGAGTCGAGAAGATGTTGAAAACAGAGAAAGGTTCGTTAATTCGTCCTTTGAGTTTTAAATTTTTTATCGAAAATGAATTTGTTTACAGGCGAAAAACACCTCTGAGCAATTACTCTAGAAGAAGTCGTTCGCCCCATGTTAGTAAGAAACGATCTTCTCGAAGTCGCAGTCCTTACCGTTCAAGGAGACGCAAGAGTAGATCGTCCTCATTATACTCAAAACGCTATAGTCGGTCTCCTCAACGTAGTCGTTCTAAAGAATGTCGCCCACGAAGTCCAAGTGCCTCTCGAAAAAAATATAGCAGATCACCCGAAAGACGAAAAGATGATAAAAGTTACCGAAGGTCTCCTTACAAAGGCCCTCCAGAGAGAAGGTTAGTTTAACGTGAATTCAGAAAATAATAAACATAAATAATGTGCCTGTTATATCTAAAATAGATCTCCAAACCGAAAGTCACCTTACAGAGACTCGCACAGACGTTCACCTTATAGAGGCCCTCCAGAGATGAGGTCACCTTATAGAAGACACAGAGAAAGATCACCATACAGAAGTCGCAGTTCTCCATATAAAGATGACAAGGAAAAGGGATATAAACCAAATAAAGAAGGATATAGGGGACCACAGAGAGGCACTTCACCTTCTAGAACAGATAAGAAAGAATTAAATCAAGAAAATGATCCCTCAGTAGCAGAGGAGGAAGGGTATATGATGCCTGAGTATGGATACATGGAGGTAATAATGTTTTTTAATATGTATTAATATATATATATATTTAATATATTTCTATTTGTTCACATTTTAAATTTTAATGTTTTAGGGACAACATGTTTGGTTTCCCGGACATGTGCCATATCCGCCTTTCGGAATGAGACAAACCGTGCCGTATCCCCGTTTTCGATATCCAATGGTGCGACCGTTCCACGTACCTATTCAGTCTGGACCACCCTATTTTAGGCCCCGATTGCCTATATATAATCGACCGTTTCGTCCAAAAATCCCTACTACTAATACTGTAACAAATACTACTGCAGCACCAAGTGGAACGTCAACAAGCCAAGCAAGAGCGAATGAATCCCATACAGCTAACTTGTCAAGAGCTGCCCCTTCAGAGTCGGCTTCAGATTTAAATCCAACTTTAGGAAATATTACGAGCGAAGTTAGTACTAATAATAATACTGAAGTAAGTGCTAATAATATTACTGGGGAAAGTTCTTCTCGGTCTGACAATGTGGATTCGACAGTTACTAATTCTAAAGAAGCTGCAGAGGATCAGGATCGTGATGAAAATCCTTTATCATACTCAGTGGAAGAACCTGAGGATACGGATGAAAATTGATTTTTCTAGTAATAGTAGTAATAATAATTACTGACATATACAGATTCGACTTTGTTAAAGATGATAAATGTAACATGATTTGTATTACATATGGTATTCAATAATTTGTGTTTTCATTTTACTTCGCTATTAATCATACATTAATTTATATGGGACAGTCAGTGTATTTATTTTCATTTCCATATCACAATAAATTTGTACAATAAACGTGCAATTGTAGAAAACACACACGTCTCAATATCTATCATATATATCACAATTATTGTTTGAACAAATCCCTGGCAATTATATACTTATTTTACACAATTTGTGCTCGTTCAAATTGTTAAAAAAAAAGAAAATACGAAAAAAAATGTTAACATTTACAATTTTTTATGAGATCTAAAAGCACCTTAAGTTGGTCGTTTGTATATCAGGCATTTATTTTAACATATACTTTCGGTCTCTGGAAAACTTTAATGCCTTCGTCAATTTTCTTGAGCTCTTCTTCAATCTCCATTTTACGTCTTCTCATTCGTAAAGTATCGTTTCTGACAGGCATAGAATTCAACTCTTGTATTCGGTCGGCATAGCCTGGTTTAAAAGTAAACAAGCAGGTGAAAGGCATTTTGTGAATAAGTTATTGAAGAAATAAGGAATGCAACCCCTTTTGTAATGGGATAGTAAGGAAAATAAAATATTCAAACTAAAAAACAAAACAGTAATACTGTTTCCCACACTTTTTAAATTTTTTACGTTTTTTGTTATAACAGTATTTTTTATTTATTCCTTATTTTTCACTTGAATACTAGTATTTTTCGGAAAAATATAAAAATGCGACTAAATAATGTTGTTTTTGAAGTCAGGGAATTATTCTAATGGTGTGGAAAAGAGCAAAACCTGATAAGAAAAATTATTAAAAGATAAATATGAAAAACATAGGAGATATAAATTAAGCAGTTTTATTCAATCGTTATGAATCCAATCAATTAAATAATTCTAATTTCCTTTTTATGCAATATTAACATTTAATTAAACTGTTTAAAAGGAACACTACCCTTTAATAAATTGATTTATATTATAATAAAATTTATGAATATCTGTTAATGTTTGTGTTTAATTTAAATTATTTAAGTATATATGTATAATTAAAGCAATTATTTTTTTTAATTAATAAGTTTATATTTTACATTTATGAAAAAAAAACGGAGAAGTTGCATTCCTGAGCAATTAATTTTTAAATTTTAAGAATAACACAAAATTCTGATGTCTTAAGTTACTCACTCTGCCTTAGTACCCTTAAAGTTTCTCTTCGTTCTTCATCAGGCAAGAGAACATGGCCTGCAGGGCAATCAGTATCTAATTTTTCAACTTCTTTCTGCTGCTCTTCCCTGCGTTCTTTCAAATACTTGGGCAAATGGCCTTTTTGATAACCAGTAGGGGGCTGACAGGGATCATGCTTTGACTCATTTTTTCTAGATTTATCTCTTAAAGCCATAATATTCTCTTTTATGTAGTCATGAGGTTTTTCATTTAAATCTAAAGAAAATACAAATAAAAAATCCCTTCCAGACTTCCCTCTATTTACTATAACTTACTTAATGAGTTTATTTTGTCATTTAAATTATCACCAAAATTTTTATTGGATTCAAAAATGCGACACACTGCTGGTGAGTTTAGCGGTGCATCACCACTCTCAAATCTTTTAGTGGTAGGAGGACTGGATATGATTTTTTTATTTGGTAGTTTGATAGGTAATTTGTCACTTGGATATTTAATAACTCCAGTTTCCAAAAATTTTTCTAAATTATCCGTTTTTTCTGTTTGTATACCACGTGTAACAAACTTATCATTTCTTCTAAATGAACTTACGCCCGATGGTTCATTACTTCTTGGTGCACTTTCTTCGACTAATTGTGCATCAGTAGTAATCTTTTGATTTTTCTGTTTTTTTATTTTTTTTATGTTTTCTGAAGCTTTTCTCTGGGCTGTAGAATCGGCCGATATCTTTTGAAAACTTTTTATTGTTTTAATTGGAACAGATCGGCGTTTGTCAGGAACTGTTTGAAATTTATCTTTTGATGTCTGAGTTTTTCCTTCTTGTGACATTCTTTGCATTACGTTTTGTATTCGTTTTATTTGCTTAACATTTTCTTTAACAAAATTTCTTTTTTGCGGAGGTTCTAAGACAGAATTCATCATGACAAACAATTCTTTTAAATAATGTAATTTATAGTAAATTTGTCAAGAAAATATTTTAATAAAAATAGTAAAGGTTTGTAAACATAACCTTCAAATCAAATAATTTTAACTTACTTGGCTCTGGAAAAACACCTGCTAAAGTATTTCCGTACATTAGGCACTTCTGATTCTAATAAAAAATTTCAATAAAATTATATAACTATTATATTGTGCTTTTTAACTACAGAATCAATTTTCTGCAACATTACATGAAATTCAAAAATTCACTAAACAACTAACATGTTTACCAACAAAACTTGTACCACACAACAGAAACAAAAAGTCCTTCTTTACAATTATATACTGGGTGTTCAAAATTATCGAAATTCAATTTCCGCATAAAAGCTAAATATTACTGTTTTTTAATTAATTTAATTTAATTTAATTTCTTTCAATCTACATACTAACATTACTGATCATAATCCAATACTCCTTCAGATGAACATTGCCAACAACAATATAATCACTAACACTCATAATGAAATACTGGACTAGAATATGTTAAAGATAAACTCTGAAAGGCTAAACTGGCAGAATATTATGGATTGTGCTGAAGTGAATAAGTGTGCTAAAAGTTTAAGAAATAACATTCAATTCGCAATTAATCATTCCAAAAAACAACTAAAAGTAATAAATTTAGGCATAGGTCAAACTGGATTATTAACAATCACTTTATTTCAGTATCAAAAAAACTGGAACCTACTATAAATGGTGCTCTTACAGGAATTTAGACAAATGAAATAAATAACAAACATTCATTTTTTCTATATCCGACCAGTAAACTTGAAGTCACGGATGTTATTTTAAATATGAAAAAATGTAAGAAAGGCGGTGGCGATGGAATAACAGTCAAAATTCTACATGCAGTTATAGACTTTATAAGTGACCCAAATGCTCATATTATCAATCTATCATTTGAGAAGGGAATATGTCCTGACAACTTTAAAATTGCTGGGGTTATACCTGTATTCAAAAGGGGCGACAGAGCTGATATGAACAACTATCGTCCTATCTCTCTAATTAAACTTAGTGAAAATCTTCGAGAGGCTACTAAGTAACACATTAAATACGTTTCTGGAAAACAATGCGATAGTATCGCAACAATATGGCTTCAAAAAAGACTCCTCAACGGATGATGCATTGGCAGACATAACAAAATACCTATATAATAAACTCAATCATAGTAAACCATCAATTGCAATCTTCCTGGACCTCTCCAAGGCATTTGACTTAGTAAACCACGAGTTGTTTCTGGACAAACTTAAAAAAATTGAGATAAGAGGGATTACTCATGACTTACTCAAAAGCTACTTAACTAATAGTTTATAATTCGTTAGAATTGGAAGAGTTTGTAGCAATCAGAAAACAATACCATGTGGAGTACCGCAAGATACAATTCTAGGACCAATACTATTCACAATATTTGTCAACGAATTTCTCAACATCCAACTGATCGAAAAAATATTAGCCTATGCTGTTGATTCCGATGGACTCCTAGACGAAAATATAACATATTCAAAAAAGAAGGAATTAAAATCCTTATTCGTCTAAATTTTAAGATCAATGATCTCACATTTTGAACGCGTCCTACCAAGTAGGCACAACGAACCGAAAGCCACATCCCACGACCGGTTTCGACCTATCGGGTCTCATCAGATGGGCGCTGGCAGAAAGGCCTTTACAGGCTATATTATAAATATAAATACAAATATGGAATCAACAGAAATTCCTTCTTTTTTTAATAGAATTATAAGAATCATATTCAACAGAGACAATTACAACTCAACAGACGAAATTTTTCAACAACATAATATATTGAACCTAGCACAAACCTACTACAAAACCTTGCTGTATTACGTCCCTACTCTAAATGAGGATTATTTAAAGAAAAACTTTTCAAGAACTGGACTATTACCTTTACCCAGTAAAAGGTTGAACATAGGACAAAAATGTCACTCCTACAATTGTATAAAGTTCTTCAACAAGCTGGACACAAACCTAAAAACCTCCAATTTCACGAGTAAGCTCCACAAGAAAATATTAAGAGATTGGATTACAAATAACGTTGAGCAGTAACTTAGTTTAGTTTATCTAAACTATCATTTGAGATAATTTATATTTACTTTTGTTAATATGTAAAATATCGTATCTTTAACACCTTAACTTGGCCTCTTCTTGTTTTATTTCTTGTTAATTTTTCTAGCATTAAGAATATTATTTTAATTTTATATGAGAGTACAAAATTTAATTTCTATTGTTGTGTTTTATGTCTGTTTTGTTATTACTTTAGGTTTTAGTTTGTAAGTAGGTACTGACCCACACACAGAAGGCTTGTCCTATCTCTGTGGGTTGCATATATGTAATATATATGATATTATTATATTTTATGTATGATATATTGGCAATGGTCTAAATAAATAAATAAAAAATTAATTAACATAAATCGATACAAATCATTCTATATTATTCAGTAGTTATTAATTATACGTGGCTTCCATGAATGAGTAGGGTCTTTATTAATAAAAATAAAAATAAATAAATGAATGAATAATCACTACTTTGTTTATTATCACTTTTTTATTTACAAATACTTTTGACTATAGCTTCGACAAAAAATCTTGTCATTGTCAAACAAATAATTCTAAGGATTCTTAGAAGTATATAAAGCATCAAAAATTTCGGAAAATAACCTGTTAAACAACCAGGTAGATTTGTACCACTCAGTACTATTCAATACATTTAATAATTAATGGTATTTCCAAAAAATATATATTAACACTACTGTGCACCTGTTTATATTCATTCAATTTGTAATCATTTGTTTTGACAAATCTGTTTATATTCATTCAATTTGAATTATTTGTTTGACAATAACAAGCTTTTTTGTCGAAATTATAGTCAAAAGGATTTGTAAATAAAAAAGTGGTAATAAACAAAGTAGTGTTTATTGATTTATCGTTGAGATGAATTATCACAGAGTAACGGCTGAATCAATCCAATTTTTATAAAAATAAATTTTACTTTTATATCTGACAGACGTCATACATTAAAAATATGACTTCCTCTTCCAAAGTCACGCTTTCAGAAAAAAGTATCAGAAATCAAAAATCGAGTATAACTTTGGGATCGTTAGAATTGGGAAATCCTAAACTGTAATATCGATTTAATATGTAATCGATCTTTCCTTTCATGGTAAAATTCTTTCAGAAAATCATATATAGAAGACGAAAACAAACATCAGATAGTTGTGTCTATCAGGGAAGAAATAATCGAAAATGCATTAAACGAAATATATTATAAATATATTGATAGCCAATCGGTAAATTTTGTTGTACATTGCGCCTGTAATGCACTTGAAAAAATTGTCGATTTATGTTTCTACCACCACGATCATGGTCAACCGTACTATGACAATCATCCCGCTTGGGCTCCCGATATTCCCCCAAATCCGTCAACCCCAGATTCGTTGGCTCCACAGTATACTAAAATGGGACCAAAAAAGGATATTTCCGAGATCAACCTTCCAGAATTCGCTCCGTTCCAAGATGTAAAAGCAGTTTACTCTAAAACGAAATCAGAACAAGCGGTTGTAGACGGAACATCAGAATTAATTGGTGAAATAGTTCCAGAATCTAATTTGGGATCTATAAATGCACTCTCAACTGAGTTCGATCAGATATCAACAGTGGTAGGTATTGTATTTCTTAATTAATTAGTAGTTGTAGGCATTAGATGTTGAAATTCCAGTTGTAAACCTGTTTCGTCTTGCAAAAACATCTTCAGGTAGAAAAAATACGAACGAATAATTGTTTCTACATTTGAAATACAGAATTAATAGTAGGGAAAAATTATAATGTAGGAATTGAAAATTACGTTTTTAAATGTGTTTAACAAAGCGGAATTATACGTTTCAATTTGATTGTTAAGTAAAACATTTAATTTATTTTATATTTGTTAGTGTGCCTACTATCGGATAAATTAAAATTTTCACCTCTATTTAAAGCTCTTAAAATTATCAGTTTTATGTTTACATTTAATGAAATTCTCAGCAATGATAAGATCCACTTTTTCTCGAGTAAACCTTATTTTATGTTCGCGGATCCTTCAATTGAAGTATATTCCCGTTTGTACAATATACAAAATTTTGTCACAATTTCAACATTATAACAAATATACCTACTCCTGATTTGAACCCTTCCTTAGTGTTGTCTCTATAATTTTCAATAAATGTAGAAAAGGGATAATTAGTTTTGAAGAAAATGAAAATATAGTTTGTTTATTGTTTAATTTAAATTTTAATTTACGGTTTAAAGTAGTGGATACATCCTCCAAGTACGTGAAAGGATAGTATTGTAGTTTTTAAATTTTACGTTGTCTAGTGGGGGATATGTTACATTTATAGTTTTCTTTGGGAAAAAATATTTTGTATGCACATGAAAAATTTCACATCTGAAGTCTGTCAATACGGAACAAAATGTTTTCTTTTTCATAAGGAGTCAAAGAAACATCCATCCCTGGCCAGTTTATTTACTACTATCAAAACAGGCCCAAAATCGTCTTTACCAATATCATACGAGAAAGTTAAGAAAAAGCCAGCCAAAGAAAGTGATTCCACTGCAGAAAAAATGTGCCCTCCTTATAAATCAGAATTACCAACAATAAGGTAAGCAATATATATATATATATAACAATTGAGCTGAAACTGCAATGTCTTAATTGTAAACTAAAGCACAGATAGATTACACAAATGTTAAAAAAACATACTAGTGAGTAACAATAAGAAGACCATGAGGTTTCTACAGTCTTCCTAAGATTAGAACACACTTGTAGCGAAAGTTGAAACAAAGACTGCAAGAGCAAAGGATTTTTAGCTCATTAAAAAAATGAAATAACGGTTGTAATATTGAAACAATGACAAGCTTATCGTATTATATCAGGGGTGGATTCATGTGGAAAAGGGCGATATGGGCAATCAGCCCCCCAAGACGCCTCTCGCCCAGTGCTCTCGAATGCAGCTTCCAAACTCCCACAAAATTCAAAAACTTAATAACCCAAAACATTCATTCCAACTGATTTAAACACCGTTACCCTATTGCCGAAGTGTTTTAAACCTCTTAACTTAAACCATAAATAACCTAAACTTTCTAAACTCCATGACCCTTTAGGTTATGGGCTTATGGGAGTATTTATGGTTTAGGTTAAGAAGTTTAAGTCTCTTGGATTTAATGATTTAGGTTATTGGTTTTTTAGATGTTTTTATACCCCTCCTTCACAATTACCCTCCTAAAGACGACTTTTGGATCCGCCCCCATGTAATACAAGGACTATAAAATGACAAGCCATAGAGATTAGAATTTAATTTTCGTAGAAAAACCTGGCACCGGTTTTGACGACCCTAATTATAAACTTGTGCCCAAAACCCCTTGTTTTAAACAGAGTAATGGGTAATCCCAGGTATTTTCGTATTTGTTATAGGAACGTTGTGCCAACTGGTCCATTAACCGGTATATCTATTTCGGTCCGCACTTTGGCAAGTTACCAGGAAATAAAAACAATCGCTGTACCTTTCTTTGTTGCCGAATTTAACCTTAAAAAAGTTTCGCTTTGTTCATTATCAAAGAACGTTTCACTCGACAAATTTTCAATGTTCTTTTTTTTCTTTTCTGGAATTGGCACACGCTTTATGAATTAACTTTTTTTTTAACGTATGACCAACTGACTGACTACATTAATTAATAAACTGTTAAAAAAAGTCAAGCACAATTTGTTTCTTATAATTGTTGCATAGAGATTTATTTTATGAAAACATTAGTTCTACCTAATTTTTAATAGATATAAATATATAGATGCGTAGTTAAAGACAAATGGGGTAAAATAGAGTTGGTATTTACTTACTTATTGAAAGTTAATATTTCACTATTTAAATAAATAACAATTTTTTCAATTGTTTGGCTACACTGTAGCTTTCTCGAGTTTAGTTGAGTTATAGACTGAATATTTTACACCCTTAAACTTTTTGGTTATGTTATATTTTTTGGAAAGAAGTACAACATCAAACGCTCTTGAATTTAGGAAATTAATAAAATAAATAATTATAATCGAGATTTATTTTTCAACAACGCAATAGACCTAATTAGTTCTCCGTTATTAAACATGTTCAAATTTCACCCTTCCTTTTAGGCTTAACTTGTACATATAAGCTACCCCTATTGTAAAAGAATCAGTATATACATCAATTAAATTTTAAAAGGCTACAGTGTAGCGAAACAGTTGTTGTTTTAATAAACAATTTAGGAAAAGTTTGTTGTTGTTTATATAAACAGTTTGACCACATATGATGTGTTAAATCAGAAAAGTTAAATATTTTTTGCAACTATTCCAAAATTATTATAATTTAAGTTAAACTAAAACTTTTTTGTTCCAAACGCTAATAACCACTTGTAACTATAGAATGTTTTGCAATTTTACCGCGAAATATTTTATTTAATTATTTAACTCAATTAATTTCTTCTATAATATTAATATATAATAATACTATAGCGGTATCGTTACAACATAAACAAAAAAATATATGAATTAGTATACAGTGTTTTTTTATTGTTTGTGTAGATAATTGACATTTTATGTTCATCAAGTCTCTTGTTTAAACTCATACCTGTTTGTCCGATATATCTATATTTGCAAAACAGGTAGTAAAATATAAGTAAATAGACTGATTTGATGTACTATGTATTTATTTTGCATTTTTTATTTCGAATGTATTTTTTAGAACAATTTTAGGTTTGATATTTGAAATAGAAAATCGATTCGTATTTCAAATTCGTTATAAAATACATTTTTTAATACTTTGCATATATGTATATTTTTACTGTATGCACTTCAAATTAAAGCAGGCCACTGCCAAAATTTATATTTTAAAAATACGCGTGACAGACAGCTGGGTGCCGACTATTCGCGATTTCCGTTAACATTTTACGTAATATTTATCCACACGCGCCCACTCTGATCGACGATGGTACATTTATATATTCCCTTTCGCAAAAATCGTCTTACGTTTCTATGTACAGTACATATAAATATATATATAAATACATAAGTCGTCTAATACGTTCCTGGGGTTTTGCACCTTTTTGATGTCAAACAGCGCGGGCAGCCGAAATTTCCACACTATCGACACAATAATGTTGAATAAATATAATATGTATGTCATTCGATATGATGGTCAGGATAAATTAATAGGCGGGCTGAAAAGTTCAAAGGCTACCATAGAAAAAAATTTTTTTTTTTTGATAGAATTTGATTTTATTATTCAATATAGTTCCCTTCGAGGACGATACAACGATTAACGATTATAGCGGTCATACAATTTTTCGATACGATTTTTGTAATACGATTTGCTTTAGCCTCAAAATATGTTAAGCTTCAGTTTCGGCGATTACCTCTTCATTGGTGCAAAATTTCTATCCAGCGAGCATCCTTTTGAGGTCTGAGAACAGAAAAAAGTCGCTGGGGGCCAGATCTGGAGAGTATGGTGGATGCGGAAGCAATTCGAAGCCCAATTCATGGAATTTTGCCATCGATTTCATTGATTTGAGACACGGTGCATTGTTTTGATGAAACAGCACTTTCTTTTTCTTCAAATGAGGCCGCTTTTCCACGATTTCGTCTTTTAAACGCTCCAATAACACTACGTAATAGTCGCTGTTTATGATTTTCCCCTTTTTAAGATAGTCGATAGTCAATGAATATTATACCATGAGCATCCCAGAATACAAAATACTGATGCCATAACCTTGCCAGCCGACTTTTGCGTCTTTCCACGCTTTGGAGTCGGTTCATCACGTGCAATCCACTCGACTCGATTGACTATCGATTGGATTTCGGTGTGAAATTATGGAACCATGTTTCATCCATCGTCACATATCACGGCAAACGCAAAAATTCGGATTTATTACGGTTGAACAACTCCAAACATTGCTTAAAATCATCGATTCGATTCGTTGTTGTTTTTGGGCGATTGTGAGTTCGCGCTCGCGCGGCACCCACTTTGTACAAAGCTTTCGCATATCCAAATATTTATTCACGATATGACTAACACGTTCCTTTGATATCTGTAGGGTCCGGTTTCAACTATTTCAATCAACTTCACTTTACGGTTATCAAAAATTATTTTGTGGACTTTTTGGGGCGTCCACTGCGTGCATCGTCCTCGGTGCTCATTTCGCCCCGTTTAAATTTAGCAAACCACTTCTCTACGGTTGATTTTACTGGTGCAAAGTTTGAATAATATTTATCAAGCCAAGCCTTGGTTTCAACAGTATTTTTTTCGCCAAAAAGCAATGCCTTGTTAACACACGAAATTCCTTTTTATCCATTTTTTAAAAGTAACAAAAGTTCTTTCACTAAAAATACTATAACTCAGATACTAATAGTGCAATAGCTGTCAAATTTATACACACGTCTTTTGAAGGTTAGGGCTAACTAAAAATCATATGGATTTGATACTAGTAGCCTACGAACTTTTCAGTCCGCCTGTTACATATTTTTATTAATCGATTCCAAGATCGATCAAAAATTTATCAGCCACGATTTACGCGATAAGCAAGGAATTAGTATGAGCTATATTTCAGCATTAAAATTTATTTGACCCATTATTTTTAAATACATAATGACACAGTAGATCAGAAAACTAAGGCCAGAGATGTCATTGCGACGCTGATTCAGTATTACCACAGCACGTTTGCATTTTGAGACGTCCTAACCTCAAATTGGAAAAGTATTAAATTTCGACCTTTTTGTGAGGAAGAAAGTAGCGATTTGGCCTCAGAATTGCCTCATTATTTTTAGATTTTGTTACATCTCAATTTAAAAATTCGAATTATGTTAATTTGGCTTTGGTTTTGAATCTCGTCGTCGAATAACTAATAGAAAATACTTAAATTCCTTTATGATTCTTTCCAACCTTTAAAGTCGTGTCTTCGAAAACGAGCTCACAACTATAGCGAGTTAAAAACAAAAACAAAATACACCCGAGGGTAATCATTTTCGATGTATTTTTCAATGGTAAACTAGAATCTGGTTCCAGAATTGCCCTAAATAATTGAAATTTCAAGATACCCTAATATCAAATTGATATAAACAACGTTTGAATTTTGGAGTGAATATATTTTAAAATATTAGTGTGCTGGGACAATAATGAGGCAACATTCTAATTCACCGACAAAAGATACCTCGGGAAAAGCTTTTCTCTAGGGTGTTTGTCTTTTTATTTCACATTGTCACCCTCTCAAAAGGATAAAATTATATTTCTGAAGGTTTGGGATTAGAATATCTTAAAATCCTGAAGTATTGAGGCAATTGAAATCAACGTTGCAAATTAAGTCGTAAATGACAACTCCTTTGTTTTTTCTTTTTCACTCTCTGATTTCGTTGAACTGTGTTTATTATTGGCACAATATTGTCCACATCTCAAGCTAAATGATTTATAAATATAAATATAAATACGGAATCAACAGAAACAACTACTCCGAGGGCTAATAGGTCGAAACCGGTCGTGGGATATGGCTTTCGGTTCGTTGTGCCTACTTGGTAGGACGCGTTCCAAATGTGAGATCTTTGATCTTAATATTTAGACGAATAAGGACTTTAATTCCTTCTTTTTTGAATATGCTAAATGATTTATATTAAGTATAAAATTACAATGACGGTACGTACAAGTTGATCAACAATTACAGCGTTTTTAATTTTTATCAGTTCTAAGATGAATTAATTTGCATTGAAATGAACATGGATGTAAAACAACTAGAGATTTACGATATTTAAGGTAATTAACAATTTTACCCTTGAGTTTGATGCTTTATCTCATGAGAATAACAACACGGAAATATAAAAGTAATATAAGAGTAATACTTAGTTAGAACGAAATGAAAATTAAACGTGTTCATCAATCTATTCAAGATTAAGAACAAGAACAGTATAAGATGTGGAAATCAGAATTACTGTTAGTTAATGATTCAACCTGTTCCCACAAAGAAACAAACGATTAGAAGGTTTTGCAAGTTCAAGACGCCTACGGTACAGATGGATTTAAAATTTATTAATGCGTTTAGCCTTGGACAAAGTGAGCTGTGCATCGAGACCTGCACCAGCGAAATCATGTTGCGGTAGATAATGAGTGGTTTTAATAATGCATCAGCTTGGTTAGTAACAAGGAAATTTAATTTTATTATTGCTTGTTACTTGGTACTTCTAACAACCGTTATGAAACCGAACAAAGAATTATTGAATAAGCACAATACACAATGACCTTAAAATCCATTAAACAGCTTTCTTTTAAAATAAAGTTTACAATATTGTGGCCACGAAAATAAAAAATCGACTAAGTTAAAAACAACACTGCTATTAAATTGCTATAATTCATTCGTTTTACTATTTCTATTGTGTCGATTGTATTCGTCAGTTGTTTTTTATTACAACCTTTTTATATTCGACAATAAAATTCGGTATTTAGTATATATCAGTTTATTACAAATTATTTTTAATAATTTGCCATTAAGAACGGATTCTTAATCAGTTGTTTCCTAAAAATTATCGTTTTACATATGTACTTTAAGAAACGCGTTGTATCTACCCAGAATTTTTTCATTTGTTCGGTTATACAAAATTTGAATACCGTTTTGACATGGAAGAAACAAATCGTAAAAACATCCCCTGGAAAATACCTCCGAAAAAATGCCCCCTCGAAAGAAAATCCTCGGAAAATTATTTTAAACGGGACCTTATCACTTCTACTGTGATTTAATAATGAAATGCAGCAAAATTGGTTCGATAATTAACCCCCAAATAAAGGTCCCGCAAACACATTCGTATATATAAAGGTCTGAAGAAATAAGTCAAAGCCGCTATCGTATAATTTATAATATACAGGGTCATTCAAACTGAGTGATACATTAGACGTTTTAGGAAAACTGAGCATTTTTCAGATTTGAAAATTTGGGGTTATCTAGGATGATCTATTTAACTAAAATAATTTCAACTGTTGGGCACTTCCGGAAGTTGATGTCAACTTTTTTATATTAAATGGAATGGTATATTTTTTACGATGAATTCGTATGAAACATAAAATTGTAAGGTGGCTTTGATAACCAACTCGTATGCCTATATGCCTATAATGAATAGTTTCTGAGATAATTTAATTTATTGGAAAAATGATTGCACTGTAACCCAAACTATAAAAAAAACATAACTTCCATAAAAAATGACTTAGAGTGTTGAAATTTTTACTAGTTATAGCCAAGTCATAAGGATAACGTCATGCCAAAACTAAGCTTTATAATTTGTAGTGCGTTCAAAAAAAATCCAAAGTTTAAAAACTTCAAACACGAATAACTTCATTTTTTCAAATGGCGCCTAGCATATTTTATTTTGTCATTCGATTCCATTTTTTATCCTCCTTCGATACATTGTGTTTTCCATTCTTTATTAAAAAAACAATCAAAATTATTACAAAAAATAATTTTCATTCTTTCTTTTTTGAATATGTTATTAACGATTATTTGTTTGTAACAATATGAATTTTATAAAATACAAAACGTACTATATAAGAAGTTATTTTTTAATGGAATTATACGAGGAAGCAATGAAACCTAAAATAATGTTTTCTAAAGCGTTTCTGTGACATATATTTTTGATAATGTAAACATTACTGCATTTCAAAAACTGATTATTAATTACAATGACCGCGACAATAATGCGATTGCAACTGATTTTTTTTTATTCAGTCCGATAAGAAATCCCTTGTTTAGAGAGAAGACGGATAATATTGCAAACAAAAAAAAATACATATTCGAAAAAGAAGGAATTAAAATCCTTATTCGTCTAAATATTAAGATCAGCGCCCACCCGATGAGACCCGATAGGTCGAAATCGGTCGTGGGATATGGCTTTCGGTTCGTTGTGCCTACTTGGTAGGACGCGTTCCAAATGTGAGATCTTTGATCTTAATATTTAGACGAATAAGGATTTTAATTCCTTCTTTTTTGAATATCTTCGTCTAAGAATCCATCGGAATCAACAGTGTAATTTAATGCCGGTAGGGGTATTAGCCCTCGGAGTAGTTGTTTCTGTTGATTCCATATTTATATTTATAAAAAGTCTAGTTTAAAAAGGTGATTTGTTTTGTTAATACGCGAAATCGAAGTTTGCCATTAAAAAGTTGACTAAACATATTTTAAAATTTCACTTTAAATAAAAAACAACACAAATGTTTGTTTGTATTACAATTATTTACTAGCGTATTTATTCTACTTTTTATTTTGTTTAATTTTAACAAAAATTAATCATTTTTAACCCTTAATATGTAGCTACACAAATTAAGGTGTTGTGATACTTACATGAAATAAAATCAAAATTCACGTAAATTCCAAATATAAAATAAAAATAGGAGTTTTATCCTTTCTGTTGATTAAAATTAATTTTAAAAATGCGCAAAACCAAAGTTGAAATTAACAGGTACAAGTGTCATTCCAGAAAATCCATTTTTAACGATCTCTTTCACCTTACTGTCTATTTACCAATACGACATACCCAGTTGATATAAGACAGGTTAACCAGTTAAAATCGCAAACTTGAATTATAAATATCTCGAGTTACAATCGACTAGTTGTTTTAGATAATTATGACATTATCAGTAATACTATATTTATATATTATTTAATTATGTAAACCGTCTTAAGCATGAAGCATCCGTCGAGGAATAAATCGTTTATTTAACATTTTAATTGAAATTGGTAAATTTTCCACTGTTTTATTTTTAATCGTCGTTAGAATTGTTTCACAGGGGCATCTTCAGAAGACTTATAAGTCTTGTAGGGTGAAACGATTGTAAAGACAATTAAAAATAAAACAGTGGAAAATTTACCAATTTTGAAATTGTGTTTTATTTAATTGATTAAATAATATGATTTTCCATAACGTAATGGAAGATATAATCAATTTTAATTGAAATAAAATTCTTGGAACCGCAACTAAAACTTAGGTGAAAGAAATAAAACGTTAAGTTACCAATAATTTTACTTTTCTTATAAGAAAATAGTTAAATAATATGGGTGACAGATAATTACTGAATAAAATCTGCACATGTAAGAAAAATACCATCGCATCCACCAAACTTTTTTACAATACGTTATTGACTCTTACGATCTAACGATTACGTATTTACGGTTTTAACTTTCATGTATTTTTATATAGATTTTCATTTGTGTAATTGTTAAATTATATTTAATTACTTAGCAATACTCAAAATGCAATAATTGTTTAAAGTCCCTCTGTTCAGTGAATGATAAATAAAATAAACCACCTACCTCCCAATAAGTTAACCATGATTGTATTGTTTCAGTTTTTTATTTGAGAGAAGATTCTAATATTTTTCAGCTATGAAGCCATTATCAAAGGGTTAAACATACTAACTAACGATATAGAAACAAAATTCTATTAAACAGATGTACAGATGATCAAGATGCTAATAGGTAATATTATTTATCTAGTTTTTACATTTATTTTGACCAACATAATTTAAGAGACTGATATTTTTTGAATACTGGGTGATTGATTTTTGATCACCAACGTTTTTTAATTGCACGATCAATTTGTCCCAAATATAGAAAGATACAATTCTTTCACTTAATCTCATATACCCCGCTTTTTTCTATGTTTCCTTGTAATTCTTTATTGTTTACCAATAGAGAACCTAAATTCATTTTGTTGACTATTCCTTGAGTTGAATTATATTTTTGTAATATATTTGTAATTTTTGAGCTTATTTGTGGTAAATAATTAATGAAACAAAAACTCTTGTCATTCTTGTCATATTTATAATTATCCATTAGTAGGTTTTTCGTTTTTTCTTTATCATTTGAGTAACCAGACAAATACTATAACGATTGCTATTTGTAATTTGTTTTAAAATGTTAATTTTTTTATTAAAACAATTTGGATTGGAGATATCGAAAATAATTTACGAATATATGAGTGGAAAGAACTAAGTTTTATATTCAGTGATTGTTTTGACTTTGCATGCAGTATTTGTCGATGTGGGCTTTCTATAAATGTCAAAAATTAGATGGATTTTGTTTGTTGAGATATAAAAAGTTTAAAGCTCTGTTAATTTATTTAGGATAAAATGAATTAATGAACTAAACTCGTCGTATAATTAAAAATGTTTAGTTAAGCATCAAAAATCAATCATCCAGTATTCAAAAAATACCAGTATCGTAAACCATTTTGTACAAAATAGACATACTTTAGACATTAATATCTTCAAATTATTGTACATTCAAAACAAACGTTAGATCTGTTGGAAATACTGGAAATTACCAGAGCGCACAATAACAATAAAATATTATTAAAATACCAAATAGACCAAAAATAGATACATAAAATCTTGGTTAGTGTTCTGTCGAAAATGCCAGACGTGTACAGCGCTATCTAATTCATTGGTTCTTACCAGCACCGCGTAGACAGCTTCGACAGAACATCAACCAATCTATCTGCTGCCCATAAACAGCGTTTGATGAATAAATACAGATAGTGCAGTGAACGCCATCTGTAGATATTTGCTACTAACTTGTGGCATTCAATTTGTTCTATCTGGTTAAGTGCCTACCACGTAGTTAGATACACCGAGGGTTCAGTTTAACAAGTCGATATCCTTATTAGAAAAAGATCTTGTTAAACATTATTGTTTCCCACAAATTTATAGCAAATATCTAAAGATGGCGTTCACTACGCTGTCTGTATTTATTTATTGACCAAATAGATTTTGGGGTTTCCCTTATTAAAAGCAGTGGCAGCTACAACACAAAAATAAATAATATTACCTACTACCACCTTGATCATCTGTATATCTACTTAAGTTTTTTTGTCTTTATGAGTTAGTTAGTATGGTTAACTTTTTGATAATGGCTTCATATCCGAAACGTGTCAGTCTTATTTTAAATAAAAAAATAAAATAAAAAACAAAAAATTCTGTTTTGACTTACTATTAATTCTACATAATAAGAGTTCATTACATAATAACAAGGTTTTATTACATACAAAATAAAAGACGGGAATGCTTAAAAGCTACTAATTATTAATTATTATCAGAGAAATTAAATTTGAAAAATTCGTTATTACTTTCTGGAAATTTGTTTTCGTGGTTTAAAAAAAAGATCGCACCGCTCTGTCTGCGATGTATTTTTGTTTATCGTTCGCTTGTTTGTTTTGTCATACTTAAGTAAGCGCTGTTTAAATAAGAGATAAAAGGTATAAAGAGCCTTCTATGTTTGCCCTCTTTTTTTCACACAGTTTCAATAAAATTTGTTAGCAACCTTATGATAACAAATTGTTTACGAGGTATAGGTATACTTAGTGTTTAAACATCGCGCTGGCTTTAAAAAATTTACAGTATTGTTAGTATAAATTTAAAATCGTGTATTATTAACGATTATTTGTTTGTAACAATATGAATTTTATAAAATACAAAACGTACTATATAAGAAGTTATTTTTTAATGGAATTATACGAGCAAGCAATGAAACCTAAAATAATGTTTTCTAAAGCATTTCTGTGACATATTTTTTTGATAATGTAAAGATTACTGCATTTCAAAAACTGATTATTAATTACAATGACCGCGACAATAATGCGATTGCAACTGATTTTTTTTTATTCAGTCCGATAAGAAATCCCTTGTTTAGAGAGAAGACGGATAATATTGCAAACAAAAAAAAATACATATTCGAAAAAGAAGGAATTAAAATCCTTATTCGTCTAAATATTAAGATCAGCGCCCACCCGATGAGACCCGATAGGTCGAAATCGGTCGTGGGATATGGCTTTCGGTTCGTTGTGCCTACTTGGTAGGACGCGTTCCAAATGTGAAATCTTTGATCTTAATATTCAGACGAATAAGGATTTTAATTCCTTCTTTTTCGAATATGTTATATCTTCGTCTAAGAATCCATCGGAATCAACAGTGCAATTCAATGCCGGTAGGGGTATTAGCCCTCGGAGTAGTTGTTTCTGTTGATTCCATATTTATATTTATATTTATATTTATAAAAAGAAATACTTTAATTATAAGAATCAATAGCCGACGTATCACCTTTCGGTAATAGTTTTTTCAAGGTAAATTGTAAATCGTCTATTCTTATCTGAATAAAAATAAGTTCTTGGTTAAGTAATTTATCGAAGCAAGCTACCAGACATGGATCGCGATTTCTGTCTTATTAGATATCGTCAGCACGCCATAGGCAGATCCGATAAATTGCTGACCAAATCGCTGGAGCTCGGTGTAAAGCGGATTTAAATGAAACGTTGATATGGTGACGTACTACCATATCAACGTTTTATTATTATTTATATACTGATGGATACTAATGGTCTCGGGTGTTTATCGGAACAAAAATGATCAAAATGTACATCAACTTAAACAACACAATCATTAAAATATAAATATAAAATATTTAATATAAGAACCAAGTGATAAAAATATAAGAGAAAATTGATAGAGTTGGCCTCTACTATATGAAAATTAATTATAATGATATTAGGTAAAGAAAATTCTTTTTGAAAACATTCACTTAATTTTTAAGTTTCGACCTACAAGGCTATCTTCAAAAGAAAGATTAATAATTAAGTAACAAATATACTGTCATAAATACTAAAACTATTGTTAGTGTGGAGGGTGTAGATACTTTACCCACGTTCCAACAATAAGGGAATAGTAAATATTCTCTATTTCATTTGTTACAATTTCACTGTTTGAATTTAAATGCGGTCTTATCTCAAATGACTCTAAAATTGATAGGCTTGTACTTTTATCCTTTATATGTAATATTTTTCATTTTTCCTACTGTCAAACGTGTGTCCAGTTTGTTCTATATGATTCATAAAACTAGACTTATGATTATAATTTTTACAATGTTCATTGATTCGATCCTTAAACGTTTTCCCAGTTTGGTCTATGTAGATAGAATTACATGTATTGCAAGAAAATTTATATACCCCTATTTTTAGAAACAATTCTGTTTTGTCTTTTCTATTGTTAATAAATTTAAATAAATTGTTTACAGTTCTAAAAGCTAATATGACATTTTCTTTTTTTATTTCTTTAGATACATTAATGGTAGAATGTCCTAAATTTGTTAAAGTATTTAATTTTAAATTTTTAGATATAACATAAACATACAGAATCTAAATATTTAAATTCAAACAGTGAAATTGTAACAAACGAAATAGAGAATATTTACGATTCCCTTATCGTTAGAACGTGTGTAAAGTATCTACACCCCCACCCTAATAATATTTTTAGTATTTAAGACCAAATATTTGTTACTTAGTTATTAATCCTTCTTCTGAAACTTGTTAAGAATTTTAATAAAAATTAAGTGAAAGTTTTCAAAAAGTGTCTTCTCTACATAATGTTATTAAAAATATAAGTGTTTACAGTTCAAATGTTCACTAATTTATTAAAATACCTCGACAATTGTTTCGGGCATAGCCCATTATCAAGAGTATAATTACTAAAGTTAAAGTATGACGAATCAGCTTATATACATTTACAGTTCACAAAATAAAAGAGGGGATGAAGTTTGTCCTAGTTCTAATTGGTTATTTACAATGTTCTGTTTATTGTGAAGACATTTCTTTATTTCTTAATTTTCTGACATCGTTAATTTTTTACTTTTAGCAATATTAGAGTGTAAGATTTTAACATTGTTTGTATCGATATTATCTTTGAACAAAGTGCAATGCTCTAAAATTCCAGTATGTAAACTGTTTTTGTTTATGTTGTTTGAATGTTCTTTTATCCTAGTAAAGATAGCTCTGCCAGATTGGCTGATATATATTGCATCACATGAATTACATGTCAATTGGTAAATACCACTTTTTTCAAGAGAGTTTGTTTTCTTTTTATTGTTTACTAACTAGGTTTTTAAAGTAATATCATTATTTTCTACGATGGTTAAACCTAGTTTCTGTAATTTATTTTTATAATTATTGCTAACAGAATTAATGAAACGTATAGAGGCAAAGTTTTTATTTGAATTGACATTAAAATCTTCTTTGTATAATAACTTTCTAACTAATTTTTGTTTTTTAATTTTTTAATTTTTTTACTACTGATTAACTTATCGATTAGGGTAATATTATAACCATTGTTTTTGGCAATATTCTTAATGATATTTAGTTCTACATTATAACTAGTGTCAGACAAAGGTAATTGAAGTAATCTATTAATTAAACTATGAAGCGCAGCTAATTTCGTTTAATAAAAAAGTGTGCTTTATTAATTATTACATAATGTTTCACAATAAAAATGCACCTTAGAAAGTTTAAATTCGATAAGAGTTCACGTTTAATAAATGCGTCCGTCCAATCTTCGCATTTCTCTAAAACAAGAAAAATCCCGCATTTCTAACTATTTTCTAACAGTAATATAATCTAGGTGGTCTCCTGCGCCCCTTTATTTCTATTTTTTCTTCTTATGTCCTACCCGGTGGGACCAAAGTTGCCACTAAAAATAAAGATCTACCTACCTACCTACAAAATTGGGGTTTTAAAAGTAAACAACCAATCTTGCCATCAGGTTATGGATATGAAAATGGTCACTATGTACCTTACATATATTGTTTATTGAGAAATAAACAATCACAAACATACGAAAAATTATTTAATCTGTTAAAATCCAAATTTTTAAAGGATTTTAACTTAAACTTCTATCCTTATTAATTACTGTTAAATAAATGCCATAAAATATCAATAAAGTATTTTCCTTTCTCATTAGAATAATTTCTACGTATTAGGTGTTAGTGGCACAATCGGTTGTACCTTTTCAAAGACCCTTTTTGGTCAGTGGCAAGATCGGTTGTACCTTTTTTGGTCAGGTATAATTTGGTGGCAACTTAGGCTACGCCCATCCTACAGGATGATTTTCAAAGCGCTCTTTGTTCTCCTACCTTTTCTGATACATCTTTATTTCTAACCTTTTCTATCAATAATATTTTCATCATCCACCACATCTCAATCGTCTACGTTTCGCTCTAAACACCCCACTCCTTTTGAACCTCTAGACAAATTCTAAAATGTGGTTATCCTACGTAATTGTGACGGTTGACCTTCAGTATTTATTAAGCGAGTAATTATTTTAAATTTAAATTGGACTTGGTTCTCTAATGTAAGATTAAAATAAAATTATTAGATAATTATTATTAAGCGGCTAGATGCCAAAAACCAAACCCTTTCTATTCTTGCCAAGAGTGTTTGACGTATGCCGGATAAATTTTGGCAATAAACCAATAGGACATCGTCTCAATTATCGCCTCCTTGTCTTATGAAAATTCTCGAGGCCTACGAGATTTGCAATTTTGTAAACCAAAACGATAATTTTATTTCTTATTTTTTTAATTACTTGATTGTATCTGCCGTTACTTTATGGAAATTCATTTTTAATAAATAAAATGAACAAAATTCAAATTTTGTAATTTCCACCTTATTATTTTAATTGTCTTTACAATTGTTTCGCCCTACAAGGGCATCTTCAGAAGACGTATTACTAAATAAACTTTAAGATGTTCTTATATTTATGTACAATAGGTAACTTACTCTAAAAGTGGTTTGGTAGGAGTGATATTTAAACTTGTAAACATCACCAATACCACACCACTTTTAGAGTAAGTTACCTATTGTACATATATATAAGAACATCTTAAAGTTTATTTAGTAATACGTCTTCTGAAGATGCCCTTGTAGGGCGAAACAATTTTAAAGACAATTAAAATAATAAGGTGGAAATTACAAAATTTGAATTTTGTTCATTTTATTTATTCTTAATTACTTTTGTGAGTAGATATACCCACGCAAATATTATGAAACGTTGTAAGTTAGTAATGGTAGGGAAAAATACTGCAATAAATTATTATTTCATTATTACAATAATAATAATGCACTCTAACACGTTATAAAATAACAGGCGGGCTGAAAAGTTCGTAGGCTAGCACAGAAAAAAAATATTTTTTTTTGATAGAATTTTTCGATACCATTCTTATAATACGATTTGTCTTTAGACTCAAAATAGGCTTCAGTTTCGGCGATTACGATTACCTCTTCATCGGCGCGAAATTTCTGTCCAGCGAGCATCCTCTTGAGGTCTGAGAACAGAAAAAAGTCGCTGGGGGCCAGATCTGCCCGATTTTTGGTTAAAAGAAGTACAACTGAAGAAATACGAACTGCGTAAATTTTAAGGGGTTCATATTCAAAGGTAAAGGGACCCTATTAGCTAGAGTCTACGATATATTAGCCCATTGTCCGTTTGTCGCAAGACCTTTAACTTAAGAACGGTAAGAAATATTCAGTTACAGTATTATCATGGCAAAAATAAATCAACGTTTTTATTCCCAATGACACTCTCCATATATGATGGATATATTGTAAAAACTATTGACGATTTTTGTTCCTGTCCTATTTCAAAGATGAGAACATATTCGAACTTCTTTTGAATAAAAGTTGTAAATAATTTAATTTACATAAACAACTCCTAGATATCTGAGAATGTTTGAAATAAGCCTGTTTTAAGATTCGGCCAAGCATTCTTATTTCGCATATATATGTTAGTGAAGATTCACTACAAACCGCAAAGCTGTATTTTAGATGGTTTATATTTTAAGAATATTTTTTCGAACGAGTGCAAGAATGACAACGATAAAAAACTTTTAAGTCAAATGTTTCGCTTCCGACATAAATGACATTTATTTTTTCTCATTTTTGAATTCTCAATCCGCAAATTAGTCTATAAACAATTTTTAAACAAAATCGAGAACGAAAACTTTTTACGATGGTTGATAAGGTCGAAATTTTAAAAAAATTATAAAATAATTTTTGATCCAAGATTTTGCTGAAACGTTGTTTATACAGAAATTGAGGTCGTAGAAACCAAAAATTTGACATATTCAAAATAAGAAGGCATTAAAATCCCTTTTTCGTCTAAATATTAATGATCACAGATCCCACATTTATATAGCCTATAAAGGCCTTTCTGCCAGCGATTACCCGATGAGACCCGATAGGTCGAAACCGGTCGTGGGATATGGCTTTCCGTACGCTGTGCCTACTGTGTAGGACGCGTTCGAAATGTAGGATCTGTGATCCTTGAAATTTAGACGAAAAGGATTTAATGCCTTCTTTTTTTCAATATGTTATATCTTCGTCTAAGAATCCATCGGAATCGACAGTGTAATTCAATGCCAGTAGGAGTATTAGCCCTAGGAGTTGTTGTTTCTGTTGATTCCATATTTATATTTACATTTATCAAAAATTTAATTTAAATGTGATTTATATGACCCCAAATTAGTGTAGAAACAACTTTTTAGGAAAATGACAAAGTAAATATTATTTTGTATTTTTATAAAAATTTGGACGTATCAACCATCGCACCAAAAAATTTATATTTTGAACCTTAATTTTCCTAAGCAGGCACGCCTTTAGTTGCATATATTAGCAACGCCTGAGGAGGTCCTATATTCATAGGCTGTGACTTAAGTTAATTCTACTCTGGTATAATCTATATGAGGGAGGAGTTAGAAAAAGCTTTAAATAAGACGGAAGTGATATTGACAACATAGTGAAATGAAAATAAGCAAAAATAAAATAATAATATTGGTAGTTAACGGCTACTTAGAAACATATTAGAAACAGAAGCAAGAGTAAAGAGATGAAAATGAATACTGTTCGTAAGTAATTAGGGATGTAAAATGTTCTAGTTCTAATAACAAAATATGTTTGCAATGCACCCCCAAAAACGTTGGTTTAAGTAGAAAAATAATAAAAGAAATTTGTTTATGTTGTACGCTGTTCTTTTCAACGATACCCGATACGTCCAAAGCCAAAGGCACAGGTAGTATGTACTAAATCAAAAATTTCCCCTTCTTTGCATATATGATGCTCGTTCAAATTTCAAGTCTTTTATCACGTTAAATAAAGAAATATACGATCTTCGCCTCTTGGGTATAGATTTATATAAAATTCCAATACAATTAAGGAAAGAAGACACTTGATATTTGTTTCCCCATTTTTATTTGGATCTTGACGATACCGTTTCGGTTATTACACCATTCTCAAAAGGAGTATTGTATACTAAATTTATAAAGATGTTACAAGTGCTTAAGTACTAATTGGTCTTACTTCTCTAGAGGGTGGATTTTAGGAGAGGGGATAAGGAGTAATCAATTTGATCATTAGTTATATTAAGGTTTTCCTTTACTAATATAATGCAGGATTTTGAAATTAGTAGTGTCTAGATTATGATTATATCTTATGCAATGATCAGCGAAGCCTGTACTAATGTTCTTTTGTAAGAAGGGTCTTTTGTGTTCCTTCATCCTACATTCAAATGCTCTACCCGTTTGGCCAATATAAATGGCATCACAATTTGCCCAGTTTATTTGGTAGACTCCGCCTTTTTGAGATATCTCTGTTTTTCTTTTTTATTGACTAGTAGTGTACTTAAATTTAATTTGTTGACAGTTATTATTGTATCTATTTAAGTTTTCTTAATCTATTAAGTATTTTATAATTGATAAAATTCCAAGTCTGTACCTCATTTCGTTTAGAAGTTTAGAAACCTCTAAAAAGAGGTAAGGAACCCTAAAAATGAAGATAAAACAGTTTTCTATTGGAAAACATACGTGTACACCGTCATTTTTAGAAAGACAATATTTTTTTAATAGTATAAATAGCAAATGGAACTGTTTACGATTTTTAAACGCATTTTTTCTTGTACCTATTTATCACCTTCTTATAGGTTTACAAGAATCTGCAAGATAATTTATTAATGAGTATAACGAAATTCCTAAGGACGATACTCTCTTAAAGTTGACAACGTGTGGGATTTCATCTAATTTGAAACTTAAAAAAAGTCAGAATTGTTGCCAAACTTGTTAAAGGAATGTGTAATTATATTAAGGGAATAAAGTGCACAATTTGTACATTTCTAAACCACCCACTGATTTTATGTAGTGCAATGACGCTCACCGAACTAAATAGAGACAAAAAAATACCGTTGGCGTTAAAATAACTTGCATATATCTCAGCCAACCTGACGAAAGAGATTGTCTGATAAAGGAACATGATTCAAATGGCAGATCATAAAATTTTAACAATTTTACTTTGTTTTTTTGTCCTCAAAATATCTTTATTAAATTAAAAGATTTCTTATTCATAAAATCATTCTTTTTGTATATTCAAAAAAGAAGGAATTAAAATCCTTATTCGTCTAAATTTTAAGATCAAACATTTTGAACGCGTTCTAACAAGTAGGTACAACGAACCGAAAGCCACATCCACGACCGGTAATTCAATGCCGGTAGGGGTATTAGCCCTGGGAGTAGTTGTTTCTGTTGATTCCATATTTATATTTATATTTATATTTATAATATAGCCTGTAAAGGTCTTTCTGCCAGCGCCCACCTGATGAAACCCGGTAGGTCGACACCAGTCGTGGGTGTGGCTTTCGGTTCGTTGTGCCTACTTGTTAGGACGCGTTCAAAATGTGAGATCTTTGATCTTAAAATTTAAACGAATAAGGATTTTAATTCCTTCTTTTTTGAATATGTTATATTTTCGTTTAGGAGTCCATCGGAATCAACAATGTAATTCAATGCCGGTAGGGGTATAAGCCCTCGGAGTAGTTGTTTCTGTTATATTATATTCATTCTTTTTGTTATTATGTATGCATGTCTTACTCTCTAAAGAAGATTGCACAGAGAGAAGTTAGCTGCTTTAATTTAATTGGTTAATTTTGATGCCATATTGTGTCAATTTTATTCATGATATGATATGAGTGGTTCTTCAAATTTATCGAGTGATTTAAATTATTGAAAATGGAAAACGTATGGCATAAATGCCAGAGATCGGCACTCGCAACATTAATGTTAACATAAAACGTGAAATGTATGATTATCATATGGACGAAAACAACATTAAAGGTCAACCCGCACTGAGGAGAAGCGAAGAGCGACGAGAGAAACACGTGGGACTGTATAGAAATCCTCGTCGAGAATAGGATAACTGTCCTATAAATAGCGAACAATTTCCTGGATCGCCTATAATACACGTAATTTTCCGGATGTTTATCACTGGTATGGTGTTATGTAATTGCTTCTTGTAAATAAGATTGTTTTATGTATCGAATATGAATTACCCTATTGTTCGGTTATTACGAGTGTGTGTCAAATATAAACGAGACAGATTTTTTTTTAATTACGGAGAGATCAGTGACCTGGTAGTACTAGATGCGAAAATGGCCTGCACCGCTAGGGAGAAGGGAGAACCAACAGTTATTCGCTCAAGTCGCTTTAGCTACTTTTGTTATTTTCAAAACAATGGATAACAGTAGTAACAATTTCGTGTTTTAATTTTACACTGCTTCTTGATGGGAAAAAATACCGTTCAAGGAAAAGCAATGAGCAATGGCTTGAAAAGTATTATGGAGACTCCGCTCCATTGAAAACAACCGAAAATGTTCGCTTGTTGACCTCAAACGTGGACTTCAAACAGAGACACTGATGATGCAGAACGCTGTGGACGTCAAAATGCGGCGGTAACACCAGAAAACATCAAAAGAAAAAAATCCATAAAATCGTTTTGAATGATCGAAAAGTGAAATTGCGTGAGTTAGATAAATAAAATCGTAAATATATCAAAAGAACGTGTTGGATTGGATCGCAAAATTTAAATTGCAAAGAAACGACCGCATATGGCAAAGAAAAAAATTTTGTTTCATCAAGACAACACACCATGTCACAAGTCATTTGTCATCAGAACAATGGCAAAACTACATGAATTGAACTTCGAATTGATGTTGGAGCAATTCCACCGTATTCTCCAGATTTGGCTCCCAGCGACTACTGGCTATTCGCAGACCTCAAGAAAATGCTCGCTGGCAAGATTTTTCGCTCGAATGAAGAGGTTATCGCTGAAGCTGAGTCCTATTTTGAGGCAAAAGATAAATTGTTCTACAAAAGTGGTATTGAAATGTTAGAGCGCCGCTCGAATAATTGTGTTGCTCTTGATGGAGATTACTTCGGTGAATAAAGCCAATTTTGAACAAAAAATACGTGTTTTCTTTGTTAGGCCCCGGTCTTATCAGCACATGTGTTATATACATTGTATGTTTACAAAAAAAACCCTGATTAATGTGCGTGAATATGGTAATTAAAGTGTTTTAAGAGTGTGGTAAATTAAAAATAATTGAAATAAATACTGATGCATATGTGTAACAAAATAAATTTCATCGTTTATCTTACGAAGAGAAAAATAAAACAAAAGAACTAGGTAGACATATACCGAAACTAAATTTGCCATTGACGGCAACCCAGCTACAATATAAGCCGCAAAAGACAAATTAAAATGAATATGTAGGTACACTAAATCAGAACACAATTGGATTGGGTGAATTCCACTATACATATATTGTTTTGATTCGCTATGAATTTTTTGATTGAAGTAAGTCGTTGAATTAAAGTCTTTAAGCAGGGTTTTTATACATATATTTACAGTTTATACACGGATAATACTGGTAGCAACTACCGGGAAGGGTTGCGTCACGATTGAATTGTCGTTTAAATATTGATTAATTGATATAATTGTTTGTTGATATAAGTTGAATATAGTTGATAGGTAGATAGTTTGATTTGAATTGATATTGCTTGTTCTTTGATCTGATGAAAAAGGTTATTTATAGATTGTAGATTAAGTTGGAAAGGGATCGAGGTGTGGTTAAATTTGATGAGAACAATGATGATGGGTGTTACAAGTGAGGGAGGTGGGTTTTGAAACTTGTTGTAGCGTATTGGTTTATGGTTATAAATGTGACAGAAATATGATACAAATTGACGGACGTTAGGATTAGGGGGTTGACAGTTTCAGCTAGAAAAATTATCGGAATTTATGGGCGATTTATAGTAGTGCAATTAGGAAAGGATTCGAGACTAAATTTACAAAGGAAAGGAACTGGTAATAAATGAACAAAGGAGCTAAAAATCAGACTTTGAAAATCAGCGTGAAAAAGTTACGCATCATGCAATGATAATAAACCAGTTGGTGGTCCAAGGGACGCAACACATATCACAGAAAAGTTGCTTTCACATAAATTATATTAAAAAAAAAAACTTGGCAACAGAGCATACGGTAACCGGTAGAGATCAAAGGAAAGCATTATCACTAGGTACAATTAAAGTTACGCAATAAATAAGTAACGTTGAACAGGTGCCCATACAACGCTTAATTTATGTGAATACAGAATGATAGATAATCCTTACACAAAAGGCAATATTGCAACCGTTTATGTACCTGCGCGAATAAGTACATTCATGTATATGTATGTATATATTACAGAAATGTACATATGTATAAGTATAATCACAAAATAATTGAAATGTCCTTGATTATCTTGAACGGGCAATTTATATTATCTATATGGTAATACTGTTTTGTTAATAATAATAATATGAACTCTGGCGACACCATCCGGCACCACGCTGTCTATCGTTTCCAAAGTGTTTATCAACTAGTTCGTGCCGTCCAAATATTTCACGCGAATATGCTGAACCAAAGTAATAATCTGGTAATTGTATTCAAACTAAAACTCGAAAACCTGTCACTAATAAACGTAATTAATATATTATAAATAGAAAACGAACAAAAGTTAGAATATAGCGATTTTGGATTGGTGTTAACTTAGTTATTAGTCGTTTTCAAGAGTTAATAAATATGTTAATGTAAAATATTTCAATCGAAACAGCGACATCTAATCGACTACAGTGGAACTAATTAATTATACATTGAATCGATGAAGCCTTCAAACACTGTAACTCCATATCAGATTTAATAAAACACAAATGAGTTACAGAAAGTTTTTATTGTTACCACAATAATATTCTTTTGACATACAATGTCTTCTTCAGGTGGTGAAGTAATCTAAACTTAAACTAATTACAAGTCGACATAAATACTAAATTATGAGAGTGGGGGTGAAAAGTTTTAAGTTTTAGTAGAGGAGAATTGTTTAAATCTGTTAAATAAATTAGGATTAATTTTAAATGACCAAACAGATTTGAACAATTCTCCTTTACTAATAATTTAAACTTTTCACCCCCACCCTTATAATTTAGTATTTAAGTCAACTTGTAATTAGTTTAATTTAAATTGAAATAAATAAATTAAATAAATTAGGATTAATTTTAAATGACCAAACAGATTTGAACAATTCTCCTCTACTAATAATTTAAACTTTTCACCCCCACCCTTATAATTTAGTATTTAAGTCAACTTGTAATTAGTTTAATTTAAATTGAAATAAATAAATTAAATAAACTAGGATTCATTTTAAATGACCAAACAGATTTGAACAATTCTCCTCTACTAATAATTTAAACTTTTCACCCCCACCCTTTAAACTTAGTATTTATGTCGACTTGTAATTAGTTTAAGTTTAGATTACTTCACCACCTGAAGATGACATTGTATGTCGAAATAATATTATTGTGGTAACAATAAAAACTTTCTGTAACTCATCTGTGTTTTATTAAACGGAACTAATTATACCGTTAGATAGTGACATATTTTAATGCCTCATATTCTTGTTTTTGCCTCTGAGGAAGCTGAAAACTGTACTGGTGATAACTAGAATGGGGGTAAATCAGAATGCTAGAATTTTGTCGGCAGTACCATACTTATTGAATCAATTAGATGATAGAAATTAGCATCGGAAAACGATGGGCCTACAGATTGAAATATAAGTGTAATCTTATAAGGAAACATGATAAATTCTGCTAATCGAAAGCAAAAAATAATAGAATAAGGTTTGCGAATGGTCAAATTAATTACAGGGTTGAAAAATTTTGTGAAAATTAATTTATAATGAGTGAAACATTACAGTGAAATTGGCATAGCAGTTTGATGTGGAAGAAATGAACGCAGAAATCAATCAGAAGTGAAGAAACCCGGATTTTCTGCACTGTAACCGACCCCATTTAAACTTCGCGGTCACAACCTGTGATAGTCTCGCTACTTTCCGGATCACCCTCTACGATAGCGCCACCAGCTACCCTCGGACGCTGGTAATCGCTATCCTTACCACTAAGACGGTGTTGCCTAGCCACCCCTTCCCTATCTGGCACCCAGATGGATATTTAAGGAGCTGCACCACCGAACGAAGTCAGGTGCTTGTCTTCTAACTGCTAGCTCCTTCCGACTGTGCATCCTCCGGGGTCTAGTCACTTTGGACATTACTTAATACCAACGAACCCTGCCTGCACTCTTCAGTCCGCCGCGATTGACGCCTTTATAATCAGTTTAGTGTACAGAATAAAATTAATCAATAGTGTTAAGTGTTGAACATTATATACATTGTTATTGAGTGTTTGTTTATTTAAAACCCCGTAATACTACTTTTCTATATGAAAGCCATACCAGATGCTTACATCATTATATACAACAATTAATTGCGTTGTTAAATTAAGTTTTCACTAAATTTCTTTGACACAATGTCATATATATATAAATCGTTAAAACTTTCACAAAATTTTCCGACTTTTTTATTTGGCCATTCCAAAATATAATAAAAATTGTATTCTATTGTTATTTACGAGCAACCTTCATACTTTCATACACTCAACATAAGGACAAGAAATTAAATTTATTGGAATTTCTTGAAATTAAGAATGCCCAGAAACTAAACAAAAACATCGTTAATAAAATTAGAATATTAAAATAACGAATTGTGTACGGGCCCAATAGGACTAATAAGTTATTACCAGGTGTCAATTAGTCTAAAAGCACGAGGAAAAGACCAATATGTTTTTTAATTCTTTATACTCATAAAGATACAAAAAGGGTTGAAAATGATTAATAAATAATCGTTCAATAAATAGGTATTGTATATATATATATATATATTATAATAATATTATTATTATATTATAATAATATGAATATTATAGAACACTGAATTGTAGTAATTGGAAATTATGCGCAATAGTGAAACGTACAGGAACAATAAATTTTTTAAGGCGATATGATGCTCCAAAAAATTTACAACAAACACATCACTGATAAAAAATGACCCTGAACGCCTGTCCTAATTTACTGTTTGGTTGCAATACATTTATCTTCTTTTGATTACAAAATCATAGAAAGAGTACGAAAATGAGATAGAAGGCTAGGACACTTTCGAAGACTTAAAGAGCTAGTTTGAGACATATTAAAGGCAGGAATAGGAGTAAAAAGAAGCGGAATAACCTCTAGATTAGATTAGTGTTCTCTAACAGTTGGGGATTCAACATGTTCTAGTTTCAGAGAAACGCGAAAATTGGCTTCAGACTTAATGTGAATTAATTTTTGAATCTTTTTTATAGAGGTTAATTTTAATATAATAATCTGAATTAATTTTTTTTACATTCCAGTGCTCTTACCACTAAGCTACGAGAGGTGCGTAAAGCCAAGGTCCCGGGTTCTATTTCCGGCGAGGGCGTGACAGCAGTAACAAATTTTTCCCTCATTATATGAGTTAATCTGTAGTTAATTAAAAATTAATTCACATTAATATATAGAAATCAACCCCTACAAAAAAACTTCTCCGGGAACTCTAAAATAAATTAATTCTTGAGTCAAAATCGAACTCCTTGTAACAACTTTTCGCCAAAATACGGGTATTCCTTTTCAATTCCGCGATTTTAAGATTCACAACGAAATAGTCGAAAATTTATAAGCTTCCCACACTACCAATACGATGTATATAAATAGAACTGCACATCATGTACTATACGAGGGTGGATCAAATATAAACGGGCCTTTTTAAATTGCGCGCCGGATAGTTGTTCAAGGCGCATCCGGGCGTTAGCAACTTGAAGTGGGGATTTTAGGTGGCACGGAAACGACGCGTCGATTGCTGCGTTCGCTTGGTTAATAGCTATCACAATGATTGAGAAAAAGGTGTATAGCAGCGTTGCGCAACGAATTATTATTCGTATTAAGTTTCTTACACGTGAAAACGTGAAATCAGTTGAAATTTTGCGCAGATAGCAAGCACAATTCGGAAATGAAACGCTTTCGTGACCACGTGTAAAAGTTTGGTGCAAGGAATTTAACGATGGGCTTACGCCCATTACTCGTGTCGTAAATGTAAATCATCCTCGTCGTCCGCGCACCAGCATTTTGCTGGTTAACATTGCACGCGTCAGAAATCTTATTGAAGAGAACCGCCACGCCACGCCACTGTACTTCAGATATCTCGTGAACTCGGCATCAGCTATGGAAGTGTTCACACAGTCATAACGAAAAACTTGCGTTTGCTGAGTGAAGATTAAAACGCTGCTCGAGTTCGCATCTCTCAGGCGCTTCTCACTCGATTTAGAGAGGAAGGTGATTTTTTTTGCACAAAATTGTAACCTGCGATGAGACGTGGGTACACTATTACACTCCAACACCAAAACGAGCAAGCATGGAGTGGCGGAGCAAAGATGAATCAAACTCAGTGAAGCCGAAAGCACGTCTGTCCGCAGGCAAAGCTTTAGCCACAGTTTTCTGGAACTGGAGAGAGGTGCTGTTGGTTGATTTTTTGCACGAGCGAAGAACCATTAATGTAGTCTACTACTGTCTGTACTACTCGCTTCTCAGTCAGGTAAAACTTGCTTATCGCCGAAAAAGAAAACACATCCCGTTCGTGACGTGTTACTCTTGCACGATAACGCAGGTTCAAATCGGTGAAATGCACTGGACCCAGTTGGAACACCCTCCGTATAGCCCAGACCTATCCATTTGTGATTTCCACATGTATGGGTCCCTCAAAGAATCATTAGGAGGCGAGCGATTAGTGATTTCAGACCGATGAACAGGTAGAGGCGGTTGTGCGCAACTGGATGTCTATACACCCGCCCTACTTCTTTTTATGCAAACGGGATGAAAAAACTACCAATGCGTTAGGAAAAATTTATAGACAAACAAGGGGTATATGTGGAAAAATAGACAAATTTGTGTTTTTGTGAATTTTTTTAAAATAAACGTTCTATGAACAAAGGCTTGTTTATATTTGATCCATCCTCGTAACATGCAGTTTATAGCAAAATTATTTGACGGTATAAATCTTTCTCCTTGTCGTTGTAGAAGATTTCCAAAAGTGCATAAAATTCCTTTTATATTAATTAAATAATAATTAAAGTTGTTGTTGTGCAGGTGTTCTTATGAATATGCACAAAAAATAAAATGTAAATGAATGTATGTCTATTATTAATGCTAATGATAAAGTTTAATAAATTATACAGATGTATTTCCGGTAGTAAAATAATTTTATCTACGTGTGCACAAGATAAATATAAACGGTGATTTAATGTTTAAAAAAATGTAGAGTAAGTGCATAAGATCATAAATAAAAATAAACAGAACATTTATGTTATTAATCGCGTTTACCACTCATCGAAGGACAATAAAACAAAAGCAAATAATAATTTTGATCTATCTTTTGTAAATTCCACTAGTTGAACCCGTCCAAGTTTGGACAGATGGGTACCACTGTACCCCGATGCATAGAATCTAATGATTCCGCCAGCGGGCATTTATTATAGTTATAATCACTACCACACGCATTCTATGATCCTATGTCAACCAATTAATCACAATTTAAACACGCTTAACATGTCAAAACGTTGGTGAACCTTAATTAAAGATTCCGATTAAATGACAAGAAGGATATATCCATGAGGATATCGAAAGTATGCGTGTAGTTAGTTCTTTCGTTTAACTAGACGTTTCAGTAGTCAGAGATAATTTCAAAAATTTGTATCACGACAGAAGATAGCTCGACAACATTAGCTTACAATAAATACTGTAAATGCGTAGAACATTAATGTATAATAATATCATTATTTCTGCTAGATTTTCTTAAATTCTGGTATAGTTGAATATTCAGTATTTTGACCTTAATTAACAGTGTTGCCAGGTTCGCCGATTTATAACAACTTGGGATCCTTTTTGCTCTAGATGTTTTGAAGGAAATAGAAACAGATTGCACTAATGATACTTAGTTAATAACAATAAATATGATTAAAATAAGTGTATTGACACAAATATCTGTGCATATAAAAGTTGAAAATTAAATATGTACATAAATATTTTACTAAACTGGAATTATTCAAGAAAGTTAAATATATTTTGGAAACTTTGTAAAGTTTCTTCGTCTACAGATTAATTAATTAAAATTAAATCCTTAATAAAACTATAAAATTGGGATGTTAGAAAATTTGGCAACACTGTTTGAGTACTATTTAAAACGAGTTTATTAACTTACTTGGTTTCACTTCAGCCTGTAACAAACAAAAGCACAAAATTAACACTATATAATTATAGTGGAAAAAATTAGAAAAAAATATGATTCAAATGCTTCCGTTTAATCAAATGCCCACCTTTTAATACTAAATTATATAATTAACTTTACTACAGTCGCCAAAGATTGAAAAAGACCAAAATAAATTAGTAAAGTTCTGACTTGTTATTCATGAAAATAAGTAAATTGTTCGAAACTCATTAAATATAAAAACAGCAAATGGTTTTCTAATTTTAAACTGAAAATACCGCAAAATGAGTATAATTAATATACAAAGATTAAACTGAAATTAGATCTTGAGAAATATAAAAGACAGTCACACCGTAATTCAAATTCTATTTCCCCGTCTGGTATTGGTTTATATGAAAAGATGGAAAAGAAAAAGAGAGGTTCTTAATTCCATGTGTAAATTTTATAAATTCAAAATTCATAATGTTCAAATACGCAAAAAAGGCAAAATGTACTGTACAAGGTAAAATAGAAAGTAATTATCAAACGTAGACAAGAATCGTTTCCAGAGCAATTGTAAATATTGTAACCTGAGGAAGGATTTAACCATCGTCGAAACGTTTATACAAACTGGCATCATTAAAAATACCTTACCTATTCAAATTTTGATACAGAGAGCTTCTTTAATGTTGGGTGAGGAACCACAAAAGGGGAAGATTGAAAAAGGGCCAATACTTATTGAAAAAAATCACAATAAATCATAACCAAAACATATAAAATATTTGGAGAATTTTTATTAAATTATTAATTTCAATACATTAATGGGAATTAATTAACAGTAACAATTTTTCCTCATTAATTTGAGATAAAAATTAATTCACATAATGTATCACATAATTCTGCCATGCAAAATTGCCCTAATTCTACATAATTTCTTATTGACAGTAGTGTTCATGATTTTTGAAACATTATTTAAATATTTGATAACAATAAATAAAAGTCTACTTGTAGCTACTTTGCTACATATTCGTTTTTTTAATTTGAATCATTTTAGTGACGACACCGAAGTGCTTAGCCGAATATGCATGCACGATGCACCTATGTAACATCTAAAAAATATAAAACTAGTTTAAACGTAAAAAAATACGTAAAATGTTTCACATTAAACTAATAGCAAAGAACAGTGGTTACAAACCCAATGTCATAGACAACTTAATAAAAAAAAAAACTTAATACGATTCCATTAAATTTATCAATAACATTAGTTACAAGTTTAGAAATAAGTTAAAAAAGTTTAACCTTACAGCTATAGAAACTAACAATCCTACTAGTAAAAAATAAACCAACACAACCACCGGAATCAAAAAGCGGAGTTTATCAAACCTTTTGTAATGATTGTGAGAGAATTTACATTGGAAAAAGTGGGAGAGTGATTAAAGCTCGCATAAAAGAACATAATTATAGTATCAGTAAAAAACTTAAAACAACAGGGTTCGCGAAACACTGTACTACTTTTAACCATTCCTTCAACTTAAATAATTCTAAAATTTTACAATGCAACAGAAACAATTATAGAAAATTGTCAATGCTTGAAAATCTTGAAATAAAAAAAGCCTTGTTTAATAATTTAAATTTAGTTAATAGTCAAATAGAATTAGGCTCTACTAGCTCCCCACTCCTCCTACGTAAATTGTAGATGCATATAAATATGTTGGCATTAGTTTTAAATTTTAGTGTAGTTACTCTTGAAAATGATCGCAGTTCGATCGAAACAATTGTGGAATTATTGAAAATTGATTAATGTGAAACATTTTAGGTTTAAATTAGTTTTATGAATCATGTTTCACAGTCTAACCTCTTAATCTAAAAAATATAGATACTTACAAATATAAATAGCAATTTATGGATAATCCTCTTCAATTCATAAAACAATAGTTTTTCTATACTTCCTTGGCACAACACAATTGCACTACTTACACAACAAATAAATTACTTAATAAATATAAAATCAAAATCTAATTACGATTTATTTTTAAATTGTAGAAGAACTAAAAATTCACGCCTTTGTCCTCTGTAGTGTTTCGAATAAAACTGAATAGATCTTGCATTCCTGGTATGTCTTTTCTCGACCTACAACCAAAAAAAAAGTCAGTCTTCTTAATCGTCTCACAATCAGCCACAAAAAATGAAAGATAAGACTGTTCTTACGAAGAAACAGTTTTTAGTAATATTACAACCTTCATTCGTATCTCGATATAATTTGTCTGTATAATTCTTTGGAACGAATAAAATTTTACCCACCTTAGAAAAATAGTTTTAGCAATAAAGTTTACAATCAATTAAAAAGAACAATTATATACTTAGGTACATAGAAGATACTATGCAAAAAGCACATAATAAACACGTTACAAGTAGAATGTTGTTTAGAAGTTATTTTAAAATTGTGTATTATCATTTTAAACAGAAAATTGCATAATTTTAAAGTTATTTTACTTTGCCAAAATTTGTTTGTAGAAAATATTAACGTATATACGTATTCCAAAATAAAACGCAATGTTGTGTAATGTTCTGGAAAAGAAGTATACCTACTTAAAATTTGAAATTTTTATTTCAATATAACTTCTATTTGTTGAATTACTTTTAACTTCTCATTTACGAATGATCAAAAAGTAATTATCTACAATGCAAAATGTAAATATACAGCATAGAAAGAACGTCAGAATGTTAAATAACTTTATTATCATATATATATAAGAATAGATAGTCAACGTGATGTCAGGACTGAGAGAGAACGCTGCCGAGAGCCATTGTTGCTGTCCTTTAGTTCTTTTAGTTAGATAGTTTCGTTTGGTTCATAGAGTGTACATCGCTTATCTCTATGGAGTACATAGTATATCTGTCAACATGCAAATAGTCAATATGTAAATAATAGACAATTCTGATTTATTTATTAGTTTAATAAATATCAAGGCTACATCAACATGCTGAAATAGTGTCCAGTCTATTGGAGGCGTGAGACCACAGACAATGAGCCTTTACTATTTAGCTTTAAAGTAAATACTGGCGGCAAATGAAATAAAACGGTCAGTAGTTGTCTCTTTCTAGAATTCTAACCTAAGATAATAATATTTACACTTGTCATTATAAAGCTTCAGAAAAGAGACAGGTATAGTGCGCACATTCGCTTTGTTTCTTTCTAATATTTTGTGGGTCTATTGCTTAGTCCATTCGCTATGTATGTGGTTAGGCCATTGTATGTATACTAACCTAAAAAGTAATAAAATTAATAAAATTAAACAGCAGAAACAATCTGTCTGAAGTCCTCGTCTTATTAGAAGAGGATAGCAACAAGCGGCTTCTATGCAGCGGTCTTTCTCACTTCTGGCATGACAGTAGAAAACAGGGTTAAATATTGGGATTCTATAGTTCTTATCATGCGTAACATTTATTGTCTCCTTCCCTCCTTCTGTCAGAAATAACAAGAAAAAACTGAACCCTTCCATCCTCTACGTCTGCTTACGTAATAGTTGAATGGAATTTTTAATACTATTTAATATTTTTACAGATTGGAACCGGTTTTTAAAGAAATGGATGAAGAAGAAGAAACAACAAATAAAAAGGGAGGAAACAAGTCAGATTCAAAAAAATGAAAAACAGTATACATAATAATTTTTCCACTTGTTATAATTCAATTCTATAGTTGTAATGATGACTTTTTTAATTTTTAGCCAAATATTAAAATACAAACATACTGTATATAAATATTTTTTTACGATTATTTTTTAGATATGATAGTTACTAATGACGAAATCAGGAATTTATATCTTATTTTAGAAATCTATATATATATAAGGTGTTCAACACAATGTTTGATAATAATCATTTAGCAGTGACTACAATCTACGGAAAAAATAAAACACAATCCAGGTTCGGGGCTATGCTTGATACTCTAAATTATTAACATCTTTTTAATTCGAAAAAACTGAATGTTAAGTAAAAGAAATAAGAAAAAATCTTATTCTTTTAATGTAAAATTCAGAATTATTTTGTGATTTAAACCTAAATTTATTGTTAAACATACCTTATCAATAAATATAAGTTTAATAAAAATCGGTTAATTCCGAATTAATTGATTAAAATTATCTAATAATGTTATTTTTAAATAATAAGTTAAATAAAACACACTTGGTATTTTTTTTCACAATTTATTGTTTAAAACTTAACGATACCGTTTCGGCAATTACGCCATTGTTAAAAGATAGGAGTACAATAGATACTAAAAGTATATTGCAGAATTTGGGCTTAAATAGGTAATCAGAAGGTAGATTTTAAGAGGGGAGACAAAGTGAATTCAACTTGGTCATTAGTGACCATAAGATTATTATATTTTTCTTTTGTTATTTCGAATATTTCGAGAAGGTCTAGTTTTTTACCTTTATTAACATTATGCAAAATTTTGGGATTATCAAATCTAAATGGTGGTTATTTGATATACAATGGTCAGAAATTCCTGTGCAATTATTTTTGTATAAAATTGACCTTTCATGTTCTTATAGCTTATATTTTAGAGCTCTACCAGTCTGGCCAATTTAAATGGCCTCACAATTTTTACAATTTATTTGGTAGACACCATTTTTCTGTAATATGTTGACCTTTTCTTTGTTATTTACTAGAAGTGAACTTAAATTTAACTTATTAGCTACAATGGTATTTATATTAATTCTTCTTAATATATTACATACTTTATTAGATAACTGTGGAACATTATTAATGTAATGATATTTTTGTTCATCCTTTGGATTTGGAGAGGCATAGAGAGTTTTTTGTAGCAATTTCTTTTGATTTTTGTATAAAATGTTATTTTTGTCGTTAAAGCCTTTTACGAATGCCGTAAAGTGTATTGAACTTTCAGAAAAAAATGACGAACTTATGGAATTACTTAATAATTTGTAACGTAAACGTGTTCTGTTTATTACTGTGTTGGATACAAGAATATAAAAATTGGTATTCTAAAAAGTGTAAGGTTTAAACGTTTTATGTATGATTTTGGATTATATGGTTTATTTAGTTCAGTTCTACAAAACTACGACTCAGTTTACTTCAGCTGTGCCAAGGATGGTAAATATTTCTGTATAATAATAATATTTTTTTAGTAATGTAGCGCACTATGCATATTTTCCTGAACATTTAAGATAAAATTTGACTCACTTTAAGAATACTATGAGGAATTGCATTATGACATTACATAATTATTATTATGTAAAATTTCCAACCAAAACCACCTTTTATTATTTATTGGGGGTGTGTTTTCATATTATAAGGAATGTTCTATCAACGAATGGAATGGGAACTTTATTGGCCTGCATTGGCAATCCTTTTAAGAGATTATTTCCAAATTATCAAAAGTACCTGTATAACATTTCACTTCTAAAAATCATAATTTGACTGCAGGATGTATAAAGTTAAGCCGTGACTTTCTATCCAAACTGAAATATGAACATTACGTCCCGCAGGTCATGGTGACTACAAAACCATTCTTTTGGCCAAACGGAAGCGGCTTAGTTTAGAAATTGAATTTATATATGGTAAATTAAGAAGGTTACAATTAGAAAAATATAGTTCATTGCTTAAACTTAGACGTAATTTAGATCAGCCATAAAAGACAGTGGTTGGGATTTAGCAGACGAGTACAAAGAAGCAATTTAGCTAAAATTAAGAAGTTTACAACAAAAACCTTGTGAAATTAGTTTGTAATTCATCTACCAAAGTATACAAAACTACTGAATTTTGAACCATATACACACAAACACATAAATCTATATATAATTTTTTGTGTTTTCATAAATCTGTCTTAATAGCATCTATGATTAATTTGATATTTAATTATTTTATTTAAATGTCATTCTCTAATTATTTTATACGTATTTCTTTTTATTGTTAAATCCATTAGAATATATGTACCTGTCTATAAAATAGAGAAATAAATAGCCTTATAACACTATAAAATTAATTTATTGAAAATCACCAAATGTACATTTCGACTACAAAGTAGTCATTATCAATGGCAAGTATTAACTAAAATTAAAAACGAGATTTCATCTATTTATATCTAAAATTACATGAGGATTATTGAAAGACTATATATATATATATATATATATATATATATACTTTCTCGCAATCTAAACAGTTTATTTTATAAATTCCTGATAATGAAGCTTTTTTGACTTTATCTTTTGGATTACCTAAAAGTCTTCCCAATTTATGTTTGTAATTACTAAATACAGGTTCAATATGTAATTTTTTACATAATCTCTTTAATATACCTATCTATTCATTATTCGATTTAATAATGCATCAAATTAAATATCGAGTGGTTAAGTCAGAAACCAAAAATAAATGAATAGGCCTGTTGGTAATCTACATCTGTAGGAACAGATCGGTGAACCAGAATAAAACTGGTTGAGACCTGATGAAATCCGTTTTCCGCTTACGAGGTGTCACAGCTTTCCTGCCAATTTAATTCCCACAAGAACAGTGTTGCCAAATATTATGATCAAGTTCCTCATATATTCAATCCACAATATTACTTTATTCCTTATCTTATGTTTTATTTTGTTCAAAAATATTGAGAACTAATTTTCAATTAAATTCCAAATTAATTCTTACATTTGCGAAAGTATTTAATAATTCTTAAATGATGTTGGTGATATTCCACTCAAAGGGGTTCGAAAAATTCTTGAGACCCTGGTTAAAAGTTGCCTTTTTGAATAAGCCAAACTGATTTGATAGTCATGGATCGCGACTTGTTGGTTCTTTCTCATTAGCACACCACAAGCAATTCAAGCAAATTACCAACCAAACCAAAGATGTTTACCAGACGAAACCTGCAAAAAAGTAATAAGTCGTCATCTTTGGAGATTTGCTAATTGTAGGTTTATGAATGTCAACAATTTCTTTTTTAATTAAGAATAGCTGAGTGGGTATCAAGGCATGTAAACCTAATTAAATAGAACAGTGTGAGCTTAGCCAACAAACATTAATAAAAATAATAATAGATGTTGCATAAAAAATTGAATAGGCGTTCACAAACAGCGTTATTATAAGTATATCAGTGGTCTGGGGTCGGCTCTCCTCTAGGGTCGCGGATGATGGGGTTTATCCAATATTTTGTCGGCTGCTGTTGTAAGGAACATAACTAGGATTTAACCGCAACGAAGGACTTCACATCCCCTCCACAGCATTCGGCAAAACGTATGATAGACCGAGTGGTCTAGTTGTTCATTTTAGCTTAGCATTTAACAAATGGGCTGAAAAGTTCCGTGCCTAACACATAGATGGCGTTGTGTCTGTTGCATTCACCTCTTTTTCAGTTAGTACTAACCTTCAAAGGACAGCTGTTTAAATTTCATGATATTCTATTCATTAGATTGTGAGTTACCGTGCTGACGCTACTTTTGTTATTTTCAAAACAATGGATCAAAAACAATTTCGTTTTTTAATTTTACACTGTTTCTTGATGGGAAAAATACTGCTCAATCAATACCGAGAAGCAATGGCTTGAAAAGTGGAGAAGTGTTATGGAGACTCCGCTCCATTGGAAACAACCGAAAATGTTGGTTTGCTGACTTCAAACGTGGACTTCAAACAGAGACACTGACGATGCAGAACGCAGTGGACGTCAAAATGAGGCGGTAACACCAGAAAACATCAAAAGAAAAAAATCCACAAAATCGTTTTGAATGATCGAAAAGTGAAATTGCGTGAGTTAGATAAATAAAATCGTAAAGATATCAAAAGAACGTGTTGGCTTTATATTGCATGAGAATGAGCATTTGAATATGAGAAAGCTAAAGCTCTGTTCAAAGTGGGTGCCACGTTTGCTCACTGTTGACCAAAAAGAAGAACAAGAAGTGTTGATGATTCTGAGCAGTGTTTGGTGTTTGGCCATGCTTAAACGTAACAAACCGGAATTTTTGCGTCGATATGTGACAATGGATGAAACATTGATCCATCACTTCACTCCGGATCTATCCGATCAAAACGATCGTCATCTGAGTGGACAGCAACTGGTGAACCTTGTTCAAAGCGCCCGAAAGTACAACAATCGGCTGGAAATTTTATGGCTTCGGTATTTTGGGATGTGCGTGGTGTAGTATTCATTGATATCTTGAGAAGGGAAACATCGAAATACCATCAACATTTAATTGTAGTAATTATATAGCGAGCGTTTCAAGGCCGAAATTGCAAAGAAACGACCAAGACAACGTACCGTGTCACAACTCAATCAAAACAATAGCAAAACTGGCAAAACATGTACTGAACTTCGAATTACTCCCACATCCACCGTATTCTCCACATTTGGAGACTACTACCAGCGACTACAGGCTGTACGCAGACCTCAAAAAAATGCTAGCCGGCAAGAAATTTCGCTCGAATGAAGAGGTTATCGCTGAAGCTGAGGCTGTGGTCTATTTTGAGGCAAAAGATAAATTGTTCTATAAAAGTGGTATTGAAATGTTAGAGCGACGCTGGAATAATTGTGTTGTTCTTGATGGAGATTACGTTGATTAATAAAGCCAATTTTGAACTTTGTTAGGCCCGGGACTTTTCAGCCCATGTGTTGTGATTTCCTAGAATCATGTAAATAAACGCCGAAATAGTAATACTCTACAGACAGTGTTTTACTCTTCTGCCGTCTTCATCTCGCTTGTCTAGTCTTCCTCTCCTTGACCACCACCCGTTCCCACGATTCCTAAAGAAGATTTAAGAAGGCCTTCTGTCCTACCCACTACTTTGCACCTTAGTGTAAGTTGAAGGGTTGACCGCCCACAAGCATCAGCAGACCCACCAGAATATCGAACCCATTTGTCCTGTAGTGTCTTTCTTTTCTTCTGAATTGTTAATATTAATATTTTGTATACATACTTTAGATTATTGAAGAAAATAAGATACCTTTCCTTCATCTTTTTATTTATTTTAAGAAAACTATTTTTCGCACCAATCTGACAACCTTGCTTGCAATATCATGTCGTATCTTTGTCTTCTCTAGTCAGATAATGGAAACGAGATCGCAAGTGTGGATCAGCAATTTCTCTCTGTCTTTCATCCGATTGGTGTATAAAGTAGGTACTTGATTTAATAGCACTCGGTCATACTCTTATTCTTCTTTCCTTTTCTATCTAGATGCATGTATCTTTGTTTGATTCTTCTGCCGCTGGAGGTGATGCAATGGGCCGAGGCAGAAGCAATCAACTTCTCTCTTATTATTATTTATACTCAGTAGGTACGTTCCGCGTTTCCGTTTTCACCACTTTCTGTTCGTCGACCTAACGCGACACAAGACGCACAAGAAAATTACGGACGCGGAGATATTGCATTAATTTATGACGGATTTCATATAATACTTGAGATAGGGAGGATATGGAAGAGGAAACAAATGTATTTTTTATATATATATATATATATATATATATATATATATATATATATATATATATATATATATATATATATATATTGTCATGATAGTTCTTATACAATAAGAGAAAAAATATATTTATATTGAAATTAGAGTTTTTACTTTACATATGAATAACAAAATATACAAAGTTTTGATAATTTTCTAAGTTTCACCATATTATAAAAATCCGGATGAACTCCATACTTAGAATAATTAAGCTACAGGATTAATAATATTTGGATCCTATTTTTCACTTCCAGTCTTGTGAAATATTTTTAAAACTGTTTTGAATAATTAATTCTTCGGAAAATCAAAATTCTTAACCTAAAATTTTTAAAATTTATGTTTATGTTTATAATTTGAACTTTTGATAAATTCTTTTTACCAAAATAGAAGGAACGTTTAATTTTATTCAATTTCACTGAAAGACTTCACTTTTTAGTCTTATTTCAGTTACAATAAAAAAGAAAAGCGATTTGAAATCATAGTAGATTTTCAAGTTTTCCGATTGATATCGGTTTTCTTATTTTTGTTAATTAGGTTTCAGAAATTTAAATTAAAGTTTAGTTTTTTGAGAGAATTGTTAGAGGAAGTGAGTTCTAAAAGCATAGTATTTTAAAAAATTTATGAGATGAGAATTTAATGAATATTTTACATTGTTATAGAATGTAATTTAAAGGTATTAGACAGGAGAAAATAATGTAAGATGGTAGGGATTAAATTTATTTATCGATTTGTGAACTTAAAAAGATGTTTTATTTTGGATTTATTTAGAATTCTGTAAAATTATAACATTTTTGAAATATAAATTTAAGTCAATTTTTTTGAGTTAATATTAGAAATTTGGTATAAACATATGTGGTGTTGCGGGTGATTATTTAATACTATATTTATTTAAATAAAACTTGATGATGGTTGATTGATGGTGTTTCATTTACAGACGGTTAGTAGTGAAAATGATGAAAGAATAGAAATGAATTTAATATTGAGTGGTAAAAAAATGAGCAAATGGTTGTGACGAGTATTATCTGTAGCGGCCGGTGAAGAAGTGTTGATTTGAAAATATAGAAAGTTAGTCTTCAACGGTAAATGTTATTTATTGGAAGCATGCCGAGGGTAGCGAAACAAGAAGCGGTAGTTTTATTAGGGATCGGCAACGGTACTTTTTATGATTGACCGTTGCAAGCGATCGGTGACAAGGGACAGGAATTTTGGATTGTGTATGAAAGATAGACAAGAAAAGAAAGCTGTTTCTCAGAATTAAAAAAGGCAAGACAGTAGAAAACATGTTTGAGACAAGGCATGCTCAAGGGTGTTAGTAATTTTATACAAAATATTTACAGAAGACAATTTATACAACGTTAAGAATTTTTATGTACAAAAATGTTTTTACAATAGTGGGACATAAGTCCCCACACATATTAGAAAGATTTTGTTTAAAATTAAAAGTAGAACATTTTGAGATTAGAAATTCATAGTAGTAATATAATTTTAATATGGTAAGAATTTTGAAGGAAAATATATAATGAATGATAAGATTTATGTGTAAATTGTTGAAATATTGGACGCCAGATACCATTACGATATCAATTAAATGAAATATTACACACCCAGCGAGCACTAATTTTTCTAAAGCCAAGTTGCCAAGTTCATCAGTGATGATGGATTGAACACTCCCATACTCTGATAGCTGATACCCATTTCTGATGAGATTTGTTCAATAGTTAACCGGCTGATGGTGATCACCTTCAACCCGCTCTCGAACAGCACGGATGTTCATCATGTCATTTGTGAGACTTTCATTTTCGACACGTTCTGTTCTCTGACCCACGTATACACTCGATTCTGAGATAGTGTAGCATCTTTCAAACGAATGAAAATTTCCGATGGTTTAACATTCACCCTCCTTAAAAACATTATGATTATGCGTTGTGTAACACACGAAGGGACCTTGCGCTCAGTCATGGCTGTACTACGGACAGAACCGAGCGTAGCTGCTACCTAAGCTGGTTTCTCCCTCCTCATAAACCAAACAGTACTCGAGCATCGAATCCTCTAGATCGGAATTACGTGCTAAGCTAAATAGTAAAATTACCGTTTATATTTGATATACCCTCGTATATCAATTTTACAATAGTACACTTGACGTTAGCAATCTTTTCCAGTATTAATCATAAAACAGAAGCATTTTTATTGAAACATCGAACGTGCGATTACCGATTACGTGATTACATATTCTTCATTCAAAACGCCGTGTTTATTTTCAATTGCTTTTTATTTAACGCTGCAACTACATGTTGTAGTGCGTGGTCTTACATAAACGAATTTCATTATAAGTCGCTTTGTAGTCAAGCTGTCTGTTTGTGCCAGACATAATATTAATAGACTTTGAATAAAGATAGCGTTTCATACAGTCATACATAATACATAATGTCTACATGCATAGATACTTATTTATAATTATATCAAAGCTCTATAAATGTAATATTCGTTATTCTTACAGATTTTTTTCTGACCAAACAAGGGAATGATAAAGTTTTTTATTAACCGGGTAACATATCTCTGTAGACGAAATCATATCTATATGCCTATAGTATGTTTCTCTTGAATTCATGAATTGTAACTACCAGATAACAGCCTAATTGGTTAGTAAATAATGCCTGTAAAGGCAAATCATTCATTAGTAGCTGATGGGTTTCAAACATGTAAAGAATCTTTTTTAACTAGGTACTTGCACCAGCATTTTGACTTTTATCCAATTACGTTCTTTCACATACTGTTTATTCTATTTAATCACAGTATACATTGTTTTAAGTTAATTTAGTTTAATAATTAACGTTGGTAGTAAATAAGGGAACGTCCATAAAGCACGTGGCCCAAGTTGGGGAGTGGGGGTGAAAATCTATATAAAAACTACATGGGGGTGGGGAGGATTTGGTAGCGGTGGGCACCTGGTTTTTATAAATATCTTCTTAAATAGATATCAATCGTTCTCAATTTAAAATTTTGAATAATGAAACAATATGTAGCAGTAGAATACATTGAAGAATGGGATGTGGAAATTAATTTTGTTGATAACCCATAATATCACAGAAATCATAATTCTTCAGTTTTAATTAATAATACACACGATTAGTTACTTTTGTCTTTTTGTTAGATTAATTTAGAATTTATAAAAATATATAAGATTAATAACTTATATACAGTTAATTATAAAACATTGATAATGATAGTTAATAATAATGTATATTTTAAGACATCCAAATGCAGTATATTTATTCTAATAATTAATTAATCCTAAGTACAGGGTTACAAAATAATGATAATTAATCATGTTTAAGAAAGAAAGTATGACTAACTCCAAGGGCGCTCCAAATGTGTGACAAAGCAAATTGATGCCGATGTCCAGGTGAGGAAAATACGAAAATTAACTGAAAAGTGGATGCCACAGAAATTATCTACTATTATTAAGTATTTAGATACTACGAAAATTATCAGATTTTTTTTGTAAATAACTGGAGGAAACGAAATGAAGTTGACCTTATAATTACAGGGGCGTTACGTAAGCTTTTTATTATTTTATAATTTTATATTTAATTGATACCATGTAAATAAATTACCACGGCGCCGGCAGCATAAATTGAGTTAGTAAGTTGGTTCGCTGTCCCCCAGGTTATGCGGTTTAAAAAGTGTAGATTATAGGCTTATGAGGGCAATTACGGTTTAGATTAAGGGGTTAAGGGGACTAAAACACTTAAATTATAGGTTTATTGGGTTTAATGTTTTGGTTTACAAGATTTTTGAATTTCGCCCCTATCATAATCTCCCTTGGATCCTTCCCTGTACTATTATTATTATGCTAGTCCCAAGTATCGATAAGTAAATACTTTAAAAAAAAATGTAAAATACTCGTATAACTTTGTAGAGAAGTTGTATATACAGGAAAGTATATATAAACACTTCAAATTCGTTTGATAGATTATCTGTTAATTTCGTTTTGAAAAACAAAGTTTCTGAAAGTAAAATTAAACGTGTGTTTTTGTTGGTTTGCGTAATACCAAGTCTTTAAGAGAGTGTACCATCAAATGTCCTTGTTTTTCTTATTTACTTTAATTTTTGTTCGTTAAGCTGTTGCCATTCAGTGGCTATTGATTTTGCATGTCACCGTTATTTTAGTTTATTTGGCACGCTATGTTTGCTTCAGCGAAAAGGTGAAGGAAGGGACTGACTGGTAGAGGAGGTACAACCAACGGCAACGGTTCAAAAAAAAAACCGAAGCAACAAAAATAAGCGACACGCTATCTGACGTTAACGAAATTATTTAAAAACAACTACGCAAAAAATTACACCACCTTCATTAAATAAAAATTGAATGAGAATCGTGATTGTGGCACATTAAAATATTAGTTTTCCTAAACTTTTGTCAGAAACCATTTGTACGGTTCAACAATTTTAATCAGTCGAAGATAGTTTTATTCAATTTTTTCTGTGATAAGAACATTTTTTAATAATTCGATTATACTTAATTTATACTACTACCAATGAAAACACGAAACATACACAAAAGAAAATATTTCTACGAGGTATATTTTTTAAGTAAGTACCGTTTTAATATATAATAAAAAAACGTGCAAAGGTATCTTAATAATTTTATTTTTACATGAAAGCCTGCACCTTAAACTACTTTTGTACATAACTTCCTTCAATATTGAGGCACTTGTCATAACATTTGACCAGTTTTTGAGTACCCTTCTCATAGAACTCTGCCGCCTGACTTGTTAACTGTTAACCACTGCATCACAACTGTTTGGACTTCGTCATCGTCTTGAAGCCGCTAACCGCCCAGATGTTTCTTCAAGTGCAGGAACAAATGGTAGTTACTGGGCGCCAGATCAGGGCTGTACGGAGGATGATCTAGAGTTTTCCAGTGAAAAGATGGCGGCAGTTTCTCACGAACAGTGAAAAGATGTAATGAGATCTTTGGTCCGATTAGCCACATCTTCAAATGCTCTCACCCACTTCCTTACCATTCCATCACTCATAATGTTTTGTCCGTAAATTGCACAGATCTCACGATCTCACGATTAATATCAATCGGTTTTTGTCCTTTAGTACTAAGGAATCGTATAACAGGCCGGACTTCACAGTCGATAGAACTCACGATTATTGAAGGCATCTTAAACACTCAGTAAACAACGCAAACAAATCAGTATGTAATGGCGTCAGTGGGTAGGTGAGAGATATAGGTACGCAGTGCGCATGTGCGGAGCGCTGACCGCAACGCTACGGCGACAGAATTTCAAAACTGTACTTACTTAAAAAATGTGCCTCGTATAATCATGATAAATGACAGTTTTTGGGTTATTATTTAAAACAATCACTAAAAATAAGTACACTTTATGTAAAGTAGATTTTAATAAAGTTAGGAAGGCACTGAAAAGAATCTACCAGTAATTGAAGGTATTCCTTTAATCTTATAAGACCTACTAGTAGATAAGCTTGCATCTGTGGGGTAATGTCATTATAAATTTAAGTCTTCGATTAAATTTCAACAGATTTTTTTCTTTTCAATGTTTTTTTATATACACGTAAACAGATTACGACACGATTTTCGCGTTCAAAGTTGCTAAAGGTTGCTGTCACGCCCTCCACGTTAAAGAATAAACTTGGCGTTAAATTACAGAAACGCACATGTACTGTCTGTCCCACGAAAGAATAGACGGGTGTATGAACTTGCCAGTTAAATTTTTGTATACTATCCTTCTTTCATAAACTGACTGAAAATTAAGTAGACATTAGTAGAAAAGAGAATTAATAAACAACATACGACTGTAGAGTATAATTAAATAAACGTCTCATTTAAAAAAGATAACATCATTGAAGTAATACCAAAATAATTCTAACCATCGACATATACAGGATTATTCAAACTGAGTGGTACATTAGACGTTTTAGGAAAATTGGGCGTGTTAGAAACTTTAAATTTAGAAGTAGGGGTTATCAAAAATTATCTTTCTAAGTCACTCAGGCAAGGGGCGTCACTGGCCTCACTGAGCGTGGTGGAGGATAGACAGCTCTGACCAATACAGTCTGTCTCTTTCTAGTACGATATTTTTACGCATTCGACATCACCGGTCCAGATAGATAACTATATATGTCGATGATCCTTACCTGCTAGTAGTAAATTTGTTTTAATCGAAATATTCAGTTGGTAATACTGTGTAACATGAACTTGTAATAGTAGGATTACTGGCAAGTTATTTATTGTTGGAAGCTATTTTTAACACACAATTTCAGAATTTAGTTTCTTTAATTTCGTTTATATGTTATACAGTACTTTAATGGGAATAATAAATAAATAATTGGGAGAGTTAAAAGAAACTGGCCCTTAACTTCTGCAAACCTTTTTGTTAATCCGGCACGTATTTTATCCACTTTCTTTGCGGGAATTATCAACGGTGTAACAAAAAGTCTATGGTAATTAAGATTGAGTCTCTATTAACCCTTTTAGTTTAGCATTTCAATAACAATACAAAAAATGTACTTAGTAAAATGTTGACAATAATTTTTAACTTTTCCTTAACCTCAATTGCTTTCATATAACGTTAGGGATATTACTAATATATTATTATTATTACCAGATCATATGAGTCAATAATATTTTTCTGCTTCTATCAACAGTGAAGTCAGTTCATTCTCTTATGGGATAGACAATATATGTAAAAGATGTCCCATTACAGTGTTATTCCACTGTAATCATGCTGAACTTTAATTAAAAATCATGAAGTTTCAAAAATATTTTATTTTGTAGACACTACAATATTGTTTCGTCAAACATTGGCTTCATCAGGTGATGATTTGACAAACTTCGATATGTTCACGATATATATATTTTTTTAAATGGAAATATATAAAATATAAAATTTTACATATACAAAACAAAAGTTCAAAATTAAATTATTTGGAGAACCTAGAAATTAACAGATATCATAAGGAAGACCTAGCATTAAACGATCAAATAGAGTTTAAAAATTCACCTTTGCTAAATATTTTTCTATAACATCCCCCCTTCCTTAAGGTTAGACTTACATATATATATATATATATCTTGTACAGATCGAAGTTTGTCAAATCATCACCTGATGAAGCCAATGTTTGGCGACACAATATTGTAGTGTCTACAAGATAAAATTTCGAACTACTAGACGTGCTTTCAACATTGTTGATAATTTTGAAAAGTAATAACCGAGATTGGGTACGGAAAAAATTACAATCAGCCCTACAAAATATTCGCGTACAATCTTTAGAAATTTTTTTTTAAGAAGAAATTTTTAAAACCATAAAACAGGCGTTCCATTTATAACCATTTACCTATAACTGATAATTTTAAAACGGTCAGCTTTTCACACAATGCATTGTTTTATATAATTGCTGCATTTACAGTAACGGAGATAGAGGAATTATGTTGTTCTAAGACATTCTACGAACGTCTGTTTCACATAGATTGCAGAGTAGATTTTCACCATTAAAATAAATTGGTGTGAAATGTGTATGGGCTACTTCGTTGCTTTTCTAGGTCACTATGCGCCAAGTCTAACTAACTTGTGTATAAACTTTGTTCAGATTTAAAAAATAAAAACATGCGTGAAAACAGCTGTGCAAAATGTTTAATTTATAAACCTCACGATCTATAACTCGTTGCAAATAGATATTCTGAAATTTTTACATTGAAAGAAGGTTTCAGCTTTTTTGCCTTTCGAGAAACTAGATTCGAAAGACATCTACGATACAACTCGCACTGATTCCACTGATCCGTGATAGGTAATAATTTATAACCACGGTAGTAAATGACCCAGAAGGACTGAAAATGATAAACTGGATTCTGGAAATTCTGGAAATCGTCCAATAATTTTCTTCTGCGTTTTACCTCCTTTCTTATATCTAACATATACAGGAATTTGTATGTTATCATTACTAAACTTTTTACGATAGCTTGAAGGGAACCGCATTCAAAAAGAAGAAAAAACTGGCTAACAACGTATTAGAATTGCATCACCCAACTAGACGATTTCCCATCGGGATGATTTGATTTCACAGATTTCTCAAATAATCGTTCCCATTGTCATTATCACCACTATACATATAACAATGCTCTAAGTATCTATGGTACTAGAGTATAGGTATGTTTGTTAGATAATTTTGTGGAGCTATATCATCTCATGATACACGTAACTGTTAAAACGTCTAACTAAAGGATAGAACTTACTACTGCTAACTTTCGATATCCAGGATGTTGACCTTTAATGAGAATTTTTAATTAAAAACGTTTTGACGTAATGAGCGTATTTAAATGTCACTATTCATCCGTTGGTGCCGTAAGGTTACAGATAAGATGTGGTTGTAACTGTGGTTAAACTGGGACCGATGTAACAATTAAGTTACAGTATAGTGAAATATTACGATCAAAATGTAAATGGTATGCACGGTTGACAAAGGTACCGACGGACCGCCAAAATTTGGATGGGTTATACTACTGATCGAAATAATTTAGAACAATAATTGAGAACTGAATTTTTCATTTTCATATTTAAATTATAAAATAAAATATGCTAAGTGCAATTTGAAAAAATGATGTTATTCGTGTTTGAAGTTTTTAAACTTTGTTTGTTTTTCTGAACACCCTGTACAAATTATAAAGATTAGTTTTGGCATGACGTCACCCTTATAACTTGGCTATAACTAGTAAAAGTTTCAACATTCTGAGTCATTTCATTTTTTGCAATCTTTTTTCCAATAAATTAAATTATCTCAGAAACTATTCATCGTAGGCATATAGGCATACAAGTTGGTTATCAAACTCACCTAAAAATTTTATGTTTCGTGCAAATTCATCGTAAAAAATATACCAATCCATTAAAAATAAGAAAGTTGACATCAACTTCCGGTATAACCGGAAGTGCCCGACAGTTGAAATTATTTTAGTTAAATACATCATCCTTGATAATCCCTACTCCCAAATTTTCAAATCTGTAACATGCTTAGTTTCCCTAAAACGTCTAATGTACCACTCAGTTTGAATGACCCTGTATTTATTGTCTTAAAACAGTCACCATCATAGAAGCACTAGTCTGAAAGGTGCCTAACACTCATATCTCTTATTTTTTTATCATCATAGAGTTATCAGTTCAAAGACTGGTCGAACACGCACCTCTACTCCTTCCTGTCTATTTCTCTAAAACTAAAACATCTTATATCCTTAACTATATGCGAACATTAATCTAACCTAGGCCTTCCTCCTCATTTGACAAATTATAAAACAAAGAGATAATAATAACAGACAGTAGTGCAGAGCTTCCTTCTTTCGCGCATGCGAAAGGGTTGCTTACCCCTCTTCTCAGTGGCAAGAGAACACACCCCATCGTCGTCTACGTACATAAAAACTCTAATAATTATACAAATATCATTATATTTTATATTGGAATAAACATCTAAAACATGAAACTAAAAAAATTTTGATCAAAATCTATCGCATATATCGACCGATGTAGTTAACATTTTATTTATATTGTAACGAATTTTCTAGATCAACTTATTTATTTAAACAATTATTTATTTTACCCTTACACGCTACTTAACACTTAAACACTAACGCACAACTTATTTATATGACAAGGTAAATGTATTATTTATATCACTCAGTATATCGTATTTATATTACCACTTATTTATATCACTCGGTATATCGTAACTGTGTCTCTAACTATACTAAACTAAACTGTTCTTGACCGTCGACAACATAATATTTATAGAGGTATCGAAGGTTCTGGAGTAATCAGGAACGATCTTCTAGTATTTACTCTCGTTTCTGTCTCTAATATATCTCTAACTATCCTTATTGACTTCCATAGCGTCGTTTTTTCTCCTATTCTTTCGAATACCTTCCCATTTCTAATCTTAAATATCGATGGTATTTTAATCATCCACCTATGACCCCAAATCTTTTACTTTTTCGATGCGCTCATCGTTAATGTTACAAAAAAAAATGAGGACTTTCTATTACCCTGCAGTTTTTAATAAAATTATTAGGTTAACGTCTTATTTTAGTAGTTTAATAAGCCAACAAGATTTAGGCTTAATTTTATTACATTGGATAGTTTATTGGGATAGTAAAACGGTAATAAATATGGTGGTACGAAACTCTCGGCGCACGATTACGACTTTGGCATGATATTCATTCGATTATTCATATTTAATATGTCTACAGAACCGCTAACGGTTTCACTAATGAAACTGATATTTTCAGAAAAAAAATAATTAGAGAGACTTACCCCTTTACCACAAAAAACTACAAACCGCGGACACGTGTTTCGCCCACTTTTATGTGGGCATTATCAACGCAAGACTTGTGTCCGCGGTTTGTAGTTTTTTGTGGTAAAGGGGTAAGTCTCTCTAATTATTTTTTGTAATTTGCCACAGTCTCCGATAAATATTCCCATTTGATATTTTTAGATATAATTGGACTTATCAATCGCTCTCCGACATATAGATGAAATGAAACAGTTGATAAATAAGAAAGATGAAGATCATTCCAAAACCAATGCACAGTCTCACTAATCAGCGCAACGAAAACACATATTAACTTTTAAATTCGTTAGGGATGGTCCATTAATCACGTGAGGCTCGAAAGGGGCTCGTAGGGGTTCGGCAAAAGTCACGAAATGTCACAAGAGCGAGGGGGGTATAGTGAGATATCACATGTATTTATTTTTTCGATAAACGCGCGATTTCTAAACAGACTTGAGTTTTTGTAAGTCATGCTAATCCGTGGTCCGAGGACAATGTGCATTAAATATGTTCCTGTACCAATAAAATTATGTTTTTCATATGATTTCACCCTTTCTTTATTATTTTTATGCCAGTCAAAAACAACCTGCAACCTTAATGTTTGGACATTTTTATCACGGTCCTTAATCGTCAGATTTAAATTAGATTATAGTTACCTGTATTTAAAGATAATATTCTACAATTTTTAAAATACTATTTACTAAAAAAATGCACGTGATTTTGGGTAAGGGGGGGCGGCTAGAATTAAACCTCACTACGTATCACCAGTGGGAGGGGGATAAATATGCTAAAAAACATCACGTGGCTAATGGACGACACCTTAATATGCGCATTATCTATATTGTAACGAGCCTGTATGTGTGTGTACAAGAGCGGCGGCGAGTTCCGGAAACAGATAAGACGGGTTCCCCGAATACGGTCGTCGGTCGGCGCTTTGATAGAAATAAGTAAACAACAACATAATAGGAGTTCGAGAAAATACTAGAAGATCGTTCCTGATTACTCCAGAACCTTCGATACCTCTATAAATATTATGTTGTCGACGGTCAAGAACAGTTTAGTTTTAGTTTAGTTTAGTACACCGTCACGGTTTATAGTTGATAGTAGAATGGTAATATAAATACGATATACTGAGTGATATAAATAAGACATTTACCTTGTCATATAAATAAGTTGTGCATTAGTGTTTAAGTGTTAAGTAGCGTGTAAGGGTAAAATAAATAATTGTTTAAATAAACAAGTTGATCTAGAAAATTCGTTACAATATAAATAAAATGTTAACTAGATCGGTCGATATATGCGATAGATTTTGATCAAAATTTTTTAGTTTCATGTTTTGGATGTTTATTCCAATATAAAATATAATGATATTTGTATAATTATTAGAGTTTTTATGTACGTAGACGAGGATGGGGTGTGTTCTCTTGCCACTGAGAAGAGGGGTAAGCAACCCTTTCGCATGCGCGAAAGAAGGAAGCTCTGCACTACTGTCTGTTATTATTATCTCTTTGTTTTGTAATTTGTAAATGAGGCAATAGAGTCGATGTTTTTGTACACTGAATCGACTCGAGGGATCTCACCACACCTAGAGACCCGAGCAACACTATTATTATTGTAATTATTATTATTATTAATACAGATACCAACGAATTTAAGGCTATATAATTTACACCTTGTTAAGTAGTTATAGTTGTCAATTTGCTATTTAAATTAAGATCGTATCTGGTTAATTTTTACCCATTTATAGTGTGTTAAATCGGCAATTAAAATACGTAAGAGAGCTGTAAATGTCACGGCCTCATTTACCAAAGAAATTGCACCAAATATTGAGAACTTTTCAAGAAAATGCTGACAGGGTCTATTATTTATTGCAGTGATATACGACTAGAAAACTATGAGAAAGCGAAATGGTCGGCCGTGTATAAAAATAATTGTAGAGTTGTTGGATTGGTAAATAGGAAATTCTGGAATCTTACATTTAGTTAGTTGTATAGTTACGTACGTAATAAGTTAAAGTATTTTTCATACATTCGAAGGCGGATTGCAAATAAATTGTTGAATTAACACTGCGAACAACTCCATTCGATTTCAAAAGCAGAAAAAACGAAGAAATATTGTCATTTGCAAATTGCGTAACTTTACTATACGCAGATATGTTACATTACAATTATAAAAATTAAAATCAATAAAATTAATAAAATTTCCAAAATATGTTTACTGACTAATTGTAAATTAATTTCATTTGACATTATAAACTTGTATGCGAGTATTCCTCCAAAGAATATTATTGAAAATATCACTAACAAGCTTCTATCAGAAAAACCCAACACATTCATTGTCAACGATTTAATTAAACTTTTAAAAATTTGTTTACATCAAAATTATGTACAATTTAACGACAAATTTTATATTCAAAATGAAGGTTTAGCTATGGGAAGTCCCCTTAGCCTGCCTTTATCAGAAATCTTCATGAGCCATCTAGAAAATAAAATAGCATCGCATCATATTTTTAAAAATTGTTTATACTACCACAGATATGTCGATGACATACTAGTGTGCTATGTAGGGTCTGATAGATTACTTTCAAAATTTTTTAATTTTATTAACAACATCCATGAAAAGATAAAATTCACACTAGAAATAGAAAAACATAATTCAATAAACTTTTTAGACTTAACAATAAAAAAGTAAACTCTAAACACGAATTCGCAATATATCATAAACCCACTCACACAGATACTATAATCTACTCAAACCTTTTCATCCTATATCACAAAAAATAGCAGCATTCAATTCCTTTATCCACATATTAATAAATGTACCTTTAAAAACAGAACAGTTTAACTTGGAGTTAGAGAGAATTTATCAAATAGCAATTAATAATGGTTATTCGCATAGTATAATAGATAATATGTTAAATAAAAAATTAAAACAAAAAAAAAATTGTATTTACTCTATCATTAAAAATAGACCTATTAAATTTAATTGTTTTACATTTTTAGGCAATATTTCCAATAAAATCAGTAATTATATAAAGTGTATAAATAACAGTTTTATTTCCTACAAAACCAACAATTCGCTAGCTAAATTTAGTACTTTAGATAATGGCTATTTAACCGAAACAATTGTAGAGTAGTTTTTGAATATATTTCTTGAATTAAAATTGTGTTTTGAGTTCGTTAATTATTAAAACATGCTTCATCATTCGTTCACCATCCAATGTCTAAATTTTTTTATCGTTGACCATTTTTCAGAGGTTTGGAAAAATATTCATAAAATGTAAACCGTCTAAAACACAGCAGTTTGAACTGAGTTTCACTAGACATCAGTCTATATAACCCTTAAGAAAGCGCAATATAAAACATTGGTCAGTTCTGAATATATTACATTCAGATGATAGGCAAAAACTCAAAAAATCGTTATCCATTTTGGGAACTTGATAATGGAGTTATAGGACTGATTTGTAGTGAAGGCTTATTCCTAACCTCAATGGTCTATTTTAAACAGTTTAGTTTTGATAATTTTGTAGGACAATGATCAAAATAGCATGGACAGAATATGTTAGAAATGAAGAGTCAAAAGGGGTGATTAAATGGTAGAACACCTTATAAGCCATGAAGGGCAAGTTGGTGACGTTTTAGATACAGAAACAGCAGGGGCGCACATCAACTCCCGTCCAAACAATTGATGTACCTTTTTAGCCACATGTGATACTTAATCCCCTACATTAACTCCCGTCCAAGCAAAATAATAATACTGTAACGAATTTTCTAGATCAACTTATTTATTTAAACAATTATTTATTTTACACTTACACACTACTTAAAACACTTAAACACTAATGCAACAACTTATTTATATGACAAGGTAAATGTCTTATTTATATCACTCAGTATATCGTATTTATATTACCATTCTACTATCAACTATAAACCGTGACGGTGTACTAAACTAAACTAAAACTAAACTGTTCTTGACCGTCGACAACATAATATTTATAGAGGTATCGAAGGTTCTGGAGTAATCAGGAACGATCTTCTAGTATTTTCTCGAATTCTTATTATGTTTTTGTTTATTTATTGCTATCAAAGCGCCGATCGACGACCGTATTCGAGGAACCCATCTTATCTGTTTCCGGAACTCGCCGCCGCTCTTGTACACACACATACAGGCTCGTTACAATACCTTCGTTTAATTACTTTATTACTACGAAAAAGTACATTTACGGACATATCCAGCACGACTTAAAAACATTCCCTAACCTTTTTATCGCCGGAAGAAGTTGGGGATGTAATCGCTACAGAATTTGCAGCAGAACTGCTGAACGATCCACAAGTAATATAATTTTTTAACTATATCGTAGATACGTATATTGATGAAAACGCTACTTTTCCTCCTACCATATGGACCTCTAATACAACATCTTTAGCACGCACAACAAACACATGCGAATCTTTTCACGCGAAGATTAACGCATACGTCGGAACTCCTCATCCAAATATTGCTTTAAAAGATATGCAAATGGACACATACATGAAAATCCACAACAAAGTGTTCAAGAACAAAGAAAAAGACGAACTGTGAGGAAAGAAGTTGAAAGTTCGTTTAAACTTATTTCAGGGAAAATTAAAGAATACTCGGAAAATAAAAAAGTAGGTTCGATTTTGTAAAATGTGTTTCTAATAATTATTCTGTTTATAAAAAAACGCCCTGTATATTAACAAAATGAATAAATTTTTGCATTTTGTTTAGTCGTATAATTATTTAGACGGGAGTTAATGTGTTTTCAAATTAATTGTTAGCAGGTAACAAATTTTGGACGGGATTTAATGTTTGTCATTAACGGACTACTTGACTTGGACGGGAGTTAATGGACACCGAACAGGAGTATACAGAGTTAAGGGTTTGGGTTGTTCTAGTCTTTAAGAACATATGAAGATTCGCTCAGGATAAGAAGAAGTGAAGATCTGTGTCTAACGAGCTTTTGGACAGCTGATGAAGCTATAATGATATTCCAATTCTTCATTTAACGTAAAAAAAATCTACTACTCAACTTAATTCAACTCGAGACCATGTTTGCGCACCTGCAAAAGTATTTTATTTTCATCATTTGCGTTTTTTCGAAATACTACTTCAATGATCTCTAAATTGAATAGGAATAGAACATGCTAAAACATCACGTTAAAAAATTATGGACATACCTGGAGATGTCCAGTTGTTGTTTACCCATATAATTACATTTCGTAACAACCGAAAACAGGAATCATGGCTATCCTATCAAAAACCTCAAAATGACTTAACCGTAGTGGACCTTGCCTTCCTGAATTGACCCGACTAACTTTAAGTGCATAATATTTTTCAATTGATTTAATGACTTTTGAAGTTTCACACCGAGCGGCATGGTCTAGTGCTTTAGATCATTGCTTAGCATTCGGGAGGTCGCCGGTTCGAACCCGGGTCTGGCTGTTCTGGTCCAAGTTTTCTGTGGTTTCCTTGGATCATTTAGGCAAATGCTGGGGCAGCAATATTCTATCCCACAGATAATCTTTCACTTCTCTTCTGTCATCATTTCGTCCGTCTCATCTTTCTCTCCCTAACCACACCATCCACCCATTCCCACGATTCGTGCAAGGACGCTGAAGAGGGCCTACGCCCTACCCTCCGGCTTTGCACTACAGTGTAGGTCGGAGGGACTGCCCGCCCACCAGCACGAGTAGCTGGTGGGAATGAAACACAAAAAAGTTTTAAAGTTTTAGTTTTTTGAAGTTTCAATAGTCATACAAAGTATCAATATCTTCGGTTTTTACATTAAACTTGTTAAGAGACATTAGCATAAATAGGTCACCTGCGTGTTTATGACAGAGGAAAAAAAGGACCGGTCACCTACTTACGTACATTTATTATTATTAGTAATTATAAGTACACGGTTAAAGAATGCACAGCCAACTTGCCGACAATTAGCATTTATTACTTATGTGTATGATACAATTAAAATTATTATATAGTCAAGCAACCGTGAAAAGTGTTCTGCAGTTTAAACAAGTGAATATAATTAAACGTCGGTGCTTTCTTTGTTATTCATGTGCGAATTTTTATAAAAAAGAAACAAAACAAAACTCGCACAAAATAAATAACCGAGCGACGACGGTAACGAAGCAGAAATTAGTACAACTAACTATACGGTGTGTTCTGCCGCTTTAAAATTTTATTGTTCTGGAAAGTGAAGCTGTGTTTTCTGATAAAATTGACGTCTAGTGAACACCGGACATGACGAACTATTGTGCTTGATACAAAAGGACTCGTTCTACACCGCTTAACGAGTACTATACCATCAGATGCCACCGCCTTAACAGCTATCCATCAAACAAATGGAAAACAAGCATTTTAGCTTCCAAGTTAAATTAATTAACGGAAAGGTGTTAATGCTTAAGTTAGAATAAACAAAATATAAAACGAGGAAGACTTTAATTAAGTCGCCGTTTTTCGAGGTGGTCGTGAATGTACAGGCCTACAACTTGCTTAGCGTGACGTCACAAGAGTAGGCTTAATAGTAACGCCCTTTTCGCAGTTTCAACCGAGCTGTGTAGTCCAGTGGTTTAGACCAATGTTTCCCAAAAATTTGACGAACCCCCTATGTAGTCGTTAATAACAGGTAAAAAAAGCAATAAAATTTGATATAATATATATTTTTATATTGCAGAATAAATGATTATTTTAATCGTGAAACATTTAAATAAAACATTAAAGTGACTATAATAGTTGAAAACAAGATAAATTTAACAAACTGGTTCTTATTTATTTTACATTTGGAAAAACTCTTAATGGGATATTTCTGGCTGTTTGTTAGAACAAAACAATTCAAAGTTAGGCTCGATATCTGACAATTTCAGTCTTAGATAAGGTTCTGCATTTAACCTGTTTCTGTATTTATCTTTCAGATAAGTATATGATGAATATCCTTTCTCGCATAGATATGTTGTGCAAAATGGTAATAGAATTTCAATGGCTTTTTTTGACAGAACAGGATATTCATTTTGTATACTGAACCAAAAGTCAATTAAAGATTGATCTTTAAAAATTGCTTCTAAGAACTATCACAAGATAAATCTCCCAGTTCACGGTTGTGAACAAGTATCACATTGATAAAATGTTTGAAATATAAATAAATGTTTGTAATAAAGAGAGAATAGTATTTGATTATTTCAATAAGAGAAATAAATTATAATGTATAAAATTGTTGATATAATTTGATATTGATGAAGTAATTTTGAAAAACAATTACGGAAAAAAGAAATGAAAATATTTAAATTTATTTTAGATTTCTTAACAAACAGGCAGCGAACAATCTGTTTTACAGTGGGTGTGTTCGTTAATGTTTGTGTTTACTTTTAAATTTAATGGCGTTTAAAAACTCCGCCATTATAGTATTATTTTCGCAAACCCCCTCTGCAAACACTACGAACCCCTAGGGGTTCGCGAACCACCGGTTGGGAATCACTGGTTTAGACCATTGCTGAAAATTCATGAAATCACCGGTTCGATTCCAGGTCCAGTTTTCTATTGTTTCCTAGAATCATTTAGGCAAATGCTAAGGTGGTAATATTCCACAGATACTTTCACTTCTCTGTCTTCATTTCGTCAGAATCATCTTTCTCTCCCTAACCACACCACCCACCCGTTCCGACGATTCCTGAATGGAGGTTGAGAAGGACCTTACGCCCTACCCTCCGACTTTGCACTACAGTGTGGGTCGGAGGGACTGCCCACCCACCAGTATGAGTAGCTGGTGGGAATGAAACACCTTTAGTTTTTAAGTTTTTTTTAGCAGCTTTGTATAACCGGTAACGGTCCTAAGCGTATGCATAATAAGGCGTCTCGCTTAAATTTTGTAGACATTTTAAAATTTTTAAAACCTAAAAGAAACTACTGGTAAGGAAATCTTATTTGCCAAAATTAAAAACAAAAATAGATGGTACAATTTTATAATTGTAATAAGACAAATACGTTTGTAGTTGCTTATTAGAGATATAACAAAAATATACATTCCGTATATGACTAACAATTGAGAAAATTGAATACAAATACAGATATACAACTTTAAAACTGTAAAATAGATTAATTTTATTATTTCATAAGTTAACTAGGACCTACTGTTAAATTAAAAATAAATACCAAATAATAATCTCACTAAAATATTTAAGTCAATTTTTTCTCCGAACTTTTAGAATTTTTTGAGTGATAATAATTTTATTTTTTCGATAGTTTGCTATAATAAAAATTGTTATTTTTGTTCATTTTGAGAAATTTCCACACCTACGTTTTTCTTCACAAACAATACACCTATTTCGGAACATTCCTAGAGATACAGTTTAAATCTGTGGTACAAAAAAATTTTTAATCAACCTGTGAATTGCTTTTATTGCTTCTTATGACATTATTACAATTATGGCCGACTTTAAAATTAGTCGCATTCATTAATTCTCTCTCACATTCATTTCGTCTGTCTTATATGTCTCTCCATAACCACCATCCACCCATTCTTACGATTCCTAAATAAGACTGAAGAAGACTTTCCGCCCTACCCTCAGGCTTTGCACTACAGTACAGATCGGAGGGACTGTCCGCCCACCACCATGAGCATCTGGTAAGAATAAAACACTCAAAAGTTTAAAAAGTTTTTTGTGATTCTCTCCAAAAGTTCAACGAAGATCGAGAAGACTGTTCGCCCACCAACGTTAGTTGCTGGTCGAAATTAAACACTAAAATTTTTTTTTATTTGAACAGCTCAGTTTTTTCTGTATTGTAGAAGTGTCCGTTGCCAAAGGCTTTACCGTATTTATCGTATTTAGAGGTCAAGTACACATTACCGAAGAGCATCAATTTTAAACGGTTTAAACGGCTCTTTCATTTCACAATTACATCCAATTCAATAATCAGGTTCAATTTAGTGATGAAGTAATGGTTTTATGCATTACTGTGTAAAATGATTCGAGCGAACACGTTTAAAATAAAAATTGTTTGTTCATTCCCATTTATTCTTTTTTATTGTTTGCTCGACCAGTTTAATGAACCTGAAAAGCGATAAGCAAGCAAGCTTTCTGTCTTTCTTTTTTTATTATTTTTTTTGTTATTCTACTCGACACAAACAACGCGTTTCCGAACAAACAGACTCATCAACTGGGAATAGAAATGCTACTATCTTGGAATCGGTCTGAACGACGAAACGCGGAGCAGTAATGAATGCACCAACGACGCTTTTGATAGAAACTCGGTATTTATTTAAAGCTCGGTAAACGAACGATTGTTTTACGCAAACAACTCGTGTTTTTTGAGAAAACAAAACGGGATGTAGCTGTACATGTTTTAAAATCAACTGTCTTCAAACGACCAGGTAAATGTATAAGTAAACTATAAAAATAGTATTTCTACATTCATATTACATTGTTTTGGAAACATCTGTAGTTGAAAGAAGACGAAACTACCGTACTGTTTAAATAACAGAAAAAAAGGAGATTTAATTTTTGACTGACCTGTGAAATTTAAGCTTTTTAAGGATTGTACATATTTTATCTTCTAGTACTGTATTAACTACTCTTTGATATTAACCCTTAGGTCGAAATAATTGTAAGAGAAATCTTTAAATATATGTTGAAACTAAAGTATTGTTTACTTTACCAGTTTATTTCGTCATTATGTTTCTTCAAGATTGCACCATGTTTAGTTTTCGTTTTTTAAATAGTAAAATACATACATATAACATTGTTTTGGAAAAAAAAAGACGAAACTACCATACGATTTAAATAACAGAGAAAAAAACAGATTCAGTTTTTCCTCTTCTCAAGATAATATTAAAGCTAGTTCAGAGTAAATAGCATAACTACGAAAAAAAAAATATTTTTACAGAAAATGCACAACTAAAGGTTAAATAACAAACCATAATTAAAAAATATGGGATTACACCATTTTGAAATAAATAGTAGATATTATCTAAATAGTATGAAACTATTATTAATTTATATATGAAACAAAATTATTTTAATTTGAAGGAAGGTCCCTCAACGAGTTCTCCTTTGTCCTCCACTTTATCGGAAAACTTTATGGCCTTTTTTTATGAATCCCTCTGTGGCGGTCGTACACCCTGTATAGTATAACACCCTGTGTATAAGTATTCTTATGTATAAATTTTCTTGGAAATTAATTTTCGTACTTCTCTATTGGCACCCTACTCTTATCTACTACCCTTTCCTTTACTTTAGAATTTCGAATCATGCTATTTTTTCCTTCTGTCTAGAGAGTCCGATCTGAATCATCAAACAGTAAAAATCATTTCCGTTCGCCTTCTCGTTGTTAAATATATTTTTATTGTTATTATCGTTCTTGTTGCCTAGTTTTATTTATTAACTTATTAATTACCGAACACCAGAGTCTAAACCTATTTAAAACGAACACCAGCCTGATGTTGTCATTCTTCGGGTGTACAGGCCGTCGTCGGTTGGAATTGCTTCCTAACGTTTCGCTAGCACGAGTGGCGAGCTTCTTCAGAGGTCTATCCATTTTCGCTGTTGGTTATAGACTGTCTAGGAAGCAATTCCAACCGACGACGGCCTGTACACCCGAAAAATGACAACATCAGTTCATCAACTGGCCGCGAAAGCCTTAATCAATTTGTCGAACACCAGCCTAATTAAAAATATAAAATTCTGGTGTTGTTACGTGGACGACGATTCCTGAAATGAGGCTGAAGAGGGCCTTACGCCCTACCCTTCGGCTTTGCACTACAGTGTAGGTCGGAGGGACTGCCCGCCCACCAGCACGAGTAGTTGGTGGGAATAAAACACATAAAAGTTTTTTTTGCTGATCAAAGCGGTGGTGAGAATGTAATGCCGAATTCAATATTATCAATCCGGCTGAACGTTTAGTTAGCCGCTATTGAAAGCAGCTGACTTCAAAACCGTCTAGGCGAAACTAAAAGTAGCGAACTATTCACAATGGCCGCGACAGACATTTTATATATACCTACATTGTCTATTATTATTTTTCAATTCCTTCCAGCGGTTTTGACGTCAAAAATGGAGAAGATCTTGATTTACATTTCAACGATCGTCTTTTTTTAAATTATATATTATCTTCCATGCTTCCAATAAACAATTAATACGAAAGGAGATAAGAAATTCAAAATCTTAGTTGGTAGTTAGTATTTTCCATTTTATTTTATAAACTTTCGAAAAGAGATGTGTGTAACACGGTTTTATTAGCGAAAATTAATTAGCGAGTGCTGCATTCTGTTTGGTTGATAAACGAATTTCAGGGCAACTATAACTTCCGCTCTGAGCGCTTGCCAATTTATTATTAACATTAGCTCCACTGTTTTAACAGTTTAATTTTCCGAGAACTCAACCCGATGTTTCTACATACTACATACCATTTCTAATTATGCACTAACGTGTAGCATCACTGCATACAAACTCGATTCATATTCTCGGTGTCCTCGAATTAGTAAAATAACATGAAGCAGATGAACTATTATTTACAATTCATGAAATTACCCTCATATGGATTTACTGAAGGAATAATTTATTCACGGTTGTCTCTTGGTAGGACGAACGTCTTTTTTAATTAATTTTTAATTCGACATACTATTTTCCGGCTAAAGATCCCAAAAAATGTTATGACTAGAACTCTATTGTAACTGAAGGAAGGGAAGCTGATGGAACCGTCCCACAGTTTTCATATGTGCAATATTAAAAGAGATTTCCTTTAAAAGAAGATGATATCTAAATGATCTTGATAACGCTTCTCAAAAATAAAATTCCAGGATCACCTTCTGTAAGGTACGAAATATAAATAGAAATGATTATATCAAAATTATATTCAATAATTGTCATCTTTGTATTTGCTTTTCATTGAATTTCATATTTAACGTCGTAAAGGCTGGCGACTGGCATCCGCACATGTTTTGTTTATGTTATCTAAAGGTGACGAAAGACATAGGAAGAAATATAAAGATGCGAGAGCAACATTTTTCTAATATACAGTAAACGTCGTGCACGATGCAGTGACGAGTTTTGCAAGCGATGCGATGCGGCTGCTTTTGCGAGCGTAGCGTTGCGTTGCGTTGTAGGTGCATTTATTATGCGTTGAAAATTTGCGTAGTAAATTATTGGTTTACTAATGTGATTACTGGTTATATATATTTGATATATATGTATTATTTATATTGTGCACAGTACTCGAGAAAGATCTGATTGCGTTACGTGACACGTTATCATTGGCCATTGTGTTTATAAGAGCTCGTTGTTGAATTGTGGCTAAAGTTCCACGACTATTGATGCCTATAGTACGGTGACTTGCCTTGCGTGGGGTGGACATGGTGCTATAGCGGTACGGGGTTAGGTTTGACCTACTCTGTTGGTCTCCAGAAAACTCATGATTATAGGTATTTAAAACGATTTGCTGATTGACGGATTCTGCTAGACCAGTGAAGATTAATTCGCAAGTAATCCAGAGGGGCAGGGGTTCCGAAGGAACCCCGGTGAGTACCTGATTACTTTATGATCTTGTCAACAGATCGGTAAGTGTTTTTATTATTTCATGTAATAACTTCCTATGAGCGAGAACGCCTGTTTGTCGTCATCTCACTTTCACACAGTCGCCAGCCAGCCAAATATATTTATACTTATTCACGCACGCCTTCATCTCCCGTCTAAGTAGATAATTAATTATATTTACTATTTCCTAATTATTGGTGAGTAAAATTATCTTGATTATTCTTATTGATTTAAATGTTCCTTTAAATATTAACCAATCTGACATCAAATCGATTTGAATACTTCAAGTAGCCTGGAAAATTTCCTATAATTTTTGAATTTGCCATTTGCTTACAGGTCACAGGCCCTTTGTTGTATAATTAGCAATTAATTAATTAAGTGTCTGGTGTTAATAAATTAAACACTGCTGCTTTTTCTCGTATGATTGATTGTTTATCAAAATAAACCATTACTGTCAACTGCTACAATTCCACTACCTGAATTTGCGTAAATTATAAAACATTAACAAAACTGTTTACAATACTCTAAAAATTTAAGACAAAGGCTATTTCTATAAACTCTGTATTTATATATGGCGACTCTGGATCATTTCTGGTAGTCTGTTGGCGGGTTAATATTGACAGACTTTCCGGCGACACGATTTATTACCGACCTTCAATAAATTGTTCAAACAGCCCTTGATTCCTAAATAATATGTTAGCGAAAATCATCAAGACTATATCATGATTTATTGTAAATTATACTTTATTTTTGAGTATACTTGAGAGGTAAACTCTTTAAGGGAGATCCATAACTCATTTATTTAGTTAAATTTGGATTAGTGGCTTGTTTCCATTTCTGTAATTAAAAAAATGATGTTCCCATTTAAAAAACTAAGTTATCATATAATTATCTTGAATTTCAACGTCAATTTAGTGTTCGTTTTGACAAGTATTAGCTGTAGCGATCAGTATTAAAATATACAACCCATTATATACCTTCAACGTCTATGATGCATAGATTACTCGATCAAGGCTCGCTGAACCTAATATATAAGAATTATAAATATTGAATGTAACCTTTTAATGTTTAGGTAAGGTAAGTACTTCAAAAAACTGCCTTTGAAACAAACTCTTTGTAGGTATCAACCCCGGTTCGTTTTTATTAATGCCTTCATGAAAAAGTAATTTCCATTACAACCAGTTTCGGTCGGTACGTTTTCCGCTCCGTCAGGTTTTTTCCTTAGGTATTTCCGTCTAAATCCAGTGCCTTAAATAATTTAGATGCGTTTTTAAAGCTCTCGGGTTAACAGTTCACATTGTGCGTCTCTCTATCTTCGGTTCATGGACACTTATATTTTATGTAACGTTTTATGAATAATGTATAACACGTCGTTGTTGTAAATTAATGGGGCGCTAGCAACAGAGCCATAAAAAGTGTAATTTCAGTCGCTGTTAAGACCAATTTAGCAATTTCATTGGTCAATTTCCTGTAGGTCAACTTTGTAAACGCAAATCGCAGTGATTGAAGAATGAGTAAAACTTTTGTTTACGTAATAAACAACAGGTATAGGTGTAACCGACTATTTTCGATATACTTGTTTTTCGAGTTACGACAGATAGATACTATTTTGACATCTTCCTCGCTCTTAAATGTACCGTCACTTCATTCGAGTTACGTCGCAAACTGATTCTCATTTTACTAGAGACCGGATTATATGCAACATAAAAAATTTCAAAAATGTATGCAGATATGCATCAAAAATGCATAAGTGTGCATGAAAAGTGACAAAACATACATTAAATAATTTAAAAAAATAGTTTTTTTTTAATTCGAAATCACAATAATTAACAATTATTTACCGTTTCGTTACTCTTGTAATTCAAACAATCATGTGTCGTCGATCATTCAAAATATTTTAATTGTAGGTAAGGAAAGAATTGGGCAGTATTTAAATTTGAGTTTTATATTAGTATCTACTGTGGTGTTTGTTGCCACACTTGCCTCTTCCAGGGTTGTAAATTTAAGTTGACAATTTTGTATATTGTGTAAATATGTCATTATACATTCCATGTTTATTTTTCTGTTTCTTTACACATCTTTATTTCAAATTTCTAAACCTTCAGCTATTTCTATTCTTCTATTTCCTTTTTATTTTTAACATAGTACGAGGGTAGATCAAATATAGACGAGCCTTTTTAAATTGCGCTCCGGATAGTTGTTCAAGGCGCATCCGGGCATTAGGAACTTGAAGTGGGGATATTAGGTGGCACGGAAACGACGCATCGTATTGCTGCGTTTGCTTGGTTAATAACTATCACAATGAGTGAGAAAGAGGTGTATAGCATGGAGGTGTTGCGCAACGAATTATTATTAAGTTTCTTACACGTGAAAACGTGAAACTAGTTGAAATATTGCGCAGATTGCAAGCACATTTCGGAAATGAAACGCTTTCATGGCCACGTGTAAACGTTTGGTGCAAAGAATTTAATGATGGGCGTAATCATCTTAAAAATGTAAATCATCCTCTACGTCCGCGCACCAGCATTTCGCCGGTTAACATTGCACGCGTTAGAAACCTTATTGAAGGGGACCGCCACGCCACGCCACGCCACTGTACTTCAGATATCTCGTGAACTCGGTATCAGCTATGGGAGTGTCCACACAATCATAACGAAAAACTTAGGATTCCGAAAAATTTCAGCTCGGAACTTTGGAACCCAACCAAAGTTGCTGAGTGAAGATCAAAAAGTTCGCATCTCTCAGGCGCTTCTCACTCGATTTAGAGAGGAAGGTAATTTTTTTTGCACAAAATTGTAACCTGCGATGAGACGTGGGTACACCATTACCATTACACTCTAACATCAAAACGAGCAAGCATGGAGTGGCGGCGCAAAAATGAATCAAACCCAGTGAAGCCGAAAACACATCTGTCTGCAGGCAAAGTTTAGTCACGGTTTTTTGCAACTGGAGAGGGGTGCTGTTGGTCGATTTTTTGCACGAGCGAAGAACCATTAATGCAACCTACTATTGTTGAACTCTACAAGGGAACTCCATTATTAAATGATAGATACATTTCCCGATTTCAGGTTCTGGCACAACCAAGACTGAGAAATTGATATTTTCCTCACAAATATGTCGTACAATAAATAATTGTAACACGCGTGGGCGGGATGAACATAGAACCTGTCGAATTTATTGTGGGTAGTGTAGTGCGCGGTTCGAGGGGTTGTTAAGCTAAGGCGCGTTTAGGGGGAATGATCGATCGAGTATCTCTCATCTAGAACAAAACAGTTGACATTCTAGCGAGGTATTAAAACGAAGTGTTTACTCTACATGGTATTTTATACATAATTAATTATTGAAATTTTTAGAGAGATCCGATCCTGTTGTACAGAACTTTGAAACGCCTTCTTGTCCATGTTTTGTATGTTGCATGTGTAATGAATTCTGGAGAAGGAGCAAACAGGCCTGAACGTAGCCAACTGGTCGAACCTCCACCTCCAACCCTCAGACCAACCCTTTGTTGTTCAGAAGAAACCATGAGCATCAGACGCACGCTTCTTATTTCAAATGTTTTTGCTAAAGTGCTAAATTATCAATATACAATTATTTTTAAACAATATAAAATTAAATATAAATATGGAATCAACAGAAACAACTACTCCGAGGGCTAATACCCCTACCGGCATTGAATTACACTGTTGATTCCGATGGACTCCTAGACGAAAATATAACATATTCAAAAAAAGAAGGAATTAAAATACTTATTCGTCTAAATTTTCAGATCAAAGATCTCACATTTGAACGCGTCCTACCAAGTAGGCACAACGAACCGAAAGCCACATCCCATGAACCGGTTTCGACTTATCGGGTCTCATCAGGTGGGCGCTGGCAGAAAGGCCTTTACAGGCTACATTGAAAATATAAATATAAATATGGAATCAACAGAAACAATTACTCCGAGGGCTAATACCCCTACCGGCATTGAATTACACTGTTGATTCCGATGAACTCCTAGACGATGAGACCCGATAGGTCGAAACCGGTCGTGGGATGTGGCTTTCGGTTCGTTGTGCCTACTTGGTAGGACGCGTTTAAATGTGAGATTTTTGATTTTAAAATTTAGACGAAGAAGTATTTTAATTCCTTCTTTTTTGAACATAAAATACAATTGTTTTAATTAGTCTATTAGTAATTCATTAAATTCAATCATACATTTGTACAAAACTACCGGACCACAGTCGATAACCCGAAGAAGGTACACCATTTTTTATTTTTAGTCCATTGAACTTGTTAACATCTTTTAGTTTTATTATAAAGTAAACAGAAACAGTTTTGCTCAATTTACACAATATTTTTTTCTTTCGTTCATGTACCTAGGTATATGTATAATAAAATCTATTAATTCCGATTTCTCGTATTTTTTAAAAACCTGTCGAATTTCATTCGATCCTTACACTATTACAATACTGTGTACACTACACACGAACTTGTATTTACCAATGTTCAATGTACCATGTACGTAAGCATTACTTTGGATGGTAATAATTTATCGTGTTGAAATGGGCGAATTGGAGTAGGTAGGTACTTACTTACATTATAACAGTGTGTGGCGCTAAAAGTTGACCCGTTGTTGTTCGCCAAAGGTAACAGGCGCGCAACAAACAGTTAAAACACCACGGATCCGGTCGTTGACTTTTGCACTTACGCAATAATTGTTGTCGACCGCACTGGCCTGCCTTGATTTGCTTTCTTGGTCCTGATACGATCATTGTTTCATGTATATTTACCCAGGTCAACACTGTGTATGTACAGATAACATATATGTACATGTAGGTATTATATATTTTATGATACAGTGCAGTTATTTACATGCGGTGACGTTTTGTCCATAAAAAGTCCGATGTTGCAGAACACAGAGTTTTTGTAAATACAACATTAATAGAAGTTTAGTTTGTGAGGATTTTTGCGAATAACAGAAATTAAACATTAAATAACGGCAACAGCAAAAAAACAACATATATGGACAAACGGAAATGACAATTAAAAAATTGAAATGCAATATTGGAAAACAGACTCGAAGGTAGCGAAGCAAGATAAGAACTCATTACTGAGAGAAAGAAAAGAATGAAATCGAAATTGTGAAGTAAGAGAAAGGGTAGTAGATAAGGGTATGGTACCAATGGAGAAGTACGACAGCTTGGAAATTTTTGAGATAAGAAATATCAAGAAATAGAATATTGACCTAAATCACCGAAGAAGCCCATCATAAAATAGCAATTAGGAGTACTATAAATATAGTCTATTTTGCGACACAGCATATAACACATGGGTTAAAAAGTCCAGGACCTAACACATAGATGGCGCTATTTTTATTGCATTTACCTCTTTGTCAATTAGTACTAACCTTCAAAGGACAGCTGTTAAAATTTCATTACTTTTGCTATTTTCAATACAATGGATCAAAAACAATTTCGTGTTTTAATTTTACACTGCTTTTTGATGGGAAAAAATACCGTTCGATCAATACCGCGAAGCAATGGCTTGAAAAGTGGAAGTGTTATGGAAACTCCGCTCCATCGGAAACAACCGAAATAAAATAAAACGTTGGTTTGCTGACTTCAAACGTTGTTGTAGAGACACTGATGATACAGAACTCAGTGGATGGTAACACGGGAATGGAGGCGGTAACACCAGAAAGTATCAAAAAAATTCACAAAATCGTTTTTAAAAGTGAAATTGCGTGAGTTATGTGACATCGTAAAGATTTCAAAAGAAAAAGATATCAATAGGTTTCATATTGCATGAGCATTTCATTATGAGAAAACTCTGTACAAAGTGGGTGCCGTGTTTGCTTACTGTTGACCAAAAACAAGAACGTGTTGATGATTCTGAGCAGTGTTTAGCCAGTGTTTGATTTAAACGTAACAAACCGAATTTGTTGCGTCGAAATGTCACAATGGATGAACCATGGATCCATTACTTCACTCAGAGTTTCGGAATCAAAACGATCGTCATCTGAGTGGACAGCAACTAGTTCAAATCTGGAACCTCGTCCAAAGTGCCCGAAAGCACAACAACAACAATCGGCTGGAAAGGTTATAGCCTCGGTATTTTGGGATGTGATGTACGTGGTTTAATATTCATTAACTATCTTGAGAAGGGAAATACCATCAACAGTGAATATTATATAGCGTTAAACGCTTCAAACATTTGAAGCCTGAAATTGCAAAGAAACGACCGCATATGGCAAAGATAAAAATTTTGTTTCATCAAGACAATGTACCGTGTCACAAGTCAATCAAAACAATAAAACAATGGCAAAACTACATGAATTGAACTTCGAATTGCTCCCACATCCACCGTATTCTCCAGATTTGGAGACTACTACCAGCGACTACTGGTTGTTCGCAGACTTCAGGAAAACAGTAAAAGAGGTTATCGCTGAAGCTGAAGCTGAGGCATATTTTGAGGAAAAAGATGAATTGTTCTAGAAAAGTGGTATTGGAATGTTAGAGCAGTGCTGGAATGATTGTGTTGCTCTTAATGGAGATTACGTTAATTAAATAAAGCTAATTTTGAACAAACAAAAAACGTATTTTTTTTGTTAGGCCCGGAACTTTTCAGCCCATGTGTTACATCATTGAATGAAAGTTCATTGCAAACAGAAGTCGATATTTTCTACTGATCATAAGATTTGCCCAATACGTTTTTAATATTTCTTGTGTCGCTTTTGCTATGTACACGAAGTTCACAAGTCTCCTTAATCACAGAAACAAATATTTTTTTTAAAAACACAGGGAAGATCATATATTCTTAAATGAATAGAATTTTATTTCTCCACCAAAACGTCAATAGGGGTGCTTGAAGTCAAGTATAGACTCCAAGCGATAAAAGTAACCGGGCCTTCAAAATCAAATTGGAGAAAAAATAAAAACCTGCGAGAAGTAACAACCACGAACATACTTACAAAATCACAGAATCGTAGAAATTAAAGCATATTATTATTATTAATCATTAATAATGAAATATTTTGAAATTTGTTTTGGTAGAGGTTAATTTAATACATTAAAGTGATATTAATTTAAGGTTCTAATACCGGTGAAGACGTGATAGCAGTAACAAAATAGCAGTTACCTCATTAATTTGAGGTAATCTGTAAAAATTAATTGAAAAATTAATATCGTTAATGTATTGAAAGTAACCTCTATTAAAAAAATCACCAAATATTTCATTGTTTATAGTCAAATTAGTTTAATTTAATAGGCTTCCAAATGAATTTAAAGCGCGTATAAAAATTTAGAAACTATAGAACGTATTGTTTTTGGATGCCGCTCTACACACCTATCCTTTAATTGATATTTTGGATATATTAATATACTGACAAGAAATTATTAATTCGTCGGTTATAAGTGTTATATATATTTTTGTAATTGGTCGAGGTCTTTTTAGGTAAGAATTAATTAAATAGTAAAACCTTGTACGTACATGTATGGTATTGTAAATATACATACATATTAAATATAAAAAGTGTTAGTTTTTTGGCCTACATTGATTCTAATTAATGTACATGTAAAATGTATGCAATCAAACTGTAACTGTCTTAATTTAACAGGTACCTATACTATGTTTTTAAACGTATTCTCTATTTCCTGTCATGTAACAAAACAGTTGTGTAAAAAATAAGAATAATGTTAGCGATCAAAAGTTATGCTGAGTGGGCGATAGGAATAAATGTTTTCTTTTAGTATCTCTCACTAGGTATTCAAATTACTGATTGTTTCGTCATCAGAAGAACCTTCAATCTGATTGTAGGTACAGTATCGTCGAATAGTTTGAGACCAAAAACCTCCATAAACTGAAAACAAAAAATTTAAAAAAATTTTAGTTTGGATGGTTTCCTAAAATAGTTTGACTTTTGTAAACGCTATAACATTTATGAGCTGTATAAGCTGCATATTTTACAATTATTTTCAAAAATGGCTGACGGATTATTAAAAAAAGCATTATTGTATTATTCCTTTACATTTTGCAAATATTTTTTTTCACTTATTGAGGACTTATTTTCTATGGAACTTTTGACGTTTTTCTAAATACAGTGGATACAATGTTGTACATAGGATTAATTTGCCATTAAATATTTTACATTATTCGTCGGGGGCATAGGGGTGGGTTTTTTCCATTTAGGGTTTATATTTCGAGAAAATTTTTGAATTGCAATTATTTTTAAATACAAAAATTTCAAATGGAAAAATAGATTAAAATTAAAACAAGCGAAATCGACGATTAACGTAGGTAACGTATGGTTTGGTCGGATAAACTGAACAACTGCCGTATGTTAGCCCCACTTGTCCCTTTTCTAATAGCTAATGATAATCGTCTGTGACAATCCTAGGTCATTAAGCTTGAATCGCCACAAAATTAAGTTTTAATAACTTTCCAAAAAATTAGGTATATTTTTTGGATTGTTATCTTCGTCTAATAATCGTTCGGAATCAACAGTGTAATTCAATGTCGGTAGGGGTATTAGCCCTCGGAGTAGTTGTTGCTGTTGATTCCATATTAATATTTAACAACTATTCTCAAATTTTGAATGTGAAAGACATTATCCTAATTGTTCTAAACTATTTACAAAGATCCATTTGTGTGCATTATTATTTTTGTATTTTTGTCGGCCAATAAAGCTAAAAGGAAAATGCATTTTTAGCACATTTTAGGTCTTTAATAAAAAATGTTTTAAAATTAAAAAAATGTTTTGGAATGCGTTTGGTATTATACGTTTACAATTTAACCCCGCTTCTAATTTTGAACCCTTTTTCCAATGACAATAAATATATTATTAAGGTGTTTTGACTGGAATAAACAGCTACACGTTCTACATATATGTCAAAATAGCAATATTAGTTGTTTAAATAATCAAAAGTGACATACAGAGATATCCTTTAACCTTTTTGATCCAGAACGCTCTAAAAACTAAACAAGTCGTCAATTGAAAAACGTTAGTTAAACCACTAACATGAAATTAGACGCCAATTTAAAAATAAAATTTGGAAAAAACCTACATGCTACCTTTGTTGAATAAATACAGACAACGGAGTGTGTGCCATCTGTAGAAATTTGCTACTAACTTGTGGAACATCAGGTTACGTGCCTACCACGTAATTATCTAGGCCGTGGATTCAGTTTAACAAATCGATATCCTTATTAAAGAAAGGACCTTGTTTATCATACTGAATCCTACAAATAAATAGCAAATATCCACAGATAGCACTCATTCCGCTGTCTGTATTTTTTCAACAAATAAGACACATATAAGAAATTGAATCTTGGCTAAGCTTTTGGTGAAACATATTTAATAAGATTAAGAAATAAAACACTTGGTACACTTTTGTTTCACAGTTTTTATTTAGAACACTCTAACAATTGTTACGGCTGCTAAGCCATTATCAAAGAGAATAATTTTACATAAGTAACAACGATCCTATATACCTATGTAGGGGTTAGATGAACAAATTTAAAAGTGGGGAGGTCCAGCTTTTTTAATTTCTAAAATTTCATACATTTTTTGTATCAATAAAATGATCGTTTGTAATGCAGTGTTTGGCTAATCTTTTTTTTGGGATGATATATTTTTTATGTTCTTCTAAACGGGTTTTTAGAGAACAACCTGTTTGTCCAATATAGAAGGCGGAGCAATGTAGACAGTTCAACTGGTAAACACCATTTTTTTCAGGAGTGTTTTGTTTATCTAGTTCATTGTTAACTATGAAAGAACCTAGATTATTTTTGTTTACACATATCGGTATGATGTTAGTTTTCTTTATGTTATTACAAATTTTAATAGACACTGAAGCTACAAAATTAATAAAAGCATCTTGTTTATTTTTGTTATTTTCAAAGTCAAGAGACACAAAAAAGTTAGACATTAGCAACTTTTTCTTTTTTTTATTATTCAAAGAATCTAGGTAATAACAACATATTAAAATAAAGTAGTAGACAAAGTTGTTTGAAATAATACTTTACTGCTAGGGTTGAATTTGTTTTTCACTCAAATGTTTTTCTATATGGGAATCATCATTGTAAACAGTGGTAATAGAAGATTTATATATTTAATTTATAAAGCCTTCGTAGACTACAAGATTTGTGGAGGCCTGAGCCGACGTGAAACATATTTTACGAAGGGGTTACAACGTTTTTTACCTAACTCTTTCATTATTTAGTGGGTCACGACACTAAAAAGCTTGGGAGACAATGTGCTGTGGTGTTCAAAAATTAATATAGTTTATAAAGTAGTCACAAAATATTATTTTTACTTAAATATAATTTACTGTTTAGTGACACGAACGTGCTAGTTTATTCACGTACTTTTTTCAAATCACGTACACATTTTGCAATAAACAATTATTATTTAGTGTACCGAAAATTACCCGCTTATCTTTCAAATTTTTTTTATTTTTCAAACATAAATATGTTTAGGAAGTACACAATTATAAATCTTCTACTTATCTCAAGTCTATAGATAAGATCAATCATAAACAAAAATACCTCATATACTCAATTAGATTTAAGGGTACCTTTATGTACGTGTTATCAATATTTTTTCCGGAGTTATCGATAAAGATCATTTATTCTCAGAATCGATAAGAAAAAAATAATATACAGGAAGTTCCGGTAGTACCTAACTGCGGACCGTTTTTAATGAGGGGCCGAATTGAGGACCAAAAGTTTTCGTTTACCTGATAAACAGTAATGAGCGACCCAAGTGCGGACCACATCTCAAAAGGGGGTAAACTACAGAAAATAAAACACTAAACCAAGTCTACGTAGGACAAACTGGAAGATCTTTCATGCATAGAATTCGTGAACACAAACATAGCTATACCAATGAAAAAACGGATTCTACCTACGCGGAACATTTGTTGCTAGAAAAACACTCTTTCAATGATAATTTCAACATTTTAAAAGGATTACCCAAAAGTATTAAGCTCAATCTAACATAAAGTTTGTATATTAATAAATATAATAAATTAAATGTTTAACTTAACGGCCAAATTGAAGTCAACAGGTCTCCATTGTCAAATTTATTTTCAAAAATTTAATGCCCCCACTTTATTCCCAGTCATTACCTTTTATATATAAGCTGATATTTGTAACTGTTTATTAGACTCATCTTCACCTGAAGAAGCCAATGTATTGGTGAAACAATTGTTGTATTCAGTAAATTAAATTTGAAACTTTTCTTCGTTTATTTGCTTCCTATTGAAATATGAAGTTATTATTATATTATGTACGCTATTTATTCATTATTTTGTTACAAAAAACTATACATTACCGAACATACAACTTACATATCTTACAAAATCATATATATAATATTGAGATTCATGATAATGAAATGAAAACATACTATGTTAACTCTCAATATACTATTTATACACTTAACAGCTGTTTCGTCACCTTGTGACTTCTTCGAAAGTATACAAATTATTTAAAATTATTACAAAATGTTTTCCTTAAGTATTAGCTTAGGGGGAGGAGGTAGGAACGAGGAAGATGTTTAATAGAGGGGAGTAGCCTACATATATTTGTTCATTAATTAACAGGTTATTATTTTTAAATTTGTTTATTGTTAATTCTTCTTGAACATTGATATTTTATACGGTTTATTTTCATAATGTACTATTTCAAAATCTTCATTGACGTTGTGAGTTTCATTATTTAAGTGATTTGTATAATTTAAGTCCGTTTTCTTATTAATGTAAGAATGTTTATGCTCTTTAATTCTAATTTTAAAATTTCTGTAAGTTTTCCTTATATAAAACATATTGCAAGATTTACATTTGATTTTATACACGCCTGATTTATTATTTTTGTCAGTTAGATCTTTATTGTATTTTAGGTATTTACTTAACGTATTGTTAGTTTTAAAGGCTAGTTTACAATCATTTTTGTTTAATAAAGATGACAATTGTTTAGTTGGATGCCCTTAATGTGTTAAAATTTTATAGTTTTGTTTTTCTTGTACTTTAGGGTATATTTAGTTTATCACTTTTTTATATAGCATCTTTTTTAATAACATATCTACTGTGTGTATGTTATAGTTATTGTTAATTGCAATTTATTTAATTATTAAGAGTTCTTTTTCATAATCTAGGTTTAACATAGGGGTGTTTATTAATCTACGTAGAGACCAGTGGAAAAGGGCTAACTTGTGTTAAATTGGGTGGCAAAATTTATTGTTTATAATTATATCAGTATGGATGGGTTTCTGATAAATAGAAAAAATATGTTTATTTTTTGTTTTAGTGATTGTAAAGCCCAGAAAATTATTTTGATTATTTATTTCAGTTTCATGAGTGAATAAACAGTATATTGAGAGTTAACATAGTGTGTTTTCATTTCAAAATCATAACAGGCGGGCTAAAAAGTTCGTAGGCTGATCCATAGATGACGCTACCAGTATCAAATCCATATGATTTTTAGTTAGCCCTAACCTTCAAAAGACGCGTGTGTAAATTTGACATCTATTGCACTATTAGTAACTGAGTTATAGCATTTCTAGTGAAAGAACATTTCTTACTTTGAAAAAATGGATAAAAAGGAATTTTGTGTGTTAATAAAGCATTGTTTTTTGGTGAAAAAAAATACTGTTGAAACCAAGGCTTGGCTTGATAAACATTATTAGGACTTTGCACCAGAAAAATCAACCGTAGAAAAGTAGTTTGCTAAATTTAAACGAGGCGAAATGAGCACCGAGGACGATGCACGCAGTGGACGCCCCATAGAGGCTGTTACCGACGAAAACATCAAAAAAGTCCACAAAATAATTTTTGATAACTGTAAAGTGAAGTTGATTGAGATAGCTGAGCTGAGACCCTAAAGATATCAAAGGAACGTGTTGGGTCATATTTGGATATGCGAAAGCTCTGTACAATGTGGGTGCTGTGCGAGGTCACAATCGACAATCGACCAAAAACAACAACGGATCAATGATTCTAAGCAGTGTTTGGAGCTGTTCAATCTTAATAAATCCGAATTTTTGCGTCGATATGTGACGACTGTAAAATTTTATTTTTGATAGATTCCTGTTTGTAATTAATGGATTTTTTAATATGTAATTCATTATTTGTTTTATATGTACTAGACTTTCACTATCTGTTTCTAATATTTTCCCAACTTTTTTAGAAATACCTGAAAGATGCCCATCGATACCGAGGAACTCGTTGATGAACTATGTCCCTGGTTTAATTAATTTCGAAGTAAAATCACTTTAAAGACAGTACTTAATTGTTAAGTGCATCGAGACAAAACTGTGAACCGGAAGTACAGTGCACTTTATCCTTTAGGATAAACAATTGAACATTGTGCATGCCTAAATACATGTTGAAGGAAGCGGTAACAACACTTTTAAAGAGTATTGTACGATGAAAGAAGCGGGTTCTCATTACGTGGTCGTATAAGTCGCTGGGTGCTAACAATAGCGTAAGTTACGGCACTTAAGTCATTATGTCAAGCGGCAGTGGCAATTATTCTGCAGTAAAATGAAGTGTGAATAAAATTATAATTGTAAAGTTAATTACGTTGTTTAACGGAAGATTGTAGGAGATTTTATTACCTTTTTATGATATTCCGAATTAATATGGGTCCAGGAGAGAATAACCAACCAAATTTATAATATAAATATCAATATAAATATGGAATCAACAGAAACAACTACTCCGAGGGCTAATACCCCTACCAGCATTGAATTACGCTGTTGATTCCGATGGATTCTTAGACGAAGATACAACATATTCGAAAAAGAAGAAATTAAAATTTTTATTCGTCTAAATCTTAAGATCAAAGATTTCACATTTAGAACGCGTCCTACCAAGTAGGCTCAACGAACCGAAAGCCACGACCGGTTTCGACCTATCGGGTCTTATCAGGTTCGCGAAGATCTTAATATTTAGACGAATAAGGATTTTAATTCCTTCTTTTTCGAATATGTATTTTTTTTGTTTACAATATTATTATTATTACCTTAAATATCGTAAATCTCTAGTTGTTTTACATCCAAGTTCATTTCAATGCAAATTAATTCATATTAGAACTGATAAAAATTAAAAACGCTGTTATTACTGATCAACTTGTACGTACTGTCTGTAATTTTCTACTTAATATAAATTATTTAGCATATTCAAAAAAGAAAAAAAGAAAATCCTTATTCGTCTAAATTTTAAGATCAAAGATCTCACATTTCGAACGCGCACACCTGATGAGACCCGATAGGTCGAAACCGGTCGTGGAATATGGCTTTCGGTTCGTTGTGACTACTTGGTAGGATGCGTTCCAAATGTTTACATTTTGATCTTAATATTTAGACGAATAAGGATTTTAATTCCTTCTTTTTCGAATATCTTATATCTTCCTTTATGAATTCATCGGAATCAACAGTGTAATTCAATGCTGGTAGGGGTATTAGCCCTCGGAGTAGTTGTTTCTGTTGATTCCATATTTATATTTATATTTATATTTATATTTATATTTATATTTATATTTATATTTATATTTATATTTATATTTATATTTATATTTATATTTATATTTATATTTATATTTATATTTATATTTATATTTATATTTATATTTATATTCATATTTATATTTATATTTATATTTATATTTATATTTATATTTATATTTATATTTATATTTATATTTATATTTATATTTATATTTATATTTATATTTATATTTATATTTATATTTATATTATAAATTAGGTTGGTTATTCTCTCTTGGACCCATATTAATTCGTAATACCATAAAAAGGTAATAAAATCTCCTACAATCTTCCGTTAAACAACGTAATTAACGTTACAATTACAATTATTATATTATTTATTTATGGTAGGACGCGTTCCAAATGTGAGATCTTTGATCTTAATATTTAGACGAATAAGGATTTTAATTCCTTTCTTTTGAACAAATTTATAATGTTTATGAAATTTCTCTGATGAATATGTGGTATTTAATAAAAGTGGAGACGACCACAACCTTTTTAAATCAAGTATCCTAAATTTTATTGTATTTTTAAAATGTAAGATTTTATTGTAGTATGTAGGATTTCACGGCCGGCGTCTTACAAATTATGATGATTTTCCAGGCTTGAGGGCCGTGGTCTAATGATCCTTTTCTAATACAGATATTGACAGTTTGGATGGTTGTGCTTTTATGAAAGACCATTTTTATTAATCCTGGATGACATCACACAAAAATTAGTCGTGTGTTTCGTATATTTTACGATACGTACATTAGGTATTAAGTTAAACGTTCAGAAAACGTACAATTTCTTTAATTTATTGGATTAAAGTTTATTTTGAGCAGTATTTTGAATCCCTGTCGATGCAATTAAAATTTTTATATTTGTTTTTCAATTTTCGTATTATAAGCTATTAGTTCTCCTATAAACCATACATAAGACCTTATAAATCTTGATTTTGTTTTTATTTTTAGGCAAGGGAGAAGGGTTTATTTACTTTCCTATGATTTAAAAAAAATTAACAGGGGTAGAAACACATTAAAATTAAAAAGTTGTATTTAACAACTCTGTTTCGGGATATGAACCCATTATCAAGAGTTAATAGATACGCAATTGGTAATTGACCTGCCTAGATTACATTTATTTACAGAGATAACACTTACACCAGTTTTATTTAAGAAAGTACTTTTTGTGGCTCAATTCTTGATAATAATAAATAAAATTATAGTGAATTTTGTCTTTTTTATGGCTATAGTGCAGTTGCTATAAAATAAGATTTTTGTCAACTACTGAATGATTACAGCCATTGCTTTTTTGCTATGCTTTTATAATTGTTTCATTATCGTAGTTATTTTTACTTAGTGTAAATTTCAATAGTCTATATATGTAGCTATGAAGTCTTTTATTTGTCGAGTTTAATTGAAATGTGCATGTATTAGTTGGATTTCTGTATATGTCATAATTTAGTTTATTTTTATTAATTGTAATATTCTTGTTTAAAAAATAAACAACTATTGTTGCCTAGTTCTAAAATGAATCTGACACTACTATTAATGCTGATATGCTTTTATAAAATTGTCAACAATCTTTTCTTAACATGCTTTGAAAATTCTAAAAATAACGGAGGTTATAAGGTGCTAAAATTAAGTGACCATTCTGTATGTTTTAACAAACCCCCAAAAGTTGCTAAGAGTTATCCCTTATCTGTATATAACGATCGCATTTGAAGCGATACTGTGTTATTGCCAGTTTTCATTATCCTCCCAACGATCTGATAATGGCGGGAAATTTACATACGATCTCGACCGTTAATTTAACTTCAGGAGGTAATAATTGTCATTATCACAGCTGCGAAATGTCTTACGTAAAACTTTAATTGAATTGAATTGAAACACAATATACTGTATAGAGTGCTAGAAACATTTAAAGAGCAAAAGTCATTCCGATATGATGTCATTATCAGGGGCGAACTTAGGGCGCTAAGTACTGATTGTAGAAACTGATATTCAAACACATACAAGAAGTGATCTACAATACCTTACCGTTTACTAGTAACTTACTTCTACCTAATATTCAGCATGATGTTGAAATGTTTTCGACATTCACTGACCATCGTATTATTTATGATTAATCACAAAAAAACGTTTTTAAATGTTTCAAATACTCGACATATGTTTCGACTTATTGGGTCTTTTTCAAGAGTAATTTGCTTACTTGGTAACATTGTTACCGAAAAGTGCTTCAGACGTTTAGTATCGTGCTTTGGCGATGGGATTTGAGCTATTTGCACAATTTATAAAGATAAAATAATAAATATAATAAATAGTCAATAGCCACAAGCACGACGTGACAACGAAAATTACAATTACGAGGCATGCTTTTTAAGTAACTACCGTTTTGAAATTAATAAAATAAGTGCAAAGATATCGTAATAATTTTATTTTTACATGAAAGTCTGTACCTTAATCTACTTTTCTACATAATTTTCTTCAATTTTGAGGCATTTGTCATAACGTTTGACCAATTTTTGAATACCGTTCTTATAGAACTTTGCCGCCTGACTTGTTAACTGTTAACCACTGCATCACAACTGTTTTTAATTCGTCATCCATCGTCTTGAAGACGCTAACCGCCCAGATGTTTCTTCAAGTGCAGGAACAAATGGTAGTCACTGGGCGCCAGATCAGGGCTGTACGGAGGATGATCTAAAGTTTCCCATTAGTTTCTTCATTAACGACCGAAGGACGCCCACTTCGTTGTTCATCATGCACATTTGTGCGGCCATCTTTAAATGCTCTCACCCACTCATAATGTTTTGTCCGTAAACTGCACAGATCTCACGATCTCACGATGAATATCAATCGGTTTTAGTCCTTTAACACTAAGGAATCGTATAACAGCCCAGACTCCCGACTTCACAGTCGGCGGGACTCACGTTTATCGGAGGCATCTTAAACAATCAGTAAACAACGTAAAAAATTGCGAATCCAGACTGTAATGGCGTCAGTACATAGGTGAGAGATGTAGGTACTCAGTGCGCATGCGCGGAACGCTGACCGCAGCGTTGCGGCGGCAGAATTCCAAAACGGTAGTTACTTAAAAAACATACCACGTAAAATCGTTTCTGGGTTTCATTTGTTCACTTAATAGAAATATAGGAATCTAGATACAATTGAGAAAAACTGTAGAATAAACTTCTATTAAAACCAATTATGCTTTGCATTTACTTATTAAATGTGTCTTGTTAGTAAAATCAACTCTGTATGTGTGTTCAGTTTATACACTGCCCAGTCTATTTGCCTAAAATAGATACCCGGTTGTTGTGCAATAAAATATTTATTTGTAACTGACGCATGAACAGATAGAGGCGTGTTCGACGATCTATTTTCTTTTCCTGACTTCTCCCCTAATTTTAAACAAAAACCGGAGCACGTTTCTTTTTTGTCGGCCGGAGATTCAAGTTTAATGTCAAAAGAACGAACGTTCGTGGTGAAACAGATTCGACAGCTCTATTTCGGGCTCGACCGGGAGACCCCAACCACATTTATTTTCAAACCCTGCTAACAACGTTTAAGAACACAAAAGCTCGACCATTTATTATGTCTTCCAACGAATTACAGAACACAACTCACTTCGCTGGAACGCACACACTTTTTCCAAACACTATTAAATATTCACGACAAACTTGTTCGTTTCCTGCTTAAATAAATGCTCATGTTTTCAAACAAAAAAGAAATAAAAGAAAGACATAATTAAATGTTATTTAAAATTGATCATCTAATATTATTTAATATGTATATTAATAGCATTAGAGCATAATATCTATAATAATAATATAAAAAAGTTTAGTTGGAACATTAACATATTTTCTCGAACGAAATAAATAAACTCTTAAATTAATTTTAGAAGAATTGGAATGAAATAAAAACATTTGAAATAAGAAATTAATTTGAAATTACGACACTTCATTTGAATTAATAATGGATATGATTTATGACATAAGTTACATATTATTATAAACCAAATAACTGTCTTTGATTAATTATCCAATCTTGGATTAATTATTTATACTCTTCATAATAATTATTTTCTGATTTGCAATAAATGAAGAAATTTCGTGTAAAAAAGTATATAAAACTATTGTATCTGCTTTGAGCGCCTTTTAATGATTTAAATAGTCCCTGTAATGACCTTAAAATACATAAGAAATACTCAAATGAAGAGCTAGGTGCATGGCTGCTGTCCCTCTGCCAGCGCAAGCGAATTGCCATGACAACATGACGTCTGCGGCAAATTTGCAAGCCTAGCGCTCCCCACCCGTCGCCGAATATGGAAGAGATCGCTAGTCTACTGCACCTGTATTGCATGTATATATTAATTATTCGTAGGCGCAGGGCAACAAATGCTTTTTTCGGGGGTCTCAGGAATACTTTCTATTTATCAAGTATAGATATTTAACTCATTCATATTGTAACGAATTTTCTAGTTTATTTATTTATTTAACAATTATTTAAAACTATTTATTTAATCACTTAAACAATACTAACAAACTTAAACTACTTATTTATCTGACAAACAATAATGTACTTATCCAAAAAAGAAGGAATTAAAATCCTTATTCGTCTAAATTTTAAGATCAATGATCTCAAATTTTGAACGCGTCCTACCAAGTAGGTCGAAACCGGTCATGGGATATGACTTCGGTTCGTTGTGCCTACTTGGTAGGACGCGTTCAAAATTTGAGATCATTGATCTTAAAATTTAGACGAATAAGGATTTTAATTCCTTCTTTTTTGAATATGTTATATCTTCGTCTAATAATACATCGGAATGAACATTGTAATTCAATACTGGTAGGGGTATTAGCCCTCGGAGTAGTTGTTTTTGTTGAATCCATATTTATATTTATATTCGTATGTTAATAATGTACTTTATTTGTATCACCTTGTATCTCGTCGTTGAATATTTATATTACACGTCCGGAAATCAACTGTCTGTCTGACGAGAGTATTTATTTACCGAGAAAAATTACTAGAAAACACGCGAATATATTTCGACCGCTTTCCAAAGAATACAACTTGTTATGACAACAGAATATTCTCGAGCCTCTATTGTTCGACATCGATTTTTCTCAACATGAAACGCGCCGCCTTCGAGTGAATCAGCGCTAATCGATACACCGCACACACGTACACGTTCGTTACAACATTGTTTGAGACATATTCTAAGGTATATTCGAGGTTATACTGTACCGAATTCTAAGCTTATTTTCACAAAGGTTCTTTGCAAATCATTGCCTATTTTTGAAAGTACGAATTGCTACTGACTTTATATAATGAAAACTTTCTGTAACGAAATAAACTTCTCGAAGACGACTCTTTCATATTTTATGTAAAACGGTGGTACGTATGGGCAATAAGTCACTACTGAACAGCAATGACCGCCAGATACACGACTGTATCAGACGTGATTGTATCGACCGGAATTATTGTAATTTGATCGAGTCGAGAGTCGACAGTCGATAGTCGAGAACAAGTGGCTTGTGTGCGCTTTTCTAAAGTTTAAGGATATGCATGAAATTAGATGAGGAAAATTAACATAATGACTCAACGGTGCCTATCTGCGATACATGATTCTGTAGCTTTCGTAAACCAGGTCAAAAACTTTTGACCTTTAACTCTTTATTGCGTACAGGTGTGTCGAGGTCGGCACCGGTCAACTATGAAACTATAATAGTTACGAATCGTACGTGCGTGAATATTACCTTCTTTTTTTATTCTCGTCATAGCCATTATGTAGCGAAATCAAAACGGTAAATTTTGCAATCACCTCCTTCGAACAATTCTCTAATTGTTTAGTGCAGCATTTATGATCGTGAGATATATGTTACTTGATTAATGTCGATCATGGTAATCGGCTACTAAATGTTCGACTCCGTACTGTAATGAGTGTAGATGTAGATGTAGATTCGTGCAAATTTTATTTTGTTTTACACTTCTAGTGTTATTTTTGACACTAGAATATCAAATTGCGAGTTTTAACATGAAGTAATTTGATAAAAAATAAATGTAACACTCCTTAATAAAACAAACGGTAACGATACCAATTAAAAATACTGTTTTGTAAATACTTCAATTTAAGTCGCTTCTATCATTCCTTGATCTCTACTGGAGTGTTTTTACGTGTGACTTGTCTTCTGTACTTAAAGATATTTTTCAACTCTTTAACATTATCACATTGTTGTGTTTACAATTTTTTTAGAACAATTGGCTTAACATTCATACGTCAAATTTTTTGACTAGAATAGCGCAGGGAAGAATGGAAAAAGGGCGGAAGAAATATTATGAGAAGACCAATTCGGGTTTGGAAGAAATAGAGGATCACGTAAGACCATCTTTACTTTACGGGAAATTAGAACAAACTGGATAGCTCAAACCCCAACAGAATGCTCTTCAGTCCCTGAAGAAGGTAATTTTGTTACCAAAAAGTGCTTCGGACATTTTGTGTCGTGTTTTGGCGTTGGGGTTTGAGCTATCCAGTTTGTTCTACAACTCCACCAAAGTTTCCAACATTTTGATTACGGGAAATTGTAAAGAAATTGATTAAAAAGGGAAAGAACGTGTAAATAGAATTCGTAGATCCAGAAAAAGCTTTTGAAAATGCTAAATTCGAAAAGATGTTAAATATACTTAAAAATATAAAAATGAGATACAGGGATAGAAGAGTTATACATACTTTGTATAAAGAGCAACACGTAGTTATAGAATTTGGGCAACAATGTAGAAACGTAAATCAAAGAATCAAATATCAGATAACTCATCTGGATGGAAAAAATCGCTACAGACATAAAAGAAAGAATATCACACGGTCGAATAGCCTATAACAAAATGAAACTCGAAAAAGGATTTTAAAAGTGTATATTTGGAGCACGCCTCTATAATGGTTCGAAACGTGGACGATGGGACGATGGAAAGAGTTTCAAATGTTAGAAATGTGGAAGATTTAGAACAAATAATAAAACAAAGGGAGTTGTAGAAGCTAATAAGAAAAAAGAGAGGTATAGGTTAGTAGGATACCTTCTAAGATATGAAGGGGTAGACAGAAACAGATTAGAAGTAACGAAGGAAATAAATGTAAATGTAAAGTAAAAGGTTTTGATTAGATTACCTACTGTTCGCAAATATTTTGTGTTATATGTTCTATGTTCTAGTTTCAGGGAAATTCGAATATTGGCTCAGGAAGGAAAGATGGAATGGAGGTGCGTGTCCAACCAGTCTTAGGACTAACGACTCTATGATGGATGATAAATGGAAGTACCCATTTATCAAAACCTACCTCAAGATTTTTTCCAAATTTTTAAGTAACCTTACGTAAAAATCGTAGAAGAAGACGTTATTAAGGAGGGGAGCACATTTTTAAAATATAGAAAAAGTCAGGTTTTTACTCAAAAACATGTACAAAAATAGAATTTTCTGTCAATTCTTTGGTGAACTATATATATTGTTTAGTTACTTTCGGCACAATCCTTATACTTTCTTCATTTTATTGTTTACAAAATTAAGTACATACCCCTGCAGCACTTTTCCCCCGCTCTCATTGGGTCCAGGGAAACACTGGATATCCCACCAAGTTTCAAGTTTCTTCCATATTCCGTCCCTGTTGCTACTTACTAATAGTTTTTCAATGAATCGCAAAACGATAAATTACATCTCGCAACTCATGAACAGACTTGTATATCACCTGAAAATAGTTAAATAATAATAATAAAAATCGTTAAGACACAATTCGACTTACTTAGATACATTTGTTGTATTTCTCTTTATGAATTTTTCAAACTGAACCGCACCGTTTTTATAATTCTGTGTAGGTCTATACCTACTATATTTTTATTTGGCTGGTACTATCATTATGATAAATAGAAACAAGGTTTGTCATTTTAAAAATTATGTCGTTCATTATATTTCAGTTAAATAAGCAATTCATTTAATTAACGGTTGGAGTTGAGAACGGGAGTCTTGAAATTTTGCAGGAACATCTGTTTTTACTTAAAAACAAAGGGCCTAGATATCTAAAAGACTTACAGCGACTCAGTATAGATGAAGTTGAAAACTCTTTCTTTTGTTATATTTTTTTCTGTGGTTGTGTGCTTTATCAACAGTCGGTTGTCGTTGGGTTATCCCAATTTGAAATTCCACCAATTCAACGATTTGCTGTATAGCTTTTTTTTCTATTAACACATTTAAAACTAAATACATCTGAAAATGATAGAAATCAAAAAGCAAACATATTATCGCGTATTTGCTAACAACTGTCACCAATATCGCGTAATAAATACAACTGTTATTAAAACTGTCCCGCCAATTTCACTAAAGCTTATTTAAAATAACTTCATTTGTTGTGGAAGCTTTTAGAATGATATCTCTCCAAGTCTCTAGTATTTTCTTTGAAATTTCGGCAATCCACCTTACAAATATTCATGTTTCTCGTAAATTGCCTACTCGTATGTAACAATATTTTCATGTACGGTCTGTTTTACCATAACATAATTTCTTTATCCTCAAGGAAGGGAAATCTTTAAAAGACACCCCCGAAGAGAGGGGTAGTGTCGGATTCGCCGAGGCGCTTACTGACTAAAACCCCTCAAGAAGGGAGATCAACCGGAAGGTTATGCATCCCTGGGATAGTTGAGAACGGGAAATGGATTTATTGTGGCGGGGGGTGGGCATTTTGAGGAGAAGGGTGACGGTGGTTCACCTCAGATGGATTGGGTGGGCACTCGTGATAAAAAAGCGAAACTAGGATTAAGCAAAGTGTGGCAGTTCAGAGTAGAAGGTGACAAGGGCTTCTAAAACGGTCGTTTTGTTTAGGACCGAAGTCGGATTTGAGTGATCTGTCACTGAGGCCCGGAGATTTGCCTCGAATTTGGTTGCAGCTTCGGGGAGCGAAGGTAAGCCGGTTTCCTTCAGAATTTGGGAGTTTCTGATGAACCAGGGGTACTCGAGTGCGGAGCGAAATATTCGCATGTAGGTGCCTTGCAAGATTTTAAGAGTGTGGGAATGGCAGCCCTATATGGGAATGGCGTAGGAGCAGATGCTCCTGAAAATTGCGTTGAACGCACGGATATTGATTTGCTGGGAGATTGAACTGTTGTGGAAGAAGGACTTGAGAGAAATAAAGGCGCCCAGGACCTTGGCACGGGTGGTTTGTATTTGTTGTCGCCAAGTGAGCTTTCTGTCGAAGACGACGCCAAGATAAGTTACGGAATTGCTCCATTTGATGGGGTGGTTATTTACGGAGATGGGAAGAGGGGTTCGGTTTGTATGGGAAAAGACAATTGCTTCCGATTTGGGTTCGTTAATGTAGTTTCCATCTACGGTACCAGTTTAGGAGCAGGGGTAGAAACGTGTTGAGTCTAGCGGTGCAATGGCAAATGGTTTTGCTAGAATTTATAAGGGCGATAACAGAACATCAACCAACCTACCTATTGCCTATAAACACCGTTTGATTAATAAATACAAACAGTGTATTGAACGCCATCAATAGATGGCATGCTGATGAGAACCAGTGAGTTCGAAATCGCGATTCCAGGTCTGGCAGTTTCGACAGAATATTAACCAAGAACGTATTTTTATTTTTATTTAGCGAATCGGTTTATTTTATTTCATCCAAAGTTTGCAATAGTTATACAATTATACACTTTTCTATATTAATTGTAACCTTATTTTCTCTTTTTGTTACGCCACTGGACATTTCCCATCTTCGTGGCGGGCACATGTTTTCGATGACGATTGCATTACCTACTGTAGATATTAGATGATCGGGAAAAGTTGTTCTTCAAGTTCTGATTCGCCCAAGCTACACCTGACACACATCAAATGAAAAAGTGATTTATATCGTGAGCAGGACCGAACGCGACGTGCTGCAATTAAAAGTGATCGCGTAATTATATACCAGTTTCTACCACAACTTGGCTCACTATAAGGTATAATAATGATACCGTACAGAAGTCGTATTACAATAGAAATTTCGCCACTTTATATTCCCACAAAGGCAACTACTTAAGATAGATAGATATAAGAAGGGAATTAGAATTCAAGTTTTCAACTGTATCACTCACAACTAAATGAAACATGACTTTACAAATAATAATATGTTAACAAATACGGTACCCTACGAGTCTCCAAATCATCAAAAAATATTATTAGAAACGCATTTACGCTAAGCCAAAAATCAGAAATGTTTTATCCCTATACTGGTAAAATAGAAAAATACAAATAAGTTGATAGTTGATTAAAAAATATTATATTTATTATCTTCTGTAGCAGCTAAAATCCACTAGATGGCAACAATTGCCTCTATGTTATTATTAGATTAAAAAATTCATATTTGTTTATTTTTAAATTTAAGCAATTATTAAACACTTTCCACTTTAGTATACACTGAAAATTTTTCATAAGTTTATATTATCAGTAGCTAATGCAATAAACAAATAATGTTTTCTTTAATGTTTTCATGGAAGAGGGGAAATCTTCATAGAGACCCAGCCGTCCGTACCATTGGGTAGTGTCGGATTTCCGAAGAAGATGTCCTCGGACCTACCGACTAAAATTCCTCTACCTCAGGCCGTTATAGGACCATTGATGGTCCTCTTCAGCCGGTATAAATGATAGAAATGTTTGGTGGTTTATAAAAAGTAACACATTTCATCAGTAAATCCCAAATACCTATAATCTATTTGTATGTCAATTATATTATAAGTTTTTTTGGGTGTTTAAATCAACCACCTACCAATAAATCTCCATTAATTTATTGTATTCTATTTTTATTTATTATATTTTATAAGAATATGTTCACAATTACAGAAAACTGTTCTGATTCTATATTAATTTGCATGTTTAATGTCACGTTGAGTATTGCATTTTAAACAAATCGACCGACAAAAGATTTTTGAAAGTTCATTATAGTAGGACAACTGTTTTATAAAAAGTTGACTGCCTAGTGCCTAGCTATATACATTAGTTTAAATACATACTCACACTACCAAAACAGAATAACAATGAGAGTAATAATATAACACATCGATAATGTAATTTATTCAAATAGTCTTTTTATACGACAAAAAACTCATCAAGGTTTCCTGTCAATTTTACTATTTGCTCCAGATAACGGGTGTCCGACAACAGATTTTACACTTAAGCTAACAACAAACACTAAAACATAAATGCAATTAACATTAATTATGTATTATCTTACATGTGGTGTTATAGGAGGATGATAACAAAAACGTGGCTAGAAAAGGTTATAAGTGAAGAGGTATTAGAAAGAGCAGGAGAATAAATTCCTATGGAGGTCGATAATAAAAAGGGGAAATATGGAAATGGACTGACTAAAATTGCGTCAATGCAAACATTCTTACAATCTTGACCCCAAGTCAGTGAAAACTCACTTGCAGAGGCCTACACTGATACATGCAATTTTTTTCTGTAGGTCCCTTTTTTGTTGATGGCGAATTCCTGGTGATCTAGGGGGTTAGTCTATATCTTCAGAACCACTTAATAAAGTTCCCGAAAGTATGATCTTGCGTTTCTCCGTCGAGATACTACTTATATATTGAATTTTTCACCTTGTATATTGGGTGAATGTTTAGTTATACAAAATGAATAAATATATCAACAGAATAATTTGGTTATTAACTGTTAAGTTTGTATATATCAACTTGTATGAGGTGCCAGAAGGGCGGTTTGTCATTCCTTGTCTTGACTGACTTATGGTTTGTATTAAAAAAAGGGACCTAGTTGGTCTGGATAATTTAGTCAACACTTTATATGGTGGTAAAACTTCATGTGTTCTTATAAGAAAATGGTAAGTATTTATATTTATTTCTTAGTTTGTTCACTGCAGGGTCTCTGAGTGGTCTTAAAATGTCGAATACAGATATTATATTTTATTAAAAGCTCTACATTGTGTAGTTTGATTTTTTTTTTCGCATAACCAACCCAAAATCCCAACACGATACTTGGTCCTATCCTGCTAGAAGTGTGTTCTATTATTGTAGCCTAGTTACGTAGCTCTTGTTAAAAAAAAAACAGTTTTCCAGTATCGTGCAGTGTTTTCACTCTCCGTTAAAAAAAAGACCGAAACTGCGCATCAAGCAATGGTTCTCTGGCTGAAGAGGGGCTTTTGATGGACTTCTTTAACTATGAATATTTCGCTTATTGACGTATCCTCCAATGTGAAAATGAGCCTCGTTACTAAACAGAATGTAACCTAGGCGCACATAAGTAGAAAATCGTTTTGGAACGAGCTTTATCGAAACTACCAGATACGGATCGCGATTTCGCTCTTGTTAGAAGCTCATCAGCGTGCCATTGGCAGTCTTGATAAATTACTGACCAAGTCGAAATGTTCGATGTCTCGATAAATTTCTGACCAAAAGCATAATAATTGTTATTGTTAACCTTTGCGTGAATTCACGTAAGTAGGTAGCGTTGTTGATTTAGCTGGACAAGTTTAAATACCTCCGTGAGGCCTTGTCTAGTTTAATATCTTCTGTAGCAGCTAAAGTCCACTAGATGGCAGCATTTGCCACTATCTTGCTATTATATTAACTGTTCTTTACGGAACATTTCGACTTGGTCAGTAGTTTATCGGTGCCCACCCAACTCATCCGAGTGGGCCACCGACCACAACCACCCTTTACACCACCCCCCTTCGCCACTCTTAACCCAATCCCATTCCCAACCTTTCCTGGGGACGTATAACCCACGGGTTGCCCTCCCCACTCGGGGAGGGGTTTTAGTCGGTTAGAATACGACACTACCACCACCTTCGGGGGTGTCTCTGAAGATTTCCCCTCCTCGAGGATAAAAACAAAAAAAACAGTAATTTATCGACACTGCCTATGGCACGCTGATAAGCTACTGACAAGAGCGAAATCGCGATCCGTGTCTGGCAGTTTCGATAAATTTCAGAGCAAAGACATAATAGTTGTTATTTTCATTAGATTATTTTAACTACACTCATTATTAGAACATTTTCCTTTAGTTATTTTAAAACACCAGAAACAGGATTATCATTTACATTCCGAGTTCAATAGTAAAATGCCTATCTATATTTCAAGTGAGTTCAATATCTACTGTTGCTAACTTCAATCGCTTTTATATTTATTAGACTCTTTATACTAGGAAATTAAGAAAAAATATAAAAACGCGTTCTCCTGTGACCATAATATGCAGCCGTTACCACTGGCCTCCACTGTCTTTACACAAAATTTCATTTTAACTAATGTAAATGTATCTAACGCAAGTGACCTCGATTTTGTACTAAAAGAATTAAACGGAAGACGTTGTTGCGCAACATCTGGGTAGTAATAGTAAAAAAAAAATTGCATAGAACGCGAAAAAGAGCTGCAAGTGTTCGCCGAGTTTTCAAGTCGATATTGTATTACGACAGGAAAAGTTTATGTTCGTTGCGCGTGCCGACCAACAGAACTGATAGTGGCAGCGAACGGGCCGCTTTATCTTGGCTGCAATTATATTCGACCCAAAAAGATTGCCAACTTTTCTTTTTCTCAAGTGCGTTCGGTGTCACTGAACCCTCGAACACAGATAAATCACCATGTATAGTTAGTTGTAGTTGTAGTTGTAGTTGTAGAATAGAGTATCGCAGTAACGTTTAAAATGCAAATAATGGCATACGGCAGTCGATTACAAATTATTTGAATAAAAAAATCGTATAAATATACAGTGTGTCCCAAATTCAATTCTCACCATTGGAAACTGTATGAGCTGCAGAGTTGATTAAATGGAGAAAATTTTGGCAAATTTTATGCTGATTGCACTACCGCCCTGAAATCGCAACTATCTTCGATAGTCTGAAATTTCACGTTTTCTATTGTTTTCAATAAAGCTAAAGTTTTAAGACACATACATTTTATAATCACTGTTCACGCTCTGTAGATGTAACATCTAGAAGGCATTTTAAAGTCAAAACTTAACCTTTGTGTGCTTCACTACCACCAGCTACTCGTGCTGGTGGGCGGGCAGTCCCTCCGTCCTACACCTGTAGTGCAAAGCCGGAGGGTAGGGCGTAAGGCCCTCTTTAGCCTCCTTTCAGGAATCGTGGGAATGGGTGGGTGGTGTAGTTAGGGTGAGAAAGATGAGTCCAATTATATGAAGATAGAAGAGAAATGAAAGATTATCTGTGGAATATTACTACCCTATCATTTGCTTAAGTGATCCAAATAAACCACAGAAAACTGGTATTAGAGCAGCCGGATCAAGATTCGAACCGATGACCTCTAAGCAGTGATCTAGAAGTGCGCGGCTCGGTTTTTAAAGTCAAGTGGCTGTACCCTTATATATATTTGGTACCTACCCTTTTGTTTATTTTGTACCAACACTTAAGTTTTGATTTGGTAAGAATGCCGAAAAGTTCGCTACAATGAACATCCACACATGAACAAGCACTTTTTAATAGATAATTTTATGGTATTATCAGCGTTTATGTTACTTTTCTAGTTTAGGCCCAACAAACATCATCTTTACATTTTCTTATGGAAGTCATATTGGATTGTCACAAATTTGCAATCAGCAATTAATTGCTATTAAAATGATGTATAATATCTATACATTTGTAAATGGCTTTATTGATTTAAACGCAGTTTTTTTGTTGTCTAATGATACGAGTAGGTTATGAAACAATAACCCTAATTACCTAACGTTTAATTTATTTTATTCAGTGTTGTTTCGAGATTTTGAAGAGAAGAAAATAAAAAACGCGAAATTTTTGATTTTTCAAAATATCTCTTAAACAATCAAAGATAGCCGCGATTTCTCTACGGCGATGAAATCAGCATAATAATTTCCGAAACTTCCTACATTTAACCAATTCTGTAGCTCGTACGGTTTCCAAGTTACCAATGGTGAGAATTCAATTTGGGGCACACTGTATATACTGTTACGTTACGATAATAAGGATTGGTTCAAAAATCCTGGATGGTCGTTAAACAAGACGTTGTTGTTCTTATCTCAGTAAATTTTAACTGAGCGTTTCACTTAATTATTGACTGCAATGTTGTCAATTTTATTCTTACATCAGAACGGTATTCAAATTAAATGTTAAATATTTTTTATAATATTTAATTATGACTTTTTCTTAAAAAAAATATAAATAGAAGGCAATTATAATTGGGTTTAGTATGTTATTTGACGTTATAATAACGTTGGTTGATTAAGAGGTTGGATAGTGGTAGAACATTTTAATAAAGTTAATAAAACACGAAAATTGTTGGTTTTACACTTATTTATTAGATACTCTCAGAAACAGTTTCTGTACGAACTCTCTGAAGATGGCTGTTATCAGTTGAAACAATTGTTAGAATATCTAATAAATAAGTGTAAAACCAATAATTTTCGTGTTTTCTTAATTTTATTATTTAATGTTATATACAATTAAAAATAAGAAAGCAGTAAGAAAAATATAAGAAAATTCTGACAATTATTTATAACAAAGTCAAGTATCACTTTAAAATGCACTCAATAGCAATAATAAAACTCATTGTGAAATTCGAAATTTTGGTATAGCAAAGTGTCATTTTGTCTGTTGCTAAAAAATCACACACATAAACACACACATACATGTTCATATTCACAACTATTCCCATGTAGATAGTCTATCTGAAATAGAGGAACAATTAATATATGTATATTGAATGAGCCCTGAAGATGTCACGCGTGATCAAAGGCGAAACGTCAAAAACTGACAATAAATTCATGTGCTGCAAACCCATAAACCTGAATAACCGGCGGCGCCTACGAAACTATCTATAACCAATAGTCCACATAACCTCGAAGAGCGTCCTTCATTTGTGAGAATGGCGAAAAACGTGCCAGGGTTTTCTTATCTTTTTGACGTAAAAGTTATTCGGATTATTGTTTTCAGTTTTTTTTTAGTGTTTTGTTTTTCATGATAGATATACCTACTTCTCAAAACTTGTAAGGTTATTGTTTTTTAAAAGTGACGATTTTCAATACATTTGTCAGTCTTCATTTTTTCAATGATATTGTGCTACAAGTATTACAACATGCATTTTTTATTTTATATTTTCACTACGATCTGTTAACATATTTTCTTCTTCTTCTACTGAACAAGAAAAAGCTGTATACTAAATACAGCTTGGGTTTCTGACCCAAAAATAGTCGATCTCGATTTCCCGGGAACTTATTTATCTATTTCAGAGATTCAGAGAAGGTAGTGAATAAAAATTTTTCATTCAAAACGAACAAATAATATGCTATATTTAATCAAATAAAACACACTATGGTAAGTTTTACCAACTTTATTATTGTTCTCGACAATATTGTTTTGAGCTATGTGCTCATTATCAAGAATAACGTAATACTAAAAATACGAATCTTACATGTCATTTATAGATAGCTTAAGATAAGGGGGGATGAAAAACTACCTAGTTCTAACTGATTATTTACAACACTTTCTTATTTTCTTAAGGCTTTATCTATTCCCAAATATTCATACAGAGATAATTTTCTACTTTTAGGTGTGTTTACATGTAGGTATTTGGTATTTTCTAAATTTAAATGATGGTTGAAGCTAATACAATGTTCACTAATTCCTGATTTAACATCTTTTTTAGAAATCGATTTTACATGCTCACTTATCCTAGTTTCAAAGGCTCGACCTGTCTGTCCTATATAGACAGCGTTACATTCATTACAAAATAATGGTATATATAAATAATGGCATATATAAATAATAGCATATATAAATTATTTTGTAATGAATGTAACGCTGTCTATACAGGGCAGACAGGTCGAGCCTTTGAAACTAGGATAAGTGAGCATGTAAAATTTCTAAAAAAGATATTAAATCAGGTATTAGTGAACATTATATTAGCTTCAACCATCATTTAAATTTAGAAAATACCAAATACCTACATGTAAACACACCTAAAAGTAAAAAATTATCTCTGTATGAATATTTGGAAATAGATAAAGCCTTAAGAAAATAAGAAAGTGTTGTAAATAATCAGTTAGAACTAGGTAGTTTTTCATCCCCCCTTATCTTAAGCTATCTATAAATGACATGTAAGATTCGTATTTTCAGTATTACGTTATTCTTGATAATGAGCACATACCTCAAAACAACATTGTCGAGAACAATAATAAAGTTGGTGAAACTTACCATAGCGTGTTTTATTTGACTAAATATATTCAGACCATGTTTCACAAAAAATGCACCCTCTATACTTTAAATTTAAAGAATATGCTGTTTATAATTTTATGTCTCCCATAGCATTAAAACACGCAGAGGGAGAGGAATTCAATTAAACACTGGCAGATTTATAAGGAAATTCAAAATTTCATTAAAATTAGTTTTCGTAATAAGCTAATAAAACCAAATAGGGTGAAAGTTTAGGGGATACCATGTAAAAAGGACAAGTATATTCTATATATACTAGATTGCACATCTAAGATATCCTACATCGACATCTGTATTTTCCTAATAAAATTTTGCAAATAATAATAATATTTTACAATAAAATTATTCCCTTAATAGCAAAATCGGTTGTCAAGAGACCAGCTGTAATCGTTAGTGTTCCTAGCCAATTTCCTGTACAAAACACTTTATACAGCTGTATTAAAGCATAAACAAGTGAGGTTATATTTAGGATATCCTTTTCACGAAACCATCAAGAGTCCAATTTCGTTTAATATTTTAAAGTGAACCGTGTATGTAACACTGGGTAAATACTTACACAAATTGTACGTACCTAATCGTAAGGGTAATCATTAGATTAATAAAATAAAATGACGTCTGTCTCTACTTGTTGTCATTGATGAAGCAAATTGTACCTAGTGGCCATTTTTTCAGCCTCATTTCCTCTCTGAATTTGCATGATTAGCGTCGATTTAAAAATACGGGACGACATTTCTTGCTACCAAGGTTAAATCGAGTTATTTGCACTCCTTGTATGTAGTACGCACGTAAGTATTTATATATGTGGATACGCGTATTAGCCAGTTTCGGTACGACGCGACACTTCACCGATTACAAAGTCGTCCTTTAATAACAAGAGAAAAGCAAAAACATATTCGATCCTAGTCACGTACGTGGGCAAATGCGAGAACGCCTCGTTGCAAATAATAACGTCGCTGCATGACCAACAGAAAAAAAAAACATTCGTTCAATTTACGTCAAAAACAATTCAATTTCATACTCGAGGACACCTTAAATAATAAAAGGTTTGTCAAAACCGTATTTGTACAGCTTTCAAGAAAGATAAGATTATTTTTTGTTTCTCAAATATGGATTTTACTATGATTAAGTTAGGTTAGGGTGCCCAAAAGGAGCAATTCGTCCTTTTCATTTGTAGAAGTTACTGGACATCCTTTAAAACCACTGAAAATATGTAAATGGATACATTTTAATACAAATTCAGTACGATGTTGTCAAAAAAGTAGTTTCCTATAAAAAAAGGAATAACGTGCACCGATTCATGTTATTTCTTTTTGTCCCCTTTTTCCCCGCAGACATAAGCCTGTCTACCTATAATTCTTAAATTAATAACTTTACTTGTAATTATAATAGGAGGCTGAATTGGTTATAATCTTTGCCAGATACCAATTAATTCTTTAAATTAGTTTTTAGTAATATTATAAAAAGGCTTTTTATATCTTCAATGTGGAATATGCCATTTTTATCAACCTATTTCATTAATTATCCGATTCTCTTATTTGGGGAGTTTTATTACAAGTATGTTGATCTAGGTTGATTATATAAAAATTTATCAAATTATTCTTCTTTTTTTAAAGTTTATATAACCATTTCAGTTTTTTGAGTTGTTTTCTTAATAATTTTAATTTTATATTTAAACAGCTTAAATGAGAGCATAATATTAAAGTAATATTAATTATTAAATAAATTTATGAAATGTTCATAAAAATATTTTGTGATGAAAACACATTGTTTTGCTGTTTAAACTAAATAAATAGAAATAATAACAGATTTTCACTGCTAAAGTTAAAGGTTAGAAATCTTTACTTGATTAACTTATTTCTTTAATTGGAGCTGTTATCTCAATTTCATCATTAACAGTAATGTACCTCTAATTTGGTTTCAATTAAAAATAAGAAAATAGTTAATAACTAAGGACAGGTCGATACTGGCTGAAATTTTTGCTTCTTATTTAAGATGAGCTAAATATTAACACCTTCTAAATGCAAATTAGATGTTATTTATAACTATTATCCTATTTAGTTCAGGTTAATGCTCCTTGATTTCATTCATGATAAAGCCCGATTAATAAAATAATAATAAAATTTATTGCTACTCTTATAAACTGGGTTACATTTAAGGTGTTGACATTAATAATAATTGGTAGAAGTAATGTAATTTCAACATCAAAAATTAAAAAAATTACTGCAATTAAGAAGAACTGAAGTGAGAGGGGGATCCGGGCGGAAGTTACTAGATCAAAACCACATTCAAATGGGGAATTTTTTATCGATCAGAAAAAGTTTTATTTGACATAACGGACGTTAATAATATTATTAGTGCCTTTAAAATTAATAAAAATACTCTGATACAAAAAGTTATTTTGTTGCTGATATGAAGAAGTCAAGTACATTCATTATATATAAAAACAAAAATAAGTTCTTGCTCAAGTAATTTATCGAAGCTACCAGACGTGGATCGCGATTTCGATCTTATTAGATCTCATCAGATTCAATAGATTACTGACTAAATCACTGAAGCTCGGTGTAAAGCGGATTTAAATAAAACGTTGATATGGCAGTATGTCACCACGTACGTACCCTTATTTACTCTTATCTGCACACACTAGCAAATTTTTGCAATTTATCTGCACCCGAAACAATGGTGATATTTACAATTTTACTATGCTACTATCAAGCGGATTGGTGTAGCGATTTTTATCATGTTGGTACTCGGGAGGTCCCCGCTTCGATTCCAGGTCCGCCTACTTTGATTGTGATTTTTTAGGTGTTTTCCTCTTCTTCCACAGATAATCACTGTAATTACTTCTCTTCTGTCATCATTTCGTCCGCCTCATCCATCTCTTCCTAATCACCACTCACCCTTATTTATGATTCCTAAATGAAGACTGAAGGGAGCCTTCCGCCCAACCCTCCGGCTTTGCCTCGTAGCGTAGATCGGAGGGACTTTCCGCTCACAAACACTGGTAGCTGGTGCGAATGAAAAACCCAAACGTTTTTTCTTTCTATTATACCCAACTGAATCTTAATTCTACATTCAGTTATGAGAATAGCATTATTTTAAATCACTTTGATCAAGGGCTTAGTAGTTCAAATATACCAAAACACTAAAGCACGTTTTGTCAATGACATTGTAAGAGGGCTGCAATTTATTTTTTGAATCTTAACAATAAGTGTTTACAGACGCTATCTGACGTTTCTAATTGAAAGTTTGACCTTTTTAACCATAACTTTCTTCATAACGTTTTGTCATTTGGGCACAACTTGTGTTATTTACAGTGACTTTAAAATTTTGTCTCAGCGAAAAAATGGAATTAACTCGTGAACATTTTCATGCGATGATTTTTTAAGACTTTCTAGGTGGATTATCAAGACAGAAGTGCATCAATCAACTTATTCGACTTTTGGCGATGAAGCCCCATCCTTGGTCACTGTGAAACGTTGGTACAAGTATAACGAATTTAATTGTGGCCGCAGTTCGTTCAAGGACAAAAGTCGTGGAGGTATCCAAAATCAGTTGTAGTGCCAAAAAACATAGATACTGTGCGCGAACTGATATTGCAAGATCGTCATGTGATTTATTGTGAGATTGAGTCATCCTTGGGCATTAATATGATCAGTATCAGTATAATATTGCATCAAGATTTAGTTGTGAAGAAGATTTGTTCGTGTTGAATCCTGCATAATTTGACAGAAGCTCAAAAAGATATTCGTGTCAATTGGTGCACAGAAATGCTCAAGAAACACAATCGCGGAGCATCAAAAGCTGTGTATAACATCTACACAAGTGATGAATCTTGGATCTATGCACATGAGCCCGAAACTAAACAGCAATCCACCGTGTGGATTTTCCAAGACGAGCTCAATTTGACAAAAGTGATTCGAAGCAAATGATCGCCTGTTTCTCCGGAATAATTGGACATGTGGCAACCGTGCCGTTAGAGCAACGTTGAATGGTGAATTCTGATCTGAATGGTACACAACTATTTGTTTGCCAGAAGTGTTTGGTCAAATACGAAGGATTATTGTTCATCATGACAACGCAAGCTCTCACACATCGACTAAAACAACCAACTATGTAACTGGCCAAAACGTCGAATTCACGGTTCATGCTCCATACAGTCCTGTTTTGTCACAAAATGACTTCTTCATATTTCCGCATATCAAGAATAAATTACGTAGCCAACGGTTTTCAGCGGCTAAAGCAGACGTTGGTACATTCAAAAACCATATTTTGGAGGTACCTCAATCGGTGTGAAAAAAGTGTTATGAAAATTGGATCGAGCGCATGCAAAAGAGTATTGATCATCATGGAGAATACTTCGAAAAACAATAAAGCCATTTTCGATACCTAATAAATTACTGTCTTTTCATTATTAGGCTCAAAATATAAATAGCAACCCTCGTATAGGTAGAGTTTAAGGCATTCCGTACAGACCACAGATAGCGATACCTTCACAAATAGGGGCATCTGTCATTTTAAGAACAACTAATAACAGATACCAAACTGAAAAAAGGTATAATGCAATTTTATTGTTATATTTTATCGCAAAAAAGATGCAGAATGTAATTTCCACTTTACAAACAATTCAAAAAAGAAGGAATTAAAATCCTTATTCGTCTAAATATTAAGATCAAAGATCTCACATTTGGAACGCGTCCTACCAAGTAGGCACAATGAACCGAAAGCCATATCCCATGACCGGTTTCGACCTATCGGGTCTCATCACATGAGCACTGGCAGAAAGGCCTTTACAGGCTATATTATAAATATAAATATAAATATGGAATCAATGCCGGTAGGGGTATTGGCCCTTGGAGTAGTTGTTTCTGTTAATTCCATATTTATATTTTAATTTCCGTAGGGTTTTTTTTTACTGGGCTATTCTACTTATTTTAGTTAATTTGTATCCAATTCTTTTATCACATTATGAACTGATAGCCGTTATTTTGTTTGTTTTAACGTTGACGTCATAATGGAAACGACCCATCGTTTCATTTCACATGATTGTTACGATTTCTGATACCTACAAATGAATATAATAGGCGGTATACCAATATTAATTGGTTCTCAAAAACTGACATGTACTCTACTGTAAATGCTTTTTGCTCTATAAATTACTATGTAAGTTCTTTAATTGTTATATTTAATTAATAACACTTTCTACTGTTCTCTATTGTTATATTAAACAATGAAGCAAATGAAACGTAAGACTGTCGCGACCTCCATTGTTGGCAATCGTCACATTTAGCTGTAATTAGGTTCTCGACGATGATGTTTTTTATCAACTACTTTAGATAATAAAAGAACACAACAACAGCGAAATCGTAATGACTAATGAATTAAATAAATGGCATTTGAGACAAACTAAATGTATGAGTATATTTTTATGGCTTCAAATGTAAACAAATACATTTCTCAAGTTTTGAAGTTTTGATAAAATGCCAAACTCCCTGATTTATTACATTCCCGCCATTTTCGGTAAATAACACATTCAAAGATATTACTCTTTCAAAACAGATTGGAAGGATTAAGCACAAAAATAGTAAACAAAACATCATTTTTATAAACAATACCTACGTTTCTCTAGACACATGGTTCGACCAATAAATATGTTATTATCATTAAAAGATCGAAACACAATAACTTAATATTAAATGAATTTTCCTCAATGATCAGTTACTTAATACCTATACTCAATATAAAACAAAAAATATTACACGTAACCATTGCGCCATTTCGGTAAATGATGTCATTCCAATACGGTATTAACAAATCCTTTGAAAATGCACACATTAAAATAATTTCGTTCAATTGCTTTGGCATTTTTTCTTAAAGAATAGTCTTTTTTACTACTATTTATTGAGTTATTTTAAAATTAGAAGTTTCAAAACACAAAATCGACAAAACATAATAACATTAAAGACAAATATCAAATGGCAAACGTTGCGGCAACATTCCAATTTTGTTGGTAAAGTTATCAACGAAAATTAACGACCAAGTTTCAACTTCACTACAAATTTTAATCTAGAAGAAACTCCTTTGCATTAATATTATTATTTCCCTGTGATAACGTCATTAGTCAGGAACAAAAAGGCTTATTAGCAAATTAAATAATATTAATAAAAAGAAAAACATTCTATTATCGTTATTTTCGTAATATATAACGTTAAAATCCTGATAAATTAATAAAATTTCCGTCGAGCAAGCACAAATTGTACACCTTTACTTATAAAGATCCCAGTATTCCCCTTTGTGGGGTTACCACTGGGGAAACCTTCAAAACGCATACAAAAATATAAAAGGTTATAGCAGATTCCTTGTAATTACAAGCAACACGTTATTTAAAATTGATTTCTTAAACTGTTTTCATCACCACTTAGACATCCATAATATAAATCTTTAACACTTCATTGTGTACAATTTTATCTTTAGGAATACCTTATCAGTTTCTTAAAGATATTTCTCACCTGAGTAAGTACTAGTTATTAACAGTCGTGGATCGCCATATACAATTTTTCAGTTATTCAATTTCGTTTAAGTGTGTATCATGTGTATATATATGCTGCATCGTCTATTTAGTTGAACGAGTAGATACCTTGGGTTTTTTTTGTTTTCGGGGAGGAGAGGAAATCTTCGAAAGACATTCAAACGCCCGTGCGACCGGGTAGTGTCGAATTCCTACCGACTAAAACCTCTCCCCCTCAGGCCGTTACAGGATCGCTTGATTGGGTCCTCATCAAAAACTTAACATGGTAAAACACACTTCTAATGTATATGAAATTCATTAATGAGCAGCAGATGACGGTAGATTGCGATATACTACCATACCCAGATAATAATAGAATAGATGATAGATAATGGAATTCGAGTCTCTGGATTAATAAATTTGACACATACATTTGGTCAGACACGAGAAAAAGATTGAGGTTTCCTTTTTCGGTATTATTTTTGTAAGTTTCAACATTTTTGGAATCGTAAAGTTTTCTGTGGTAGTAATATTCCACAGAAAATCTTTCTCTTCTGTCTTCATTTCACCCGTCTCATCTTTCTCTCCCTAACCGCACCACAACCCACCCATTCCCATGATTCCTGCCCTACCCTCCGGCATTGAATTCACTGTTGGTCGGAGGGACTACCCGCCCACCAGCACGAGTAGCTGGTGGGAATGAAACACAAAAAATTTTTTTTTTATCGGCGGGTTCCAATAACCAGGCGACAGAAGGCGAAAAACGAAGAGCGAAGAAGCGAAATATTAGACAAAATATACATAAATTATTAAATTGTGGTGTTTGAGAATTATTTAGCGCAAATAAATAGTTTTATAGTAAGAGTTGTATTAATTACGTGATATTGGGGACAGTTTAAACTAAGTGAGGTTACATAAAACAACAAAATTTGAACGCGTCCTAATAAGCGTCTCTAACTTTCTTGCTATAGCAGCAACTGCGTTCGCACCAAATCTGTCGGTGTCGTACGATTTTTCAATAGAGCCCCCACACCGAGAGAAGAAAGGCGCGGGGAGTGAAAAGAGAAAACAGTAGAGGCGGGGAGAATACGAATTCAGAAGCGAATTTACAAACCCATTTTTATCGCTGTTAACAACTAATTAAAGCCGATTAAAAAAAATATAAGAACAAAAAGAACACAAGTTACAGTAAAACGTGTCGCATAAATCGATTAATCGCCAAGTAAAAGTACGACAGTTGCGAAGACATGACTCGAAACTGTGAAACGATAATTTCACACTAAATTAGATTATAGAAATCTCACTCCGGTAATTTTTTCTGCAACAAAATATGGCTTCAGTGCTATCGAGCGAGTTGAACACCTAATCTAATTATAGCTTTATATAAACTCCCGGAAATATCATTTTGTAATCGTATCGCAGGCGGATATAACTTTTACGGATATGTGCAACAAATAATAAAGCCAATTTGAATGACACTTAATTATTATTTTACAAAATAGTGCACAAAACGATGCAAATAATTTAAGATATTTTTAGTTGTTTGGTCATTTGGGTGTGAACGACACAATTAAAAAACATGCGCGTGTTCGTATAAAATAAATTATGTATACTATTTATAAGGGATGATTACATACGCAGATACAGTAAACTCGCAGAAGAATGAAAACAAGTATAAAATAGTTAAAGAAGTGTAAATAAATGAGTGAAGTTGATTGAATGTTGACTGGTTAGGATTTAGAAAAGGGTCACTTTTTTACTGGAGAGGGTAAAACACCCATTTAGCGTGATGATTCCAATAACACTAACTAAGGATGCAATAGGTAAGGTTCGAAAAGGATTTAAAGAAATAAACAGTTGAAATAAAACAAAAACCACTGCACATAATCTGTGACGTTATTACACATAAAATCTAATAACCAAATAGAAGTGGTTCCCTCCAAATGAATATAATATTAAAATGTCATTATTACGTCACTCCATAGTAGCGGTCTTGGGGGGGGGGGGGGGGTAGGTAGCTTGGCAAAGTTTGACAATGTAATATATAGTTTGTTTAATTTAATTTTGCCGGTTTTGGATTATAAAATAGAAATTTTGTAAATCTTTTATTTTATTATTTGTGACGGGCACAATAAATGAACTAGCCCGTATACTTTCCGTAAAATTAATTAATTAAATAAAACACTTGGTGGAGGTTTCACAAATTTAATATCACTTCTGACATATATGTTTCGACCTAACCTTAGGTCATTACCAAAGAGTATTTACAAAGTGTACTAAAATTAGATGGTTACGACTACCCGTATTTAAAGGGTGAGGTATTTAGGGAAAACTGAACATTATAAATGACTAATAATAGGTGGAGATTTGGTTGTAGGTAACTCTGTTTGATTGTTGACTATGAACTTGTTTTCATATATCAGAAGTGATAATAAATTTGTGTAACCTACACCAACTGTTTTATTTAATTAATTAATTAGTTCATAAATTAAATGTCAGAAATTGTTGTAAAATATTAGTACCATCCATAATGTCAGAATATTGCGTTTCAAACAATTGAAATTTCGTAATTTTTAATATTTTTTGAGTACCACACTAAATATTAGAGTTCCTAATGAATTCATTAAATATACGAGCATGGATCAAATATAGATGAACCTTTGTGCATAAAACTTTTATTTTGAAAAATTTCACAAAAACAAAAATTTCTTTATGTTTCGACATGTCCCCCTTGTTTGTCTATACATTTTTTCCCAACCCATTGGTAGCTTTTTCATCCCGTTTTCATAAAAAGAAGCAGTTGCGCACAAACGCCTCCACCTGTTCGTCGGTCTGAAATCGCTCGCCCCCTACTGATGTTTTGAGGGGCCCAAACATGTGGAAATCACAAAGGTATAGTCTGGGCTATATGGAGGGTGTGCCAGCTGAGTGCAGTGCATTTCACCGCTTTGGGGCTGCGTTAGAGCTGCGGTACGAGGCATAGCGTTATCGTGCAAGAGTAACAAGTCACGAATGGGGTGCGTCCTCCTTTTTCGGCGATAAGCAAGTTTGATCTAACTTAGAAAGTTACAGTAGTAGGCTGCATTAATGGTTCTTCGCTCGTGCAAAAAATCGACCAACAGCATCCCTTTCCAGTCCCAAAAAACCGTGGCTAAAACTTTGCCTGCACACAGTTTGATTCGTCTTTGCGCCGCCACTCCATGCTTGCTCATTTTGATGTTGGAGTGTAATGGTGTACCCACATCTCATCGCTGCTTACAATTTTGTGCAAAAAAATTCCACCTTCCTCTCTAAATCGAGTGAGAAGCGCCTGAGACATGTGAACTCGAGCAGCTGTTTGATCTTCACTCAGCAACTTTGGTTGGGTTCCAAAGTTCCGAGCTGAAATTTTTCGGAATCCCAAGTTTTTCGTTGTGATTGTGTGGACACTCCCATAGCTGATACCGAGTTCACGAGATATCTGAAGCACAGTGGCGTGGCGTGGCGTGGCGTGGCGGTCCCCTTCAATAAGGTTTCTAACGCGTGCAATGTTAACCGGCGAAATGCTGGTGCGCGGACGTAGAGGATGATTTACATTTTCAACACGATTACGCCGATCGTTAAATTCTTTGCACCAAGCTTTTACACGTGGCTACGAAAGCGTTTCATTTCCGAATTGTACTTACAATCTGCGCAATATTTCAGCTGGTAAGAAACTTAATAATAATTCGTTGTGCAACGCTACTATGCACCTCTTTCTCACTCATTGCGATAGCTATTAACCGAGCGAACGCAGCAATACGACGCGTCGTTTCCATGGCACCTAATATCCCCTCTTCAAGTTCATAACGCCCGGATACGCCTTGAATAACTATCCAGTGCGCAATTCAAAAAGGTTCGTTTATATTTGATCCATCCTCGTATATTCAACTTGCTACAGTCTAAAAAACCTTTTCCTCTATTCAATCTGTTGCTTTTTAATTTAAACGTTTTGCAACTCACTATTTCCTAATCTCTATTTTTTTGCTCATTAATCTGGTTAATTTTTTGCGACATTGAATAATAATAATATTTTTCAAGTTTTCTATCACATTTTGGTAAACAACTTCGACGTGTGTATATACTTAGAATATCACCGTTATTTAAGATTCTCTCCTACAAACATATAAGCATATAATACATAATAATATGTTATAATGTAAACTCTCCGGATACGTCACATGAAGAAAACACTGCGATAAATCATTGAAAAAAAAACTGTATGTTTAAGTGATGCTTACGCAATTTTTTCGTTTATACATCGATTTTTTTAAATACCACTTGTTTGTGAGACACCTACCCACAATGCCTGACGAAATTTTTAAAACTAATTCCCGCTCACCACATATACAATATTAACTTGTAAATAATATATCAGATGTGTCACGTCCACCACTTCGCCCTCGCTCACAATCAGTAACAAAATACAGATAAATATTGTTTTTCCCCAACTTATTTATTATAATTCTAGAACATTTTTGCACTACAGTTAAAGTATAAATCATTCAGAAGTTTGTTTTTCTAAAAGCAGATAGATCTATAACCGTATATTTAGTAAAACAAAAAAACACTTATCCATGTATGCGTATAAACACTATTCGTTTTCCAATTTTACCTCAAAAACCATGCATATCTTAGACGATAGTAAAATCGAAAATATTTAATACGAGGGTGGTTTGATAAGTCAGTGACTTTTAAAGAACAACATCAGTTTTTTCAGCAAAAAATCGTTTTATTTTTCTACATAATCTCTTTTTAACTCGATACATTTAGTGCATCCTGTTTCTAATTTTCTTATTCCATATAAATAGTAAGATTTCTTAAGGCTGTCAAAATAGGCGTTTGTTTCCACTATGACCTTTTGATTCGACCAAAATCTTTTACCGCCCAGCCATTTCTTCAGATTTAGATACAGGAAATAGTCGGAGGGTGCTGAAGGGGCTAAATCCGGAGAATAAGGTGGATGGCGTAGCAGTTCGTAACCCAATTGATGAAATTTTGCCATGGTGACGTATGCACCTGTGCATTGCGCTAATGGAATAACACTTTTTTCTTGGCTAAATGCGGTCGTTTCTGCTTCTAAACAGCATCTCTGAATAATATTTTCCGTTTATTGTTTTACCTTTTTTCAAGGTAATTTATATGAAAAACCCATCTTAGCTTTCTTCGGTACACGTTCACCCGTAGAAACCCACTGCTTCGATTGTTGTTTGGTCTCTGGTCTTATGTGTGGCGTGATGGATTCATGTCTCGTCTACATTAACGAAACGGCGCAAAAACTCGTTTAGATTGCGGCTGTACATCTCCAAACACTCCTTTGAACTTATCAGACGGTGAAACACATTCACAGCTTTTTTATATCTAAATTGAATATTTAGATATATTCATGCAAAATGTGATGCACTCGCTCAGTTGAGATGCCTACAGCCTACAGCCTCAGCCAACTCACGTACTTTCAACCTTCGATCATCTACATGGATTTTGTCAACGATTTCTGATTTCTGAAGTAAGGACTTCTTTCGGACTCTCTGAGACCTGAACGTTCGGCGTACTTGCACTGGTGCAGCCACAACGAAACTTAGTAAACCACTTTTTAACCATTGAATTCGACGGTGCATTGTCCCCATGATATTTATCAAGACTCTCCTTGGTTTCTTTAATGGTTGATTCTATCCGCAAAAAGTAATGCTTAATTAGCACACGAAATTCACTTTTTTCCATTATTGGGGAAATTAACAATGTTAGTTGCTTTCAATGGCTGTTAAACATAAACTAAACGTCGCAGTTTGCACAAAATTTTACAGTAGTCTACCGATAGATGCCACTTAACGGAAACAGTGTTGCCATTACATTTACTGCACAGAAAATTCAAAAAGTCACGGAGTTATCAAACCATCCTCGTAGTTGTAAAAAAATAACTTTCGGAAAATCAACAATCAATTGTGTTGTACAGAAGTAACCTCAGTAAGACATTAAAAAGCATAAGGTTATTATTTCTCTGTGTGAAAACTGTAGACCTTACATACATATTTAAAAAAATAATTTATTTCTATATTTACTATCTCAATCGATATTCTTAAGAAAGCTTTCATTTCGCAGTAAAATGTTTATAATTAAGTAATTACATAAACCTAAACTTGACTAGAAACCAACAACTTAATAATATTTGTTACAGTGGTTAAATTTATATTACATATTGATAAGTTGTATTCTTAGTTTATTTTATATGCAAATCAATGAAAATATATTGTTGAAATATTTTAAATTTAATATTCCTTGAATTACGTGTTGGTTTATTGTAATAAGTTTTCTGAAAACAGAGAAATATACTTTTTTTTATTTGTTAATTTTCTACTTACAAACAATCCACTTTCAATCATCCTTCATTAAGAAATCATTATAAAAAAAGGTTTAGAAAAATATTTATGTAACTGATAAAGATAAAAATTGTATATAGAGTATCTAATAAACATGTTATTGCAAACCTTATCCAAATTAATCTAAAGTCGTTTTTTTAAGCAATGACAATTCATAGAAATCTTTTCCTGTTATTAGTCAAGTTACAAAACTAAACTAGATAATTAAAGGTCGCTTACTACAGTTACATAGGTTTTCCATTTCAATTCGTTAATTTACATTTCTTTTGTCCGAATAATAAAAAGGGAGTTTTTTAAAAGTAATCTTTGAATATTTTTCGACTGTACTTACATTTCTTTGTAACAAAAAATTTAATCTAATAATGTAACAGTTAGTAACAGTAACAATTTTTTCCTCATTAATATGACGTAATCTGTAGTAGGTACAAATAAATTCAATAATTAATATCGCAGTAATGTACGAGGGTAAATCAAATAAACTAAACGGTAATTTTGTAAAATAAATTTATTGATTAATGGTACACACAAACTAAACATTTAACATTTTTCAATGTAGTCACCAGTCACCTCTGTGCTCTACACACTTTTACCTCGGATTTGGAAGCTTGAAAATTCCTTCTTCATTAAAAGTTTGAGGGCGAGTTGTCAGCCAATTGCGCACATACTTCTCTACTTCTTCATTACTTTCAAATCTTTGCCTCCTTGATTCATTTAAGGGCGCGAACAAAAAATAATCAACAGGGTGATTAGTGATTAGTCAAGGCTATAACTATGATATAATGATGCTCGAGGGTCATGAAAGATAATGACGTCTCGACGTCTCGAATGGGCATACCCCGTCATTTGTTTCGATACGCGATTTTTGTCGACTGTAACAACAATAAGTAAGCTGCATTCACTGATGCACAAAAAGAAAATCAATGAGAATGAATCAACTCAAAGAAAACAGTCGCAAGCACTTTTCCGGTTGAGAGACGGGTTTTGGTTTTGGCTTTGACAGTGCAGCCTTCATCCTTTCTTCGCATTCGCCACTCCTTACTCCCCATTTTTGATTCGGGAGTGTAATGGTGGGCCCACGCCTCATCACAAGTGACGATATCCCTAAAAAAACTCCCCTTCTTGTCGAAAACGATTCAGAAGTCTTTCGTATTTCACTGATTTCCGACCTGACCAGTTTTTGATTTTTGGTCAACAACCTTGGCCTAACCACAACCAGCGAGCACTAATTTTTCAAAAGCCAAGTTGCCAAATTCATTAGTGATGATGGATTAAAAACTTGAACACTCCCACACTCCCATAGCTGACACCCACTTCTGATGAGATTTGTTTAATAGTTAACCGGCTGCTGATGGTGATCACCTTCAACAAGCTCTGGAACAGCACGGATGTTCATCATATCATTTGTGAGACTTGTTCTTGGCCGTCAATCATGACTTTCATTTTTGTCACGTTCTCGCCCATCCCTGAATTCTCTGTTCTCTGACCCACGTATACACTCGATACTGAGACAGCATTGAGTGTAGCATCCCCAAACTGTGCCTTCAAACGAGGGAATATTTACGATGGTTTAACGCCTTCATTAGTTAAAAGCTTTATGATGATGCGTACTGTGATTGTGCAACAGACTAAGGTATTTTGCAGTCAGTCATGGCTGTACTGTGGACAGAACCTAGCGCAGCTGCTACCTAAACCGGTTTCCCCCTCCTCATAAACTAAACAACACTCGAACATCGAATCGAAATCTAGGTCGGAATTACGTGCTAACCTAAATAGTAAAATTACCGTTTATATTTGATTTACCCTCGTATTTCAAATATAATATAATTTACTAAAATATCCACAAATCATTCTTTAGGTACAAAATTAGAAACTGACTGAATATAAGCATGTAAATAAATAGAAGATTGTGGATTGTACATTAACATTTTATTGTACGTTTGAGTAGTTTGTCGTAAAAATTTCAACAAGATTATTGTCATATGAATTAATTTTCCATCATTTCTTAAGTAATAAAGAAAAGGAAAATCCCATTAAGCAGTATACAGAAGGTAATTATGATATTTTGGCAAGTAACTGAATATCAAACCGTATCTGTTTTTGTTATTGAGAAACGGAAAGGATTTTTGAAAAACAGAACTCCCATATGTACAAATGATAAGATAGTTTTTTTTGATAATGAACTCGAAAGCAAGGTCATCACAAACAAACCAAGATCAAAACATGTTTACCGCTACCAAAAATAGACACTAACATGATTTTATTTTTATTATCAGAGTGGGATCTTATCCTCATTTTACCCTGTACTATTAAGCTACAAAATAATCTTTTATACCTTTCACAAATCTAACTAACTAACTATGCATACAATCGTTAGCTAACGTATCTTATAGGCACTCTGATGGCTTTGAATGATAATAGGTGATAATCAGATATACACATATTTACGTATACAGTACGTAAGTAGGTGTTTTCAAAATTCATTCATTTGTTTTAGCTTAAAAAAGATAATTTCTTTAATCCACTGTATTACTATAAATTGTAGTATAGTATAATTTGGTCCCACAATTTCCGAAGATATTTTTCATTTTCTTCGAAACTCTCCTGTGGTATTTACAAAACGTTTCAGATAGATGAATTTTATTGTAAACTTTTGGGGTTGCTGACTTCAAAGACAATAATGGGGCAATAGTATTTCTTCACACATATTTTGGAGGTGAATTAAAACAGCTGCATAGGGGATCACTAAAATCTAGATCTAGACTGAGGAACAGTTGTCGCGGTCATTTGACTTAAATACAAAGAAAAACTCTCGATTGAACGTATAAATAAACTCCATAATGAATCCATTACATCGAGCTCACCTGAATTTATCAAAGCGCATTACGTAACGCAATTTTGGGGGAGGGTGGTCTTGTAAAACGTTACGAAGCGTTACAGTGACGGGAGGGGGTTCGAAAAACCCTTTACGTAATATTGTTTTTAAACTTCCCGCTAAGAAAATTATTTGGGAAGTTATTGTTTTCACCCCCACAAACCCATGGACAGAGGAGCAATAATTCCAATTAAATTGTTTTTATTAAATACCTACTTTTTTGAATTATGGCTGATTTTATTTTAAATTCTTTGTTAAGAAAACGCTTTTATTTTGACAAAAATGTTTTATTCCAATTAGGTTTCCGTTTGTAGTTGCTTTTCTAGAGGCTAAAATAAATATGTCACTTTATTTTAAGAGTTTATAAGTAAACCAAAAACTAAAATAGGAGAATGCATGAGAAGAACAATGGTGGACGAAGCCATGTATGTAAAAACAGGGCCAAGTCAGGAAAACGGCGCAAATAAATGTAAGATTAGTGGTAAAAGTTTATTAAGATAAATTTCAGCCCATTTTAACATATTTAAACATATACAAATGTTTATTACATTATATGTGATTGTTTATTAAATAACGATATGAATAAATAAAATAACTAACATGCGCCTGTATTGCGAATTTAGGGAGGGGGAGGGGATACATAAAAACGTTACGGCGCGTTATATGGGGGGAGGGAGTGTCAAAAATCTTCAAAAATTGCGTTACGTAATACTTCAACGCCCCTTAGCCTCTGCATAACGAATGTTGGAAATCGAGTTGAAAACGTAATCGAATAAAATTTTGTTAATAAGGATCATAACATAAATTCTTAGTCAGTGATCTGTCAAAACCGTAATACGTGAGTCGCGATTTCGGGCTCTTTGGTTCTCATCGTGACGTACAACCGACAGAACATCGACCGATTTGCTTGTTGCCCTGAAACAACTACAGACGGCTTGGTGTAGTTATTATTTGTTTATTCTGTAAAGGACACCCTCTACAAAATAGTTCAAAATTGAAAAATAAAATATTTATGAGTATGCAAGCAGAGTCCTTTCTTACATTGAATAGCAATACTATACAATAGTACCAAATTTTTAGTTAGTAGCCATATGCATTCTGAGATAATTAACTGTGACAAACAAAAAAACCGACGGACACAGAGAACTCGTCTTAAAAATTACGTTTACCTTTCTCATACGAAACCCCTAGAAACAGATCAGTCTAAGCCTGCAACACAAATAGTGCATATTGTTTGTTTTTGTAAACTACCAAAGGCTGTAAATATAAATGTAAATATGGAATCAACAGAAACAACTACTCCGAGGGATAATACCACTACCGGCGTTGAATTACACTGTTGATTCCGAACAATTATTAGTCGAAGATATAACATATTCAAAAAAGAAGGAATTAAAATCCTTATTCATCTAAACATTAAGCTCAAAGATCTCACATTTGGAACGCGTCCTACCAAGTAATTCAATGCCGGCAGGGGTATTAGCCCTCGGAATAGTTGTTTCTGTTGATTCCATATTTATATTTATATTTATAATATAGCCTGTAAAGGGCTTTCTGCCAGCGCCCACCTGATGAGACCCGATAGGTCGAAACCGGTCGTGGGTATGGCTTTCGGTTCGTCGTGCCTACTTGGTAGGACGCGTTCCAAATGTGAGATCTTTGATCTTAATATTTAGACGAATAAGGATTTTAATTCCTTCTTTTTTGAATATACCAAAAGCTGTGTTTAACAAACTTCCAATCTTATTTACGTAATAAAACTTACAAATAATTAGTGTACAAAATAAGTAAAATATAATATTATATTTTATAGTTACTTTACGATACAATAATTAGGTGATTCATCTTTAAACTGTAAGTAGTTTTATAAATAAATATATACATATGTATGTTAGAGATATTATATGTATTATATATGTTAATAAATTTTAATTTAACCTTCTTATCGAAAGGCTATAATTATTATTAGTGAACAAATATCGTTGCTTAAATTGTCGATCCACTTTTCGATTAAAATGACATTGAAGGCATAACGTTCTTAACATCAAAGTTTCTTATTTGCGAAGGTCGATGATTTCGAGAGCCAAGGTTCCTCTGTTCTCCTTAATATTAACGATTAACTTAAATTAAAGCTCCAAATCCGATTTCCAAATTGGTCGATAATCAACAATACATATTTACATTAGATATCCCTGAAGGAAATTTGATCACAACGGATAAAATTGGTAGGAAATTAAATGCAAAACAAAAATCGGGACCGCGAATGTCAATCAAGAATACGATCAAAAATTATAAATCATCGTTCCAACTTTAAAGCAATGCATAGCATTTTGACAGAATAGTATTACCTACAGCATCCAATGTATATGTTACGGTTAATGTTAGATATGCGTGTAAACCTAGGTTTACCCGGGTAAACTGCTCTTGGGTAAAGTCCAAAATATATTTGGAATTGTACACGTTTCGGGATTTACCCGGATAAACCGCGTTTTATCCAGTTTCGCTTGGTTAAAGTTGGATGTACCATAAATGACAAGGCCATTAATGTTTGAAAAACATATTTAATTCAAAAAACACATTTTACAAATAAAATTAGAATTCTAAAACTGTATTCTCATAAAGGTAATCTACTCACGAGTACTTATTTGTTCAAACAAGACAAGCTGCTGTCACATTTCGACTTGCAAAGATTACCAATAGCTTTACTTAACCTATCCTAACCTAAGTCCTTTTTTGACACTCTTCACACAAGCGCAGATATAGCTTAATAACATCTTTAGTTATATGAGTCATTTATGGTACATCCAACTTTAACCAAGCGAAAGCGGATAAAACGCGGTTTACCCGGGTAATGCCCGAAATGTACATATTCCAAATATATTTTGAACCTTACCCAAGTCTTGGGTATTACGCAGTAAATTACCCGGATAAACTTAGGTTAACTCGCTTATCTAACTTTATCCATAACATATACACTGCTAACTACCTAGATACCTAACCTAACAACCTACCAACATATGAAAGGTAAAACATTTTTCATCATGACACATATAAACTGAAACTAATTTAAAGAAGGAAAATGATTAATTAAATAATACAAAGTGTTGCTCAATTATCAACATGCGCACCAACCTCGAGTTTTGACGGCAGAAGTAATTACAACTCTGGTAATACTACAAGTAATTAGCTTTTGAAAAGAAAAGGCCTTCCTCTACAAGATGACATCACTCTTTCGTTGTTTTTAAGAAATGATCTAAAATTTTCTCTGAAAAATAACATGCATCTCCGTCTGCTGGTTATATATATATATATATATAAGTTGCAATTCTTGACTGATTTTGATTATTCGTTTTTTCTCTCGATTAGTTAAGCATTAAATAGAATCGTATTGATACGTCTGGTCGTTTAATTCTTATAAGCAATTTTCTGCAATCGCTCTCTATCTTCATGCTTGTAGTTTTTATTTTTAAGTATATTTCCGAATAAATTAAGTTAGTTATGCTAGGTTAGATTGGGTCTCTATGATCTTACTGCATATAAAAAAATAGAAATAGAATAAAATTGTGTTTTCAAAAATTTCCCTCTATCACACTTTCCTTTATTGAAACTATCCTTATTGTGTTTCATATGACACCTTCCCCTAATGAGCATATCTTCAGCATTGAATCACCACCCGCAGGAGATTTTATATAGGCAATTTAGGTTAGGTTAGCTTAGGTACAGATAAGGTTAATTTCTTGCAATTTGCTTCTCTGTTGCTTTCGGGCACTGGATCTTCCCCTTTTGGAAGCGTTTCCTAAATGCTGAACCGCTGAATCAGAAAAACTATAACTCATAACACTATAACGTTAGACTTACTTGTAAGGTCTGTCTCCAGGCCAAGTAGCCCGAAAAACGGTGACAACAGCAATAAATAGAAGCATAACCTCTAACGTGTATACATGAGTACACAAACCATTTGTTTTTAATTATTGGTAGTACCTGCAATTTTATATTACATTTTTGTGATTATAGTTAATTTGTCAAGTAATTACTAAAAAATATCCACTTTTTGTTTTACCAACGATATATTTGTATATAGATGTAGAAATGATAAAAGAGATGAGGGGTAAGATGGCATCTTATAATAATCTAAAATAGTATATAACAAACAATGTCAAGTGTAAATTAATTCTAAATAAGTATGAATAGAATTAATTTTGGCAATATTAAAATTAGAGTAAACTGTGAGAAATTATTGCTAATTAGGTGTCAAGAAGTAATTTCGATATCCGTTTCTAAATTGTTATACCTACCATATAATAATTTATTATACAACTTTTTAGAAATAACAAATATTTTAGTAAATTATTAGCTAATTTAAAAACAAAAATGTGTTCGTTATTCAATAATAACAATACCATTTATCACTAACTAATTAACAAAGCTTGACTTTTTATGCCTATAAGTAGCGTATAATATATTCACAAGAATATCTACTATAATAACAGGATCTTCCTTATAAAACTTGCACATATTATATTATATTTAGATTTACAATGAAATTTTATTTCAATGATATTTAGATATTTCAACAATACCTGTTAACTTATAGTATCGTTTTTAATTTTAGTAGATTTAGACTTTTATATACATATATAGATTGTGAATTAAATGAAAAATCAATTAGCGTCTAATACTATTAAGGTGAAAAATTATGGTTTCAATTTGACTTTTCGATTTCGTAATGTATTAGGTCACGTACAACGTGACTATTATTATTCGGAACGAGAAAGATAGCAATTGAAGCACTTTTCAATTTCGAAATATAAGAAGTCGAAGTCGATGAACTTTTAAAAATAGAAACAATAATACATTGTTTAATTTTTCAAATCAAATATTGCTTATGCCTCGATAGCAACAGTCCCAATTTAACATAACATATATATGTATATATAAATTATACATAAGATATTTCATTTAAATTTAGCAATTCCATAATAAAAGGTTTGAAGAAATGGGAATAATGTGAATGGCCATATTATAATACAGAAGGTGTTTGCCGAATTTAATGTATGGTTCTTGCATTATGCCTTGGCGATATTTACCTAAAAGAACTAATGGTTGCCTTCTGTTATAAGGATTGTAAATTATAGCAAGCGGCTAAAATGGCAGATGTAGAAAGGGGGCTATGGAGGCTTTAGTCGGCAATGAAAATATTGCAAATTTTAAAAATAAAAAACTGCCATTTGTTTTTCTCTAACGTTGCTATACTTGTGGTATTCATTGCCACATTCGCCTCTGCCGGGGTTGTTAGTTAAATTATCAATTTTGTATATTTTGTAAATATGTCTTCTTAAATAGTCCATATATAATTTTAAGTATTTCCGTTTCGTTGTTCATTTTTATTTAGCGTGTCTAAACCTTTACATTTCTATTTCTTGAATTTATAACTTCTATTTCTTTTGTACTCTTCGTCATATACATAAATAATATCTATATATTCCAAAAAGGAAGGCATTAAAATCCTTTTTTATCTAAATTTTAAGGATCACAGATCCCACATTTCGAACGCGTCCTACACAGTAGGCACGGCGTACCGAAAGGCATATTCCATGACCGGTTTCGACCTATCGTGTCTCATCAGGTGGACGCTGGCAGAAAGGCCTTTACAGCCCATATATATTTTATCTTCGTCTAAGATTCCATCGGAATCAACAGTATAATTCAATGCCGGTAGGGGTATTAGCCCTCGGAGTAGTTGTTTCTGTTGATTCCATATATTCTACGTTGTTTTAGTTGTTTCTGTTGATTCCATATATTCTACGTTGTTTTATTTACTTTTGTATGGAATTCTATATGTTTTTAGCAGAATAATAAAAAAAATAAATTTCCTTATTAATTCTTACAATTATACAATGACAAACATTTACATGTAGGATCAGCAAAAAGTTAAGGACTGAGTTTTTCAAAGACCACTTTTGATGTAAGTTATCGTTCGATATCAGAAAATTTTACGTCAGCTTCCAGTTTTTGAAGTTCGATATCGTTTCAATTAGAGGGTACACGGCCGTGTCCTAGTTTCAGGGTGAAAAAGGACACGCCGGAAAAAAACATAACACCAAGTCATAATTTAGCACTCCAACTCTAAAAATATGGTGTAAAACGTAGAGAATTAATATCTCCCAAGGGACGGTCTCTATTTCGCGCACGGAACATAATACTGCAGTGAAGGTGCTTCAAATTAATTTATGTATTTTGGATAACTTACACAAATTACAAAATGAAGGTAAGCGAAGTTTTCCAAAAGTGTTGTAAGACAATAGCACCCTTTAAACTCGAAGAACTATTTTATGTTAAATATTTCTATGTAAGAACCACATAGGTTCCGGATATACGAGACATGTTAATAATTTTATTTTTACATGAAAGCCTATACCTTAATCTACTTTTCTACATAATATCCTTCAATATTGAGGAATAATCATAACGTTTGACCAGTTTCTGTATACCCTTCTCATAGAACTGTTAACCACTGCATCACAACTGTTTTAACTTCGATATCGTCTTGAAGACGCTGACCGCCTAGATGTTTCTTCAAGTGCAAGAACAAATGGTAGTCACTGGGCGCCAAATCAGGGCTGTACGGAGGATGATTTAGTTTCCCAGTAAAAAGATGTGATGTGATTTGTGCAGCCATCTTTATATGCTCTCACCCACTTCCTTGCCATTCCATCACTCATAATGTTTTGTCCGTAAACTGCACAGATCTGTTTTAGTCCTTTAGCACTAAGGAATCGTATAACAACCCGGACTGCGGACTTCACGATTATTGGAGGCATCTTAAACACTCAGTAAACAACGTAAACAAGGGCGAGTCAGACTATAATTGCGTCAGTGCGTAGGTGAGAGATGTAGGTACAGCACTGCAGCGACAGAATTTCAAAATGGTACTTACTTAAAAAACATGCCTCGTAGATTTGCAAAAATGGAACTCATGTACGAAATCTTTTTATCCGTTAACATAGATTCACTATGTTTTTCAAGAGCACTGCACTATCATAGCAAGATGAAAATAATATTCACAAAGAAGGTAATCATTTGACTCTGGCCCCAGAAAACCCCAATGAAATTTCGAAAACTAACCAATCTAAATTTCCATCGTTTGGATTTTGGAGTTGATATACTTCAAAATCTTGATGTACGAGGGAAATTCTAAGACTAGATTCTAATTCAGCGATAAATTATACCTCGAAAATGGCCACTCTTTTGATTGTTTTGTCCTTTTACTTCTCACAGAAGAGCAAAACATTGTATTATATTCAAGTTCTGAAGTTAGAATATTTCAAAAACCAAGAATACTAAGGCAATTCTAAAAGCCAGATTCCGACTCAAACTACCTCAGAAATGACAACTCTGTCGACCTGTGTTTTTATAATGACTAGAAAACCTAATGAGTAAGGAGCTGATGTTGACTGTGTTCATAATAACGCTTGCAAAGAAATACCAGCTAAAGGAGAAAGATCGGTCTCGATTTTTGAGAAATAAAAACATTTTTACCCCTACATTCCCTTAGATACGGGAAAGAAACAGAAATTTGATATATTTAACATTGATATATTCAAAAATTGGCGTAACAGTAATATATTACAAGTCAATAACTTTTTTGTACAAATATTTTAATCTACCTACTTAGTATTTCTCTAGTTAAAGTGTATTTTCATTATGTAATGGTCAAACCAAAATCAGACTCACCCCAATTAGCACTAATTACATTCTCAATTCATTATCTGTTTTGTCCTATTCCTTATACGAAATGTCTGTAGGACAGATTTATTATTAGAAGTTAAAATTAAACTGTATTTATTGAAACATTCGTTTATAAGCAAATAATTATTTCGATCACATAACAGTAGACCTTATCTGAATGAATAGTTGCCATTTTTGCTTACCCAATTCGAACAGTAAAATACAAACTAGCATTGAAACAGGTTTATCTATGATTTGAATAACAATTATCGCATAAATCCTCACAACAAATGAATGATAAATTAATCGGATACGAAAATGTTTTTTAGTCTATCACTTGTGAAGGTTTCGTTATTATAATGAATAATTATTCCGAATTAAATAATCGGCTACTGTTTAGAATAAATCATCAGAATTACGTAAATATTAATTAAACCAAATATATTTTATCTAATTCAACTATAACTACCGACGATAAAATGTTTAAAAGACAAAGTAGGGAAATCGCTAGATTTCTAATATATTTTTTTATGATAGACGTTTTTACGAGGCATGTTTTTTAATTAAGTACCATTTCGAAATTAATAAAGAACGTGCAAAGATATCTTAACTATTGTACTTTTACATGAAAACCTGTACCTTAATCTACTTTTTTACATAATTTCCTTCAATATTGAGGCACTTGCCATAACGTTTTACCAGTGACCAGTTTTTGAATACCCTTCTCATAGAACTCTGCCGCCTGACTTGTTAACTGTTAACCACTGCATCACAACTGTTTTTACTTCGTCATTGTCTTGAAGACGCTAACCGGCCAGATGTCTATTCATGTGCAGGAACAAATGGTAGTCACTGAGCGCCAGATCAGGGCTGTACGGAGGATGATCTAGAGCTTCCCAGTGAAAAGATGTGATGAGATCTTTGGTTCGATTAACCACATGCGGACGGGCATTGTCATACAGCAAAACGATGCCGTTGCTCAACTTGCCACGCCTTTTGTTCTGGATCTCACGGCGCGGATTGTCTCACAATAAGCAGCCGCATTGATTATCTCATTACGAGGCAGAAACTCCATAAGTAATACTCCTTTTCCTCCTTTTCTGTCCCAAAAAACTGTGAACATGATTTTCCGGGCAGAAATTGTTTGCTTAAATTTCACTTGTCTGGGTGAATCTGAATGCCGCCATTCCATGGACTGTTGCTTTGATTCTGGTGTGACGTAGGCCACCCATGTTTCATCACCCGCAACAATTTGGCTTAAGAAATCATCACCTTCGTTGGGGTAGCGCTCAAGGAAAGTCAATGCACTGCCTAAACGTTTGATTTTGTGCACATCCGTCAACATTTTCGGTACCCAACGTGCGAACAATTTTCGGTAATTCAAGTGCTCGGTCACAATGCCATACAAGACACTGCGATAAACTTGAGGAAAATAACGACCGGAGGACGCCCACACATTTGTGCGGCCATCTTTAAATGCTCTCACCCACTCATAATGTTTTGTCCGTAAACTGCACAGATCTCACGATCTCACGATGAATATCGATCGGTTTTAGTCCTTTAGCACTAAGGAATCGGCGGGACTCACTCAGTGCGCAAGCGGTGGCAGAATTTCAAAATGGTATTTACTTAAAAAACATGCCTCGTACTTTAAGGCCTCTGACACACGTAGAAACGCGTATCTCAGATATCATTTATACATACACTTATGTGGAGCTGTTCTCACACAGCTACGCTACAAATACAGTACCCGAATTAAATTTTTTTGCATCTCTTTAGCAGTCAGCGACATATTTTGTATGTGATTATTCCATTTCATTTTTTGTTTATATTTCATTATAAGATACAATCACTTAAAAAAAGATGAATTTATAGAATTTCACGGATCTACTGAAAAACTTAGATACGCATTCGTAATATTATGTTTATCGTTATTGTCCTGCTACTGTAAAGTGTTATATGGTGTGTAAAATGTATTCATCCAGCCTATCCAAACATTGAAAATGCAAGCTTATTGGTCGTAACTAATGATCAGTGTCGCCGTGACTCTTTTTCATAACATCCCGTATATCATTACATATAATTATAATTAATGGGTGTGTTGTATGCCTGTAAATGCATGATCGAACCTGTTATTCTTCTGGGTCTTTACACCGGATAACGGGACGCAGTCAATGTGGTTATTAAACCTACTGAAACGTCTCGTCCAGCCAGCCAGCTAGTCATCAACAGTCGACCAATAGAAGATCCATCTCCATTTCAAATTAAAACTGTCGTAGTGACAACGACACCGTAACTCATGTGGCAAATGACACCGGTAAAAATGAATTATACATTTCAGACGAATGAGAGAGCGAGAAAAATTGATAACACTTTGAATTTAAAAAAGCAGATGACAATGACCTACTATACTTATTATTGCCGGATTATACAAAAGTTCATACAGTGGAGTCAAAACAACTCTATGAATCTACTTTGTTATAAATATGTAAGTATGTAGATCGGATACCGAGAAAATTTTAACGTTGTTGGGGGCACTGATAAACTAGATTTATGTCCACTTGGACAATTTCTATTTCCGCGGTTGTAAACAAAACTCGCTGCCAATTCGTTGCTTTCAGGAATAAGTATTGCATAATCCGAATCACTAGAAAAATGTGATTTTCAATAACTTTATATGTCCTCTCACAGAAACAAAAAATATTCAAACAAACAATACAAAATACATATATTTTTAGGTTACTTTACGAAGGCAAAGTCAACAATTTATTGAACCGAAATAAAGTAACTGATTTGACTTAATAGTAATACCCTTGTAGACGCTATTGTCTTTTGAGCATGGGCGTAGTTATGAGGGCAAGTGGCCGTCCTACAATGCGATATACATAGGTCAAAGTAGACGTTCGATTGGTATTAGGCTAAAAGAACATTTATACTCTATAAAGAATAAAATATTAAGCACAGGAACGGCAGAACTTTATGTAGTCAACAACCATAAATTAGATAAAGCCAAATTATTACATTCAGCTTCAAAAAGCAAAAAATTAAACCTTTTGAAATCTCCAGAAATTAAGAAAGCTGTAAATTTAAATAAAAACATAACAAATTACTAAATATAATTAGCTACTAATAACACCCCGCTACTACTAACAACATTGTAAACAATTTTTCAGATATGTATCCCCACCATTTATGTACATACATATATGTTACGTGGAAGATTAAAACACACTTTTTTTAAAACAAAAGAACTTTGTTGGCACTTTACACACGTAACAATTATTTAGTTCTAGATTCAATCCCTTTTAGCGGATGAATTCGTAGATTTATCTGATTTGATTTGATAGATAGTTTGTGTAGAACGACACTTATTTAAGATACCAACGGTACTTCGTCGAGCGAGCTAGCTGTATGACTTTTAAACAACGCTTACTTAAGTAATGAAACTACGATTACTTCGTTGTACTTTCTTTATTATCAGAACTTGACTAACTAACTTAATATTGGGCTAGGCCCTTTTATACTAGCTACGGTATGACGTTTGTATGTCAATTAACAAAATAGTGATCTTAATGGTATTACCTTTTAGTTACATATATATATATATATATATATATATATATATATATATATATATATATATATATATATATATATATATATGGTCATTATCAAGAGTAAACAATCACTAAAATAAAAATTGCAAAAGTGTATATATATATTTATAACAACATATATATATATAATGACCACATGTGGGTGGAAACAATGTTGTCGAATACATTAAATTATTATTGAAACATCCAAACACTTATGTTTTATTTATTACATTTATTAAAATATGTTTCATCAAATGGTCACTATTGATACTTTGAATCATTATCCACTTTAAAAAATCGACAGTAGTCAAGAAATAAGTAATATACATTTTTAATTATTTTTATCATGAGAAAATTCCAATCCTATTTTATTAATTATACTATCATCTTCGAAAACTCCCGTTTGCCAAGTACTATCCAAATCGCCAAAGTGGCTGATAAACTAATCGATTGCACTCCCAAAAAAAAATCCTAGCTACGTAATATCATTCGCTTACAAGTATACTTAGATTATCTCTCGCATAAAATACTGTGACATAAACCTGCGAATAAAATTAGAACGTCGAAAAAATTATACCTAAACCAAAGGTGAAGTTTTATGTGCGACAGGGATGTCGTTCATCTTTCGGAAGTTTGGCTAGAATTATAAAAGAAGTTGAATTTTGAATATGTAGATTAAGACGGCTCATTTACAACTCCTATGGAATAGAGAATTATCGGGCGATCATTGAAACACTTCATAGACTCTTTTTTACATTAGTTGATTACGAAAAAATATTCAAAAACTGGGATTGAATGTAATTGATGCTGTTCATAGTGCAAACACTGAAAAACATTTTAACTAATTTGGTATTACGAATGCAAAAATACGCTGGATTTTTTTTATTTCAGATTCCTGACGATCGTCGGCGTTATGCCATTTCCGAAAGATACAGAATGTTTTTACTAAACTTAACAACTAAGTAGGTAGTGTACTAGTAGGTGAATTGTTAGTATTGAGTTCTATTTGGTTATTTATTATATTAACATTGTTTTTTGACATTTCTTGAATTCTAATGTTTAAATACACTAATGTGATATTAATTTTTGAGTTAATTTGTACCTATTACAGATTACCTCAAATTAATGAGGAACAATTTGCTACTGATGGTCACGCCCTCGTCGAGAATCAAACCCGGGATCTTTGGCTTTACGCACCAACCCTCTTACTATCAAGCTACGAGAGGTGACAGTAGTAACAACGACCAACGTACTTACAAAATTAAAGAATCGTCGAAAACAATGTACATAACTACCTGTTGCTCTTTATACAAACTATATATCACTCTATATCACTCTTCTATCCCTATCCCTGTATACTGCATATCATCCCCACATTTTAAGTATTTTTAACATCTTATTTCACATAAAATTTTATATATCTACGAATCATATGTTCGCACTATTCCCCTTTAACATTGTTATTTCTTGAAGCTCAAATGGCCTCACGCGTTCGCTTGTTTCCTCTAAACCTAAATTGGCCTTCCGCTAATGTGTCTTACGCCCATCTTTCCATCCTTCTCTGCACCTTTTTTATAGTAATTATGATTGCGACGTACATTAATAAATGTACTTTGTGGAATAAAACAAACATAGATTACAATTTCAATAAATTTAATTATTATCACTTAACAATTGTTTCGCCAAACTTTGGCTTCATCAAACGTTTATAAATAACTTCTTATAAACTTCTGATGAAGCCAAAGTTTGGCGAAACAATTGTTAAGGGATGATAATTAAATCTGTTGAAATTTTAACCTGTGTTTGTTTCATTCCTCAAAGTTAATATGAATTTCAACCAAGTGACGATAGACTCAATTATATATATATTAATAAATGTATTTAAATTTTCTATCCCCTTAATAAAAATTTATATTATAGATGGGAAATATGCACCCTCTTTTAAACAAACAGGTAGAAGCTGGTCCATGCGTTCCATTATTCATTCATAAAATGTTTCAACTGGTCCTTAATTCATGACATGGAGATTTGTATTTCTTGTTTGAAAGTATAATTTACATATTTCAACAATAGTTTGTTAGATACTTTTACGCATTTGTGTATTCTCACACGTACCTATTTATTATATGTGTCCAGTAGGCACTGTATATTACCTGACAACATTTATATGGTTTCTCTTTTTTTTTTCTTATTTAAATTATGTACTACGGCCACGTGTACCTATGGTAAACGACCATACAAGGAGATACAATATCTCTTTTTATCTCTCGAACAGAGAAAGCAGCAACCGTCTTTCTCATTAATTAACCTGTTAAAACGTAAAAATAAAAAAATTACAAACGAAAATTATCCGGTTCCGCAAAATAAATTTTCCATTATCGTCATCAGATATACAAAACGTGTATATATGTATGTAACATATATGTCTTTATGTGTTTGCATATAATAAGTATCCTTATTTTTCCTAAATTTATTGCGCTTTCACATTTGAGATTTATACGTTGTGATAACAATATGCATTTATTTATGAGAAAAACCTAATGATCGTGCTATAAGGTACGAGGGATTTTTAAATACAACAAATATACAAAACAAAACAATGTATACCATTATGTTTATTACTATATTTAGCTTATCTCAATTTTCACGGTCAACTTTTAGTAAGCCATGCTAAAGAACTTCACTCACATTTTTCTGGATATACGAGGGTGTATCAAATATAAACGGGACTGGTTTTTTTTACATTACGGAGAGGTCAGTGACCTGATAGTAATAGATACTAAGATAACCAACTGAAATTCTCTCGAGTCGCTTTAATACGAAAAGAAACAATGAGTTCATGTCTCCGTGGAGCAACGGATTATTATTTTTGGTCAAGGAGGGGGTGAATTCAACCGAAATTTTGCGGCGAATACAGGCATAGTTCGGGGACAACACCCTGTCAAGAACTCGGATGTTTGCATGAAACAAAGAATTTTATGAAGGCCGTGAAAAGGTCGAGAACGAGAGCCATGCTCCGGCCCAAGGACAAGTGTGACCGAAACAGTGTTTTTTGATCGGCAAACTGCTTTTCACGTGGACTTTCTCCATGTTCGACAAACGATTAATGCGCAATATTATTGTGATTTGCTGGATGCGCGAAATTGTCGTTTCGAAAGAAAAGGAAGAAGCAATTGGTCATAGATGTCATTATTTTGCACTACAACGTCAGGCCTCATACAGCCAATGCCACGAAGTAAAAATTGAATGCATTATGCTGGGAAACGCTTGAACATCCGCCATATAGCCTCCACTTGTCCCCTTGTGACTTCCATCTTTTTAGGCCTCTGAAAGAATCGCTAAGAGGTCAACGTGGATGCATTTGTGCTCCAATGGTTAGAAGAACCTCCGACCAATTAAATGAAAGAGAAAAAATAGATACTCATTCTAAAATAGTTCTATTTATTTTCGTCGTTGCAAAGTTCTATATGAAGAGTTGCAAATACACTAAAAATTCATCGCGATTTGTAAGTCCCATGTGTACCGAAAATTTTCTTCTATTAAGTTACTTTTTCATTTTTTTAATGGAAATACTACCCATTCGCATTACCAGTGGCGGCGGAAGACCTATTATTTGTGTTGACCAACCAACACGTGAATTCTACCATGTGTTGAAAATCAACATATGAGAAATATGTGTTCCTATGTGTTTTCCAATTTACGTTTGGTTTTTTTTAATTAAATGCGATAATCGAAATTTTCCATCAAATCGAGAATTTTGGAGTTATAGACTCACACAAAAAATTATATGGCGTGCTTTATTATTATTAACTGGAAGATGTAAAAAGATTGATTTGGATCAGCTCTTTCTTCTACTACAAAGAAAACATTCAAAAAACGTTTGTATTTCAGGTAAAATATCAAAAATTATAACTTCGCAATCCTGAGAAAATATACCGTCAGACTTTTTGCTTTTTTCGTTTAAATGGTCGAATCACCACAGAAATCGATACTGCAATTTTTTTTTTTTTAATATTTAGAAGATTTTACTATATGTGCAAAAGAGAAATCGAAGTCATTAATCGAATTTTACAATTGACCAAGACATGTTTTTATCTTTGATTAAAAAAGCGGACAAAGAAATCAGAAGTTTAAAAGCCAATGTCGACTTTTTACAAGAAAACAATTGGGCGATCTGTATTGTACCCGAATTTTCTAAATTCAATCGGCTAGCCATGATGATTCCCAGTTCTTCATGCACGAATGAATGCAGTTTTTCAACACTAAATAAAGCTTCATTCTACCAAGGATGAGCTAGACAGGACTGAATAATATTGCAATGTTGTATATATTTACTATGATGTTGTTGAGGGAATTCATCTTGAAAAGTTGATGGGCGAAAGCAACTGTATTTAGATATATGTATGTTATATGCATATTTAGACATTAAATTGAATTTTTTAATTCTTACAATTACAATTTTTCTTTTTTGATGTTCCAAATTACACCCACCCCCCATTCCTTCCCTCCACCCACTTTCAAAAATCAACACATGGGCTGAATCTGTTCCGCCTCACATGAGCATCACTATTCACGTTAGAATGTACACTAAGGAATATTTTCACTTTTGGATGAATACAAAATTAAACCTAACTTAAACATGATAACGAGAGAGGACGCTAATATGTGGTCGTCCAAAATTATTTTAAAAAATAAACGGTATCCCCAATACGTAACAGGCGGGCTGAAAAGTTCGTAGGCTGACCCATAGATGGCGCTACTAGTATCAAATCCATATGATTTTTAATTAGCCCTAACCGTCAATGGACGCGTGTATAAATTTGACAGCTGTCGCACTATAAGTATCTGAGTTATAGCATTTTTAGTGAAAGAACTTTTGTTACTTTGAATTTTTTTGGATAAAAAGGAATTTTGTGTGTTAATAAAACATTGCTTTTCGACGAAAAAAAATAGTGTTGAAACCAAAGTTTGGCTTGCTAAATATTATTCGAAATTTGCACCAGGAAAATCAACTGTAGAAAAGTGGTTTGCTAAATTTAAACGAGGCGAAATGAGCACCGAGGACGTGCGTGCAGTGGACGCCCCAAAGAGGCTATTACCGACGAAAACATCAAAAAAGTCCACAAAATAATTTTTGATAACCGTAAAGTGAAGTTGATTGAGATAGCTGAGACCCTAAAGATATCAAAGGAACGTGTTGGTCATGGTCATATCGTGAATGAATATTTGGATATGCGATAGCTCTGTACTGTACAAAGTGGGTGCCGCGGGAACTCACAATCGACCAAAAACAACAACGGTTATGGCATCAGTAGTCTGGGATGCTCATCATCAAATGGTATAATTTTCATTGACTATCTTAAAAAGGGGAAAACCATAAACAGCGACTATTACGTAGCGTTATTGGAGCTTTTAAAAGACAAAATCGCGGAAAAGCGGTCTCATTTGAAGAAAAAGAAAGTGCTGTTTCATCAAGACAATGCACCGTGTCACAAATCAATGAAATCGATGGCAAAATTCCATGAATTGGGATTCCAATTGCTTCCGCATCGACCATACCCTCCGGATCTGGCCCCCAGCGACCTTTTTCTGTTCTCAGACCTCAAGAGGATGCTCGCTGGACAGAAATTTCGCGCCGATGAAGAGGTAATCGCCGAAACTGAAGCTTAACATATTTTGAGGCTAAAGACAAATCGTACTATAAAAATGGTATCGAAAAATTGTATGACCGCTATAATCGTTGTATCGCCTTCAAGGGGAACTATATTGAGAAATAAAATCAAATTCTATCAAAAAAAAGTAATTTTTTCTATGCTAGCCTGCGAACTTTTCAGCCCGCCTCTTATATTTATTATGCTTTTCCTAGCAGATTTTTACGCCGATAATAGTAATGCATGTTCAACGGAGAAACCAAATCGTCACATTGTTCCTATAATAATATCGCTTTATTCATATGGTCTGTAACGAACCGGTAAAGCCATAATTGCACTTTTAGAATTCGCAGGAGCGGCACACAACAATTTCTAAAGATACTTTTATATCTGCCGCTAGACACATGGTTTGTTTCCCTTTATGGCAGACTTGACTCTGGAGTAAAAAAAGACCGATATGCCGTCCAGCTTTTACTAATATACAGTAGCATGCACAAATTTCGCTTTATTATTTATTTATTTATCATTCTAAACACAACATTCGTATTGATCGATTTTTATAACAATTTACAATTTCTGTAAAAAATTGAAAATAATGCATTGTTGTTTATAAAGTTGTACAAATTTACAAGTTGAGTTTCAAAAGTTGTATCTTAAAGTAAAAACAAAAAATATGTTGATGTATGTTATGTAATTTTAAAGTGCTTATAGATACGGTACCTACTAAAAAAGTTTGTATAATGAAAATTCGAGAAAATTCCTGAAATATTTAGAAAAATCTCTAGCTATTATCAATATTTTGTTTTGCAATTTTAGTGTCAATCGTTTTGAAAATACATTGAAGAAAACATTATTCTAAAGGCCGGTTCATACTATATGTGAAATCACTGTCTAATCACTGTCCCATCACAGTCACATTTAGGTACGGTCACAGTCATTGTACAGTGAAATGAGCTGCCAGAAATGAAATGTATGGAAAACTTTCAAATTTAAAGTGCTTTTCGACAACATATTAGGCTATTATGTCACTCATATTAAATGAAGAAGGAGAAAATGAGAAAAAAGTAAAAGCAGTGTAACACAACCCTAAACTAAACAATAAATTTCACTGTCCCTGGTCTGAAACATTTTTTAAATATGGATAAATAAATAAAAATACTTTATAATGCTTCAGAAAAAATTATCATAAAACTCTACAATTGTTTCAGCTGATTGATTAGTGTTTTTCAAGAGTATATTGAAACAATTGTATAGTTTTATAATACAACCTTTACGCGTATATACGATAAAAAAGTTAAGTTTCCGAAATAGCCTTACTACGGATATTTTGACCGTGATAGGACTGAAATGTGTACAGACTTTCGATTTATTGCCAACAGTTTTTGTGTTTTTGACGTTCTCTTCTTCCCCTCTGATTATTTTCCCGTTAAAATTGATAGTTAATTCCTTAAAATTGTCTGCGCCAATCTGATTTATTATTGCTCCTAATTTTTGGCATAATAGTTTTAATACTGTGCAGAGTTATTGACATACGTTAGGAAGTAATTCTGGATCTCATTGGTTAGTAATTCTATTTTATGTATTTGTAAATAAGACACCTTTTAGAACACCATAAACGGTTTAAACCTCAACACCAAAACACGATACTTAACGTCCGAAGCACTTTTCGGTAGCAAGGTTACCTTCTTCAGAGACTGATGAGAACTAACAATTAAAGTGGACCTTTCAAAACACAAATAAAACAAATTAAGTTATACTAAATTTCCGAGAACTAAGGATAAGGCCTACTGCTGGGAGAGCTTAATCTATTTTTATAAATATACATGCTTTAAAAACTATCAAGTAGATAATTAACTAATTTAAGATTGTCAATATTGATCCTATGATATTCAGTGACAATATGTTGGGCAACACTTAATTTCTGTGTTTAACCAAAGCTAGCATGAGATAAATGTTCTTTATATCTAAGTTGAATAGAGCATCTTGTTTGTCCGACATATTTCTTATTACAGTCTATACAACCAAATTCATAAGACCCCGACTATTCTGGAAAAGGAATTTTATCGTTCGGGTTAACAAGAACGGTTTGAAGAAAATTAAAATTGGAACTGTAGGCTATTCAAAAAGTTTACGAAAAATATCATCTACAATACCGCCAAAATTTCCAATCTTCTTCATAAGGTAACTTTTTACAATATTAAGCTTTACGGTATTATAATGTAAAGATATGGAAAACTCAAGTCGCGAGTCCTAATTGTAATTGTCCACTTTTTTTTAATGTTAAACGCGATTAGATTACATTTCGTTTAAAATTTTTAGATATAGCATCCTTTTAGACAATAGTTTCGCTATGAACTGTACATGAAATATGTAAAGATATAAGAAAAGCACATAAAATAGTAGCTGTCTCTAGACTGTGTTATAACTGCTAATAACTCTTCGTTTTTTTGTTTTAAATGGCACGAAATGGTGTAGAAAATAGTAAATGTCATTTCGTGCAAGAAATAGTGGTAATCAAACCGATCTAGGTATTCCAATTCCAGAAGTTGATACAGGTTTACCATAATTATCGCCTTAGTACATAGCAGAAAATTCAGGTAATAACAAATGCAATGTAAATATTATCTAACACCTAAATCGTACACATTTAACCGGCCACTTATTGATACAATATTAATTAACAACACTCAACAGTGTTAAAAAAAAATAATTAATTTTATTACGCTTGCAAATTTTAAATACTAATTATATAATGTTCATAAAAGCTGCAGAACATTTTAATATTTTTTTCTACATAGAACATTAAAGCGAGGATTTTATTTTTCCAGTATTCATTGACTTATAATTAGTTATTATTGCCAACTTTGCATCTATGTAACTTATGCAATCAAATATATATTTTTATCCATTCAATCAAAAATTATCCTATTTTATTCCATGCTTTTTAGACTTTTGAACATCCCTCTATCTAAAATAAATTCAATATAGAATTTAATAGGATCCATTGCATTACTAAAAACAATCTATATCAAAAGAATTTAATTACTAACTTGTTAAAAAACAAACATTAAACTCTAAAATAATGTTTAGAATGAAAAAAAAAAAGTTTTACGAGGCATGTTTTTTAAGTAAATACCATTTTGAAATTAATACAAAACGTGCAAAGATATGTTAATAATTTTATTTTTACATGAAATCTACTTTTCTACATAATTTCTTTCAATATTGAGGCAGTTTTTAAATACCCTTCTCATAGAACTCTGCCGCCTGACTTGTTAACTGTTAACCACTGCATCACAACTGTTTTGACTTCGTCATCCATTGTCTTGAAGATGCTGACCCCCCAGATGTTTCTTCAAGTGCAGGAACAAATGGTAGCCACTGGGCGCCAGATCAGGGCTGTACGGAAGATGATCTAGAGTTTCCCAGTGAACCGTTAAAAGAAGTGATGAGATCTTTGGTACGATTAGCCACATGCGGACGGGCATTGTCATGCACATTTGTGCGACCATCTCTAAATGCTCTCACCCACTTCCTTACCACTTTACCATTCCATCACTCATAATATTTTGTCCGTAAACTGCACAGATCTCACGATCTCACGATGAATATCAATCGGTTTTAGTCCTTTAACACTAAGGAATCGTATAACAGTCCAGACTTCACAGTCGGTGGGATTCACGATTATAGGAGGCAGGTTAAAACACTTAGTAAACAAAGTAAATAAGGGCGAATTTCAAAACTGTACTTACTTAAAAAACATACCTCGTATATTGTTATTGATGGTTACTAAAAACATGTATAAATATATATATATATATATATATACTACACATACTTTTACATGTTTGCGATTATCAGTGTTATCTGTTCTCTCGACAAAGGCTTTGTAGTAGCAAAAATTGTTGAGTATTTAATAAAATAGTTCGTTGAAACAATCTATTGTTTTATTATTTACTTATTTAAAGCATCACGGTTAATTTTAAAATGATATTATTATTATGATTTTACAGACCAACGTTTTAAACACCTGGGACAGTTGAAACTCTGGAGTTCATATAATAAGCTTATTACTTTTTTTCTCATGTTTGCAGGACGCATACAATTAATGACCACCCTCCGTCACTGATCATCCACATAATAACGTTTTTTGTGGATTCTGCTTTTTAACAACCCTATGAAACATTTTTGCATTTGGTGGTTTGTACAATAAATTTTATATATATTTCTGCTGGACCTGATTATTTCTCAACTAAAAAATTATTAAATGAACTGATTTCAAGTAAATAAATAATTTTCTATAGAAACACGATAGAAAGAAATGTGTGTTTCTTTATGGTTAAAGGTAGATAATTTTTTTTGCTTAATTTGAAAATTAATTACTAAAAAATTGATTAAAAAAATGGTAATAGATGTGCTACAAAGTAATGCTGTTTTCGTAAACGACATTACAAACACTATGTTGGTAATAAATAGTAAATATATTTATACCATTTTTTAAAATTTTTAATATTTTTGATAAAAGGCAGTAGTGAAAGCTTTTCGATAATCCTGCTTCACAAAAAAAAAATTATAGTTAGTATTACGTTTAAAATATGTAATTATATTATTTTGGTCTATGTAACAAATTATAACAAAAATTGTACTGTATTTTGTTTTCAATATTTAACAGTATCTATGTAAGTAAGTGTTTGTGAAACAAAAAAGTTGAAATACAACTTACAATTAGAGTAAATGTCATACACAAAAAACAGTACACTCTAGCTTGTTAAATAGCAACAGTAATCAGTACTATTAGTCACTAGGTAATACATGAATTTTAACGTAATTAGAGGCAATATGCGCAATCATAAATCGGCACCTAGTAACAGCAGAAATTTATCGTAGATAGATAGGTAGGTACACTTGTATACTTCTCGAATTTTCTACAGTTATTATTTAAATGATTCTTGTGAGAAGAAAACAAGAAATCAGAGATCTATAAACAGGGTTATTCAAATGTTAGAGATTTGAAAATTTGGAAGAATGATCTCCTTATCCAAAATAATTTCAACTGTTTATCACTACCGGTTATATTGGAAGTTGATGTCAACTTTATTATTTTTAACGGAATGGTATATCTTTATGACGAATTCGTATGAAGCATTAAATTTTAAGTTGACTTTGATAACCAACTTGTATGTCTACGATGAATAGTTTCTGAGATAATTTCACTTATAGAAAAAAGTCCCTACCGCAACTCAAATTATAAAACTTCATTAAAAAATGACTTATTAGGATGTTGAATTTTTTACTAGTTATAGTCAAGTATTAAAGCTAACGTCATGCCAAAATTAGCTTTATAATTTACGCAGGGCGTTCAGAAAAAAACAAAATTTAAAACTTCAAACACGAATAACTTAGAACCTACCAAATTATATTTTGTCTTTCTATTCCTTTTTTATCCTCTTTCGATACATTTGGATGTTTCCTTTCGTTTTATTTTAAAATTTTGGATAATTTTGGATTTTTGATGACAATTGCCTTATATTATTATACATTTCAGTCGTTTTTGATAAATTTGAATGAGTCAGACTTTTATTATAAACACTAGTTGAAACCGTCTACATTTGATCGGATAGGCGTTATCTTTTACATTTTAATCTTAACGGGCGTACCATATTCTATTTATAACCCTACGACGCTACCAGCGAATATTGACATTTCAACACATCAAATTCACATTAGCCATTTTTAATTAAACGACAATATCCTGAATATCGAAACTAAATTACTTTCATCCTTTAGTATATATACCATAGATACATAGAACATTATTATATAGTGATGACGATGTTAATGCTCATCGTACACTAGTATTAATTTTATCTCATAGTTCATTATAGCATTAATTCTAAGGATCGATATCGGTTACCTATAAACAAAAGGTAATTCCTTAACTTTGAATCACGAGAGGAGATAGCTTCACAAAATTACCTTACATAGAAGCTAGCACCCACTGAAATAATAATATTTTTGTTACTTTTTCTCATCGTTCACTAGTATTAATTTTATCTCATTGTTAATTATAGCATTAATTCTAAGGATCGATATAGGTTACATGTAAACAAAAGACAATTCTTTAAATTTGAATCACGAGAGAAGATAGCTTCACAAAATTACCTTACATAGAAGCTAGCACCCACTGAATTAATAATATTTTTGTTACTTTTTCTCATCGTTGACTAGTATTAATTTTATCTCATCGTTCATTATAGCATTAATTCTAAGGATCGATATAGGTTACCTGTAAACAAAAGGTAATTCCTTAAATTTGAATCACGAGAGGAGATAGCTTCACAAAATTACCTTACATAGAAGCTAGCACCCACTGAATTAATAATATTTTTGTTACTTTTTCTCATCGTTCACTAGTATTAATTTTATCTCGTCGTTAATTATAGCATTAATTCTAAGGATCGATATAGGTTACCTGTAAACAAAAGGTAATTCTTTAAATTTGAATCACGAGAGGAGATAGCTTCACAAAATTACCTTACAAACAAGCTAGCACCATAGATACATAGAACATTATTATATAGTGATGACGATGTTAACGCTAAAATAAAAGTATTCCGATAAGGTTTTTCTGTATTTTGCATTTTTATTTTATGAAAAAGCAATATCACATATTGTTAACTTTAGGTTAGTTATGGTTTAAGGTATATGTTAGCTTGAAATTAGTCAAATAATTCATTTCTGCAAAAAAATGCATTTTCTATTTAATATAAGCGAATTGCTAATCATTTCCGGTCACCAGACCTAATCGCAAATCGAAAATATTTTAGGCAATCCAAACTAACAATTTTAGGAAAACATTTAAGTTTCTAATTTTATTGATCCTTCATAAACACACTTTTACTCATAAGGTCGTTGTGAGACATTAACACCTAAATGCTTTTAAATAAACAAATAAATAAATTGTAAATTATTAAGTCTGTACCTAAATGTCAATGCCTAAACATTTCGAGTGAGTTACAATACAATAACGATACAATTTTGTATTATAATAATTCCTTTTAAACTACGGCAAAAATTACACAAAATTATTCATAATTGCTTCAACCTTGGAATTAAAAATCATATTATTAACTTGAAGTAATTTTTCTTTAAGTGATGCACCTGATAATAATAAATTACACATAATATATTGGTTCAAGTGTATTTATTTATAATTTAAAAATACTCATTATTATATCTTCTTCCAGGAACCGACGTAGAGATAATTATTTGACGGTGCCAAAATGTCTACACATGTTTTGTGACACGTACACCGACCCAGAACAATTTTTCTTCCAAGAAATACAATAAAGAATCGATTGCCGCAATGACAATATCGATTCCAAAATAACAATAGTTTTAATGACGTTACGATATCTTTGTTGTTGCACACTCATTAAAACGTTAATCAGGATGACGCGATTATTGTAATTAATATTAGGCTATATTGCAATAACAATTTATTATTATTATCGGAAACGATCACACATAACAGATAACCTTTCTTATCCGCGGATAATTTTAACGCAAACTCTCGCATATAAATACAAACATATTTGTATCCGAAGAGCAGGTTTCATGGACATAAATTTTCTCTAAATATAAACAAGTAATCTAAATGCGAATTTGGGGTGTGTCGAGTCACGTATCGCAAACAACCTTCAACCTTCTCTTCATTTCTAAAATATATGTACGTAATAAATAAGTAACAAGCTAAGATTCGGTACAAAACGATAAGGGGCGTCTATTACAACTCTGAAAGCCAAATATGTATGTACTGCTCAATACCGAGAGAAAATAAGTTAAAATAGGACTTTGTAGTATAAATGGTTCCAACACAGAAACGTTAACATTGTTCCAAATATTAAATAACTACTTAAATTAAATAACTGAAATAATAATTTGTTTGTTACTATTTCTCATAGTTCACTAGTATTAATTTTATCTCATCGTTCATTATAGCATTAATTCTAAGGATCGATATAGGTTACCTGTAAACAAAAGGTAATTCCTTAAATTTGTATTACGAGAGGACATAGCTTCACAAGATTACCTTACATAGAAGCTAGCACCCACTGAAATAATAATATTTTTATAAATATAACTATAAATATGGAATCAACAGAAACAACTACTCCGAGGGCTAGTACCCCTACCGGCATTTAATTACACTGTTGATTCCGATGGACTCCTAGACGAAAATATAACATATTCAAAAAAGAAGGAATTAAAATCCTTATTCGTCTAAATTTTAAGATCAAAGATCTCACATTTTCAACGCGTCCTAACAAGCAGGCACAACGAACCGAAAGCCACACCCCACGACCGGTTTCGACCTATCGGGTCTCATCAGGTGGGCGCTGGCAGAAAGGCCTTTACAGATATAAATCTTGATCTTTGATCTTAACATTTAGACGAATAAGGATTTTAATTCCTTCTTTTTTGAATATGTTATATTTTCGTCTAGGAGTCCATCGGAATCAACAGTGTAATTCAATACCGGTAGGGGTATTAGCCCTCGGAGTAGTTGTTTCTGTTGATTCCATATTTATAATTATATTCATAATATAGCCTGTAAAGGCCTTTCTGCCAGCGCCCACCTGATGAGACCCGATAGGTCGAAACCGGTCGTGGGATATGGATTTCCGTACGCTATGCCTACTGTGTAGGACACGTTCGAAATGTGGGATCTGTGATCCTTAAAATTTAGACGAATAAGGATTTCAATTCCTTCTTTTTTGAATATGAAATAATATTTTCTTACTTTTTCTCATCGTTCACTAGTATTAATTTTATCTCATCGTTAATTATGGCATTAATTCTAAGAATCGATATAGGTTACCTGTAAACAAAAGGTAATTCCTTAAACTTGAATTACAAGAGGAGATAGCTTCACAAAATTACCTTACATAGAAGATAGCACCCACTGAAATAATAATATTTTTGTTACTTTTTTCATCGTTCACTAGTATTAATTTTATCTCATCGTTCATTATAGCATTAATTCTAAGGATCGTTATAGGTTACCTTTTGTTTACCTAACATCGGGGACTCTTGTTTTTTGAGTCTTACAACTATAATGTTGGACTATTAGTCCTGATTTAAGATTGTATTCTTATAAATAAATAAATAAAATAAATAAATAAGTCTCTTGACGTAGGTACATACATTTTTCGTACACTGCTAAGATATTTCTACTAAATAGTTTTATTATAAACTTCATGAGAGATTGTGTGTGCGTCATCAACATAGTCTATACGAAATTAGCAATAGTTGATATTCACTCACTTAAAATGTAGAATAGTGGCTATTTAACTATGGAACCTATTTCTATTTACGGTGTCAAGATTTACAGGTAGATATATGGAATTTTGGGTTTTAGCATTTTAAACAGTCTTTGATAAATACCTCCCCAGTCGTTATCCGTTATCTTTATTGGGATTAAATATTGTATTATTGTAACAAAAGGTAAAACAACATCATAAGAAAACAATCAATAACATTACGTCGTTTGTTTTATCTAGAACGTTGTATACTTCAAAGATATTTACTTTTAGTCGGTTTCTTTAGTCGAAAAGTTAAAATTGGATCTTCTGGCCAACCAACTAAGTAACTATACGAGTACATGTATTAGTGAATAGTAGTGGTAGGTACGTGTCGGTAATGAATGATTCCTCCGTATGTATTTTCGTACCACTTTTGAACGGTTTCAGTATGTGACCCTGTACAACACGTGGGAGATTAGGACGATGAAAGGTATCCTACTCCAGTATTTGTTTTTTTCCATTTTTCCACACACAAAGCAAGCCGCGAACTATTTTTGAACGGGTTCTAGCGGTGCGTCAGCAACCATTTTTACGGTTTGTTGCTTTATTATTGTAACGGAAAGATCAGCAAGTTTAGAACGTCGTTGGAGATGCTACTACAGCACAAAACAATTACAGAGGGCAAAACTTATTTTATACAAATTATTGCAGGAGAAAAATCGAATTTAGCCACAAAAACCTATTATGTCAAGATTTTTAGATTTATTCGTCTATTTCTGAGCTTGAATATCCCACAAGTGAATTAAAAGAAAAATTAAATTAGTACGAATTATACTCAAAAAAATGTTCAGGGATCGACCACGAAACATAGAAAAGGACCAGGGGCGTGGTCTAATGGTTTAGATCATTGCTTAGCATTGATCCGCCTGCTCTGCTCCAAGTTTTCTGTGGTTTCCTTGGATCATTTAGGCAAATGCTGGGGCAATAATATTCCTCATATAATTTTTTACTTTTCTTCTGTATTCATTTCGTCCGTCTCACCTTGTCTCCCTAACTACACCACGCACCCATTCCCACGATTCCTGAAAGGCATTGCGCCCTATCCTCCGGCTTTGCACTACAATGTAGCTCGAAGGGACTGCCCGCCCGCCGTTATGAGTAGCTGGTGGAGATGAAAAACACAAAAGTTTTTTTTTACCTAGCAAAGGACCTAACCACAAGATAAATTTATAGTCACGGAACACAATGAGTTTAACCCCTTCGAGCAAGAAAGCAGGAACTCACAAACCCTTTGAAGTAACAGATTTGAGTCTGAAATAGGATTTCAAAACTGACATCTTCCTGAACTCACGGGTACTTTTATTATCTAAAACACGATTGTATGGTGCCTAAGGCAAAACGTGAACTCACTCTCCCCCCTTAAATTCCATTATAAGAAGATCAAAAGGGGCTCTTAAATTTGCTTCTTATAACGGAAAAAGCGTTGAAAAGTTACATCGACGTTTTATTCATTTGGTTCACTTAATCATCTAGTATATACAATTTATATATATCCCCTTATCAAAAAGTAACTTAATTATTGAATAAAATAACGTAAACTGTACTACCAAAACAAGAATAGTATTAGATAAAGATTTAAAAATAAAACATCGTTTTAAAAACACAATATTTATGGGAATGAATATGAATGTAATCAACAAAATTTTGTAATCGATAAGTTACGGATTATTACGTGATTGGCTTTATAAATAATATATGTATCTAGCAAAACCAGTCATAAGATTAAAACCAAAATTTCTAGAATAAGTGTCTCCTTTTTATTTATTCATTAGGATGAATTTTTTAAATCATTCAAATTTCATTTAAACTAATGCAGAGCATTTAATTGTTTCTTTGATAATAGTAGTAATAAAAAATTAGTGACAATGGACAAGGTTAGTGACTTATGTCATTAATTGTTATGTATATAATTAATATACAAATTTAATGTATATGCATAGATATTTTTTAACAGTTTAACAAATCCCAACCAAGTCATTAAACTTGTCTGAAAAATAAAACAATTAAAATTGTTTTACATTTAGTTTATCTTGATATTATTCCTTGTTTGTACTCAATATTTTTACGTAAATGAATGAAAATACTCCCGAAATAGCATATAAATCTTTGATAAAAAATCGAGCAAAGAGTGATTGTGCATGAATACCGTTAAACGGTACAACACAATGTGATAATTATATGTTATTGTATCTGTCAATATGTTTACAACGTTCATTCTATAATAACGTTATTGAAGACTACGTGTTAGATTGCACGTGATTCTGATGACAACTTTTTTATAATTATATACTGGCCTCAGCTTTTATAATATAGGTATATATATTTAGTACGTTCCGCTTTGTATAAATACCTACGTATTTAAAGTTCTATATTACATTGGAAGAATAAGTTTTTCCTTCATGAGTAGGTAGACTTCAGCGGTTGTAATCTAATAAAACCAGTGACGGATCTCGAGAGGGCTGTGACGGCTGCAGCCCTCCCGTGGGACTTAGCGGACTCTTTCTCTAAACTTAATAAACCTGCACTTATTATGACTTACTTTAATAACCTGAATCGGTTTTTGTTATATATCAAGTGTATGTATTTTACCAATTATTTAACAGTAATGAACCTTTTCAATTCCTTTTCAACATACAGGTTTGAAATCAGTGAAGGCATAACACTTGACCTTTGTGTTGACCAACCAACACGTGAGTTCTGCTATGTATGTAAAATAAACTAATGAAAATCATTTGTTCTCATGTATTTTCCAATTTACCATTTTTTTAAATGCGACAATCGAAATTTTCCATTGAATCGAGAAAATTAACATCCATCTTCAACATGCCAATTTTGGGATTATAGATTTACACAACAAAGTAGATGGCGTGTTTTATTATTTGTCTGGTTCAAAATTTCAATCTGTTTGAAAAAAAATACATTAGAGGATCTGGAATGTTTGATTTTGTAACGAGCCTGTATGTGTGTGTACAAGAGCGGCGGCGAGTTACGAAACCAGATAAGACGGGTTCCTCGAATACGGTCGTCGGTCGGCGCTTTGATAGAAATAAGTAAACAACAACATAATAGGAGTTCGAGAAAATACTAGAAGATCGTTCCTGATTACTCCAGAACCTTCGATACCTCTATAAATATTATGTTGTCGACGGTCAAGAACAGTTTTTAGTAGTTAGAGAAACAGTATAGTTACAGTTACGATATACCGAGTGATATAAATAAGTGGTAATATAAATACGACATACCGAGTGATATAAATAATACATTACCTTGTCATATAAATAAGTTGTTCATTAGTGTTTAAGTGTTATATAAATAGTGTAAAATAAATATTTGTTTAAATAAATAAGCTGATCTAGAAAATTCGTTACAATTTGAACTAGCATTTCATTCCACTGCGCAGAAAACATTCAAAACATTTGGATTCCAGGTAAAATATCAAAAATAATGATTTAGCGACTCCTAAGAAAATTTACTGTCAGATATTTTTGACTATTTTTGATTAAAGGATTCAATCACTGCGGGAAGAGTTGAGCAAAAGTACTGTAAATTTGTTTAAAGTTTCAGAAGCTTTTGCTATGGATGCAATAGATACGTGAATTGTTAAATTTTACAGGGATAACTTTTTTGAAAATAGTCTTCTAAGTGACCGGCACATATTTTTGTTTTTGGTTAAAAAATCGGACAAAGAAATAAGAAGTTTAAAATATTCACTGTATTATTACTTACTTATTGAAAGTCAATTTTAAATAATGTGATTAAAGAAAGGTTTTTTAAAGTTTCAAAATTTTTGTTTTTATTGTCCACAATGACCGTTTCGTCACACTGTGGATTCATCAAGTCGTTTTATTTAGAAGTTTAGAAGACAATCTCGATTTTTGCAAGAATTTTCTAAATTCGATCGGCTTCTCATAATTACATTGTATCAAGGATAATCTAGACAAGATAAAATAATATTGCGATGATGATATTTATTATGCTACATGGTAATAATACAATTAAGGAAATAAAACATTTGGGATTGGTTTCACATTTTTATTTGGATCTTTACGATAGCGTTTCGGTTATTACACCATTATCAAAAGGAGTATTGTAAAGTAAATTTGTAAAGATGTTACAAGTGCTTAAGTACTAATTGGTCTTATTTCTCTAGAGAGTGGATTTTAGGAGAAGGGATAAGGAGTAATCAATTTGATCATTTGTTATATTAAGGTTTTCCTTTAGTGCTTTTGTTATTTCTAAACTTTCGAGAATGTTTAATTTTTTTCTCTTACTAATATTATGCAAGATTTTGAAATTAGTAGTGTCTAGATTATGAAAATTTCAAATTGATTACTCCTTATTCTCTCTCCTAAAATCCACCCTCTAGAGAAGTAAGACCAATTAGTACTTTAGCACTTGTAACATCTTTAGAAATTTATTTTACAATACTACTTTTGTGAATGCTGTAATAACCGAAACGGTATCGTCAAGATCCAATTAAAATTGTGAAACCAATACCAAGTGTTTTCTTTCTGTAATTGTGTTGTATATTTATTATAATTGATCTTGAAAAGTTGATGGGCGGATTCATTTCGCGAAATACGAAACCAAACGCAATGTTCATTTTTATACATTGAAATTTTGCTTTTACCAAATTACACCTCCCTCTTACCCTCCTATTAAAATCCAACACATGAGCTGAATGTTCAGCCGCGCCTGATCGACATTATACCTGTGTCGTACATAGGTGCATTGGAAATGTCAGAAAGAATATAACATTCTCGCAATTACAAAGGCAATATCGTTACAATGTACCAACCAACCTATCGATTATCACGTCTCGTTATTTAACGTTTTAAATTTAACGTAAGCTCCTTCAAAGCTAACGAGTTACAATAATAACATTATACCTTTGACTCGATCAGTTAATGTTATAGGTAAACCATATCGCTCACGTCTAGTAACTTTTAACTTTTTACTCTTAAGAGGCTTCCGATATAATCCGATTATCAATCCTTTTCAGTTTTCCAAAGCCTAGCCCACTGATCTCCTCTCTTTCCCTTTCACCCCCTGACAACGTCGCACCGTTAACAACAACAACAACCATCAACCTCCTCGACTCCTCGTTTGGGTTGTCGCGTTCATTGAATTAATTGAATGCAGAGCGTTTCGAAACTAGCGGTGATTGACTGCATGCAGTCAACTAACCTCAAGTCTGCTTGTCATTTATCACCTTCGACTGCGATGGAAGATTGACGGACGGATGGAAGGATGGATTAAAAGTATCGATGGCTTCAACGCAAATAGACTTAGAATACATAATAACTCTTCACGCACAACCAATCATGCTAATTCTAATAGCGAAATGAGGCCGACCAAGCCAGTTCATTTATTATTACCATCGGAAATCAAATGCCATGCAAGCAGTACATACACCCAACATGTTTTTATCTCCAATTTACCTCAAGAAACTTAGACAATTACTCTCATGTCAGTGGCGTCTCGTTGCAAGAATTAGTAGGGTGCTACCTTGTTTTAAAATTATTGAAAAGGAAACAAACATGTATAAAAACTGGAATATCAAATATTGAACGACTTCTCTTCTTAACTGTAAATTTCTCATGGACAGTCAGATGTGAGGTTCACTTACAGTCACATTTCTTGAGGATGCAAAGTTTTTTGTTAAAATAAAAAAAAAAAAAAGTACATGAATCAAATAGAATAGCTGAAAGCAGGATAGTAATCTCATTCTACACTTTATTACATTCAAGAATACGATGCACGGTTTCTAAGCACGACACCCGCGGTGTAAGAAACCTATCTTCTCTCTTTCTCCCTCACATATCCATGCAAATGCTCTCAACAATTAAACACCATGTCGTCAGAACTGTGAAGCTCGCAGCTCTCCACATTTCTTTTTTATCTTTTTCACGAGCCGGGGGATGGCGACTATTATTAAGCTTAAGAATTATATATTGTACAAATATAAATAAAGAATGAAAGAAATTAGTATTCATCCTCTTAAACGTTAAAGATACTGCATTTCCACAGGGTCTATACAATTTCAACCTGACTATTCAAAAATTATTGCAGCATATTTCAAATAGATTCAATTGAAGGGACTCGTCAAAACCTACCCCTTAGACTTTTCCACATTTTTAAATAGTCTTGCTTAGAAATGGCTGTGGGACAATTTTTGGAAATTAGATGGGCTCAACGCTTTGATGACGAGTTTGAAAACAAATATCTTCTTACTGAAGGGTTGAAATAAATAGGTCATATTGCATTTTACTACTACTAAACCTTTATAAAAACACCCTACTCAATGGGACATGTAAACAATTTCTTTTCAATAGATACTTATACCATCTATGAAAAGGGCACCAAAAAATATCCTATCTAGATGTTCGGTGTCCTTTATCAATAAGGAGATTACAATGAGCTAGACAAAGACATGTAACGCGCGCCTATAAGTGCGATAAGACTTTCTGAGTAATCAGTTTTCTGTTTGTACATGGCACTGACCAATAGAAACAATTATTGTTGTTCGAGTCTCATTCATAGCTTAGTTTCGGTCAAAATTCAGTTTTTCATATAATAGTTTCTTTCAAGCATCCAAATCTAATATATTTCAATTTTTTAAGAAGAGTGGGTGATTTGTTCCTGCAAATGTTCCATATTTTATACTGGCGTTTCATAAACTGCTGGGAGAGATTCGTTCTGAACAAATCCTTAATGCTGTCCTGGCTGTAGAAAAAAGAGTTTTAAAATGTTTAGAAGTTAGTGGACAACAATTCGAACAATTGTTGTAGAATAATTTTGTCATTAGTTAAATAAACTTATTTGTAAAAATAAAAAAATTGTATTAAATCAGTTTTTTTTTTATTTTCTCACAAGATATCAATCTTAGATGCATATACTTTTTTATTGAAGATTAAGCAGTTGATGTAACTGTATAAAAAATATAGGCTGCTATTAAAAAAAAAGTTTTTTTTTATTTCTATTTTTATGATATTCAATACATGTTTTGACCCCATTTGTGATTTTTTTTTTAATTTTTGGAGGAATTAATACCTTACTAAAACATTAAGAGCATGTCGACAAATCATTAAATACCATCAATTACTTTTGAAGATAACCGCGATAAAAGTAAATGCGGCAAACAGAATAATCTTTAAAAAAAATGGAATAACAAAACTCGTTTGGAATAAAGGTAGGGTTGTATCATCAAATGTACCCTTATTTCTGATGGGAAAACCAGAAATGTAAAACAAATAGGGAGATTTCATTTAAAATAACAAAGTTCCGATATAACCGGAAGTGATAGAAATTCGAAAATATTTTAAAATGGTAGGTCTTCTGTGAAAACTCATTCAACCAAAATTTCAAAACGATATTCTAATTCAGTCCGAAGATAGTCTAGGGGTCAGGTTGAAAACGTACACCCTGTATATTCATCCAAAGTCATTGTGGACATCCGCAAATAATTAAAAATTATAAATTCAAAAAATAAATAAACACTTGGTTTTGTTTCACTATTATAGATTACTAAAACATAATATCAAACCAATAATAGTAAACAAAAATAATTTAGGTTCTCTATTAGTAAACAATAAGGAGCGACTAGAGAAAACTGAAAAAAGTGGTGTATACGAAAAAAATTGTAAAGATTGTAATTCCATATATTTAGGACAAACTGGTCGTTCAATAAAAACACGTTTGATTGAGCATCAAAAAACAATAACTCATCTCTCAAAAAATACTAACTTTGTAAACCATTTCGTACAAAACAATCATACATTAGACATAAATAATTTCAAATTGCTACATACACAAAATAAAGGTAAAAGATTAGATTTACTAGAAATCCTGGAAATTACAAGAGCAAATAACAATAATAAAATTTTATTGAACGACCAAATAGATTTTGGGGTTCCCCCTTATTAAAAGCTGTTATAGGTAGAGAAGACTCAGAATAATATTATCACTAATAACAATCCAGGTATTTCAGTCTATTTAAGAAAAAAAAATTTTACCCATTCTGATTTAGTTACTTTAAAACTCTTTGATAATGGCATAATAGCCGAAACATATGTTAGAGATTTTTCAAATAAAAATAGTGAAACAAAACCAAGTGTTTATTTATTTCTTGAATTTATTTCGAATAATGTTTCACCAAGAGATAAGCCAGAACACAATTAATATTATAAAAAATATATATTAGATACTCCCTTAATTCAGATTAAAGGTCACAGATGAACCTATTAATAACCTTTTTTTGAATAATATGTACCTAAAAGCGTTTCTTTTTTACCCTTCGATTTACAATATATAGAAAGCAATAATGGCAACAACGCCCGATGTTCTTTGTTGCGGGTCCAACTTTAGCGTCCTACGCCCTACATCGCGCGAAGGACACATGGTGCATCGTACGCCCCACGTTTCAACTAATGCTGGCCGTGAAAGCTAACAAGAAAATGTGTGACATACTGTATTTTATTTTCACTTTCTTAAATATGTTTCGGTTATTTTCCTATTGTTAGTTTATAGTGCAACTGCTAATTAGAGATGCCATTTCCAGGTTAAAAAATAAAACAGAAGATAATTTTCAAGTGTTTGTACAAAACTCGTTATTATTCAGTTTACTTGTGTACAAGAAGATTGACCGTTTTCACATTTTAGATAAACACTTATTGTTAAATAACGACTTAATTGTGTAACCCATTATATATATTATGGTGTATTTAAATTTCGTTTGCACACACTGACGATATAATGGCACGAAATTAATATTTTGTATGACAATTGTCACGTACAAAAAAGCTTCGTATGTGTATGTTTATGATAGTGTGCGTATGGTCGTTATTAATACTGATGGTAATAGAGTAAACTGCTTTGCTCGTTTCTGTAAATTTTAAGTGGCCAATTGTCCAATTGAGACAATGGAGGAAAAAAACTTGTCCGTAATGCACAAATGGATATTTTAATATATAACGAACGTTGTGCAATTGTTATTTACTGTTCGCTTGCTTTAAAAAGTTTTGAAATTGACTCTCGAGAAGAAGTTTTTGCAAAGTGCACTAACCTTATTATAATGCTCTCGTCACGGTGAAGCATCAGTAAGTTTTGCAACATGGAGATTTTACTTTCAGAAATTAAGTGGTGCAGAATTTAAAAATTGAAACTTTCAAATTATTAGCAATAAATGAAACTATTACAAAAGTATAGTCCACTGACGCGACGGTATAGAAAGGTTTTACTAAAAAAGAAAAATTACAATTATTGATAGTTAAAACAGTTAATTTTTAAAACTCCATGAAATTTCTCAAAATGAATTGGACAGTATTAAGAAAATTGCTGAAAACACCAGACTCGTAAAACCATGATAACTAAACATTTAAATAAAAAATAATTAACTTATCCGACTAAAGACACAAACAACAAATACATATTCAAAGAAAGTAGAAAAACCTTTAGAAAAATTCTGTAAGCAATAAAAATAAAAATGATAAAGATACGTCAAATAAAATAAAGTCAAAATCTGGTGTGTGTACATTACAATTCGGATATTGCAACAGTCAACATCGAACAGACAGGAAGATCCTTTGAAGAAAGAATAAGATAACATCATAAATAATGGCAGTAATAACCTTGCAAAATAAAAACATATTTTTGATGATAATTTTGGAAAGGTACTCTTGTACAAAAACTACGTTCATTAGTAGCATTCAATTTTATGGTGTAAATATATGGGGGTGTAAAGAGTTTGAGTAATTAGAAGGGTTATATAGTATATAATAAATACGATATGATGAAAATTGTCTTTATAAAAGAGCACCCCAGATTATATAATACGAAGTAGGGCCGTAGGCACGGGGGGGGGGGGGGGCTAATAAGAATCTCAGCCCCCACTCAGTCAACATAAGAAATTTGAGAAATTTCGAAATTTCCACATCGAATTTATATTTAAAAAAAAGCAGGTCGATCCGTCGTCCCTTCCCCGCTCCCGTTTGTATGTGCGAAGCGATCTGTTTACACCGTTTTTTTTTTATTACGCGTTTGCGGCGGTCTAATAACACTTGCCATTGCGCCAATACCAATCTTCATTAGCTTAAGGCTCGAACGGGACGGAATAGGAGCGATCGTCACTACGACGAGATCGATTATTAGCTGAGACAACACCGTTATAGAGTTTAATAGATTCCATCAGGGTCGTCAACGCAGTCATTAAAACTTTGGAAGAAATGAGGAATGATACATCCTTCGATGACATCTTTCATAAAGTGAAGTCACAACAGTTCTTAATATTAATTCGGATGACATATCTTAAGATGGACCGAATCCGAAGAGACAAAGAAAAGCAAGCAAATTGTTGATGGATTTCATAATTGCTGATAATATAGGTCAAAGATCTGAAACCGATAACGGTCCTTGATAAATTTTGAAAGCTTTACACATGGAAACTTTGGATTTGATGCTTTCGGAACTGCACTTGAGATTTTCTCATAACAAAGATCTTTACACGGCCATTACAAATGTCGAGAAACTGAACATCACTGAAATAGGAATTCTGAATAAATTAGAAATCCAGGTACCATCACCATGCGAAATAAATGTTGTGAAGAGTTATTAGTCAAAGTACAACCCTGACGACATCTTTGCTGATATTTATAACCAACGAACTCCATTTGAGGTCACCTACAAGATTTTAGCGTATTACAAATGTTTGCGAGTCAACATTTTCGGTACTTACACGGATCAACCATCAACAGACCCTAAAGAATGTCTATGAAGCACCAACGACAAGCTAATTTAGTTCATTTGGCGTTTGAAAAAGTTTATACGAAGAATATTGATTTGTTTGAGTTAATGCGAAAATTTAATGACTGTAAATTGCGAAAATTACAACTGTTTTGAGACTTTCCAATTATTTTAATTGCGCCCATCCAAAAAGTCCCTCAGCCTTCCCTCCTGATATCATGGGCTGGCTAAGGCTCTGATACGAAGAGAGAAAAAATGGTTGCGGAAACAGAAATAGAGCAACTGTATATAAACAAAAGTTAGAAAGGAAGTATGGAGAATAGTTTAGGATTTGGAATAAGAAATAGATATATAGATACGACGAAAGAGAAAAGGGTCTGAGAAATATTATAACTAAGTAAGGAACGGGTGGAGATATGGAGAACTAATCTAATAAACGTAAGTATTGTGATAAAGGACAAGACAAGAAGAAAAGACTTAAAGAAAAAACAAAACAAAAATAGAAATGATACAGTAATGTCTTGACCAAAGGAGATAGCAAAATTCAGAATGGGAAATGATAATAATGAATTCAAGTATTGATTGAAGGAAGAAGAAAAGAAAAACCAAATAAAATGACGTGTTTTGGAAGAGTGTAGTAAATTTACCCATTCCAGAAATGTAATAATAAACGTTTAATACCATAAATTAAGTAATATATTTCGTCACTTGATGAAACTATGGTGTAGCGAAAAAATTGTAGTGAATGTTAATAAATTAGTTGAAACTACAATTGTTGTACATATTTACGATTATTTCGCATAAAGAAACAATTACCATGACTTCAATTACTGAAATTTAAAAATCTAAGGAAAATTACTATAAAAAACACACCATTCAAGATAAAAACCAATTAAAATAAATGACTCAAATTGATAATCTATAAACTTGCAAAATAGGAAATACCTGTCTGATAAATGACTTATCTATTACTGATCTATATTTTCTTCTAAATCATTTATCAGTAGATTTAGTTGTTCAGAAAACAAATATATTAGATTATCCTTCAATTCTTACAAACCTACTTAATTATATTTTAAAAGAAAAGAAAAGAAAATGAAAAATGAATAATTTGAATGGCTAGTTATTCAGCATACTCTTAAAAAAATGAACAAAGGTATATACCATCATAAATTTATAATTGAAAAATCGATATCCTGCGCTGCAACTTTATAATTAATATATAAACCTATGTACATTAACTATTTAAAACATTATATTATAAGTTTATGCGTCCTGCTTTTGTATGATATTTTAAACATAAGCTTCATTTTCTATAAATACAATTGATAATTTAAATGATATTAAATAAACAAATTAGAACAAAAAGATATATTTGCTGCTAGAAGTCATAAAAAAAGAGAGCAAAAAATCAAGCGAAGCATTCCTATAGTGTGAGGTGAGGTAGATTAGTTAGAATTGTGGGTATCTATAATATGACATAAATGCAACTACAATTTTATTTGATTTTCTTGCGGCGCTGGGCGTACGAACTAGACAAATCATAGGATAATATATAATATATAATAAACTGTAACATTTAATGTATGAAAACGCCCATATAAACGACTAAAAAATAAAAATCGGTTATCAATGCTGACTTAACATTAATTTGACAATTCTGTATAACGTATGCTCAAAAATAATGAATGGAGGGTATAGGAAAAGGTATCAAAAACCATAAGCCGAGATTTATACAAAAAATAATATAAAATATATATAATAATTAATAAATAAGTGTCAGAAATTAGAAGAAAAATTTTCATTTAACTAATAAATATTTCCAAAAAAGTGTATAGCTTCAGTGCACTTAAACTTAGATTTCTCCAAAAAGGTCAATATTTGACGAAACAATTGTTAAATTGTAGAATGATTTTCGGGCTGGATTGCCGTCTTCAAGGGTGAATTCCCAACGTTTCGTCCAAATCTGCGCTGGACATTCTCAAGCGCAGATTTGATGAATGTTTTATTTTCTTTTTAACCTCTAATTTTGTTGACCTATGTAGTTAGCCCACCAAACTCATAGGATTCTTAATCTTAATTTACAGTATTTGCAACAATTTAAACTAAAAACCAGTTGCAACGTTGTCGTCTGGTTGTTTGAATTTCTATTAACAATAATAACAATCTAAATTTGATATATAATAAAATATTTGTACACTAATAATAATCAAGTGTTATTTATCATAAAATAAAAAAATGAATTATTTTCCATAAACTTTGAATGTGCCACCACATAACGACAAACAGTTGCCTTACCCTACACCAGGCAATGACGATGACAATATATATATAATATTATAAAGTTCCATGGAGACAGTTATCAACAAAAGTACGTTTCCTCGCGATACGTATGTACAAGTAGAACATATATCTACATGAAAATGAATAAATATGATACGAGTAATAACAACTACACTACAGTGTCTACATTTCCTGTAATTTTGTAACTCGTTCATTTCCTTCCTTTCACTTAATCAGCAGAAAACAGGATAAAAAAGGGTATAACTATAACTAAAGATACATATCTAAGAAACACTTTTACTGTTACAAATACCTCTTCCTATTTTTGGTTGCAATTAAAAGTAATTAAAAACAAATCCATTCATTTTAAATAATCTGATTATTATTATTATCTTTTAACATTAAAAATAATACGGATTCTACATATGCTAATCATTTTCGCAGCCAGTTGATGAACTGGTGTTGTCCTTCGGGTGTACAGGCCGTCGTCGGTTGGAATTGCTTCCTAACGTTTCGCTAGTACGAGTGGCGAGCTTGTTCATAGACCTCTGAAAAAGCTCGCCACTCATGCTAGCGAAACGTTAGGAAGCAATTCCAACCGACGACGGCCTGTACACCCGAAGAAGGACAACATCAGTTTATTTAATAGTAGTCTTAATATTTTACATTCAGAAAAGAAAGGGTATAAATTGATATTATTATAGATTTTATACATAAATACATACAAAAAACTAGGTTAGTTATTTTAATTAAGGTATATTGAGTACAAAAACACGTTGGGTAAAATTTCAAAAACTTTTATTAAATATTCTTAACGAAATCATTTCGGCTGTCAAGCATCTACCATTACTGTATCTTCTGATTATGGCTTAACAGCCGAAATGATTTCATTAAGAATATTTAATAAAAGTTTGTGAAATTTTACCCAACGTGTTTTTGTACTCATTATACCTTAATTAATTATCAAACATGTTTCACAGTTATTGCGCCACGAAAAGCATTGGTTTAATATATTCAAACAAGAAGGAATTAAAATCGTTATTCGTCTAAATATTAAGATCAAAGATCTCACATTTGGAACCCGTCCTACCAAGAAGGCCCAACGAACCGAAAGCCATATCCCACGACCGGTTTCGACCTATCGGGTCTCATCAGGTTGGCGCTGGCAGAAAGGCCTTTACAGGCTATATTATAAATATAAATATAAATATAAATATGGAATCAACAGAAACAACTACTCCGAGGACTAATACTCCTACCGCATTGAATTACACTATTGATTCCAATGTATTCTTAGACGAAGATGTAACATAGTCAAAAAAGAAGGAATTAAAATCCTTATTCGTCTAAATATTAAGATCAAAGATCTCACATTTGGAACCCGTCCTACCAAGTAGGCACAACGAACCGAAAGCCATATCACACGATTTCTGTTTTTGTTATTTTACAAACTATTTAAAATTTACGGCTACAGTAGAAATCACAAAAAAAATACAATAACGTTTAATAAAACTTAAATATTCAACGGTGCAAGAGTCATGATACATGTTTAATAGTAGAAAAATATAAAAACACATACAGTATAGTTGTGCTCTTGATAATGGCTGGTTAACCGAAACAATTGGCGAGCTTTGTTGAAAGTATTTGTTGATGTTCATGTTTTTTTGTATTTTTCATCACTAACGTTTACCTACGTATAACAAGCGCGCACTACGGAGGCGAATAAATTGAAATGGCGCCGAGTGGCACAGTGGACTTTACTAAACAACTTGGGGGTGATTCTCCGCCCCACATTAAGCACATAAATAACCCATGGACGGCGATGCAAATCAGTATTTTGTGAATAATTTCACATTTATATTAATGAAGAAAACAAATTTCTTCTTTTTTTTTTGAGGACATTCAAAATAAGAATTTGCGATTTAATTTTGTATTGTATACAAATACAATCTTCAAATTATATGACGTTAGGGAATTAACAGAAACAGAATTCGCTCCAATAACTCCATAACCATGTTATTGAAATTGAAAATTAATATCTACAAAACGATCTTTTTAGACACAAAAAAAAGAAGAACTTATAGCTAATATAGCTTAAGAAGTTTTGACGACTCCGACAGCAATCTGTATTTTGTTTTCCTTAAATTTATTTTTATTTTTGTAAATATTCATTTTTATAAATATTCCTGTAAATTTATTGGTACCTATACTTAAAACTTCCTATTTTGTGCCTTGTTATTTTTTGTATAAAATATTTCACTGCTTTCTTTAATTTATTGTGTTTATATATATTTTTCATTGTTTAGTATTTGTGTGTTCATTTTGTATACAAAGGTTTGATAATTGCAAATTATTAGTTTTGTTTCCACGTGGTACGAAATGATTTTATGTTTTGTTGTTATTCTTGTTTTTTATTTATTTAAATTTAAGTAATAACAATTTAATTCCATCTATATTATAACAAATTAAATAAATTTGCACTATACCTCTGACGAGCAACAATCCATATTTATTGGATCGACAAGATTCGTTATCTAAACTACAAGTTAATTGCCTACAGCCCTGCTCACCTCATAAAGTAACGCAGACCTTGTCGTTAGTCCGTCTCCATAACGCGCGCGAGTTATACATAAAGAAAACACTAAAACCCTAAATTCTACATCAAACGTTTAATGACCTACAAAACGCATTAGTGTCCTCCTCAATTAGAAACTTATTCTTTAATTAATTTATAAACAACCACTTAGTTGGTTATCCGTATATAAATTATTTCATTATATTGGTATCATCGTGACCAGAAAGCAGTATGCAACATGCATTTATGCCTGACTATAAATATATGTATTTATTCATATAAACGCTGGTCAAAAACTTATCGAGCCATGTGAGAGGGTTGTTTGTTGTTTTCGAATAGAAGGGTGGTTATATCATATAGCATTTTCAGACCCTGACAGCTTGTGGTGCAGATGTTTGATATAAAAAAAAACGTTCCCAGCAACCAACCGCCTAACTGCAATTCTACTTAGGCATGGCGAGCTTTACTCAACATTATGAAATAAAATAATTTGAACTGCACTGTTTTTAAAATGTATTTATACAAAGGTAGGCATTTAAATCAGGATTTTAATGTTACAAAGCAATTTTAAAAATACTTTACTTCTATTTTGCTTCTAATATTTTTCTAGTCTTCATCTCTCAACCCCCTTACAACACAATAAAAATAACCATCTTATAAGAACATAAGCTTTCACGGCCGGAATTCGTGGTAGAATGATGATCGGGCTTGTAGGCCGTGTTAGATGTGAACGGTTTCGTCCAGACGTTTCGTCGGCAACTGCGGCTGACATCTTCAGTAACTGACTGCAGTCGCAGCCGAGACTTCGAGGTGTAATCTTCGCACACGTAGTCAACACAGCACCACTGAAGATGTCAGCCGCAGTTGCAGACGAAATCGTTCAGATCGACCACGGCCTACAAGCCCGAATCATCATTCTACTAATGACCATCTTGTTCAGGACCCCGAAAATTCCAAAGTTGTACAGGAAAAATGAAAATTACATTTAAAATCGTATTTTGAACAATTGACCCGGAACGAATACCGAGATGCTGATTGGGCCCGCCGTAATTGTTATTTCCAAGAACGAAACCGCCCGTCCATGGTAATTATAAAGGCAGAACTCAAGAAAATAATTAATTTTAGTTGGAGTTACTCTGAATGCATCAGAATGTTAGATGGACCAGAAAGTCAAAAAATGATTGCAGCTGCCAGAACCAGTGATAAATATAAGTAAACACGTTAAATCAGGAGATAAATAAAATATGTGTTTGTAGGTATCTTCATATTTAGTTTTGTTTTTTTGCCCCGAAATTCATTCCAGCAGATCTGGAAACCCTAACTCAAACCTTGGTTTGTTCACAATTTTCGCTATTTTATTGTTTTTTTTTCTGGTTTCTTAATTTAATTGTTTAACATCCCATTTTTAAACCTGTTTCCCTTCTTTTGGTACTTATTTTTGTTTTTTTTTGCCAGCATAACATATGTTATTAATAATTGTACTGTGTCGTCTATAAGTTCATTGTTACTTAATAATTAGGGGCCGTTTTTTTGTTACATCACGCCGTTTTTGCTACTTTTGTGTCGCACTACATCACGCAGGTAATATGCCTCCCTCCCCCCTCCCCCCGTCACGTCTCAATGATACTTCTATTTTTTTGCGAATGGTTAATTATTTTGACAATATGTTACAAACAATTTAAGCGCATATTGTACAGAAAAAGACTTTTTTTAATTAAGTACTCGATCTTTAGTGAACACTTTTTTTGACAATTTATTAACGATCATTTTATAACGTAAAAGCACAAGAACGAATACTGACTAGCTTAATAAGTCTTTGTAGTTTGTTATAAACTAAGCACTCATAAGTTAAACTCAACGGTCAGATGTTGTTGATACGTAAAACCAATCACAATAAAAAATAAAGAAACATTAATCCTACTCAGCGAATTTTAACATAAAATTAAGGAAACAGACTTAATTGTAACTTTTCTAATTTCAACAGAATCATTGTATAATATTCGATGATTAGAGGGCTCTCTACTACTACTGCTTTATATGCAAACGTCACTTTACTCGGAGACCCCCCCAGCCATTGTGACACATCGTTACCCTATCACCTCCCCCTCTCCCTGCTGCCCCGAGACCACAGCCATCTCGTGGCGTAACATAACATATGTACAGCTCCTTAGTAGACACGTACAAGTGTTTTTTTACTCACAAACGCGCAAATTTTGAAATGCAAGGGTAGATAAAGACTTTTGTAAATCTCTATATATTGTATTACAATAGTATCTAATCGTAAAATATTTTTTTACAACCAAACAATTTAAAATGTAAGGTACAAATCGCAGTGTCATAATATCAAATTCCGTTACAGCACTAAAATATGTATATGTATTATTAATACTTATGTACTTATTTTTATCGCCTACATAAATGTATAAAGGTGTATATTAAGGTAGGTCGTAGTATGATATGCATATCAATTCTATAACAATTGATGGACACGTAAAAACAATACGGTTAATAATTTTAATTATTAAATGGGTTATTGTTAAAAGAAAGCGTTGTAAAAATTTTAACTTATGTACCTATCCAGGTAAGTAAATACAATCAATCAAATATTATATACAGGTAGGTACATACATAATGATATTCGTATTCCATTCTTTAATTTTATTTAAAAATTCGTAATTATGAAACAAACAAAATATAAAAAGAAGAAGACGTTTATACATTACGTAAATTTGTCTAAGGGTTGGTTTAATGTGTGGGGATTTCGTTAGACCACTAACGTGGTTATCTATTGCAGACGTTTCATCTTGAATACTATTAAAATATTTGAATAGATTAATTATTAAAACACTTGCTTTGGTAATGTTTCAGAATCTTAAAATAATATCAAGCTGATGTAACAGAAAACTTTATCAATCTGGATATTTTTTTGGATTTGGAACCGAACAGAACTTTCAGTGAATTAAATTTTTTGATTTTCTATTGATACATAAGTCTGTCTATTGAATTTTGTTCATAACCGTTATTTTTGGCGAAATTGGCAGCGTAATGATGAACGCCAACTGTAGAAATTTATCACTGATTGTGGGATGCAGTAATGTTCAACAAGGTCCTTTTCTAATACGGATATCGACTTTTATTAAATTAAATCCACAGCGTAGATAACTACGTGGTAGGCACGTAACCACACCGAACTAAAATAAGAATACGGGGGTACACTAAATATAAACAGTAATTTTACTATTTAGCTTAACACGTAATTCCGATCTAGAGGATTCGATACTCGAGTGTTGTTTGGTTTATGAGGAGGGGGAAACCGGCTCAGGTAGCTCAGGTTCTGTCCACAGTACAGCCATGACTGAGCGCAATCACAATGCGCATCATCATAAAGTTTTTAACCAATGAAGGCGTTAAACCATCGGAAATTTTCACTCGTTTGACGGCACAGTTTAGGGATGCTACACTGTCTCAGAATCGAGTGTATACGTGGGTCAGAGAACAGAGAAATCAGGGATGGGCGAGAACATGGAACGTGTCGAAAATGAAAGTCATGATCGACGCTCAAGAACAAGTCTCACAAATGACAAAATCCATGCTGTTCGAGAGCTTGTTGAAGGTGATCACCATCGGCCGGTTAACTATTGATTATTAAACAAATCCCATCAGAGGTGGGTATATGGGTATCAGCTATGGGTGTGTTCAATCCATCATCACTGATGTACTTGGCTTTAGAAAAATTAGTGCTCTCTGGTTGTGGTTAGTGCCAAGGTTGTTGACCGAAAATTAAAAACCGGTCAGGTCGGAGATCAGTGAAAGACTTCTGAATCGATTTCAACAAGAAGTCGAAAAAAAGAGGTTTTTTGAGGCGTATCGTCACTTGTGATGAGACGTGGCTCCATCACTACACCCGAACAACCGAATCAAAAAAGAAAGGATGAAATCTGCCCGGTCAGCAAAAAATCAAAACCCGTCTCTGAGCCGAAAAGGGCTTGCAACTGTTTTCTTTGACTCAAAGGGAGTTTTACTCATTGATTTTCATCACGATCAAGAACACTGAATGCGGCTTACTATTCGGAGTTGTTACAGTCGATAAAAATCGCGTATCGAAGCTAACGACGGGGTATACCCATATGCCCATTCGAGACGTCGAGACGTCATCCTCCATGACAACGCCAGGCCACACACCGCAGTTTTGACAAGAAATAAATTCGAAGAAATGAGCTTGGAAACCCCGAGCATCATTATATCATTATTATAGCCCTGACTTGTCACTATTGTGACTTGTGATTATTTTTTGTTCGCGCCCTTGTAAGAATCACTTGGAGGCAAAATATTTGAAAGCAATGAAGAAGGAATATTCAAGCTTCCAAATCGGTGGCAAAAGTGTGTAGAGCACGGAGGTGACTGGTGACTACATTGAAAAATGCTATATGTTTAGTTTGTGTGTACCATTAATAAATAAATTTATTTTACATAACTACCGTTTATATTTGATTTACCCTCGTATTTTCTTGGTCAGTACAGCGTGCTGATGAGAACCTATGAGTTTAGATAGCGAGTCCTACTGATAGCTAAAATTACCAACTGACTTTCATTTAAATTAGATAAAAGTTTGATATTTTACGAATTTAAGGAATGCTTATTCGTTATACAGTTCTACAATTCCTGTAGGTACATTTATTATTTTTCATGATACAGAACACTGTATAACAAATAAGCATCCTTAAGATAAGCAAAGTATAATATAAACAAAAGATTACGTCTAAACTAGATATAAATTGTAGCTTACATTAAGGCTCGCTACCTGAACCAGAAGATTGTTGATGACCAACATTGTCACTACCACTTTAATTAGGTTGTGGTGTGAATTAGTTTATTTGATTAGCACACCATATGAACCAAACGCATGTGGAACTAAAACAGACAATATAACTTTGTTTATTGAATATTTAATTAGAAGTTGGTGTTAATGTTTTGTAAGTAAACTTAAATGAATAAATATATTACTGCCTTTGAAGTGACATTTATTCATTTTCTTAGGCGTTTTAGTAACTAAAAGTCAGTGCAAGAAATATAGATGGTTTATCCAAAAAAGAAGGAATTAAAATCCTTATTCGTCTAAATTTTAAGATCAAAGATTTCAAATTTTGAACGCATCCTGCCGAGTAGGCACAACGAACTGAAAGCCTTATCCCACGACCGGTTTCGACCTATCGGATCTCATCAGGTGGGCGCTGGCAGAAATGCCTTTACAAGCTATATTATAAATATAAAAATATAAATATAAATATGGAATCAACAGAAACAACTACTCCGAGGGCTAATACCCCTACCGGCATTTCTGCCAGCGCCCACCTGATGAAACCCGATAGGTTGAAACCGGTCGTGGGATATGGCTTTCAGTTCGTTGTGCCTACTTGGTAGGACGCGTTCAAAATTAGGGATCTTTGATCTTAAAATTTAGACGAATGAGGATTTTAATTCCTTCTTCTTTTTTGGATATGTTATATCTTCGTCTAGGAGTCCATCGGAATCAACAGTGTAATTCAATGCCGGTAGGAGTATTAGCCCTCGGAGTAGTTGTTTCTGTTGATTCCATATTTATATTTATAGATAGTTTAGTTTACTAGGGCAAATTTAATTTTTAACTATCTCGTATACAGACATAGGGGCAGGTGTATGGATCTCGTCGTCTATTCTTCAAATTGCCATGTCAGACTTTGGCAACACAATATTTTGATCCGTCTTCATTTTACAAGCGGTATCGCGATGTTAACATTATTATTTTTTTATTATTATATCGTAAAAAGAAGTCAACTTTGCTCCCTTACACTGAGTGCGTTCTGGTATTGAACTCGAAGCTCTTCAAACTAGAAACTTTTTGCATTGGTATGACGCAATCTTAGCTGGGATGCCGTTCGTTGTTCATCAATGAGTTTTCAAGAAGAACTAACAATAAAAACACCTGGTCCAGCTACTGCCGTTATTCAATGCATCGCAAAGTGCATTGGACTTAATACAACGTACACTTACCTCCTAGACCGTAAATATGACCCAACGACCAAAATAATAAACGATCAGCTGTTAAGAGCACCTAGTTTTTCGCCCGCAACAGCTGATAAGGCGTTCGCGGTGAGGAACGGAGAAAAGGCGGTCGGAACAAAGGAAAAGCTAACGCGGCACGAATACGCATCAACTCGCCCCCGCTACAATCTAATCGTTATCACTACCAGTGAATTTCTTAATATTTGTATATATTTGTGATGAATATATTCAGAAAGTAGGACGTAACTAGGAAAGAATTAACAGGAACCAAAGTTAAGAAAATATAGATAATCAAATTAAGCCAAAATAAAATAAGCGTTACCTAACGGACAACACAACATTTATTAAGATTCTTATTCGTTATTTCGTTACCATTCTGTGGTATAAGTATACCATATCTTCAATTTTTGCTTCATATTCTCTTTTTTTGCGCTCAACAATTCAATTGTAAGAAAATTTTTAAACAAATTTCCATAAACTATGCAACTTTTCATCATGAATCACTCCGCTCCCCCACCTTTTAAAACAATATCTGCCTTCATGCCTAATCAGAAAATTATAGAATTACCCAATAATAAATTGATAAATAAAATTCGTTTTTATTGTTTCTTAATGCATTTCGTGTGTATTTTTAGTTTTTTTTTCTTGTGTATTGGTCTAGTCTTATTTTTGGACAGTGTAAAAATTTTCTTTGCTTGTTGATTGTAAGATCACTTTTGACTTTTCATGTTTGTGAAGACCTTTTCATACTTCAAGTTTACATATTACATATACTTATTTATTATTGTCCTTTATAAAAGAAAATCACAAATTACAGTTTGTTTCAGTAGCTATGGTTCCTTACGTAAAACAATTTATTAAATGGTTCGTGGTTCATCGTATTTTTCTGATTCAGAAGTTTCAAAACATTTTCTATAATAAAGACTGAAATGGTACTTATCTTACTTACTTAAGTATATGTACATTTTGAAGTACTTTTAGTCACTGATTCATATTTTCGAATTATTAAATATTTGAAGGGTTTAGAGAGGGATTAAATAAATTTCGCTTGCATGACATGTGGAATGTTGTTAAAAAAATAAATAAATAATGTGATTAATGACCAATAAAGGACAAAAACTACCATTTTCTGCAATTTGAAGGCCAAAAAATGTAAAATAATTCATCGGTATTAATTATCGTTAGACATCCTTACATAATATGACGCATTTTTTTATCCATTTAAAATCTCACCTGAAATTTATGGGTCAAAATAAAATTGTAGTGTTTGCTACTTAAAAACATTTATCGTTAGAAAATGTAAAATAGAAATCGTTAATAATTTACTGCTTTTATAAAAAAAAAACGTTACCGCGGAGTTCGTTTGCACCCAGAACAGGAATATGAGTTTTAAGTTGATGGTGCCGACAAGTCTCCCAGGCGAACCGGCGAGCTGTCAAGCCGGCCGGTAATTCGTAGGAGTAGAAGCAAGCCTGACCTTGGACTGAAGCAGCAAACGTTCTTATATACTTGCATCATTCGATTTGCGTGTTATATTGTACATAGAAATAGACATTTACATACACGTTCCCGTACATACGTACACAGATAAACTGTGCTCACCTACAAAACGTTTGTTATACACTTTTCCAAGTAGAAATTAGATAAGCACCTAATGATCACCTCAGGAACATTTACTCACCCATAATAGAAGACATGTAATTTTCTATGTACTTAATACACGTGTGGTATCGCTATAGGCGTACGGTTAAAATTGTGCTATGTTCTGGAAGATTCGAGAATACGGATTAGCTGATGTAACTTTATTGGGGATTAGACATTCAAAAACTACTTTTGAAGAAAGTAACGTTGTTTTCGCTAGCAGTAGAACCGAGCAAATCATCTTAATAATTATTATTTAACTATTAATTTATTCATAGAACAATTGAAACACTCACTTATAAATTCTTTTGGGATTAAAGAACAATTCACCATGAACTACTAATTCCATTACATCGTTCTAAAGATTCGCTTGACAGTTGGTCTGTTTCTTTAGTTGCTTAGCCGTAATAGAAAACGCCAGATTTCTTAAATAAGCTGCTACAAATAGTTATGTACATATGTACATGTATTATATAACTGACGCTTTTCAACAAGGCGCGTGTACTAAAAAAATAAATATTTATTTTAGATTGCAAATTTAAAATTGAAATAGCTAGAAAAATAAAATCGCGACAGTAAAAAAACTTCCTACGTCTTTTATGTACTTAAATCGTAATGAATAATGAAATATTGTAAAATGGAAATACATATCCTTGAAATAAAACACTATCTTTTTGTATAATTTTGATTAAATACGAAAATTTAATAGATAGCAAAGAATAAACAGAAAAAAAGTGAAAGGATAGTAAAAACAAAGTTGAAATCATGATTCATTCTGCAATAACCTAAATAATGTTTTGGTAAAATTAAAAGAAATCAGTAAAACAGAACAATTTAACAAAACATTTAAAATTAAAATTAAAGGTTACGATTTCAGAACAAGAAAGGAATAAGTACTTAAAAATGTAGCTCTAATTTATTGTAAAAAAGTGTTAGTTTTCGTTGAATTTGAATATAAATAATTGAAACTGATAGATACCTACATAAAAAGAGTGTTAAAGAAATATAAGTAGACATTTTGGAAATACTTAAGATTTGTTAAATATAATCTGAATCTGGAGGACCAACCACCACTACTAGCATTTTTTGGATTTTAAAAACACTCACGATTAGAATTTGTTTAAAATTATTTTCAAATCAGACGGACGAAGAAGTAGACGAAACAACTAATTCTAAACCATTGCAAAAATAGTATATCCTTTTAATAAATAAAATGTTGTATAGGTAACTTAATCCACGATTTTTAAATGAAATTGAATCAAAAATTAACACTGCGGCATTTAAAAGAAAGAGGGAATGGCGCTAAACATTATTTTCAATAGCAATCTTATTTTCAGGAAGTACAATAATTGGTCAGTGAGGCTATTATAATTAATAAGGTGTTTATTGCAATCATAAATATTCCCAGTTATTTATGACCGACCGTGTTTTGATAAACAGATAATTAGTAGGTATGTATTTATTGAAAAGGACCACCAGGTAGATAATTTTAATAAGTACATATATTAAATCTTCTTAACACCATTTTCGAATAAACATTTTTTAAAACTATATTAATATTATCAGAATTTAGACCTCCAAAGGCATAAGTGGACCGTTGACTTTCTCCATATTGTCACTAATTCGCCTACGCCTCAAAGGTGACAAAAAAGCGGAGTGGCGCCTTCTTCTAGACAACGTGGAGCAGTGGCAGAAGATGTGGATACCACTTTTAACTTCCCCTATCACAAAACCGACACGAGGAGTTGGAAATTAATCCCTGTTTGTTCCTGGGATATTGTAGTTCTCCGTGGCCTGTTTGTTAGGACTTCCACAATAGTCCTGGCTTCTTCCTGCCGAAGATGAGAATTTATTTTTCCCAGTATCTAAAGGTTGTATCTCTCTAACCCCTTTGCTTACCTGCGTCGTAGTTCTGTTTCCGAGTCTCAGTTCCCTAAAGCAGTCCATCTCGCAATTTATTCTTTTATTAGGGTACCAATGGGTTCTGAGTTGATGTGGTGTTGCTGTCCACCTGCTTTCGCAAGGATGTCCGCGAGCTCGTATCCATTGATGCCGCTGTGGCATGATACCCAGAGCAGGACTACCTTGGTTTGGGTCGCTAGTCTGCTGAGTGCTTGGTAGTGGTAAACTGGCCCAAAGGTAGTAAATGCTTACTCCCACTTTGATGATTGTAAATGCTGATTCCACTCCTGTCCGAATTTCTGGCTCCAGCAGTGAACCGTGGGTCGCTATCAGCACGAGATGGAGACTTTCTCCAAAGACCAATTCTCTTTAGAGTAGAGGCTTATCGTGTTTTGTTTTTTGTAGAAGAGAAAGAGGGTTTGTGCGATCAGGGGGTATCATGAGAACACCTCATGTGATTACATTTTTGAAGAACTAGCTGCCAATTGAAAAATTACATCTATGCCAAGGAAAATTTCAGGAACTGCAGTAGGAGTAGATTTTTTTTCGTCTCGGTGATGCTACTTAACACCAATCCCTTAATTGTTTCCATGTTCCTGTTTGAGTTGGAAAGGGCGGTCCTGCCCCACCAGACCAACAGGGTATATGATAGTCTGGATTTCAGTACCGCTTCAAACATTTATTACATCGTAATTGGTTTTAACTCCATTCTTTTCATATAGCCCTTCTAGTTTACCTAAGGTAGACTGCGAGTTTTTTCTCAGTATGTCCAAGTGGTCCTTCCATTACGGTTTACTATATGGAATTATCCCGAGGTACTTCACTGGTGTTCTTGCCCTCCAACCCGAAAGGAGCAGGTTGACACAATGATTTCTATCTTCTTCGGGTTGATGGAAAGACTAGAGTCAGTGCACCAACATTGTCATCCATAAGGGTGTTAAGGAATGGACTTCGGATGATTCACGAGGAGGTAATCCCTGTAGCCTATTAAGTACCTGAAAGTCCTTGTCCGATAGCTCTGTGAAGAGCTTATGAATCATTACCTTTTCGAGGTATGGTTGAAAGTCTCTTATCAATGAGCAATCCTTTGGGTTGCAGTTGTTTTTGAACCAGGGTGACAGCGCGAAAGGTGCTTGTCCCTGTGTAGGTTTTTTCTTTTTAAGACCGTGTCACAAATGAATATTTCCGTGGTCTTAAGAAGCAAGGAAGTAAAGTTGATGGGTCGAAAACCCTACGGGGAAGTGAAGCCAGATCTTCCAGCCTTCGCCAGCCATAGATATTAGCACATTAATGTATAGAAATTAGCGTTTGTATACATGAATATGTCACAGCCAATCAAAAAAATTAGGAATTCTCTAGTGCGAATAGAGAGTACTAAGAAAACAGCGAAACGCTAACTAGACATTTAGGCGGAATATTACGCAGTGAGCATAGTTACATCGCGAATTGTCTACTACAACTTCAAACGAATAGACTAAGTATAAATTTAACAATCGAAAATAATCGATTATTGCCATTAATCGGAATAATCGATTATGTAAATTAATCGAATTAATATATTAATCAAATTATTAATAAGGGAAATAATCATTTGAAGGTAAACATTTTCTGGATAAGGCTAACCACAAACCTTTTATTTTAATGAAAAAATAAAAATATTCTAGATCCAAAAAAGAAGGAATTAAAATCCTTATTCGTCTAAATATTAAGATCAAAGATCTCAAATTTTGAACGCGTCCTACCAAGTAGGCACAACGAACTGAAAGCAATATCCCCGACCGGTTTGGACCTATCGGGTCTCATCAGGTGGGTGTGCAGAAATGCCGGTAGGGGTATTAGCCCTCGGAGTAGTTGCTTCTGCTGATTCCATATTTTATATTTAACTATTCTAGAATTAATATGTTTAAAAAGTGTTAGCAATTCAACAATTCGTTTATTTAACCACTACCGAAAACAGCCTGGTGTTTTTGCTTGATTAGGCGTATTTTAAAATGCCTAGTTATACACATTGGCTTCAATATAATTTTATATTACTTTGTTGCTTTTTTATTGTAGTACATATGTAATGTGTAATATTTTGATACACTACAATCAAAGAATACAAATAGAGCTTAAGTTTAATAAATACGCAATCCAAAACCTAAACAGCTGTGTTAAACATGCTGTAACGTGTTTTTACTTTGGTCGTGCTACGGAAAATTCCGTTTGTTACTAGGAGACTTACTGGCTGGCATAGTGACTGTAGATGTACCTATGTATTTATGTATGTATTTCTATATACCTATTATGTACTAAACCATATACGCACACGTGTATACACATAGAAACAAACAAATACATTTAGAACGAGTACATACTGTCTGTCCATTCATCTGGATAAAAAATATTAACTGATCGTGAATATTTGTAACAATATAGTGTTAGCTATCACCCTGTACATATATATTTATACGTTTTACAACAGATTTATGTTTAACTATTCATAGGGTATATTTTTTTGGCTTATATTGAATAAATAAGGATTATATTGATTAAATCGGTTTTGTTATTTCCTAACAATAGTCTAATTGTTTATATATTAAATATTAAATTACTTAGTAGTTATGTAGGTCGAGAGACAATGTCGTTTAGATAATATACCAGTTATTTTTAATTCTATCGTGATATCGTACTAACCATCAGACTTGCAAAAATATCATTCTCATTAGAAAGATATTATTTTTTTTAATTTCGTTATCACAACGACCTCGTCAAAGTAAATAAGATACGTGTCTGCAACATACGATACATGTATACACAATAGGTATACAGTTGTCAAAACCCTGATGTAATTTGTAGCTTAAATCAGTCATCTTTACTTATTTTTCGACTATGCGGATTCATGCATGGCAATATTATCTTTCTCAATCGTGCGATATCATTGCGATTATTGCATCAGCCAAATTGATCGATACAATAAATACTATTCTACACTAATCCAGATTTTCCTCGACAAAAGGAATAACGGCAAACCTTTTTTACCGTCGTTATTTTAGTCATGCGATAATTTTCTTATCTTTTGAACACTATTATTGACGTGTTGTATAGTTAGTTGCTAAAGGTGCATGAAACTAAAATTGATTGCACTTTCAAGATAGCGAAATCAACGAGCATGGATTGTAACAAGACTTTTATTTAGTACATATCGAATGAATCATCCTGCTTTCTTTTTTTTTCCACTTCTAACAGTTTGAAGATATCTAATTTTTCTGCAGTTAAACACCTGCAAATGTATTTTTTTCTGGATGATTTATTGCCCCATGCACCAACCAATTTATTTATAGAAATGCTTAATTGGTTGATCGATCTAAAGCATTTTCTGATGTAATCGTTTTATACAGACAAAGGTACTTTTGAAAAACACAATTTTGATGTAAATGAGTTAAAAGGTTTTCTTCTAGTAGTGACTGCATTTTTATGGTTTAAAATCAATTTAGTTGGCCACTTCGGAGTAAAAAACAAAAAAAACTACCTTTTCGATGTAAACTCGAATAGAACTTTCTTTATTTTATAGTTAAATGAAGCCCTATGTATCTGTTAGTCTTTTTTTCTTTGTTAAAATGATAGGTAAGAATAGAGATCCAACCAGAGCCAACTTATAGACTTAGCAACAACAAATTGCATCAGCCTACTTTGCTCTGCTTGTTTCAGTGACCGTACTTCGTCAAATTGTTACCTTCCTAAAGCCTAGATAATTTTTTCATTTCCGCAGAGATGCACGATCATGAAACCGGTTCAGCTAACCTAATTATAATGCAAGAAAACATCAATTTTCGAACAAAGGGCCATTATTAAAACAACAGAGAGTTTAGCCTGAGCATCACGTAGACCGTTCCGAACGCAACCGAACACGACCGACCGGACCAGGTTTCTGGGGTAGGGACGTGCTGTCTATAAAACCGGCGTTTGCCGGTTCTTGTTATCAGTCTACGTTTAAAGCAAGGTTCGTGTCGCTCAACGGTGAAAGAGAGATCAGCTGTTTCTTTGTTCCTTTCCAGAATAGTCTCGCTAACGACATGGAAGTAATACCGGTCTCAAGTCATACTTACAACAATCAAACTGGTAAGTTTTTAAACGTTTTCTATTGTCTTATGTTGTAATTATTTAAAAATAATCAAGTAGGGCTCGGTTAAAAAGGATTAGCTAGGTATTCGGATTGCAGTTTCTATTTTCGGGATTTTCTTCACTTTATACACATAACGTTTTTTAGTTTAAAATTACTAATTATTCTGGTGTTAGTTATTAGTTTTTGTTTTGTACAAATAGGCTTTATGCTTTGTTCTTTCCGGATATTTTCTATTAAGATTTTTTTTAGTAGAAGTAAAGTTTATACTTTGCTCTTTCCGGATATTCTCTATCTAATAAAGGTTTTATTTTTGAATTACTACCACTCATTAGTAAAAACAAATTAATCTGTGGAAGTGGATAGAAATAAAAAGTCGAAGACATATATTTGTGTTACTTCTATTGTTAAAAAACTATCCTCATTGCATAAGTAACTGCTTAGCTTGTGGTAGGAAATTAACGCTGACTGTTTCTAATTTTAAATCGACGTTTATGAAACATTTTATTACATCTAGAGTTTGTAGTTCGTTAGATCATTTTACATTAATTCCGTTTAATTCTAGTGGCTTATAATTAATTAATTAAACTGTAAAGAAATACGCAATTTTCGCTATATATATATTTACTAATATTAATTATTTATTACTAGAAACTAATGTGCTTTTTTCTTTGCCATCTGCTTGTGAACGGCTGATGTTATAATTTCCGATATCGTGACGTTAAAAAAATTGTTTTCTAATATAAAAAAAATTAGGATTTGGCAACGAGCAGGCAAGCGCCAAATACATATATGTATGTATATCCATATATACGCGAGTTCGAACGCGGAACAAGTTGACCAGCGTACGTACAAGGGGGCCTATAGCCAAACGATAAAGCGCAGCTGTTGTTAGACAAGGTGCGTGTACGTGAGTGAAGAGGATGGCAAGCCGGCAGCTAAAGTGAAAACGTTCACTGTTGCTACCCGAGAACATAGGTCACCCTAGGTCGTTACCGTCCCGCTATAGAAAGCGCTGCCTATTCTGTTCGCACAGCTGATTTTGCTTTGACACACTGCCGCACGCCAACCTATTATTACCGGCACCGTATATTGCTATTATTGTTGCGGAGAACACAAGCGCATTCGTTGTCACTGTTTTCGACGAATGGCCTGCAACTTTTGCGAATACACAGTGCAATTATTGTTCAGCAATGGTAATCATAATAATGAATATAATGCCTTTCAGGAATTGTAATTCTAGGACCGGTACTAATTCGTGAATGCTCCGAGAGTTTCCTTAATTTTGTTTTGATTGTATTGTGCCTTTTGTCTTTCTTTCATGGGAAAATAAATTCTTTGCTAACTAACTAAAGCGGATCTTATTTAGTCGTATGAATGTGAGAGTTATAGGAAAATCGATTGATTTCAATTTTCTTTTCCATAATATTAACCATCACTTTTCTTTTGTTGCAGAACTCGATTATGAGTATGATCCAACTTTAGACGAAGATAACGAGCCAATAGTCAGTGCTTTGTCAAAGCGATTAGAAGAAGAACTCCGCGCGGCTAAAAGAACTCACCTGTCTTGCGGTGAAGTTCTTTTGCCTTGCGGTCTCCTTCAAAGAATATCAAGGGACATATTAGTGATGGCAGATTCTGAACCTTGCGGGCTTCGAGGTTGCACCCTTTATTTCAACTTCGCTAGCGACGAAGACTGCAGACGGTTAAGTACAGTCAAGTGCGATCCATATACGGCTAGCACTTTTGAACTGTATCTCACACTCAAGGAAAATCCAAGGGGCTGGGACTCTTTCCTGCCGCAGTTCTTAAAGTGAGTATCTTTTCTTTTCTTGTATCTACACTTTTAGAACTGGATTAACATTGACAGTCCGCGAAATCCACTAACAGTTGGAAGAGTTAACTGTCATTCGTTTGTTACCCAGATTCGGAAAGTTATAAATAAATTATATGCCACGTCCAATGTTGTTTGTCTACAATTTAATTTTCTATTGTTTCAGAAAAATAACGCGGGGCGGCACGGTAATGATCAGTTCTGAATATGAATTAACAAAGAAGAAATTGTACAGATCGTACGTCGATTGAATCGGCAAACGAAGAGCCCGAGTCGTCGAGTCCGTCGTTTTGCTTATATGCCAAGACTGAATATTAAAAAAAGTAAAACGATCACCGCATCATCTCATAAATATTCATTGGATAATAATCGTGTTTGTTTTTATACTGCGAAATGATATTTAAGTTAATTTCTCATTGTCACTCATCATATTATATTGTCTCATCATTTAATAATATTGTTGTCCGTAGTATTAAATGTGGATACCGACTGGGTGCGGTTTCCTCAGGTGTGATAGTAGATACACGTAGGGACTCTATTCTATAATAATAATTACAAAAAACTAAAATTCGTAGAAATGTAAGGATCGCAATAAAAATCAACAATCTTTGTGAGGAGGCGTAGTAGGAGCGGAGCATGCTTGTGTGCCACCCCTCTTAAGGGGTTTTGTAACGACGAATTTATTTTGTATCGGTGATAAGATGATGTGTTTTCGGATTAAATTTTGACCTGAGAATTTATGTTTAAGTTTGTGATATTAGTTACGATAAAATATTTTTTTTGTAAGCGCGGTCGCCGGATATTCACCCCGGCATTTTACCCCTTTCGACTCTGTTCGAATGGGGTGCAAATTCCGTGGAGGAGTGGTTGCAAGAAATCAGTATTTTCAACCGGCGTTCTCGCACCAAAGGTGACTGTATGTGATCTCAGTGATTTATATCCTTAAAAATTCAAAGTTAGGTCTTCTTGTATGTCGTATACGCCGGTCAAGAGACTGTTTTTTTTTTAAATTATTTTAATGAATTTTAGTGGTAAGGGTTATCTCACTCAGTGTGATAGTGCAGGTAACTGTACAGTTCTCAAGCTTTTTAATTTTTATATCGGTAATGTGAAAATACGATGATATATTATAGATTTATAAAAGATGTTTTATAACAAACAAATACAAATAATACCATTTTTTTGAAATGAACCAATTTTTATTTCCATATTGTCCAACCTCCGCAGTAACCCGAATAATATATTGCACAAATTTTGTTCTTAAATAAAGTGACCGTTTTTAAGTGAAATAACTGATCAGCTGTACCGATGATTCCCGAGTGTAGAGAGGTAAGTAAGTACTTCATATTATATAGAATATAATAATATTGATCCATAAAAGAATAACAAAAAAAGGAAAGTGAAAGTTCAAAAACTATTAATAAGAATAATATTCTTGAGTATTCATAGTTCCATTAAACAATAAAAATAAACTTTGTCGAATAAATCATATTTTGGTATGACTACAATCTTTCGAAATTAATATTTAATAAACAATTATTATCACATTCGTTTTACGTAATATCCCACGTTCCATGAGTTTTTAGTTGAAAAATAATAACCATTAAGTTTGCTTCCTATTATTTATGTAAGTTGTTCATCATTATTTCATTATAAATAAAAAGTAAAAGAAGTATTAGCTATCAATGTAATATTTTGTTTATGATTTTACGAATATGAACACACATAACCATTAATGCACGATATAGTGTAGTAGTATCAAAACTTCAAATGCTGTTATATTCTACAATTAATAAGCAGAGGTCACTAACCTTAGATGAATTATAATAAAATATAATAGGTGTTTCTTTACCTTTTAGTTGTCTTGCTTACTGATATTAAGTAAACTAGTTCTTTCTAATAAAAAGCTATATTGTATCGCATTAGTCACAAACTGCTGGCTAAACATCTTCGGTTAACCTCAAATGTGACACAGAAAATTGTCAAAACGAAAATAAGATACAGTACTTGTAATCATCACGCACTTCATTTAATTGTAGCAGTAGATTAAAAGTAAGGGTTGATAAAAATAAATACACTGTAATATCAAAGTCTTTTTGTAACGTTACCTGCTAATGTTAGGTAAAACTTGGACCACCAAACACATATAACACGTACTTCTCTGTTTTCATTTACACATCGAATCCAACAACAGACAACATAAAAATCGGAAAAAATTGTAATAAAATTTAAAATGTTTTTATAATTGTACACATTTTAAGAACAATATCTGAAACTTATTATGTGTATATAAAGATATTGCTTTAACAATTTACTTAATCTGCTGCATAATCTAAATTTACGATAGAGACGTTTAAGGAAATGTTACCTTTAAAGTGACTTCCTCGATACGATGAAACTATCGAAACACGTATTCTTAGGAAACAGATAAGTCATAAAGTTTCACTACTTTACATAACAATACACATTAGACATTTGCATAGTCCTCGACAATAAAATCTACCGTTCAGCCAGATTGTCAATATATGACTATAATTTATCACCAACACGTTGGTTAGGTTATGATTTGAATTAGTTTTCTTTATTAGTACACTATTTAAACCTTTACAAATGACCACAATCTGTTCATTTGAAGTTATAACACAATTTTCGGTGTAACTAGTCGCTGTCTTATATTCCACCGAAACGAAATCACTGGACTAAACTCGTGACAGTATACAACAATCGCGCAATTAATAGAAAACCTATGATTGGTCTATAGGTTACTTAGTTTCTAGAAGGCGCTTAATTTGAAGTTGTAAATTTTTGGAAAATAATAATAATTAGTGAAAATGGTTATGATTACCTAAAGGTTTTTTATTTATAAAGATTAGGTTAGTATTTAATTATTATTTATCGAATAAAAAGATATTTATAAGAGAACAAAGATCATTTTCTTAAAAATAAGGTTTTTCGTTTTTTGTAATAAGAATAAGTAAATTACAAAACATTGAGTTGCCGTGGTTTACTGTATAGGTAGAAACTTCACACGTTTCTTTTCAGCTTTAGAAGCCATCTTCGTTGTCGAAGACGAAACGTTTGGAGTTCTAAGCAAAAGTAGACCGAGGCCATCCGGTCTGAACAATAGTTCATCTTTAACGCTGACCGTGAAAGCCTACACTATGAATATATAAATAATGTGAAATTTAGTTAAAACGGTCACGAAGTTATCGATTTCTCTAAAATATTATGAAAATAAAAGACATTATTCGACCATATAGTGCACCACTTTCTAATGATACTTAATAATAGTCGTTTAGTGAACTCTATTTTAAAACGAGGATGAAAAATGGAACTCGTAAAATTTCAAAAAGGTTAACTGTATAAATTACTGAGGAACTTATAGCTTCCAGCTCACGCATGCTGATATAATCTAATAAAACAGCTATGAAATTCAAAGTACTGTTACGAAAAATGGACCTCTATGTAGGGTTTTGGGGCTAAACGTTTCAACAACAACGAAGAAAATGTCAATAAAAAGCCAAGAAAAAGTAGCATCTAACATATTTTAAGAGGTTTTAATGTACCGTTAATAAAGTGCTTATTTATGTTGTAATTAAAAAAAGTCAACTGTTATTATCATCTAAATAAATAAAATCCGACTACTCAACTATCATCGAAGAATTACATTTTCACTGTTTTATATTTAACTATTCTTAGTATTTGTTGGTAAGTTGCAGGAAATAAGCAGTGGAGCAAATTCGGAGGAAAGCTAATGGTGATAAGCCCGTAAGATATACTTAGTGGAATATAATTTTGTAGGCACTTTTAAATTGAATTTTAGTCGGTCAGAATTTATACTATTTTATAATGATAATTTTAGAAATATGTAAATATGGCAGTATATTGCCAATAACTGTAGCTTCGATAAATTACTGACAATTCCGGTAAAACACCATTTTCTTTTTTTGTAAAAAGAATGATACAATATAAGTAAGAAATCTATAAAAAATAAAAAAAATAGTACAGGTTTTGCCCACCATTGCATTGTAAACAAACACAATTTTTCTAAAAACGATTTTAAAATATTATATACAGTCCAAAAAAGCAAAAAGTTAAATTTCCTCAAAAAAACAGAAATTTAAAAAAGCTATTTATAATAATAAAAATATTACAAATGAACAAACAGAAAGCTTAAGAGCCCTATATATACGAAGCATGTTTTTTAAGTAAGTACCGTTTTGCAATTAATAATAAACCTGTAAAGATTTTATTTTTACATGAAAGCCAGTCTTTGAATACCTTTCTCATAGAACTCTGCCGCCTGACTTATTAACCACTGCATCACAACTGTTTTGACTTCGTCATCGTCTTGAAGACGCTGACCGCCCAGATATTTCTTCAAGTGCAGGAACAAATGGTAGTCACTGGGCGCCATATCAGAGCTGTACGGAGGATGATCCATAGTTTTCTAGTGAACAGTGAAAAGATGTGATGAGATCTTTGGTCCGATTAGCCACATGCGGACGGGAATTGTCATGCATATTTGTGCGGCCATCTTTAAATGCTCTTACCATTCCATCACTCTTTTAGTCCTTTAGCACTAAGGAATCGTATAACAGCCCTGCCTCCGGACTTCACAGGCAGCTTAAACAGTCAGTAAACAACGTAAACAAGGGCGAAAAGACTGTAATGGCGTCACTGCGTAAATGAGAGATGTAGGTATTCAGTGCGCATGCGCGGTACGCTGACCGCAGGTTTGCGGCGGCAGAATTTCAAAACGGTACTTACTTAAAAAACATGCCTCGTATATATGGCAATCATTAAATAATTTGTATACTTATAGTCGAGATACCTATAAATAGATATGAAACAGTTTAAGTTTAGTTTGCAGTAAGAACCCCTTAAGAATGGTCGAGAGATCGAAACAATTGTACGGGACAATTAATTTATCAGTAAAACAATTCAAACAGTTTATGTTTTATTCATTTAAACTAATATTAAAGATGTTTTACGAATTTCCCACCGCAAATACAATATTTAAAGTTCACTGTAGTATTTCGTACAATGCCGTTACACAAGGTTCGTTCTTGGTTAGAACTTTTTAATAGATATTTTTCAACTTCCTTTCGTTTAAGTATAAAAAGATCGTCAATATCGCCGTTTCAAAGAGCGAAATTAGCTCAATAGTCCTTAAAAATTGGATGCGCATTAAGAGGCAGGTCCTTGTGCTGACATCAAACTCACTTTTAAATTGCCTCCTATATCGTCCTTTATCTTCTGTGGGCGACTAAAGCCGCACAAGCCTTTGGCGGTCCCTTTGGTACTGAATTACTGTATCGGCTTGACTTGTAATTTACAAAGAAACGGTTCTCATAATTTTAACGATTTTAAGTATGAATCGCTTTTTAATAGGGTCGACAACCTGGTGTATGTTATGGCGTTTCATACGTAATAAAGTAAAGTCACTAATTTCATTAATAATGAAAAAATTAGCACTATTTTTAAACATCATAGATTGAAATTTAATTCTCGTTTAAAAAATGGGAATACACCAGAGTAAATTATTATTATTTTTTATTTCTATTAAAGGCCTCGCAAATTCAAGGAGTTTAAGGTCTTAACATAAAATATAATAATCCTGAATAAAAATGTAGGAGAGGCTGTTCATGGTGCAATCTTGATGAAATATGTTAAATAGAAATATTGAAGAATTAACAATTATTATTAACTGTTTGTTACAATTGTTTCGACCGATAGGTCATTATCAAAGAGATATTTCAAGTAGATGTAATATGTCGAAACAATTGTAAGAGTTTCTAATAAACAGTTGAAACAGAGAAGTTTGATTATCGAATAATAAACCAACATCAACAAGCAACATCTCAGTAACTCTGCGTAGGGATGAAGTGATACAACTAAATGGGAGTATTTATTCGGTATTTTATGTTTAATATAAGTATTTTTGGTATCGATTATTTTAAACCAAATAATGATTAGGTATCGATAAGTATCAGTAAATTTACTTTTGTCTATAACTGTTTTAGCTGTAATCCCTACACGTTGTTTAGACTTATATTCAATTGAATTTGAATTTATTCACTATTTATTGTGCAAAGTAACTAATAACATAATATCAATTATTTTAGGAAATTGATAATAACTACAAAAGTGCTCAAATTGAAAAATATTATTTTATATTTTATGTTTGTCTTTTGAAATTTATAAAAATCGTTTAAGAAATTCTGAGTCAAGAAAAAGACACAAGAAACCATGCTAGTGGTATCAGAGGAAGACATCTGAGAAAATATTATAGTTGATGGTATAATTAAAGATTTGTCGTTAAAAAGTTTAGTTTTTAAAAATTTACTTGTGTACTAATCTTAACTAAAGCTAATTAAACGGTCCTATAACGGCCTGAGGTAGAGGGGTTTTAGTCGGTAAGTCCGAGGACACCTTCCTCGGGAATCCGACACTACCCAGTTCTACGGACGGCTGGGTGTCTATGAAGATTTCCCCTCTTCCACGAAAACATAAAAAAAATCTTAACTAAAGAAATAAAAAATCATTGTTTGCATAATATTACATCTATATATTATTATTTAACATAAGGACATGAATCGAACTTCCACAGGGTAGTGGGGTGGAAAAGTTTACGAAGACTTGAAAGAAAAAGGTTACAATGTTATCCTGGCTCTAACGTATTTCTTATTTTTAACGTGTATCCGCGTTATAGATTCTCCCATGTGTTACGTTTAACTATATAAAGGCCCTGTGTCGAAGTGGGGGTACAGAAGGAATTCTTCCAAACTCCCTTATAGCCAGTCCGCCCCTTATTCTTTTCCTTCAAACCTTAAACTCTTTAGATATTTTAATTGTGAAAGTTGTGGAATTGAATGTTAATTTACAAAAGAAAAGATAATTTGGTTTTGGAATTTGTAGATTTCCGTCGTTAAATTATCTATTACGGTCGAGGAAATAATTCTAAGAACCCTTTAAGGCAAATCGACTCTGAATATCTTAGCTTTTATCTTAAATCATTCGTGAAATTAAGCTACCACAAATTGTATTCGAAATCTAAAGGACGATTTTGCGAAGATAACCGACAGAAAGCATCAATCAACGCTTCCACGGCACTGAGAGGGAATTAGCCCTATTAATGGACCTCGGAGCCTTTGATGGTTGTTTCTTGACTCGAGTCGATGTTAATTTAACCTTTGATGTTGAAATTGAGTTTTCATTTAATCGTCTACTACAAGCAAAAGGTATCATTATATATATAAAGTATAAGTATAATTCCTCTACCCTTATTTTGTTTTTGGTTAAAGAAAGCTAAGTTCTTATTTAATGAATTAGCTGCATACCACATGAATATATCACTATCAAAAATTTAAGATAAATATAGACACAAACGTAAAAAGAGTCAAACTTCTTTTATATAAAAATGTTTTGGCGCCAAAGGAATTGAATTCGGACTATATATATACTAACCTTTTAAAATTTGTACAGGGCGTTCAGGAAAAAAAACAAAGTTTAAAAATTTCAAACACGAATAACTTCATTTTTTCAAATGACACCTATCATATATTATTTTGTCATTCGATTCCATTTTTTATCCCCTTTCGATACAGTGGACGTTTTCCATTCTTTATTAAAAGAAAAAACAAAATTATTCAAAAAAATTTCGAATAAAACAGTAGGAAATATCCAGATGGATCGAAAGAGGATAAAAAAGGAATCGAATGACAAAATAAAATATGCTAAGTGCAATTTGAAAAAATGATGTTATTCGTGTTTGAAGTTTTTAAACTTTGTCCTTTTTTTCTGAATGCCCTGTACAAATTATAAATCTTAGTTTTGGCAAGACGTTATCCTTATAACTTAGCTATAACTAGTAAAAATTTCAATATTCTAAGTCATTTTTATGGAAGTTATGATTTTTTATAGTTTGGGTTGCGGTGCAATCTTTTTTCCAATAAATTAAATTATCTCAGAAACTATTCATCGTAGATATATAAGTTGCTTATCAAAGTTACCTTAAAATTTTATGTTACATACGAATTCATTGCAAAAAATATACCATTCCATTTAATATAAAAAAGTTGACATCAACTTCCGGTATAACCGGAAGTGTCCGACAGTTGAAATTATTTTAGTTAAATAGATAATCCTTGATAACCTCTACTCCCAATTCCCAAATTTTCAAATCTGTAACATGCTTAGTTTCCCTAAAACGTCTAATGTACCACCCAGTTTGAATGACCCTGTATACTCACACATTATATGTTTATGTGTCAAGCATTAAAAGTTATATCTGTAGTTCAGCTTTTTTTATACTCCATATAACGAAAACTTTCTATAAAAAATGAAAATTCTCGGTTTTTGAGTTCCTTTATTTTGTTTTATAGAAAATTGGTTTGAAATGGAAAGCCGAAATTTAAAAATTGGGTAACGAAGTTAAGTATCATATAAAAATATTTTGCTTATTATTTCAAAGTTCTTCCTTTAAAGATGAATTATTATCTGAGCTAAATTTCCGTGGTCCAATTTGATATTTAAGATTCCAGCCGTTTCGTCTTCTGCTGTGAAAACATCATGATTATTATTGATGTACCTAATTGTTATTATTACCTACAAGTTATTATTTAATGGACACGAAATTACAAAGATAATTCTTATCTCACTTTTCCTGAGACGGACTATATTTCCTTTCTTTATCTTACTCTATAGGTAAAAGTGGGAAGGGGTGTAAAATTGAAAATAAAGTGGTAGGTATTTCTCGTATTTTTTGTTTGTACATTTCATACATATCGACATTAAATCTTTATGAGGTTATTATTAGGGATGACAACATCCTACTAAAAAGTCTGTATTGTTTTTGGCGCCGTTACCGTTTTCTTCTTCGTCCATTTGTGATTGGAAGGCGCCAGGAAGTCAACTCCGAGATAAACAACTTCCGGAAGTGCCCAACAGTTGAAATTATTTTAGTTAAATAGATCATCCTTGATAATCCCTAGTTCTAAATTTTTAAATCTGTAATATGCTTAGTTTCCGTAAAACGTCTAATCTACCACACAGTTTGAATGACCCTATATATAACTATACATATATGCATATACTCTGTAGTATATATAGGCGCCTAATGAATACGAAGATGAACAGATTATTGCAACAAGTAAGGTTCATAAGGGCCACCTAGAAAAGACTTTCACCACTTACTGACATTTTCTCTCCCTATAAGTGGTGGACGTCTTTGTGAAAACTATATTAGTGGAAAATAACACTTGGAAAATGTTTTCAAATATTTGAGATTAATTTTCAAAGTAACACTTCCTTCGGAACGTTCATAATAAAATTCTAGTAAGACGGAAGTAGAAGAACTCAAACGCTATCCGAAGATTCGCGCGGAGCAGCATTGTATCTACTACCATGCTTTGTGAAGAAAAATTTGAACTGTCAGGATTGCTATTAGTAAGTGAACTGCAAATATCAAGAAGCGTTTGTACAAAATAAAATCCACACGGATGAAAAATATCAATGATACTATAATGACTACTGATCATCGTGAGCCTAAAATTATGTAATACTGAATTGTTTACAGTTGCTGATTTTAAGAAACATTTAGTATTTTAACGTTAAAATTAAATTATGTAGGCAGGTTCAAAATAACAATCCCTCGATGGTTTTGTAGTTGTCGAGTAGAAATATATGTATATATTCGTACAATCTTACGATCAATATTAACAGTTCCAGTTCTAGTTGATTTGTTAGCATTTCTAAAGTTATCACAAGTAAGAAATCCAGCCGATAAAGAACAAACTTCAATTTAACCCATTGTGCTCTTTAAATCATATTCACTTTTCCTAGTCTACCTTTCGCTTAGTTATCGAATTCATTGAAATCAGTACGGAATATGTCGTTTTTCTAACCTCTTTTCTTCTTTTCTGTATTGGTTAAAATGCGGTTAAAACTGGATCATCTCCAGGCAACAGAGAAGATACCAGATACCGAAACACATTGATATTCAAGAACATTTACCAAATCAAAATACCTTTACGTAATACAAACACGAAAACTATGAATTAGTAAATCAACCTACCTTTGATTTTTGTAGTCTGGTACCTACTGGACTTTTCATTAATTAACAATCCATCAAATAAAGAACACAAAACACTAACACAATACACCGATCCACGCGTTTGTATTCACAAAATAAAAGATAAACAACAGCTGACATTGTTCTAACGAAGTCCTACGAACTTTTGCCAGATGTCGCTCAAGTGTGAGAGAAGAAACCGCTATAAATATATATATATATATATATATATATATTTATATTTATATTTACATACGTAAACTATTATTGAATTGTGAAATTATTATAAAGATGAAATGTAAGATGCAGAAAGCTTTAGATATTATCAACTAAATGTAAACAATAGATATATAGAGTTATACGTAAATAAAAATTTTGAACTAGAAAGGAAATGTTTTGTTTAATACAAATAATAAATATCGTATAATATAAGTATTTAGACATGCTCTAGGACGAAAAAATTGAAATATTAAATAAATAAAAAGTTCTGCTTTTCCAATATATATTTTTTGAAACCATAACCAATTAATACAAATACACTTTCTGAAAAACATTATTTTGAATGTTTGTATTTAAATACGAGTACAAGTTTATTTCCGGATCTCGAATAATATTTTTTTAGAAAAACTGTGGATATAGGAATCGTGTCATTTTTTATAAGAATTTAATTGGTTATAGATCATAGTTTATAATTCCGGAAGTTATTGGTTCGCTTCTCCTCCATCTTCATTTCGCTCGTTTCATATGTCTCTCCCTGACCACCACCCACCCACTCACACGATACCTAAAAGGAGACTGATTAGGGCTTTACGCCCTACCCTCCGGCTTTGCACTACAGTGTAGATCGGAGGGACTGCCGGCCCACCAGTATTAGTAGCTGCTGGGAATGAAACACTACTGAAACAACTAGTGACAAATATACAAAAGGATGTAGGCGTTCAAATATGTAAAGAAGCTAAGGGTAGTGGTGAACATTAAAATAAATTTAAAAGTGGGGAATTGTTACATTATGCTTGATGATTATGTACGGCTCCTAATTTTCTATATTTATTAATTTATAAGCTTTCCAACAAAGTAAATATACTGCTTCTATTGTTTAAATGTAAATTTTTTAAATTATTACTAAAAATATATCCTTTCTTTGTAATATGATAAACATATGCTGAATCTTATATAACTATTTCAATGTTTCATCAATCATTTTTTAAAATACCTACCAGTCTGACCAATATACACTTTTTTGTAAGACCCACAGGTTAACTTATAAATTCCAAAATACTTACCTTTATTACTTTTAATGAATTTTTCTACGAAAAAATTAGCATTCACTAACAATGCAGAGTCTTATTGTGATCTTGCAAGAAATAAGAAAAGAGTCAATAGAATATTGGATCGAAGAAGCTGCGTCCGAATCAGAAGAATTGAAAATTGAACCAGCCTTCAAAAGAAAACGAATCTTCAGTAGGAAATAGGCAATATAATGAAATCTTCGAAAACTATTCAAGAATACTAGATCTGACTCAGCTGTTTTCTAATAGCTTAAAAGTTGTATTGGACTAAATTTTAGGAAAAATAGAAACAAGTGTAAATTGTGCGAATAACTGTTCCAGTTGTAATAGGAAACATCGAAACGATAAGTGCACTCAAATTCATATTCCAACATATCCATTTTTGCAAAGATAGATTGCAAGAAGCTTAAGTATGTACTGTATGATGCAGACGACATCTGCAAGTTATGAGCGAAGTTTTAGTGAACTAAAAATAATTAAAACCTACCTGCATTCAATAATGTATCAAGAACGTCTATCTGGCCTCGCGATCCTAGCCATCGAAAATAAAACGACTAACTTTGATGAGATGATAGATTCATTTACATGTGTACAGCTGTAGCAACATTAGATACTAAAAAACCTAAGGGTTAAAGCTGCATAGAGTGTGATTAGTGCAATGTCCACATTCTATATCTGCTTATGTCACATAATATATGAGGAAAAGTTATTAACAAGTAGGTAATAAAGAGTAGATATATTTAATTATTTTTATTCTCACTCAGTATATTTGTTTCGTGAGCTTTTTGAAATTATAAATCTCAAATGCTAGAGGAATATCAAATCTTTGTCTCGCTTCAGAAAAATCGTAGATCCGGGGCTGGTGTGTAGCTTGGCATCTATTTTGATATCAGACATACAAACAGATAATAACGAAAATTTAATTAACAGAAACAACTTTGTTACAACATTAATATTTTAAAAATGCAGATTTTTGTACTGTTGTGTAATTATACCTAACTTAAATTTATTACAGCTGAACACAAATGATAAATTGCTTAACGTTACAATTTGTCGCTCATGTAGTTCATGTTGACAAGCTGGATTGAGTTTATAGAAACCTGTTATTCTTTTTGCTGTTCAACTTCCAGGATTTCATCATTTCTTTCGGACTATTACCTAGCCTGGCATCCTTGCAAATACGTAGTAGAAAAAATTAACAAATCAATCATATTATACTAAAATTATTTACATACCGAAAATCATTTTTATTACACATTAAGGAAATTATTTTTTAATGACAATAAATAACACTAAAAGTTTGTTGACTCTGATATCGAAAGAAAGGAACTAATGTAGAAATCTGATAATTTTTAACGATTTTGTAACTGCATTTTATATACAAAGAGCAACAACCTTTAACTTTTATTTGTATGCAATTATCAACCGATTGACCTTTCGTATTTTATTAAAAGAAATATTGTTTATATCTACTTTTAGATACTTACTAAAAGTTTTTTCAAGGTTTTCATTTATAAGCAGGTAAGTAATAAAGTGTAACGCTGTAATTTCCTTAATTTGCCATCGAAGACACAATACAAAATACAACTTTCCCTAATAATAAATAGTTAATTGTACCTTAACACGCACTAAAACAAGGCCTCTGTAGTATTTTGGTGTTAATAATTAAACGCTTTAAATATTAATGGACGTATCGTATTTATAAAACGAAAGGTTATCAACTTCATTACTGAGTCATGTTTCGAAATGTGATTGTTTACTTTTAATTGACAAAATTGTATTCAAAACGTTTCAAATAGCACAGACAATGTCAAAATATTATTACGAAATCAAGACGATTTACATAGATGTAAATTTACAAATTCCTGCGAATTTCACTATCTACTTTTTCATTGAATAAATTTTATTAGCGATAAGAGAAACGTAACAAATTAAAAATAAAGGACACTTGGTAAAAATAAATAAAATGGAGATAAAAGATTAATTAAAAGCAAGTTTAAGGGAATGACGCTAAACTAGCTCTATTTTGTAAATAACAAAGTCTCCTAAAAAAAAATACCATCAAAGGATTGGCAAATTACAGTTCTTGTTGAACGATTAGTGTCATTTCAAAGCATGCATAGAATCCTATAAAAAAATGTCAGCCATTTTAGAGTATTTCAACCATTTCAATCTGCCCGTGTTTATATTTCGCCATCGTCTATACATACGAGTCATGTTTTTTTAAGTACCCTTTTGAAATTCTGCCGCCATCTTTTCACTGGGAAACTCTAGATCATCCTCCGTACAGCCCTGATTTGGCGCCCAGTGACTACCATTTGTTCCTGCACTTGAAAAAACATTTGGGCGGTCAGCGTCTTCAAGACGATGACGAATGACGAAGTCAAAATAGTTGTGATGCAGTGGTGGTGATGTAAGTCAAGCGTTAGAGTTCTAAGAGAAGGGTACTCAAAAACTGGTCACTGGTCAAATGTTATGACAAGTGCCTCCATATTGAAGGAAATTATATAGAAAAGTAGATTAAGGTACAGGCTTTCATGTAAAAATAAAATTATTAAGATGTCTTTGCACGTTTTTTATTAATTTCAAAACGGTACTTACTTAAAAAACATGTCTCGTATAAAACAGCTCGTGACTGACTGATTGATAAACAACGCACAGGATAAACCCCGGTTGACTTAGAGATTTAAAAGTGGAAGAAAATATTCCATGGGTTTTCTAGGGGTGTACTAGGGATAGACTATTTGAAATCCTATCCCTAAAGGGGTGGTGCATGCAAAATTTTTCAAATATATATTTATATATATACAAATACGTATTGAATGATTTAATGATTGATTTATTAAAAAGAAAAATGTATTTAATTTTCACGAATGTACCTAAAAATATATAAAACATGCATAGAATGTGATGACGTTTATAGAAACCTGTTATTCTTTTTGCTGTTCAACTTCCAGGATTTCATCATTTCTTTCGGACTATTACCTAGCCTGGCATCCTTGCAAATACGTAGTAGAAAAAATTAACAAATCAATCATATTATACTAAAATTATTTACATACCGAAAATCATTTTTATTACACATTAAGGAAATTATTTTTTAATGACAATAAATAACACTAAAAGTTTGTTGACTCTGATATCGAAAGAAAGGAACTAATGTAGAAATCTGATAATTTTTAACGATTTTGTAACTGCATTTTATATACAAAGAGCAACAACCTTTAACTTTTATTTGTATGCAATTATCAACCGATTGACCTTTCGTATTTTATTAAAAGAAATATTGTTTATATCTACTTTTAGATACTTACTAAAAGTTTTTTCAAGGTTTTCATTTATAAGCAGGTAAGTAATAAAGTGTAACGCTGTAATTTCCTTAATTTGCCATCGAAGACACAATACAAAATACAACTTTCCCTAATAATAAATAGTTAATTGTACCTTAACACGCACTAAAACAAGGCCTCTGTAGTATTTTGGTGTTAATAATTAAACGCTTTAAATATTAATGGACGTATCGTATTTATAAAACGAAAGGTTATCAACTTCATTACTGAGTCATGTTTCGAAATGTGATTGTTTACTTTTAATTGACAAAATTGTATTCAAAACGTTTCAAATAGCACAGACAATGTCAAAATATTATTACGAAATCAAGACGATTTACATAGATGTAAATTTACAAATTCCTGCGAATTTCACTATCTACTTTTTCATTGAATAAATTTTATTAGCGATAAGAGAAACGTAACAAATTAAAAATAAAGGACACTTGGTAAAAATAAATAAAATGGAGGTAAAAGATTAATTAAAAGCAAGTTTAAGGGAATGACGCTAAACTAGCTCTATTTTGTAAATAACAAAGTCTCCTAAAAAAAATACCATCAAAGGATTGGCAAATTACAGTTCTTGTTGAACGATTAGTGTCATTTCAAAGCATGCATAGAATCCTATAAAAAAATGTCAGCCATTTTAGAGTATTTCAACCATTTCAATCTGCCCGTGTTTATATTTCGCCATCGTCTATACATACGAGTCATGTTTTTTTAAGTACCCTTTTGAAATTCTGCCGCCATCTTTTCACTGGGAAACTCTAGATCATCCTCCGTACAGCCCTGATTTGGCGCCCAGTGACTACCATTTGTTCCTGCACTTGAAAAAACATTTGGGCGGTCAGCGTCTTCAAGACGATGACGAATGACGAAGTCAAAATAGTTGTGATGCAGTGGTGGTGATGTAAGTCAAGCGTTAGAGTTCTAAGAGAAGGGTACTCAAAAACTGGTCACTGGTCAAATGTTATGACAAGTGCCTCCATATTGAAGGAAATTATATAGAAAAGTAGATTAAGGTACAGGCTTTCATGTAAAAATAAAATTATTAAGATGTCTTTGCACGTTTTTTATTAATTTCAAAACGGTACTTACTTAAAAAACATGTCTCGTATAAAACAGCTCGTGACTGACTGATTGATAAACAACGCACAGGATAAACCCCGGTTGACTTAGAGATTTAAAAGTGGAAGAAAATATTCCATGGGTTTTCTAGGGGTGTACTAGGGATAGACTATTTGAAATCCTATCCCTAAAGGGGTGGTGCATGCAAAATTTTTCAAATATATATTTATATATATACAAATACGTATTGAATGATTTAATGATTGATTTATTAAAAAGAAAAATGTATTTAATTTTCACGAATGTACCTAAAAATATATAAAACATGCATAGAATGTGATGACGTTTACAGAAATAAATAACAACTGAGATGATAACACACCCGAACAACAATATATAATTAAATAAATACCGCAATTAAAATACGAAATTTATTCAGTGCATATGTTAGACCAGGCCTGGGCAAATGGCGGCCCGCGGGCCGGATTCGGCAAATAAGAAAAATTCGTTCCATATTATTTAAAACTCCTGTAGAATACACTAAGCAAACTTTTTCTGAAATAAATTATATAATAAGCACTAGCTGCAAAATTAAAAATCGCCTGAACAAATACAACTTAAAAGTCATCGAAGTAAACAAAAAGAACCTTAAGTCCCTTCTAGTTAACAAGCAAAAAACAAATAAACTTTTAAAAAATGGCATATGCGAATTAAAATGTAATAGTTGCGATACTATTTATATAAGGCAGACTGGCCGGGCCCTAAAAAACAGATTAGACGAACATAAAAGATCAATTAAATACAATATAATGTCGACTGGTTTTTCGGAGCACTGCATAACCTATAATCACTATCTAGATGATAAAAATGTAAAACTGCTACACAATTGTGTAAAAAGTAAGCCTTCTCGAAAATTTGGAAATTAAAAAAGCGCTGAATAATAATAAATTAATAGTTAATAACCACAGTGAATTAGAGACCAGCAATTCACTTTTACTTTTATACAAATTGTAACTGGTTGTACCAGAGTAGGTACTTGCATCTAAGAATTTCCGTATTACCCTCATCCCTTTGTATTGATCGGCTGCATTTCTTTAATTTTAGTAACAAATCTGTACTGTTCGAAAATGGCCCCTTGGCCGAAACAATTGTAAGAGTTTAATAAACCTTATTGTTCAAACTTTCTTTGTGTTTTATTAAAATATTTATATTTTTGTTCGGATAAAGACGAAGTGAAATTCTTGTTCGGCTTATCGATATGCAATGACAAGTTGTAATAGAATTCAGATTTATGCACGGATGATTTCACTGTTTCGTTCATGTTCGTTCATTAAATTCCCACTCAAGACACAAATAAAAATACAAAACGAATAATAAAGGCACTAGTTCACTGCTAAACACATGCAAGATACATAAGCATACCACTTGCTTCCTTCGTTTTACTAAAATAACTGAAATAACAAGTTGAAATTTGCAGGGACGGCGAACACATGCAACATATCTGGAATTGTTCTTTTTTAAATTGCACAATCGGCGAAATGCTAAACTAAAAATGATAATCTACCGAACTATATTCATGTTCGTCATTTGATCAACTCCGGATAGCTCAGTTCGCCAAATGTGTAAATCAGTTTAAACATATTCCGAAATAGGATCTAATTTCGGAAATCGACCATTAGGCTTTGATCATTTCGCGAAATGAGTATTTAATTCGGCGAATGGGCGAATTAGGCATATGAGTATAACACATACAATGACAGATACTGACGAGAATACCGCACCGATACCTTACACTTTTCCCACAGTTCGAATTAGTATTGTTTTTCTAGATATGATGTCAAAAACCTTACAAAAAATACTCTGAACACCTAGCCTCGAAGAGCAAATCTCCATACACAACAATTACATATGCGAAATCTTTGCAGTTCCCTAACACAGTGGCAAAATACATACATATAAACACACAAAGGAACCATACCTCGACTCGCAATACGATACCTCGGCGTTATCAAAATAATTATCAAATAATATTACATTTTACAACAATAAGTTTTATTATAGGGAATATATATTTTAGCATACAATTTCTTCTTCAGGTAGTTAAGTTAATCTAAATTTAGTCTATTCACAAATCAACTTACAATATTTAAATGTTTCTTCGATTCAATTTTTGATGAAATTTATTATTATTATATTTATTTATTATTATTATTTACGCAATGACTTACCGAAACAAACTTGAATGTTTTGGTGTATTTGAATTATTTTACCCATCCGCCAAATAATTTTGAATTAAGATGTCATAACATTCTCATCGCGTTTCGTATCACTTGATTAATGTAAAGAAATTCTTCCTCATTAATATGAGGTAATCTGTAGTGGGTACAAATTAATTTAACAATTAATATCGCTTTAATGTATTTAGAAATTTATATGCAAAAAAAGTAAAGCCTCAATATTTATGTTGAAACTTTGATAAATATTCTTCATCACCAGTCCGAAGACTACTTCGACACGCAGCTCCACTCCTTTCTATGCTAATCGAATCTTCGTATTTCTCAAAAACTACAACAATCCACATCCATAATTATTTCCGGATAGTAATCTGACCTGAAGACCTTCGTTACTCCTTTTTCTGCTTCTAATACGTTTCTAATTAGCCCTAGCCCTTCATGTCTCGAAAAGTATTCAACATCCTATATCTCTTTTTCCTTATTGTTCTCCTACGCATTCCAATACTTCTTTGTTTCTTACATTTTCTATCTCTCTTTTTACACCCGTACACTTTATAACAATTTTCGGGTCGGGTTGCTTTGGGCCAAGTTTTCTGTGGCTTCCTTGGATCACTTAGGCAAATGCTAGGGTAGTAATATTCTATTCCACAGATAATCTTTCACTTCTTTTCTGTCTTAATTCCGCCCGTCTCATCATTTTCTCCTTAACCACACCACCCACACATTCCTACGATTCCTGAGGGAGCTGAAGAAGGCAGGCCTTACGCCCTATTCTCCGACTTTACACTACAGTGTAGGTCGGAGGGACTATCCGCCCACCAGCACGAATAGCTGGTGGGAATGAAACACAAAAAGTTTTTTTTTGTACTAATTTCATTACTTCTTTCGAAATTTGGAGCATTGTCGTTAAAAACGTCCGTGGTAATTGCACGGTTATCGACCTCGTTAGTGCATAAATTCAGTTATTATTTATTTGGACTCCGCCTTCCTAAACACTCCTCGATCATGTAAGCTCTACCAACATCTTCTCCTACTAAGTTGGAGTGTTGAATGTTGACGAAACCTACAAGTCGTCAATGAGAAGTCTATGTCGATTTGCGTTCATCGTAACCAAACTTGCAAGAAAATCAAATGGAATTCTATGTATTCTAACTAAATAAAGCATTTTTAATCCAAAAATCCATATAAGACGTTTAGAAAAAGACTAATACTTGTTTTGACACCCTTAGTCAGAGACTAACTCAGAAAATAAAGATACATCTTCTCAATTTGTGCATTCGCAGTTAATAGTTAACTGAACCTGCCAATTAGAAGTGTTAAAAAACATAGATATAGAGAGGGAGAGTACCCTATTTTTCATTTCACATAAGGCCATCATTTACAGGGCTATATGGAACTTACTTATATGATTCTGTTATCTATATGCGTTAAACAGGAAGATCTTATTTTTTAAATTTTTAATATATTTTAGTACGCAGCGCGATACGCCAGGAGAGAGGCAGGCTGAATGACTGTAGGTCGCTTAGTGGTGACGACACATTTCAGCACTCCAACCTTATTGTATTCTTGGTGGACTTGCTACTATTAATGTGAGTAAAGTTGATACTTGTCAATAAAAACAGATGCAAGTAGCTGCTGTTGTTACTACTTATTCCACTAAAAATCCATATGTAATGCAGCAGTTTTTGAAATAACTACAAACTAGAACTTGAGCAACTGCGGATATTATGTTATATTGCTTTTATGATGAGTCATTCCTTGCGTGCACTTGTTATATTAATAAAGGTGTATTTGTGTCCGTTGAAATGGATATTTCTTTCCTCATCAAAGGTATATAGGTACATACGGTATATTTGTATATATTTACCTAATGTATTGTACACAAGTATCCGATAATAATAATACAAAAGCGTGAGTAATAGTGATTATGAGTAAACAACAGCAGCGGACGCATTTTATGGAAATTTATTTTAATGGGCTGTCGAAGGTCGGGTGACTTGTACCCATGTAGTTTCTACTGGTTGCTTTTTTTCATCATTGTTGAAACGTACGCGCAATTTTTGAAACTAGATCGGTAGTGTATTGTTGCTAGCGGTCTCGAATTAATCGAGTTATAATAATTAAGGAAACGAGGACACGTGTTGCGGAAAAAGAAAAATTGCATAAATGAAGGCAGAATTTAATTAAATTTTAACACACCGGCTAACTGTACACCTCACGTTCGTAGAATTTTAAGACCTCTCCGACAACAGTTCAGGGACGTACTTACTTGCAAAAATTGGCAGGTGATCATAATAAGTTGCGCAGTCTTACTTACGTAACTCCATAGCACTCTTTAATAGCATAGATACGTCTATTGAAAATGTGGTAGCTAAATTAATTAATAAATTATAATGGCTAATATTTTGGTTTTGGAGACGGTTGCTCTAAACAGTTCGAACAAATTTAATTTTATTAGTTTGCGCAGCCATGATATTCTCCTAGATTTTTTCCTGTATAACTAACACATGGACTTAACAAAATTGGCTTTATTCATCAACGTAATTTCCATCAAGAGCAGCACAATCGTTCCAGTGCCACTCTAACATTTCCATGCTACTTTTATAGAACAATTTTTGCCTCAAAATAGCCTCAGCTTCAGAGATAAAGTGATAACCTCTTCATTCGAGCGAAATTTCTTGCCGGCGAGCATTTTTTTGAGATCTACAAACAGCCAGTTGTCGTTGGGAGCCAAATCTGGAGAATACGGTGGAATTGCCCCCACATCAATTCGAAGTTCAATTCATGTAATCATGTAGTTTTGCCATTGTTTTGATGACAAATGACTTGTATTACGGTGTATTGTCTTGATGAAACAAAATTTTTTTTCTTTGCCATATGAGTCGTTTCTTTACAATTTTGCGGCCTTCAAACTCTCTAATAACGCTAATAACGCTATATAATATTCACTGTTGTTGGCATTTCCCTTCTCAAGATAGTCGATGAATATTACACCACGCTCATCCCAAAATACCGAGGCCATGGGTAACCTTTCCAGACGAATGTTGTGCTTTCGGGCGTTTTGGACGAGGTTCACCAGTTGCTATCCACTGATGTGCCTGCTGACGATCGTTTTGATTCCAAAGTGAAGTGATGAATCCATGTTTCATCCATTGTCACATATCGACGCAAAAATTCCGGTTTGTTACGTTTAAACATGGCCAAACGCTGCTCAGAATCAACATATCAACACGTTCTTGTTTTTGGTTAACAGTGAGCAAACACGACACCCACTTTGAACAGAGGTTTCTCATAGTAAAATGCCCATGCTCATGCAATATAAAGCCAACACGTTTTTTTGATGTCAGCTGACTTCAAAACGATTTTGTGGATTTTTTTTATGTTTTCTGGTGTTTTCTGTACCGCCTCATTTGGACGTCCACTGCGTTCTGCATCATCAGTATCTCTATGAGTACGTTTGAAGTCAGCAAACCAAAGTTTTATTTTGTTTCGATTGTTTCCGATGGAGCGGAGTTTCCATAACACTTTTCAAGCCATTGCTTCGTTTAGCAGTCCGAATCGGTAGTTAGCCACAAGAAACATCACAAAACATAAAACAATTATCAAAGTTACTGTTTTGCAAAAAGTGTTGGAGTGCAACGATTTTGTATCGATATTGTACACTGTTGGTTTGTTAGCATAATATAGTAGCAATAGTCACATCGAGTCAGATGGATGTATTGTTTTAAATAAAAAGTTTCTTTAACTACATCACGGGCTTTTTACTTTACTAATAACTAGCTGGTATCTTTGTTAGTAATCAACGATTATTAAAAAAGTCCAACAAAAAGAAGTAGTAAAAATCGAAACTCACCGAGGGAATCATGCTTTAAACAGATCTTTATCATAAAAACCCCTTTCCCACACATATATATATATATATATATATATATATATATATATATATATATATATATATATATATATATATATGTAAGTTACAATGAGTAAAGGCTCCCCTGGACGCTCAATTGCTACCGTAGCAGTAAGCATCCCAATGATTAGGTGTGTGAAAATATAGGTAGAAAAATTCTACCTCACCATAATCATATCAACCAGCCAGCATGTAGACTCCTCACCTATACATTCCTACCCCGGAGGAACTACGTTCCAATAGAATGGGAAATGCACCACGGGGGCTTTATACTCGCATATTTCTAACGGTACGTTGCCCATGCCGCACACCCCTTACGGATGGCTGCATCACCAAATGATGTACAAATTACCACACAGGTAATTAAATATAATCACACCACGCTGGTGCTAATAAAATTACTCAAGTACAGTATTTGCAAAGCAGTTCTATACTCTGGCCTGGCCAAGTCAATACTGACTCGAAAGGGACAAAATATAACCGTGCCCGCACAGACACGCACACATACCTTCATAAATAGTAAAGGCGTAATATTAATAATTGCAGCTATATAAATATGAGAAAAAATAAAAATAATAAGTATTACATTCTACTAATATTAATAATAATAATAGGTATGAAAATATTATTCGTTTACATTTACTTAATTTTTTGATACCGTTCTTAATGGAGTAATTAATGATTAATAATAAATTAAGTTTTACTTGTTATCGATATTCGCCTGCTCCTAGTTGCAGAGATTTAGAGAATAAATAACTCTCTACACAAAAAGCAATTTTAGAAAGCATAGCTATGAAATACGAAATTGTAATTGTTATACCTAGCTCTTTGGTTACATTAGTTGTTGCTATTTGATTTTTATTTTAATCATTAAAACCCACACCTTGTGTCATTAAACTGTTCCTGTAAACGCAAATATTTAGGACTTCGAGAATAGTTGGTATATAAATTATTTTGAGAAAAATTTGTATTTTTTAATTTCACGGTAAAATATCAATGGAAGTAAGACAAAATCAATACTATTCGGAAAACACAATCTATATAATATGAAATCAACAAGCCAAAAACGGTTAAAACAAAGACGTTTTACACTAGGTTGCAACAACAACATCAGATCGATAATGTAATATCCACTGTAGAAAAGAAAACAGGGAAAATGATATAGTGAAAACATAAGAAAACATGAAAAACATGAATTAAAGATATTAGGAGACATAACTGGCGATCATCGCCTACCGAATCCTTTAATAAGGTAACCTAAAAGAAGGTAAAATCTATATACAGTGCCCGGCACCCAAGGAGATTCAAAAGCCATTAATCATCGGATGCGCACTAGCAAAGCTTAGCCCCTTTAGGGCGGGGATAATCGACCGGTAGGCAGAATGATAACTGCTCAGCAAGGTTCAGTAGCGTAGTGGCAAATAGTTGCAAATTAACAGGGTAGAGAAGAGGTTGTTAGGGTAAGTAAATAAGTTGAATGAATTCACTTGTGTTCCGTGTTCAGGACTCTCAGTGATACGCGCCGCTGAACTACAAGTTTGCTATGCTAAAATGCTGAATCTCCTTAGGTGCCGGCCACTGTAGCTAGCTGAAAAGTTAACAAATTCAAATAGTTGGAATAAAATCATTTTGCAACGTTACTTTTGGGGAGTGCTTGGCAATAATTCTGGTGCATACCAACTAAACCCCTGCTGCATAGCACTTATAACATGTTAAACAGGGCAACCTCTGCAATCATAATTTAATCTTGACAGGATGTAAAGCACTTAGCCCTTGGTGCACAGTATTTAGTCTGATAAATCGTAGAAAAATCATCCTCTGAATGTCGGAAAGGTTGCGATCCTTGGAATATGTTGTAAGTCTTTTGCGCAAAATGTAAAGTGAATTCTTGAAAGTATTCAATTACTAAATTTCCAAAAAGGAAAAAAGCAACGCGAAAAAATTGAAAATTAGTATTATTTACTTTATCCTCTTCATTTATTTAGTAAATATTATAGACAAACCTAACATTCACTTCTAACAATTAATCTCGTATTTAACATTCTGTACATATATATTATTATTGTTAAGACATCGTGATTGAATCAGTTGTAAATGTTGTTATTAATAATGAAACCCTTAATTACACTGTTGTAAAAAATATTATTTATATTATATTATAATTTAAATATAAACATTGAATATGTCGTAGTAGAATTAATATTCGGACTAAATGAACGTTTAGGTGCAGACGTTTCGTCGGCAACTGCGGCTGATATCATCAGTGGTAGTGGACTGATAACGTGGGCGAAGACCAACAGTTTGAGAAATAACCTTCGCCCACGATGTCACCGCAGCACCACTGATGATGTTAGCTGCAGTTGCCGACGAAACGTTTCTAAAAATAATTTAATGATAATTAACATTTTAAATTACATTTTGGTGTGTAGCTTCAAAATATCTACCTATGGTATACTGGTTTCCACATTTGCAGTGCAATTATTTCAAATACTTAATAATATGTCGAATAAAACACATTTGGTATTTTGTTTCAAAATTTATTGTTTAAAACTTGACGATACTGTTTCGGCAATTTCGCCATTGTCAAAAGATAGGAGTACAATACATACTAATAGTAGTAGTTAGTGACACAAAATACCAAGTGTGTTTTATTCGACTTATTATTTAAAAATGTTACTTAATACTATATTTGTTATTCTTTGAAAACAAAACTTTTCTTTTCTTAGTTTCAAAAGTTTTATTTAGGTTTCTATGTATTGTTTATATTTATTTGTTAATGTCTAAAGCTTCCTGCATGTTACATTTCAATCAATTTGACAATTCAGTATTCGTCTACTTAAACATATATGTATATAACATATGTTATATATTGTTTTTCTCTCACTTAGCGTGACATCTAGGAGAAAATTGTAGGACTTCGTTTCAGCTGTTGTCTATCTTTTATTCTGTGAATACAAGCGCGTGGATCGGTGTGTTGTGTTGGTGTTTTGTGTTCTTTGGATGGATTGTTAATTAATGAAAAGTCCAGCAGGTACCAGACTACAAAAATCAAAGGTAGGTTGATTTACTAATTCATAGTTTTCGTGTTTGTATTACGTAAAGGTATTTTGATTTGGTAAATGTTCTTGAATATCAGTGTGTTTCGGTATCTGGTTATCTGCTCTGTTGCCTGGTGATCATCCAGTTTTAACCGCATTTAACCAGTACAGAGGAGTCCCGTACTGATTTCAACGAATTTGATAACTAAGCGAAACGTAGACTAGGGAAAGTGAAAATGATTTAAAGGGCATAATGGGTTAAATTGAAGTTTGTTCTTTATCGGTTGGATTTCTTACTTGTGATAACTTTAGAAATGCTAACAAATCAACTAGAACTAGAATTGTTAATATTGATTGTAAGATTATACCAAGATATGCATATATAAATTTACCCGACATCTGCAAAGCCATCAAGGGATTGTGATTTTAGATTTAAATAATTTTTGTTTACAAGTATTATTGGTATGACTTAATCGATTATTTTCATTTACCGATTGCGAGATCGATTAATGAAAGCAAGCGTCAGCTGAACCGATTTTATTTGAGAAAATTGAATTTCTCATTTACTGACCTGTTTAATTTAATTTGGACTTTAAAATACTCTAACCTAACCTCTCTTAGGTTTTTATGTATTTTGCACTGATTTGAACGAATTTGGTAATCAAGGTAAACTATCTAAAGAGCATAATGGGTTAAATTTAAGTTTGTTTTTTATCGGCTGAATTTGTTAGCTGTGTTAAGCTTAGAAATGCTAACAGATCAATTATAACCGTTAACATATTCAAAAAAGAAGGAATTAAAATCCTTATTCGTCTAAATATTAAGATCAAAGATGTCACATTTGGAACGCATCCTATCAAGTAGGCACAACGAACCGAAAGCCACATCCTACGACCGGTTTCGACCTATTGTGTCTCATCAGGTGGGCGCTGGCAGAAAGGCCTTTACAGGCTATATTATAAATATAAAAAGGCACAACGAATTAATATTTAGACGACTAAGGATTTTAATTCCTTCTTTGTTGAATATGTTGTATCTTCTACATCGGAATCAACAGTGTAATTCAATGCCGGTAGGGGTATTAGCCCTCGGAGTAGTTGTTTCTGTTGATTCCATATTTATATTTATATTTATAACCGTTAATATTATTAATAATGAAACGAATTGTCAGACCAATCGGTTGGTTTTCTTATTTATCTAATAATAATAATTTAATTTAGCGTTAAATTACTTACTGAATGATTGTCAAACAAGGAGATATTAAAATAAAAGAAAGAAATGTAAAATACTACAAATATATTTTGGATCATTAGTAAAGTACCTGAATTTCTGTTTTTTTTTTGTTTACTTTTACCCTTAAAATTGGAGGTATTTGGCCCAGTATGAGAATATTTGAATTTTTCTGCTTTCAATATTCGTTATAATTATACAGGCAAAAATTTCCAAAAATTATTAATTTTGCGTCACATGGGAAGTTTCAGATAACTCTATCAATTAATAACCAATGTATGCATTGATCTGTATGTATAAAATGATAATTTAGAAATCGAATCTGAAAAATTGTCGATTCTGGGAATTACTGATTCTACCAGTCTTAAATATCGACATTTACTTCTAAAAAATAGTGTAGGTATTCTAAGTCTCCAATTTTTTTAAAGGTCTTCCAAGTCGTAGCGTGGCGTTTTAGTCCATTTTAACTTTTTTTTATCGGTTTTTGAAGAAAATACAATCGTAGTATCCACAGTACTCAAAATGTAGACAACAGTTTGATGTCATTTAGGTCGAAAAATTGGTAAATTGGTAGTGGTTTCTGCATTAGAAGAATATTTTATGACTTTTTTAATGCATCAGAACGCTCAGTGATAATTTTATTTTCTTCCGTTTTGTTTGGTTTGCAAAATAGGAAGCTTTTACAAACTTGGCTAGTTTCCAGGGCTCTTCAGTCCTTTTGTAAATGTCACATTCATATATTAACACCTCATATTTATTACAATTCAAAGAAAGCCGTTTTTTGTCCGTTTATTCTGAAAATTGCACAGGTGTTAGCAGTTGCAAAAAACTTCACACTACATAAATAGTTACGTTTTCTTTTGACAAAGCCGTGCATACATGCATACGTATAATAATTTATCAAGCTACTGAAAATCGCCAGATGCCTAGATTTACATACAATGGTGTTTTTTGTTGATTAATTTTTTTTTGTGTCGTTACTAGCTGCGTATAAGACAAGTACATTGGTGAATAATAGTACGGATAATATATGGACATGCTGGGAACAATTATGCAAATATGTGTTGATTGTTACTTTTTATAATCGTACATTCTTGAATAATAATTATCATTCTATCTGCTATGAAAAAGGGAAACGTTTAATTAGAATTTTAAGGAAGACAAGATATTGACTAATATGTCTATGAAAATACGAGGAATGTTACATGAAAGCATGTACCTTAATATACTTTCCTACATAATTTCCTTCAATATTGAGGCACTTGTCATAATGTTTGACCAGTGACCAGTTTTTGAATACCCTTCTCATAGAACTCTGCCGCCTGACTTGTTAACTGTTAACCACTGCATCACAACTGTTTTGACTTCGTCATCCATTGTCTTGAAGGCGCTGATCGCCCAGACGTCTCTTCAAGTACAGGAACAAATGGTAGTTACTGGGCGCCAGATCAAGGCTGTAAGGAGGATGATCTAGAGTTTCCCAGTGAACAGTGAAAAGATGTGATGAGATCTTTGGTCCGATTAGCCACATGCGGATGGGCATTGTCATGCACATTTGTGCGGCCATCTTTAAATGCTCTCATCCACTTCCTTACCATTCCATCACTTATAATGTTTTGTCCGTAAACTGCACAGACCTCACGATCTCACGATGAATATCAATCGGTTTTAGTCCTTTAGCTCTAAGGAATCGTATAACAGCCCGGACTCCGGATTTCACAGTTATCCAGTAAACAAGGGCGAATCAGACTAATGGCGTCAGTGCGTAGGTGAGAGATGTAGGTACTCTACTACTAATATTTAAAACATAATTGCGCCCTTATGTTTGGATGTGTTTTCGATCAAAATGGAATCAAATGAAAAAGGTAAAATATAAGTATTACGTACATTATCCTTTAAGGGTAAATGTGTATCTAACGCAAATCGCGTTTCTTAAGCTGGTAGCTCTGTATAATGTTAATCGACACATTAATTTGTTGATTTTGGCTCTAAGTATTTCAAGCTAGAGTGTACACAGGGGAAGGTTATAGGGAGTTAAATTATTCGAACAATTTAAATAATATTTTCAACAAAATGTAAAATTAAAATACTAGGTCATTTACAAGTTGTGAAATTATTGAAAATAGCCCGCTTATCTGGGTAAACTGTTTATTAATCACAAACAATACAAACATCCGACAGAAAAAAGAGGCATTTATAATTTGTTTTCGAATATTATGAGGCTGAACTTCAGGCAGTCATAAAAAACCAAAAGTTGAGTTCAAGTAGAATGACTGACCATTGTGTTTTAGCCAAACATTCTTTAGATAGTAGAATAAATGTTTTAGATCGAAAAGTAAGACAGATAGCTTATAATAATAGATAAAATGATCATTTGGAAACAATATAAACTTGCATTAAAAACAATTTTTCCAGTTATCTCTAATAAAGATGTATTTTTTTACATGTTTGGACCCGTTCAAAGAAAAAGATAGGTTTGAATACTGCTTCCAAAAAGAATTACTAATTAGGTCAATTCCTACAAATATAATAATAGTTGCACCACCGATGGTTTAAATGTCTTCAACCCTCAACAGTACCCGAAGGCTCTTCTACGGTTGTTTGATGACCAGATAGACATACATGACGAAATCATTTATCGCGGCTTACTTGACTATGTAACTCTTAAAATGGGCCCGTAGTGTAGAACAAAAAATTAAAATAATAAAGTAATTTCCTGTTTTCTGATTCATGGCTGAAATTTTTCATGCAAAAACCTGTCAACTTTCGAAACGGTGTACCTATTACAAGATGAACATGTGCTCCGTAACACACACATATGTACTTATAGGTGTGTAATTGTGTACGTGCAATTGTATGTATGTAACTTATGTTTATTAATTATCCAGTTAATTTGCAACCCGTTTATAGCGGCCGCGGACGGTTATCTTTTATTCATGAGCAAGCTAAATCGAAAACAAAGCAATAAATCATGCGATTGAGCAGAGAAAAATAAGCTTACACATTTTCTAAAACAGCCCTGTTATTATCTACGTGTTCGCGTACGTGCCTGGGCATTTGCGAAATAGCGCATTCTTTCCGGCTGCATTAGCTAAAACAAAAAGTTATTATTCTTTGCAAAATTGCCAATTATGCAAATGGGAAAAAGCAGTTGTTTAAACGCTTTGCTACGACTAATAAGCAAATAATATTAATAAGCAGGTGACCACCCCAAAAATTATTATTTATTATCATACGTACGTTGTTTAATTAGGGATATTTAATTAAGTCGTTGCGTCGTCTAATAATTACTATGTTTAATGACTTGTTTTAACTTTTGCATCTTTTTCCATAATAGCACAATTTGTGTGAAGCATGAACCTTGAAAAATACCGGACAAAATAGATTAAAAATATAAATATAAATATAAATATGGAATCAACAGAAACAACTAATACCCCTACCGGCATTGAATTACACTGTTGATTCCGATGAACTTCTAGACGAAAATATAACATATTCAAAAAAGAAGGAATTAAAATCCTTATTCGTCTAACTATTAAGATCAATGATCTCATATTTGGAACGCGTCCTATCAAGTAGGCACAACGAACCGAAAGCCACATCCCACGACCGGTTTCGACCTATCGGGTCTCATAAGGGGGGCGCTGGCAGAAAGGCCGTTACAAGCTATATTATAAATATAAATATAATATAAATATGGAATCAACAGAAACAACTTCTCCAAAGGCTAATACCCCTACCGGCATTGAATTACACTGTTGATTTCGATGAACTTCTAGACGAAAATATAGCATATTCAAAAAAGAAGGAATTAAAATCCTTATTCGTCTAACCGGTCGTGGGATGTGGATTTCGGTTCGTTGTGCCTACTTGATAGGACGCGTTCCAAATGTGAGATCATTGATCTAAATAGTTAGACGAATAAGGATTTTAATTCCTTCTTTTTTGAATATGCTATATTTTCGTCTAGAAGTTCATCGAAATCAACAGTGTAATTCAATGCCGGTAGGGGTATTAGTTGTTTCTGTTGATTCCATATTTATATTTATATTTATATTTATATTTATGTATTATATATATATATGTTAGATTTTCGTCTAGAAGTCCATCGGAATCAACAGTGTAATGCAATGCCAGTAGAGGTATTAGCCCTCGAAGTAGTTGTTTCTGTTGATTCCATATTTATATTTATTTTTATAATATAGCCTGTAAAGGCCTTTCTGCCAGCGCCCACCTGATGAGACCCGATAGGTCGAAACCGGTAGTGGGATGTGGATTTCGGTTCGTTGTGCCTACTTGATAGAACGCGTTCCAAATGTGAGATGATTGATCTTAATAGTTAGACGAATAAGGATTTTAATTCCTTCTTTTTTGAATATATAAAATAGATTAAGTTTTCTTATGTCCAACACTTGAGCATTGATCATTTGAGAAGTAAAATACTGGAAAATTAATTAGACATTAATACCATATTCTCGTTTTCTTTATTAAAATATACTCCTTACTGACATATCAGATATATATGTGACGGGTATGTATAATATTTTTGAGTCTTTCATTCCCATCAGCTACTAATACTATTAGGTACTGGTAGGCAGGCAGTCCCACCGACATACACTGTAGTGCAAAGCCGGAGGGTAGGGCGTAAGGCACTCGTTAGCCTCCTTTTAGGATTCGTGTGACTAGATGAAACGAGTGAAATGAATACATAAGAGATTTGAGATTTACCTATGTGATCCAAGGAAACCACAGAAAACTTGAACTAGAGCAGGTGGACCCAGAATCGAATACTAAGCTATGATCTGACCAGTGATTCCCAAAGTACAGCAAAATGGATTACAGATCAATCCCTTATTTAAACGTTTTTTAACTTTACTATGAATTCATGTTTAGAAATGTTAGAAGTAAAAAATATACTTGTAAAATATTTTTTACTTCTATATATTGCACATGTTAATAATAAAAAGGATAGAACAATTTTAATACGATCCTGAATATAACATTCAAAAATTTGCGCGTTATTGGTGAATTTTCCAAGCTTCCATTCCCCGCTATGATACATGCACTGACTGATTTCAGGTTTAATTTTTAATGCCAAAATAGGCAAATTCACCCTTCACAATAAATTCAATTTAAAATATGTTTAATAATGTAATTCATTCTGAATTTAAAGGAGCCCCCCAACCTTCCGGAATGTGAAACTGGAATCATAATTCCTAAATTGAACATTTTTTTAATTGTACTAAAACAAACAAATTTCAATCTAAAGAATCAATATTATTGTAATGAATTTTGTAGGTCATCTATTAATTTAACAATTATTTATTTACAACTATTATTTGATCACTTAAACACTACTAACAAACTTAAACTATTTATTTATTTGACAAACAATAATGCACTTTATTTATATCACTTTGTATCTCGCCGTTGAATATTACGCGCCCGGAAATCAACTGTCAACTGTCTCGCTGACCCAGAGATGAGGGTATATATTTACTGAAAGAAATTAAAATAAAGGGATTAAACTTTATTTTCAAAATGTAAAATTTGAAGTCTTTATTAAAATTATGGTTAAAATTAATTAAATGTTCTGCGTATGTTGAATTAGTTTTTTTATTAATAAAACTTTTGTAATGTTCACGGATGAGAATATCAAAGGCCCTACCTGTTTGTCCTACATAAACATTTTTACAATCTGTACAACTTAATAAATAAACACCTGACTTGGCTCCCTTAGGTGTTTTACATTTGTTATTAAGAATAATTTTACCTAGCGAATTGTTGGTTTTGAAGGAAATTTATACACTTTATGTTTTTATTTATTTTATTGAAATTTTGCCTAAAAATGTAAAACAATTAAATTTAATCGGTCTATTTTTAATGATATTTAATATGTTATCTATTATACTATACGAATAACCATTATTAATTGCCATTTGATAAATCCTCTCTAACTCCAAGTTAAACTGCTCTGTTTTTAAAGGTACATTTATTAATCTGTGGATAAAGGAATTGAATGCTGCTACTTTTTTGGATATAGGATGAAAATATTTTGAGTGGAGTTATAGTTAGGATCCTTGAATTGGTGACATGATACTCTATTTTTCAATTGATCGAACAGTAGTAATTTTTTATGTTGTTATTTTTTGCCGTTCCAAATTTTGTGCATTACATGTTTTAACTGAAATGTCTGTGAAGTTGGCAAGATGAGAATAATTATTTGATATATGATTATTGCATAATGTTTGAAGCGATATCTGTACGAAAGAAATTGTCGATAAATAATTCCAAGTAGTTTGCTTCCTCATTCTTACGATTCTGAAAGACTAAATTCGTAACAAAAAAACCAACAGCCTGCCTCCACTGTACTATTTGGCGCCAGAAAGACGATTATTTTTGAAGTAGCAGGTACCTCTGTATCTGTCTGCCACGTTTTAATTTTAACGCATCGAAGTGGTACTTGCATTAGGGTAAAGTGGATAGAAATAAGATACGACATAAATCAAATGGAGACGTGTAATAAATACCAACGGAAGACGATCGGGTTTATTAATTATGTATTATCTTTTAGGCTCAAGTAAAATGCTCTTTTGGGATTTTGTATCTGCCTTTTAGTGGCAAATAAAATTATCATTTTTTTTTTTGTATATTTAAAAATAGATACCAACTGGGTTATGAAAATGGTTTTTGTTTGTTTTACTTTCTTCTTTTTAATATTTTAACCCTTAACGGGCGTCGTATTTTCTCTAAACGTTGCTTGTGTTGTGGAGTATTTGAAAAACCCAAATTAATAATATAAATAAAGAGAAGGAAGTTTCAGAATATTTATTTTAATATTAAGCATTCCTTACAACAATTTTAATTAATGTGTCTTCACCTGAAGAAGCCAATTTTTTTTTGTGAAACAATTGTTTTGAACAATAAATTAATATTTTATAACTTTCTTATTTTCATTTATATTATGGATTTGATGTTTCAACAAGTATAGCCCACAACGATTATTTACCCCAAATTAATTTGCTTTCAAAAAATGAAAACTCATGAATTTTTTGAAACAGCTCTGATAACCTAATAATAACTATCAAAACTAATGACACAAAATAATTAAATTAATATTCGGATTAACAAAGATAAAAAATAAATCACTCAAGTATTGCATAAAAGAGAAATAAAAAAACATTCTTTGATAATTGGCAAAATCATTTGGAATATTACAAAATAAGGAAAATCGTGATTCCTGGTTTATCCTGGAGGAACCACTACTGGCGTCTGTAACAACAAACTAGAAAAACAATTTTTGCTTCATAGTCAAAAAGTTCTTTTGTAAAGAATTTATTTTTATTTTCTATTTCCATTGTAACAACTGTGGTTAAAAATAAACAAAAAAAAATATATTGAAATGAAGATACACATTTACAATATAAATTGCTGTATTTTTTTTAGGTTAGTTTAATTTGAATATGTATGCTATTTTATTGAATAGATTAGGATCTCGTTTTTGAAAACAGTGACCTTGACAATAAAATTAAATGACAATGAAACTGATTAATAATAGTTCACGATTTACTTTGTTTTTTTGTTACACGCGCATCGATCCGTTTAAAAGTTATATTACATAATGATAAAAATAACAATAAATAAAAGTCTATTATAAGCTGGTATTTATAATTATGTGCTCCTTGATTAATGCTTATCTTATTAAACATATTTCATCGGTGCCAATAACCAGTTATTTAATGTATCTCTTTTGGCAATATGTTACTTATTTACGAACCGCTAACAACGAACTTTAGAAAATGGGTTTCTTGAACAAATTGACATACTTTTATTATTTTTTGATTGGAAAGTCATATCTTCAAGACGTTTAAGTGACTATTACGAAGGGTGTAATTTTGAGGGAATGTATAGGGTGTTTCAGGAAATAGTGTTAAGCGAAAATATGAACGCTTTTGAAATGTAGATCGATTTGAATTGACTAGTCAATCTTTTGATGCCATACTCAAATATGAAGGTAAATTTTAAGGCATCAGTATTCAACCAATATGATAAGGATTCAAACGCCTACATGCAAGAGAGAGAACTCGAGACAAAAATCAATGGTCCGCAGTCTTTGTGACAATCCAAAAAAAGAAGGTATTAAAATCCTTTTTCGTCTAATTACAAAGGATCACAGATCCCACATTTCGAACGCGTCCTACACAGTAGGCACAAAGCAACGAAAGCCGTATCCCACGACCGGTTTCGACCTATCGGGTCTCATGAGGTGGGCGCTGGCAGAAAGGCCTTTACAGGCTATTATATAAAAATAAATATAAATATGTAATCAACAGAAACAACTACTCCGAGGGCTAATACCCCTACCGGCATTGAATTACACTGTTGATTCCGAACGATTATTAGACGAAGATAACAATTCAAAAAAGAAGGTATTAAAATCTTTTTTCGTCTAATTACAAAGGACCACAGATCCCACAAGCCTTTCTGCCAGCGCCCACCTGATGAGACCCGATAGGTCGAAACCGGTCGTTTCTTTTTATTTCATATTTATATTTATTATATAGCCTTTGTGACTGTCGGCGGCGTCGTAAATCATTGCCTACATGACACGAAACAAGATGCAATAAAGGAGGAAGTAGGAGAAAATTGCAGAACTATTTGGATGCGTCTAGAAAAACGCTACAACGTTTCACGATAATACAAATAGTTGATTGATAAAAAATTGGGAACAGTTCGATATAGACAAGCGTTATTAAACAGTGCGAATTGTGGTATCAACAAATAAAATAAATACAGTTAAATAAATAAGAGATAATTGTATTGTCATGTTAAATAAATTAGTTACATTTAAGATTTTCATAGAAATATAAGTAACTAGAAAATTTGTTAGTCTATTACATTTTTAAATCGATATCAATAATCTCTGTCAAATAAGTATAGTAAATGGTGAACTGATTCGGTTGACAGATAACATTTGTTATTTTGTCAATTTTTACTAATCACGATTATCATTGAATGAGATGTCATATTACGTTAGTTAAGTAAAGTAATAAATACCCTCACCCTATTATAGAAGAAACTTATGAAAACATAATTATTCTTTTAATTGAGCAAATGCCATCTTCTAATAAAATTTGACATAACACCCGCCCTAGAACCCAAAGATTTTAATTTAATCCGTAGTTTATGATTATAGTCGAATGTAAGGATTTTAAGGAAATATATATAGTGCAAACGAAAGTAACTTATATTTGTTTTCTTCAAAGAATTAACTGCTACTTCTATCAGCCTAATTATTCCTTTGTTTCTAACGTGTAATGCCCGATCAAAACACTTTCCAAATATTTATTGTTTCACGTTTTTGATTGATTGTGAATAAATGAATGAGGCATTCATCACGTTGAAAGCTCTCTCTTGAGTAACTATTCTTGCAAAAATATGTTAAGTGGATACGATCTTTTTATCCTTCTACTCCAAGAACTCCAAAGGAATGTTTAAGGAGATTCTACTTTTTAATAGCCCTTTTTTAGTAGATAGTAGTGGTTGATATTTTTTTTTGCCTAAGTGGTTAGTGGAATCTGTAGACATGTAATTAGAAATTGGTTTCGAAGGGTCCTAAATATACATATGCCATCTAGTCAATGGGACCAAAATGTTATCAATGGGAATAATAAAAATGTGGTGCCGTTTGTTGTGTTTTGAGTTTGTTGTAACAGGCGTTGTTTAGATATATAAATTGTAAAATAAGCGTTGTCGATGTTTGCAAAAAATATCTACAAATTTATTAAAATACTTGTTTCTTTAATTTTGGGTATCCTCAAATTATAATTTTTTTTTTATGAAACTTAAAGAATATAACTATAAATATAAAAATGGAATCAACAGAAACAACTACTCCGAGGGCTAATACCCTTACCGACATTGAATTACAAACCGGTCGTGGGACACGCCTTTCGGTTCGTTGTGCCTACTTGGTAGGACGCGTTCAAAATGTGAGATCTTTGATCTTAATATTTAGACGAATAAGGATTTTAATTACTTCTTTTTTGAATATGTTAAAGAATAATTTTTGATATCTCTAATTCATGCTTTTATTGTATTTCAGTTTTTAATTTTTTTTTTAAGATACTGAAGATTGTATGTTAATGACTTCGTAAGGTTTTGAATTGTCCATGTCTAACAGATTTATCGAAATATTCCCGTTGCTGTAGCTATTAAAGAGCGAATTAAATTTTCCAAAATGGCAATAATAGTTTCGTTCAACCATAAAATGTTTTGTTAGGATTTTTTAAGAAGCGTTTCACTGTACCCAAAGCTTAAACATATTTTATGGACGACAGTGTAATAAAACTAAGGACAAGAAGTACAAAAATATTGGTCTGTTGGGACAGCAGGCTATACGTCAAAATCTTCTATTTTGTCAAAGACTCAAGGCGTGTTGTCATTGCTTCTGCAGCACTTTCCTTCTTCTTTCGATGGTGTATTTAATTGTAAAAATTCGTTCTATTTTGGGTACCAAAAGCACGAAATTCATAATAACAAATGATAGATTGTAATTGATGATTGAGATAATGATTATGAATATTATTTCATTTTCGTTATTTTGCAATTTGTTTTTCTTACGCATGATTTATAACATCTTCCCACTTCCATTGTAAGAAAAAGTAAAAAAACTGAGTCCCCCACATCCCTAACCCTACTTACGTATTGTTTGAACGTCCGCATGGTAATATAAAATGATATCTTGTATTTAGTAATAACTAATTGCCTGTTTAATATTCTACGCTTTTCATATTAATTATTGTTGAGGCACTTATTTTTTGAAACTCCATTATATACTTTAAGTAAATAAGACAAATTCTGTTGAGTTTCATATAGTTTTAATGACTTGCACAACAATTGTTCCTCTACACCGAAGCTTCACCAGGAGACGAAGTAAGTACAGAAACACTAAAGAAATATAATGAAAATGTAATAGCTTAGAAAACTTATAATTCTTTAGGAAAAAAATAATCAAAACTTAACAGAGATAAAACGGATAATGTTCAGAGGCTGGGGTTTATCAGTTAAAATGTGAAAACTATAACAAATTCTACATAGGACAGATAGGACGTTCTATCGAATAACGAATAAAAGAACAACATATGCAGAACAACTTTTATTAAAAAATTATAGTTTCGACTATAATTTTGAAAATTTAGCCAAAAACTAAACTTATTTGAAAAAATAAAAATAAATAAACCTAAAAAATAAAATATCACACTTAATGATCAATTGTCAGACGTGTCATATAAACGCCTTTTAAATTAAAAATTGTGACTATTGTAACTATAATTTTAATACTTATAGCTAATGTAATTGAAACGTATTTAATGTAAACGCATTTATTCTCACCCTAAAATCGCCATCGAGCGGCGTGGTCTAGTGGTTTATTTAGATCATTGATTAACATTTAGGTCACCAATTCGATTCCGGGTCCAAGTTTTCTGTGGTTTCCTTGGATCACTTAGGCAAATGCTGGGGCAGTAATATTCCACAGTTAATCATTTTTCAATTCTCTTCTGTCTTCATTTAGTCTGTCTCATCTTTCTCTCCCTAACCACACCACCCATCCATTCCCACGATTTCTGAAAGGAAGCTGAAGAAGGCATTAAGCCCTACCCTCCGGCTTTGCACTATAGTGTAGGTCGATGGGAATGCTTAACCACCTGTATGAGTAGCTCGTAGGAGTAAAACACCCAAAATGTTTTTGTAATATTTATGTATTTCGTCACAAAATGACGCTACGGTGTAGCGATACAATTGTAGTGTGTCATTAAAACTATTTGAAACTCAACAGAGTATGTTTTATTTACTTAATGTTTCCAAGCTTTTCTTTAATAATTATCTTTATTCAGAAAAAGTTTCGTTATCAAGGATTTAGTTCTACATTAGCATGTTTTCTACTCGCTATTATACTATATCAAAGTTCCTCTGTTCGAGCAAAGGAAATAACTTTTAATATCATAAACACGGATAGAAGTAACCGGTCTGGAAACGAGTTTCACTTTGTTTGTCTTGTTGCTGTGGAGACTCGAGAGTAACATACAGTAATTCGACGAGGACGTGGCCAAGAGAGCTCGACGGAGCAACATCTCCTAATAATATAACTTTCAGAAGTGACTTGACACGAACTGGCGCTGCTTTCTTTATCTCCGGGTCACATTGTGTGGGTGACAGCGTTGCCAATCTTTCGAAATTAAACACATAACGGAACTCGTCAAAATGAAAACTGGGCCACGTTTTCTTTTCATTATTTAATGTTTGCATTTGAAAACAGAAATATCATTGAGATCATTTCTATTTGTGTATATAGTTATTTTCTCTGCGTATTTCCAATTCAATTATTGATTACTATTTTAGGCATATCTATAACTAACCCATATAAAGTAGCATTTCTCTGTTTCATTTGTTTAGGATTTATTGTGACATACAATTGCAAAACATCAAACTAAACTTTACGATGATTTATCTGTTATCTACAGAAAATACTCATTACCAATTTTCTGCTTCACTTTTTGTTGCCTTGCAAATTTTAGGAACAATAGAGTTAAAATTTAGCGGCTTTTAATCGTGAAAAGTTAATAAACGTTTTTAATTAAACAAATTTGGTGTTTGGTTTCTTTGAGATGTTATTTCTGAATTAATGTTAAACCGATAAAATGAACCATTAGTGGCAATTATTCAGCCTCTTACAGTAATAAATTTGACTAACAAACCTACCTTGATAAAAGCTTATATCCTTTTTCCCCTATATTGGTCACATTGAATATGTTTGTACGAGGGTAAATCAAATATAAACGGTAATTTTGTAAAATAAATTTATTGACTAATGGTATATACAAAGTAGACATTCACCAGTCACCTCTGTGCTCTACACACTTTTGCCACCGATTTGGAAACTTACATTTTTCTTCTTCATAAAAAGTTTGAGGGCGAGTTGTTAGCCAATTGCCCACATACTCCTCTACTTCTTGCTACTCATTGCTTTCAAATTTTTTGTCTCCAAGTTATTCTTTCAAGGGCGCGAACAAAAAAATTACACTTGTCACAGGGTGACAAGTCAGAGGTATAATCATGATATATTGATGCTCGAGGGTTTCCCAGCCCATTTCTTCCAATTTAGTCCTTGTCAAAACTGCGGTGGGTGGACTGGCGTTTGGCGTTGTCATGAAGGAGGATGACGTCTCGAATGGGCATATCCCGTGGTTTGCTTCTATACGCGATTTTAGTCGACTGTAACAACTCAAAATAGTAAGCAGCATTCACTGTTCGTTGATCGTGAAGAAAATCAAAGAGTAAAACTCCCCTTGAGCCAAAGAACAAATGAACAGTCGCAAGCACTTTTCCGGCTGACAGACGGGTTTAGAATTTGACAGGGCAGCCTTCATCCTTTCTTTGCCATTCCTTACTCGCCATTTTTGATTCGGGAGTGTAGTGGTGGACCCATATCTCATCACAAGTGACGATACGCCTAAAAAAAACTCCCCTACTTGTCGAAATCGATTCAGAAATCTTTCACTGATCTCCGACCTGACCTGTTTTTGATTTTCGGTCAAAACCTTGGCACTAACCACAACCAGCGAGCACTAACTTTTCTAAAGCCAAGTTGCCAAGTTCATTAGTGATGATGGATTAAACACTCCAATACTTCCATAGTTGATACCCACTTACGATGAGATTTATTCAATAGTCAATAGTTAAACAAGCTCTCGAACAGTACTGATGTTGTCATTTGTGAGACTCGATCATGACTTTCATTTTCAACACGTTTCACGTTCTCGCCCATGCCTGAATTCTCTGTTCTCTGACCCATGTATACACTAGATTCTGAGACAGTGTAGCATGTATCATCTCCAAACGGTGCAAACTGTGCCTTCAAGCGAATGAAAATTTCCGATGATTTAACGCCTTCATTGGTTAAAAACTTTATGATGATGCGCATTGTTATTGTGCGACAGACGAAGGTACCTTGCGCTCAGTCATGGCTTTACTGCGGACAGAACCGAGCGCAGCTGCTACCTAAGCCGGTTTCCTCCTCCTCATAAACTAAACAACACTTGAGCATTGAATCCTCCAGATCGGAATTACGTGCTAATCTAAATAGTAAAATTACCATTTATATTTGATTTACCTTCGTATATAGTAGTGTGGTTCAAGTGTACCATTTTTTTATTCTACTAATAGGTATAGAGTGATACTCATTCTAAGTTCGGTATAATGAAGTAATTTTCAATTTTATAGGTGTTGTAATTACCACTGATCTAATGACTGAAAAATTAACATTGTAGGGTTTCTTACTCATAGACTTCTAGTGAAAGTTTTAACACTACTTGTCTGTCTAGGGCTTCTGTAAAAAAATAGTTTATCAACGTTTTAAGATGAATAAACTTGCATTTTAGGCATACTATATAACAAAAATGTAAACAATTTTATTTTAAAGACAAAAGGAATTTTTTTTATTAATGTCCGTGGGGTATCAATACAATTAGACTATTTAGTAGTGGACTTAAGGATCCAAATTTTTTTTTGTTATGGGGTGTATAAAAAATAATAAAATATTGCAAAAGGGGTTTTTATTCGCTTTCTCACTTTTTTCCATTCCAAATTATTTATTTTTTAAATTAACAGTGATCGTTGTTCAAAATGTTTCGTTACAAAGAGACAGCTAGAATATATGTATTGTAATAATTTGTAAAAAAATAATAATCAATCTCATGCCTACGTTAAAGGAGTTTTTCGTAATAAACAGTTGGTTATAAAGAGTTTATACTGAAATATTTGACGGACTATCAAAATTTTTATTTCGGGGTTCATTGTTACGTATTAATAAGGAAACTTAACTATTGTACTTTAACAAGAGACATTAGGAATTAGCATACAACTTAATAATATATAAGAGTAATACGAAACCCTCTTGGTATTGATCTATTTTATTGCGGCTACATGTCAAATATCAAATTATTTTTATGTTTCAATTGTACGAGTATTATTTGGGGCACAGTGGTGAAGAAGAAAAATCTCCCTGCGCTCCCTATTCATATAAAAAAGGAAACGCGTGTGTTGTAATTTAAAAATGTAGAAACGTGATCGAATCGGTACAGAAAAGTAACTAAAAATTTATTGTTAGAACATAATAGTAGATAGCTATTTTTATAATTTTATATATAAAGACATACCTACTCATTATTTACAAGATATTTAAATTTTTTACTTTGTTGTTAGCGAAATGGAATGATTGCAATAATAAACTTTTTTTTGTACACTCACCAGTAGTAGCAGTAGGGGTGTAGCCGAAGGTGCCACCAAATTATACGTGACCAAAAAAGGTACAACCGATCTTGCCACTGACCAAAAAGGGTCTTTGAAAAGATACAACCGATTGTGCCACTAACACCTAATACGTAGAAATTATTCTAATGAGAAAGGAAAATACTTTATTGATATTTTATGGCATTTATTTAATAGTAATTAATAAGGATAGAAGTTTAAATTAAAATCCTTTAAAATTTTGGATTTTAACAGATTAAATAATTTTTCGTATATTTGTGATTGTTTATTGCTCAATAAACAATATATGTAAGGTACATAGTGACCATTTTCATATCCATACCCTGGTGGCAAGATTGGTTGTAACTTGTTGTTACTTTTAAAACCCCAATTTTGTAGCAGGTAGATCTTTATATTTAGTGGCAACTTCGGTCCCACCGACAAAATTGTTAAATGTTGTCTTAATGCATTCCATTGCATTTCATCCCCTTCTCAATTATTCCTTTTTGCAAATATATTCGAAGTACAGTTATGTTAAGTTTACAGTTATGCTACATATTTATATAAATATAAAATCTGTATTCCATCATAAATGTATAATTTATCCAGAAAATTATTCTGACGTTTCCAAATTAACTTGCCTTCTTCTAGTGTGGCTTGTGCAATATACACACATATGAGTATCTCTATATATCGAAACGAGTTTTCCTTGTCTGGCAACGCTGCTGGTTCGTATTATTATTATTCTCCTTTTGTAAGCAGTTAGCTGCATATAAAATAAAAGCAATCCAACCATCTTGAACGAACAACACGGCCCGTCGAGGATGATAAATGTTACACGTGTTCGTAAGGGCTCTAGCAGAAGCGCAGCATATCGGAACAATTAATTAGGACGATCATTTGTTTGTCGTCTTTCTTTTTTTTTCCTTGTTCCATTCGTTCATTTCATGAAGCAAGAATACTAGCAGGCCCTGACGACGAAAGATTCTTCGAGGTGAAGCAACAGTGAGAAAGCCCTATCTATGGTTACGAAAGTGGTCCGTCATTTACACACCGATTCGAAAAAAACTTTGTTTAGTCTCTTCAGAAAGCAAACAACTTATTACAAATTTCTTTTCTTGGTGTGCCATATATTCAGAGTGAAGCTAGCACGTACCAGCTGTACCAAAAGATTTTATCAACACTTTTATGAATAAAATAAATTTATTGTATCTGTTTTATATTGCAGTCACATTAAACTGATTTGTCAGTGTACTAAGTCATGGTTTTCATTAACCAATAAGAACAAAAAAACGTTAAACTTATTTGATATTCGCGTTTTTATTTGATTGTATGCAGAGCCGCGTCCAGATTGTGTAATCAGGGTTGATTTAAAAAAACCAGAGCAGGCTGAAAGCCAAATTTTTTGCTTTTTATTTGCTTACATAAAGTACTACTTAGTGTTAATTATTAATTCTGATGAATCATTATTTGTGTCGACTCGGGTTGCAATATCCACAGGGAATTTTTATTTACTTTATTACAAACTAGCTTTTATCCGCGACTGATGTTGTTATAGCCAATAACCAATTAAACAAATTCAATAAACCATTTAAAAAAATAGTAAAAGTGTCCCACAGAAATCAGTTCAGCCGTTTCTACACCCACTGTAATAATCATTTTAAATTTCGTTATTACTATTTACTAGTACAGCAGTAATCGTAGAAAAATCTTTACCTATTGACTGGGGCAGGTTGAGTCTGCCCTGGTGTACCCCTGGGGCTACAGCCTTGATTGCGTAACTTATACGAATGGTCAATAAAGAACGAATACATTGCAATAAGTACTGGTAGATTCTATGATATATCCCTTATGGGAGGGGGTTAATAAACGGACAAGAATTGGGTCAGTATTGGGTGCCAAGTAATCTAGTCTGGCACAGGCATGGCAATCATGACTGGCCCATCAACGGTGGATGCCTAGAATTTCATATGGGCCCAGTCAAGGCAAATGATAACACTGGTGAACAAAATTAAAATAATTTTGTGTGACACGGATAAAACAAGGTGTTTAATGTGTAAAACGTACCCAAAAAGCCGGAAATAACATTCGTTTTTTTCTATCACCCATCGTTTTCTTGCAATAAAGCATTATTTGCTGTTTTGACTCGTAAAATATAAGGATAGGTGTGTAAGTGTACTAATAAACATTAATCTCAGAATGTTGTTGTCGATGTTTTACGGCGATATGTTGCTCCTGAAGTATCTCTTAACAACGTCCAGCAATAATCAGCAAGCAAATTGACAGTACATTTGCCTTGATACCATTTTTTTATGGCAGAAATGCCTTGGTGGAACCGTTCACCATGTTCATCACTTACTTCACCTTAATTTTCCGGAAAAAAATCGAGATGAGAATTCAAAAAGTGAATTTTTAGAGACATGTTACCTCCCATTCCTTTGTAAGCATTAATTAGTTCAGTCACAATATCTTTATATTTGTCCACCTTCACATTGCCTAAAAAATTTGCAGCAACTGATTTAAATGCATTCCAAGCTCCTTCAGAGCACTGTCAAATACATCATCCTTCATGAGTTTCATTATTTGTGGATCGACAAATATGCCCTCTTTAATTTAATATTTGTTTTAAATGCAGAAACCTTCCATTTCGATCTACAACTTTCACAAAATTCTTCATCTGTCCCAACTTAATATGCAATATAATCGGCCACTATTAGTCAACTAGTAAACGCAATATGCTCTCTAAACATAGAGCTCGAATCTAATAAACAGCAATAGACAGGTCTTAACATGATATATGCGCGTCATCGCATAAACGCCAAGAAATGCAGTAATATGAGATGTTACATATTGTAATTCATAAAAGTATCTACATGTTACCGAATATCTGTGGGTGATAGTAAAATTCTGTTTTTAGATTTGATTTTGGGGTCTCAAAATACATAAGATACACCCAAAAATTGTCATGTCACAAATCCTGTGTTTATCGGTGATAATCAGCGAACTAAGGAGAAATAGAATCGCCTAGTAGTTAAAAACGAATGAATAAAAGCGTCGATTGTAAGGCTCGAACCAGAGATCTCACGATTGACTACACATGGGCCACTGATCTAACATAAGTGACCTAATAATGTAATTCGCTCATCGGCCAATCATTACTAGCCATTAATTGGCGGCTCCTTTACAGAATTATCAAAACAATTCAATAAAAACATCAAACAACGTGTAACGTAATCAATTAAAGTAATTAATAATTACAGTTAAAAGTCATGTAAAGACTAGGGATTATGACAAAGGCCCCCATAATAACTTATACTCACAAATGGAACTCATACTTATTCTTCTGGCAGGTTGAGAATACAATTTTAGCACGGGACGGAAGTTGAAAGACTCAGTCTATTGTCTTGTTTTAGTGTGAAAATTACTGTAAGTAAAAACTAAAAAAGTTCGGGTTCAAACGTTCCAATTTTAAGTCCAAAAATCCGAGAGGTTTCAGCTTCTTATCTTTGTTTGTTGTTCATACAGATGGAAATCTACCTTAAGTAAGCTTCTGTTAAATATAAAATAATACATCTTTTGTTCCTTTATTTTATGGTTAATTTTTAGTAAATGGTGCGTAGGCGAAGTACGTAGATATTTTAGTGTTAAATGGGTATAAAAACAAAAAGGTATTAAAATCTAAAAATAGACTTAAGGAAATACACGTGCCTTTACAGTTAGGTACGCAACAAAAAAAAAACAATTTGCTAATTTATTACGCGATATCATTACCAATGTTTATTTAGTACGTAATTAAAAATTGTGATTTGTATGTGGATCTTAATATAAGGGAAATTCTCCATATTTACTGCAAATTAGCGCAAACAAAACAATTTTAAATAATTGACTAATTAAGTTTATTACGTTGAATGAAAACTAAATATTTGTGTTGTGGGCCTACTGTAAAATGCATAAACAAAAATAATTGAATTCTATTTAATAAAGAAATTGGAGGTTGTGAAAAAACAGAAAAATTATCAAATGCGTATGAAATTTAATTGTTATATTAATAAAAAAGACGGACAAGTGGGAGTAGCACTCGTGGCTTGGCTTGGTAAACTTTATTTGGACTTCGGACTTTGCACCAGGAAAATCAACCGTAGAAAAGTGGTTTGCTAAATTTAAACGGGGCGAAATGAGCACCGAGGACGATGCACGCAGTGGACGCCCCAAAGAGGCTGTTACCGATGAAAACATCAGAAAAGTACACAAAATAATTTTTGATAACCGTAAATTGAAGTTAATTGAGATAGCTGAGACCCTAAATCAAAAAAATATTGAAGGAACGTGTTGGTCATGGTCATATCGTGAATAAATATTTGGATATACGAAAGCTCTGTACAAAGTGGGTGCCGAAACTCGCCGAAACTGAAGCCTATTTTGCTAAAAGCTAAAGACAAATCGTATTATAAAAATGGTATCGAAAAATTGTATGACCGGAAAAAAATATTGTTTCATCAAGACAACGCACCGTGTCACAAGTCAAGTCAATCAAAACAATAGTAAAACAACATGAATTGAACTTCGAATTGTACCCACATCCACCGTATTCGCCAGATTTGGAGACTACTACCAACGACTACTGTCTGTACGCAGACCTCAAAAAAATGCTCGCTGGCAAGAAATTTCGCTCGAATGAGGAGGTTATCGCTTTATCGCTGAAGCTGAGGCCTACAAAAGTGGCATTGAAATGTTAGAGCGGCGCTGGAATGATTGTGTTGCTCTTGATGGAAATAACGTTGATGAATGAAGCCAATTTTGAACAAAAAATGATGTGTTTTCTTTGTTAGGTCTGTGATTTTTCAGCCCATGTGTTAGAGCAGGTTTTGTGAGAGCGAAGAACTGAACTGGTATCTTTGGTAAATGAAGAATGGTTGGCAAAACTTGTTTGCATGACAGACATAGTTAATCTGGTAATGTAGCTAATATTTATCTCCAGAAATCATTTTCTAATACCTTTATTCTAAGAAATAAAATGGAATCATTTAAAAGGAAGTGACCTCCTTGTAGTAGACGATTGTAAGAAAAAGATATAAGAATATTTCCACTTTCAGAAGATTTTTTTATTGATGCTGATGTCAACCTGAAAGTTACATTCGACATAAGTCAACATTTATGACAATTGGCTGAAAATTTTAATTATTATTTCTGTGACAATGGGGATCCTCGTAAAGGTAACGTCTCGATTAATAATCCATTCTTGGAAAATACAGAGTTGAAATGTTCGAAACTGTAACATTCTATCACAAATGTTGCATATGAACCTTGGTATGCACTTACAATTAAACGTTGTGAAAAAGAAAAGCTGATCGAAGTGTTTTCTGATGTTACTCATGTATATATATGGATATAGAATTGTCTCAATTTTGAAATCGCTAGAAAAACAATATTTAAGTTTTATAAAACTATAAAATAATTATCATATATTATAAAAACAAACAATATAACAAATATTGCCTATGAACTTATCAAAATTTTTGGTTTTGATTATGTGTATACATTTCCACTAAGTTTCAGTTAAAAGCTGACAATTCTTTCTTCTTTTACTGATTGAAATTTTCGAAACTGTAACATTCTATCACAAATGTTGCATATGAACCTTGGTGTGTTATAATAATAAGTTATAATTAGAACTTCTTATGTATGGAAGAGGAATTTAAGAATGAGATTCGTTACAATATGTTTAATTTCTAATCTAAAAATATCGACAAAGCGCCACGGCTTTGAAGGTCAAAAATCCTCAATTTGTATTTCCATTTCCCAAGAGAAACCGAAAATTTACGATCTGGCAGAAGTATACACACATGTACACGTGTATATATTATGTAAATATAATTCGAGTTCTATATGCAGAAGCACTTATTTTTAGATTAAGAAAATAAACGTTTCATTTAAAGCCAAGGACGGATAGGGGATCATCGTAACCACGGATACCATCCGTATAAACCTTATCAACGTTATAAATGAGAATCAAACAAAAATATATATAACACAATGTGTATGTTTATGTATCAACTTTGCGCAAATGTGTTTATGATCATGTTTTTCTCTTTGTTCGTCTTTTTGTTTAACAGACTCTTACCTGTGTACAAGTAGGATGAAAATATACGGTAACAATAAAAGTGTTAAAAACAAGATCATATATGAACAAGTTCGTAAACAAATTCGGATTTCAGTCACATTTCTTCTGAATTGCAAAAAACATCGAATGTCATAGAACACAGTAAACGTTTCTAATTTCTATTTAGAGGTAAATTTTAAAATTTTGCCAAATTGATAAATTTAAGACTCTCATTTCAAGATCCTCAACTCTTTAAAAAGGCACCAGTAAAAGCAAGTTTATTATTATGTTATACGAATCAAGATTTACTCGAGGACTCGATGGTATTTTTTGTAAACTTGGTTTTCGAATAGTTTACAGTATCAATTTTAACTCCGTTCTTAGTAACTCTAACGATAAAATTCTTCGGGGATATATGAAATTGGTTCTAAAAACTACAATAAGAAAATGTTGGACAAACTAGACGCTCAATTCAAGTTAGATTCCAAGAGCAATTGCCTCACGCTAGGTTTAGTAGAAAAGAAAAATCAAGTGCTGCCCAACAGATTCGTAATGAACATCACAGGATCAACATTGATAATCTTAAATTAGTTGAAGAAATTAGAAACAATTATCTACTTGATCGTTTTAAAAGAATTTATATTTATAAAAATAGGTTAAGGTCTCTCAACAGTGAGAAAAGTCCTATCCCTAGTTCTTCGCTATTTAGTTTAACTTAATTTGTTTTATTATTGTTTTGTAAGGTTCACTGAACGTTGCAGGTTAGATTGAGTCGTGTTTACTGGACCATAATATTAGTCAGTATTATATTGGTTACACTGTCTATAGTTTGAGTCCCTGAAGAAGGTAACTTTATTGCCGATTAGACTAAGCCATGTTAGCTGCTAGTACTAAGAAAACAAAATTTTAGAATCAAGCTTGACTTAGTATCAATGTTTAGGTTGATATATTGAATTTAAGTCTTTTATTTTAATAAAAATGACGTCTCCGAAACAATTGTATGTCAAAACAGTCCCGATTCAAACGGTGGCTAGCGACTGTGGTTTTGTTTGTGACGAAACACAAATGGATTTTAAGTAACAAGAGCGAGCTTTATTGCCATTTCTTATACAGGGTCATTCAAATTGAGTGACGTTAGACGTTTTAGGGAAACTAAGCGTGTTACAGATTTGAAAATTTGAGAGTGGGGGTTATCAAGAATGATCCATTTATAGGATAAAAAATGGAATCGAATGACAAAATAAAATATGCTAGGTGCCATTTGAAAAAATTAAGTTATTACTGTTTGAAGTTTTTAAACTTTGGATTTTTTTTCTGAACGCCCTGTACAATTTTTAAAGTGTAGTTTTGGCATGACGTTAGCTTTATGACATGGCTATAACTAATAAAAATTTAAACATTGTAAGTCATTTTTTATGGAAGTTATGATTTTTTATAGTTTGGGCTTTAGTGCAATCTTTTTTCCAATAAATTAAATTATCTCAGAAACAATCCATCGTAGGCATATAAGTTGGTTATCAAAGTCACCTCAAAATTTTATGTTTCATACTAATTCATCGTCTAAAACATACCATTCCATTGAAAATAAGAAAGTTGACATCAATTTCCGGAATATCTATCCACTTTAAATAACAAAATTATACATTTTTCCATAACATTTATAATTAATTGTTTGAAAGAGGGAGGGTCATAATCGCTATGCATGTTTGTTTGAACTCAATCGTGAGGGAATCCAAAAATACAAGAATGCGCAAACATGTTTATGTTCTTGTTTTGCAAAAAAGATCTATTGTTGCCACACGCGCTGTAGTAAAAAAATTATAGTTTTTAGCATTACCCAAAATACTCAAATGTTTTTGTGAAATGAACTCACTAACATTAAACATGGGTAATTACATACGTATATTAGAGGTATGTTAATTTATAGTGGCTTTAAGTGAATCCAGATTGACGTATAAGCATTTAATCTAAGTACTATATTTGCCTTTTTAATTAGCTAAGTTAGCACTTCCTTTTAACCGCATTATTGTTCTGATCAAGACAAAAAAAAATGCGAGCAAATGTACATAGATTCAATAAATTAGCAGGGTGACCTGTATTTGTATATGTGTATAATAAGAACTAGTAAATATGTTAGATACACCCACCTGTTTGTATTTATTATGTTCAATATATTGCTTTGTTGTAACTGTTCGCAAAGGTTCGTATGACGTTTATGTGAAAAGTTTTAAAACTTTCAAACTATAACCTATTGCAATGTTTCCTAATTTAAAACATAAATGCACAATAACAACGGGTTTATCATAAGAAATTAATTAAACTTGAGAGTGCGAGTGTCAGATATAATACATGACAGTACGACGCTAGCCGCCATAATGTTAGACTTATTAGTTTGTAATCATAGAGGTAATAGAATTAGAGTGGCAAGCCATAGGAAACGTATCATGTCATTAGAAAGAAACAGGAAATGAAGATACATCATCTCTTTTTATTTTAAGATATTCGTTAGTGCAACGTTTATGAAACATGAATCATAAAACAAATTTAAACGTAAAAAAACACGTAAAATGTTTCACATTAATTTATTTTCGATAACTAGACAATTGTTACGATCGAACTGAGATCATTTTCAAGAGTAATTACACTAAAATTTAAAACTAATGTCAGCATAGTTATATGCATCTACAATTTACACAGGAGGAGTTCTATTTGACTATTAACTAAATTTAAATTGTTAAACAAGGCTTTTTTTATTTCATGATTTTCAAGCATTGACAATTTTTTATAATTGTTTATGTTGCAGTGTAAAGTTTTAGAATTATTCAAGTTGAAAGAAAAAAGTAGTACAGTGTTCCGCGAACCCTGTTGTTTTAAGTTTTTTACTGATACTATAATTATTATGTTCTTTTAAGCGAACTTCAATCGCTCTCCCACTTTTTCCAATGTAAATTCCCTCAAAATCATTACAACAGGTTTGATAAATTACGCTTTTTGATTCCGGTGGTTGTGTTGGTTTATTTTTTACTAGTAGGGCTTTAGATTACAATTGTTAGTTGCTATAGCTGTTACGGGGTTGCATGAGATTTGCTTACTCTATTTTTACTTTATGTTTCTAACTGAATAGTTAGCCGAGTGTATTAGACCGTGTCTGTAGACTTATACGTAATCATTAGATTAAAAAAGATCTCACATTTGGAACGCGTCCTACCAAGTAGGCACAACGAACCGAAAGCCATATCCCACGACCGGTTTCGACCTATCGGGTCTCATCAGGTGGGCGCTGGCAGAAAGGCCTTTACGGGCTATATTATAAAGCCCACCTGATGAGACCCGATAGGTCGAAACCGGTCGTGGGTATGGCTTTCGGATGGTTGTGGCTACTTAGTAGGACGCGTTCCAATGAGAGATCTTTGATATTAATATTTAGACGAATAAGGATTTTAATTCCTTCTTTTTTGAATATGTTATATTTTCGTCTAGAAGTCCATCGGAATCAAAAGTGATATTCAATGCCGGTAGGGGTATTAGCCCTCGGAGAAGTTGTTTCTGTTGATTCTATATTTATATTTATAATATAGCCTGTAAATGCCTTTCTGCCAGCGCTCATCTGATGAGACTCGATAGGTCGAAACCGGTCGTGGGATATTGCTTTCGGTTCGTTGTGCCTACTTGGTAGGACGCGTTCCAATGAGAGATCTTTGATATTAATATTTAGACGAATAAAGATTTTAATTCTTTCTTTTTTGAATATGTTATATTTTCGTCTAGAAGTCCATCGGAATCAACAGTGTAATTCAATGCCGGTAGGGGTATTAGACCTCGGAATAGTTGTTTCTGTTGGTTCTATATTTATATTTATAATATAGCCTGTAAATGCCTTTCTGCCAGCGCTCATCTGATGAGACTCGATAGGTCGAAACCGGTCGTGGGATATGGCTTTCGGTTCGTTGTGCCTACTTGGTAGGACGCGTTCCAATGAGAGATCTTTGATATTAATATTTAGACGAATAAGGATTTTAATTCTTTCTTTTTTGAATATGTTATATTTTCGTCTAGAAGTCCATCGGAATCAACAGTGATATTCAATGCCGGTAGGGGTATTAGACCTCGGAGTAGTTGTTTCTGTTGATTCTATATTTATATTTATAATATAGCCTGTAAATGCCTTTCTGCCAGCGCTCATCTGATGAGACTCGATAGGCCGAAACCGGTCGTGGGATATGGCTTTCGGTTCGTTGTGCCTACTTGGTAGGACGCGGTCCAATGAGAGATCTTTGATATTAATATTTAAACGAATAAGGATTTTAATTCTTTCTTTTTTGAATATGTTATATTTTCGTCTAAGAATCCATCGGAATCAACAGTGTAATTCAATGCCGGTAGGAGTATTAGCCTTCGGAGTAGTTGTTTCTGTTTATTCCATATTCATATTTATATTTATTAAATTAGGTACTTTTGGAGAATTTTTTAGTAAAGGTAAATTTAATAAATACATTAATGTGATATTACTACATATTTCCTTAAATTAATGACGAAAAAATTTGTTACTGTTGTCACGCTCTTGTCGGGAATCGATCCCGGGACCTTTGGTTTTACGCACCAATGCTTTTACCGCTAAGCTACGAGAGGTGACAGCAGTAACAATGATGCGCGGGAAGTAGGTACACATTTACACATTAATGTAATATTTAAATATACCTCTACTAAAAAATTATCCAAAAATGATTCATTATTAATTATTAGTAATAATATACATTGCTTCCGACGTTTCTGTGACTTTGTAATCAAATTCAATTCAATAATATGATTCAAACAACAACCGTAAATCGTACAACCAACCCCTCTTTTCCTTTTTATAATCTGTAACAGTTTAAATAGTGAGCCCTTAGTTTTTAATGTTAGTAATCTAATATATTTCTTCACTGTAAAGTGTTATCGTTTGTTTTATTTTTGTAATTTTGTATTTGTAAAAACATATCATTAAAGCAAAATTGAATTGAAAAAGGTTAATCCCGCTGGATTAGATAACGTTTATTAATAATAGTCCCCGTTGTAGCAGAAAAAGTGTGTTCTTTCTATTATTTTTTGTTGATTATTAAATTATAAACGAGAAATAGAACAGAGGAAAGGTGCTTAAGGAGCTTCATATTGTGAGCTCGATATTCCATTTACTCTTCTTAAACCGGTACAAAAATAAACGATCTCAACTCGACGAAAACGTTAAGGGAGAGAGGGATTCTTTATTCAGAGGAAAGTGAACGAGCAATGTTGCTGTGCCATTAAAAAAGTTCCTGATTTTCCCCGAAATACGACGACGAGAACGGCGAATCTTGACGATAATAGATGGAATTTTTCGAGGTCACCTTTTTCTTCAAGCCACGTGCCCTTTTTGTGCCACTACCCTTCCTTACGCACCCTTGAACTTTCAAGGGCACATACCGATCGATAGAGGAAGGCGAAATTGGGCAAGCCCTGGATACACAAATAGCTCGGAAGGGTGGAAACGGGGATAACGAATAACGATATTAAATCCTTTGCGTCGTTTTATGTACATATATATTTATATACCATATATATATATATATATATATATATATATATACATACATGTACTACCGTTTGGGAAAGCCCATTTGGCTAATTTACATCACAAACAATGTAGTTTGGGCACGTCAAATTGTCCTAAACATTATTACATCACACACTAACAAATATGCCTACAACACATTTACAGGGTGTCGCTGTGAAATTAGAATACTATATTCCAAAAATGAACGGATTTAATTCGATAAAATTAACCACGTAGTAAGCTAAATATACAAAATAATAGTGCTAGTTATATTCATTATAAAACTACCACGAATTAAAGTTCTTATTTGCTTGGTCTATTGTCTATGTCGCTTTCACGCAGTCTTTCGATTAAAATACGAATAACAAAAACAGTACTATAAAATAATTTAGATTATGTTTTATTATCAATATACTACGGTGATGAAAAGGTAGTACGACTGTTTTATTTATTCAAATGAGTAGTTTTTCGTTGCTCAGATTGGTAGCACTCAAACAGACGTTTGTGTCAAATTTTGCGCACCTCATGTTCTTAATAGAGAGCATGTTGAAGATGATAAAGGTCCTTTGATATCTACCGATAAATCTCACGTAATTCAAGTTGATGATTTGATGTTCAAAAATCATCAATTGACAATTAGAGATATTATTGACATCACACAAATATCGTTTGAGTCGATACAATCGATTTTGAAAGTCCGTTTGGGTCCCAAACGCGTTCTTTTAATTTTATAAAGCCTCCAATTTTTCGTGTTTTTTTGAAGACATTGTTTTGACTGAATTGAAAAGATACAAGTAGAATCCAAGAGGGTTTTCAAAGTAATTTTGAAAATCGATCTTAACGACTATTTCGAAGATAGGAAAAAACATTGGCATCACTGTATTTTAATCGATGGGGATTATTTGGAAGGGGATGAAATAAAAAAGGAATTAAAACACTGGAATGTTTACACATAATTATGTTTAAAATACTCTACAATATTCTGCGATTCATGCAATGCGTCATACATCGGTCAAAGTGGTAGATCTATTAAAAAACGCGTCTTACTACATTTTGTAACAATTCCCGTTTCGGTAGAAAACTGATAGCTATTAGTGTAGCCTTTAAAACGCTTTTGTTAATTTTCTTCTGGTTGCATGCAATTGGAAATTAATCTTTTCAAAACGATCATTGCATAACCAACCAGAGGAACAGTATTCAGAAGTGAAAATAAATTTTTGATACTCTTTTAAGTCAGTTCCCTCTGGTGTATTTTGGTTACTTCATTTTTTCTATTTCTATTTATTGTTTTTCGTTTGGTGTTTCGAAAGATATGATGTTGGCGAAAAAACTAGTAAGGTGACAACAAATTCTTGAATCGAGGATCTTTCTTCGTTCTTCGGTCGGATGCAAACCAGTCGGACGGGAACAGCTTTTAAATATACTCGGGATAAGTTCAGCAAACAGGTGTTCTAGTCGAGATTTGATACACGTTCGCACACACAAAAACATACATACTTGCAAACCAGTTGCTTAAGGATACGTATGCCACGACTAACTGTGATCACTTTCAATTTTACGGCAGGCTCATTTGAATAATTTGCACGTTAATTAGCCAACCACATCCGTTGAAGTCGAACTATGTCCACATTGACAAGGAAACTGCAAATTGTACATTTTTATTGATCTGTTGTTTTTGGTTGGCCAAAACGTAATTAAATTTTGAATTCTTACTTCGCCAGACAAATCGTTATAAATAATAAACTCTTAACAATTTAAAAGTTGATTATTGTCTTTGCATCATTTGATATTTGGTATCCGATAAAAAGGAAATTCATAGTAAATTTTCATGGTTTCTCTTGACATTTCGATAAGAGAATGGTCGTTTCTAGTTTTCAATAGCGCTTTATATTTCAGTGACATGGTTTGATGTAATAATTATGATGATATAATATTGGAATCAAAGAAGATGAACTTATGAGGGCTGTTTTTCGACCATCTGAGTACTTTTTATAATGATAATAGATTTGCAGTGTGGCACTTGAAACATATGAAACCACCAGTATATACGAAGCATGTTTATTAAGTAAGTACCGTTTTGAAATTCTGCTGCCTCAGCGCTGCGGTCAGTGTTCCGCGCATGCGCACTGACTACCTAAATACATCTCTCACCTACGCACTGACGCCATTACACTCTGATTCGCCCTTGTTTACGTTGTTTACTGAGTGTTTAAGATGCCTCCGATAATCGTGAGTGCCGCCGACTGTGGAGTCCGGGCTGTTATACGACTCCTTAGTGCTAAAAGACTAAAACCGATTGATATTCATCGTGAGATCGTGAGATCTGTGCAGTTTACGGACAAAACATTATGAGTGATAGAATGGTAAAGTGGTAAGGAAGTATGTGAGAGCATTTAAAGATGGTCACACAAATGTGCATGACAATGCCCGTCCGCATGTGGCTAATCGGATCAAAGATCTCATTACATATTTTCACTGGGAAACTCTAGATCATCCTGTGTACAGTCCTGATCTGGCGCCCAGTGACTACCATTTGTTCCAGCACTTGGAGAAACATCTGGGCAGTCAGCGTCTTCAAGACGATGACGAAGTCACAGCCGTTGTGATGCGGTGGTAGAGTTCTATGAGAAGGGTATTCAAAACTGGTCACTGGTCAAACGTTATGACAAGTGCCTCAATATTGAAGGAAATTATGTAGAAAAGTAGATTAAGGTACAGGCTTTCATGTAAAAATAAAATTAATAAGAAATCTGCCCACGTTTTTTTTAATTAATTTCAAAACGGTACATACTTAAAAAACAAGCAAAAACATGTACAAAAGTAAAGTTTCTACTACAAAAATCTGACAGGCAGGAAAGCATCTTTAATTATATATTACATTTTTTTGAGTTTATGTATTTTTTACAGGACCTCTATGTTGGTTTTTTAAAGAATAGTTGTATTAAAGATTAATGTATTTAAAAAGTAATTTGTACCGTAATGTAGGGATTAAATACAGAAACACAAAAAATATAATCAATCATCAAAAGATGCTTTCCGACCTGAATCCATACGATTATGAGGTTGGAGTCATCAGTTTAGTTCGAAGACTCTAAAACTAATACATTTTACATTACTAACTATTTGCAAACAGTAATCGAATCTCAAAATCATGTCTCAAAAGGCGTCCTACAAATTTATCTTTCCTTTTTCTTATTGACTTCAATAGCGTCCTTTGTTCTTCTACTCTTTGTAATATCTTCTCACTTCTAACGTCCTTTATACACCACCTGCATAACAAAAGAATTGTGAATTTCGGGTGAGAAACTGAATATAACGTAGTTCGAGTATTAAATAGATACATATGATCGCATTTTTATAAGATTGGGTATTGGTAATCAACATAGTTCGTACAAAGCAATTTAGCAGCAGTGTATTGAACTCACTTGTAACATGGAAAAGTGGATATTTATATTAAACTATAGAACCAGGAATGCAAATCATAATACTGACACTAACATTTTAAAATAAGTAGGAGAAAATGTTCTAAGTGTAATTTACTTATAATAATTTAATGAATTTTCAAACCTTCAATGCAAAAGTATGCGTATAGATAATTGACAGATAATGACATTGAGAAAATACTACTAGTAAACTCTATTATAATTTTAAATTCATGAAACTAAAAACAATTAAATTACCGAAAATTGTTATTCGTTTTTTAAATAGACATTAAAAACATAAATATTAGAGATGGTTCCTACAAATTAGATTAAATTTATCTTCAAACCATTAAAAAAACAAAAACAGTTTTATTTGTTGTATAGAAAGAGCGATTAAAATGAATATTTCGAAAAGAAAACCGTTAAAGGTAAAATGTTTTTTTCGTTCCATTAAAATTAATTATAGTCATTAATTAAATGAATTTGTATCTTCTTATTTTTTTTGCTACAATATTAAATGTCTAGAGTTTTTAGGTTTTTACCTATCTTTTACCTTATTGTTAGCCTTTGGTCAGTTTTATTAACAACCATAAAAATAGAACACAGAGAGAACACAGAGCGTTGTGGTCCACAACATAACTCAGGGGTCTAAATATTATCTAGTAAATAGATAATCGATTAAAAACATTAATCCAAGTCATTTAAAACCTATAACTCTACATCAGAAACATTTTAAAGACGAAAACGTTCAACCACAACTATTGTTCCCTTTGTAAGTTATTCCTAAAACTACATGCGTAAATTTTCATCAATTAGCCTAAGTGATTTTTTATAAAGTAGAATATATTAAAAAGTTTATAGAAATCTAACGTTATTTATAAATTACGTATAATCGACATGACTTAAGAGATTTATTTTAAATATTTTTGTCTCTCCAATTAACTTTGGATTATTGATTGCATACAGCAATTTTGGGTGTGTAATTTTAAATTCGTAAAACTAAAAACAATTAAATTACCAAAAATTGTTATTCGTTTTTTAAGTAGACATTAAAAACGTAAAAATGTACCTTCTTTTGGCATGGTGCATTGATTATGATTATTAGAGATGGTTCCTACAAATTGGATTAAATTTATCATCAAATTATTAAAAAAAAAAAACAAAATTTTATTTGGCATTGAAAAAAGTACGAATCTGCAGTCGTTAATGAAACCGTCTTTTTTACCAGTATGCAATACAATGAATGGTTTTCAATTGAAACATTGTGGCTTTCTAATACTTCATAATGAATCATCTATTGAAGACCTTTTGGTACTTCTTTTGAGATAAATCCATTAAGAAATCAAAAGAAATAGTAAACAAAAATCATGCAAATAGTACGAACAAATAGTTAAATGACAGTTTTGCTTCTAGGTTAACCCTAGTTGATTAAATACGATATAAGTTACGCCCGAGAATCGTACGAGTAGGTTACTTCGTTTTCATTCCCGTCAAGTAGAGTGAGCGTAAGTCATAACTAATTTGATGTGCTGTATAACATATGTTTCAACTAATTTGTCTGATTTAATATGAAGCAGTACGACAGAGAATGCAGTACGTCGTTACGTCGTTGAGTGATTGGTCCATATAGTCCAATCAATAGGTAACGGCCCAATGCTAAATTTCCTACAATTTTGAATAGAAAATAAAACATATGTCCTATAGGAATAAATATTCTAAAACCCTTGCACTTCTTGTTAGCCTGAATTCTGAACATAACCAAAAAAAATCGTAAAGTAAAAAAAAACATATTTCTGCGAATAAAGAATAAATTCTTTAAGAATCACTTCCAAAATATTTTCGGGATCGTCATCAATTTCGACTGCAACAGCAATTATCGAGAAGTAAAAACTGGAAGAGTTATTTTGAAAAAATGTGACCGATTTTTTTTAATTTTTTTTAAAGGCGTTTTTGGAGCCTTAAATTGACAAAATTCGTTACGTTTTGCCATAGTAGTACAACTGTTAACGAAAAAGATGAGCCCCGATTCGTGTCTCTAGGATCATCTCTCGAGTCACAGGATTCATCCGATTTCCAATACGACCTTTTTTCGAAAAATCGATATATCTCGAAAAATTATCAATATTTTTTAATTTTTAAAAGGGCACCTTTTTTTGGCTTGCCAGGGGCTATATTTGCAGCAAGTAACAATTTCCTAAACCTTAATTTGCAAAAAATTCAGCGAAAATTAACATGTTCGATTTTTGACGGTTTTTTCGAGATACTCGAAAACGAATATAGCAATTGATATATTTACATATGAATCGATAGGTTTCTTTTTGATACCTACAACTTTCTCATTTAACTTCTTTCTCTACGAGCCTTACTTTTTTTTTAATCACAAAAAAACCGTTTTTTTCGACTACGAATTTTTTTGGTTAGGTTAGGTTTTTTTTTTGGGTTAGGCATTTAGAATTCGTGAGCAGGCTAACAAAAAGTGCAAGTTTCTTAGAATATATTTTCCGATACAACCATATTTTTTATTTGCTATTACAAATTGTGGGAAATTTAACATTGGGCAAATTTATAAAAATACAATATTTTTTTTTCTAACACAGAATGGGCCAAAAATGACCCTTATCAGCTCCTCGAATTGATACTAGTTACAGCTTATGTTTTTATTAGTGCAAGAAAAATAAAACTCTGAAATTTAAAATTCTTTTTTGAGGGTCGAAACGCGTTTTAGGTTTTTAATTGGTTTGCATAGAATTTTGAGCTTTAGTGTTTTATTTAGTTTAGTTCCACAGAACTCTATTTGATTTTTTTTGTTAATGTAAGGGTTGATATACGAAGGGGTTGAATATTTATGAAATAAAAAAATACTAGAATTTATTGGAAGCTTTTTAATTAATCAGAATTTTCGAAAATTCGGTTGGGATTGATTCGAATAGTTCGTACACTTTCAAAATCCATTTATCGCATTAAATGCAACACCAGTAAATAATTAAACTAAAAAGCATGCAATTTCAATTTTCTCTACTTGTCACATTTAAATTTATTTGAAAATGCAATTAGTTTAATTTAGCTAAATTGAAGAAGATATATTTTTCGCATTATAAACGAATTTAATGCACTAGTGATGTTTCAACGGTGTGAAACGAAAGTTATTTTGAATCGCGTGAGTGTTGGAGCATAAAATGCACTTTTAATAACCACTTACTGCATATTCATTGTACTTGTTGCATTTGTAGTTTCTTACAAACACTTTTTCCCACTCATTATAATATGAATAAATAATTAACGAACTGATTTAAAAATTAGACGTTAAAGTAATATTTTCATGAATTTATTAGAAATTGAATAAAAGTATTTACGTTCTTCTCCACGCAAATAGGTACATTACTGCTTTATTATATTGTAGAAAGTGTGCGTGTGTGCGGTGAATCGATTAGAACTGACTTATCGTTAAGCCGGCGCGTTTCATGAAAACCGATCGATGCCGAACAATAGACGCTCGAGAATATTCTGTTGTCATAACAAGTTGTTTTCTTTGGAAAGCGGCCGAAATATATTCGCGCATTTTCTAGTAATTTCTTTCAGTAAATATATACTCTCGACTACGGGTCAGCGAGACAGTATATAAATTAAAAATATCACTCTGTGAAAATCTACCCTGCACGATCCACATACACAGACACATGTAAATAATCATTTAAAACTGAAGAATGTTGGTATTAGTTAGTAGACAATGTAAAAAAATAAACATTACCAAAAATACCTTTTATGAATATTTGCTTATTTGGTGAAAATGTATCTAAAAATTCAATAGTAAAGTTTTTGGTTTTCATGTTAACAAGCATTTAATTACAAGCTTAGGATTATTACCATACAGATAAGTATGTAATGCTTTCTGTAACAAAAGTTAACCGTGTTGAAAGTTAATGTGAAAGAACGACTTTCATCAATCTTTCACTTATCCAAGTGCCCAGCTACCTATGATTCGATTTTAATGATATACTCAAAACAACTGGAGCAAACGTGTGGTTGGTTGCGAAATCGCGCAACTAACTATTCATATACGTAATATTCCACCTATTATTTTTGTTAATAATATGTAGTTATCGTTAAGGTCTCGGTACCCGACCATTATTTCTTAACGTCTGTCTCTCTGTCACTAATAATCCTACCTGCAATCGTTCGTTGTAATCTCTGATACTTATACGCTATCCGTTTTGTTACGTGCAAAATTACAGTAATTAGGTAATTACGTTTATGTTCAGGCCCGAGTCCAAATTAAAATCCAAAACTTCTCCTGTAGGTTATACAACAAATTAATTAGGACAAAAAAGTTCTTAGTCAAACGCGTGAATCTCGACTTCGAACTCTTTGATTCTCACACCGTAGTGAACGCTATCTGCAGAAATTCATTACTTATTGTGAGATTTAATAATGTTGAACACGGACGTGTTTTAATGAGGATATCGACTTGTCAAAGTGAATCCACGCCGTACGTAACCACGTGAAGCATCTCTGTTATTTGGAAATTCTAAATCATCTACGGTAACGAAACGGCGCAAAAGCTCTTTTGGATTGCGGCTGTACATCTCCTTTGAACTTATCACACGGTGGTGTTTATGGTCGATTGTGGGCAATCACCGCACTCACCATGCCTACAGCTTTTCAGCTTTTTCATGTCCAAATATTCATGCAAAATGTGATGCACTCGCTCAGTTGAGATGCCTGCAGACCCAGTCTTCGATGATCCAATGTCATTCCATGGAGTTTGATTTTGTCAACGATTTCTGATGTAACGATTTCTTTTGGGCGATTTAAACGTTCGGCACCACTTGTACTGGTGCGGCCACAACGAAATTCAGTAAACCACTTGTTAACAATTGAAATCGATGGTGAGTCCCCATAGTATTTATCAAGCCTCTCTTTGGTTTCTTTAACGGATTTTTTGCGCAAAAATTAACACTTAATCAACACACAAAATTCACTTTTTTCCATTATTGTGGAAATTAACGAGGTTAGCTGCTTTCAGTGGCGTACTAATATGTTTGAGACATACGATGTGTACGTTATCTGTTGTACTGCCTAATATTTCAAGTGGCAAATAAGCTAGGTCGGACGTTAAGCAGTATGCAAAGGTAGTTAGTTATATTTATATTCGCCCTGTTGACTACACATGAAATGATGTAATGCTAGCTTATATTGTGTTTTTTATATTTTAAGTTGCCAATACTTCTTGAATTAGTCTGTATAGAGTTTATCAATGACGTAAACGCAGAGTTTCGGTAATTTTACAGTAACTTCGCATTTGCTGTAAACAAACCGTAAAAGAGAATAGTATACTATATTTGCACAGATAAATAAAATTGGAGTGTCTGTTTCTAATATTAAAATAACTACCTTCTACTAAATGTATATAAATGTATATAAGTACGGTACATATACGAAAATAATATATTTTTTTAATTTTTGTCTGTCTGTCTGTTTGTTCCGGCTAATCACTGAAACGGCTGAACCTATTTTGACAAGAGTTTCACAGGCAGATAACTAATGTAATAAAGAGTAACTTAGAACTTTTAGAAATTAATTATTATTATTAATAAATAGTTATTAATTTCAAAAATAAAAGTAGCCTAAGTTACTCCTTATTACATTAGCTATCTGCCAGTGAAAGTCCCATCAAAATCGGGAGACAATTATAATAGATAAATGTTTAGGTATTTCCAATAATATACCCACACACACAAATCCACCTTAACACACACCAGTAGTTTATATAAGGCCCAATGTAAACTTTGAGTTTTAGTTGTCATATTACTTACTCTTGATAAAGGTCATACAAACCGAAACAATTGTAGATTACAATAAAATCTTGAATAATTTAAAAGCATTTAATTTCTTTCATCATTATTATAAAATGTATCTAACGTAATTTATAAATTATGTATAATCGACATGACTTAAGAGATTAATTAACTTTGGATTATTGATTTATTATAGGATTTTTGGGTGTGGATATTCTCAGTCAAAATGCACCCTTTCCGCCACCCTGCTAAGAACTCCTGTATTTTTTTGGGTGTTAATTGATTATTATTAAACGATACATCGGTTTAGGCATCAAATGATTATAGTGGCGTTATATGTATCGTACGTAGCCGGTTTACTATTTTTTTTTTTTATTGTTGGTAAGTCTTAAAACTGGTTATGCGTTCACGTTCATAGAACGGACCACTTGACATGGTCTGCAAACGATTTCAGGCGACTGTCAGATTTTTTACAAAGATATACTAATCTGCCCACTTCGATCCGATGGACGAATTACTCGTTTATTATGAACCGTTCAAATCGATTTTCGCTATTACCACCATTACTGTTTATAAGAAACAGGACGAATTGTTTTCTTTCTATATTATATCTGCTTGGGTACTTGTTGTTTTGATAAAACGTGACTCCCCGTGTAACAATACCTAGTTATATAAAATGTCAGCATTACTTGAAATAAGAACCATGTAGATGTAGGTAAATTTGTATTGCTTTCGTTTGTGTTTGTTACAGAAAACTGCTAGTGTACCTATCTGAAAATTACTGTCAGCATTAAAAAAGTATTACATAACTTTTATTAAGGGGGGAGGGGTAAAAAATCAACTAGTCAATTGATGGCTAATACTTTTAGTGATTTAATTGTTTTTATGGGATACCTTACTCTTTCTACTTCTTTCATTTCGTCTAATGTTTAGAATTAAAAGAATTAATTTATTAGTAATAAAAAATCAACGAAATTTCAATAAAATTATTTATTATCAAAGAGTAAACAGGAATTACTATTAATACACTTGATTGAAACTTTTTGTTGAATTTTTATTACTATTAGTTATGTTTTATCAAGTTTGCACCAAAGAATTAATTAAGAATTAATTTATTTAATTGGATTAATAAGTTTATTGGTAGATAAAAAAGATAATAGCTATTTATTAATAATAGTAATTATTTTCTAAAATAAAAGTAGCCTAAGTTACTCCTTATCACATTAGCTATTTGCCAGTTAAAGTTCCGTCAAAATCGGTCCAGCCGTTTCAGAGATTAGTCGGAACAAACAGACAGAAAGTTAGACAGACAAAAATTGTAAAAAATGTTATTTTGGTATATGTACCGTGTATATATCTATATGCATTAAATAATAAGTGATTATTTTAATATTACAAACAATTAGAATTAAGCAGTTATTTTAGAGTATCTATAAATTAGCAGAAATAATTTTGTAGTACGTATTATCGAACGGCGAGGTCTTGTGGTTTAGCATTCGGGAGGTCACCGATTCGATTTTGGGTCTGGCTGCTCTGGTCCAAGTTTTTCTATGGTTTCCTTGGATCATTTAGGCACTCCGGATTTGCACTACAGTGTAGGTCGGAGGGACTGCGCGAGCACCAGTATGAGTAGCTGGTGGGAATGAAGCAGCCAAGAGTTTTAAGTTTTTTTTTGTAATATCAGTAGAAATAGTAGTGTGAAGACTTTCACGACCGGCGTCAATAGAATTATGATAACTTACCGGGCTTGGGGTCGTGGTCTATAGGCCTTTTTGTTGCCTGACGTTTCGTCAGCGGCTGCGGCTGACATCTTCAGAAGCTTTATGACATTAGTCGTTTTCGAGATCGAAAACTGTTGTAACCACCATACCAAAAACGCTTCTGAAGATGTTAGCCGCAGCAGTTGACGAAACGTAAGGCAACAAAAAAGCCTATAGACCACGACCCAAAAGCCCGGTAAGTTATCATAATTCTATCAGTACAAATGTTTACTCTTGAGAATGATTACACCGATTTTTATTTTTTCAATTTAATTTTGTTTATCTTTGTGGGTATATGAACGGTTTATATCGAAAGGGACGAAACTGTATTACAAGTAGGTTAAATTCTATTAGATTTCCGAAATAATTAAGGTCCATACCGTAGTAAAGCTTCAACAGACGAGTGAAGCAAAAGCTGGTATATATTTGAAGCTCAAAATTAATCAGATCAGTATAAATTCACTCGAAATTAATGTTGTTTACCTACAGGATATGAGTAATACACCACCCGTATTGTTGGTATCTAATAACGTAAATGGAGTTTTTAATTCTTTTGTTATTATTTTCTATCAACGTATAACATGTACATAAATGTATGTTCAAATGGGTGTGTACCGTGAATTAATTTTGGTACGTTTAATACAAAACAAAACAAAAAGCAGCGCTTTCCTGGCATTTGTTAATTATAGATAATGGGATTTTGATTGATCCAGTCCTCTTTGTGAAGTGTATAGACATTAAAACAGATGAAAGAGCTAATGTACCATTACTATATTATACATATACCGGGTGTCCCACCGGATATGAAATAATGTGGTTATCTTTGATAATGGTAGATGCATAGAAACGGTTAAATGGGGAAAGTAGTGTAGAATTATGAAATAATGAAAACAAAAAAATTCCTATTAATTAGTTCAAAAATTATCGATAAAGAAGGTCAAAAAACGTCAATCTGCAAATTGTGCTTTAACTCTTTTTTGTTTTTGGAATTATCGAAAATTTGTCTCAATACTTTTTTCTTAATTTCTCAAGTGCTTTCGAATGATCTAGTTTTTATTGTTGATTTTGCGAAACATACACTAACTTCCCTCCCTCTCTCTCTCTCTCTGTCTTTTATTGACTCTATATTGAAATGTTTCCTGGATAATTTCATATGTTATATGCCATACTGAATTTTTTTATTAAAACTTATTTACTTACGACTTTATTTCATAATGCGCTTGGGAAGAAATAGAAAACTACATAATTTAAAAGCTCCTGAGAAATTAAGAAAAGTTATCAATTGATTTACGTGTATCGTCGATTCAGTTGGACAGATAGATTCCTGCATAAGACCACTGTAAAATAACTGAAATTCTACAGTTAGCAGTAAATATCAGTAGATAGCGATATACTAACTACAACTTGAAATCATTTTAACTTACTTTTATGAAGCAACTTCAATTTGGTCGGTGACTTATCGAAACTACCTGTGCTGTGGTGTGCTCGTGAGAACTAATAAGTCCAATTTATACTTAATGAATAAAAAACACTTTTTCGAATTTCACAGTTTATTGTATATCACTTGACAATATTGTTTCGCTACATTGTAGCTTCTTCGGAAGTTATATCTAAACTTATGCTATTACAAATATTATTCGATTATATTCTAACCGTTCTTGGAGGGGGTGGGAAATGAAATAAATTTAGTAATGGAGAATTGTTGACTTCAGTTTGTTTATTAATAATATTAGGGAATTATCGAAAATTTGTCTCAATACTTTTTTCTTAATTTCTCAAGTGCTTTCGAATGATCTAGTTTTTATTGTTGATTTTGCGAAACATACACTAACTTCTCTCCCTCTCTCTCTCTCTCTCTGTCTTTTATTGACTCTATATTGAAATGTTTCCTGGATAATTTCATATGTTATATGCCATACTGAATTTTTTTATTAAAAATTATTTACTTACGACTTTATTTCATAATGTGCTTGGGAAGAAATAGAAAACTACATAATTTAAAAGCTCCTGAGAAATTAAGAAAAGTTATCAATTGATTTACGTGTATCGTCGATTCAGTTGGACAGATAGATTCCTGCATAAGACCACTGTAAAATAACTGAAATTCTACAGTTAGCAGTAAATATCAGTAGATAGCGATATACTAACTACAACTTGAAATCATTTTAACTTACTTTTATGAAGCAACTTCAATTTGGTCAGTGACTTATCGAAACTACCTGTGCTGTGGTGTGCTCGTGAGGACTAATAAGTCCAATTTATACTTAATGAATAAAAAACACTTTTTCGAATTTCACAGTTTATTGTATATCACTTGACAATATTGTTTCGCTACATTGTAGCTTCTTCGGAAGTTATATCTAAACTTATGCTATTACAAATATTATTCGATTATATTCTAACCGTTCCAGGAGGGGGTGGTAAATGAAATAAATTTAGTAATGGAGAATTGTTGACTTCAGTTTGTTTATTAATAATATTAGGGCTGTATTTGTTTTTATTTATTTCTAATTCTTCTAATAATTGTAGTTTATATGAATTATTTTCTGCATGTATTATTCTAAAATCTTTATTAAGCGTATGTTTATTATCGTTTAAGTGTTTTGCATAATTGGAATCTGCTTTATTGTTATTATAAGATCTGTAATGTTCATTGATTCTGATTTTAAAGTTTCTAGCTGTTTTACCAATATAGAATTTATCACAAGAATTACATGTTAATTTGTATACGCCTGACAGTGTAGCGAAACAATATTGTCAAGTGATAAACAATAAACTGTGAAATTCGAAAAAGTGTTTTTTATTCATTAAGTATATAATGGAATTTCATCAAGTATCAGTAGATAAAATCAATTATAAAAGAAATCCAGTTTCTTTATACGACAGCCATGAAAGCCTAAATCAACTTTTAAATTGCCGTTTTTCGATTTTTTGGAGTAATAGGAATCTGTTCGTTTTCAATGCGACGCGACAAGATAATTTGAACAAAATTGTGCACTATTTTCTCCATTCATTTAAACGATGCACATTGTTCAGTGGGACATACGGTGTATTATTTACGTATCTCTGTGGCGGATTATGTTTACTGGCCGGCTCGTCTAATGTCCTCTTATTATAACTTTCTGGGTTGTTTTTCGGCCTTCGGAAGCTGTTTGTGGTGTGACATATGGTTGTGAAAACCAACGAGGAACATTATCTACCCTCTAAAAGTGAAATGTTAGTCGATCAATATTACTGCGATGTAATTCTATACATAATCCACAACAATAGCCAACCAAGTATCAACTATTTACGATTGCAAATTATAAACGTTCTTCATTTTTTGTAAGAGATTATGTATCACTACCAACATGAAGTTGGTGAGGTGTGGGGGGTCCATCAAGTTAGTTTGTGGTGGATGTATGTATTAAGTTACGTATATTAGAAATGTTCAGACCAAGTGGATTTTTAATGAAGCATTTGCGGTGTTAAATGAAATTATTTATTGCCAAAAAAGACATTAATCGGTGTTCTATTTTACTTTTTTTTACTTCTGTAAAATAGTCAATAGTAAATATATAATATATATAATAGTCTTAGTAAATTATAAACACTCAGAAGATTTTAACAGGAAATGAAAACAATAATTTAAAAAACCGTCATAGGAAGAATTATGACACTTATTTTGCCATATTCTCTGGCGTCATCAAAGGACATAAACGAACTATGTAACATATATTAATAGTGATGAGCAAAACAAGATCAAAAATAAGACTTCACTGTCGCTGATAGTTTTAGCTACCAAAATTTTCATTTGAAGAATATCAGAGATTTAGTCGTATATCACACTCATCAAAGTTGTGTTCAAATTTAATAAGGTATTAAAAAAATAAAGAGATTTGAGTCATTCGATTTAAAGTAAGGATACAATAGCGCACTTCCGGTAAAATCGGAAATGGCACAGTTTCGAATATATTTCTATTAAATAGATTCTTTTAACTATTAGAAATATAAATTAATATGTCTTATAGCAAATTATAAACAGATTAGATCAATTATTCCGTATATGATACATAAAGAATTGTTGCTAGATTTTTTCTGTTTATATGTCTGTTTGGTCAAAATAAGTTTAGAAATTGTTGAACGTAGAAAGATGCTACTTTTATAATATTAACGGGGTAATTAGGGTATTAATTTGTATATTGCGTTATTTCGATAGATTTCGGCTGGCTTTTAGCTACAGTCACTATCACATCTTAAGTGACCCAACGATTACCAAACACTGACATTTGAACACACTCAATATATGAAAACGTTATTGATTTTTAATTAAAAAGTCACATTAGTTGACGTTTTGATAGTCAGCTGATTCCATAATTTTGTATCACGAGAGGAAGTAGCTCCACAAACCTATGTACAAGCTAGCACCATTAGGTAATTAATTCCAACAATCTCTAAATATTTTCAAATTTCGTCTTGACATTTAATATTTTCACATTTATCGAATTTATTGAAAATGATTTGCAAACGTTGTAATTTTATTCATCATTTCTATTATAAATATATAACCGTTTTTATTATTGGGGTCGACTGTGTATACATATATATATATATATATATGTTGGTGTTGATTTTCGCTCTTATTACTTTTACGTTCAACCTTGAAATTTAATAACGATGAAAGATTAGATCGCACTCAGCCGCATTGTGTTTCGCTAAACAATTATGTTCTTTTATTTGCTTACCATTGTGTGCAAATTAAACGCTGTTGTTGTTTCTGTTGTTGCCCAAAAACTACAGATCAGTATCACATCTAACACAATTCGATGTCGAACTACTATTTATACACAGGGAAATAGCTTTTTGAATTTTAAATAAGCGGCTTCCTTGAATTCCCATAACACCATAAATAATTAAAATAGACAAACGTTTTAATCATTGCTTCAGAACAACTTTCTCTTACTTAGCGGTCTCTTATCCTATTATTATTATTTATTTTTAGTGTGTTATTAACTAGCAGTAAAATTTAATTATACTGATAGGTTTGAACTGCATGAAGTGCCTAAAAACGGTACCTACAGTATTCACGAGAATATATCAAGAGCAAAGTAAAATTAATTTATTTATAAAATTGTTGTTATTTCTGTTGTAAGACTGTACTTATTAACAACAATCAAGTAATGAACACTGAAAAAATCAGACAACTATTTTTCTCATATCCAAACCGTAATGTTATTTTAATTAAGTTAATATAATTAGTTTTTTTTTCTAGAAATAACTGCTTTTATATATTTATTGTTACGAAAAAAATAAATATGTAGTCACACAGTAGGTATAATCTACCTTATATTATAGATAGTGTTCAATTATTGTTGTGAATTTAAAGGATTTAAGATTTTTCAATAGAGAGCAGTGGTAACTAAAATTAAAAAATCTTTAAAAGACGAAAACAATAGGAAATGGCGATGATTCTACCTAACTTAACATACGAGGGTGGATCAAATATAAACTAGCCTTTTTAAATTGCGCGCCGGACAGTTGTTCAAGGCGCATCCGGGCGTTACTAAATTGAAGTGAAATTAGGTGGCACAGTGAGTGAAAAAGAGTGCAACGAATTATTATTATAAATATAAATATAAATATGGAATCAACAGAAACGACTACTGCGAAGGCTAATACCCCTACCGGCATTGAATTACACTGTTGATTCCGATAGACTTCTAGACGAAAATATAACATATTCAAAAAAGAAGGAATTAAAATCCTTATTCGTCTAAATTTTAAGATCAAAGATCTCACATTTTGAACGCGTCCTACCAAGTAGACACAACGAACCGAAAGCCACATCCCACGACCGGTTTCGACCTATCGTGAAACCAGCTGAAATTTTGCGCAGATTGCAAGTACAATTCGGAAACCTTATTGAAGGGAACCGCTACGCTACGCCACTGTGCTTCAAATATCTGGTGAACTCGGCATCAGCTATGGGAGTGCCCACACAACCATAACGAAAAACTTGGGATTCCGAAATTTTTCAGCCCGTTGAGTTCCAAAGTTGCTGAGTGAAGAACAAAAAGCTGCTCGAGTTCGCATCTCTCAGGCGTTTCTCACTCGATTTAGAGAGGAAGCTGATTTTTTTGCACAAAATTGTAACCTACGATGAGACGTGGATACCCCATTACACTCCAACATCAAAAGGAGCATGTATGGAGTTGTGGCGCAAAGATGAATCAAACTCAGTGAAGCCGAAAATACATCTGTCTCCAGGCAAAGCTTTAACCACGGCTTTTTGGGACTGGAGAGGGATGCTGTTGGTCGATTTTTTGCACGAGCGAAGAACTATTAATGCAGCCTACTACTGTAACCTTCTCAGTCAGGTAAAACTTGCTTATAGCCGAAAAAGGAGGACGCAACTCATTCGTGACGTGTTACTTTTGCACGATAACGCTAGGCCTCACACCGTAGCTTTAACGCAGGCCCAAATCGGTGAGATGCACTGGACTCAGCTGGAACACCATATACTCTGCATATAGCCCAGACCTATCCCCTTATGATTTCCACCTGTTTGGGCCCCTCAAAGGATCACTAGGAGGCGAGCGATTTCAGAAGAACAGGTGGAGGGAGGCGTTTGTGCGCAACTGGATAGACACCCGTCTGCTTCTTTTTATGAAAAAGATCTGAAAAAACTACCAATGCGTTGGAAAAAATGTATAGACAAACAAGGGGGATATGTCGAAAAATAGAGCAATTTGTGTTTTTGGGAAAGTTTTTAAAATAAATGTTTTATGAACAAAGGCTCGTTTATATTTGTATGACAGTTACTCTATTCATCGTTTGCTCATAAATATTTTTGTTGGAGCTTCAGGATTTTCTGTTGATAATGCCGATTAAACGACAACATCGTGGACATCGAAAGTGAGCTGGTTCTTATCTTTTAGTTAAACGTTTAACTACTTGATTAATACGCTTTTGTCCCTGCAAGGAATGGTAATGAATTGTACAATGGTCATAAAGGGCAGACTCGCATTATGTCCGCTCCAGAACCATCCTTGGGCGCAAAGGGCTGTAATTCGCAATGCGCCTTTATTACTTATTCACATTACAACTAGTACTCAGATATGCAATGAGCTCGCGATGTGCCCTCTTCAAATACTAGTGTTTTATCATTTATTTGAGGTCGGTCATCGATACTGAGGGGTGCAATATGACGTTTCCAGTTACCTTAAAGAGAAACTGTCATAAAGTGCGGATTCGCATTGTGACTTCTCCAACTAGCTAGTAAAAAGTCACGCCCATTCGAATTATTAACATTTAGTAATTATCAATAATATTATTCGTGCGAAATGTTAATTTAGAAGATAGTTAAAGTAAGTGTCTAGCAATAACGATAAAAAGAACGCTCAATGAATAAATTCACCATTTTCTGAATTGAACAAATAAACGTAGTCTTTAAGAAGACTTTAATTAGATACTGCCCTAATTAAATTAAAAAAAATTTTTGTATTGGGAACATAGTATTCTTGAAGTATAAACACTATATGTTTACAAAACATTCCTGTAGATGCATGGCGATCTAGGTATGGCAAAGCCGGAGTGTAGGGCGTAAGGCTTTCTTCAGCCTCCTTACAGGAATCGTGGGAATGGTGGGTGGTGTGGTTAGGGAGAGAAAGATGAGACGGACGAAATGAATACAGAAGAGAAGTGAATGATTATCTGCGGAGTATTACTGCTCCAGCACTTACCTAAATGATTCAAGGAAACCACAGAAAACAAAAATCGAGCATTGAAACATTACCGAACAAGTTACCTTTGCTTGGTTTTTCTTTCTTTACTTTTGGTATTTGATACATAATATTTTAAAATAACAGAAGAACAAATAGCGGAAATGCCGAAAGCTTTCTTGCTCTTTGATAAAGATGGTGATGGCAAAATAACCTCAAAGGAAGTGGGGGTTGTGATCCGATGTGAGGAAGAAGTTGAAATGTATGCTGATGAAATAGAAAAAGATGAAAACGATAACGTAGAGGTCGAAGAGTTTGTGCGAATTGTTGCAATTCGAGTATTTGTATACAAAAGAAAAACGAGCAACCATGTGCACTAATATCGGTTAAATTTTATATTGTAATTTATTAAATTTGTAATATTTTCAAGTTTAAGTTAATGCTGGGCTTGTGCACAGATGTTACCTCCATGCAGGTTTTGGCATCAATTATTATAATATGGTGATGACGATATATATATATAGTGATAACATTTGCTTATTTGAAAACTTTTTCAAGTACTTTTATCTAGTTTTTATTTTTTTAAATTAAAATAAAGACAATTATCAAAATGAAATTTATACATAGATGTTATGCATGTATTCTATATCCAAGTCACGAACATAATTGAAGACGATAAAGTTTTGCTAAAATTACTTTTGAAAGTAGGATTCAGTTTAAATAAAGAGTTAATAATTTTATATCAATTACAATAATGAAATAATGGTTATTCTGTTTAATTTAATAATCTGTTAATAATATTATCCATCGTTATCAACCTAGTTCATCATATGAGAAAGCAGTGAAATATTTTTAGTTCTGTACGTTCTGTACTTTTCTTCTAATTTTGGACATAAGAATGTCAAGATACCGATACTCTGATACGGCGAGACTATAATTAGAGTCAATGTTATTGGGTCACTGTCACAATTTCTTATATAATAAGTTCAATCATTATGATGAGTTTAACGTATGATATACGAGGCATGTTTTTTAAGTAAGTACCGTTTTGAAATTCTGCCGTCGCAGTGCTGCAGTCAGCGTTCTGGCATGCGCACTGACTACCTACCTACATCTCTCACCTACGCAATGACACCATTAAGTGTGATTCAGTCTTGAATACGTTGTTTACTGAGTGTTTAATATGCCTCCGATAATCGTGAGTCCCGCCGACTGTGAAGTCCGGAGTCCGGGCTCTTATAGGATTCCTTAGTGTTAAAGGACTAAAACCGATTGATATTCATCGTGAGATCGTGAGATCTGTGCAGTTTACGGACAAAACATTATGAGTGATCGAATGGTAAGGTGGTAAGGAAGTAGGTGAGAGCATTTAAAGATGGCCGCACAAATGCCCGTCCGCATGTGGCTAATCGGACCAAAGAACTCATCACATCTTTTCACTGTTCACTGGGAAACTCTAGATCATCCTCCGTACAGCTCTGATCTGGCGCCCAGTAACTACCATTTGTTCCTGCACTTGAAGAAACATCTGTGCGGTCAGCGTCTTCAAGACGATGACGAAGTGAAAACCTTTGTGATGCAGTGGTGACGTAAACAAGTCAGGCGGCAGAGTTCTATGAGAAGGGTATTCAAAAACTGAACACTGGTCAAACGTTATGACAAGTGCCTCAATATTGAAGGAAATTATGTTGAAAAGTAGATTAAGGTACGGGCTTTCATGTAAAAATAAAATTATTAAGAAATCTGCTCACGTTTTTTATTAATTTAAAAACGGTACTTACTTAAAAACATACCTGGTATATAAAACCTGATGTCGTAGTAAACATATTGCTGTAAAAAACTCAGTTTTGAGTATGTATGCAACGGATTATTTTGTTTTTAATAAAGTACATTTTTGTAACTCCATTATGCGATATTTTTAGAAGATGCGTCAATTCCCATTTATACTATATTTAAAAACGACAAGTTGTTTTTACATATTTTTTTAGTGTAAAATTTAAACACTAAATCCGCCTTACTGTTACAAAAGCAGTAGGTATAATATTAAATGTTAAGTATGCCTAAAACAGAAAACAATTTAGTTCAATCTGTTTGTTGTGTCCATAACTGGTAACTTCTTTATTAATAGTAAAAATTTTAATTTTTTTTCTCATCTCATTGTTTGCAGATTAATTTCCAAAATTTAAGACAAGATATAGTAATAACAATAATTAAATTAATTTCGTAAAATTACACTCTATAAGACTTAAGAAAATTTAGAAACAAATAAATAACAAAATAAAAAATATAATCCAAGATTTTTACATTTTTCGTGGAATACACTTCGCGATTATTTTTGTTTTACTTACTACTTTTACAGAGAGAGAGAGAGAATGAACGTGTATTTATTGTTATTCCTTTATTATTTCGGTGATTCTTCAACGTCCTACATTTTTCTGTGTTAGGCAATAGTGAGATGTTGTTGCTGTCGGTGTTAATTTCAGCGCTACCGATATAAATTCTGCATAGAGGCGAGAGAGAAATTCTTTGACAAAAGTGAAATTTGTGTTCGCAACCAGTCGGAGTTTTCATGCAATTTCCACAATTTATGTTGTCCAATAAACTCGGCTGAATTTATAACCGTTTACGAATGCCCTTCGTGGGCTTTATATCCAGAATAATTTATGGCAAACGGCTTTGGTTACAATCCTGCTGCCGCCGCTATTTCTACTGCAACAACTATTACTACTGCCTCGGTAACAAAACATGCAAACGTATAGAAAGCGTACAAAAGCACTCACACATACGTATAAAAGTAGTGTTATCGTATCTATTTGCTGGCTTCGTTAACAATATAATGTCCGGATACCGGAGACCCAATTCAGGGAGCTAGGCAAGCAGGCCAAGCTCTTTTATTACATTGTTTATGGCTTATCGCAAATATTGTTCTAGGAAATAGTTGCCGGTTTCTAGTTCGATATCTGCTATCTGCTACAAAAATGCTTAGTCTCTGATAATGCATCGTTAAATACCGCTACACAATAGGCACCTGCATGCATAATACTGGGTGAAGCATTAAAACCACGATTTCTATTTTCCTTGTAATACACAAGTTCTATATTGTCACACAGTGAATATAATTTAGAAAATTATGTTATTTTTTTCATTTATGCTAAAATAATTAAAATATTTTAAATGTGGGTCGTGACCAAGTTCCAGTTGTTGAAAGTGCAAATAAAGTTCATGTAGGATCCTATAAAGAGCCAGGATAGATAATTATCTAAGAGATTAAATAAATCCTTGAAGCCGTGAAGAAGTCTGCGTGAAGAGGAGAACGGGAAATCGTTGAATGCGAGGAGTACTGGTGTTGGGTGTGAACCGATCTCGAATTCCCAAAGACGATATACTCCATTAAGTCGCAGACAAAACCAGGTAGGACTTAATCTCCCAGTTTGGCTCTTGGCTCTTGACTTATAATTTTTCATTTTAGTTAATTTATTTATTATTATATTACATATAAATATAGCTGTTTTGTTGACCAACCTTTCGCAAGTAAAGTGATCGCCGATCTACGAGACCTACAGGAGGAATCTTCGATACAAAATTAGTGAAGTTGTCAGTTGTCCCACTAATTAAATTATAACTGTTTAATAAAAAAGATATATTTAGTTAGCTCACCTGTAAATTAATATTTCTATAGAATTCAAAACGAAGTTGATCATAATATTAATAACGATTACCTTCAACAGTGTTTTTCGCATAACCGAAGTTGTGTTTGTTATTGGTCTTATTTTTTGTCCATTTCTATTTTGGCCTTCTTTTCGATAGTATAATATCTTCAGTGCAATTACTTTTCATACATTCCACATTGGTATTTCCAAAATTAATTCTTTTATTATGTCTTCTCTTTATCTCATGACATAATTTTCTCTAACGTTTCTAGTATTCATTTTTAACATTTAATAGGTGGGCTGAAAAGTTCGTAGGCTAGAAAAAAAATTTTTTTTTTTGATAGAATTTGATTTTATAATTTAATATAGTTCCCTTCGAGGGCGATATAACGATTATAGCGGTCGTACAATTTTTCGATGCTATTTTTATAGTACGATTTATCTTTAGCCTCAAAATATGTTAGGCTTCAGTTTCGGCGATTACCTCTTCATCGGCGCGAAATTTCTGTCCAGCGAGCATCATCTTGAGGTCTGAGAACAGAAGAAAGTCGCTGGGGGCCAGATCTGGAGAGTACGGCAGATGCGGAAGCAATTCAAAGCCCAACTCATGGAATTTTGCCATCGATTTTATTGATTTGAGACACGGTGCATTGTTTTGATGAAACAGCACTTACTTTTTCTTCAAATGAGGCCGATTTTCCGCGATTTCGTCTTTTAAATACTCCAATAACGCTACGTAATAGTCGCTGTTTATGGTTTTCCCCTTTTTAAGATAGTATGAATATTATACCATGCCACCGACTTTTGCGTCTTTCCACGCTTTGGAGTCGGTTCATCACGTGCAATCTACTCGGCTGACTGTCGATCTGTCGATTGAACTCCGGTGTGAAATGATGGAGCCATGTTTCATCCATCGTCACATATCGACACAAAAATTCGGATTTATTACGATTGAACAGCTCCAAATACTGCTTAGACACGAAATTCCTTTTTATCCATTTTTTCAAAGTAACAAAAACTCTTTCACTGAACGTGCTATAAACCAGATACTAATAGCGTAACAGCTGTCAAATTTATACACTCGTCTCTTGAAGGTTAGGGCTAATTAAAAATCATATGGATTTGATACTAGTAGCGCCATCTATGGGTCAGTCTACGAACTTCTAGTCCGCCTGTTAGCTACTGATTTTTATTACGATCCCATATTTCCAATTAGTCACTTTCCCTATTTCTTTCACCTTTGATAAGACTTGATAGACTTAGATGTTCGGAAACCCAGAAGATTGCTATTCCATCTGATAATGGTTGATGGGCAAATTAATAAAGATTAACAAAATTTTGTTAAAACACGTACATAATTAATTGGCGGGTGGCTTTGGTTCTCTACTGGATTAATTAATTCTGTGATGAAAAATGCAATACGTTTTAATCAATATTTAAATTGATGCCAAATACTAAATATATACCAAAAAGTCTTTCATTATTATTATCAATAGATTTAGATTATAATTAGGAGGTACCGTTTTAATAGACGGACACCCTGTATATGTACTGAGGAAAAAAGTCGTTCAAACTGGTGTTAAGTTTGTGGATAATTTATTATTTGGCAGATGTTGCTGGTAAACAACTGGCATACAACGGCGACCGGTACACATCCAGGGGGTAGATATCCTGGAGCGAGTAAGAGGACGGAAAGTGGTTTGTTTATCTCGGAGTTGACTTCCTGGCGCCTTCCAATCACAAATGGACGAAGAAGAAAACGGTAACGGCGCCAAAAACAATACAGACTTTTTAGTAGGATGTTGTCATCCCTAATAATAACCTCATAAAGATTTAATGTCGATATGTATGAAATGTACAAACAAAAAATACGAGAAATACCTACCACTTTATTTTCAATTTTACACCCCTTCCCACTTTTACCTATAGAGTAAGATAAAGAAAGGAAATATAGTCCGTCTCAGGAAAAGTGAGATAAGAATTATCTTTGTAATTTCGTGTCCATTAAATAATAACTTGTAGGTAATAATAACAATTAGGTACATCAATAATAATAATGGTTTTTTCACAGCAGAAGACCACGGAAATTCAGCTCAGAGAATAATTCATCTTTAAAGGAAGAACTTTGAAATAATAAGCAAAATATTTTTATATGATACCTAACTTCGTTACCCAATTTTTAAATTTCGGCTTTCCATTTCAAACCAATTTTCTATAAAACAAAATAAAGGAACTCAAAAACCGAGAATTTTCATTTTTTATAGAAAGTTTTCGTTATATGGAGTATAAAAAAAGCTGAACTACAGATATAACTTTTAATGCTTGACACATAAACATATAATGTGTGAGTATACAGGGTCATTCAAACTGGGTGGTACATTAGACGTTTTAGGGAAACTAAGCATGTTACAGATTTGAAAATTTGGGAGTAGGGATTATCAAGGATTATCTATTTAACTAAAATAATTTCAACTGTCGGACACTTCCGGTTATACCGGAAGTTCATGTCAACTTTTTTATTTTAAATGGAATGGTATATTTTTTACGATGAATTCGTATGAAACATAAAATTTTAAGGTGACTTTGATAACCAACTTGTATGCCTATATGCCTACGATGAATAGTTTCTGAGATAATTTAATTTATTGGAAAAAGGATTGCACCGCAACCCAAACTATAAAAAATAATAAGTTCCATAAAAATCAAATGAATGTTGAAATTTTTACTAGTTATAGCCATGTTATAAAGCTAACGTCATGCGAAAGAAAACTAAATTTGTATAGGGCGTTCAGAAAAAAAAACAAAATAACTTCATTTTTTCAAATGGCACCTACATTTTTTATTTTGTCATACGGTTCCATTTTTTATCCTCTTTCGATCCATCTGGATATTTCCTACTGTTTTATTTGAATAATTTTGGATTTTTTTATAATAGAATAATTATAACTTTTTAGTATAGTGTTTGGGATTTTTTTTTCGTACAGAATTGATACAGCGATTTCGTAATACATTTTGAAGGTTTCTTTTTAAAAATTTGGAACGACATTTATGTTTCCTCTTTTCTGTTTGGATGTCGTGCGAACAAAACGGGCATAATTTTGGTTGACAACTGAGTACGACCTAAATCGAAGTGCAAAGTGCAAATGTGAATTCTTTCTGAACAATATCTTGTCCAATTTTCATAGCAAAAGACAAAATTCTTTCATCATCTGTGTCATCTATGATCAGAAAATCTTCTGCTAACTGATCGGATAACACTATTTCATCCGCTGTTTTTTATGTAGAGTAACCAAATGATTCATTTCTGTGTCGGTACCACGATGATTTCCTGGGTTCAAACGAAGGAATTTCTGGTGGGACCGAAGTTGTTATTAAAAATAAAAATTGGGATTTTAAAAGTAAACAACCAATCTTGCCACCGGGTTATGGATATGAAAATGGTCACTATGTGCTTTACAAATATTATTTATTGAGAAATAAACAATAACAAATATACGAAAAATTATTTAATCTGTTACAATCCAAAATTTTAAAGGATTTTTATTTAAACTTCTATCCTTATTAATTACTGTTAAATAAATGCCATAAAATATCAATAAAGTATTTTCCTTTCTTATTAGAATAATTTCTAGCTATTAGGTGTTAGTGGCACAATTGGTAGTACCTTTTCAAAGACCCTTTTTGGTCAGTGGCAAGATCGGTTGTACCTTTTTTGGTCACGTATAATTTGGTGGCAACTTCGCCTACATCTATCCATACCGGCATCCTTACCTGAAAAGAATTCTTCCTCAAATATTTTGTGTAATGGTACACTTTTTTCACGAGCCCTATTTTTACAATTATACATGCATTTTTGACACCCATTTTCCTTAATGTATTGGTTCTCCAAAGTTGTTAATATTCCTGTGTAGCTTTTGTTGGAACAGGTCCAGAAAATGGTTTGATTTTTATTAAGCCGTTCTGATTATATTTGTAGCCTGTACATAACGCCGGGGGCACACCTGCAAGATTTTTTTAAAAATAAAATCCTACATACCTTTGGTGGTTTCCGTTATGAACACTTGAGATATGTTACGTTGCTTAATATAAAGTCTTTTCTCTGAAGTGGCTGGTTAATAATGATTTTAAATCCTAAATTTATTTTCTCTTATACCCTTCAGCAACCCCATTTATATCTACACCTATTATGACGATAAGTTAATGCAATATAGTAATACACACTCTAATTACTAATAATTAATTTAATGGGTAAGTAAATGTAAGCCAATTATGTACATCATATAATATAAATTAATAATGAAATATTTGAAGAATTTTTTTGTTAGGGGTTAATTTTAAATACATTAATACGATATTAATTACTGAAAATTAATTTGTATCCACTACAGATTACCTCATATTAATGAGGAAACGGCTTGGTGGTTGTTACTGCTATCACCTCTCGTAGCTTAGTGGCAAAAGCATTGGCGCTTAAAACCAAAGATCCCGGGTTCGAGTCCCGGTAAGGGCGTGACAGCAGTAACAATTTTTTCCTCATTAATTTGAGGTAATCTGTAGTGGGTACAAATTAATTCAGTAATTACTATCGCATTTATTTATTTAATATAAGTTAATATTATTCATAACATTAACTAATTAACTAAGATAACAGTTTATGATAAATTATAGGGGTTATTCAATTTATTACTATTATTCATCAGTAAACTAATATAAAGGCATATTAAAAAAAGAAGGAATTGAAATCCTTATTAAAGATCTCACATTTTGAACGCGTCCTACCAAGTAGGCACAACGAACCGAAAGCCACATCCCACAACCGGTTTCGAAATATCGGGTCTCATCAGGTGGGCGCTGGCAGAAAGGCCTTTACAGGTATATTATAAATATGAATGGCGGGACGTGTTACAAGTGAGGGATCTTTGATCCTTAATATTTATACGAACAAGGATTTTAATTCCTTCTTTATTGGATATGTTATCTTTGTCTAAGGATCTTTCGGAATCAACAGCGTAATTCAATGCGGGTAGGGGTATTAGCCCTCTGAGTAGATGTTTCTGTTGATTTATAAATACAAATAAGTACACCACATTTAATTTGGTGTCAAAGTGTAATACATCTATCGTATTGTGTACCATTGTGGGCTCACGCACTATGATAATGAATGATAATCTGTTCTTTGCTAAAGTAAAGTAATTAAAGTTAAACAAAACAGTTTGTCAATTAATTCTGTTTTTATTACTTTGCATCAACATCTATTAATTTTAATAGAAACGAATTGATTTGTGTAAATTCTGAAACTGTCTATTCACCACATTATATAGGATACGAACACTGTATTTGTATTGGTTACTGACAACAATGGCTTTCGTAAACATATTTTCCCTTTTGTCCCTTCGATACAAACTTGTCACTACCACTGTTAACACAATTATTAATTGTACCTTCTCTGTCTCTCTCGCTCTTTCTTCCACTCTTCACGGTACGTAGGTGGTTGACAAGGATTTGACACAAAACAAAATTCCATTTATTATGTACAAGACGTATTTATCTAGAGGGTGGAACTTTATCGGTGTGTTTTACTTTGCTGATTGGTTGAAAGCAATTACTTACAAGCATTATTATACATTATTTATATAGTATGTACTTTGAAGTGGAATATATTATGTATATAAAAATATTTTTTTGGTAGAATTTGATTTTATTATTCAATAGTTCCCTTCGAGGGCGATACAACGATTATAGCGGTCATACAATTTTTCGATACCATTTTTATAATACGATTTGTCATTAGAATATGTTACGCTTCAGTTTCGGCGATTACTTCTTCATCGGCGCGAAATTTCTATCCAGCGAGCATCATCTTGAGGTCTGAGAACAGAAAAAAGTCGCTGGGGGCCAGATCTGGAGAGTAAGGTGGATGCGAAAGCAATTCGAAGCCCAATTCATGGAATTTTGCCATCGATTTCATTGATTTGTGACACGATGCATTGTCTTGATGAAACAGCACTTTCTTTTTCTTCAAATGAGGCCGATTTTCCGCGATTTCGTCTTTTAAACACTATTTAACGCTACGAACCTTCCAGCCCGCCTGTTATATATCTATACGGTGGTTTAATTTTCTCTTTTAATATTTAAATGAAATTTTAATAGAGCAATTTAGTCCGTTAGATATTTTGTAAAATAGCTAGATTATTTGATTAATTCTGCCCTTAGAATCATTTTGTCTAAATTATGTGTAATATTATATATATTGGCTGGGTGGTATAACTAAGATAAAAGTTAATTATTTTGGTTGAAACTTTTATATAGTGTAATAAATAATGTTACCTACGTACCTTTTTCATATTCAACTTGAGAGTTCGAAATTATTTTCTCCTTTGTATAACTTTTTATTCAGAATTTATTTGTTTAGTTTGTAAATAATGTATTTCGGTTTTTATCCAAATAACACAATATTTCTTGGTCGGAACATAAAAAAGCGGAGGTACGTTGAAGGAATGGCCTATTTTCTTAAAATGTCTCAACCCACGAGAATACCCTGGAGACTCGAGTCTGCAAAAGGCAGAATTTTATAAAGAAATTTGTTTCAAAAGTGAGCTTTTATCGTGTTAAAAACTTTTTTAGAAACCAAGGGAAACTTCGTTTTATTTTATTGTAAATTCCTACTTCCTTTAGACTCGAGATTGTTTTGATAACGAAATAATACAGATTTAACAGAGAGCTAGATTTAAAGAAAGAACGGTTGAAGACGAAATGTGAGGTATAAAAAAAAATGTAGTACTTATGACCAAGTAACGAAACCTATGGGGAGGAAGAAAAGAAGAGGTGAACTGGAAAGTATGGGAAGAAGTGTACACGACTGCTAAGCAGGACAACAGCTACATCAAGTAGATCGGCTATGTAAGCCATGTAAGAAGAAACGAGACATTTATAACAAGAATTCTAAATTTCTGGAAAACAAACAGAAATTGACAGAAAACAATAAGAAAAGCGGGGTATCCAAATTGTGTGGCGATAGGGGCGATCGCCCTAACCTAACCTAAAACATTTAATTCAAGTAATTTAAACCCAGTAACTATACAACCTAAGTGTTTTAAACCCGTTAGCCTCTTAATCTAAACCATAAATACCTTCATATGACCATAACCTGAACGTCATAACCCAAGGGCAACTAACCAATGCGCAAAAGCAATTTTTGTTGTCTAAGTTTTCTGTGGTTTCCTTGGATCAATTAGGCAAGTGTTGGGGCAGTAACATCCCACAGATAATCTTTCACTTCTCTTTTGTCTTTTCTTTCACACCATCCACCCATTCCTTAGTTGATGATTCCTGAAAGGAGGCTGAAGAGGGCCTTACGCCCTACCCTCCAGTTCTTCACTGCAGTGTAGGTCGGAGGGATGGGCGGACACCACCATGAGCAGCTGGTGGGAATGAAACACCCATTCTATAGGAAGAGACAAAGCGAATGTGCGACCTATACCTGTCTCTTTTCTGCATTTCTGTAGTGACAAGAGTAAAACTATAATCTTCGATTAGAATTCTAGAGAGAGGCAACTACTGGCCTCACGTTCGCTTTGTTTCTCTTACTCTTTACCGTCCGTATTTATCAAACAGGTGTATAGGAAAGTCTCAGTCCATATTCAAATGTCTATAATTTTTCCTTGTAAAACTAAAGTTAGAAATTCGTTGTGATTACTACAATGCTCCTAATTTTTTTCTTGCAAGAGAAACGGTAGTCTAATTAAACGTTAGTTATTTTTTAATAATATTTAATTATAAATTTCTTTTCAAAAATTCTATAATAGAAGGCAATTATAATTAAAAGAAAACATTCCTGTAAAAAATAGTTTATAGTTTGAAAATTAATTCGTTGCAGTATGTTATTTGACGTTTTTTACATCCTTAAATTTTCAAAACCGTTGAACTGAAAAAGAATCTAGGAATAGCTAAGGAAAAGAAAGAAGAAGAAGAAGAATTATACTGATAAACGATATTGTTTTGTATAAATAAATGTATGATATATACGCGTATTCTATTTTGTAAAGTAAACATATTAATTGTCTCCATCGTAATTAGTGTGATCGAATCAAAAATTATTTCCCTTATTTCAAAAAATGAAGGTATTGTTTTTCTAAATTTTTGACCTACCCACGGAAATAATTAGAAACTTTGAACAAGTTTGATATGAACGAAACTATATACGTACAAAGAAAAAATTGTTTCAAAAGCGGATAACAAGTAAATTCTTAATTTTTTACATTGGACAGACGGGGCGGGCCCTTAAAAAACGTTTAGATGAACACGTAAAATCTATAAAAAATGGCAACAAATTTACAGGTATAGCGGACCATTGTATCGGTGTTATAATAGTGGTAAATTCGGCCCGAAGAATTTTATCGGGCCCAAAAATAAAATGTAAATTCGGCCCGTTATTGCTCCGGTAATTTTGGTAATTATGGTAGGTGTTAGAGTATTAAGTATGTATATTGTAAGAGTATGGATATCTATAGGTATGTGGTAAGGTTGCAGGTGTCGTTTACCTGTGTATCGAAGGGACTATCTACAGTGTAAAATTGAAGATCTAAATAACAGAAAAATTAATATATTTGATTATATAAAATTCACATCGCATTATTATTCCAAAAATTTTTAATAATACATTTTAGAAATTATCATCATAAAATTTGTATATTTTCTATTACTAAATGTAACCCCATGTTAATATACTTAAACGTGTAAATAAAAGAAATCTCTGTTTTCGATAAAGTATTGTTTTATTTTGTTCTAATATAACTATTACTTTTATAACCAATGTATGTATAGTATAAGGACAAATAATTGAACTGATGGGAAGAACCATAAATAAAAATCCTACCAAATACATTAAAAACTCATTATTATTGTTTCGGTAATAAATATTTCTACTGGGCCCAATTTACATTTTGACTTAATTACTTTTTCTACCTGTCTTAATGACTATGTCTATCCCCCATTGTATTTCCCAAAATCATGAAATAGATAATAAGAATATAAAAATAATACATACAGAAAGTAAAGGGAGAAGACTGAATTTCTTAGAAATAGTCGAAATATACCAGGCCATCGCAAACGGTCTACCTATTACCAATGATCAAGACCGATTTTGGGGTTTCCCCGTTATTAAAATCCATTGTATTCTAGGTATAAGTAGTTTGCAAGGAAATAATGTACCTCGGTTATCTATAGCACTTTAAAAATGGTGTAAAAACTGAAACATATGTCAGAAATAGTTTAATACATTTGTGAAATATACCGTGTGTTTTATTTTATTAATTATGAAAAAAATATTATTAAAGTAATGATTTTTACTTATGTAGCTACCTAACATAAATACATAGAGTGTTTAGCATTATGATATTGCAGTGTCTTTAGATTGTAATTTGTAGGGTTATTTACAATCTTCCTAATGGCATATTTTGCCAACAACAACTACTGGATTCTATCCAAACTAGTTTTGCTCTCTGTTCTGATGCAGTTTGTGCTAATGCGGTTTTGTCTCGAAATGCGCAAATTTCCGCACATATGTGGACAATTACATGCAGCGTAATATTTTACATTAATACTTTAAAGATAATTAGTAAACAATATCTAAGTGACGGTATGAGTCATGTCTCAGTGATGTTGATAACTAATTTGATACAGATGTCTCCCGTGTGATGGAGGATCAGACAACGTAATAAGTTGCATTGAAAAATTGGGTCAGACTTATCGGTTCGATTCTTTTTGTTAAATAAAAAAGGTAACAATCCCTAGGTTATTTATTAAGGCGTCTTGTTTGGAATGAAAGACAGAATTGGACTGCTGAACAAAAGAACACTAAATCTAAAATAGCAGTCGATTTTACTGTGACTAATAATCATTATTGAAAAATAATCTATACAGATAAATAAAATTGGAGTGTCTGTTTGTAATATAAAAATACCACTTTTTACTAAATGCTATAGATGTATACACGGTACATATACGAAAATATATTTTTTTTTAAATTTTTTTCTCTCTGTCTGTTTGTTCCGGCTAATCTCCGAAATGGCTGGACCTATTTTGACGGGACTTTCACTGGCAGGTAGCTAATGTAATAAGCAGTAACTTAAGCTACTTTTATTTTAGAAGTTAATAACTATTTATTAATACTAATGATTAATTTCTAAAGAAAAAGTAGGCTAAGTTATTCGAATCGAATATTTCGAAGTTTAAAAACAGGAAAACCAACCAGAACATTTTCACAAACATTATTAAATCATAACATATTTTTTGCCAAACTTTTGTTTCTTTAGCAATTTATTAAAAAAAGGAGGGATTAAAATCCTTTTTCGTCTAAATATTAATTATTAATATCAAAAACCTCACATTTTGAACGCGTCCTACCAAGTAGGCACAACGAACCGAAAGCCACATCCCACGACCGGTTTCGACCTATCGGGTCTCATCAGGTGGGCGCTGACAGAAAGGACTTTACAGGCTATATTATAAATATAAAAATATAAATATAAATATGGAATCAACAGAAACAACTACTCCGAAAAATGTGAGATCTTTGATCTTAAAATTTAGACGAATAAGGATTTTAATTCCTTCTTTTTTGAATATGTTATATTTTCGTCTAAGAGTCTATCGGAATCAACAGTGTAATTCAATGCCGGTAGGGGTATTAGCCCTCGGAGTAGTTGTTTCTGTTGATTCCATATTTATATTTATATTTTTATATTTATAATATAGCCTATAAAGTACTTTTTGCCAGCGCCCACCTGATGAGACCCGATAGGTCGAAACCGGTCGTGAGTTGTGGCTTTCGGTTCGTTGTGCCTACTTGGTAGGATGCGTTCAAAATGTGAGATCTTTAACCTTAAAATTTAGACAAATAAGGATTTTAATTCCTTCTTTTTTGAATAAAGCTTCGTGTTTATGTAAAGTTTTCTTGCTTTTCCTATTCCATTAAATTAATGGAAACTTTGTTTTTTATCAGCGTATAACAGGTCGATTTGGATAAGTGTATGAGTGTATTCTATTTACAGATGGATGTACGCATGTATGTATGTTTGTAGTATAAAACGATATAATCTAAAACGATAGTGGTAGCGTTTGTATGTGCGCGTCAAAAGCATAAGTATTGATTGTCAGCAGATTTTCTTTGTTTGTGCGTTGGGGATTTTCCTATGACACGCATGTAGCTTTCCCTTCGTCGCGTCCTTTGTACGGACGGTGGAGGGTTATGCGGAAATGGAGGCGGAAATGTCCAAAACAAGGGGCAGGGCTCTACCGCACCGCACCATTCAAAGCTGTTATATTTTCTCAAAGTGATTTCTGTCATTTATGAATGTGGGCATAAAAGTGGCCCCTCATGTCCGACATAACGCGCAAGTAATATCCTTTATTATTTCAACTCTCCCTATTTATAGATATGTAGTTTTGATCTGGACATGGCAACTCCAGATAACGAGAAAAACAAACCAGGCAAAATTTACGTAACTCATAATAACGACCATCTACAGTTTGTTTATTATGGTCTCGAAATTACGAAACGTCGGGAATTTAATCCGAGCGTGCTTTTATTGCATGTTATACGCAGCTTTGATTGATTGAACTGTGACTAGATCGTCATAAATTACATAAAGAAATTAAACACAAAACAGTTTGTTACAAAACTTTTTATTGTTATCCACAATAATATTATTCATCGTAGAAAATAAATATAAAAGCACAAAAAAAACTTTCACAAAATTTATTTAACAAAAACAACATATGTTTCGCTAACACTGTAGCTTCTTCAGGTTTATAAACCTGATAAACCTGTTAAATAAATTTTGTGAAAGTTTTTTTTGTGTTTTTATATTTATTTTCTACGATGAATATCAACTTTCACCAAGTAAAGGCCGATTCCATCTCATCAATAATATTATTTCTCCACACAGTGGTTTCATTAGGTGGAAATATAATAACTTAAAACTAAATACAAAATCCTTAAATACTAAATGAAACAGGAGGGGATGAAGGTAGGTGAACAAATTATGGGAACCAGAAATTGAGTATAGGAGAATTATTTATATCAATTTCATCATTTAATAATAAGCCTAATTTATTTAATTTATTAATCTCCATACATTCCAGCAAATTATTAGTATTATTAATATGTTATTAGTTTCAAACGCTACCTTATAGTTAAGACTTTTTAATAACGATGAAATACATTTGGTTTGTTTACCTAAATATAATAAATAATATAAATAAACACTCAGTATTTTGGTTTATCAATTTTAGGGGGGTGTATTAATTTTATTGTTTTCTTATCTAGTATTTTGTTTAACATATTGTCTATTAATTGTGTGCTAAAATCATTGTGAATTGCGATTTGTTTAATTATGGAAAGTTCTTTTTTATAATCTTCGGTGGTCGGTTGAATTTCTTTAGTCTGTTCTTTATTTTGAATGTTAAATTGTTAACAAAGCTTAGGGAACAATACATTCGTTGTTTTGTTTTTGTTTCCAGACTGTCATTATATAATAACCTTGATACTATTTTTTGTTTTTTACTATTTATTATCTTATCTATTAAAGACGGGTTGAAACCGTTATTTTTGGCTAAATGTTCAAATCTATATATTATCAAATATATTAGGATATATATTAACATAACCTAACCTAATATATAACATTAATCAAAGTTTTACTTTTTCAAGATAAATAAGTATTCTAATTATCAACTTTCCTATGATTCAAAAAGAATAAGAATCTTATCATTTTGCTTAGTTTTGGCTATCTGTGAAATTGCGCCATCTCCACATATATGCGTTATGTTTGGGGGATATAAATAATGTAAAATTTTAGGTCCCATATGCGACTTTTTGTCGTGTCTTGAGGCAAAATTATTGCTATTGCCTCCCATATACATGCATACGTAAGTACATACTCCCTATTCAATGTCCAGAGAATAACGCTGAATTAGATTTGAACCCGTTATCTACATTGCAACCGTTTGGACCGTATATATAAATATAGAATCTCCCCGGGGAAGCAATTCATAAGTATTCAAGACCGAAAGTTGTAATTTGGTAAATTCCCCTTGGTCAAACTGCTGGAGATAGAGGTCAGCAGTAGCAGTATTTCATACATGTATAGAACCCAGGGGATTGTAACGGACCAGCTTATTTCCTGAAACTAAACTGGACAATGTTTTTTATTCGTGGCCTGTGAAGTGAACAATTTTTAGTAAAATGTGATTCAAAATTGGAATTTTGACAATGATTGCACAGGTTAGCGAAATCAGAAGGGTAGTTATTTTTTAGGATTTTAAGATATTGGCCTTTTTGAGAGAAACACTGCGTGATAAAAAAGAACAAAATAACTAATAGAATAATAATTTCTACAGTAGTTTTTACCGTTGAATTAGTATTTGGCCGCAGTTACCTCAGCACATAATGATTTTTAAGTTTCATAATCTCAAAATACAAGTCATAATAATTCGACTTCGTTAATAATGAAATATTTGAAGAATTTTTAGTAGGGGTAAATTTAAAATACAGTGGCTGGCACCTAAGGAGATTCAGCGACAGTCACATTGACAGGTAGCTAGGCGGAAATTTTTAGCATAGCAATAAATGAAAGAGCTAATAAGAATATAGCGTCAACTTGTAGTTCAGCGGCGCGTATCACTGAGAGAAAAAGTACTGAACACGGAACAAGTGAATTCATTCAACTGATTTACTGACCCCAACAAACCCTTCTCTACTCTGCTAATTTGCAACTATTTGCCACTACGCTACTAAACCTTGCTGAGCAGTTATTATTGGCCGATTATCCCCGCCTTAAAGGTACCAAGCTTTGCTAGTGCGCATCCGATGATTTATGGCTTTTGAATCTCCTTAGGTGCCGGGCACTGTATATTAATACGAAATTAATTTGTACCCTCTAAAGGTTACTTCAATTCTCAGTAATGAAGAAAAATTTGTTATTGCTATCACCTCTCGTAGGTTAGTGGCAAAAGTATTGACGCGTATAGCAAGTAACAAAATTTCACTCATGAGAATTGAGGTAATCTATAGTGGGTACAAATTAGTTCAATAATTCATATCTCATTAATGTATTTAAAATTTACCCCTACTAAAAATTCTTCAAATATTTCATTACTGGTGATTAATAAATGTACATTTGGAGAAATTTTGAGGCAATTCTGATTCGGCGATCAAAGATCTGTCGGAAATAACTACGCTTTTGGTTATTTTTCCCTTTTATTTCATGTGGTAATGATAACAAAAATGTTTAAAATTGCATTTTTTGGAATTTGAAGTTAGGATATCTCGATATCCTGACGTGATGCGGCAATTCTGAGACTTCCTGATCCATGTTGATAATGAAGATGTAGTAGATAATTGTTCAAATTTGAATTAAAAAAAAAGGTAGGCAACTAAAAAGCGTCAATAGTTTCTTAAAATTACTTATCCAAAATACTGTTCACTTGTATTTAGTTATATCACAAATATTATTATTGGGCGTCCCCCCAGTGGTATATGTTTCTTACCACCTGTTTGCTATTTTTGTGTAACACATCAGTACAGTAATGCAGTCGACAGTTGCAGGTCGCTTCTTACGAACAATCATTTTCAGACAATTAACAAATTCACATTTTATACATCAATTCAATCATCATTCATCATATATGTACAAATTAAAAAATAAAAAGGTGTTAATAATAAACAAATAAGTGATTCATTGCTTCTTACGAAGCTATTTAAATATCACACAAAGGGGATACAAAGCCAGACAATAGCAGGGGTTTCACCACCAAACAAATACTTGTTATACTTATTTTATAAATATATATAATATATAACATTTTTGGAGTATCATTTTCAGTATTCTCTCGCCAAAAAATAGACGAAATCATTTGCAGCAGTTCATGAAAAGAAAATAAGAAATATCTCTATTCTTTCAGTTATTTATAATTACAAGTGATGATTTTATTTTATTTTTATTGCCACGTATATTTGTACTTGCACTTTCGATTGGTATTTGTTATTATGAACTCGCATTCCTTTTATGAATTTGTTTTTTAAACAACTGAAATTCTTCTCCATTTATAAAAACAATAAATAAGGTCAGAGTTTGGTACCATTAGCCAATAAAATTTTATTTTTAACTTTTATGCACATTCTGCACATTGCAAAATTATGGACTTGGCATAGCTTTAGATAAACAGCTATTGTATTTACCAAATTTTCTTCTTAACTGCATACAAATTGTTCTTTTTTTGTTATTAATATAACTCGCGATACCTTAATATAGACATATTATATAATCGATATGTATGTTGCAAGATGCAAATAAATAAAAAACTAATTGAAAACAATTAATGAAATCATAAAAATTGTCTAATAGGTAAATGACTTGAGGTTTTTTATTTAGATAACTAGCTTTACTAATAGGAATATCTTCAGATTACGATATGAAATAGTTTTAATTAAGTTTAAGTTTTGACTTTACGTACATCCGTTCTAATTTTCGTTAATTAAATTACTAAAGAGTTAAAATATTGCTAAATAAACTAGTAAAGTACAGTGGCCGGCACCTAAGGAGATTCAGCGACGGTCAGATTGACAGGTAGCTAAGCGGAAACTTTTAGCATAGCAATAAATGAAAGAGCCAATCAGAATATAGCTGGACCGAAACGTCAAGTTGTAGTTCAGCGGCGCGTATCACTGAGAGAAAAAGTACTGAACACGGAACACAAGTGAATTCATTCAACTGATTTACTTACCCTAACAACCCCTTCTCTAATCTGTTAATTTGCAACTATTTGCCACTACGCTACTGAACCTTGCTGAGCAGTTATCATTCTGCCTACCGGTCGATTATCCCCTCCCTAAAGAGGCTAAGCTTTGCTAGTGCGCATCTGATGATTTATGACTTTTGAATCTCCTTAGGTGCCGGTCAGTATACACACCACTTTATTTTCAACATATATTTAAATATTCGTCCTACAATTGTTTCCACCTAAACATAAGGGGCATTATCAAGGAGAAGTTAATACAAAACTCTTTGATAATGACCCCTAGGTCGAAACAATTGTAAGAGAAATCTTTAAATATATGTTGAAAATAAAGTGATGTTTACTATACTTGTTTATTTATTCATTATCTTCCTTCAAGAATGAATCAAGTTTAGTTTTTCTATTTTAAAATATTGCATGTCCTAATGCCAAAAAATAAAATCCTTAAAAATGTAAGAAGGAAATACAAGAATGGTAGGGTGTTATCTGAGATGCGATTAATATCAGGAAAAATGGGACATCTACACAGGGGCGAATGATTTGATTTGATTTGCTGATCGTATAGCAGCAGTAACATCCCTGCTTAGAGGAGTAGATACAGATTTAAATAAAATGAAACCAGCATTGATAGAAAGAAGAGTATGAAATAAAGATAAAATAAAAATAAATCAGATTAGGGTTAGAGCCAATATAGAATTTGGTGACAAAAAACTAGAAGAAGTCTCCAAAATTTGATATCTAGGAAGTTAGATAACAACATGGAAACTCGATAGAAACAAAAATAATCACTTTTATGATTTGGAAAAGATTACGAAAAGTATGTTTGGAACAGAGCTCTGTATGTGTGTGGAGGTTTGAGATGTGATGTTTTAGGCAGATGATGAAAGATATAAAAAACAGAAGAGGTGGTTACGTTAGATAATGTTGAAGAACGTATGATCATAAGGAGAAGAAAAGATAGGGTGGTAGGATACTTTCTGAGACATAAAGGGCTAGTTACTATTTAGAGGCATGTTAGAAATATACACAGGAGTAAAGTGGAGCAGAGGTACACCTATAATAGACTATTGTTTGCAAATAGTTAAAAAATGTGCCATGTTGTAGTTTTCGTTAAATGCGATGATTGACTCAAGATGCGTGCGTATCCAAATAGTCTTCTTTGTTGACACGGTACAAATCCAAAATATTAAAAAAGGGCATATTTTCGTTGGTTGGACCAAGTTCACTGAGACGGGGGTTCTTCATTAGTAGTTCATCGACCGAACTGAAGTAGTAAATACAATAAAAAACACAAAAACTTTCACAAAATTATTTAAATCTACAACAATTGTTTCGCTAACACTGTTGAATTAAATAATTTTGTGAATGTTTTTGCGTTTTTTATTATATTTACTATGAATAATTTTACCAAGTAAAGGCCGATTCCATTTCATCAACGACAGAACTGAAGTTGCACCGTAAAAACAAGTTGATGTAATACCAAGTTATAAACCGTATATCCCTATCTACTAATACCAACTAATAAATTTCTATTTAATTAGAATGAGAATTGCTTATAAGATTAGTGTTGATTTGTTCACACTGTATATAGGGTGACTATGTAGTTATACAAAAGTAAATAAATATATCAACAGAATAATCTGGTTATTAACAAAGTGATTGGCTCGAACTATCAATAGTAACCATGATGTAACATATTTTAATAAAAGTAATAAATAAAACATGTTTCAACAATAATTTAATGTACTCGACAATATAGTTTCGATCCACATGTGGTCATTATCAAGAGTAAACAATCACTGAAATTAAAATTGCAAAAGTGTATATGTAGGTACATAAATGGTGGGGATACATATCTGAAAAATTGTTTAAAATGTTGTTAGTAGTAGCGGGGTGTTGTTAGCAGCTAATTCTATTTGGTAATTTGTCATGTTTTTATTTAAATTTACAGCTTTCATAATTTCTAGAGATTCCAAAAGGTTTAATTGTTTGCTTTTTGAAGCTGAATGTAATAATTTGGTTTTGTCTAATTTATGGTTGTTGACTACACAATGTTCTGCCATTCCTGTGCTTAGTATTTTATTCTTTATAGAGTATGAATGTTCTTTTAGCCTAATACCAATGGAACGTCCACTTTGTCCTATGTATATCGCATTGCAATCCCCACAATTTAACGAATAGACACCACTTTTTTGTGGTGGGTCTAATTTGGGTTTGTTATTTACTATAAAGGTTTTAATGTTGTTTTGATTGGAGGAAATTATTTGGATATTGATTTTTTTTAAAGTGATATCAATTTGTGTGAAGTTCCAGAAGGGTGGTTTGTCTTTAGCGTCTTATGAGAAGAACTATGTTTGTATTACAAAAAGGGACCTAGCTGGTCTGGATAATACTGTCAACACTGTAGTATATGGTGGTAAAACTTAAAAGAAAATGGTATATCTAAAATATAAAATTTAAGTTCAGTTTGTTAACTGCAGACTCTTCGAGTGGTGCTAATTTCAAATGAAGAAATTACATTCTGTTAATAAATTTACTTGGTATAGTTTGCTTTTTTTCGTATAGCCAACCAAAAATCCCAACAATTAGCGCGCTTAATTTTTCCGGTGTTATATATAACAATATAATTACTTAAATCAAATCAAATCAAATCCCTGACGTAAACTTTGTTTTAAATATGAAGTAATACATCAATTTGTGTTGCAATATTCGTAAATGTTCACATTCAAACCTCACTAATAATTCACGACTCCTGTCTACCCACACGTTATTAATTTAATTAGAATTTTGACATGTTCAAGTGCCGAGGATAAAGAGTTAAAGTGGTTTTATACTTTTACAACGTTTGCAAACTTTCATTTAAATTCCCTCCTATTCAAGGATATGCCTCCTAATATGGGATGTCGTTGTTTGTATTTCAATTTTGTTATAATAAATATGCATAAACACTTGTAAGAAGGTTCGCCGTGGCTTTTTAGTGTCGACACCCGTATCTTGTTCTAACTCCAGTGAGTCCATCGATTTGAGTGTAGACGCAAAACCACGGCCAGAAGTTGCGTCAAACACATCCATCGAACTACTAGTGGTAAACCTTGGTTATATTATATATATAATATATGTAGGTAATAACGAAACAAGATTTATAATAAATTCCGTTTTTAAAAAAGGAAATGATTATTTAATTAAAAAAAAAACATTAACTAATTATAACGTTGCTATCATTAGGTATTGTTGAAATAGGTTATGAAACACATGTATCAAAATAGTCAATTTCCTGGAGATGTAAAAGCGCGATACATACATACGATACATATAATACATGTTTTCAATAATAGGACATAAGAATTCAGTTGGTAACAAAAGATATAGTTCAATACAAGCCCCTTTAGATTATTATTAAGTGCTCAATGTAAAAAAGGGGCCAATTTTCTTCTGTACTGAAACGTTTCTCTATAAAATGGATTGAGATCACAATGGGAATCAGTTTAGTACTGAAAGTAAGGAAAGTTTGGTGTCTTTTACGGGGTAAAGTATTTCGTAATTTAATTTTAAATTAAGAACTTAATATATATGGTGTTTACAATAAGACTTTAACGTTTATTCGGTTGTTTATTGATTTTTATCGTATACTACTCGTATATCCTTAAATACAGTGGAAATAAGTGAATTTTAAAAGAATATCTATACCTGTAAACTTGCCAACAGCCACCGCAGGTAAATGCGACGGATACACTTACGATTAGTGGAACAAGTTCAAACTTGAACATGCCTGCAGAAACCTTTCAAATATTTGCAGATGTTTCAGAGCTGTGGTGATCTATTACATAAAGTGGATTTGTCATATAGCCAGTGAACGAAGTTTACAAAGGAAAAAAGAAAAATTTTCCATTTCGTTAAAAGTACATTAGCAACCCTCTTGATTTAAACGATATAATGTGACATGATGTTAACACATTTCGTTTTTTTTTTGAGAAATTGTATCGCAATTGTGAAAACACCTAAAGTGTTGTTTGATATTCACTTACATATTATATTTATAAATAGTGGCTATCATAATTGTCAATTGAAAAATTGTTTAATTGATAATAAAACTTTGTGATTTAATTTCCATTATGTAATAATTTTTTCAATACGTTCTTAACGTAAACGGAGTATCAATTATTTATTATACGCATTTCGTTTAACACAAATTTACGAAATGAATTTAACATTAGAAAAAAGAAAACGAGACTTTCTTACTTATAATTACGTCCTTTCCGGCGATATCGGCGGTTAAATATAGCGTAACGAAAAGATCTCACACGTTGAAATCTTTTGTGGATATCTCCTAAATAATAATAGTCATAGTATAATGAACCAAACCAAACGTATATAGACTAGGGCGTGAGAATTTGTCATATTTAATAACTTATTCATATGTTTGTTTATAATTTCATTTGAATATTCAAATAATCCGATATTTGAATATTTGTAAATCTTCAATTATTTGAAAATCAAATACTCTCATTAATGTGATATCAGCTATTGAATTAATTTGTACCCACTACAGATTACCCCAAATTAATGAGGAAAGGATTGTTACTGTTGTCACGTCCTCGTCGAGAATCGAACCCGGGACCTTTGGTTTTACGCGCCAGTGCTCTTTCCACTGATTTGAGGTAATCTGTAATAGGTACAAATTAATTCAATAATCGACATTACATTGATGTGTTTAAAATTTACCACTACTAAAAAATTCTTCAAAATATTTCATTATTAAATATTCTCATATTGCAGGCAATATATCGCCATCTATTGATACTTACTATTAAATGTAGTATTTCAAAGGTTTGATAAGACCTTACCAAGGTATCTACTTCTTATCTATAAGAACTAGATGTTCTTTATTAATCAAACACATAAAAAATTCAATCAAATATTTTAATATTTACATTTGACTAAATCCTGATTAAGCCCACTGTAATCTCACTAAATAAACTGTACCTAGTGATGAATAATGTATAATAATAATAAGGTGAAAATAAGACAATTCCCCAAGTATGGAACTTCAACCTTTAATAGGTATTTGAGTATCCAGGCTTTTGGATATATAGGTATTTATATATTATATTTATTCGATTGCCGTTAAAGTAGACGTACCATGAATTTTTAAATAGAGTATTAACATAACATTATTCTTTTAAAAAACGGTTAGAACAGAAAAACTAGGTTTGTTTCCCTAAAAAGCTTTTTTTTTTATTTGCCTTCTCTACAGTACTGTTTCGATCCTTTCGGGTAATTCTTAGGAGAGAAATTCTGTTACTCAATTATGTATGAATAAGGTTTAAATGTTCTCCTATACTCTGTCTTTTGATCGGTGACACTCGAATTAAGCACAGAGCGTAAGCAGGTAAACAAGTAATTATCGAGGGTTTGTTTATCAAGAAAGGAATTGAGCACAGGGATCATACAGGTAGCAGATAAAAATACCGATGATAAGAACAACATTAACGTTGTAATGTTGCCAAATACAACTGGTTTGTAAGGGGCGGGAGAAAAAATAATGAAAACAAGGGACTACCCTCATGCAATTATAGTTATCATTGTCTTGTACAATAAATGACATGTCTTCAATAAAATTTGAAACTATGTTCAGTGAACGAGGTAAAACTCTATTAATTTTTGAAAATTAATTATCTCGTTGATACGTATATAGACGACTTTTCAACTTTTCCTCCCCGAACAGTCTTCTAGTGTCTCTAGAACAACCAACACCTACCTACTGCTTCAAAAAGAACTCAAATCAAATCCCTACAGATATTTTAAAAGAAAACTGGCAACATGGCTTCTCCTCAATTCGGGTGTTTATTAAAACAAATAAATAGGTAAAGGGTATAAAAACAACTTTGGGTACAAGTTTCACTAATTTATTGTTATGTACTCAATAAAATTATTTCGACATTCACGTCATTTTCAAGAGTAATATGAAATTATACTAAAGTTAAACAAAATTGAGCTACATATATATGTATACATACAAACATGTACATGCGAGAGAAGAATTACGAAATACCTCCAATTAGAAGGGGTGTGTTTATGGTGTGTAATTCGATTTGGTTGTTGACAATATTTGAGTTCGTTTTAATAGCTAATCTTATTTCTAGATTTTTTCATTAAATTTAATTTTCTACCTTTGCTAATACAATGTAGATTTTTTACATTATTTACATCTATCGAATGGGAATTTTTAATACAATGTTCGGATAACCCAGTTGTGCATTTATTATTATTAATAGCTTGTAGATGTTCTTTAATTCGAAAATTGATGGCTCTGCCTGATTGGCCGATGTAAAAAGCGCTACAGTTCATGCATGAAATTTTATAAGCACCACTTTTTTCCAAATTATTTATTTCTGTTTTATTATTAACTAAAAAAGTATTCAAGTTAACTTTATTTACTTTTATTGAAGCTAAATCTAGTTTTCTTAGTATATTCTTAATTTTACAGCTAGTTCCTTTAACATAATTTAGAAAACAACATTTTTTATTATCAGAAATAACAGTTTTTTGGTTAAACAACAAATTTTGTATATGTAGTCTTTGCTTCTTAGTTAACATAAAATTAATTAGTTTTGGTGGGAAATTATTTTCAAGAGCTATTTGTTTAATAATGATTAGTTATTTATTATAACTTTCTGTGGACAAAGGTATATTAATTAATCTAAAAAGTAGACTTTGAGAGGCTGTGTGATTTATTCTCGTTGATTGATTTGAGTCAAAAGGGATTATATTACTAGTAGTTGTAGGTTTTCTATAGATCTCGAAGTTTAAACAATTTTTGTTTCAAATGATTGTTAGACAAAGAAAATTAAATTTTTTATCTGACGTAAACTGAATATTATTATCAAATGAGTTAAGGAGTTTTAAGAAATGATTTAGTTGTCTTATGGTACCTTTCCAGACACAGAAAACGTCGTCGACATATCTGTTCCGCATAGTTACATTTTTTAATTTGTGTATAGATTTGTTCTTTAAATTTGAAATAACTTTGTGGGAAAAGAGAAGACAAAATTTAGGCGAACACCTAAAGTTTATTTATTCACTTCGAGCTACATATAAGATTCCATAACTGGATTTTTGATGCTATTACCTATGAGATCATTGAAGAAGTTAAGCTACTGGCAATAAAACATTATCAAAACCAAATCAAGATGGTGTTTCACAATAAATGCGATATAAACAGTATTTCTGTTTCTGTTATTTAAGCACATGCAGGTAAGAAAATCTGTGTGCTCAATTCAGACGTCCGTTTGTGCTCAGTTCATGCTTTTTAATCGTTTTTGTGCTCAATTCAAGTGCACCGTTCTGATCTGCCATTTTTTTAATTTCTTACTGGGACCATTTTTTTCTGATTAACTAACTCTATGGATTAATGAATAAAAAACACTTTTTCGAATTTCACAGTTTATTGTTTATCACTTGACAATATTGTTTCGCTATACTGTAGCTTCTTCGGAAGTTATATCTAGACTTATGCTTATGCTATTACGAATATTATTCGCTTATATTCTAACCGTTCCAGGAGGGGGTGGGAAATGAAATAAATTTAGTAATGGAGAATTGTTGACTTCAGTTTGTTCATTAATAATATTAGGGCTGTATTTGTTTTTATTTATCTCTAATTCTTCTAATAATTTTAGTCTATATGAAATATTTTCTGTATGTATTATTCTAAAATCTTTATTAAACGTATGTTTATTATCGTTTAAGTGTTTTGCATAATTGGAATCTGCTTTATTGTTATTATAAGATCTGTAATGTTCATTGATTCTGATTTTAAAGTTTCTAGATGTTTTACCAATATAGAATTTATCACAAGAATTACATATTAATTTGTATACGCCTGATTTGTAATCATTATTGATTTTGTCTTTATTATTTCTTATGTGTTTTCCTAATTTATTGTTGGTTTTATATGTAATATTAATTTTGAATTTACTCAGTGCAAATTGATTAAGGCTTTCGCGGCCAGTTGTTCCTGTAGGAAGCAATTCCAACCGACGACGGCCTGTACACCCGAAGAATGACAACATCATTACTCAGTGCAGTTTTTAAGTTTTTCGAAATTGGGCCCATGAATGTAATACTGTTGAATTTTTTTATTTCTTGCTGTACAGGATGTATATTTTGAATGGTTTCTTTGTATTTAATTTTCTTTAATAAGTTATTTATTATATTTGGGTTATACCCGTTGTTAATGGCGATAGTTTTAATTATATTGAATTCTGTTTGATAATTTTCTGTGTTCATTGGTACTTTTATTAATCTGTATAACATACTGTAGTAAGCGGCATATTTTTGTTGATATGGATGACATGAACTATTATAAGAGTGCGATATAAATTATTTCAATCTTATAACATTATTGTTTAATTGTACTATTATGTGGATAACTTTTTACGATTTATTGATAAGGAATATTGGGTTTTTTCTAGTTCGGGGGTTCTGTTTCGCCGTACCATTACTACATCTAACATGGTGGTAGCTACTAGCTACGCCCCTGTTTTTCACTGATGTTAAATCATTAAATTCAAGGTTTCATCTTTTGCAACCGCCTTTTTTACGACTTCCTTCTAAACACGACAGGTTTCTTGTAATAGCTGCAATTAGGAGTGCGTTTTAAATGAAGGCTTCTTTTTCATTAAAACTTGACAATTTCATTATTTAACGTTTTTGTCTCCCTCACATAACCTTGCTAAATTACCGCACTTTTCCGTGTCAAATACGCCGAATTTATTAGGAACCTAGTTTTATAAACTGAATCATACCATCACGCACCCACTAGACACGCACAGGCGTACGTAACGCTGAATTGGATAATCAATTGAAGGAAAAGGGAAAGAAATAATCACTTAAAATTTCCTAATTTAGATCGGTCAATTTGTTTGTTAAGCCAGGCGTTTTGTGGAAATTAGTTACGAAAACCCTTTTGGTTTTTTTTCCAGTTTAAAAATATTTAAGTTAGCATGTCCAATTTTTTTATCATTCTAGATCATGTAGTATAACACTAAAACATGGGGAGTAGCCGAAGGTGCCACCAAATTATACCTGATCAAGAAAAGGTACAACCGATCTTGCCACTGACCAAAAAGGGTCTTTGGAAAGGTACAACCTATTGTGCCACTAACACCTACATAATAGGTAGAAATTATTCTAATGAGAAAGGAAAATACTTTATTGATATTTTATGGCATTTATTTAACAGTAATTAATAAGGCATTATAAATACATACTTATACATATGTCAGTCAACAATTTTTTCAACATAAATATGATACACATTTTATATAGTCGATGTTCGATATTGTTTTGTTTTTATATTTTTTCACACAATTCCATTATAGTTTTCACTTTACTTCTTAAAACAAAAGAATACCCTTTTAAAGATTTCCTCTCCACGAAAAAAAAAAATCTATCCAAATGAAGTTTTTGTAGACTTTGGATAGAAGTTTACATCAAAATCCTTTAAAATTTTGGATTTTAACAGGTTAAATAATTTTTCGTATGTTTGTTATTGTTTATTTCTCAATAAACAATATATGTAAGGCACATAGTTACCATTTCCATATCCATAACCTGTTTTTAAGTTACTTAATCCTTACTTATGATATAATTGTAAATAATTACTCATATCAATATTATCACCGGATAATTATAATTACCTTATCAGGTAGGTGAGCACCTTTTTCTCTGGTGGCAAGATTGGATGTTTACTTTTAAAACCCCAATTTTGTAGCAGGCAGATCTTTATTTTTAGTGACAACTTAGGTCCTACCGTGAGAGACAGGATTTCAGTTAGGGGCGGGTCATTTTTGTCTGATTTTACCCATCTTATAAAATTTAATTTTAATTTATTATTCATGTAACACATTCATTTGAATAAACTATGACTGGCTAAAGCGATCAACAATATAATGCTATTTTATCTAATGTACGTATTTCGCATATAACAATTATATAAAACAGAAGTAAATAATATAGTGACTAATATTAAGCAGCTGTCGATTCTGGGATATGCTGAGGGTAGCAAAATCAAGAAGAGGTAGTTACCAACAGTTAAAAACAAAAGAACAACGGGACTATCAACACATTTGCGTATTTCTGACGTGAAATTGTCAGCAAATATAAAGTAGTTTCTATTAGAGAAACAGAAAAAAGTCACAAAGAGAAAACTAGTTTGTAGGAAAAACGTATCTTGATCTGTGAAGAGCGTTAGAAATTTTTGATTTTTAAACTATTAATACACTAGCCAAAAACATCAAAAACAACAAAGATAAAACATCTAAAAACAGTAAGTCAGGAGTTTACAAATTAGAATGTGGGTCATGTGACAAATTTTACATAGGGCAAACGGGGAGATCATTTGAAAAACGTATAAATGAACATATGAATTAATTTAAACAACTTAAAAATAATTCTCATTATGCATCACATTTATATTTAATGACGAATGTACTATTTTACACACTGAAAGCAAAAGCTATAAACTCAATTTACTAGAAAGCATGGAAATTAATAAATATAAATATAAAAATGTACTTTTAAATGAATAATTGGAAACAAATAATTCACCACTACTAAATTTACACTTTACACCCCCACTTTAGCTATGTAACCTGATAAATAAATAGAATAAGCATGTGTTGATTTTAAGAACTTATGTATCTTCTGATGAAGCGACAAAGTGGCGAAACAATTGTCAAGATAATTAAAAAGTGTGAAAGTTTAAAGTGTTCTATTTATTATAAATTACTTTAATGCCATTTTTTTATCGATAAAAATTTTGTAGGCATCTGTGGCCCTAGGACTTTTCCCCTTTTGTGAACCCGTTCTGACCAAATCCATTCCTGCTTCTGATATCTGATAATTAATCAACCACATGGCGGACAGTGACCTCGGTATAGGCAAGTTGTACATAGGTAGGTGGTAGGTACCTGCTTGTCTATGTATCGTTGAATGAAAGTTGGAACGACATAGACACGATTCAACTTGCATGTCGGTTGCATTATAAGGAAGACAATCTTATGCCGGCAGAATAGACAAGTACGTGTTTTTTTTTTACACGTCGTATTATTGTATGTATAATCGTCGTCGATACTTTGAAAATCGCCCACGTAATGTTCCGCACTTTTTTTAGAACGTTACAAACGTTTTATGTCGTGTCTATCTATTTGTAAGTGGCGGTATGAGAATAATTAATAAACCAAATATAGGTTTGGCTTAGTTACTTCTTCGAGGCGTTCGAACGCCTAACGAACACGTTCGTATGCATGTGACGATCTTCATGGCGATATGTCAATTGAAATTGAACAGTTTATAAATAAATAATTGAGGATGAGAAGCGAGCATTTTAAATAATGTACCGAACGGTGAAAGAAATCCAAATTTATTTACAGTCAACTAACTCCCTCTGATGGTAAAACCAATTGATATTTGCCAGGGAAAAACTAACTATAAAGAACGAAATAGTCTTTTGAAAAACTGTAAACTTTAACGTTAACGTGCATAATTAGCGGATGCTTAATGTGGGATGCATAAATAGCTCTATCTGCTCTCTGCACTACTGACTGCCTTATTTCTGCCAAAGTAGAAGTAAATCCTCAGCTTAATTTGGAATAGCTACTTCTGGGTGGGAATTTAACTTCACATATCATTGCATGAATTTTGAGCTTTTGCAAATTTTTGAAATCTTAAACGTTGATGTTAAATACAGAGCTGTTAAATACAAAGCCCTTAGCCCAAAGCCACCACATTGGGTATTTGAAACCTCAATTACATTTTAATATTTAAACATTTTGAGTTACAAATTGCTTTGAAAAGTAATTATGAGTTTAAAGTGAGAGAGTTTCAAGCAATTTCAAGATTGATGCTGGTGGCGGGAAGTCTTTCCGACCTACACTGTAGTACAAAGCCGGAGGGTAGGGCGTAATGCCCTCTTCATCCTCCTTTCAAGAATCGTGGGAATGGGTGGATGGTGTGGTTAGAGAGAGAAAGATGAAACGGACGAAACGAAGACAGAAGAGAAGTGAAAGATTATCTGCGGAATATCACTGCCCCAGCATCTGCCCAAATGATCCAAGGAAACCACAGAAAACTTGGACCAGAACAATTAGACCCGAAATCGAATTGGTAACCTCCCGAATGCTAAGCAATAATCTAAACCACTAGACCACGCCGCTCCGTAAAGTAGAATTGAAAGGACTGAAAGCACATTTCGAAGCACAAAGCACCAAAGCATTGGCGACTTTGGTATAATGTAACTTGGATCTTAAAAGTCGCTAAATCTATTCGAGTTGCAGTTATGAGGGATCATTCTAATGTAAGGTATCCGGTTAGGGCTGTTCCCGCTGGAATCGTTTGAGTTAAAAGAAAATCTGACTTAGAAAGTTGCCTATATAGAAGAAGTCGATTTTAGTAATTATATCTTCGCGAAAGAACCCTTTTGTTATAAGTGATATCGTCTGGTCCAAGTTACTCAACCCATTAAGAAGTTTCAAAAGTTTTTGAAAACCAAATTAATAATATAGTTTCCTGTGGTCAACGATTAGCAATCTGATTTCAGATATTTTCGTAATACAATTCGAAGGGGGGGGGGAGCGAGATAGAATATTGTTTTAATTCCATCTTATCCAATGTTCAGTTATTATTCAGTAAATTTATATTTTATATTTATAATAACTTTCTATGAGATACTTGAGACAGTACCTATTCCTTTCAATTAGCACTATTGTGCTAATAATAATAGCCAAGAAACTACATAAGAAACGCTATTTTTGATGCACATGACATTTGTTTTTAATTAAAAGTGTTTTCGTGACAGTCAATTGTCGTTATAGTCTTCTTTATGTTGACATAATAGTATATGGGCAGTAAACATAGAATTTTTCTAATTAATGATGGATAACATGTAAAATCAAGGCTCTCTACTACATCCACACAACCATAAACTATATTACGGTATTGTGTTATATATGTATGTAAATGTTAAATTGTATTATGATCAGTGGTGGCTCGTGAGTGTTTTATATGAGTGAACATAGTCGTAGACCATTGATATAACCATATGTTATGTTTATTGCGATGAGAGAAATGGATCTTATTTTAACTTTTTATGTTTCATTCTGTTGTTAGTAAAGCACGTGATGAAAATGAAACGATTTGATTGTCAGCTGTTTCAAGCAGAGCGAGCATTTTTTATCGTACACGAAATTTCATCTTTATGTTTAGATCAGTTACCCTCAAGATACTCCAGCGAAACTCTCGAAATCTCCGTTTTCCGTTCGTAAAAGAACAAGTGTCTTAAATGTTCCTAAAAGTTCCTTACATCGCATAATGCGTGAAGATTTGCACCTTCATCCGTATAAGGTACAGTACGGAACTAAAACAGACTGGTGCTACCCACAGGCTTGAATTCGTTAATCAGATGATTGACCGATTTTTGTCCTTCAACACCATTTTGTTTTCAGATAAGGCACAGTTTCATCTTAATGATCATGTAAATAAACAGAATTTCAAGAAATACAAAATATAAAATTGTTTAAGAGTTTAACAAAAAACTTTTAATATATCACGACGAATCGTTTCACCTTACAAAGGCTTCATCAGGTGATGAAATGTACAAAAACTAGAAAATTACAGTAATATATACAATTATACAATCAAAGAGTGGGGGGGGGAATATTTAATAGGGGAGAATTGTTGATGTCTAACTGGTCATTAAGAATAAGTTTAGAATGGTTATATTTATTAATTTCGAAAGATTCGAGAAGATTTAATTTATAACCTTTATTTTGTTTGTGTAAAATCTTGATTTCAAAATTGGGTTGATGTTTTTCTTCGAATAGGTAGTTTGCATAAGTAGAAGTATTTCTTCATGTTCTTTTATCCTTTCACAAAACTTCCTTTCTGTCTGACCAATATAGACTTTCTTGGCAACTCCCACAGTTAAGCAAATAAACCCCTGAACCCGATGTCTTATCACTAGTATCCTTGTTATTTTTAAGTAAGTTTCCTAAAGTATTATTAGATTTAAAGGCAGTTTGGATGTTAAGTTTCTTAAGTTTTTTTGAAATTTCTTCTGTAAGTTTACCAAAATATCTAAATGGTATAGAAATAAGTCTATGAATCATAGAATGATAAGCGGCGATTTTATGAGAAAAAAGGGTGAAAGGAATTGTTATGTATTGTAGTATCCGCGTGTGTAGGTTTATGGTATATATTAAAATGATGTTTCTTGTTGACTAATGATATTGAAAGATCTAAGAAATTTAATGTTTTTTCCTGCTCTAGTTCTAAAGTGAATTTAATATTCTTCTGAATGTTATTGATTTGATTTAAGAAATTGTTTATTTGTCTAGTAGTACCATTGAAACAAACTATAATATCATCGACGTAGCGATACCAGTAAATTACGTTATTAAATAAGGGAAGTACAGCAATTTTCTGTTCTAGGAAATCCATGAATATGTCTGCGAGAAGAGGGCTAATGGGATTACCCATACTTAAACCTTCTGTTTGTAAATAGAAATCTTTATTAAAGGTACAATAATTTTGTGAAAGACATAACTGAAGTAATGAAATAATTTCGTCATTAATAACAACATTACGTTTATTTTGAATTAATTTGTTTTCTATAATATTAATGACTTCTTTAGGAGGAACATTGGTAAATAGATTAGTTACATCAAAAGATAATAGTATCGCATTATTAGGAATAATTAGATCGGAAATATTATTTATTAGTTCATAAGAATTTTTTATCGTGAATTTAGGTTTGAAATTAGTATATTTTATTATTTGATTTATGAGGAAAGTAGAAATATTTTTACAAAGTGCTTGAACGTAGGAAACAACAAAATATAAACATGAGAAGCCATTTTATTTGCCAAAAGTTGCTGTTATAGTGGCAAGTTGGGCGCGAATATTAATGAGTCCGTATTTTTTTCGAAAATCAAACAGGTCGCACAGTTACTATGAATTCTGATCGATGTGTAGCAATGGTTAGCAGCTTTTCCGTTCTAGTTTTACGGTATATTGCTGGTGTTAATCGTAACACGTAATTCCAGTACGATCAATACTCATATCACATGTCTAACACGTCTTTACTAGTTGTGATAAAGTGACATAAACTGGCCTGCATGTAGCTTTGACACCAAAGGGCCTTAAAATCCACGGTATACACCAAGAAACTTCGCTCTCTGGATCACTTAAAAGCAAATATCGGAGCAGGAATGACAGCGATCATAGAAAACACCTTACGTATTACCGAATAGTTATAGTTCTCACAAATTTTGCGTTACGTTTAGAAGAGCATTAGCAAAATAACCGAACACATTTAGGGGACATAATTATTAAAAAATAAATGCACAAGAATCGTACTTTGATAAAATGTAAATTTTGATTTACTAAACCCGTCCACTATTTTATTAACCAATTTTCGTTTTGAAAAACCTTTTGGGACACCTTGTATTATGTGTTTATTGTAATAAAGTCCGTGGGTTTGTCGATACAGCTTGCTGCTTGTGCTTACTGTAAGTTGATGATGTTTAAGATGAGAAACCGGTTCTTTCGTAGTAGCTACCGGTTGTATTTCGGTAGTGTTATAAGTGTATAACAGGTTCTTTGGTGGAGACAGATATTGATTGTCCATTACGTGTTGCATAATGGTATCCTATTGTGTGTTTTATAGCCCAGCCAAAATCATTTGATAATAGAAGACTCAATTCGTTCCAAAATATCTGCCGAAATAAAAGGATACTTTAAAAGGTTTCGATACAATATTTGACAAGGTTTTATACTGTAATACTAATATACATACATTAATATATTATGTACGTATGTATGCAAATAAGATTTAACGAAAACAACTTTCCAATGTCAGTTGTCAGACTGAAATAATATTTCGTTCTCACAAATTAAAGAAGTTGAACATATATGAATCTGAAAACTCACATTTTATTATATGCTTTTGTTTTCTCGAGTAGAAAAGATAGAACAGATGTAGGTACAAAACTAATAAAGAGTATATGGATGCATTAAATGTATTGTGCCTACTTGGTAGGACGCGTTCCAAATGTGAGATCTTTGATCTTAATATTTAGACGAATAAAGATTTTAATTCCTTCTTTTTTGATTATGTTCGAATATATGTTAGCGGAGGGTGGAATTTATGTTGGCAGAGGGTGGAATTTCCCTGTTCGCACCCCGAACACATATGGCCATATGGGACGCATCGAAGCAAAATACGGTTACGCAACAGGCACTTAACCAGAACGTTATTGACTAATGTATGAGATAGGGTAGAAATTAAGCTGTGAATGTTGTTAGTAAATAAATTGTGGAACTACCACCTCAGTCTGTTATTAATCATCTTTATATAAACTTTATATTGGTCTTTTACATATGTATATATTCATATTCCAAAAATAAGTAGACGTGTTTTTTTTAATCAGCCTCCTAAAGGTTAAAATTAAGTTAGTTTGTATATGTTATATCTTTATTTTATTAACTTAAAATAACATAAATTTATTATGCCGAACTAATCTGCAAATAGTCACGGGCAAATTGGTTGATATGTTGCAATATTAATAAACACTTTTAAATCCAACTATCGTCTTGGGGAGTGTTTCTTTGTTTAGTTGTAATTCAACTTATTAAAAATAATACTTCTGAATAAAACAACTAAACTGAAGATAATAAGTTTATTACTCAAGAACCAAAACACATCTGAGGGATGAATATCCCTGTACCAATATTTATAATTTCTTATTTTCATAAAGCCTAGTCACTATCGGTGAACTACGGCTGTTTACTTAATTTTGTGGGAAAATCTGTAAGAAAAGTTAATATAGTTAGATTATTATTATTTTTTTGGTTTATGAAATATTTAATATTAAAACTATGGTGGTGTTGTGATGAAACATGTTTAATATTTGAGAAATCAAAAAAGAACAGTAGATGTTCTCAAACTGAAGGCCTTCCCATGGGATCACCTCTTTCACCTAAATTGACTGATATATTCATGAATGATTTTGAAGAAAAATTGTTTAATAATCATCTAGCTAAAAACATCCATTTCTACAGCAGGTAGGTAGATGATATATTTTGTATTTGGTCAGGTAGTAGAAGACAGTTGGACAATTTTTTAAATATTTTAAATTCTATCAATAGCTAAATCTCATTTACGAAAGAAATTGAAGCTAATGGGCTATTAAATTTCCTGGACTTAAAAATCTCTTGTAATAATAATAAGTTAAAATATAATATTTATAGAAAGCCAACAACAACTGACACCATTATTCCGATTTGCTCTAACCAGTCATTCAGAATCAAATCATCAACATTTCATAACCTATTACATAGATTAATCAATATTCCTCTAGATGAACAAAACTATCAAACAGAATTAAATATTATAAAATATATAGCAATAAAGAACGGTTACAATGATACCTTAGTTACTAATCTTTTGAATAAAAGCTCAGAAACAAACTATTACAGTATTTATTCAGTGATTATTCCCCTAATAATAAACATAATATCAGTTTTTGTTCTATTAATTATATATAAAACAATCTAGTTCTAAAATAGTAAAAAGACTTAGTAAATTCAATATTAATGCAATAGAGAGCAATAAAACAATTTAGGAACTCTTCTATTAAATAACAAACGTAAATTAAGCAACGGCCAAAAAAATTGCAACGATTGTAATGCAATCTCCTTAGGCCAAACTGGTCGTTCTTTAGACACCCGTTTAAAAGAACATATAAATAACACAATGAAGAAGACATGTAACACAGGTCTCTCAGAACATTATTTTAATAATAACCATAATATAAATGTCAATATTAAGTTAATACACATTCAAGAAATTAAATTTATTGGAATTTTTTGAAATTAAGAATGCCCAGAAACTAAACAAAAACATGGTTAATACTCACACAGAATTGTTTGTTCAGAATACACCTCTCTTATTAAACTTGTAATAATTATGGGAAATTTTATGTATGTATGTTAATTAGGTTTTCGCTTTTAGGATAGGTATTTAAATAGAATCTCGTTATAATGTAACTTTAGTATTGCCAATGTACTCTTGAAAATGGCTTGTTAGTTGAAACAATTGTCGAGTGAATAATAAAAACTCTTGTAGAAATATCTACTGTTCTTTATTGATTTCTCAAATATGAAATGCTTATATCTAACATATACTCACAGGGTGGAAATTTAAACCGATCGGTGGAGGGGAAGCAAGCAAATTGTATGTGAAGGAGATTATTTTTAAACATTATTACGTAAAAGCGAACTTTATTATTAGTTTATAAAATCTTCTTTGAACAGGTAATCGAATAGGCCTCAGTGTTGAAACGCGTGTTAGGTTACTAAACATTTTATGTGGAATTTCGGATCGATTTGGTTTTCTTGAACCTTCAAAGTTACTTAACAGTTTGTTTGTATTAACTTGGAGTATTTTATTTGGTCAACTTACTTTACAAATTCAGTTTTCCGAATGGAAACGACAACGATAACAGTTTACTTGAATTCAATTATTTTTATTAATCAAATGTTATTTGTCGACTCCTTTTAATTATATAAATTCCCCAGTTGTTTCCGCTTTTCAGTGAAACATCGTAGCAAAACCACTCCGTTAATTTACATGGGTTAATTACTGTTCCACCCTAATGACGTTCGACTTGGTGATTAAGTAAAAGTTCCCGAGCCGTTTCTGTTCATCCTCCATCCGCCGAAAATAACACGAACCGCACGGTATAAAATGCGTATCTACGTAGGTGGTTGTGGCATTAAAGTAAACAACTTCCTTCTAGCTTCTATTCGTTTTCTTTTACGTTCATTATCAGCACCGAAAGTCAAGATAACTAAAGCGAGAGGGTAACAAACAGACTTGCGCATTTTTCGTTTGTCACAAACGCCAAGGGTCTCAGCTGTCTTTCAAAATCAAACGGCGTACTAGGTATATGTATAGTATGCAATAGATTGCACGTTTTCAGAGGGTAGCAGCAGGAGGGAGGCCGTGGTAATAACCATTATGGTCCATAACTTAGGTTCAGGATGCTCACCAATCCCCTCGTCGAAGTCAGAGCAATGACAACGTTACGGACAAAGAGCAATTCACGTCGTAGAACGTGGATGCAGAAGAAGAAGGATCAGAGAAGAGAAGAAGATTAAGCCTGACCCGGGCATGCTCAGTAGTGTTGTTCTTTGTTCACAATTCAGGATGCTGAAACTGAGTTCGAATAATAGAATGCGGGACCACGGCTTGTAAATCATGTCACAACAAAGAAGCGAGAACCAACTCGTCGTCCCGTCCCTCCTATACATATAACGCCGTCAGCGCAGCGTCCTGTTTGGATTTAATGAGCGAGGGGTGAACGAAGGGTTGAAGAAGGAAGTGTGCCGTTTAAAAATGAATTCATATATTTTTGGAAGTTTCGGGAAGTTCTAGATGAGTTTGTTACCGAGTTTGTGAAATACCGAACAAGACAAGGTTGATAAAATGCGTAGGATTTTACATGATGATTTCCTTTAATGAGAACGCCTATTGTTTTACCTCCTTCTCCAGTTTGCAAAATTTGCATATATCTATCTATCTATCTATCTCTGTAATATTAATTAAAAATTAAAATTTAAATCAAACAAACTTGGGAATTTCACTTAAAACTTTATTAAAATTCGATACGTATTTCACCTTATAAGGGCATCTTCAGGAGTAACAATATTACTTAGAAAAAAACACAAGTTGGATAGTTTCACTAATTTATTGGCTAACTCGACAATATTGTTTCGGTCCACATCACGAGTATATTGTGTACTATACTCAATCACAATATACTATCCATGTGGACCGAAACAATATTGTCGGGTTAGCCAATAAATTAGTGAAACTATCCAACTTGTGTTTTTTCTAAGTGAATTTACATCATGTTTCACAATCATTGATCAAATGAAAGTCTTAATAGCGTAACAAAATTATACTGAGTAACAAACAGCAAATAAATTAATTTATAGTGCATCCTAAGAGGGTGGGGGTTGAACAATATTTGCATCCAATAGGGGATTGTTGCCAAAGTCTAGTTGCTTATTGGTAATGTTTTTATTATCTTTTTTAGCGTTTTCTATTTCTAAGACTTTATACCTATCTATCTACCAATTTTAGAAATAGAAAAAGCTAAAAAAGAAAATAAAAATATTACCAACGAGCAACTAGATTTTAATTTTAATTTGCGTAAATCTAAGTGTTGCAGTTGTTGCTACTAGAAAACAAATCTTAGGTACATATAGTTTGGTATTTATGTCTGTTTATTTCCAACAACGAAAGATTTTCTTTGTCAAAACGAATTCTGAGTAAATACTTATGTTTACGACATTCTAGCACAGGTAAATAGCACCGTTTACCCATATGTTATTTACGCAAAACTTCTTTATTTTATCATTTTAGAATTGTAAATCGTTCATATGGAAAAATTAGAGTTTTCATGTTTTTACTTGGTTCGCCATAGAGATGTTGAGTTGTGTTATTTTTTCCATTTTACAAATTTTGTTGCTTTTTTTACTAAAATACGCTGCATGCAACAAAATATATTTTGGGCAAACAGACAGGAAAATAAAGGAACTAACAGGCGGACTAAAAAGTTCGTAGGCTAGCATAGAAAAAAATATTTTTTTTTTAGAATTTCATTTTATTATTCAATATAGCTTCCTTCGAGGGCGAAACAACGATTATAGCGGTCATACAATTTTTCGATACCATTTTTATAATACGATTTGTCTTTATCTTCAAAATAGGCTTCAGTTTCGGCGATTACCTCTTCATCGGCGCGAAATTTCTGTCCAGCGAGCATCCTCTTGAGGTCTAAGAACAGAAAAAAGTCGTTGGGGGCCAGATCTGAAGAGTACGGTGGATGCAAAAGCATTGATTTGTGACACGGTGCATTGTCCTGATGAAACTTTTTTTCACTTTCTTTTTCTTCAAATGAGGCCGCTTTTCCGCGATTTCGTCTTTTAAACGCTCCAATAACGCTACGTAATAGTCGCTGTTTATGGTTTTCTCCTTTTTAAGATAGTCAATGAATATTATACCATGAGCATCCCAGAATACTGAATAAAGATGCCATAACCTTGCCAGCCAATTTTTGCGTCTTTCCCCGCTTTGGAGTCGGTTCATCACGTGCAGTCCACTCGGCTGACTGTCGATTGGACTTCGGTGTGAAATTATAGAGCTATATTTCATCCATCGTCACATATCGACGCAAAAATTCGGATTTATTACGATTGAACAGCTCCATGCTCCAAACACTGCTTAGAATCATCGATCCGTTGTTGTTTTTGGTCGATTGTCGATTGTGAGCTCGCGCTGCACCCACTTTGAACAGAGTTTTCGTATTTCCAAATATTCATTCACGACATGACCATGACCAACACGTTCCTTTGATATCTTTAGGGTCTCAGCTGAGCTATCTCAGTAAACTTCACTTTTCGGTTATCAAAAATTATTTTGTGGACTTTTTTGATGTTTTCGTCGGTAACAGCCTCTTTGGGGCGTCCACTGCGTGCATCGTCCTCCGTACTCATTTCGCCTCGTTTAAATTTAGCAAACCACTTTTCTACGGTTAATTTTCCTTGTGCAAAGTCCGAATAATGTTTATCAAGCCAAGCGTTGGTTTCAATAGAATTTTTATTTCGCCAAAAAGCAATGCTTTATTAACACACGAATCTCCTTTTTATCTATTTTTTCAATGTAACAAAAGTTCTTTCACTAAAAATGCTATAACTCAGATACTAATATTGCAACAGCTGTCACATTTATACACGCGTCTTTTGAAGGTTAGGGCTAACTAAAAATCACATGGATTTGATACTAGTAACGCCATCTATGGGTCAGTCTACGAACCTTTCAGTCCGCCTGTATATACGGAAGATATCAATTCTTATAAAAAGACAAAATAAATTCGAATTACGCACAAAATCTTACCGAAAACCACAACGGTCCAAGACCAATTAGCAAAATAGTTTAAAATTTATTGAAACTTTTTGCTGTCTTTTTTTTAAATGTAAATCCAGAGTTTCTTTGTTCGACTTCTGACGTTTTCCCTATTATTAAATTCTTAAATTAAATGCTTCTTTTCTATTTATAATACAAATTCAATTTGGTTATCAGCTGGAAAAATGATATTAAACGATTTTGTTATACCCTTGCTTAGTGTCACTTTCAGTTTAATTGGATAGTAACAGTGCATAACAACTGCGAAGTTCCTCGTTATCAGTTTGATTAGTCAATTAGTAGACTTCCGCTTCCGGCAAAAAATGACATTTACAAATATTGCCGTTTAATTATTATTTATCTTAAATTGTCATTCTCGGTACGGTGAAGAATTTCGCACATTTTCTTATGACAAATAGAATGCATATTTAAAGGTGATGAAACGCCTTACGTCACAATTTAAAAGTTCATTGCTTTTCCTTTGACATATTTTTTTGTTTAATTTTAATTTTTATAATGTGACAACATTCAGATGCGTAAAAACTGGTAATATTATTGAGCTGCTATTTTAAATACAATGCAGGAATTTTGAAAATTAGTTTGAAGATAACAGGCGGGCTGAAAAGTTCCTAGACTAGCATAGAAAATTTTTTTTTTTTTTTGATAGAATTTGATTTTATTATTCAATATAGTCCCTTCGAGGGAGATACAACGATTATAGCGGTCATAAAATATTTCGATATCATTTTTATAAGTAACATATTTATAATAATTTGCTGGTGCAATTAAGTATTTCTAATGTCTAAGATCGAAGTCATTCTTCTTTATAATAAAAAAAAAACAACTAATTATTTTGATTAAAAAATACGTGATGCAGTAATTATTGCGTTAATTTTTTAATTTAATTTGCTCTTTACGTATCGTGTTTTCCCAGCGATAATTATGAATAGGTAATATATTATTACTTATTAAAACTATTAACAACCCGGCGGTTTTTACGGTAGCAAAATTATAATTTACTTCATTATAAGTGGATAGTTACATTTAACGTGGTCGTACATGCAATTATAAATAATTAAAAAACTAGATAATGACAATTATAGCATTTTGAACAACTTTCTGAAATTTTTCACTCTTATCTGTTGCTAATGGTCCCGTGTTTTACCTACATTCATCCAAGCGTTTCTTTGTTTTAAGTATTAACTAGTCATAAACACAGGAAAACTTTCACTTAAATGCAAATAAGTCTCTTTTTGAACAATTACGTATAAACATGTGCAAGGTGGTGAAAATGAATTTTAAAAAGAATAGAGCTGACAGAATAATTTATTACCAAAAATGTTATCAAATATTTGCAATAAAATGAACTAAATAAAGATCGTGCACCTATGACGTGTGCATGCCATGGGGGTTTCAGATATTAATATAGGATCTTAAAAAAAAAAAAAAATTAACTGAAGGTACTTATCACTACTTACTTTCAAGATTTCGTCAGAAGATTGGGTGTCCATAACATATACACTACAGGTAAAAGTTTAACCGATCATGGGGAGATTCTATTACATGTATATCAAATGTATGAAATATTGGTAGGGTTTCGATAATGTTCTTTTAGTCCGTTGATTTGATCACTGCTTTTTACGTCTGAGAGAAATAAAATTGTTATTCTCTGGTAAATAAAGTATGTAACAATTCTAATAAATAGTTACAAGGAAATTAATAATAATAAAAACTATAAAAACATCATAAAAAAGATAAGTTAATAGGTACTTCCTTTGAACTACTATATAAGGGGCTCAACTAGACTACCACATTGTGCCCTAAAACTCTTAACGAGAGATATTAATTATTGAATTAATTTATACCCACTATAGATTACCTCATACAATGACAACAGTAACAAAAAGTTTCCCCTATGTATTTAAAATTTACCCCTACTGGAAATTCTTCAAATATTTCATTCTTAACGAATGTTTTCCAACACTTCATCTGGAGTATTGTTTGTCGCTGAGACTATTTTTGCACGAAGCTCATCCTCATTATAGGTACAGACATTTGAATAATGCTTAATGAGAAATGGGAACTGCGTATTGTGATACCCAATGATTTTCTACTAGGTAACTTGTTAAGGGGATTATTCTTAGCATTTTACAAAATAGGTTAAACTTTTACCTGTAAAATAGGTATTTTCCTTTGAAGAGTTGAAGATTCTCATTCATGTAAACATTAACTAATGTAATTTCATTCAAGAAAAAAGCTAGAAAAATTCATAAAAGTTTAGTACCCACGAGATTAGTAATAATTGGACTTAACAGAGACAAATTATTGTAAAGCAAGTTTTTATCAGATTTATTTCACATGAATTACGAGTAAACATTACAGAAACAGTCTTCACCATTACTACCAGATCACTGTGAAGTTGGAGCATCTAGAAAGTAGACGTTTTAGACTTTTCGTTCTTTTGTATTCTAAATACCATAGAACTGAGACCACATTCGCACAACAGACCACTACATTATACATCAATCTTGCACTTGTTTATAATCTATTTTAGCATATATACAAAAGGTGAAATCTTGGGACGTTGCGCTTATGTAAAAAAAATATTAAATTCATAAATATATAGTTTGAATAGTATACACAGTTGGTTTTTTGTGAAACATTTTATAAATAAAGGAAATAAATAATACTGCCTTCTTGTTACACACTTTTAATTTTATTAAATCTCGACAATTGTTTCGGCTAAGAGTAAGATGTTACACTCTCTTGAGAAAGGCTGAAATCAACCGAAACAATTGTCGAGATTTAATAAAATTTCAAGTGTGAAACAAAAAAGCAGTAGTATTTATTTCCTTTCTTTACTTATAAATATATGTTAATTTCCAATAAATTGTTAAAATGTTGAAAAAACGGTTTCGACCCATCGGGTCTCATCAGGTGGGCGCTGGCAGAAAGGCCGGTCGTGGGTGTGGCTTTCGGTTCGTTGCGCCTACTTGGTAGGACGCGTTCAAAATGTGAGATCATTGATCTTAAAATTTAGACGAATAATTATTTCAATTCCTTCTTTTTTGAATATGTCATATTTTCGTCTAGGAATCCATCGGAATCAACAGTGCAATTCAATGCCGGTAGGGGTATTAGCCCTCGGAGTAGTTGTCTCTGTTGATTCCATATTTATATTTATATTTAAAAAATCATAAGTTTATTTGCTCTACATTAAAACTTTCTCATTGAACTAATTATCAATGTTGGTCGAATAGTTTTCAACAGAACCTCCTTGTTTAGAGGAACTGCGATATTCGGCACTGCCTTTCTTAAAAATTTAATGATGTTTTTAAAGAAACAAATTTGTTTTTCTTCCGTATACCAAAATAAAGCTACATCCAACTAATGACATCAAATATTCTTCAGTAGGCCTTAAATATTCATTAAGTAAAAGTTCCCTGGAGTTGTTTGCTACTTCGTAAATATCTTATGGATTTCTTGGACTATTTTTAGATTTCGTTAATTTAGTAGCGTATTTTTTTTAAATTCTGGGTACAAAAAAGGGTACTGTCATTTTACACCAATTTCTCTTTCTAAGATTTTAAAACCTTGTGAAACATTTTTTAACCATAAAAGAATAAAAGGCTTGTTAATGATCCCTTTGTTATAGTATTACACTACCATTATTTGATAGTGATCTTTTTCAATAGTACAGAGATATTATACTCGTACTAAGAGTTCGATGCAAGTAGGTTAGGTTAGGTTAGGTTGTTATATTCATAGAGGTAGTCCTGTCCAGTCCTCTATATAGCAGTGTTATGTGAGATGAAAAATGATGATACTGTCTTTATTTTTGTTTAGCAATGCTCATAATTGACAATTATGGCTGACCATCTATTGAAAATGCACAAAATAAAAAGAGACGGACGATGTATCTTCATATTATGTTTCTGTCGATTGACATAACACATTTCTGATGGCTTGTCTATTCTAATTCTATTATCTCTATGATTATATTAGATTAAATTAGAATATATTATATTAAGTTAGGTTAAATAACCTAAAAACACATAAAATTTTATTTAATCTACTAAATGGGTCTTTATTTGTCAATAGCGGAAATCAAAGTTGTCATGTTCATACAGAAAAGACAATAAAAATTAAAAAAGATGCGTATTTTTAGAGATCGAAGTTTGACTCATATCAGAGATATTTTTTGCTTTCCTGAAATTTAACCGCTATAATACGGTATATTTTCACAGATCGCATCCTAAATATCTTTTCAATACTAAATTAAAAAAAATATTTACATTAATCACTTTATAATGTGTAAATATTATTAAAGTAAGAGTGAATAAAATTTCCAATCGAGATGACGTAATAAATATACTAATTTTTGCTTTACTTTAACATGTTCCGATTGAAATAATACGGGGAAACTAAAGAAACTATTAAGAATTAATATGTGAGAAACAAACAGATAATGTCAGAACGTACTTTGTAAACAAATAATTAGTCCCTCAGTTTTTTGTAAGAAGTTGTTCTTACTACGTTCATTATTTCTCTCGTTGGCTGGTAATGTGGTATAAAAGTCTTTTCTAGTCAGTACCAATGTTACTACTTCTAATTTCGATCTAGGCAATTTGGAAGTAGTGGTAGTTTCAAAAGCGGCTAACAAAACGTTCAGCCGGATTATTTATTTATTATATAATATAAATATGAATATAGAATCAACAGAAACAACTACTCTGAGGGCTAATATCCCTACCTGCATTGAATTACACTATTGATTCCGATGGATTCATAGACGAAGATATAACATGTTATATTTGAAATTTAGACGAAAAAGGATTTTAATGCCTTCTTTTTTTTAAAATATATTATATTGTAACGAGTGCGTGTTTGCTTGTGTGCGTTCGAGTGCCCATGTATGTGAGCGATCCGGTTGCGGCCGAGCCGCGACGTGTATATCGTAACCACAAGTGTGTGTGTAATAACTGAGGACATGTTAATGTATTTGTGTTTCGCGGAAACTTGTTCGATATTTCGGCGAAAAATAAAATGGTCCCGACTTTTCTATGTTTCTCGGGAGTCTCGGAAATTTAACGGAACAGTATATAAGCGGAAAGACGATCGCCGAGGACAGTTCAGATATAAATTGACGGTCGTGAAAATAAGGTGAGAAATAAATCGAGACGCGTAGTAAATAAATAGAAAAGTAAGAAGTGTTATACAGACAGTAACTGTACATAAATAAATAGTGTAATTGGTAGTAACGTTAATTATTGTAACGTTCGGGGGTTCAACGATCAAAACTCGAAGACTTTTAATCAGGAACAACAATTTATTTATACTAATATTAATTAACTTACTAACTCTTCACGACTATCAATTTATATCTACACTCTTCACGACCATCAATTTATATCTACACACTGAACTTCTGAACTGAACTGGACTAAACTGAACTCGGCGATCGTCTTTCGACTTATATACTGTTCCGTTAAATTTCTGGAACACTCCCGAGAAACATAGAAAAGTCGGGACCATTTTATTTTTCTCCGAAATATCGAACAAGTTTCCACTAACATGTCCTCAGTTATTACACACACTTGCATTTACGATATACACGTCGCGGCTCGGCTGCGCCGGCTCGCTCTCATACATGAGTACTTGAACGCACACAAGCAAACACGCACTCGTTACATTATTATTAGTATAAATAAATTGTTGTTTGTTTAAAAGTCTTCGAGTTTAATTGTCGAACCCCCGAACGTTACAATATAATATAGCAGCCGCTTATACCTGTTAGTACATATATTTTATATATAAATAAAAAGCACATAGATCAAAAGTTTTGCAATCAATCTTGGGATCGTACCGTCGCACAATGTACAAATTTCGACTCAGTTTAGACTTGAACGATTAAAGGTTTATTAAACTAATGAAGTCTTCCGGGACATATTTACCATCCTTTTCACAAAAAAATTGGAACGTACGTTGATAGGGTCCTCTCCTTTTGCAGTCTTAGTCTTTGACCTATCGACCTGTAGTTTTGCACCATCGACGAATACACAACGGATTCTTCTGTGTTCCAGAATTAAGATTTCCAAATGATGGAAACTGCTGGGACATTCTGTGTGATGATGAAAACATACAGTAGCAAGGGGGTCACACCATGCTTGCGTATTCCAGAGTACGGTCGAAATATGTTTTCAGGATGGATTCAACAAATTGACCATTCATTGTGCCCATGGCTTTTGTCAAAAAGTACCTATAACATTCTGGTAACCTTTTTTGTGGCGGATATCACTTGTTTCCTGTCATGATGACACCGAAGACGGTTGTTGCTCTATGGTGGAGTTGATTCGATTGATTGCTACATACACACTAGAACAATTTGTTTATATTGCAACTGTTTTGTTGTCACTTTCTCTTTTATCTCGTATGTGCCTTTTATTACCAATGTTACCTATTATTTATCCTTTCTTAATTGGACTGTTTCATGACCCACGACCCACTGATCCAATTAAACTATACTGCTAATATTTTCTGTGTTATTTTTGATTTGTAGGTTTTTCTGAAGACAATAAAACGTTTGGATCTAACATAATACACCGCCTGTCCATTTTCGTTAATGAGACCAGTTTCGTTTCCTGCTATTAATTAAAAGAGTAATACGATATATTCGCATATATGTAATGTATATGTATGTATATATGTGGATGTGTATTAGAGACATTTTCTGTGTATTCGATTACCGTTCGTCATACATACATGTATAGGCAGTTTCGTTTATACCATCAGAGGAGAGTTGCCGTATTAATTAATTTGTGCTAGACGGCGCACATTCAAGTTGGCCATAAATATGTCACTTAGTATGTTATATCGTCTTCATTTATTGCTTCCTTATTTTTTGTGTTTGTGGTGTTAAACTACCAGTCAAGGCTTCTGTTAGCAAAATGTTACTTACTCACTTTTTACAAGGCATGTTTTTTAAGTAAGTACCGTTTTGAAATTAATAAAGAACGTGCAAAGATATCTTAATAATTTTATTTTTACATGAAAGCCTGTACCTTAATATACTTTTCTACACAATTTCCTTCAATACTGAGGTATTTGTCATAACGTTTGACCAGTTTTTGAATACCCTTCTCATTGAACTCTGCCGCCTAACTGTTAACCACTGCATCACAACTGTTTTGACTTTGAAAACGCTAACTGCCCAGATGTTTCTTCAAGTGCAGGAACAAATGGTAGTCACTGGGCGCCAGATCAGGGCGGTACGGAGTATGGTCTAGAGTTTCCCAGTGAACAATCAAAAGATGTGATGAGATCTTTGGTCCTATTAGCCACATGCGGATGGGAATTGTCATGCATATTTGTGCGGCCATCTTTAAATGCTCTCACCCACTTCCTTACCACCTTACTATTCCATCACTCGTAATGTTTTGTCCGTAAACTGCACAAATGTTAGATCTCACGATGAATATCAATCGATTTTAGTCTTTTAGCACTAAGGAATCGTATAACAGCCCAGACTTCACAGTCGGCCGGACTCACGATTATCGGAGGCATCTTAAACATTCAGTAAACAACGTAAACAAAGGCGAATCAGACTGTAATGGCGTCAGTGCGCAGGTGATATAGGTACTCAGTGAGTATGCGCGGAACGCTGACCGCAGCGCTGCGGAGGCAGAATTTCAAAACGGTACTTACTTAAAAAACATGCCTCGTATTTCATACGTGCCCCAGCCGGTTTACTGTTAATGTCAGATTTTAAGTTAAAATGTAATAATTCTAACGAAAGGTTAATTTTTCGCTATTTGTCTGTGCGTACCGATTTAAGAACTAATTAAATAGATACACGTATTTAAACGAGCGCCATTCATTAGATATTATTGACCGATTATGCTAATATGACCTAAATTATTATATGTAATGTGGTTCCATTTCGTATTTATTTTTATTTCAAAATGAAAACATAACGGATTAAATGTGTATTTATGAGAGTCGAATTTGCTCACTGAGGGTTCCGTACTACGGAGAACACTAAACAGTATACATATAGTAAGTATTTTTAATTATGACCACAAATGACTTTTCTCAATTTAGTGATCGATATTGAATGGCATATTTAATGTGTAATAAGCATCTGTAATTAACAAGACATTGTTACAGACATAAAAATATAAAACACTAATACATACTCATTAAAAGACAGCAACAAATATATGTAACAGTAAATTGTTTATCGTTTTCACTTATTAGCGAATGAATTAATTATGGGTTTTCTTAATTATTTGGAGACTTGCAATAAAATTGTCGTTTCGTTGATCAAGAAATCAATTCTACAATTTTTTTCTACTCTGGGAAACTCCAGACTTTTAATGTTTTTCATTTACCTGGTCTTACGTATGTATCTTTTATATATTGAGAGATTAGATAATTCCTTTCATTGTTTCTTCTTTTACAAATTGTAACTTATGCACATTTTTCGTTTAATATGTATCACCTTGTCCATGGTTTTAAACTTGATTTTCTATGTATTGATATGTACAAAAAGTACTAAGGCTGTATATATACAGAACTAGGTTAACACAATTACTACATCTGAGGAAGTACCAAAGATATCAGAAGGGGGGGGGTGTCCAGTCTAACATTATGGTCCTGTTACGTAACAAGTTTGCGTTACGTAACAATTTTAGAACCGGAAAGTTGACAGTTTTCATTTTAACAAAGGTTAATTATTATTGTAACTTAAAAAAATTTCTTTTCTAAATTTAAACATAAAAGTGTTATGTTACGTAACGGAATGGCCAATGGGGGGAGGAATAGGCTAGGAATTACGGTCCAGTTATGTAGGGGACCACCCTCCTGGTCAAAAATTGATGATTTTTTCGTTTCTTAATTTATGGACAGCTCTGTACTTACTAAGACAGTTCAGTAAGTTTTATTAAAAATAGAAATGACTAATGATTTTGTTTATCATTTGTCGTGTCGTATTTTTTACTCTCAAATATTTATAATGGAACTAACATTCGGCCTTTCGGTTCGTTGTGTACTAATATCATATTTTCGTCCAGACTAAGGCTGTTTTGAAATATTATAATTTATTTTCCAGGGTGGCGGTCATTAATTAAAACAATAATGTTAATTCATTTGTAACGTTTCGGTTTATTCAACCATCATCAGACAAAAACTAAATACAAAAAATGTAGTTCTGTTGATTTTTTTTTTTTTGGTTTACAATAGTTTTTGTTTTTGAAATTATATAAATTTTTCAAAAAAGAAGGAATTAAAATCCTTATTCGTCTAAATATTAAGATCCAAGATCTCACATTTGGAACGCGTCCTACCAAGTACGCACAACAAACTGAAAGCCATATCCCACAATCGGTTTCGACCTATCGGGTCTCATCAGGTAGTAGTTGTTTTTGTTGATTCCATATTTATATTTATAATACAGCCTGTAAAGATTTTTCTGCCAGCACCCACCTGATGAGACCCGATAGGTCGAAACCGGTCGCGGATATGGCTTTCGGTTCGTTGTGCCTACCTGGTAGGACGCGTTCCAAATGTGATATCTTTGATCTTAATATTTAGACGAATAAGGATTTTAATGCTTTCTTTTTTTTTTGAATATGTTATATCTTCGTCTAAGAATCTATCGGAATCAACAGTGTAACTCAATGTTGGTAGGGGTATTAGCCCTCGGAGTAGTTGTTTCTGTTGATTCCATATTTATATTTATATTTATATTTATTATATAAATTTTGTTTATAAATTTTACTTAATCAGTTTAATTTTAATTTAACATTGTGATATTTGTGTCAAAGAACCCTGACAGGGTGGCGTAAAATAAATTATAAATTTAATTCCTAGTACTATGAATTTTGTTTGTTGTTCTCATTTCAAAACTTATACAGAAAATTAAAAATATTTTAACTTTTGACTGTCCATGTTTTTAATACATATTTTGTGACGTCATCTATCCTTTCTTAAAAAGCACAGTAAGGAAAAAATGACTCGGTATATTGTGACATCTTCATTTAACAATATTTTTAATGATAACAAACACGCTGTAGTACTTACAAAAGTAACTATTAGATTAATTAAACACACGACGACAGCCATTAATATTCACAATTACACAATTTCGAGTTACATAAGTGATTAATAATTCAAATGGAAAAGGAGTTACTGTACATACAAACATACAAACGTGTATATTATACTGTGAATGTATTTGTTAGATACGTGTGCAGAGGATAACTGTCTATATACGTTTATTTAAATTCTCGTTTTATATTGTGCAATAATAATAGCATTTTAAAGTTCTTTCTTTCTCGTCTTCATGGGAGATGTTTAATAAATCAACACCAACGCCCTGATTATTTTTTTCTTTTCTATTTAATAGAAGGCCACACTGACTTCTTTAGCACAACTTATGAACAATTATTCTACGCTTTATCACTTGAATAGTGTTATAAAGTGCGATTTTTTATTGAAATACACTGAGAAATGTCTACGGTCGAAGGAGAGTCATGTAGTTCGTTCAACGGCACAGGCATATAAATAAGGTGTTGTAAGAACATCTATAGTAACATTATTAAGAGATTACGTCTGGACCAATTATTCAACGACATACGTTACGTATTTATCTTTCCTACTGTTTTATATTACAATAGGCCAATAAGCTGAAAGGTAACACATGGGCTGAAAAGTCCCAGTCCTAACAAAGAAAACACATTTTTGTTGTCTAAATTGGCTTTATTCATCAACGTAATCTTCATCAAGAACAACACAATTATTCAACAATTTATCTTTTGCCTCGACATTAAAACTAAATCTAGGAACCAAGATACTCCAAATCGTTAGGATTTTTTTAGATGTTCCTATTAGTCTAACCACTATTTTCTGATTTTATAACACAATATACTTAAATAAACCGTACAAATATTTGTTAAATACTAATAGAGGCCCTTACGTGGGCGTGTCAGGCAAAGTTCCAAACATTTAACTTTGATTACAAAACAACCCTAAAAAGTTATTTGTCCACAGTACAGACCCCGTATATGCTGATTTTGAGTTTTTTACTATTTTAAACTTTTTGAATAGAAAATTATTATAAATATAAATATGGATTCAGCAGAAACAACTACTCCGAGGGCTAATACCCCTACCGGCATTGAATTACACTGTTGATTCCGATGGACTCCTAGACGAAAATATAACATATTCAAAAAAGAAGGAATTAAAATCCTTATTTGTCTAAATTTTAAGATCAAAGATCTCACATTTTGAACGCGTCCTACCAGGTAGGCACAACGAACCGAAAGCCACATCCCACGACCGGTTTCGACCTACCGGGTTTCATCAGGTGGGCGCTGCCAGAAAGGCCTTTGCAGGCTATATTATAAATATAAATATAAATATGGAATCAACAGCAACAACTACTCCGATAGGTCGAAACCGGTCGTGGGATGTGGCTTTCGGTTCGTTGTGCCTACTTTATAGGACGCGTTCAAAATGTGAGATCTTTGATCTTAATATTTAGACGAATAAGGATTTTTATTCCTTCTTTTTTGAATAGAAAATTGTTAGTTGGAGATTAGAGGTTTCCGGGCTTGTTGGCCATGGTCTTGTTTGGTTGAAAATTCTACCAGACGTTTCGTCATCAACTGCGGATGGCATCTTAAAAAAATTCGTTTCATTTTATTCATCTTTAGAAATTCAACTTTAGAAAATTATTACTTATGTGATTGCTACATTATGACCAACTATTATTTTTCAGTAATTATCTATAATATATTTCTTTTTCTAGAAAGTTCCAGACTGATTACTATCAAATTCAGAATACATTTCATCATTTTCCACATGGTGAATGAGAGATGGTGAGTAAATTTTTTGATCTGTTATTTCGGTTTTGTAAAAATATTTTTTCATTATGTCCTCAATATCGTTTTCAAAATTACGGCTACGAATCCAGTACTGTATGCTACAAAGATTAATTATGAGATTCTTGTCCCAATTATAAATCGGTCTCTGGGTGGAGGCTATCAGAGGGTACATTCCCTTCGCCTCACCTCCCTAAGCATAGCACTGCTTCCAACGAGTTTACCATCAAACTTAATAATCATTAGCAGTGTCTCGCAGTTTCGTGTAAAAAGCTTCGTTTCAAAAGTTTAATAGTAACAAGTGGGGTTTGGAACAGAAATTATTCCAAATTTTTCTGTTCTTCTGGAGACTATTTTTTAGGGTAGAACTAGATATTTGAAGGTTAGGAGACCCTTTTATATATATTCATATATATTATGATAAAAATAGCAATGACAAACCCCTCCTTTAAAGTTCCATTGGAGCACACGATTAATTCCTAAAAGCTAAAATCGTGGTGTTATAATGGAGAAGAAACTAAACTAATCTCACATAACCCTACCCTTACCTAACATAACATATTTTCAGTTTGGCCAACGTTTTATTATTATTAAAAAATAATATAACACTTGTAATTTCCATAAAATTATTTATTTCACTTAACATATGTTTCACCACGATGTTACTTCTTCAGAAGTTACAAATATACTTAAAGGGAAGAAGACAATCTTCTGTATTTATACTTATACATTAAGTAGTTAAGGGTGGATTTTTGGTGTGGATACAAATTCAATAGTGGAGAATTGCTTATGTCTAATTGGTCATTAAGTAATAGATTAGTATTTTTATATTTGTTAATTTCCATGGTTTCTAATTGATTTAATTTATAACTTTTAAAATCGGAACTTAAAATATGTTTTTCTATAATTAGGTGTGTAGCGTATTTGGAATCGGTTTTTTGGCACTTGAATGAATTAATATGTTCTTTGATACATTTACTGAATGTTCCACCCGTTTGTCCGATGTAAATTTTATTGCAAGTCACACAATACAGTAACAGTAACAAATCAGGAGTATATAAATTAAATTGTGGGACTTATAAATTAAATCTATTAGAAATCATGGAAATTAATAAATTTAAAAATACTTATCGATTACTTAATGACCAATTAGACATGAGCAATTCTCCGCTATTGAATTTGTATTCACACAAAAAACTACCCTTAACTACTTAAAACCCACCCTTAACTACTAAATGTATAAGTATAATAACAGAAAATTGTCTTCGTCCCTTTAAGTATATTTGTAACTTCTGAAGAAGTCACATCATGGTGAAACATATGTTATTGAAATAAATAATTTTATGGAAATTACAAGTGTTATATTATTTTCTAACTTTACAATGAATTTCCATCAAGTACGGTAAATATAGATTCAATTAATTTGTGGTAGAATGATGGTTCGGGCTTGTAGGCCGTGGTCGATGTGAACGGTTTCGTCCAGACGTTTCGTCAGCAACTGCGGCTGACATCTTCAGTGGGTGCTGTGTTGACTACGTGGGCGAAGATTATACCTTGAAGTCAGCGACTGCCGAGATGTATTTTTAATTTCCCGATAATGTATAAAATATCATCGGAATCCCTGTTTCAGGAAGGCATTCATATTTTGTATCAATAAATATGTACAAAAAAGTGTCTTTCTCACCTTGAAACATCTATTTCAACCTTAAAATATAGTCTTCAGTAGGCAAAAGAAAATTCAGAGTAATTTTTATCTGTAGGCACACTTAATCACAATTATCATAATTTGTTAAAAATTCCTATTATGTAATCGTGTATGTGAATTATTAATTACCTAATTATTGTTGTAACACCTTTTTTTTTATACAAATATTCAAATTATAATAACGTGACACATGATCGTAATTGTCAAACATGCCGTGTTAGAGAAATGTGCCTGCAATGGAAAACATGTAATTTTAATAACTTGTTATGGTAATGTATAGTGTAATTTAACTTTCAAACAATAGTGATAAATGATTTGTGCTCGATTTAGTATGTAAGTATTGAAAATCACCTTATTTTGACCTACCCCACTGTGGTGCAGTCTAAATGCAGTTTGAAGGTCGTTTCGATTGTTTTGGTTAATGGTAAAATGTTTAATGCTCTCAAACCTCATCGCCCAAATCAGCGTAACAAATACGGTAAACAAAAATTGTTTGCACTCCGCTGTCCGAAGGGGCCATAAATTAAATTTTAATGCGGTCATTACTTATCATGTTGTTGATTTCGTTGTTGGCTGTCTCGACGTACGTGTGTGTGTGATAGAGTGTATCACCCCAAAATCGTAAAATAAGTTTTAAAGAAAATCCCATTCAAATTCGTCCATGAATACTTGCCAATAGTTTAGCATTCCAAAAGTACTTAACCGGAAAGTTTTTAAATTTAAAACTACTATTCCGTCTAGATTTTAGCCTTGAGAGAAATGAGTTTGAAAATTTCCATGAAACCAGGAACACTAATAATAAATAAAATAAATTTTTAAAAGCAGATGGAGTATTTAGTGAATACTGCAATATTAAGACGGATGCCCTACAAGAAATATCCTGGGACCCTTTTTATCCTGTTCGTAAATGATCTGCTGGCTAGCATGCCTATTGATAGCATACAAGCGATGACACTTGGGAAAAAATACAGGATATGATGAATAAGGAACTTGAATATGTCTCTAAATATTTGGTAATAAACCGCCATTAAATGTTGGAAATACAGTTTGCATGTCATTTGGGAATTATTGTAACAGTATCCTTAATAATATGACGGTGAAAATTGACAATATTTATATTAACAGAGTATATAATGTAAATATTTTTGTTACGGTTTTTGACTGTCATATGAAGTAATATGTTTTATCAAGTTGTCATAAATTATGAACACTTCTGCAAATATACTATGCTCTATTTTATAGCTTTATTAAATATTGAAACATAGCTTGGGATGGAGCCTAATAAGATTGTAAAATTAATTTATAAAACAGACAAAAACAAAAAAATTGAAAATTCTTTCAGCGTTTCACAGATAACATATGGGCTAAAAAGTCCCGGGCCTAACACGTAGATGGCGCCAGTTTGATTGCATTCACCTCTTGTTCAGTTAGTACTAACCTTCAAAAGACAGCTGTTAAAATTTAATGATATTCTATTCATTAGTTTGTGAGTAATTGTGCTATGAGTGATTTTATTTGGCTACTTTTGTTATTTTCAAAACAATAGATCAAAAACAATTTCGTGTTTTAATTTTACACTGCTTTTTGATGGGAAAAATACCGTTCAAGCAAAACAATGGCTTGAAAAGTGGAAAAGTGTTATGGAGACTCCGCTCCATCGGAACAACCGAAACAAAATAAAACGTTGGTTTGCTGACTTCAAACGTGGTCGTAGAGACACTGCAAAACGCAGTGGACGGTAACACGGTAGTGGAAGCGGTAACACCAGAAAAGATCAACAGAAAAAAATCCACAAAATCGTTTTGAATGATCGAAAAATGAAATTTCGTAAGTTAGCTGACATCGTAAATATATCAATAGGCTTTATACTGCATGAGCATTTGACTATAATAAAGCTAAAGCTCTGTTCAAAGTGGGTGCCGCGTTTGCTCTCTGTTGACCAAAAACAAGAACGTGTTGATGTGTTGATTTTGAGCAGTGTTTGGTCACCGTTTCGATTAAACGTAACGAACCGGAATTATTGCATCGATATGTCGATAAGTGACAATCGATGAAACATGGATCCATCACTTTACTCCGGAATCAAAACGATCGTCATCTGAGTGGACAGCAACTGGTGAACCTCGTCTAAAGCGCCCGAAAGCACAACAATTTTGGGATGTGCGTGGTGTAATAGTCGATCAAACATCGACTACTTTGAGAAGGGAAGTACCATCAACAGTGAATATTATACAGGATTATTAGCGTTATTGAAGGATTTGAAGGCCGAAATTACAAAGAAACGACCGCATATGGCAAAAAAAAACTTTTTTTTCGTCAATACAACGCATCGTGTCTTTTGTCATCAAAACAATGGCAAAACTACATGAATTGAACTTCGAATTACTTCCACATCCACCGTATTCTCCAGATTTGGAGACTACTACCAGCGACTACTGGCTGTTCGCAGACCTCAAAAAAATGCTCGCCAGCAATAAATTTCGCTCGAATGAAGAGGTTATCGCTTTATCGCTGAAGCTGAGGTCTATTTTGAGGCAAAAGATAAATGGTTCTACAAAAGTGGTATTGAAATGTTAGAACGGCGCTGGAATGATCATGTTGCTCTTAATGAATATTACGTTGATGAATAAAGCCAATTTTGCAAAAATAATGTGTTTTCTTTGTTAGGCCCGTCACTTTTCAGCCCATGTGTTGTTAAGAGTAAAAAGGAAAAGAAGAAGGGCTAGATCAAATTACTGTTCGTTAATTGTTAGAAAATTAAGATGCTTTAGTTTTAGGGAATAGGCCTTTCTGCCAGCGCCCATCTAATAAAACCCAACAGATCGAAACCGGTTGTGGGATTTGACTTTTTTATATGTGCGCTCTTTGATCCTTAATATTTAAACGAACAAGGATTTTAATGCCTTCTTTTTTTCGATATATCTTTGGTTATCTTCGTGTAAGAATGTTTTGGAATCAACAGTGTAATTCAATGCCGGTAGGTGTATTAGCCCTCGGAGTAGTTGTTTCTGTTGATTTCATATTTATATTTATATTTACTTATTTCTATATAATGCTAACAGCAAACATCCAAACACATCATTTTCATTACAAACATTAATTAAAAAAAATTAATTAAATATTAATTAATAAAAAAATCAACATCATTTTCGTCGACGTTTGTAATTTTTGTAACCATTCCATATTTGGACATGGTTGCATGCAAACAGTAATAATATTAATAAGTAGGTAAAATCGTCTGATTGAGCCGATGATAAGTAAGTAATTTAGCCCCCCATCGGTATACTTTATCGTTTTGTGCCTGCTGTTTTCGTGCCGAGACCTTGACGACCGATTTTAATTACAAATCAGACATAAAACATTTTATAAATTTTCGCTAGGCATTTATTATATATACAGTTTCGCAATTTTCTTAATGCAACTGCGCTTCGTATTTTTAATAAATTTTATTGTTTCCCAAGTGGCGCATGACAGCTATAAACGGCTTGATAAACAAATGCAAGGCCAATTTCAATAATAATAAGCCATTAATAATAAGTATACGATACGAATATGTACATATAGTATTCAGAAGTTGTAGGCAGGCATTTGTCTGTTTCACTTTTATAACAATGGAATGGATTGCTACGATTTTGTATAAATTTCTCTATTCAATCTGTTCAAATTATCATAAAATGTCAACGTAAACACTGTTTTTAATTACCGCCCGTGCATAATATTGACACGTGGGGTAGGTCAAGAAACAAGCTCAAAGTCAATTCAAATAATAATAATGTAAAGTATACATATTTAATATTTACATTCGTTCCTGTACTATACGTTAGATAGATAATAATTGTAATCTTATTGACAGTATTAACACTTCCTTAAAAACAATCAAACAGTTGGATATAAGTAATTCAAGTAGTAAATTATTAAACGAATAAAAAAAATGAATGATCGATATGTAGTACATATTTAGTAGATGCGGTCACTATCAAAGATTATTGACACACTGACAGTTTTTTGATATAAATTAATAAAATATAGAATTTGTGAATTTACATCGTCATAATGAAACCACCTGTTTGATTTTGAGTCTCTTTATATGTTGCTAAATCAGTTTTATATAAATATAGTTCAAATTGACAAAAATATTAAAGTATTAGGAATTTCTTCAAGGTTAAAATTTAATTCCGTGTGTTAAAAGTTAATAAGCAATTTCTGTGCTACATATTATAAAATTGTATTGTAGCAAACGTATACGTGTGTGCGATGAATCGATTAATGCTGACGCACCCGAAGGCGGCACATTTGATGTCGAGACCGATCGATACCGGACAATAATCGCTCGAGAATATTCTGTTAAAATAATAAGGTGTTTTCTCTGGAAAGCGGTCGAAATATGTTCGCGTGTTTTCTAGTAATTTCTTTTGGTAAATATATACCCTCGTCTCTGGGTCATGCGAGACGGTTGATTTCCGGACGCGTAATATAAATATTGAACGGCGAGATATAAAGTGATATAAAAGAAGTGCATTATTGTTTGTCAGATGAATAAATAAGTTTATTAGTAGTGTTTAATAATTAAATAAATAATTGCCAAATAATTAAATGAACTATAAAATTCCTTACAGTATTAATATTCATTAAATTTCCGAATAATTCTAAAAACGAACAATTTACTGAAACTATACTCGTATATTTGAAGCTATTAATTATAGTTTATTAATGATTTTTGAGGATATCCATTATAATAATATTTTCGAAATCAAAATCAATTCTTTCATTAATTACAATTTGACCGTCAACCTCATTTGCGGTCAAGCTATTCAGTAAATGCGGTTATATAAATATTTCACATTTACGTTGATAGTTCCTTAGCAAATATAGTAAACAATTGCCCACGTAATAACAAAAGAAACTATTCATATTTCTTAAGGAAATATTTTAAAAGATGAGGTAAACATCAATTAATTGTAACAATTCGATGGTAATTCATTAATTCATCAATTATATTAAAGAATCAAGTTATTCTTCTATATATGGACCCAATTATTATTATTTCATTGATCCATTAAAGTTGAAAATAATTAACTAAAATGTTTAGTAAATACGGTCATGCAAAATTTATTATAAGAGAGATTAGAATTTCTTAATTAGGGATGTTATAAAAAGATTCGAATGTTTTATAATAAGTAAAAGCAATAGATAAAGTATCCAAGATATTGTGTATGTTATTCTCAATTAAATAATGTCCTTCAGTTTTATCTAGTCTATCCTAGAAGAAGGTCGATTGGTTCTGCATTTAGCCTAGGCCAAACTAGTTTATGCCGAAATCGGGTAAGACTAAATTTCAGGTCAGGACAACCTTAACTAGTCTACCACTATAGTATTCAGTTGACCGCAAGTGCTACGGTTCCACCCCGTTTGACCGAAGTAACTATATAATACTAAAAAAAAAATTATTCCAGCTGAGTCATCATTAAATCACCGAAAAATGAGTTGGGCATTAAATTGTTAAAAATATCAACCGCTTCTCAGTGATGAGCCATTGTTACTTTAAAGCACACTTAATACTTATTACTATTATACATACACTTTTAATTAAGACTGTGCAAATTATTCGAACTGACGAACAATTCGTACCGAATCGAATATTATCAGACGGCACATTAGTAGTATTTATTTATTCGATAAAAATGAAAAATATGAGATGATATTTACGTTATATTTTTTGACCTTAAAAATTTTCAAAAATACGTGATTTTGCTTGCATTCAAGTTTCGCACAACAATTTTTTTTCGGCAAACAAATAGATCAGAAAGTTTTTTTAAATCCATTGTTTGCGCTCATTCGCATATTTACAAGGTTTGGTGAGCATTTATTGATACAAGTGAAACAAGCGTATGTTAATATTGCCTTAATTAGGATGTTGAGTAATAAATAACTAGCTGGCAATTAAATTTTTTGTTTGCACAGCATTATCATTGGGCGCGCGAAGAGCTCCGCTCTTAATTGTATAGGTGCATGTATTTTAATTGAATTAACGCTACGTCAATCGCCTAATGAAGCTGCCACTTTCACCTGTTGTAGGTAAAACTGATTTCGATAATGTTGCATGTTTCTAGGATATCTCAATATCGCACTTAACATTGTATTACTATTCAGGTGTATCAACATTGCAGTAAAATGTGTAATTTATACTTTTCATTAATTTAATCCTATAGATAATTGGCCAGTTGCCATTTACGGTATAGCAAAACTATTTCATAATTTGCTAAATAAACCTCACTCAATGTTATTGTAATAAATATGTAATAACTACAATACCGAAGCGTTTCTATGATTTTAATTCATTAAGTATTCATCATGGACACTAAAAAGCCGAATAAGAACATTATTTGAATGTATTAATTTTTTTAGAGTGTGATAGTAATAAACGACCCAAGGAACCATAAAGACTTTTGCACCATTAGAAATATTGCCCAAGGCAATAGTTACAATTGTACTATAATTTGTAAATCAGTCAATAGGTTTAAATTTAAGAATGTCATTTCAAGATGCATAACTTTTCGAAAAGACAGCTCTAAAATTAAGTTTATTACTATGTCATGCAAGTCAAGATTTACTTGGGGACCGGACCCGATGGTAATTTTCGTAAACTTGTTTTCGAATAGCTTACAGTTTCAATTTTAACTCTCTTCAAACCGTTCTTGGTAACCCTAAGGATAAAATTCTTTTTCTTGAAAAGTTGGAGACTTATGAATTTGGTTATAAAGACTGTAATAAGAAATATGTTGGACAAACTAGACGCTCTATCCGAGTTGGGTTTAAAGAGTATTTAGATCTTGTTAGGTTTGGTAGAACAGAAAGTGTTGCCCAACACATTATTGATGAAAATCATAGAATAAATATTCACAATCTTAAAATGGTCAACTGAATTATAAGTAATTACCTACTTGGTTCCTTTGAAAGTATGTACCTTTATAAAAATAGGTTAAGCTCTCTTAACAGTGACAAAGGTCCTATCATATCCTAGTTCTCCGTTATTTAGTTAAACTTAATTTGTTTTGCTATTGTTTTGTAAGGTCCACTTAACAATCCAGGTTAGATTGAGTAGTGTTTACTGGATCATAATATTAATGAAATTTAAGGTAGAAGTGGTGCATATTTTGTGAAACTGCATTTTTACGAAGCACAAGAAAGAAAATAAAAGGCCAAGTTTCACTAGTTTATTTATCAACTAGACAAATTTGTTTCGGCCTAATAAGGCCATTTACAAGAAAAATACAAATGAAATTGAATATGGATATTTTGAGTAACAAACAAACACTGGGTTACGTTTCACGAAAAAATTAATTTATTCTTCTCTACTATATTGTTTCAACCTTCGCGAGTCATTCTCAAGAGCTATGGTGTTACTCTTACACTTTTAATGTGGACATTACCAACGCGGGAGTCTATTGCCTATTAAAAAAAAAATTGTGGTATGTAGGGTTGAATCTGTTTGGTACCGAGCGGCGTGGTCTAGTGCTCTAGATCCTTGCTTAGCATTCGGGAGGTCACCGGTTCGAACCCGGGTCTGGCTGCTCTGGTCCAAGTCTTCTGTGGTTTCCTTGGATCATTCACTTCTCTTCTGTCTTCATTTCGTCCGTCTCATCTTTCTCTCCATAACCACACCACCCACCCATTCCCATGATTCCTGCAAGGAGGCTGAAGAGGGCCTTACGCCCTACCCTCCGGCTTTGCACTGCAGTGTAGGTCGGAGGGACTGCCCGTCCACCAACACGAGTAGTTGGTGGCAATGGAACACAAAAAAGAGTCTCTTTGGTATTACTTATTTGCTTATCACATCTTTGACGCGAAATAATCAATTTACATAATCTATAAATAATGTTTTTGTTATTTAATTAATGGTATTCAAGTGTAAGCCTCTCACCGTGTGCCAAAAGCAGTCCATTACTCTCAATTTCACTACCTTTGTGAGTTCATTAATTGCACGTTTTAAAAAATTGGCGTAACTCCGGCATGTCCAATAGTAAAATAGCGGTAGCCAAGGATATTATACATTCTACCTTTAAGTAATTTTACAGTTAATTAAATTGTGAATTACAGTTGAATTCGAATTAGTGGCAAATGCTGAAAAATCACGCAGGGTCAAGAACAAAAACACCAGGTGTTTGACATTTTCCATTATTACCCGCAGTATTATTGAATTCGCTCTACTTTCACGTATTAATATGACTTTAATTCAATTTATGTGAGGTTGTTATTTTTGTGCAAATGAAAATCCCACGGAGAAATAACATTATATCTTTTGTTAATCAACGGTTGTGGTCTTATTGTTAATTTAAGATGATTGAATATTAGTTAAAACGTATATCTATGCGAGGAAGGTCAATTAGAAAATACAATTCCTAATCAGAACATCCAAGACCATAATTTATAGGCAATTTTCTATTCAAGTCAAAATTAAAGCGGTAAAAGATTTCTCCATTCGATTATAAGGAGCTAACTTCTTTGTGCACTTGTGGTTTAATTCTACCGTTCATCGCACTTTTACCCACGTCCAATGGAGAGTAACATTTTCCGGAAATCTGTAAATATCTACTACATTCAAAAACAGAAAGGCATTAAAATCCTTTAAATTTTAAGGATTACATCCCATATTTCGAACGCGTCCTACACAGTAGGCACATATTATTACATATAGTAACTCGGAGTAGTTGTTTCTATTGATTCCATATAGCCTGTAAAGCCCTTTCTGCCAGCGCTCACCTGATGAGACCCGATCAATTTTTGAATTTGAAATTATTGAATATAACATTCTATACCATACGAAGTGGTAGACAAGAAAAAAACGAGAATTATTTTTTGTTGTCAAGTGGATCAACAGTACTTCCTTCCCTCTCACCCTAGGAACATTTACTACACTCTTTCTTCGTGGTTGACCAGGTAGGGTTTATAAGACAACATCGTAGCGGATAGGGTAATTATTTTCGTGGGGTTCATTCAATGCAAAAGCAAAGCACTATCATCAAATTCTGTTTCTTATTAAAAAACAAAAAACTGTTACAGAGAAATTAGTGCCTAAAAACATGCACATTCTGCAGCAGCATGCTTGAGACAGAATGTGTATATGTAGTCATTCTTTCTCGCTCTAACGGGGCTTGATTGGTAGAAATAAATACGAAGAAGGAGAAACGAAGTAGTAATAAAATTAATACTCATTACTATTGATAATGGGCAAAGCCCGAAACAATTGTCGAGTTTCAAATAAATAAATTGGTGGACATTACTTTGTTTCACTTTCTTCGTTTATTCAACAATGTTTCATATAAAGTACACTGTAGATAGTTTTAATTTGATTAGAAACAGATACGGTTGGGGAAGAGAGATCCAATCTTAATCACGCTGCTGTACTATAGTATTTATTGTATATTGCCTTCGTGTATTTATGCTCTAAGGTAGAAATAGTTTTTAGTTTGAGTGCTTTGGGAAGCTCCAAGCTACGTAAGAATTTACAAGTAATCTACCTAATTAAGAAGTGGCCAAATGATCGTGTTCAAGTCGCCTCCTTAACGTCCAGTCAGGTTTGATTGCCGCGAAGTGAATCTTGTTGATACGGTTATGACTGACACAAAACAGCGATTCAGCCACTGATGGATAGCTGCATCACTCAGACCAAAAGAAACTTTTTTTAAAAGCTTTTGTGTTTCATTCCTACAAGCTACTCGTGCTGGTGGGCGGGTAGTTCCTCCAACCTACACAGTGAAAAGCCGGAGGGTAGGACGTAAGGCCCTCTTCAGCCTACTTTCAGGAATTGTGGGAATGGGTGGGTGGTGTGGTTAGGGAGAGAAAGATGAGACGGACGAAATGAAAATAGAAGAGAGAAGCGAAAGTGGAATATTTATGTCCCAGCATTTGCCTAAGTGATCCAAGGAAACCACAGAAAACTTGGACAGAGCAGCCGGATCCGGGTTCGAACCGGTGACCTTCCGAGTGCTAAGCAATGATTTAGAGCACTAGACCACGCCGCTAGGTACACTCAGACTAAAAAGGGATAGCAAGTGATACTAAATTTGAAGTCTATGAAAATTTCCGTTGAATTTGTTGCTCAAGGCATTACAGTGAAGGAAGTGAAGCATCACTGCTATCTGTAAGTGTTGCTCGTGACTGACTGCTCATCATGACAATCCTAATGTAGAAGAGGTTAACAAAAAAATAGGGGTTGCACTTAACGTTAGCCACCCCAATGTCACACTTAATATATATTTTCTTTTCAAAGAACTCAGTCCAAAATATATTGATTGTATTAAGAATACTAAAATTCTTTGGGAATAATTTCACACTACCATATTCAAATTCAATTTTACAATAACAAATAATCAAATATACTATATACATATATATATTTCATAATTTTAAAAATTGAGAAACACAAAAAAATTCAAGCTTTATATTTGTATTCACTACAATTGTTTCGCTTAACTTAAGCTTCTTCAGGTGAAGATATGATCAGAATGAATGAATGAATCAGATCCTACAATAAGTTTTCAAAAACAACTTAAAGCAACCTTAAGTAGCATCAACTTTTTATTAGATGATATTCAAATAAGACGTCTTACTTTAATGAACCCGCAAGCTCCAAAATTATATGGCCTTACTAAACTCCATAAACCAGATAGTAGTAGCCTTGTTCGAAATTGTCAAAATTTTTAATCAACGAAATTATAAAAAGCACTAAATTGAATCACCATTTGCTGTTAAAAATTCTCTTGAATTCATAGATAATATTTCAAATATAACATTACCTCCAAACTGTATACTCATTTCAAAAATTTTAAAAATTTAAAAACACAAAAAGTTTCAAGCTTTTTCAATTTTTAAAATTATGAACCAGTTTCAACAACATAAGGCTTCCATAATCAACAATTTATATATATATCATTACCAGTTTATCCAACCTATAATATAGTGTAGTGTTCTTTGGCCATTTTTTCCAAATCATAGGAATGAGTGGGTGGTGGTTAGGGAGGGAGTAATTCTGTTCCAGCATTTGTCTAAATGATCTAAGAAAACCACAGAAAAACGTGGACCATTGCAGGCGGACTAGGAATTGTTTAGATGACCCTTCGAATGTTGAACTATGATCTAGAACTTAAACTACTGAACTACGCCACTCGGTAAATGTTATAATGTCGTTTACTGCTATTTATATTTATTTGTTTCTAGATTTTGGAATGAATTGTTGATATTTAACTCAATTTGGTTGTTGATTAAATTATATTATTTTTTTTTTCATTATAATAAGTTTATAATAGTTCGTACTTGTAATTTATGTAATAAATTCGTTATATTTACAACACGGCATTTTCTATAGTCCTTCGAGTATAATATGTGGTACAATTGTACAAAAAAGTTCGAAGTAGTAATTAAATAATTTCGAACATAAAAAACAAAAATTTTACTTATGGTAATTTGATGGAATTTTCGGAGATACAATGTTTAAATATTAAGTTATTGTCAAACATTCCTATAGTTATTTTACATTTTTCAGTTGCGTCAGTGTGTTCTTTTAGTCTATTTTCAATTAATCTTCCTGATTGCCCAATGTAGGACGCAATTACACTCATTACAAGTATTCTTATAAACCCCACATTTTGGTGTTGAAAGAGTTGAAAGGACAAATTAGAAAATGTTCAACACTTGTAATCTGGTTTTACTTTTACAATTAATGTAAGAATAGAATAAGAACACAATAGCCTGATTCCTAATTCTACTGCATACTTTATTTATAAAACCCTAAATAAATCCACGAACCTTAATGTTTGTGTAACACAGGAAGGCAATAGCGGTATTTTTTTACGCAAAAAACATTATTCCTGAATATTTTTTCACATACACATACCTATCGTAATTTACTTAACAATTTATTACAGGTATCTGGTTGTGTTCCAGCATTCGTAACAAAATGTTAGGAATCTAAATATATGTTTGAAAACAAAATTCACAAAAACTTGTTCTCTTTCAAAACACCTACTAGATAATTCGACAAAAAGCTTACATTTGTGTTAAAAAAAACAGCATAAATTAGCATGGCTACATTTGTTCTCTTATGTATTTATTCAAATGCCAGTAATTTTAAGCATGGATACATCAGTACAGCGGCTCTGTATATGTATACATACACGTCTAGTAAGTATACCTGAAAATACGTGACCCAATTAAAATTTCAGAAATGGCCGTGTAACCTTGAATCCGTTGTAGAAAATACATACTTTATTTACACATAAAGAGGCTGCTGGGCTGAAAAAAAAAACGAACGATATCATTTTCGAAGAGAGACGCAAGAAATAAAAATACAGAACAAATTCCCTATCTAACAGTATTATAGTAAACATGTTATCACTGAAGTCAAGGTTACAATTGTAAAATGTACAAGTAAAACTTCTGAAACGTATCAAGTTATTTCATATTCAATTTAATCATTCACTATAACTCAACGATTTATGTAACTCGAATTTAATTTTTATTCTCTGCACATTTTCTATATTTACAATATGTTTCATTAACTCGAATTTTCATAATTCGAAACTAATAACAGACTCCAGTGGGGGCGCATGATTATTATTTGTATATGTTATGTAAATTTCCAGAGAAAATAATAATAAATTTACCACATATCCTGTAATCGTAATTCCTCAAGTATAATGTATAGACGATTGCAGGACCTTTAAAATATATATTGAAAGGAGTAATGTTTGCATGCGTTTTTTGATTGCTTATAACCTTTATTTAAAAAAAAAGGTATACATTTTCTTTTTTCAATTTTGAACTTTAATAATCTGTTCTAAAATTTGACATACGTGAATCGTGAACCTTTACAAAATTACTTGTAACAATATTGTAATTGAAATTGTATAGAAACTATAAGACTAGAACTAGACTAGAACACTGGTGCAATCTTGAAGAAACATAATGAATAAAAAATACAAAGTCACTTTTGTTTCAACGTATATTTAAGAAAACTCTTACAATTGTTTCAACCAATAGGTCATCATCAAATTATACTAGTAGTATTATTATATATTACTCTTTGATAATGACCTATTGGTTGAAACAATTGTAAGAGTTTTTTTTACTATTAGACTAACAGAATTTCCCTTTAGTTCTTCATTGAGAACAATAAATTTTGTACTTTTTTCCTGAAAGGCCGATGCTAGAAACGTTATATTAGCGAAATTATGAATTTTTGAAAAATGACGTTTTTTGTAAGGGTTTTCAAGTTTTTTCGATAAAAATAGCTACGATCGAAACGTTTCAAATTATACGAGTACTTTAAGGGTCTCGCAATTTTCTACATATTATCTCATCGAATCATTACCAATAATTTAATAGCTTACGAGATAAATGAGGAAATGAGACAAAATCCTTTTTAATTTTCCACACTTTCAAATCAGTTATATGTCCACCTTTACGAAGTTTAATCGGTGGTTTTTGAAACCACACACTAAGCAGCGTGGTCTAGTGGTTTAGATCATTGCTTAGCATTCAAGAGGTCACTGGTGCGATTCCGGGTCCGACTGCTCTAGTCCATGTTTTCTGTGGTTTCGTTTCATCATTCGAGCAGCATATGCTGGGGCAGTAATATTCCGCAAATAATATTTCACTGTTCTTCTGTCTTCATTTCGTCTGTCTTATCTGTCTCTCCCTAATTACTTTCACGATTCCTGAAAGGAGGTTGAAGAGGGCCTTACGCCCCCCTTACTCCGGCTTTGCACTACAGTGTAGATCTAAGGGTAGGGCGTCATTAAGTTTTTCCCAAAACCTGCTCAGATTATATCAACGAGAAAAGGAGCAACCCCCAACAACATTTTACTAACCCAACACGCTGTAAGGTTAAGCTCTCAAAGATGATGTGCCAAAGAATTTTGATAACAACCTCTTCTACAGTAAAAACTTTTAATTAAAATAATTTAGAGTTATGGTATAGAGTTGTTAGACCTTGAGTGTACACCATCGCCTGTTTATCAATTTATAATACTAATTCTAGACTAGCGGGTTATCAAATGACCGAAAGCTTAGGCTTAAAAGATTGTATCTTGTTCTGTCTATGGATATACACGAAAAAAATGATTATGGTTTTCAAGGTATGGAAATCTATATAGCTAGATCGTAGTGAGCCCTAATTCTACCATATTGATCGAATAAGAGTAACCTAACCTAACCTAACCTAACTTAACTCAACCTAACCTAACATAACCTAACTTAACCTTCCTTTGAGTAATAAAAATATCCTTTCAGGTACAACATTTTGACGTAAAATATAGTTTCCGTTTCTTTGAACTGCTGCTCTAATTTTTAATGTTGTTGTATTACGAAATTAATTAATTAATAATAAATGTGGGCTCGTACTTCTGCGATCTTATAAATATGCAACATTGCTTTCCATATTATCTGTAAATTATTATCTAACAACTACTTTTGATGACCGTGCCCATGAGAAACGTAGTTAACCTAAGTTTTGAAATTTTCATTAATAAATTCATCTTCTAGTGTAACATACAATTGTTTATTCTTTAATGAAACATCGACTAAGAGTGTTTATTTGATATAACAGTTTTTCAAAATCTATGTAAACATCTAACTAATTACTAATCGCCTGTTATATGGATTAAATGACGTCAATGAATTGCAAGGATAGATTTTCTTTTTTTATTTATCATGCATTCACAGATAAAAAGGAGTAATCCATAAATTAAACTTCGAAAGGTCACGCTCGACTGCTCGAAAGAGGAAACGAACAAAGGTTAAATCTCATCGTTACTGAAGTGTGAACAAAATGTAATTCGAAAGAATACATACAATTAGCAATATATAACCTGATAAATAATTAATAGTTATAAATAAATTGTCGTGATTACTATAGACGTATTTGTGTGTGTGTGTGTGTGTGTGTGTGTGTGTGTGTGTGTGTGTGTGTGTGTGTGTGTGTGTGTGTGTGTGTGTGTGTGTGTGTGTGTGTGTGTGTGTGTGTGTAATGGCTGTAATAAAGATAATTTGTCGCCCGCGAAAGTTTGTTAAAATGAACAAAACAATATTTAATTAATTTTAATTAAAAGGAAAGATTGTGTCGGAGACACACACAAAATGATTCCGTTTACCAGTTTTAACCTACTAAGTCAAATATTAATGCAGTAGGTATATTCTGTTTATATTTAATGGAAGAAATGTATTGAAAACAACATTTTTCCGTAATTTTAAAATGTTTAAATAGTTTATATTCAAAAAAAATTTAGACGAAAGAGGATTTTAAAGCCTTCTTTTTTTGAATATGTTATATCTTCGTCTAAGAATCGTTCGGAATCAACAGTGTAATTCAATGCCGGTAGGGGTATTAGCCCTCGGAGTAGTTGTTTGTGTTGATTCCATATTTATATTTAAATAGTTTTGTATAGTAATGACAGAAATATAATTATTTTCAAATCCTTTTTAATAATTAAAACTTTATCCACTAATCGTAAGTTCACGATACTTATGGTACTTCCAATCTTCTTGATAAAAGGTTCTTGGAGAATTTGAAAGCGTGGATAAACCGTTTTGTTTCAAACACAAATTCGTTAAGAACTATTTAACTTAACTAGTTAATAATTTATTCGAAATGTTATCGTAAATCATCATTTATGAATGGCGTTACAGTTATATTCCTATAGTCACAAAAAAGAAGGCATTAAAATCCTTGATCGTCTAAATATTAAGGATCAAAGATCCCATATTTGAAACGCGTTCTACCAAGCAGGCCCTACCAACCGATCCTTAATATTTAGACGAACAAGGATTTTAATGCCTTTTTTTAATATGTTATCTTCTTCTAAGAATCTTTCGGAATCAACAGTGTAATTCAAGCCGGTAGGAGTATTAGCCCTCAGAGTAGTTGTTTTTGTTGATTCCATATTTATATTTATCATTTTTACCAACAAAGAAAAATTAAATAACATTCTTTTTAATAACAAAATCAAAAAAGACAAATTTGATCAAAGTGGTCAATAAGCAAAATTTACTTAACACCAGACAGGGCTTTGTACATCTAATTCTACACATTTGTTGTACATTCAAATCTTAACTTGATATACGAGGCATGTTTTTGAACTCTCTCACCTACGCACTGACGCCATTACAGTCTGATTCGCCCTTGTTTACGTTGTTTACTGAGTGTTTAAGATGCCTCCGATAATGGTTAGTCCCGCCGACTGTGAAGTCCGGAGTTCGGGCTGTTATACGATTCCTTAGTGCTAAAGGACTAAAACTGATTGATATTCATCGTGAGATCGTGAGATCTGTACAGTTTACGGACAAAACATTAGGAGTGATGGAATGCTAAGGAAGTGGGTGAGAGCATTTAAAGATGGCCGCACAAATGTGCATGATGAACAACGAAGTAGGCGTCCTTCGGTTGTTAATCAAGATTTGGTGCAGAAAGTGGACGAAAAGATCTCATCACATCTTTTCACTGGGAAACTCTAGATCATCCTCCGTACAGCCTTGATCTGGCACCCAGTGACTACCATTTGTTCCTGCACTTGAATAAACGTCTGGGTGATCAGCGTCTTCAAGACGATGACGAAATCAAAACAGCTGTGGTAACAGTGGTTAACAGTTAACAAGTCAGGCAGCAGAGTTCTATGAGAAGGGTATTCAAAAACTGGTCACTGGTCAAACGTTATGACAAGTGCCTCAATATTGAAGGAAATTATGTAGAAAATTAGATTAAGGTACAGGCTTTCATGTAAAAATAAAATTATTAAGATATCTTTGCAGGTTTTTTATTAATTTCAAGACGGTATTTATTTAAAAAACATGCCTCGTACATTATTAGTTCAAGTAATTTTCTTATTTGCACATAACATCATATTAGAGCAGATCAGTCTACTTATTAGTATTAAGTTCGGTTCTTTTGATAATGGCTTTTGACCGGAACAATTGTCGATCTTCTAAATAAACTGCGGAACTTAACCAAGTGATTTTTATTTTACTATAAAAACAAAATATTCGTAAAAAGATCTAAATTGTATATTAATTAAGTGTAGTATCAAAAGGTGTGCCTTCATTAGTTATTAATCGTTAGATGTTTAAGAAGATTATCGAAAATATCTTTTAGTTTGAGACTAACATATAGAGAAATATAGAATTGAGATGTTTCAATGTATAGGAGCGTCGCTGCACGACTCACCCTCAACCGCAACCCCAAAACGCGTTTCACAAGATAAGGGCCTGGAAAATTTATGACGTGTGCACCTCTTCCTGCGTCGATTTTCATGAGGGCGTCAGCAGGGATGGTCCGTTTCCTGGTCAGATCCCTAGAAATTATTAAACACAATGTGCGGAAGTTACGGTAGCAATAAACACAGAGTATGTCGGTCTCTTTCGCGTCCATCAACTTCATCACGGCCCAAAGAGCATGTGCACGCACCGTTTTTTTTTTCTTTTTGTTTTCCATTTTCATAAACCAGCAGCAGTCGTCGACGATAATTCACAATTAATCCATTGTCGCTGAAATAATGGACTTTAATACATTATGCATGGATGTAGGGCACGCCATGGGCAGTCGTTGCGCTTTTACCCTATCTCGGTTGCGTGTTTTGACCACTTCGATGTTTTTTAAAGTGGCTCGAAAACAAAGGAACCTGAATTTATTTAAATATAGAACAAAGAGCACGGGATGATTCTCCGTACGGTCATTTTTTGATCGGTTCTCATTATTACTATGTAGGTTATTATTATTGTACCTGCTAAAACATATTAAAATTAAAATAAAAATACGAATAGAGTTTACAAAATTGTTTATTATTGCCACAATAATTATTTCGGCACACAGTGCCTTCTTCAGGTGGAGAAGTTATATAAACTAAAAGCTATTACATTTCGGAAGGGGAAATTACAGAACAATCTTAAAATTAAATGTTTAGTAAGGGAGAGTTTACAATGTCAATTTGGTCATTAAGAATTAAGCCTAATTTATTTAATTTGTTAATTTCCATAGATTCAAGGAGATTTAGTTTCATACCATTTTTCTCTATATGTAAAATATTAAAATCATTATTAAAACTATGGTTATTTTGGAGTAAATGTTCGGAATAGGTTGAGTTTCCTTTTTATTTTCAAAACATTTTACATGTTCGTTTATTCTCTCCTTAAAACTCCTGCCTGTCTGACCAATGTATGCTTTGTTGCATGTTCCGCAATTAAGCTGATAGGTTGATTCTGATGTTTTTTAATAATTTATTATTTATTTTAAATATAAGTATAAGTATAAATATAAATATGGAATCAACAGAAACAACTACTCCGAGGGCTAATACCCCTACCGGCATTGAATTACACTGTTGATTCCGATGGACTCCTAGACGAAAATATAACATATTCAAAAAAGAAGGAATTAAAATCCTTATTCGTCTAAATTTTAGGATCAAAGATCTCACATTTTGAGCGCGTCCTAACAAGTAGGCACAACGAACCGAAAGCCACATCCACGACCGGTTTCGACTTATCGGGTCTCATCAGGTGGGCGCTGGCAGAAGGGTCTTACAGGCTATATTATAAATATAAATATAAATATGGAATCAACAGAAACAACTACTCCGAGGGCTAATACCCCTACCGGCATTGAATTACACTGTTGATTCCGATGGACTCCTAGACGAAAATATAACATATTCAAAAAAGAAGGAATTAAAATCCTTATTCGTCTAAATTTTAAGATCCTTCTTTTTTGAATATGTTATATTTTCGTCTAGTAGTCCATTGGAATCAACAGTGTAATTCAATACCGGTAGGGGTATTAGCCCTCGGAGTAGTTGTTTCTGTTGATTCCATACTTATGTTTATATTTATACTTATACTTATAATATAGCCTGTAAAGGCCTTTCAGCCTGCGTCCACCTAATGAGACCCGATAGGTCGAAACCGATCGTGGGATATGGCTTTCGGTTCGTTATGCCTACTTGGTAGGACTCATTCAAAATGTGAGATCTTTGATCTTAAAATTTAGACGAATAAGGATTTTAATTCCTCCTTTTTTGAATATACTATTTATTTATTTTATACTGTAATACACTCCATACACTTGTTTACTTAAATAAAAGGGATATGAATTTATGTTATATCACTGGTTGGATCACTCGTTTCTTATATCAGCTGTCTTTTATCAAACTGTGTTCTACTTTTTTCACAGTCACCTTTTCATTATATTAACCTTCTTATTATGTAATATATAATGTTCTCCAGTTCTTCTGGAAGCTTCAGCATACTACCCGAAACTTTTTCTAATTTCTACCATATTTACATTGCACTCTTGTATATGTCATGTCTATGAAGATTTACGACCATTCCTCTGATTTGGTATGACAAAATTTACCTTTATGACGTGATGATCACGTATAACAGTTTTTGTTGATTCATTTAAACAATTTTAGTGTCTTATTTTATTGATTGTACGCTTTCCTCAAAACCTCAAAAGTAAATGTATTACTTTATTATTGTAGTCGGTTTTCTAATTGTCAGTAGGAACTGAAATCTGCTTTTATTTGGTTGTTTAGGACAAATTATATCATATATTTCAGCTATGAAACAACGTTAGATTTTTTTTAAATATATTTAGTTCGATTTGTTGAGGCAAAAATGAACCGTCCATCATCTTAGAGTGGCAATTGTATCTGGTTCATTAGATCCTTTATAGAGCTGCTACATAAATTTTCTCTCTAGAACACTTGCCAAATAATCTAATCTAAAATCGACCTCAAATTTAGGGCATTGGTCTCATTACAAGTAAAACTATTTTAAATATATAAAAGTGGTTGACTGTAGTTTCAGAGGTTGACGTTTCAATTTTTGTTATTTTAGTAATGTCATAAAAACAAAAAATATATTTTTAAAAATTTCAATCTAAATTGGAACTCATTCATTATTTCATTTGAGTTTTAATGTATTGAATCTCAAATTTTCTAATTGTAAAACTTGAGCACGAAGAACTAAATGATGGGATAATAAAACTGACAAATTTACTGTTGTCAAATTAAGTAGTTAGCATGAGTAATCTTCGAGGACAGTTCAGAATTAATTTAATAGTATTTTAGAACGGCTAAAAATATAATGTACTATTCACTAAGTAAAGTAAATGTTTTCCATCGTTTTATATTATTATTTTGAATTAATTATAAATAACTATCGAAAATGTGATGCAAATAAATTCGTTTAGGAATTGAAAGTTGTTCTTACTTGCTCCTATTGTGTATTGATACAAAAGAAATTTGTTACATCTTTATTAATCGTTTGTAGTGATCTTGATGACCTTTGTTTGAAAATATCGTGTCTATTAAGGGACTAGGATGAGGGCACATAAAGGTAAACAGAGAATGAAATCAATATCAAACATCTGCCCCGTTCATTGATTGCGAGTGAATCTAGTTATGAAAGAGGAAGCTATGTCACAAGTGCGCAGGATCACTTCAGGTATTATCAATCAGTTGAAGGAAGAACAGTTGGTAACCTAGGAAGCAGCTGCTAACATTGCCGCTGATCGATTTTTCTTAAAGTACTTGCACAGTCTTGCCAGACCTACGAAAATTTCCTTATAAGGAAAATGGGGATTTTTGTTCAATTTTATACAAAATCTGGAAAATTATAAATGTGGGTTATGTAATGTGTTTCATCCACCTGATGAAGCCACAATGTGGCGAAACGATCATTGTGGACATTAAAAATAAAAATTTTGACACTATAAAGGACTCTTCTGAATAACATTATTTAAAGTGGAGTTTTAACAATTAAGTGCTAATGCAACGAATAATTAAAAAAAATAGAAACAAACAAGAGGTGGATTTAACTAATTGAAAAACAAATATTTTACTTTTAATATATACGATGAAACATTTTACGAATTTTTAGTAGGGGTATTTTTTTAAATTTTCTCTCATCTCTCAGTCTGTAGTGGGTATAAATTAATTCAATATTTAAAATATACCCCCAGTATATAAGTACACTGCGGAAATATTCATCAGACACAAAGAATTATCGCATATAAACAACACAAGTTAATGTTATAAATCAGAGAATCATAAAAAATGATTCAAATGTATAAAAATCTACAAACGTCAGTGAAAATTTCCAAGTAAAATCAGAAGCAAAAGTTCGATTCTTCATTCGTTTGTTTTAAATATAAGCTGCTTGGTTTTAAGAAACATTCTAATCTATAAAATTTACAATCAATTGCACATAATATTCAAGATATCTGTAAATATTGTTTATGTGATACCTCGTCGATGACAGTGGCGATATTTTAACTCGGGGGAAATACCTGAATTAAAGTATATATATTGCTGAAATGCTGTAAAAAAATATATACGTAAATATTGAAAATATAAATCTAGGGAAGTTTCGGCACAAAAGTCAAGGAAATAGAAAAAAGATCATCCGGCAACACTGTACTTGCATTCAGGATTCATGATACAATTATGGAACTAATAGAGCACTTAAATGTACGTATCTAAATAAATTTATACTGTTCTAAAAGCAGCTCAGTGGTTATTGATTATTAGAAAATAATATAACACTTGTAATATATGTCATGTGAAATAAATAATTTTATGGAAATTACAAGTGCTATATTATTTTCTAATTTTACAATGAATTTTCATCAAGTAAATGTAGATTCAATTAGTTATTGATTATAATTATCAGTAAATACCGGACAAGTGCCAGTTTCGTATCTTATCGGCAAAGTACATTGTTAAATTAAACGATTTGGAAAACTTTTTCTTTAATATTTGATTATTCTAAGGTTGGATATTTGTGAAACATTAGTAAAATAAATAAATAAATAAATAAATAAATAAATAAATAAATAAATAAATAAATAAATAAATAAATAAATAAATAAATAAATAAATAAATAAATAAATAAATAAATAAATAAATAAATAAATAAATAAATAAATAAATAAATAAATAAATAAATAAATAAATAAATAAATAAATAAATAAATAAATAAATAAATAAATAAATAAATAAATAAATAAATAAATAAATAAATAAATAAATAAATAAATAAATAAATAAATAAATAAATAAATAAATAAATAAATAAATAAATAAATAAATAAATAAATAAATAAATAAATAAATAAATAAATAAATAAATAAATAAATAAATAAATAAATAAATAAATAAATAAATAAATAAATAAATAAATAAATAAATAAATAAATAAATAAATAAATAAATAAATAAATAAATAAATAAATAAATAAATAAATAAATAAATAAATAAATAAATAAATAAATAAATAAATAAATAAATAAATAAATAAATGAATAAATGAATAAATAAATAAATAAATAAACTGATTAGCTTTCAAATGTTCACTATAATATATATATACATACAATTATTTTGGCCGAAACTATTTAACTTTTTCTTTCTTTAAATAACTGCCTTAAAATAGAAAGTACAAATTTATTTTGGTCCACAATCATTGGAGATAATAAATATGAAGCAATATTAATAGATTTTTATTTCCTCTTCGGAACTGTAAATGTCAGAAACACATTTTTCCAGTTCATTTATCTGCGCGAATTATTTTAGATTGTCTTTTTAATAAATTTAATTAGATAGCCCTAATAGTGAGATAGACAGCTATGGCATATAAACAGAGCGATAGGCATTTTTTTTGTATTTTCACTGAAAGTTAAGTTGAACTTCATATCTCCCTATTTGTTTAAGGTCTTTAAAGATCTATTCTATAAGCCTTTTTGCATGAAAAAATAATTACACTGATTTAAAAATCAATTTTTGAAAAGTTTGGTTTGTTCCTAAAATTTTTTCCTGCCAAAAAAGTTGACAGATTCATAAATAGACTGGAAGAACTAATAACTAATTAGTATCAAGTCATATCCTGTATATCGACATTAGCTGATTTAACAAGGGTTTTACGATAGTATCTATCGAAATACCAGACACAGATCTCATGGATATAGGTATACTGTTTTTAAATAAATTGAAACTGATTGCCGTTAACACTTGGTGAAACATGTTTAATAAAAATTATTTCAATAGAAGAAAAACATTTGGAAATATTTTACTTAAATTTAATAACAAACTCTACACGTGTTTCGCCTTTTTATGACATCTTCAGGAGTTACTGAGTTACAAGTTACTAAATCTGAACTAAAGTAATTCCTATTTATACATCTCTATCTTACACTAAATTTGAATCAAGGAGTCACAAGATTTAACTAACATTATCAATTAAAGTAAAGTACAATAAACATAACTCAGGGTTAGCAACCCACCTAATTAATAATAACCACAAAATAGAAAAAGAAAACGTAAAATTATTACATAATCTAAAAGGCGGATAATATTAGATAACAATGAAATATTAGAAATTAAGAAAGCCCTAAATTGTAAAAAGAAACTAGCCAACGACCAAATCATGTTCGGAAGCAACCCCCTCCTTAATTCAAATTTAGTGTAAGATAGAGATGTATAAATAGGAATTACTTTAGTTTAGATTTAGTAACTTGTAAGTTGTAACTCAATAACTCCTGAAGATGCCATAAAAAGACGAAACACGTGTAGAGTTTGTTAATAAATTTAAGTGAAATATTTCCAAGTGTTTTTCTTTTATTAAAATACTGTTTTTAAATTGAAATTACATCAACTTACATTACTGGTCTTACTGACCAAGAATTTAGTTGGTTTACAACAATTTCATTTGCCTTACCATCCAAATTGATTTTACGAGTAAATTAATCTAAATTTAAAATGTTGATATATTTTTCAGATCCGTCTCTAAGACATTATGAAATTTTTACATTATTTTTAACACGTTGATAATAACGAAATGGACCCTACTTAGTAATTTAATTTTCATTAGGTGCGTTGATAATCTTTTCCTTCTAGATACTAACGACAAAATATACAAAAATAAAGAACTCAGATAGCGATCCTATTCCAAACTTAGATAATTTCCAGGTTATAGTGGTCAACGCGAATCAAAAAACTAATACCAGAGATATTATTTCCGATTTCCGATCTTTCTACATTGCAAAGCTTATTTTGAATCTGGCTTCAGTATTGCCACAGCATGCCTCTGTTCTGAGATATAACACACTAACCTTAAATTCCACAAAAAAATGACCCTTTTGTGAGCATACATGAAATAAAAGAACAAGATAGCCGAGAGAGTAGCCATTTTCGATGTACCTTTTGTAGCTTAATTATAAGTTGGCATTAGAATTAACCCGGCACATTAATATTTTGAAATATCTTAATTTCAAAATACGAATTTGGTTTTGAGAGCAGGATTTCTGCAAATTGCTAAACTTCTGGGATCATTGAAGAATGATTCATTTTTCAATTCTCTATCTTTATTCAAGAAAACTAAATTAGCAACATTTACATTTTGGAGTTAAAATATTTGAAAAACTATATGAGCTTAGACAATTTTGAGGCCAGATTCTAATTCTATGAAATAACTATTCTCTTGGTTGTTTTGTATTTTTATTTCATTATTTTAGTATCCAGTTGTTCTTTCAAAAGAGTTGTTTTTTTTTAGTTTAGGGGATAGGATATATTAAAATCCCGACGTGCTGAAGTAACTTTTAGGCTATATTTGGATTCAGGGTCGCAAATTATGTCGAAAATGTATGGCCTTTTGTTTTTTTTAACCCTGATTTCTTTGACCTTTGTAATTATTATCGAAGTAAAATTAGATCCTATATTTCACGCCCCAGCAGCGTTAATTCGAAGCATGCATTCACGATGTTTGAGTTAGTTTTTGCGGCTACTGACGACTCCACCAGATAGGTTTGCCCTTCGCCCATTAATCAAGGCGACGAATTCTACATTACAGGTGGTTTAACGAAGCATATACAATATACATCTCTTTCTTTTTTGTATGGTATTGAACGTTTACTTAGTTTAATTAGATATCACTCGTGTGACCTCTCTCGAATTGTACTGCATGGGCATATACAGGGTTCTTCAAGTTGATGGGCTATTAAAAGTATATGAACTAGTAGAACGAATTCAATTCTGAAACTTGGGCTTTTTTGGTTATTGTTTATGCCGCTTATTTTAAAAATATTTTCAAGTGCGATTTATATCGGGTTATACCGGAAGTAGATGTTAACTTTCTTATTTTAAATAGAATGACAATTGAATTAACAGAGGTTTCGTACAATTTACCTTTTGCATGACCCCACAAATAAAAGTCTAAAGGGGTTAAATCTGGTGAATTCTCGGTTAGTTTGGATAACTTACCGAGCTTTTGGGTCGTGGTCTATAGGCTTTTTTGTTGCCTGACGCCGGTCGTGAACTACTACTATTAGTTTGGATAACGTTCATTAAAAAGTCTGCAAGTTCTTTCTGTAATTTTTCCACATTCACCATGTAAATAAAATAAAATTAAAATATATTTATTGCTGTAGTAGTAGTAGTAGTAGTAATCTAAATTATTCATTGTGGATGCTTTATTGCAACAATTTAAAATTATGGGTCTGGAAGATGGTATACGCTTTCTGACACTTAACAACAATTGATTGTTCATTTTTTTCGAAATCACAGCACACTGCTTTCATTAACATTATACATTTGCAATGCAAAAAAGCAAAATCTTCACAAATAGTAAATTTTCTCAAAAAGTGTAAACAAAGATATACGTTAGTCCCATAGCAATAGACGCCAAATTCAATGAGAAATTCGAATATGCAGTCAAAAATGGATCATTCCATTTAAAAAAATTGATTAATGCCCCTTTGACAACAAAATTTGAACACCCTGTACATTTTAGTTAAAGACCACTTTTTTTCTCAATAATGTGAATAGTTATAAATAATTGTTACGAGTTATAAAGCAAAATCTAAAAAATTAATTGAATTACGGTTTTTTAAATGTTAACGTGCAAATGTCAAAAAAAAATTTAAAAATTAAATAAATCAAAGTCCGTCAATATTTTCAGGGTAGTGTCTTGTTTTAAATATGCATTAATTTAGATTTTCTATGGGAAAATGTAAAAAACAGTATGTCATTCCATTTAAAATAAGAAAGGTAACATCTACTTCCGGTATAATTGGATGTAAATCGAATTTGAAAATATTTTTAAAAGAATTAAATTCATTCTACTAATTCATTTAATTCTAATAGCCCATTAACTTGAAAAACTCTGTATATTTCTTTCCTTTTTTAATTGACAATGCATTTCTTCATAAACCATAAGAAAAATGTAGAGTCAATTCATTGAAATATGGTCACTCCTGCGAGCGCGCATTCCAAAATGCAGGAGTTTTTTGTGAAATTTTTGTTTTTTAGTGTTTTATTTAGTCCAGTTCCACAGAACTCCATTTGATTTCTTGTATACATTTTGCAATTAGTGTTTCTGTAAATATTTAATGCCGCTGTTGATATATAAAAACCGAAAACACTTATGCAGATAGACATATATTTTAACGAGTTTCTGTTTACACTTGCACATATAACACTAATGAATTCGCAATGCCTTAACATGTTTACTTCGACTGTAGGCAGATTGTAATAAAATATATTTTTAGAACTTAATGTCGCGTTCTGAATGTTGGATTTACTTGTTTTCATAAAAGGAAGAGAATGGCTATCTGTTTCATATGGTAATAACAAGCACTAGAAAAATAAAGTACTCTTCATATATCTACTTTCAGATAAAGATATGATACTTTAATCTAAATTGTAATTAGTGAATCGATGAACCTGTTAATTCTTGTAACTCCATATTGAAATTAAACACAAAACAGTTGGTTACAAAACTTTTTATTGTCATCCACAATAATATTATTTCACCACACAGTGGCTTCCTCAGGTGGAAATATAATATGTAGGTAAGACGGGTAGATGTTTCAAGGATAGGATTCTTGAACATAAGAAATCTTTTAGAATATTCCCATAACTTTGATGACAATTTTAAATTATTACATGTAGAACAGAAGGGTCTAAAATTAAATTTGTTGGAATGTATGGAGATTAATAAATTAAATAAATTAGGCTTATTATTAAATGATCAAACTGATATAAATAATTCTCCTCTACTCAATCTCTAGTTCCCATAATTTGCTCACCTACCTCCACCCTCTCCTTTTTCATTTAGTATTTAAGGATTTTGTATTTAGTTTTAAGTTATTATATTTCCACCTGAGGAAGTCACTGGGTGGTAAAATAATATTATTGTGGATAACAATAAAAAGTTTTGTAACCAACTGTTTTGTGTTTAATTTAAATTGTAATTTATACAAATTAATGTTAATTTAAGCAACAAGTAAAAATGTGACCTACCATTTCTCTATTTATCTATTAGAACACTGTAGAAACAAACGATCGATCCTATTAAATAGAACCAGATTTGCATTCAATTTCCAGTCGGGAAGGTTTGCGCCCTACTCTCCGGCTTTGCACTACAGTGTAGGTTGAACGGATTACCCATGTCCATCGGCAGTAACTGGTGGAAATGAAACACGCAAAAGTTTTTTTTAGGTTTTATGTCATATCAAAAATCGTAAGATTATCATTATTTAGTGTTTATGTCTATTTGAGCCACTACAGGTGTCATGTGAAAAATAGCGTCGTCCGAAAAGATTGTGTAAATGATTAAAAGAAACGTGATAATTTACCTACATACAACAATAATTGAAGCTGATACATTAATTTAAAAATAAACATGAGTAACGAAAGAAAAAAGTTGAAAAGAAGGAGAGAAAGAAAAATCATGTTTAAACAACAAATGACGAAATCAGGAGCAGACGGAAATCGAATCGTTAAAGGTGAAACCTTTTTAATTTTTTAATTATTCCTATAAATTATCTCTTACCTATTTAATTAATTTAATTGCTTATACTAACTAGATTAAATAAATTTATATTAACGTAAATATGTTTATTTTGTTATATTGGCAAGTATACAGGGTTTTAGAAGTTGATGGGCTATTAAAAGTATATGAATTAGTAGAATGAATTCATTTCTGAAACTTGGGATTATTTGGTTATTGTTTATGCCGCTTCTTTTAAAAATATTTTCAAGTTCGATTTACATCCGATTAGACCGGAAGTAGATATTAACATTTTTATTTTAAACGGAATGACGTACTTTTTTACATTTTCCGATAGAAAATCTGAATTGAAGCATATTTTATACGAGGCACTACCCCGAAAATATTGATGGATTTTGAGTTATTGCATTTTTTTTCAAAATTTTTGACATTTGCACGTTAACATTTAAAAAACCGTAATTCAATTAATTTTTGAGATTTTCCTTTATAACTCTTAACAATTATTTATAACCATTCACATTATCGAAAAAAATGTGGTGTTTAACTAAAATGTAGAAGGTGTTCAAATTATATGGTCAAAGTTGGTCAACTTCAAACGGGTATAAGTCAATTGTTTTAAACGGAATGACCCATTTTTGACTGCATATTCCAATTCCTCATTGAATTTGACGTCTATTGATATGAGACTATCGTATACCTTTGTTTATACTTTTTGAGAAAAATTACAATTTGTGAAAATGTTGAATTATACATTGCATACGTATAATGTTAATGAAAGCAGTGTGCTGTGATTTCGAAACAATTGAACAATCAATTGTTGTTAAATGTCAGAAAGCGTATGCCATCTTCCAGATCCACAATTTTAAATTGTTGCAATAAAGCATCCACAATGAATAATTTAGATTACTACTACTACTACTACTACAGCAATAAATATATTTTAATTTTATTTTATTTACATGGTGAATGTGGAAAAATTACAGAAAGAACTTGCAGACTTTTTAATGAACGTTATCCAAACAAACCGAGAATGAATGGAAAAAAATTAAAAGAATTGAATCAAATTTTCTACAAAATGGTATCGGAAAGCAAAACAATCACACGAAACCAATTGTAGACAGACATTCCCGGTTTGTTTGGATAACCCGATATAAATCGCACTTGAAAATATTTTTAAAATAAGCGGCATAAACAATAACCAAATGAGCCCAAGTTTCAGAATTAAATTCATTCTATTAATTCATATACTTCTAATAGCCCATCAACTTGAAAAACCCTGTATGGTGGCAACTATAATCACGAACGAGTTAAAAATATATTTGTTTGGAGAAGTGAATATTTTAATTCTGATTTCCAACATATTGCCACTTTGCAAATACACGTTACCTGCATTATATTTGCTCGTTAAAGTTGAATGAGTTACAGTGTGATAAATATGGTCAGCAATAATTTACTGATAAAACACACTAAATTTCCTTGTCCTATTTTAGAAATCATAAATGTTTGTTTTCTTATCAGCTTATCACTTTTAAATTTATGGAATTGAACTCAATATTATGGGTTTATATTCAAGTACAATTTGATTAGTCTATTAATAACACTAGTAGCCGAGTAGATTAAATTATCATTCATTATTGAATAATACTCTACAGGGGACATAGATAACAATTATTAAATGTACAACTATTACATTTACACCTACATTCTAGAATAAAATAATAAATTTGTAATAAAATATGAAACAATTGCCCTAAATAGTACAAATATATGACCGTAATTGAATTGAAAATATAATTTCACTTAATTTAACCGAATTACTAAATTAAAAGTTTGGAAACGCTCTAGTGGAGATGCGGGACTGTGTTTCAGTAGAAAGCACAGTGGTAACAAGATTTCTAACGTAATTTAATTCTTCAGTACAAAATTAAAGGGCACTTTGCGTCATGAACGAACGAAATACAACAAAATCCGAGGACGTTATGAATCAGTGACCAGACGATCTAAAGACGACGTACCTTATGATAATTTAGTAAGATTTACACAAACTCTGTTATAAGAATACACAGCTGAAGTAAAGATTTCCTACACCAAATTAGTTTAACGACGTGGAAGAGCGAAAAAGACAAAACAAACATTTAAAATTCTTAAAGTCTTCAAAGTCGCTTTTCGGACATTCAGAATGGCTAAGGAACAAAAATTTTTTGGATGTTTCAATCCCACCAGCTACTAGTGGGAATGATGGGTGGTTGTGGTTGGGGAAAGGTAGATGAGGTAGGCGAAATGATAATACGTAGAAGATATCTGAGACGTCTCTGGAATATTACTGTCCCATAATTTGCCTAAATGATACAAGGAAACCGCAGAATATCATAGACAAAGACTATGACAGGCTGCCGACTACTAAGCTATAATCTAGATCACGTTGTTGATTACTGAGCTAAGACAATCATCGCTATAAGCGAGGGGTGTATTCGAATCCAAGAAGAAGTATTCGATTCTTTAATATTTCGAATGCATTTGATTTCCTTTGATAGCGAGCGGCGTGGTCTAGTGTTCTAGATCCTTGCTTAGCATTCGGGAGGTCACCGGTTCGAACCCGTGTCTGGCTGCTCTGGTCCAAGTCTTCTGTGGTTTCCTTGGATCATTTAAGCAAATGCTGGGGCAGTAATATTCCACAGATAATCTTTCACTTCTCTTCTGTCTTCATTTCGTCCGTCTCATCTTTCTCTCCCTAACCACACCACCCACACATTCCCACGATTCCTGCGAGGAGGCTGAAGAGGGCCTTACGCTCTACTCTTCGGCTTTGCAATACAGTGTAGGCCGGAGGGACTGCCAGCCCACCAGCACGAGTAGATGGTGGGAATGAAACACAAAAAAGTTACTTTTTTTGACAGGTATTAGGATACAAATGGGTTTGAGTGAAGAGCTTCGATCTCTGAGTTTGTATTACCAGTATCTATTTTATTTGCAACATTTAATAGTTGAAGATGCTATATTATCATAGGGTAACTAACCCTGCATGTATCAGAAGATGTCTTACCATCCTATCTATCCTCTGTTCTATTTTTTCCAACACCTCCTCATGTTTACCTTTTTCTATTCACAGTATCTTCATCGACCACCTAGAAGACCTATGCATGAGCTGGATGCAAACAAAGAAAATAAATATAAGAACAAAAGTGTTTTAATAAAATGGGGCAGACCAATTACTATTTGTTCACTTATCAAAATGTACCTTTATCGTTTCAAAACATTCTAATTGTAGTTTTTATGAATACGAAGTTATGTATGTTATTTTTTTATAATATTTTGTACACTTATGGATTTAAAGCGCATGGTAAACAGTGTAAGAGATAAATATGAGAATATATTTGTTGATGTGTTTCAGGTAAATATTTTTATTTATATATTATATATATATACGTTCACGTCAGACTAGGTTGGTTGTACGGATCGTTGCACATTTCGAAACTGACAAGAAATAATAATTATGTTAAATATTTACTCACGTACGTTTATTTGTATATACACGGAAAACTGTTTACTGCATCCGAATTTAAATCAAGCCGAAAAACATACAGACTGTATCGACAAGTTTTTATCATATTTACAGACAGATAATCGAGTGGAATCAGAAGGTCATTCGTTTTAAAGAACTCTTTCTTTTCTACATTTACCTACTCATGTAAAAATTTAACATCGATTATTAAAAAAGGCTTTCTGATATACAACGATTATTTTGGACGATAGTGCGGACATTACGGGAGGATGTTCAGGTGCCATCCGAAGAAGATAACGATGACGGCTCCAATAATTATGACTTGAATGCAACAACAGTAGATTGATTAGCTGTGTTCTAGTGGAAATGATGACGACCGATAATTTGACAGTAGTGTGTGTTTTGTGTTAAAATTTAAGTCTTTTTTCCATCGAATTTGATATTTCCGTTTCTTATTATTAAATTTTTCAATTATATTATTAAATACTTGTGCAAGCTTGAAATAAAAAATATTGAAAAGTTATGGGAGCGTATTATATTCGAATTTTTATTTTTTCCGAAAATTAGTTTATTGTTGGTGAAATCCACATTTTCAAGTGGAATAAACATTCTTATATTTTTTGAGTTCTGGAAGGCTCGCCTTTCAAATGTTAAATTATAACAGATTTTTAAAGGGGTAATGTCCAATAGTAACATTTGTCACACCCTTATTAGTATTAATTTATTCATTCAAGTTTAACTAACTGATTATTATTGCTTAGCATTCGGAAGGTCACCGGTTCGATTCCAGCTCCTGCTGCTTTGGTCCAAGTTTCCTGTGGCTTCCTTGGATCACTTGGGCAAATGCTGGGGCAGTAATATTCCACAGATAACACTGGTGAACAATATTAATAATAATTTTGTGTGACGGACAAAACAAGGTGTTTATTATGTAAAACGTACCCAAAAAGCCGGAAATAACATTCTGTTTTTTCTATCACCCACGGTTTTCTTGCAATAGGGCATTATTTGCTGCTTATACTATAAGGCTATGTGTGTAAGTGTACTAATAAACATTAATCTCAGAATGTTGTTGTCGATGTTTTACGGCGATATGTTGCTCCTGAAGTATCTCTTAACAATGTCGAGCAATAATAAGCAAACAAATCGACACTTACACACACATTTGCCTTGATACCGTTTTTCCATGGCATCACTTACTGCACCTAAATTTGCCGGACAAAAATCGAGATGAGAATTCAAAAAGCGAATTTGTAGAGACATGTTACATCCTATTCACAATTTCTTTATAATTGTCCGCCTTTACATTGCCTAAAAAAATTGCAGCAACTGATTTAAAAGCACTCCAAGCTCATAATTCAATTTCATTTAGAGCATTGATGCCTCCGATAATCGTGAGTCCCGCCGACTGTGAAGTCCGGGCTGTTATAAGATTCCTTAGTGGTAAAGGACTAAAACCGATTGATATTCATCGTGAGATTGTGATATCTGTGCAGTTTACGGACAAAACATTATGAGTGATGAAATGGTAAGGTGGTAAGGAAGTGGATGAGAGCATTTAAAGATGGCCGCACAAATGTGCATGGCAATGCCCGTCCGCATGTGGCTACTCGGACCAAAGATCTCATCACATCTTTTCACTGATCACTGGGAAACTCTAGATCATCCTCCGTACAGCCCTAATCTGGCGCCCAGTGACTACCATTTGTTCTTGCACTTGAAGAAAAATCTGGGCGGTCAGCGTCTTCATGACGATAACGAAGTCAAAACAGTGATGCAGTGGTTAACAGTTAACAAGTCAGGCGGCATAGTTCTATGAGAAGGCTTTTCAAAATCTGGTCAAACGTTATGACAAGTGCCTCAGTATTAAAAGAAATTATGTAGAAGAGTAGATAGATAAGGTACTCATAAGGCTTTCATGTAATAAAAAAATTATTAAGATATCTTTGCACGTTTTTTATTAATTTCAAAACGGTACTTACTTAAAAAAACATGCTTTGTAGTTTGTAATTGAATACGACACCTTGCGTATTAACACGTGTATTAGATATTAGATATTTAAACGTTTTATGTGGAATTTTCATTTTTTGGAGTTTCATCATCAACGATTTGTTAAGTTGCATAGAACTGCATTTGATTTTCTTGTACTATTTTTTAATGTTTAATATTTGATATCATGTTAAACATTACACTTCGATGGTGTTTTCCAATGTAGACAGGATTTTAGTTTTTTAAGCTTGCTTTCCCTCTTATTACACGATATCTTCCTAGAGATTTTATTACACTAATATCATATGTTTAATCGATCGGAGAACTCCTTTGTAAATCCCACCCGTGAGACTCCTCATGCTCATAAACATGTCACTAGGTAACAAATCGTAATCTGATATCGAGAATGGGTAACACTGGTAGCCACGATCACCCGTAAATCGGCCTTAATGGTGCGATTTTAGGGGAGATAAGAAGAAAACAGTACGAGAATTTGGCCTAAATCAACACCGCTGTTTATCAGTTTAACACTAAAGCAAAACCGGCGATAAAACCAATAGCGAGCGATTAGACAAGAGCAAGCACAGGTCTTCGGTTTTGTCACGTTAAAATGTAGGTAGTATAATGCGTATCTACGAAATGTACTGGTGGTCGTAGCGTTTATCTTCTTGCTTTAGTTACTAGAGGGTGGTTTAATTGCTCGTTAAATAAAAAGTTCAACCAAGTTACACAATGGCATAAGGATCCATAATAGGAGAAATATGGAGCTGGACAGTGTGGAAATTGCAACTTTAAAAATTATTTTAGTCCCAAATCCATTTTATTAAAAGAATGAAAAAGATAAAACAACAAGAATGTTTCACCTGATTTTAAAAAAGAAAAAAATACAAAAGATTAATAAAATCTAAAATTTAGGAATTAACATCTACACTTGTGACTATTAATAAGTGGTCAAACTATCATTTGTTTTTGATTTCACAGGTCAACGTGGATAAGGATACCTAGAAGTAACAGAGTAGTTACATATTTTCGATGTACTTTTTGAAGCTGATTCCGAATCTGGCCTCAGAATTGCCACAACATGCTTGATTTTTGAGATATGCTAACCTCAAAATTTGGCTTGCTTTGTTTTGAGATTAGGATCTCTCGAGACTGGAAAGTGCTAAAGTTTTTCTGGGGCCATATTTGAGTTTTCCATCGGATAATACATGGAAAATGATTGCTTTTTTATTTTTTTTATCGATTTTCTATAGTCGTGTGCTCTAAAAAATTGGGGGCACTCAAAAAAAGCACACTACTATGGAGGGTTAAAAGAGAGAACACAATGAGTGTTTGGTAATTATTTTAAGTTATTATTATTATAGACTTATTAAGTTTATGATAATTTATAATTTATTTGTCTAGTTTTAAAAAAATTCGTTGTCTGCTATATTTCAAAATTTACCCGATTGGATACTGTTTAACAGATTCATAAAATTAAGTAGAAATATTGCCTTTGTGCTTTTACTAGAGTGGATATTGGGCTTTCCAAATTGATCCTTATTTCAAATCAACTACATGTTTATCATTATACCCAAACATTTTTTATTTTGTACTATATAGCAACCGTTTAAGAACCTATCTGGTTGACCCAAACAAGTGTAGTTTCAATATCCTAAAATCATTGTAATTAGTTCTGTTTGTAGACTCCCTTAATAAACATACCCATCCAAATTTCATTTTACATATCATAAACAGTTTTTCTCTAGACTCTGGGAAATATTCCCATACAAAAAGAAAAAAGCTAATAGTATTCCATTTATTTTAGTATAGTTTTTAATTAGTTTTAGTTTATATGGCATAACTATGTACAGACATCTTCTATGGTTCTATAGGAGGTGAAGTTTAAATAAATAAAAAATGGCATTCTAATTGGTGTAATTGCTAAGTTAAAATAAACTTTGGAAATTACACGATTTCTTATTGGTCATTCGAGTTATAATTATTAATGTGGTACATCAGTACACCCGTTCGATATAAGTGATAAAACACTACAACGATAAAAACAAAGAGGGTAATTATTATCGACGTTTTGTTTTAAGCCAAATTGATTTTTACCTAAAATATTGAAATTTTAAAATACTGTAATCTAAAAAAAAACAAATTAACAACATTTATGGGTCCAAATTCTAATTTCGTGATAAGAGATATCTCGGAAATGGCTAGCCTTTCGATTGCTCTGTTCTTTTATTTCACATTGTAATCCTCTCAAAAAGGGCAAAAATTGCACTAATTTAGTTGACCTGTGTTAATTGACTGCGAGGTGAGTCAAAAGCATTGGTAATAGAGTATATGCAGATACTACTCATAAAAATCTGAACAAAACGGATTTTACTTCCTTGTACTATCACTAGGTAAATAATAAATGATCATATAAATAGTTCATTATTTCTAGGAAGTACATTTATTTAAATCAGATCAATCAAAATGATAACAGTAAAATGGAAAAGTGAATTTATCATATAGCCTTTAAAGGCCTTTCTGCCAGCACCCATCTGATGAGACCCGATAGGTCGAAACCGGTTGTTCCATATGTGGGATCTGTGATCCTTAATATATAGACTAAAAAGGCTTTTAAATACCTTCTTTTTTGGATATGTTATCTTCTCTTAATGATCGTTCGGAATTAGCAGTGTAATTCAATGCCGGTAGGGGTATTAACCCTCGAAGTATTTGTTTCTGTTGATTCCATATTTATAAATATTCATTATCATTACTTTTGGATCACCTTTCGTAGTTAGTTAGTTATCTTTTGCATTTCGTTCGTTAGTGTCAGAAAAGAATTGTCAAGGCTCTCGATTATGCTTTCTTATTTATACTTTTTGAATTAAAAGTTTGTCGTAAATTTATGTACATTGCCTCAGAAATAATTAAAAAATAAATTCCATGTTAATTAAATGTGAAATGGAAAATGGAAAATTGCGTTCAGAAACTACTAAATATTAATATTAAGGGTTCAAATGATAGCAGGCGTCTTGTTTCCTCTTCCTACAATTATTAAACATGGATGTTGAAAAAATACAGTTATTTTTTTTTTGAACCAGTCTAATATACATGTATATATGCAACTGTAGAATAAATGCGTAGTTGTAAAACCTAATGGTATTAATTTATGCTCTTCTTTGGCCTTGTACATAGTATGAGTGAATTAATTAAAATAAAGTGTTTTAGGTTGTGTCGGAGGCCCCCGCACTCTCTAGTCAGGCTCCGTGACAACTCTTTTCATTAAAACAATAAGCCACGTTAAAACTACACATGTACTAACTCACACACATTCATACTTACACGCACATATGCACATACTCTCAAAGTACAAATCATAATTATATGTGCATTTAGAGTGCACATTCAACTAGTTAATTGTTGAAAAAAAAATGAATAAAAATAAAACACTGTGCAACGAATGAACTGATGGCGACTGCGTTTAGTGGATAGTACAACGGATGTTTTGTTATTGTTAATGTTGATTATGTTTAATGTAGTTAGCTATCTTGACGTACAGGGTGATTACACAAAATGATTTCTCCTCGGAAAAATATCCAAAAGTAGCCTGTTTCAGGATTTCGTACTCGAAGGATCTGTTTGTCAGGCACTGTTTAACAATATAATATAATAAAGTTTAAACTTTCGACGGTGCACGGCGGATGAAGCATGATTTACACTAGAGAGGGTAGTAAAGAACACACAAAAAACTTCAACGGATATATTAAAAATACTCGACAATTGTTTCAGCCTAATCGGCCATTTTCAAGAGTACAACTATACTAAATTATAACATGGTAATAACAGCTTATATATACTTGCGAGGATCTCCTAGAGGGTTACAAATTTATTAGGAGTGGGGTATTGACAAAACATAATTCTTTTTGGTTATTAATAATATTTTTCTTTGAGTGAGTGGCTTTTTTAATTTCTACAAATTCTAGTAAAGTTAATTTCTTACTTTTAGGCTGGCAATGTAATAATTTTAATTCATTGATATTAATCATATGGTTTTCTTTGACGCAATGTTCAGTTAAACCTGTAGTAAGTTTTTTGTTTTTTATGTTTGCTAAATGTTCTTTAAAACGTGTTTCTAGTGAACGGCCCGTTTGTCCGATATAAATAGCATCGCAGTCTTGACAATTAATTTGATACACGCCACTTTTTTGTTTCTTGTCTATTTTCTTTTATTGTTAACTAGTACTGTGCCTATATTGAATCTGTTTACTTCAGTTGTAGATCTATTGAAGTATATATATATATATATATATATATATATAATTATAACAAGGTAATAACAGCTTATATATACTTCAATATATATATATATATATATATATACTTGGTAGGACGTATTCCAAATGTGAGATCTTTGATCTTAATATTCAGATGAATAAGGATTATAATTCTTTCTTTAATATAATTTTTTTTTTGGTTCCATGGTCTAAAAATACAAATCATGAATGAAAATTGTAAATCTAGTAACATATGTAGGTACCCATATTATATATATTTTATCAATGCACCTCTCGTAATTTAGTGGCAAAAGCATTGGCGTGTAAAGCCAAAGCTCTCGGGTCCCAGCGAGGGCGTGACAATAGTAACAAATTTTTCCCTCATTACATGAGGTAATCTGGAGTAGGTATAAATTAATTCAATAATTAATATAGCATTAATGTATTTAAAATTTACCCCTAAAAATTCTTCAAATATTTCATTATTAATGATTAATAAAGTCAAAGTTGACATTATCTGTTTTGCACCTGGGTAGTCGAAAACCCAAGTTAATTTTCACTAGTTATATTCAAATTCTTAACAATTGTTTCATCCTACAAGGGCATCTTCAGAAAGCGTAATAAAATTTGAAATTAAATAGTGGAAATTACGCCGGGCAACATAAAGTTAATGCCGAAACAATTAATTAAACATATCGCAGTTCATAATACTTTAATGTTTATTTATTAGACTAGCTAGTATTACAGTTGTCCCTTTTGCCTCATTATAATGGCATTTATGTAAACCATAAGCGGTTGTTTCTGTGGTACAATGCTGCTAAAGGAAAGCGTAAATATTCACAGGAAGCTGCAAAACTGGGAGGATTATTGGAGTTTCTTCCCTATATTAAGGTAGCCTCCATTGCAATATATGTATGTATGTACGTGTTCCCAGTACCGTTAGCTTCAGTTCAACAACAGACTTTAGGTCGTAAAATGTCGAATTTACGAGACTCAAGCAAACAGTAAATAATAGAAAATTACCAGTGACAGCTAGGGTAACAATTAGGTAGCCGTTTATAGGTCTTAACTGCCGAAACTACAGCCGGATGTGAAAGTTAAAATTGGTTTTAGCGCTCATCTTATAACGACATGATGACAGTTGTGGTAACTGAATGTATTGTGTTCACTATTTATAATTCGCTGTAAATTTATGACTTTTTCTTTTATAGTAGGAAAGTAAAATTGTGTAGTACGGTGTTGACTTTTATAGGGTGGGAAACTAGACAGCAGAAAGTTTTTAATAAAAGGATTGTTTAAAGATTAAATGTCGATAAATTGCGTAAAACTTCAAACAAAAATGCAGTAATAATATCAAGCGAACAATTTTGATTTCAAAAACTAATACACTAAATTTATAAGTATATGATTTTTTTCATTAATTGTAGGAAACTAAAATTGTGAAGTACGGTGTTTGTTGACTTTTGTAGGGTGGGAAACTGGACATCAGAATGTTTTTAATAAAAGGATTGTTTAAAGATTAAATGTCGAAAAATTGCGTAAAACTTTGAACAAAAATGCAGTAATAATATCAAGCGAGCAATTTTGATTTCAAAAACTAATACCCGAAAGAGTTTTGATTAATAGTAATCAAGACCTATTTCCAAATTTTTAGATATAAACGTTTGGTAATGACAGAAACAGGACTTAATTCTAATTTGTTTTCTTTGTTTTGTGGAGCTCCAGGCTAAACTCACCCCAAATATTTTTTACTATTTTTGATTAGGTTAAATGAGTTTTTTTTAGGTTATATTAGTGACTTTTTCTAATTTTGAGTTGTTTTATAATACGCTCGATTACGCAAAACTATATTGCAACACATTGCTTGACGTCGACATCATATTACATACACAACGTAAGACAAAACGTCTGAATATGTCAAATGTACAATTTTCTAAAGTTTTAGCCTTTTATAATATCCCCAATTTTGTTATTTACATACACGATATGTATTTATCAAATTTTGATAGTATTATATTATGAAATTAACAGAAAATAAACGCCTTATTGTATACGTTCAAATCTCAAAGGATGAGTACCGCTGTCGATAGTGCCTTGCACTTACGTTTTAACTATGGTGTACCGAGCGGCGTGGTCTAGTGCTCTAGACCATTGCTTAGCATTGGGGAGGTCACCGGTTCGAACCCAGGTCCGGCTGCTCTGGTCCAAATTTTCTGTGGTTTCCTTGGATCATTTAGGCAAACGCTGGTGCAGTAATATTCTACAGATAATCATTCACTTCTGTTCAGTCTTCATTTCGTCCGTCTCATCTTTCTCTCTCTAACCACACCACCCACCCATTCCCACGATTCCTGAAAGGAGGCTGAAGAGGGACTTACGCCCTACCTCCCAGCTTTGCACTACAGTGTAGGTCGGAGGGACTGCCCGTCCACCAACACAAGTAGTTGGTGGGAATGAAACACCCAAAAGTTTAAAGTTTTTTCTTCTGAAGATATCCTTGTAGGGTAAAACAATTCTTAAGAAAAATAAATGTATTAATGGAAATTTTGTGTGTTGGTTATTATCGACAGTTAGTTTATTCATTCTCAAAATTATACATTATTATATGGTAACCATTTTCGTTTTTGAACCGTTCCAAATATGTGCCAAATATAAAATGAAAAAATATCACGAAGGTCAAGTGTGGGTAAAAAATGTTAAAAGTCACACAAATTAACAAGAATTGACAATGATATGGCATACTTCTTTCAATATAAACAACGTCACCGTCTCGTAAAAGTCAAATCAACAGAAAAAATTACCTTATCTTCACATACTAGTGTTGATTTATGGAAACAATAAAAAGAACTCGTAAAATTTGCCGACGTTTTGCCATTTCTGTTTGAAAAATGAAAGCGATTTCAACGTTTTTATGTCTTTATGCAGTGCTCTGCTAACATTTAATTAAGTAGCGAAAAGAAATAAATAATAAAAAGCAAAATACTCATGTCCCACAGGAAATTGATCATTTTTTATTTTGTTACATCTGGAACAAGCGCACTATTGATAAACGTTGTTTTGAATGGAGATAATTAAACAGATGATGACCATAAGTCGTTATTAATTGCCCACGAACCATTACACGTGTCAGATTTATAATGACATAATGATAGTTTAACAACGATATTGAACACACCGTGTTCTTAAATGGAAAATGCAGCAATTTTGTAAGTGACTACAATAACAACAGTTGGTACGTTTATTGGTTAAATTCTATTTAGTCATTATCTGATTACTACTCATATCATTACAATGTAATAAAGTGCTACGTATCTATGGTGCTAGTGTATAAATAGATTTGTAAGATAATTTTCTTGAGCTATCCCTTGTCATGGTACAAATTTATGGAATTACCTGATAATTAAAACGCCTAGTTAAATTATGAAACTAACAAAATGGCCCATTTTTCTTTTTTTTTGTGTTTCATTCCCACCAACTACTCGTGCTGGTGGGCGGGCAGTCCCTCCGACCTAAACTGTAATGCAAAGCCGGAGGGTAGAGCGTAAGGCCCTCTTCAACGTCCTTTCAGGAATCGTGGAAATGGGAGGGTGGTGTGGCTAGAGAGAGAGAAAGATGAGACGGACGAAATGAAGAGACAGAAGAGAAGTGAAAGATTGTCTGCGGATATTACTGATCCAGCATTTGCCTAAATGATCCAAGGAAACCACAGAAAACTTGGACCAGAGCAGCCGAATCCGGGATTAGGGAGTAGGGGTTATCAAGGATGATCTATTTAGCTAAAATAATTTCAACTGTCGGGCACTTCCGGTTATACGGAAAGTTGATGTCAACCTTTCTATTTTAAATGCAATGACATATTTTTATGATGAATTTGTATGAAACATAAAATTTTAAGGTGACTTTGATAACCAACTTGTATGCCTACGATGAATAGTTTCTGAGATAATTTTTTATTGAAAAAAATATTGCACCGCAACCCAAACTATAAAAAATCATAACTTACATAAAAAATGACTTAGAATGTTCAAAGTTTTACTAGTTATAGCCAAGTCATAAGGCTAACGTCATGCCAAAACTAAGCTTTATAATTTGTACAGGGCGTCCAGAAAAAAATCCACAGTTTAAAAACTTTAAACAAGAATAACTTCATTTTTTCAAATGGCATCTATCATATTTTATTTTGTCATTCGATTCCATTTTTTTATCCTCTTTCGATACATTGGCAGTTTTCCATCCTTTATTTAAAAAAAATCCAAAATTATTCAAAAATTTTCAATTAAAACACTAGGAAATATCCAGATGGTGTTGTTAGTTCTAAAAGTTTACTTTGAAATATTTTGAAACTTCACATGACTTTTCTTTGATTACATTGTTTAAAAGAATCTTCTTTTACACGGGTTTTTATTCATCCTTATTATCCAAAATTTATATTTTAATTGTATAATTGTTGAACCTTATTATCTATAAAACTTTTTAAATATTCCTCGCTCATAAATGACTGCTATCGTGTTTAACTTGTAAGAGAAATAATTACACATGAAAAATGTTTGTAATGTTTCCCGAACGACAAAACATGCATGTGTATTTATTTGCATTGTGGAGGTTGTCTCCTGCAAGCATTATAACTACTATTACATATGTACACCGTACATGTGTTTATCACGAACCTTCCTCTCAATGCACAACTTTGATAAAAAGAGATTTAAAAATAAATTCTGTATAGTTAGTCAGGCCTTTCAATCGACAAAAGAATAAAAAAGGTAGACAAAAACGAAAACGAATAACGATAAAAGAAATTACAAATTCTATTACATTCTTTTTAACACTGTTCAAGATTTGTAAAATAATTGTGGTCAAAATATAATGTCTTAAGTAGCATATGCTAGAGTAGGTTTTGATTGATTAATGTTTCATTACTAAATCGCCAAAATAGACAATTATAAAACAGTATTCCAAAAATATACCGTATAGTACATTTTTTTACTGAACTATTTTCTTATAAATAAAAATATAAATATGGAATCAACAGAAACAACTACTCCGAGGGCTAATACCCCTACCAGTATTGAATTACACTGTTGATTCCGAAAGATTTTTATACGAAGATATAAAATATTCAAGAAAGAAGGCATTAAAATACCCTTTTTTCATCTAAATTTTAAGGATCACATGTCCGTTGATTCCATATTTATATTTTTATGTATCATATTGCCTGTAAAGGCCTTTCTGCCAACGCCCACCTGATGAGACCCGATAGTTCGAAATCGGTCGTGGGATATGGCTTTCGGTATGCTGTGCCTACTATGTAGGACGCGTTCGAAATGTGAGATCTGTGATCCTCAAATGCCTTCTTTTTTGAATATTTTCTTATAACATACTACTTATCATCTGTTAGGAACCAAATAACTGATATATATAAAGGTTAATTGAGGTTATATTTCCATATATTCTTATCAAAAATTCACAACAAAGACATTTACTGAACTTAAAAAGAACACTCAGTACTCCAGAAATGTTTCATATTACATCTACTTACATTGTTTTGCTAGCTTTTATTGTTTTGTTATGGAATTTGTTAGGAATCAAATAACCATAACATTCTAGAATTAAATGAGGCTATAGTTATTTTTAATTCCATTTCACTAAAAAACGTTTAAATAAATGTACATGTACTGTTCAGTTTTCATTTTTAATCTTTAATGCTGAAGGAGTTATTAACAATTAAAAATTACAATAATTGGCTACACAAATTAATGAAATTCTAAAGAAAAATAGGATGCAATTTTCATACAAATTTCGACAAATACTTTTTTAGTAATTGAATAGTTTTGTGCTTAACTTGATGAACAGTAACAACATTAAACAAAATAGAAACAAATTCAGAAGATTTTAACAAACTTTATTAATTCGTAACAAATGTTTCGACAAACTTTCGCTTCTTCAGATGAGAATAATTACTCCTTAGAGCGATTAAATTCCAAAAGTGTTGGAACCTCAAACCAAAAAGAAGCCGCTCATAAAGTGAAGGACAAAAAACGAAATTCCTACATATTCTTTAACTTTTTGTTTTATTATCTACCGTAATTACAAGATAAATATTTATATATAATACCGACATTATTTCATTAAAAGCATAAAATTAACTTGTATCAGCTAATTAACACTTACCTTATCTTCTTTATGTTATTAGAGCTTAAATACTGCTCGTTCTTATCGTCGATATTCTTCTGCTAATTGAGAAATAATTCTCTCAGATAGAGTATCATCCTCATATGACACAAACAAACTTAAAAATACTGTTTGTTTAACTTTCTCCGCAATAACAAACATATTATAAATAAATATAAATTCAGAGTTCATTTTGACTTCCTATAAATCTTAATTTGTATTTTTTGCTCTGTAGTTATATATTTTTTTCTCTTTTAAGATTATACTAGAATATACCCCTGGTCTCATATTCAAATTCTAATTTAATAATTTAATTTCTCATAATAGTTGAACGGCATTGAATAACGTTGTAAATTCTTAACACATTGCGGGGTGCAACTGTTGTGAAACATACTTAATGAAGTAAAAAGCAAATAAAAGGAAAGTTTCACCAAATTTTATTAGAAAAATCCTAACAAGTTACTCGTCTGTGAAATTTATCAACACTGCTAGTTACAAATTCAAACATAAATTAAATGAATTGAATGTAACTCTGATTAATTGCTCAGTGTAATTTGAAATTCTTACTATCTAAATTTAAACCTGTAATTGATAAATTAGAAAAAAGTGGAATTTATAGAATTAAGTGGAATAATTGTGATGCCCTATACTTTGGTCAGAGCGGGAGGCCTCTAAACATAAGAATAAAAGAACATATTTATATAGTATTACTAAAAAAAACAATAAAAGCGGCTTCTCAGAGCATTGCAAATCGTTTAACTACACTTTAGACGAGGAAAATGTAGTAGTTTTACATAGTAAGATTAACAAAAGTAGAAAGCTATCTCTTCTAGAAAGCTTGGAAATCAAAAAAGCTCTCTCGCACAACCAAAATATTGTAAATAACCAGTTAAAGTTAAGTTACATTGACTCCCCACTTATTTTGGCTAATCTCTAGTTATATATAGAGTTGTTTTAGTTTTAAGACTTTAGTCTTTGTTGTACTCTACTCCTTTGAAAATGGTAGCGTTGACCGAAACTTGTTAGGATTTTTCTAATAAAATTTGGCGAAACTTCCCTTTTGTTTGTTTTTTACTTCGTTGCATATTCTTGTTGTAATTTCTTATATAACTTGGCAATCGTTCACATCTCAACCCCCCAACGTCGTTTGTATCGAACTTTGCCCCCTTTTCACATTTATGTTTTCATTCATATATCATTAATTGTTAAAACATTTTATCCTTTTTGCACTTCTCAAACGGGCTGTGCTTTATTTTAGGCCAATTAAGAACATTTGATACATCTGTCTTAAATCATCTGTAATAATGTTATCTAACTGCATCGATAAGATTGTCAATAACTGATAATTTGTAGTCTAGAAGTGGCCTAGACTTCCAATAGGTGAGATAGACACTTGTTAGACTTACTGATAACTGTGGTATTCTAGGTGTTAGATGGGGCTTTATTCGTGTTAAATTGTAAGTGTGTAGGTGAGATAGTTTATAAGTTATGGAATATACATAGTGTCAATGGCGTCATTTTCTTTTCCAATTCGGTTTTCATTGACTATATCACATCAAAATTACATTTCAAAGCATATTGCGTTTTAAATAACAATAATTTGATTTTAATTTAATTTAATTACAATTTAATATTATGTGAAGGAAATAAGTAATTAATAAAAAGTAATTCGTAAAATTAAAATACAAAAACGTCACTGTAAACTGCAATTAAGATAATGTATTTATACGTGGCTCTACAGGTCGATAAACTGTTACATAAAAAAGCATTTTAATGTCCGTCACAATTGACAGACACCTTGACCCACCCCAATTGAACCGAATCGCTCGAAACAAACATATAATGCCACGGTTCTTATCGTTCATAAAATATAACTTAGGTACGCGCCAACGTAAGTGATTTTAATTTTCTGCTTATTAATCTGTATATTAATCAGTTGTTTGATACATTGCGGCACTGTTGTGTAATTCGCAGAAATTTGTGATAGTTACGTAAGGGAAGGGCAACAACCTGCCGTTATAAACATATTAATAAATGAAATGATATTATAACCTGCTTTTTCAATGTTAGAAAAATGTGAACGTTTATTTTTTAAATAACTAATTCTTTTAATATACATAGGACAAACCGGAAGAGCATTCAAAGAACGAATTTAAGAACATGTGAAAAATTATAATGAAAATTCATCATTCATGAACAACGTTAATAACAAAAAACATAAATTTAATTTAGAAGAAAATTTCAATATTTTACATCAAGTGAAGAAAGGTAAAAAACTAGACATTTTGGAAACCTTAGAAATAGCAACTTAATATTATTAAATGAAATCGAAAATGTATATAGCTCAATAATTATAGATAAAATAATAGATGCATCCCCACCAAGATTGTAATAGTATTTAAGAAATAGTGTAAGCAAATTTGTATCAATACTTCTTCTGAGGATGCCCTTGTAGAGTGAAACGATCATAAAGAGTTCACTGAATTATTTGATTCAATATCGTTCATTTTTTATTGTGATTTATTTCAAAAACTAAACACATTAGACATACGTTAAACTAATATCGTTCTAAACCATATTATGTGGGTATACAATTACTAATATCACCTGTTAACCTTTAAATTTTCTACTTGTCAATTAAGACCAGATTAATCGGTCATTAGTGATAGTAAAGTTCGGACAATGAACCAATACAATACACGTTATATTATATTTTTATTCTCTTTTTAATATGTACTACTTACAATTACTGTTCTTTCTCTTTTGCTAAACAAAATGTTTCCAAAATATACAACCTTTATGCTTCTTTAGAGGCATAAATAGGATTTGATTGTAAAATTAAAAATATTGATGTAAGTCAATAACGAAGTTTTGAAGTTTCGTAATTTTCATTAATTACATTTTTTTTATATTTAACCCATAAATGTTTCCAAATGATACAAGCACAACCAATTACCAAAAAAATATAAAAGATTGTTGATTTTTTATTGTTTATTGTTTATTATTTATTTATTTAACATTCATGAACCACATTGTTGTTTTGTAAATAAACATTAAGATATTATCGTTCGTGTATCATTTTGGACAAAGAAGTGGCCCAGCAATGCATAACGTAAAAGACAATGGTTCTGAATTTTATTGATTGATGGGTGTGTGTGTGTGTGTCATTTAAAAATTTAAAATGATAAATGCACTTGACTATGTTTCACAAATGATTTATTAAAACTCTTACAATTGTTTCGGCTGTGAGGCCATTATCAAAGAGATATTACAATTGTGGTAAGTTGGGAATGTATTCGATGTATTCGTCGGAGAGTGTGGGGGCTTTTGCCAGTAATTTGGCAGGGCGATAGGGCATTTTGGTTTAGATTTGTGTCTCCTCAAGCGGCCTAAGCCTACATATATACCTTCTTTTTACCATCGTCCTCCTGTAGAATAAAACTGAAGACGTGATCTTCCAAAAATTGTAACAGTCCCTCCGACCTACACTGTAGTGCAAAGCCGGAGGGTAGGGCGTAAGGCCCTCTTCAGCCTCCTTGCAGGAATCGTGGAAATGGGTGGGTGGTGTGGTTAAGGAAATAAATATGAGACGGACGAAATGAAGACAGAAGAGAGAAGCGAAAGTGGAATAATTATGCCCCAGCATTTGCCTAAATGATCCATGGAAACCACAGACAACTTGGATCAGAGCAGCTGGACCCGAGTTCGAACCGGCGACCTTTCGAATGCTAAGCAATGATCTAAAGCACTAGACCACGCCGCTCGGAACAGAATACCTTCATTTATAAATGTACACATAAAAGTTCGAACATCGAATAGTATCAATCGGACATTCTTTTACTACAAGACGCAGCTAATGTTATTTTTAGCAACTAATAAATAAAAAATAACTGTCAATGTTTTTCATTACTTGCTGCTGTCGGCAACGATAATTTTATCTGATTAGTTGGCAAGAACATGGGTAATCAATAAATCTTTGGCCTCTCTGAACTTATAATCATGCTGAGTTTGCACAAGTTAAAAATTTCGTTGCATAATTTCCTGGACATTACACGATTGAACGACAGAGATTTTTAAATTCTTCATAATACTTTAAAATTTTGCAATATACTACTCAAAATAATAAAATAATTCAATAGTCCTAATAATACCCTTACAAATTCTGTTATTGTGGAACATAAACAATTTAAAAGGAAGTCTCTGTCTCGATTTTACTTTACAAAGCTTCATTGATTGTCGTAACTTTTTTTTATAAAATTTTCGAATCTACAATTACTTAACATATAATTGCCATTATCTAATGAAAATCACTGTTCATAAACCACAATTATCCTTTTCCTTTTCTTTTCTTTTTTACTATAAGGGGCTTTCAAGTATTAAGTAAGCAGACTTTCAATAATTTTAGTCTCCACCATGCCCAAAATGATAAACTATTAGTGCTTAAATAAAAGTTCTTTACTAGCTTTTTATAATTTTGCTACGAGTTATTATATATTTTTGTACATTTGCACCCAGTACACCAGGATTTTGTTATAAAAATCGACCATTTGAATTACTTTGTAACATTGTTGCAACATTAAAAACCAATAAAAACAAAAAAATATTTAACACTATAACGCATCTTTTCACAACAATATTATTCACAGTTTAGTAATTAATTAAATAACTTCTAAAATTTCTGTTCAAGTCTGTTTCATAAATCCGTTTCAGTCAAAATTCAGTTTGTTTGAATGCCAGGTTTTTCGATAGAATCAGAATCTTTTGTTTTGATTTAAAAAGTTACAAATACTTAAAGGATGACACTGTAATTAATTTAAGTATAGGATGTACATAGGAATTGGACAATTAGTAACAGCACGCAATACGTCAAAATCTTCTCTTCAAGTACAAGTCCATTAAGGATTCAAAGCATGTTAGTCATTGCCTCTGTAAAAACTTGAAAGCTATAGCGGGATAAGATAACGAAAATTGCCCCTTGCTCGATTGTAATTTCAAATTGGCCATTCGAAAGGACATAATTAAAAACTCCTTCAGCTAAATTTTCAGCCCTCTAAGTGGTCACAGCGTGGCGGTATCGTTAAAAATATGTTTTTTCGAAATTAATTTCTCCTGCCTCACTGTTTACTTTAAAAAATCTGAAAAAATTAATGAAGGTTAGCTCTTTAGAAGGAAACTAGCCTGATTTTTTTCAGATTTTTAGAACCTAAACTGAAGCTAGGAAAAATATTTCAATTTTTCAATAGCTTCTTAGGACATGAAGGTTTCATTTGGCAGAAATAAAAATAACAGTTTTTCAAGTATTTTTTCCCGTACTTCACGATGCCGGTAAGTATATTTTTAAAAAGGAACATGCCCAAAAATGCGAAAAACCATCATTTTTCGCATTTTTTCGATAATCTTGAAATTATTATGTCCTTCGAATGGCCAATTCGAAATTACAATCTATCAAGGGGCAATTTTCACTATTTTATCCCGCTATAGCCTTTCTTTTGAAAGCGTGTCTAGTTATAAAAATTAGTTTTGATGATCCATAATTATTAATTTAAACATTAATTATGAATAAATTGTTTTGAAAGTGTTTTCATAAGGTAATTTATAACTTATTTATCTTATTTAAGATTTATAATATATCCCAATCCTATTGTCAGTAAAAGTAAGAAAACATTGAACCCCGTCTTCTAAATCTGCTGACGTAATATTTGAACGCCCCCTAAGCCTCAGGAGGGACAATACAAGAACATTCAAGTTATTGGTATTAAGTGATTCATATGTAAAACTAGAAGAAATGATATATTAAATGTTTGAATTTGAAATTAATTTGTGCGAAATTTAAATGATTTCATTTAAAAATTTAAAAATCCCATACAAAATTCTGTCGTTTCAAAATCATCAGAGTTGTAAACAAGAATATTATTAATGAATATTAACATTCCATGTTCTTGATTCAGTTCATTAAATAAAAAATCTTTTTTTTATCACCCACCTATCTTTGTTTTTGGTTAAAACATCAGTTGTGATATATAGCAGTCCGATAAATTTTCATGGCCAAAAATTCGTAATTTGTTTGTTATTTTTATCGACCTACATGCTTAACATCCCAAAAAAGTATTTAATGCATAATCATCTGAAATTATTAACAATAAAATGACGTCAAAAGAACAAGTTCGCGAATACGTTTTATTTTTTATAAAAGAAAAAAGAAACTTAAACTGGTTTCCTTAATTTCTTTTCTTCTATCTATTACTTATACATTTTTATATGTTCATGTTTCTATTAATAGCTCACATAATAATAACCTCAATTGAATATAAATATTTCAGGAATCATTAAAATATTTGAGTTCGAATTTATGATTTAAAAAATGTACTTTTTGAATTTTTTGATTGAAAATCGCTATGAGAATGCAATGAAAATCTTTTAAATGAAAAAGAAAAATATATTTTCACAGCTTAATCTGTAGATTAATTAATATTCCACTTGCTGAAACAAATTATCTTATAGAATTAAATACAATAAAACACATGACCTCAAATAATGGTTTTTAAACCATCATTAATCGATAATATTCTTAATAAAAAACTGAAAAAAAATAATTTTGACAATAAGGTAGACGCCAACAATAATATGAACGTGAAGAACTATTGTTCAATTAATCTAGTTAATACAGCCACTAATAAAATAGTAACTTGGTTAAAGAAATTAAATTTAGTTTCAGTAGTAGTTATTAGAAATAATTTACGGCGTGTACTAGTAAATATAAACAAAAAATTCAAGAAGTTTTTAAAAAAATAAACATATTTTTGTGTTTCATTCCCACTAGCTACTTGTCCTGGTGGGCGGGCAGTCCCTCCGACCTACACTGTAGTGTAAGGCCGGAAGGTAGGGCGTAAGGTCCTCTTCAACCTCCTTTTAGGAATCGTGGAAATGGGTGGGTGGTGTGGCTAGGGAGAGAATGATGAGACGGACGAAATGAAGACAGAAGAGAAGTGAAAGATTATCTCTTATTTATTATTTGCTGATAACTTGTGATCCTCATAAGAGTGTTACATACACTCACTCTAGAGGAGTTACAGTGTTGCTATCCTATTTCAAAATTTTCATTTTATGTCTATATTAAATCTGAATAATTTTAAGATTTTTTTGATTAAATTTTCACTGAAATTTTGAGTAAATTGGTTTTATCAAAATTTAAATTATGACAGATAAATAAAGTTCTTATAACCTCTGTTCTCGTGTTTATTGGATAAATAATGTAGATAAATGTGTGTTATCCTCTGAGATCGGAAGGGTTACAATTTTCCCACCTTTATTTTACTCTGGTGGCGTAGGGGTTTACTAACTAAAAATGGGTCTTACGTATCACCTGAATGATCCATTTTCTTAATTCCTTTATAGATCCTTCCTTTAATTTTACTTTTTTTGTTTCTATTAATAACTTAAAGAACAATATCAATAAATATTAATCTTACCTGGTGATTTTGACTCTAAAATAATGAATGTTAAAGAAGAAAATATAAATGTATTAAAAGCAGGCTGCCGAAGATTGTGGTACCTTTAAAAACGAATTACCTACTGAAAAATTGGTTTTTTATCGTCGCAAGCGATTAGCAGCCAAAACTAATGGCTTTTTTATGGTAATTCTTTTTTAACGACTAATAGCGATGTTATTCCTGTAGGTATATTACGTTTTACATTTAAGAAGGTTTACTAAAAAAGAACAGAATAAGTTACGACCTTTCTTTAGTAGACAATTAACACAAAAAATATTATTGTCATAATGTTCCAGTTGATTGAATGATTTACCCATTTTCACATTCGTAATGTATGTCAATTTAAATAACATACCATTTCCATGTTTTAACAGTACTTAAAAACAAAAAGACGATAGTACAAAATCCATTCAAAAATAGCAGTGGACATGGATTGGACACATAATTGAAGAGAGTAAAATGTTCGTTTATCTAGAAATCAATTAGGGACAAAACAAATGCAATCATGCTCAGGTAAAAGAAAGGAAATAGTAATTTAACGTCATAATTAGAATCAACGTTGCCAAGTAAATTAAAACCAAAGTGGGTGTGACAAAGTTGATTATTTTTTAATCTGCGGTTATATATCCCCTTCATTTATTCTAATGCCGTATGCAACATTTGACATCCCACCTAACCAGAATATTAACATTATTGAAATATAGACTGACATTTAAGTATTCCAAAAAAACTTTACAATCCGCAACGAAAACCTAACCTAACATAACCTAACCTAACCTAACCAGAATATTAACATTATTGAAATATAGACTGACATTTAAGTATTCCAAATAAACTTTACAATCCGCAACAAAAAATGAAAAAAGGTTTTTAATTAAAATATTACATTTAAACAAAATATTATTTCAAAAGTTTCGATTTTAACTTGATAAAAATCCATTATAAACAGAAAAAACAATTTCAAAAATGTGGGAAAAACTGGGAGATCTTTTAAATAAAAAATAAAAGAACATTTAAATAGTTTCAACAATAAAAATAAAAAATCTTCTTACGCAAAACATTTACTTGATGAAAAACATCAATTCAATTAAAATTTCAAAGTACTACATTTTGCAAATAAAGGAATAAAACTTAATTTTTTAGAAAAATTAGAAATAAATAAATTGTGTACAAATTGAAATATCCTGAACGACAAGCTGGAATATTGTAATTCACCTTTATTAAATATTTGAAACATTTCACCCCTAACCTTCAGATTGTAAGTTAGTATATATGAGTTCTGATTGTAATTTAGTTTTGTAAAATTCATCCACCTGAAGAAGGCACTGTGTGCTGAAATAATTATTGTGGAGACATAAAAAAATTTTTGCAACCAAAAAACGTGTAATTTTGTTTTAAACTGTGATTATCATGGAGTTGCAAGAGCTGAATGCCTCATCTATCCAATTTTTTACAAACTTTATTAAATCGTAACATATGTTTCGTCAAACATTAGCTTCTTCAAATGAAAGTAAATACTACTAATTATACTTTAAACATTGGGTGTTTAAATAGTTTACAATAAGGGTGGTGGATGATCAAAATAAATGTAAATGTGGGAAATTGTTACTTTTGTTTGTTTGTGGAGTAGAATACCTAAGTTTTTATGTTTCGTTACTTATAACTTTTTTAATAACGTTATCTGTATTCTTTATTATCTAAATGTAAAATCTCCAGGTTATTATTAAATACATGGTCTTCCTCTGTGATGTTATTTGCGTAAGTGGAACCAGACTTATTTTTTATGTAGCTATTTTTGTGCTCTAACGAAGATTAATTAAGAACAATAAAGATAAAATTAATAAGGAGATGTGTTCTCGAGTTTATAAGTTAATCTGGGTCATGCCAAAAAGTATATTTTGATATTATTATACGTTTATTACATAACAAAATAATTGAAAATGATAATTTATTTAAAGCTAATTAGTTGTATGTCCAACTCGAGAGAACTTGAGAATTATTAAAAAATTTAATTGTAAAAAAAATCGCCTCGAACAACTTGAATACTGTAAACAATCAAACAACACTGTTCACTGGTTATTAGTGCTGGTTTTTCCAGTAGGTAGAAATTGCCATAACATTTATCTTCTTTTTTTAAATATTGGCGTAATGATCGGAACGAATTCTTAAAGTATTGTTATGAACGAATGCCGCAGGCGATCAATACCGGCGGCACCTTTGATGTACTTAAAAACCAGCAGCCGCGGGCCGTAAATCATACAGACGACTGACTAGACTGCACGACAAAAGGAACTTACGGAAAGTTTTTGGAAATAATTAAGAATATACCATGCCGGTATAAATAAGTGACCAGCATCCCACGGGATACATAATCGATAAAAAACAGTTGCTATAGTAGTATACACGACCGAAAATAGTAAGCAGTGATATAAATCCACAGTAATATTTAGTAAAATCACTGTATATCGTGAGATTCTGTGTTAAAGAAATTATTTATATACACTACAGGTAAAAATTTAACCGATCATATAGAGATTCTATTACATATATTCCAAATGCAGGACTGATTGGGCGACTATTATTAATTTGATGGCTATAGCGTTTGAAATGATCTACAGAAAATACAATATAATATTAATAAAACACCAATTTGGTTAATTTCAAATAATTGTATAATCACTTAACACGCGTTTCGCGCGCACTGCGGCTTCTTCAAATGTTTTACATGAAACTCAATCTATCTTACAAGGTTTGTTGTTAAATACTATTGGGGTGGGTGGGGATAGGGAAGAGGTTCAGCAGTGGTGAGGTACTTAATTCTATTTGTTCATTTATTAAATTATCACTACTTTTATGTTTATTTATTTCTAGTATTTCTAGAAATGACAAAATTAATATACCCCCTTAAAATCGAGAAACCTAAATACAGAGTGTTAACATATTTAGGTAAACAAACCAAATGTATTTCATCTTTATTAAAAAGTCTTAACTGTAAGGTAGGTCTTAAAACTAATAACACTTTAAACAAATTACTCAAGAATAACAAAGAAAAAATTGATAGTAAAAACAAATTCGGTGTTCATAAAGTTTCATGCAGCTCGTGTAACAATTACTATATAGGAAAAATTTCAATATTAGAATAAATGAACATAAAAAACCCTACCTTCACAAAAAACAGACTCAAATTACGCAAAGCATTTAATAGACCATGACTATGTTTTTAATGATAATTTTAAAATTTTGCATACCATATACAATAATAGTTTTAAATTATCATTTCTAGAAACACTAGAAATAAATAAACATAAAATAGTGATAAATTAATAAATCAACAAATATAATTAAGTACCTCACCATTGCTTAACCTCTTACCTATCCCCATCCACCCCAATAGTATTTAACAATAAACCTTGTAAGATAGATTAAGTTTCATATAAAACTTCTGAAGAAGCCACAGTGCGTGCGAAACACGTGTTAAGTGATTATACAATTATATGGAAATTAACCAAATTGGCGTGTTATTAATATTCATAATGAATTTCCATCAGGTAAATGTAGATTCGATTATATATATTAAAATACACAATGTTTTGTGATAAGTGTAGTAGTTTTGCCGTTAATCTAAAAAAAAGTTGAATTTACCGTCGATTTCAACTTTTGAGAGTCGAGTTCCTTCTTTTGCAGAAAATTAGTTTCTCTTTAGAAATGTAATTAGAACGTTCATGTCCATTGTCTCGTTACTGAGATATAAAATTCAGAAATAACTAAACAACTGTTCATGTTGATTATGGTGAGAATGCGTTCAAGAACCACTAAAAATTAATAATAATATTAAGGGGTCAAATAATAACAGGTGTCTTATTTCCTCTTCCTAAAGCTACTAAACGGGCGACATTAAAAACAATTGTCGATTTTTTTAACCAGCCTACTGTATTTATTAGATAAATATGTAGAAACTTTAATTTGCTTTCCATGTTTTTGTTGACGAAACTTATGGATATGTATAATAGAAATCATGGTTTTAGTTGTATCCGATGTTGAAATTTCAAGTAATCTATTCGTTGTTCGAAGAAGACCTTAGGGTTAACCTTCTACCTGCTTTACGGCCAACTAAAGTCGTACGTTAGACACTTTTAAGATAAGGAAAAGTAAACAGCGACGTATTAGAGGAGACGACTATTCTGCCATTCCGCCCACTTTGGTTTGCCTTAGCATTTTGTCGAATAGAAATGCAAACAACAGAGACTAGATTTATTAGTTTTGAGTCTACCATGTTGTAACCTAATAGGACCCAAACGGATATTCGTATGTAAATGCGTTTAGCTCGTCATATAACAACAATACGTTAAAGTCACTAGACAATAGAAAGCGTTTTTCGTTAAACTATACAAGTTTATGTAGTTTCCATGTAAAACGAAACCCAAAACATTTGTTATGTCTCTAGTTTCAGTTATTGTCGATTTCAATTTAATATTTATACACAAAACATTCAATTTTATTTAACCTATACACATTTGTAATGGACTTCTGGCTTGGTATTCGACGAATGAATGGAAACACTGACAACTTTTAACAGTTTATTAAAAACGTTAACAACTTATAACTACACTTGTTGTTAGTCATTAATTAAATTTAGAAAACAACTAGACGAAACAGATTTAGAATAATTACTACAACGGAGATAGAATAAACTTACTAAGACTGTGGTTAAGCCTATTGACTTGAGACTTAAGACTTAAGACTAACATTATTTTTTTTTGGAAACAAAGGTTTTTATAACTTTTGTTATCTCCAACTCTGGAGGGGTAGAAGTTGCAGTACACAAATTGGTTCCCGATGATTCATTTGACCTACTATTTGGTTTTGAATTTATAATTAATAAATATCATTCCTTAATCGTCTTCAATATTTAATATGAGTAATCAAAAGTTACAATAGATTTGTATTCATTCTTAATAACCTATTTGCGTTATTAAGATAATCTCCCCACTCCTTACTCGCCATTTTTGATTCGGGAGTGTGGTGGTGGACCCACGTCTCATCACAAGTGTCGATACGCCTAAAAAGAAAACTCCCCTTCTTGTCGAAAACGCTTTAGAAGTCTTTCACTGATCTCCGACCTGATCTGTTTTTGATTTTCGGTCAACAACCTTGGCACTAACCACAACCAGCGAACACTAATTTTTCTAAAGCCAAGTTGCCAAGTTCATCAGTGATGATGGATGGAACACTTGAACACTCCCATAGCTGATACCCACTTATGATGAGATTTGTTCAATAGTCAATAGTAAACCGGCTATCACCTTCAACAATGTTATCATTTGTGAGACATGAGACATTGTTCTTGGGCGTTCGATACGCTCTCGCCCATCCCTGAATTCTCTGACCCACGTCACTGATACATTCGATTCTGAGACAGCATTGTGTGTAGCATTCCCAAACTATGTCTGTGCCTTCAAACGAGTAAAAATTTCCCATGGTTTAACATTCAGCGTTCACTGGTTAAAAACTTTGTGCAACAGACGAAGGTACCTTGCGCTCAGTCATGGCTGTACTGCGGATAGAACCGAGCGCAGCTGCTACCTAAGCCGGTTTCCTTCTCCTCATAAATCAAACAACACTCAAGCATCGAATCCTCTAGATCGGAATTACGTACTAAGCTAAATAGTAAAATAACCTTTTATATTTGATTTACCCTCGTATATATCATTTAAAAGTAAAAACTGTTGATTACATACGTTTTCCAACTATACAATAAAATTTTAAATAGAATAGGAGCAATATTAAATGAAGCAGTCTCTACATTTATTTAACATTTACAAATTAAAATCGTAATTTTAGCTATTGAATTAATAAATATTAAAATAAAAAATCAATGCGAGCTGAAACATTATCAGCAGTTTAATACAAAACTTTCAGGGTTAACTAAACTAAAACATCAAACTCCTTTTCCTCAGTGTACTTCTTGCGGATTTCAATAATGTTCAGCAACTTTAAATACTCTATTTGCGGTGGGAAATTCGCAATACGTATTTAATATTAGTTTAAATAAATAAAACACAAACTTTTTATATTGTATACCTACCCTTAGAGTCGAGATACCTATAAATAGAAATTAAATAGTTTAGGTTTCGTATCCGGGTCCACCTGCTCTGGTTCAAGTTTTATGTGCTTTCCTTGGATCATATAGACAAATACTGGTGCAGTAATATTCCACAGATAATCTTTCATTTCTCTTCTATCTTCATTTCGTCCGTCTCATCTTTCTCTCCCTAACCACACCACCCACCCATTCTTATGATTTCTGAAAGGAAGCTGAAGACAGCCTTACGCCCTACCCTCCGGCTTTGCACTACATTGTATGTCGGAGGGACTGCCCGCCCATCAGTACGAGCAGCTGGTGGGAATGAAACACACAAAAATAAGAACTCTTTGAGAATGGTTGAGAGATCAGTAAAATAATTTAAACAGCTTGTGTTTTATTTATTTAAACTAATGGTCAGGAAGTTTCTTTACATGTCGATATCGTTTATCCCTATTAGAAGTTGAAACAAATGTACTAGACAACAACAAAATAAGCAAGCATTGTATTTTAAAAACTACGTATTTACAATATGCCTATTTTACATTTTTATTGCTCAACGATTTTACATTTAGTAGGTTTTGGAATTAGGAAATCATTTCATAATTTGTATCTTCGATTTCAAATATGTACATCGTAGCAACCATTTTCACATCTTTGATAAACAGTTTCCAAAACTGAAGGAATCCATTTTTTTTTTATGGAGGATTTTCTTTGTACTTGGAGATTAGAAAACGACAACAGAACTATGTTTCGCACTAAAATAAACTTTTCTTACTGAAATAAACACACACTTGATAACTTCCACAATTTATTATTCTTCAGAAGTACAAAATCTACTTAAAACTACCTAAGAGTAGATGTCTATAAACAGAGTGGTGCATGTTCATTAGAGCGAGGGAAAAGATTTAATAGTGGTGAGAGGTTTATATCCACTTGGTCATTAAGTAATATATCTGTATTCTTGTATTTGTTAATTTCCTTAGATTCTAATAGTGTAAGTTTTAAACTTTTATATTCAATGTGTAAATTTTTTATATCAAAATTAAATATATGGTTATCTTCTAACACATGTTTGGCATAGTTAGAATCGGTTTTTTTGTTTCTATATGATCTAAAATGTTCGTTCAAACGAATTATAAAATTTCTTCCCGTCTGACTTATATAAATTTTTGAACAAGAACCGCAATTGAGTTGATATATGCATTTCATTTCTTTTCTTACCTTTACTCATTAACTGTATTCACTTTTCAAATGTGACATATTGTTTTGTTACAAGGGATGACCATTTTGTCACGGATGCTATTCAGTACAGGAGTTATAATTCCAACCAACTAAACTCAACTATGTACTTATGTAAGTTATACACATTTATATTATATATTATATATAAATATCTACAGATGGCATTCACTATTTTGTCTATATTTATTTAATGTATACATTGCAGGAAGTCGTTCTTTACAATTAATTCGATATAGATAATTTACACAGAAGTGTTAAAGTATTAAGTACATCTATTTCAAAGTTACGATAACAGAGTTGAATTAGTTTTTTTTAAGAGCCATACGAAAAAATATATTGTTGTAACTTTTTAATTTTGTCTTTAATATTTTAGTGTAGTTATATTGTTTATTAAAAAAAACTGGTTTATACATATAGAGATCTATTAAAACGTTTTTGTTGACCATTTGGAACCAACCTAGAAATAAATCCTTATGTTGAATGCAGCTGGAACTGAAAGCTTTTTGCAGTGTATAGGTATACCATTGTAACAATGAATTTCGTTATGAATTGTTGAAACCATAAAGACCAGAGGGCCCAATTTATGGCATATAACGAATTAGGGACTAATGTCTTGAGCGAAAATATCAGTTGGGTATTGTGTTATAAAATTGCCACATAGAAAGAATGCACAAGCGGGCAAGATATTTCATGAAGGAGATGGCCACGAACCGAAAGTTGCTCAAGGACATTTTTTATGGAAATGTATTTAATAATGTCTTTCTGAAAATCAAAACATTAAGCAGCAGCGATAAAAAGGACTTGTTTATTTCTTCTTGAAATTATTAAGGTCTAAACTGTAATTATTTGAGATAAAGCCAATAGTTTTTTGTAAAATTGACGCTTTGTGTTCATTTAACCATAATTTTAAAGCATTGTGTGTTTGACCAATCTAAATGACCTCATAATTCACTTCATAGACACCATTTTATCTAATATATCTTATTTGTTTCAAATACTGTGCTTGGATTTAATTTGTTATCAGAAACTGGTTTAATTTTTCTAGATTAACGCATATTCTGCTAGTTAGATGTGGAATAAAATTAATGAAATGGTAATTGTAAAAAAAATTAAACCCAAATTGGGTATTACAGGAAATCAATTTGAGTACTGTTCTACACATGTAGAATTTCGAGTTTCAGTGTTTTATTTATTAAAACTTTTTCAATTTATAACGTCTAACACAAAAAATATCAACTCTTCTAAAGTGTAATCAGTATCAAAAATATCTTTTATTTTCGCTTGTGCAGTTTGTACGTTCCAGTACAAACATTTTCGTAATAACAATAACTCAACTTTTTACGGTACGGATTTTTATAGACCGTAAAACTCAAAATGCGTTAATAATGTCTCGGTCGGACTGTCAAAATCATATTGAAGCCTTCAATTGTTGATCGGCGTAATTTATTGAACTATTTTTAGGACCCTCGATTTTAAACATTCAATTGTCTATTTTTATGGTACGTTAAGTAATTAAATTTGCATTTGTAAGTTGTACGTTACACGGCTGGAGATGATGATGGCTCGTTAAAGAGGGAAGCTACGATTAAATGAGGTCAAACGAAAAACCAGCGGAACAATTTAAGGGGTTGCTGCTTGACTACCTGAAAATAACTTTAAGGTATCAGACAAATAAAAACTGTCGTAATAAGCTGTCCATAGGATACTGTTCTTTGTTGGAGTCACACACGACACCTTGGGAATAAACCAAATCATGTAACTGTATAATTCCGTGAGCTTCCGCGGTTGTTGTTGACAGTTGAGTTATAGGTGAGAGTCTTGAAGATGTCCTGTAATATAGAGGACTAAATATAAACATGAAATCAACAGAAACAACTACTTCGAGGGCTAATACCTCTACCGGCATTGAATTACATCGTTAGTTCCTAAAGATTGTTAGACGAAGATAACATATCCAAAAAAGGAGGCATTAAAATCCTTGTTCGCCTAATTAACGCAACCCTTGCAAAGGCCTTTCTGCCAGCACCCACCTGATGAAACCCAATATGTCGAAATCGGTTTTGGGATTTTGCTTTTGGTTCGTAGTGCCTGCTTGGTGGGACGTGTTCCAAATGTGGGATCTATGATCCTTGATATTTACATATAAATATGAAAATACCAGCAACAACTACTCCGAGGGCTAATACCCCTACCGGAATTGAATTACACTGTTGATTCCGATGTATTCTTAGACGAAAATATGACATATTCAAAAAAGAAGGAATTGAAATCATTTTTCGTCTAATTACAAAGGATCACAGACCTCACATTTGGAACGCGTCCTACACAGTAGACACGGCGCACTGATAGCCATATCCCACGACCGGTTTCGACCTATCGGGTCTCATCAGGTGGGCGCCGGCAGAAATACTTTTACAAGCTATATAATACATATAAATATGGGTAGGCCGAAACCGAAAATTTTATTTTAACACCTCTTAACAATCGTTTCTGCTATAAAGCCATTATCAAAAGATATAGACATTTTATTTAAAAAAATGTTAATTTAGTTACTAATGCTGTATAATTAAGTAGGCCCTTAGCATCAACCGACTAACAACTAACAAAGAAGCGTTTTTCTCTTATATTTTTTATTAATACAATTGAAACACGGGAATAAATCTTCGATTTGTTATTTCTTGCGATTATTTTTCATTCGAATAAGAATTACGAATATATTTCTAGAAATAACTTGAAAAGCCTATTCGCACGATATAATTTGTAATTTGAAACTGCTTGACAGTGGCATTGTATACGATGTACATATAATACGATATGTTTTTCTATTTAAATTGCCATCTGTTTTCAATTCATTTTAGTATATAATCAATTATATAAGAGCGTGTGTGACAAATATTGCACATTTTAACTCTTCGACTTTTTACGTTTTTTTATTTTTATACTCCACAACGCACATCTGCACAATTTCCATTCGTATGTCCGTTTTTAAACGACATCTGTTCCAGAAAAATATGGGACAATTTTTCTTTTTAATAACTGTTTATGTTAGTTAACATGAAAAAGTAAACATGACAATGACGACTATGACGTGAACTTCAAAGATTACTAAAAATAAGTTCCAAGAAGACGGGGTATACTTATGTATTTATTTGAAAACTGAATACCACAGTGCTATATTCCCAGATTCGAAATTTCCCTGAACATGAAAAGGATTTTTGAACCAAATCACGAATTAACTAATATACATACATATATAACTGCATTCCTATCAATCTCAAATGCACGAAACAGATGACAATCAATTTTTCCAAAAATTTAATAAAATTTCAGTATATGAATCCAAAAAGCTTGCACTAATTGACACTAAAAGACTAAGAACTTTCAGACTTAAGACTTAAGACTAACATTATTTTTTTTTGGAAACAAAGGTTTTTATAACTTTTGTTATCTCCAACTATGGATGGGTAGAAGTTGCAGTACACAAATTGGTTCCCAATGATTCATTTGAGAATTGTAAATATAAACATTCCACAAGACCTACTATTTGGTTTTGAATTTATAATTAGCAAATATCTTTCGTTAATCGTCTTCAATATTTAATATGAGTAATCAAAAGTTACAATAGATTTGTATTCATTCTTAATAATCTATTTGCGTTATTAAGATAATCTCGCCACTGCTTACTCGCCATTTTTGATTCAGGAGTGTGGTGGTGGACCCACGTCTCATCACAAGTCTCGCTTCGCCTAAAAAGAAAACTCTCCATCTTGTCGAAAACGTTTCAGAAGTCCTTCAATGATCTCCGACCTGACCTGTTTTTGATTTTCGGTCAACAACCTTGGCACTAACCACAACCAGCGAGCACTAATTTTTCTAAAGCCAAGTTGCCAAATTCATCAGTGATGATGGATCGAACACTTGAACACTCCCATAGCTGATACCCACTTATGATGATATTTCTTCAATATCAATAGTTAATCGGCTATCACCTTCAACAAGTTCTCCAAGAGCACGGATGTTATCATTTGTGTAGCATGCCCAAACTGTGTCTGTGCCTTCAAACGAGTGAAAATTTCCGATGATTAAACATTCAGTCTTCACTGGTTAATAACATTATGATGATACGTTGTGCAACAGACGAAGGTACCTTGCGCTCAGTCATGGCTGTACTGCGGATAGAACCGAGCGCAGCTGCTACCTAAGCCGGTTTCCCCCTCCTCATAAATCAAACAACACTCAAGCATCGAATCCTCTAGATCGAAATTACGTACTAAGCTAAATAGTAAAATAACCTTTTATATTTGATTTACTCTCGTATATATCATTTAAAAGTAAAAACTGTTGATTACATACAATCAATTTTCCAAAAATCTAATAATATTTGGGTATATGAATCCAGAAAGCTTGCACCAATTGACACTAAAAGAAATAATTTACATAAGTATAATAACAACACATGGATTTTATTAGGTAAGTTATTTAATTAATATGTGTGGAACGTGTAAGAAATTTTACGTAGGGCAGACAAGAAAATCATTTGACAAGCGCATTAAAGAGCATATGCAATCGTATAAAAATGTAAAAAATGATTCCAAACATGCAACAGATTTGATAGTTGAGAAATATAACTCGAATTCGAATTCGAAATATTACATAAATTAACCTTCTAGAATATATGGAAATAAATAAATATAAAAACAAAAAAATATATTAAACGACCAATTAGATTTGAACAATTCGTCTACTGAATCTTTGGACAAAATAGAAATTATAACTCCTACCAAGCATTTATGGCACATTAGAAGTGTCCGTGTGGCGTACGGGGGTGAGTCTCTTTGAATTTATTCTTATAACAAGTGTTTTTAAAAAACTCAACCCTATCCAAAATCATAGATATATAATAAAAGTTTATTATTACGATCAACTGGTATACAAAATTTTTTACAAAATTATAACTTTACATTTACTTTTAAATTTAAGTAATTAATTTAACAAAATAATATAGAATAAAAATAAATAAAAACAAATCAAATAATTAGTATATAACGGGGGTAAGAGTAGGGTTACAGATAATATAAAATTGGATACGAAAAATTGAAAAACAAAGCATGGTGTAGAGTCGTTTTTAACAGAAAAAAATAATTTTTGTTCTTGCGAAAAATTAATTTGGAACTTTTCCAAATTGTAAAATTTTACAATATTGATATAGTCATTAATAAGTGTTTATAATAATTCTGATGGGGGTATATAATATGAGAAGTAATTCCTTTTCGAAAACAATGGAAGAATAGACTGATTTGTAAACTACTTCATGGGCTATTAAAAGATTAATTGTCTTATAAAATGAATAAAACATACGGGTGTATATTATTGTTGCAAGGATTAGTATTGTTGTAAAAGATACATGAAGTACTTATTATAATAAGTTTCAAATTTCCGTAATTTTATCCATGGATCGGCCTCAATGCACGTAACAAAAGGTGTTCTTCATGACTACACCCAAAAGTGACATCTAAAACGAGCCAGTGAACAATTAAGATAAACGTGTATGTTTGTGAATATAGGTATGCCAGCAACTCTAGCCATACATTGTACAACATGCACGTACATAATGACCCAAAAGTCACTAGACCATTATAACCGTTTTTAAGGACATCGGTTAGAACGACGTACCGTGTATGATACTAAAGTGTAAAAGTTCAGTCTTCATTTTATACATACATGTGTTATATTATAAGCACGTAATGAAAAAGAAATTCTTAATATAAAAATAGACGAGCATCGTATCGTATCGATAATAAAAGCGGATAAGTTGGAATCAAATTGTGGTGTATTGAAATTAAACCTAGATATTTGTGATAGAGAAAACTAAAAAATTTTGAGTGTTTCATTTTCACCAGATACTAATAGTGGTGGGCGGACAGTTCTAAAAAAACTTTTTTGTGTTTCTTTCCCACCAGCTGCTCGTGCTGGTGGGCGGGCAGTCCCTCCGACCTACACTGTAGTGCAAAGCCGGAGGGTAGGGCGTAAGGCCCTCTTCAGCCTCCTTTCAAGAATCGTGGGAATGGATGGAATGAGTGAGTAGATGAGACGGACGAAATGAAGACAGAAGAGAAGTGAAATATTATTTGTGGAATATTACTGCTCCGGACAGTTCCACTGTCTTACACTCTTATGCCTTTTTGAGAAATTGTGGAATAGGTGGGTGATTGTTAGGAAAAAAATACAGTTAAGGCAAACGAAATGAAGACAAAAGAGAAGTGAGAGGTTATCTGTGAAATACTACTGCTTCAATATTTGCCTAATTATTGAAGAAGAAAACTATGAAACAGGACAGGCTGACCTCCTGAATACTGAGCCATGATCTAGGCCTCTAGACTGCTTTGACCACGCTACTCCATTAGACATTTGTAATTTCTTAGGGCATATATACATACAAATATATGTATGTATGTATGTAATTGTGAAAAACATTATAATAGATGTAAATGAAAACACTGGGTATAATTTTCACAAAGTTTTTATTAGAAGACTCTAACAATTGTTTCGATTTTTCAAACGTTTGAACGTTTATAGATAAATTTCTGAGGAAGTCAAAATATATTAAGGAAATGATTAACATATCTACATACAGGGACGACTTCTGTATAGGTATCACAGAACTACCAAAAAATTAGATAGTTATGTATTTACTAAAATTTATTAAAAAATACATATATAAATGCTTGTGTAAAATCTCCTTTCGCCGGCTGTCCTGTGTTGACTACAACTACATAATGAGGAAGTATATAAGAAAAGGGCAGTAAATTCTTGTCACCACATAATATCCCTAAGAAGGCAGTGGCGGAGAAGATTTGAATTGTTGAGTCAATGGTGAGTTCCACACATAAGTCAAGTGTCGGCCATTGCTCTGCTATAGGTACATTTCCTATACACTTCCTCATTATGTATTTATCTTCAATTAATCGAGGACCATTAGTAGCCCAAATGAATTCTCTGCGCTCTCGATATTATTTACATTATTTCAATGAGCTGCACAAAGGGTTCTGTGCACCACTCCGTCCGCAAATAAGCTCCACCACATGGATACAGTGCCCAGCTTGTAAACAGATTCAAAAGCCATAAATCATCGGATATGCAGTGGCAAAGTCTAGCCCCTTTGGGGCGGGGTTAATCGACCGGTAGGCAGAATGATAACTGCTCAGCAAATTTCAGTAGCGTAGTGGCAAACAGTTGCAAATTAACAGAGTAGAGAAGTGGTTGTTTGTAAAGAAATAATATACTTACAACTACTAACCACGATATACTTCTATCGCCGTCAGCGAACCTGATACCCAGACTAAATAACATTATTTATGATATCTGGTACATGCACAAATCGTACATCTATAAACGAAACTACGAAATATAAAAATAACAAATATAAAGATCGATTGTACAAACTAAGTTTTCTAACAAATGCCGTAACAAATAGACCTGGGTAAGATACACTACATAATTCATATTGTCAAGTTTTGTTCATTCGACTTTATTTTGTTTGTCAACAACTTATTTCTATGCATACCTAATAATCTTTAAATTAGCTATTATTCCTAGATTTATATAATTAAGTACTTATAACCGTGATTTTATCCTTATGTTCATGATGACAGAGAAATTTTAATTGTTCACTTCGCATACATCATTAAAACTCCATTAGGGTAAGTAAATCAGTTGAATGAATTCACTTGTGTTCCGTGTTCAATACTTTTTTTCTCATTGATACGCGCAGCTGAACTACAAGTTGACGTTTAGGTCCAGCTATATTCTTATTGGCTCTTTCATTTAAAAGTCTCCGCCTACCTACCTGTCAATGTGACCGTCGCTGAACCTTGCTAAGCAGTTATCATTCTGCCTAGCGGTCGATTATCCTCGCCCTAAAGGGGCTAAGCTTTTCTAGTGCGCATCCGATGATTTATGGCTTTTGAACCTCTTTAGGTGCCGGGCACTGTATATATTTACTCCTAATACGTAGTAAGACGCGTCATGAAGGAGAGTCGAAAGGTCGGCATTGTCTTATGCGACGGTCAGTAGTGGAACAGAACACTACGTAAAACTAGTTGTCCCTTTTTAAGTTTAAAATCGATTTGAGGTCGCTCACGTTTTTGCTCTAACACGAGAGAAAAAGACAAACAGAAGAACGAAGAAAATAAAAGCGCGAAGAGAGTAATAAGCGTATTGTATTGTCTAATAACGACGGTTTCTGTAGTAGGTCTATAGACAGTTATGTTAGCGTTAGCCTTAGCTTGTGCAAGTATATGTTATAAAAGAGACTAAATTCGATTCTGTTTAGGCCGCTCGCTGTGGAACAAACAGGTTTCTTATACACGTATGTCTATCTGGTGGAAATGGAAGAGATAATAGAATCGACGAAACTGGAGAGAAAGAAGACAATAATAATCCTTCCTTTTACACAGTTGTTGCCTTGTTGACTGAACCGTTCCTATTTAACCATGTACATCTATCTACTAAATAATGTAACTCTTTTTCCTGTTGAGGTTCATATTAGAAGTTCAACAACCTTCCTAGGCCAGTCAAATAGTCGAGAAAAAAGGGATAGGCTACCATTTTAAACAGAGAGCATTTTTTTAAATATGTAGAGGGTAATCTATTGTTTCGGCCTTTACCTTATGGAAAAACATGTTAAAGGAAACACTAAATAAAACTCAATTTTATTTTTCCATTGTTTATTTTCAATTCCAATTAACCCTAAGACTAGTATAAATTTAGAATAGTTATCTAACGTAACTAGTTGCTTCTGAAGGTGCCCTTGTAGGGTGAAACAAGATTGAAAATAAACAGTGGAAAAATCAAATTGAGTTTTATTTAGTGTTTCTTTTTATGTAGAGGGTAACTGAATGTAGGCATTCACGGCTAGCGTCTTTAGTATTATGGAGGCCGTGGTCTTTGGGATTTTACTGCTGAAGTTTCGCCTACAGTGAAGGTTGATGGTGCAGCTGCAGGTGAAACGTCAGGAGTAAAATCCCAAAGTTCACGTCCTATAAGCCCGCAGAGGGTGTTGTAATAAGTATAAAACTCGGTTTTCAGGGTCGCAGTCCCTCCCATTTAGTAGCCACCTTCTCGATAGCGATGTAATTCGTTTTTTCGAATTATATCCGTTACAGCAGAGTTGCACCTAACCTAACTCTTCCCTTTGTGGACATTACTATATGAAATAAAAGATCAAAACAATAAATAAAGGTAACCATTTCTGAGACGTCTTTTGTTGCTGAATTAGAATTACATATTCAAATTTTGATATCCTTCAATTTAAAAATTCGAAACGTTCCAATTTGACTTGGTCGGTTTTGAGACTACGTTTTCTTGAAACTGCAAAGCTAAAGGTAAATATCACATTTGAGTTCGCTAAACGAAAAATACATTGATAATAATAATTTTCCTTCAAAAAGAAGATGGCATTAAAATCCTTTTTCGTCTAAATTTCAAGGGTCACAAATTCCACATTTCGAATGCGTCCTACACAGTAAGCACAGCGTACTGAAAGCCATATTCCAGGAACAGCTGATGAGACCCGATAGATCGAAACCGGTCGTGGGATATGGCTTTCCGTACGCTGTGCCTATTGTGTAGGACGCGTTCGAAATGTGGAATCTGTAATCCCTGAAATTTAGACGAAAACGGATTTTAATGCCTTCTTCTTTTGAATATGTTATATCTTTGTATAAGAATCCATCGGAATCAACAGTGTAATTTAGTGCCGGTAGGGGTATTAGCCCTCGGAGTAGTTGTTTCTGTTGATTCCACATTTATATTTATATTTATAATTTTATTTTCCAATTCTCTTTTCAACTCTTCACAGTCGTGCATACTATTATGGTGGATTAAAAATAAAAATCACTATGAGGATAATCATTTTTGACGTATTTTTCACAGGCAAACTCAAATCCGGCTCCACAATTGCCCTAAAGTATTGAAATTCAAAACACTCTAATCTCAAATGCAAAATAGCCACAATAACAACAATTGTATTTTGTTTTGTTATCAATGTTTAGTAATTTTAACTGCGTTTCATTTTCTTTACCACTTTTCCTGAGAAAATGATGAAAATAAAAAGTCCAGATAACTAACTTATTGTCATCTCAACCTTCGGCTAGCTTAACTTTTTCAGAAGAATCTGAATAAAACTTTTCGACAGAATCATATCAAACTTCGCCAAATTTTTAGTTTTTATAATACCGTTGTTAATAAGAGTAAACAGATGGAGAGTTGAAACTAGTTCTTTGATGATGAATTGTTTGTGTATAATGCGTAAATTATTCTAAAAGTTTTATTTTAGGAGTTATATCTTTCAAAGCAATACATACTTTTTTATACCTCTTTAACCTCTCAAAAAACTAAAACTAAAACGCCATTTTTATAACAATAATAAGCGTTAGTACCTACCATCGTTAGACTACGAATAATAATGATGCATGTACTTGAATATTTATAAAATAATTTCGCAGATATCATTAGTAATAATTTACACAAAATCTGCTGTAATGTTTTTTTTTTTAAATTCAATCGAGGAATCTTAATTGCTGTAACTCCATATTCACAAATACAAACAAAACACCAAATTTTAAGTTACAAAATGATTTATTGACCACTATGATCATTTCGCCACACCGTGGCTTCATCAGGTGGAAGAATGACTAAACTAAATCACTTATATAGGTATTACTAACTAAAATTAAAGCGAAAAAAGGAGGGGGGAGGGCAAAGAATATTACCTAGGATTAATAACATTTAGTGGTGGTGAAAATTATAGGATTTATAAATTTAGAAGAGGTGAATTATTAACGTCAATTTGGTCATTCTAATAGATTTAATTTTTATGCATTTCTTTTCAATATGTAAAATCTCGAAATTTTCATTAAATTGATGTGCCTCTGATAATAAATGTTCTGCGTAAGTAGAATGGGAAGATTTTTTAATGAAACTATTCTTAAGTTCAGCCTTAAAGGCTCTACCAGTCTGGCCACTTTTTTTTCAATTTTTTTTATTTGTTGCTGTAATAACTGCGTGCTCTAATTTTCCAAAACATCTAAACATTGTAAAAATAGCTTTCTCTTTCGCCTCCGTGTGTTAAATAATATAATTGTAGTGTGCTTAAAATGGTACTGTTACTATTTATGATAACCAATAACAATCAACTTAATGTGATTGATAATCATAAATCGTCATGTTGTTTAATTACTAATTACTTTTTCTGAACGATTTGCTGTGCGGAAAATACATTAAAGTAATTTAAAGACAATTATTTGAATTAGTTGCTGTTATAATTGGAAATAACTAGATAAGATTAGTTAGCAACATTGGCAATATTCACGAGTACCATATGCCCGCTTCTCTAATCCTGATACCTATAACATTTTCTCTTTGTATTCAATACCATCACCATCAACATCATCTTTTAAACAAAAGGGTATCCGTTCAACATGGCACGAATGTGGGCAAGCCCAAAAATAAATCCAATTGTCACGGTATTTATTGGTCTTTTGTACCGATTTCCAAGACAATAGGGATATTAAAGTTTGCCATTGTTAATTTATTATCCTATTACGGTTGATTAATCACAGATATATAAATGAAGTTGCAAAAAGATACTTTTATTTATTTAAAATAAAAACCAATTCTGTTAAAAGGATTTGAGAAATTTGTTTTACAAAATATAATGAGAACTTATGGACATCAAGTTCGGATATCAAATCCTTTTTAAAACACTTAAACCTTTTCTGTAGAAAATCCTGAATGATCTAAAATTCCTTTTCAAACTACAACAGATTTTACGTTCATTCTAACCAAGATCTCTGACATCCCTAAAACGTATGTGGATTAAAGCTCATTTGAATGAATCTTTGAATAAAAATTATTAATGTTAAATTGGGAATATTGATAAAACTATGTATTTTCAATAAAGAATTGATAACTGACCCATAAGCACCAAACTTCACAAGCAACCTAGAATAACACTTGATGCTTGATGCAAAAAGAAACTTTATTATGTTATATGGGTGGGGGAGGGCTATATTCTGGTGTAAAGTGGTGGATGGTGAATAGGGCGAAAGGCCTTCATTAAACTCCTTTACAAATAGTGGGAATTAGTGGGTTGTGGCGACTAAGAAGAAATTAACAAGGTGGTTGACATGAAGTTGGTGGAAGAGTGAAAAGCTGCGAGGATGGATCAAATATAAACGAGTCTTTGTTCATAAAACATTTATTTTAAAAAGTTTCACAAAAATACAAATTTCTCTATTTCTCGGTATATCCCCCTTGCTCACCTCCTAGTGATTTGAGAGGCCTAAACACGTGGAAATCACAAGGCGATGAGTCTGGGCTATATGGGGGGTGTCCCAGCTGAGTCCAGCGCATTTCACCGATTTGGGCTTGCGTTAAAGCTGCAATATGAGGCCTACCGTTATCGTGCAAGAATAATACGTCACGAATGGGGTGCGTCCTCCTTCGGAAATTTTTCGGAATCCCAAGTTCTTCGTTATGATTGTGTGAACACTCCCATAGCTGATGCCGAGTTCACCAGATATCTGAAGCACAGTGGCGTGGTGTGGCGGTCCCCTTCAATAAGGTTTCTAACGCGTGCAATGTTAATCGGTGAAATTCATTTGAAAGTTTTTATACATTTTTAAATTTTATGTTAATATATAAGTATGGAATTCTTGTTAGTCTTTTCAAGTTGTCCAATAACTAATTCGTTAAAATACTTTCGATTTTAAGCAATTTAATGAAATACTCTTGTAAAACATTATCCAATATTTGTAATCAATGGTTTGTCTTAAAGGGAATGAGTCAAACCTCAGTTGCAATTGAATCGCAAAAGCCACAATTTCCGTTTGAGTGTTTGACTTTAAAAAAAGGACTTATAGGGAGCCATATTAGTTTTTAATATAATGAAACGTAGGGCTGTTGCAATCGGAATAAATTGAGTTAAAGGGAATAGACTGACTGTATCTACAAGAGTATTTGTTTATATAACAAAGATGATTAAAAGTGTATTTTTTGAGTACGGTGGGCGCTGAGAAAGAGGAAACACTTGAAGCCTTTGAGATGTGGTATTATAGGAGGATGACGAAAATACCGTAGACAAAAAGTTTAGAAATCATGAGAAATTGGAAAAATTGGATATGATAGGTAAGATCTTCTGAAACATCAAGGACTAATTAGAGACATATTAGAAGTAGAAGCAAGAGTAAAAATAGGCAGAGGAATTCTTAGATTAAAAGAGCATTCGCAAACAGTTGGTTCAGGGTAGGAAGTAATGAAAGTGCGTATCCAAGCAGTCGACTGACGGACCGACGACCTTGTGATTTATGATCCTCATGAGAATTTCATTTTATATTATCCATGTTTCTTTTATTATTTTCTTTCGTGCACAGATTTTTTAATAATTAAAACCCAATCTGTTCTGTTCTCTGGAACAACACCCTACGGAAACTGAGACGGCGAAAGTATTACTAACGTAAATTAAGTAAAAAAGTAAATGTAACATTTTTATTATAATAAATAAATAAATGCACAATTACTTTTCTAACATATTCTATTGTCGATAAGAAATTAGCTGTTATCAGTTTGCATCACCATTTTGAAATTGAAAAGACACCAGCTGCGCTAATTAGTACAACACAAACCGTTAAATAATTTATTTATTAACAATACTTTTAACTCCAATGTGCGTAAACTCTCTTAATATTGAAGTTAAGTTTCCCTTACGAATATGCGTAGTTTTGCGTAAATGTAGTCTTTGTTTCGTTTATATGTGTTAATAGGTACGAGGCATGTTTTTTAAGTAAGTACCGTTTTGAAATTCTGCCGCCGCAGCGCTTCGGTCAGCATTCCGCACATGCGCACTGACTACCTACCTACATCTCTCACCTACGCACTGACGCCATAACAGTCTGATTCGCCCTTGTTTACGTTGTTTACTGAGTGTTTAAGATTCCTCCGCTAATCGTGGGTCCCGCCGACTTTGAAGTCCGGACTGTTATACGATTCCTTAGTGTTAAAGGACTAAAACCGATTGATATTCATCGTGAGATCTGAGATCTGTGCAGTTTTTGGACAAAATATTACGAGTGATGGAATGGTAAGGAAGTGGGTGAGATCATTTAAAGATGTGGCTAATCGGACCAAAGATCTTATCACATCTTTTCACTGTTCACTGGGAAACTCTAGATCATCGTCCGTACAGCCCTGATCTGGCGCCCGGTGACCACCATTTGTTCCTGCACTTGAAGAAACATCTTGTGATGCAGTGGTTAACAGTTAACAAGTCAGGCGACAGAATTATATAATAAGTGTATTCAAAAACTGATCAAACTTTATGACAAGTGCCTCAATATTGAAAGAAATTATGTATAAAAGTATATTAAGGTACAGGCTTTCATGTTAAAATAAAATTATTAAGAAATCTTTGCACGTTTTTTATTAATTTCAAATTTTTTGGGGATAACCTTTTCAGTTCAGTATTTATTATATTTATTCCCCATCAAGACTTTACTCGTCTTATATTTTTTTGGTGTCATACATTTATAAATCAATTTCTGATCACGCCTTTGATAGTACCAGTTTTTCATCTTCCTTTAAGAGTTCACATCTGTGCTGGTTCGATCCTGTGGTACGGTACGTCCACGGTAATAGATCTTCTCGAGACGTATCTGATTTTTGTTACTTTTTGGTCTGGTTTCCAAAACAGAAAAAGTGGGTTTGCTTGTTCGCCACGGTGTAATTATGGTGTCCACTTTTTGACAGGTTAAGTAATATCTCTCACCATCTTCGCCGTGTCAGTACGAACGAACGGTTCTGAGTGGCGAAGAAAGAAAGAAAGAACTAGTTTGGAGAGTAATACGGTAGCCAAGGACAAGACCGGTTGGTTGTTGGTTGGTTAGTCGGTCGGTTTCTTGTTGCTAAAGGTTCCTATGGTCTGACCAATAATTTGAGATCTCAACGTTATCGTCACTCATTACACAACTGCCATTTTTTCAAAATGATTTTGTTCTTGACAAACTGTGTAGGAATAAGAATAAAACATAAATACAACGAATAATAAAATCATAAGGTTTAGGTCTATAGAAGTCCACAAACATCATCATGAATCTGAATATGTGCTACCGTGATTTTCAGAAGTATTTTTTGAGATATTGGAAGATCTTGATAAATTTTTCCAAGTCTCTCTATTTTTCCGGAATAAATTTATTTTTGGTTAAAACTTACCTTCGGAAGATTTCTGATTTTTTGTAGGGCAACCATTGTCATATAGATAATGAGATAATTCTATTATTTATCTATTTTCTAAGACGATGAATCAAAACACAAGAAGACAATAGGTCGCCATCTACCGACAAACTCACAAAGGAGACTGCTTTCTACTTTTCTAGTATACAAATTATGATCAAAAACATTTCGTTTTTCATTCATGCAACTTTCATTTCCCTTTGATTTTGTCGTATCATTTATTTTTAATGATAATTTCAAAAGTTGATGTGTAATTCGTCGTTTATGGCACTTGTATTAACTTCTTCTTATATGTACCCATAATATCCATAATGTGCTAAATTTTCTTGACTGATGTAATCGAAGAAGACCAAAATAAAAAATCTTTTTACGCAGAACTTTTACATAGTGAAAACATCAATTCAATGAAAATTTCAAAGTACTACATTTTGCAAATAAAGGAATAAAAATTAATTTTTGTAAAAATTAGAAATAAATAAATTGTGTAAAAATGGAAATATCTTGAACAACCAGCTAGAATTTTGTAATTCACCTTTATTAAATATTTAAAACATTTTACTCCTACCCTTCAGATTGATGGTTAGTATATATAAGAGTTCTGATTGTAATTTAGTTTGTAAAATTCTTCCACCTGAAGATGGCACTGTATGCTGAAATAATTATTGTGGAGACAATAAAAATTTTTTAAACCAAAAAACGTGTGTTTTTGTTTATACTGTGATTAACATAAATTAACTTTTCCAACAATGGAAAAGCAAGTTTCCAATTCCAAAAACTTTGATGCATGTATCTGATGGTTCCACTCTGGAAATGTTCGATTATACTAATTTAAATCTAGACCCATTCTTATTGAAAACATATTTTTTCCTATTGTTCATTAATTAAGATAATAACTCTTCTTTTTTCTAATTAATTTCGTTTGTTATATACATAATAATTAATTAGCTGAGTCATGATAGACAGTCGCGTATATTCACGGTGCTTCCTGGTCACTCATATCGCCGCTAGTGCTATAAAACTTTCCTTTAGCTCAGGATAATACTCCCCTTCTATCACTACTAACTAAAACGTGAGCACATTATTCATTTCATTCAAAAAATTGCGAACAGCCATTAATTATAATTTAACAGACTTAATAATGGATATTACACATACTCTTTTGGAACAGGTCAATTCTTTCTTAAAATTACTTATGAAATGTTCAATTTGTGATCAGGAAATGAAATGATTGCTGACATTTATAATTCACGATTCACCACGAATCGTTTTACAGGGCATTCTTAGAAAATATGTGAACAAAAATGACAACAACATCAAAATTATATAATATCAGCGAATAAAATAGCAAATAATTAACAATGAGAAGGGTCGAATGTAATCAACGAATGAATCGATAGTTTCAATTTTTCCTAGACGTTACTGAAAGCAGTGTTGGCTTCAGAAAGTGCTAACTAAATCGAAACTAAAATCAAAAATCGAAGTTTTGGATGCCGGTATTATAGTAAAAGCAGTTATAAACTGTATAAAAGTAAATGATAATTATTTGTTACAAGTTTTAAATGGTTATTTACAATAAATTTATTTTTATTTACAGCTTTTTTAATAGTTCAAGAATTCTCCTTTAATTTTGTAACAATTGTAGAGTTTTTTAAAAACCTATGAGTTTTATTTTGAAATTATTGAAAATTACCTTCTTTATTGCGGTATCTTTGTTTTAAAAACTTCATTCAAACAAAAATACAAATAACTGAAATGGACGATCTAAAAACAATTGAATGCTTCAAACCATGTTATAATTTTATAAATAGTTAATCACAAGTTGCTGTGGACATCCGCAAATAAACAAAGGTTTTTATGGGGTAGTCTCTTAGGGTCACAAATTAACCTTTTAACTGTCATTTTAACAGTGAACGAGAAATGGCGACCTATGCCTCTTGTGAAACGGGATTCAGCAAGGGATGTAGCAAGAGCACCCAAAGGAACTAAAGTAGATGTAACAGGCTGAAAAGTTCGTAGGCTGACCCGTAGATGGCGCTACTATTATCAAATCCATATGAGTTTTAGTTAGCCCTAACCTTCAAAAGACGCGTGTATAAATTTGACAGCTGTTGCACTGTTAATATCTGAGTTATAGCATTTTCAGTGAATGAAATTTTGTTACTTTGAAAAAATTGGTAAAAAGGAATTTCATGTGTTAATAAAGCATTGCTTTTTGGCGAAAAAAATACTGTTGAAGCCAAGGCTTGGCTTGATAAACGTTATTCGGACTTCGGACTTTGCACCAGGAAAATCAACCGTAGAAAAGTGGTTTGCTAAATTTAAACGAGGCGAAATGAGGACCGACGATGCATGCAGTGGACGCCCCAAAGAAGCTGTTGGCTGTTACCGACGAAAAAATCAAAAAAGTCCGCTGTTTAATCGTAATAAATCCGAATTTTTGCGTTTGCGTCGATATGTGACGATGAAGAAAACTCCATCATTTCACACCGGAGTCCAATCGACAGTCAGCCGAGTGGACTGCACTTGATGAACATGAACCGACTCCAAAGCGTGGAAAGACGCAAAAGTCGGCTGGCAAGGTACTGATGCCATAATCAGTATTCTGGAATGCTCATGGTATAATATTCATTGACTATCTTAAAAAGGGGAAAACCATAAACAGCGACTATTACGTAGCGTTATTGGAGCGTTTAAAAGACGAAATCGCGGAAAAGCGGCCTCATTTGAAGAAAAGTTTCATCAAGACAATCCACCGTGTGACAAATCAATGAAATCGATGGCAAAATTCCATGAATTGGGCTTCGAATTGCTTCCGCATCCACCGTACACTCCAGGTCTGGCCCACAGCGACTTTTTTCTGTTCTCAGACCTCAGGAGGATGTTCACTGAACAGAAATTTCGCGCCGATGAAGAGGTAGTTATTTTGTAGCTAAAGATAAATCGTATTATAAAAATGATATCGAAAAATTATATGACCGTTATAATCGTTGTATTGCCCTCGAAAAATTTTTTTTTTCTATGCTAGCCTACGAATTTGTCAGCCCGCTTGTTATATCCTTAAGCTCCTCTTTGTAGTTAAATTGCTTTTCCAGTCTATCTTACACACACAAATTTATAAGTGCAACGCCTGAAGGAAATTGTACCAAAACCACTCATATCTGAAAGATACTTGTATCTTATGACCTGCATCTATCCAAAGAGGCTCGTTAGTTGAAAGTGGTAATGAGAATTTTGGAAGTTGTTTGCAGTAGAACGAACGATGAAGAAAAAAAAACACAGGTGAGTTGACAGCCAATGCCAATCTCCAATCTCCACCTTATTTACCACGTCGTTACCGTACGTTCGTGCATGTATGTAGACCGTAGTTAATAATTGCGTTTTCTTCTCGGCGATTGCAATTTTTTGCTGTCGATGATTGATGATCAAGTAGTATAACATTCATAGGAAAAAGTTGCCAGGCCATCTAGATATTGCTGATTAAATCGTTCTTTAATAATGAGCTGTATAAGACGTTTCTCGGGTGCCTCTGGCGAGTAAAGTGGCGCCACGATTTTCTTTTCTTAAAAGCACATTTGTGTTCCCGTATAGATGGGCAACTGCGCCCCAGTTTCTCCCGGACAAACATATTTTAAGCACATCCTGTTTGTTACCTTCTACTACCTACACCGCCAATGCTAACGGAGTAACAAACAGGTAGAGTAAGCACCAGCCTGTGCCGCTTATCTTTTAGAATAAAGAATCAAAGATATTATTAACAAAAAAATGAAAAAACAATTTTGTAAATTTCAATAGAATTAATTTTACCTTATATCATTAATCTTGAAAGGTGTTTTTAAACTTTGAATCTTGACATAAGCCTCAATTTGAAATTCTTTTAACTTCTCGACAAATAACATATATATATATTGATGGATGAGCTGTGTAAAAAGTTTCGTTAAATTTTGAGTGAAATTATTCACATGCATTTGTCGTTTTCATAACACAAGGACCACACTCCTTACCACTACGTTATCAGGTAGGTGAGCACCCTTTTCTCTGGTAGCAAGATTGACTGTTTACTTTTAAAACCCCAATTTTGTAGCAGGAAGATTGTTATTTTTAGTGGCAACTTTGGTCCCACCGTGAGAAACAGACTCATTGTATACTATTTGAGTGATATCATGTTTTGGCTCCGTTTTTACTTTAGTCATATCTCCAAAACTGCTTAACATAATTTTTTTAATACCTTCCAAATTCGGGCTTACAATATATTCTAGAACACCCTGTGTATGTTTATCGATTCTTGGAAATAATCCACACCAAACTGAAAACGTTAAAACAAGAAATTTCGTTTTATTCACAATTCATGAAAGGATTATAAACATAAACCATTTTCGTCAGATTATTGTTACAGTACACATTCATATTTCACACATGTTCCAGTCTCTAACGTACATGTATATGATATTATACAGATGTCTAGTATTTACAATTTCAGACAAGATTAGAAGTTGATTTTAATTTGTTTGCTACATTAAAATCTATTTATAGTTCATTTTTACCCATTTTATATGTTACTTTATTATGTTCGAGGTGCTGCGATTGATAATGTAAAAGCAAACAAAAACCGAACGCTTAGCAACAAGTGCAACTGTACAATAACTACTTTTGACGTAACGAGTTTATGTATTCCTATTTTAATAGAAAAGGACAATTCAATGAGATATGCATACAGAGCGATCTAGAATGCTTGAATTTAACACCATACCAGCCCCGGATCTATAATAATTCTGCATTCCAGTATTTGAGGCTTATAGTTTTAGAAAGCTGACAAAACAAGTATAATACTTAGTGGGAATTTTAAGGACGGGGATAATAATAATATTAGCCATTAAATATATCTGCTCTCTTTATTACCTATTTACTTATAACTTTATCAGCATGGTTATGATCGTTCTTACGACACAACACGAAAGAAACGTTGCTTCAAAACATCTACAAAAATTGTACCCTAGGTGTTTTAACAACATATTACTTGCCATTAAATTACAAAACAAGGGTGCTTATCCATTCTAGGTACTAGTTAAAACAGGCGAAAAAGGTTTAACAAGTTTTTCTACTTACATAGACAACTCAATTGTTAAATATAAATATGGAGTCAACAGAAACAACTACTCCGAGGGCTAATACCCCTACCGGCATTGAATTACACTGTTGATTCCGATGGACTCCTAGACGAAAATATAACATATTCAAAAAAGAAGGAATATTCCTTAGAATAAGAATTTTAATTCCTTCTTTTTTGAATAACTCAATTGTTGTCAAAAATATTGTTAAACGACATAAAATAAATAAGGATGTTTATGGGGGAAAAATTCAAACAGAATGCGGAAAGTTTTAAATGCAACATGCAACATTTACTTGTAATATGAAAACAAACTCTTACCGTTGATGAATAAATAAGACAATAAACAATTATGGCAGGAATCAGAAAAGGACTCACGTTTTTTGAGGATTTACAGAACTACTAGAAGTAACTATTTTACTGCGTTTAATTTTGTTTAGATCATTGCTTAACATTGGGAGGTTCACCGGTTCGATTCCAGGTACAGCTGCTTTGATCCAAGTTTTCTGTGGTTTCCTTGGATCACATAGCCAAATACTGGAATAGTAATATTCCATAGATAATCTTTCAGTTCTCTTCGGTCTTCATTTCGTCCGTCTCATCTTTCTCTCTCTAACCACATCGCCCACCTATTCCCACGATTCCTGAAAGGAGACTGAAGAGGGCCTTACGCCCTACCATCCGGCTTAGCACTACAGTGTAGGTCGGAATGACTGCCTCCCCCCCCACTAGCATGAGTAGCTGGTGAGAATGAAACACCCAAAAGGTTTTTGTTTGTGTTTAACTTTAGGTACAGAAGTCTCAATCAATGAATCTTCTTCGTCTTTATTTCTCCGGATTAAATGAATAATGTTTATAAAAGGTTTGTTGTTCATATAGTATTTACTTAATAATAATAACAATTGATAAAGATTACACCAAAACACTCCAAAAATGCTATTAACACTGAGTGTTAATAAACATTTTTTGAAACATTTTAATTTTTTGGGTGTTTAATCTTTATTTTAAATAATTAATTGTTTCAGCCTTTAATTTGTGAAAATTGAGATTCATCATGAACGAATAAATGAATAAATAATACTACTATTTTTTCACTTTTTAATTTACTATTTCTTTACAATTGTTTTACCCTACTAGGGCATCTTCAAAGGAAGTACTCCTACAATTTTATTTACAGTGATGTTATTTATAGTTATTTATACTATTCTAGGTATCTTATATTATTTTGGTGAGGATATATATAAACGTTTTCTAATGATTCAAGAATATCTATGCGTTTACCTTTTGATTGTTTATGTAAAATTTTGAAATTTTCTCTTAAATTGAATTCGTAATTGTTCTTAAATACTGATTCATTATTGTAGTTTTTTATATGTTCTTGTGTTCTTTCTTTAAATGATTGTCCGGTCTGTCCAATATATAGAGCATTACAACTGTTATAATTTAATTTGTAAACTCCATATGTATTCATTTTATCGCTTTTATCTTAATTGTTAATTATAAATTTTGATAAGTTGTTTGTTTTCAATGAAATTTGAAAATTATTTGTCTTTTTTACTTCTTTTTTTTTAAATTACCTTTGAAATGTTCCCTATACATAAAATTGATCTAAAGTTAGTATGTTCTTTATTTTTAAGGTTATTTATATATGCAAATTAATGGCATCTTGGTTTTAGTATTTTATTTATCAAATCATCTATTAATTTTGGGGAGTAACCATTGTTTACTGCAATTTGCTTTATCGGATTTCTTACTATTTCAAAGTTTTTAAGTGAAAAAATAGTAGTATTATTTATTCCTTTATTTTAAAGATGTTTCATAATTTCCCCACCGCGAGTTCTATTGAAATTAATGGTAATTAACCCTACTTTGGGAACGGCCCTTTGCAAAATGTCTTTGTATTCTTCTTTAGTGACATGTTTCTTGTTGTAATGGGGCTTCAACACTAGCATCACTTCTTCAACTACCCATTCTTGTCTATTCAATTTTGAAGAATTGACTGACACGAATAGATATAGAATACAAACAACCAGGATAGACAATGTACTACAGACTGTACAAACCTTTAATGCTTAGGTTTCGGCAAATTTTACTATCTAATTTTGCTACAGCTCTACATGTCGAGCGTTTCTTTCTGTAGATGGTGAATATAATCTCATCAAAATTTGTCATTTTATTTCCGATGGCTAGGATCGCGAAACCAGATAGACATTCCTGACTCATTGTTAAACGCAGGTAGGTTTTAATCATTTTTAGTTTGCTGAAACTTCGCTCACAGTTTGTAGATGCAGATGTCATCGGTAATTTTCATTATAGCCTTAATGCTATACTAGTATTAGAAAATTTAGCAATTAAGAAGGCAATTCATAGAAATAACAATTTAGTAAATAATCAATTAGAACTAGGTACATCCAATTCCCCTCTCATTCTACCTCAACCGTAAAATCTTTTGTACACCCCTCTTCCTTTATTTTTATGTATAAATTTCAGACAACAACATTTTAACATTAGTAACCTATTTGTACTCTTGATAATGGCCGAATCGGCCGAAACAATATTCTAGAGAATTTAATAAATTTCATGTAAACATTCTTATGGATTTTTTCTAATTAATTAGTGGAAAATTGGTACAGATGGCGTTCATCACGCTGTCACGAAATCGCGGATCAGTTTCGACAGATCACTGACCAATAGCGTACCATTTGATAGACGGAAGAGTGTAACATCGTTATTTTTCAAGATATTCATATTTCGTTTTTACAAGTTAATTTCTAACGCTTAAAAGGATCAATTTAAATTTAAAAAATTAGTTACATACCCAATGTGCTGAGTTAGCTTATTTTGTTTTGGAATTAGAATATCTAGAAAGTCCAACATTCTCAGTAAATTATGGAACCAAATTCGAATTTAGTGATAAAAAATAGATAAGGAAGGATTACTATCTTAGTAATTTTAAGGACCGATTCAAATTAATAGCTCTAATTTGAGTCGATGGTATATTGGCAAAGAATAACCTACTTTAAAGAAGAATATTTGTATTTTACGGCAGCGTAATGAAATTCCCTGAATACAGAATAAAATTTAAAAATTCTGAGGTAATGGCGAAATTGTGCGGTCGGATTGCCATTCATGAAATTACTTCCAATAGACCTTGTTTTGTTTCTGTGATGAAATTTTCTGATCCTGTGTAATAAATGAACGGGTCTAACAAGTGACTTATAATTATATTTAAGGTAAGTCCAATGGTAATTGTTGCGCACAGCCGTCACTGGAGTAAAACAGTACAGAACAGAACAAGGGCACCACCAATCGTCATGACTTGGCCGCAAGGTAACTCTTGTTTTTTTAAAAATCTTTTGTAGTTTGTTTACGGTATCTCACCAAATAACTTATTGTTCACACTTAATCGTCTGTTATGGCCTTGTAGAGGAAATGTTCATGACGGAAACTATCAACGTCCGTAATTATTATTGATATCAACTCGGTGTTAAGTAGCATGCATTTAGGTACACGTTCGATTTGGAGAGTATAAATATACTATAACACATAATATATAACAGCAATTGACCTTTATATGACTTCCGCACAAGTTTTTCTTCCAGAGTGCCATGTCCCCCTTTAAGGACACGAAAACTTCCGTTCAAACAATATGATAGTCGTTTCCTGACCTATTTTTGACTCTGGAACATTCGATAAGGAACATTTCGATTGTAATGTTTTTTTTTTTACTACACCAGAAAACGTTCGCAAGGTTAAATTAAAAATAATAATGTTTTTAAAATTAATTATGAAGTTTTAAATTGCTTTTGAGAAAAAATATCAAGCATTACCTTAAGTAGTTATTTTGTTTATAATAAATAATTACTCCAAACGGAAACTAATTTAGAGAATGATATTCCTACGTTTATGCAAGCAAGTGTTTGTATCGATTCATAAACTGTTTGAGATTCTTAGCAAGTCTTAAACGAAAAAAATGCATCCAATAACATATTTAAAATAAAGGAAACAAACACGCAAACAATGGTTCACAGTCTATTGCCGATTTTGATTTAATTACTCGAAAACTAATAAAATAACAATACTCGAATTTATTTTAAATTGAAGTGTTTATAAAAATCTACCTGTACGACTATTTTCAAATTTTTAGATAGTCATGTTTTGAAATTCAAAGAGTAATTACAGATATATACGAATCTGTCTCAGAGCTCAAAATACAGAATATTTGACACATGGGCTGAAAAATCCCGGGCCTAACAAAGAAAACACGTTTATTTGTTCAAAATTGGCACCGCTCTAACATTTCAATACCACTTTTGTATAACAATTTATCTTTTGCCTCAAAATAGGCATCAGCTTCAGAGACAACCTCTTCATTCGAGCGAAATTTTTTACCGGCTAGCATTTTTTTGAGGTCTACGAACAGCCAGTAATCGCTGAGAGCCAAATCTGGAGAATACGGTGGATGTGAGAGCAATTCGCAGTTCAATTCATGTTTTGCCAGTTTTTCCATTGTTTTGATTGACTTGTGACACGGTGCGTTATCTTGATTAAACATATATTTTTTTTCTTTACTATATGCAGTCTTTTCTTCGCAATTTCGACTTTCAAACGCTCCAATAACGCTAATAACGCTATATAATATTCACGGTTGATGGTATTTCCCTTCTTAAGATAGTCGACGAATATTACACCACGCCACGCACATCCCAAAATACCGAGGCCATAACCTTTCCAGCCGACTTTTGTGCTTTCGGCCACTTTAGACGAGGTTCCAGGTTTGGACCAGTTGCTGTCCACTCAGGTGACTATCGTTTTGATTTCGGAGTGAAGTGATGGATCCATGTTTCATCCATTGTCACATATCGACGCAAAAATTCTGATTTGTTACTTCTAAACATGTCCAGTTTAAAAACTACTCAGAATCATCTTGTTTTTGATGAGCAACAGAACAGTGAGAAAACGCGGCACCAACTTTGAACAGAGCTTTCTCATAATCAAATTCTCATGCAATATAACATAAAGCCAACATGTTCTTTCGATATATTTACGATGTCAGCTAACTCACGCAATTTCACTTCTCAATCATTCAAAACGATTTTGTGGATTTTTTTGATGTTTTATGTTGTATGTATATATATATATATATAAAACATAAAAACATCCTCAGCTTACAAATTTTATAAACAACTAAGTTTAATTACATTTTATAAAAAATTGGTTTGTGATTGTAAAAATTGGTAAAATTACACTACCATTTACTGCTTTAATTCTGGCATTATTATAAAATCGCCAATTATAAGAAATATATTTTTGAAAATATGAATATATAATATATAAAAGAAAACAATTTTAATTTCGCTGAATTAAGGATAATTTAAAGTAATTTTATTAGTAAACAGATGATATTTTTCAGAAGTCCCATTTCTTCTTTTAAATCCATAATATAAAGGACTGAACGTGCCATTCAGAAAGAAACGGAAAAGGCAGTGAGAAGATGTTTTTTTCTTAAAAAAAGATCATATTTTCTGGTAGACATTTCGGTTCGAATAAAGAAAGTTCTGGGTAGCGTACATTTCCGACAAAAAGAGAAAGAGACAGATTTCAAATGAAAATAAATCACCCCGTTAAACAGCTGTCTGTAAACGATGGATTTAATTAATTTTAAAGGAAAACAGCCGACAACTGAGCGAAATTAAAGAAGGGCAGTAAATATGTTTCTTTAGTCACTAACAAAGGAAAATTTCAAATGAACGAACATTCCATTGAGAAATTCTTCCAAAACAACTTGTCAAAGTTAATTTGTGTTTGAACCATTTGTTGTGTTTGTTATTTTCAAAACAATACCAAGTATAAATGGTATAATTCAGTAAACGGAAATTTTAAAAGGTCATGATAACTAGCAGACTGATTGTTTGACCATAAGCTCGTTTTCACGTGTAACCGAAGCAGCAATTAAAACAATAAATAGACTCTATTAGCAAATTTTCAGAAAATATAAAAGTAAGTGAAAATTATCCAAATATAATTGATAGAAAATAAAATAATCTATAAAAACGGAATGAATTACTTTCCTTGAATTTGAAATGGATAATAAGATATTTGCATTTGAAGATTGTTATATGCAAAAAATAGGAAGAAATTCTTGAAAATTGAACAAATTAATATTTAACATTTTACAAATACTGGTAACATATATCACCATTTACCAGTATTTATACTGTTTACTTTAATATTTTTTAATTGTTTTTTAGATTGTACCTATTGTCAGAGATTTCTTTTTGATTTAACCTTTTTTAATCTTTTTATAAGTTATAAATTACAATTTTGTTTTTTACTTAAATATTTTACTGTAAAAATTAAAAACATATCTTCTTGTCTAATTTTATTTGTTGAATTCTTCCTACAATTTGATTTACATTGGCCGTTTTTATAAATTATTTTGATATCTATGGATTTAATTTGGCTAATTTGCAAAAGTGTTTTTTAAGATGGTGTATATTTTTTTACAACATCTGTAGGCCAATTTTCATTTTTTGACAATTGCTGCTTGGTTTACACGTCAAAACGAGATTGTAGTAAAAAAATCAGCTTGCTAGCTTTCATGACAATTTAAAATCTCCGTTTATTCTGAATTAGCATGTCTTTTTATCTTATACCCTTATGAAAGCTACCTACTTTTTATTCCTTTATCTAATCCACGTTGATAAACAAATGCTAGCGAATCTTTGAACATAATTATTATAAGACGATAAAAAATTGGGACAGAAAACGTACCTACCGTAAGAGGAGTTCCGCACATTTTTTTACTTACAAGTGCTATAGATAAGGTATCTAAGTTCTACAGAAATTGAATTAACACAATGGTTCGTACCTCTTATAACATACTGTTTGTAACTTCAAAAAGGAGTACATAGTATGTTTTGTTCCTTGTTATATTGAAATTATAATTTCGTGTTATGTTGGCTAGACTGCAAGTACCTACATAAATCATCGATTTTTTCGCCTAATTAAAATTGTTTAAAAAGTTCATACAAGTACACACTTATTAAATTGACTATTCAAAATTCATTTTGCTATGTATATCCATAGTGAATAATGCCAGTTCGTCATAGTTCATTACTTGTGTATTTTTATGTGTATGTTTACGTTGACCTTCGCAGCACAACAATGATAATTAGCAAAATGCATTTGAATGCAATAATCGATCAATAACCTTTCGCGTTCCCATTTAATTGACGAATCAGCGCTAACAATTTTGTTTTCGTTTAATGCGAATGACTTTGAGTTAGATAGGAACAAGGACAGAGGCTCCCTGTTGTTAAAAAAAAATACATGCCCACAATCCATTTATTTTATTAGTCAATCGAAAGTCGGTAGGTAAACATTTACTTTTGAACGGTTTTGGCGTGGGCTACACACTACACTGGTACCGCAATGATTTGTTATGTAGCCAAAAATATTGGAAAGCAGAAGTTACGTTATACAACCAACCAATTTACTTATTGTTAGTCTCAATATAACATTTATATACGAATCATTCAACTTTACTTAAAATATAAACAATATAGTACCGTAAAATGTTCTGACTGTGATACGGTTTACATAGGAAAATCTAAAAGAAGTATCGGCATAAGGTATAAAGAACATAAAAACTATGTGAAATATAATAAACATTCATCTGGTTTTGCAACACATCTAATTAATAATGACCACAATATAGAAATAGAAAATGTAAAACTACTTCATAATTTAAAAGGCGGTTTAGTTCTAGATAAGTATGAAATTATGGAAATAAGAAAAGCCACAAAATGTAATAAAAAACTAGCAAACGACCAAATAGACTTTGATAACAACCCTCTGTTAAGTCCAGATTTAGTTTAAACAACCTCACCCCTAAAGTAAGTAAGTAGGTAATATAAATTGAATAGATACTAAGAAATACTGTAGTTTAATATAAGCTGCTGATGATGCCGTAACACGGCGAAATACGTATAGGACAAAGTAAATAAATAATTGAAACTCTCCAAGTGTTTTATTACTAATTTTATTATATACGTAATCATTTATTCCAATCGAAGAGGTTGTGTTATTATTTCGATTATTTTCACCTAATGGTCGATCTATTAACTCAATGTTATTAGAACGACATGAACTAACGGTCTAAGTAAACTATTAAGTCCAAACGTTTCGTCGGCTACTGCGGCTGACATCCTCAGTGGTAGTGCTGCGTTGACAACTTGAACGTAGGTTGTATCTCGAAGTCTCGGCAGCGAATTACAGCGACTCAGTCTAAGAGTTTTGCTAAACTTTTGTAACAAATTTCTTTTGACTGTGTAATGTTGCAAATGATAAAAATAATTAATTTAATTTAGATAGAATCACTGTAATAATTAAGGTGCCATCAAACTGCATTTACAGTAGAAAACAAGAAACAACAAAAAAACTACAAATCAGTTGAATACATGGGACATAATCTACACGTAATTGCCAAAAAAATAAAAAAGAACAATAGTGATTCTTAAAAGTATAACAACAATCTATCGAAATATTGTACATAATCAATAATAAAGATAAAACAGAAAAAATAAATTTGTTTGGTGTCTATAAATTAAATTGTGATACTTGTAAGGTACTATACACTGTACAGACAGCGACATTGTTTAAAGAAAGAACACAGGAACATATAAAAAAGTTTTACACAAACAAAAAAAAGGGGAAAGACTGGACATACTAAAATAGTTAGAAATTAAAAAACACATCAAAAACAACTCAATAATTTAAGATGAAATCGAAAACATTTACAGTTCAATAATTTTAGATAAGGTAATTGAAATATCCCCCACGCTTGGAATAAATAGTAGTAATAGATATAAATAATAAAGATGACCTAGTAGAGTGAAACAATTGTAAAAAGCAAAATAAAATTACAGTGGAAATTTGTGTTATTATTTTACCATCAATATGAATGTTAATTTCCATAAAGTAAAGGGTAAAACAATTAAATACATGTAATAATGGAAAAAATATATGGTATTTGTGTACAAATATGATTTTTATTAAAAAACTAGAAAAAATATTTCTTGATAATAAAACGAGTTTACCATTGTTATACGTAGGTAATTACGTCTCCCTGTCTGTTCAATTTACCCACCACATGTTTTTAGTAAATGCACTAGATCTTACAAAAACCTTGGTACGGAATTAGTTTATTGCCTCGTTGACCCAAAAATCGGTTTTATGAGATGTTGATATCCACAAACAACAATTGTTGTTAAATTCAGACCCTTTCTTGTATACCTATATCTTATGTTATGAGTTTTTACAGATCAATGTCTCAAATTTAAATTATTGGAAAACATGAGACATACGATCAACATATTTTATTACAATAAAAATAAAACACAAGTAAAAATGTTTACACTGAATTTAATCGTAAAACTCGACAATTGTTTCGGGCATTGCCCATTATCAAGAGTATAAATACTAAAGAGTAAGTATAACAAACAGTATATATATATATACATCTATAATTCACTGAGTAGGAGGGGGGATGTGTTCTGTCCTAACTCTAATTGATTATTAACAATATTTATTTTATTTGGAGGCTTTTTTTCATCTCTAAATTTTCAAACATACATAATTATTTACTTTTAAAAATATAAGAATGTAAAATTTTTGTATTTTTCACATCTTTATTGTGTTTATACAAGGTACAATGTTCTGAAATTCCAGTACGCAAATTATTTTGTTAATACTACCTATTTAAATGTTCTTTTATTCTAGTTGAAAAAGCTCTACCGGTTTGTCCAATATAAATTGCGTCACATGAGTCACAAGCTAATTGATAAACACCACTGTTCTCCAAAGGAGTTGTTTTCTTTTTATTATTAACTAATATGGTTCATAAAGAAAATTTATTAGTTTCAACAAAAGTTAAACCTAAATTTTTGTAAAAAATACACGTATATTGTCGAAATTCCATGTCTTTATTGTTGAGAATTAAAACGTTTCGACTGGTATGGTATCTCCAGTCATCAGGTAACTAGATACCAACACAAACGTGTCTACAACCTTCAAACAAACGCTAAATTTTGTAGTTTGTGTTTATAATTATTACTAACAGATTTTACAAAATGTAATGAAACAAAGTTCTTATTAGATTTAATACAAAAATCGTCATGATATAATGACATTCTAACTAATTTTTGTTTTTTTTTGCGAGAATTAACCAAAGTATTTTATATTAATACTTTATTACTACGCCAATTGTTAGTATACGCTAAATTGTTGGTAACAAAACGGCCCTATACAGACTGACAATGAGTTATTTCATATGAAATATTGATACTACTTTTCTTTATAGGTAGTTTCAGGACCTTAAAATATTAAATATATAATTAACAAAGGAATAATAGTTTAAAAGAGTTTATAACGTAGCAAAACAGGAGGTATTAAAGTCCTTGTTTGTCTGAATATTAAGGATCAAAGATCCCACGATCCTACCTTTAGAACGCGTCCCACCAAGCAGGCACTACGAACCGAAAGCCAAATTCCACAACCGGTTTCGATCTATTGGGTCTCATAAGGTGGGCGCTGGCAGAAGGGCTTTAACTAGCTATATAATTAAAAAAATGGAATCAACAGAAACAACTACTCCGAGGGCTAATACCCCTACCGGCATTGAATTGTGGGATCGTTGATCTTTAATATTTAGACGAACAAGGATTTTAAAGGCTTCTTTTTTAGATATGTTATCTTCATCTAAGAATCTTTTGGATTCAACAGTGTAATTAAATGCCGGTAGGGGTATTAGCCCTCGGAATAGTTGTTTGTGTTGATTCCATATTTATATATATATTGATTAAAATTCATTGTAAAATATATAAATAAAGCACTATTGTAATTTCCACTGATTTTCAGTTTTCAGAAATCAGTGGAAATTACAATAGTGTTTTATTTATATATTTTAGAATGAATTTCCATCAAGTAAAAGTAGAATCAATCAATTATAAAAATATGAACTAACTGATTTGATATTTCTAAAATCGCTTTATGAATTTACGTATAATTTTTAATTCCATGTTCCTGTGGTTGAATTGTGTAAAGAAAAAATCGTATATCACATCATGCCTCATCTTTTATCTGTCTCCAATCCCCTTTATTATTTTTTTTTTTTTGGCGAGTGCATCTTTCATATCCAGTCAATTTTTATGCATTACTACCGTATCGACGAACGGTTTGAGTCATTCATGGCTCATATGATTGATAGAAGCGCACGGTATACGCTGCGGGATGTCGTATATTTTATATTCCTCTGGATGCGAAAAAGTTTCGCGCTACCCGTCCGTTAAATCTGGAGGGTGCCAACGTTGAATGTCAATGGATCTGTTGCCTTGTTCGTGTTCCCCCTCCTGAAAATATGCCACGACGACGAAAGATTTGTAATAATTAGATTTTGCCCCCAATTGTGCCGAAGAAGTGTCTCGCATATACCGATTGATTTATGAACAGGGGCTCGTCTGTTCTCCATATTTCCGATTTTGATTGAATTTTTGACTCGCAAACTGAGAGGGGTGCATTCTGACGAACTGTTCGTAACAAATTTACAAACTGTCGATTACTGCAGTAAAATCCTCTCCATATCTTTCTTATTTTCTGAAATTTGATCGGTTAAAACTTTTCAAATGATAATATTAAAGGATAAACATTATTTGGAATAGTCATCGGAATGTAAATTTCGCTATTTCAAGAAGATAAACTCATCATCAGAACCGAGTGGCGTGGTCTAGTGCTCTAGATCATTGCTTAGGTCACCGGTTCTAACCCGGATCCAGCTGCTCTGGTACAAGTTTTCTGTGGTTTCCTTGGATCAACTCAGGCAAATGCTGGAGCAGTAATGTTCCACAGATAATCTTTCACTTCTCTTCTCTCTTCATTTCGTCCGTCTCATCTACTCACTCATTCCACTCATTCCACTCATTCCCACGATTCCTGGAAGGAGGCTGAAGAGGACCTTACGCCCTACCCTCCGGCTTTGCACTACAGTGTAGGTCGGAGGAACTGCCCGCCCACCAGCACGAGTAGCTGGTGGGAATGAAACACAAAAAAGTTATTTTTTTTCAGGTTTCTAAATAAACCGATCATAAAAGAAGATCTGGTTACGTGCCTACCACGTAACTACACCGTTAGTTCAACTTATCCTATATCTATATTCATATTAGAAAGAGATCTCAGAGTAAGAAGCAAATTTCTACTTTATTTTTATTTATTCAAAAAATACTCTCAGAAGCTAGTAACGAACTAAATAAGAGCAACAAAAATGCCCAGTTGTAAACGTCAGAATTTTTAATTTGATCAAAAATGTTTTCTATGCTTTGGTGTAAACGCTCTATTTTGCAATTCCATTGAGTTAGAAACTTGATCATTTTACGGAACTATGAAGCTGTACACTTCAGTAGTTGGTATTAATTTCTAGCCGTTCCCGAGAAAAAGGATCTTGACGGACAGACAGACGGAAACAATGTGATCCTATAAGGGTTTCGATTTTTTCATTCTGAGATAAGAAACCTAAAAATGAAAATATTTTAAAGATTTCGTAAATTATTGTGTAAGGTATTTTTCTATAATATTATGAATAACATAGTGTTAGATGTAAAGTTATTTAAGTAAACAGTTTTCTGAAGAAACTCTTATAATCTTCTTCGTCACTTCAGTCGAAAAGAAAAACGAAAAAGTAAACTTTTCCCATATATACTTACCCCTCATCAACTCACGCCACGAGTTCGGAAAAGTTACTTTATCTATCCATAGCCATCCGTCGTTTTCGCACCAACGAATCATTTTTAACAGCAAGCCCACATCATTTGTAACTGACATCATCCCAAGGGATATTAGTAGATATCTGTCCAACCGAATATTCCAATCCATCTTTACCTTCGAAACAAAATCTCTACCTATATCATTCCTTCCGCCCTTTGAATCCTAGCCTAACCATCTTTTCTCCCTAACTAAGTGTATACATTGTTTGAAATTTTTTAACAATACCGGGTGACGTTAAACGTTAGGAAGGACTCACTATTAATGTTTTTAATTGAAATTGCCAAACTGAACACCTATATAATTACCTTCATATTTAAATAACCGTAGTTGTCACCAATTGTGGGTTTTCCAATGTTTGACAAGTTACTAAAATCTCTAGAGATGGTACGCTTTCTGTAATTAGCTCTTAATCTCTCTGTTAACCAGTAAGAGTTTAAGTTGTTTGGAATTAGGTCTACCGCGCACTGGTGAAAGCCAATAAGCTCGAAATCTCGATGCACATCTGACAATTTCGACACAAAAATCGTTTGTGTGCTCCATTCACATCAACTACTAATGCAGATAAGTGTACAGTTTGTCCAACATATAATCTGGGGCAAAGCCGAAGGGTAGGGCAAAAGACCTTCTTCAGTCTTCTTTTAGGAATTATGGGAATGAGTGAAATAAAGACAGAAGAGAAGTGAAAGATTATCTGTGGAATATTACTGACCCAGCATTTGCCTATGTGATCCATGAAAACCACAGATCAGTGCAGGCAAACCCGGAATCAAATTCCCTACGTTGCTAAATAACAAAAAGAAATGAGATAGATGGTAGAGATGAGGAGAGATCAAAATAGAGAAATGGGGAAAATAGAAACGTTGGCAAAAGGAAAGGTGGCAGGACAGCGGAAGCTTAATTATACACTATACGCTAAAAACTGTTCAGTTTTTATTTTGTGTTAATTTAGGTTACGGTATTTTGTTTGGGAGGATAATAGTGGAGGAATTGTATTTATTTTAATGTACATAACTCTTTAGTTTAAATAAAGCTTATATTAGAGTACAACATTCGGTTTCAACAAAATGCTGGCCAAGAACTTATTTGTTATCTGTATTTTTGTTTTTTCGAAATTAATCAATTTATCATAGAAACTGTAGGAATTATGTGCATATCGTATCTCAATTTGACGACTGTGATGGACACTAACCATTACAATTTGCGTTTACCATTTTCAAAATGGAAAATAGGTTTAAAAACTATCCAAAAGCAACAAGCAAAGAGCATTTATTTTGAATTTTTGCGTATATATTTTAAACAGGACTATATGAAATAAGTTACCTTTCTGCATGATTGTATGTAATACAATGACTAATTATATTAAATATCATCGGATTGATCAGTGATTTATACATAATTCAACGTTCCTAAATCCAGGGCAAAGCATTTACCCTAAAAACTATAGCGTGATTTTGATCCCTGTCACTATAAATATATTCAATAGTCACACTGTAACATAATATTAATCACCTTGTCGAACGGTTGGACGAATGAGTAATATTTTTACCTACCTACCTACCTACATGTCGAACAAGGATTCAATAAACCACAAGGGAAACAACCTACCCATAAATGTATGATATATACATAAGTGTGTACACGGAACAATGGATGTCTCTGGGCAAGGTCTGTCAGGTGAACTATCTGACAAAGGTTCATCCCCATCAGGTGGTTCCTCAAAGAACCAAGAGAGAAGTATTCACCTGCAAAAATTCCTACTTCTATGGGCAACCTGTCTACCATTCCGACTAGGGATTACACTTACCCATCATGTGCGACTGACTAACAAAAAAAAAGATCAAGTGCAGGTAGACACAGGTACAGACAAAATAGCAGTGACCGTTATTGTTGCTTACGTAGAAAAAGGTCCCTTTCTTTGAAACTGAGACGGAGTTACAACAATAAAAATGAAATAGTAAGGTTCATACAAAGACATTGTGCACGTATCCCATGTATGAGTCACTTCGATATATATAGATCAGTTTCAATTAAACAATGGAAGAAACAAAGATATTAAATGATCAAATGCAAGTAAAAATAATGTCATTAAAGTACCTCAGGTGCAATTGTTGATAGCGAGCCTTATCATATACTTCTACCTATTCACATAAACAAACCAAGACGTAAAAAACTCTGTCATATAAGTGTCAATAAGTCATGACTAAAACTGTTTATTCAACATATGGATTATTTTACTTCATCATTCCTTTAATGTAAAATTGAAACTCAAAACCGTTTATTTATTCCATTGAAAGCAAATTAATAGCTTGTTTTTAATTCTCTGTGATCTTACTGTTGAAGTCGCCACTTATTGAAATTTATTTATCATGAAATTAAACACTAAACTAGTAAAAGTTTTAAGACTTTAATTTGTATTAATACCTTAATCTATTGGTGTACCTTAGCTTCTTCATATAAAGGAATCTTATTATTGGACTCGTCATGCGGCAAACCCCTACGCTCGGCGTAGGACGTAGAGGGCTATTTTGAACTCACATGGACATTGTTAAAATGAACACACAACAGAGAACATCCAGCATTGTTGTTGCCAATGGTACATATTATATTATAAAATGGCGGTTAAAAAAGATTTGTCTTTAGACGCATCCTATTGTAGAACAAATATTGTCAAAATATTTATTTATGACCCTTTATTGTGATCCAAGTACCCAATATATATTTTTTATTATTTCGGGAAGTCCACAGTAATTCTTGATGAATTATATGTGAAATTAGAACATAGTTTAAAGCTTTCAAATGTTGTGAGATAGTCCATTTCAGCTAATGAGAAGAAGTTATGTTATTTAATCTTCTATGATACGCATGACGTATTGCTCTTTGATTAATTCAGTTATTTGTGTTTTTGTTTGGATAAAGTTATCTCGTGATATATCCCAAAAAGAGGGTATTAAAATCCTTGTTCGTCTACATATTAAGGATCAAATATCCCACGATCCCACATTTGGAACGCGTCCCACCAAGCAGGCACTACGAACCGAAAGCCAAATTCCACAACCGGTTTCGAGCTATTGCGTTTCATCAGGTGGGCACTGCCTCCTGTTGTGGATATGTTATCTTCGTCTAAAAAAGTGTATCAGTCCTCGGAGTAATCATTTCTGTTGATTGATTTATATGTGTTATCTCGTGGATTTATATCTCTTTGAAGGCGCAGATTCCGTAGCAAAGAACGTAACTTTCACCCTTCACATCTCACGACAGAAAGAATGGTCAGCGTCATGTTTAAATGAAAACCTGGCAACTCAACAAAATCCTTTTGCGCTCTTTAGCACGCGCCCCAGATGAATGGACCCACAAGAACGTAGGGCGCGTCCTACGCCTCATGAGAAACGGGTCTAACTGTTCTAGCACCTTGAATACACTGACAGTAGAATCCTCTAAACCTTTGACTACCAGCTAAGTTTAACTCACATAGAATATATGTCATTCGTGTACTTCTCGCTCACTTCCTTTTTACAGGCCACTATTGCTAGCCTTCTATGAACATCAACTGATGCATTGTCGTTTTACATTGAAACATTTAAATTTGCACACGTCTGAAATCGCTCGCCTCCTAGTGATTCTTTGAAGGGCCCAAACATGTGGAAATCACAAGGAAATAGGTCTGGGCTATATGGAGTGTATATGGTGTTCCAGCTGAGTCCAGTGCATTTCACCGATTTAGGCCTGCGTTAAAGCTGCGGTACGAGGTCTAGCGTTATCGTGCAAGAGTAACACGTCACCGTCACGATTGGGGTGCGTCCTCCTTTTTCGGCGATAAGCAAGTTTTACCTGACTGAGAAGTCAGTAGTATAGACAGTAGTAGGCTGCATTAATAGTTCTTCGCTAGTGCAAAAAATCAGCACCAACACCAACAGAACCCCTCTCCAGTCCCAAAAAACCGTGGCTAAAACATGGCCTGCAGACAGACGTGTTTTCGGCTTCACTGGGTTTGATTCATCTTTGCGGCGCCACTCCATGGTTGCTTATTTTGATGTTGAAGTGTAATGGTGTACCCACGTCTCATCGCAGGTTACAATTTTGTTCAAAAAAAATTTATCTTCATCTCTAAATCGAGTAAGAAGCGCCTGAAAGATGCGAACTCAGAAACTTTGGTTGGGTTCCAAAGTTTTTCATTAAGATTGTGTGGGCACTGACACACTGACACTGATGGCGAGTTCACCAGATATCTGAAGCACAGTGCCGTGGCGTACCGGTCCCGTTCAATAAGGTTTCTAACGCTGCAATGTTAACCGGCGAAATGCTGGTGTGCAGATGACGAGGATGATTTACATTCTCGACACGAGTAATGGGCGTAAGCCCACCGTTAAGTTCTGTACACCAAACTTTTACACGTGGCCACGAAAGAGTTTCATTTCCGAATTGTGCTTGTAATCTGCGCAAAATTTCAGCTGGTTTCACGTATTCATGTGTAAGAAACTTGTGACTCAACGTGACAGCTATTAACCAAACGAACGCAGCAATACGACGTGTCGTTTCCTTGCCACGTAATACCCCCACTTCAAGTTCCTAACGCCCGGATGCGCCTTGAACAACTATCCGGCGCACAATGTAAAAAGGCCCATTTCTATTTGATCCTCCCCCGTAGATATGAGTTCTTAGCGAAGGACTCATTCATGTAAAATTTTGGAATTGTTTTTTGTATTATATGGTATTTTCAGCGTTTCTTTTTTCATTTATGGAAGGCACCGTCAATTGCCTTGTATTTTTTTTGCAATTTCAACTAATACCAAACTAGTGCAATCTTTACCGTTCCATCGCCATCTTCAACTTACGTCTTGATTATGACCGTAATTGTTTGAATAATTATGCCCCTTTTACAAAGGAAGTGTAGCTTGTAATTACAACAATGGTTTTGCATGGATCAGAAGCCTTTTTAACTAAAACTGTTTTACTTATACTACTTTCTATTTGCGTCATGCTTTACAGTATTAATAAGTAATATTATTTTTGATTTTTTTAGTAAATATAACTAATAGTAAGTTTCTGAATTTCAACTGAATAAAATAGGTTAATAGTTTTTTCCTTCCAAAAATCAAAACAAAAGGTTATTCCAATGGTTTTTAGATTTTTACTGTGATATCATAATATATATAAATAATAAGTATTTAATGTATCTAACATAACTGTAACATAGAAGACGACAGACACGTCATCGTCTCCATCTTATTGCTAACGGTTTTTTCTGAACTATTCTTGTACCTACCAAGTACTTAAAATGATGCACCTAAATGAATCATCGTTCTACAGTATATAAATGTAACAGTTTTTGTTTTTATTACGTGTTTAAGTGAAACAAAGAGAAAATAAATTTCCATCAAAAAAGTGCATTGTGACATCAAGTTCATTGTTCCTCATCTTCATCATGCAACAAAACAAATCATTCTTAGCATTTATTGTTTATATTATCTCTTATCAGACGTTCAATAAATCCTTTTGTTTATTACAATATGGCAAAGAAAGTAAAAGCTTAATTATTAATCGTTTCATATCTTAAGATAATTTTTTTGTAAACAGAACGATAATCGGTCAGTTACATTATCTATTAAATACGATAATTCACGTTTGGATTAAACACATTTTGTTTTATTGACATCATAATATCTTTTTACATACACGTAAGTACCTGTAATTTAGGTTTTATTAGCTTTTCTCAAAAATGTTAGTCACTTTATAGAACAATGAAAAGATACGGGGTCATTCAAACTTAGTGGTACATTAAATGTTTTAGGGAAACTAAGCCTGTTACAGATATGAAAATTTGGATGATCTATTAACTAAAATAATTTCAACTGTCGGGCACTTTGTTGATGTCAACTTTCTTATTTTTAATGGAATGGTATATTTTTTACGATGAATTCGTACGAAACATAAAATTTTAAGGTAACTTTGATAAGCAACTTGTATATCTACGATAAATAGTTTCGGAGATAATTTAATTTATTAGAAAAAAGATTGCACCGCAACCCAAACTATAAAAAATCATAACATCCATAAAAAATGACTTAGAATGTTGAAATTTTTACTAGTTATAGCCAACTTATAAGGCTAACGTCATGTTAATACTAAGCTCTATAATTTGTACAGGACGTTCAGAAAAAAATCCAAAGTTTAAAAACTTAAAACACGAATAACTTCATTTTTTCAAATGGTTCCTAGTATATTTTATTTTATTTTGTCATTCGATTCCGTTTTTTATCATCTTTCGATCCATATGAATACTTCCTATGGTTTTATTTGAAAATTTTTGAATAGTTTTGATTTTTTTAAATAAAAATATAAAAACAATTTATCAATTTTTTTTAATTTAATTAAATATACCTACCAGTAGCGTAATTTTAGTTAACAAATTTAACAGTAACCCGAATATACTACCTTGTAAAATAAGTTCCAGGGCGTAAAAAATCAAAAATTTCGTTAATCAGTACCGTATGTGAAATTACTAAATCCCATATAATCTTTCTTTGGATTAATTATTGTGGACAATAGTCACTACTTTTTCCAGAAAGCCGATACTGAAAATGTTAAATTGGCGAAGTCATGAAATTTTAAAAAAGGACCTTTTCCTAGAGGTATTTCACGTTTTCCTCGGTGAAAATAATTTCGATCGAGAAGTTTTTAATTTTATTTTGTTCTTGTAATTCTATACACATTATCTCAATGGAGCATTACGATTACTCTTATAGTTTTCGACATAAATGCAAAAAAAACAAGACAATATTCCAAATTGCTTAAAGAAAAACTAACAATATTTGTTGGAATCATTTTTGTTATTTTTTTCATTGGAACCTACTTTACAAAATAGTATACTGGAAATACTTTTGACTTTAAAAGACCTATTTAGACTAGCCCACAGCTCGTTTCCGCAGAGTTTACTAACAACAAAACAGTGAATTTTATCGAAACAGAACTGCAAAGAATTAGGTCGCTCGCGCAAATGATACGCGGCTGCCACTTTTCAGTGGCAAGAAAACACGTATAGTTGCGACCAGTGAGGCCATTAAGGCCGTCGCGGTCGGATACGTGTATGACAATTATAATGACTGGATATTAATGAGGAATATCATGACAATTTTTACTGGATATAAAGTCTAAGGAATAAAACTGAAAACAATTCATCAAAATTTATCCAGCAATAAGTAAATACATTGATGGTCCTAACTATATATCATTTTATTAATGTACATTACTTATATATATATCATAATTATTTCTGACACGATTATCACATTTATTACAGCCCGTGGATTATATTACGTCTAAAAAAATCGATGTTTGTTGTTTTGCAGGATGCGTTGACGGGATATATCAGAACAAGCCTTTAATTATTTAACAGCTATCTTAAGATAAGCGATCCCACATAATAAACCATTCAAATCCATTTATTTATGCCACAAACGAATTATTGCAAATATCGCTCGACCTTGCACGAGTCATGTGATATTAACCGCTTGATATCATTTGAAACAACAATAATTAATTCATGTAATTATTACAGAACAGAAAATGGATTATTACCTACAATATCTGTACACGACCAGATCATGCAGAACGAGTTAGAGAGGAGAAGACGAGTCTAGAAACATCACAAATACTCATAATTAGTAAGTTTTATTTCTATTACAATGGGGTTTAATAACAAGAGTGTAACTAAGGTTTATTTAGTGTTGGGCAGAAAAAGTTACATCCAATATTTTGTTTATTTACATTGAAAACAGAAAATGAGGAAATTTTTGAAGGAATCATGAAACTGATCATCAATTGCGAGTGGACAGGAAATTCCTAACTTTCTTTAATAAGTTATATTTTCCATAATGTTTGGGGTCCAAACAATGCAAAGAATTACTTAAAGGCATGATTAACTTAGGATTCGGGAAGTCATCGGTTTGATTCCTAATCCACTGCCCTGATTTTTTTCTATGGTTTCCTTTGATCGTTTAGGAAAATGCTGGTGCAGTAATATTCCATAAATAATCATTCACTTCTCTTATTATATCTTCATTTCATTCATCTCATATGTCTCTGCCTAACAACCACCTATCATTGTCATGAATTATATCGGACACATAACTGATCCTACATACCTGTTTTTTTCTGACCTGGTTTGCTTTTAACCATTACCTAGTGAAAATATAGCGAAATCAATAATATATTACATGATAAAGCGTTGGATTTTTTTGTTAGTGAAGGGGATGTTTGGTTGTTGGTTAATATCGTGAGGTTGTTGAAACAAGCAACTCGAGATCATTGACGTTCATTTTACATATAAGAAAACCGAGTTTAATTTTTCTTCACCTAAGAGCTAATGACAAGTGTCCTATTTGCTTGTTATTAATGATTTTATAAAAATGGAGTTTAAAAATCATTAAACTTTATGGTAAAATACTGTAAGACTTTAGTGGATGAACTGTAAATTTCGCAATTTTTATGACACCTTATTGGTATTAAGAAAAAGACAAAAGTTTCAATGCAATTTTCAAGATTTTTTTGTAACGGTGTATATAAATATTTCAAAATTGAAAGTTAATACCCTTTGTTTAAAATTATATAGGGCTTAACATTCGGGAGGTCACCGGTTCGAACCCGGGTCCGGCTGCTCTGATCCATGTTTTCTGTGGTTTCCTTGGATCATTTAGGCAAATGCTGGGGCAGTAATATACAGATAATCTTTCACTTCTCTTCTGTCTTCATTTCGTCCGTCTCATCTTTCTCTCCCTAACCACACCACCCACCCATTCCCACGATTCCTGCAAGGAGGCTGAAGAGGGTCTTACGCCCTATCCTCCAGATTTGCACTACAGTGTAGGTTGGAGGGACTGCCCGTCCACCAGCACGAGTAGCTGGTGAGAATGAAACACAAAAAAGTAAAGTAGTAGGGCATAAAATGTTGTCAAAACTGCAATAACGAAAATAAATTAATCATTCAAGTCACAAACTAATTTCAATTCGATCATAATTCACACTTAATTTCGCCGATCAACTCTGCTTTATCTTTAATTTTAAACATTGGACCATATCATTTCAGTATCACCTAAAAATTGTTTTCTAAAATTTTTATTATTTTTTTTTCAGGAACTTAAGTATCTTAAAAAACAGATCAATATGATATAATAATATCCATCCATAGAATATGTTTACTAATTTGTTTTTTTTTTAAACCTCAACTTAGTTTTGACTATTTTCCGTAATTTTCATTGTTCCCAAATGTTGGCATTTTATTAACAACTAAATCGACCAACTGAGTGTCTGTCTAAAATGTAGCCTTCATCTTATGACTTGCGGAAGTTTTTATAAGTACATTTTATAGAATTCTACTTTAAATCGTAATATGCAAAATCAAATAGGAACAGTCAAAATACATTCATTACACTTAAAAAGTATGAAAATAAAATCGCTTACGAACGAGAACAAAAGAAATTGTCAAAAAAACAATAGGTTCATTTACGGAAATGGATGATTAATTGACTGTTCTTTAACAGTTATACTTTTACAATTACACTCGAATTTATACGAAGCAATTATATAATAATAACAACGTATCAAGGTTATAGGACAAGTCAGATCAGCAAGACAGATTGGCTCCTCGTCCATTTAAATCAACTTTTTTTAAACCCAATGAAGTCATTATGTACATAGCTATACAGCAAAAAGCCGACATGTGCCGCTATGAGTCATACATCGTATCGTATCCCACCTATTTAATAATGCAAATAAATTTATTATGTTTTATGTTTTATGTTTTTCCTTTTTGTAACGATTATATAATTTAATTTTAATTTATTGAATGATAATTACTAACCAATCTTAGCGCGTTTTTGTTACTGGATGGAGAAAAACTGGTACTTACTTATAGAGTTGATAAAATACTTAAAAACAATTTTGACATAATGTGAAATCAAAACAATATGTAAAAACCTAACACTTAAAGAACATTTAATTGTTTCGCAAAAACAAATTGATACGACATTATATTAGAAGCAGTTTAACGGTATCTACTGATTTTTGCTGTTAACTGTTTGACAAGGTTTTACGAATGTATCTATTTAACAAACTGAATCTACAACACAGCTTATGTTACGGATAGGCACGCAAGTCAAATTAATAGAGAATATTTCGTGTTTAGTCCGAAATTTATTAGTTCATGGTCAGAAATTTGTCGAAATTACCAGAAAGATGTGAATCGCGGTTTTACTCACTTATCAGTTCTAATCAGTACACCATGAGTATCTTCGATAAATCACTGACCAAACCCAAGTTGTCCTGTAAAAGGAATAATATATTTTCTTATTGTTACAAAAAAATGCCCAGTACGTACAAACAAATGAGAAACGTAATTCGTAAGGCTCCTCAGCTAAATTCCCTCCCACCAAGAAACTCAGGGATCAACGCAAAAAATACAATAGAAATACTAGCGTCCTTTTCACGAATTCTGAATAGATGAATATCTTCGAAATATTTCAACAAACGTTTATTCACCTCGACAATTGTTTCGATCAAACGACCATTTTCAAGAGTATAAAAATAGTAACTAAAGCTAAAAGTGTACAAGATCAATATATATAGCAGTAAATGACGGTGGGGGGTTAGTGCACAAATTTAGAAATCAGTAATTAAGAGAGGTGTGTTATAAACAATTAGTTCCATTTGATTATTAACAAGATTTTTTCCTTTTTGGATAGCTTTTTCAAGTAATGTAAGTTTTTTACTTTTTGCTTGTGTGTGTAAGAGTTTTACATTACTCAAATCTAGATTATGTTTATGTATATTGCAATGTTCTGCAATCCCTGTTGATGTTTTTTTGTTTTGTACATTGTGATGTACAACAAAAACTTTTGCAAAATTTCAGAAGGTCTATGAAGACAGTATTTTGGCAAGAGCTCAGGTTTTTCAGTGGTTTTAGGAATCTTCAGAAGGATGAGAGTAGATGTATGATGAAGCACATAGCAGAAAACCTTCAACTGCAAGAACGGATGAAAATGTCGAAAGAATACGTATCACGCGCGTTAGGATCGTTGGTTGACAGTCATAAATGAATTTGTTTCACACCACGGTTCATCAAGTTTTGACCAATGAAGTAGAGTTGGGAAATATCTGCCCGAAATGTTTCACAGGAGCAAAAGACGTCAGGAATGAAAAGTGCTTGACTTTTTGGAATAAATAGAAAATAATAATGTCATTCCTGGTGTCGAGAGTTGGGTGTTTATGTACGACTCGGAAACCAAACATCAAATCATGGAGTGCTCACTCCAGTCTCTCTAAAGCCTAGAAAAGGAACAATGTGTAAATCAAAGAAAGACTCCGGAAAAGAGTCATACGTGTGAGACCAAACATTAAGTACAATTGGATCCTGTGTTACAACAATATGATGGCTTGTGACACAGAAATTTCAATAAACGAGTTTTTGGCCCGTAAACACATTCCTATGGCTCCTAAACCTTCTTGAACCCTTGTGACTTTTTCTTCTTCCCAAGATTGAATGTTCGTCTCAAAAGACGTCATTTTAGAACACTCGTAAAAATTCAAGCTGTAACCGACTAACTGAAGAAAATTGCAGTATCCATTTCTAGCGCTACTGAGAGGGGTGGAAGAACCGTCTCCAAGCTGTGTGATCCCAAGGGAATTATTTTGAGGGAGACAATGTTGAATTGTAATACTATTTAAATAGAAATATTTAAAAACATCAGTCTCGTTACTTAATTTACACACCTTGTACATTTAAAAGCAGCATCGAGCTTTACTTGGCAACAATAGAAGTAGTGTCTCCACACACAATACGAGCTTTTTCTCAGTGAAGTTGGCCAGCTTTTCAAAAATTTTAAATTTATATCTTAATAAAGACAACCTTCGTTGAAAATATGATTTTGTATCTCTCCGTATGTGGTTAAAATACTTTTAGATGTATATATTAGTTTTAATGAAACACACAAACAAACTTTAACATATTGAATCGGTTATCTGTTAAAATTTGTTTTCTACTTTTCGATCACTGTTTGCAAAGAGGTTTTCATTAGTTTTTATTTATTCAGTTTGTTTTTTATATTTTCAAACTCAATTTGTTTTGCTCTGATTGAATGTTTACCCGGAATTATTGGTGCGTTTCATTAACCCCTAGCAAGTATTTGTACATTTAATGGCTTTTATGTAAATGTAATTTACTCTCCGTCAACGTTATTCCACCATCATCAGCTTGATGACTATGCATTATTTTTTGTTGGTGAATATGGGGAAGTTGTTTTCGTTATATGAAGCCAATTTGACCGTAAATTAAAACAAGTTTGCGTCGGTAATATTATCTTGACGATTTAGTAGAGGGGTGAACTTTCATTTAACTCTCAATGAAGCTATCACGCACTTCGGGGTGAGTTTGGCAATTATTACGAAATCAATAAATGCGCAGTCAGTAGGCCAGGCAGAGGGTGGTAGGACTGAAATCAGCGGATAATAAATGACTCTCTAACTTTAGTCAACAAGCTATATCATCATCATTATCATCGTCACTGAACAGTCAATTAGTCAAGATTAATAAAAGTTAAACTGACTGACGGTCGGACCTTTATTATTAACATGAGTCCAAAAAAAAGTCGCTAAGAAACTAGGTCAAATTTATTAAAAAAATATACGTGTATACACACGGAACGTTCAAAACAAAACAAGTTAATTATAAAGTAACTTAATTAAACTTTCTGCATTTGACCCTGTTTGAATACAAAAAAATCAAAGTAGAACGTAAACAACAATTTTCATTATAAACTTTATAACACTCTACTTTAACAAAAATAATTAAATAGTTAGATAATTTGCCTTTGTAGGTACGGTCAGGCTTAAATAAAAATCGTTAAAAATTAGTCAACATTTATAGTATCCATGTATGTGTTTATTATTTTTTAATCTTTCTTATTTGCCAAGAATCATGTCCAATAAACACAAACACAGTTCCCTTGCCTTTGGGTATGGAACAACCATAAAATGTACATGTCACAATCAATGCTGGGAAGAACCTTCATCAAGAGAGCTCTAAGGCCTAAGCCCAATGTCCTTACTTAATGTGCTTTGATCTTTAAAGCCCCAATTATATTTTAAAATATAAGGAGTTACCAATTACCAATTACCTCCAAAAATAATTAGGTTTGAGGCCCAAAATACTTGTAAAAAGGGCTGCGAGCACATCATGTTATCAATGCTTGAATTAAACCGAAAGAGCATTCGGATACATCCATTCATAATCGTATTGCCCTCGAAGGGAACTATATTGAATAATAAAATCAAATTCTATTCGATGCTCGAGTGTTGTTTAGTTTATGAGGACGGGGAAACCGGCTTAGGTAGCAGTTGCGCTCAGTTCTGTCCACAGTACAGCTATGACTGAGCGCAAGGTACCTTCGTCTATTGCACAACGCAGCATCATAATGTTATTAACCAATGAAGCAACGAAGGCGTTAATTCATCGGAAATTTTCACTCGTTTAAAGGCACAGTTTAACAGTTTGGGGATGCAACACTCAATACTGTCTCAGAATCGACTGTATACGTGGGTCAGAAAACAGATAATTCAGGGATGGGTGAGAACGTGTCGAAAATAAAGTCAGGATCGACGCCCATGAACAAGTTTCACAAACGTCAACATCCGTGCTGTTCGTGAGCTTGTTGAAATTGATCGCCGGTTAACCTTTGACTATTGAACAAATCTCATCAGAAATGGGTATCAGCCATGGGAGTATGGGAGTGTTCAGTCCATCATCACTGATGAACTTGGCTTTTGAAAAATTAGCGCTCGCTGGGTTCCAAGGTTGTTGTTGTTTCCAACCGAAAATCAAAAACAGGTCAGGTCGGAGATCAGTGAAAGACTTCTGAATCGATTTCGACAAGAAGGGGAGTTTTTGAGATGTATTGTCACTTGTGGCGAGACGTGGGTCCACCACTTCACTCCCGAATCAAAAATAGCGAAGGATGGTAAGGATTGGCGAATAAATGATGAAGGCTGCCCTTCGGCTTACTGTTCTGAATTGTTACAGTCGTACAGTCGACAAACATCGTGTATCGAAGTAAACGACGGGGTATGCCCATTCGAGACGTCATCCTCCTTCATGACGACGCCAGACGCCACACCACACACCGCAGTTTTGGCAAGGAATAAATTGGAAGAAATAGGCTGGGAAACCCTCGAGCATCCTCCTTATAGCCCTGACTTGTCATTATTGTGACTTGTGATTATTTTTTGTTCGCGCCCTTGAAAGAATCACTTAGAAGCAAAAGATTTGAAAGCAATGAAGTAGAGGAGTATGTGCACAATTGGCTGACAACTCGCCCTCCAACTTTTTATGAAGAAGGAATATTGAAGCTTCCAAATCGGTTGCAAAAGTGTGTAGAGTACGGAGGTGACTACATTGAAAAATGTTGAATGTTTAGTTTGGATGTATCATTAATTGATAAATTTATTTTACAAAATTACCGTTTATATTTGATTTACCCTCGTAAATACTGAAGCCAGCCTTATCCTTTCTAGCGCTTCTGAGCATTTTTTTATAGTGCCCATTGTAATGCCAATGTTATCAAGCTTTTCAAAAAGAACAATTTATTTATTTTTATTTTGGGAAAGCAACCAGTGATTTATAAATTGTATCTGGAAATGCAAAACACTTGTATACATTTTGCAAAATTCGTCGTAATAGTATGTTATTAGCAGCAAAGCCTAAATTATGTCTGGATTATATCTATAAATAGTATATTTCAAGGATATACCATGATAGCGATAATAAGAGCGAAACAAAAATGCATAATCAAAAATTGGCTTGTTGTTTAATGTGTTTAGCATTTTATAGATAAACTGTGCACACAAATCGTACTTCCTATTTTATTTTTTATTTATGTTTCATATTTGACTTCTAATGAGGCATGTAATGGCTTTTAGTAAGTTTCTTAGATAATCGTAAGTAAATGTAATGAGAAAAAGATTCGTTGCGGATAAAAATTATTTATATTAATTTTCATTATCTATATGAATAAAACGATAGCCAGCATCACAGAAAAACTAGTGGTTAGATTATGATCTTTTTTTTATTAATATTATACCTTAAACCCTTAATCTTTATCTCGTGTTTAATATCAAGTTATTAATGTTTTATTGGAACGGTCCGCATACACAGGAAAGGGGGGTAATTTCTACTTCTACCTTATCGTAAAGCCACCGATAGCCGCGCATCATTTGCGTGAGCGATCGATTTGATATTGTAAATATAAATTTGTAATCAACAGAAGCAACTACTCCGAGGGCTAATACCCCTACCGGCATTGAAAAAAGGATTGTAATTCCTTCTTTTTTTTATTAGATATTGTGCAATTCTGTCTCAAAATTGATTTTTTTTAATGTTTTTCCTAATGGAAATAAAATATATGTTAATATAATGTACTAAACCAAGCGGAAATCAGCCAGTTATAAAGAATTAAATAAACTTACCTAAAACTATTTAGGTACATGTCTTACAGCATATAATATATCTAACACCTTTTAATTAATTATTTTTAATGAAAATATTTGTATGTTTTCTAAACTTCATTAATTTTAAGATAACAATTCTACGATGAAATGTAATAATTCACATTTAATAATATGAAAGAAACAGACAGATAAACTACGATATTTTATAAAATTAAAAAGTCATACTAAATAGTACCTACATAACTACAAACCAAATTTAAAGCATGATTTAAGAATTGCTTCTCCTGTTCAAGGAAACGTTAACGCTCTTGCCCAAGACAGCAACTCAACTTATTTAGCATCTGGTTAATTGTTTCAACATAATAGCAACAAACTAATCCGAACGAAATTAAAAAACAAAAACAGATAATCATATTGGCCTTGTCTTATTCTCAAGTTATTTAATTACACCAAATATGTTATGTATTAAATGTTAAGATGATCGAAGCCTTGAGGGTTTTCATCGAATTAATTGTATAAATTCTTCACAAACACTACTTTCTGACAAATTAATGAAATATGAGAAAAACAATTGTACACTTATCATTTATATATTTATAAAGATTAACAGTAAGAAAAATTAGTTTTATTGGGATCATTCTCACAACAATTCAGGTCACTAATATAAAAACTGCTCAAATTTTAAAAACATACAGTCAAGAACTCCCTTGCTCCTTGGAATCTTTCTTATAATTTTAAAATAAAGTTTTAAGGTAAATTTCCAAAACCATTTTCTAGTGTTATTTTTTGTGTCAGTGACATGTTTTTGACATATATTTTCGGCAGTATCGCACAGAATATCCTACATTATTAATTATCATTACAAAAATCTTTTTTGGAGTTCCTCTTTCTTAACCAATGTTTCCAAGTTTCTATGACAAACAGTTTTTGATGGGATGAGAAATGACGACAGACGAATACATAGGTATTCTTCTACAAGTTCCATTTTTTCCCTACTAAAAATCTTATATCTCCAATTTAGAAATCCAAAATAGATGCATATCTGATATCTGAGACCCTCTTGAACGGTTTCATTCAATTATTCGATAACATAATATAAATTTGACGTCAATCTGTTGTAATTATGCACGCAATTTCGGTATAGAAGATTCGATGCTCGAGTCTTGTTTGATTTATGAGGAGGGGGAAACCGGCTTAGGTAGCAGCTGCGCTTGGTTCTCTCCGCAGTGCAGCCGTGACTGAGCGCAAGGTACCTTCGTCTGTTGCACAACGCATCATCAGAAAGTTTTAACCAATGAAGGCGTTAAACCATCCGAAATTTTCACTCGTTTGAAGGCACAGTTTGACACTTTGGGGATGCTACACTCAATGCTGTTTCAGAATCGAGTGTATACGTTCCATTTTTTCCCTACTAATAAAAATCTTATATCTCCAATTTAGAAATCCAAAATAGATGCATATCTGATATCTGAGACAGCTATGAACGATTTCATTCCATTATTGGATAACATAATATAAATTTGACGTCAATCTGTTGTACTTATGTGAATTAATTTCTCGTATTATTTATTAAAAAAGCCACGTTGTTCCTTGGCTGCAGCACTTTATTACCCAGCAATAAGCCATCTTTCAACGACAGGGTGACAAGTGTGCCATTTTTCTGCATATTTTCAACAACAAACGAGAAGATTGAGAACCACTTAAATTTTGCCCGTTTCGTGACATGTTTACTGGACTTCCATTCGTTGCAACATGTCACATCATTCGTTAAGGTCTGGCAGATATTGTTTGCAACGGTTACACGCGTTTAAGGACCACGATAAAAATCTGCATCGAAAATAGACCGAGAACTTTTTTGGCACTCGTTGCTATTATTTATACAGACGCTTCTAAAGAGTTTATGAACACTTCAAGACTAATTGCATAAATTAAAAAAAATTCTCATTATATTATTTACTATTTCTTCGTAGAAACAATTATTAATAAAAAAAGTGTTATAATTTTGATAAATTCTAGTCCTACCACCTAGCGGAGTACTTATTGTCGTTTTCGTTACAACTGAGATTGTTGATTAATGACGTTTCAAGTGATAATTTATTTTACTAACATTAACATGTTATAATCAGTAATAGATGTTTATTAATACATACAAACAAACTGAGTGGTATATTAGACGTTTTAGGAAAACTAAGCTTGTTAAGAGATTTAAAAATTTAAGATCAAAATAAAAATTTCAACACTCTAAGTCATTCTTTATAGTTTAGTTTGCAGCAGCAATTTTTTTCTGTAAATTAAATTTTCTCTTCGAAGGCATACAAGTTGGTTATCAAAATCACCTTAAAATTTTATGCTTCATACGAATTAGTCGTAAATTAAAAATAACAAAGTTGGCATCAACTTCCGGTATAACCGGAAATGACAGACAGTTGAAATTATTTTAGATAAAAGGATCATCCTTGATTTGGCTTGGCAATTTTCGATTTTTTTTTCTGTTTCAGTAGGTATCATTTTTTATTACTTTTAGATTAATGATAATGCTTATGAACGATAACAAATTCGAAGGTTTTTTTTTAATAAATTTAATCAGTATTTATTCATGTACTTAAAGTATTTGTAGTACATCAACTAACCTATCGTTTTGTAGGTATGCAGTATTATAAATACACCTCAAAAGTGTTATGATGTCCTAATACCAAGTGTACATACGATACAATTTTAAATAACCCTAAACACATTTTGCTTTAATAATTTTAATATTGTTAAATCAATCAATCATGTTTAATAAAATTTAATCAATTTATTGTTATTATTATTATTATTATTATGTATGTCCAAATGTGTAGTTTGTTTTCGCGAATTAATTTATAAATAGTATGTATACTTACCAATGTATTTTTCTTTATCTTATCTGCTTCTTGTAAATGTTTTAACACCATGTTTTTTGTAGTTTACATTTTCAATGTTTTATTTGAACTGATTGGACAATGAAAACACGTTGTTAGTACACTTTTTTATTTATTATAAAAAACTCTTATAAAGGTACATTTACAAAAAAACTTTTAGAGAATAGTACAGTACAGCGACAACAAACTGTACTTATATCACACTATGTTCCAACTACAATATACATAATATAATCAATATTATAATAGTACATACTATACAATTCTTAGTCTGTAAAATAAAATCTGAATCAATGCAATATAGTAGTTAAGCCTCTAATATTAATTAATAAAATCATCAATGAATCTGACAACAGATCATTTCATTTATTACTACATATTCAACTTAAATCACAACGGTCTTGTTAACACCAGACCTTCAATTTAATATCACAAAGTGGAAATAAAAAAGTAACAAGAGAAATAAAAACAAAAACGAAACTTTAAACAGACCAAAAAAAGAGAACAACATTATCGAACTGAAGATCTGACTTGTTTTGTTGGTACTACCCTTATTTATTATTGAAAGTTATTGGTTGATTGATTAAGTACAGGTACGAAGGAAGAAGATGTGGGAAGGGTTGTATTGATTTTTTGACAAGAGTTACATATTTGTAAGTAGAAAAGTAGATAGCAGCATTAATTCTTACACGTAACGTAAACTACATATCTAAATTATCACGGACTTATAAAATCCATCGAAAGTATAAGATCGAGAACCTTGATGAATCAAGGTTCCAAAAATACTGATTTACATTTAAATGTTTATTAATAATCTACATTGTAATCACGCATCGCTTTTTAGATCCTTATCCTTATCATTAAGTCCTTACTACACCTAACGTTAGATCAGTAAAAAACCAATGAAAGCTTCGAATTTGTATGTCGACGTAGTTATTGTAATATTAATAAATTGTAAATATTAATATGTTTTTTATACTCTATGTTATATATATATGTATATTTGTATTTGTGCTCAGTCTTTTTAGTTCAAGATCTCGAAAAGACTTAGTCCGTGTCCATGTAGGAACGGTACAACTTCTTCTTTTGTAACTCGTATTCTGAACTGATGACCACAGTTCCGCCCCTGGTTATCTTTCTGTAAAGAACAAACAAAAAACCCTCTAGCACACCTGTTTACGTAAGGAATCTCGAGAATTCCATTCCCAAAAGATTTGATTGATATCAAACTTACTTGAGAAACTGCGGCAAGAAGGAGTTCCATTTGGTAGAAGACTGTTTCAGAGTGAGATAGAGCTCGAAGGTCGACGCTGTTGTAGGATCGCATCGGACCGTACTGAGTCTCCGACAGTCCTCTTCACCCTCGAAGTTCAGGTAGAGAGTGCAGCCCCTCAGGCCACATGGCTCTTTGTCTGCCAACGAGAGTATGTCCTGGGAAATGGTCTGGAGCAAGCCACAGGGCAACAGAACCTCCCCACATGAAAAATGAGATCGTTTAGCGGCCCTAAGCTCCTGTTCCAGTCTTTGGGATAGGGCATTCACAGCAGCAGTCCCATAATCTTCCTCGTAACTCGAATCGTAATCATAAACCCAAACTGCAACAACCGGAAAGAAAAAAACGTTCCAGTTAATGTATTCACAACGCAAAACGAGTTTTAAAGTGACGAAATTTCAGTTGCCGAAACCATTATTATACTTTGTATGTATGTATATAACTTCTAATCCACGTTTTCTTGTTAAAAGGCAATTAATTCCGCTCAACGAGCTGATTATTCAAGCACATTACCTAATTAAAGATTCGTATTACTGACCTTGATAGATACTCTACAAGCGATGACGATATGTTTGACAAACAAGTAACGGAATAAATTACCAAATGCTCGTTCAGCAAAACGCTGATTTGATTAGAATTAATAGCAGTTGAGTTGCAAAGTTAAAAATAAAATATACTTCCTGCAACTTATATTTTTATTGTATCTACGTTAGCCCACACACGTACGCCCGACTATTTTGCCAACAAAACTTAGTAAGAAATTCTCAATGAAATATATTGACAGTGGCAATCTGGATAAGTAACTTTGAATGACTTTTTATACCTACTTATTAAATAAGGGCTCTTCTGGTATTTAATTACCGAACAAAGCAGTTGTTACTAAAACGGCACGAAAATTCTCCTAATTGGCACCCCAATTTTCATAAATAAGCGGAACCATCAGTGAAAGTTGATGTACGATAATCTCAAAATTAGAAAAATGGTAATGTGTCGAGGTCAAAAAAAACTTTCGATGTTAAAAAAACCAAAGTTTTTATGGGTAAGCAAGTCGCGACGGAGGTTCTTCGTTTTCGCCTATTACGATTACAACTTTCATTCGATTTCTAAACTGAGCGGAAGCGAATTGTAAAAATCAAATCGAGTTTCTCTACGATGGTAATGATAAGAAACTTACCGTTTCCCTTGTTATAATTGTTATAATCGACGTTCTCGAAACTTAAAACTTCCATGATTTTTGTAATGTTCTTAATTTGCACTTAAAAATTAATATCACAATACTGAAGAGCAGTTCGCTCTCTGTAAACTAAACAGGTCTAAATCACTTTATACAATAACTACCTTTGTCACTGCAGCCGGCAAATGCTTCTTGTTGCTAAGCCGGCAGCTTTTAAATAGCTTGCTCCCCTACTTCCCATTCAACTTCACGAAAATAACCGAACATACTGCCGATCTAAATCATTTCTGTTTGAAGGCACGTATACAGACTCGTATTTAGGCCTATAATCGTCGTTTTTCTTTGTTCTGTTGCTTGTTTGGAAGCAAATTGGAGACAAAAGTATCGTTCGTTCGTGTGTGTGCGACTTCATTATGTTAATGATTTCGGCTTTTTTTCTCTGTTTTGCAGGCTATATTTTAGCATACACTTCATATTTGTAATTAAATCATTGTTGTTATGTAATCTACATAAACGCTTTTTGCTTTCTTCTTTGTTGATGATGGATGATGGTATAGCCATCTTATGTACTTACGTATTTTTATGTATATAAGTGTACACAGCTGATCGATCTTCATCTATGTTACATATAAGTGATAAGTAGACATATGTAGGTACTACATACTAAAATTTTCGGGACAATTCTGTTTAACAATAATACGACGCCGACGCCTCATGTAAGTGATTTATAGGGGTGGTCAACAAAGACAGAAGTTCCACTTTTTACATAATTCCTTAATCAGTAGATTTTGTTGAGCTTCCAAAGTCTTCAAAATTTAAGTCAAATTATCTACATACTTCTAGTGCCCCAAATAGAAAACAGACACCGAGAATAGGGTTGCCAGATGGCAGATACTACCGGGATTGACCCGGAATAATAAAGTATGTCCAGGTCCCGGAATTTCTTCTTCTTCTTCTTTCAGTTGCATAGATTCGGGAGGCTAGCTCCTTTGCATATTCATCATGTGTTTGTGGGGTGATAGACTAGTAATGTGGGAGTATCAGCATTGTGTCAATCTCTGGATTTTCATGTTGGTCCAAGTGGCACACTAACTTTGTATATTAGTAAATTTGTGAAGTTGTGTAGTGGTGGGATTCTCATTGATGACTTTTTGGGTAGCCTTTATTGAAGTGGCATCTTTATCTAAATTTCCTTTGTATTTTTATTTAATGCATTGAGGGAGGCTATTTCAGGGTTATGGTGTTGGTGAATTTGAACGATAGGAAGTCTTCGAGTGGTGGTATGTTCATTTCACGTTGTATTTGAGAGTTTCTAACGTACCAGGGTGCTCCTAGAGTTGTTCTGATGATTTCATTTTGTAACCTGCTCAGTAACTTAGTGGATTTTGAGGCCACTGATACGTATGTGATTATTGGCAGTATGTATGTTTTGTATATTTTTGTTTTGACTTCCTTATTTAATTTGCAGTTATTGCATAGTAGTGGATACAGGAGTTTGAATGCAGCGTGTCCTTTGCCTCTTGTTTTGATGATGTGTTTATTGAAGTTTAAGATTTTGTCTAGTCTGATACCGAGGCATTTTATTTCTCTCTTGAGGTGAACGTTAGTTCCTTTAAAGATGATGTCGTTGCTCGGTGTTCTGTGTTTTCTGTTGAAACAGATAGCTTCGGTCTTGAACTCATTGGCTTTTATGCGTCATGCATTTAGCCATTTTTCTAGTTCTGTGAGATAGCTATTTAATCTTTTGACAGTGAGGGTTCTTATTTGGACCTGGGCTGCTATGAGGGTATCGTCCGTGTATTGTGAGAAGAAAATGTTGTCTCTGGTAGGCATATCATCAGCAGTGTATAGCAGATAGAGGGTTGGTCCTATAATAGAGCCCTGTGGGACTCCTGCTTCTGGTGTTTTAGGATTGGATCTGGTATTTCCTATTTTATGTAGAATTGTCGTTCTGTGAGGTAGGAGTGTAGTACTTTTATCATTCTATCGGAGATTTTTAGGATGTTTAGTTTTAGTATTAGTACTTGTATCAATACTTTTCTTTTTACTTTTTCGATATGAGATGTAAGTGATGACTCTAACTGTTGCTTTCTAAAGCCAAATTAATGATTAGGAGAGATATTTTTCCGGAATTTCCAAAAACATCCCAATAAAAATCAATATTGTGTCTAAAACCATACTTGCGCAGAAAGCTGAGCTATTTCGTATTTAAAACAACGTTGTAATTCCAGCGACGAGTCAAACAAGTACCTAAGTATAGTTACAAAAAATGAGCTTTTGCTCAATTAGGTTATATTATCTTCGTTGTGGATTCAGAAGTTTTATTTCAGACGGGCGTTGGAGAAAGAAGGGTATATATGTGGGCTTAGTCCTCTTAAGGGAGAGAGGATTATGCGTGTTTCCTAATTTACTCTGGAAGAGTGCTCTGAAATGCAGCACCCAAACAGAAAGCAGCATGGTGTTCAAAAATATGTAGTTTTGGGTTATGGCTTATGGCTAGGATTTTGGTTAAGGGTTAATGGGGTTTAAAATATTTGGGTTATAGAATCACGGGGTCTACATCGTTTGGGTTACGAGGTTTTCGAATTTAGGCGCAGCATTGAAGAGTGCTGCTCTGGGGTCAAGTTTTTGGAGAAGGGGAAACCAGAAATCCTCGGAATTCATTCATTGAAATTGATTCAGATAAACTTTACACCGAATTTTTCTGTTTGCAGAACGTGTATAACAACATTTTACAAATTAATAAAACAAATCACAAAATAACAAAGAAGAATGTCCACATCTTCTATGGATAATTTTGTTCATTCTATCTATACAACTCAGCAACGGTTTCTGTTTACGAATTTTTAGTTTTATGTTCAATTTAAAGACGAAATAACGAAACTGATTGCTACTGTCCATGAAGCTTGTAAAGGCAAAACTCCAAACAAGGGTTAATTTTAGGTTGTCTGGTTACGAATTCCGACCAAAGATCCAAAGACTTACTGCAGCTGCCAGAACCAGTGATAATTATAATTAAACAGGTTAATTATGTTCAATACAAGATAAATAAGTATATATGTTTGTATCTCCCAAAATATGTATAAATACATCAAATCAAACGAAGGTTGGTCCAAAAACAGTTCTACTTTAAGCAATAAATAAAAGATTCTGTATAGGAAAGGGTTTTTTCATTGTGTCACCCTTTTTAAATGTCTTTCTTTCATTCTCCTTGGGGCATCATATTTTATTTAAAAACTAAATTAAGTTTCACTAGCCTTCTTCAGCAAATATATTTCACCAAGATACGGATAATACCTGTAATGGCTTATCAAATCCTCAAGTACTTAACCTAGATTTAATACACAATTACAATTACAATGTGCTTTCTTCTGCATGTGCCCTTCTGTGGTTAATTTTTAATGTAACTCATCTTGAGATTCAACTTCCAGATAATTAGTAATTTAATAATAAAACACTTCACACTGGTTATACTGCATTATGTCTCTGTCTCCTTTTATGTACCTATCATATAAATTTTATATAATATATACTTTCTTAATTCTATTATGAAATTAAGGAAATGAAATGTATTTTACTTTTTTTAAAAATAGAGATGAGTTCGTATCCCCGCGCTCACCGTAGTTTAAATTAACACAAAAACCCATTTTAATGTATAAATGAAAAATAACTGAATGTATGGTGTGCGTAGTTACTTTAACCTTGTAATTTCTTTTATATTTACAAGTGTTTGGATTGCTTCCAATTGGGAACATTTTTCAAAGGTTTTCCGACAGAAATACTGATGTATATGTAATTTTCATTTACGTAAGGGACAGCTACCTCGCAATAAGTTCCCAAGTTTTTAAATAACTACAAATATAAAATACACAAACACTATAATACTATTATAAAAATATTGCGAAATAATAATTGCGTTTCATTTTTTCTAAAATAATTTTATGTTCGCAATAAAAACAAAATTATTAAATAGAATATACAGTAAGCATTGCCCTCTATAGATGCGGAGGTTCGTTGACAACACCAGTAAATTATATATATGAAAAGTTCAAATGGAATGTGTCTGTTTGAAATTTTTTAATAAAATAAAAATAAAGCGAATGATACATATTTTCTGCTAAATTTACTAGTATTTAGAGTAAATTGTGTAGGGTCACTCATTTTATATCTAAACACTTTTAATAAATAAATGCATAATAGGTCATGTGGACAAAAAATGTACCATTCAATAAATTTTCAAGTTCTCGTTCATTTGTTGTCACCTAATTTCGTTCCAATGTAACTAAAAATAATAAAGATATAATTGACTCATTTAACTTTAGTTGAAACTAGTAAACTCAGAGTAAAGAGCATTTCCCTTCGTTATAGAGAGTTTCCGTAATATAAAATATACATAACAAAATAACAGAAATTTATAATATAAACATTTTCAACGCTTGACCTTGAAGTCATGTTCACTTTTCAAATGTGGCGTATTGTTTCGTTACAGAGAATGACCGAATAACAAAGAGTTAGTTACTAAAGAAATGGGTGGTCAGTTCAAGGATTGGATAGACAAAAACATCCACTCCTTCCTTTCCTGAACCAGTCTACGCATTTTCCTAAATTTAGCTTAGGTTTTCCTCCCTTTACTCCTCCTTTTGCTTTTAATACGTCGCTAACTAGCTTTTCATTTCTCAGATGGTGTCCTACAACACATCTCTCATTTTCGTTGCTGGATTCTACAGCGCCCTCTGCGTTCTTCCTTTTCAATAGCTACTTATTTCTAACCTTTACTATGCTCGGTAATTTCTTCATCTCCAGATAACACCACATCTCCTGAAGAGTGTATACAGTATATATTCTAGTATTTCTTATACAAAATATGGCACAAGATACGTATTAATTATTTTTGAATTTTTAATATTGTACGACTGTTTGAACTGATGTTGTCCTTCTTCGGGTGTACAAGCCGTCGTCGGTTGGAATTGCTTCCTAACGTTTCGCTAGCACGAGTGGCGAGCTTCTTCAGAGGTCTATCCATTTTCGCTTTTGGTTGTAGACAGTCTACAACCAAAAGCGAAAATGTAGACAGTCTACAACCAAAAACGAAAATGGATAGACCTCTGAAGAAGCTCGCCACTCGTGCTAGCGAAACGTTAGGAAGCAATTCCAACCGACGACGGCCTGTACACCCGAAGATGAACAACAATCAGTTCGTCAACTGGCCGCGAAAGCCTTAATCAATTTGTACGACTGTTTTACGTATTTTACGTACTATAGACATATTTGGAGATATTCATATATCATTCTTATCAAAAGTTACTCCCTTGTTGATTGCTGATTACTTTGGCCAATTCCCTTGCCAATTTTGAATGAACATTACTGTACATTACTTGTGAGTTAGTGTAAATGATACAAAATTTGTTTACTTTATTCCGTGCGTTAAGCCGGTCGACCTCGTTTGTCTAACTGGTCGTTAATTCACTGGAGCCAATTATGTCAAAAAGAGTAGCTATGAAGAAGGGGAAGCAGTTAAAATGATATGTTAAAAATACTCTGATTCTATTTAACCGTGTCAATTTTTTTTGTTGTTAGTTGAATTGTAACTATAACTAATCGCAAGTATGTAGTGGCCGTCGGCTCAGGGTTGCCAGATTGGACCATTTATCACTAATTGGGCGAATTTCAAAGACAAATCACAAAAATAAAAACATGTTCTTGGTTAGAAGTTGCTAGACGTGTATCGCAATTTCGAAATTATTGGCTATCAACAGCACGTGGTAGACAACTCCCATATTACACGAAAATCCACCTGCTGCCTTTAAATACCGTTTAATGAATAAATACGAACAGCGTAATGATCGCCATCTGTAGTTTCGACAGAATACTGCCCAAGAATACATCTTTACTTTTGTTCTAAATCGTTACGTTGTTACCCCGTAGTTAGCTACATTAGATATGGGTTCAATTTAACAAGTCAATATTTTTATTAGAAAAAGACACTGTTGAACATCACTGAATCACACAAAAAATAGCAAATTTCTACCAGTAACAACCAAATTAATCATCGGACGACCTGTTCCAGATTCGGCAATTTTTCAAATAGAAAATAGATTCAATATTTTTTGTTTAATCAAATTTCTGTAACAAAATTCTCATACACATTCTCAACCATATCCAGGGGTCTTACAAAATATCCTGCTCTGTATAAAGCACGTAATTGAAGCTCCAAATGGCAGAACTAAACTAAAAAACTTTTTTGTGTTTCATTCCCACCAGCTACTCGTGCTGGTGGGCGGGCAGTCCCTTCGATCGTGTAGATCTACAGTGTATGTAGTGCAAAGCTGGAGGGTAGCGCGTAAGGCCCTCTTCAGCATCCTTGCAGAAATTGTGGGAATAGGTGGGTGGTGTGGTTAGGGAGAGAAAGATGAGTCGGACGATATTAAGACAGAAGGGAAGTGAAAGATTGTCTGTGGAATATTACTGCTCCAGCATTTGCCTAAATGATCTAAGGAAACCACAGAAAACTTGGACAGACAGAGCAGCTGGACCCGGGTTCGAACCGGTGACCTCCCGAATTCTAAGGAATGATCTAGAGCACTAGACCACGCCGCTCGGTCAAATGGCTGAACGGCTACTACATATACGCAGTAATCGATAAAAAAATAATGAAAAATAACCCGCAAAAGTGAGTTGATATAATATCAAGGTGTGGACAATATATCGCCATCTGTTGATATTTGCTACTAACTTTAGTACTTCAAATTTTTAACAAGAGCTTTAAGAAGGTATCTAATTACCAAACTGAATGTAGAACGCAGCTTGTGTTACCTGATAGGCACGTAAACCAAATTAATAAGAACAATGTAAGCTTTTGATTAATAATTTATCGATATTACCAGACGTGGATCACGATTTTAAATTTGCTAGTTGTCATCAGCACACCGTAGACAGTTTCGATAAATTACCAACCACACCGAAGCTGTTCAGCAAAAGTGAGTTGATATAAAATAAATAAAATATCGCCATTTACTGGAATCTCCTACTAACCATAGTATTTGAAATTTAAAATAAGGTAAATACAGAAAATTCCTCAGGATTTCAAGAACATATTGAAAATAACTCTATTGAACCTATTATTGATCCTAAAACAAAGTATATTCTAAGGACAACACAACCCATTGTTCTAATCATGAAAATCGCAATTAACAGTTTCTTGCGTGAACACACAATAAATATTAAATATAAACATTACAGAGAACAACGTTTTAATAGTAATAGCTACACCACTTACTTAGTCCATGCTTGACGAAAATTCAAATTAAATTATGTTAAACAAATGTAGAGCGAAAGACGTTGCTACAAAATTTTGTTTACAGTCGATTTATAATCATTTACCTTAGAGTTATAAACAAACACTAAATTTGCTTACTGACATGAATAACTCTTCGATTTGGATGTTTAGTTTGAGATTGCTCAACGTAATTAGTGAAAAAGATAGCCAATCAATCAATCGAAAGAGAAGTTATTCAATTTCTTATGATCGAAGAAAATTATAATTCCCAATCTAAATAAACTAATCGTAAATGGGATCCAGATGATGGCAATAGCAAAAAATATACGATAAAAAAGAACTAGGTTATATACGTTCCAAAAAGTCGAATTTTACGAGGAATAAAGGTACTTTAATCTTTAGGTAGAATATCACTCATTACTTATCGCTAGATGAATTTCATATATATATTAAACATTTCCCGCGTTTGTAATTTAATAAATCGATCTCACTCAATGAGAGAAAAATGTAAAAATCATCCAGAAAATCTTTATTTTCATATATTTTAGCCGTAGTAAATCGAATTTTGTGTTTACTGCTTAACAATGCAAAGTTCGTTCAAATTGTACCATAAACGAGACTAGCGATTCATAAGTACCACCTTGAACTACACCATAAACTGATTATTATGCACTTAATTCGAGTTCCATAGGATGGTGGGAACTTGATTAAAGAAAGGTCTAAAGAGGAATGAAAACCGATGTACTAACGATTCTTATTAATTTAAACAGGTTGAAGATAAGTTACAATGTTGCAACGATTAAAGAGTTCAGATAAAATTCAAATATTTCATTTCTGCGAGGAAAAGCTTGATTGTGGTCTGAAAAACAATGCTTCAGGAAGTCAGATGGCACTGGTAGGTATGTGATCCAGAAATCGAAAAAGTTCAAGGTACCAGATCACTGAAGAGACATGAGCACATGGACCAAGTCCCAGTTTACATAAGACGTAGGGTACTTTTTGTGTTCAAATGGACGAGGAACAGAGAACTTCGGGCACTGTTGCTCCACGCTATAAACGACAGGTCAAAAAAGGACGTCTTTGGAAACATCCTTTTGTGGAACAAAAAATGATAAAAGACTAATTTGTGTCCCTTTAATCTGAACTAAGAGAGTACAATAAATCTTAATTCCGAATGTCCATAGCAACCTTTGGTTATTGATACAATACAACTTTTCGTAAACCTTAAACAAAACCTTTGATTACTTGGAAGAAAACTATGCATACAAATATTTGTGTATAACTATGAATCCATAATAAGAGTATTTTTTACTTTTGGGTACAACGAAACCCTTCTTAAAAAATCGAAACAATAGATTCTGGCGTTTCAAAGAAATTCATATGAAAAAGGTGATATTGAAGGAAACTCAAGTTTGACTGAAACTAATTTATGAAATAGACATGAAGAACAATAATTGTTCGCACTGATCAATATCATGATTAAACGGAAAACTGACAACTCAGCAAAGTCCATTCAAAGGTCGCTGTGATCATTTCGAACGAGACGAACAGCAGCGACCAACCTTTGAGAATGCCTGCCGCAGCTGCAGGCAAAACGTCAGGAACTAAATCCTACCGACCACGGACTATTAGCTCGGAAATTTCTTATAATATTGAAGACGCCGGCCGTGAAAGCCTACATTCAGTTATCCGAAAATAATTTAAAAAAATACTGGATGAATGGAAGGCCTCGTATTACAAAGGACTATCTATTTGAGGACCTTGAACACACTGATAATAGAATCCTTTAATGCTTTGGACACTAACTAGTGGAGGCGTGCAGTAGGATGGTTTCTATGGTGGTTCACTATAACTATTCATTTGAACGAGCTACTACATCATAAGCAGTGAACCGATTCATGCGATTCTTTTTTAAGAGTCGTTTAAATTAACGATACGTTCAATCATTTCCCACCTCTACTAGCTTGGTATAAATTAAACACAACATATGCCATTCATGCATCTCGGTAGTCTCCTATCTCTGAACACCAACTTTAGTAATTGTACAGGTAACAATTTCTTACAGAGTTTCAATGAAATCAATTATTATGTGTCTAATTAATGAAAAATACAAAATAAGTGCTTTTAAATGTTTCAAAATTTTATTGTAGCATTTGTGCTCCAATGGTTACAAGAACACGGAAGAGTTTCTATGATGATGGCATAAAAAGCTCTCAATCCTATGGGAACAATATATTTCTAGGGCGGGAAACTATGTAGAAAAATAGTATATGTATCGAAGTAATAATTAAATATAGTTCGAATTTTTTACAAAACCAATTCCGTTTATATTTGATACACCCTCGTAAAAATATACTTTAAACGGGTAATTTTCGACATAACATTTTTAAATTTTTTTGAAGGAATATGTTCCGCAAAAAAGTAATATAAAATAACCTAACCGACCCTAACTGGATGAGGTTGGAAAACAAAAATTAATATTTCATCCAAATCCTCTTTTTTTAAGAACAAACAGTAGGCAGAAAAAGTTATTTTGAAATTAACATTTTTATTACACATATTTATTGCAAATAACGCACTACTGATTTGTATAAAGAAATGTATATTTTGTCTAACATGTTCTGCGTATTGTGCACAAATTCGCACTAACAACATTACGTGATATTTTACCTTAATCTTTTACAAATATTCCACAATACGTGCTTTAAAACTATTTTAAACGGCGATTTTGTTTCTGTTTGTTAAAAAAATAATATCATTAGGTGATATTGCTTTAATAGTAATTCATGTGCTATTTACATTACCCAGTTTTAGAAAAAGATATCTAATTATACATACACTACATTAATAATCCTTTTTGGCTATTATAATGTAACATATTTAAAAAGAAGAAGGCATTAAACTCCTTTTTTTCGTCTAAATTTTAAGGATCACAGATCCCACATTTCGAACGCGTCCTACACAGTAGGCACAGCGTACCGAAATCCATACCCACGACCGGTTTCGACCTATCGGGTCTCATCAGGTGGGCGCTGGCAGAAAGGCCTTTACAGGCTATAGGATAAATATAACCGGTCATGGGATATGGCTTTCGGTGCACTGTGCCTACGGTGTAGGACGTGTTCGAAATGTGGGATCTGTAATTCTTAAAATTTAAACGAAAAAAGGATTTGATTGCCTTCTTTTTTTGAATATGTTATACCTTCGTCTAAGAATCCATCGGAATCAACAGTGTAATTCAATGCCGGTAGGGGTATTAGCCCTCGGAGTAATTGCTTCTGTTAATTCCATATTTATATTTATATTTATTATATTGTATATATTTAGAAGGATAAAAAGGAAGCGAAAATATAAAAAATATCTACTTGTGAAAGGAAAATACAAGATTCGATTTGGAAAAAACGAAAAATAAACATTTTGATCCATTTAGTTCGGGAAAACGTAATGTAACGTAAACAAACTATGTCCGAAAATATAAAACAATTTTATCACAAAGGCTGTGGCTCGTACAAGAATTTGAGGTTCGTGAATTTTGGCACGCGCTTCGAAAGCCAACAAAAAAGAACATTTAATTATAAATTACCAAAGCGTTGTACACGCTGTGATCTAAAAATGAATGAATGAAAAAAACTGTTAGCACACGACCATGCATGTATGCATATCTGCTTTTAACCAGAACTGTAAAGGAAAAATTTATAAAAAAAATTGATTGTATTGATCTTGGTAGTTGTAAACTATAATTTACGGATAAATACCCTTACTGAATCAGTAATGTAATTATATATATATATATTTGCAGTAAATATGTATATATTACCTCTAAAACTATGACAAGTATCAAATGAAAGTCTCCAAATAATTTTAGTACGGCAAATCACAAATCATTAGAATACGAGATGTAGTAAAATAGTCAGACTAGCATTACTGAGGACAACCTCTTTATAAAACTTGTACGTTTCTTCCTTCTAGGGTAAGTTGTGTTTATGTGGTGCGTTGCGAAAATTGGAACAGCGAAATTTGAAGCAATGATGTACCATCAAATTTTATATTAAACTTGGTAAGTTTATGGAACGGTAGTGATAAATAACTCAACAATTTCCTTTAATTGCTAAATTCTTTAGATTCTAACATTCAGTTCGCCATGGAAATTGAAACGGATAATAAACAAAAATGAGAAAGAAATTGTATTTGAAATTTATAGAATGCCCACTACCACTGATACCATACTAATTCCACAGGATTAAAATCAATCTTTTAACATAAAATTAGCGTCCATTAATAGTTTTGTTCATAGATTAACCATGCTACCTCTTTCCAAAGCTAATTTCGACAAAGAACTAGCTATCATTAAACAAATTGCAATCAACAATGGTTACAATCCTAAGCTAGTTGATAACATTGTACATAAAAAGCAACGCAAATGTATCACCAGACAACTCTACAATGAATCTGATCACTCCAGACATTTAGATAAAATTAATTACACTTTCATCAACTATATTAAGGAAATTGGTTACAAAATTAAGAATCACCTTTATAGATTTAATATTAGACCTTAGTATTTTAGTAAATAAAATCAACTTGAAAAGTCTACTAGTTAACAACAAAACGAAATTAAGTTTCTTCGAAAAAAGTGGTGTGTATGAAATTCATTGTGGAGATTGTTCTGCTTTTTATTTAGGACAATCTGGAACAGCCATTAAGACAACATTAAAAGAGCATGTATAATATATACAATTTCAAAAAACAAAAATACTACAGGGATAGCCCAACATTGTTTAGATTATCAACATCATTTAGACGTAAATTCTGTTAAATTATTACATTCTGTTAGCAAAAGTCAAAAGGTAAATTTACTTGAGTCCCTAGAAATTAAGAAAGATGTAAATAATAATAAAAACATTGTCAACAACCAAATTGAATTGCGTACGTTAGATTATCCGTTATTATTAGTGGACTTTCCGAATAGATAATTGTCTTGTTAACTTTCTACCTGTATATTCAACCCTAATTGTTACTTGTATGTTTTGCTTTGGATTGTATTACTATATATATTCTGTTTAGGTTAATTTTAATTTAGTAACATCTTATCTCTCTTGAGAATGACCCTTGCGGGTCGAAACAATGTTGTTTAGAGCAACAAAATTTTTTAGTGAAACAAAACTCATCGTTTTTGTTACTCAAACCTCTTTAAAAGTTTTGACCTACGAAAAATTTCAACTAAGCTATGGAGAACATTCGTCGTCAAAAGCACAGGTTTTTTGTTGGCAAAAAGTATATTTGTTTGGCCGAGAAACAGTGGAGGACGAATCTTGCTCTTGGAGGCATTTAACATTGAAAACTGTGAGAAATGTAGAACGAGTGAGAATTCTTGTAACGTCAGACTGTCAATTAACGTTGAGGTTGATGGATAGTGAATTATATTTGAATCGTTTTACCTTTCATCGAATTTTGACTGAAGATTTGGGCATGAGAAACGTGTGTTGACTGACTGCTTTTCAATCCTACAAAAATGCTTTCTGCTAACAAAGAATTTGTGTTCTCCATAAGGAATGTTGATCTTAGACTTGCTGCTACTTTATACCTTCTTTTCTTAAGTAAAACTCACAGATTCATCAAAATCCTAACATAAAACCTGATGGCACTTCAAAGCGCTGTTCCATATTTCGTAATACACCACAGAAACATAATTTTACTGGGCTCGAGCGAAATTGAACTCTCTACTGAGCGTTTACAGATTCTCTCGCTGTATTTCTAGATGATTCTGAGTGATGCCAGTCTCATTACCTTTGTCTCACACCTCATATATAACGGTCAGACTTGCGCAGCGAGGACCCCTTACCGTTACTGTTTTACGTTTAATTCATTATGGTAAAGTTATATTAGAGAATGGCATCATAATTTTTATGTTATGCAATTTTAGGATAGATACATCTAAAAATGCCTATTTTTATGATCTCCAAATCGTTGGTTTTCAATGAAGGGGACACTTTTTAACAATACTCCTTCAAATTAACTAAGATAAAGAACAAAAAAACAATTTAATTTATAGAAAAAAGGTCGCTACCGCAACCCTAACTATAAGTAATCATAACTTCCATAAAAAACGACCTCCAGTATTGAAATGTTTACTAGCAATTGTCAAGTGTTAAGTCATGCAAAAATTCAAACACGAATAACTTTTAATATTTTCTGAAATGGCACGTACCATATTTTATTTTGTCATCCAATATCTTTTTTTATCTCCTTTAGATACATTCGGATTTTTCCCATTATTTTATTTAAAAAAAAAATATTCAAAATTTTTCCCTCTTAAAATGATTGTTTCTTCATAATACCCACGCTGCGCCGTGCCAACATTGAAAATACGAACAACCAACGTAAGTATTTTTAAAGTTGTTCAAAGGGCATGCAGGTGCAACCTCGTCACGACGTGACGTCTTCCTATTCGGGAACACTACGCCTGCTAAATTTTCACTGACATTACTGTTGTCATGACAACTTGCCCAAAGTGGCAAACGAATAGAGGTTAGATGGCTTAAGTTCTCACTTAAACATTTATTACGTACATTAAGGCCATTAAAGCATTAGAAAGGGTTTTAAACAGATACACTAGTTTTATATATTTTTTACGCGAAATTTCTTCATTGTAAAACAAGAAATAATTATAAAAGAAATTGTTTTTATATTATGAGAGAAACAAATCTCAAATCTATCCAGAAAATAGTTGAAATATAATCAAGAAGCAGTGTAAAATTAAAACACGAAAATTATCTTTGATCCATTTTTTTGAAAATAACAAAAGTAGCGTCACTCTTAACACAATAACTCACAAACTAATGAATAGAATACCACGAAATTTTAACAGCTGTCAGGTTAGTACTAACTAAAAAAGAGGTGAATGCAATAAAACTAGCGCCATCTATGTATTAGGCTCGGTACTTTTCAGCCCATGTGTTATTAGCGGATAATAATTTAATCTAGGTTTTCCTCTACTTCTCTTTACCGCTGTTGCTGCTTCTAATATGTTTCTAACTAGCCTTTCATATCCTATAAACAATAAACCAAGATAACGTTCTGATGTGAACACTTTTGAAATGTTTGTCTCTGTTGACTTAATTACACGAAATTTCTTCATTGTAAAACACGAAATAATTATAAAAGAAATTATTTTTATATTATGAGAGAAACAAATCTCAAATCTATCCAGAAAATAGTTGACGACAGTCTTCATCAATATTACCTGACATAGATAGCTGCTACTGCTTTATACGTGTTTAATGACCTATATCTAGAATACATTATTGTATACAGGGTTATTCAAACTGAGTGGAACATTAGACGTTTTAGGAATGTTTTATCTAAAATAATTTCAACCGTCTGCCTCTTCCGGTTATACTGGATGTTGATGTCAACTTTGTTATTTTAAATGGAATAGTATACCTTTATGACGATTTCGTATAAAGCATACAATTTTAAAGGTGAATTTGATGACCAACTTGTATCTACGTTTACGATGAATAGTTTCTGAGATAATTTAATTTATAGACAATATTTATTAGTTATAGTCAAATTTCACGTCTAACGTCATACCAAGATTAAGTTTCACAATTTATACAGGCCGTTAAAAAAAAAAAGTTTAAAAACTTCAAACACGAATAACTTCATCATTTTAAATTGTACCTACAATATTTTATTTTCATAAAAGAAGGTTTTAAAATCCTTTTTCGTCTAATTATAAAGGATCACAGATACCACATTTGGAACGCGTCTTACACAGTAGACACAGCGCGCCGAATGCCATTTCCCACGACCAGTTTCGACCTATCGGGTCTCATCAGGTGGACGCTGGCGGAAAGGTTTTTACAAGCTATATAATAAATATAAAAATGGAATCAACAGAAACAACTACTCGAAGGGCTAATACCCCTGCCGACATTGTATTACACTGTTGATTCCGAACGATTCTTAGTCGAAGATAACAATTAAAAAAAGAAGGTTTTCAAATCCTTTTTCGTCTAATTATAAAGGTTCACAGATCCCACATACGGAACGCGTTCTACACAGTGGGCACAGCGCACTGAATGCCATATCCCACGACCGGTTTCGACCTATCGGGTCTCATGTGCTGTGCCTACTGTGTAGGACGCGTTCCAAATGTGGGATCTGTGATCCCTTATAATTAGACGAAAAAGGATTTTAAAACCTTCTTTTTTGAATTGTTATCTTCGTCTAAGATTCGTTCGGAATAATCAGTGTAATTCAATGTCGGTAGGGATATTAGCCCTCGGAGTAGTTGTTTCAGTTGATTTCATATTTATATTTATTATATTTTATTTTGTCATTGGATTCCTTTTTTATCCTCTTTCAATATATTCAGGCCATTCCTACTGTTTCATTTGATTTTTTTTAATACGTTTGGATTCTTTTTACCCTGTATATCATAATCAAATTGTCGAAACAACGCCTACTTAAATAATTTTTTTTATAATTTGCATGGTTTTTAATTTACATTTTTAGGCAAAAAATACCTCATACCTATTAATTTTCTCGTTTCATGAACCTAAATGCTAATTGTTTCCTGTTAAATTTAATAACTTTTCTTGTTATAAGTGGCAGAGCTTACGTTTTCTGTACTATCTATGGAAATAAATGTTTGCGATAACACAATGGTTGTAGGAGAAAAAATATTTTTCCAATCTACTTTCCCAAGTCAGATTTATTTATTAGTTTTACATCCTCGCATTTCGGAACAGAATGAAAATAGCATTAATAGTTATTTGCGTGAAAATAAACTGAAGCATTGCCTTTACAATTAAGCACTCAACACCTGTACGTAAACACCTACGAAGACGATGAAGCCGAAAATTCTAATTTTAAGTAATGGCTATCAACGTGTGGGAGGACGATGGCAAACTGTTTATTTATTTATTTTTTAAATTGTGCCATTAATGTGTTTTGTATGCAATACACGGAAAAAACTAATTTCCTATATTCATGTAAAAGTTGCAATTTTTAATTCTAAATGACTAAATTAATGACAGAAATAGTAGAATTTATTACTACTATTTAAATTGTAATAATCTCCATTTTCACGTGAATTTTTTTTTTAGTCATAGAAAAAATTATTTAATATATAATTTTAAAATGGTTTGCTATTTGTTAAGGGTTGGAGGTACCAATTATGTCCGAATATTTGAAATTTTGAATCAAACCAGAAAATTTTGAAAATTTGTATTAAACTCAAAGCTGTTGACGATCGGTATTTACTAACAAAGGAATAAAACGGTTATCGTAAACAAGATAAATGGATTTCAAATTTTTCTAATTTTAGATCATTTTTATTTGGTTACCTCAAAATAGAGCAGTGTTTTGATGTATTAATGTTTTGATGATTTTATCAGTAAGTTCATTCCAAAATAATAACTTTTACGTTAGAGAAAACCTTTAATTTTCTTCTAATTAAATATTGTTGGGTGTACAATAAATGTAAATATTAATTAATTAAAGTACCTGAATCCAATTTATCCATTCTGCTCGTTGTTATTACTTAGTTCAGTCTTTTGTGAACCAAAACTGCTTGGCAAATGATAAATTTTGTATGACAACAATGACACTAAAGCTTGTCACAGCTTTCTATTGTTTCTTCGAAATATAAAGTTCATAGACAATCTCCCATAGTAATATACGTATATATGTTACTAACAGTGGACTGAGTATTTGTCTGGTTGGCAACAGTAAAACAATTGTATTCGAACAAATTCATGCAATACTCATTGGAGTTCTTAGTTTACATTATTACACATTTCAGTAATACATATATTTGGATTAATTAAATAAAAAAATATTTCCGTAATTAGTTTCCTTACTTCTTTTACTAATTAACCAAAATTATCATTTTCTTTTTGTTAATAAGGTTTGCAAATGATTATAGAGTTATCGTTGTAGTCGATTTAATCCCAATTTAATCTACGATCAAAAATAACTCACTCAGGTTTTGCACACTTTCGTTTCTATTATTATTTTCCACTAAACTTGTTTACTTTCTCCGTTACTTTGTCCGCTTGTACAGTGGAAAAGTCGAAGAGATCGCTGTGGATTTATAGTTTATCCATTATTCTCGTTTACGACCTTTATGCCCAAGCTGCGATCGTTTTTATACGAGCAGTAAAATTTCAATGCCCTCTTTATTTCAACAATTTCCTGTAAATTCATTATTCAGAACCTCCTCTCGATCTAAGCAGGCCATTGCTATTAATGACATCAGAAGACTTTATTGGCCATTTTCTTTTTTCCCTGTTTCATTGAAAACAGTCTCAAACTAAGCGATTTTACTCTTTCATAAAAACTTATTTTATAGGGGGTGGATAGCTGATTTTTTTACCTACTGGTAATCGTCCACCCAACTCGGCAAAATATGAGAGAAACAAAGCGAACGTGGTTGTCTCTTTCTAAAATTCTAACTTAACATAATAATATTTACACTTGTTATTACAGATCTATAGAAAAGAGACAAGCATATGTCACACATTCGCTTTGTCTCTTTCTAGAGAATGGTCAACTTTGTGAGGCTACAACTCAGCCTATTCTCCATGTCTATGGGTTAGGTTAGATTAAGATAGGTGAAGTTAGGTTAGGTAGTAAAGCTAATAACATATGTGAAACATTAATTTACCCTCATTCAACTTCGGCTTTTTTATAGAAATTAAGTCCACTATCCACACGACAACGTATATGCTTAAACTAAGAGATTTTTATTACTATACGTTTTGAGATAATTTAAAGTTTATGTCAACTAAACAGAATAACAACAAACGCAAATGTTAAATGTAGAATGTAGTAAAATGAGAGAAGAACAAATGGTCAGAGCGATTTCACTCTGTCTGACTTTCCTCATTGGCTCGATAGTTGTGACATCACACAGGCTGGAGATGTCACTGGTGTCACTAAGCGTGGAAGAGGACAGACACTTCTAACCAATATAGTCTGTTTCTTTCTGGTATGTCGTTGGTAATAACATCATAAAAAAATTGTTTTGTATCAATATATGTGAAATTTTGCAATTATTTACGTCATATTCATGCAACTATTTGATTGAGTTAGTATTTACAGTTGTTGGTAATTATCATAACCTTAATTGTGTCCTAATGTTAATGCTACTCCTTTGTGGATACATATTTTTTTTTGAAGGATAAGAGTCTCTGTTAAAACATTCGGTCGAAATTAACAAATGTTTAAACAAAAACTCGCTAATATTCTTCAGCAAACAATGTATCGACTCTCCTTTATTTGCTTATTGTTGCCCTGATGGTTCGTTTGTCCTATTATTTTTACACAATCTGGCAAATATTTAACAATAACTATTGTAATTGTTCATTTAAGATTATTTAAACTTACTCACATTTTTTTAACGATAATGTTTTGTCGTTATTCTGTACAGTAAAAGAACTATGTGTTTAACATAAATGTCGATGGAAACGATTTGCAAAAAGATAGCATTGAAGCAGGCACAACAAGCTAGTCAAAAATAATTTTGAAAATGCCGAAATTACGATCTGTTCTGTACAGGTTCATAATTTATATTTATTGATTTTTACTAATTAAATTTTCTTTCTAATGTTGTGCACCTGTTCAAGAGATACTTAACATAAATCATAAATTAGTAAAAATCAACAAACTAAATTATAAGCCCCTAATTTTTGACCTTAGTACCAAATTAACCTTCGAAAAGCTCCTATTTTGGCAATTTGGATATTCATTTTAATAATTAAAACGAAATTCGAGTCTTTATCAATAAAAACGCAATTTTATTTATAAAAGATATTTAAAGCAAACTTTTAGTGTCATTCTACCTCACAATAACGTTTATAATGTAGATAATTTTTATTGACCTATAAAGAGCAAAGCAGTAGGCCTGCATCTAATTGCCAGTTTCTTTACAAAGACAAAGGAATTTAAAAAAAAAAATCGAACAGCCTGTTCGTCGGCTTTTATAGGGGAAGTTAATAACAAAATTATAGCTGTCTTACGTACCCACTAAAAAAGAACCCTCACGGAAATTGACATTTATTTTCGGTGTGTGGACATAATAGGAGATATTTCTTTATTATACAGAACTAATGGCACACCTCTCTATAAAAAATGTACGAAGTTCTAGAAATATTCGTCCACACGGCATAAAAAAGTTAACCCAAGGTTTACTGTTAAGAAAATATTTACTTTATAATGTTACTTATTTTTAATGAGGCAACAAATAAAAACGAAATATTCCTGTTTCGATATATTTGTCGGTATAGTTTTTATGGTAATTTTAATTTTATGGATACTACACGCAATAACGTATATACCCACGGTTATAACGTACTATATTAAATGAATATCTCGTGCGAATTCTGAACAGACAAACAATTTTAAATTTGTTAAAAACAATATAGATAAACACTTGGTACTTGTTGTACATATATTTATTAGATTCTCTAACAATTGTTTCGGTTTTTGCACCATTATCAAAGAGTTGACACTTATCGACTAAAGGTACAATTTCAAGTAAATCTATTTATACTTAATCTATTGTACTGGGTACCTACATCTCTCACCTACGCACTGACGCCATTACAGTCTGATTCGCCCTTGTTTACGTTGTTTACTGAGTGTTTAAGATGCCTCCGATAATCGGGAGTTCCGCCGACTGTGAAGTCCGGGCTGTTATACAATTCCTTAGTGCTAAAGGACTAAAACCGATTGATATTCATCGTGAGATCTGTGCAGTTTACGATCAAAACATTATAAGTGGTGGAATGGTAAGAAAGTGGGTGAGAGCATTTAAAGATGGCCGCACAAATGTGCATGACAATGCCCGTCCGCGTGTGGCTAATCGGACCAAAGATCTCATCACATCTTTTCACTGGGAAACTCTAGATCATCCTCCGTACAGCCCTGATCTGGCGCCCAGTGACTACTACTTGTTTCTGCACTTGAAGGAACATCTGGGCGGTCAGCGTCTTCAAGACGATGACGAAGTCAAAACAGTTGTGATGGTATTCAGAAACTGGTCAAACGTTATGACGTTATGGATTAAGGTACAGGCTTTCATGTAAAAATAAAAGTATTAAGATACCTTTGCACGTTTTTCGTATAAAACGTGTCATACATTATTAAATCCTACCGTGTACCACTATTAACGCATCTACCCCATTCCTGAAAATCAAAACCACGTCTTAGTAGCAACAGCCAAAATTTTGGACAGTCGGAGAATGCATTACAATCGAAAAACAAATAATGTGTGCAACAACCCCGATAAAACGAAAATGTTCGGTTATTCACGAAAGTTCTAAGTGCTATTAACAGTTACGAACTAATAATACAATAAAGGAAAAACAACAAAATCTTAATATCTATAAAAACTCCACTAGAACTAGTTGAAGTGTGTAAACGTAGAATATGTTAAGCCAACGAACTGTATCAATATCAGTACTGTTGTACTCCAATAGCAATCGTAAATTAATTATAAATGATAAAATATTTGTTAATGCCCATAGCGATCTCTATGTATAATTACCTATTATCATTAAGTTCTATCTGTTAATAGTTACATATATTTTACAACGTACTTCGCCATTATGTCCTTCTGACATAAAGGATCAAAACTCCTGGTCTAAATATATAAAAGTAGGAAACCATAACGTAGCCTTTATTAATACTTTATAGAAGGTAAAAGTAATACAAAAGTTTATATTTTGAGCTCGTCACTAGAAGTATAAATCCATTTACAATTTTTTATAAATAATCGCCAGAAGCAAATTCTTTTTATAAACTTTTTTGAAATAGTTATTTTTGAGCATTTTGGTATATTCCCAAAACTCCGAATAAGTGATATAAAACGGATATAAAACGATATTAAAATAAAATAGAGAATTCTTCAGGAATTTATGAGCTAGCCTGTGATTATTGCTTTAAACTTTACATAGAACAGACCGGCAGAAATAAAAAAAAACAAACGAGTGTCACTATAAAAATATTCATATAGGAAACAAATTAGGCACTACATTTTCCAAAACATGTAACTGAAGGACATAGTTTTTTTAAGAGACATTAGTTGTAAAGAACAAAGATTACAAGAGTTAACACTGTTAGAAAATTAGATATAAGTAAATATGAAAAATTAAACATCATCTTTACTAATCAGACAGAAGGGAATAAACCCCACAGTTAACTTTACCACCCTTAATTGTATGTAAGAATTTGAACCTCTATCTGCTATGGTAATATATTAAGTCTAAAGAAGCCAATATTTGGCGAAGCAGTTGTCACATATACAAATAAATCTGTGAATTTTTGTAATTGTGTGTACTTCTGTACAAGTAATGAGAGTTTTTTTTTCGTTTTCATCAATTCAGTAGACACTTAATTGAGTTAATTGATTATTTAAAAATATAATATGTACGAAGGTTTGATTAATTGCTTGATAAAACATCAAAAACACAAATATGTATAATAGTAACGCAGAACGTCAATATATCTTAATTATCCATTTATTACAATCGTCTGCATAATGTACACAAACACACGCACACCGATATATAAATACATGTAGGTACACTCATAAAAAAGTAATTTCAGGTTGGCATTCATAAAACCCGCCTGCTTGATATTAGGCATCGTTAGGGAACCATTTGGTTAAAATTTAGAATTGGGAATCGCTGTTTCCTGCCACATAAAAAAATAATTCGGCCTAATGAAAAATAAATGTAGTCAAATATGATAATTTATGTATATGTTATATTTAAGTTCGTAAACAGTAATGTTGTTTCCATTTAATGACTTCACTGATATTCGATTTACCACGAAAAAACGTGCAAGTTTTCGGAAAAGAGAATATGCCTCCAAAAGTTAAAGTTAATTATACCTTTTTTGTTAGATAAACAAACAAATGAGTTTGAAGAAAATTCCAATAGCTTCACTTTAATAACAAATGCCGACTTTATTTCTGGTTAATTGTGTTACATAATATTTGAACCAAATCAATTAATTTGAAATAGCACTTTTGGAATTTTTAGCATCATACATTACGAACTAGAGAGATGTTGCATTAAAGAAAATCTTAACGACTTTGTATTGCATTAATTGTGAAACATATTTTTAATTAATAAAATTATAAAAGAGCAAAAACACTGCTGGAAAAGATTCTGTTTATTTATTATAAATTCTTAACAATATTGTTTAGACATTTACGTCATTATCAAAAGATACATGAAATAAGGAGAACCTTTTCAAACAGTCTTCTTGTGCTCTTTAATAATTTTGTTAGATGTTTTATTCGTATATTTCCTTTAGAGAGGTACCAACATACCTCGTTGTTGGTGGTTGTGTTATCTGCTTTCTGCATATACGGTCTAAGTAATAAAAAAAAGTCTTTATTATATTAAGGATTGATCCTGTTATACAGGATATTGCTTTAACCAACAGTAATTTCTAATATAATATAATCACTGTATTTACCAATACATTTCTATATTTACAGTTATAACGAAGTTATAACAGCGAAAAATTTAATTAAATGAAATATTTTTTTAGACATTGAAAATAAAAGTTTAAAACTTACACTATTAGAATCTAAAAAATTAACAAAAATAAGAATACAGGCATATTACTTAATGACCAAGTAGATATAAACCTCTCACAACTATTAAATCTTTTCCCTCACCCTAATAAAGATGGACCATCCTATTTATAGACATCCACTCTTAGGTAGTTTTAAGTAGATTTTGTACTTCTGAAGAAGCCACAGTGTTGGCGAAACACGTGTCAAGTTTATTTAATAAATTGTGGAAGTTATCAACTGTGTGTTTATTTCAAGTAATAAAAATATCAGTCTGAAGAAAGTTTAAATAAACCGAAACGTTACAAAAAACAAACACTTTTTTTAATTAATTGGAAGTAAAGTTTATAATTAACGGTCAGGAATCTAACTTAAAATTAACATTGATACAGGATTATCCAAACTGAGTGACATATTAGACTTTTCAGGAAAACTAAGCGTATTAGGGATTTGAAAATTTGGGGGTAGAGGTTATCAAAAGTGAACTTTTTATCTAAAATGATTTCAATCGTCTACCTCTTCCGTTTATACTGGAAGTTGATGTCAACTTTGTTATTTTAAATTGAATGGTATATTTTTTACGACGAATTCGTATAAAGCATACAATTTTAAGGTGGCTTTTGTGATCAACATTTAGGCCTGCGATGAACTGTTTCTGAGATAATTTAATTTACAGAAAAAGGATCGCTACCCTAACCCAAATCTTAAAAATTGTAACTTCCACAAAAAATGATTTAGAATGTTGAAATTTTAACCAGTTATAGTCAATTTTTAAGGATAAAGTCATGCCAAAATTAACCTTCATAATTTATACAGGACGTTTAGAAAAAAAAACAAAGTTTAAAAACTTCAAACGCGAAAAACATCATTTTTTTTAGTAGCTCGATCCATATTTTATTTTATCATTCGATTCCTTTTTATCCGCTGTCGATACATTCGTATATTTCCCATTGTTTTATTTGAAAAAAATCCAAAATTATTCAAAATTTTCTGCTTTCTTAAAACATGCAATAACCACACAATTTGATTAACCCTGTATAAGTAGATACTTATTTTCTGATTTTCTTCTTCAGATTTCAACTTCGATTTCCATTTTCCTACCAAACTTTCAGAAGCTATCTATTATAAATAGTAAATGGTGAGTTTTTGTTTTTCTTTTTATATGCGAATAAGCCACAAAATACAAGTGTTATAAGGTAGCTGAAAAGATATGCATATAAACATGTCTCGTAGTCTAGTACTATTCTATAAATGTATATAATCTTATTTGCACATGCAAAACAAAGCATAAGTGATATTACTAAAACCAAGTAAGATCTCATTGAAATGCCGAATACATCCCTGGATGAAAATCTACGTGACAAAAACATTAATCGCGGTATTATAATGGTTGAAAATAATATCAAATAATTATCATCATTTCGTCTGTATACGGGATTCGAACAAAAAGTTTCCAAACAGTAGACAAATATTTTTATGAGTAAAACTGAAATGTCTGTCGTTATATCGAAGTACAGTGCCCAGCACCTAAGGAGATTCAAAAGCCATAAATCATCGGATATGCAGTGGCAAAGTCTAGCCCCTTTGGGGCGGGGTTAATCGACCGGTAGGCAGAATGATAACTGCTCAGCAAGGTTCAGTAGCGTAGTGGCAAATAGTTGCAAATTAACAGAGTAGAGAAGGGGTTGTTAGGGTAAGTAAATCAGTTGAATGAATTCACTTGTGTTCCGTGTTCAGTACTTTTTCTCTCAGTGATACGCGCCGCTGAACTACAAGTTGACGTTTCGGTCCAGCTATATTCTTATTGGCTCTTTCATTTATTGATATGCTAAAAGTTTCCGCCTATCTACCTGTCAATCTAACCATCGCTTAGGTGCCGGCCACTGTAACTATTTTAACTTTATATTATTAAAAAACAGAATGTCTGTCGGCTGTACCAATTTCGAAGGGACTTTTACAGATATGAAAAAATGGTTGTCAAGAATAACGACCTAAGCTAGTTTTGGACGCCTAAGTACCTTTATCGATGGTCAATAGCGTTTTTACATTTTAATCGTGGCGAGATTCCGCCGGCGGGCATTCAGCCACAATCACTGCAACATCTACCAACATCCTGGATATCGAAAGCAAACACGTTAATTAGTTTCATCCTTTAATTAGACGTTTTAATATTCAAGTAATTGCAGAAAATTATATCTTCGGACATTATAGCTCCACCGATTTGCTTTACAAATGTAACACGCTAGCACCATATTTGATATTTTGATGAACATTTTATTTTTCAGCATACAAATCGTTAAATGCCTTTATCCAACAGTGCGGTTGTTTTTTTAATTATTAAAAATATTGGAACTTAATTTTAGTTAATCATAACTTTATCTACAACAACAATTGGCATTGTTGCTTCAAAGCAATGACTACCTCTGTAAGTAATTGATTAAAATCAACCATAACATACTATGTTCCACCTGAATTTCTTCGATAACATTGTAATACAGAGTTTTGAGTCGCCCTGTATGTTGTTATAAAATAGTTCTAAAACGTTTAGGTTATTTGAAGGAATACATGAAATAATTTTAATTGGCGTACTAAAAAGGTACAGAATGTAAAAAGAATCCCTTATTTTTTTATAAAAATGGCAATAAATCTCGAATGACTCTGTATACACCTCGGGACACGTGCCTCTATTGATTTGAAGAATTATTTGAAAAGGCTAAAAAAGTCAGGCTTTTTAATGCACTGTCTAAAGATTTTTTGATAGCACGGTGTAAGTTACCATAACACTTTCTATTCGAAATTATTCAGCATGACATTGAACGGAAACCACGGAGTTCCTAATATATATATATAACATATAATCTATGTACATTTACGTATATGTATAGGCACTCTATTTATATACTGTATGGATGGATAAAACATATATTTTCACAATACATAATACGAACAATGGACGCATTTATATATGTATGTGTAGTGTATTTTATGAAACTATTTATTATTACGTATTTCCATCCAATTTTAACAAAATCATGTATTGAAGAAGACCAGGGAAAAAATTAAGGAAAATATTTACCGAAGCTATATTCGAACTCAAACAAACACATCTGCATTCAGCTTAGTCTAATTAAATTTCCATGACAAGCGTTAGCAACAGGCCGTACGATAATGAAACGGACTTGTATGCAGTAAATACGAACTAGACTTATAACTACCAACAATAATTTATTTACCTCATAACAATGTGTTTTTCGTCCCGAACGTAGATTTTTTATCTTTATATTTAAGAGGTCCATAAAATTAACAAGAAATAAAAAATTAGTAAGGAAGAAAAAATTATGAGCCCTTAACTATTGACCTTGGCACCAAATTGGCATCTATAAGCCCCTAAGTTGGACATTTTCGAAATTCATTTTTACATAAAACTAACTGCTTTAATAGACGATTACAGGTACCACCCTTACATGCAGCATACTTATATCAAATATGGTTTATATCTGCCTGAAGACGCGATTGAAGTAAAATTTCTTATTAATAAATAGTGGAATAATTGTTCAACCTAAAAGTGAAATTCGTTATAAATTCTTTTTATTCAATATTGAAAAATATATACACTATAGGTAAAAATTTAACCGACTATAAGTAAATACCGTAACAAATTTTGTAGTTCACTTATGTATATAACAATTATTTATTTACTACTATTTATTTAAACTTAAACACTGTTAACAATTTAAAATACTTATTTATCTGACAAACAATAATGCACTTTATTTATATCACTTTGTATCTCAACTGTCTCGCTGACCCAGAGACATTAGAAATTACTAAAAACATGCGAATATATTTCGACCGCTTTCCAGAGTAATCGACTTGTTACATCAACAGAAGATTCTCGATCGTCTATAGTCCGGTATCGATCGGTCTCAACATCAAACGTGCCGCCTTCGGCGTGCATTAGCGCTATTCGATTCATCGGACACACGTATACATTCTCTCAAAGAATATTTTCCAACATTTCAAGTGGAATATTGTTTCTCGCTTCGACTTGCACGAAGCTGAGCCAAATTAACTGGCACAGACATCTGAAGGTAGATGATAAATGGACATTGCAGTAATTGTTGTGTCACACGCTATAAATGACTCCGGTAAATTAGGGGTCGGTTAATAATTTACCTGTAGTGTATACAAACTTTTATAGTAACATTTTCAATATTACCTTAAAGTGGCTTATCACATAAAATTGTTCTTTAATGTAGAGCTTAATTATTAATTGCATAATACTAATTTACTGCCCAGTTATCATCTTACAATTGAACAAATAGGTTAGAGTAGCAAAAGGTTGTCAACGATTGCCACGTTGTCGCGCCATTTACTATATTAACACACGTCAGAAATTATGTAGCATGTTTGGAATATTGGTGAAAAAGGGATTCATTCCAATCCGTAATTTTCATTCGTAACATGGTCTTTTCCAGCTTTTTACTCTTCAAATGCATCACATAAGAAGTATTACATCAGAAATAGTTCAATACATCATGTAATAGTTGAGTTACAAGTTATTTTTACGTAATTAAATTGATTATTCTATCAAACGGAACAAAACACAATTTAACCTGTGTATAATCGATCACTTCAAAATTGATCTTTTGTATCTGTGTGGGTGCCTTTTTACGTTAAATCGCATAATGATCCGCTTTATACCTTCTCCATACATAAGGTACTGTATTTATGCACCATGGTGTAGTCGATGTTTCTTTGTTCGTGTGGCTCTTAGGCTAAACGTACCGAAGGCTCATAATCGAGCTCTCGTGCCCCGCGAAAAGCCTTTTAGTTCGTAATGGTTTCAGGCCGAAAAAGAGAAAGCACATGAATCATCGCTCGAAGAAAAGAGACAAAAACTATGCCTTGTATATTACAGAACTTGTTCAATATACATTGGCTAACATAAAATCTCTTCTGTCAAGGTTCACTTTTTTAACTTTGTTTGCGCTCCCCCGGTGCATGTTGTGGCCTTGAAACCATGTCTTTCGATGGAAGGAAGAAAAATGAGATTTGATATTCGTTATATCTACCATATACCCATCCACAGGGACAGGGTAGGTATAATCTTTCAATGCTTACAATTTTTTAGCGTTCCATATAGGGTTAGTTATTTTCCGATGGCATCCTTGTACCTACTCAAATTTTTACACAAATTTTCTTGAGAGTTTGTGGTAGCCCCAGTGCCAAATTTCTGAACCTGTGCATGAGGCTTCATAAAAGAAGGGGCCTCAAAATTAAACTGCCAAAATAAAAAATTTATTTTTTAAATAAAAATCACTATATATTTATGAAGTATCTACGGTACTAGCGTATGGGTAGGTTTGTAAGATAGTATTGTGGAGCTATTCCCTCTCATGATATGCAATTATGAAATTACGTGACTATTAAAACGTCAAGTTAAAGGATGTGATTAACTACTAACTAACGTGCCTATCTTCTATGTCCAGGAAGTCGTCATTTAATCGTAGTTTTTAATTTGAAAACACCAACGTTTTGACATGTTGAAATGACAAAATTCAGTAGTAGTTAGATCTGATAAGTAGATGTGGCAGTATATGTGACTAAACGAGTTTAACTAGTAATTAATAATTAGAGGTACGGATGAGTACCGAGTAACTTGTAGTGTGAATAATATAAAAAATAGATTCAAACGCCTTATAACACTACAAACAATGTTTATTGGTACAACCAAATGTATACATTTCGACTACGAAGTAGTTATTTTCAAGGGTAATAGTAAACTAAGATTAAGAAAAGATTATCCCTAAATACTACCTGCAACTTATTGCAGACTATTGAACAGGGGATTGCTGGTGAACGGCAGGTCAAAATTCATCAAAGAATCCCTGAATTTATGAATATAAATACACTCGTAAACTTTTAGGTCGATGTAATTGTCACAAGATTTTAATAGTTCAATATTGTGGTCTATACTATATCCCGTGTTTAAGGCATGGTATGCAACTCCTGATTTTTCGGCATTGTTCGTTTTTAGGTGATACAGATGTTCTTTTAAACGTATGGCTAGATTTATAGAGAAACGTATGTCTAGATTTTTAGAGAAATCTAGAGAAACGTTTAAAAGAACATCTATACCACCTAAAAAATAACAATTGGCATTGTTGCTTTAAAGCAATGACTACCTCTGTAAGTAATTGATTAAAATCAACCTTAACATACTATGTTCCACCTGAATTTCTTCGATTAAATTATAATACAGAGTTTTGAGTCGCCCTGTATATTGTTATAAAATAGTTCTAAAACGTACAGGTTATTTGAAGGAATACATGAAATAATTTTAATTGGCGTACTAAAAAGGTACAGAATGTAAAAAGAATCCCTTATTTTTTTATAAAAATGGCAATAAATCTCGAATGACTCTGTATACACCTCGGGACACGTGCCTCTATTGATTTGAATTTTGAATTTGTTCGTTTTTAGGTGATACAGATGTTCTTTTAAACGTATGGCTAGATTTATAGAGAAACGTATGTCTAGATTTTTAGAGAAATCTAGAGAAACGTTTAAAAGAACATCTATACCACCTAAAAAATAACAATTGGCATTGTTGCTTTAAAGCAGTGACTACCTCTGTAAGTAATTGATTAAAATCAACCATAACATACTATGTTCCACCTGAATTTCTTCGATAAAATTGTAATACAGAGTTTTGAGTCACCCTGTATATTGTTATAAAATAGTTCTAAAACGTATAGGTTATTTTAAGGAATACATGAAATAATTTTAATTGGCGTACTAAAAAGGTACAGAATGTAAAAAGAATCCCTTATTTTTTTATAAAAATGGCAATAAATCTCGAATGACTCTGTATACACCTCGGGACACGTGCCTCTATTGATTTGAATTTTGAATTTGTTCGTTTTTAGGTGATACAGATGTTCTTTTAAACGTATGGCTAGATTTATAGAGAAACGTATGTCTAGATTTTTAGAGAAATCTAGAGAAACGTTTAAAAGAACATCTATACCATCTAAAAAATAACAATTGGCATTGTTGCTTTAAAGCAATGACTACCTCTGTAAGTAATTGATTAAAATCAACCATAACATACTATGTTCCACCTGAATTTCTTCGATAAAATTGTAATACAGAGTTTTGAGTCACCCTGTATATTGTTATAAAATAGTTCTAAAACGTATAGGTTATTTTAAGGAATACATGAAATAATTTTAATTGGCGTACTAAAAAGGTACAGAATGTAAAAAGAATCCCTTATTTTTTTTATAAAAATGGCAATAAATCTCGAATGACTCTGTATACACCTCGGGACACGTGCCTCTATTGATTTGAATTTTGAATTTGTTCGTTTTTAGGTGATACAGATGTTCTTTTAAACGTATGGCTAGATTTATAGAGAAACGTATGTCTAGATTTTTAGAGAAATCTAGAGAAACGTTTAAAAGAACATCTATACCATCTAAAAAATAACAATTGGCATTGTTGCTTTAAAGCAATGACTACCTCTGTAAGTAATTGATTAAAATCAACCATAACATACTATGTTCCACCTGAATTTCTTCGATAATACAGAGTTTTGAGTCGCCCTGTATATTGTTATAAAATAGTTCTAAAACGTATAGGTTATTTGAAGGAATACACGAAATAATTTTAATTGGCGTACTAAAAAGGTACAGAATGTAAAAAGAATCCCTTATTTTTTTTATAAAAATGGCAATAAATCTCGAATGACTCTGTATACACCTCGGGACACGTGCCTCTATTGATTTGAATTTTGAATTTGTTCGTTTTTAGGTGATACAGATGTTCTTTTAAACGTATGGCTAGATTTATAGAGAAACGTATGTCTAGATTTTTAGAGAAATCTAGAGAAACGTTTAAAAGAACATCTGTACCAGCTAAAAAAGAACAATTAATGTGATTCCCGAAGACGTTGCTTCACTTATATGGGAAAAATCACTTAACCTAGTAGAAGTTCAGTTATTGAACGTTATTAGTTTATGAAGTATTACTTATGAATGTTAGCAATACACTTATGAGGAATAAAACTTCCTTACTACTAACACATTATTTTATTGGAACGTTGTTGGAGGAGATGAGTTTTCGAATCAAGAGCTAATTTCTGACTGAATTAGTTTACAAATTTTCATAATGCCCAAGGGTAGTATTTGTCTAAATAGGACGTGACTTCCCATCCTTACAAATAAATCAATTTGCAAATACAAACAATCAATCAATATCCAAGAGTATACAAGATTAAGATTTCTTAAATGAAAACAGAGAAGTAAACAATATCTAATGGTGAGAATCATAACAATAATGAAATCATAATAACTGTAGATCTTAGTTTTCTCTTTTCTTTCTTTTTTATATTAATTATAAATTTAAGATTGATATTAGTTGTGTTTTGTTGTGTTTTATATTTGTTTTATTTTGTTATTTTTACGATTTATATTAAGTAATATTAAACTCTGTATTGTCTGTTTATATAGCTATATGCTAAATAATGTTCACATTCCCCAATCTCTGTGTAACTTACTTTCTCCAGATCTTTCCTATTCTTCTTTTGTTGCGGCTTCTACTTCCATATATGTTGTGGTGGTTTGTCTCCATCCATTCTTTTCAATCCAAAGAAACAAGGCATTAAAATCATTTTTCGTCTAATTATAAACGATCACAGATCCCACATTTGGAACGTGTCCTACACAGTAGGCACAGCGCACCGAAAGCCATATTCCACGGCCGGTTTCGACCTATCGGATCTCATCAGGTGGGCGTTGGCAGTAAGGCTTTTACAAGCTATATGATAAATATAAATATAGATTGTTATCTTCGTCTAATAATCGTTCAGAATCAACAGTGTAATTCAATGCCGGTAGGGGTATTAGCCCTCTGAGTAGTTATTTCTGTTGATTCCATATTTATATTCATTTTTTTAATGTGTCGACGATTCCATAGTATAAACTAAAAATAAAATCTAAAAAACTAAAATGACTTGGACTTGCATTCTCAGTTTTATTATTTCATTTATTGAATGTATAGCATTTAAACGTGGTGTTAAAATACGTTAATTGCAATACCTACTCATTTTGTTCTCGGAATCTATTAATTAGTATCGTATTTTTGAATGAAATTTTTAATGTTATATTGACTTGTAGACTATAAAAACTAACGATAAGGGCTATGTACATTCTTCAAGTCCAGCAACCTCAAGTATCTTAAATCAATAAGCGATGATTGATAACCGTTTATTGAGTTTAATATAATCGTCATATATTGTATAAAGTTTATTGCTTAAGTATTACCTGATACTGTTCACGTATTTGGTGCAATGAATCTTTCCATTAAAAAAAATCCGTCAATATACTTACTTATTTATTATACACTTACAATATTACAAAAACCATCCGCAATTATGATACATTTATTTAATTATGTGTCTTTATACTAAAATGATATAGAATTTTCACATAATCAAAATCCGAGATACCTACCAACGAAATCTACGATCCCTGTCTTCTTAAAGTTGGCTCACGATCAACTGCTCAAAAGACAGAATTTGTGGATTTATTTATAACTAGTTAATTCTTGCTTCATCGAAGGGGGCTCATTGAACTCCTCAAAGATGTGATCACGGGCGGTATCCTTGAGATACCCTCTGACCGCACAAAGAGGGTATTCTTTCTCTTTGACGAAAAATACGGGATTAACCTCCCTCATAAAGAAGGTTGGCCTTCAAGAAAAACTCTCATTCCTAGTGACGGTGACCTATAGTTTATTGACATGTAGAGGAACACGTTTTTTTATTTTCTTTAGATTTAACTCGAGGTAGGAAAGTGTCAGATTCTTACTGACTAAAAACCCTCCTCGAGTGGGGATTATCAACCAAAAGGTTTTAACATGTCCGGGGTAGATGTGGAGAGGTTGGAATTGGGAAGTGGATTGAAGAGACGGCATAGTTGGGCAGGGTTTGGGGAGAGGGCGTGCGAAAGACGGTGGCCCACCTCTGATGTGAAGGGTGGGTACTCGCGCTAAAAAACAAAAAAAGGAACACGGGGGTAATGGAATAGGCATTAATAACCACCGAAGTGGGAGTAGACATTCATTACCATTGGGAAGATTTGCGACCCCCTTTAAGACGGAAATAATATCCATTACTTGATGTGTATGGATGGTGGTGGTAAACAGGAGCATCACAGAGCAGATTTACATTTGCATTGACTACAAAACACCGTTCGTTAGACACCCTTAGAGGATATTCGACAAAATCAAAATTGTTAGAGGACGGGCATCAAGCCCCCAACAAACTAACCGCCCAAACCAAGGTAGTTTTTCTTTGGGTTATAAAGGGACGCGCTTGTAGACGATCTTGCAAAAATGGGTGGCTAGATATACCTCATTGGCCTAGAACCACTTATTTAGGTAGCCTCATCAAACAAGGAACTTTCGAGATGGTCCCCCTCTGATCTATGCAGGAACTAAAAAACTTTTGTGATTCATTCCCATCAACTACTCGTGCTGGTGGGCGGGCAGTCCCTCCGACCTACACTGTAGTATAAAGCCGGAGGGTAGGGCGTAAGGCCTTCTTCAGCCTCCTTACAGGAATCGTGAGATGAGACAGACGAAATGAAGACAGAAGAGAAATGAAAGATTATCTGTGGAATATTACTGCCCCAGCATTTGCCTAAATGACCCAAGGAAACTACAGAAAATTTGGACCAGAGCAGGAACTGGGAAGCACAAACACGATGTAGACAGGTCTTCGAAAAATAAACTGGATTTAACCTCCAGATCCTCGTTCAACCGAAACACAAAATCAACATATGCAGAACATTTAACAACAAACAATCATAATTTTAACGACAATTATAAAATCTTACATTTTGAAAATAAAGATCAGAAATTACTTTATTATAGTATACAAGTCTGTTTCTATCCCAATTGTAAAATGTATTATTCTTCCACCTGAAGAAGCCCGTTGTGTCGGAGAAATAATTATTGTGATTTTACAATAAAATAATGTTTTGTAACTAAACATTAGCTATGTTTGTTTTGTTGTTATGGAGTTATAAGAAATTAAAGCCTCGTCGATTCAATTCAATAATTCATTATAATAATACATTCATCGATCCTTTCATTATCAGACAGGGAAACTGTTTCATAGACAGACAGTATGATTTTGTTAGATTAGGTAGATTAGATAATTATTCTTTTTCAAGGTTTATATACAAATCAAAAAAATAAGAGGTGCATGGTAACAGTGCAAAATAATCGATACATTTTGGAGTTTTCAAGGATTTAAATTATTACATTGTAAAAGCAATTTGTGGTTATAGTATCTTTTTCTTAGAATTTATACAGTTTCCTATGCTTTTTGTTGTCTAATTTAACTGTCATGTCATGATAAAACAATGCATGTACCTAGGTTTACATGACCTCTCACTAAAAGACTAATTGTATAAGAAATGTTACTTTTCAATATAATGTCGAAGTGTCTTACTATTATACAACTAAAAATAAAAAACAGTAAAATACGAGGGTCTTGTACTTTATCAAATACATTATTAAGTGTAAAAGTTTTGAATGTGAATCTTCAAATCTATACATCTATCCATAACACAGCTCAACGCAGATCAGGAAGCTAAGATCGCAGATTTCATTTCCAACGTGCTTGATTTTGAACTTCCATTTTTGGCCTTTTTCTGAATTTTACATCACGTGAAATAAAAGGACAAAACAACCAAGAACTATTTCTGAGGTATTTTTTATCGCTGAATTAAAATCTGGCCTCAAAATTATCACAGAATATTCAAATTTTGATATATCGTAATTTGGCTATTTTGAATTTCTCGAAACAGTAAAATGTTAACTAAAGCTTTTCGCTATCGACGAATACGTTAAACATTACAACTTTCTCTTTTGATTCTTTTTTAACTGTGCATATTTGTTTTCGAAAAAGTACACACACATTACTAGGGCTGATTGAAAATAAAACACACACTAGGGTAGTCATTTTTACGTATTTTTCCAAGGCACACCCGAATCTGACTCCACAATTGTACTAAAATATTGAAATTAGTAACATTTTAATTTGTAGTTACTATATTTCAAAAACTTGATGAGTTGGAGTAGTAGTATGACTGGATTCTAATTCAGCGTCAAAAATAACTATTTTCTTGGTTTTTCCTTTTTTAATTAATTAACTAGTCGAAGTGCTCATATACAGGGTCATTCAAACTGAGTGGTACATTTGGCGTTTTAGGGAAACTAAGCATATTACAGTTTGAAAATTTGGGAGTTGGGAGTAGAGGTTATCAAGGATGATCTATTTAACTAAAATAATTTCAACTGTCGGGAACTTCCGGACATACCGGAAGTTGATATCAACTTTCTTATTCTAAATGGAATGGTATAGTTTTTACGATGAATTCGTATGAAACATAAAATTTTAAGGTGACTTTGATAACCAACTTATATGCCTCTATGCCTACAACTATGATAAAAAGAAATTGACACAACAAAAACAATAAATTGATTGTCATTTCTTAAATAGTGGCCTACAATTTAAAATTGAAGAAACTAGAATTTCAATTAAAAAGATCGTTTGATTAATTAAATTCATTAAACAGAATCAAACGTTTTATATATTTTTTTGCGTCTATGTATAACCAACAAACACTTCCTGGTATAACTGCCTGATATGTCAGAAATTTTGCCTAAACCACTTTCAGACTAACGTCCATCATCAAAACAACTTTTTGTGTCATTTTTTTTCTATCGATGATTTAAACAATACATGATGTGGTATATATATATATATATATATATATGTAAATATTTAATTTATGTAATAAAACCATTTCTATTTACAATATAAAATACTGTCTCCGCAAATACAATATGTTATACCTAATATCAATTAATATTTGTTTGAAACCAAGTTGTATTAATTTATACATACACCATCATATACTTAGATATATAATTTTTACTATTAATTATATGTTACAAAATTTATCACTTTCTGTAGAAGAAACGACAACGAAATGATAGGTCCATAAATAAATAGAACCCGTTGCCGTTATATCTCCAATACAACGTTGTAAATAATTAGCTGCATATACAGGCTGTCACACACAATTAGGATCTTGGAAACGGTAAAAGATAGACCGTTATAGCCGGAAAGCTCGGCACGAGATTTCAACGTTATCCGGAATATGGACAAATTTTACGGTAATAGGGGGGGGTTACGTTTCGACGCAGGCGGATAACTCATTAAGAACAAAAGGGAGATACAGAGGGTGAAAGTGGCCTAGTTTTTTGTTATATTACGTCATCTCGATAGCACTCAAAATATTACACAAATGTGGATCTCGGTATACTTAATTGAATTCCCGAACGGCGGATACGTGAGTTGAAACAAAAAGTGTGGCGGACAGTGGCGGAATAGACAAAAATATTGCAAAAACATTCTATCGAGATCAATTATGTTTACGATTCCTCGCATATAGATAAATTAATAGTACAATTGGCGGACATATTCGGAATAATCTCCTGTCGTGCCTCCCCCCCCTACCAGAATTCAATTAAGCATAACGAAGCCTACATTTGCGTAAATTTTTTAGCACTATCTCAATGCCCTAATTTAAAAAATAATACAGTACATTCACCTTCTACAACTACCCCTTCTTCCTAATGAACTGTTCCATAAGATTTGTCCAAATTTCTTAAGACTATTTGTTAAATCCCGTCTTCAAATGACCAATAACGATGTGAAAGGAAACGAAAAAAAAATTCACTTGTTTCTAGATTTCTGAATAAAGTTGTTTTTCGAAAGACCGATTTTATTTTTTTTAAATTTATTTGTAAAGGTACTTAAAAGCAAAATCAACTTTCTCATGGATTTTTTTTTCTACCAGAGTTTGACCGCATGTTTCATTTATGCTTTACCCTCTTCAACTTTATTTTTTTAAATACAAATCCGGTTATTAAACTTTATTTTTCGAACGCATGTGTCATTGTAAATGCGTATGATTGGAGCACAGCTCTGTAAGGGGGCCAAACATGGACGGTGGGCGTAATGTAAAAGAACAAGTTTGAGATGTGGTGTTCACCATGGTGTATGTGATTCGCCTAGAAAAATATCAAAATTTGTTTTTTTTTCTTCGTATAGTTTTTACGATGAATTCGTATGAAACATAAAATTTTAAGGTGACTTTGATAACCAATTTATATGTCTATATGCCTACGATGAATAGCTTCTGAGATAATTTAATTTATTGGAATAAAGATTACACCGCAACTCAAACTATGAAAAATCATAACTTCCATAAAAAACGACTCAGAATGTTGAAAATTTTACTAGTTATAGCCAAGTTATAAGGCTAACGTCATGCCAAAACTAAGATTTATGATTTGTACAGGGCGTTCAGAAAAAAATACAAAATTTGAAAACTTCAAACACGAATAACTTAATTTTTTCAAATGGCACCTAACACATTTTATTTTTTATCCTCACTAAATTTTTGCTACTGTTTTATTTGAACAAATTTGAATAATTTTGGATTTTTCTTTTAAATAACGAATGGAAAACATCCAATGTATCGAAAGAGGATAAAAAATGGAATCGAATGACAAAATAAAATATGCTAGGTGCCATTTGAAAAAATAAAGTTATTCGTGTTTGAAGTTTTTAAACTTTGGATTTTTTTCTGAACGCCCTGTACAAATTATAAAGCTTAGTTTTAGCATGACGTTAGTCTTACGATCTAGTCAGGTTTGAGATGTAGTGTTCGCCATGGTGTGTGAGAAAAATATTAAAATTTGATGTATTTTTTTTCGTAAGTCATGAAAATAATTGAAATCAATATTTTATAATAAAAAAAATCTTTTTACTTTCTGATGTATCTATATAAAATAAAAAATATACCTTTACATGTTTCGTTTGACTAAAATTTAACTAATTAATTAAAAATCTCATGTAAGTACTTGTTTTGTACAAAAATTATGGTCACCCTTACTATATACTTTACTATTTCTATTTTAGATCATAATGGTGAGCATGGAATTTGTGACAATCTGTATAGCAATATATAACGTTTATATACTCTACATATAAATGTACCTATTATATACACTATACATCTATGTATGTATAATATATACTCGCTTAATTTGGAAGCTGTTTATGCGGATGATGTAATATTTTTCTCAAATAGCAAGCAGAGATGTTGTCAAACAACAGCAAAGCTGATGGAGGGGGGAAAGCTTACTGGGCCTGAAGGCCAAGGCCTTTCGACCTGTTTCTACTCCCCGCACGTCCTTCAAGTATCCGGGGACTCCACCCTTCCTTTATTACGTTTTACTTCGTCGACGCTTACTAATGTCCCATTTATACTCCCTATTTTTACGTGGTTTGTTATATATATATATATATATATATATATATCCTATTTCGAAAATAAAAATGACAACAGATAAAACTGAATAAATTTATTGATTTTAAAAGCTTTTATATATATTATTGGGCTGTCTATCTATCTGTCTGTCTGTCTGTCTGTCGACTACAAATCTTGCAAATCAATTTTGAACAAAGTATAATTTTTTTTTAATTCGTACAACTGAAAAAATATTAGGTAAAACTTATTTATCAATCCTAATACATAATATGACTCGATTAGTTTAGGCAGTGGTCTACTTATTAGTCAAAGAACCAAATATGCAAAATTAAAACAATTAAAAAAAGATTGAAAGCCAAATCTGTTTGTAAATGTAGTAAACCTTTATCATAATTTTAGACATTCATTAAGCTATAGATACACTGAATAAAACTTGATTTAATATTTAATAAGGACTTTATTCATTGATAAAAAGTAATTTAATAGTAAAGTATCGATAAAAACACTACTTAATGCGAAGAATGTTCTTACATCTCCTTAGAAAGTTTGTTCAAATTTGGTTTGTAGGTTGTTGTTTTTAATTTTAAGCACATTTCCAGGTTCTCATCAATGAGTCGACTTCTCAGTTTACTTTTAACAATAGTCATATTCGAAAAAGTTTGTTCGCATGAATACGTTGGACCAAAAAGGGAAAGAACAGCAAACGTGAGTTTTTTCAGCTTCTAAGCGTCCAGAATACTATTCCAAGCATTGAACATGATCACGTCTTCCTTCTCCAGGTCTTCCAAAGCACAGCACTTGCGTTGAGAACCTAGTTTAAATTTATTATTCTCTAATATTTCCAAATCAACGCAAAGACGTTCAAATTTAGAGTTCCATATTTCCTTGTTTTTCAAATTCAAGAATTGCATTTCAAAGTTATCAATGTCAATACCAAAAGGAGAAAATTTCAAATCTATTATCGTAGCATCAAAGCCACACTCAATTCGTCAAAGAGCCGACCTCTGGTTTAGGGTATCTCACTAATTTTATATCACTCTTACATTAGCATACGTACTTACCTAAAATACTGAAAGTTTCGATTGTTTACTAAATTATTATTAGCCTTCCAAAAAATTAAAAGTTACAAAAATATTGTTTTCTCTAGCTAGGCTGAACCGATGTTGATAAAAATTTAATACTTACGTTTTTGATAGTATAAAAAGTTGCCTTTTCACATTTTCATTCATATTATTATAGTAAACTCAAGAAAAAATAAGTTCCCCTAAATTACATATTTTATTTATGTATTACACAATAAACTAATAAACACTATAAACATAAATACTTGAAAGTACATACTTTTTTAACTACCTTATTTTCGTATATGCCCTTTTTTGGTAAATGTTTCCGTGGATGTACGCCATATTGAATTAAAATGAAAGCAATGTTTTTTGAGTTAACAAATTCTTCTACCATTTATTTACCTAATTCTAATTTTCTTTTGTTAAGTATTTTAACGCAGTTTTGACAAATATCTCGAGTTACAGGAGACATTTCGATTTTCAGTAATCTGTAAAGGTACGAAACGATACAACTAAATATGAGTATTTGTTCGATACTTTTTTTACGATACCAAGTACTCGTACTTATACCCGATTGGTTCAAAGACTGTTTCTTTTCTTGGACCGTTTATTTGATCTTTAATTTTTTAACAGTTGGCAGCCTTCAGCTTTTCATTTGGTCGTCTCATTTCATTCACAGAAACCTCTTGAAAAATTTGTTACCTCTGTCACGCCCTCTCGTAGTTTAATGGCAAAAGCATTGACGTGTAAAGCCAAAGATCCCGGGTTCGAGCTCCAGCGAGGGCGTAACAGCAGTAACAAAATTTTCTTTATTAATATGAGGTAATTCAATAATTAATATCGCATTAATGTATTTCTACTTACTTTGTAATACCTAGTGTTTTATTTATCTTTTATTCCTACCCACATGTCAAAAACTGTCGATACAAGTGAGTATCGATACTTGACATTTGATACTGAGTAGGTATTAATTCATTCTTTCGATACAACTACTAGGTAAAAGTATTGACATCTACATGGTAACGTTACATCTTCGCTAATAATTCGTAGCCCAGGTTCATAGGCAGAAATGCGTAATAGCCTGTTAATATGAGTTTTAAGCGTTCTTTTCGATCTTTATTTTATGGTTTTATGAAACATTTTGAATTAATAAAAGGAAGGAAAAGAAATTTGCTTTTAAATGTTTCAAAATTTTTTAATGAGAATCACTCTACAATTGTTTTGGGTTGTTAACCCTTTATCAAGAGTAATGTAATACTAACGGTTACAATTAATAACAGGTCTTATATACTAGCATTTGTTTACGTGTAATTACTAATAATATATATATATATATATATATATATATATATAAATAACATGTAAATATATAAAATTTGTTAACATTTGGTTAATAACAAGAGTTTCTTTAAATTCTAGTTGATCGTTTGTTATATTACAGTTTTTGAACAAAGCTCTTTTTATTTCAAGTTGTTCTAATAAGGTTAGTCTTCTCCCTTTGTTTTCAAGGTGTAATAATTTTGTTTTTTCTGGATCTAAATTATGTTGGTTCTCTAAGCAGTGAGTGCTAAACCCTGTAGATTTCTTTTTATCCTTTATTTTTTTTATGTGTTCTTTTTCTCTTATACTTAGACTCCTACCTGTTTGTCCTATATAGAATGCGTTACATTCCTTACAATTGATTTTATATATACCACTTTTCTTAGAGTTACAAATTTTGTCTTTGTTATTAACTAATAGTTTGCCTAAATTACATTTGTTAACTGAAACGACTTTTATATCTAATTTGTTGAGAGAATTACAAATTTTATAACTTAGTTTACCGTAATGGTTGATTAAATTATAATGATCTGTATTTTTTGATTGACCAGAGTAGACTTTTTTCATAATTAACTTATTCTTCATCTTTTTTAAAACATTGTCAACTACTGAAAGTTAAAGTTATTGTTCTTATTTATTTAAAGTTATGATTGGAAACAATATCCTGGGTTACACTTCAAATAGAGGGAACATTCCCCCCCATAACCTAGTAATGTTAAAAAAAAAAAACATTAAACGAGTAAATTATCCCATTGCTGCCTACTAACTGGTATATATGTATATGTAAACTCCATCCAATTGATAAATTTTCCATCAAACTCCAATTCACCAGGTGATAAAAAGTTCTAACGAAACCTCTATCTATGTCATGTATGTAGGCAAATTATCTATATTTATTGGGGGTTTTATCAGCTATGCCAAAAAGAAATTGTAATAAAAGTACCTACTACTAAAATTACCAGATACCCTATATCGTAATAATTAATTTAGTCGTATGACATAGCATGTGGTTATAGATACACTTTTCAAACAAAAGTGTTCTCGATACGAGTAAATAAACCCAGGATAAATGAGAATATACAGGAACTAATAATAAACTGGTTAAATTTATTGTTCTACGAGATCCTCCATCCATTATGAAATAAAAGAGAACCAGGCAACCTATATCGAGATAGAAAATGTAGCGTACGACCGAACCGACCGTACGGTCTCTCTTATAGCATAACACATAACAAAACAGGAACCGGTACCGGCATAAAACACGTTTTCAAAACAAACAAAAGTACACGAGGGCAGTCAGCTGATCGGTCGTTAAGGAAACGGAGTGGCACAACGACAACCAATAGCAATTCACCGCAATCCGGCCTGGCAACAGCCGTCAAAATCAGCTGTAACGATCAAGATACACGTTACAGTACAGCGTTGTGACATTTACAGAAACTATGTACTTGCTACTACATTTTCTCGAAAACTCAACAAATGCACAAACAATTTAATTTCGAATAATTTCTCTTGTATATATGTTATAATAGTTTTACTTCACAGATGTTTTAATTTAAGAACGACATACTTCTGGAGCGTTCATGTATTACCGTACCAAACCTTCAATGATTTTAAACCCCCCACGTCCCTCTATAAGCAGCATTAAGAAAATAACGAACCCCCGCATTTTTATCAAATGATAACAGAATTATTTTTTTAAAACGTTTGTTATAGTTTCATTTTTATAATTTTACCACTGATCATTAATTGATTTTTGTACATTTGCACTCGGTATACAAGGATAAAATTCTTTAAAACATCAAAGAGGCAAGACTTTAATTAAATACTAATATAAACAAAAAACAATAACGTCACAACGACGCTTTCCACTACACGATTATTCGCTTACTTAACGTTTAGAAATTAATTACATAACTTTTAAATTTTCTCTTCGTGTTTCTTTCATAAAATTCTTTCATTAAAAATTCAGTTTCTTACAATGTCAGTTTTTCAAATAATCATTTCATTCAAGCATCAAAATCTTTTGTTTCGATTTTTTAAGTAGGATTTCATTGTACCCAAAAGTTAAAAAATACTTTATAGATGACATTGTAATAAATCTAACGACAGGAAGTACACAAAAAATTGATAATTTGGTAACAGTAGGCACTAAGTCAAAATCTTGTGCATATTTAAATTACCCCTAATCGTAATGACCAATGGTGCATTGTCATCCATAATTAATATAATAATTATTAGTATTGTTTTGAAAACATTTTCATGCTTACCAAAATTAGCAATCGTGAATGAGTTTTTTGTTGATTTAGTTATTTATTTTGAAATATTTTTTTAAGCAGTTATCGGCAACACTGTTCGCTTTATTTACCATGCACTTAGATGTTATATACCAAGTATATAAACGTATAAAAACACCTCGGCAAAGTGGTTAGCTGCATAAATGTAAATGTAATAGAATGCCTACGGTTATTGAACATACAAAGTGGAACGACAAAATTTAGCTTTACAAAGCTAAAGCTAAATAACTGGTAGATTAAGCTAAAAAGGCCTGTGTTTTTTCACATATACAACGTACACGTATATAATAAGTTTAACTAAATTTAAAAAAATATATTACATTTCCTTTAAAGAACTTGAAATAATAAAAATACACACTCAATACGTTTTTAAAGTTTTGACGTTTCGAGTTACACGTGACTTCGAAATGTAAAAGACATATGTCAGTATGTAAATAAAGGTGCGTATGGTGGATCATTTACACGCAAGAAATGCATTGTTATCAGCCTTATCAGAAATACACAAAGACTTTTTTCCTAATGCACATATTTACTATACATTTTGCTTAAAAACTTAAATCTACTAGGAACAGATATTCGATATGTATGACAAAATATTTTAAAAACGGAATGACATACATTTTCAACTTTGAATAAATACATAATGTAGATACATATTAGTAAGCAAATACGTTAAAATTTAATCAATATTTCCAGAGAGTCAATCAGTTTTACAAAAAGATTAATAGTACAGGTTTTTTAGCTGACCACTGTATATTTTAGATCTAAGTAATTTCAAAGTCCTTCATGGTATCAATAAACGAAAAAAAAATTAGACCTCATTGAAAGTTAAAAAAAAAAGGTATTGAGAAAAACAACATTGTTTTTGTTATTATTATCCAAGTGTAAGAGTGTAAGTTTATTCACACCTCAAAATCACGAGTGGTCCCTTGACTCCCCAAAAGGGAAATGTCCTTTGGGAATCACAAAGCAGTGACGTCTTCCTTCTAGACCATGGCAGCCATAAAGACAGTGCCTTCCAGACAATATTTGGATAGTGGCAGAAAATGTGGATAGCACATTTCCCTTCCTCATCACAAAATCCACAGGAAGAACTCTAAGTTAACCCCAGTTTGTTCTTGTGGTATTGCAGTTCTGCAAGGCCTGTTTGGATTTCCACAAGTGTATTGACTTTCCTTCTGTCGAGGTGTTCTCAGTCTTTGCAATTTCTAGGGAGAGATGACGCCTTTGCTTCCCTAGAGCCTATCCTATCTCGCAGGTTATTGCTTGATTAGACTACCGCATGTACCAAATAGCGGATTCTAGACCGATGAGGTGTTGTGCACCTGCATTTGTATGGTTGCATCTCTTTATGCTGTTGTGGTCTGGACTACCTTGGTTTAAGTCGCCGATCTGTTGAAGCCTTAGTGACTGTTATCTAACAGATTTGATTTGGTATCTAGTGCATTTTTGCAATCAGTCGTGTTGTTATCCAACGCTGCCCAGGAAACATCGAGTAATAGCAATTAGTTCCGCCTGAAAAGGAGTTCCAAATTGACTCAAAGGTAGTACCCCTGTTTCGGTGGTTGTAAATACCGATTCCATTCCTTTGCGTGTTTCTAGTCTCATCGGTGGACCATTGGTCATCATTACATGGGTTGGAGAGTTTTCCTAATGAACTTGATGAGACCCATATCTCTACAGCTCTCTGTTTAAGCTGGAAAGGGCAGGCGACGCTAAAAATCACTCGGATTCCGTAGCATTTGCGCAGGCGCGAAATAATTTTATTATATCTATGATTTATTTCATTTTGTTCTACGCTATTATCTACAAAACCATACACACCATAAACACAAATATACCTCAATAACAGAAAAATAAAACACGATTAAGTTGTTCTACACTATTATTTACCAAACCAATTAAATCTAAGTTTTTGCTTTAAAAAAAGCAGATTAATCAAACATACTTAATAAATGATAAAAATAAGTCACAGGATTAACCGATTAACAATCAATATCAATTGCAAATGCTTATTATTCATACAAATACAAATTGAGCGGAAAAGACAATATCATAGATATAATAAAATTATTTCGCGCCTGCGCAAATGCTACGGATTACAGTGATTTTTAGCGTCGTCTTGGAAAGGACGGCTCTGCCCTACCAAACCACAGCAGCATTGGTCAGTCTGGCTTTAAGTACAGCAAACAAACCACATTATTACTAATGATCCAATTAACTTCTCTCTATCCCCCTTTTAAAAAATGCAAAAAATTCGCATTATAAATTTAGTATTTCCTGTTTATGTAAAAATCAAAATGGTGTGGTTAAGATAATAAATACATTTTGTAATACAAAATCTAGTGTGTTCTTTTTTTCATATGTTATTGTTAACTAGCTGTGCCCGCGACTTCGTCCGCGTGGAATTTAACAAAAAAATATTTTAAAAATTTTAAACGAATTTGTTGAGACACAACCGTTAGCAATAACCCGCTCGCGAGTTCTGAGCCCGCGCGACAGGCTGATTTTGTCATATTAAGTGGCGGGAGGTGCTTTTACACTTTTTGTCTGTCTGTCTGTTTGTTTGTTCCGGCTAATCTCTGAAACGGCTGGAGCGATTTTGACGGGACTTTCACTGGCAGATAGCTAATGTAATAAGGAGTAACTTAGGCTACTTTTATTTTAAAAATTAATAACAATAATTAATTTCTAAAATAAAAGTAGACTACTACAGAGATTAGCCGGAACAAACAAACAGACAGATAGATAAAAATTGTAAAAAATGTTATTTTGGTATATGTACAAACAGACACTCCAATTTTAGTTGTATGTATAGATATGTTTCACCAAACGAGTCCCGTAATTTCCAATATAATATTTGACAACCCGGCTGAACGAAAATAACGCTGCTTTCTTATTAGTTGCTTAGTTGTTTTACAAATTGGGTTCGAAATCCATATTTATCCATATCCATGTTGTTAGATAATAATTATTTTCAATGTCACTTACAATCTCAAATTTCACTTGGATTTTTTTTGACATAAAAAACCTCAACAATTGACAAAAAAAAAACACTTCACGTGAACTCTCAATTAAGATCTGTGATGATCAGTATCTGAGTCAGTAAGTCATATAATTAATTACATAATAACACCTGGAGCGTAGCTTTGAAGTTAGTAGAATTAAATAGAAGATTTTTTGCCAAAAACGATTTGAAGGCCAAGGTCGGTGTTTGCGTGTTCGAGTTACTAAATATATGCTTACTATATGTAATATGAGCTCACCTCTCTGTAATAACCCTTTATCCCTTTAATAGGTACGTTATTGGTCCAATATATTATATACAGGAGATTTCGTTCATCATGTTAAAAATTTATAGATAAAAATACTAAAACTCAAAGAAAATTGTTATGCACGTTTCAAGATTTTCCCCTGAAGGATTAAAAAATACAAATCCTTTTAAAAATATCTTAAAGACGTACCTTCTTTTCATAAACAACGAGGATTCGAAGTAGAATTTGCCACACTCTCTATACCGAATCTTTTGAAATCCAATAAGTAAAATTTTCATTTTTCTTTTCGCGTTTAGCAAAAAAAATTGATAAAAAAATACAATAAGTATATATGAAATAAAATCTAGACATTATGACAAACAGTGCAGCTTGTCTACAATTGATTAGAATAGCAGAGCTATTATCTTCAGGGCCGAATCATCGCAAAGATAAATGCGAGAAATGTCTTGGGGACGATTTTTTGAAAGATCGCTGCGCCTCATTATTTTCTCAAATTACTGGGGCACTTTTTTAGAATTCGCATCTCCATCTGGTACAGATAAAAAGTTTGTAAAAATTTTTATTTTAATTAAAAATGGGGGTCAAATTTTAAAACAAAAGCAATAAGGTCGTCAAGTGAAGCATCCTCTCCAAGGGAATGAGCCGAAATAATGTTACAGTAGTTGTATATTTATTTAAATGCGAAGTATATTAAAGAAATTATAGACTTTGAAATTGTTACGCTTAACAACGGTACGGAACCCTCGGCACGCGAGTTAAATTTGCATTTGTCCGGCTTTGTTTTTATAATCGCCCGTCTCTCATAAGCAAAGATTTATTAAAATCGTATATTTAATGACGGATTATATAACTTCATATTTTATAATTCATCTGTATTGTCGTGCTCTGAATTATTAATGACATTACTCATTTCGTAATTGGTCATGCATATTAAAATATGGAAAAGCAAAAAATATTACTTAATAATAACACAGGTGAGTATGGATCAGAAAACTAATACCAGAAATGTCATTTCCGAGGTATCTTTTACCATTGAAATAGAATCTGGACTCAGAACTACCTTTGCACATCAAGATTTCGAAATATATTAACCCCAAAATACAAATTTGGTTTGTTTAGTTTTAAGATTCGGATATGTTGATATTTTAATGCGCTAAAGCTTCGTAAAATAAAAAAAGATAATTTTTTTTTGTTTAATGCGCCATGTCACTGCTATCATTTTTGGAAACCCTTTCTTTTTCGAAAACACTATTATAGAGTTGAAAAAATATTCAAAAAAAAGTTAATCATCAGGTATAATAATTTGTCCCCAAAAAAGCTGTAGTATATTGAAATTTTGAATTTAGCATAATTGCTGTGATTTTGGGATTAATAAATTTCAAAATATTGATATTGAGGGCAATTCTAAGGCAAGATTATAATTTAGTGATAAAATGTACCTCAGAAATAACTACTCTTTTAATTGTTTTGATTTTTATTTCACATAATAAAGGTCACAAGAAGTGCTAAGACAATTTTGAACTCAAATTCGGACCCAGCATTGCATGTTATGTCAGAAATTATTATCAATTTGTTTTTATTCTTCCTAATCCCTGACCTTGTAATTATTGGAAAAAAAGATTATTTCAGATACTTACAAAGGAAAATATGATAAACGTAAATATTCGTGATGTTTCTAAAGAGCATTTCATGGAATCATCCCCATCAATCTCCAACAAATTCCAATGACACATTCAATTCAGCCCCATTGCCGCACTATTGATTTTTAACCCCTACTCTATTTCTACCCTGAAACTTGCTTATCCGGTAAATTTCCATTCATTTTTTGAACGTAAGTTCGTTAGCATTCAAATAAAAAGCATTTCTGGGAGTCACTTAGTAATCACTTATATTTGTAATTAAGTTAGTAATTATATCGCTCTTAAATGAAACAACAGCTATTGCATGTGCCCAACAAATTAAACAATATTCAAACTTAATCTAATAAATTTAAAATATTTTATTTTAATCCACAATTTGAATAATATTAGATACAGGAATTAATTTTAGCAAAGTGTTTCTTGAATTGGTAAGCATTAAACATATAATAAACTATCTGAATTTCATGTTGGGCTGTATTCAAAGCCATCTAAGACCATTCGACCAGACATAAACAAAATTAATTCTAAAACATATGTGATTGCAAGTGTCATTCATGCTTTCAGTTGTTTCAAAACAAAAAAATGCATCGCATTAAATAGCACTGGTTTTTAATATTTTTCTGTTAAAATTGTCACTTTTTTATGTATTGCAAAGTAAAACGTGAAAATCTGTGCTCTTAAAATTGCACCATTGCAAAATCGACGAATAAAAGAGGAAGGGGCAGTTCAAGAGACTCTATTGGTGTCAGGATCAACACTCGTCGTTATGTACAGCGGATTCTAAAACATTTTTCCATGGCCGCCTCCGAAAAAGCAAGCGATTGTGAACGGCAACCACAATTTTCCTTTCAGTGGGCAAACAAATGACCTACTTACGCATAATAATTTCCGAAGTTTTCTTTTAAAATTTACGTATAGGTTCTTGCTACATAATACTCTTTTAAAAAAAAAAAAGAAGTGGTAAATTGTTAATTAATTCTTAAAAATGTTATGACAGTAACAAACAAATGGATATCAGAAAGTCCTTTGTAATACCGTACGTTAAATAGTAGCATTAGTTATTTAAATGTTTTAATTTCATTGTTGCTATTCGTTTTTTAAAGCAACTAGGAAACCCAAAATTTTATCATAACTCTATATCCGTCAACCCGTATGTCACGTAATCGAGTTTTAGATGTATTTAGGTGATCAAATCTGAGAACTTTTTTGTATGTAGCTATTTCTTTTATGTAACTGTGCTAAAAGGCAATCACCCTTGTAGAACGTTAGTGTACTAACTCAGGTCTTCCTATCAATCCGAAGAAATCATTATGTTTATAAGGAAATGTAAGTGAGATGAAACCTTCAATTTTAAAGGCAGGAACTCCAAATACAATTGTCATGGAGTATCCTGGGGTAATTCTGGACAGCAAGTGTTCTGGAAGGACCACCTGGGCTTCCGGATGAAACGCCCACAGCCTACTTTTGGAAAACTAGAAAGGCTATTGGTAAAGACTGGGGAATTACAGCAGTGACCATGAGGTAGATTTTTGAGTAATTTTGAAACCCAGTCCGACCTACGTTGGGCTAGTTCGGTGGAGTTAGGATAAGGTACTACTACTACTACTATTGTAGCTCTGGGGAAGCTGCTTGCCATAGAACCTTTCAAAGTGATTCTTAAAGCGGTCGTAATAAGTCCCCTTTACAGGATCAACAACATCCACACAGAGAAGGGTGAGATGAAGCTCATTGAGCTTCCCAACGATATGATCATGGACGATATCCTCGAGATACCTCCTGACCTCAGAACGACCCTCCTTCGCATTAACAAAAATACAGGATTAACTCTCATTCTAAGGACGACTTTTCCTAGGGAAAACCTCCATTCCATGGAATGGGTTCCAAACCATTGTGGCATAAAGGGAAATGAGCTTGTAGACAACTTTACTAAAGAGGGTGCCCAGATACATCTCATTGATTCGGAACCAGCTGTTGGTATTGGTGGTAGCCTCACCAAACAAGAAATAAAGAGATGAGCCGTCCTTGAGCTATGCAGAGACTGGGACACAAAGCCAAGTTGCAAGCAGGCAAAAGTCTTCATCTTCACACCAAAATTCAGATCCTAGGAAGAACTAATTTTCATCCTCGGTAACTTTTGGGAAGCTTCCATTGTTGCGTAAGCGATTTTGGTCACTAATAGGGGAAAGCCAAGACATTAACCCGGGTTTATAAGGTCTGAATAAGGTTATACCGAAACAATAATATTAATAAATACTAAATTATCTTATAATGATTTAGAGCCTACAGGTGTCGTTTGTCCCATTCTTTACGAACCACCCTGTATATTATCTAACTAGTAGGTAGACACAATTAATAGAAAAAGACGAAAAAGCTGAATGACCTATTCATTTTTTTAACTTAATATTATTGAATTACCGATGCAAATTCAATTAAAAGTTAATTCTGTTTTATAACAGACACATACGAATCTGTTATACTCTTATCATTTTCATCTAGGTTTATGTAGGTAAATAACAGAATTGCATAAAAACGCGGAAATTCAAACATGATAAATACATCCTATGTAACTACATACATACTTATAAATATTGTATGTATAGGTATATAAAAGCAGGCGAGGAAAATAAAACGCGAGTCTGCTTGGCAACAGTTTTGTCGGTAATTATGGATATATGAGTTCATCCATACATACATCTACATACGTATAATAGCACAATAGGACATACACACACACACACAAGTCAGTGATAATTACGTGGTAATTTGTTTAACTTTAGTCGTAGCCATTTCAATAAGAAAACAAGGCGAAATACTGCTTTTGTTAACTAATACAAATTGTCTTTTTTCACTTGTTTATAGAAATAAATTACATTTGGGTTCGCTTTTTTAAGTGTATCCTGTATTAACGTCGGCCTCTATCGGAGAGTCGTGCTATTATACATAAGCCTAATAGATTTCTACAGTAAAAATGGTTACTTGTAATGGATTCTTTTTTAGATATCTGAAGATAATGTAGTAGTAGAAAAGATGTCACTAAAGCATTCTTAATTTCAAATTTAATATGATTATTTTAATATGTGCGTTTTCCGCTCGAAAAATAAGCTGGATAATAAAATAAAGGATAAGACTATTTTTGTAGATGTAGAGAATGAATTTTCCTTCAATAAAGTTCAGGAAAGCATATATATATAAAATTAAAATATAATAATCGATTGTTGAACTGGTCGGTTCCTTGTGAAACATTATTTTAATAATTGAAGGAATGAAACTCATTTTTAAATGATTCAAAATATTTTAATGACTTTCTCAAGAGTAACAGATTTAGTAAACTTCAGGTCATACTAGTCTTCTATATATATGTTTACAGTCAACAACCGGTATTCTGTGGGTATAATTTTCCAAAAATTTCAGGTACATACTCGTTGTTAAGAAATTGTTATTATTTATGCAATGTGTCGCTAATCCCGTGTTGTGTTTTTGATTTAAAATGAATTTTTTATGCTTATTTAGTCGAATTCCAAGATTGCTGCCAGTCTGGACAATATATGACGCATTGCAACTGTTACATGATAATTTGTAAATGCCTGCTTTTTGTAGCAGTTCTATTTTTTCTTTATTATTAACAAGAAAACTAGCTAAATTACATTTATTCACTGCTGTAGGGTTTATTCCTAATTTGTCTAAATTATTACAAATTTTATTAGTGGTGTTTCCACAATAATTTAGAAGATTAAAATTCTTTTTTACATTGCTATTTCCTGGTTTATAAAAAGTATCTATTAAAATCTTCTTTTGTTTATTTTTAATCATTTTATCAATTAGCCTTTCTTTGTATCCGTTGTTTCTTACAATATGTTTTAAGGTACTTACTTCTTTCTTAAAATTAATTTCATTTAATGGTATCATGAAAATTCTGTGTATTAGGCTATTGAATGTTGCTATTTTTATTCTGTAAGATTGGTTGGAGTTAAAAGGTATTATTGTGTCCGTACATATAACTTTTCTATAAATATTGAATTCTAATTGATTAGCGTGTTTGGTGATTTCTAGATCTAGAAAATTTAATTTATTATTGTTTTCTATTTCCATTGTAAACTGTATTTTACTACAAATTGAGTTGATTAATTTCAATAAGACAGTTAATTGTTCATTTGTACCCAGAGTCGTGAGTTGACACCTCTCGCATATCTTTCTCTAACTTACATCTTCTCATACTTCTTTTCTTCTCATTATTACCATTAACATACTATTTTTCTAACTTTCCCATCAGAGTACACATAATGAACGACTTCACATACCTTAGATTTTTTTACTAACAAAAACTTCAATATTACCAACTATTATTTAAACCATAAAATCAGACTTTGTAAAATACATGTAAATAGTAGTAGTAGTACCGTTAATATACATCATTTTAATCACGTTCATCACATCTTTTTTATCAACTTCATACACCAATCATTCACACAACGAGAAATCTACTTGCGTTATTAATTATCTTTATTTTCACTTATAGCACATATATTATTGTAAAAGTATTATTGTTTTTAAAGAAGTTTAAAGAATATTTTAAATATATTTGGTTTGTATGTTAAATGTTATTGTAAATGATTTTCAATCTTTAAAGTCCGTAAATTTCCGTTTAGCGCATGGGAAATTTAAATATGTCCCCGAATGTGCATTGTTGGTTGCATACTCAAAGTACATCATTTTATAGTACAGAGAATATTGCTTACGCTCAGTCCATATTATAATCACATCTCTGCAAAGACCAAAGACAGTTCCGATAAAAATTTGTGTTATCTCAAATTATATTTGGTTCAATTTGCATTCCATACTTTTATCTCTGCAAATTTGCTGCCTATTGAAGTGACGTATGAGCTTAGTGGTAGGGATGTCTGCGGGCCTGCAGATTCAGGATCGACATCCTGAAGCTGACAGAGAAAGAGACGCAACTTGTGTAAGAAGAATAGCGGTTACAATCAATGACATCACGTGACGTCATGAAAACATATTTTGTGATGTTTTGTTTAATTTGGACTTTTATTTTGTTAATTTGACCAAAACAGTGATGTGTAACAAGTATTTTGTAATTTTTTTTTGTTTTCAATTTTTATGGTATTGCTCTTTGTTGATCTACCAGATGCGTTCAGAAAGTTTCGAGCCTTGTTGAATTTACTAACCTTTTTTCTCGTGTAGAGTATCGATCTGGGAGTATCCACAAATGTGTATTTTGTTTTGTTATTTATTTGTTGCATTTTATTTTGATATTTATTTGTCCATTTATTTCGACGTTTATTTTGATATTTATTCGTTACATTTATTTACATATTTATTTGTGTGTTTATTTTGATATTTATTTATTTATTGCATTTTATTTTCATGTGAGGCCCGTATGGGACCTCAGTACTATCTGACATTGTCGGTTAACTAATACCATAATTCTTCAGTTTTAAATGATTGTTTACATGTGTCAGTGTATGTGGATCGTGCAGGGTAGATTTTCACAGAGTGATATTTTTGATTTATATAAATTTCATACTTTACGGATAGTACACATCCCTGATTTGTAGGGCTAAGATCGTGGGTTTCTCTGCCGTACTCTTTCCCCGCGTTAGCCCTAGGCTGAGTCTTTGATCTTAAAATTTAGACGAATAAGGATTTTAATTCCTTCTTTTTTGAATATGTTATATTTTCGTCTAGAAGTCCATCAGAATCAACAGTGTAATTCAATGCCGGTAGAGGTATTAGCCCTCGGAGTAGTTATTTCTGTTGATTCCATATTAATATTTATATTTATTATTTATTTGTTTAATGCGATTTTCAATTTTATTTGATAAATTACCTAAATATGTGAAACAAACAAATTGCTTATGTTTATTTTTTATTATGGGAAAAATACAATTTAAAGTTTTTTGGATTAGTTTTTTATTTAATATATTGCTTACGATATTACCCGATAGGTCGAAACCGGTCGTGGATGTGGCTTTCGGTTCGTTGTGCCTACTTGGTAGGACGCGTTTAAAATGTGAGATCTTTGATCTTAAAATTTAGACGAATAAGGATTTTAATTCCTTCTTTTTTGAATATGAAATAAATAATAGTTGTATATCTTTTAAAACTAATAACACACTCGGTAGATTTATTCTTAATAATAAATGTAAAACGCCTAAAGGGGGTATTCTCTTTGTGATTTTTAATTAGACCGTAAAGTTTTGGTGGAGACGGATTCATACAAATTAATTTATATTTCTCAAAATCGTTAAACAGATTTTTACTACTTAATATAAATTGTCTTGTTTTTGATTGAAAAGATTGTGTTGGGTCTCTCTTTCACACAAACTTTCAGCATATAAATCTATGATACACAGAGCGTTTTCAGTCCCCCTTTCAAACGAAAAATTAAAACATGAACTAAACATCATTCTAACAATTGCAAAAAATAATGGTTTTGATCCAAGAACAATTCAAAATTTAATACGTAAAAAACAATTTAAAATAGCATGCCAGTCTATATACCCATACATAAAAAACAAAGAATGCAAATACATATCTTTAACGTAGTTTGATATTTCAATAAAAATCGCTAATGTGCTATCTGCAAACAACCTAATAGTTCGTTTTAAGACAAACACATATTTAAAACACATACCTGTTAATTCAAAAGATAAAACTGAAAATTTTGAAAAAACTGGAGTCTATAAGATAGAATGTACAGAATGTGATTCTTTTTACTTAGGCCAAACTGAAAGGTCATTTAGAACTCGTTATAACGAACATTTTAGATCATTTAGATTAGGAAAAGATAATTCCAATTTTGGAAACCGTGTTTTAGAAACAGGCCATCAGTTTCCTACTATAGAAAATATTTAAATTATTCATAATCTAAATAAAGGCTTTAAACTTAATATTTTAGAATCCTTAGAAGTATATAAAGCATCAAAAATTTCGGAAAATAACGACCAGGTATTTTTGTACCACTCAGTACTATTCAGTACATTTAATAATTGATGGTATTTCCAAAAAATATATATAAACACTACTGTACATCTGTTTATATTCATTCAATTTGAATTATTTGTTTGACAATAACAAGCTATTTGTCGAAACTATAGTCAAAAGGATTTGTAAATAAAAAAGTGATAATAAACAAAGTAGTGTTTATTCATTTATCGTTAAGATGAATTTTCATAAAGTAACGTCTGTTTCAATCCAATTTTTAAACTGTTTAAAAGTTGTTTGTATTGGTATAGATATGTTGATGACGTGATGGTTTACATAACTTGTTCCCCCTTCCTAGTTGCAGTTCAAATCCATATTAATATAAATGAGATGAATTACACTGAGCCACCCTTAATCGCTCAGCCCTAGTCTCGCTTTTTAACGCGAGTGCCCACCCTTCACATCAAAGGTGGGCCACCGACTATTCGAACCCCCCCTCCATCGCTCTCGTCCCTTCCCCCCACAACTCTGCCTTTTCCTCAATCCACTTCCCTATCCCTATCTCTCCGCATCTACCCTGGGGATGTTAAAACCTTTAAGTTGTTAATCCCCACTCGAGGTGGGTTTTTAGTCATAAGAATCTGACACTACCCCCCTTCAGGGGGTGCTTATGTAAAGTTTTTCCACCTCGAGTTAAATCTAAACAAAAAAAATCGTAAAATTAAGTATTTGTCTACTTCTGATTAAGCTACAGTGTAGCGAAACATATGTTAAGTGTAATAATAAATTAGTGAAAATTAAAAATGTGTATTTTTTCAACGTTCACTATTAATTTTCATAAAGAGAACCAAGTTACAATTAAACCTTTGCAATTTTTTTCATTTGAAGATTAAAATTAATTATTATTGATTTTAATTTATTTTTTAGGAATGTTTGTATTATTTTGCCAGGACAGCTTAATGTAAAATAAAAGTCAGCATTTAATAACAATAAAAGTATGCTAATAAATTGTCAGATATAAGAGCGATCTTATGACGATATTGAAGAGGGTCGTTTTTTACTCTTTCGAGTTAATCCTACTATGTAATTTAATGTCACATTCAGAATCAGCGTTATTATATTGATTTCACCTTTCGATTATTTTCCAATGCCATGACACACATGTGGGAATATTTCTGGAACAAAAACCCTTATCAGTTATTAAAAAAAAACTTTTGTGTTTCATCCCCACCAGCTACCTGTGCTGGCGGGCTAGTGTACTGTAGTGCAAAACTGGAAGGTAGGGTGTAACGCCCTCTTTAACCTCCTTTCAGGAATTGTGGGAATGGGTGGGTGGTGTGGTTAGGGAAAGAAAGATGAGACGGACGAAATGAAGACAGAAGAGAAGTGAAAGATTATCTGTGAAATATTACTGCCCCAGCATTTGCCTAAATGATCCAAAGAAACCACAGAAAACTTGGATCAGAGCAGCCAGACCCGGGTTCGAACCGGTGACCTCCCGAATGCTAAGGAATGATCTAGAGCACTGGACCACGCCGCTCGGTGTTGTAGAACTGAAATTGTGTTAAATAGTTAAGTTTTATTGAGAGAGTTAAATAAACGAGTTTTGAAGCACACGTAACAATATTATCCGACTATTTTTGTTGTTAACTCTGCATGAACTTTATCGTAAACAGTTGAATAATTTTAAACATAAAAAGAGATAATAACATGTGTATTTTATATCTTCTATTACAAATAAATATCTCAACAAATATTAACTGTTACTATAGAGTTGAATCCCTTCAATGTGATAAAAATGATACTTCAGTTGTTTTTATTTCGAAGTAAATGAACGTTTTAATTTTAAGACAACCGAAATTAAAAACAATATTATTGCTTGGAAGAAAAGGATTGACAAAACCCTTATTTTGGATTCTTTGATTTTCTCATTTTATAAATAATTCAATCGAGGAAGCTTTTAATTGTTGTAACTCCATATTCTCAAAAAAAAATTAAAATATTTTCAAAAAATATACATTTTGTAACTTAAAACTTGGTATTTTATTTGTATTTGTTATAAATAATTAATTGTTCTTTTTAAGAACTGATATCGTCCAAACAAATACATATTAAGTATTGCACTGCCTCATTTTTTTTTAGAAAATAATGATAATTGAGACACTATCTAAAAGATAAGGTTTGATAATTTTTGTACGTCACCAGTAACATTCTGGAGGTGTTTCAGTCAGTATCGATAAGGGATCCTAATATAGACAACATGATGAAACTGTATCCTATGCACAGGATGAGTGGGTTCGTGTTTTTGTGGACTCTCATTTGGTAAATACCTTTTTAATTATTTATAGGTTAATTTAAATATTTTTACGAATATAGTAATTATTGAAATTAATGGAAATTCCATACAGCAGTGTACAAATTGTCAAAATGTGTTCAATAATTTCATTAGGTACACACGTTAAATATAAATATAAGACGAAAAATTCTCATTCAGTTTTAAAAAAGTTTTCAAGTCCACCTGTTTTTTATAAAGAAAATTGTAAACGTTTAAGAAGTAATCCAATATTTGAAAAATTCCCGTGTAACCATTGTCTTACAATAACCTATAATCAAACTTAGTTAATCGTAAACACGTGTATTATCTTTTATCTCTTTCTCGACTGAATAATTCAAAGCAATTATAATTAAAACTTATGTTATAGTTTTACATTTGTATTTTATTTAATTGCGAAATTTTAGTTAATGGATTGACGCCATTTTTTAACTTGCACGGTCCGGCACAATGGTATAATATATGTATAATCAAACTTAGTTAGTTAATCGTTGTAAACACCTGCATTATCTTTTATCTCTTTCTTGTTCCGAATAATTCAAGGAAATTTCAGTGTAAACTCTATATAACGAACTGAATGGACTGTTCATTTTTTGGCGTAATAGAGAGTTGTCGTTAAATGGAGAGAAAAAAAATTAATATTATTTTAGTATTCTAATATTTATTTACGAATGTAGTGCAAATTTTTCAAAGGAGAAAAAATAAAACTCATACATACGTCATCACTCGTAGAACTGCTCTGCTGGTACAAATTCCAGCATGACGAAAAGAGTGTTGAATAGTTGCTGCTGCCATTTCTTCACAGGTTTTTGACAAAAAAGTTACTGCATCTAGCATTTTAATAGAAGTTTGAAACTCTTAATCACGCTTTAATCCATTGGTTGTAACACACTTGTGTTTGGTCGAGAAAACGCCAACTCTATGTTTTGTAGGTTAGATACAAGAGGGTGAACAAGGCAGTTAGTTCTTGACAAGAAACATGATTTTTCATATCTTTAACTTTGCATCCCATCTCCGCAATATTTCTTAAAAAAAATTATTTGTCATCCAGGTTGATTTACTAGCTTTATAGATCACTGGCAATTGCTTGATGTTTTTAAAACAACGCGATTTTTTTATTTGCCTATTACCATCAGCTTCTTTTTCTCTGTGCCATTCATATTAGCAGCTACAAGCACTGTAATACGTTCTTTGGAGAGATTTCCTCTTACACAATTTTCTCCTTTAAATTTCAATGTTTCTTCCTTCTAATGATTTGAAAGCGATTAAGCCTAGTTCTTCGGCAGACTTTTCTGCCTTAGCTTTCATGATCGGCTCCGAGACAGGCACATTATTCTGGCGCTGTCTGTAAAACCATGGTAGCATAGTCAATTGTTTCAACCATTACTATATGGAAATTGGGATTCATAATGAATGAATTAAATATCGAATATTAACGAAACAAAATTTCCACTAAACCAATTATTCTCTTAACTACTGTTTTACCCTACAAGCGCATCTTCTTTAATTTCTTAGCAGAATTTCGATCCTCCTCTGCTTGCAGGATTTCTTCATTGTTTTTCCATATTGTAGACACGGTAAAGCGGCTGAATCCAAAGCACCTTCCAACATCATTTCTCCCGCCTCAATTAAGCGCATTAATAAAAGTTTTTCGTCAATACACAAAGATTTTCTTTTATTCGCCATGTTCACAGTTTGAAAATTTATAAGCAACTATTATTAAATTATTATTAACAAATTATTATAACATATAACAACCTAACGATAGCCTAGTGACCGTGGTAAACATATATAAGATAATAAAGCAATAACACAACACACACACAATTGACTGATCAATCATGTGACCCAGAGACGAGGGTATTTATTTATTGAGAGAAATTACTAGAAAACAATCGAATTTATTTCGACCGATTTCCAAAGTAAACGACTTGTTATGACAACAGAATATTCTCGAGCATCTATCGATTTTTCTCATGAAACGTGCCGCCTTCCGGGGTGAGTCAGCGCTAATCGATACACCGCACACACGTACACGTTCGTTACATTACATTATTGTTTTACATTTGTATTTTATTTTATTGCCAAATTTTAGTGACGACATTTAATTACATCATTGTTGTATACGTGTGTTTTGTCAATAAAACGTTAAAACCATTAATAGCCCAATTTGATTCGTCAATCGTCTCGAAATATAAATTAGTTAATTTTTCTTTTAGCTTTTTCTTTTGTTACATAGTATTGCGTTAATTTTTTTAAATTTAAAGTTTTAAAATTAGTGTTCCCCAATCAAGTTTTTTATAACATTTGTGACGCTACATACATTGGACAATCAGGCAGGCTATCGGTAAACCCATTTCAGAACATGATGTGGCTATAAGAAACATAAAATGTAACTCCAGTGGGATAGCTGAACATTGTATTGAATTAGGTCATTCTCTAGATGTAAATAATGTCAAACTTCTACATTCAAACATTCCCTAATCAAGAAAATTGTCTCTTTTAGAAAATTATGAAATTAAGAAAGCTATATTAAATAACCTTAACTTAGTTAACAATCAATTAGAACTAACCACCTATAACTCCCCCCTTCTTCTTTTCAATTTGTAATTACTTAAATAGTAGCGAGTAGTTCTTAATTTTAGACCGAGCGGCGTGGTCTAGTGCTCTAAATCATTTCTCAGCATTCGGGGAGGTTACCGGTTCGAACCCAGGTCCGGCTGCTCTGATCCAAGTTTGCTGTGGTTTCCTTGGATGGTTTAGGTAAATGCTGGGGCAGTAATATTCCACAGATAATCTTTCACTTCTCTTCTGTCTTCATTTCGTCCGTCTCATCTTTCTCTCCCTAACCACACCACACCACCCACCCATTCCCACGATTCTTGAAAGGAGGCTGAAGAGGGCCTTACGCCCTACCCTCCGGCTTTGCACCGCAGTGTGGGTCGGAGGGACTGCTCGCCCACCAGCACGAGTAGCTGGTGAGAATAAAACAAAAAAAAATTTTTTTTTGAAGTTTTTTTCTTAATTTTAGTAATCATTTGTATTTCTCTTGTAAATGGCTTTTAAACAAATTTGTGGAGTTGATAAATAAACTAGTGAAACTTGTCCTTTTATTTTCTTTCTTATGCTTCGTAAAAATGCAGTTTTACAAAATATGCATCACTCCTACCTTAAATTTCATTAAATGACTAAACCAAATAAAAAAATTAAACTAAATCAAATGCTAAAAGTCCAAAGCTAAAGAGGTAAGCAGATTGAGTTGGAATTCCTACATTGTAATTAATAGCAAGTGCTTAAACAATCACCACTTATTATAATAGTTTTCTCATATATTATGTTTATCTATAACATACAATCTTATCATTTTTTTGAATTTACACAAACTTCTATATTTAATTTGCCATGGGAGGTTATTGTAATCTATTAAGCCTTGATAAAATATGCTATTCTGTGCAAACGTTGATATTATAAAATGAACATAAACATTTAGGATTTCCTTTGCATGTTTATAATTTGTACAGGCTTCATCTTCGCTCTTTATAATTTTCGCTGCTTTTCTTTTATAACAATTTCAGTATTTCTTCATTTATTATTTCATTGTTTTAATATTATTTTGTAAGATCATAGTTTCTATCAATATTTCTGTTAATTTTTTATCAATATTCGTTATTTTTAATCTGGGGTTCTTCTTTTCTGGTCCATATATTTCATAATCCTTATTAAATTTGTCTTTTAAGTTGCTTGTTATATCTTTTATGTCTTCTTTTTTAACAGCTTATTGCAATTCGTCCATCACCAACAAATTTTCTGTCTCTGGAGTGTTCTTTACTGCTTTATTATAGTATCTTTCAAATAAAAACGGTTATTGCACATTTATATTGTTATGTTGTTTTAGTTGCTCCATGACTGTCATCATTGATGGTCATTTCTTGGTTATGATTTTGCAACTCTTGTATATGTTACGGGTAAAGTTAGATATGCGAGTTAACCTAGGTTTACCCGGTTAAACTGCGTAATACCCAAGACTCTTGGGTAAAGTCCAAAATATATTTGGAATTGTACACGTTTCGGGCTTTACCCAGGTAAACCGCGTTTTATCCGCTTTCGCTTGGTTAAAGTTGGATGTACCATAAATGACTCATATAACTCAAGATGTTATTAAGCTATATCTGTGCTTGTGTGAAGGTTGTCAAAAAAACTGAAATCTGTCAAAAAAGTACTTGGGTTAGGTTAGGTTAGGTAAAGCTATTGGAAATCTTTGCAACTCGAAATGTCACAGCAGTTTGTCTTGTTTGAACAAATAAGTATTCGTGAGCAGATTACCTTTAAGAGAATACAGTTTTAGAATCTAAGTTTTATTTGTAAAATCTGTTTTTTTGAATTAAATATGTTTTTCAAACATTAATGGCCTTGTAATTTATGGTACATCCAACGTTAACCAAGCGAAAGCGGATGAAACGCGGTTTATCCAGGTAAAGCCCGAAACGTGTACAATTCCAAATATATTTTGGACTTTACCCAAGAGTCTTGGGTATTACGCAGTTTACCCGGGTAAACCTAGGTTTACTCGCTTATCTAACTTTACTCGTAACAGATACATAAATGATTGTTCTTTATTACAATGGCAACCATCTTATCTTTGACACAGCCAAATTTTGACATTCCGTATGGATATATTCTTTACATATGTTAGATCACATTGACAATAGTCCTCTTCAATATTACCATTTTGCATCCAAACATATTATCTCATTTCTCTACATAAGTTTTAGATTTATTTCCATAGTCTTGATACCCTTCAGATAGCTCAAGATCGTTGAAAAGCACGTTCGCATATGTCTTGCTAAAATTCGCGATAGGGTTACACCCAACGTCAGTATTTCTGGGTATTTCTCGCACATGACAATTTCTTGAACTCAACGGACCCCTGGACCTTCTCTTCATGCAGAATCCTCGACGGCTTAGCGGAATTACTTAATCTCTTATATAATTATTGACCCTGATTCTTCATAGGACCCCACATAGTGCTTATTTGCATCTTCAACAACTAGAACTTTGTCACGATCCACATTCGTTGTGATTTCGTTCAAGGTAAATTTCGTTGAATGTTTAACAATGAATATAAAGACATTTTGAATAACGTTTCCGTGTTTAGTAATGTAGTGTATCTTACCCAGGTCTATTTGATTGTCACATAACTCACCTACGTTGTTTATAGGAATCAGATGTTGTCGGTTCGATACACTGGCTATTAACGTAACTTAGAAGGGTTGTTTATAGTTGTTAAATGAAAGACAACAAATATGTGACATCCTAACTTTATTATGAATGAAATGATAAAATACTAGGGAAATCCCAGTAATATTAAATTTTAAACAAAACAAATACGATTGCCAGACTTAGCCATGGGCTAGCGCGAGGAAGGAGTATGGCAGAGAAACTCACGATCAGCCCTACAAATTAGAGAGGTGTATCATCCGTAAAGTATGAAATGTATATAAATTAAAAATATCATTCTGTGAAAATCTACCTTGCACGATCCACATACACAGACACATGCAAATAATCATTTAAAACTGAAGAATGTTGGTATTAGCTAGTAGACGATGTAAAAATTAAAAAAATAAAGGTACTGAGGTCCCATACGGGAGGCAACCCAGTTGAGATTTTAGAGCACAATCTGGGTCACACATAAAAATAAAATGCAATAAATAAATACCAAAATAAACACACAAATACATATGTAAATAAATGCGAGGAATAAATATCAAAATCAAATGCAACAAATAAATATCAAAATAAAATACACACACATTTGTGAATACTCTCAGATCAATACTCTACACGAGAGAAAATGTTACTAAATTAAACAAAGCTCAAAACTTTCTGAACGGTGCGTTCAAAGGGCAAAATCATAAAAATTAAAAACAAAGAAAAATCACAAAATAATTGTTAAACATCACCGTTTTGGTCAAATTATTAAAATAAAAGTCCAAATTAAACAAAACATCACAAAATATGCAAGATACAAATTATTGTGTCATTATAAAATGGAAATGAAAATTGACAACATTTGTGTAAATTTTATAACAGTGAATACAACATAATAAATATTAGGACAAATACATGCAAATAGAATAGTTTATTACCTGTGAATGCAACTTGAAAAACACACAAAAATAGAAATAAAAAATACAAAGAACCAACAAACGCGACACTTCACTACACTCTCAACACACAGAATCCATACGACCCTCTACTACCACCAAGAACGCGACGCTGAGCCAGGGTAAAATTCCCGACCTCTTGAGCGACATCTCCATCATCTAGAATTTTTATCGTTCGTTCGCGTCTAAGACAACTAAACAATTCCTGATTTATGAGTAGTAGGTAATAATTTAGGGAAGTGAGAAATTATTGAAACAGGCGATAGAGAACGACAGACCCTGGTTATTACAGTAAATTAACCCGAATCTGTTTTAGAATAAATGAAAAAATAATATTATTTTCTAAACTATAAGCACTATATGACAATAGTAATTTTTTTCCGTAGGATCTGTGTCGATTCAAAGCCCCAGAACATGGAATGTCTTGAAAATCCACAAAGTTCCAACTGCATGGCATTAGGAGGCTCTTCTTCAAAATCCGTCGATGTTTTGGAAATTTTTCAAGCAAATATGGAGACACTTTCCACTTCATACTTTTTACAAATGGGATACCAAAATGTATCCCAAATAAAGTTAAGAAGTAGTCATGTGAAAAATATCGAAGAGGACGCGTTTGCAGGTCTAAATCTTCTTAGAAGACTCGACTTATGCAATAATTCATTAGAAACACTCACAAATGCTGGCTTTAGAGGACTCGAACTACTCGAAATGCTTGTATTGACGTTCAATAAAATCAACAAAATAGAAGAAGGAACGTTTAAAAATTTAGCAAGCTTGATTTACTTGAATATCCGAAACAATCATTTGTCTGTTATACCAGACGAAATACAAGAGCTAAGCAATCTCACCTATTTAGATATGTCACATAATGATTTTAGTAATACGGACGTCATAATAAAATCAACTTCGCTTAATTTTCTCATACTGAGTTCTAATAAAATTGTGACTTTGACAAAGGACAGCTTCAAGGGATGTCCGCAACTTCGTTTACTGGACATATCCAAAAATTGCCTCGTCACATTGCCTTACCTTCTTCTTAGTCCTCTCTCAGTTCTTGTCGTTCTTGACGTGAGCGATAACCGACTCTATAATGAATTTCCGAACATCTATAAACCAGAAAATCTGACCAGAATCATAACATACGTAAACGAAACTAAAACCAAAAATTATTGCTCAGAACTATTAAACAATGAATTCTCGAAGAATGTAGATACGAATTATGGATGGGTGATTAAAAATAGATGGGTGTTAATATGTATAATACTAAATTATATTATTATCATGTGCTGTATCTTAATACCTATTTGTTATTATATTAAAAGAAAAGTAAGTAATAGTACCTATGTAAACATTACAGCAGAAAATCGCACCTTCAATTATCAGAATATTTAATCAACAATAAAGATCAAACAGAATAAATGAATAAATGTTGGGTTATAAATTAAATTGTAATACGTGTAAAGCCGTACACTTAGGTCAAACAGGCAGCACATTGACGAATAGACTTAACGAACATGTAAAAAACTATCCAGGAAATTCCACATTGATGAATCATATATCTAGTAAAATAGTAAAAAAAAACATGAATTCAATACTACTGAGAAATTTTAAATTTTGCATTATCTAGGTAAAAGTAAAAAACTTAATATTTTGGAATTTTTTGAAACGAAAAAACACAACAAAGAAAATAGCGAATTATTATTAAACGAAATTGAAAATGTATATGAGTATATGTATTTTAAACAAAATTATGTAATACTTCCCCTTCCACAATACTTTAGACTAATTTTAAGTTATATAACTTAGTTATATGTCTTTTAAAATAAATACGTTTTTCTTTTTTCTATTTGTAAAAAAAAAAATGTTTTTCCATAAAGTAACGGCTGAAACAATCAATCCAATATTTAAACATATTTTAAGTTTTCTCACGAATGTATACCTTTAGCGGTACTATTGACGTGTTTTTGGAATATTGTACTTATTTTATGTCGGGATATCCAAGAAGTGACAGGTCATAGATATGTTAGACGATTTTAAGTATTGAACGCAATTATATTTATTATAAGATGCCATTTTAAACATCTATTTCTAATATTAAAATTGTAAAAATGGTCGTATTTATTGCATATGAACCATTGGTTTAAAAACTGAAGAACCAAAGAGTCACTTAAAAATGTTCAAAATTAGACTTTATTGTAAATAGAAATAGAAAGAGCAAATAATATAGGGGTACAATAAAATTCTACACTTAATAAAAAAAACTATTATACTTTTCACCCCTCATTTTATATTAAATACAGCCGACATTTAACTGATAATTGATAAATACTCTGAAAAATCGTAATAACAATCAAAAGGGTCGTCTTCAAAGTTTGCGTGGGTAATCATGTGCCTCAAGAATTTTGCTCTTTATTATATTATTTAACCAATTTGCTGCAGTAATTACTTTTTTTATATGTATCTTATTGTTTTATGTTATTTACAAATAGTTTCAGACATTTATTATTGTTACCTGTTTTTAGTAGGGTTGCATGGCAATAATAAGTGGTAAGACAGTTATGTATTGTTATGTTCGGGACGATTATTAAAGAATTAATACTCCACGTCTTGTTAATTCAACGCGTAGCAAGGATCCTGAGTAAATGCCTGTGATTTCACATGTAGGTATATTAAATTATTTTAAGTAAACAAACAACCAGTTTTATTTAGCATCTTCAAACTATTCTAATGTCAGTAATAACATTAGAAGTTTTTTACAATTGTTAGATGTAATGGTTTGTCTATTCGGGTGCGTTAGTGGTGACGTGGCGGGTTACATCGTTCGTCGCGTCGTGTGGGGTGCGGAACGCATTGTCGGTATTATTAAGTACATTCATGTTTTGTTCTTTGTTTTATCTTTTATATTCTTTATCCATTGCTGACTCTTGTATAATCATCGTATCTATGTTTGTACTTATTTGTTTCATTTAATATACGTAAAAGCACAACAACAATAAATATATATGAATGTAATCAAACATACTGTAAATATTTTGACTAAAAAAATATAATTATGTTTGCTAAATGTTGATACAATAAATACATTAATATTTTTAATTATTGACAATCGACAATCACAATTTAATAATTCCCCACAAGTTGACGCTTAAACATTTTTGAATAAGAATTTATTTTAATTAATTTTATGTTGACGTCAACGTTCAGCGCATGCGCACTGAGTACCTACATCTCTTTCCTATGCACTGATGCCATTACAGTCTGATTCGCCCTTGTTTACGTTGTTTACTGAGTTTTTAAGATGCCTCCGATAATCGTGAGTCCCGCCGACTGTGAAGTCCGAGCTGTTATACGATTCCTTAGTGTTAAAGGACTAAAACCGATTGATATTCATCGTAAGATTTTAGATCTGTGCAGTTTACGGACAAAACATTATGAGTGATGAATGGTAATTAATATGTGCCGTGCAATCCAGAACAAAAGACGTAGCAAGTTGAGCAAGGGTATCGTTTTGCTGCATGACAATGCCCGTCCGCATGTGGCTAAACGAACCAAAGATCTCATCACATCTTTTCACTGGGAAACTCTAGATCATCCTCCGTACAGCTTTTATTTGGCGCCCAGTGACTACCATTTGTTCCTGCACTTGATGGAACATCTGGGCGGTCAGCGTCTTCAAGACGATGGCGAAGTCAAAACAGTTATGATGCAGTAGTTAACAGTTAACAAGTCAGGCGGCAGAGTTCTATGAGAAATGTATTCAAAAACTGGTCAAACGTTATGACAAGTGCCTCAATATTGAAGGAATTTGTGTAGAAAAGTATATTAAGGTACAGGCTTTCATGTACTTACTTAAAAAACACGCATCGTAATTACGCAAGTGTTATTTAATGGAACTTGAATTTTTAAATTTGCATTAGTTAAACAAAAACTAATGGATTTGTACTAAACGTAAACTATTTTATCAGAATTACTGTTTTTACGAAATGAATCATAAAAAACGTCTGCGGTTAGTAATGAAATGAAACGCGCAAGTTAGAAATATCTTTTCCTGTTCTTAATATGTTCTGAGTAAACATAGACAACACTTCACTCCTGAGTACTGCATCGACATATAAAAAATAACGTGTGAGAGGTAAGCCACATTTAATTTTTATGTATTTATAACAATAATATTTTCAAATCGTTTAATCAGATTAAAATATGTATAAATAAAGGAAAATAAAGGATTATATGTAAGGTACGAAATATAAATAGAAATGATTATATCAAAATTATATTCAATAATTATCATCTTTGTATTTGCTTTTCCTTGAATCTCATATTTAATGTCGCAAAGGCTGGCGACTAGCATCCCTACATGTTTTGTTTATGTTGTCTAAGGTGACGAAAGACATAGGAAGGAACAGAAAGATGCGAGGGCAACATTCTTCTAATATACAGTATGTGTATTGACGTCGTGCACGACGGCAGTGGCGAGTTTTGCTAGCGATGCAATGCGTATGCTTTTGCGAGCGTAGAGATGCGATGCGTATGCTTTTGCGAGCGTAGCGATGCGATGCGTAGCCTTTTGCGAGCGTAGCGATGCGATGCGTTGCGTTGTAGTTGCATTTATTATGCGTAGATAATTTGTGTAGTAAATTATTGGTTTACTAATGTGATCACTGGTTATATATATGTTTGGTATATATGTATTATTTATATTGTGCACTACTCGAGAAAGATCTGATTGTGTTAACACGTTATCATTGGCCATTGTGTTTATGAGAGCTCGTTGTTGAATTGTGGCTAAAGTGCCACGACTGTCTGTCACCCTAGTATTGTACAGGAGAGACACAGATATCTCCGGTGATGCCTATAGTTCGGTAACTTGCCTTGCGTGGGGTGGGCATGGTGCTATAGCGACACGGGGTTAGGTTTGACCTACCCTGTTGGTCTCCAGTATAGGTGTTATCCCGATAATGTGGATATCACGTCTGGAGGCGCGGGAGCGCAAACTCATGATTTCAGGTATTTAATACGATTTGCTGATTGACGGATTCTGCTAGACTGGTGAAGATTAATTCGCAAATGATCCAGAGAGGCAGGGGTTCCGAAGGAACCCCGGTGAGTACCTAATTACTTTATGATCTTGTCAACAGATCGGTAAGTGTTTTTATTATTTCATGTGATAACTTCCTATGAGCGAGAACGCCTGTTTGTTGTCATCTCACTTTCACACAGTCGCCAGCCAGCCAAATATATTTATACTTATTCACGCACGCCTTCATCTCCCGTCTAAGTAACTAATTAATTATGTTTACTATTTCTAATTATTGGTGAGTAAAATTATCTTGATTATTCTTATTGATTTAAATGTTCCTTAAAAATTAACCAATCTGACATCAAATCAAATTAACTAATTAATGAATTAATTTAAATAAAAAAAAAAATCCCCCGCCTTATATATATTATATCTTGCTGATCCAGTGCAAATAAGATCCGTAATGTATTATTAGGCCACTCTAAATAGATTTTTTTTATGTTAAAATTTTTAACAACAATATAAGTACACTACCATGTAAAATAGATTTTAAGGAGTAAAATATCGTAAATGTTGTCAGTTTTTTTTAAACATTGTTTCAACATTGCAGTTTGCAATTTTGTCTCGTTTTTCACACATATCTCGACAACCATCGACAATAATCGACAAGAGGACAATAATCGTAATGCTCCATGAGACAATGTGTAGAGAATTTCAAGAACCTTAAAATAAAACTTGATACGTCTCGATCGGAACCATTTTTACTGATAACAACGTGAAAACCTCTGAAGTAGGGTAATTTTTCAAAAATTCATAACTTTACTAATTTAACAATTCTAGCATCGGCCGTCCGGGAAAAATAGTAATTATTGTGCACAAGAATTGAGTAATACAAGTAATTTTGTACTATATCTTTCCCGATCATATGGAGACAGCATTTGATCCTATAGCGTGATCCTAAAATAGGAAATAATTGTGGTTCGGCTTTCTTGCTCTAACGCAGACTGACTCTTTCTACACCCGGGAAAACGGGATGAAAAAGCTACCAATGCGTTGGGAAAAATGTATATACAAACAAGGGGGATATGTCGAAGAATAGAGAAATTTGGGTATTTGTGAAACTTTTCAAAATAAATATTTGATGAACGAAGGCTCGTTTATATTTGATCCATCCTCGTAGTATTATATGTTGTCTCCATGTTTTCGTATAAATGTATTGAAATTAACCTTCACTAAAAAATTCTCCAAAATATTTCATTATTTATTATTATTCGTTCGTTATAAACTTGCGATGTTATCTTCATCAGTAATTTCGTGAGAAACATACTTGATCGCTCTATGCAATCTACTTTGGAATTGATCAAAATAAAGTCGGAGGGTGGGGTTAATTGCATCCATCCGTCCCCCTATATTCCTGTATGTCGGATGTAAAAAAACTAGGAAAAAAGTACAATTTTTAAGTTGCTGGTAAAGTAGAAAATATTGTTAGACAACCAATTCCTAATTGTCTAATTGTTTTTGATTATGAACTGTTTTCGGGCTACATTGCCCTGTGCCATAATTTTTGTTATACATCACAGATAATATCTTCAGTGGTTTAACATTTAAGTGCTTAACGCCGGTTGTGAAAGTTATTGATCTCGTTTAAAGACTATTAAAATTGATAAAACTATTGGGATTGAGAATAAAACAATTCCTAGAATTTCTAGAATAGTTGAGTTTAGTAAAATGATTTTACAGCAAAAATATGAAGGACAATTTTCGATTCCATTATAAGTAGTTGTTATCAATAAAAAAAAATCAATGAAAATTGATAAGTAAAGCGTGAATGAACCAAGATTTACATACTTCTTTACTATCATTTATTTATTTATCGTTTATATTTAGCTAATGGGAAAGAAAATAATTAAAAGTTCTTAATGATAGTATTTTTGCTTGTCAGTACTTATATGTTAAGTATGTAGTCCATATTGTTTTTATTCCTTACTTTTTATTAATTTATCCAACGTCATCATTCTTTATCAGTAGATATCTAGTACGTTTATAATCGATAAAACAATCGCCTGATTCGATTCAGCCTATAAAATTTCACTTTCCAAGCACAGAATCGATTAAATATTGCTAAAGCAGGTTTTTCCCTTTAAATGGTATGACTTGCCTAACAATAAATACTAACAGTTAAATTAAGTATATTTGTTAAATATACAAATAACTAGTACTTAATTTTGTCTCTATAAGGGATTGCTTGGTTACACTTGATTTCAAAGGTAAGTCTTTTATTGGATTTTAACTTTTTCAATTACAATTTTATTTTTAGTAATATTCATTTCTTTGTTTATTAATCGATGAACATATAAGAAATTTAATTAATCACTTCTTAACTAAAATAGGGAACATTATTTTTTTGTTTTTATTTTAGGATTTAGAAATGGGAAAAACCAAGTATTTAAAGTCCTTTTCCGTTACCATATATTACTGCTTCGTTAACATCTGCTTTGCTGTAATTATACTATTCTCAATTATTTTCCATTTAATGGCAAATATTAGAATACGTAATGAGTATTATCATAAATTTTGTCTTTCATGATAAGAAAATTTGCAAAAATTCAATGGGATCTGGATTCGTATTTATCTATTAGGTAAGGTACTTTTGCAAACTCTTTGAATTTGCAAAAACCTTCCCCTTGTTTGTGAAACGAATGAAAACTCGAATATTTACCTATACATAATTTATTTTAGTTTTAATACTTACAATAAATATTATCATAAAACTTAATTTTGTGTTTTAATCTTAAATAGTATCTCAATTTTATGTCTAATTGTTTGTTATAAAGTATCAATGCAATTTTAAGCAATCGATTCTTATTTAGATTGCGTATTTACATGCCAAAGAAAACAGAAAACTGAAATAGGTATGCATCACATAAAATACGGCCTTAATCGTAGAGCTGGTTAAGTTTTCCCGGCGAAGATATTTAAAAATTAGTTCAAATAACTATTACCAAGAGCGCTGACAGACGTAAACAAAAGAAGGCAAATGTCAAGATTTGTATGTGAATCTTTTAAATTAATAAATTAAACAACTTATAAAATAATAATATACAACATTGTGTGAAGATGGAACAACCACTGTCTACTTTAGGTTTACCGAATTATAAACTTCAAAAATTACTCCGACTTGGCTACCATTATGTAAATGATTTAAACCCATCAGATGAAAAAGTATCTGATATATTTCAAAATGATCTAAAAGTTTTACGATATGATCCACATATAAAATCCGCATTAGATTTTTATCAAGAAGAAACTACGCAGGGTAGTATTATAACATTCATTAAAAATTTGGATGATATTCTGGGAGGTGGTGTGAACTTAAAACAGATTACTGAGTTCTGTGGGGAGCCAGGATCTGGCAAATCTCAAATAAGGTATGTGCTATGTAAAATGTCTCACGTACCGATTTTAATGTAAATATTTATTTTTAAAGTTATTTGCTGTGCATCAACGTACAGTTTCCATATTGGTGTGGTGGTGCTGCAGGAAAAGCTATATATGTCAATACTAAATATGGATTTAATCCTGAAAGGCTTCGAGGTAAGTAAGTAGCCTTTCACTTTGTTTGCAATTAATTTTACAAAAATTACAGAAATTGCAGTCAAGTCTGCACAAATTTATAAAAATTTGAAATCTTCATCAGTCAGTCTAAACAAATTTAGCAGCTACTTCAGAATTGAAAATATAATGAAAAATATTCATTTTATTCAAGTAGTAACAGATACAGAATTAATTGCAGCCATAAATGTTTTAGAAAACTGGATACAAATAAATAAGAATGTAAATGTAAGTAATATGAGTCAAAATTGTTTAAAAAATAGTTTTTTTTAGATTAAACTTATTATTGTCGATAGTGTTACTGCTCCTATTAGATTTGCTGCAATTGAGAAGAGAACAGAAATTCTAAATAATGTTCTTTATATTCTTAAATTGCTGGCACAGAAATACAATTTGGCTGTAAGTTTAACTTTGGAAATGTGTAATACTGTCTATGGAGAGAGGCCTTATATAGTCAGAAATAGTTTTTCAGGATAGAAAAGTGTTGTTAGTGTCATAATCGACAAGCAAAATATGCAAAATTGCATATTTTAAATCTTCCATAAATGATTTCAAACATTTAAAAGTTTAAAAATTTTAAACTGTTTTCTCAAATGCGATTTATCAAACTTCAACTTTGAAAAGCTTATTACTCCACAAAATTTGTTTTCTCTTTTTTGACAAAAATTGAACAAGTTAAAAAAATAGGATATAGGAAAACATATCTTGAAAAATAAAATTTTACGTTGATTTTATTTACAAATCCTTTTGTTATCAGGAAATCAAGTTTCAAATGCTTGAAAATTTTTGGTTCTGAAAAAGCGATTTTTTTGAACTCCAATCTTTAAAATTGCAATTTTGGTAACTCTGGCAAGATAAGGACTCTTTTTACAATTAACATCACATTTGTTTATGTTTTAACATTTTAAATTATTTAGGTGGTAATTACAAACGATATGACTACAAAAATTTCTTCAGTCAACGAAATATTAACGGTACCTTCGTTTGGAAGTAGCTACTATCATAAAATAAACACCAGAATTCAATTGTCTAAATTTTCAAGAGATATTTTTAAGGCAATGCTTATAAAGAGTGCTTCAAAACCTTTTAGAGAAGTTTCCTTCCAACTAATTTCGTAAATTCTATGCAAAAATTAAGGCAATTACCTCATGTAAGTATTAAATATTTTATTTGGCCAATTTAAGGTAAACAACTGATAAACGTGAATATAATATGTGCATATAGATTAAATGGGCCAATCAAAAATGTATTATACCAAGGGAAAGTGAAGGTAAAGTACCTATTTCTATTACTTTCTCTTTTTTAATCAAATGCATCATTCCAAACTATATTAGTAAAAATGAGATACCAGAATAACATATATAACGACCAAATAAAAAATGAATACATCTGGCGGTTTTGAATGAATATTGTTTTCTTTTATTATTGTGCATGCCGTTTTAATAAGAGATCTGTTTTTATGCTATCGATATGGTTCCGCTTTCATAAATATTTTGGGATATCATCTATGCTCTATTTGCATTATCTGAATTTTAATTAATAAATCGCAGTTTACATGGAGAAAGTGGACAATGACCATTCCTTTTTATTCTTTTTTAAATTTTACTTTCAATTACTTGAACGCTTCTTATTAATTAATAGTTTACAATCTATATGCAATTATTATTTTTTTATGAGTATAAACAGGGACACATTAGCCAATAGATGTCGTGAAACGAGTGCCTCATCTATAAACCTCTCTGATCTGTGGCTGGCTGGCTAATAAAAATGACGTCAGTTGACATGCATGAGATTTATAACCATCATAACACAGGCAGTAAACACTGATAATTGTCAAATTTAAAATTCGTTTGTCTTATATTTCAAAGTAAATAGTGGATAATTTATACAAAGTAGTTAGTATAATCATTTTTGTTTATTATTTTTAGTAACAATCATTATTATATCTCTTACATTTGTCAATATCTTATGATATTTCACCAATAACGTTCTAAAATTTTGCTCGTCATTGCATATGACTTAGAATATTTAAAAATCATTAAACTTGCAGCGTTTGTCTAAAATAAGAAATGAAAATGCCTGGTAAACTTCGAAATGATTCCAGTAACTCGGTAAGTTTACAATGAACTATTTCAATGTTGAATTAGATAACGAATTGTACAAAATCTAGCTACCTTCAAAATCAGATAGTCCTGAAGTTATTTCTGATGAAGAACTTGTTTTGATTCCCGTCAAAGATTTAAATAAGCTGTTAAAGTTGAAAAGGTATTCCAAGGCAGAGATAATGAGCATGAAACAAAAAAGGCGTACTCTTAAAAATAGAGGTTATGCAGCTTCTTGCCGAATAAAGAAGATTGAACAGAAGGATGAACTTGAAGTTAAAAAAACTACAGAGTGGTCTGAAATGGAGGATATGCAGGATGAAACTAGGAGTTTTAAAAAGGAATGTGATACCATCTCATTGCAGTATGAAGCGTTGAAAAAATTTGCTGTTCACCATAAAATTAGTATACCCCCAGAATTGGATATATTATAGACTACAATATTGTACATAGTGTCTTTACAGTCCACTTGTGATTATTATAATTTGTTATAGATTTTTCCTAATGATTTTTATTATTTTATTTTGTCCGTATGAATTGTATACATTTGTTAAATAAATATATTAAGTAATAGATTCTTTATGTTATGTAGGAAAGTACCTTCACTCATCTTTTGATGTACTGCATAAAAGAATACAGTAGTATTTTAAATTCAGTATAGAAATCATTATAATTACTATTAATTGGAGTAAGGAAGCATTAAATATTCTATATAAATGTTTTAAAATTCAAAATGGAATAATAATACTGTTTAATTATACATATAATACAGTGCTAATATATACTATATTATTTACATCCAATAAACCACAACCATAATTTATTTATTTTTTATTTATAGTATAAGATTTGATTCCAAGGTAATACTCTGAAATGCAGCTCACAAACTCCCGTAAAATTTAAACCCTTTACCTAGACCATAAATACCCCCTAAACCTTTTAAACCTCTTCCTCTATAAGGTAAGCGTTTAAACCTCTTAACTGGCGAGGCAGCTACCCAACGCGCTAAAGCAATTTATGCTGCCGTGGTAATTTATTTACATATTAATTAAAAATTTAAAAGCGTTGAGTCGCTGCTCTCCAAGTTATGAGGATTAAAAATCTTACGTTATATATTGTAATTATAATATCATTTTATTTTTAATTGCCAAGTTTTTTCGCCCTGTGTATTTTACAAAAAATATATTCTCTTTAGAAACTAAAGTCTGAGTTCAACTGAAATTGAAAAGGTAAAAGCTCACTTAATGTAAGTACAGTTGCGCTTTCAAGGGTAGGTTTTGCCATGTAAACGGTAATATTATCAAATTCACTCATAAACTGACGACAAATTCCACAAGGTGGCGTAACAAATTTTTCTTGGTTCGCAATTACCGCAAGTGACTTAAATTTATTTTTACCTTCGCTTATTGCTTTTACGAAGGCAGTTCGTTCTGCGCAAATACAAGCGGGGTATGCCGCATTTTCAACATTACATCCTGTATATAAAGTCCCATCTTCGCATCGCAAGCATGCTCCTACCGGAAAGTTACTGTAAGGACAGTAAGCGAACTCGCGCGCTTTAGTAGCTTCACGAAGAAGTTCTTGTACAGCAGCATCTAAATAAATAAAACGTGTGGGTAAGATTTATGCCTAGTATTCAAGAAAAATAATTATACAGATAATGTCTCATGTGCCCCGTGTGCAGAACTTATAACATGCCAATAATAACAACTTTTTCAACCGTAACCCTACGTTTAGGGAGTGCATTAAATTTAGATTATGGTTGGAAAAGTTGACATGTTATAAGGGCTCTGAACTAAGAGTTTAAATGTAAAGAATATTATATCCTTGATCAGTATTTTTTTTCCGTGCTGATAAGTACTAAAAGTTTTAAATTGGAAGCCAAGACTGGTAGTTGCGATAATAAGCAATATATATTTATTATTTATTTCAAATACTACAGTTAGCTGTATAAGCTTATAAGCAATGGTACTTTAGTGGTGTATTTACTGGATTTCTAAAAGATGCAAAAGTCAAGTTAATAAATACTAAGTGTTATTATTTCGATCTGCTTCTTTATTTAGTGACTCAATATAATATTTAGGCTGTTTTTACCGTCAAAACGCGTCTATACACCAGGAATCCCACTTTAAATAATTACCGCGCGCTTATAAATATTAAAATAATTGTGTTAATTCCCTTTTTTATTAATAACGGGAACTATTTTTGATGATTGCCACAAAAATCGAATAGATTTCGCTACGGTTACTAATAAGAATTCGTTTGTTTTACAACAATTTTAATTTTATGTGGACACAGATGAATTACTTTCAAAGAGATCTATTTAAATAATGTAAATCTCAACATACATTTAATATTACATAAAAATTAGTGTAATTATTTGTGATCATATGACCAAATGGGTTTAATTAAAAAATTTTAATTGATCCACTATAGATTTCTGTTCAAATCATATTACAGTCTTTTTTTCACCGAACATATACCATTAGAAAGTTACACCTATACTTTTTGTATACATATAATTAGAGGGATCCCTATTAATTTAGCAAAAACAGGTCTTGTATTTTATTTTTAATATTATATACTGGAAATGTTATCATTTTGTAATTGTGTTATTTTGCATGATAAAGATAGTAACTTAACAGTTTTTATTTATTAGTTGGTGTTTATATAAATACACACTGGATACTTGTATTACCGGTGTAATGGATAAATAATATAAAGAGGATAAGATAATAAATTTAAGAATGTATTTTACGTATTGATATAATAACTTATGTCATAAATAATTGTATGTGTATATTAGTGTATTGGTATTAGTAAAATGATATGTGGTAATGTACAGTAATTTATTCATTTTTTTTGTTTACGCTCTTAACTTGACTTTCTTTTTCATAAAAATTACAAATTAAAAAGATTACTTTATAAATGTTTTTTTAATAAAATATGTTTTTTGCTTTTATTGATTTTTAATAATATTGCAATACATTGAATATATAAAAAAAGAAAAAATAATTGTACAATTATACTGACCTAATTTATCGAATTGTACCACTTTCAGCGATTGCATGTTTGCTTTATTGACACTTGTATTAACATATAACGAATGTTATTAATTAGGTAATTACTTACATTATATACAATTTGTCTGAGCGAATGAAATAATCTACTTTCACAGTAGATATCGCTTATAGACAATAAAATACAGTAATTGTATTACAAAGTAAACTTTTTGCTTGCAGATTAAGCATAAAATATTTTATATCTCATCTCATTCATTTACAATTATTTTATGTGTTACATTATTATTAATAAATTAGAAGTTAGTTAAGTTCTTGATTAGGAATTCCTAAATATTTGCAGTATTTATTTTTGACCCATATTTTAAGGTAAAAGTTAATGCATGTTTTAAAAAATGCAGTTTAGGTACACCTACATACAAAAATTTGAAAAAATATAAATATTATGTATCAGTTAAACTCGCAATACTTTAGTATAGAATTTGTTAAAATAAAACGAATCAAATACAAATGCGTTTTCCATACTTAAATTTTATCTTTGTTACAGGTTATTTAGACACAGTTAAAAACTAGAGAGGATTAGTCTGTTTAGGTCTATATTATTTATTTATGTCATTCTATTCTATGATTCTATAAAGTAGAAAACTGAAAAAAAGCTATATATAATAGTTGCAAAGTGGTTGCAAATGTTAGAAACTCTTTTTTTATTTGTGATAATTCAATTAGTTTTTTAATAACCGTAAATAATTATTCAATAATGTGATAAATTGAACTTTTTCTGTGTAAAAAATTGGTAAGGATACCATAATCCATTTTTTACCCGTGACATTAGTAATGAACACTTTATCCGTCATTAAAGGTTAAATTGTTTATCAGTTTTTGTCCATATTTAAAGGAATTAACATTGATGTTGAAAGCGATGATGAAAATAAGTTGTGCTGTTTTATTTCTTATATTGATAATACAATTTACTGAATCTAGTCTGTATAATTACAAAAGTGATTATCATGATGTGTGTCCACATTTGTATAGAACACCTTTTAAAGGCTATGTCCCTCGGGCAAATTTAACAGCAGGTAAGTTGTTTTTTGATTGTCTTTTTCAAACTTCATTAACATACCAACGTTTCGGCAGGAACATATACTGCAATTCCAAAGGCAACTTCATTAAAATCCTGTGTATTAAAATGTTGTATGAAAGAAAATTGCAATGTTGTTTTTGTTGTTAACAAGAAATGTTACCACATTCAATGTGTTAGCAATGATGTTTGTGCACCATCACCGACAAATCAAGATGATATGGATGATGTAACAATGGTACTTGTAAATCCAGTTAGTGGTGATGAAACATGGGCCGATGTAGTTGAAGGTGGCAGTAAGTTAACATAAATATTATTATTTGTAGCTGTTAATTAATTGGTTTTATAGGTTACATTGGAGAACCTTTTGATAAAGAGATGTTGAGCATTTTAAACAATCCTACAGAATTTGAGAAAGCTTATAAAGAAGCTATGATTCAAATGGATGAGTCCAATTATAATTTTGCTGCTGGCTGTACTATTGGTAATCCAGAAGCTTGTGAAGTAAACGAAGAATGTATACAAAATCATCCAAAATCTCGTTCAGGTTACATTTACTGGTACATTAGTTACTTTCTTTTTGTAATGGTACCATTTTTATAGGAACATGTCAGTGTAAAACAGGCTTTGCTCGTTCTCCATCTGGAATTTGTACATTGGTTTTTGATTTAAAAGATAAGGGAATTCATGATGTACTCAATGGATTTTCAGAACAAATTTTACCAGTATCAAGTTCAACAAATACATCTTTAAAACAACTTAAGATTACTGTAGAATCTAAAGAAGTAAAATTACCTGAAAATGAAGTCACATTAACTGCTTTTATTGATCCACCAGCAACTGAAAGAGAAGGTTTTCAGTACGATTGGAGTTTGATACAACAGCCTGAAGGCAATGCAGCTGTTAAACATCAAAATGGAGAGCTATTACAGTTATCTAAACTTTCTGAAGGACTGTACACCTTCAAGGTATCTCTCAAATTTTTTATAAACTTGGCAAATAGAATTTTATAAAATTTAAGATATAATGTATTTATATATTTAAAAGGGGACCCTAGATTTTTTGTGCAGTTCAAGGACCATTCCTTAGCCTAAACCGATGTTTGCATTTTCCAAAAACTAGAACACATGTTTCTGCTTCTAATACATTCATAACCAGCCCTTCATGTCCCAGAAGGTGTCCTACCATCCTATCTCTCCCTTTCCTTTTGATCTAATATTTTAGGAATAAAAAAATACAAGTAGTAGTAACTTATAGATCACCCATTTTTATGCAGTTTTTAATATTAAGTTTGCAGTTTCTAGCCACTTTTTTGTTTATTAAATCTTTATTAAGAAAAAAATACAATTAAAATTATAACGAAAAACATAATTTATGCAAAAAATCATGAAGATATTCCTGTATAACAATGAATTATTTAGGTGACGGCTTCAAACGACGTTTCATACGGGGAGACATTCGCCAATGTTACGGTCTTACCACCTTCAAGGGTGAATAAGCCTCCTGTTGTAGTTATTACTCCAGCAAATCAGACTGTTAAGCTACCTAATACGGGAGCAGTTCTTGATGGTTCATCATCATCTGATGATGATGGTATTATTACCTGGCACTGGGATCTAGTGCAAGGACCACTTGGTAAGAAAATGGCAAATAAATTAATAAAGGAATTAATTCTGAATTTTTTCGTCTATTGTTCAGGTTATGAACCAGAACTCCAAGAAACGCCTACGTTGCAGCTTGAAGATTTGAAAATTCCTGGAAATTATACATTTAAATTGACCATCACTGACACTGACAAGGCAACAAATTCGAATATTGCGAACATAACGGTTGTTAAAGTTACTGATTACCCTCCAGAAGCAAATGCAGGTAGTAATTTTTTATTTTATGTTTCTTGATTGTTACTTATATTGTAAAGGAGTAGAACATTTTGAGAAATATATTCATAGACCCCATATAAGTATTTCTTGATTTTTTATGTTTATTTTTTAAGGCCAAAATGAAATCCTGTACTTGCCTCATAATTCCATAACACTAAATGGTAATTTAAGTTCCGATGATCACGCGATAGTCGCATGGGAATGGACCAAGAGCGCTAGTGATGCTAATAAAGCCGTTGACATGCAAGACACTCGCACCCCTTATTTAAAACTATCAAATCTAGAGGAAGGTATGTACACCTTTGTCCTAAAAGTCACCGATAGCGAGAATCAAATAAGTACAGCCGAGGTACACGTATTTGTAAAGCCTCCCACAAATAAACCCCCCGAGGCTAAAGCGGGTGGTAACATAACGATTAGTTTACCTCAGACATGGGTAAATTTGGATGCAAGTGGTAGTACCGATGATAATAAGATAGTGGGCTACCGATGGAAACAAGTCGAAGGACCAAATACGGCAGTTATAGTGGAAAAAAATTCCAGTGTTATTAATGTAACGGGGTTAACAAAAGGCGTTTACCAATTCAGGGTATTTGTAACGGATGATAACGATAACGTGGCCAATGATACGGTTTTTGTCATCGTTAATCAAAGTGAGTTAAAATAAAACATTATTAACTAACAATAATCTTAGATATTTCACATTGGAATAAATATATATATTAACTTGAGATAGAAATTTATCTTAATTATTAATCATTTTAATTAATTAAGCCGATGTTATAAAGCAAACTTTTTCATTCTAATCACTAACAATGAAATATTTGAAGAATTTTTAGTAGGGGTAAATTTTAAATACATTAATACGATATCAATTATTGAATTAATTTATACCCACTACAGATTACCTCATACAATGACGGAAAAATTTGTTACTGTTGTCACGCCCTCGCCAGGACTCGAACCCGGGATCTTGGTTTTACGTGCCAATGCTTTTGTTAACAGTGACAAAAGTAACAAAAATTTTCCTCATTGTATGAGGTAATCTATAGTGGATATAAATTAATTCAATAATTGATATCATATTAATGTATTTAAAATTTACCCCTACTAAAAATTCTTCAAATATTTCATTGTTAGTGATTAGTAATAATATGCATTGATTCCGACGTTCTGTGACTTAGTAAGTACGTTCGTCGTTGTCACCTCTCATAGCTTAGTGGCAAATGCATTGGCGCGTAAAGCCAAGATCCTGGGTTCAAGTCCCGGTGGGGGCGTGACAATAGTAACAAATTTTTCCCTCATTGTATGAGGTAATCTGTAATGATTATAAATTAATTCAATAATTTATATCGTATTAATGTATTTAAACTTTTTCATTCATTAAGCATTTTTAGCTTATATATGTTTTCATAGCTACTGAGCTTACATGCATTTAAAATTTAAAGTTTTTAAGAAAAATCCTGTATACTGTTGTTAAAAAATTATACTAGAAATTTTATTATTTCAAATCTTAAATATTGAAGTAGATATGTATTATAATATATGGAATATTATCTTCCGTATTTGAAAACAGTCTCTTAAAACTTAATCAAAACCTTCTTTCTTGGCTTATTTTAAAATCTTAGACTTTTCAACAAATATTACAGCATACTGGGTACCAACTTAATTTTACGTTTGAATTAATCCTTTTTTTGCAATAGTGTCAGCAAAAATTCCATTTTTCTTCATTTCCTTAATGCCCAAACATTTGATATTTTGATAGATGAGAATCAGAAACCAAATGCGAATGCAGGAGGCGATTTCGAAGTCGAATTACCCCGTAATGTGATTTACATAAACGGATCATTGTCCAAAGATGACTGGAAAGTAACGAAATGGAAATGGACCCGTGACGAGTCATCTTTGGCTATCGGCAATATAGCAGAAAAGTCAGACGAAACTCCTATACTTATGTTAACAGGCGCAATACCGGGGAAATACGTGTTCACGCTGACTGTGTATGACGAACAAGGTCAAACCGATACGGACACTGCAACGGTCACTGTTAGGGGTGATCCCATGCTTTATCATTTAGTTGATGTCACTATAGGAACCAATGCAAAAATTCTTACTGAGTCTCAATATAACATAGCGAAAGGAAAATTGGCACTACTGGTACAAGATGGGGCCGTTTTGAAGGTAATTAGGTGTTTTAAAAAAATAACTTCTCTTCTCGGCCGTTATGGCTATCACTTGAATGTTTTCCAACTTTGAAAGTGAATATGAATCGTTAATATGTAAGGCTACTTCGCATTTAAATAAACTTTTCTTGATCAGCGGTTGTCAACATTTAATTAATTTAATGGTTTTTAAACTGAACAAAAAGTAAACTAACGAAAAGAAAAATTTCGAAATTGTTCTAAGAATTTATAAATAATTTTCTCGAAGTCGTGATTTTCTGTCTTCCTGAAAATTCAATATAAATGTTATTTTTTTATATTATGTCTATAATGACCATACATATGTTTCAACATTGTGATATCACAACTAATTCTAATTCGAAAAACAATTCAGAACTCAAAAAAGATTAGTAATTATTTATTTACATATTGTTTTTGTTTTGTTTATTCAGGAGCACAGTCTGAAGCCTGAATCCGGTACAAATAGGGCTATATTGAGCTTCTACGTCGAAGACAGACATGGAAAACCATTGCCTGCTGATGTCGTGGTAGAGCAACTTCGAAAAAAGTTACGGGTCGACGAAAGTCTCCTAGGTTTCCAAGTGACACGCTTACAGACTGTCATTTGCCAAAATAATTGTTCAGGTCACGGTGTATGTGACGAACAAACTCGTCGATGCATATGCGAGGCGTTCTGGATGCAAGTAAGTTTATTTATTTGTATTTTTTAAATACGTTAGAATCGATATTAATATGCATAATTTAATTAATATTTAAGGGATATGCGAATATTCAAAAAATTCTAATAGATATTGCGAAACGAATTATAATATTTGGATTTTCAAATATATTGCATTTTTTAAATGTAGGATACTTTAGTAACATTATATTATTATTGATAATTAGTGTGACTACTGTTGCATTTTAGATAGAAGAGATAGTTTCCTTTAAGGTTGTTTATTTTAGTACCATTGTTTTAGTTTATAATTGTTTAAACAAAATTTGAAATGGTGTAAGCTTTAATCGTTCTTTTTTTTCAAATTTCTAATTTATTCTCAGAGAAGTTGTTGGAAATATTAATTTAGTATTATACAAAAGTAATATGAACATCATTTGTATTAACAGTTATTTCAATAGTGGCTTTTGATGAGATTGGATGTAGGTTGCTTGAATCGAAATATCAAATTAGTTCGATTCAATTTGTGTACCTACTATTTACACATTTCTCATATTTAAGGAGTTTTAAGTCAATAATTTAATTGATTATTTATTTTCAGGACCTGTTTAATTTATACTTTGGTTATGAAGAGGACTCAGATTGCAGATGGAGTATATTATATGTTGTTTTGGGTGTGATATGCAGTGTAGTAGCATTGATTGGAACTTTATGGGGTGCTGCTTACTTGTGCTTCAGTTGGTGCGTCCGTAGGAGGTTAAACTCCAAACCAAACTCTTACAAATTAATCGAAGAAACCGACGATTTGCCTCCGTGTATGTGACAGTGGTTTTTTTCAATAAGGTGGTCAAAGTTTAGTAATTCTTTTTGTTTTAGATTCTAGAAAGGACAACCTTACGGACAGTGACACCGATTCGGACGTTGTGTTTGAGTCGAGGAGTAAAAGTTCACGTTTTGAATCCCGTAATGGACACAAGCCAATCAGAAATGGTTTCCCGAAAATGGGTAGGAGGATAAAAACGTAAGCGCCGATTAGGATCATTTGTGCGCTTTTACTAAGGTAATGCCTTATTTTTCTTACTTATACCTATAACCTTTCGGATTAAGCATTTAATAGTTTTATTTACACAGGGTTTTAATTTATTGTACTTTAAGGACTATATTTTATCAGGTGCTACTTATTTAATTAATTACTTTTTTAGCCAGAAAACAAACTATGAAACTAGTTAACTAAATTATTATTTCTGGTTAAAGAAGTTCAAAGTTTTAATAATATTGTGATATTTTCTTATGTAATTACTTTTACCAGAAAATGTGCCATCACACTAAAAATATGGGCTTGATTCAAGCCCCGGTTTACCTTTACTGTGGCTGTGCTTTTCTTAATTTTAATTTGCACATTTACTAATCCATAAAAAAGTCGCACAGGCCGAAGAACTAAACAAATAAAACTTGCCAATTATCTTATAAGCGATCGAATTGCATTCCAATTGTGTAGTTATAATGTGTTGTATTTTTTTTTTCTTGAAATGGAATTGCTTTGGCTATGAAAAAACTGCTTTAAGAATCGTACATATTTCATACTGGTCGTTCTTTTTATTTCATATTAAATTAATTAGTAATTTATTATTTACCAAAACATTGCATTTAATTAATATCTTTTAAGGGACTATACATATGCTATATATTTATAATAATAAGTTTTTAATAAGGTAATTTTAACAAGTGTTGTAAAAAAATGTGTAGAAGTAAATTAAAAGGGCCAATGAGCCTTGTTAATAAATGTTTGTGTTGGATATAACAATATAAATAATTAATTGTATGTGTTATTTTGTGATTTTCACAACGAAATAGACTGTAATAACTTACTTTTCGTTTGTTATTAAAGAGTAGCACATTAAAATGTATTTTTTGATTTACACTTTAAACTAATTTACACTTACTTTTTGAAGCCTTTCACGCTTTATGTCGAAGAAACTAACTTCTAATTATATACATTACAATAAAGGTATGAAAATAATACGTTTATCAACAAAATTTATTGTTATTATTCACATTATAATTTTTACAACAATCTATCACTTTATCTACAGCAATTTATTTACAATGTTATTATACAATTAAATACTTGAAAAACTCTCCATTCCAAAATCATCTGTGATGATTCGGATTCTGATGATGTAATATATCTTCATTTGATAGATCTAGAGTAAGGAATGTATACAATTAAAACATTTACAACGATTATTAAACTGCCCTTTGAAGCTCTTAAATCAATAAAAACTGAACTTTTAAAGCCATTAGAATAAATTGTGTGTGTTACTCGTTATATGTACTACTTATAATAAACATATTGTACACTTGGTACAAAGAAAAATACTGAGAAAGAATCGGCTTAAGCTTTACCGGAAATAACACCGGAAGAAGGTTTGACTTCACCTCCCGTTTCTTTCTCTAATTGACGACCCAAATATTCCCAATTGTGCACCATGAGTTTTTGAACAGCCAACAGAGCTTCGTAACGGACATTTGGATCTTCATGGGCTAAAAGCTGCATCACAAGCTGTTTGCCTCCAAGCTGCTCAATAACACTATATAAAACAATTGTATTATAAATTTATGTACCTCTAATTAGACAACGACGCAGTGAGCAGTAAAAAAGAATTTGGAAAAATGAAACTTACTGTTTGCCACGAGGATAGTGCCGAACATACTCCCCAATGTCAAAACATGCTACACTAAGAACAAGGGGGTCCTTACTGGTTTCAAGCAAGTGAATTAATATTCTTAACAATTCGTAGTTCTTTTCGTTTAATCTTTCAGCATTTTCCCTCCAGAATTTGCTCTTATGAACTGGAGACCATTCCAGACGCCCAGACTTGACCTTAAAATAAAATTTATATTTATTTCAACAGTTTATGGCAAATTAATTATAATAATAGTGCTTACTTCAGTAGCATATTCATCAAAGGAACTTAAGTCGTGAACAGAGCTTTGTAATTTCTCAATTAAAAATTCTACATCAGCTGTAATGTCTTCATCGTCAAATTTACGTTGTTCAAGAATCGTTAAATGTTTAAGTACCTAAAGAAACATACGCGTTAAAATAAAATTTAAATGTACTTACATTAAATTTAGAGAATAATACACACAACAACCTTTACTGTTGTAACAACTGTTTCGCCAAAATTTGTCTTCCTCGGATGGGTTTGAGTTTACTATTTAAACCAAAGTACCTAACTTACTCCAAGAACAATTAATAACATAATTTTACGAAAAATTGTTGTGGGTTTTATTCTAAACATTTTTCAATAAGAATTTCTACTAAGTAGATGTCAATACTATCGAACATTTTCTACCCACTTTGCACTGAACCATTGCGATGCAGTGTTCCTTAGCAACTTGGCCATCTTCAGGTTTCTCTATAAGATTCCTAAAAACAGCAAGGATGATCCTGGTGACTTTCTCTTTAACAGAGTCGCTTAAGATGTCTGCTAGGATGGGGATTACGTTAAACTTGTTCATTTTTTCTGCGAGTAGTGGGTTAAAAGTGAGCACCCACAGACAAAATATCAGCTGATACTGAACTTGAAAATTAACTCGACCAGACAGGACGGATAAGAGGGTCGATATACCATCAACGGAGATGAATGCGAAACGGTACTCGTCGATACGCAGCATCATTTGAAGACAACGACCGACAGATTGGATATACTCATTGTTCTAATAAAAGATAACAAATTAGCCTGAAGTGTCTACCTATGAAATAAAATTGTTAATAAATCTAGCCTAAATTTAGACATTTCTTGGGTAGTACATAAAACCCAAAAATGAAAAAAGATGATTTATCTAATACAGATGAGTACTACACTTAATAGGGGATAGTTAAAAGAAAGGATCATGTTCGTATTTGTGGCTCTATTAACAATTTAAAACGGTATTATTTTTCTTGACCTGAACTAGATTTAACGCCGTTTTACGTTAGAATCTTTCCTCAATTATATTTTAAATACTAACATTAAATAGTTTAATTGTCCGTCAAATGTGATTTTCTTTGTCGAATATAATTATGTTAACATGCTTGGTTACCACCACACACAAAACAATCATTCGTCTATCTAGGCTAGTTTATTGAATACTTAAGTGAAATTAGTTTTATTTACTGTGTCTAATTTCGCTTACGATTTTTTCGCGCTTTTTGAACACAAGTGTTACAGACATCTTAAAGTGTATAGATGTGAAGATGTTTTGAGTGTTTAAAATACCGTGATATTGATATGATAGGTGTTATCTTGGTCGAATCCGATTTCGTGGTAGACTTCGGTTGGTTGTTCTCCTCCGTGCCCTTTGAGAGATTCGGCAACGGTCTGCGAGGTCCTCAGGGCCTCGTACTAAAAGTGACAACAACAATTTTTCTAACTTAGGACGACTGAACTTGTGTTCGTTTATTTGAAGCATGTGTAAAGGGGACCAGGAAAGCAGACAGCAGGCGTCGAGATCTTCTTTTGGTTAGTTGTACACTTGCTTTGTTAATGATTGATTGATTGATCGATCGATTGATGTTTTTTGTATTTTAATCGATCACGAGTAAAGAGGCGACGACCAAGGATGAGTTTTAATAATACCCCCAGATAATGTAGAAGAAAATAATGGAGAGTAATAAAGGGTGCTGTAAACTTTTTATGTAGTGTATATGTGGCGAGGATAGAAAAGTAAAGAATTTAAACTAAATGAGTTTTTACAATTCACGTGACAGAACACATATTAAGAATAACAAACATTCATTTTTATTTTGATGTTTTTTAAGGAAGATATATTTGGTGCAATATGTTATAACTATAAATAAAATACGTAGAAAAAACGGTGCGAATATTCTTTTAACACCAAATACTGCTCCCCAACAACTCAAGTGTCGTAAATACTGTTGTTTGTGCAATAACACCATTGTTAGTAACAACAAATACCACAATGTACAACTACTTACATATTTTTACAACTATAGTAAAGAAAAATCCTTAACATTTAATCAGTTAATATTTTTAAGGTAAACTATTGCTTTCAATAATTTATCAAATGCAATAGGATACTGAATTAAATTAAATTGTCAATTAACAATGACTTTACTGGTAATTAATTGATTTTACAAATTCGACTATATTTTGAACAAATCGTTTTAAAGTTAAGGATTCATGTGAAGTATTTTAGTATTCTTATTTAGCTTAACCACAAGTAACAAACAAATTAGATTAACATAAAGTATAACTAAAACAAATAGAAGTAACTGTTATACACACTAAAGAAAATATGTTGTGATATAAGAGGAAACCCCAATAAGCAGATAATATTTCTACATATTTTGAAAGTATAATAAAGTTGATTTAAATTATTATTAAGTAAATCAGAAAGGTCATGGGGTTATAAGCATAGTGAATATGTTTTCTCAAAATATCTCACTCATATTTTTAGGATCAATAGGTTCTAACATAATACTAATACTCTGAAAGTTGCAGACATTTGGTTTCCATAAAAACTTAATGTTTTATGATGTGTATAAAAGAGTTAGTTTCAATAATATACTTTTGTTTTTGTAAGACCCACTAAAAAAATTATTCCCCTAATTTCTTTTTCATATAATGATACAGGAGTAAAATTATGAAAATTTATTTTTTTATTTGAAAAAAATAAACAAAAATAGTTCTGACAAGAAAAAAAATAGCAGTCATTTCCAAAATGAAAACTTAAATCCAAAAAATTTGAGTGATATACCCTGTAGGGGTCTATCTACTATGTTTATCACCTAATGGTCTTTTAATATTAAGAAGGAATAAGATAAGAAGTTTTACCTGTGTCTTTAGCTGGTCCTTCAACCATGTCAAATAAAAATGTAGATCACTACGTTCCATGGGTGTTTGTGACCAGCAAGCAATTTTTGCAATTATACGAGCAGTCATATTGGTGATAAATCCATCCTGCCTATTGAGAAGGTTCAAAAATGGATGCCAAACTGATTCTTTGTTAATATTTGCATATTCATGAAATATTTCAACTCTTGAACGGTCCTCCTAATGAAAAAAAATATATATTTACAACATATGCAGCAAGCAACATAGAGAAATATGTACTTGCAACATATCATCTATTAAAACTAGAATGTATTGTAGTGTCTGATCTTTTGAAACATGTCCAATTAAACTCAAAAAGGTCTTGGCACATTGAAGACGTTCAGTGCGTAAGAGTTTTTCTCTTTGGGCATTGTCTTGGACATCAAATGCAACAATGAATTTGTAGTCTTCTTGTGAAATCATTTGTGATCTAAATTGTTTAAGTATTAGTTCAAAAATGCTGGATATGTAAGCATACTTACTGAAAATATGATTGCCAATTAATTTTTTGATTTCGAATATCAGTTGCTTGTTGTTGAAGAACACTTGTTGCAGCAAGCATATCTGAAATGGCCAACATTTTTTAGTTAAGATAATCCTTATAAAATAACAAGTTAAATAGTAATAGCTAAAAATATTTGAAAGAATATAACCTAATTATTAATTTTGGGAGCTGACCAACTTTTTGTATTCTCTGGTTTATTTATTTTGCTAAGCTAGTACGTCACGTGAGTTGAGACCCGTTTTTGAAATTTAGCCATAATAACCGGGCATTTCTTCAAACAAATAAGAGACAGATGTCTTTCTGATGTGTTTAGTGAATACAATCCATGCATTTTTGAATATAAACAAGAAAACAGTTTCTAAGCAAAGTGGGTTGGGCATTCATCTTACCTATTTTATCATCATCTAAAGAGGTAATAATTTCTTTGATTTTTGGATCGTCTGCTACTTGTGCCATGATGGAAACTTGTAATAAACTCACTTTAGAAAAGTTACACACAAAATTAGAAAACTTGCTTTTTATAATTCTCTATCGACTCTCAAATCTCTCGACTTTCTATAAACAGTGGTTTCCAACAGGAACTCACGTGCATATAATATTGCATGTAGTGGCTAAAATACCTATTATGATTTTAATATGAAATTTTTTAGTTTTAAAATGCAAGTAAAGGAACCCAAAAGAAAAAAGAACATTAAACTTATTCCTTCGGCTCCTTTGCCTGTAAACAATACATCTGCAGATACTTCTAAAATCCTGTGTATTTTTGATGGCTATTCCATAGTAGTTAACAATAACGAACACATGCAGAGGTTGTATATGAATGGTTTCTTTGGAAAAATGAATTTATCAAAAAATTTTCATTTGTTCGATCTTTATAAAGGTCATAAAACCATTCGCAAGCGTCAGTTTGATTTAAGAAAAAACATTGCTGGCAGAATTAAATCTAAAACGCAATTTAAAGTTCTTGTCGTTCCAAACAGTGATTCAGAAAATGAGGACTATTTTTCGAACTTAAAAGCGACATATGAGATAGATAATATTTGTATATCAGAAAAATTGTTTCTCGGATTAGATGAAGCGTTTTTTCTATTAAATGGTCTTAATTGCTTAGATATTTTTGCGGATAAAAAATTGTTAACTGTTGATGAAGCATGGACATTATTCTCAAATACGGATCAATATTTTGTTCAAAACTACGTAGTGTTTCACTACTTTAGGTCCAAACAATGGGTAGTTAAGCCAGGGTTAAAATTTGGTGGCGATTATTGTAAGTATTATTATCTACGTAAAAATGTAAACTTTTACTGATTCTCTATTCTTAACAGTACTTTATAAGGATGGCCCTTCAATTTATCATGCTTCATATGTCGTTATAATTGATGTTATTAATCCCGAAAATTTAGAAAGACGAACTAATTTATGTAGACGTAAAATGGGTATAATTGAAATCGTTGGATTAAATAGAATGTGCGAAAATTGTGGAAAAGTAATGTAAAAGTGCCATTAAAAAAATGAATACAGGAATACTCGAAAATTTTTAATAATTACGTCCTTCGTTTGTAGGAACTAATGATTTGTCAAGTAATGTGGCCGGAAAATGTTACTGGAAGAAAATATACTGATATTCAGGACATGTCAGTTAATGAAATACTAGCAAAGAGATGGATACCAAGTAAAGAAAGAGGTAATGGGAAAAAATAAAAAACAAGAATAATTTCTACTGTTTATATCAGTTACTTTATAAGGAATACTTAAATATAATAAAATAATTACATTGATGCACCAAGTTGCTTTTGCTTCTGCGTTATGCCTGTTCTTCTAAAATTACTTCTTTCATCTAAATATTCGTTTTTGCACCTTTCTTGAAAATCTTTATCTTGGTACCATCTTGTTAAACATTCTTTTAAAGCGGAATTTTCATTTCTACATTTAATTACCATTAAAATATTATAATTTTTACAGCATTCACTAAAACGGTTAACTTCTTCAGAGCATTTTTCAATTCTAGCAACTTCTCTCATTTTTTTTGGAATCATCACATCTACTTCTACTTTTCTTAACGTTCTATCATCTGGATCACCTACAACGTAAGAAAAAATAAAACAGCCGTTTGCTGTTACAGGTTCACGATTATTATATATCATTTTATATTCTATAGTTATTGAGGAAACTGTCAATACGTCAGTTGAGGTTAAGTAATGAATTATAATCATTTTTTTTAAATGGATGCAGTATTTACTGTATTACCTAAACCTTTTGGACCACCAGATAGTTTAGATGACAAAACCGAAATTTCATCATCTGAAGGCATATTGAAAACTTAAAAATATGTTATTTCTTTTACAGAAAGTATGAATTTACCATTGACTATCACACACTTTAACTGATTGTTCTGAGCGTAGTTGTGTATTCAATATTGTTTGTGATAAGTTCAAATAAGAAATAAATATATTGATGGTTCATTGAAAAGTTTATTTTTTGTGTAGGTTTTGAGAATATCATTTAGAATAATCAAGTCGTTTTTATTACATAAAATAAGCTGTAAAATTTCTAAATTTACTTTCAATTTTGTTGGTTTGAACGCAACTATACATGACTATTGTTTTGCAATTTGCATGACGCAGCATTGCCGTATATAACCTCAAAAAAGCTTAAACATTGGTGAAACAATAAGTACAATAGCAAAATTATCCTTCTTAAATAAATACCTTCATTAAATAAACAGTAATTTTAGTGGTTTGTGTGTAATAACAAACTAGTGAAAAATACTAATTTAATTTTGTGAATTAATCTGTTGTTTTGATAATATAAATGGATCGTCTTTTGAGACTTGGAGGAGGAATGCCTGGTATTTCTCAGGCTCCACCATCACAAGATGCTCCGGTTGTGGATACTGCTGAACAGGTCTATATATCCTCTCTTGCACTTTTAAAAATGCTTAAACACGGACGTGCTGGAGTTCCTATGGAAGTTATGGGTCTTATGTTAGGTTCGTATTTAAAAGCACACAAAAAAACGGCATATTTCACCTTTTTTGTTTACAGGAGAATTTGTGGACGATTATACAGTGTGTGTAATTGATGTTTTTGCCATGCCCCAAACTGGAACAGGAGTCAGTGTAGAAGCTGTTGATCCAGTATTTCAAGCAAAAATGTTGGATATGTTAAGACAAACTGGTCGACCTGAAATGGTGGTTGGTTGGTACCATTCCCATCCTGGATTTGGTTGCTGGTTATCAGGTGTGGATATCAATACTCAGCAGTCATTTGAAGCACTTTCTGAAAGAGCTGTTGCTGTGGTTGTTGATCCAATCCAATCTGTTAAAGGAAAAGTAGTGATTGATGCATTTAGGTATTTTTTATTTGCATACATTTTGTACAATTATTTTGATGTTTTATTTTAATTAATGATTTGCAGATTAATCAATCCAAACATGATGGTATTGGGTCAAGAGCCAAGGCAAACAACATCAAATTTAGGTCATTTGCAAAAGCCATCTGTCCAAGCACTAATTCATGGTCTGAATAGACATTATTACTCAATTAGTATCAATTATCGTAAGAATGAATTGGAACAGAAAATGCTGTTGAATTTGCACAAGAAAACTTGGATGGATGGTTTGACTTTGGCCAATTACACTGAAAACTGTAGTACAAATGAGAAGGTGGTTGCCAATATGTTAGATTTGGCTAAAAATTATAATAAAGCCCTTGAAGATGAGGAGAAAATGACACCTGAACAGCTGGCTATTAAGAACGTTGGTAAGCAAGATCCTAAAAGGCATCTTGAAGAAAAGGTGGATGTTTTAATGACAAATAACATTGTACAATGTTTGGGGGCAATGCTTGATACAGTTGTGTTTAAATAATAATTACTTCCATATTTATACTCTTTTACATTATTCATTTTTAAGTTAATTTAATAAAAATGCTTTTTTCTTTTTTTTTTTTAAATATATTTATATTGAATAATTTCCTCAAAATTTGTTTAATTATATGTTGTAATAATACAAACTTTTCCTATTACAGTGCTTTATTATCAATAGAGTTTGCTTTACATTAAGGAGAATATTTCTAAGTATCCATAGGAATGTTTGAATACATTTCTAATTCAGAAGTTATTTCATCTTCAACAGACTTCAGAAATTCTTTTTTTCTGAAGTTGTCTTCTGAAAATTCTGTTTTATTAGAAATTCCAATATAGTGACGTTGATAGTAAAATACTGCCTTTAATAGATGCCAAAAACTAAACTCTGGCCATAACACTTCAACGAAGCACAGCACAGAGTTTGAATTTTGCCATAATAAAAAATCACTAAAGCGAATTTCTCCTGAAGTTCTGATATACAAATCAGGATCAGGACTTTTGCTTGTATACATGCATTTTGTTAATAATTCTTCATCAATATCTGTTTTCTCAATTAAACCTTTTTGTACTCCTTTAACAACAGTCTTAATAGCATTTGTGATTTCATCACGTGATGTATAGGCAAAGGCTACATTCAGGAAGACTTTGTTATTGTCTTGTGTCATCAGAATTGCCTTAGCAATTAAGTTTCTAATGTCATCTGGCAACAAAGACAAGTTTCCAATTACTCTAATGCAAACCCCATTTTCTTTTAATTTGTCTTTTTCTTCTAATAATTTTTTGAATTTTTCCCTTGATAATTGCATAAGCGTTTCAACTTCTTCTGAGCTTCTTTTGAAATTTTCTATACTAAATGCATAAACTGTTACTTCATTAATGCCCATTTCCTTGCACCATTGTAGTGTTTCTGCTAATTTTTCAAAGCCTTTGCAGTGGCCAATTCTTTTCTCTACGTTCGTCTTACGGGCGTACCGTCGATTGCCGTCCATAATTATTGCAACGTGTCTCGGAATTGGGCCACATTTTAAGACTCTACTACAAAAAGACTGGAAATATGTTAAGGGGTTTTCATTTATCCACGACATGGCATATTCTAAACAGCAATTATTACTTTACAGCTTTTTAATGATATTAATTCACGCACACAATATATTTTTAATATTATTATATTTCATCTTTTATTGCCGTTTCATTATCTTTTCTCTTAACTGATATTAACCTTTAATTTTTGATGTTTACGTGACGTTAACTTTCGAATTTTATATTGGTGTCTAAATAACAATACAATAATGTTAAATTGTAAATATCAAGTTCAGATTAACTAAATAAAACTAAAACTTTTAAGTTAACTTTATCGCTATAAAAATAAATGTGGAATCCACAATATCCTGCTGTTTAAATTGTAGATATTGTGTTTTGAATATTCTTTAGGAGCATGGTACGTTTGGTACATTCATAGAACAGCTGTGAATCTTTGATAAGTAGTGGGTGCAAATTATTTACGAATTTCTGTAGTCGAATTGTTTTTTACAATAATAAATATTTTGTTGCAAATTTGTTAATCTAGTGATGTCCTCAGTCGTTTAGTCATGTGCTGTTAATAGGCTTAAAACATTTTCCAATAAAATGGAATATACAAACGAAAGAGACTCTGCAATAGAACGCCAAGGAAGGTAACATTTGCCAAAATTCTGAAGTAAAGGTCATCTATAGATTGTGTTTATATGTTTACACGTTTAAAAGACTATTAAGATTTGTAATACATTTATGCAGTTTAATTGTCTCTTAAAAATAAAATAGTTTACATGATATTAATTGTTTACATATGTATAGTTGGGGATGGTTTATGTTAATTATTCTTTCTAATTCAAGTTGCTTATTATTACGATATGCCAGCCAAAATTCTTTGGATGAAAGCTCACAAAAACATGTTCCCCGACCAGACAGCAGAGAAAAACCTCCTTATAGAAATCACCACCATACTCATCGTGCTTTTGATGTTATCAGTTCTTTAAGGAAGTATGTATTCTTATAATTATTAAATGATTTTTACATTTACTTATTCTTACTGCTTTTTAGGAAAAATCTATTGTGTGATGTTACACTGATAGCAGATAATGTAGAAATACCTGCTCACAGAATAGTTCTAGCTGCATGTTCTCCTTATTTTTATGCCATGTTTACAAGTTTTGAAGAGAGTAAACAAGACAGAATAACTTTACAAGGTGTCGATCATCAAGCTCTTTCATTACTTTTGGATTATGTTTACACATCAGAGGTTCAAGTTACAGAAGAAAATGTCCAGGTAGGATATAGAATATGGACAATTTTATAATTGCAACTTATTTGGTATTTTAATTTTTTGTTGGTTGATATTTCTTGTAATAGATGCTCCTACCAGCAGCAAATTTGCTCCAATTAACAGATGTAAGGGATGCCTGTTGTGATTTTTTACAAGCCCAGTTGCATCCTACAAATTGTTTAGGTATTCGGGCATTTGCAGATCTTCACAGTTGTTTAGATTTACTGAGCAATGCTGAAACTTACATTGAGCAACATTTTCCGTAAGTTAAACTTAAAAGACTGCGTTCATACATGCAATTTTAATATTTTTTTTAACAGAGAGGTTGTTGAGTGTGAAGAGTTTTTAACATTGTCTTATCAGCAAGTTTCCAAATTAATTAGTAGTGACCATTTAACAGTTCCTACAGAAGAAAAGGTATTCTTGTTTGTTGTAATGTAATCTAATAAGTAATTATATTTCTTTTATTTTTAATCTTAGGTATTTGAATGTGTGATTTCATGGGTACAACATGATTTGGAAAACCGTCGTCAGTACCTTGCCTTTCTTATGGAGCATGTGAGGCTTCCTTTGATGTCTCAGGACTATTTAGTGCAGCGGGTCGAAGAGGAGCCCTTATTAAAATCCGATTTGCAGTGCAAAGATTACATAATTGAAGCATTAAAATATCATTTGCTCAAAGGAGACACGAAGACTTGCTTCAAGACTCCAAGAACAAAACCCCGACAACCTGTTGGATTGCCAAAAGTATGATAGTACATTTTTCTTAAAGTTAATATTTTTATTGTGTTATTGCAGGTTTTGTTAGTAGTAGGAGGTCAAGCACCGAAGGCAATCAGGAGTGTTGAATGTTATGATTTTAAAGAGGAAAAGTGGTGTCAAGTTGCTGAGATGCCATCAAGACGTTGCAGGTCAGCCTATTTATCTTTTTTTCACAAAATAAATAAATTTTTTTGGTGACGAAATTATGAAACATTTTTGCAAAAAGAAACACTCTTAAATGTTTCAAAGTTTAATGAGTGGAACTCTACATATTTTTTGGATAGTTAACACTTTATCAAGAGTAAATCATTATTCTTTGTTGGTACTGGTGTTCACACAGTATTCGGAATTATCGACGTAAATGATGAGCAAAATATTGACACAATTGGACCAATTCAAAACTTCAGTTAACAAAAGAACAAAACTCAACACTTGCCCTAAATTCTTGAATATTGGCAGCAAGGTAGATCATATAATACAGAAAAGAAAAAAAAAACGGAAAATAATTTAATAATTTGAATTTAATCTTGAATTATAATAATTTTTTTTCAGGGCTGGCCTTGCGGTAATTTCAGGCAAAGTGTATGCCGTAGGTGGATTCAACGGTTCCCTACGTGTCCGTACTGTTGATCTTTATGACCCAGTTCAGGATCAATGGAATACGTGTACTAGTATGGGGGCGCGGAGGTCTACATTGGGTGTAGCTGTTCTAGGGAATTGTATTTACGCTGTAGGAGGTTTCGACGGTTCCACTGGTCTCAATACAGCTGAAAAGTTCGACCCAAGGGGCCAGGAGTGGACAGCCATTGCTAGTATGTCTACCCGAAGAAGCAGCGTTGGTGTGGGAGTAGTCAACGGACTTCTTTTTGCTGTAAGATTGAATTTAATTTTTAACGAAAAGTTGTAGTCGGTTAAGCATAAGTGAGCTGCTCTTTTTTTTAAATTCTTAACGAAAGAATTACCATTTCAAAAGAAATGCCCTCAAAATTCTTATTTTGTAAAAAGTTTTTTTTTTTTTTGGGTTCAATTTTATTTAGAGCTTTTATAATGTAATTATCGCTGGCAATGATTTGAAAATAAATAACAAATATATTTTAAAAGGTTGGAGGATATGATGGGGCTTCCAGACAATGTTTGAGTTCAGTAGAGTGTTACAATCCAGAAACTGACACATGGACTCCCGTTAGTAACATGTGTTCAAGGAGAAGCGGGGCAGGTAAAGAGAATGATAAAAACCATTTTAAATAAATTAATATTAATTTTTATAACAGGCGTGGGGGTATTGGAGGGTATTTTGTATGCTGTAGGAGGCCATGATGGTCCTCTTGTTAGAAAATCCGTGGAAGCATATGATTCAGAAACAGGATCCTGGTCGTCCGTGACAGATATGGCCTTATGTCGACGGAATGCAGGAGTCATTGCTATGAACGGGCTCCTGTATGTTGTTGGAGGTGACGACGGCTCTTGCAATTTGGCCTCGGTTGAAGTCTACAACCCCAAAACGGATACTTGGGCCATGCTACCCAGTTGCATGGGTATCGGACGAAGTTACGCTGGCGTAGCTATAATAGACAAGCCCATATGAAACAGTACAATTGCTGGAAATGGGGTCGCTACAATAGGAAGGTAAATTATTATTAATTTTTACAGCTATTTTTGATTCTTAGAACTTTAAAAATCTGAAAAAAATTGCTCTAACGAGTATATTTTAAATACGCTCAGAAATAAGACTTAAGTATTAATTAATAAACATTAATTGGTTGTATTTAGTTTTTAAGATTGTTGGAATAATTTATGGCATTATTTGCTATTATTTTTTAGTAGTGTCCTCATATTTTTGGTGTTTGTGTCTGTTTCCCTACATAAATATTTGCAGGTTGTATGCGTCACGTTCCAGATACGCGAATTGCGACAACGACGACGACAGCACGGCCGAGGGGGCTGTGGGCTACGCCCCCGCGGCCGCCTTCTCTCACCCTCACGTTAACAATTACGAAAATATTTACGAGAGTGTAAGCTGCGACCCCATTGCTAGCAATGAGAATATTTATGAAGAAATCCCCTTGTTGGCGGTTCGCCGAGCCAGTTCCGATCGAAATGTGGCTTCTTTCCAATCTTATGACCGATGTGGCATCATTCCTGAACCATTTTACGCCAACAGTAACAACAACAATGCCACTGCAAGTTGTAGCCATGTTCATGGAGCACTTCATCATGCGGCTACTTTGAACGTTGTAGGGTGCGTTGTAGGAAGGATCGAGCGTCATCTGTCATCTTCTTGTAGTTCAGGGATGGATAGCACTCATTATGCCCCTTTGGAGTGCTTGTCAACGTCGCCGCACGGATCTGGACGCATGAGCAAGATGTCGGTACAGTGGTTGCTGGTCAACAGATGGCTCCCTGTTTGGATCTCTAATCCTGAACATAGCGAGGATGACGAAGAAATGGATTACGGGAATTTAGGAGATTTAACTTCGACCTCGGAACAGAGGAATGGAGATGGTGGTCCGTCATCGGGTGACAGACAAGACTCATCTGACCATTATAATACCAATTAAATAATTGTAAGTTTTTCGATTCTGATATTTTTTCGTTTTATTTTTTTAATATTTTGACCTTTCGTTTGTCGATCATTTTTATCTTATTGTAGTTACGTGTATATTTTTAAATTGAGACTACTTTTGATTTTATTTAGTTAGTGCGAGTAAATATTACTTTTTGAATGCCCTGTAGTATCATAAAATTAAATAACTTTTTCTCGTTTTTTTAATTTGGCATGAATGTAAATAAATTAACCTTTCAGTTAATTAAATGGGACATTCCAATGATTTCTTCGAGTATTTGGACGAAAAGTATTAATGCTCTAAAATTATAATCAATTTGGTGTTATTTCTTTCTTAATTTTCCATAATATTAGGCTCAATCTCTGTTTTAATTCTGGAATCTTTTTTGTTCCTATTTGTGTGTCATCGTCACCTAATTGGTTCCGATCTGAAATTTTTATTGGCAATAATATAGTTGCTTGGTACAAAAATCATGTAATGTATGTTCCAATAAATTGTGATTTAATATTTTATAAAAGAAAATTGTTAATTACTATGAGAACGACCGAAATATTGCACTCTGATACGTGCGAAAAAATAAATAAAAGAAGACGACAGTGTCATTGTTATGCAACAATACAACTACTGTAATTTGTTTTATTGTTGGTATATGTCGTAAAATATTGTAATTAAACGTAGTATAGGTGTCTAATTTTTAAAAATATGGACGAAAGTGTTGAATGGTTAAAAGTCTGCTTTACATGCTCGGTGAGAGATCTTTTAGGTTTGCTCAGTTCAAAATTATATTGAATTAAATAAAGAAAAAATAGTTACAATTTATAAATAGTAAATTGTGACATGTACTAGTCACTGCTAATTACTGTTGTAATGTGTACTATTTATTGTATTATACTTTTATTTTTTTAAATCAATTCTTGCTGAATGTAATAAAACTAACTTGATTATTTTTACTTATTAAAACATTTTACATTTCGATTTTGTGTAGTATTCATTTCTTTGTCGATATACGAATTACTATGTTGTTAATTTCTGTTGATTGCCCGCTTAATAAATTTTAATTTTTGTATTAAAGAAATTTACTTCATACTAATATTAACTTGTGATATCTAATAATAGGTGACACTGCTAGTATACAAGGACTATATTTTATTTCTTTTTGCTTATTCATAGATGTCGCGGAGAGTTAATGCAGCATTGGTTTTGATTTTTTACTTAGATATAATTTTTTTAACTCAAGATCGGACGTCAAATCAAATGCAAAAATTGATCGCAAAAAAACATATTAGGTACTCTGTTTTATTACACAAGTTTAGTTAAACAAGTGATTAACGTTTTCATTTTTATGGCGACTTTAATATTAGAGGTGTACCTAAGTCATGTAATTATTAATCAAAAATGCAGTATTAAAATTAAACTTTCGAAGGCGCTTAGACAAATCAATTTTTGGAAAGAGAGGGACTATGTTCCCTAAGACCCCCTTATAAACATTGAAATTATTACGATATAAAAGTTAATCGAGTTAAAACAATCACAAAGCATATACAGGGTGTTTGATTTAAATTATCAAATTTACTAGCAGTTTTTGATATACCTAGAAATCGATATTATATGATATGTTATTAATTACATACCCGATTGATTACTGTTGTGAGAACGATATCCGTCTATTAAGTCTTGTCGACACGAAATTCACATATAATATGCAAATCCTTGGTTTAGAGACGAAAATATTCAACATTATACAAAACCTCATCATGCGTACATACAGGGACTGTTTTTATTCTTCCTGTGTTTTGATAAGCATCAATTGGAATACTGTGGAACTTAACTAAATGAATACTAAAACCCGAAATTCTACAAATCGTTTAAAAAACTAAAATGCATTTCGACATTTTCAGCTAAAGTATGTATTTTTTATTTTTGGCTTAGATTAATACATTGGGCATATATAAACCATGTCTTTTAGACATATTTTATTACCAGATCTATCATAAAAACGGATTTACGTAGTGGCACGGATACAGGGGGTGGGAAATGTTGCAATTACCCCTTCTGATTGACGACCGAAGCACTTTTTCAGGGTAAATTTAAAAAAATTGAAATCGTAACAAAGACCTTACTACCTGCTTATGAGAATCGTTATTAATTCATTACCTACTGCATTAGTAGATACATCGATCGATCAAAAGTGTTTTACTCGAAATTACTTCTAAAAACAACATTGCAAAGTTTGATTCAACGATTCAAAAATTGAGCTCTAGGCAATCATCAAAAAAATAGTCTCTTATTAAAGGAAATTCTGAATGTACGCCTGTATTCATAAGAAGCTGCAGATTATGTACTATATTACTCATCCCCTGTATTTGAATAACAAGAAATACTAAAAATGATTTATTATACAAAAGAAAAGAGTCAAAGTAATTTCGAAAATATTTGAGTTCTCCCTTTAAAATAAATAATTGAAATTAAGTTATTATCGATCGCAAAGTTGAGTAAAAGTAAAAGTAATTTCCGTTCAAGATTAAAATTTCTCACAATTTTTTAGCGTTTTTAATAGTACAGAACCCTTAGTGCGCGAGTCTCTGAGTAGTACTTAAGCAGTATTAAACTTATAAAATAACAAAATACGCAACTAACTTTTCCACTGTTTATTCAAAAATATTTACAATTGTTTCACCCAATATGGGCATCTTCAGAAGACATATGACTAAAATTAAGTACAAAGTTCTTATATATATAATATATACATCTGTGAAATTAATCTAACGAGTTGTGGAGGGGGTCGAACATTTTACAATTTTATTTAAAATAATTGTTGAATATTCAACAAAATAATATTGTAACATTAAATGAAATAGAAAACACTTATGATTCAATTATTTTAAATAAAATTGTAAAATGTTCGACCCCTTACCACAACTCGTTAGATTAATTTCATAGATGTATATATAGGGTTATTCACGCTATACGGCACGGAATATTATGGGCAAAATACGAGACTTTCAAAAAGTTTAACTCTTGTGTTATATATTATACAGGGTGTTCCAAATGCCCTAAAAGTATCAAAGTTATGTTTTTTTAATGGGACCCCCTGTATATTATTTTATTTTTGGATTGTCCGATAAAAATAAGGGGCTGTTTTGATAAGGTTTATAATACCTAAACCTTAAGGTTTTTTAAATAATTTGAATTCTATCAAAATCTAACCTAATTTTCATGTTTCAAATACTTAAGAAGTATTTAAGTTATGTAAGCGAAATTTATAATGAAATGTAACAATAGATCATATTTTATATCCCAATAATAATAAATTTGTCATCTTATACAGGGTGTCTAAAAATTAATACTACTTAAGTAAGAACTTTAAGGGGTTGTAACTTGATAAATTTAAATTGAACGCTGTATTTTTTAATTACCTATCGTTTGGTATTAGAGTGTTCATAAGCTAAGACTTCGCGTTTTTACAGGAAATGCTAAATAATTGTTTTATGCGACAATTCTTATAACATTCCCCAAGGATAAAAATCATATTAATACCCTACTTTTTTTGATAAATTTTCATTTTGAATAAGCAGTACCTCAATAATAAATGCTATCCAACAATAATCACCAAAGGCAACTAGATACATTGGCGCAAAAAAACAATTATTTAGCGTTTCCTGTAAAAACGCGAAGTCTTAGCTTATGAACACTCTAATAGCAAACGATAGGTAATTAAAAAATACAGCGTTCCATTTAAACTAATCAAGTTACAACCCCTTAAAGTTCTTACTTAAGTAGTATTAATTTTTGGACACCCTGTATAAGATGACGAGTTTATTATAATTGGGATATAAAATATGATCTATTGTTATATTTCACTGTAAATTTCGCTTACATAACTTAAATACTTCTTAAGTATTTGAAACATGAAAATTAGGTTAGATTTTGATAGAATTCAAATTATTTAAAAAACCTTAAGGTTTAGGCATTATAAACCTTATCAAAACAGCCCCTTATTTTTATCGGACAATCCAAAAATGCAATAATATACAGGGGGTTCCATAAAAAAAACAACTTTGATACTTTTAGGGAATTTGGAACACCCTGTATAATATGAAAATAATTTTAAAAAGTAACCATAATAGACCCCCACATAACACAAAAGATAAACTTTTTAAAAGTCTCGTATTTTGCTCATGATATTCCGTGCCGTATAGCGTGAATAACCCTGTATATATAAGAACTTTGTACTTAATTTTAGTCATATCTTCTGAAGATGCCCAATGTTGGGTGAAACAGTTGTAAAGATTTCTGAATAAACAGTGGAAAAGTTAGTTACGTATTTTATTATTTTATCAAGTTTAATTATGCTTTTTTCCATAAAGTAACGGCAGAAACAATTAATTTTTTAAGCAGTATTGTGTCTATCAATGTTGGCAATACTTGCACTATATTTCGAACTCACCGTGTATATGTTTTCTTAGTTTTCTATTTTCGAACGTTCAGTCCATTTTCTTCAGAGCGCGTGACAAATTTTCGAGGCGCAGACTCTCGCGCATCCTAGCTCCAGCTGACTCATCTCCCGGAGTTTTCTCCGGGTCCTCCGTGTAGCGTGCAGATTCGCGAATCCGGTTCGCAGAAGGCCGCTTTTTCGTTTTGTTTCCGATGCCGTCTTTTACGACGAGTTCACGCGGACTGTGAACACTTTATCGACCCCGAGTGCAGTTGATTCGTTTGTTGAATTTTAGTGTCGCGAAGGGAAAAGAAAAATAATATTAACATTCAAAACTCTTCCGTTTTCTTCCTTGAGAAAACAATTGCTGCTCATACACGCTGTTCGATGAGTGGTGGGTTTTTGCATGCCTTTTTGTTATTGTTATTCTTGTCAATTTTGCATGCACAGGGGCAACGGGACGGGGGAGGGATTAAAACGTGACATACAATATTTCACGTTTATTATTAAAATAAAGTATTCAATACTAAATAAATAAAGATAGTGGGCACTTTACAAGCTGAAGATTTTTAAAATCATTACATGACTTTTGGAAAAAATATAGACACTTATAATTTATTTTTAAAAGAAATTTGCGGATTACTAATGTTTTTTTTTTTTTTTGGAATATATCGATTTATTTAGTTGCAAATATTGAATATTTTAATGAGTTGTGATTAATACATATTAAAAAATATATATTTTCCCAAGGGTTAATAACGAATACCTTATATATTACGTAACAAATATCCTTCTCTGCTTATATTTATTTTGTGATATTCTTTTTTTTTACATTTAATTGTTTTGTATCGGTATAAATTGTGGCTAAAATAAATGAAATGCATAATTATGCTTTAGTATTGTAATTTTATTGAGTATATCATTAACAAAATAATTTTAATTTCGATTTTATTTAACACTTAATACTAACAAATAATAGATAATTTTAATTGTGGAAATAGGCAAATGAACATAAATATAAGTATCAGAAAAAAAATGTGTAAAGTTAGGGTTATTACACCTCATTGAGACTAGAACATGAATAAGTATGTGTAGTCTAGTATGAAATATGAGCAATATTACTTATTCTAAAAAAAAAAAGGAAAAATAATTTACGAGATCTATACGTAAGTAATAACAATATATAACAAATATGATACAGATGTATATAAACCTTTAATACTGAAGATCTTTTGTTATTATTATATTTTCTTAATATTAAGATCATTATTAATTGTTTACGTTTTTAAGGGGTATAACAGTACAAAATACGGTTATCAAACAGGTTTTGTTTTAACTAATTACTTATTTTGTTATTTTTATGGTTCCTTATATTTTTTTATACATTCGTTCACATGGACTTCGTAGTCTGTGTTGAATTTAAAATTTTTATCACAAATATCGCATTTTATTATGTTAGAAATTGTATTTAATTCATATTCCTCTTCACTTTCAACACTTTCGATGCACTTTTCAACGTGTTCCTAAAAATTATTTATTTTGTGAAAAAAAAAACAAAAATCTTCAGGAAAGATTTGATTGTAAAATAAAGACAGCTATGAAATTGGAATGACATCTTTTACGTGATAAAAATGGATATAAAGGTATTAAGGAATTTGTTGAGCTACAGAAACTGGATAAAAAAATTCACAACCTATTTTAGGTTTTTTTGATAGATCAAAAGCCACAGTTAAATTTCCAAAAGAAATTACACACGTTAATACCGATCAATATTCAATTGCTAACAATTTTTTAGGATGTCTTTGTTGGGGTTTATGCAAGATACTTCTAAAAATTTTGATGATTTGTGGATAGCACCACTTAAAACAAGTGCACAATAGAAACATTTCGAAGCAATAGATAAGAAAAAATAAACGAACACCTAAGATTGTTTATCAATTAAGTAAAGCGATATTTTCTTTCGAAGGTAGAAGATTTACCTCATCGTCAGTATATTAACTTCATAATGTAAAAACACAGAAATACGGGCGCAAGGCTTTTGAACGAAATTTTCGGATTGTAACATTGGAAGTAAAACGAGAGAATTTTGAAAGGAAAAGAAAACAAGTCTCTAAACAATTCCTTTGGGAAAGCTAACATCACGGAACACAGTGTCAGGTTCACAAATGGGATATAGGTGATATGTTTACTTTTGTTATCGATGCATCAGGGAATTAAAAAAAAAAGTCTTCAGCTTCAACCACAGATCAATCAATGGCAATTAATTGTAAGAATTTTTTAACATTACTAATTAGGTTTATGTATAATAAGCTGTGTCGTTGGTTCAGTTGGACAAGTAGATACCTTAGTGAGGACCTTGCCTATCATATGACATACTTCAGTTAGCAACTGAAATCAGTAGATGGCGATATAATGCCATAACAAGATGTTATATCAACTTGCTTTTAAAGTGCTCCTTCGGTTTGGTCGACGATTTATCGAAACTGCTTATGGCGTCCTGATGTGATCCAATAAAATTGAAATCGCGATCCGTATCTGGTAATTTCGATAAATTATTGACTAATAACTTATACAGCTCTTATTAGTTAGTATACTTTATTTTCTATTATTCAGTTTTTTTTTCTTAAATGTCTTAATTTTGGGGTTTTAAATCTCTTATTGAGTTGGTATCTCAAATGAACTTGTTTTTCTCTGATATCGTTTTTGATTAAATAAGTTAGCACTGAGGGTAAACAATGTTTAACGAGATATTTCTGAAACTTCTCGCAAAAATGTTGTTTTCCATCCAATTTTCAATTTAGTCAAAAGGTAGTACAAAAACGAACTGGAAGCACCTGAGCGTGCAATGCAATCAAGCAAAGTTAATATTTGAATTTTATTTCTGCCATAAATACATTCTAACTGGCGTTGGGAAGTCATAAAATAAAATGCTTTTCTGTATCACATGTGCTACAAACATACAAACGGTTTTGTAAACGAATCCTTAAATAGATACCTCCTCATTTTACGATACTACTCCCCGAAATTACTTTTCGCAAAATTTACGAGATTTTTGCAATTTCTCTTCCTGCCGCTCATTAACCAAATGAAAATTAATATTTTAATAAAACGATTGGAGATAAACGTGCTCACTGTGTTACAATTTGCTACTGTGAAAATAACGGGGGTGTGGTATAAATTTGGCCATCTGGAGGGTTGTAAATAAACAGCTTTGCAAGTATGTTAGGTTATATACAGGGTTATTCAAACTGAGTGGTACATTTTAGACGTTTTAGGAAAACTAGGCGTGTTTGAGATTTGGAAAATTGGAAGTAGGGGTTATCAAACACGATAAATTTATCTAAAATAATTGCAACTGTCTACCACTTCTCGCTATACATAATGTTGATGTCAACTTGTTATGTTAAATGAATTCGTATTAATAATTAAATTTTAAGGTGACTTATAAGCTTACGAAAACTATTCAAAATCATAACTTCCATAAAAAATAACTTAGTGTTGAAACTTTTACTAACTATAGTTAAGACATAAGGCTAACGTCAAGCCAAAATTAAACTTCATAATTTATACAGGGCGTTTAGAAAAAAATAATTAAAAACTCCATGAACATAAATAAATTCATTTTTTTTAAATATCACCTACCATGTTGTACTTTGTCATTCGATTTCTTGTTATCATCTTTCGATGCATTCGGATGTTTCACATTGTTTTATTTGGAAAAAAATTAAAATTATTCAAAAACACAGTTGACATTAACTTCCGCTATAACCGCTATAAACTCACTTTGAATAACCTTGTATTCTATTCGTTTTTTCGAGGTGAAAATTTCATCTTTTCAATGCAGGATGGTTCGTCAGTCATTTAAATTTTTTGTATTCTAATAAGTCGAACAAAACGCACTTGGTATTTTGTTTCACAATTTATTGTTTAAAACTTAACGATACCGTTTCGGCAATTACGCCATTGTCAAAAGATAGGAGTACAATAGACACTAAAAGTATATTGCAGAATTTGTGCTTAAATAGGTAATCAGAAGGTAGATTTTAAGAGGGGAGACAAAGTGAATTCAATTCGGTCATTAGTGACCATAAGATTATTATATTTTGCTTTTGTTATTTCGAACATTTCGAGAAGATCTAGTTTTTTACCTTTATTAACATTATGCAAAATTTTGGGATTATTAATATCTATATGGTGGTTATTTGATATACAATGGTCAGAAATTCCTGTGCAATTATTTTTGTGTAAAATTGACCTTTCATATTCTTTTAACCTATATTTTAGAACTCTACCAGTCTGGCCGATGTAAATGACCTCACAATTTTTACAATTTTGACCTTTTCTTTGTTATTTACTAGGAGTGAACATAAATTTAACTAATTAACTACAATGGTATTTATATTAATTTTTCTTAATCTATAACATATTTTATTAGATAACTGTGGAACATTATTAATGTTATGATATGTTTGTTCATCCTTTGGATTTGGAGAGGCATGGAGAGTTTTTAGTAGCAATTTCTTTGGTTTTTTGTATAAAAGTAAGTCTATTATATTTTCGTTGTAACCATTATTTTTTGCTAAAAATTTTTAAGAAATTGATTTCTTTATGAAAGTTATGTTTATTTAAGGGAATAGAGAGAAGTCTATGTAAGTAGCAATGAAAGGTGCTATAATTGATGTTTGTTGATTGTTTCGAATTTGCATGAGGTATAATGTCAGTGATGGTTGATTTTCTATAAATATCAAAATTATTTTTGTTATCATTTCTTGAAAGAGTAATATCTAGGAAATTTAATGAGTCATTCTTTTATTTTTCTAAAGTAAACTGAATGTTTTTGTATAACGTATTTAAGTGATTTCTGTGCCTGTCCAAATGCAAAGGAGAATAAAAATTAAAAAAAAGTTAAATTTAAGTTCACTCTTAGTAAATAACAAAGAAAAGGTCAACATATTACAGAAAAATGGTGTCTACAATATAAATTGTAAAAATTGTGAGGCCATTTACATCGGCTAGACTGGTAGAGCTCTAAAGTATAGGCTAAAAGAACATGAAAGTTCAATTTTACACAAAAATAATTGCACAGGAATTTCTGACCATATGTATCAAATAACATTCAGTTAGATATTGATAATCCCAAAATTTTGCATAATGTTAATAAAGGTAAAAAACTAGATCTTCTCGAAATATTCGAAATAACAAAAGCAAAATTTAATAATCTTATGGTTACTAATGACCAAATTGAATTTACTTTGTCTCCCCTCTTAAAGTCTACCTTCTGATTACCTATTTAAGCACGAATTCTGCAATATGCTTTTAGTATCTTTTGACAATGGCGTAATTGCCGAAACGGTATCGTTAAGTTTTAAACAATAAATTGTGAAACAAAATACCAAGTGTGTTTTATTAGACTTATTATTTAAAAATGTTTCACCATGAGATAAGCAACCCCTCAACGTTACTTATTTTTGTATTGCTTTAAAATACTTGAAAGAATTAAATTTTTAAAACTTACAATCTAGATTTATTTAAAAATCCTGCCACGGTTAGAGACAATCGGGGACTATTCGAGCTGGGGTTTCTTTGCATTTTGTCAGTCTTACCCTAATATTACGCCACTGACGGCAACATCTATGCAGCAGGATTCTGCTTTTAAGGAGTACGTACGAAGTTTTTATTATTTTCAAAATTGGAAAAATATGCTATTCAGATTTTAAATGTATACCTATACCGAAACATCTGATTAAATTTCAGAAACAATTAAAGTAACATCGTGTGTAATATTACACAAACACTATCGAAAAGTTATTTATGCGATGACAGATGGCGCCCCGAATTTCTGTGTTTCTCAGTATACGTGTATATACTGTTGGGTTAGGTTAGGTTAGAGTATTAAAATTGGATCAATAGTTGACTCCTGCGACCAAAAGGTTCAAGGATATTAAGCATTTTTCACTATTCTTTTGGTTTATAGGTTTTTCTATTACTACTATTTTTATTTTGTAAAAAAATTATAAATATAATATACCTATATAACCTTTTCTCTGTAACGACAAGCTTGAAAATCCAATTGAACTTTTTTCATATTAAAAAAAAGAGGTCAATTTGGCAGGAATATTTCTTTCAACCGTTTTTTGTCAATGAATTATATAGTTTATGTAAATTCCTCCAATTAACCGAATTAAACAAAACAGATTTTGGAAAAAATTATTGGATAAAAAGGTACAGTAGTCGTTAGTTTTTTTTTTTTTATAATGTTCCGGAATCAAAATTTCTCAGTCCGGTACTGCCCTGTAAAGCTTTTGAAACTATTGTATTTACCTGAATTAATTCCACTGAAAAATTTTGACGACAAATGGGACATGATCTTTTATTTTTTCCTGGCGTTTTAACCCGTAAAATTGTAGCATTTCTTTGATTCTCATCTATTTGGCGTTTCGAACTGTTAGATGGTTTGATTTGTACACCAGTCTTTTTACCTGAAATTCCTACAGAAACGTAAACATTATAAAAATGAGACAGTCATGTATTCCTTTGTAACGTAGTTGCTTTGTTTCGTTATGTATTGGAATATATTATACGTTATTTAAAATTTCCTTAGGATAACTGCTTAGTCATTCGTGACCTAGTTAAGAGATATCTGCACATACAAAGGCAAAAGAAAAATGCAAGATAAGCTTTAAATCTATATCGCGCGAGAGGACGTGTTCCTCAAGATAACTACACTAAAAAAGAATTTTTTCGCTGACAACAAATTGAGACAACGGCTTTTTATAAAGCTATGCTTCTTTTTTGCAATCTTAAGTGTCATAACCGTTACACGATGTCGACAGTTCTTAAGAGGCAACATTATATTAAAACACGTAAAATTTAATGATGCCATAAAAGACAATGGCCACAGACAAATGAAGTGGGAACATTATTGAACTTTTGTTTAATTTACAGAAGAGAAAGATAATTAAAACAACACCAATATCTTATCATTTAAAAAATAAACCTTTTTGTAATAAATTACCCAAATTTTTGCACAATCTTATACTTATATTATTATTATCTATACACATAAATAAAACTGGAGTGTCTGTTTGTAATATTAAAATTTTTTACTAAATGCATATGGATGTATACAAAGTATATATACCAAAATAACATTTTTTATAATTTTTATGTCTGTATGTTTGTTCCGGCTAATCCCTGAAATGGCTGGACCGATTTTGACTGGACTTTCACTGGCAGATAGCTAATGTAATAAGGAGTAACTTAGGGTGCTTTTATTTGAGAAATTAATTATTACTATTAATAAATAGTTACTAATTCATTTTATTACATTAGCTATCTGCCAGTGAAAGTCCAGTCAAAATCGGTCAAGCCATTTCAGGGATTAGCCGGAACAAACATACATACATAAAAATTTAGTAAAAAATGATTATTTTAATATTACAAACAGACACTCCAGTTTTATTTATGTGTATAGATAATAATAATAGTAACTATTAATTAATAGTAATGATTAATTTCTAAAATAAAAGTAGCCTAAGTTACTCCTTATTTCATTAGCTATCTGCCAGTGAAAGTCCAGTCAAAATCGGACCAGCCGTCTCAGACATTAGGCTACCTGTCGCGCGGGCTCAGAACGCACGATCGGGCTATTACTAACGGTTGTGTCTCAACGACTTCGTTAAAAAAATTTAAAATAACTTTTTTGTTAAATTTCACGCGGACGAAGTTGCAGGCACAGACAGTTATTCTAATATAGTTACAAGTATGATAAGTTAGTTAGTTAATTGAGAACAATAGATATCAAAGTTGAGAATGACAGAAATGAATTATTTTAATATTATTTACTAGCTCTTCTTCATGTCTATAGAAGTCCCTTCGAAACCATACAAGACAGACAGACATATCGACAAATTTATTTAAAGAGTCGTTTATGTCTTACTTTGATTCTACAGATGTAACATCAGTTTTGTTTATATGTATAGAGGAACATTCCAATGTCTACCTTTAATTTCCATTTCAGAAAAAAATATTCGTACTTACTATTTCCATCAATTAAACTACCCTCTACCCTATTATATTTTTTTAGTTCATTTGTAGGTATGCCACTACCTATTTACTTTAGTAATAATACGATCAGCACCGAGGGCGCTTCGAATACGTGACCGGATTAGCGGAAGGCATTGCATAAATAGCAGAATGTGGGGTTAATCGAAAATACAGTTGGTGTTATAAAGGCATTTCGTAATAAAGATAAACACAATTTATAATTCAAAAATATGTTTTTTTTTTACGAGAATTAACAGGAAACAAATGCCTTTTCCATTTTAAATAAATGTCTATGGGCACGTGCCCCTGTGTTCCTTATCATCAGCCTCCATGATTCTATTTAAAAATTAACTTGTATCCGTATAAAAATAGTGTACCTAAAGTGTAATGTGAAGTCATGTATGCCGATGCAAGGGCTGAAAAGTGCTACTACTAATTTGAGTTTGATTAATACATGTGTGACAGGGCGAACTGCAGCTTTTTCTTTTATATTCACCAGTTTTTTGGGTTTAACGAAGGTCGGAAATTCTATCACGCTTAATGAAGATTGTACTCCATATTTTTAAATTAACAACAGAGTACTCCATTGACAAAATCGATATTGTATAGAAGCAATATGTATCTGTTTGTTTGTACCGAGCGGTGTGGTCTAGCGGTTAGAATTCGGGAGGTCACCGGTTCGATTTCGGGTTAGCCCGTTATGGATCAAGTTTTCTGTGATTTTCTTGGATCATTTAGGCAAACGCTGGGGTAGTAATATTACACAGATAATCCTTCACTTCTCTTCTATCTTCATTTCGCCCGTCTCATCTTTCTCTCCCCAAACACACCACCCACCCACTCCCATGATTCCTGAAAGGAGGCTGAAGAGGGCCTTAAACCTTACCCTCCGGCTTTACACTACAGTGCAGGTCGGAGGGACTGCCTGCCCACCAGAAGAGTAGCTGGTGGGAATGAAACACCCAAAAGTTTAAAGTTTGAATATTTGTTTGTTCTCTTGAGGTATTCTCATAAACTACTTTCATTATTTTGTACTGTTGGATAGTTAATAATTTCGGTTATAACAGCCCCATAAAGATGGCAGAGAAAATAATGAGATTATGCACTGTTTGGGTGTTACTTATCAGTAGATATCTACAGATGGCGATATACTGACACTTATGTCAACTTAATTACTGTTTAAAAACGGTTGGAACTTGAAACTAATATTAGTGTTAAAGTTGCTTCTAAAAATCACATGATTTTACGTCTATTACATTAGCAGATCACATACTAAACCCTTGCTATAAAACATGAGTAATTAGTAGATCACTTGTAGTGAAAGAAGTAATTTTTAGAGCCTACAGATCTCGACAAATAGCAATGATCTGATGGGCTGATATCATGTTAACAGATCAGATATTCGTTTCAGGGCTTAGCAGAAAATAAGTTAATTGGCTTCATATTTTCTAAAGAATTTTCAGCAAAAAAAGATTTCGGAAAACGATCCGTTAGCTTTTTATCATACTAGTAGATTATAGCGATTTCTTGAGATGGTGTCGTCTTACTTGCGAACGTTTCAGATGCGAACAACCACATTTTGGTGTTATTTGCGAACACTCGTATTAAGATACAACAACTACATTTTATTTATTTCGGTTGTATCTATTTAATACAATTGAAACGATGTTCCGCTAAACAACAATAATAACAATTAATCATTAGGTAGGTATTTATTTTTAATTACACATAATGAACCTATAATGAACTAGGTAATAATAAATTATCAACCAATAACATAATAACAAGAGGTGGTAGTAACCCTATCTATAGTTATGTTTTTCAAAATATATAACATTAATCCTTGCGATTTTAAGAAGTGAAGTCAAGATTTGTTACCTTAACGTTACATTTTTCGAAAATGGAAATTATCGAAACAACAAAAGGAAAGCCTTCCTTGGTCTACGATGATTATCAATATCGAAAATGTCGTGAAAACAGCAAAGGTGTTATCACTTGGTTAGGTTAGGTTAGGTTATTGTTGTTCGCAAGTCGCACTAAATCTCATTTGTTCGCAAATGACACATTCGCAAATAGCACTAACTTCTTGAGATCTATAGACTTTACAAAAAATTAATTCTTTCAATACAAATTTTTTACAAAATATGATATCAGTTATATCTTTTTGTGAGTTTTGAAGCAAATATCTGATTTACTACCATGATATCAAGTTTGTAGGTCATCCGATTTCTCGAGATCTACAGCCTCTACAAAATTAATTTTTACACTACAAACTAAACACGTTTTGATTGGCGGGGAGGGGGGAACATGCGTTATTACTGAATCACATCAGTTATTACAAACTACTTAGTACAAAATAACATTTGTATTTATTTGTAGATGTCTCTCTATGTTTGAGAAGCTTCGATTAGAAACTGATTACTCAAGTAATTATTTTGAATAAAACAAATGAAAGGGTAACTTTTGGTTTGAAGAATTTAATTATGCTTCCCTACCTTTTTTATTGGAACCTTGTTTCTTCTTGTTGGTCATCGGATTTGGAGGGATTATTCTCCTTTTTAACATAGTGTTTTCATAATGTCGTGTTTCTTTTATGACAAACGCATCATCATCTGAATAACCTTTCCTCATTACCCGATTACTGTTTTTATCACTCACGAAATCGCCATTTTCTTCGTCATTTGGAATGGTTAACGTTTCGACGAACCGGTCCACTTCCAGTTGTTGCTCTATTCTTTTCTGCTCTTCTATTAAAAAATTATCGAACATTATTTCGGACCTTGCCGAAATTCCGGTATAACCGTTTTTCTTTTTTGGCACGGTCATGCAGGCCGGGTTGTATTTCAGAATATCGAAATTCGGGGTCGAGTTTTCAGTCCTTGATTCTTCTTTTTCGCAAGCGTCTATTTCGATTTCAACATTCGGGGTGGACATTTCTGAAATAGGGCTTGAATTTTCTTTTATACCCATTTCATTGTCTATTATTTTTAAAGTGTCCGATTTTTCCATGTCGGTATCATCTTGTGCAACACGTGTGTTTTTCTCACTCAGAAAAAAAATTACTTCATCATCTTCATTTTCTTCGTCGGATGCAGTTTCGAATTTATTTAGATTACCGTTAAAATTGTGGCTAGGTAAGACGGGTTTCCCCCATTTTATAAAAATACGAGATTTTTGTAACGCTTGTTTATACTTTTGAGCAAGAAAGAAATGGTATTTATAAATGGTTTTTAGTCTATCGCTGAAATTCATTCGGTCTAATTCTTTCCTATACAAAAATGGTTTTTCATAAACTAGAGGAATGCTTATTCGTTTAAGAGAAGACTTTTGTGATGTTGAACAATCGAAAATGTTGATATCATTTTCTAAAATTTCGTTTACTTTACGTTTGGCATTATCAGGTTGGGAAGTATTTGGATATTTGCGTTTGCGGTTATTGCTAGTTGATGGTTGCCATTCGGGATCTTGTTTTTCTGTTTTTTTAATATTTTTTTCGACAAAACTGCTAACCAGTGGGTCCTCAATAATGTTAAATATCGTCATGTCGTTCGTAGTTGTTTGTGGTGTTTTTTGTTTATTGTTTTTATTTCTACGAAGACTGGTAATGGGAATTACAACATCTATATTTTCATTTTCATTTTCATTTTCATTTTCTTCGTGATTGTCTGATTCAATTTTATAAGGACGCGAGTTGTCTTTACTGAAACTTTCTGACACCTTTATAGCGTTGTAAAACTCCAATTTTTCTTGAAAACTGAGATCATCAGAAACCCCCGCATCTGTTACAAAAAATTCCTTTCATTTTGTTAATAACAGAAAGGGTGACATTTATTTCCAAGATAAAGACAGTCATGTTTATTTAAATAACTTGTTTTTTGCTTTTAATTTATTTATCTCTTACATTTAGAGGCGTCCATAAAATACGTTGCAAAGGCTATATTATTTATTATATTGCATTGTTACAATATGAACAACTCCTATGTAACACATGGGCTGAAAAGTCCCGGGGCTAACACATAGATGGCGTTAGTTTTATTGCATTCACCACTTTTTCAGTTAGTACCTTCAAAATACAGCTGTTAAAGTTTCATGATATTCTATTCATTAGTTTTTGAGTTATTGTGTTAAGAGTGATTTTATCTAGCTACTTTTGTTATTTTCATAACAATGCATCAAAAAACAATTTCGTGTTTTAATTTTACACTGTTTCTTGATGGGAAAAAATACCGTTCAAGCGATGCAATGGCTTGAAAAGTATTATGGAGACTCCGCTCCATCGGAAACAATCGAAATAAAATAAAATGTTGGTTTGCTAACTTTAAACGTGGTCGTAACATATAAACAACTGATGATGCAGAACACAGTGGATGTCCAAATGAGGCGGTACAGAAAACACCAGAAAACATAAAAAAAATCCACAAAATCGTTTTGAATGATCGTAAAGTGAAATTGCGTGAGTTAGCTGATATCGTAAAGATATCAAATCAAAAGAACGTGTTGGCTTTATGTTATATTGCATGAGCATTTGACTATGAGAAAGCTAAAGCTCTGCTCAAAGTGGGTGCCACGTTTGCTCACTCTTCTGTTGCTCATCAAAAACAAGAACGTGTTGATAATTCTGATATTCTGATTCTGAACAAACCGGAATGAATTTTTGCGTCGATATGTGACAATGGATGAAACATGGATCCATCACTTCACTTCGGAATCAAAACGATCGTCGTCCGAGTGGACATCACCGAAAGGTAATGGCCTCGATATTTTGGGATGTGCGTAGTGTAATATTCATCGATTATTTTGAGAAGGGAAATACAATCAACAATAAATTGTAATAATTATATAGCGTTATTGGAGCGTTTGAAGACTGCAAAATTGAAATTGCAAAGAAACGACCGCATATGGCAAAGAAGAAAATTTTGTTTCATCAAGACAACGCGCCGTGTCACAAGTCAAACAAAACAATGGCAAATCAAAACGACATGAATTGAACTTCGAATTGCTTCCACATCCACCGTATTCTCCAGATTTGGCTCCCAGCGGCTACTGGCTATTCGCAGACCTCAAGAAAATGCTCGCCGGCAAGATTTTTCGCTTGAATGAAGAGGCAAAAGATAAATTGTTCTACAAAAGTGGTATTGAAATGTTAGAGCAGCGCTGGAATGATTGTGTTGCTCTTGATGGAGATTACTTTGATGAATAAAATCAATTTTGAACAAAAAAAACATGTTTTCTTTGTTAGGCCCGTGACTTTTCAGTCCATGTGTTATGTTATTTGAATTTGCCCTGGGCAGTTTTGGACAGAAACCTATATTTGTCCGCCACGCGAGCGACCTTTGGCTCGATTCACGATTCACGGCCGATGCAAAACCTTTTTAATTTTTTTATCTTGTTTATGGCAACATTAACGAATGGTTTTTGTTTTGTGGATATCTATGGCATAGTACATTTCTATTGATACAATTTTCATTTCCTTTACCGAAAAAGCGTACCAGAGGTTTCTATGTGAAGTTCACATATTAATATAATGGAACGGTTTACTAAAAGGTGTCAAAGGGCTGAAGAGGGTCTCAAATAAGTTGAAAAATACATAACGTATTTTATAGACGCCTTCCTACACTAATTAATGCACGTTAAAAATATTCAAAAAAGTTATTTATTGAAAATTGTCAGTTTTATATGTTGTTGTGTACAGACTATTACTATTCAATTAATCTGTTTCAAAATGGTTTTTCTTTTCTTGTTTAGGTGCCTTATTTTTTCGAAAAAAATTTAGTAAAAACGTGACCCATTTTCTGGATGGTTTTTGTTTCAAATTAAATACTGATCGATAGTTATTACTTTCTTCAAATTCTTCGGAATTCTGTTTTAGAATTGCTCTTCCAGCATGTGAATAGGGACAAAGAGTTCTTCTTTTATTTGTTTCTTTATTTAAACGGGGTTCTTTATATTTCTCAATTAATAGTTTTTTCTTAGCAGTAGGAAGTGCAAATATTTCACAGTAATGTTCTTAAACGGAAAAATATATAGAACTTATTACTTAAATTCAGAAATAAAATCTAATAGGTGTAGGCACTCTTTTGTGTAACTGAGATTTTTTTAAATATTTTAATATTTACCACAAAATCAAATATTTGCAAAATCATTTTATTAACACATTAATATATAGTATATACTAATAATTTAGCGATTTGGGCTACATGTTATAAGGAATTCATGCACAAAATATTTCATTTGGTTCTGATAACGTAGCAGAATACAGAGAAAAAAATTACCTTGTAAGCACTTATCAATTTCACTTCGATTGGGTTGGTGTTGGGACGCACTCATTTCGTTTTTTATAAACTTTAAGGCACTTTTTTCACTTTATATTGTTTTTATTTTTACTTTGTTTACTACAAATTTTTCAGGTTATGTACATAATTGTCTGTTATAGCGCGTAATCTTGGATGCGTTCAGTAGTTCAAATTGTCTACTCCATTTCAGTAACATTCAATTTAACGGGTAACATTGGATCAGTTGAAGAAAAAGTATTTAATCCGATTTTCGTTTTTGAATGAATGTACATATGAAAATTTTACGAGCAATGTGGCATTGTACATATTTTGATTTGAGCTTCCTTTTCTTTTTCGGCACAAGCCCCGTTAATGCAATAACGCCATCTTGTAATTTTACCAATTCCACAAGTTACGGAGCATTTACTCCATTTACTCCAGTGGCTCCACATTTTTGGTTCTTTATTAGGGTGAATGTGAGAATTTCTCCATATTCTGCTATTTACGTCATTCGCTTCGTAATCTACAAAATACATGTTTAACTGACAAAAAAATCTTTTCAGTAGAATAATAATCATTTTCTTCACCATCAAAATATAAATCATTTTCGTTAATATTCCCATTTCCTTTCGATAACTGAATATTTGTGAATAAATTTAATTTGGGAGAATCGAAATAAATTTCATTTCCATGTAGCTGCTGATACTGAAAATAAGTATTTTTATTTTCTATACAATATTTCAGAATATTTTTATAATAAATATACATACTTTTTGTTGTTAAAATAAATGCAAGAAAATACATTTACCAATTCATCCCTTATATGTGAGAGTAGAGTTAAATAAATTGAAATTCGGGTAATTTGTAAATTAGTCAGTTTAAAATATACGACAGAATTCAGAGACGTGTTTTAAAATTTGGTTGTGGAAGTATGAAGATATAAACTTTACATTTGAAGAAGTCTAGTTTGTCCAAAATGTGCACAAAATAAAATCATTTAATAATGTAGAAAAGAAAATGCTTTTAAACGTTTGAAAGCATTATTGAGAGAAACTACCTATATTTTGGGGTGTCAGCCCTTTCTTAAGAGTAATTTATTAGTGATTTCATAATTCGTGCATGTTTCTGTTAAAGTAGGTAAAGAAATAAAAAAAGGTATTGCATCGCCCTAGAATAGAACACGAAGCTACCCAGGGCAGATCCGAAAACATTCGAATGTTACAAACTATTGTAACAAATTTTTCTTTGTGATTATTTTAAAAAGCCAAAAGATGATGTTACATTATTCGTATAATTCGAATTTCAACCACACATGATACTAGTCAATAATAAAATGAGATAATATTAAAAAATAAAATAAAAGGGTCACAATACACCATTTTCTGAATAATATCTAACTAAGTATAAAATAAGTATTACAAATCTTACGTCATTAATAAAATCTATGCCTTTTGGGTTTGTAATTTGTAAAAGGTTTCTTTCTTGGCCTGCTTTATAAATTGGACGTTGGGGCCCAAACTTATCTTTATTTGTCGATTTTCTCTGAGGCAAAAATACGGGGGTGGAAGAATCCACATCAGCTTTCTTCACCTGAAACTGAATTGCATTCGATTTAAAAAAAAGGGGTTCATAGATACTGAATATTAAAAGTAAGATTAAGATTGACAATGACATAATTCAAATTGAAACAGGCAGAAAATTGCCAACAAGACTAAAAGAACATGTTAAAGATCTTAAATGAGGTAAAAAATCTACAAGTTTTAATTCCAGTATTGAACAAATATAGATTTAGATAGCGTTAAATTATTACATACAGGAAATATAAGTAGACGACTGAACAGTAATTTAGAAAGAATTTAAACTTCAAGAACAATTTAGTAAAATATACGTATTTAGGGGTACAGTGTATAATCATTGGATTGTTTCAGCTTTTACTTTATGTAAAAACATTTTTTACAAATAGAAAAAAGAATAACTAGTATTTTACTTTTCCACTTATTTATTAAAAAAAAAATTTTTACAATTGTTTCGCCCAATATGGGCATCTTCAGAAGACGAATAATTAAGTATGAATTATATTAGACCCTATATATGTTATTAAAAGAAGACATCATATGCCGAAACTGTCATATAACTTCTGACACCAGACAGTATTTTCTACGTGTTTGTCGACATGAACATTTAGGTTGGCAAAAAGAATGATAGACGTTCTCTCGAACCGAGTGAGTAACAAAAGATTAGCGATTGGTTGATTAGTGTACTAGTTAAGTAACTAAATAAATAACTAACTGTTTATCTACCTGCTGTTATCTTTTAAAAGCTTTAAGTTTTTATAGACCCATCCCGAGTCGAAGTTTGTATCGTATCACAAGATTTCTTTATACCCGAAACTGATCCTAGCGTCGTATGAGAAATCTTGTTTATATCTGCAAACCAATATTGCGTCTTTTACAGAATTTAAGTTACGCCCCTTAATATAGTACTAGGTGATGCCTAATGAATAGCTGAATTACCTACATCCCTAACTGAGGTTGCGTCTTCTAAGGAAATGCTAATGACAGATATTAAACAAAAATTTGTCGCGGGGGTGAATTTTATGAACAACGCGACAAAATTGGTTCTGGTTAATATCGGGGTTAATTTCCATTAGTAAAAAAATAACATCCGCGAATAAGCAGGATATACCTAGCAGAGAAACAATAATAAGAGTCCTAAAACAGTAATACAGAACATTCGTGAATGAATAGATGACATAAAAATTGGATTGATTCAGCCGTTACTCTGTGATAATTCATCTTTACTATAAATGAATAAACACTACTTTGTTTATTATCACTTTTTTATTTACAAATCCTTTTGACTATAATTTCGACAAAAAAGCTTGTCATTGTCAAACGAATAATTCAAATTGAATGAATATAAACAGATTTGTCAAAACAAATGATTACAAGTTGAATGAATGTAAACAGATGTACAGTAGTGTTGGTATATATTTTTTAGAAATACCATTAATTATTAAATGTATTGAATAGTACTGAGTGGTACAAATCTACCTGGTCATTTAACAAGTTATTTTCCGAAATTTTTGATGCTTTATATATTTCTAATGATTCTAAAATATTAAGTTTAAAGCCTTTATTTAGATTATGAATAATTTTAAGATTTTCTGTAGTAGGAAACTGATGGCCTGTTTCTAAAAAATGGTTTGCAAAATTGGAATTATCTTTTCCTAATCTAAATGATCTATAGTGTTCATTATAGCGAGTTCTAAATGACCTTCCAGTTTGGCCTAAGTAAAAGGAATCACATTTTGTACATTCTAGCTTATAGACTCCAGTTTTTTTAAAATTTTCAGTTTTATCTTGAATTAAAAGGAATGTGTTTTAAATATGTGTTTGTCTTAAAACTAACAGTTAGATTGTTTGCAGATAGAACATTAGCGATTTTTATTGATATATTACCAAAGTACGTCAAAGATATGTATTTGTATTCTTTGTTTTTTGTGTATGGGTATATAGACTGGCATGCTGTTTTAAATAGTTTTTTACGTATTAAATTTTGAATTGTTCTTGGATCAAAACCATTATTTTTTGCAATTGCTAGAATTATGTTTAGTTCATGTTTTAATTTTTCGTATGAAAGGGGGACTGAAAAAGCTCTGTGTATCATAGATTTATATGCTGAAAGTTTGTGTGAAAGAGGATGATTTGAATTATTATGAATTGTTACGTCTGTGAATGTTGGTTTTCTGTAAATATCAAATTTTATTTTATTATCTGAATATTGTAGGGTGAGGTCAAGAAAATTGATTTTGTTGTTCTGTTCAATTTCTAGCGTAAATTTTATATTGGGATGAATTGTATTAATAAAATTTAAAAAGGAGTGTAATTGTCGGTGTGTTCCTGAAAAACACGCTATAACATCATCTACATACCTATACCAAAATTTAATGTGTTTATTCGCTAATGTTGATTGCATAATTTTATTTTCTATATTTTGCATAAATATATTGGCTAATAAGGGATTTAGTGGGGAGCCCATAGCTAAACCTGATTTTTGAACAAAAAACTGTATATTATACTGGCAGTAATTTTGGCTAAGACCTAATTCAAATGCTTTAATAAGCTCAGTTTTATAATTAATGTACATACTGCTTTGATTAAGGATGTCTTTTATTAAAGGTAGGCATTCTCTAATTGGGATATTCGGAAACATATTTATTACATCGAATGAAACAAGCAGACTATTTTGGGGGATTTTGAAGTTTTTCAATTTTTCTGTTAGTTCAACTGCGTTTTTTATACCATGTCTTGGATAAAACTGTGTTACTTCTAAGAATATTTTATTTAACTTTTTTGCTAAATTATGTACAGGGCTATTTATAAAGGAAACCACTGGTCTTATGGGGGTATTCTCTTTGTGATTTTTAATTAGACCGTAAAATTTTTGCGGAGACGGATTCATACAAATTAATTTATATTTCTCAAAATCGTTAAACAGATTTTTACTATTTGAAATAAATTGTGTTGTTTTTGATTGAAAATATTGTGTTGGGTCTTTGTTTACATTCACAGGAATTTTGGAATGATAATATAATTATTAGCAGGGCACTAGGGAAAAGTAGAACATTACACATATGTTTCCTGTAGCTAAACAATACTTTGTCTTTATATTATATCAATTTCTAGCAATTGTATCCTAAATGATTAACAGGTATCTAATAAAACACTGTTGTAGAATTGTAATAAATTTTTTGTAACAATTTTTGTTAATTATTAGTAATTAATAACAAATAAATTATTATTATTCAAACGATAAGCATCTTGTTTATTTATTAAAAAAGGAAATTTAAAGGGACCAGAAATTGTGAACTTATTTTGTGGGAATAAAAATAAGTAAAAACATTATGTTATACTAGTTAATGCAACTGTCTCAATTCGATTCGTATACTTAGTGACCTCCTTTACGAGACCGCTTTTGTGTGAATAACCTTCAGGTAAGGGGAAACTTTGTGTACATAAGCTAGAATTTAATCTAGGCTATAAATCCTTCTTCGCTCTTCACCAAGAGGTCGTCAACCATTAATGCTTATCGTCTCTTATGTGCTTGCTGAAATTTCTTTACCGACCGTTTTGTATAGATTTATATTTTACAATTTTTTATTTATTGACAGATAGTTACGGTTTGTCGATTACATTTTTTTAATGAATGTAAATTGTATAACGTGTTATATTCAGCCTACGTTTACGCAGGGTGGCGACAGTTTACTTTAACCCCCGAATTCCTTCGTGTAGGCTAGTTTAGTAAATAGTAATGCACCCTGCATTGGGAGTCAGTCTCTTTACGCTATAGCTAATAATTCGCTTCTTCGAAATATTAGCGTAGTTATCAATTGCAAGTGTAGTTTATACAGTAAATGTGTTCTTTTGGAACAAATAAATAAGTTGTTCGAATTTAAAATCCTTTTTTAAAAATCGAACCCTTTGGGCATTCGACATAACTAACGTTCATAATTAAATAGTAGATTTAATAATGTTCAAGTTTTAAGTAGGTAATGAGTGCCAAAAAGGCGTTCTAAAATATTTTTTTAACAATATGTTAAGGTTTATGTTGATTGAAATAACTAAAAAGACGTTTTTTTGACTTCCTGGAGGGTTGGTTATCGTTTCAAAAGATTACCTGAATCTGAAAAATCTTCCAATCCGTAACCCAATCTTTAACAAGTCAAAAATGTAGGATATGGTATTATGTTTACAGAGACGTGATTTATTCGACATGGTTCTATATGAATACAAATAAGAAATGGAAAATAACTATTTCAATTTTATTTTTTGACCTTCCTTATATTCCAATTTTTGTTATACCTTTATTAATTTTTCAAATTCCTCCTTTCTCTATCATAATACTGCTATATCCTGTAAGCATGGTAATCTTTTGCCACTATATATTTATCCCCAAAGCTGTCCTGTCTTTTATAATATTAACGGATGACATCTCCATATATAAAATAAAAAGTAGTAATGATAATGTGCATCCTTGTCATCTTCTTTCCTAATATACGGGGTCATTCAAACTGAGTGGTACATTAGACGTTTTAGGGAAACTAAGCATATTACAGATTTAAAAATTTGAGAGTTGGGAGTAAGGGTTATCAAGGATGATCTATTTAACTAAAATAATTTCAATTGTCGGACACTTCCGATTATACCGGAAGTTGATGTCGACTTTCTTATTTTAAATGTAATGGTATACTTTTTACGATGAATTCGTATGAAACATAAAATTTTAAGGTGACTTTGATAATCAACTTGTATACCTATATGCCTACGATTAATAGTTTCTGAGATAATTTAATTTATTAGAAAAAGATTGCACCGCATCCCAAACTATAAAAAATCACAACTTCCATAAAAAATGACAGAATGTTGAAATTAGTTATTTACTAGTTCTAATCAAGTCATAAGGCTAACCTCATGCCAAAAGTAATCTTTGTAATTTGTACAATTCAAACATAAATATCTGCATTTTTTCAAATGGCACCTAGCATATTTTATTTTGTCATTCGATTCCATTTTTTATCCTCTTTCGATCTAATGGGATACATCCAATGTCCGAGGTATGGATGATTTTCATTTTTTATTAAAAAAAAATCCAAAATGATTCAAAAATTTTCAAATAAAACAGTAGGAAATATCCAGAAGGATTGAAAGAGGATCACAAAAGGAATTGAATGACAAAATAAAATATGCTAGGTGCCACTTGAAAAAATGAAGTTATTTGTGTTTGAATCATCGATTTTTTTTTCTGAACACCCCGTACAAATTATAAAGATTAGTTTTGGCATGATGTTAGTCTTATGACTTGGCTATAATTAGTAAATAACTAATTTCAATATTCTAAGTCATTGTTTATGGAAGTTATGATTTTCTATAGTTTGGGTTGCGATGCAATTTTTTTTCTAATAAATTAAATCATGTCAGAAACTATTCATCGTAGACATACCAGTTGGTTATCAATGTCACCTCAAAATTTTGTGTTTCATACGAATTCATCGTAAAAAATATACCATTCCATTTAAAATAAGAAAGTTGACTGGAAGTGCCCGACATTTTCAAATCTCTAACATGCTTAGTTTTTCTAAAACGTCTAATGTACCAATCAGTTAAAATGACCCTGTATACTTCTCTACTATACTACATAAATTCTACAAAACCTATTGGTACTAACTGTAATACAACATTTCTAATGGGTTCATAAATACAGAATTGGAATTAAAGAATTCATTCGCTTTTTAATCAATTGAAATAAAAAGCATTATGCTTACAGAATATATAATTTTTTGATATAATTGTCAGTGTTCTGTAATTTTTACATTTAGTTTGTTGTTATTTCGGTGGCTTTCGTCTCAATATTGATTATATTATTATGGTCAATTTTCGGTTTTATAACATTCGGCACTTCCAAAGGAATCGTGTCTTTAATGGGGGGTGCTTCATTAGCCATGGGTATTTCATCTTGTTGAGGATCATCCGTTTCAACAACCATCATATCAGATAACTCATCGCTATCGTCCGGAGGTTTTTGAATTGGTCTTGCATGGTTAACAATTGAAACCAGCAAAATAGCGCAAAAAATTAACGAAAATTTTGACATTTTCCACGAATTGTTTTTTGAAATTTGATAGTCATGATTACTGGATTACAAGATCAAAACAAAATAAATGATACAGCATGCTGGATGTAAGGTAATTCATTTATTTTGTGGTATATTTACCGTACACTTTTACCCCTTAGGTACTTTACAGCATTGAAACACCATAAAATTTTGAAATGGTAAGACTTACATACACTTGCAAGTGTTTCTTCTATAATACCACTTTTCTTGACTTTACTTGACCTGTTTATGCCAATTTTAATCTACATTTAAGTTTCATAAAAAAACTTTTAGTGTTTCAGTCCCACTTACTAATATCAGTTACTAATAGTAGGAAGAGGGTAAGTTTCCCTTACATGCACTGCAGTGGCGGATAGTAAGGTGTTGGGAATGGGTGGGTGACAGAACAGAAGTGAAAGATTATCTGTGGAATATTATCGTATTGCAGTCCACTTCTTCAGGTTAATATCGAATACTCTTGAATTATTTACACACTTGCGTTAAATATTCTCACGTTTATCGAAAGTGTTGTGGTTATTTGAAGTAAGTCCTTTTTATAGAAGAAATGAAATAAAAGTTGTTTCAACACATATACTTTCTCGACGAATCGTTTCGACCAAGACGGTCATTATCAAGAGTACTTGTTATACTAACAATTAAAAAGTCTAATAGGTGTATATAATTACAACTGGATCCTCTCGAGGACAGGAAAAGGAGAAGGGGTGAAAACCACGAAGTTATAAGCTGCTTAGCAACAAAGGTGTATTGCTTGCTAATAATTCAATTTGGTTATTTATTTGATATTGAAAACAATGTTTTTTTGATTTATAAATTTTCTAGGAGATTCAACATTTTACTTTTGGGTTGAATATGTAATATTCTTACGTTATCCGTATCAATTTCATGGTTTTCACCTACACAATGTTCTGATAAGCCTGTTGTAAATAGTTTTTTCGTAATGCTACTTACATGTTCTTTCAGTCTAACATTAAAGGCACGGCCACTCTGGCCGATATAAATAGCGTTGTAATTTTTGCAGTTGATTTGATAAACTCCGTTTCTTTTCGTAATTTCGTTTTTCTTGTTTGTTATTGACCAATAAACGACCTAAATTGTTTTTGTTGGTTACCACTGGATGAAGATCGAGTTTGCTTAAACGTGTTACTATTTTGTTCGTGCAGTCTTAACTAAATTAATAGAACAATAATTAATCGAATTTTTGTTAGTGGTAGGATTACTAATATTAATGGAGAATCAGTTTTTTATTAAGTATATTGGTAACTATAGATGGATCGAAACCATTATTCACAGCTATATGTTTTATCGTGTTTAAATCTGGATAATAATCAGTTTCTGAGAGTGGTATATTGGTAAGTCTATGGATCAAGCTATGAAAAGAAGCGAGTTTTATTTTATGGGATTGATTGAAATTTTCTGGAATGATGGTATCAGTTGTGGAAGGTTTTCTGTAAATTTTATAATGACATTTGTTATTTGTATGACTAACTGTTAAATCTAAGAAGTTTAACGAATTATTACTTTCAATTTCATGGGTAAATTTAATCTTGTCGTTAATGTTATTTAAAAGGTCTTGGAACTTATTTAGTAGACCTGCACCAAAAGGATATGTATCTTAAAATGCGACATGAAAATTTCTGCTAGCACTGCTGATAAGGGCGATCCCATTGGGATACCGTCCTTCTGTAAATATAAGTTAACTACAGGTAATTTTAATATTATTACTGTATTTGTCTTTTGAAAATGATATAATAGCTGAAACAATTCTGTCAAGGCATAATAAAATGTTTTCTGAAAGTATTTCTCTTTAAATCTACTTAGTAGCATTTAAGAGTACTTCAAGCAGGTGCTATAGAAAAATATAGCATCTAATGGGATACACTTTTATGTTAAGAACTTCCTACAATCTCCTTGGAATTGATAACACAATTATCTGAATCATAGATGCATTAATGTTATGCCACTCTTAAATCAGTTCTTTCAAGTTTGCCTTGCTACCTACGGTGTGTCTTCTCAATTCACATTATGAGCTTATATCATATGTATTTTGTGAGTTTCAAATCAAGATAACAATGTGGTGTTTGAAGCCTATGCGGTATTTAACATAATATCCCTAAATAGTTAATAGCGTTTGATTGTAAGACGTGGTGCTATGGGAGAATGATGAAACAGCCGCAGATAGAACAGGTTAGAAATGACGAGATATAGGAATGTGTGGGAGAACAGAGGACTCTATAGATGTCAATAAGGAAAAGGAGAGAGATGATGTAGATTGGTAGGATACCTTTTGAGACATGAAGACCTAGATAGTTAGAGATATACATGTTAGAAGCTAAAACAGAAGTAAAGAGAGCAGAGGATGTGGATTGTTTTAGTTTTAGAAGCTGCTTGTTCAATCAGCCTTCGGATTGCCAACTTTATGATAACGATGAGCGTTTATATTTCCTTTGAATATGTTCAGATAGACATGCTGGTCCATGATTAGGTATATTAATTATTAGAAGATTACCCACCTCAATATCCGCCATACAGCTCCACAACAGCGACAGATGATGTCACGATTTTCAACTGTACCATGACTTTCGATACTTCTACTTTTTACACTCTTTGAGTTTATATGTTATAGGTGACGAAGAAAATAAAATAGCACTGAATCAAAAATAAATATATAATTGATTAATAAATTTTAAATGTAGTCTAGGAGTAAAAATTAATGTAAAATTAAATGAAGTGAAGAATAATGTAGAAATATAGAATAGAGGGGAGCTAGAAGTTTGTTAGTCATAGAAGGGCTGAATTTGAAAAGGTCGATAACATACAATACTGAAAACCAAATGTACCGAAGAAACCCATTGTAAAATTGTTATTAGGAAAAGTAAGAATTATAGACGACATGCTGTTAGTATACAGAGTTGAATTATTATGAGGGATTATAGGAAAGTACTGAAGCAATTAAATTGTCGTTAAGCGAAGAATAGATACAGAGCAAGTATAGAAATAGAATTGTAAGAAAATAAAATTAACATGATAACAATAGGATACACTATACAATAAAATTTGAATATACCATAACTACATTAGATCTTAATACACCTGAAATAAATTGCAATATAACATAGACAGACCTAAAATTGTTGGCTGCGTCAAATATAAAATAAATAAATGTAAATTAAATATCGCCACAACTTCTTTCATTACTTCTCTAGTCTACTATTGCACTGTTTTTGACTATTATCTCAAATTACACTTTTAGTAGGTAAAAATGATCTTACGGAGGAAATAAAAACACAATTGGTTTTTCAGATTTCTACTTATATTGTTTAATAAAACATAACAGCTGTTTCGGTAGGTATACTACCTTCTTCTGATGTAAATTACAACTACAACTAAGTTAGTATACCTAAGGTAGTATACCTACCGAAACAGCTGTTATGTTTTATTAAACAATATAAGTAGGAATCTAAATAATCAATTGTGTTTTTATTTCATACGTAATGATGGATTTCTATCAAGTAAAGACCCAAATAATCTTGAAAAATGATCTTTTAGTGCATGTTAAATTGGTTTTATTTCAACGTTACCAAGTCTGTTCGTTTCTGTGTGCTGTATTATGAATTTTATTGGCACGTGTAGATAAAATAATTTTTGTAAGTGTTTTTGCGTTTTGACTTCAATCATATTTTTTTATATAGTGTAAAAGACAAATAACCGTGAACTTCATGCCTACCTTTTTATATACCTACGTATAATATGGTAATTACCCGCTTCTACTTCTACGCTTATCGATTTTTTAAAGCAAATTTCCGAGTCAAAAGAAATATCTGCGCCTACATTTCTGAAAATAAACGGTTGCCCTTTGAAACAACAATTTACACAACACCAACGCAACGCAAAGTAGAAACTCGTGAACTTTAAAGCCCGCAGAATATTAGCTGAAGAACCGCAAGTAGTGCGGATTCACATTAAAACCACATCGTATCCCCTCTAAAAGGCTCGTTATTCACCTTTATACCTGACAATTTTCTTCTTTGCAAAGGAAGCGGTAAATGAAAGGGGAGGTGTCAATTGTGGTACAAATGCTAACTCTGCAAAGCATTCCTGACGGATACTGAAGTAATTGTGCCGAATATTGTACATCCCTGAAAAACTTTTGTAATATTTTGATACTTAATTAGGTAGGTTGTTTCATTGTAAGTAAGTTCAGTGTAGGGTAATTTCATGTTATCTTTTCATCGGAGAACATCGCTAATATTTTTTCTCAATATAATTTAAAAGTTAGACTTAAGTCACAAAAACAATATTAAGGGATAAAATAAAAACAAAAGAGACTACTATTTACCGTACAAAAACTGTAATGAGCGGACACGTGTTTCGCCCAATCTTTATACGGGCATCATCAGTCTCGCGTTCATAATCCGCACATAAGCAGTGGGCGAAACACGTGTACAGTGGCCGGCACGTAAGGAGATTCAGCGACAGTCAGATTGACAGGTAGGAAGGAGGAAACTTTTAGCATAGCAATAAATGAAAGAGCCAATAAGAATATAGCTGAACCGAAACGTCAACTTGTAGTTCAGCGGCGCGTATCACTGAGAGAAAAAGTACTGAACACGGAACACAAGTGAATTCATTCAACTGATTTGCTTACCCTAATAAGGTTTTTATGATGTATGCGAAGTGAACAATTAAAATTTCACTATCAACATGAACATAAGAAGAAAATGACGGTTATAAGTACCTAATTATATAAATCTAGGAATAATAGCTAATTTAAAGATTATTAGGTCTGCATAGAAATAAGTTGTTGACAAACAAAATAAAGTCGAATGAACAAAATTGGATAATATAAATTATGTAGTGTATTTGTTAAGGCATTTGTTAGAAAACTTAGTTTGTACAATCGATCTTTATATTTGTTATTTTTATATTTCGTAGTTTCGTTTATAGTTTACTTTACTCTTCCCAAGATTACTCATTGTGAACACAATTTACAAACAATCACTTCTCTACTCTGTTAATTTGCAACTGTTTTCCACTACGTTACTGAACTTTGCTGAGCAGTTATCATTCTGCCTACCGGTCGATTAACCCCGCCCTATGTTACATCTAGAATATTTTTCAATTTGAGTCAAATTAGTTTTGTTTTTCAAAAGTTATGATAGATTGAAATTTGGCTAAATTATTTCTTAGCTTAGTGATTAGTAACTATAGAAAAATAAATGGATCTAATCTGTACGGAGGCATTTTTTTTCGTACTTATCCGTCTATGATTTTTTAGAAGCTTAAGTAGTACATGTCTAAAGGTAGGTGTCTATGATTTGTTGCGTGGATTTGTGATTAATATAAAATTAATAGTGATACCTAAGTTGTGAATATTGATTAATATTGATTATTGAATATTAAGAAAAGTAAATTGTATTAATAAAGGGTGAAATAGTGACCGTATGTCAATTCGTAGATAACGCCAATAATATAGTTCGTTTGGTTGGTATCGTACTCTCAGTTTCCACGGAAAATGCTTGACAGAGTGTGTTTGTCCGTCTTAACCTAACATATTTGATTGTCATTATGTTGTTTTAAAAACGTCTACGTCGAAAGTAGCTTATCACCACCTGTTTGAATGATAGTAATCGATCCTTATCAAGTGATGTGAAATTATTATAGGACTGAATGAAAACAGGTCAGTACTTAGTATTATTATCAGTTATAACAGAAATATTTTCTTTGGTAACACATGCAATTCACTTGTTTCTTGTAATGAACGTAGTCAAATAATGTAAAGTTACTACACCTAGAGAATTTTGAAATTAAAAAAGCTGTGTTTAACAATAGTAATTTAGTTAATAATCAAATTTAATTGACCAAATACAATTTGTTCAATAATTTGATTCAGTCAAGAATCGTAAAACATACAACCTCCCCTTTTCCTTTCTATAATTTGTAACAGTTCAAATAGTGAGCCCTTAGTTTTAAATTTTAGCAATCTAATGTACTTCTCTTATGAATGGTCAAAATAGGCCGAAACAAATATGCCGTGATAGACTAAAATAAAAAGTGAGACGTTATTGTTTATTTTATTTTTGAAATTTTGTATTTGTAAACATCTATTTTCACAAAAATTGCACCAAAGTTAGCTTCAGATATACTTATTCTTTATTGGTCGCCAGAAATGTTAATTTCCCGGTATGCTTGCCTGTAAGAGTCGCGCGAAAATCGATTAAAATATTACTACCCTTTTATTGGACTAATTAAGAATCAATTTTTGACTGCTAGGATAAATCTGTATTCATTATTTGCGATTAATCGATTATTCTATTAATCAAATAAAACAATATTGTTTCATTCTGCGTGATTAATATCAAGAGTAACAGTGTGTATATTGAAATTACAAAATCTTAACGCTAATGAGAGCGGGGATGTAAAATTACCTAATTTTAATTGGTTAATTAACAGTATTTTCTGATTTTCTTAACGCCTTATTTATTTATAGATATTCTATCATTGACAACTTTTTGCTTTTGGATACATTAGTGTGTAGGTATTTTCTTTTTTATAAATTTAAACTATGACCTAAAACAGTACAGTGATTGCTAAGTCCTGATTTAACATCTTTTTTATGAATAGATTTTATGTGTTGGTTTGTTCTGGTTTCAAAAGCTCGATCCATCTGCCCTATATATACGGCATCACAATTATTACAAGATAATTTGTATATACTTATACTTTTTCTGTTGATATATGTTGATATTGATTGATTCTGTTTTTAACAGAATCATTGTTGTTGTGTAACATTTTTGTAACTCTTTTTTGTAGAACTCGGTAGAAATAAATTTCATTTTTATGTGAAGTACGATAATCATTTTTGTTCATTTCCATTTTTAATATAACATTTACTTGGTGTCCAAATTTTCATTATTCATTTCAAGTTGGACACGATAAATCTGTATTTTTTTCGACTTGTGCAGACGAAGACGATGGTAGAGACGTCAATGATTAATGTGTGACCACTTTTCCCTTTACGCGCCATTGAATTATCGGTCGTTCTTGACGGCGGCAATAAGTGCATGGCTCAGCATTTGGTATCGAGCTGACTTTACAATCATAAATAAAATTCTCTTTTAAATTTCAGAAACGTACGTAATTTCTTACTGATTTACGAATATTTCTCTTTGAGCTCCGAAATACCAGGCAGTCTAGAAATGTAGAATGAATCCTTTAAAAGTTTTAAGGGTTTTATAAGTACCCGATGGGTTCGAGGGGATGAAAAGACTAAAAGGCCTCTACGGTTGGCGTTATTTGAAGAGGATCCGATATTTGAGTTTTATGGAGCTATTTATCCAACGTTTCACCAGCTTCTTTTGAAGTCATTCAGTGTTAGCATAATCGCAGCGAATGGTTTTACCCCCTCGTCACGTTCCCTGAGAATGCCAACCATAGAAGTTGCTAAACGTTGGGTAAATGGCTCACCGAGTCGCGTGGTCTAATGTTCTAGATCATTGCTTAGCATTCGGGAGGTCACCGGTTCGAACCCGGGTCCGGCTGCTCTGGTCCAAGTTTTCTGTGGTTTCCTTGGATCACTTAGGTAAATGCTGGAGCAGTAATAATACTCCACAGATAATTTTTCACTTCTCTTCTGTATTCATTTCGTCCGTCTCATCTTTCTCTCCCTAACCACATCATCCATCCATTCTCACGATTCCTGAAAGGAGGTTGAAGAGGGCATTACGCCCTACGGCTTTGCACTGCAGTGTAGGTCGGAGGGACTGCCCGCCCACCAGCACGAGTAGCTGTTGGGAATGAAACACAATAAAGGAGGGGGGGGGGAATTTTAGAATCAGTCTCGCGTTGATAATGCCCACGTATGAAGTGGGCGAAACACGTGTCCGCTCATATTAAATTTTAGTTAGTGGTAATTAGGGTGAGTCTTTTTTTATTTAATTATTCTTTTACACAGTCTCCTATTTTTTACCCTAAATTAGGTTATTTTAATTTTCACGGTCCTACTCATTTACACTCACCAGTAGAAAGTGACGCTTTTCTGCATAATGTCCATTTTCACTTTTTTACTTCGAATTACGCCAAACTAAAATCCTCAGAGAATATTCCCCTATTTCTTTCATTCTATTTACTTGTGATTCGTAGAAACATAATCAGTTGCAGTCACACTCAGCCATCCTATCAGTTGTTAACAATCCTCTCGCTTTCCATTCTCCATTTTCCCGAATTTCTGTTGCTTCATCTTTGTCTACATATATTTTACACATAAATAGTGTACATACATAATAAATTTTATACTCATTTCTTTAATTATGTTGTTAACATGCCACCAAGCGACCAAAGATCTTTAAACATTTTTTAATGGAATTTAGAGGTTTTCCATTGCACCCTGTATATTGTAGTTGCGAATCTATGCGTGTGTATAACAGGCGGGCTGAAAAGTTCGTAGGTTTACCCATAGATGGCGCTACTAGTATCAAATCCACATGATTCTTAGTTAGCCCTAATCTTCAAACGACGCATGTGTAAATTTGACAGCTGTCGCACCATTAGTATTTGAGTTATAGTATGTTTAGTGAAAGAACTTCGTGTGTTAATAAAGCATTGCTTTATGGCTTTTAGTGAAAAAAAATACTGTTGAAGCCAAGGTTTGGCTTGATAAACATTATTCGGACTTTGCACCAGGAAAATCAACCGTAGAAAAGTGGTTTGTTAAATTTAAACGAGGCGAAATGAGCACCGAGGACGATGCAGGCTGTTACCGACGAAAACATCAAAAAAGTCCTCAAAATAATTTTTGATAAGTGTAAAGTGAAGTTGATTGAGATAGCTGAGGCCCGACCCTAGAGATATCAAAGGAACGTGTTGGTCATATCGTGAATGTAAATGAATATTTGGATATGCGAAAGCTCTATACAAGCTCACAATCGACCAAAAACAACAACATATAGAATCGATGATTCTAAGTAGTGTTTGGTGCTGGGAGCTGTTCAATCGTAATAAATCCGAATTTTTGCGTCGATATGTGACGTTGGATGAAACATGGCTCCATTATTTCACACCGGAGTCCAATCGACAATCGACAGTCAGCCGAGTAGATTGCACGTGATGAACCGACTCCAAAGCGTGGAAAGACGCAAAAGTCGGCTGGTAAGGTTATGGCATCAGTATTCTGGGATGCTCATGGTATAATATTCATTGACTATCTTAAAAAGGGGAAAACTATAAACAGCGACTATTACGTAGCATTATTGGAGCGTTTAAAAGACGAAATCGCGGAAAAGCGGCTTCATTTGAATAAAAAGAAAGTGCTGTTTCATCAAGACAATGCACCGTGTCACAAATCAATGAAATCGATGGCAAAATTCCAAGAATTGGTCTTCGAATTGCTTCCGCATCCATCGTACTCTCCAGATCTGGCCCCCAGCGACTTTTTTCTGTTCTCAGACCTCAAAAGGATGCTCACTGGACAGAAATTTCACGCCGATGAAGAGGTAATCGTAATCGCCGAAACTGAAGCCTATTTTGAGGCTAAAGACAAATCGTATTTATAATCCTAAAATGGTATCGAAAAATTGTATGACCACTATAATCGTTGTATCGCCCTCGAAGGGAACTATATTGAATAATAAAATCAAATTCTATAAAAAAAGTCTTTTTTCTATGCTAGCCTACGAACTTTTTAGCCCGCCTGTTAGGTATGCCAATATTTATTACTTTAGTATTAGCACTCAGAAACTATTGGTTTATTCCTTGCTTTAGAATTATCGAACAAATATTTGCGCACAATTTATCGACGGCAATGTTTTAAAATAATTATGGTGTGTGTACCTACCTATGTTCTCTGTCCGGTGTTTGATGCATGTTCGTATTAATGCCCATTCATTTATCATATTGGTTTAATGTAGGTGCCAAATTCAATTATTCTGTAACTGGAATGCAGTAATTCCTAATTATCCCGACATACATGCACCAAACATTCCTGCAACAGCCGCTGGCGAACGGAATGATGGTGGAAATTCTCCGTACTGTTGCCAGGGGTAACGCCTGTTTCGGCGAAGTTTGAAGAACTTTATCGTAAAGTAACAGAACACCAGAGATGTGAAAAATATGCAGTTGTTACCCTGTACGTGTATTTGAAATCGAAAATGCAAAATATAAAACGATTGCCTATTTCAAATAACAAAATGTAAAATCGATCTGAAAAATGCATTTGAAATACAAAATATACAGAATGAATATTTTCTAGATAGTGTTAAGTTTACGATGTAATTTAACGAGGACCCAAAATAAATTCAATGACGCTCCTGGTCTGTGGACCTAATAATTCTTTTTCAATAACAGAAAAAGGCAGAAAACGGAAAATTGTATTTTTGAAGAAACTAAACTCATTAGTAATCATTATTCGGAAACGGTAATTTTGTGTTTTGGACTATAAATTGAACTATTTCAAATAATTACATCTCTGCAGAGCATTTACATAATTCTTATTTTGTGAATGATAAGTATGTCGTCAACATTTTAGAAACTACTTTATGGTTAACTAATTCTGGAAAAATACTTGTATTGGACAAAAGTTTGGCAATTTGTTTCAAACATCACAATTATAGTGAAAATAAACGAATATGTGAAAATAAGTTACGACTGAATATTTTCTTCTAACATATGAAATACTTCAGTTAGATGCAGAAATCTGTAGATGGCTACATACTGTCATAACTAGATAGGTAATAAGTCGAATAAAATACACTTGGTATTTTGTTTCACAATTTATTGTTTAAAACTTAACGATACCGTTTCTGCAATTACGCCATTGTCAAAATATAGGAGTAAAATAGATACTAAAAGTATATTGCAGAATTTCTGCTTAAATAGGTAATCAATAGGTAAATTTTAAGAGGGGAGACAAAGTGAATTCAATTTGGTCATTAGTGACCATAAGATTATTAAATTTTGCTTTTGTTATTTCGAATATTTCGAGAAGATCTAGTTTTTTACCTTTATTAACATTATGCAAAATTTTGGGATTACCAATATCTAAATAGTAGTTATTTTATATACAATGGTCAGAAATTCTTGTGCAATTATTTTTGTGAAAATTGACCTTTCACGTTCTTTTAACCTATACTTCAGAGGTCTACCAGTCTGACCAATGTAAATGGCGTCACAATTGTTACAATTTAACACCATTTTTCTGTAATATGTTGACTTTTTCTTTGTTATTTACTAGGAGTGAACTTAAATTTAACTTATTAGCTACAATGGTATTTATATTAATTTTTCTTAATCTATTACTTATTTTATTAGATAACTGTGGAACATAATTAATATAATGAAATTTTTGTTCATTCTTTGGAGTTGGAGAGGCACAGAGAGTTTTTTGTAGCAATTTCTTTTGTTTTTTGTATAAATGTAAATGTATTATATTTTCGTTATAACCATTATTTTTTGCTAAAAATTTTTAAGAAATTGATTTCTTTTTGAAAGTTATGTTCATTTAAGGGAATAGAGAGAAGTGTATGTAAGTAGCAATGAAAGGTGCTATATTTGATGTTTGTTGATCGTTTGGAATTTGCATGCGGTATAATGTCAGTGAATGTTGGTTTTCTATAAATATCAAAATTAATTTTGTTATCATTTTTTTGAAAGAGTAATATCTAGGAAACTTAATGAGCCATTCTTATTATTTAAAAATGTTTCATCATGAGATAAGAAACCGCTCAACATTACTTATATTAACTATATAGGTAGTTATGCAGGGTTATTCAATCTGTTATTCAGGTGGTACATCAGCCGTTTTAGAAAAACTAGGCCTGCTAGAAATTTGAAAATTTGGATGTAGTGGTTATCAAGGATGGTCTTTGTATCTAAAATAATTTCAATTGTCTGCCACTTCCGGTTATATCGGTCAACATTATTATTTCAAACTGAATTGTATATTTTTATAACGAATTGGTGTGAAGCATAAAACTTTAATGTGACTTTGATAACTGACATACATTCCTACAAGGAATAGTTTCTGAGATATTGAATGGATGAAGCGTTTAATGATATATACAATATATATTTCGGCACACTGTGCCTTCTTCAGGTGTAGAAGTAATATAAACTAAAAATTTATACTAAACTTAATAGCTAAAAAGAGAAGGGGGTTGAAAAACTAAATATTTAATAGTGGGGTATTTACAACGCCCCTTTTGATAATTTACAATTACTCATAATTTATTAAATTTGTTCATTTCCTTTGACTCTAAATTTTATTTTATTCCTTTCTTTTCTAAGTGTAAAATTTTGAAACTATCACTAAAACTATGTTTATTAACTAACAAATGTTCCGCATTCGTAGAATTAGAGTTATTATTTTCATAACTTTTTGTGTGTTCTTTTAGCCTCTCACTAAAACATCTCCCTGTCTGATCTATATAAACTTTATTACATGTGCCGCAATTTAATTGATAAATTCCTGATTTAGCATCTTTCTTAGTAGGGGCTTTGTGATAATTTAATTTATAGAAGATCGCTACTGCAACTCAAATTATAAAAAATTATAACATCCATAAAAAATGACTTAGTGTGAATTTTACTGATTATAGTCAAGTCTTAAGGCTAACTTCATGCCAAAATTAAGTTTCATAATTTATACAGTGGATTCAGAAAATAAACAAAGTTGAAAAACTTCAAACACGAATAACTTCATTTTTTCAAACGGCACCTACCATATCTTATTTTGTCATTCGATTCCTTTTTTTATCCTTTTTCGATACATTCGGATGTTTCCTATTGATTTATTCGATTTTTTTTGAATAATTTTGGATTTTTCGCTTTATACGTATTCGTCGTAAAAAATATACCATTCCATTTAAAATAACAAAATTGGCATCAGATTCTGGTATAGTAGGAAGTGGCGGACAGCTCAAATTACTTTAGATGAAAATATCGTACTTGATAGCCCTACTCCCAAATTTTCAAATCTCTAGCATGCTTAGTTTTTCTAAAACGTCTAATGTACCACTCAGTTTGAACAACCCTGTTTATTTAAATGCATTAAATTAATTGAATCGTTATTTGATATAATACAAAATGAATTAACGGTTATAGAAGTAAAATAAAAGTAAAATTGAAAGGTAAAGTTGTGAAGCAAGCCTTGATGACATTTAGAATGAAAAAGAAGTTTTTTGCAATACTTTATCGTTTTTATTCAGCGCAAGTCCTCTATAAGGTTTCTTCTATCATTTAAACTAATGGAAATAAAGTAGTGTTTCTCTTGCTACAGGTATTATAAATCTTACACACGTACAAACTCCTAAGGGTACAGACACTTCATAAAAGCGCATGAATCATACTCCGGGTATTATCGCAAAGCCTTATAGAGTCAGACATTTCGACCCTTCATGAGCAGGAACGCAGAGAAATATGCAGATTATATTTTCATACATTTAAATTTGAGGCGATAAATTCTTGATAAAATAACTTCAAAGTCTAAAATACCTACGTTATAAATGGCTTTGTTGTATTAGAACCACCTCGCTTTAGAATTTTCCCTTAACTTAAAAATCGAAATTATGCTAATTTGGTTTGTTTGGTATTGAGACAATTATTTACGAATCTGTGAATTCTGAGGTTACATTTGAGTTCGTTATCGATGAATGTTTCGATTATTGCTTTTTTCTAAATAAAAATATTAAAAGTGAACAGTGTGAAGGGCACAATAGCCCTATATTTCTTGCGTGTTTCCAAAAACTGTTAGTTCCTTAACTTCCCCCACCCACATGTGAGGTATAAATAGTTATGTTTGTTTATCTTTAGTTAGTTTCTAATTGACTCTTTGAGAATGGCCTAATTAAGCCGAAACAATTGTAAGAATATTCTTAATAAAGTTTGTAAAACCTTTGAACAAGTGTGTTTGTTTTTTGAATATATTAAAAATTGGATTGATTCAGCCGTTACTTTGTGATAATTAATCTTAACGATAAATTAATAAACACTATTTTGCATCAAAAAAATCGGAAAATAACCTGTTAAACGACCAGGTAGATTTGAACCAGTCAGTACTATTCAATACATTTAATAATTAATGGTATTTCCAAATATATATATATAAACACTACTGTACATCTGTTTATATTCATTCAATTTGTAATCATTTGTTTTGACAAATCTGTTTATATTCATTAAATTTGAATTATTCGTTTGACAATGACAAGCTGTTTTGTCCAAACTATAGTCAAAAGGATTTGTAAATAAAAAAGTGATAATAAACAAGGTAGTGTTTATTCATTTATCGTTATAATAAAAATGTTCTACATGTTCCCAACCGGAACCTCTTTAAATATTATTAAAAGTATTTCGGATATTTAGTGTCGTGTTTTGGCGTTGGGGTTTGAGATATTTAGTTTTTTCTTCAAAAATCCAAAGCTTCTAGTATCTTCTTCATTTGATCGTTACCAATAAAATTTGTTTTGTAGTGTTATTAGATATTTTATTTCTATTATTTATTTTAGTGTTTTGTCTAATAACGTACTTGATAAGGGATGGGGCCTTCGACTCCGACGTGTTAGTCAAACTCGCTCTAGGCAGATTTGGTTTATATTTAAAACTTGGTAGATTTAGTAATCACCAGGTTGATAGCTGTTGCCGTTGGTGCAGCGGAAATTGCTCTTTGAACTGTAGCCCGCTTTCCTCTCTCTCGTGAACTACCACTTTCTGTTATATATCTCTCTCTCTCTCTATCTCTTACTTTCTCTTTTTCTGTCTTCGAGTCATTTCGGAATGATTTCTATATTAATTCAGGCGAGGGCACATGTCACTCCCACGGTTGCTCCCGGTAAAATTTAACCTCCTGCAACGATCCCACGCATGCTTGGATTTAATCAAGAAATATATCAACCAATTTTGAAGCAAATATTGAACGGGATCGGTTAATACAAATTGGTTTTCCTTGATAGGAAGCAAACCGATACGTCTACGTATTATTGAAATCATGTTTGTGGAAATATTTGGCAAATTATATTATCTAACTGCATAACAAAACTTTTCAATAACTGCGAATGAATATTGCATGAAAATGTGGCCATCTAGACAGAAAATTCACTTCAAGGCCAGTCTAGTTAGATTTTTTGATGATAAATTTTTTTTAACAGCAATCCGAGTGTATAGTAAAATAAAAAAAATACGTTTTAGGGAGTAAACTATCAAAAAAATGGGGTATTTTCGACCTTACCTCGATAATCCACTATTACCATAAAAACAAGACTTTTACACACTTTATTTATAATCGTGACGATTGTTTCGCTAAACATTAGCTTCATTAGAACTTTTGACAATGTCTAAACATTGCAATTTGCAATTTTTTCTCGTTTTTCGCATTTATCATGACAACTATCAAAGTAATCGTAATGCTCCAATGAAATAATTTTCAGAGAATTACAAGTCCTTTAAAATAAAATTTGACACGTCTCTATCGGAGCTATTTTCAACGATAAAAACTTTTCAATGAAGTAATTCTTCAAAAATTGATAACTTTGACTATTTAACGTTTCTAGCATCGGCCTTCCGGGAAAGGGTAGTAATTATTGTGCATGATAAGTGAGTTAAAAAGGGATTCGCTTACCGGTTTTGCAGAATTGCAATTACTAAAATGCTACAAGTAATTAAGTAATAGATCACTCTACCTCGCCTGGTATGTCTAATGTATGTCAAGTTTTCCAATACATTATTAAAGTTTAAAAATGCATGAACAAAATGTATATCTCATGTTGTTCTTTAAATGCTCATAAGTAGTCAGAAAAAAAATATTTTGTGTTTCATTCTCACCAAATACTCGTGCTGGTGGGCGGGCAGTCCCTCCGACCTACACTGTAGTGCAATGCCGGAGGGTAGGGTGTAAAGCCCTCTTGTAGAAATTGTGGGAATGGGTGGGTGGTGTGGTTAGGAAGAGATTAACTGTGGAATATTACTGCCCTACCATTTGCCTAAATGATCCAAGGAAACCACAGAAAAATACAGATTTATCGTGTCCAACTTGAAATGAATAATGAAAATTTGGACACCAAGTAAATGTTATATTAAAAATGGAAATGAACAAAAATGATTACGGTACTTCACATAAAAATGATATTTATTTCTACCGAGTTCTACAACAAAGAGTTACAAATGTTACACAACAACAATCATTCTGTTAAAAACAGAATCAATCAATATCAACAGGAAAAGTATAAGTATATACAAATTATTTTGTAATAATTGTGATACCGTATATATAGGGCAGACGGATCGAGCTTTTGACACCAGAATAAACGAACACATAAAATCTATTCATAAAAAAGATGTTAAATCAGGACTTAGCAATCACTGTACTGTTTTAGGTCAGTTTAAATTTATAAAAAAGAAAATACGTACACACTAATGTATCCAAAAGCAAACAGTTGTCAATGATAGAATATCTATAAATAAATAAGGCGTTAAGAAAATCAGAAAATATTCTTAATTAATCAATTAAAATTAGGTAGTATTACATCCCCACTCTCATTAGCGTTAAGATTTTGTAATTTCAGTATACACACTGTTACTTTTGATAATAATCACGCAGATCGAAACAATATCGTTTTATTTATGTGTCATCGGATTTGACATTAATTGATTAATAGAATAATCGATTAAACGCAAATAATGAACAGAGATTTATTCTAGCAGTAAAAAATTTATTCTTAATTAGTCCAATAAAAGGGTAGTAATATTTTGATCGATTTTCGCGCGACTCTTACAGGCAAGCATACCGGGAAATTAACATTTCTGGCGACCAATAAAGAATAAGTATATCTGAAGCTAACTTTGGTGCAATTTTTGTAAAACTAGATGTTTACAAATACAAAATTTATATATAAGTAGTCAGTAAAACGCATGTAAATATTGCTCCTTCGCTGCTTGCTTCTCTCTCATGGTTTCCTCTGTCTAAAAAAGCATAGGATTCGAAATTTTATTCTCTGGAACGTACGTTATAGTGTGATATACTTGGTTTGCTCAAAACTAAATACTTTTGCGCTAAAGATTGGCCTATACAAACAATTAAGTTAATAGAGGTTCAATTTTACTATTTTGAGTTGACAAGCTGAAACCAATGCGAAAAGTTACGTAAGTACCTCTACAATAATGATAAATTAAAATAAAATAGAACTATGAGAGGAAAAGAAACACTCTTTTAAAGTTTCAATTTTTTTTTATTTTAAAAGTTCACAACGACCGTTTCACCACACTGTGGCTTCATCAGGTGGATGAAATACAATAACTCAAGTACATTCTACAAACCTTATACACTAAATACAAAACTAAGGAGGGGGTTTAAAACATATCTAATAAAAGGGAGATATTCACATCTAGTTCAATGTTCAATAAAATTCCTAATTTATTATAATTATTAATTTCTAAACTTTCTAATAGGTTTAATATCTGACCGTAAGAGTCACAGTGTGGTGAAACGGTCGTTGTGGACATTTAAAATAAAAAAATTTGAAACTTTAAAAGAGTGTTTCTTTTTCTCTCATTGTTAAGATGGAGTTTCAACAAGTAAAGGCTAATATAGTGAATAATTAAAAATAGAACTCTTGGAGACGTTTCACAATTTATTATACATATACTCAATGTACATTTCGCCTGATCAAGGCATCATCAGGAGTAAAAGCGATTACTGTTGTGTTTTGTGTTTCACTAAGAGCTAACGGTATTCTCCTTCTTATCTACAATAATGGCCCGAAAAGTTTGGAAAGTTTATAAAAAATATGTAAAATGCTGTAGAAATGACTCTCTCCAAAAAGGGCTAGAAAAATCGAAAAGAAAAAAACAAAGAAATAAAAATTGTACAGAATTTAAACAATAATAATTAAGCAGATTAGATGAAATTTACATCGGCATTACCTTTTATTTAAGTCATGGATATATGAAATATTTTTGAGTAAAATGTTTATTAAAGAACAAAACAATAAATAAAAAATACAAATTTAAATACAAGAAGTAAAGAAATAACTATGACTACTAAACTGAATAAAACATAACATGATTTTAATTACATATTAATTTATAAATAGGATGATACACTTCTTAGGTATATTTTACGTGCTTGAGGGAAAACTATTCATTCATTGTGGTTCAGGCTGGTAAAGAATTAAAAAAGGTTTTGAATTGCTCGTGTGGCAAACGAGCATAGGTTGCTGCCCGAAGCTGCCCAGGGAGATCCGAATATGTACGAATTGTAATAATTTTATATTCTTATCTATAACAACATAAAAATTAAGGTTAATCAATCATATAAGCGTGTAATGTATACTTTTTCATTAGAAAACAAGTTGGTTAAATAATTAGACTTCAAGCTTTCTCAATATGATAACGCCAAATGAAAATTTATTTTATAAACAAATAGGAAATTCTGTTTGTGATGAAATAATTATAAGTTCAAGAATTTGAAGAATGTTTTGCAAAAAAGTTTTGTTTACGAGAATGACGAATTAAAGATAATTACAGTCTTATCGAAGAGAGGAAAAATAAGTGTCTTGAAAAGAGGATAATTCTTTTGAAATGAATGGAGGAGAAACATGAAAAATTTATAGTCTCTACTTTTAAATAAGTACGCTTTAAGAGAATTTTAGATGTATTCGTGTATAAATTATAAACCGTGCTTTTAGGTACTAATAAATCTTATATCTATTGTCGTAGTTTCTAAGGAGGTTTTTTTGTGTCTTTTATACTTTTACATACTTTCGTTTAGTCAGATTTTCAATTTTTACTGAAATTTAATTTTTGTACGGTATATATTCATCTAATACTGTTTTACTATTGTCTAGACTTTACTTTGCGGATTATCTGTGTAAAAAAGGCACCCTAGATCAAAGGTCACTCCTGGCAACATCCTCTTCATATCAGTGAAGGAATCTAGGAAACGAATTCCCTGGAAATAATTTCCTATGGAAAAAAGTCACCAAAAAAATCCCCACCCCCTTAGAAGAAAATTATGTTTAACGAAACCTTATAACTTTTACTTACTGCGATTTAATGAAGAAATTCCTTTGATTAACTCTCAGAGAAACGCCCCTCAGAATTACCTTATTAATAACTGTTATTTTTAATAACAAAAAGGTAACTAATTGTTTCTGCCTTTACTCTATGGAAATTAGGAATCATATTAAATCAAATAATTGAGTGAAACACACTTAATTTCCCCTTTATACATTTATTAAACTCTATACGATCGTTTCACCCTACAAGGGCATATTCAGAAGAAGTATTGATACAAATTTGCTTACACTAATTCTTAAATACTATTACAATATTGGTGGGGATGCATCTACTATTTTATTTATAATTATTGAGCTATATATATATTCGATTTTATTTAATAATATTAAGTTGCTCTTCCGGTTTGTCTTATGTATAGAGCGTTCAAAGAAAGAATTCAAGAACATGTGAAATATTATAATGAAAATTTATCATTCATGAACCACGTTAATAACAAAAAACATAAATTTAATTTAGAAGAAAATTATGTTTAACGAAACCTTATAACTTTTACTTACTGCGATTTAATGAAGAAATTCCTTTGATTAACTCTCAGAGAAACGCCCCTCAGAATTACCTTATTTTTAATAACTGTTATTTTTAATAACAAAAAGGTAACTAATTGTTTCTGCCTTTATTCTATGGAAATTAGGAATCATATTAAATCAAATAATTGAGTGAAACACACTTAATTTCCCCTTTATACATTTATTAAACTCTATACGAGCTCATATTTTTTTATTTAACACTAAATTACATTGTATACAGTTATTTATAAAACAACTATGATTTTTTGAATAGTCTTTATATTCCTTACCTGTCTATATCGAACATTGTTTATTATCTCGGGAACTCGCTTACAACAATAATTATTGCTTTTAGAATATAATTCACTTAGAATAGCATAGAATCTTGTACAAGAAATAGAGGAATCACAATCTCAATAAATTGAAGAAATAACGATACAAATTAAATTGGTCAAAATTTGCGTATGCGCTTTTATTTATTACTGAATAAAAATATTTAGGGTGTTAAACCTGAAAAAAGGTAATTTTTGATGGAATTATTCGAAACTATTATCAATTTATTCCAATTTGTAGATGTATCTATGTTAATAAGAGTGGAATCCAATAACCTCTGATGTTGGTAATTAAGCTCATATTTTTTTAGGTAGTATGGTTTAGATTTACAGTTTAATGTCAAGATGTCTGGTATTCAATGACTAAAGGAATAAATGAAGATCAGATATCAAGGCAACAATGGCAACAATTAAAACATTTAAACAACTAACGATAGCAATTACAACTGCTACATTGCTGAAATTTCAGTGTTCATTAATTACAGTGCTTTAAATAGGTATAATGAATTTTATTGTGTAGAAATAATGAGAGAATTATGACTTGCATTAATCTCATAAAAACATTATTGCTTTCCACCCTCAGTAACTTAAATATGTTCATTATGTAAGAGTAATATTACGATAGGTTAGTTATTGATTATGTATATTTTATTTCATGAACAGTAACTCGATGATTTACGATTGACGGTCGCCGAAAATTTACATTACAATTATTGTATGTATATGTTACGTGTTAATTACAGGTAAAAGAAAGAAAAACATTTCTTATGAAATAATTTCTGTGGTTTTCTGAATCTTTTTATCAATTCTCAATAGTAGTGCTCTCGAAAAGAGAATGGTTTTCAAAAATGAAAACCTCGTTATGGTGCATTAGAAAAAATACGAAGGAGAGGGACGATTATTTTCGATATAGAATTCGAATCTGGTTTCAGAACAATTAATGGAATACTTAGTAATTATTTACAAATTTGTTGGAAACCTCGACAATTGATTCGACAGTAGTCTGTTATTATCAAGAGTAAATAACACATAGGCTGAAAAGTCCCGCGTCTAACAAAGAAAACACAATCAATCCAGCGCCGCTTTAACATTTCAATACCACTTTTGTAGAATAATTTATCTTTTGCCTCAAAATAGGCTTCAGCTTCAGCAATAACCTCTTTATTCGAGCGAAATAAGCCAGTAGTCGCTGGTAGTAGTCTCCAAATCTGGAGAATACGGTGGATGTGGGAGCAATTCGACGTTTAATTCATGAAGTTTTGATTTGCTATTGTTTGGTTGATTTGTGACACGGCGCGTTGTCTTGATGAAACAATTTTTTCCCTTAATTTGCGGTACTAATAATGCGGTCGTTTCTTTGCAATTTCGGTCTTCAAACGCTCCAATAAAGATAGTTGATGAATATTACACCACGCACATCCAGAAATACCGAGACCATAACCATTCCAGCTGATTGTTATGTTTTCGGGCGCTTTAGACGTGGTTCACCAGTTGCTGTCCACTGTTCACTTAGATCACGATCGTTTTGATTCCATGTAAAAAAATCCATGTTTCATCCATTGTCGACATCGGCATATCGACGCAAAACTTCCGGTTTGTTACGTTCAAACCAAACACTGGCCAAACACTGCTCAGAACTATCAACACGTTCTTGTTTTTGGTCAACAACAAACAAACGCGGGACCCACTTTGAACAGAGCTTTCTCATATGCTTATGCAATATAAAGTCAACGTGTTCTTTTGATATCTTTACGATGTCAGCTAACTCACGCAATTTCACTTTTCGATCATTCAAAACGATTTTATGTTTTTTTTATATGTTTTCTGGTTCTGATGTTACCGTCTCATTTGGACGTCCACTGCGTTCTGCATCATCAGTGAGTCTCTGTCTACGACCACGTTTGAAGTCAGCAAACCAACGCTTTATCTTGTTTCGGTTGTTTCTGATGGAATGGAGTCTTCATAACACTTTTCCACTATTGAAGTCATTGCTTCGCATGTACGGTATTTTTTTCATCAAGAAGCAGTGTAAAATTAAAACAGGAAATTGTTTTTGATGCATTGTTTTGAAAATAACAAAAGTAGCGTCACTCTCTAGCGTCAGCACAATAACTCACAAATGAATAGAATATCATGAAACAGCTGTCTTTTGAAGGTTAGTACTAACTGAAAAAGAGGTGAATGCAATAAAACTAGCGCCATCTATGTGTTAGGCCCGGGACTTTTCAGCCAAATGCCACTTTTTCTTTCATTAATGAATTATGATGTAACTCTGTTGATTTAATTTTATTAGTACTGATTTTGGAAGGATAAATAGTAGAAACGTTGGCATATTAAATAATTCGTTTACATTGCAACAGTTGCTTGCCCTATTTTATTTTTACAGCTGTTGATTTATCTTAACTTCTTAATTAAATACGATTTGTTTTTTAATGAAATTTAGAGTTAGAATTCAAAATTACGGCTCTTTGTTAGTAAAACAATATTTACAAGTTCTTAGAATCAATTTCTTTGTAAACTGTTAATTAAGTTTAGCTTTAAAAGTTCGTACCTACAAACCATCAAGTAAAGAATAAGTCGTCGAAGAATTGTCCTAGTTAGTTAGTTAGTTAGAAACTTTTCAATACTGCCGCACGTTAACAATTATGTAAATCCATCTAGACTTTCGTTTAATGTCAAACTTTTCGTAGAGTTGTTCTTGGAAGCTAATTTTTCAAATGGAGTCGTCTGTTATTTTACAACGAGCCACTAACTTATCAGGATTGTTAAACATGGAATGGTCGGAGTTATAGTTATGTTTACTAGTTACTTCAATTATTAAACGTTGGTTTCTTCATTTTCTGTAGTGACACCTCAGTAATGGGAATAAATACTTTGTTTTTGATTTATAAGTCTCGCGAAAGTGACTGTTGGAACGACATAATTAAATAAATGCGCGCGTATGTGTGTGTAAAGTTTATTATATTTAACAATATATACTAGTATATATATATATATATATGAGAAAAACATGGAGAGCTTATCAACTCCCGTCCAAATAATTGATGTACCTTTTTTGCCACATGTGGTACTTAATCCCTTGCATTAACTCCCGTCCAAGCAAAATAACAATATCTTCGCTTAATTAGTTCATTACTCCAAAAAAGTACATTTACGGACATATCCAGCACGACTTAAAAACATTCCCTAACCTTTTTATCGCCGGAAGAAGTTGGGGATGTAATCGCTACAGAATTTGCAGCAGAACTACCGAACGACCCACGAGTAATACAATTTTTTAAATATATCGTAGATACGTATATTGACGAAAACGCTACTTTTCCTCCTACCATATGGGCCTCTAATACAACATATTTAGCACGCACAACAAACACATGCGAATCTTTTCACGCGAAGTTTAACGCATACATCGGAACCCCTCACCCAAATGTTGTTACATTTCTGAAGGCTCTAAACAATATGCAAATGGACACATACATGAAAATCAACAGTGTTCAAGAACAAAGAAACAGACGAACTGTGAGGAAAGAAGTTGAAAGGTCGTTTAAATTTATTTTAGGGGAAATTAAAGAACACTCGGAAAATAAAATAAATAGGTTCGATTTTATAAAATGTGTTTCTAATAAGTATTCTAATATCTGTTTACAAAAAAATCGCCCTGTATATTAATAAAATGAATGAACTTTTGCATTTTATTTAGTTGTATAATTATTTAGACGGGAGTTAATGTGTTTTCAAATTCATTATTAGCAGGTAAGAAATTTTGGACGGGAGTTAATGTTTGTCACTAACGGACTACCTGACTTGGACGAGAGTTAATATGCACAAAAAACATGTATACAAAGATGAAGTAAAATAAATACTGCAGAATGAAGACTGGTAGAAAAAAGCGAGAGAGATGTCAATGAGGATTGTTAGGATAACTAATTTCGATTGAACGATTGAAATTGACTGTAGGATAATTTTGGTTTGAGGGGTTTTTATGAATCGAACGTTATGGAATGAAGGAAGTGGGGGAACCAATGTTGGGGATTTTAGTTTGGCATTATTGGAGAAAGTAAGGATTCCAGGAATTTTGAGAAAGTAGTCGTGACTAAGGTAATAGGTGTAAAAAAGTGAAAGAGGACAGGATGCAGAAAATTGGTACGAGCGTAAAGATTCCAATAATCCCAACTAAGGGTATGATAGGAAAAGGTCGAAAGGTATATTAGATACCCGTTAATCATTTAGGATACAATTGCTAGAAAATGATATAATATAAAGACAAAGTATTGTTTAGCTACAGGAAACACATGTGTGATGTTCTGCTTTTCCCTAGTGCCCTGCTAATAATTATATTATCATTCCAAAATTCCTGTGAATGTAAATATGTCATCTATTCATTCACGGATGTTCTGTATTGCTGTTTTAGGGCTCTTGTTATTGTTTATCTGCTATATCCTGTTTATTCGCGAAGTTATTTTTTTTACTAATGGGAATTAACCCCGAAGATAACCAGAACCAATTTTGTCGAGTTTTTCATAAAATTCACCCCCGCGACAAATTTTTGTTTAATATCTGTCATTAGCATTTCCTTAGAAGACGCAATGTAATGCAGCTATTCCATTGGACATCACCTAGTACTAGATTGAGGGGCGTAACTTAAATTCTGTAAAAGATGCAATATTGGTTTGCAGATATAAACAAGTTTTCTCATACGACGAAAGGATTAGTTTGGGGTATAAACAAATCTTGTGATGCGATACAAACTTCGACTCGGGGTGGGTCTATAAAAAATTAAAGCTTTTAAAAGATAATAGCTGGCAGATAAACAGTTAGTTATTTATTTAGTTACTTAGCTAGTACATTAACACTTTGTTACTAACTCGGTTCGGTAGAACGTGTAATTAAGTAGTATTAATAAATTTGTTAAGAGACTCTATTCTATCTTTCTTTTTGCCATTCTGAAAGTTTCTGTCGATAAACACGTAGAAAATACTATCGGGTGTCAGAAGTTATATGACAGGTATTTCAAAAGAAGTAAAGAATAGAGTGAAATAGAGAAATTGTTATGTTAAAAGTATTAAGTTAAATTGGAATGGATAGTAATTGACTTTTTAATAAGTAGGAAGAAGGTGCAAAAGAAGTAAAAGTTGGAAATTTCCAAGAAATATAAATCTCAAGAATTAGACACACGAAATGAAAATGACATACATACAAAATAATACAATTATAAATGTTCAAAATTGAAAATCAAATTTACAATCTTAGCAGAGACGAGTGTGGCAATAAATGCTACAAAGAGTTTATATTGCCAATTCGGTAACCTATTATAAATTCTACGACGGGGTTGATAAAATTGGATTTTCGCTTTACAGTCTTGGCATTACTTTTGCAGTCGTATTTTTAGTTTAGAGCATAAATACATGAAAACAGCATTTACTACTATAGAAGTGATCCTGAAATAGGAAATAATTATGGTCCGACTTTCTCGCTCTAACGCAGCCTGAACGTGTCCTGATTAGTAAAGAGAGACACAACTAGGGAAAACCCAAGAAAATAAATAGAAACTGAAAAAATTGAAATATGCACAAGAATATACAGATATCGCATCACAATTTACAAAAATGCCAAAATACATGAAAAATAAAAATAACAGAAAAAAACGAAATAGAAACAAGAGCTACAATCATATTAGGAACAGAAACAAAATCTAATAGATACTGGATGGGAGATGAGACCAGAATGTGCAGACTGCACCACAAAGAAGAGATATTAAAGCATATTTTTGAAGAGTGTGAAATAACAGGAGAAAAAAATCACAGCTGTATCCTGCAAATAACAAGACCAACAGCACATTCAAGAATTTGGGACATAAAACGAAAAAGAAAGGCAAAAAAAGAAGATGCAAACTAGGAAAAATGAAGAAGTTACAATAATATAGCATTGGACGCCCTTGCCGACGAAAACATCAAAATAGTCCACAAAATAATTTTTGATAACCGTAAAGTGAAGTTGATTGAGATAGCTGATTGAAATAGTCTAAAGATATCAAAGGAACGTGTTGGTCATATCGTGAATGTGAATTAATATTTGGATAAGCGAAAGCTCTGTATAAAGTGGGTGCCGCGCGACCTCACAATCGACCAAAAACAACAACGGATCGATGATTCTAAGCAGTGTTTGGAGCTGTTCAATCGTAATAAATCCGAATTTTTGCGTCGATGTGTGACGATGGATGAGACAATCATGAAACAAACATCATTTCACACAGGAGTCCAATCGCCAGTCGGCCGAGTTGAGTGCACGTGATGAACCGATTCCAAACCGTGGAAAGACGCAAAAGTCGGCTGGCAAGGTTATGGCATATAAAACTGAATTCTGGGATGCTCATGGGATAATATTCATTGACTATCTTAAAAAGGGGAAAATCTTAAAAAGCGACTATTACGTAGTTTTATTGGAGCGTTTAAAAGACGAAATGGCGGAAAAGCGGCCTCATTTGAAGAAAAAGAAAGTGAAGAAAAGTTTCATCAAGACAATGCACCGTGTCTCAAATTAATGAAGTCGATTGCAAAATTCCATGAATTGGACTTCGAATTGCTTCCGCATCCACCGTACTCTCCAGATCTGACCCCCAGTGACTTTTTTCTGTTCTCAGACCTTAAGATAATGCTCGCTGGACAGAAATTTCGCGCCGATGAAGAGGTAATCGCCGAAACTGAAGCTTATTTTGAGGCTAAAGACAAATCGTATTATAAAAATGGTATCCAAAAATTGTATGACCGCTATAATCGTTGTATCGCCCTCAAAGGGAACTATATTGAATAATAAAATCAAATTCTATCAAACAATATATTTTTCTATGCTAGCCTACGAACTTTTCAGCCCGCCTGTCACTATTTAGCAGTCGTGATCAGCTCAAGCAGGTTCGCTAACACTTGTTCTGCAAACGTTATGCTTGCCGCGTGACAACTATAAAGTTTCATGGGTTATAATTCCAACAAATTTTCACAGGAAGGTTACCTGTAACAGTGATTGTTTTTGGTTTAGGGTTGGGTTACGTTGCGTCTGCTATTTAGACGCTCATTTTCCACTTCATCATCTATGTTAATTTAAGGGCCACAATAGCTACACATGTCGTTGAAAAGCACTTTAAATGTTGTAACATTTTCAATAGATTTCATTTTTGACTGCTTATTTGACTGTGAACTGACTGTGACTGCACCTATAATGTGAACAGTGTCATTTTTGATCTGATCGTGACCGGACCGTGATTAGACCGTGATTTGGCCAAGAGTATTAATCGGCCTTTAAGGGTCACCACTTATTTACGTATTGAATAATTTGTGCTGTACAAAGGATTTTGTAATGCATACAGCTGGATCAAAGTAAGCGTAAAGTGACAACAGTTGACGAACGAAATGAAACACGGGGAAATCCCGAGCGTAGATCGTAAACACGATGAAAGACAATTGAGCGTTCAAACGGATTTCTAATGCGCGAGATTCAAATAGCAATTAATTTTAGAATATTGTGACGTGTTCGGTCACGTAAAACTCGAATATACAGTATGTCCAACAAATAACAACGTTTATTGATAAACAAATTTAACAAAACTAATTACAATCCAACTAGTTATACAACCCAAATAACTTCGCACAAAAACAATGTATCGCAAAACTGTCACTAAATCAAGTCACTTATCGCTCTTCAAACTTTCTCGCTTGTTTCGCTGTCAACGCTCGCTATCAACTGACTGTAGTTTGACAGTCGCCGTCGCTTATATACCTCCAGGCCAATTTTCCAGAATGTTCCATTCTTTTCTCGAAGGTTCGAGATTTTTCCCAGTGTATTTTCTGTATTTGTGTTGATGTATTCTTCTGGAATGTTCTCGATTCTTCTAGAGGGGCCCAGAAATCTATTTTCCCGTACAAAAAGATGTTGTTTACCGAAATCGTAAGTACAAATCGTGACAATATGTTATACATTCAATTTACAAAAAACATTATTATTCACTGATAAGTTATTTAATTATGACATCGTTATTCTTACTTTTTATACGAATGTGAAATACGAGGGTGTATCAAATATAAATGGGACTGTTTTTTTTTTAAATTATGACGAGATCATTGACCCGGTAGTAATAGATGCGAAGATGGCCTGTACTGCTAGGGAGAAGGGAGAATCAACCGAAATTCGCTCTAGCGCTTTAGTACGAAAAGAAAAAAACAAGGAAGTAGTGAATCCAACCGAAATTTTGCGGCGATTACAGGCACAGTTCAGGGACAACACCATGGCAAGAACTCGGGTGTTTGCATGGCACAAGGAATTTTCTGGAGGCCGTGAAAAGGTCGAGAATGAGAACCATGCTCGCCGTCCAAGAACAAGTGTGACCGAAGCCAACATTGAGGCGGTCCGATAACTCATTGAGGGAAATCGACGAATAACTGTTTGGGAAATCGTTGATGACTTGACCATCAGTTACGGGAGTGTCACGGGATCGTGACATATGACCTGAAAATGCGCAAAATGACCAGAGATTTAGCAGCAACACTTCAACCGATTCCAGCAAGAGGCTGAAGCATTTTTGAATCGCATCGTCACCTGTGACGAAACATGGGCATGCTCCAGTTGTAACAGGCGACTGTAGAGTGTCGAAAAAGCAGCGAGACCAATGAAGGTAAAGACGCGCTTGTCGGTCGGAAAGGTAATGGCAACAGTATTTTTTAATCGGAAAGGTGCTTTTCTCGAAGAAATTATCCATGATCGAGGCACGATTAATGCAAAATATTATCGTGATCTACTGGATGCCGCGAAATTGCCATTTCGAAGGAAAAGGAAGAAGCAATCGGTCAGAAGTGTCATTCTTTTGCATGACAACACCAAGTCAATGCCACAAGGCAACAACTGAATGCATTGAGTTGGGAAACGCTGGAACATCCGCCATATAGCCCCGACTTGTCTCCTTGCGACTTACATCTTTTTGGGCCCCTCAAAGAAGCGCTTGGAGGGTAACGTTTCCACGAGAACGACGCAGTCCAAAGGTTACAATGATGATGGCATAAAAAAGCTGTTAATATGATGGCGAAAATGTATTGCTGGGGCGGGAGACTATGTAGTAAAATAGTGTATGTATCGAAGTCTACTTATGTATTGTTCGAATTTTTTACAAAACCAATCCCGTTTATATTTGATACACCCTCCTAGATTATAAAACTAAATTTTATTTAGGCACTTACTACCATTAATACCCCCTTTACTATGAACTAATCAAGTTTATTTAATTGTTACAATTAATAGCTAAGGATAAATTAGAAAGTTTTAAATTTAAATGCGTTGCTACTCGGGTTGTTATGCAAGATCGTGGCCCGGGCGATTGGCCTGCTCGCCATCCCTTAACTTACTGTAGTGAGAAAAAGTTTTAGAAATAACAATAGAGTTAAATTGATCTATACAAGAAGTCAATTTAAAAAAAAAATGATATTGTAGGAGAGATATATCGATAAGAAGAAAGTTAGCCACCTTGTGGTGAGAAATCAGACCTTTCATTAATCTAGCAAATGTTTCGTTTAAATCAAATACGCGGATAGCTCTCAAAAGACGGCACGGCGGATTTAACAGTGGAGGTGTTGACTTACATCATGAGCGATACGTTTGAGCGATAGCGTGGCAAAGCGGCACCAGGCTAAAAGACTAATGGTTCCAGCAGTTCTCGAAACAAGCGTGCAATCAACGAAAAAGGGACGAGAACAAATAAACAATGACAAATACAAGCCAAGAATAAATTATGTTCTGACTCGCTTGTTTTTCCCGCGTCACTAGATTTTTATCTTTAATCAACCCTGGTTACTGTTTTACACAACCGCATTTACGACCTCCGGTTATTCTGACAGATTCATGAAAGAAATGAACATTTCTCTTCTTAAAGTGTAGTGTCTCATCATAGAGCGTTTACTTTTCTTGGCGAATATCGATGCAGAAACTGAAATATGTCAATGTTGTCCCAAAAGTTCGAGCAGTGGTAATATTAAGAAAGCTTGGTGAAAGTTTGAAACAACATGGTATTATATTCAATTTTGTCTTTTAAAGTAGCGGCTTCTCAAAGTAGGCAAGAGGGACTAAGCCACCTCTGGGATTACTTTAACCCTACTTTTCCCTTTTCTTTCTCTTCTTCTGTCCAGTCCCGTTATTATTTAAATAGCCAGAATTAATAAAAGACAGGGAGATGTGTTTATATTATAAAAGCGATGACGTGGGCAAAAAAATTACGCTTCGTTCAATAAAATTGTGTTAGTGGTAAATGGGGGGGGGGGGTCTCCATTTATATTTATTTGTCCTATATAGACTTACGTTTTTCGCGAGCCCCTAAATTTGGATTCGCGTGATTTTTTATGGTTTCCATTCAAGAAATAATTTTTATAGAAAACTATTTTTTTGAGAAATGTATTAATTTAAACTTGATAAAAAATAGGTGATTAATTCAGTTAATAAATTTGGAGATAATTAATTTTATGTATGTATAAGGGAATTTAGCACTTCATCAAATTTTATCAGAATTTGAAATTGAATATAGTTAAAAAAACCTATTTACTAAAATTACGATATAGGCGTCAAGTAAATTATTGAAAAAAAAATCGGTGTTAGGTATTAAAAATTGCAGTTGTGAAACTCTGCTATTCTTTTTTGTCTAGACGCCAATACGGTTTCTAAAGCTGATCTTATTGTAACGAATTTTCTAGTTTATTTATTTATTTACTTACAACTACTTATTTAATCACTTAAAAACTGCTAACAAACTTAAACTACTTATTTATCTGACAAACAATAATGCAATTTATTTATATCACTTTGTACCTCGTCGTTGAATATTTATATTACGCGTCCGGAAATCAACTGTCTCGTGACCCGTAGGGTATATATTTACCGAAAAACACACGAATATATTTCGACCGCTTTCCAAAGAAAACAACTTATTATGACAACAGAATATTCTCGAGCGTCTATTGTTCGGCATCGATCGGTTGATATGAAAGCGCTAATCGATTCACCGTAGACACGTACACGTTCGTTACATTATTTAAATGAAATATCGGAACTGAAATTTAAGTATTTTTATTTGCTGAATCAATTTCATTCAAATACATTATTGTATGAAGGTTCACAAAATGAATTGTATTAAAAATAGTCTATGGGTTTTTGTATTCTGTGTCATTATAAGAAAGAAAAAAACATTTCCTGACATTTTTTCATGTAGAGGTTTGTTTTCGAGATCAATCGCGTTGAAAATCGTAAAATTGACTTTTTTAAATATTTTATGCGATGTATATAGAAGTCCGAAACAAGAATATGTTGCGAGATTTTTATTAGAATGACCCAAAGAAGTAATGAATACTTTTTTGTAGTGATGCAAAATACAAAAATTTATTGTCTATTTTTTCTGCAATTCATTTTTTGAACCTCCTTAGCATAAATAAAATATCCACCTTCCATATTCATTTAATTTTATTCTCTTGTGAATTCTTATGCCCCCTGTACTCTTTTCTTTTGCCACTACTCGCGCTATTCCTCGCTCGACCTGATGACTTTTTGGAAAAATCGTACGACATCGACAGATTTAGTATAGTGCGCGCGCAACTAATGCAAAAAAAGAGACAAAAGACACCGCCGACTGACGAATGTAACTAGTAAAAATTTCAATATTCAAGTCATTCTTTATGGTTATGATTTTTATAGTCAAGTCATTCTTTATGGTTATGAATTTTATAGTTTGGGTTGCGGTGCAATCTTTTTTCCAATAAATTAAATTATCTCAGAAACTATTCATCGTAGGCATACAAGTTGTTTATCAAAGTTACCTTAAAATTTTATATTTCATACGAATTCATCGTAATAAATATACCATTCCGTTTAAAAGGAAGTTGACATCAACTTCCGGTACAACTGGAAGTACCTGACAGTTGAAATTATTTTGGTTAAATATATCATCCTTGATACTTCAACTCCCAAATTTTCAAATCTCTAACATTCTTAGTTTCCCTAAAACGTCTAATGTACCACTCAGTTTGAATGACCCTGTATAACGTCTGTTTATGGATGAAAAGGAATAAAGGAATTGGGTGAAGAGTTTGATATGATTTTTAGGAATATGTCAAAAACTGTAGATTCAATCATTTTCGTGGTGAAACTTATCCAGGCTGGAAAAATCTCAGAAAATACAATTTTACGAGTCCCTGTTAACTTTTTATTTCGCTTAGTCTGACAATGGGCCAATTTGTCACATGAATTGTTTCGCATCGATTTACGACGGCTGCTTCTTCAGACATAAAACTTTTGTAAGAAGCCGCTTTTATGGCTTAAGATTACTTTGCACGGGCTTTCTTGCAAATGCCCTATCGCCAATAACAGTGCAAATATACACAAATGCGAGTATCTTTTTTATCCTATTCGTATCAAAACGAAAATAAAAGCGATACCTACACTTAATATGTCGTTTTTCATTTTATTTTATTTTGTTTCAGGGTACCTAGGCAATTCCAGAGTAGTAATTGATCATTATGATGTCTCAACACAGGTAAATATAAAAATATTCTTTCTATGTTTTGTATTTTGATTATAGTCGCGATTATTATGAGACAGAAATTCTGTAATGAAAATCAAAGTGAAATGGTTGTCGAAGGAGTGGGGGAGAGTGAATCGAGTAGTGGAGTTAGGAAAGTTTATTTCGATATCAATTAACTATTAATCTATGTTACACTTAAGAAGATAAAACTACATCAGTGTTCTATTGATTGTACTTTGTTAAAAAGTTTCAATGTACGAGGCATGTTTTTTTAAGTGCCGTTTTGATTATAATAAAAACGTGCAAAGATATCTTAATAATTTTATTTTTACATGAAAGCCTGCACCTTAATCTACTTTTCTACATAATTTCCTTCAATATTGATGAACTTGTCATAAAGTTTCACCAGTTTCTGAATACCCTTCTCATAGAACTCTGCATCCTGACTTGTTTACTGTTAACCACTGCATCACAACTGTTTTGACTTCGTCATCCATCGTCTTGAAGACGCTGACAGCCCAGATGTTTCTTCAAGGGCAGGAACAAATGGTAGTCACTGGGCGCCAGATAAAGGCTGTAAGGAGGATGATCTAGAGTTTCCCAGTGAACAGTGAAACGATGTGATGGGATCTTTGGTCCGATTAGCGACATGCGGACGGGCATTGTCATGCAATAAAACGATGCCCTTGCTCAACTTGCCACGTATTTTGTTCTGGACAGCACGGCGCAGATTCCTTACCATTATATCATTCACAATTATTTTTCCGTATACTGCAGAGATCTCACAATGAATATCAATCGGTTTTAGTCTTTTAGCACTAAGGAATCGTATAACAGCCCGGACTTCACAGTCGGCGGGATTCATGATTATCGGAGGCATCTTAAACACTCAGTGAACAATTTAAACAAGGGCGAATCAGACTGTAATGGCGTCAGTGCGTAGGTGAGAGATGTAGGTACTCAGTGCGCATGCGCGGAATGCTGACCGCAGCGCTGCGGCGGCAGAGTTTCAAAACGTTACTTACTTAAAAAATATGCCTCTTACTTACACCAGATAGTTCTGGTTATTTAAGGCCTGGTAGTTTTCCTGTTGTGTTAAATATCAGTATCTTGTGGAAGAATTGTTGGTTTTGTTAGTCGTCCGTCTTTTATTAATGAATGTTTGGAAATTCATTTTCACATCATTTCATCCAAAGAGACATTCGGTATTTCAAACTCCTCGGTGGTAATGAATCATTTAGACTTTAGATCATTTGAAATTGGGACGATTCAATTTGAGAAATAAAAATACTTGGCAAGTTTTGGCATTTATCAAAGAGTATATTCATTCTGTTCTTAACTTTAACTTTTGGGTGTTTCATTTCCTGCTAGCTACTAATGCTGTAGTGCAAATCTGGAAGGTAGGGAGGGAGGACTTCTTCAGTGTCCTTTTAAGAATCATCGGAATGTTTGGGTGGTACTTGTGAGAATAGACGAAACGGTCGAAATGAAGATACAAGGCAGATGAAAATTATCTGTGGAATATTCATAAATGGTCCAAGGAAATTGTAGTCGGCGGGACTCACGATAATACACTGAGACCATTTCTAGGTCGATACGAGGAACGGTAAAGGTGATATTTTGGCGTTTAACGCTTGAAAGTTAGACAGTAACCTGTATAGGAGCATAGTAGTGGGGCCCAAAGTGTCCTCATTTCTTAAAATAAAGATATGGGTCTGAACAACATTCGTACCTAGTGGCGTCTCTCTGTTGTAGCTGTATTGTCGGTGTTGATTTATTAAGACACCCTTTTTGACCCCATTCTGGCATTGATTTCGATATTATCACCTATTAAGTTCTATGCTAACATAACTGCATGATAGCTTCGTACTTCAGTACTCAGTAATTTTTAATGTTTGAAATGCACAACTACATCATATCTTACCCTTTATGAAACATCCTATATAGGCAGCTACATACATTTGTCCCATATAATATAATCTTTTATTATTATTGTATTATTCAAATTGTCATTTCTGTTCATTCAAAACAACTTAATATCATCTTCATTCAAACCTATTTTTATATTCAAAACATTGAAATGTACGCCTTACTTGCGAAACATAAAAGAGAAAAATCTGAAAGCAATAATGTCGACCAGAATTGATTTTCCATTATTATTCTGTTGTAAGTAGATATTTTTCGTTCAGTCATCTTCTGAGTTGATTTCTTCTCGCTTGTCTTAAAACCCGTCCGGTTTGAATTTTATCATACATCTTTACAATAAAAAATGCCAGATACAATTTAACTCAAACGAACCAACTTTTTGAATAAATAATGGCCTACTGACAGGCCAAAAAGAACCCCAAGAGAACGAGTTTAATATATCTCATGCCAACTTTCCAAACTAACTCGACACCAGTCAGGGTGAAATTTTACAAAACGTACCTTCAAGTTTGGCTTCTAAAGAAAAAAAAGTTAATCCTGTAAAAGCCCGTTAAAAGGAATTAAATAAGTTACGCCTTCGGACCAATGGAACTGTAATAGAATTGATCATTTACCCTTTTATAAGCAAAACTCATTAAACGTGCTTTACGTTAATTTAAATCAGTGAGCAGCATGACATGTGACATCGCGAAAATTTGAGATAAAAATTTCGTACTGCAAGCTCTTGCTATTATTCCGTCTTATATCAACTCCCTGCGTCGAAAAATCAATAGAAGTTGTGAAGGATGGCATATCTCTTTAAACAACTTAAACGTTTCGGTGTTTCATTCTCGCCAGCTACTAATCCTGGTGGGCGAACAGTCCCTCCAACCTATGCTCTAATACAAAGTCGAAAAGTAGGGCGACAGGGCCTCCTAAGACTCCTTTTAGATGAGGCGGACGAAATGAAGACAGAACACAGTGAAAAATTCTTTATATGTAGAATATTATTACGATCCCAGGAAACCACAGAAAAACATGCACCAAGACCGACAAACCCAGAGTAGAAGCAGGGCCCTCCCGAAAGCTTAACTATTATCTAGACCTGTAGGTCCTCTAGATCAGGCTGCACAATATTCCACCCCTCTTTTGGTCAAAACTTGATACACTGCCCGAGGTGTGCTCAAGCAGCTCCCGAGCTTTTGTAATTATTAAAAGGTACTAAGTTATATCTGCTTAGAATTACTTGAAATTTTAGAAATCACACAAGACTCCTTGCGATTGTAAAGAAAGAAATAGTATTTCCTCCTGCCCTAGCCCAAGTTTTTCTACAATTTCCTTGGACCATTTTTGAATATTCCACAGATAATTTTCATCTGTCTTGTATCTTCATTTCGACCGTTTCGTCTATTCTCACAAGTACCACCCAAACATTCCGATGATTCTTAAAAGGACACTGAAGAAGTTCTCCCTCCCTACCTTCCAGATTTGCACTACAGCATTAGTAGCAAGCAGGAAATGAAACACCCAAAAGTTAAAGTTAAGAACAGAATGAATATACTCTTTGATAAATGCCAAAACTTGCCAAGTATTTTTATTTCTCAAATTGAATCGTCCCAATTTCAAATGATCTAAAGTCTAAATGATTCACTATCACCGAGGAGTTTGAAATACCGAATTTCTGTTTGGGTGAAATGATGTGAGAATGAATTTCCAAACATTAATTCATAACAGACGGACGACTAACAAAACCAACAATTCTTCCACAAGGTACTGATATTTAACACAACAGGAAAACTACCAGGCCTTAAATAACCAGAACTATCTGGTGTAAGTAAGAGGCATATTTTTTAAGTAAGTAACGTTTTGAAACCCTGCCGCCGCAGCGCTGCGGTCAGCATTCCGCGCATGCGCACTGAGTACCTACATCTCTCACCTACGCACTGACGCCATTACAGTCGGATTCGCCCTTGTTTAAATTATTCATTGAGTGTTTAAGATGCCTCCCGCCGACTGTGAAGTCCGGATTCCTTAGTGCTAAATGATTAAAACCGATTGATATTCATCGTGAGATCTCTGCAGTATACGGAAAAACCATTGGGAGTGATAGAATGGTAAGGAATATGCGCTCTGCAATTCAGAACAAAATACGTGGCAAGTTGAGCAAGGGCATTGTTTTGCTGCATGACAATGCTCGTCCGCATGTCGCTAATCGGACCAAAGATCTCATACTATTTAAACTATCTATGGTGCAATTATGATGAAACATTTTTAAATATTTTATTTTATTAAAACACAAAGAAAGTTTCAACAATAAGGATTTGTTACAAATCTGTACTTTTTGAAAATGGCCCGTTGGCCGAAACAATTGTAAGGCTTTAATAAACCTTATTGTTGAAACTTTTTTTGTGTTTTATTAAAATAGTTTTCAAAGATCTCATCACATCGTTTCACTGTTCACTGGGAAACTCTAGATCATCCTCCTTAAAGCCTTTATCTGGCGCCCAGTGACTACCATTTGTTCCTGCCCTTGAAGAAACATCTGGGCTGTCAGCGTCTTCAAGACGATGGATGACGAAGTCAAAACAGTTGTGATGCAGTGGTTAACAGTTTACAAGTCAGGCGGCAGGGTATTCAAAAACTGATCAAACGTTATGACACATGTCTCACTATTGAAGGAAATTATGTAGAAAAGTAGATTAAGGTACAAGCTTTCATGTAAAAATAAAATTATTAAGATATCTTTGCACGTTTTTTTTAAATTTCAAAACGGTACTTAAAAAACATGCCTGGTATAAAGGACCACGCCCAGATTTCTTTTGAAAGCTTCCCTAGCTTGGCACAGGGGTGTAATATAATAGGGTAAGTGTAAATTTCGTGTTTTCTCTAGAACCGATTATCGTACACAGCTCACTAAGGTATATTTAAACTCGGATCGAATTAGATAAGTTGAAAAGCACTCGGGTCTGTTATCTTCAATTTGCTTGGATTATTGGGTGAATTATAGGTTCCGTTTTGTTAGTACACCGTATTTTATATGCATTACGTTAAATTAAACATGATAATATATGTACCTATTATTCACGGTATTACGCCTAAATGTTCAGTTTCCTAATGCTTTTCTCTATGTTTAGCATTTCACTTTCATTTTCGTTATTTGATACTGAACTGAACTAAAAGCGCCCAGAACACTTTTTGCTTTAAAGATGCAAACAAACTTGTTGTTACTATTTAAGTTTCGGCTTTAATGTGTTGGTACTGGAGACACTATGGTTTTCCAGCAGTATCCAACCTAGCTGCACCTAGTTGCTCACTGTCGCTAGCGTCGATCCAGCCATGGCGAATGGTATTTCCGGTATCCCATGTTTATTACTCCTAGATAGTATTGTGTGGGAGTCTGATTAATGTTCTTTTGGTCTTCTATGTGGCTAAGAAGTGTCAACCTTATACAAATAGTTACCTTCATTGTAACTATTTATTGACTTACAATCTGCAATACTGATTTAAATAAATATAAAACTGTTCGAGGGATGACTAAAAAATTTTTGGACGAATTTGTCGCTTAATGACTATAGCAAATATTAAAATTGAAAGGGATTGTGAAATATTTATTGTTATTTGTATTTCTAGGCTGATATTCAACACACCGCCGTATCTTATGAATCTGAAGATGAAGCTCTTGGTAGACTTTTTGGAAGAAGTAGACGAGGTACGCCGTCCTATAGTAAACAGGTTAGTGTGCCATGTGTCTAAAAGATACTATAGCAAAATAAATAAAAAGTAGTATTTTTTGTTTCTAACATACGTTTTGCCACAAAATTGGCTTCGTCAGACAGATTGAGTACTTACTAGTGTAATAATAAAAGTTGTGAATATCTGAATGTGTTTACTTATGTGTATTTAAGTAGAATTCTTTGGAAATGACAGATTTAGAGAAAGAGAGAGAGAGATAATAAAAAAGACGTATCTGAAGTATTCATTGATAAAACTCTATTAACGAAGCACAAGAAAGAAAATAAAAGGACAAGTTTCATTAGTTTATTTATCAAACCGACAAATTTTTTTAGGCCTAATAAGGCAATTTTTAAAGTTAGTGTTTCCCAGTCTAAAAAATCGCTATCTATCAAGTTTTTTGTAACAATTGTGAAGCTACATATATTGGACAATCAGGCGAGGCTATCGGTAAACGCATTTCAGAACATGATGCGGCTATAAGAAACAAAAAATGTAATTCCAGTGGGATAGCTGAACATTGTATTGAGTTACGTCATTCTCTAGATGTAAATAATTTCAAACTTCTACATTCAAACATTCCCAAATCAAGAAAATTGTCTCTTTTAGAAAATTATTAAATTAAGAAAGCTATATTAAATAACTTTAACTTAATTAACAATCAATTAGAACTAACCACCTATAACTCCCCCCTTCTACTTTTCAATTTGTAATTACTTAAATAGCAGCGAGTAGTTCTTAATTTTAGTAATCATCTGTATTTCTCTTATAAATAGCCTTATTAGGCCGAAACAAATTTGTCGAGTTGATAAATAAACTAGTGGAACTTGGCCTTTTATTTTTTTTCTTGTGCTTTGTAAAAATGCAGTTTCACAAAATATGAACTACTACTTCTATCTTAAATCGCACAATTTGACGCCATATTCGTTTTCAATAATGGAACAATACTCTGTCAATAGTAGAACAACATTAATATGAAGTTGGCGCAATCGGGTTAATGTAAACTAATGAAATGAGATTAGCAACTAGGCAATGGCGTAGTTATGGGGGATTGCACATCAGGATAAGAGTCCTGAAAAAATTGATACTATGGCCTCTGCTATATGAAAGTTAATCATAATGATATTAGGTAATGAAAACACTTTCTGAAAACATTCACTTAATTTTTATTAAAATTCTTAACAAGTTTGGACCTAAGGATTGATCCTTCTTCTGAAGATGGCCTTGTAGGTCGAAACTTAATTTTAAATTTAAAAATTAAGTGAAAGTTTTCTTGATCTATTATGAATTCGAAAATATATTATACTAAACTTGAACTAATTGCTGCTTGGTGTTGTCCTTCTTCGGGTGTACAGGCCGTCGTCGGTTGGAATTGCTTCCTAACGTTTCGCTAGCGCGAGTGGCGAGCTTCTTCAGAGGTCTCTCTCTCCTCGCGCCAGTGAAACGTTAGGAAGCAATTCCAACCGACGACAGCCTGTACACCCGAAGAAGGACAACACCAATTCATTAACTGGCCGCGAAAGCCTTAATCAATTTGTTTAATTGCTGCTTATTATAATTTAAGATATGTAGCTTTTTACCTGAAACTAGAAATACCTAAATACTAAAATAATATGACAATAAAGGTCGGAAAACAATTTTTAATGATGTATTATCATTTTTTATAAATTAATTGAATTTAGTATTACTCTTTTTAAATATAAAAAAATCTAAACTAGTACCCTGCACCCTTATATGTTTAAATTCAGATAGTCAAAAAATTGTAACATATTGTTAAAAAATACTTCCCAAGTTATATTTGTGATGTCTTCTTCGGTACTTTATATGACCATCATCATCTTATATCGTCAAATAGGACTTCTTAAAAATAATATATAAAGACGACTGAAATAAATAAGTTTTTCACAAACTATTTTTTCCACAGTGTTCTTTTAAACTTTTATTTAAAGTTATTTGTCGACATATTTCGTTTGATTAGGTAGTATCAAAAGGTATTTCAACATTTTCGGGAGAAGGAGACCTATTAAAAATTACAACTAGTAAAAACCCTATCTAAAGTTTCAACGGTTCAATTTTTGTGAAAAGACTAAATGATTAAAACCAAAAATAATTAATAAATACACTTGGTAATTTTTCACAAATTTATTGAAAAACTCGACAATTAATTATCAAGACAGAAATAAGCAAAGCAGTACAGTATAGTAAAACTAAATATTATGAACAATCAAACCGAAATGTTTACGTGGTGTACCCACGTCTCATCGCAGGTTACAGTTTTGTGCAAAAAATTTTCACCTTCCTCTCTAAATCGGGTGAGAAGCGCCTGAGAGACGCGAACTCGAGCAGCTTTGGAATCCAACGAGCTGAAATTTTTTGGAATCCCAAGTTTTGCGTTATGATTGTGTGGACACTCTCATAGCTTATGCCGATTTCACCAGTGGCGTGGCGTGGCGGTCTCCTTCAATAAAGTTTCTAACGCGTGCAATGTTAACCGGCGAAATGCTGGTGCGCGGACGACGAGGATGATTAACATTTTCGACACGATTACGCCCATCGTTAAATTCTTTGTACCAAACTTTTACACGTGGCCACGAAAGCGTTTCATTTTCGAATTTAATAATAATTCGTTGAACAACATCTTTATGCTATGCACCTCTTTCTCACTCATTGTGATAGCCATTAACCAAGTTAACGCAACAATACGACGCGTCGTTTCCGTGCCAATTAATATCCCCACTTCAAGTTCCTAATGCCCGGATGCACCTTGACAACTATCCGGCGTGTAATTTAAAAAGGCTGTTTTATATTTGATCCACCCTCGTATGTTGGTGTATTGCGGATTTCGCTTTCGAGTCCACTCGGCCTTATTTGCGAGTATGTATGTAGGTAGAAACTTGTCGTTTAAATTTTATGGCCTGAAGGATCAGAAGTCGTTTTCGGAAGTTTGTATCATATTCATAAATACATAAACCCAAACAGCTAATCAACAATTTTGCAAATTGTCTGATGTACTCTTACGTTATACATATTTAGATTCTGAGGTATTAGCGTTTATAATTAGATCTACATACGTTTTGAATTATTTGCGATGAACGGATAAATGTTACGTTAGTGTTCAATGGTTTGTTTTCCAGCAAAGTGACAAATGCCAAATATGTGTTTCTTGCTTGATTTAAGTAAAAAAAAATGTTGTTTACTTTCGTAAAATTCGTCCTTCAAAACGATTATCTCCAAAGAAAGTCTCCAATTTTTGTGAACTTTATCAAATCAAATAATTGTTTTGTAATCCTTATTAGACCCTTCAGAAAGAGCGTACTTTTTTCAGAATAAAATTGTTAGATACTTTAAAAATACTCTCGTTAAAAACGGATTTAATTTGCTAGTTTATAGGTGGCTTTTTTATGCCAAAAATCAATTCTGAATACGCTACAAAGTTTCTAAAAAAATTATACAGTATAATTTTGTTGTACTCTTGAAAATGACGATATTTCGTCGAAACAATATTGTCGAGTTGATAATAAATTTAGTGAAAATTAACCAAGTGTTTGTTTTATACCTTTTATTTAATATGCATTTTCACACTGAATGCACCGTACAAAACTTAAACGATATCTTTTGTATTTATGTAGGTTCTACCAGGAATTGTTGTAATTTACTGCACTTATGAAATTTTGTGATTAATAATTAGCTGAAAATATACCTTTTCGAATGCCATTATTAGGTATGAATTAAATAAATATTTTAGTATAATGTTATCAACTTTCCACAGTTTACAACATAGATTCTTAAATTTTACTTTAAACAAAAATAATTTTAAATATAACTATAAATATAAATATGAAATCAACAGAAACAACTACTCCGAGGGCTAATACCCCAACCGGCATTGAATTACACTATTGATTCCGATGGACTTCTATACATAAATATAACATATTCAAAAATGAACGAATTAAAATCCTTATTCGTCTAATTATTAAGATCAAAAATCTCATATTTGGAACGCGTCCTACCAAGTAAGTACAACGAACCGAAAGCCATATCCGACGACCGGTTTCGACCTATCGGGTCTCATCAGGTGTGCGCTGGCAGAAAGGCCTTTACAGGCAATATTATAAATATAGCTATAAATATAAATATGGAATCAACATAAACAACTACTCCGTCTAAGAATCCATCGGAATCAACAGTGTAATTCAATGCCGGTAGGGGTATTAGCCCTTGAATAGTTGTTTCTGTTGATTCCATATTTATATTTATAGTTATATTTATGATATAGCCTTTAAAGACCTTTCTGCCAGCGCCCACCTGATGAAACCCGATAGGTCGAAACCGGTCGTGGGATATGGCTTTCGGTTCGTTGTGCCTACTTGGTAGGACGCGTTCCAAATGTGAGATCTTTGATCTTAATATTTAGACGAATAAGGATTTTAATTCCTTCTTTTTTGAATACAAAATAATTTTCATTAAAAATTGAATTTCATAAATTCAAAACAATGGATACAACTCCCCATTAATAGATAATGTGTTAAATAAATAACTTGAAAAGCAAATACATAATCAAAAATAAAAAAATGGCATACAATTACCTTCTATAAACAGATTAGGCTACAAAATTGTTGCAGATTAAGAAACCTACAGATCAATTTAATAAGTAGTTATAAAAACAATTTAGAAACCATATTTGTCAATAACAAATTTTATAAAATAGATAGAAACAAAAAGTCGGGTGTGTGTAGGGCAAACGGGACATAATTTTGATTTTAGACTGAAAGAACATAAAAATGCAATAAATAACGCAAATTCTTTAACTGGAATATTACAACATTGCATTAAAATGAGCCATTTAATTAATAATCAAAATCTGTCATTAAAAATTTATAAAATAAAGGTTTTCAACTTAACGTTTTGGAAAACATTAATTACAGAAAACAGTCTATTTGAATCTGAATTTGACTAATGAGCATACAGAATGTCACAATGGCTCAATATTTAAAGCAATAAACGACTTCTTCAATAAGAGTGGGGGTGTGTCGAACGCTTGTACATAAACATAAATAGAAGTACGACTTTAGGGAGAGAAAGATGAGATGGACAAAATGAAGACAGAAGAGAAGTGAAAAAGTAATCTTACACAGTTAATTTTACACTTCTCTTCTATCTTCATTTCGTACGTTTTACCGCTGATACCATTAACGTTTTAAAAATTCGTTGGATTCTTAGGAATAAATATTAGCTTCATAAATGCTGGTTCACTATTCTCATTAATATCACAGCTAAACAACAACAGGGGTTAAGATAAAAAAAGGGTAAAAATTTCTGACGAATTTGGCATGTTTAGGAAATCTCAACGTGCTTTTCTGGTTCAGATTCAACTTATTTGAAAACATTTGTTGTTTATTCCATCATATGCCTGCTATATAATGATTTAGCGATATGGATCCACCCTGTATATGTTTCATTATTGATTGGAGTGCTGTAAACTCGAAGCAATATGGACAAATTACAAACAATGAAGAGACTTTTGAATATTCATTGTCACGTTTGTTTTTAATGATTTAATGTCTGTCTACCTATTTATTCATTTCGAAAGCACATGTAAATGAAAACGTTTCTCCTTCATTGAAAACTTTAGGATATTTTCAACGCTTCCGTTTCCTTTTTACCTATTAGTTAAGTAACTAAACCAAAAGTCAATCCGCGACCTTTTTTTTTAATTCCAAGAGGAAGAGAAATGGAAGGAAATTATCTTGAACAGTAATCGTCTAATTATAAGATAAATAATAATTAGTTTTAGTTCAAGTAAGCAAGCCAATTGATTTGGGTATTTAATCTAATTTTCCTTCAGGAAGAATTTATTTGCGGTGAAATAATTTTAGTAGCTAGCGATTCTTTTTTTGCCAGTTTTAATCTTTTTTTAATTGAAGAGTCTTCTTTAAAATAACAATTTCATAATTTTGATGTACATGTAACCTTTGAATAATTTTTATTATTTATTATGACTTTCGCGTAGTCGTTCTGACATACAAATTTAAGTAATTGAATAAACCAAAGTACTTATTTTACATTTGAAGGGAACCTCAAGAGATATACTGAATAATTCAATATTCTTCTTTGAAATTATTTGTAAAAAATACCTTTTACTTATTTTTTGTTCAGTTGCGTTTTTTGGATTCAAGTTGGATATAAAAAATAAAATAATTGAAGGAATGAAAATCACTTTTAAATGTTTCAAAATATTTTATTGTAAACTCTACAATTTTGTTTTGATATAACAATTCTTTCTCAAGAGTAACAGATTTACTAAATTTCAGGTCATACTTGCCGTCAACAGCCGGTATTCTGTGAGTATAATTTTCAAAATTTCAGGTACATACTCGTTGTTAAGAAATTGTTATTATTTATGCAATATGTCGCTAATCCCGTGTTGTGTTTTTGATTTCAAATGGATTTATTATGCTCATTTAGTCGAATTCCAAGATTGCTGCCAGTCTGGCCAATATATGACGATTGCAACTGTTACATGATAAATTGTAAATGCTTGCTTTTTGTAGCAGTTCTATTTTTTCTTTATTATTGACAAGCAAACTATCTAAATTACATTTATTCACTGCAGTAGTGTTTATTTCCAATTTGTCTAAATTATTACAAATTTTATTAGTGGTGTTTCCACAATAATTTATTAGGTTAAAATTATTTTTTACATTGCTATTTCGTGGTTTATAAAAAGTATCTATTAAAATCTTCTTTTCATTATTTCTAATCATTTTATCAATTAGACTTTTTTGTATCCGTTGTTTCTTGCAATGTTTTATGGTACGTACTTCTTTATTAAAATTAATTTCATTTAATGGTATCATGAAAAGTCTGTGTATTAATTAGGCTATTTGTGCTGCTATTTTTATTCTGTAAGATTGGTTGGAGGTAAAAGGTATTATTGTGTCCGTACATGTAATTTTTCTATAAATATTGAATTCTAGTTGATTAACGTGTTTGGTGATTTCTAGATCTAGAAAATTTAATTTGCTCTTGTTTTCTATTTCCATTGTAAACTGTATTTTACTGCAAATTATTATTTTATCAATTCGGACACCATCAAAATTTTAAATCATGAAAGAAAAGGGAAAAGATTGGACTTTTTAGAATTTTTTTTTAAATTAAAAAAGCAATAAATATGAACGAGAATATAACAAATGACCAACAAAATTTTTTCAATACGCCTTTATTAGATGCAAGATTAGAAGCAATATCATCTGGTATTTCTTAACAACGTGTATGTACCTGAAATTTTGAAAATTATACCCACAGAACACCGGCTGTTGACTGTAAATATATATATATATATAACATGATCTGTGTGGGTAGGTTTGTGATAGTTTCCAAAAATGTGCTTCGAACCCTCTTTTTTTACGGATAAATCAAGAAAATTTTTTGATTTATCTTCGTTTTCATTTTCCATAGTAAATTTAAATTTCTCGTGTATATTTTTTAAATAGTTTTTTAAATTTTGAAAAAAGTCTGAATCGGTAAAAAAAATTAGTATGTCATCAGCATACCTCACATAATATAAGAAATTTTTAAATAAGGGGTGTTTAGATATTTATTTATATAATTATCGACAGTACGCGTATTAATTAGTTGACGTTTTAGTAGTCAGGTAATTCTATAATGTTGCATCAATAAAGGAGATAGCTCCACAAAATTTCCTTATCAACCTATCCATACCATAGATACGTTGATAATAAATTACAGTTACGTGTTATTCATAAGCGAAATCATACTTAAGTATATCTGTCTTAAATATGCTAAATTTTAACTTTACTAAAGAACAGTCCACTTTATTGTTGTAACACTTTAAATTGTAAATTTACTAAACGCTTATTTGTATCAGAAAATTTACATATTGTTTATTACCTTTAAAAAATAATAAAGAGCAAAAAGCAACGTTAAAATCAACAAACCTTTTACTTTCTCACACACCTTTGTGAAATGTATAGCGCCCAGAGGGTAGTTGTTTAGTTTATATTTTGGGGAAACTTCTGATGCCCGCTGAAGGCGTGGGAATTTCATTTACTTTTCTTTTAACAGTTTCGGTTTCTTTTTTTCAGGATATTCTCGAACAATATTGTATCTCCGATCGAGGGCTCGGAGCCTTGGAACAAGACCGCAGGAGTCTTTTCAGCTGCCTTTCGATGCAGCAAGCGTCCCCTTGTTCCAACAGGACGTCGCTACTCACGGTCTGCGTTCGACAGAAAGTTCCCTCAGACGAAAATCTGCAAGATATCGTGCGTCGATATCCCGCCGGCTACGATCCATACTACAAAAGATTACGGTAAATAATTGCACAAGAACTTCTTCCATTTTCAAGTAGAACTTCAATAGTCATAGTTTATTGGAAAACTTTAGTAGTTCAGAATGTTTTTCTATTTTCCTTTAATATTCAGATGTTTACATAAAAAAGCAAGAAATATAATGAAATCCATGCTATTAGAGTGATTCAAATAAGGTAAGGTATTTAGGAATTTGATAAAGTTTAAACATTCGACGGTGCACGGTTGATGAAGCATGATTTACGCCAGAGAGGGTAGTAAAGAACACACAAAAAATTTCAACGGATATATTAAAAATACTCGACAATTGTTTAAGCCTAATCGGCCATTTTCAAGAGTACAACTATACTAAATTATAACATGGTAATAACAGCTTATATATACTTGCGAGGATCCCCTAGAGGGTTACAAATTTATTAGGAGTGGGGTATTGACAAAACATAATTCTTTTTGGTTATTAATAATATTTTTCTTTGAGTGAGTGGCTTTTTTAGTTTCTATAAATTCTAGTAAAGTTAATTTCTTACTTTTAGGCTGGCAATGTAATAATTTTAATTCATTGATATTAATCATATGGTTTTCTTTGACGCAATGTTCAGTTAAACCTGTAGTAATTTTTTTGTTTTTTATGCTTGCTAAATGTTCTTTAAAACGTGTTTCTAGTGAACGGCCCGTTTGTCCGATATAAATAGCATCGCAGTCTTGACAATTAATTTGATACACGCCACTTTTCTGTTTCTTGTATATTTTTCTTTTATTGTTAACTAGTACTGTGCCGATATTGAATCTGTTTACTTCAGTTGTAGATATATTGAATTTAGTCAAAATGTTTTTAATTTTGTAATTTGACTTTTTTATGTAATTTAATGAACAGAAGGAGTTAACGGAGCTTTTGTTATTTTTGTCTCTGGCATGTAGTATATTTTGAGTTTTAATGCGTAGTTTATTAGATAGCATTTTATCTATTATTTTAGGGGAATAGCTGTTGTTTTGGGCGATATGCTTAATTATGTTCAGTTCCGAAATATAATCTTTTTTATCAAGTGGAATGTTTACAAGTCTGTGTAAAAGACTATGAAATGTTGAAAGTTTAATTTTTAAGGACTGGTATGAATTTGCCGGTATGATAGTGTCTGTTGTGGTCCGTTTTCTAAAAATCTTATATCCAAGTTTGTTGTTTTTGTGACGTATGTTCAAATCAAGAAAATTTAGCTGTTGACTGGATTCTATTTCTGTAGTAAAGACAATGTTCTTATTTATGGCGTTCAAAGTATTTAAGGGATTTGTACGAGAAGGGTTGTTGTGGCTTGTAGGAGAATAAGTAAAATGATTTATTATACCGTAGATGCCTTGCGAGAGGTTGGTCAAAAAAACAACTATTTTCCCTTTTTGTAACATATATTTATAAGCAACTAATTAACTAAGTGACTAAACCAAATAAACTAAACGAAATATTAAATGTTAAGAACTAAGGATCTACCTGATTTTGTCTCTGGGAATTCGGGATAGGGTCACACCCAACGCCAGTACCTACTCTTCGAACACGACGATTTCTCGAACTCGACGGACCCCTGGACCTTCTTGACGGCTTCGTGGACATATATAATCTGCTCAATAATTATTTACTCAGGAACTTTATAGGACCGCACATAGTGCTTATTAGCATTTTCAACAACTAGAACTTGGTAACGACCCCCATTCGTTGTGGTTCCATACAACCCAATTTCAACTGAATGTACATGTATAAAATGAAAATTTGAATAACACTTTGGTGTTTCTTAAATTAATCCGAATCTATTTTTGAACACATAGAAAACATATAATTTTCTAAATTGTTAGCCTAAAGACGAAAATTGGGGGACATTTGCTTAAATTCTAGCTTTACTTATGGTGTTTCGTTAAAAAGAGTTTGCATACAGAACACAAAAATGTTTTATTTTGTTTTGATTTAAATGAACATTTTGGGTGAGGTCAAATGTCAAAATGTCAAATTTTGCTAGCAGGTCCATTACAAAAACGGACTTACGTAAAAAATTACTATGTACAAAATTACACATCCCCTGTACTTAAACAATTAATACTAAAAATAGTTTAACATAAATCAAAAAAAGTTGTAAGTATTTTCAAGATTTTAAATACTATTCTAAAGAGAGCAATAAAACGCAACTTTGTAAATATTTATAAAAACTTTTCAATTTCAATTTTAAAACTAATCTAATGTGAAGGATGAATCTGATGGTTTTTTAATAAGTTTGTCAGTTTGTATTAATCAGGCTTGAATTTACGTAAAAACAGCCGTAAGTCACTGCGTTCGATAACATGCAAACGATCAAACGATTTCTCTTTTTAATTAGCAGCTTTGTCACTGCACCAAATCCACGTTCACACAACTAATAATAATAATAATAATAATAATAAAGCTATCAAAATTCGTTGAACAATCGACCATAATCCAGGGAACAATTGCGGTATGGCTTTTGTAGCCAAAATTCTTAGTAGCCATTTTTAAACTTAAAACAAAAACACACGTTTTTTGGTTGCAAAAATTTTTTATTTCTCCACATATATATTTCAGCACACAGTGCCTTCTTCAGGTGGAAGAATTTTACAAACTAAATTACAATCAGAATTCTTATATATACTAACTTACAATCTGTAGGGTAGGGGCAAAATGTTTTAAATATTTAAAATGCTTTCTCACAACCTCCACAGTTAAGTAGATACACTCCTGTGAAGATTGTGAGAAAGCATATGTGGGACAAACTGGGAGATCTTTTAAAGAAAGAATAAAAAACATTTAAATAGTTTTAACAATAAAAATAAAAAATCTTCTTACACAGAACATTTACTTGATGAAAAAAAACATATCAATGGAAATTTCAAAGTACTACATTTTGAAAATAACAGAATAAAACTCAATCTTTTAGAAAAAATAAAAATAAATAAATTGTTTAAAAATGGAAATATCTTGAAACCAGCTGGAATTTTGTAATTCACCTTTATTAAATATTTAAAACATTTTACCCCTACCCTTCAGATTGTAAATTAGTATATGTAAGAGTTCTGATTGTAATTTAGTTTGTAAAATTCTTCCACCTGAAGAAGGTACTATGTGGTGAAATAATTATTGTGGAGACAATAAAAAAAACTTTTTTGCAACCAAAAAACGTGTGTTTTTGTTGTAAACTGTGATTATCATGGAGTTGAAAGAGCTGAAAGCTTCATCTATCCAATTTTTAAATTTGATTTTAATTTTCTTGTTCGTTGTCAGTTCTATAAGTTCCTCTTTCTGATGATACTGGGATGATACTGATGTGTTGACATTTGAAAAAAGGATCCAACACCCAGTCCGGTATTTCCAACTTTAAAATGTCTTGGAATTGTTCTTTGAAATCACTGTGGAACTGTGGAGGTTCTCTAAATGTTCACAGTAATCAAGCAAGTCGTCGTTGCTGAAGGGTGCTGTTGATATGCTGATAAATTAAGGAAAGCGTGAAACTCACGTCTGCTGATATTTTTCGTCTGTAAGAGCAGTTTGGCTACGAAAGCAGTAACGACACTTTTGTTTTAATCAAGTTCAAGTTGTCACCTCGAAATTGGAGATTGATATCATTAAAAAATTTATACAAGTCTGTGAAGTACGCAAAATCATTCTTTGACGTGATGAGGTTGTTGCATAATTCTATGTTAAATGTTCTTTGTTAATTTTGAAGTATGTACAAGAACGGGATGTATTTACAGTATCTACATAATCCTGCACTAATAATATGTAAAGATAACATGATAATTATTATCATAAGAAGTTTAGTAAGGATTTAAAGTTTCACTTGCACTTTTAATAATGATAATTGATTCTGCGGTGGGATAATTGTAAAACATGCTTACTAATAAATAACAAAACACAAACTGTTGTTTTACACTTATTATTAGAAGAGTTTAACAATTGTTTCGACATTGCTTTCATCAACAGAGAGTTGCTTAAAACTAACTTAAAATTCTATTCTAAAAGTCATATCACAAACAAGTAACCAGCTTCCCAAATAAATAGCAACCAGAACATTAGTAAAATTGTACCCACTTCTAAATTTTAAGTTAGTTTTAAGAAACTCTCTGATTCTGAGTCTTCTAATAATAAAGTGTAAAACGACAGTTTGTGTTTTGTTATTTATTAGGATTTAAAGTGTTACAGGTATGTTATCAGTCTTAATAATAGTTAAAATTTGCCTTAATAGAATTTTATTTTAATATTCTTTACGACTGTTTGCTTACACGTCCTATTATAACTATAATACACTGTGAAAGTTGACTATTATCACGTTGATAACTTAAACCTTTTCTCATCCTGAGTGCTTTTACTTATCGACCATTGTGTACTCTACGTCTACTCGATTGCACAAAGGGTCGACGTGTATAGCTACACTTTGAGGTCAATACGGAATGACGTGGAAAACGTATATTGAAGAAAACTGAATTGTCCACAGGCACAACGGTATTCGATAAAGCTCTTTTATCATCAAACTGATAAAGTTGGATGAAATATGTTTCCCTTTTAGATTTTTGTCTTGTCTGTAAGCATATAGGTACTATTTTAAACATTCTTTTTGATGGTACATATTTATCTAACATATTTCTATTGTAACAAATTTTCTAGTTAACATATTTATTTAACAATTATTTATTTACGATTATCTATTTAATCACTTTAACACTAGAAACAAACTCAAACTACTTATTTACCTGGCAAACAATAATGCACTTTATTTATATCACTTTGCATCTCGCTGTTGAATATTTATATTACGCGTCCGGAAATCAACGATCCCGCTGACCCAGAGATGAGGGTAGAAATTAATAGAAAACACGCGAAAATATTTCGACCGCTTTACAGAGAAAACGACTTGTTACTTCAACAGAAGATTCTCGAGCGTTTATTGTCCGGTATCGATCGGTCCCAACATCAAACGTGCCGCCTTCGGGTGCGTCAGCAATAATCAATTCATCGCACACACGTATACGTTCGCTACACTATCTTGTAAATAAACATTGGGCCGGTTTGCTTTTATAAACAGAGGTTGACAAGACGACAATTATTTATTTTAAAAGAACAGCGAATGATAATAAAGAACAAAATTTATTCAACCTTGTAAGATGTTATCACCACACCATAGGCAAAAAAAAATTTTTGTGTTTCATTCTCACCAGCTACTCGTGCTGGTGAGCGGGCAGTTCCTCCGACCTACACTGCAATGTAAAGCTGGAGCGTAGGCCGTAAGGCCCTCTTCATCCTCTTTGCAGGAATCATGGGAATGGGTGGGTGGTGTGGTTAGGGAGAGAAAGATGAGACGGACGAAATGAAGACAGAAGAGAAGTGAAAGATTATCTGTGGAATATTACTGCTCCAGCATTTGCCTAAATGATCCAAGGAAACCACAGAAAAGTTGAACCAGAGCAGCCGGACCCGGGTTCGAACCGGTAACCTCTCAAATGCTAAGCAATGACCTAGAGCACTAGACCACGCCGCTCGATATAGGCAGAATAGCCATCTACTGATGCAACGGCACCGCTTTCATCAAACACCCCTTTGTCGGCGTTCGTCATTGTCAGCAACTACTCGACGCCACGCGCCTATAAAAAACCCCTTGCATGTCCATTAACTAACTAACCTCGGATCGGCACAAAATACAGGGCGATTCAATAGTGCGTACAATTATAACAATTTTGTCAATGGAATGAGAGTTGAATAAAAGTATAATGCAAAAGTTATTGGTGTTTATGGGTACTACAAAAACAATTGTTTCTGTATATCAATACACTTACAGGGTGCTGCTTAAGTTTTCCATCAATTAAACTTGATTTTATTTAAATGGGATACATTGTGTATTATTTTTATTTTTCAATTGCCGTTTTTGGATCACTTACCCTCATAAGGTTGTTGGGGGTACATGGAGTCATTAATGATTTATGGTAACCTTTATAAAAATAAGGGATCATTTGGGACACTGTGTGCATTTTTATAAGCCAACTATAATCATTTTGTTAAAACACCTTTTAAACAGTGGCGGCTCATAATGAAATGATGCAGGTGTTTTGCAAATGTTTACTCCCCTCGTTTTTGAAAGTTAAAAAATGTAAATAAGCAAAACAAAATAATGCATTTTTTTGCCAAAATCTACTTTCTCCATAATAATATTGGACAAAATCAACTTTCATTTTTTAAATCAAATTTATTTTCATAACATCAGTTCGACACTATTGTATTGAAATGAACAGAAAATAAAAACGTCACAACTACATATTCTGTTACAACAAAAATTTATTAATACTAAACATATATCTATTCCTAGCATATACACTACCCCGTTTGCACATTTGTACACATCCCCGATTATGTAGATTTTTATTCGTTCCGACCAGTCACACCGTGAGATATTTGCACACGACAAGTCGACACAGTCCTCACGGACCATCGATGTTGCAATACATTTTTATTATATTTGGATCGAGAGTTTGTAATTCTCACTCGAGATAAATAAAGTTATTAACATCACACTATTCCACTTCACTTATATTGGTACCTGCTGAGGGGAGCGAGCAAGGCTTTAGTGGTGCACAGAACCATCCTGTTGGCCCAGTAAACCATTCCGTAACGCGCTCGGGTAAAGACTCGGGAAATTAATTTGGTTTACTACTTCGTCTACGATGACCAGTAAAAGGTGATCTTCAACAAGCACATTAGCGTCGGATATGGTATAGATGCACTAAATTATTATAATAATTAATCTTAGAAATTAATTTAAATTAAATTAAATTAAACTAGATTTGAAAGTAGTCATTAAAATAGATTCGTATACAAGGGAAAATCTGAAAACTATAATTCAAAACTGTACTTACTTAAAAAACATGTCTCGTACCTCAGAATAATTTTACATTTAGTATTGTAAATAGCTAACCATTTCATATCAGCATCGTAACAGCTACTTTTGACATCTCTGGATGGTATCCATCTGTAGAGATTTAATTAAACAATTAATTAAATGTTCCTCAGGCATACGAATGTGCAGCTATACATTTTGGCAAGTTAAAATGTTTATTACACATGATTTTGCATATCTACCTACGTATCTATGTAGAATAATAATATTGTAATGAATGGCATAATAATTTTCCCATTAGTTCTGGTAATTCTATTGAACCATCATCGATACCTACAATGTAGACGTGTATATTTACATTTGTATATTACGTTGAAGTGAGACACCCCAAATGTAATCAGAGGTTGTTATTATTCCAAACAAGTACGAAATTGCTGTTTGTCGCTAAACGCGCCAGGATACGTGCCTGCGGTGAGACAAGGACATCATCGACCATTATCCCCCAAGGAATAAAAATGCGTAGGTTTCTACTGGAAATCAGGACAAGATCGAGACATAATCGTTTACGAAAAATTAAGATTCTAAGGATTTCTAGCGTTCTTTTTCCTTTTTTATTTTATTGATACTAATAAACGATTTCAAATGTCAACTTTATTACGACAACAAATTCAATGGTCGGCATTTAAATCCGTTTTCGATCAGTGTATAAATCAACTTTCCACCGATATTTTATTAATGATAAGAACTTCCAAAAAGAAGGAACGAAACAACAAAACACTTGGCTAAGTTTCACAAAAGTTTATTAAAGAAAATCCTCTAAGGTGAAATATTGAATTCCAGTTGGTCGTTAGTGACTAATTTGTTATTATGAATAGCTTTTGATATTTCGTGAATTTCCAAAAGATTAAGTCGTTGGCCTTTGGGTAAGTAATCAGGTAATTGAACATTATCTGTGTCTAAGAAATGATTATTTGAAATACAATGTTCTGAGAAACCTGTACATTTATTTTTGTTTTGGATCGATTTCAAATAATCATTTATGCGTGTTATCAGGGCACGAGCAGTTTGTCCAACGTAAATAGCCTCACAATTCCATCAATTAATTTGGTAAACACCTGATTTTGATAATGGTTCAATTTTGTCTTTATTATTACATAGGAATGATTTTAAATTAGATTTATTCACACAAATAGTTTTAATGTTATGTTTCCTTAACTTATTACATATTTTATTGCTAATATTTGGTAAATAATTAATAAAACAAAATCGTTTTGTGTCATTTTTTGTAGTTGATAGTGGTGCATATATTTTATTAAGTAAGAGGGTCCTTTTTTTTATAATTAGTTTATCTACGAGAGATGTTTCAAAACCATTATTCTGTGCTAAAGTTTTAATTAATTCAACTTCTTTTTCATATTCATTTTTGCTTAGTGATAACGATAACAATCTATGTATGAATGAATGGAAGGCACTTAATTTTATAGTGGTTGAATTAGCGTGAGGTAACGTATCTGTGAAAGTTGGTTTGCGATAAATCCCAAAAGAAATCTTATCATTGGCTCTGTCCAAGAAATTTAAAGATTTGTTGTTTTCAATTTCTAATGTGAATTTAATGCTATTATAAAATTAATTTAGTAAGTCTAAAAACAGTTTCAATTGTCTGTCGGAACCTGTCCAAATACAAATGATATCATCAACATATCTAGCCCAAAATGAAACGTTTTTAGTTTTTTTTTGGAAGTTTTTATCATTATTAATTATGTTTCACCAAGTGCCGTGCGAACACTCAATTTCTCAGATATTTTATTATCAAAATTGTCACTATAAAAACATCGAATGAAGGAGCGAATGGTTAGTTTAAATATACGAAAGTGTCGGTGCAAAAATAAAAACTATCAATATGGAATTAATTATTGGTTACGTTAGGTTAATTTGTGGACCACATGGATTTAAATACTGACCTCTTGAAAACGGGACACCTGAATACATGGATTTTAGTCGCTACAGAAGATATCCACTAGATGGCAGCAATTGCCTCTTTGTTGTTATTATATTAACTGTTCTTTATGGAACATTTCAACTTGGTCAGTAGTTTATCGAGACTGCCTATGGCACGCTGATGAGCTTCTAACAAGAGCGTAATCGCGATCAGTGTCTGGCAGTTTCCATAAATTTCTGACCAAAAGCATAATAATTGTTACTCCATAAATCGAAGGTGATCTTGTGGTCTGAATCCGGTGTATAACTTCTTCGCACAGGTTCTTCATAGGGTGTGCCGGCCACTGCAATACCTGGGCTTCGTTTTCATGAAATCACTTCTGAACAAGATGAGATGGGTATTTTGGATCATTGTCATAACATTTTGGAGCACGTTTCTGTATTCTAGTCTATAAAGTGTAATAGTCCATTACGCTCCATTCCACGAAAACCAACTCCATGAAAATACAATACCGTGCCAGTGATTTATTGTTGGTGTAATACACTTTGGATAAAATATCGTATAAATGGGACGCTTCATATCGTTGTTCATAATTTATTTACTACTAGTTGAACCCGTCGAAATTTGAACGGATGAACATCATGGACATTTGAATCATGACAAAATTCCGCCGGTCCGAGTGTAGCTACAATATTAACATTTAAGTACGATCGACAATTAAAAAATTGACGATGTTTAATTAAAAATTCCCCAGAAAGTAGACACGCTCGTTCCATTCTTTAATTCGACAGTTAATTGCAGAATATTGATAAAATTAATTGTATTTTGGCTTAACTATTTGTGAAACATTATTCAAAATAATTCATGAAATAAATAACAAACTTGGTATTGTTTGACTATTTTTATTTAAAAAACTCTGACATATGTTTGGCTATAATATAATAAAAAAGTTTTAGCGAAACAATTGTCACGTTAAATAAACTTGTTATTATTTGTTTATAATGAATTTCAACCAAGCATCAGTAGACTCTATTAAGTTTATTAAAGATATTCGTTTTATCAACCACATGTTTTTAAAATTACGTCAAAATATTTATTTAATTGGAAATGTTGATATTCAGTTCTGAACAAAAATGTATATTCTTCATAATTCGTCAACGAGTTATATATTTTCCCCCATGTTATTTCAATAAAATGCTTTATACGAAAAAAAAAATCGTTACATGCTTTTTTTTAACGCGGTTACTGTATCAAGCGCTGAGTAGGATGGCTCATGGTTGGACGAGTGGAGCGTTAAAAAAACATTTCAAAACTGTTTTGTGTTTCATTGCCACCAGCTACTCGTGCTGGTGAGCGGGAAATCTCTCCGACCAACAGTGTAGTGCAAAGTCGGGTGGGTGGCGTGGTTAGGGACAGAAACATGAGACGGCCGAAATGAAGACAGAAGAGAAGTGAAAGGTTATCCGTGGAATGTTACTGCCCCAGCATTTGCCTAAGTGATACAAGGAAACCATGGAAAATTTAAACTACAGCAGCCGGATCTAGGTTCGAACCGCTGACCTCCCGAATGTTAAGCAATGATCTAGAGCACTAGACCACGCCGCTCGGTCTTAGGATATGAATTTATACTACAGGATTGTTAAAGATACAAAAAATAAACTAGATGGAAAAATAAAGACGGAAAAGATTAAGACACATGTTTAGAGAAATACGTAGAAATCAAAGGTACAGAAATCTAATAAAAGTAACTGAAGATAAAAGCAGCCATTAGTAAGGGGTACATGCAGGTAGTGTTGGAGAAGAAATTCTAGGTATATGCTAAGTAATAGAACAGTAGAACGTAGGTAGAAATGAAATAAAGGCATACACCACACAAAAATTTGAATGTCTACATTGAAATAATATTTAGAAAGAATTAACAATTGTAGGTACATTCACAGAAATAATATTTACAAAATTTTATGTTTTTTTACCGCCACAGTTAGTTAGAGACATTGTTCTGTACATAAAAATACGTTTATGAGGGAGCCCAATCATGTTTATGATACATTATTAAAATAATTTTCATTGTTAGTCACGTTTAATATATTTTTGGAAGACGACGGAAAGTCCGTCGATTATAAACATAAATATTGGGTGCCATAAAACTATACCCTCTAGATCAGCAACCTTGTAAAAACAAAAACACATAGACCACTCGGAGGTGTTGCATCCCCGTAACTTTTCAAACAACAGGGTACCGGAGACCTCCTGTATGCTAAGCAATGATCTAGAGCACCAGATCACGCCGCTCGGTCTCTCGGTCTCGGTCTCACCGGATCGTCTAATTCATGTTATTTTTAAATTATGCACGCAATTGGATTGTCCTGCCCATGTTGTGGACCAGCGTGTGACTTTTCCGATGGACACTTGGCCAAGCGATTTTGTTAATAGTTGGACTAACAGTATTCTTGGAAAACTATATATTTTTGTTATGAATCAATTAATTAAGTTAATTAGCAAAAGGGATTGTTGTTATTTGAGAGCGGGAGAAATCTCAGCAGTGTTGTTGCTTTTTCTGATACCGGACTTGCACCAAGGGTAAGTTGAGTGTTTTGGGGTGAATATTTGATTAAAGGTGCATGTTCTCTCTTATGGTCCGTTATCGCTTTAACACTGTTTTAGTTTTAAGTCCGCAATGGACATCACTCGCAACCGTTCTGTATTCTCACCTGAGATTTCACAATGACGTAGAAACTTCCGAAAGGAAAAGAGAATAAAGAGTCCAGTTGTAAAGGATAGGTTAACGGATAAACTATCTAAAAATTATTCTCTTACTTTACCTGTAACTCTTTTCTGTTTTTGTAACCTACAACATTGTTTAAAAAGGTAGTCTACGTAAATAAATCGTATAAAGAGAAAAACAGATTCCTTTTTTTCATTTTGTATATAAATATTAGTTACCCTAGAAATATTTCAGTCTGTAAAATTTATTATGTTTTCAGTAGGAGTAGCGAAGATAAATGATTTTTTTTACGCTTCTAGTGCAGACTGTTACTGTTATTGTGTAACATGGGTCGAAAGAGGGTGAATACAATGTTATTATGACGAAGAGGGATGTCTCGTATTCTCTTACATTATATGCTTTCATCATGGTTTTACTCCAGCAATACTGTTTTATTACAGGTTGAGATGGATCTTATTGTTAGTGAATCTCAGAAAAATATAAAATCCAGGAAACATCTGTTATATACTTAGAGAAAAAAATCATAAGCAGTCATAAATTTTCATTAGAAGAAATAGTAAGACATGGAAAAAGCAGTACGTTATGGGTTAAACTGTGGTCTTCGTTTTTTCTTCGAATCAGTTAACAGGAAACGAATGATACACATACAAATGCTGTTTGCCACACAAATGTTCAATTTAAATGGTACATAAGTTTGATAATTAATTAATTAATTAATAGGCAAATTACCTACAACTCTTAGTTATAATTTTGAAAACATCTGTTGAGATGTTTACAACCCCTACAAATATTCAATAAAATAAAATACATTGTTGCGAATTTTGTCTAAACGTATTAAGTTACTTTTGTTTTTTTTTTGTGTTGTATTGCATTCTTTCCGCTTCCTGTATATTAGAAATGTATATGTGTTACTCATTTCACACATTCGGAAGCGTAAGTGCTACCTATTACATGAATTCAGTAGGCGATATCCAACTCTTCAAGGGGTGGGGAGGTACAAGTTAGAAATTAAGGTCGTACGGAAGGTTATGCTGTTTTGGTCAATTGCTTTAGATTTATTCTGGTGTTTCTCAAACTGTTTGGTGCGCGACCCCTTCTTGCACATAAATATCAAAGGATCCCTTTCAAACAATTGGTATGAGAAAAGGAGTTACTTTATTTTCAGAAGGAGTGAATTTATTTTGCATAGTTGTATTTTTAGTATCAATAAAAATTAGTACTGAACTTATCTTTGGTATATTTTTAAACAAAGTAGTTTGCTAAACATATGGGGTGGAAAAGTGTTATAGAGACTCCGCCCCATAGGAAACAATTACTGACTTCAAACATGGTCATAGAGACAGAGACACTGATGATACAGGACGCAGTTGACCTCTAAACGAGGCGGTAACACCAGAAAATATAAAAAAATCTACAAAATCGTTTTGAATGATCGAAAAGTGAAATTGTGTGAGTTTGCTGATATCGTAATGATATCATATCAAAAGAACGTGTTGCTCACTGTTGACCAAAAACAAGAACAAGAGGTGTTGATGATTCTGGGCAGTGTTTGGCCAGTGTTTGGTTTAAACGTAACAAACCGGAATTTTTGCGTCGATATATGATATATGTCCAATGGATGAAACATGGATCCATCACTTCACCCCGGAATCAAAACGATCGAGTGCACGTCATCTAAGTGGATAACAACTGGTGAACCTCGTCCAGAGCACAACAATCGGCTGGAAAGGTGGCCTTGGTATTTTGGGATGTGCGTGGTGTAATATTTATCAACTACCTTGAGAAGAGAAATACCATCAACAGTGAATATTATATAGCGTTATTAGCGTTATTGGAGGGTTTGAAGGCCGAAATTACAAAGAAACGACCGCAAATGGCAAAGAAAAAACATTGTTTCATCAAGACAACGCACCGAGTCACAAGTCAATTAAAACTATAAAGCAATGGCAAAACTACATGAATTGAACTTCGAATTGCTTCCACATCCACCGTATTTTCCAGATTTGGAAACTACTACCAGTGAATATTGGCTGTTCGCAGAGGCCTATTTTGAGGCAAAAGGTAAACTGTTCTACAAAAGTGGTATTGAAAAACTACATGAATTGAACTTCGAATTGCTTCCACATCCACCGTATTTTCTAGATTTGGAAACTACTACCAGTGACTATTGGCTGTTCGCAGAGGCCTATTTTGAGGCAAAAGGTAAACTGTTCTACAAAAGTGGTATTGAAATGTTAGAGCGGCGCTGGAGTAATTGTGTTGCTCTTGAGGGAGATTACGTTGATGAATAAAGCCAATTTTGAACAAAAAAAATGTGTTTTCTTTGTTAGGCCCGGGACTTTTAAGCCCATGTGTTACTTTAAATTGGAGTTTGCGCTATGTATACCGTTCCAAACAGAGTGTAAAGACATATATATATAATTTGCATTTAACGCTCCTAACACTAGATTTACCAGACCAGTTATTTTGACTGGTCGTGCAACTTCAATAAAAAATTACTAGAGACATTAAACATTTGCTTTCCAAATTGATGTTATGACTTTTGTAGCTATAAGTAGAGAATACATTTTATGAACTTAATTTTACTTTATATATGTTAATAACAAATATATATATATATATATTTAATTCTATTTATACCAGTACCAGTCAAAATGACTGGTGCATTGCTGGTAAATCTAGTGCTAATTATGGTTTTAAATTTAAGTAGTGTCATTTTTCTTTTCGTTAAAATCTTGTTTCATCTGCTGGGTGGGTCATTCAAACTGAATGGTACATTAGACGCTTTAGGGAAACTAAGCATGTTACAGATTTGAAAATTTGGGAGTTGGGAATAGGGGTTGTCAAGGATGATCTATTTAACTGAAATAATTTCAACTGTCGGGCACGGTTATACTGGAAGTTGATGTCAATTTTCTTTCTTGTTTTAAATGGAATGGTATATTTTTTACAATGAATTCGTATGAAACATAAAATTAAGATTTTAAGGTAACTTTGATAACCAACTTGCATGCCTACGATGAATAGTTTATGAGATAATTTAATTTATTGGAAAAAAGATTGTACCAACTTCAAAAATAAATAACTCAATTTTTTCAAATGCCACCTAGCAAATTTTATTTTGTCATTCGATTTCATTTTTTATCGTCATTCTTTTTTTTTTAATCCAAAATTATTCAAAAAATTTCGAATAAAACAGTAGGAAATATGGATCGAAAGAGGATAAAAAAGAATTCGAATTACAAAATAAAATATGCTAGCTATCATTTGAAGAAATGAAGTTATTCGTGTTTGAAGTTTTTAAACTTTGGATTTTTTCTTTTTTAGCCTTATGACTTGGCTAGAACTAGTAAATAACTAATTTCAACATTCTATGTCATTTTTTATGGAAGTTATCAGGTTTTTTTGTTTGGATTGCGGTGCAATCTTTTTTCCAATAAACTAAATTATTTCAGAAACTATTTATCGTAGGCATGCAAGTTGGTTATTAATGTTACCTTAAAATTTTAATTTTATGTTTCATACGAATTCATCGTAAAAAATATACTATTCCATTTAAAATAAGAAAATTGACATCAACTTCCGGTATAACCGGAAGTGCCCGGCAGTTGAAATTAGTTTAGTTAAATATATATCCTTGATAATCCCTACTCCCAAATTTTCAAATCTGTAACATGCTTAGTTTCCCTAAAACTTCTAATGTACCACTCAGTTTGAATGACCCTGTATTTGTATTGCTTTTTATATATTTACGTGGTTTGTTGGGTTGTCCATTTGGCGAATTTTGTTTATTTCTCTTGCAGCGACGATCGTTTCGCCTTTCGGCATTATCAAACTGATTGATCTGATGTTGTTTAGTTGTGTGAAAATATTTAAAAAACACGTCAAAATACCATACGAAACGGATAACACAATAAAAAGAAAAATGAAGAATAAGACAGAATATTACGACAAATACAACAGATCAGAGGTATACAAACTGAAATGTAACACATGCGAAAAGAACTATATAGGACAAACAGGCAGGAAAATAGTACAAAGATACAAAGAGCATATAAAATGTTACAGATTCTAACTAGATCACTCGCCTAAACTAAAACCTACATAGCCCACGTCCTATAAAAGAAATCCTCACAATATTACATCACTCTTCAAAAAGCAGAAAACTAAACATCTTGGAAAATATGGATTTATATAAAAATAAAATAAAAACCACCATCATCAACGTCCAAATAAATAACACCTCGGATGCCATATTGTCACCCCTCAAACTCATCGCTCAGAACAGTATAAATTCACAGATCAATCAGCTTGATAATGTTGAAAGGCGAAACGATCGTCGCTGCAAAAGAAATAAACAAGATTCGCCAAATGGACAACCCAACAAATAACGTAATAGACCAAGCGAATTTGGTAAGAAGAAACCATCAAATAGTTCATACTTTTCTCATAGTGAAATGTTTCTATATTTTTCTCCTTTCTTTCTTCCGTCGAGTGTACCGAACTAATTTATTTACTCTTTATTTGTATAAACTGCTACATCTCGTACTTGTATAAATTATATTTAATTTTTCATATTTGCAAATAATAGTTATTTGTGTTTCTGTTTATTTTCATGGTGCTTGTGTATTTAGTTACTTATACATATACACAGGTTTCACTGGAAGCTTTGAATGCTTTCCACGTTGTTCAACATTAGTATTGCTTTGTTAAGCTTCATGTTAACATAACTGAGTAAGCATCCTATTTCAAAATGCTTTCCTTTAGAGGAAACTTTTGAATGTAAACGTAAATTGAATGACTTTGAACGCGTCATATATATGCGATATATGTTACAATTATATTATGCATCTTGTCTTTCACGGTGTCATCAAACTACACCGTCAGCGGTAATATGATGTATAGCTATAAGATGATAAATAATATACATGTTCTCACACCTGTAGATTTTAGATTACAACTTAACTTTATCCTGAACGGCTTGGTTTTAGTAGTTATTCTCAATAAAAGTTTTTTTATACTTAATGAATAAAAAACATTTTTTCGAATTTCACAGTTTATTGTTTACCACATGACAATATTATTTCGCTACATAAAAAACCAATTTGTTTTAACTGAAAATTAGTTTTTATTATGCAGTTAAAAAAATGTTTTAGTATTAATGAGTTTTAATTGAAGAGAAGGTAAAAAAATCCATCAAAAGACTTTATTTACTAGTAGAGTTACCAGACGGTAATAGGATTAAATTTTGCTAGTAAATAACTTGTGCTTCGTACAAACATAGAAATATAAAGCGATTTAATATTTGAGGCATGTATTAAAACTCATCACTAAGTTTGAGGAACACCTACAGCGGCTTTTAGATAAATCACCTTGGGCAACTTTAATATACATAAGTAAGTAAGCACCTCTCTATGTTTTCAGATATAAAATTCCATTAACATGTTCAGATAACTAAAATTAGATCATATTCAAAGTTTCAAGAGTTTGCTTGAAACAAACGTAGAGTTACGGACTTTGAGAGATTGATGTATTTACTTGGGGAATAAGTATGTTATATAATCGCAAAAAGATTTTTACTACCATTAAAAAAAAAATAGTTAGTACATTAAAACGAGGAGTGAGGAGTGTTCGATATTCGTATTTAATATCAGTGGTCCTGGATTGGCTCTTGTCTTTAAGTTAGTCCGTAGATAAAGAGGTTTATATAACGTGTAATGAAAAAAAAGTCGTTACTTAAAAATATTTTTTTTTATGTATCTGACGAGAGAGTATTGTGGAAGTTATGGAGTTTTCCATGTATGGTGGTTTGGAAAAAGGAAGGGATTACCTTACTCAACGAGGACTACGAGGATTTTTCGGACGGACACTTGACCTAGAGACTTTCGTATAATTGCGTGTTTTCCTAGTTTTATAATCATTGTTAATTTTATACTTATCATTAGTTCACTAATATTAATTAATAAATCGTATTTGTACTGCTCGCCATATTTTGTTTGTTGTGAGGCCCTAGAAGTGTAATAATAATAAGGAACGGGGTAACTTGAGAGTTTTCTTATTTTTTTATGGGGTTTGTATGTCTCTCGTAGCGATAGACACCATCTACCCTGAGTTTAGTCTATCCACGATTGTGGGTCGTTGTTTAAAAGAGAATAAAAGAGTCGAGTTGTAAACGTTTTGTTAGCTTCTTTGGTTGACATCTTCAGTGAACGTGACGAGAACGTAGAATCTTCGCTGTGGTTGTGGTGTGATCCAGTTTTGCTTTTGCTACGTTCCATGAGGATGTTAATCAATAGAACTGGCGAAACGTTAGATAAACGGCTTCATTCGTGAACTTACCGAAGGCGGAGAGTCAATCCTTAATCACGATCATCAGATTCGAATATTGAAACCTCTAGAAATAAAGCCGGTTGTGAAATCCTTGTCCTTTTTGTAGAATTGTTTCATATTTAGCTCTTTTAGCATAATATTAAAGAGTAAAATAAACAAATAGTTTCAGGTATGTGTTTATATTGTTTATCAGCAACCTATTTATAGTATCGTGGAACGTTCTGGTGTTTTTCTAAAGGCAACCACACAATTCTCCAACATTATCGCACATGCCTTGTTCTGTATCTTGTTATTTGTCATGTACTGAATGATTTACGACCCTGCCGTCAAGCTAAAAATTCTGCCGACTATTAATTTTTACCTGGGGCTCTCGCTCTTAATACCAAATTAGGTAACTTTTCTCATGTTTATTAAACTATTTTTGGTGCATATTTGATGAAACATGATAAATAATAAAAATAATATGAAAAGTTTGATTGTATTTGAAGAAACCTCTTACAATTGTTTCGACGAGATCGACATTATCAAAGAGTATTAACAAACTAAACTAAAAGTTAAAATCAACCGGTTAAATACCAATTGACAAGATGTACAAATATACATACATAAACGTATTTGTAACAATCAACCAGCCTACATGGAATTTTCGAACATCATAATATCAACTCACAATAAACCTATTGTATTCTAGGTAACAGTAAGGGTGTATTACTTGAGCACAATTCTTTCTGGTTATTTACTACATTTTTTCCATCTTATAAAGCTTTTTTAATTTCAAGATTTTCGAGTAAATTTAATATTTTGCTTTTTTGTCCAACGTGAATTAATTTTAGTTTAATGTGTGTACGTTGATATTACAATGTTCGGAAAAGCCCGTAGAATTTACAAGTTTTTTATGCTATTTACATGTTCTTTTATTCTATGTTTTAAGGCTCTGCCACATTGGCCTATGTATATAGCATCGCACTGGTTACAATTTAATTCGTAGACACCACTTTTACCTTTATTGTGTACTATTACTTAGTTTTTAAATTAAACTTCTACTGTTTTATTCAACAAACTTTACTGTGAGTTGATATTATGATGTTCGAAAATTCCATGTAGGCTGGTTGGTTGTTACAAATATGTTTATGTATGTATATTTGTACATCTTGTCAATAGGTATTTAATCGATTGGTTTTAACTTTTAATTTAGTTTGTTTACCTACTCTTTGATAATGATGGTCTCGTCGAAATAATTGTAACTTTTCTCTTCTATATGTTCGTTTTTAGATTACGATTTTTTAAATTGTATTTCAGAATATATTTTTATCACTATTTCACTAATCGATTTATCGTTTAATTAACTTTTATAACGCGTATTTAATCATAACATTTCAGTTGTAAATAGACAAAATAGATATTTAAGAGTAATTCACGTGCAATGCATTATATATGTAATATAAATAGGTACATGCAAGATTTGTTAAAGTTTTGACATTATAGCCCGTGACAACTAAATTATGATGGTATGTGGACGGATTTTGGAGTTAGGCAAAGTTTCGTTAATAAGGAAAACAGGAAGAAGCAAATTCCATCAATCTAAACCAATGTGGTTAACTAATTGCACGAGTTTTCTTGTTGCGGGTCTGATTTATGAGATTATTATTCCGCGGTTCCGAGGGGAATCCGGCCAAAAGTCCGACATTGACTTTCAGATACCTACATACAGCCGAAGTTCTGGAAAATTTATAGCTTTCTTTTTGTACTCATTGTTAGATAAATTCGGTTGTCATGTAATTACTTCCTTGAAGGTTAAAGCTTTTGAATGGGTTTTTTCAGTTACTCGTTTTCAGTTCTAAATGCTGAATCACATGGGTGTGTCCAACTTAAATGTAATTGCTTGTTTGAATTTTGTTAAATCTAAGTTCTCCTTAATGCAAGTAATCGTAAGACGTAAAGGACTAAATGGTGTATGGAATTGGCTGGTATAAAACTAACCTTTTATAATGGGTTTAGGTACTACATTTTGGTGTAGTTTTTAAAAGGATCTAACTACTTCTTCGATATTGATTCTATTTTAGGTACATGACAGTTGATAATAACTTACAATGATTCTATTGCTGAATGACATTAAAGTGTTATACTGTTTTTATGATGTCGTTTCCATTTTATCTGATAGTTGATAAAATGAAATTGAAGATGTCGCTTAACAATATAACTATTGTAGCGAACGTATAGATACGTGTATGCGATGAATCGATTAACGCTGACGCACCTCGAAGGCGGCACGTTTGATGTCGAGACCGATCGATACCGGACAA